>OX451740.1:1077740473-1080634223 GCA_948472305.1 Vicia faba | reverse complement strand
CTTGGGGACATCCTTCACTCATTTTACACACGAACAATGAGAAAGAGGGGTGTTCTCATGTGCTGTACTCCTATCCTTGCAAGGTGGTTTATTTCGCACCTTCCACAATCTGTCTTGAAGAATGACCGAGGTACAAGGTGGTCCCAACGGTTGATGACTCTTACTCATTCTGATGTGCATTGGTGTTCTCGGTCCAGAGAAAATGTCATCATCGTCGATCGTTGTGGAGAATTTCCTAATGTTCCTTTACTAGGAATTAGAGGAGGTATCACCTACAACCCTTGCCTAGCTTTGAGGCAATTTGGATATGCACGGAGGGATGGCCCTCATGACATGTTGATTCCTAGCCTAGTTTTTTACTTCGACAACGATGCGCAAGGACTTCGCCAAAGATTCATCAGAGCTTGGGGAAGACTCAACAAGGTTGATAGCAAGACTCTGGGACACAAGAACTCCATCCCTCTTGAGCCCTATCTCAAGTGGGTACGAGCCCGAGCCCAAAGTCTAATGATGCCTTATCCTCATGTTCTCCCAGTGATTAGAGAGCCTGTTAATGAAGGAGAGGTTCCCTACACCATCCTGCATCCAGACATGCCTACATCGTGGGAGGAAATGCAGAAAAGTTGGATTCAGCTCAAGGAGGAACGGAACACTTTTGAAGCTAGCTACTACGCCAGTGAAAAGAAGGTTCTAGAGCTTACCCGCCGACTCCACGAGCAAGAGGCCCTCAATACCTACATCGCACCAAAGAGGATGCGCAATGTCTTTTTACCTTGAGAAGTTATTTTGTAATATCTGGCCCATGGGGCATTTATGTACTAACAACTTTCTTCTTATTAATATGAAGTGCGTTCTTCTTTGTCTAAAACAATTTTGAATGTTCTAAATCCTTGAATGCATTGCATACATAAGCATACCATTCATCATGTGCATAAGCAGGTCTCACTCCAGGTTTCCTTATCTGTCTGCTGTTTATTTCAGTAGGATGGATCTCGAGCAAACAATCAAAAACCTACAGGCTCAGAATGTCCAGTTCCAGCAACTCCTGTTGACCTTGACTAAGGGTTAGGAGGATATCAAGACTCAGCTGGAGAATAAGGACCCAGTGAAGAAGAAGAAGAAGAGGGTTGGAGTGGCTACTTTGGGGAGAAGATTCAACGGAGAAGCTCGGAGAGTGCTTGAATTTCCTCCAACTTCTGATGAAGGGACTAGTAAAAGAGATCCAGTTGTGGTGCCTTCCGAGTCTGATGCGGAAGAGGAAGAGGTTGAAGAGGAAGAAGATTATTCTGATCAACAATACCCTCCAGCTGATGATAAGTACAAGGGGCTAGAAGACAGGTTGGCCGCCATGGAATTACAAAGAGTACCGGGTTTGGATTTTGAAGACTTGGGTTTGGTTGCCTGGATTGTGATTCCCCCAAAATTCAAAGTACCAGTGTTTGTGAGGTATGATGGGCTGTCCTGTCCCAAAATGCATCTCAGGTCCTATGTGAGAAAGATTCAACCCTATACGGCAGATAGAAATCTCTGGATTCATTTCTTTCAAGACAGCCTGTCGGGAGATCAGTTGGAGTGGTTTTATCAGTTAGAAGGAACCAGTGTCAGAAACTGGGAAGATTTGGCCACCGCTTTCTACAAACAGTACCAGTATAATTCTGATCTTGCCCCTACTCGTACCCAACTTCAGGGTATGTCGCTAGGAACAAGCGAGGGATTTAAAGAATATGCACAAAAATGGAGGGACTTGGCTGGCAGGGTGCAGCCTCCTTTAACCGATCGTGAGCTCGTTGATATGTTTCTTGGGACCCTATCAGGGCCATTTTTCAATCACTTAATTGGTAACTCTTCCGCGGGGTTTACCGATTTAATCTTAACAGGCGAAAGAATTGAAGCTGGCATCAAGTCAGGAAAGATTCAGAAGGGCGTTGCTGCAAGTGTTGAGAAGAAACCTTTTAAGAAGGAGACAGTTGTGGTCTATTCTCAGAGAAGAGCAGGGAAGGTAGAGCGTCGGCCAACTGTGGGGGCCGTAATGATTCAAAACACTCCGAGTGAGCAGCCTCGTTATAACCAGTCCAGACCAAATCAGCAACGAGTAGAACGGCCACCACGGCAGTTCACCCGTATTAATATGACTCCAGCGCAAGTACTTCCCCACCTATTGAAGTTGAACCTTGCCACCATCAAAGAGGCGCCAAAGAATGTGAATACGTCCTCTCCGCATTATCATGCCAATGCCAAATGCGCCTACCATTCAGACAGTGTGGGACACGATACCAATGATTGTTGGGCACTCAAGCATAAAATCCAAGACCTGATAGAGGCTAAGGAAGTAGAGTTTGACGCTCCAGAGAAACCTAATGTGATATCTGCACCCATGCCGAAGCACGGCCGAAATGTCAATGCCATTGAAGAAGATTTGTATGTTGCTGATGTCAGTGATCTGACTACTCCATTGCTAACCATTAAGTTGAACTTGTTAAGGGCCGGTATCTTCCCGGGATGTAAGGAAGACTGCTACTGTTGTTACTCTCTGCCGTTTGATTGTCCACTACTAAAGAAAGGCATCCAAGGCCTTATGGATAGTCGACAAATCTTGTTCGAAAAAGTTTCTGCTGTTCCAGTTCATGTTGAAAATGTCTCAATCATAACCATTCACGCCAATCTTTCCAAGGCCGTCAAAAAGCCAGTTAAGATTACACCAGCCGCAAAATCTGTTCCTTTGAAGATAACGATGCCAGGGCCTGTTCCCTATGTTTCTGAGAAGTCGATACCTTGGAACTATGGTGGTGACATCTATTACCATGGTATCAAGCAAGTTGAAATAATTGAAGAAAATTCAGATAATGAAGAAGCCAACATTAGTAACATTGCGAGCACCAGCAAAATCACCAGAAGCGGGAGAATATTTTCTCCAGAGATTGCCCCTCCAAGAGCAGTCTTTGGACCCTCATCAGCTAAAGAGGTCATCCCTGCACCGGTAAAACTCTCCGCTAAGACTCCTTTGATTGAAGAAATCGTCATTCCTAGTGCTGTCCCTCCTACCATTGCTGATAAAGGAAAGGGAATACAAGATGAGCCCGTCAGGACGAGGGTTCAGCCCTTGGTAATCCCGGAAGCCTCCAAGAAAGAAATGGACGAGATTTTAAGGATAATCAAGAGAAGTGATTACGATGTGGTGGAACAGTTGGGGCAAACCCCCTCCAAGATCTCCATGCTGGCACTGTTGCTTTGCTCAGAAGTGCACGCTCAAGCTTTGATTAAGTTTCTAAAGGCAGCTCATGTGCCCCAGGAAACCTCTGCAGATCAATTTCAACATTGCGTGGCTAGCCTGACTGCAGACAATGGATTAGGTTTTTCTGATGCCGACCTGACCCCTAAAGGCCGAAACCACAATGATGCTTTACATATTTCAATTGAGTGTCGCGGAACCACCCTTGCACATGTTTTGGTTGATACCGGTTCATCGCTGAATGTTTTGCCTTAGAAGGCCTTGGACCGGCTAGATTGCAAAGGGTTGGAATTGAAGCCGAGTGATATTGTCGTCAGAGCTTTCGATGGGTCAAAAAGAATGGTCCATGGAGAGGTGGAAATTCCTGTCAAGATAGGCACTGAGGTGTTTAAATCCACTTTCTATGTAATGGACATCCGTCCATCATACTCCTGCCTGCTGGGTAGACCTTGGATTCACCATGCTGGGGCAGTCACCTCCTCCTTGCATCAGATGCTGAAGTATCCTGTCAAGGGAAAGATCATTATTGTCCACGGCGAAGAAGAGTACATGATTAGCCATTTAAATTCTTTCCGGTATGTGGAAGTTGAAGGAGAGTTCATTGAGACGCCGTTTCAACATTTCGAGGAAGTTCTTCCTGAAATAGCAGTAACGAAGTTGGCAGCTGAGACACCACGACAGATGGCCAGGATGGCATCTCTGGAGGATGCAAGGGCCGCAGTTAAAGAAGGGAAGAGTTCAGCATGGGGGAAGTTACCCGACTTCCCGCATAAGACTGACAAGTTTGGATTAGGTTTCACAGCCACTGGCCAGAAAGCCATGCGCCAGTCAAAGATTGAAAGAGCGCCAGTCAAAATTTCTCCTTACAGAATCAACGCCCTGGAAGATGAAGACAAGGAAAGCAACATTGAAGATTGGGTTTATCCAACTTTCGGAGGAGGGTTGAGCAATTGGGAGGCTAAGGACTTTGTCCCCATCACTTTTATTCATCAGTAATTTATCTATTAAACATTTCCTATTTGGTCTGTACTATTTTACTTTCAAACAATCCGTACACTATCTTTTCACCTTCTGCCTTGCCCGGGGCATGTAGGTCCACGTGTAAGGGTTTTGACTATTGTTCATATTCATATGCCATGTTTAATGATTCATTGGACGTTTTTCATTTGATAAACTGCTTATGTTCATTTTCTTTCCTTTTGCATTTTTGGTTAAGGATGGCTATCCCTTACACACACCCACACTCACCAATGCAGGTACCCATCCACTCCGGATTCCATGGGCGACTATTCTGCTGTATCTTTCAATAACTCTGAAGACCTGGTCAATCTAGCCGAGTACGAAGATGACGAAGGTTGTGAAGTACCCGGGGAACTAGCCAGACTTCTGCAACAAGAGGAAAGGGCCATCTTACCGCATGAAGAGCCATTGGAAGCTGTTAACTTGGGAATCGAGGAGGACCGGAAGGAGGTACAAGTAGGTGCCAATCTGGAACCAAAAGTCAAGGAGCGCCTAGTATAGTTGTTGAATGAGTATGTTGAAATCTTCGCTTGGTCCTATAAAGACATGCCAGGATTAGATACAGACATCGTGGTTCACCGTCTCCCTACAAGAGAAGACTGTCCACCAATCAAGCAAAAGGTTCGTCGAATGAGGCCTGACATGTCCGAGAAGATCAAAGCGGAAGTAATGAAACAATTCGATGCTGGCTTTCTTGCTGTTACGTCCTATCCTCAATGGGTCGCTAACATTGTGCCAGTACCGAAGAAAGATGGCAAAGTCAGAATGTGTGTGGACTACCGGGATTTGAATAGGGCCAGCCCTAAGGATGATTTCCCGCTACCTCATATTGACATCTTGATCGACAATACAGCTCAGCACAAAGTGTTTTCCTTCATGGATGGATTTTCGGGCTATAATCAAATCAAAATGGCTCCCGAAGATATGGAGAAAACAACTTTTGTCACACAGTGGGGCACCTTCTGTTACAAGGTGATGCCGTTCGGGCTGAAGAACGCAGGGGCAACTTATCAACGCGCCATGGTAGCTTTATTCCATGACATGATACATCATGAAATTGAAGTCTACGTAGACGATATGATAGCTCGGTCACAAACGGAGGAAGAGCACCTTGAACATCTAGAGAAGCTGTTTGCCAGATTAAAAGAGTACAAGCTCAGGCTGAATCCAAGTAAATGCACCTTTGGGGTTAGGTCTGGTAAACTCCTGGGATTCATTGTAAGCAACAAAGGCGTTGAAGTCGATCCGGCAAAAGTAAAAGCAATACAAGAAATGCCTGCTCCCCGTACTGAAAAGGAGGTTAGAGGATTCTTGGGGCGCATAAACTATATTGCCAGATTCATCTCACATCTGACTTCTACCTGTGAGCCAATTTTCAAACTCTTGAAGAAAGATCAGGTAGTGGAATGGAACGACGATTGCCAAGCTACTTTTGATAGAATCAAGGAGTATTTGCTAGAACCTCCTATTCTAATGCCACCCGTCGAAGGAAGACCATTGATCATGTATTTGACCGTCTTGGATAACTCAATGGGGTGTGTTTTGGGCCAGCATGACGAGTCTGGTCGAAAAGAGCATGCTATTTATTACCTAAGCAAAAAGTTTACCGACTGTGAGACTCGCTACTCACCGCTCGAGAAAACTTGCTGCGCTTTGGTATGGGCTGCTCGCCGACTAAGACAGTATATGTTGACTCATACTACCTTATTAATATCCAAAATGGACCCTATCAAGTATATCTTCGAGAAGCCCGCTTTATCTGGAAGGATAGCCAGATGGCAAATGATCTTAACTGAATATGACATCCAGTACACCACCCAAAAAGCTATAAAAGGGAGTGTATTAGCTGACCATCTGGCTCATCAGGCTATCGAAGACTATCAACCCATGAGATTTGATTTCCCAGACGAGGACATCATGAATTTGGACAACATTAAAAGTGACGGACCGTATGACAGACCCGAAAAGGGATCCCGATGGACCCTGTATTTTGATGGTGCTTTAAATGCACTTGAAAACGGCATTGGCGCAATACTCATTTCTCCGGAAGGATGCCACATTCCTTTCACGGCCCGACTTTGCTTCAGCTGCACAAACAATATGGCTGAGTATGAAGCCTGCATCTTTGGTCTCAAGGCTGCTATAGACTTGGGGATCAAATCTTTGATCGTATTCGGGGACTCGGCTTTGGTCATCAGCCAGATCAAAGGAGATTGGGATACCAAGCATCCTAATCTTATCCCATACAAAGAACATGTCCTGACATTGCTGCCGCACTTCGAGCAAATTACCTTCGAGCATTTCCCGCGAGAAGAGAATCAGCTAGCAGATGCTCTAGCCACAATGTCCTCCATGTTTAAACTCAACTGGGATAACGAGGCTCCCCAAATCACCATCGAGCGAATGGATGAACCCGCGCATTGTCACGAGATTAATATCGAAGAAGTAGTGGAACAACCTTGGTTCCATGAAATCAAAAGGTATCTCGAGACCCAAGATTATCCTGAAGGAGCTTTCGTGAATGACAAGAAGTTCTTAAGGAAATTCGCTGCTAAGTTCTTCCTGAGCAACGACATCCTTTACAAACGAAGCCATGATTGTGTGTTACTCCGATGTGTGGATAAAGCTGAAGCAGAATTGATCATGACTGATATACACAACGGACCATTTGGCACTCACTTGAGCGGGCACACAATGGCTAAGAAGATCCTAATGGCAGGCTATTACTGGTCTACCATGGAGGCTGATTGCCATCAACATTCCCGTACTTGCCACAAGTGTCAAGTCTATGCTGACAAAGTTCATATTCCTCCGGTTCCCCTCAACGTCCTGACTGCTCCGTGGCCCTTTGCAATGTGGGGTATTGACATGATTGGAGAAATCAAGCCCACGACTTCCAACGGACATCGCTTCATCCTGGTTGCCATTGACTATTTCACTAAATGGGTCGAGGCAGCTTCCTTCGCCTCTGTCACTAAAAATGTGGTTGCCCGCTTTATCAAGCAAAACCTCATATGTCGGTATGGTGTTCCAGACAGGATCATCACAGACAACGGTACAAATCTGAATAACACAATGATCACTGCATTATGCAAACAGTTCAAGATTTATCATCACAATTCATCTCCCTATCGGCCGAAGATGAACGGTGCTGTTGAAGCTGCGAACAAAAACATTAAAAAGATTATTCAGAAAATGACAGTCACTTACAAAGACTGGCATGAGATGTTACCGTTTGCTCTGCATGGATACCGTACGACGGCACGTACTTCAACTGGGGCAACCCCATTTTCTCTGGTTTATGGCATGGAGGTTGTTTTGCCTATGGAGGTTCAGATCCCTTCTCTAAGGATCATGAAGGATGCAGGTTTGAATGAAGATGATTGGATGCAGACCCGACTTGATCAACTCAATCTGATCGACGAAAAGCGACTTGCGGCTATATGCCATGGTCAGACGTATCAAAAACGGATGATCAAGGCCTTCAATAAGAAAGTCAGACGTCAAGTGTATCAAGTCGGAGATCTAGTAGTCAAGCGGATTATCTTGCCGCAAAGTGATCCCAGGGGCAAATGGACTCCTACATATGAAGGACCATTTGTGATCAAGAGCATATTTTCTGGTGGTGCAATGATTCTGACCACCATGGACGGCGACGATTTGCCGCACCCTGCGAACGCAGACATAGTCAAAAGATACTACGCATAAGATAACCCGACAAGTCGAAAACCCGAAAGGGCGGCTTGGGCAAAAATGGGCATCCCGGTGAACCGAAAACCCGAAAGGGCGGTTCAGGCAAAAGTTAGGGATAAAAACAAAAAAAATTTGTACACCCGGCAAGTTGAAAACCCGAAAGGGCGGCTTGGGCAAAAAGGGGTTTCCCGGTGGATCGAAAACCCAAAAGGGCGATTCAGGCAAAAGTTAGGGAATTAGAGCGTATGACTATGTCTCGTCGGATCACTTCAAAGACAGTCTCTTCATCAACCGGTTCCAGGTTTCTGATCAATCCAGCCATCGTCAAACGAAGCATTGAATGGACAGATGTTCAGAGTTGTGAAAGCTACAGCAGAATGGAATCCCATGGAATTATTTCACATAGCCATCTTTATTTTGTATAAATTTTTCAAATATTTACGACAAGATCCTCTTACTAGGATGATTGTCTCCTTTGTACAAATATACCCAAAGAAAATCAATACAAATACTCTTCCCAGAAATTTGTGTCATTTCCCTTTTCTTTTTATTGCACTACTTGTTTTATTTTAAGAAACGTCCAATGTTTTGTTAAATAGGCATATGCATTTGAAACATAATCATTTCCTAAATGAACCAAAGAAAGAGGATTACTGATAAGATGAAAGTACAGATGGATATCTTGACACCCTTTCGAAGGAAACCCCCAAGAGATTTGGAATCCATAATCCCTAGCAAACCCTGAGGTTTATCTCCAGCAGATTCTCAAAACTTATCCCCAGTAAGGTTCCGAAGGATATCTCCCCGCAGAGTACGGACGTCCCTCCCGAGTTTTATTCAAAGTTATTCCTCACAGAGGCTTATAACTGGGTTATCCTCAGCTAACAACCAGGGGAGATCGCGCTCGCCAAAGTTCTTCCCATCCCCAGTAGAGTTCGGCAAAATTCCCCAACAATAACTTATCAATACAATCCCCAGAGGAGTTTATCTTTGCAAAATCCCCAGCCAGAGAATCTTCCGGAACTCATTTCCCCTCAGAGTTTGAGTTTCAGTATCCCCGGCAGATCTAAAACCTCAAACCTATCCTCAGCGGAGTCAGACTTTTAAACCTTCTCCCCACAGAGTTTTAGGAAGAAAAATCTTGAGTTCCCCAGTGAAATATCCAGAGATCCTTCTCTCCAGGCTGAAGACTCTCAATCTTACCTCCCCAGCATTAAGTCTACTAGTTTGGTACTCCCTAGTAGAAGACTTCAGGAATTCCCCAGAAGATTGGTATACAACCCAAGCTCCATGTTCCCCAGCAACGACCAAGGATTTATTTTCCCCGGCAGCAGTCAGGATACTTCTATCTTCCGCTATCCCGGATTCATCTATCCTGTGCAGGACAGCTCTCCAGCTTACATGCACATCCATTTACATTCATAACACATAATATACATTGTATCATGCATCATAAGCATTGCATACAACTAACTCTTTGCCTTTTCAGGTAAGATCAGTCGACAGACTAAAATCATTCAAATCTCAAGATTTCTGAAAACAGTTCACGGGTTCTCCAAGTAAACGGATGTTAACCTATCACTTGTTCAGATTCTTCTCAAGACTTCTGAAAACGGTTCATGGATTCTTCCCAACAACGGATGTTAATCTATCAGCTTGTTCATATGCACCTTTGAATTTAGTTTACGGACGCTTCCCAACAACGGACGCGGCTCTATTGCTGATTCGGTCCCAAGATTTCTGAAAACAGTTCACGGGTTCTCCAAGTAAACGGATGTCAACCTATCATTTGTTCAGATTCTTCTCAAGACTTCTGAAAACAGTTCATGGATTCTTCCCAAGTAACGGATGTTAATCTATCAACTTGTTCAGATGCAACTTTCTGAAAACAGCTTACAGGTTCCTCCCAACAACGGATGTCAATCTATTGCTTGTTCAGACCCCCAGTTCAGAGATGGTCCAAAGCCTAGAAACCCTTCTGATACTCTTTTCCAAATGGCATCTTTAAGCCCATCTCCAAATGGCATCTCTAAGCCCATTCCCGCATCCTGTGCTTTGATGAGTGCAAATTTCTGGGCACTCTAGTGTCCAATCTCCTTTTACCCTCGAGTCACGAAAGGCAAGCCTGCCAATCTAACTCTTCGGATTCAAGAAGATTGAACAGGGGCAACTGTTGTACCCCAAAATTTGCCCTCCCTTTTTCTCAACATTTCCCATCACAAAGCTCTTGAAGCTCAAGATCCAGTTAGGGTTTCATCTGCTCAAGACTCCTCCTTGCACTGCTAACCCAAATTAGGGTTTATGTTTGCACAAAGATGTTTTGACCTAAAGTGCCCAAGATGACTTTCTTGCTTCATATTGGCCTCCCAAGTTTATCCATACCAAGTTTCAAGTCTTGATTCCAAGTTTTGCCCAGTCAATTGGACAGTTGACCTAGAAGTCAACTGTATTGGGGAAAAAGTCAACTGTGGCCAATTGACAGTCAAATCTCATGAAATTTGATCCACATCAACATTATGAACTCCTAGGAATCATTTGATCAAGTTTGGACCACAATTCCATAAGAAATTTGATCAGATCACCAAAAGGGCAAAATGGTCATTTTTAGGGTTTTGACTGCACAAAGGCAATTTTTGACTGTTTGACCTAGCCAATGGCAAACCAAGCTCACATATGGACTCAAGGACCCCATGGAATCATCTTGACATGCCCAACAAACTCAAAAGATCCCAAGTACACAAGATTGACAGTTGAATTTCTCAGTCAATTGATCAATTTTGACTGTATACTGAAAAGTCAAACTTTGACTTTTTGGTCAAAATCAAGAGTCAAGATTCATTTTTCATCAAAATATGCCAAATCATGAAACTTGTTCACCAAGAAATCACAAATTGCAAATTAGGGTTAGAAAATGGAATTTTTCATAACTTAGAATTTTTCTAAGTTATGAAAAACCCTAATTTTTTCCCAACTTTGCCCCACCTTTTCACCAAGATCCATTTGGATTCAAACAAAAGTCAAAACATGAAAGTTTTAGCCTGTTGCATAATATACAACTTTGATTCACAAAGTTTTCTCATTTGAAGCTTGTATCTCAAGTTACAATTTTTTGAATAAGGGCACTAAACCACTTTTAACTTAGTGAAATTTTAACCTATTTTGACAAGGTTTTCTACCCCACTTCAAGGCCATTTTTCATACCCTTCCACTTGGAATTTCAATTTGCATTTCAAAGATGGATTGTAGTACACATTCCAAGCTTTCCAAAATGTCCAAGAACTCATCAAACAACCTCATAACTTGAGAGATTCGAATTTCACAAGTTGGCAAAAATTCACTTTTTGTTCTTAACCAAAACATGTTCATAATCTTGCAATTTGAACTCAGCTTGCTTTAGGCTAGATTACAGGTCCTTAAACCAAGTTACACTCAAGAATTAAATGCAAAACCAATGTTCCAAGTTGTTATTCTAAGCATTTGGACATTACATGATGAACTAACCCTAAACTAGATAAAGTGAACTTTCCATTTTTGCAAAAGCTTGCTTTATGTCAATTGGTAAATCAAAGAGGTACAGATCAAATCTCTCTAGCATAAGATTATGAGCATAACACTCTGATCAATGAGGGATTATGCAGCACATTAGGAGGCCCCCTACATGCCTAGAAAGCCAAGTTGCATTTTGTTGCTTAAGTGTGAAGAAAGTCCCATAACTTGTAACAACATCCATCTCAGCTTAGACACACAAGAACAAACTTATCAAACATACTCAAGACATCATAACCAAGCTGTGACACGAGCCATTTGCCTCTCAAACACTCTCCATCTCAGAAACACCATCAAACTGCTCAAACAGAGCAAGCCCTGCAGATTGAGTGCCATCTCCCAATCCCTTCAAGCTTTCTGGCCCAAACTTGTTCCTCTACCTTCCTTACAACATATGCAAGCTAACCAAAAGCAGAAGCCTGACCTGTAATCCCTCTAACAGCTTCCACCATTTTCATTTTTTGCTTTTGTAGTTGAAGTTCCACAGCTCGATACAAGAAGTTTCAAGACAAAGTAAACATTGGAATAACATCCCTGGACCTCAAGGGAGCTTTTCCAATCATCACCTTGCACTGAAAGCTCCTCATTCTCCAGATAGAAGTTCAACTGAATAGGTAAAAATTTGAACTCGTATCTCTCTTATTATGCATCCTTAGTCTTAAGTTTGTGAAGAAACAAGGTTCTACTCATAGCCCTGAACATGTACATATCTTTACATTTCATTTCTTTTGCCTGAGTTGGGAGAATTTAAGCTTTGAAAATGGCAGAAAAATTAGGTTAGGATTTGGGGGAGAAGAAATTCTCCCTCATCTTAGAGAGTTAGGTCAAGTTCTATACATGGTTAGAATCGTCTCTTCATGCTGAACATTTGTTGTGTTATGAGTTTTTGCTAAAAAGCCAGGAATCGAGGGTTGGACATTGAAGAACAGGGCGCGCGCATTTTCAAACTTTGTGCTGGAGGTTGAAGACAGTGGCATTGGGCTGGGCTTGCTTTGTGTTTTCCTTTTCACACCCCATAATTACTCATGAACCCCCTGAGCCCATTTGCTTCATTTTTTAATATTTTTGACTTTTTCTTTTTTTATTTGACTCATTTATTTTTTTTCAACATGTTAAAATTTTGAAAACATTTTTCTCATCATTTTTTGATTTTATTTGGTATTTATTTGATTTTCCTTTAGTTTATACATAAATATATATATATATATATATATATATATATATATATATATATATATATATATATATATATAAATAGAAAAATATGTAAAAACACTTCTATTTTTGTTTTTATTTTATATTATCCTCTGAAAATATTTTATATAAAAAATACTATTTTCTAAAAAAATTGAATATTATTATTACTTGTATATAATACATATTTAAAATAATATAAGTATACATATATATATATATATATATATTAATATACTTAGAGTAAAAATACCAAAAAATGGACATATTTTATTTTTTAACATTTAATACTAAAAAATGCCTTTTTTACAAATATACCATATTTTATTTTATTTTTGTATGTAATTAATAAATATTATGTGAATTAATTAATTAATATACATTTTGATTAAAATTAGGGTTTTTGCCCTAAAAGTTGAAAATACTCAAAATTAATACCTTTCTATTTTCTTATTTTATTTTACATAAACCATACTTTTTTCATACATATAAAAAGTTCCCTTTTTTCATTTTTTTGCATATTTATTTAATTTCTATTTAATTATGTAATTTATTTACTTTGCAAATATTCAAAAAATGATGTAATAGCTTAGATTTAAATTCTTGTCTAAATATCCCCCATTTGTAAATTTGTACCCCCCTCCCTATATTATTATGTTGTAATAGCGTAGGAATTTAAATTTCGCACTTTATACGCTTTCTAATTATGCCATGTTAGAATTAGGGTTTGCATGCGAAAAACGACAAAAAATAGTTTGACCTAATACAAGATAAATGAGCATGAAAATAAACAACACATCTCACACTTGCACCCCTAGGGTATTCCACTTTGTTGCCTTCGAATAATTGGGCCATATTGCATGTTGAACTTCTTTGGGTAAAAACAAACAATCGAATGATCATAGTCCCTCGATGACGCTTTCAAAAAGTTGCCTAAAATGATCAAGTCCCTTTCAAAGAGAAAATGCCCAAAGATATTCAACACTATTGCAACTATGGTCTAAACGATGACCCGCGCCTGTCCCTTTCATCTCCTAAGACAAGATTGTCCACCAAATGCAATGGTGGAACAAATTTGTCAAAAGGGTTTAAAACATGACAAAATCTTTGAGAAAACTTTAAGGTAGATAAACTCTTAAGTACTTGCCAATTTGCCAAGAAAACACTTGCCTAATTTCAAGACCCACTTCACAAACACTTTCAAAATCCACTTTGCAAACCCTTGAAACATCTTTTTAAAAGACAAACACCTTTTGTAAAACATTCGAGTAAAGAATTGTTACAAGGTTAGCCTAACACAAGGCATCTTTTCAAAAACATTTTCAAAGCCACACACAAAGCACTATTTCAAACAATTGAAAACCAAGGCAAGTTGATCTAAGCAAGTACCTAAGAGCCCATGGATAACCATGGATAGATGGGGTGCTAATACCTTCCCCTTCTATAATCTACTCCCCGAACCCAAGAAAAATCTCAAAGGTTTTTGCTGTGCTTTTTAAACCTTTCCTTAGGATAAAATAAAAAGTCGGTGGCGACTCTTGCTCAACCGAAACATTTGCAAAAACAAACGCAAAACAATAGTCAGTTCTCCCACCGTATCACAGCGTCGTTCTAAGATTGGAAGATCACCTGTCAAAATTTCTCACCATGGAATCAATGTTGTAGGGGATGAAGATGAGGAGAGTCACTTTGAAGACTGGATTTTTCCGACTGTTGAAGGGGGTTTGAGCAATTGGGAAGCAAAGGATTTCGTTCCTATCACCTTTATCAATCAGTAATTTTATCTTTGAACAATTTCCCATTTTTATGGTCTGTAATAACTAAAACAATTTGCACACTATTTTCACCTCATGCCTTGCCCGGGGCATGTAGGTCCATTTGTAAGGGTTTGATTTCCTTCATAATCATATGCCATGTTTTAATGAATCATTGGACGTTTTTCATCTATAAACTGTTCATTTTCTTTCCTTTTTGCATTTTTGTTTGTTTAAGGATGGTTATCCCTTACACACACCCACACTCACAAATGCAGGTACCCATCCACTCCGGATTCTATGGGTGACTATTCTGTTTTAGCCTTCGAAAACTCTGAAGATTTGGTCAATCACGCTGAGTACGAAGCTGACAAAGATTGTGAAGTACCGGGAGAGTTAGCCAGACTTCTACAACAAGAAGAGAGGGCAATTCTGCCTCATGAAGAGTTGTTGGAAACCATCAACTTAGGGACAGAGGAGGACAGGGAAGAAGTAAAAGTGGGTGCCAACCTGGAATCGAGTGTCAAGGAGCGCTTAATACAGTTGTTGAACGAATACGTTGAAATCTTCGCTTGGTCTTATGAAGGCATGCCAGGGTTAGACACAGATATCGTGGTTCACCGTCTCCCTACAAGAGAAGACTGTCCAACGATCAAGCAAAAGGTTCACCGAATGAGGCTTGACATGTCTGAGAAGATTAAGGCTGAGGTAATGAAGCAATTCAACACCGACTTTCTGGCTGTTACAACCTATCCACAATGGGTTGCTAACATTGTGCTCATGCCCAAAAAGGACGGCAAGGTCAGAATGTGCATGGACTATCGGGATTTGAACAGGGCTAGCCCTGAAGATGATTTTCCGCTACCACATATCAACATTTTAGTTGACAACACAGCTCAGCACAAAGTATTTTCTTTCATGGACGGATTCTCGGGCTACAACCAGATCAAAATGGCCCCCAAGGACATGGAGAAAACAACCTTTGTTACACAATGGGGTACCTTCTGCTACAAGGTGATGTCGTTCGGACTGAAGAACGCAGGGGCAACCTATCAACGCGCCATGGTAGCTTTGTTTCATGATATGATACATCATGAGATCGAAGTTTACGTAGACAACATGATAGCTCGGTCACAGACAGAAGAAGAACACCTTGATCATTTGCAAAAGCTGTTTGCCAGGTTGAAGGAGTACAAGCTCAGACTGAATCCAAGCAAGTGCACTTTTGGAGTTAGGTCTGGTAAACTTCTGGGTTTTATTGTTAGAAACAAGGGTATTGAGGTTGATCCTGCTAAAGTAAAGGCTATACAAGAAATGCCTGCTCCCCGTACTGAAAAGGAGGTTAGGGGATTCTTGGGACGCTTGAACTATATTGTGAGGTTCATCTCTCATCTGACGTCTACCTGTGAACCAATTTTCAAACTGTTGAAGAAAGATCAGGTAGTTGAATGGAGCAAAGGTTGTCAAGTTGCTTTTGATAAGATCAAGGAGTATTTACTAGAACCTCCTATCCTGATGCCACCCATCGAAGGAAGGCCGTTGATCATGTATCTAACTGTTTTGGACAACTCAATAGGGTGCGTGTTGGGCCAACATGACGAGTCTGGTCGAAAAGAGCACGCCATTTATTACCTTAGCAAAAATTTTACGGACTGTGAGAATCGCTACACATTGCTCGAGAAAACTTACTGCGCTTTGGTATGGGCTGCTCGCCAACTAAGGCAGTATATGTTGACTCATACCACTTTGCTTATTTCCAAGATGGATCCAATCAAGTATATCTTCGAGAAGCCTGCTTTATCTGGAAGAATCGCTAGATGGCAGATGATCCTGACTGAGTATGACATCCAGTATACTACCCAAAAAGCTATAAAAGGGAGTGTACTAGCTGACTATCTAGCTCATCAAGCCATCGAAGATTATCAATCTATGAGATTCGACTTCCCTGACGAAGACATCATGACTTTGGACAACCTCGAAGGTAACGGACCGTATGACGGACCTGAACAAGGATCCCGATGGACCCTATACTTTGATGGTGCTTCAAATGAACTCGGCAACAGTATCGACGCGGTACTCATTTCCCCAGAAGGTTACCATACACCTTTCACTGCCCGACTTTGTTTCAGCTGTACCAACAACATGGCCGAATATGAAGCTTGCATCTTTGGTCTCAAGGCTGCTATAGACTTGGGGATCAAATCTTTGGTCGTATTTGGGGACTCGGCTTTGGTTATCAGTCAAGTCAAAGGAGAGTGGGACACCAAACATGCTAATCTTATCCCATACAAAGAACATGTCCTGACTTTGTTGCCTCATTTCGAGCAGATTACTTTCGAGCATTTCCCGCGAGAAGAGAATCAGCTAGCAGATGCTCTGGCTACAATGTCTTCCATGTTTAAACTCAACTGGGATAACGAGGCTCCCCAAGTTACCATCGAGCGAATGGACGAACCTGCGCACTGTCATGAGTTTAATACCGAGGAAGTAGTGGAACAACCCTGGTTTCATGAAATCAAAAGATATCTCCAGATTAGAGAATATCCCGAAGGAGCTTGCGTCAATGACAAAAAAGTTCCTAAGGAGATTTGCTGCCAAGTTCTTCCTAAGCAATGACATCCTTTATAAATGCAACCATGATTATGTTTTACTTCGATGTATGGACAAAGCTGAAGCAGAGTTGATCATGACTGAGATACACAGCGGCACATTTGGCACCCATTTGAGCAGACATACGATGGCAAAGAAGATTCTAAGAGCAGGCTACTACTGGTCTACCATGGAAGCTGATTGTCATCAACATTCCCGTATTTGCCACAAATGCCAAGTCTATGCCGACAAGGTACATATTCCTCTTGTTCCTCTCAACATTCTGACAGCTCCTTGGCCATTCGTAATGTGGGGCATTGACATGATTGGAGAGATCAAGCCCACGGCGTCCAATGGACATCGCTTCATCTTGGTCGCTATTGATTACTTCACCAAATGGGTCGAGGCAGCTTCCTTCGCCTCTGTTACAAAGAATGTGGTTGCCCGCTTCATCAAGCAGAACCTCATATGCCGTTATGGTGTCCCCGACAGGATCATCACAGACAATGGTACAAATCTGAACAATACTATGATCACCGCTCTATGCGAACAGTTCAAGATTTATCATCACAATTCATCTCCCTATTGGCCGAAGATGAACGGTGTTGTTGAAGCCGCGAACAAAAATATCAAGAAGACCATTCAAAAAATGACAGTTACCTACAAGGACTTGCATAAGATGTTACCGTTTGCTCTGCATGGATATCGTACCACGACACGTACCTCAACAGGGGCAACCCCATTCTCTCTGGTATATGGCATGGAAGCTGTCCTACCTATGGAAGTTCAGATTCCTTCTTTAAGGATTATGAAGGACGCTGGTTTGAGTGAAGACGATTAGATTCAGACTCGGCTTGATCAACTCAATTTGATCGACGAAAAGCGACTTACTGCTGTTTGCCATGGTCAGACGTATCAAAAACGGATGATCAAGGCTTTCAACAAGAAAGTCAGGCGTCAGGTATATCAAGTCGGAGATCTCATAATCAAGCGGATCATCTTACCGCAAAGTGATCCCAGGGGCAAATGGACTCCTACTTACGAAGGACCATTTGTGATCAAGAGCATCTTTTCTGGTGGGGCAATGATTCTGACCACCATGGACGGCGATGACTTGCCACACCTTGCGAATACAAACATAGTCAAAAGATACTACGCATAAAATAACCCGACAAGTCGAAAACCCGAAAGGGCGGCTTGGGCAAAAATGGGCATCCCGGTGAACCGAAAACCCAAAGGGTGGTTCAGGCAAAAGTTAGGGATAAAACAAAAAAAAATCTGTACACCCGGCAAGTTGAAAACCCGAAAGGGCGACTTGGGCAAAAAAGGGTTTCCCGGTGGATCGAAAACCCGAAAGGGCGATTTAGGCAAAAGTTATGGAACTGAAGCGTATGACTGTGTCTCGTCGGATTACTTTAAAGAACAATCTCTTCATCAACAAACTCCGAGCTTCTGATCAATCCAGTCATCGGCGGGCGAAGTAGTGAAGGGATAAGATATTCAGAGTCGTGAAGGCTATAGCAGAATGGGAACCCCATGGAATTGTTACACATAGCCATCTTTCTTTTGTATAAATATTTTCAATTTTTACGACAACATTCTCTTACTAAGATGTCTGTCTCCTTTGTACAAAGATATTCATAAAAGTTAATACAAATACACTTCCAAGTGCAGAAATTTGCTCGCCTTCCTTTTCTTTTTACACTTATGTTTTATTTGAAAAACGTCCAATGTTTTGTTAAATAGGCATATGCATTTGAACAAAATCATTGCTTACAAGTAAAACGAATTTGAGAAAGGATAGTTACTGATAGGTTGAAGGTATAGGAAGATATCTTTATGCCCTTTCAGAAGAAATCCCCTGTATTACATCATTTAGACCCTCAACAAGGCTAAATTTGGAGTATATTTCCCCGACGGAGTTAAGCTTCAAAACCTTTAGCAGGGCCAGTACATTCCAAAACTTAATTCCCCTCAGAGTCAAGTTTCAGGATCCCCAGTGGAGCCCAAAAACCCTGAAAATCCTATCCCCAGTGAAGCCCAAAAAAAAACCTAAAAATCCTATTCCCAGCGGAACCAGAATAGTGAACATTCTCCCCACAGAGATACTTCCCAGCAGACTGAAGATTCTCAGTCTCACTTGCTCCAGCAGAAGTCTCCCAGGTTTAATTCCCCAGTAGAGGTCGTCAGAGTAAGCCTTATTCCCCGGGGAAGTCATGAAAAATTCTCATTCTCCGCAGAAGTTGGTGAGGTTTTTGTTGAAATCCCCGCAAGTCACCAAAATTTTTCAATCCCCAGCAGTGGTCCTAAGATTCCTTAATAATCAAAAATCTTTAATCCCCAAGCAGTCAGCAGAGATTTTTCATCTTCATTAATCAAAATTTTTTTGGAATCCCCAGCTTCGGTCAAGGGTTTAATTCCCCCAACAACAGTCAAAGATTTCATTATCTCTAGCTATCAAGGATTTATTTTCCTCAATAAGACGGCTACTCAGCTTACATGCGCATTCATTACATTCATATATCATAAACATTGATGAAACACAATTCATTGCATCATACATATCATGGAATATAACTTTGTGTTTAGCTAACATTTTATCCTTTTCAGGATGAGATCGGAAGGCTATCATTAACAATCATTCGGATACAGTATGGATACACCCCAAACACGACGGTCATTCTATTACTCATTCAGAATTCCAAGCCAGATACAGTATGGATACAACCCAAACACGGCGGTCATTTCTATTACTCATTCAGAATTTCAAGTCAAAATACAGTATAGATACACCCCAGACACGGCGGTCATTCTACTACTCATCCAGACTTCAACAATCTGATACCGACTAGATACGCTCCAGACACGGAAGCCATTCTACTTCTCATTCAGATTCAATTATCAACCTCAAGTTCAAATGCATTCCGAACACGGATACCATTCTGACCCTTACATCAACAGTTTGATTCCCCCAGTGCAATCGCCTCGGAAGTCATCCTGTCATTCACTCAGATCCCAGTTACCGTTTCAGATACACTCCAGACACGAAAGTCATTATGCTACTCATACAGATCTCAACTTCAGATATAGTCCAGATACGCTCCAGACACGGTCGCCATTCTGTCACTCATTCAAAATTTATCCTCAGCATACAGTTGCTATGTACACAGATATTCCTCTGTTACCCGGATACAATACAGATACACTCCAGACACTGCAGTCATTCTGATATTCATTCAACATTCAAATACGGTTACAACTCGGATACGCCCCAGACGCGGAGGCCATTCTTTTGCTCATACAAACTAAGTCTCCAGATACAGTTCAAATGCATTCCAGACACGGATACCATTTTAATCCTCATTCTTCTGACCCACAACATTGCAGTTCAACAAACATTCTTGGATGACATCTTTAAGCCCATCTCCAGCAAGATTCTGTCATCTCCACATGGCATCTTTAAGCCCATTCCCACACTTATGACCTGACGAGTGCAAATTTATGGGCACTCTAGTGTCCAATCCTCTTTTACCTTCGAGTCGCGAAAGGCAAGCCTGCCAATCTAACTCTTCAGGTTCAAGAAGATTGAACAGGGGCAACTGTTGTACCCCGAAATTTTCCCTCTCATTTCACCAACATTTTCTCATCACAAGACTCTTGGAGTTCAAGATCAAACTAGGGTTTGCTCTGCTCAAGACCCCACCTTGCACTATTGACCCAAATTAGGGTTTGAGTTTGCACAAGGATATTTTGACCTACAATGCCCAAATTGACTTTCATACTTCATGTTGGGTTCACAAGTTTGTCCATACCAAGTTTCAAGCCTTGATTCAAATCTTTACCCAGTCAATTGGACAGTTGGCCTAGAAATCAGATGTATTAGGGAAAAGTCAATTGTAGCCAATTGACAGTCAAACCTCATGAAATTTGACCCACATCAGCATTATGAACTCATATGAACCATTTGATTAAGTTTGGATCACAATTCCACAAGAAATTTGATCAGATCACCAAAATGGCAAAATGGTCATTTTTAGGGTTTTGACTGCACAAAAGCAATTTTTGACTGTTTGACCTAACCAATGGCAAACCAATCTCACATATGGACTCAAGGACTCAATGACTTTGTCTTGACCCATTCAACAAGTTCAAAAGATCTCAAATACATAGGATTGACAGATGATTTTTTTCAGTCAACTGATCAAAATTTGACTGTACACTGAAAAGTCAAACTTTGACTTTTTGGTCAAAATCAAGTGCCAAGGGTCATTTTTCATCAAGACATGTCAAATTATGAAACTTATTCATCAAGAAATCCAAAAATGCAAATTAGGGTTTAAAATGAAAAAATTTCATAACTTAGAATTTTTCTAAGTTATGAAAATTTCTTATTTTTTCCTAACTTTGTCCCATTTTTCCACCAAGATGCAAATGGATTCAAACAAAACTTGAAACATGAAAGTTGTAGTCCATCACAAAGTCTACAACTTTGATTCACAAAGTTTTCTCAAAGGAAGCTTGTATCTCAAGTTATGATTTTTGGAACAAGGGTACCTAAACCTTTTACTTAGAGAAAATTTGCCCTAATCTAGGCAGGATTTTGACCCATCTTCCTGGCCATTTTTCACATAGTTACACTTGGAGTTTCAAGTTGCATTAGAAATATGGATTGTAGTATATGTTGCAAGCTTTCCAAATTGTCCAAGAACTCATCAAACACCCTTGGGGTTAGAGAGAATCGAATTCACAAAGTTGGCAAAAACTCACTTTTGTCCATGGCCAAGGCATGTTCATACAAACTTGCATTTTCAAATCAGCTTGTGTAATGCTAGCTTGTAGGCCTCAAAACCAACTTACACTTCATAATATAATGCCTAACCATTGTGTTAAGGTGTTATTTTGTTCATTTGGACATTACATGTAAGTTTAAGCCTTAAGTAGTAAAAGGTGTATTGCCATTTTTGCAAAAGTTGCTTTATGTCAAAACAACTAAGCATTGAGCCTTGAAAAAAGATCTAAGACTACAAACCAAATCCAGGGATTAGAGGGGGCCTAGAGGATTGTGTGCAGCATACAAAATGGTTGGTACAGGCCTGTGAGATACACTTACACATCTTTGCTTCATATACAAGAAAACTTGCAAAAACACAACCAACTACACATTTCTGTTAACACAAGCCAAAACAAACTTTTCACACAGTTTCCATACCTCCCAAAAAACCTAAGGCACGAACCTTCCATCCCTCATACCTCCTAATACTCAGAATCCCTATTTTGCTGCAAAACAGGGCAAGTTTTGCAAACTTCAAGCCATAATCAATTCCTATCGTGTGTTTTGTCCAAAAGAGCTTCAAACACCTTCCAATCAATCCACCTGAGCTATCCTGATCATCCATTGCAAGTTGTAACATCTCTAACACCCTTTGCCATTTTCATTTCCAAGCTTTGCAGGTGGAGTTCTACAGCACGATTCAGTTTGTTTCAAAGCAAGCCAAACATTGGAGAAGCTTCCTTGGACCTCAGGAAAGCTCAACAGAAGCTCAAACACCATTGAAGGTTGCTACATTTCCCTACTCGATTCAAGCTGAAACAAGTATTTCATGGACTTCTATCTCTCTATTTAGGAATGGTTAGACTTAGGTTTGTGAATGAAATATGTTGTACTCATAGCCCTGAAGCCATACATATGATTAGTTTTCATTTACATTAATCATGCTGAGAGAATTTCATCCATGAACATGTGAAAAAAGTTAGGTCAGATTTTAGGGCCAGAGAAATTCTCTCTGGTCTTTGAGAGTTAGATTTAATGCTTTATATGGTTAGATTCGTGTTTAAATTCTCTACAAGTTTCATGTTTTAAGTTTTGTCAAAAGATCAAAGAATCAGGAGTTAGCATTTGAACCAAGAAGCGCGCGCATATGTTGTTCAGAGGTAGAAGAAGAAGCTGGCTTGGGTTGGGCCTGTACAGGCTTGCTTCTGGCACCCCCCATATTCAGTTTATACCCCCTGGCCCATTTATTTGATATTTATCATTTTTGTGACATTTTTATTTTTATTCTGACTTTATATTTTTTGTTCAAATATAAAAAACGCCAAAAAATAATTTTCCATAATTTTTCATATTTATTTGATATTTATTTCATTTTATTAAACATATATATGTAAATAATCTAGTTTCTTTTTATTAAAACTCTAAAAAATAATATAAAAAATATACTTATTTTTTATTTATTATTTTTATTTACATGTGAAAATATTTTCTTAAATATACACTTTGTTTGTAAATAATTAATTTTATTTTTTATACATTTAATATGCCTAATATATATATATATATATATATATATATATATATATATATATATATATATATATATATATATATATATATATATATATATATATATATATATATATATATATATATATATATATATATATATATATATATATATATATATATATATATATATATATATATATATATATATATATATATATATATATATATATATATATATATATATATATATATATATATATATATATATATATATATATATATATATATATATATATATATATATATATATAATTAGATAATTAGAACAAAAAAATACAAAATAATACATTTTTATTTTATTAATATTGGACATTAAAAATACTTTTTTTTTACAATATACTTTTATTTTTTGTATAAATTAATATATATTATATATAATTAATAAATATTGTCATTTACTTGAAAATTAGGGTTTTGCCCTAAATGACCAAAATAACTAAAATTTGACTTTTTTTATTTTGTTTATATTTCACATTAGAAAATATCCTTTTCACATACATAAAAAACTTTTTTTTACATAATACATTTTTATTTCACATACATAAAAAACTTTTTTTTACATAATACATTTTTATTTGATATTTATTTAATTGTATTTATTTAAATTTTAAATATTGTCTTGTACATTCAATTTGGTTGTAATAGTAATCTAGGGTTTAATTTCTTGTCAAATATCCATAATTCAAATTTGTACCCCCTCCCTATATCATGTTGTAATAGTGTAGCATTTAAATTCTCGCGCATTTAAAAGCTTTCAATTATACCATGCCTAGACCTAGGGTTTGTATGCAAAATGAAATCAACAACTAGCTTGACCTAATCCAAGATAAAAATGCATGAAAAACAAACACAATGCACACTCACACCCCCTAGGGTTTCATCCACTTGTTGTCTTCAAAAATGGGCCATGGTTGCATGTCAAGTACTTTGGAAAAACAAAAACAATCAAAATGATCATAGTCCCTCGATGACGCTATCAGAAGTTGCCTAAACAAAATGATCAAGTCCCTTAAAGGAAAATTGCCAAAGATACTTGACACTATTGCTATCATGGTCCATACAATGACCCGCGCCTGTCCCATTTAACATCCTAACACAATGTTGTTCACCAAATACAATAGTGAAACAACACTGTTAAAAGGGTTTAAAAACATAAGAAAGATCTTTGAGTAAGATAGGGTAGATAACTCTTAGTTACTTGATCAAACTTGCAAAAAAACCTCCTTGCTACTTTTCAAAACACATTACACAACACACTTTCAAAACCCTACTTTCAAACATTGAAAACTTTTCAAAAGACAAAAACACCTTTGTATACATTCAAAAAAGAATCATTACAAAGGTTGCCACAACAATGGCCTCTTTTCAAAACATCTTTCAAAACCACACACAAAACACCATTTCAAACAATTGAAAAGCACCATTTCAAACAATTGAAAATCAAAGCAAGTGATCTAAGAAAGTAACTAAGAGCCCATGGATAACCATGGATAGAAAGGGTGCTAATACCTTTCCTTTCTATAATCTACTCCCCGAACCCAAGAAAACATCTCAAAGGTCTTTCCTGTGCTTTTTGACCTTTCCTTAGGATAAAATAAAAGGTCGGTGGCGACTCTTGCTAAACTGAAACATTTGCGAACACAAACGCAAATCCAAAGTCAGTTTTCCCACCGTATCACACCTGTCTTCTTTTTCTTCTTCTGAGGAGTGTCAAAAGGTCCTTCTACAGCTTTTCTCTTCACAGATTCTTGGAGAACAACATCAGGAGCAGCTTGATTTCTTCCTTGAAGCCAAGCTGGATCAATGGGTGATCCTGTTTCTTTGCAGATCTCAAGATAGTGCAAAATGATACGAGGATGATCCCCTGAGTTGAACATAGGAAAGTCAGCAATATGAATCCTTCTCCTCTTCACAACAGCTGACACACATAGAGTGGGTTCCTCCAGCAGTTTATCAATAATTTTCCTTTTTGGCAAGTTCTTTCCAATCATAGTCTTACCACAGATAGGTTCAAGCTCCCCCAGGAGATTTACTTCTTTTAGGTGAGCAATCAGACCATTCTCAGTCAGAATGTCTGATAATAACCTCCCCATAGGAATCCAATTCCTCTTTGATTTGGGGTTCTTCATCCTTTCAGCTTCTCTGGTTTCTTTGATATGGTTCCAGAGATGTTCAAAAAGCAAGTAGGGCAAATCAATTTTGACATTGGTTCCAAGGCAAAACAGCAAATATTGTTGATCAGCGTTGATGTAATTAGGAGAACTGGTGTCTTTCCTGTGGTGAATACATCCATGAATAATCCTTGCCCAAATCTTATATTTGTCTTTTAAATCCCTGACTTTGGAGGAACCTTGACCGTTAGTGAAAATCTCTGAATATACCCTAGACATCTCCATTCTTCCACTGGGCATTCCTGTAACTCCAAGTCCTTTAAATCCCAGCAACTTTCTGATTAGATTTTCTGTAATGGATATTTCCTTGCCCATTACAAAGGAGAGAATAACCTTGGGGGTTGCAATAGCGTGAATCCAGAATTCTTTCACCAAATGTGGAAAGACTGGACCAATAAGACGATCGAAGTAGCTTTCTCAACCTTGAAACTTCACAGCAGGGAACAAGTCAAATCCATTCTCTCTGAGATTATCAAAGTCTACCATTAGCTCACTCAAAACTTCCAAACTTTCTACCGGAATGAGAGTTGTCCTTTCAGGTATAATGTATTGCTCAGAGTGGGTAGAAGAAGAAGAAGAAGCCATTGAAGTTCTTTAGAAATTAGAAATTTAAGAAAAGGGTTTTAAGAGAAAAGTACAGTAAGAGAGAAAAAACGCTTGAGTTTTGAAAGAGACAGTAAAGAATGAAAAGGGTTTTTCAAAAAGTATTTATAGGCATTAATTTCAGAAAATAGGTTTAGAATTAAAATTAAAAGTATTTAAGACATAATTAAAATAAAGATTAAAACAAATTTAAAAACGAATCTCATCATTACTTGCATTTAATGATTTGCTAAAAATGAGGGAAAATGTGGGATTATGGCTAATCATCAACAGTTACCTAGAACGTCATCAGTAGCTTTTGCTCGCTTGACCTTTTAGAAACACACCACGTGTTCATCTTCTGAAGGATGCATGTAACAACTGTTTGTTCTAATGAATTTCTGAACTACACTTGGACATGAAGCATTAGAATATTCCATAACTTTTCATATAACTTCTGTTACAACTTCTCTTCTAACTTCTGAAGAGTTGTTGATCAGAGCATTCATTTCAGAATGTTCTGAAGTCAATCACAGAAAATAAATATTATTTTATTCAGGACATAATTCCATACAAATATTTTTCAGAATGAAATTAAATCTATCTTCTGAAAGGGGTTTGGTAAAAATGTCAGCCCATTGATGGTCATTTTTTACAAAAATTAAGTTTAAAATTCCCTTCTGAATATAGTCCCTTATGAAATGATATTTAATTTCTATATGTTTGGCTTTAGAATGTAAGATTGGATTTTTAGAAAGACAAATAGCAGAAGTATTGTCACAGAAGATATGAATCTTACTTTCATAAAGGTTGAAATCTTCTAGTTGACTTTTCATCCAAATCATCTGAGAGCTACATCCAGCAGCAGATATATATTCAGCTTCTATGGTTGATAGTGCAATTGTTGCTTGCTTCTTGTTGTACCATGAGATAAGATTGTCACCCAAAAACTGGCAGCTTCTAGAGGTGCTTTTTATTTCAATTCTATCTCCAGCAAAGTCAGCATCACAATAACCTACTAGTTTGTAATCTTGTGATCTTCTGTAACACAGACCAAGATTAGCAGTACCTTTCAGATACCTAAGAATTCTCTTAACAGCTGTTAAGTGAGATTCTCTAGGATTTGATTGGAATCTAGCACACAAGCACACGCTAAATAATATATCAGGTCTAGATGCATTCAAATAGAGAAGGGATCCAATCATACCTCTATAGAGCTTTTGATCTACTTTCATACTTACCTCATCTTTACCTAGAATGCAGGTTAGATGCATAGGTGTCTTGGCATCTTTGCTTTCTGACATTTGAAATTTCTTCAGAAGTTCTTTAACATACTTCGTTTGATGTATGAAAGTACCTTCTGGAGTCTGGTTGATTTGAATTCCCATTAAGAATTTCAATTCACCCATCATGCTCATTTCAAATTCTGCCTGCATGGTCTTAGCAAATTCTTTTCCAAGGGAGATATTAGAGGTTCCAAAAATTATATCATCAACGTAAATTTGACAAATTAAAATATCATTTTTAAATGTTTTTCTGAAAAGAGTTGTGTCCACTTTCTCTTTGGTAAAATCTTTTTCTAATAGAAAATTACTCAAACGATCATACCAAGCTCTGGGAGCTTGTTTTAAACCGTACAAAGATTTTTTAAATTTAAAAACATGTTCTGGATGCTTTGAATCATTAAATCCAGGAGGTTGATGGACATATACTTCTTCTTCAATATAACCATTTAGAAATGCACTTTTAACATCCATTTGATATAATGAAATGTTATTTTGTAAAGTAAAAGAAATTAATAATCTTATAGATTCTAACCTGGCGACTGGGGTAAAGGTTTCATTATAATCACTTCCTTCTTGTTGACTATAACCATGTGCAACCAGTCGTGCGTTGTTTCTGATTACTTCTCCTTGTTCGTTCAATTTGTTTCTGAAAACCCATTTAGTTCCTATAACATTGAATCCTTTGGGTCTTGGAACTAGATTCCATACATCAGTCTTGGAGAATTGATTTAGTTCTTCTTGCATTGCTAAGATCCAATCATTATCTTCCAGAGCTTCATCAATGGTAGTTGGCTCAATCAAATAGACCAAACCAAACAAAGATTCTTCATTGATTCTGAGAGAGGATCTTGTTCTGATGGGATCTTCTTTTCTTCCAATGATTACGTCTTCTTTGTGAGCTGAAGATATTCTAGGAAACCTTTTTTGAGTGAGTTGGTCAGAGATTCTGAGATTGTTCAGAGCATTGTCAAGAGGATGATCTGCTACGTCTTCTTTTGCTTCTGAACTTTCAGAGTTTGAGGAATGATCTTCTGTACCTACAGAAAAATCAATTTGCTTTGGCTGTTGCTGGCCAAGCTTATCATCAAACCTGACTTTGATTGGTTCTTCAACAATCAGAGTTTCTGTGTTGTAGACTCTATAGCCTTTTGAGCGTTCAGAGTATCCAAGCAGGAAACACTTTTGTTCTTTAGAATCAAACTTGTTCAGAGTTTCTTTGGTGTTTAGAATAAAACAAGTACATCCAAAAGGATGGAAATAAGAAATGTTGGGCTTTCTGTTTTTCCACAATTCATAGGGAGTCTTTTCAAGAATATGTCTTATAGAGATTCTATTCTGAATGTAACACGCCGTGTTCACAGCTTCTGCCCAAAAGTGCTTAGCCATATTTATTTCATTGATCATGGTTCTGGCCATCTCTTGTAATGTTCTATTCTTTCTTTCTACAACTCCATTTTGCTGGGGAGTTCTAGGACAAGAAAAATTATGAACAATACCACTTTCTTTAAAATATTTTTCAAAATAATAATTTTCAAATTCACCACCATGATCACTTCTGACTTTTGTGATTTTAAAATCTTTTTCATTTTGCACTTGAGTACATAAGTCAATGAATACAGAATGTGACTCATCCTTGTGTTTTAAAAACTTTACCCATGTCCATCTGCTGAAGTCATCAATAATGACCAATCGATACTTCTTGCCTCTGATGGATGCAGTTTTAACTGGCCCAAACAGATCAATATGAAGTAACTCTAATGGCTTAGAGGAAGAAACAACATTTTTAGATTTAAAGGAAGGTTTTGAAAATTTTCCTTTTTGACATGCTTCGCACAAAGCTTCTGAGTTATACTTCAGATTGGGAAGTCCTCTGACTAAATTTAATTTATTTAGTTGAGAGATTTTTCTAAGACTGACATGTCCCAATCTTCTGTGCCATACCCATTGCTCATTGCTAACAGACAAAAGACATTTGACGTTCTGAGATTTAAGATCTGATAAATCAATTTTGTAAATGTTGTTCTTTCTCTTGCCAGAAAAGAGGATTGATCCATCTTTTTAACTTACAGCTTTACAGGAGTTTTGATTGAAGATAATGTCATAGCCATTGTCACTTAATTGACTTATGGACAATAGATTATGAGTTAATCCTTCTACTAATAAAACATTTGAGATAGAAGGAAGGTTACCATTTCCTATGGTTCCAGAACCAATAATCTTCCCTTTCTGATTACCTCCAAACTTCACATCTCCTCTAGCTTTAAGTTCCAGGCTTTGGAACATAGACCTTTTTCCCGTCATGTGCCGTGAGCACTCAGAGTCCAAGTACCATGACTGGTGTTTCAATTTAGCTGTTAAAGACATCTACAACAAATATTATTTTATCCTTAGGTACCCATATCTTTTTGGGTCCTTTTGGGTTAGCATAAGAGTTTCCAGAATGTGATGTATATTTTATATCATGTGAGTGTCCAAACTTGAATTTCTTATTCAGAGGTTTGTAAGTGAAGGTCATTTTAGCAACAGGTTTGGGAATGTGTGTCTCCTTCCCTTTGGGAGGTTCATATCCAATTCCTCTTTTGTTTTTCCCACTGACTCCATAGATCATTGAAGCCATTTTGCTTCTGTTTATGCCTTTAGCAAGAAAAGATTGAAAGCTATAGTCATATTCTTTCAGAATATCTTTTGAACTAGAAACAGACTCTGAACTAAAATTCTTTTGAACATTTTGAATTTCCTTTTTAAGTTTAAAATTGTTTTCTAAAAGTTCAGATTTTTTCTGTTTCAAGTTTCTCAATATCAGATGCAAGACTCTTCTTGAGTTTCTTGTATTTGATTTTGAGCTTACTATAGTTTTCCAGAAGTTCTGATAAACTATCAGCAAGTTCTTCTCTAGAAAATTCAAAAAATACCTCTCTTTGTTCTGACTCACAGTCTGAGTCATCTTCTGTGATAGCCATGAGAGCTAGGTTTGCATTTTCATCTTCAGAACCAGATTCATCTTCAGAAGAATCTGAGTCATCCCAGGTTGCCATCATTCCTTTCTTCTTTCCAAATCTCTTCTTTGGTTTTTCTTTTTGAAGCTTTGGACAATCACTTTTGAAGTGACCAAGCTCTTTGCATTCATAACAGATGATCTCTCTTCTGTTTGACTTTTTGTGTCCAGAAGATTTTGGTTTATCTTCTGACTTCTTGAAGTTCCTAAACTTCTTTTGTCTGTGCTACCACAGATGATTGATCCTTTTGGAGAGCAAAGATAGTTCGTCTTCTTCTGAAGCTGATTCTTTAGAATTTTCTTCTTCAGCCTGAAAAACGTTAGTATCAAATTTCTTAATTGATTTAAGGGCTAGAGACTTACCTTTCTTCTGAGGCTCATGCTCATCCAGTTCAATCTCATGACTTCTGAGAGCGCTGATGAGTTCCTCCAGAGACACATTATTCAGATCTTTTGACACCTTGAAAGCATTAACCATTGGTGCCCATCTTCTGGGTAAGCTTCTAATGATCTTTTTCACATGATCTGCTTTGGTATATCCTTTGTTCAAAACTCTCTGACCAGCGATCAGAGTTTGAAACCTAGAGAACATTGCTTCTATAGACTCACTCTCTTCAACTTTGAAGGCTTCATACTTCTGAACTAAAGCCAGAGCTTTGGACTCTTTAACTTGAGAGTTTCCTTCATGAGTCATTTTGAGAGACTCAAACATATCATGCGATGTATCTCTATTAGTGATTTTTTCATATTCTACTTTAGAGATAGCATTTAAAAAAATATTTCTAGCTCTGTGATGATTTTTAAAATCATCTTTTTGTTGTCTATCCATATTTTTTCTATCCACTTTGTTTCCTTCTGAATCTGTAGGATGTTTTTAACCATCCAAGACTATATCCCAAAGATCACTATCATGACCTAGAAAGAAACTTTCTAGTCTATCTTTCCAGTACTCAAAATCTTCTGCATCAAACACTGGAGGTTTGTTGTAACTATTATTGTTTTGTTCAGCGGTTGTTGTACCCCAAAATTTGCCCTCTCATGTTTTCAAAAGTCTTCCCTTACATGGTTGGTCACAAACATTTGCCTAAGGAAAATAAAGTTTTTTTGAAGATGAACAAAGTGTCTTTCAATTGGCATCTGGGAAAAGTCTTCGATTGGGTATCCAAAATCCTTCAATACAGGCTTGACTCACCAGTCTTCGATTGGGCATTTGGCACTCTTCGATCAGGCTTTGATTAGTAAGCTTCGATTAGGTGTTTGGAACCCTTCGATCAAGCTTTGGTGTGCAAGTCTTCGATTAAGCACTGGACCCCTTCGATCAAGTCAATTTCATAATGCTTCGACTAGTACTTCAGAGGGTCCTTCGACTGGAACTTCATACTTTACCTCAATCAGAACATCAGAATGAAATGACCTTCGAATGGCATTTCAGTGCAGAGTTTCTCTTAATCTAAGATGCTCTGATGAAGGAAGTTCTGGACACTTCGAATCAGAACTTAGACTCATCACAAGGCCAAGGGCTGGTTGAAGTTGTCTAATAGGGAATGTTCTAAATAGATTCGAATTGGACTTTGAAGCTGGCAAAGAAGGCAGATTCGAAGGAATGAAGTAGGCTGGCATGACTAAGCAAAAACACATATCCTAACCTGTCCAGGTTCACCCAAAGTTCACAATGGCATGTGTCCCTTGCAAATATAGAAATAATTAAATGCTGATTGTCGACTCAATTATTTGAATTAAAGGCCAGATTCTTGCCTTGTTTGCTCCCAACCCTACAAGAGCTGATTCGACCAGGGTGCTCCTTTTCGAATCAAGCAATCGAAGCAGAGGGAGGCTCAATCGAAGGGGCTATGCAATTGAAGTTGGAGTAATTTGATTTGGGACTTTGAAGCTATCAAATAGAAGCATTCAAAGGGTCATTCGAATAACATTCAAAAGGTCCATTTGAAGAAGCATTTAGAAGGCCCATTCGAAGGGCACATAAGAAGTCCATTCGAAGGAGGCAACTCAAGACCAATCGAAGAGCAGGGCCTGAAGGCATTCAAAAATCAAAAGTGTCCAGGTTCATTCAAGGTTCCAAAGAGACATGAATATTTCAAAAAAGGAAATCTTTTAATATGTCTGATTCTTGTCTCATGGCTTTAAAGGCCTGTTTAATTGGTTGTCTCTTGCCGTTACTAGACCATCATACTCCTATAAATACAAGGGCAAGCATACAGTGCCAAGGGGAACAAAAAAGAAAAGAACAAAAAACGGAAAAAGAAAAAAGGAGAAACAGGGAGGATTTGGAGATACGCTGCCCACAAACCCACCAAAGGTTATCAGCATTTTCATAAGTAATCCAAGCCAAAGCAGCCATTCAGCGAACATCTCCACACCCAGAGCCACATATCATACATCTTTAATTGGTAAGGGTTTACAAAACCAAAATTACACCTTCATGATATTTAAATACACATTGCATATGTATTCTTGTTATTACTGATTATGTTGCATGTAAGCTGAAGCGCAAAGATGAGATCGTGCCATTGATGGGGCACGATCTAAGTTTCTCCTTCAAATCTCAGGATAAAACAAACCCAGGCCCAGATTCAGCAGATTCAAATTGAGGAAGGACTCGAATTGGGAGGAGATTCGAATCAGGGGGGGTAAAGTCCCCCCTGGATCTTTAACATTTGTCTCGTTTTGCAGGAAATATCTTCTCAGAATCTTGTTCAGAGCTTCGAAGCTTAGCAGCTTAGCTTCGAACTGGATCCAGGGTTCCCAGATTGAAGGATGACATATCCAGATCGAACACCCCCAAAGTGCAGCCCCTCATGCACCTCGATCAAGCCTCTTCACTGGATCGAAAGACAACCCACACCTCTTTCGATCCAGGCCTCCAGAATTATACCTTTCTTGATTTACTGCTTGTTCCTTCGATTTCATCTTTGTTTTGACTATTTTATTTCTTTTTTTTAATCAACATAAAATCAATTAAAAAAAACCACAAAAACATTAGGCTAGTTTTTCTATTAAATTAACTTTGTTAATTAATCATTTAATTATCTTAACATTTTCTCAAAACTAAAATTAAGAAGATTTAGATCATTTTCCCAAAATAAAATAAAAACAACAAAAAGATTTTATTCTTAGGATTTTTAGAGGTTATTTTCAGATTCGCGTGCATTTATATTATTGTAACTGCCTATTGGTTTGTAATAGCTTAACTAAGACTTTTACACTTTACTGCTTTATTCCCCCAATTTTGGACATGTAAATAATCCCCCTCCCCGAAGCCTTGTAATAGCGTAGGATTTACAATTCCCGCACTTTAAATTCCTATACATATATTAACTGTTTAGATATATGCTAACTAGGATTGCATGACAAGATCTGAAAACAAACGGTAGAACACCTAAATGTACAAAGATAATATAAACTGAAAAACAACACACTCGCACATGCCACTCTTAGGGTACGTCTCACTTGGTTGCCTCGAACGTGGTCATTGAGTATAGGATGTTTTAGAGGTCGCCCTCTTGTCCAAAGATCATAAGTTGCCTCGAAACAGTTGCCTTGGATAAAATGATCTAAGACATTAGGGTTACCACTAAGGCGTCCTAACATTGCTTTAGTGACCACACGTCCCTTAAATTGAATTGACCTGAAAACTCCAACGACGATGCTACCTACTCCTCAATAGTAGGATGGCATTGTCTAAAGGACATTTGCACTGTTTAATTCCTTTTTGAGTAGGTAGAGGTTCTTAAGTACTTGCTCCTTTTAAAACAAAACAAAACTTTTCGCACTTACACTCTCTTCAAAATAAAAACTCTTTTCAAACCCACAATCACAAAGAAAAGCAAACTTTTGAAAACACAATGAGCAAGTACCTAAGAGCCCGTGGATAACCACGGATAGAAAGGGTGCTAACACCTTCCCTTTCTATAATCTACCTCCCGAACCCGAGAAATATCTCGAAAAGGAATTTTTCTGTGCTTTTGTCCTTTCCTTGTTGGATAAAATAAAAGACGGTGGCGACTCTTGCTTACCGCGACATTTTGCGAAAACAAACGCAAACGCGAACCAGCATTCCAAAACAGTCAGTTCTCATTCCCACCGATCACAGAACTGGCGACTCTACTGGGGAATCATTATAAGTGAGGTGTACCTTAGGATTAAATCACTTATGTTTTCAATTGTATGCTTTGTATGCTTTATATTTGTGGGCTTGTATTGGAGTTCTATAGATCCTAACCCGGATCTGGGGGTATCCTTTTTAGGTAAGTAGCAATAAACTGTGAGGGATCTGTCTGGCGTAGACCGACACGGATGAAGCAGTAGCTACGTTGGTGTGGCACCTTAGTCTGTACCGATATCCCTTGTATTGAAACGAGGAGAATATGGGTCTTCTAAGGAGTCATTAAGCACCAACTGACCTTAGAACCTTAAATTGACCAACTTAGCCATAGAACAGTAGCAGTATGCTACACTCATTGAGACTAAACTCTCGCGATGATTTCGGCCGCAAGAAAAGGTTGCTAAACTAGAATTATGACCGATTGAGGGTAGTCAGTGATATTGAGATCCTCTAGAACCCGATTACTATTTTTAGGACAGGTTTAAACCAACTAAACTGAAACAAGGTAATGCCTAAACTCCATGTTAGCTTAAACTTAAGGCTGTTTGTGTGACTTGTGTGCCTTCAAACTTGAACTACTTGCACATTCTTGTTATCTGACAATATGAGTTCCTTGCAGGTTTTGTTTACAGTCCTTATCCAATAATTTGGACTTATTGCAGGGTTTACTTATATCACCTCACGCTTTTGCTTAAACGCATAGCATACACATTATAACATCATGCCTTAACATTTCCTTAACCACTTCAAGGATCTCAAGGGTTTGTGATGCAGGTTATGGTAAATCAAAAGTCTAGCAAGGGGCAAAGGGGATTTATTTTCCTCTAGCCAATGTCATCTAGAGATCAAAACATGATAACTTGAGTCAAGGGCTATGACCCACTCGATATGGTGAGCTTGACTCTTGAAGAAGGACTCTTAATGACACGAAGTTTCTTCTATCAAATTCTAAAAAGTTTCTTGTTTACCCCGCGAGATCCTTGAAAACATTGCATACATATATCATACATATCATTGCATAACAGGTCATCTGATACAGGTCTCTCATGTTCTTGCTGTTTATTTCAGCAATGGCTTTCCAACCAGACAACCAAGATCTCCGGGCTCAAAACGCCCAACTTCAAGAAATGTTCTTGAACCTATCCCAGGGGCAAGAAGAAATAAAAGCTCTCCTCACAAGGGGCTTGGTCCTAGGGAATCCAGGAGGCATCAGGAATGATCAGTTGGAAGGGCTACAAATTGAGCTGGCAACAATGAAGATCCAGATGATGGGACAGCTGGTGGGCCAGATGGCTCTCATTCAAGACTTAACTCAAAGACAAGAAGAGCTCAGGGTCCTCGTCAACAAGCTGCTTCAAAATAACCAAGTGGAGCAAACAACTAGGGTTGAAGATCAAGCCATCATTCAACCACCTTTGGGGCAAGAAGACAAGGGAAAAGCTCTTCAGCTTGCTTCAGGGTCACAAGCCCAGCATCAACCTCTCCAGCATCAACGGGGTAATCGGCGTAAGCGAAATACGTCTGGAAGACATTTCTCTGAGACTGATATACCATCATCTCTAATACTGAAACGCTTGTTAGAGGTCAATCTGATTACTTTAAAGGATCCTCCCCGGAATCCCAACACCTTTGATCCTGGCTATCGTCCCGATGCATTTTGTGTATACCACTCCCATAGTCCTGGACATGACACCGACGACTGTTGGACTCTGAAGAACAAGATCCAAGACTTGATTGACGGAAGGGTGCTGGAGTTCATGCCGGATGGCGAGATGAAAATCTTCCACTGAGAATTCTCTATTTGAGATGACTAGTTCAAACTAAGAGACTTTTGTTCATTTGAATTTTGAAGTTGTATTTTTCTTTGCTTATTCAAACAATTATTATCATGTCGAACTCTTTTATTTCATTAATGCATTGCATATGTCTGTTTTGAATCAATCCATTCGTATTTCACTATATTCAAATTGCTTTTATTTTTTTGTGATGATTAACTCTCAGTTAAAAAATTCTAAGACTTTAGAGGGAGGATGACGAAAATGATATCAAAATATCTACAGTATGCTTTTGAACAGACCCCGCTAACGATGTACAAGCGTTGTTTCAAATCCTAAACAGTAGAGTTATAAGGAAGATAATCCCTAGTCAACCCCTTTGAGCCAAAGAAGTTGGAGTTTTTCATTTCATGAATTAAAACCCTTAATTATAACCTGGGGCAGGGTAGTTCTCTCAGTTGATCCAGGTGCACAATGAATGGCACCAAAGAAGTCCTTCCGAAACAAAAGACGGTGATGGTTCCGTATAATCGTAAGGACAGACAGTCATTATCTCTCAAAATAAAATCCCAATAAGTCAACCTGTGAAGGAGACTTAGGAAAAACTGGGGCATCCCGCTGACTGTAAAAGAAACAGTTCTGGCAAAAAGACAGGGATAACGAAATCAAAAAGGGAAGAAATCCTGCAAACCCTCAACAAAATGACTGCCTGTTCAAAATAAATTGTCACTATCCAAACCATCACTGGTATATCAGAGCAAAGACTCAAACAAGATCTAATGCACGATTAGCTGAGTTTATGATCGAAGAACATCACGAAGAACGGGTGGGTACAAATAAAATTTGAGCCTTTAACTTTTGTTTCTTAAACCGTGAACCAGGCTACGTTATAACCCTTAAAAAGTCCTAGCTGAAGCATGGGTTAGTCCGAAAGCATACTGTTATAAAAGGTATCCTGACTCCTGTAGGGCTTGCTGTAAATCCTGAGTTGACGTCACATTTTACGAAATTTTCCTATCTTACTGAAAAAATGCATTTTCAAAAACTTCAAGATAGACATAAGCTTTGCATTATTAAAATAACATTGTTTGCATATGACTATTTGTTCAAATAGCAGAGAAATTCGCACGACGAATATATAGTGAACAAAAACCTTTTCAATAAAAAAGGATCACCTCAAGTGGAAAAAACACTTCCAATCAAGGGGCACGGCATGATCATTGTCCATCATCTGGGGCAGTCAAGTCAAGATTCAAGGAATCTCTCAAAATGCCAAATAGTCAGGGGCAAATCGCCATCTGAGTCACTTGGGGCATTAGACATGGATTTCCGCAACGAATCTTGCATGATCAAATATCTTCTGGTAGTATGGCAACACGACACTACTGACAGTGACACCTCTCTACATCCTGAGAGAATGGACATAGTCAAAAAATACCGTGCGTGAATCAAAGACCCGCTAGGTTGACTGGTGTTGTACCCCAAAATTTGCCCTCCCATATTCTTTAAAAGTTTTGCCAAGCATCACCTCAAATGGTTCAAGGCTACTCCAAGGATTGCACAGTCAACCATCCTCCTAAGCCAGTCAAAATTAAGGTTTTGGTTCCTTCAAGGAAGTTGAGGTTTTCAATGGTCCAATCAAGTCCCACATGCCTATAAACATTGTCAAGCACCTACATGTCAAGTTTCAAGGCTCACAAGGTCAAGTTGCACAGTCAAAAACCCTAATTGCTTCACAATAAACTGCAGGGGCAAAATGGTCATTTGGCAGTCAAAAGTCAAAAATTTTGGTCAACATCTTATTTTGAAGCCACAATCATCATTTGGTCAAATCTTGATCATGATTCCTCAAGCATGGCTCAAAAATCATCAAGGTGTCAAAAGTTTCTATTTTTGGACAGCTGAAAAGTCAACTGTACCTTGACCAAGGCATAACTTTTTCATGGTTCATCAGAAAAATCCCATCCAATGCTCATTTTGAAGGGTAAGACATTTCCTACAACTCATCTTCACATTCCAAGTCCAAGAAATGCTCTCACAAAAAGTTATCAATTTCAACATTATAGGTCATTTTCAAAAGTCAACAAAAAGGCACTTTAAGTCAAAGACCATAACTTGATATTGGTAAATCAAAATGACATGGGACCAAAGGCATTGGTTAGAGGACTTCAAGACCTTTCCAAAATGTCCAAGAACATGTTCATAGCTTCAAAATTGAGCAAGATATGCATTGGAGAAGTTGGGAAATTTTTGTGAAAGGGCCAAAGTCAATTATCCTTGAAACTTCATTTTTGACAAAAGGGGCCCACTTTTTCCACTTGATTCAGCTTTTCCATACCTCCCACGTGTCCCATGTTTTATTTCAAGAATAAAAATTAATTTTTCTATTTTTGTTTAATTTTATTTGATTTAATTCATTTTAAATCTTTAAAATTCAAATAAAAATCAAGAAAATTAATGGGAGGATATTTTGTGGTTTGAATAGCTTTGATACACCATAAAACATATACCAAATTCGTTCAAGACCTATTTCAAGCAAAAAAAATTCAAATTTGGAGCAAATATGGCAAGTTATTTCAATGGTGATTATGGAGAAAATCAAAACTTCATTGCAAGGCTTAAAAGCTCCTTAATGTGACTGATTCTCATCCAAGCCTATATATACAAGCCTTGCAAGCCTCATTCAGGACCTAGAAAAAAAGGAGAGTGTGCACAAACGGCCAGAGGAAAAGTTCAAAATTTGTCCAAAAAAGTGAGAGATCTAAAGCGGTGTTGCAAACATTTTCAGATCCAAGCAAGCACGTGGCTTTCTTCCTTGCCACTCCCTGAAGCCAAAGCAACCACAAACGCGTCCCAAGGTCCACTACCAAGCGCTGTAAGTTGTCTCAAACTCACCCCTGTACACGAAATCATGTTTCTCCATTCTTGCACTTTTTCTGGAAAATAATAGCATATTCATACTCCATGCCTAATTTCCAATGTAACTGCTATATTCAATTACATTTTTAGGCTTCGTATAACAATACCCGTGCCTAGGGTTCGTTGGTTTTGTTTTTTAGGTATTTTGTCTACAGGTGAAATTGGGACAAGCCATAAGCATAGACGTGATCAGGAGACATGGACGATCACAACCATGGGCTTAGATGGAATTTTTTATGCCTAAGGATGATTTTGAGTAAAACCTCCAAAATCCGGCCTTCACCTCCTTGGTTTAGCATTTCTTTTCTTATTTTCTTTTCTTTTATTAATTATTATTATTATTTAGTTAGTTCACAAATAATTATTTTCATAAATCCAGAAAAAAACAAAAAAAAATGTAATTATTATTATTATTATTATTATTAATTTCACTTTAGTAATTATTTTTGTAAATAAAATAATAACAAATTAATTAGTTTAATTAGTTAATTTTAACCTTTTTTCACAATAAATAAAAACAAATTTAGACTTAGGCTTTTTTCTTTTGACATTTTTAATTCTTTTTTTATTTTATTTCATAAAAAACATAAAAAAGGTCAAAAAAATATCTTCTTGTAATTAAAATCATTAATTAATTTTCAAGTTCAAATATTTAATTCCTTTAAAGGGTCCAACGCCCTCGCACCTTCGAATATAATTTCTCTTCGCGCGTTTATTTTATTTTTCTTTGTGAAATTTATGTACTTGCCCCAAAGCCTTGTAATAATAATTAGGACATTTACTTTCCGCACTTTTATTTAAAATCGAGTCTTTGTTTAATTTGGCGATGTAGACCCGCGCCTTGTAATAGCGTAGGACCTTTATTTTTCTGCATTTTAATTTCCGCACCCTTTAAACTGTTAATCACATGAAAGAATGTATGCCCAAATAAAATCAAAGCGTAGCTCACCCAATGCATGACAAGACAAATAATAACTGAAAATGACACACAATTCACACACCACTCTTAGGGTACGCCTCACTGTTGCCTTGCCCCTCGAAACGTGGTCGTCGAGTACAGGACGTCTTAGTAAGTCCTTATGTCCATGAACATGGCATAAGGGTAGCTTCTAAGGTGTCCTACTGTTGCTCTGGTGATCACACTGTTGCCTTGCCCCTCAAAATGTGGTCGTCGAGTATAAGACGTCTTAGTGAGTCCTTATGTTCCATTGATCTAGTTGCCTCGAAACAAGTTGCCTCGAAACAAGTTGCCTCGGAATAAAAAGATCAATGGCATAAGGGTTGCTTCTAAGGTATCTTACTATTGCCCGGTGACCACACTGTCCCTAACCCTCGAATTGACCCGAACACCTCCAACGGTGGTGCTACCTACCTCTCAATGGTGGGATGGCACTACCTTAAGGACATTTACACAGCCTAATTCCTTAGGGTAGGTAGATGACTCGTAGATACTTGCTCTATTTCAAAAAAACAAACAAAACTCTTTTCACACCGACACTTTTCAAAAAGCTTTCAAAACAATTTTTCAAACACTCTTGAGGACTGATACAAGAGTTATTCAGAAATCTTTAAACGAAACTTTTTTCAAACCCACTCACAATTGAAAAACAAACATTTTGAAAACACAAATGAGCAAGTATCTAAGAGCCCATGGATAACCATGGATAGAAAGGGTGCTAACACCTTCCCTTTCTATAAATCTACCTCCCGAACCGAGAACTAATCTCAATAAGGAATTTTTCTGTGTTGTTGTCCTTTCCATGTTGGAGAAAATAAAAGACGGTGGCGACTCTTGCTTCCGTGACATTTCGCGAAACCAGCATTAAACAGTCAGTTCCAGATCCACCGATCACAGAACTGGCGACTCTGCTGGGGATTCTTTTAAAGTGAGGTGTACCTTAGGACTAAGATCACTTGTGTTTTCAATTGTCTGAATTGTTTGCTTTAAATTGTGGGCCTGTCTTGGGAGTTCTATAGATCCTAACTCGGATCTGGGGATACCTTCTTAGAAAGTAGCAACAAGGATGTGAGGGAACTGTGCGGGGTATACCGACATGGTTGAAACAGTCTGCTACGTTGATGTGGCACTTTGGTGTGTACCGGTAACCCTTGAGTTCAGTCAAGGAGAGTACGGGGCCGCCGCGTGGTGTCGTGAAGCATCAACTGACCTTAGGAACCTTAATTGAACCATCTTGGCCTCTTTAGGGTAGTGAGATAACTGACTTTGGTGCAGTCCGAGGTTGGTTGATACTCGATACTACATTCAATTGAGGGTTGTTTTCTTGGAATATTTCGGTCGCCAGTTCAGTGGCTAAATCAAAACGATGAACAATGAAAGCAATCCAGTGATATTGGGACCCTTAGAACCCGGTTACTTCTGATAGGACAGGTCTTAACCCACAAACTGAAAGAGGGTAATACCTAGACCCCATGCTGGCCTAAACTCTAAGGGCTTCTCTTGTGTGACTTGTGTGCCTTCCAACTTGACTATTTGCATGCTTGTTATCTGACACTTGAGCTTCTTGCAGGTTTTGTTTACAGTCCCTAATAGGGACTCATAACAGGGTTTACCTATATCATCCCATGCATAGCATGACATCATACCATTGCATACATCCTACATAAGGACTAACCCATTTCAAGGATCTCAAGGGCTTGTGATGCAGGTCATGATGAACCAACTGTACAGCAAGGGGCAAAGAGGATTTATTTTCCTCTAGCCAAGGTTGTCAGGGGCTATGACCCACTTGATATGGTGAGCCTTGACCCTTGAAGAAGGACTCTCAACAATATGCAGTGCCTTCCATCAAGCTACAAAATGCAAACTCTAACAATTTTCTTGTTTACCCCGCGAGGTCCTTGAAAGCATTGCATGCATATCATACATATCATTGCATTACAAGTACCCTTGTTGCAGGTCACTTACCCTTTTTCGCTGTTTATTTCAGCAATGGCTTCCTAACAAGATAACCAGGGCCTTCACGCTCAAGAGACTCAGTTCAAGGAGATCTTCCTAAGCCTATCCAAGGGGCAGGAAGAGTTAAGGACACTCCTCATGGGGAATCTGGCCAAGAAAAGTCCCGAGGATGACAAGGACGAACGACTGAAACGTCTACAAGCTGAGGTAGACACATTGAAAACCCAGATGCTGGGGCAAAGGGCTCTCATCCAAGGTTTAGCTCGGGAGCAAGGAGAGTTGAGGGCCATGATCAGTCAGCTTCATCAAGACAGGAGGCAACCAGCCCAAGTCAGGGACCAGTTCATTGAACAGCTTCCGATAAGACAAAGGTTTGGTTTAATGAGCGGGCCTCTCCAAGCTGCTACTACTTCATAGGTCCAACAACGACCTCGCCAAGAACAACGGGCTGATCAGAGCAAGCCGGACAAGCCTAAAAGGCAGTTCACCAAGCTCAACGTGTCACCGTCTCAAGCTTTACAACAATTGTTGAGGTTGAATCTGGTGACATTAAGAGACCCTCCTAAGAATCTCAACACAACCTCCCTAAAATACAATCCTGAGGAAAGATGTGCATACCACTCTGACAGTCCAGGACATGACACCGATGACTGCTGGGCTCTGAAGAATAAGATCCAAGACCTGATTAATGAAAGAGCTGTGGATTTCACCCAGATGGGCCAGGCTGAATGCTCCTGCCATCCCTACAAGGTGCACCAGTCGAAGTAACAAGCCCTGAGATGAGAAGACTTTTGCTTATTAGAATTTTCAAGTTGTAACTTTCCTTTGATTGTTCAAACATTTATTCATGTTAAACATTGTTATTTCATTAATGCATCGCGTATGGCTGTTTTGAAGTAATTATTTCGTATTCACTATATGCAAACTGCTTTCATATTCTGTGATGATCAACTCTCGATTGATAATTCTAAGCCTCTTGAGGGAGGATGACGAAAACGATACCATGATCTTTACAGTATGCTTTTGAACAGACCCCGTTGATGAGGTACATGCATTGTTTCAATTCCTAAACACTGGAGTTATAAGGATGATAATCCCTCGTCAACCCCTTCGAGCCAAAGAAGTAGGAGTTTCCTTTTCACAAAAATCAAAACCCTTAATCATAACCTGGGGAAGGGTAGTTCTCTCAGCTGATCCAAGTGCACAACGAATGGCATCAAAGGAGTCCTTACAAAACAAAAGACAGTGATGGCTCCAAATAATCATAAAGATGGGCAGTCATTATATCTCAAAAAAAATAAAAACCCAATAAGTCAAAACCTATGAAGGAGACTTACAAAACTGGGGCATCCCGCTGACTGTAATCACAAAAGAAATAGTTCAGGCAAAATTTAGGGATAGCGAAATCAAAAAGAAAGAGGTCATACAAACCCTCGACAAAAACAAAAACGTCTGCCTATTCAGATTAAATCATCAATATCCGAACCATCATTGGAACATCAGGACAAAGACTCAAACAAGGTCTAATGCACGATCAACTGAGCTTAGGTTTGAAGAACATCACGAAGAACGGGTGGGTACAAATAAAATTTGAGCCTTTATCCTTTGTTTCTTAAACTGTGAACCAGGCCACGTTATAACCCTCAAAAGTCCTAGCTGAAGCATGGTTTAGTTCGAAAGCATACTGTTACAAAGGTATCCTGACTCCTTAAGGCTTGCTATAAAATATTGAGTTGACATCACATTTTACAAAATTTGCTGGTTTTACTGAAAAATGCATTTTTCAAAAACTTCAAGACAGACATAAGCTTTGCATTTTTGACATAACTCTGTTTGCGTATGACCTTTTGTTTGAACAACATAGAAGTTCGCACGACGAATGTCTAACGAACAAAAGCACTTCCAATCAAGGGGCAGACATGATCATGGGATACCATCTGGGGCAGTTAAGTCAAGATTCGGAGAATCTCTCAAAGGCCAAATAGCCTGGGGCAAATCTCCGTCTGAGTCACTTGGGGCATTCCAACAACGAATCTTGCCTGATCAAACATCTTCTGGGGGTATGACAAAACACTTCTAACAGGGGAAACTCCCTACATTCTGAGAGCGTGGACATAGTCGAAAAATACTACGCATAATCAAAGACCCGCTAGGTTGACATACCTAGGCAAAAATTAGGGCTTCCCGGCGAACCAAAAGGGTTCGGGCAAAATAAGGGATGAAAAGAAAAAATCTGTACACCCGGCAAGTCGAAAACTTGAAAAGGCGGCTTGGGTAGAAGTGGGTATCCCGATGGACTGAAAACCTGAAAGGGCGATCCAGGCAAAAATTAGGGATCAAAGCGTACGACTATGTCCCGGTATCTCGTCACCTGTCTACCAGAAGATTTGTCAATTACCCCCACAGGTGCCTTCTCCCACTGAAACTGGGGCAATAATGAGTCGTCTAAGCGATCTAATTGCTCTGTCCACCAAGGTACCAAGGTAAGTTCGGCTGAAGAACAACCAAGATGCCTTAATTCCCCAGAGAGCGAGCCAAGATTCAACAATTCTCCCCAAGCAGAGTTAGATTCCCATAAGCCCTACAAGGCACAATATCTCCAGCAGGTCAGCGATACTCTCCCCGAGCAGAGTTATACTCCGTCAGCCTTAAGGAAGTTGGATTACCCCCAGAAGATCTCAACATTCCTCAGCGGAGTCTACAAACATCCTCAACAAGCATCCCCGGCAGTCTTGATCTAAGATTGTTCTCCGGCGGAATCTAGACATCCAGCGGAGCCCCTCCCCAGTACAGTCCAAAGTCTCCCCAGGAGAGTTGAATCAATCTCCCCAGTAGGAAGCTTATCCCCAGTAGATTCTGGAAGCTTATCCTTTGCAGAGCATATCTCTCCCCGTCTTTATTCAGAAGGTTATTCTTCGCTAGAGCTTATAACTGGGTTATCCTCAGCTAATTTCCACGGAAAGGTCGTCCTCGGCGAAGTCTTCCTATCCCCAGCGGAGTTCCTCAAATCGCCAAAGCGTAACTCAACAATGGTATCCCCGACGGAGTTCTCATACAACATCTCAGCGAAGTACCTCTCTTCCCACAGAGTATTTTCCCCAGCAAGATCGCTAGAGTAATTTTCCCCGCAGAGTAATCTCTCCAAGCTTATTCCCCAACGGGGTCATCTCCTCCTACCGGTTTATCCTTGCAATCATTTTCCCCAGCAGAAACGAAGAATTCTCTACTCTTCAAACATCAGCCCAGGATTAGCTCCCGGCATTCGTCAAGGATTTATTTTCCTAGACAAAAAATACATTCGCAAACATCACATTTTCATACATGATATAAACATCACATTCTACAATCCCATTGGTTATAAACGTCATGACACCGCGCATTCCATGCACCATGACATTGCATATAACTAATGTTTTGCCTTTTTTCAGGAAAGGTCAATACAAAGATGATTACTATCAACTATCGCAATCCCATATTCGATTCCTGTATCTAGCCAGGGCATGTCCGTGAGCGATTGATTGTGGATTCGATACCTGTATCCGGTCAGGCATGTCTACGTTAAAAAGATTAAAGAGATAGCTTGGAAACGCCCCAGATATGGATGTTGTTCTTTTGCTTATTCAAAATTCCTTTCTAGATATGGTTCAGATGTGACCCAGGCATGGCGACGTTCTGATACTTATTCCAGATTTCTTCTCAGATATAACATAGAGATGCTCCGGATACGGAGGATGTTCTATTGTTTATTCAGAGATCTCCTTCTAGATATGGTTCAGATGTGACCCAGGCATGGCGACGTTCTGATACTCATTCCAGATTTCCTTTCAGAGATAGCTTGGAAATGCTCCAGATATGGATGCTGTTCTTTTGCTTATTCAAGACTCCTTCTAGATATGGTTCAGATGTGACCCAGGCATGGCGACATTTTGATACTCATTCCAGATTTCCTTTCAGAGATAGCTTGGAAATGCTCCAGATATGGATGTTGTTCTTTTGCTTATTCAAGACTCCTTCTAGATATAGTTCAGATGTGACCCAGGCATGGCGACGTTCTGATACTTATTCCAGATTTCTTCTCAGATATAGCTTGGAAATGCTCCAGATATGGATGTTGTTCTTTTGCTTATTCAAGACTCCTTCTAGATATAGTTCAGATGTGACCCAGGCATGGCGACGTTCTGATACTTCTTCTAGATTTCCTTTCAGAGATAGCTTGGAAATGCTCCAGATATGGATGCTGTTCTTTTGCTTATTCAAGACCCCTTCTAGATATAGTTCAGATGTGACCCAGGCATGGCGACGTTCTGATACTTATTCCAGATTTCTTCTCAGATATAGCTTGGAAATGCTCCAGATATGGATGCTGTTCTTTTGCTTATTCAAGACTCCTTCTAGATATGGTTCAGATGTGACCCAGGCATGGCGACGTTCTGATACTCATTCCAGATTTCTTCTCAGATATAGCTTGGAAATGCTCCATATATGGATGTTGTTCTTTTGCTTATTCAAGACTCCTTCTAGATATGGTTCAGATGTGACCCAGGCATGGCGACATTCTGATACTCATGCCAGATTTCCTTTCAGAGATAGCTTGGAAGTGCTCCAGATATGGATGTTGTTCTTTTGCTTATTCAAGACTCCTTCTAGATATGTTTCAGATGTGACCCAGGCATGGCGACATTCTGATACTCATTCCAGATTTCCTTTCAGAGATAGCTTGGAAATGCTCCAGATATGGATGCTGTTCTTTTGCTTATTCAAGACTCCTTCTAGATATGGTTCAGATGTGACCCAGGCATGGCGACATTCTGATACTCATTCCAGATTTCCTTTCAGAGATAGCTTGGAAATGCTTCAGATATGGATGTTGTTCTTTTGCTTATTCAAGACCCTTTCTAGATATAGTTCAGATGTGACCCAGGCATGGCGACGTTCTGATACTTCTTCCAGATTTCCTTTCAGAGATAGCTTGGAAATGCTCCAGATATGGATGATGTTCTTTTGCTTATTCAAGACTCCTTCTAGATATAGTTCAGATGTGACCCAGGCATGGCGACGTTCTGATACTTATTCCAGATTTCTTCTCAGATATAGCTTGGAAATGCTCCAGATATGGATGCTGTTCTTTTGCTTATTCAAGACTCCTTCTAGATATGGTTCAGATGTGACCCAGGCATGGCGACGTTCTGATACTTATTCCAGATTTCTTCTCAGATATAGCTTGGAAATGCTCCAGATATGGATGCTGTTCTTTTGCTTATTCAAGACTCCTTCTAGATATGGTTCAGATGTGACCCAGGCATGGCGATGTTCTGATACTCATTCCAGATTTCCTTTCAGAGATAGCTTTGAAATGCTCCAGATATGGATGCTATTCTTTTGCTTATTCAAGACTCCTTCTAGATATGGTTCAGATGTGACCCAGGCATGGCGACGTTCTGATACTCATTCCAGATTTCCTTTCAGATATAGCCTAGAGATGCTCCAGATCCGGACGCCGTTCTATTGCTTATTCAGATTCAAACTTCTAAAGACAACTTAGAGATGCTCCATCCCGGATGCTATTCTATTGTTCAGTCCAGATACGATCCAGATTCAGATGACATTCTGTTACTCATGTAGTATGGATATACCCCAGACCCGGCGGTCATTCTACTACTCCTTCAGACGTCAGCAATTAGATATAGACTAGATATGCGCCAGACACGGAAGCTATTCTATTTCTTATTCAGATTCAACTATCCATTACAGTTCCAAATGGCATCTATAAGCCCATTTCCGACAAGGTTCTGTCACACTTCCAGATGGCATTTATAAGCACATCCCCCTACCCATCATCTCTCCAAATGGCATCTGTAAGCCCATTCCCGACATCACACTGCTGATACTCTACTATGTGAGTGCAAATTTCTGGGCACTCTAGTGTTCAATCATCTTCCACCCTCGGATCACGAAAGGCACACAAGCCAATCTACATCCTCAGGTCTAAGAAGATTGAACAGGGGCAACTGTTGTACCCCAAAATTTGCCCTCCCATATTCTTTAAAAGTTTTGCCAAGCATCACCTCAAATGGTTCAAGGCTACTCCAAGGATTGCACAGTCAACCATCCTCCTAAGCCAGTCAAAATTAAGGTTTTGGTTCCTTCAAGGAAGTTGAGGTTTTCAATGGTCCAATCAAGTCCCACATGCCTATAAACATTGTCAAGCACCTACATGTCAAGTTTCAAGGCTCACAAGGTCAAGTTGCACAGTCAAAAACCCTAATTGCTTCACAATAAACTGCAGGGGCAAAATGGTCATTTGGCAGTCAAAAGTCAAAAATTTTGGTCAACATCTTATTTTGAAGCCACAATCATCATTTGGTCAAATCTTGATCATGATTCCTCAAGCATGGCTCAAAAATCATCAAGGTGTCAAAAGTTTCTATTTTTGGACAGTTGAAAAGTCAACTGTACCTTGACCAAGGCATAACTTTTTCATGGTTCATCAGAAAAATCCCATCCAATGCTCATTTTGAAGGGGAAGACATTTCCTACAACTCATCTTCACATTCCAAGTCCAAGAAATGCTCTCACAAAAAGTTATCAATTTCAACATTATAGGTCATTTTCAAAAGTCAACAAAAAGGCACTTTAAGTCAAAGACCATAACTTGATATTGGTAAATCAAAATGACATTGGACCAAAGGCATTGGTTAGAGGACTTCAAGACCTTTCCAAAATGTCCAAGAACATGTTCATAGCTTCAAAATTGAGCAAGATATGCATTGGAGAAGTTGGGAAATTTTTGTGAAAGGGCCAAAGTCAATTATCCTTGAAACTTCATTTTTGACAAAAGGGGCCCACTTTTTCCACTTGATTCAGCTTTGCCATACCTCCCACGTGTCCCATGTTTTATTTCAAGAATAAAAATTAATTTTTCTATTTTTGTTTAATTTTATTTGATTTAATTCATTTTAAATCTTTAAAATTCAAATAAAAATCAAGAAAATTAATGGGAGGATATTTTGTGGTTTGAATAGCTTTGATACACCATAAAACATATACCAAATTCGTTCAAGACCTATTTCAAGCAAAAAAATTCAAATTTGGAGCGAATATGGCAAGTTATTTCAATGGTGATTATGGAGAAAATCAAAACTTCATTGCAAGGCTTAAAAGCTCCTTAATGTGACTGATTCTCATCCAAGCCTATATATACAAGCCTTTCAAGCCTCATTCAGGACCTAGAAAAAAAGGAGAGTGTGCACAAACGGCCAGAGGAAAAGTTCAAAATTTGTCCAAAAAAGTGAGAGATCTAAAGCGGTGTTGCAAACATTTTCAGATCCAAGCAAGCACGTGGCTTTCTTCCTTGCCACTCCCTGAAGCCAAAGCAACCACAAACGCGTCCTAAGGTCCACTACCAAGCGCTGTAAGTTGTCTCAAACTCACCCCTGTACACGAAATCATGTTTCTCCATTCTTGCACTTTTTCTGGAAAATAATAGCATATTCATACTCCATGCCTAATTTCCAATGTAACTGCTATATTCAATTTCATTTTTAGGCTTCGTATAACAATACCCGTGCCTAGGGTTCGTTGGTTTTGTTTTTTAGGTATTTTGTCTACAGGTGAAATTGGGACAAACCATAAGCATAGACGTGATCAGGAGACATGGACGATCACAACCACGGGCTTAGATGGAATTTTTGATGCCTAAGGATGATTTTGAGTAAAACCTCCAAAATTCGGCCTTCACCTCCTTGGTTTAGCATTTCTTTTCTTATTTTCTTTCCTTTTATTAATTATTATTATTATTTAGTTAGTTCACAAATAATTATTTTCATAAATCCAGAAAAAAACAAAAAAAATGTAATTATTATTATTATTATTAATTTCACTTTAGTAATTATTTTTGTAAATAAAATACTAACAAATTAATTAGTTTAATTAGTTAATTTTAACCTTTTTTCACAATAAATAAAAACAAATTTAGACTTAGGCTTTTTTCTTTTGACATTTTTAATTCTTTTTTTATTTTATTTCATAAAAAACATAAAAAAGGTCAAAAAAATATTTTCTTGTAATTAAAATCATTAAGTAATTTTCAAGTTTAAATATTTAATTCCTTTAAAGGGTCCAACGCCCTCGCACCTTCGAATATAATTTCTCTTCGCGCGTTTATTTTATTTTTCTTTGTGAAATTTATGTACTTGCCCCAAAGCCTTGTAATAATAATTAGGACATTTACTTTCCGCACTTTTATTTAAAATCGGGTCTTTGTTTAATTTGGCGATGTAGACCCGCGCCTTGTAATAGCGTAGGACCTTTATTTTTCCGCATTTTAATTTCCGCACCCTTTAAACTGTTAATCACATGAAAGAATGTATGCCCAAATAAAATCAAAGCGTAGCTCACCCAATGCATGACAAGACAAATAATAACTGAAAATGACACACAATTCACACACCACTCTTAGGGTACGCCTCACTGTTGCCTTGCCCCTCGAAACGTGGTCGTCGAGTACAGGACGTCTTAGTAAGTCCTTATGTCCATGAACATGGCATAAGGGTAGCTTCTAAGGTGTCCTACTGTTGCTCTGGTGATCAAACTGTTGCCTTGCCCCTCGAAACGTGGTCGTCGAGTATAGGACGTCTTAGTGAGTCTTTATGTTCCATTGATCTAGTTGCCTCGAAACAAGTTGCCTCGAAACAAGTTGCCTCGGAATAAAAAGATCAATGGCATAAGGTTGCTTCTAAGGTATCTTACTATTGCCCGGTGACCACACTGTCCCTAACCCTCGAATTGACCCGAACACCTCCAACGATGGTGCTACCTACCTCTGAATGGTGGGATGGCACTACCTTAAGGACATTTACACAGCCTAATTCCTTAGGGTAGGTAGACGACTCGTAGATACTTTCTCTATTTCAAAAAAACAAACAAAACTCTTTTCACACCGACACTTTTCAAAAAGCTTTCAAAACAATTTTTCAAACACTATTGAGGACTGATACAAGAGTTATTCAGAAATCTTTAAACGAAACTTTTTTCAAACCCACTCACAATTGAAAAACAAACATTTTGAAAACACAAATGAGCAAGTATCTAAGAGCCCATTGTTTTACCCCAAAATTTTCCCTCCCATATTCTTCAAGAATTGCAAAATCAAGCTTCAAAATCTCCCCAAGGGTTGCATAGTTCAAGGGCCTCCTAAGCAGTCAAAATTAGGGTTTTGGTTCTGATCAAGAAAATGAAGTTTCCAAGGGCCAAATCAAGTCCCACATGCTTATAAACATGGTCAAGTATCCTCATATCAAGTTTCAAGACTTTCAGCACAAAATTGCACAATCAAAACCCTAGTTGCACTACAGTCAACTGTAGGGGCAAAATGGTCATTTGGCAGTCAAAAGTTCAAATTTTTGGTCAACATCTCATTTTGAAGTCACAAACATCATTTGATCAATGCTTGATCATGATTCTCAAAGCTTGGCTCAAAAATCATCAAGATGCAAAAGTTTCCTTATTTGGACAGCTGAAAAAGTCAACTGTAAATTGACCAGGGCATAACTTTCACATGGATTATCAGAAAAATTCCATCCAAAGCTCATTTTGAAGAGAAAGACATTTCCTACAACTCCTCTTCACACTTCAAGTACAAGGAATTCTCTCACAAAAAGTTATCAATTTCAACATTATAGGTCATTTTCAAAAGTCAACAAAAAGGGACTTTAAGTCAAAGGCCATAACTTGAGATTGGTAAATCAAAATGACATGGGACCAAAGGCATTGGTTAGAGGACTCAAAGACCTTTCCAAAATGTCCAAAACCATGAGCAAAGCTTAAAAATTGAACAAGTTATGCCTTGTGGAAGTTGGGAAATTTTTGGATATTTTGAAAAGTCAACTTTGCTTCAAATGACCTAAAATTGCTAATGGGCCTATTTTTCTTCCATAATTCATCATCCAAGGCATGTGCACGACCACTTGGCCCAAAGGGAAGTTTTTCTTCATTATTTATTTATTTATTTGGATTTTTATTATTAATAATTCATTTTAATTAAATAAAATACATGAAAAATGCTAAACCTAGTTTTTCAATCTTTTAGTGCATATTATATCCTCAAGATTTCGTGCCTAGCCAAATATGGAAAGAACCAATGGAATTGGATGTGATTTGTATCAAAAAGCATGTGAAAAAGATTTGAAAATCATGGTTTAAAAATCAAATATTGTTGTACCCCAAAATTTGCCCTCTCATATTCTTTAAGAAATTGCCAAGTCAAAGCTTCAAAATTCCCCAAGGGTTGCACAGTCAAAGGTCTCCTATACAGTCAAGATTAGGGTTTTTTTGTTCTGGTCAAGAAAATGAAGTTTCCAAAGGTCCAATCAAGTCTCACATGCCTACAAATATGGTCAAGTATCCTCATATCAAGTTTCAGGGCTTTCAGCACAAAATTGCACAGTCAAAAACCCTAATTGCACTACAGTCAACTGTAGGGGCAAAATGGTTATTTGACAGTCAAAAGTTCAAATTTTTGGTCAACATATCATTTTGAAGCCACAAACATCATTTGATCAATGCTTGATCATGATTCTCAAAGTTTGGCTCAGAAATCATCAAGATGCAAAAGTTTCCTTATTTGGACAGCTGAAAAAGTCAACTATAAATTGACCAGGGCATAACTTTCAAATGGATTATCAGAAAAATTACATCCAAAGCTCATTTTGAAGAGAAAGACATTTTCTACAACTCATCTTCACACTTCAAGTCCAAGAAAAGCTCTCACAAAAAGTTATCAATTTCAACATTATAGGTCATTTTCAAAAGTCAACAAAAAGGGACTTTAAGTCAAAGGCCATAACTTGAGATTGGTAAATCAAAATGACATGGGACCAAAGACATTGGTTAGAGGACTCAAAGACCTTTCCAAAATGTCCAAGAACATGAGAAAAGCTTAAAAATTGAGCAAGTTATGCCTTGTAGAAGTTGGGAAATTTTTGGATATTTTGAAAAGTCAACATTGATGCAAATGACCTAAAATTGCTAATGGGCCCATTTTTCTTCCACAAATCATCATCCATGGCATGTGAACGACCACTTGGCCCAAAGGGAAGTTGTTATTCATTTTTTATTTATTTATTTGGATTTTTATTAATAATAATTCATTTAAATTAAAATAAATACATGAAAAATGATAACCTAAGTTTTTTCAATCTTTTTGTGCACCTTATATCATCAATATTTTGTGCTTAGCTCAATATAGAAAGATTTGGATTGATTGGTATGATTGAGAACAAAAAACACATAGAAAAGATTGAAAAAGATCCTAGAAAATCAAATTTCCAAAAACTATGAATGCAATTGATTTGCTCTATTTTTCTTGACCTAATTGACTCAATACAAAAGCCTAAACACAACCCTAATCATCCTACACACGCAGCTGCTCAGAAAAGCCATTATCAAACTTGAATTTTTTCTCTAAAAACTCAATTCTGAAAACTCACTTCCAGGGCGATTCAAGACATAATTTTTGTTCCATTGGCTTGCTGAAGGTCCATTGAACGTGTCCCAATCAAGAACATTCATCAAAGCTTAAGGAATTGGTATACAGAACTTGAAATATCTCATGAGAAATTCATAATCGTGTTTTCAAATCTATGCATTTTCATGACATTTTAATTATTGATTCATGTTCCTGGTATGATTCTAAAGCTAACCCATGCGTTTAATTGAGTTTTTGCAAGCTGTAGACGATTTCACCATTATCGTTTTCTAGGGTTTATAAGACCTTGGATTAGGGTTTTTTGAATGAGGAAAAATTGGCCCTCAAGACCACCACCATTCAACTCAGCGCGTCTGGACGATCTCAAACACACCCTCGCGCCTAATTTATGAGTGTCCTAGGCCTAATCGTTATTTTCCCAAAACTGGCCTAGGAGAACACGTGAAAAACCGTGGCTTGATGTGTTTGTGTTTCAGGAATGTGGAGAAGACGATATCGTGGCAAACGATGATAGGCTGACTCAAAAATTCGCGCGCAGACCCACTAACATTTTTGTGTTTCTTTTATAATATTTATCAGTTGTTTATTAATCAAACACGCGCATCTGGTTCAGTGGCAAGGCATACGAGCTGGCAACACACGTGACCTGGGTTCGAGCCCCAGGTCTTCAATAATTTCAATGTTATTTTTCAATTAACCATCACATGCAGTTTCGCTTACTGAAGACCATGATACACCTCCTCATCAGACCATCCACGTGCATATTGGAATTAAATCAAAGGCTCAGAATTGATGAACACCATAAACATGGTCAATGCTGCAGCACGCTATCTGGAAAAGGTCAAACGGACCAAGGTTATTGGGCCAGAATTTCATGATTTTACCTCCACATTGGGGACTGACACCCCCTAGGTTTGCCAATTTATTTTCTTTCTTTAATTTTTTTATTATTTATATTTTCTTTTAATTATTGCTTTATTAATTAATGTAATATTTTCATAAATATAAAAAATACACATAAAAATCAGAAAAGAATTAAAACAATAAATAATTTTTATTTTAGTATTTTCTTAAATAAATTTGCATGTAATTGAATTTAGTTTTAAATTAGGTTTGCAATTTTAATTCTTTTAATAAAAAATCTAAAAAATGTAGAAATAGGTTTAATTAATAATTTTTCATCCTTTTTATTTTTCTTTCCTAAATATATCAAATAATTAAATATTTTATTTTCATAATTAAAATTGTAAATTAATTAGGGTTTAATTTAGGTTAAAAACTTCAATATTTTTCTTAATAAATTAAAAGCCATTAGAATTAGGGTTAATATTAATTTTAATTAATTCTTTTTATATTAAATCCTACAATACTAAAAAATACCAAAAAAACAAATTCTTGCCTTCTTTTTAATTAATTAATTCATCATTAATTTTGCAAAAGGGTCCAACGCCCTCGTTTCGTTTTAATTCTTATTAATTCGCATTTATTTTTATTTCTCTATAATATTATGTATCTCTCCCAAGGCCATGTAACCTTTCAATTACTCGCACTTTTTAATTCTTTATTTACTTTGTTTATTTATTTTCCGTCAAATCGGGTCCTGGTTAATTTTGGCGATGTGGACCCGCGCCTTTTGTAATAGCTTAGAGTTTACTTTTCTCGCAACCTTTTAACTGTTAATCAAAAGCATGAAAGAATGTATGGACCAAAATAAAACAAGCGTAGAACACCAATAACATGACAAGATAAATACAAATGAAAACGACACACAAATCACACACCACCCCTAGGGTACGCCTCACTGTTGCCTTGCCTCGAAAGGTGATCGTCGAGTAGAGGATGTCTTAGTAAGTCCTCATGATCCGGGAACCTGGCATGAGGGTAGCTTCTAAGGTGTCTTCCTATTGCTCTGGTGATCACCATGTCCCGAACCTCGAATTGACCCGAACACCTCCAACGGTGGTGCTACCTACCTCTCAATGGTGGGATGGCACTACTTTAAAGGACATTTACACAGACGAATTCCTTAGGGTAGGTAGACGACTCTAGATACTTGCTCTAATTTCAAAACAAAATTCAAAAATACTTTTCACACCGACACTTTCAAAAAGCTTTCAAAAAAACAACTTTTCAAACACTCTTGAGGACTGATACAAGAGTCGAACTGAAATTTTCAAAGAAACTTTTTCAAACCCACTCACCTTGAAAAGCAAACAAACAATTTTGAAAACACAAATGAGCAAGTATCTAAGAGCCCATGGATAACCATGGATAGAAAGGGTGCTAACACATTCCCTTTCTATAACCTACCTCCCGAACCGAGAGCAATCTCTATAAGGAATTTTTCTGTGCTTTTGTCCTTTCCAATTGGAGAAAATAAAAGACGGTGGCGACTCTTGCTTCCGCGACATTTCGCGAACCAGCGTTAAACAGTCAGTTCCAGATCCACCGATCACAGAACTGGCGACTCTGCTGGGGACTCTTATTTAAAGTGAGGTGTACCTTAGGGCTAGTTCATAACTATGTTTTCAATTGTATTGATTTGTTTGCTTTACTATTGTGGGTTGCATCGGAGTTACATAGATCCTAACCCGGATCTGGGGATACCCTGTTTAGGTAGCATAAGCTGTGAGGGACCTGTCTGACGTATACCGACATGGATGAAGCAGTGGCTACGTTGGTGTGGCGCCTTGGTCTGTACCGATATCCCTCGTGTTGAAACGGGGAGAATATGGGTCTTCTGAGGAGTCATTAAGCACCAACAGACCTTAGAACCTTAAATGACCCAACTTGGCCATTAGAACAGTAGCAGTATGCTACGCCCATTGAGGCTAAACTCTCGTGATGGTTCTGGCCGCAAGAAAAGATTGCGATGCTGGAGTTATGACCGATTGAGGGTAGTCAATGATATTGGGATCCTCTAAGAACCCGGTTACTTTGATAGGACAGGTATGAACCAACAAACTGAAAGAGGGTAATACCTAAACCTCATGCTGGCCTAAACTCTAAGGGCTTATCTTGTGTGACTTGTGTGCCTTCGTACTTGACTACTTGCATGCTTGTTATCTGACACATGAACTACTTGCAGGTTTTGTTTATAGTCCTTAACTAGGACTCATAACAAGGTTTACTTAATTTCCTGCAGGTTTTGTTTCAGTCCTTAATTAGGACCCATGACAGGGCTTACTAAGTTTCTCGCAGGTTTTGTTTTAGTCCTTAATTGGGACTCATAACAGGGTTTACTAAGTTTGCTTGCAGGTTTTGTTTATAGTCCCTAATAAGGACTCATAACAGGGTTTATCCATACTACCCCATGCATCATGACATCATACCATCGCATACATCCTAACCCATTTCAAGGATCGCAAGGGCTTGTGATGCAGGTCATGGTGAATCAGTTATCCCAACAAGGGGCAAAGAGGATTTATTTTCCTCTAGACAAAGTTGTCAGGGGCTATGACCCACTAGATATGGTGAGCTTTGACACTTGAAGAAGGTTCCCCCCAACCAAGGTTGTTTGGAAATCAAAGCCAGACAGGATGACTAAAGTTAGGGGCTATGACCCACTGGATATGGTGAGCCTTTGACCCTTGAAGAAGGACTCTCAACAACACGAAGTTCCTTCAATCAAGCTACCCAAATTCAAATGCTAACAATTTTCTTGTTTACCCCGCGAGGTCCTTGAAAACATTACATGCATATCATACATATCATTGCATAACAGGTACCCTTCTGACAGGTCGCTTACCGTCTTCGCTGTTTATTTCAGCCATGGCTTCTCAACAAGATAACCAGGACTTTCTTGCTCAAGAGACTCGGTTCGGGGAAATCCTCCTGAATCTATCCAAGGGGCAGGAGGAGCTAAGGACACTTCTCATGGGGACTTTGGTCAGGAACAGCGCTGAGGACGAACGGCTGAAACACCTGCAAGCTGAGATGGATGCAATGAAAGCCCAAATGTTGGGGCGGGGGACTGCTATTCAAGGGTTAACTCAAAGACAAAATGAGCTCTGGTTTCTCGTCAACCAACTGCTTCAGGGTAACCAACTGGGGCAAAAGTCTAAGGGCAAAAAGCCGGTCATCGTTCAACCACATTTGAGACAAGGAGGTAAGGGGAGAGCTCCTCAAATGGCTCCAGTGTCACAAACTCAACATCACAACCAACAAAAGAGTGAGAGAAGGCAGTTCACTCGGCTCAGCATGACCTTATCCCAGATATTGCCACAGTTGCTGGAGACCAAGCTGGTAACTCTAAAAGAAGCTCCGAAGAACCAAAATACAACGTCACCGAAGTATAACCCCAACGCCCGCTGCGCTTATCACTCTGACAGCCCGGGGCATACTACAGATGATTGTTGGAGCTTGAAAAATAAGATCCAAAACATGATCGACGCTGGAGAGATTCAGTTTAAAGTACCCAAGACTCCCCACGTGATCACTGCTCCCTTGCCAAAACATGGCTAGGATTGAGAAATTTTTGTTCATTCAAATGTTCAAGTTGCAATTCTCTTTTGTTCAAACATTTACTCATGTTAAACATTGTTATTTCATTAATGCATCGCATATATCTGTTTTGAAGCAATATATTCGTATCCACTATACGCAAATTATTTTCATATTTTTTCTGATGGTCAACTCTTGATCTAAAACTCTAAGCCTCTTGAGGGAGGATGACGAAAACGATACCATAATCTACAGTATGCTTTTAAACAGACCCCGCTGATGAGGTACAGGCATTGTTTCAATCCCTAAACACTGGAGTTATAAGGAAGATAATCCCTCGTCAACCCCTCTGAGCCAAAGAAGTAGGAATTTTTCTTTTCGAAAATTAAAACCCTTATTCATAACCTGGGGCAGGGTAGTCTCTCAGTTGATCCAAGTGCATAACAAATGGCACCAAAGAGAACCTTACAAAACAAAAGACGATGATGGTTCTGAATAATCAATAAAGAAAGGCAGTCATTATCTTTCAAAATAAAAACCCATTAAGTCAAAACCCATGAAGGAAACTTACAAAACTGGGGCATCCCGCTGACTGTAATTCCAAAAAAGGAAACAGTTCAGGCAAAAAAAGAAAGGGGTAACAAAAAAAAAATCAGACAAGAAAGAGGTTTTACAAACCCTCAACAAAAAAGGAATGACTGCCTATTCAAAATAAGTTATCAACATCTGAATCATCACCGGAAAATCAAAGCAAAGACTCAAGCAAGGTCCAACGCATGATCAACTGAGTTTAGGTTTGGAGAACATCACGAAGAGCGGGTGGGTACAAATAAAATTTGAGCCTTTATCCTTTGTTTCTTAAACCATGAACCAGGCCACGTTATAACCCTTAAAAGTCCTAGCTGAAGCATGGGTTAGTTCGAAAGCATACTGTTACGAAAGGTATCCTGACTCCTTAAGGCTTGTGGTAAAATACGGAGTTGACATCACGTTTTACAAACATTCATTTGTTTTATGAAAAAGAATGCATTTTCAAAATCTTCAAGACAGACATAGGCTTTGCATTTTTAACATAACTTTGTTTGCATATGACTTTTTGTTTGAACAGCAGGGAAATTCGCATGACAAAAGTCTAATGAACAGAAGCACTTCCAGTCAAGGGGCATGACATGACTATTGTCCATCATCTGGGGCAGTTAAGTCAAGATTCGGAGAATCTCTCAAAAGGCCAATAGCCTGGGGCAAATCTCCACCTGAGTCACTTGGGGCATTCCAACAACGAATCTTGCCTAATCAAACATCTTCTGGTAGCATGGCAAAACACTTCTGACAGGGGTAACTCCCTATATTCTGAGAACATGGACATAGTCGAAAAGATACTACGCAAAATCAAAGACCCGCTAGGTTGACGTACCTAGGCAAAAATAAGGGCCTCCCGGCGAACCAAAAGGGTTCGGGCAAAAATAAGGGATGAAATGAAAATAATCTGTACACCCGGCAAGTCGAAAACCTGAAAAGGCGACTTGGGCAAAAATGGGTATCCCGGTGGACTGAAAACCCGAAAGGGCGGTCCAGGCAAAAGTTAGGGATCAAAAGCGTACGACTATGTCCCGTCATCTTGTCATCTACCTACCAGTAGAAGGTTGGTCCATCAATAACTATCAGCACCTCACAGGTCTTCATCTCCCACCTTAGAAACAGGGGCAATGATGAGTCGTCCAAACGATCTAATTGCTCTGTCCACCAGGGTACCAAGATGGGTCCAGCGGAAGAACGTAACCAGATATCCTAATTCCCCAAAGAATGAGCCAACCAGTCAGAACACTCTCCTCAAGCGAAGCTACTATCAAACTTAAGGAAGTTGGGTATCCCCCAGCAGATATCAAGCATCCCCGGCAATCCTGGTCTAAAGATTGTTCCCCGGCGGCATATCAAGCATCCAGTGGAGTTATTTCCCCCGCAGTTCAAAACTTCCCCAGGAAAGTCCAATCCAGTTTCCCCAGGAAAATTGGAATTTATCTCCCCAAGCAGTAAGCTTATCCCCAGTAGATTCTGGAAGCTTACCCTCGCAAAAGCACGAACGCGTCGCCCGGCCATATTTAAAGAGTTATTTCCTTACCAGGATATAACTGGGTTATCCTCAGCCAAAGCCACGGAAAGAGCGTCCTCGACGAAGTCTTCTTATCCCCAGCGAAGTCTATTGACACTTCCAATACAACAAGGGTATCCCCAGCAAGTTACTATCAACGACTCAGCAAAGTATCTCTCTCCCCACAGAGTATTGCTCCCCAGCAAGATTACTAGAGTACTTTTCTCCTCGCAGAGTAATCCATTCGCCAAGTTCATGCCCCAACGGAGTCATCTTCTCCTACCGGTATTCTTGCAATTATCATCCCCAGCGGAAGCAAAATCTATTCTCCAACATCAGCCCAGGAGTGACTTCCCGGCACCCGTCAAGGATTTACATTCCTAGACGAAAGCATACATAAACCTCCATACATCATTATAGCATGCATAGACGCATCATACCAATCTCATTTATGTTGAGAACATCATCGCTTGATCCATATCATGCATTGCATACGACTGACCTCTATCTTTCAGGAAAGATTCAGTTAAATTCTCAATCATATTTCAAGACCTAGACCGGTTCAGTTAATCGACTCCAAAGATTTCTTATCCAGTCCAAGGCCTTCTCTAGTCCAGCCAAATCGACCCCAAACAGATTTTTCTGATGAAGACTCAGTAGAAGTTATCCAAGGTTTTCTCAATGATTGCTATTGAGTTGTAATCGCCTATGGTTCTCTCCCCGATACTGCGGAGATGATAATTCCATCCAAGGTTTTCTCAATGATTGCTATTGAGTTGTAATCGCCTATGGTTCTCTCCCCGATACTGCGGAGATGATAATTCCATCCAAGGTTTTCTCAATGATTGCTGTTGAGGTTGTAATCGCATATGGTTCTCTCCCCGACGGTGCGTGAGATATAATTCCATTTTAGGTTTTTCTTTGAGATTATAATTTCCTATTGGTTCTCTCCCCGACGGTGCGTGAGATATAATTCCATTTTAGGTTTTTCTTTGAGATTATAATTTCCTATTGGTTCTCTCCCCGACGGTGCGTGAGATATAATTCCATTTTAGGTTTTTCTTTGAGATTATAATTTCCTATTGGTTCTCTCCCCGACGGTGCGTGAGATATAATTCCATTTTAGGTTTTTCTTTGAGATTATAATTTCCTATTGGTTCTCTCCCCGACGGTGCGTGAGATGTAATTCCCTTTCAGATTATAATTTCCTATGGTTCCCTCTCCGACGGTGAGTGAGGTGATAATTCCTTTTCAGATGGTTCTCTCTCCGACGGTGAGTGAGGTGATAATTCCTTTTCAGATGGTTCCCTCTCCGACGGTGAGTGAGGTGATAATTCCTTTTCAGATGGTTCCCTCTCCGACGGTGTGTGAGGTGATAATTCCTTTTCAGATGGTTCCCTCTCCGACGGTGAGTGAGGTGATAATTCCTTTTCAGATTATAATTTCCTATGGTTCCCTCTCCGACGGTGAGTGAGGTGATAATTCCTTTTCAGATTATAATTTCTTATGGTTCCCTCTCCGACGGTGAGTGAGGTGATAATTCCTTTTCAGATTATAATTTCCTATGGTTCCCTCTCCGACGGTGAGTGAGGTGATAATTCCTTTTCAGATTATAATTTCTTATGGTCCCCTCTCCGACGGTGAGTGAGGTGATAACTCCTTTCAGATTATAATTTCCTATTGGTTCTCTCTCCGATGGTGCATGAGACTTCCATTTTAGGGTTTTCTTTGAGATCATAATTTCCTATTGGTTCTCTCTCCGACGGTGCATGAGATTTCCATTTTAGGGTTTTCTTTCATATTATAATTGCCAAATAGTTCTCTTCCCGATACTGTGAAGATGGTAATTCCCACCAAGATTTTCTCAACGAGCGTTGTTGAAGTTAAAGTCACCCAAGGTTCTCTTACCATTCATGCTAAGGTAGTAACCATCCCTGGTTCATTCATCGCCGTTTGAAGCTCCAGACTCAGCTCCTGTAACCAGTCAGGACACATCTATACCAAGCATCTGAAAACCAGCTCCTGCAACGTGTCAGGTACTCTTTTTTTTTCTTTTTTTTTTTACAGGTATGCAGGTTCTCGCTAAGGAATCTCTTACGCGATCAACATCCAGATGGCATCTATAAGCCCATCATCCTATTCACCAATCTTTAAATGGCATCTATAAGCCCATTCCCATCATCACTGCAACTATGTGAGCGCAAATTTCTGGGCACTCTAGTGTTCAATCATCTTCTACCCTCGGATTACGAAAGGCACGTCAGCCAATCTGCATCCTCAGGTCTAAGAAGATTGAATAGGGGCAACTGTTGTACCCCAAAATTTGCCCTCTCATATTCTTCAAGAAATTGTCAAGTCAAAGCTTCAAAATTCCCCAAGGGTTGCACAGTATAAGGTCTCCTATACAGTCAAGATTAGGGTTTTTTTGTTCTGGTCAAGAAAATGAAGTTTCCAAAGGTCCAATCAAGTCTCACATGCCTACAAATATGGTCAAGTATCCTCATATCAAGTTTCAGGGCTTTCAGCACAAAATTGCACAGTCAAAAACCCTAATTGCACTACAGTCAACTGTAGGGGCAAAATGGTCATTTGACAGTCAAAAGTTCAAATTTTTGGTCAACATATCATTTTGAAGCCACAAACATCATTTGATCAATGCTTGATCATGATTCTCAAAGTTTGGCTCAGAAATCATCAAGATGCAAAAGTTTCCTTATTTGGACAGTTGAAAAAGTCAACTGTAAATTGACCAGAGCATAACTTTCACATGGATTATCAGAAAAATTCCATCCAAAGCTCATTTTGAAGAGAAAGACATTTTCTACAACTCATCTTCACACTTCAAGTCCAAGAAATGCTCTCACAAAAAGTTATCAATTTCAACATTATAGGTCATTTTCAAAAGTCAACAAAAAGGGACTTTAAGTCAAAGGCCATAACTTGAGATTGGTAAATCAAAATGACATGTAACCAAAGACATTGGTTAGAGGACTCAAAGACCTTTCCAAAATGTCCAAGAACATGAGAAAATCTTAAAAATTGAGCAAGTTATGCCTTGTAGAAGTTGGGAAATTTTTGGATATTTTGAAAAGTCAACATTGATGCAAATGACCTAAAATTGCTAATGGGCCCATTTTTCTTCCACAAATCATCATCCATGGCATGTGCACGACCACTTGGCCCAAAGGGAAGTTGTTATTCATTTTTTATTTATTTATTTGGATTTTTATTAATAATAATTCATTTAAATTAAAATAAATACATGAAAAATGCTAACCTAAGTTTTTTCAATCTTTTTGTGCACCTTATATCATCAATATTTCGTGCTTAGCTCAATATAGAAAGATTTGGATTGATTGGTATGATTGAGAACAAAAAACACATAGAAAAGATTGAAAAAGATCCTAGAAAATCAAATTTCCAAAAACTATGAATGCAATTGATTTGCTCTATTTTTCTTGACCTAATTGACTCAATACAAAAGCCTAAACACAACCCTAATCATCCTACACACGCAGCTGCTCAGAAAAGCCATTATCAAACTTGAAATTTTTCTCTAAAAACTCAATTCTGAAAACTCACTTCCAGGGCGATTCAAGACATAATTTTTGTTCCATTGGCTTGCTGAAGGTCCATTGAACGTGTCCCAATCAAGAACATTCATCAAAGCTTAAGGAATTGGTATACAGAACTTGAAATATCTCATGAGAAATTCATAATCGTGTTTTCAAATCTATGCATTTTCATGACATTTTAATTATTGATTCATGTTCCTGGTATGATTCTAAAGCTAACCCATGCGTTTAATTGAGTTTTTGCAAGCTGTAGACGATTTCACCATTATCGTTTTCTAGGGTTTATAAGACCTTGGATTAGGGTTTTTTAAATGAGGAAAAATTGGCCCTCAAGACCACCACCATTCAACTCAGCGCGTCTGGACGATCTCAAACACACCCTCGCGCCTAATTTATGAGTGTCCTAGGCCTAATCGTTATTTTCCCAAAACTGGCCTAGGAGAACACGTGAAAAACCGTGGCTTGATGTGTTTGTGTTTCAGGAATGTGGAGAAGACGATATCGTGGCAAACGATGATAGGCTGATTCAAAAATTCGCGCGCAGACCCACTAACATTTTTGTGTTTCTTTTATAATATTTATCAGTTGTTTATTAATCAAACACGCGCATCTGGTTCAGTGGCAAGGCATACGAGCTGGCAACACACGTGACCTGGGTTCGAGCCCCAGGTCTTCAATAATTTCAATGTTATTTTTCAATTAACCATCACATGCAGTTTCGCTTACTGAAGACCATGATACACCTCCTCATCAGACCATCCACGTGCATATTGGAATCAAATCAAAGGCTCAGAATTGATGAACACCATAAACATGGTCAATGTTGCAGCACGCTATCTGGAAAAGGTCAAACGGACCAAGGTTATTGGGCCAGAATTTCATGATTTTACCTCCACATTGGGGACTGACACCCCCTAGGTTTGCCAATTTATTTTCTTTCTTTAATTTTTTTATTATTTATATTTTCTTTTAATTATTGCTTTATTAATTAATGTAATATTTTCATAAATATAAAAAATACACATAAAAATCAGAAAAGAATTAAAACAATAAATAATTTTTATTTTAGTATTTTCTTAAATAAATTTGCATGTAATTGAATTTAGTTTTAAATTAGGTTTGCAATTTTAATTCTTTTAATAAAAAATCTAAAAAATGTAGAAATAGGTTTAATTAATAATTTTTCATCCTTTTTATTTTTCTTTCCTAAATATATCAAATAATTAAATATTTTATTTTCATAATTAAAATTGTAAATTAATTAGGGTTTAATTTAGGTTAAAAACTTCAATATTTTTCTTAATAAATTAAAAGCCATTAGAATTAGGGTTAGTATTAATCTTAATTAATTCTTTTTATATTAAATCCTAAAATACTAAAAAATACCAAAAAAACAAATTCTTGCCTTCTTTTTAATTAATTAATTCATCATTAATTTTGCAAAAGGGTCCAACGCCCTCGTTTCGTTTTAATTCTTATTAATTCGCATTTATTTTTATTTCTCTATAATATTATGTATCTCTCCCAAGGCCATGTAACCTTTCAATTACTCGCACTTTTTAATTCTTTATTTACTTTGTTTATTTATTTTCCGTCAAATCGGGTCCTGGTTAATTTTGGCGATGTGGACCCGCGCCTTTTGTAATAGCTTAGAGTTTACTTTTCTCGCAACCTTTTAACTGTTAATCAAAAGCATGAAAGAATGTATGGACCAAAATAAAACAAGCGTAGAACACTAATAACATGACAAGATAAATACAAATGAAAATGACACACAAATCACACACCACCCCTAGGGTACGCCTCACTGTTGCCTTGCCTCGAAAGGTGATCGTCGAGTAGAGGATGTCTTAGTAAGTCCTCATGATCCGGGAACCTGGCATGAGGGTAGCTTCTAAGGTGTCTTCCTATTGCTCTGGTGATCACCATGTCCCGAACCTCGAATTGACCCGAACACCTCCAACGAATGTGCTACCTACCTCTCAATGGTGGGATGGCACTACTTTAAAGGACATTTACACAGACGAATTCCTTAGGGTAGGTAGACGACTCTAGATACTTGCTCTAATTTCAAAACAAAATTCAAAAATACTTTTCACACCGACACTTTCAAAAAGCTTTCAAAAAAACAACTTTTCAAACACTCTTGAGGACTGATACAAGAGTCGAACTGAAATTTTCAAAGAAACTTTTTCAAACCCACTCACCTTGAAAAGCAAACAAACAATTTTGAAAACACAAATGAGCAAGTATCTAAGAGCCCATGGATAACCATGGATAGAAAGGGTGCTAACACCTTCCCTTTTTATAACCTACCTCCCGAACCGAGAGCAATCTCTATAAGGAATTTTTCTGTGCTTTTGTCCTTTCCAATTGGAGAAAATAAAAGACGGTGGCGACTCTTGCTTCCGCGACATTTCGCGAACCAGCGTTAAACAGTCAGTTCCAGATCCACCGATCACAAATATCATATTCATTAATTCATGGATTTTGATCAAGTTTTTTTACCCTAATCATTCACAGGTACATATATATGCTAAACCTAGTCCTAAAAACCACTGAGCTGCGCAAGAACTTGAAGAACAAAACTTGACTTTTTGCTTAGAAATCTCAAAACTGAAAACAGGGTTAGAGGGCGATTCAAGGCCAGATTTTTATCCCATCACCTTCCTGAAGCTTCAAGGAAGGATTTCCAATCAAAATCGTTCATCCTAACATCAAGAATTGGTAAAACGAATGTGACCTGTACAGAAAAAATCTCATAATCTTGCATCTCGATACATGCACTTTTAACAATTTTTGATGCTTGATTCATGTTCATTATTTGATTCTAATGCTAACCCAATGGTTTAATTTTGTTTTCGTGCCCTATATGAAGATTTACCATTAACAATGTTTAGGGTTTGTGAAGCTTGGAATTGGGGGTTTTCGTTTAAGGAAAAATTAGCCTTCAGGACTTAGACCACTGAACCAAGCATGGTTGGACGATCACAAGGCCACCCTCGCGCTCAATTTATGAGCATCCAATGGCTATTCGCTATTTTCCAGAAAATGGCCTAAAAGAACGCTTAAAAAACCGTGGCCTATGTTCTTTATGTTTCAGAAAGAAAAAAAAAGCAATGGAGAAGATGACCAGGTGGCAAGGGATAATTGGTTGGTTTAAACTTTCGCGCGGAAAACAAAGCCTTAACGCGTTTTTGTTTTATTATATTTATTTGCTATATTATTTACAGATAAGCAAGACAACAGGGTTGGCAAGCATAGTGATTGGTAATGTTCAGGACCTGGGTTCGAGCCCCAGGTCCTCACCCCCTTTCATATTATTTTCCATTTAACGTTCCTATGCAGGTGCAGCGCTGAGGGTTCACTATGTTTACCATATCTGGCCATCCACGCGTCCCAATGGATTCAATCAAGGGCCACAATCTGAAGCGCACCATAAGCCTGAGTCAATGCACCCACACGTGCCTGGAAAAGTCAACAAGGCCTCCTGTAATGGGCCAGAATTATTGAGCCTTCACCTCCACTTTGGGGACAGATACCCCCCTAGGTTTGCCATTTTTTTATTCTCTCTTTTTTCATTATTTCTATTTTCTTTTAGTTATAGTTTTGTTTAATTAATTTAATATTTTCACAAATAAAATACAAAACAATAAAAAAATCAGAAAAGCTAAAAAATAATAAATATTTTATTTTAGTATTTTTGTAAATAAATTCATTAATTAATTAGTTTTAAATTAGGTTTTAATCTTAACCTTTTTAATAAAAATCTAAAAAAATATAGAATTAGGATTCATGATAATTTTTATTCCTTTTTATTTTTCTTTCATAATAATTAAAATATTAAATATTTATTTTTGTAATTAAATTGCATGTAAATTAATTAGGGTTAATTTTAGGTTAAAATTTAATCTTTTTTTTTTAATAAATTAAGAACAACTAGAATTAGGGTTAGCATTTATTTTAATTAATTCTTTTTCCCATTAAACATAAAATACCAAAAAATACCAAAAACAATTTCTTTTCTTTTTAATTAATTAATGTCATCATTTAATTTAATTTTGCAAAAAGGGTCCAACGCCCTCGTTTCTAAGTTCAATTCAATTCGCATATTTATTTTTATTCTTTATAATATTTATGTACCTCTCCCAAGGCCTTGTAAATTAATTTCTTGTACTTTACTTTTCTTTTAATTCTTTATTTTTCTGTCAAATCTGGTTCAAGAAATTTTTGGCGATGTGGACCCGCGCCTTTTGTAATAGCTTAGAATCTTTTACTTCTCGCACTTTTAACTGTTAATCAAGGCATGAAAGAATGAATGGACAAAAATAAAAACAAACGCTAGATCACCAATAACACGACAAAAGACAAAAATATCTGAAAACGACACACGAATCACACACCACCCCTAGGGTACGCCTCACTGTTGCCTTGCCTCGAAAGGTGATCGTCGAGTAGAGGATGTCTTAGTAAGTCCTCATGATCCGGGAACCCGGCATGAGGGTAGCTTCTAAGGTGTCTTCCCATTGCTCCGGTGATCACCATGTCCCGAACCTCGAATTGACCCGAACACCTCCAACGGTGGTGCTACCTACCTCTCAATGGTGGGATGGCATTACTTTAAAGGACATTTACACAGACGAATTCCTTAGGGTAGGTAGACGACTCTAGATACTTGCTCTAATTTCAAAACAAATTCAAAAAATACTTTTCACACCGACACCTTTTCAAAAAGCTTTCGAAAGCAATTTTTCAAACACTCTTGAGGACCGATACAAGAGTCGAACTGAAATTTTCAAAGAAACTTTTTAAAACCCACATTGAAAAGCAAACAAACCATTTTTGAAAACACAATGAGCAAGTATCTAAGAGCCCATGGATAACCATGGATAGAAAGGGTGTTAACACCTTCCCTTTCTATAACCTACCTCCCGAACCGAGAGCAATCTCTATAAGGAATTTTTCTGTGCTTTTGTCCTTTCCATTTGGAGAAAATAAAAGACGGTGGCGACTCTTGCTTCCGCGACATTTCGCGAACCAGCGTTAAACAGTCAGTTCCAGATCCACCGATCAAAGAACTGGCGACTCTGCTGGGGATATCCTTAAAGTGAGGTGTACCTTAGGGTAGTTCATAACTGTGTTTTCAATTGTATTAACTTGCTTGCTTTATTATTGTGGGACTGTCTTGGGAGTTCTATAGATCCTAACCCGGATCTGGGGGATACCTTCTTAGAAAGTAGCAACAAGGCTGTGAGGGAACTGTGCGGGGTATACCGACATGGTTGAAACAGTCTGCTACGTTGATGTGGCACTTTGGTGTGTACCGGTAACCCTTGAGTTCAGTCAAGGAGAGTACGGGGCCTCCGCGTGGTGTCGTGAAGCATCAACAGACCTTAGGAACCTTAATTGAACTATCTTGGCCTCTTTAGGGTAGTGAGATAACTGACTTTGGTGCAGTCCGAGGTTGGTTAATACTCGATACTACACTCAATTGAGGGTTGCTTTCTTGGAATATTTCGGTCGCCAGTTCAGTGGCTAAATCGAAACGATGAACAATGAAAGCAATCCCGTGATATTGGGACCCTTAGAACCCGGTTACTTCTAATAGGACAGGTTAAACCCACCAACTGAAAGAGGGTAATACCCAGACCCCATGCTGGCCTAAACTCTAAGGGCTTCTCTTGTGTGACTTGTGTGCCTTCGTACTTGACTATTTGCATGCTTGTTGTCTGACACTTGAGCTTCTTGCAGGTTTTGTTTGTAGTCCTTAATTAGGACTCATAACAAGGTTTACCGAGTTTCTTGCAGGTTTTGTTTTTAGTCCTTAATTAGGACTCCTGACAGGTTTTACTTGAGTTCTTGCAGGTTTTGGTTTGCAGTCCTTAATTAGGGACTCATAACAGGGTTTACTTACATTACCCCATGCATCATGACATCATACCATTGCATACATCCTAACCCATTTCAAGGATCTCAAAGGCTTGTGATGCAGGTCATGGTGAATCAACTATCCCAGCAAGGGGCAAAGGGGATTTATTTTCCTCTAGACAAAGTTGTCAGAGGCTATGACCCACTTGATATGGTGAGCTTTGACTTGAAGAAGGTTCCCCTAGCCAAGGTTGTTTGGAAAGCAAAATAAGGTTGATGACTTGAGTCAAGGGCTATGACCCACTTGATATGGCGAGCCTTTGACCCTTGGAAGAAAGACTCTCAACAAATATGAAGTTTCTTTCAATCAAGCAACCGGATCCAAATGCTAACAAATTTTCTTGTTTACCCCGCGAGGTCCTTGAAAACATTACATGCATGTCATACTCATCATTGCATAACAGGTATCCTTGTTGCAGGTCACTTACCTTTCTCGCTGTTTATTTCAGCAATGGCTTCACAACAAAATAACCAGGACCTTCACGCTCAAGAGACTCAGTTCAGGGAAATCCTCCTGAATCTATCCAAGGGGCAGGAGGAGCTAAGGACACTTCTCATGGAGACTTTGGTCAGGAACATTGCTGAGGATGAACGGATGAAACATCGGCAAGCTGAGGTGGATGCATTGAAAGCCCAAATGCTGGGGCAGGTGACTACCATTCAAGGTTTAGCTCAAAGACAAGAAGAGCTTGGAGTTCTCATCAACCAACTGCTTCGGGGTAACCAACTGGGGCAAACGTCTAAGGGTAAAAAGCCATTCATTATTCAATCATCCTTGAGACAAGGAGATAAGGGGAGAGCTCCTCAAATGGCTTCAGCGCCACAAATTCAGCATCAACCTCACCAGCTTCAGCCAGACAAGCCCAGGAGGCAATTCACCCAGCTCAACATGTCGTTGTTCCAAGCTTTACAACGCCTGTTAAGATTGAACCTGATCACATTAAGGGCTCATCCCCGGAACCAGAACACAGCATCTCCTGTCTATGATCCCAATAAAAGATGTGCCTACCACTCTGCCTGTCCAGGACATGATACAAACGAGTGTTGGGCTTTGAAAAACAAGATCCAGGACCTGATTGACGAAGGAGCACTGGAATTCACACAAGATGGTCAGGCTGAATTTTTCTACCATCCCTCCAAGGCTCACCATTTGAAGTGACAAGCTCTGAGACTAGGAAACTTTTGTTCATTCGAATGTTCAAGCTGCAATTTTCTTTTGTTCAAACATTTTATTTCATGTCAAACTTGGTTATTTCATCAATGCATTACACATGTCTGTTTTGAAGTAAATATATTCGTATTCACTAAATGCAAATTATTTTCATATTTTTTCTGATGTCAACTCTTGATCTAAAATTCTAAAGCCTCTTGAGGGAGGATGACGAAAACGATACCACGATCTTTACAGTATGCTTTTGAACAAACCCCGCTGATGAAGTACAGGCATTGTTTCAATTCCTAAACACTGGAGTAATAAGGAAGATAATCCCTCGTCAACCCCTCTGAGCCAAAGAAGTAGGAGTTTTTCTTTTCGAAATTCAAAACCCTTAATCATAACCTGGGGCAGGGTAGTCTCTCAGTTGATCCAAGTGCATAACGAATGGCACCAAAAAGATCCTTACAAAACAAAGAAAGACAGTGATGGTTCCGAATGATCAATAAAGAAAGGCAGACATTATCTTTCAAAATAAATAAAAAACCCATTAAGTCAAAACCCATGAAGGAGACTTACAAAACTGGGGCATCCCGCTGACTGTAATTCCAAAAAAGGAAACAGTTCAGGCAAAAAAGAAAGGGATAACAAAAATCAAACAAGAAAGAGGTCTTACAAACCCTCAACAAAAAATGAATGACTGCCTATTCAAAATAAGTTATCAACATCCGAATCATCACCGGAAAATCAGAGCAAAGACTCAAACAAGGTATAACGTATGATCAACTGAGTTTAGGTTTGGAGAACATCACGAAGAGCGGGTGGGTATAAATAATTTGAGCCTTTATCATTTGTTTCTTAAACCGTGAACCAAGCCACGTTATAACCCTTAAAAGTCCTAGCTGAAGCATGGGTTAGTTCGAAAGCATACTGTGACGAAAGGTATCCTGACTCCTTAAGGCCTACAGTAAATACGGAGTTGACATCACGTTTTACAAACATTCATTTGTTTTATGAAAAAGAATGCATTTTCAAAATCTTCAAGACAGACATAGGCTTTGCATTTTTAACATAACTTTGTTTGCATATGACTTTTTGTTTGAACAGCATAGAAATTCGCACGACGAATGCCTAATGAACAGAAGCACTTCCAATCAAGGGGCATGGCATGACTATTGTCCATTATCTGGGGCAGTCCAATCAAGATTCGGAGAATCTCTCAAAGGTCAAATAGCCTGGGGCAAATCTCCGCCTGAGTCACTTGGGGCACTCCAACAACGAATCTTGCTTGATCAAACACTTTCTGGTGGCCTGACAAAACACTTCTAACAGGGGCAACTCCCTACATTCCCTGAACATGGACATAGCCGAAAAAATACTACGCAAAATCAAAGACCCGCTAGGTTGACATGCCTAGGCAAAAATAAGGGCTTCCCGGCGAACCAAAAGGGTTCAGGCAAAATGAAGGGATGAAATGAAAAGAATATGTACACCCGGCAAGTCGAAAACCTGAAAAGGCGGCTTGGGCAAAAATGGGTATCCCGATGGACTGAAAACCCGAAAGGGCGGTCCAGGCAAAAGTTAGGGATCAAAGCGTACGACTATGTCCCGTCATCTCATCACTTGCCTACTAGAAGAAGGTTTGTCCATCAACAAACTATCAGCACCTCCACAGGTATCTTCTTCTCCCACATCAGAAACATGGGCAATAAAGAGTTGTCTAAGCAATCTGATTGTTCTATCCTCCAAGGTATCAAGGTAGGTTCGGTGGAAGAACATAACCAGTACATCTTAATTCCCCAGAGAGTGAGCCAGCAAGTCAGTGCACTCTCCCAGAGCTATATTATCAAACCTTAAGGAAGTTGGGTATCCTCCAGCAGATATCAACATTCCCCAGCAGCATATATATTCTTAACAAGCATCCCCGACAGTCTTAGTCTAAAGGTTGTTCCCCGGCGGTATTTCAAACATTCAACGGAGTTACTTCCAATACATCTCAAAACTTCCCCAGGAGAGTCCAATCAGATTTCCCCATGAAAGTTTGAATCCATTTCCCCAAGCAGTAAGCTTATCCCCAGTATATTCTGGAAGCTTACCCCCGCAGAGCATGAACGCGTCTCCCGGCTTATTTAAAGAGTTATTTTCTTACCAGGATATAACTGGGTTATCCTCAGCCAAAAGCCACGAAAAGATCGTCCCCGACAAAGTCTCCTTACCCCCAGCGAAGTCTATTAACACTTCCAACACAACAAGGATATCCCCAGCAAGTTATTATCAACATTCCAGCAAAGTATCCCTCTTCCCCACAGAGTATTGCTTCTCAGCGAGATCACTAGAGTACTTTTCTCCCCGCAGAATAATCCATTCGCCAAGTTTATTCCCCAACGGAGTTATCTTCTCCTACCAGTATTCTTGCAACTATCATCCCCAGCGGAAGCGAAATCTATTCTTCAACATCAGCCCAGGATATGACTTCCCGGCACCCGTCAAGGATTTACTTTCCTAGACGAAAACATACATTCATAAACATCACATACATCATTATAGCATGCATATACGCATCCTACCTTATAAGTCTCATTTATGTTGAGAACATCATTGCTTGATCCATATCACGCATTGCATATGACTGACCTTTACCTTTCAGGAAATATTCAGTTAAGTTCTCAATCATATTTAAAGACCTTGTCTGGTTCAGTTAAATCGACTCCAAAGATTTTCCTGGTTATTATCCAGTCAAAGGCGTTCTCTGGTCTAGTTAAACCAACTCCTAAAGGTTTTTCTTTTGAAGACTCAGTTGAAGACTCCAAAGACCTTGTCTGGTTCAGTTAAATCGACTCCAAAGATTTCTTATCCAGTCAAAGGCCTTCTCTGGTCCAGTTAAATCGACCCCAAACAGATTTTTCTGATAAGGACCCAGTTGAAGACATTCCAAGACCTAGACCGGTTCAGTTAATCGACTCCAAAGATTTCTTATCCAGTCCAAGGCTTTCTCCAGTCCAGCTAAGTCGACCCCAAACAGATTCTTTTGATGAAGACTCAGTAGAAGTTATCAAAGGTTTTTCTCAATGAATGTTATTGAGATTATAATTTCCTATGGTTCTCTCCCCAATGCTGCGGAGACGATAATTCCATTCAAGGTTTTTCTCAATGAATGTTATTGAGATTATAATTTCCTATGGTTCTCTCCCCAATGCTGCGGAGACGATAATTCCATTCCAGGTTTTTCTCAAACGTCCGCTTTTGAGATTATAATTTCCTATGGTTCTCTCCCCGATCCTGCGGAGACGATAATTCCATTCCAGGTTTTTCTCAAACGTCCGCTTTTGAGATTATAATTTCCTATGGTTCTCTCCCCGATCCTGCGGAGACGATAATTCCATTCCAGGTTTTTCTCAAACGTCCGCTTTTGAGATTATAATTTCCTATGGTTCTCTCCCCGATCCTGCGGAGACGATAATTCCATTCCAAGTTTTTCTCAAACGTCCGCTTTTGAGATTATAATTTCCTATGGTTCTCTCCCCGATCCTGCGGAGATGATAATTCCATTCCAGGTTTTTCTCAAACGTCCGCTTTTGAGATTATAATTTCCTATGGTTCTCTCCCCGATCCTGCGGAGACGATAATTCCATTCCAGGTTTTTCTCAAACGTCCGCTTTTGAGATTATAATTTCCTATGGTTCTCTCCCCGATCCTGCGGAGACGATAATTCCATTCCAGGTTTTTCTCAAACGTCCACTTTTGAGATTATAATTTCCTATGGTTCTCTCCTCGATCCTGCGGAGACGATAATTCCATTCCAGGTTTTTCTCAAACGTCTGTTTTTGAGATTGTAATTTCCTATGGTTCTCTCCCCAATGCTGCGGAGACGATAATTCCATTCAAGGTTTTTCTCAAACGTCCGCTTTTGAGATTATAATTTCCTATGGTTCTCTCCCCGATCCTGCGGAGACGATAATTCCATTCCAGGTTTTTCTCAAACGTCCGCTTTTGAGATTATAATTTCCTATGGTTCTCTCCCCGATCCTGCGGAGACGATAATTCCATTCTAGGTTTTTCTCAATGAATGTTATTAAGATTATAATTTCCTATGGTTCTCTCCCCAATGCTACGGAGACGATAATTCCATTCCAGGTTTTTCTCAAACGTCCGCTTTTGAGATTATAATTTTCTATGGTTCTCTCCCCGATCCTGCGGAGACGATAATTCCATTCCAGGTTTTTCTCAAACGTCCGCTTTTGAGATTATAATTTCCTATGGTTCTCTCCCCGATCCTGCGGAGACGATAATTCCATTCCAGGTTTTTCTCAAACGTCCGCTTTTGAGATTATAATTTCCTATGGTTCTCTCCCCGATCCTGCGGAGACGATAATTCCATTCCAGGTTTTTCTCAAACGTCCGCTTTTGAGATTATAATTTCCTATGGTTCTCTCCCCGATCATGCGGAGACGATAATTCCATTCCAGGTTTTTCTCAAACGTCCACTTTTGAGATTATAATTTCCTATGGTTCTCTCCCCGATCCTGCGGAGACGATAATTCCATTCCAGGTTTTTCTCAAACGTCCGCTTTTGAGATTATAATTTCCTATGGTTCTCTCCCCGATCCTGCGGAGACGATAATTCCATTCCAGGTTTTTCTCAAACGTCCGCTTTTGAGATTATAATTTCCTATGGTTCTCTCCCCGATCCTGCGGAGACGATAATTCCATTCCAGGTTTTTCTCAAACGTCCGCTTTTGAGATTATAATTTCCTATGGTTCTCTCCCCGATCCTGCGGAGACGATAATTCCATTCCAGGTTTTTCTCAAACGTCCGCTTTTGAGATTATAATTTCCTATGGTTCTCTCCCCGATCCTGCGGAGACGATAATTCCATTCCAGGTTTTTCTCAAACGTCCGCTTTTGAGATTATAATTTCCTATGGTTCTCTCCCCGATCCTGCGGAGACGATAATTCCATTCCAGGTTTTTCTCAAACGTCCACTTTTGAGATTATAATTTCCTATGGTCCTCTCCCCGATCCTGCGGAGGTGGTAATCCCAAGACTTTCTCAACGATTGCTATTGAGGTTAAAGTCACCCAAGGTTCTCTCACTGTCCCCGTTGAGGTAGTAACCATCCCTGGTTCATTCATCATCTTTTGAAGCTCCAGATCCAGCTCCTGTAACCAGTCAGGACACATCTATACAAAGCATCCGAAAACCAGATCCTGCAACATGTCAGGTACTCATTTTTCTTTTGCAGGTACGCAAGTTCTCGCTAAGGAATCTCTTACGCGATCAACCTCCAGATGGCATCTATAAGCCCATCATCCTATCCATCAATCTCCAAATGGCATCTATAAGCCCATTCCCATCATCACACTGCTACTATGTGAGCGCAAATTTATGGGCACTCTAGTGATTCAATCATCTTCTACCCTCGGATTACGAAAGGCACGTCAGCCAATCTGCATCCTCAGGTCTAAGAAGATTGAACAGGGGCAATTGTTGTACCCCAAAATTTTCCCTCCCATATTCTTCAAGAATTGCAAAATCAAGCTTCAAAATCTCCCCAAGGGTTGCATAGTTCAAGGGCCTCCTAAGCAGTCAAAATTAGGGTTTTGGTTCTGATCAAGAAAATGAAGTTTCCAAGGGCCCAATCAAGTCCCACATGCTTATAAACATGGTCAAGCATCCTCATATCAAGTTTCAAGACTTTCAACACAAAATTGCACAGTCAAAACCCTAGTTGCACTACAGTCAACTGTAGGGGCAAAATGGTCATTTGGCAGTCAAAAGTTCAAATTTTTGGTCAACATCTCATTTTGAAGTCACAAACATCATTTGATCAATGCTTGATCATGATTCTCAAAGCTTGGCTCAAAAATCATCAAGATGCAAAAGTTTCCTTATTTGGACAGCTGAAAAAGTCAACTGTAAATTAACCAGGGCATAACTTTCACATGGATTATCAGAAAAATTCCATCCAAAGCTCATTTTGAAGAGAAAGACATTTCCTACAACTCCTCTTCACACTTCAAGTCCAAGGAATGCTCTCACAAAAAGTTATCAATTTCAACATTATAGGTCATTTTCAAAAGTCAACAAAAAGGGACTTTAAGTCAAAGGCCATAACTTGAGATTGGTAAATCAAAATGACATGGGACCAAAGGCATTGGTTAGAGGACTCAAAGACCTTTCCAAAATGTCCAAAAACATGAGCAAAGCTTAAAAATTGAACAATTTATGCCTTGTGGAAGTTGGGAAATTTTTGGATATTTTGAAAAGTCAACTTTGATTCAAATGACCTAAAATTGCCAATGGGCCTATTTTTCTTCCATAATTCATCATCCAAGGCATGTGCACGACCACTTGGCCCAAAGGGAAGTTTTTCTTAATTATTTATTTATTTATTTGGATTTTTATTATTAATAATTCATTTTAATTAAATAAAATACATGAAAAATGCTAAACCTAGTTTTTCAATCTTTTTGTGCATATTATATCCTCAAGATTTCGTGCCTAGCCAAATATGGAAAGAACCAATGGAATTGGATGTGATTTGTATCAAAAAGCATGTGAAAAAGATTTGAAAATCATGGTTTAAAAATCAAATATCATATTCATTAATTCATGGATTTTGATCAAGTTTTTTTACCCTAATCATTCACAGGTACATATATATGCTAAACCTAGTCCTAAAAACCACTGAGCTGCGCAAGAACTTGAAGAACAAAACTTGACTTTTTGCTTAGAAATCTCAAAACTGAAAACAGGGTTAGAGGGCGATTCAAGGCCAGATTTTTATCCCATCACCTTCCTGAAGCTTCAAGGAAGGATTTCCAATCAAAATCGTTCATCCTAACATCAAGAATTGGTAAAACGAATGTGACCTGTACAGAAAAAATCTCATAATCTTGCATCTCGATTCATGCACTTTTAACAATTTTTGATGCTTGATTCATGTTCATTATTTGATTCTAATGCTAACCCAATGGTTTAATTTTGTTTTCATGCCCTATATGAAGATTTACCATTAACAATGTTTAGGGTTTGTGAAGCTTGGAATTGGGGGTTTTCGTTTAAGGAAAAATTAGCCTTCAGGACTTAGACCACTGAACCAAGCATGGTTGGACGATCACAAGGCCACCCTCGCGCTCAATTTATGAGCATCCAATGGCTATTCGCTATTTTCCAGAAAATGGCCTAAAAGAACGCTTAAAAAACCGTGGCCTATGTTCTTTATGTTTCAGAAAAAAAAATAAGCAATGGAGAAGATGACCAGGTGGCAAGGGATAATTGGTTGGTTTAAACTTTCGCGCGGAAAACAAAGCCTTAACGCGTTTTTGTTTTATTATATTTATTTGCTATATTATTTACAGATAAGCAAGACAGCAGGGTTGGCAAGCATAGTGATTGGTAATGTTCAGGACCTGGGTTCGAGCCCCAGGTCCTCACCCCCTTTCATATTATTTTCCATTTAACGTTCCTATGCAGGTGCAACGCTGAGGGTTCACTATGTTTACCATATCTGGCCATCCACGCGTCCCAATGGATTCAATCAAGGGCCACAATCTGAAGCGCACCATAAGCCTGAGTCAATGCACCCACACGTGCCTGGAAAAGTCAACAAGGCCTCCTGTAATGGGCCAGAATTATTGAGCCTTCACCTCCACTTTGGGGACAGATACCCCCCTAGGTTTGCCATTTTTTTATTCTCTCTTTTTTCATTATTTCTATTTTCTTTTAGTTATAGTTTTGTTTAATTAATTTAATATTTTCACAAATAAAATACAAAACAATAAAAAAATCAGAAAAGCTAAAAAATAATAAATATTTTATTTTAGTATTTTTGTAAATAAATTCATTAATTAATTAGTTTTAAATTAGGTTTTAATCTTAACCTTTTTAATAAAAATCTAAAAAAATATAGAATTAGGATTCATGATAATTTGTATTCCTTTTTATTTTTCTTTCATAATAATTAAAATATTAAATATTTATTTTTGTAATTAAATTGCATGTAAATTAATTAGGGTTAATTTTAGGTTAAAATTTAATCTTTTTTTTTAATAAATTAAGAACAACTAGAATTAGGGTTAGCATTTATTTTAATTAATTCTTTTTCCCATTAAACATAAAATACCAAAAAATACCAAAAACAATTTCTTTTCTTTTTAATTAATTAATGTCATCATTTAATTTAATTTTGCAAAAAGGGTCCAACGCCCTCGTTTCTAAGTTCAATTCAATTCGCATATTTATTTTTATTCTTTATAATATTTATGTACCTCTCCCAAGGCCTTGTAAATTAATTTCTTGTACTTTACTTTTCTTTTAATTCTTTATTTTTCTGTCAAATCGGGTTCAAGAAATTTTTGGCGATGTGGACCCGCGCCTTTTGTAATAGCTTAGAATCTTTTACTTCTCGCACTTTTAACTGTTAATCAAGGCATGAAAGAATGAATGGACAAAAATAAAAACAAACGCTAGATCACCAATAACATGACAAAAGACAAAAATATCTGAAAACGACACACGAATCACACACCACCCCTAGGGTACGCCTCACTGTTGCCTTGCCTCGAAAGGTGATCGTCGAGTAGAGGATGTCTTAGTAAGTCCTCATGATCCGGGAACCCGGCATGAGGGTAGCTTCTAAGGTGTCTTCCCATTGCTCCGGTGATCACCATGTCCCGAACCTCGAATTGACCCGAACACCTCCAACGGTGGTGCTACCTACCTCTCAATGGTGGGATGGCACTACTTTAAAGGACATTTACACAGACGAATTCCTTAGGGTAGGTAGACGACTCTAGATACTTGCTCTAATTTCAAAACAAATTCAAAAAATACTTTTCACACCGACACCTTTTCAAAAAGCTTTCGAAAGCAATTTTTCAAACACTCTTGAGGACCGATACAAGAGTCGAACTGAAATTTTCAAAGAAACTTTTTAAAACCCACATTGAAAAGCAAACAAACCATTTTTGAAAACACAATGAGCAAGTATCTAAGAGCCCATGGATAACCATGGATAGAAAGGGTGTTAACACCTTCCCTTTCTATAACCTACCTCCCGAACCGAGAGCAATCTCTATAAGGAATTTTTCTGTGCTTTTGTCCTTTCCATTTGGAGAAAATAAAAGACGGTGGCGACTCTTGCTTCCGCGACATTTCACGAACCAGCGTTAAACAGTCAGTTCCAGATCCACCGATCACACCTATGGATAACCATGGATAGAAAGGGTGCTAACACATTCCCTTTCTATAAATCTACCTCCCGAACCGAGAACTAATCTCAATAAGCAATTTTTCTGTGCTTTTGTCCTTTCCATGTTAGAGAAAATAAAAGACGGTGGCGACTCTTGCTTCCGCGACATTTCACGAAACCAGCGTTAAACAGTCAGTTCCAGATCCACCGATCACAACTGGCCTAGGCAAAAATAAGGGCTTCCCGGTGAACCAAAAGGGTTCGGGCAAAAATAAGGGATGAAAATGAAAATTTATACACCCGGCACGTCGAAAACCTGAAAAGGCGACTTGGGCAAAAAAGGGTATCCCGATGGACTGAAAACCCGAAAGGGCGGTCCAGGCAAAAATTAGGGATCAAAGCGTACGACTATGTCCCGTTATCTCGTCACTTACCTACCAGAAGAAGACTTGTCATTTCAATCGAAAGAGACCAAGCACCTCATAGGTTGGGATAATACTCGATCCACAAGGCCTCCGCGGGCACCTTCTCCCACAAAAACAGGGGCAAATAAGAATTGTCCAAACTGTACAAATTGCTCTGTCCACCAGGTACTAAGGTATATATCCAGATGAAGAATATGGCTAAGATACTTTCACTCCCCGCAAAGTAAAACAGTAATGGTAGCTCTCCCCGCTGAGACTTGCAACTATGAACGAATCAGCAATACTCTCCTCAAGCAGAGTTGGTCTACCATCAGCCCTAAAAAGGTTGGGTATCCCCAGAAGATCTTAATATTCCCCAGCGGAGTATAAAGATATTCCCCAGCAAGCATAAGAGTATCCATGGCAGTCTTAATATTCCTCAACAGAATATAAGAATGTTCCCCGACAGAATGCAAGATACCCCCAGTGGAGCCATTTCCCCAGTGCAGTCTAAAAAAGTTTCCCCAATGGAGTTGAATCATCTTCCCCAGTAGATTCTGGAAGCTTATCCCCTGCGAAGCACAAATAAGTCTCCCCAGCCAAATTCAGAAGGATATCCTCACAAGAACCTAACTGGGTTATCCTCAGCAAGTTGCAACAGAAAGATTATCCCCAGCAAAGTCCTTTCTTTCCCCCCAGCAGGACTTCTATCCTCAACAGGTTCAATATCACCAGCAACGGTAATCTATCCCCAACGGAGTTTATCATCAAAATCCCCAACAGAGCTTATCAATGGAATCCCCAGCGAAGTTTATCGTTAAAATCCTCAGCAGAACATCTCTTCCCCACAGAGTATTCCCCTCAGAATAATCTTTTCATCAGTTTATTCCCCCAATGGAGTTTTTCTCTCCTACAGGTTTATCGTATTCGTTCATCATCCCCAGCAGGAAATGAAGAACTCAACTCTATTCTCCAGCAGCTCCGGGATTTATTTTCCCCAGCTAAAACATCACACTTCCATACATCATGATACATGCATATACGCATCATACGAATACAATCTCATTTATTTTGAGAACATCATTGCCTGATCCATATCATGCATTGCATATGACTGACCTTTACCTTTCAGGAAAGATACAGTTAAAGTTCTCAATTACGTCGAAGACCCAACCGGTTCTTAAATCTCAATTGAATTATCCTCGGTTGAATTTCAGATAAGGTTCTCAATCCCGACGGTTCCCCTACGTCATAGTGTGGACGAGTACTATAACCTCAACGGTATACTCCTTTGAGCACGAGTCAGTTCCTAGATCTTGATGTTCTCCTCCGTCATAGTGTGGACAAGTTATATAACCTCAGCGGTATACTCCCGGTGGGCATGAGATAGTTCCTAGATCTTGATGAAGATGTTTCCCTACGTCATAGTGTGGACGAGTACTATAACCTCAACGTATACTCCATTGAGCACGAGTCAGTTCCTAGATCTTGATGTTCTCCTTCGTCATAGTGTGGACAAGTTCTATAACCTCAGCGGTATACTCCCGATGGGCACGAGATAGTTCCTAGATCTTGATGAAGATGTTTCCCTACGTCATAGTATGGACGAGTACTATAACCTCAACGGTATACTCCATTGAGCACGAGTCAGTTCCTAGATCTTGATTTTCTCCTCCGTCATAGTGTGGACAAGTTCTATAACCTCAGCGGTATACTCCCGGTGGGCACGAGACAGTTCCTAGATCTTGATGAAGATGTTCCCCTACGTCATAGTGTGGATGAGTACTATAACCTCAACGGTATAATCCATTGAGCACGAGTCAGTTCCTAGATCTTGATGTTCTCCTTCGTCATAGTGTGGACAAGTTCTATAACCTCAGCGGTATACTCCATTGAGCACGAGACAGTTCCTAGATCTTGATGAAGATGTTTCCCTACGTCATAGTGTGGACGAGTACTATAACCTCAACGGTATACTCCATTGAGCACGAGTCAGTTCCTAGATCTTGATGTTCTCCTCTGTCATAGTATGGACAAGTTCTATAACCTCAGCGGTATACTCCATTGAGCACGAGACAGTTCCTAGATCTTGATGAAGATGTTTCCCTACGTCATAGTGTGGACGAGTACTATAACCTCAACGGTATACTCCATTGAGCACGAGTCAGTTCCTAGATCTTGATGTTCTCCTCCGTCATAGTGTGGACAAGTTCTATAACCTCAACGGTATACTCCCAGTGAGCACGAGACAGTTCCTAGATCTTGATGAAGATGTTTCCCTACGTCATAGTATGGACGAGTACTATAACCTCAACGGTATACTCCATTAAGCATGATTCAGTTCCTAGATCTTGATGTTCTCCTCCGTCATAGTGTGGACAAGTTCTATAACCTCAACGGTATACTCCATTGAGCATGAGACAGTTCCTAGATCTTGATGAAGATGCTTCCCTACGTCATAGTGTGGACGAGTACTATAACCTCAACGATATACTCCATTGAGCACGAGCCAGTTCCTAGATCTTGATGTTCTCCTCTGTCATAGTATGGACAAGTTCTATAACCTCAACGGTATACTCCATTGAGCACGAGACAGTTCCTAGATCTTGATGAAGATGTTTCCCTATGTCATAGTGTGGACGAGTAGTATAACCTCAACGGTATACTCCATTGAGAACGAGTCAGTTCCTAGATCTTGATGTTCTCCTCCGTAATAGTGTGGACAAGTTCTATAACCTCAACGGTATACTCCATTGAGCACGAGACAGTTCCTAGATCTTGATGAAGATATTTCCCTACGTTATAGTGTGGACGAGTACTATAACCTCAACGGTATACTCCATTGAGCACGAGTCAGTTCCTAGATCTTGATGTTCTCCTCCGTCATAGTATGGACAAGTTCTATAACCTCAACGGTATACTCCCGGTGAGCACGAGACAGTTCCTAGATCTTGATGAAGATGTTTCCCTATGTCATAGTGTGGACGAGTACTATAACCTCAACGGTATACTCCATTGAGCACGAGTCAGTTCCTAGATCTTGATGTTCTCCTCCGTCATAGTGTGGACAAGTTCTATAACCTCAGCGGTATACTCCATTGAGCACGAGACAGTTCCTAGATCTTGATGAAGATGTTTCCCTACGTCATAGTGTGGACGAGTACTATAACCTCAACGGTATACTCCATTGAGCACGAGTCAGTTCCTAGATCTTGATGTTCTCCTCCGTCATAGTGTGGACAAGTTCTATAACCTCAACGGTATACTCCCGGTGGGCACGAGACAGTTCCTAGATCTTGATGAAGATGTTTCCCCCCAATTGAATTATGAACAGGTTCTTGAAACTCAGCTGAAGCATTCTCTAAGTTGAAGTACAGGCAGGTTCCTAAATCTCAACAAAGTTAGACTTCCCCAGCGGAATCTTCTACAACAACAGGTATGCAAGTTCTCGCTAAGGAATCTCTTATGCGATCGACACTCCTGCAGATGGCATCTATAAGCCCATCCTCCTACCAACAATCTCCAAATGGCATTTGTAAGCCCATTCCCGACGTCACAATGCTGATACTACACCATGCGAGTGCAAATTTCTGGGCACTCTAGTGTTCAATCATCTTCCACCTTCGGATCACGAAAGGCACGCAAGCCAATCTACATCCTCAGGTTTAAGAAGATTGAACAGGGGCAACTGTTGTACCCCAAAATTTTCCCTCTCATGTTTTCAAAAGTCTTCCCTTACATGGTTGGTCACAAACATTTGCCTAAGGAAAATAAAGTTTTTTGAAGATGAACAAAGTGTCTTTCGATTGGAATCTAGGAAAAGTCTTCGATTGGGTATCCAAAATCCTTCGATACATGCTTGACTCACCAGTCTTCGATTGGGCATTTGGCACTCTTCGATCAGGCTTTGATTAGTAAGCTTCGATTAGGTGTTTGGAACCCTTTGATCAAGCTTTGGTGTGCAAGTCTTCGATTAAGCGCTGGACCCCTTCGATCAAGTCAATTTCACAATGCTTCGACTAGTACTTCAGAGGGTCCTTCAACTGGAACTTCATACTTTACCTCAATCAGAACATCAGAACGAAATGACCTTCGAATGGCATTTCAGTGCAGAGTTTCTCTTAATCTAAGATGCTCTGATGAAGAAAGTTCTTGACACTTCGAATCAGAACTTAGACTCATCACAAGGCCAAGGGATGGTCGAAGTTGTCTAATAGGGAATGTTCTAAATAGATTCGAATTGGACTTTGAAGCTGGAAAAGAAGGCAGATTCGAAGGAATGAAGTAGGCTGGCATGACTAAGCAAAAACACATATCCTAACCTGTCCAGGTTCACCCAAAGTTCACAATGGCATGTGTCCCTTGCAAATATAGAAATAATTAAATGCTGATTGTGGACTCAATTATTTGAATTAAAGGCCAGATTCTTGCCTTGTTTTCTCCCAACCCTATAAGAGTTGATTCGACCGGGGTGATCCTTTTCGAATCAAGCAATCGAAGCAGAGGGAGGCTCAATCGAAGGGGCTATGCAATTGAAGCTGGAGTAATTCGATTTGGGACTTTGGAGCTATCAAAGAGAAGTATTCAAAGGGTCATTCGAAGAACATTCAAAATGTCCATTTGAAGAAGCATTTAGAAGGCCCATTCGAAGGGAACATAAGAAGTCCATTCGAAGGAGGCAACTCAAGACCAATCGAAGAGCAGGGCCTGAAGGCATTCGAAAATTAAAAGTGTCCAGGTTCATTCAAGGTTCCAAAGAGACATGAATATTTCAAAAAAGGAAATCTTTTAATATGTCTAATTCTTGTCTCATGGCTTTAAAGGTCTGTTTAATTGGTTGTCTCTTGTCGTTACTAGACCATCATACTCCTATAAATACAAGGGCAAGCATACAGTGCCAAGGGGAACAAAAAAGAAAAGAACAAAAAACGGAAAAAGAAAAAAGGAGAAACAGGGAGGATTTGGAGATACGCTGCCTACAAACCCACCAAAGGTTATCAGCATTTTCATAAGTAATCCAAGCCAAAGCAGCCATTCAACGAACATCTCCACACCCAGAGCCACAGATCATACATCTTTAATTGGTAAGGGTTTGCCAAACCAAAATTGCACCTTCATGATATTTAAATACACATTGCATATGTATTCTTGTTATTACTGATTATGTTGCATGTAAGCTGAAGCGCAAAGATGAGATCGTGCCATTGTTGGGGCACGATCTAAGTTTCTCCTTCAAATCTCAGGATAAAACAAACCCAGGCCCAGATTCAGCAGATTCAAATTGAGGAAGGACTCGAATTGGGAGGAGATTCGAATCAGGGGGGGTAAAGTCCCCCCTGGATCTTTAACATTTGTCTCGTTTTGCAGGAAATATCTTCTCAGAATCTTGTTCAGAGCTTCGAAGTTTAGCAGCTTAGCTTCGAACTGGATCCAGGGTTCCCAGATCGAAGGATGACATATCCAGATCGAACACCCCCAAAGTGCAGCCCCTCATGCACCTTCGATCAAGCCTCTTCACTGGATCGAAAGACAGCCCACACCTCTTTCGATCCAGGCCTCCAAAATTATACCTTTCTTGATTTACTGCCTGTTCCTTCGATTTCATCTTTATTTTGACTATTTTATTTCTTTTTTTTAATCAACATAAAATCAATTAAAAAAACCACAAAAACATTAGGCTAGTTTTTCTATTAAATTAACTTTGTTATTAATCATTTAATTATCTTAACATTTTCTCAAAACTAAAATTAAGAAGATTTAGATCATTTTCCCAAAATAAAATAAAAACAACAAAAAGATTTTATTCTTAGGATTTTTAGAGGTTATTTTCAGATTCGCGCGCGTTTAGATTATTGTAACTGCCTATTGGTTTGTAATAGCTTAACTAAGACTTTTACACTTTACTGCTTTATTCCCCTAATTTTGGACATGTAAATAATCCCCCTTCCCGAAGCCTTGTAAAAGCGTAGGATTTACAATTCCTGCACATTAAATTCCTATACATATATTAACTGTTTAGATGTATGCTAACTAGGATTGCATGACAAGATCTGAAAACAAACGGTAGAACAGCTAAATGTACAAAGATAATATAAACTGAAAAACAACACACTCTCACATGCCACTCTTAGGGTACGCCTCACTTGGTTGCCTCGAACGTGGTCATTGAGTATAGGATGTTTTAGAGGTCGCCCTCTTGTCCAAAGATCATAAGTTGCCTCGAAACAGTTGCCTTGGATAAAATGATCTAAGACATTAGTGTTACCACTAAGGCGTCCTAACATTGCTTTAGTGACCACACGTCCCTTAAATCGAATTGACTCGAAAACTCCAACGACGATGCTACCTACTCCTCAATAGTAGGATGGCATTGTCTAAAGGACATTTGCACAGTTTAATTCCTTTTTGAGTAGGTAGAGGTTCTTAAGTACTTGCTCCTTTTAAAACAAAATAAAACTTTTTGCACTTACACTCTCTTCAAAACAAAAACTCTTTTCAAACCCACAATCACAAAGAAAAGCAAACTTTTGAAAACACAATGAGCAAGTACCTAAGAGCCCGTGGATAACCACGGATAGAAAGGGTGCTAACACCTTCCCTTTCTATAATCTACCTCCCGAACCCGAGAAATATCTCGAAAAGGAATTTTTCTGTGCTTTTGTCCCTTCCTTGTTGGATAAAATAAAAGACGGTGGCGACTCTTGCTTACCATGACATTTTGCGAAAACAAACGCAAACGCGAACCAGCATTCCAAAACAGTCAGTTCTCATTCCCACCGATCACAGCGGCTATTGTGTTTTCTTCTGGATCTTTTCCTGACACGGTTAAGTGTTGTGCTCAGAGTCAAGCTCTGATACCAATTGAAAGGGTAAGAAAAGACTTAGAAGGGGGGGTTGAATAAGTGACTCTTTTCGTTTTCAAAACAAATCTCAAGCAATAATGGAAGAACACAGTTATTTTTATCCTGGTTTGTTTGAACTCAAACTACTCCAGTCCACCCGCCAAGGTGATTTCGACTTTCTTAACAAGGACTTAATCCACTATAATCAACTGATTACAATCACACAACAACTGTTGTGACTAACAATGCACAGGTAAACTTACAAGTGACTAACACCACTAAGACTTAAATCTAGTCCTAGTCTGCTTGAGAAATCTGACCAAACTTGGTCTCTCAAGGAACAAATACAGGAGTTTAATCTTTACAGATAATGAAATAGAGTTTGCTTCTAATCAAGCTATATCACAACTGTGATTTTTTCACTTAGAATATAATGCACAAATTGTATGAACAATGAGTTTGTGAGCTCTTGGATCTTTCACGTAGTTTCTTTCTTCTTTTAAAAAATTGATTGGCTTTCTTGGTTCACTCAAAGTTTTTTTGGCTTGCAATCAATGTCCTTCTATTTATAGTAGGAACAATAAGACCGTTACTGCCTTCATAAAAGATGGAGAGAATTAAATGCTTTGCGTGTATCCTTGCAATATTCCATTTTCCAAGAAACTAGTTGTAGGCACTTGAGTGCTTTCAGCCGTCTTTGCATTAATGAGCAAACGTCAGAATGTAAGAACATGTTTTCCTTTGCTTTGACAAGACAAGTTGATCTAAATGTTACTTCAGAATTTTCTTCAATGTATTTAAGTCAGAACATGCTTCACTCATCTTCTAGGCAGTGCGTTGCTTGCTAAGAACTTTGAACAGCACTTGCTTTCAAGTTATCTTATGAACAAGGAGCCTGCTAGAAGTTAGAAGATATATTTAACAAATAAAGGTTCTTACCAGAGTCAGCAGATGCGTTTGAATAAAAGGTTCTTTTATCAAAGAACTTCTTCATAATCTTTGCTTAGTACTTTAGAATGTTTTCTGTCAGAACATTAACTAAGACATTCAAAACACATTCATCAGAGCATAAATTATCTTAAATATAATTTTGTTATCATCAAAACTCTTGAGATAGGTCAGAACTAATCTTGTTCTTTCAATCCTCTCTGCTTCGCTCTTGTTTACACACCGCAGTAGCGTGGAGTCATGGTTGCGTTTATAGAGGATCCCATTATTAAGGAAGAACTTTGCAGCGAACTTTCTCAGAAACTTCTTATCATTGACAGATGCCCCTTCAGGATACTCCTGAACCTTGAGATACCTTTTGACTTCGTGAAACCAAGGTTTATCCGCCACTTCTTCGGTGTCGATCTCACAGCAGTGTGCTGGTTCATCCAACCTCTCAATGGTAATTTGGGGAGCTTCATTGTCCCACCTAACCTTGAACATAGAAGACATGGTAGCTAGCGCGTCCGCTAACTGGTTCTCCTCTCGTGGGAAATGTTCAAAGGTTACCTCCTCAAAGTGTGGGAGCAATGTCAGTACATATTCTCTGTAAGGAATGAGATTCAGGTGCTTCGCATCCCACTCGCCCTTGATCTGACTTATCACCAAAGCAGAATCCCCGAATACATTAAAGAACTTGATCCTTAGGTCAATAGCAGCTTGAAGACCCATGATACATACTTCATACTCTGCCATGTTATTGGTGCAGTTGAAACATAATTGGGGGGTGAACGGAGTATGACAACCCTCGGGAGATATGATTACAGCGCCAATGCCGTTTCCCCGGGCGTTTAAGGCTCCATCAAAATACATAGACCATCGGGATCCCTCCTCAGGTCCTTCATCCGGTCCAGGTTCTTCGTAGTCAGTCACCAACATGATATTCTCATCCAGGAACTCGAAATTCATGGACTGGTAGTCATCCACAGCCTGATGAGCCAAATAATCAGCCAATACACTCCCCTTTATTGCTTTTTGGGTTTTATATTGTATGTCGTATTCGGTTAAGATCATTTGCCACCTTGCTATCCTTCCGGAGAGAGTGGGCTTCTCGAAAATATACTTGATCGAATCCATCTTTGATATCAACAAGGTAGTGTGAGTCAGCATATATTGTCTCAGTCGGCGAGCAGCCCATGCCAAAGCACAACAAGTTTTCTCGAGCAATGAGTATTGTGTCTCACAGTCGGTGAAATTTTTGCTAAGGTAGTATATTGCGTGCTCTTTTCGACTAGACTCGTCATGCTGCCCCAGCACACACCCCATTGAATTGTCTAGCACTGTCAAGTATAATATCAAAGGTCTTCCTTCAACTGGAGGCATTAAAATTGGTGGTTCTTGAAGGTATTCCTTGATTCTTTCAAAAGCGGTCTGGAATTCATCATTCCACTTTACTACTTGATCTTTCTTCAGAAGCTTGAAGATTGGCTCACAAGTAGCAATCAGATGTGAAATGAACCTGGCGATATAATTCAGATGTCCCAAGAAACCTCTAACTTCCTTCTCTATGCGAGGAACCGACATCTCTTGTATGGCCTTTACCTTCGCAGGGTCTACCTGAATACCCTTTTCACTGACGATAAAACCCAGAAGCTTACCAGATCTTACCCCGAAGGTACACTTGTTCAGATTCAACCTCAGCTTGTATGTTCTTAACCTGTCAAACAATTTCTGGAGATGATCAAGGTGCTCTTTCTCAGTCTGAGACCTGTCTATCATGTCATCAACATAGACTTTGATCTCGTGGTGAATCATATCATGGAAAAAAGCGACCATAGCACGCTGATAATTTGCCCCAACATTCTTCAACCCAGAAGGCATCACCTTGTAGCAGAAGGTGCCCACTGTGTAACGAAGGTTGTCTTCTCCATGTCTTCAGGAGCCATCTTGATTTAGTTGTAGCCAGAGAAACCGTCCATAAAGGAGAAGATTTTGTGCTGCACGATATTGTCGACCAGAACATCAATGTGAGGAAGTGGGAAGTCATCCTTGGGGCTTGCCCTGTTCAGATCTCTGTAATCAACATACATCTGTACCTTACCGTCTTTCTTAGGTACCGGAACAACGTTGGCAACCCATTGTGGATAAGAAGTGACAGCTAAGAATCCTGCATCGGTTTCATGACCTCTGCCTTGATCTTCTCTGACATTTCAGGGCGCATACGGCGGACCTTCTGTTTAACTGGAGGACAATCTTCTTTAGTCGGCAGGCGATGTACCACAATATTAGTGTCTAAACCAAGCATGTCCTCATAGGACCAGGCGAAGATCTCGACATAGTCGTGCAACATCTGTACCAACCTTTGTTTGACGTTAAGCTCCAGATTTGCACCTATTTTAACCTCTTTCCTGTCTTCCTCAGTACCCAAGTTCACTGTCTCAACCGGCTCTTCATGAGGTTGTATGGCCCTTTCTTCCTGCTGTAGTAGCCTAGCAAGTTCTCTAGGCACCTCACAATCATCCTCACCTCCTTCCTCGGCTTGGTTGATCGGATTTTTGAAGTCATAACTGGCAATAACAGAGCTGTTATCAATGGGATCCATAGTGGATATAGATCTGCATTGTGATACATGAGTGTGTGTAAGAGAATAACTGTTCCGATAAAGTGAAAAACAGAAAAGAAAAACAGAGAGCGCAAAATTTTTATGCAAGAAACGTCCAATGCTTTATTAATAATTATAAAATGACAAATAATAGCCCTCACAAGCAAAGCCAAGGTGCCTCGAGCAAGGCACCAGGCCATAAAGTTTCAAATTGTTATTACAAATCTCAAAACAAATAAGTCAATTACTGCGGAATAAAAGAAACAGGTATGAAGTCCCTAGCCGTCCAGTTACTCGGTCCACCGTTGGTAGTTGGATAGATCCAATTATCGATGTTGAGTCCTCCTCGCTGTCTTCAATGGCGTTAATTCCCCGATTGCTGATGCATATGGGAGGTCCTCCATCCCGAGCGTGTCTAACAGCCCTTTGAGCCCCTGTAGTAAAGCCCAAACCAAATTTGTCAATTTTATGAGTGAAATCAGGGAGCTGACCCCAATTGGTACACCCACCTTCTTCAACCACAACCTTGGCGTCCTTGAGGGAAGCCATCATCAAAGGAGGTTTATTGGTAGTAGTTTTAGTCGATGCCAAAATCTGAGGGACCTCTTCAAAATTATGACAAGGAGTTTCTATGAATTCCCCGTCCATCTCTACATAACGGAAGGAATTGAGGTGACTCACCATATATTCTTCTTCACCCCGCACTATGACAATCTTTCCTTTCACCGGATACTTCAGCATTTGGTGGAGTATGGAAATGACTTCCCCAACCTCATGGATCCAAGGACGACCCAACAAACAAGAATACAATGGCCTGATATCCATCACATAGAAGGTGGACCCAAAAGTCTGAGAACTCACTTTGACAGGGATGTCCACCTCCCCGTGCACCATTCTCTTCGATCCGTCAAAAGCCCTTACCACAATGTTACTAGGCTTTAGGGTCAAACCCTCGCTATCCAATCGGTCCAACGCCTTCTTCAGCAGAACATTTAGTGAAGACCCAGTATCTACCAGCACATGAGCCATAGTGGTGCCCCTGCATTCAATCGAGACATGCACATCTTCATTATGCTTCCTTCCCTTTGGTGTCAAATCCGCATCTGAAAAACCCAGCCCATTATCAGCAGTCAGGATGGCCATATAATCTTTGAACTGATCAGCTGAAGTCTCTTGCGGCACATGTGCAGTTTTGAGGAATGCAATCAAAGCCTTCACATGGGCCTCAGAGCATAATAGCAGAGATAACATGGATATCTTTGATAGGGTCTGCCCCAGCTGCTCGACCATATTGTAGTCGCTTTTCTTAATGATTTCCAGTATTTCCTCCATTTCTTGCTTAGAGGCTTCCACAACAATTTTCTTAGGCGCCTCCGTCTGGGCAGGCTCACCTATAATTTCCTTGTCGCGGGTATCAGACGATTCGCCGGCAGGGGTAATAACTAGAGTAAGAACATGAACAGTAGCCGATGTACTAGCAGGAACAACAGGTGGAATGACAATAGGTTTGTTGACAGTCTTAGGGGAAATCTCGGGAGAGAAGACCCTTCCACTTCGGGTAACTTTGCTGGTTTTGACAATGTTACCAATATCAGGATCAACTTCTTCGTCTTTCAGATCTTGTTTGATGCCATGATAGTACACATCGGCACCATAATGCCAGGGGACAGCTTTGTCTGAGACATACATGACAGGACCAGGAACAGTGATTATCAGCGGAGCAATTCTTAGAGCAGATGTAATCCTAATAGGTATTCTCGAGGAAACCTTGGAAGGATTAGCGGAAATGGTTATAATGGTAACGTCTTCAGATGGAACAAAGGGAACCAATGTTTTCTCAAACAAAATTTATTTGCTATCTATCAGGCGTTGAACACCTAACTTCAGCAAACGACAACCAGAAGGTAGAAACGAACACATGTGGCAACCTTCACCACAACCCGAAAATAAACCGGCCAACAACAAATTCTTCTTGACAATCATGAGAGGAGTAGAAACTTCATCAACAGAGGTAACAAACAAATCAGTATCAACAACATTAACTCCACGATCGTGCTTAGGCATGGGAGCAGTTATGACATTTGGCTTCTTCGGAGCATTAAAAATTATTTCCTTGGCTTCAATCAGGTCTTGTACTTTGTTTCACAGAGCCCAGTAGTCATTTGTATCGTGGTCAGGACTCTCACAATGATAGGCACACCGAGCATTTGAATTATATCAGGGATATGTAGTATTTGGATTCTTGGGAGCCTCTCTCAAGGTTGCCAATTTGGATCTTAGTAGATGAGGTGGAACTTCAGCTAATGTCATATTGATATGGGTAAACTTCCATTGTGGTCTTTCCACCCTTTGTTGATTGTTGCATTGTGGAGCAACTGCAGGCCTAGGTATCATTACGACACTTACTGTCTGATGATGTTCAGCCTTGTTTTGGCCCCTCGGGCTGTAGATGGCACTAACTTCCTTCTTACCAGCAAAATTCTTCTTTACTGAACTCGAAGAGGCATCCTTCTGTATTTTGCATCTTCGAATCCCAGCTTCTACTCTTTCCCCTGTTAGGACCAGCTCAATGAAACCAGTTGATGATCTGCCGATCAAATGATTGAAAATGGACTAGATAGCGTCCCCAAAAACATATCAACCAACTCCCTATCAGACAACGAGGGTTGAACTCTTCCATCCAAGTCTCTATATTTCTGTGCATAATCTTTAAAGCCTTCACTTGCACCCATGGACATACTCTAGAGTTAAGTACGAGTGGGAGCAAGGTCGGCATTATACTGATACTGCTTGTAGAAAGCAGCAGCCAGATCCTCCCAGTTTCGGATATTTGCTCCCTCTAGCTGGTAAAACTATTCAAGTTGAGTCCCTGACAGACTATCTTGAAATAAGTGAACCCACTGATTTCTATCAGCTGTGTGGGGCTGGATCTTCCTGACATAAGAACGGAGATGGAGTTTTGGGTAAGACACACCATCATGCTTAGTAAAAACTAGAGCTTTGAACTTCTGCGGGATGAATACTCCCGACACCAATCCCAATTCTTTGAAATCTAATCCAGGTATCCTCTGAACTTCCATGGCACTCAGACGGTCTTCTAACTGCTTGTATCTATCCTCAGCAGGAGGATATTGCTCATCATTATAATTTGTATCATTGTCAGAGACTGTAGGACTATGGTCCTTCTCTTCTTCCTGATTCTCCCCTTCCTTGGATGAAGAGGTCATATCAGTTTGCCGCTTCAACCGCTCTCCAAACCTTCTGCCCATATTCAGAATACCAACAACCTTCTTCTTTTTCTTCTTCTCTTTCAAGATGAGGGATTTCAGATCCTCCTGCCCTTTTGCCAGACTTATGAACATTTGTTGGAACTGGGCGTTCTGTGCCTGAAGGTCCTTGATTGTTTGCTCGGAAGACATCCCGTGCTGAAATAAACAGCGAAGAAGATGAGAAACCTGTAATGGTACCTGTAATGATGTGTATGATAATGGGATGCGTATGCAACAATTTCAAAGACTTCAGGAAATTTAAATTTGCAAACCAAAATAAACAAAAACTTTATTAGCTGAATTTGAAGGTTCAAAATGCCTTTTAGGCGTTACAATTAAAAATAAATGTGAAACTATAAAAGACATCAAAATTCCTATGGATGCTTCCTGTTTATGCCGATATAGTCATTGAGTCCTCTTTCTTCATGCAACTACTTTATGAGCTCTAAAACCTTTCTCTCCTGAGCATGGAACTGGTCCCTGTAAGTATCTCGCTCCTTCATCAACTGAATCCAAGACCTCTGTAATTCCCCAAAATCAGTGGGTATATAAGGATAGAGAACTGTGTAAGGAATACCCTCTTCTGTAGTGGGTTCCACAATCACTGGAAAAACAACCACATAGGGCATCATAAGCTGTTGGGCACGAGCTTGTACCAATTGTAGGTAAGGTTCCATAGGAATGGAAGTCTTTGGCCCCAAAGCCTTGGCGCCAGATCTGTTTACCATGCCCCAGGCTCGTATGAACCTCTGGCGATACTCTTTAACATCATCCTCATAGTTAAATACAATACCCTCGATAAGTAACTCATGGGGACCATCCCTTCGAGTGTAACCAAATTGTCGCAGAGCTAAACAAGGGTTGTAGGTTATACCCCCTCTGATGCCAAGTAGCGGGTGTGATCGGTGGAAATAGAACTGACTGTTTTTTAGCTGGTTTCGTGAAATGTCGCGGTAAGCAAGAGTCGCCACCGTCTTTTATGTTCTCCAACATGGAAAGGACAAAAGCATAGCAAAATTCCTTATTTGAGATTTCTCTCGGTTCGGGAGGTAGATTTATAGAAAGGGAAGGTATTAGCACCCTTTCTATCCGTGGTTATCCACGGGCTCTTAGGTACTTGCTCTTATGTTTTCAAAATTTTATTTGCTTTTCAAGTGTGTGTGGGTTTTGAAAAAGTTTCGTTTGATAGATTTCTAAGTAACTCTTGCATGAGTCCTCAAGAGTGTATGAAAAATTTGTTTGAAAGCTTTTAGAAAGTGTGAGGTGTGAAAAGTTGTTTTGTTTGTTTTTGAGAAGAGCAAGTACTTTAAGAGAAATCTACCTACTCTAAGGAATTAAGCTGTGTAAGAGTCCTTTAGATAGTGTTATCCCACCATTAAGAGGTAGATAGCACCATCGTTGGAGGTATTCGGGTCAATTCGATTATAAGGGACATGTGGTCACCGAAGCAATGGTAGGACATCTTAGTGGTAACCCTAACGTCCTAGATCCTTTGTATCCGAGGCAACCGTTTCGAGGCAACTGGATCTTTAGACAGGAGGGCGACCTCTAAGACACCCTATACTTAATGACCACGTTTCGAGGCCACGAGTGAAGCGTACCCTAGGAGTGGCATGTGCTTTGTGTGTTGTTTTTCAGTTAATTGTCTTGTACATGTTATTTGTGAGCTACGGATTGATTTTATTTACATACATTCTTTCATGCATTTAATAGTTAGGGGTGCGGAAAGTAAATTGCAGAAAGATAAATTCTACGCTATTACAAGGCGCGGGTCTATACATCGCCAAAAAACAAAGACTCGTTTTGGTAAAGTGCGGAAAATAAAGAAAGCGGTAAACCTAATTACTATTACATTCTTAGGAGCAGTTACATAATAATCAAAATAAAGAAATAAAACTAAAATGCGCGCGAAAAAATGAACCGGGAATGTCCTAAGGGTGTTGACCCTTTTAAGAAAAGAAATGAATTTTTTTGTCTTTTTTTTTTGTGATTAAATGAAATTAAAACTAATGATTAAACTAATTAATTGATTTATTAAAAGAAAAAATGTTTTTGTATTTTTATGTTTTTAATGAAAATAAAATAAAGGAATTAAAATTAAAAGTTAATAAACCTAATTCTAAAATTATTTTAATTATTAAGAAAAAAGGTTAAAGTTTGCCTAATTACAATTAATTCAATTTATTAGTATTTATTTACAAAAATAAAATGAAATTAATGATAATAATAATATTAATTCTTTTTTTGATTTTTTATGAAAAATAGTTAGTTATGTTAATAGTTAATAAAAGGGAAAAAATAAAATAAGACAAACAAAATATAAAAATGACAAAATAAAAATTGCAAACCCAAGGGGGGTTTTGGGCCAGATTGGGGTGTTTTGATTGGAATCTGAAACCCATCAAGAAACCAGCTTTGTTTGACTTTGGAGATTGCCTGTGCCTGTGTTGACCTGAGAACATGATGCTCCTTCCCTTGTGGCCATTGGATTTGCACTTGGAGACACTTGGCGCTTTGGATTTGTGAGGCGCGTGATAAGCCTTCTTTGAAGCCTGCACACAAGTATGTAAGAAAAAATAATATGGGATTTTGAGGGGACCTGGGAATACTTACAGTGCTTGATAATGGACCTTAGGACGTGGCAAGGGTTGCTTTAGCTTCAGGGTATGGCAAAGAAGAGAGTCACGTTCTCCTTTTGGCCTGAAAATGCTTGCAAAACTCCTTTTGATCTCACACTTTTTTTGACAAATTTTGAACTTTGCTCTGGCCATTTGTGCACTTTTTTCGTTTTTGAATGAGGCTTGCAAGGCTTGTATATATAGTAATGAGTGAGAATCAGTCACTATTATGAGCTCTTAACCATTGCAATTAAACTTTGGATTTCTCCATAACCACCATTAAAGGAACTTGCCAATTTTGTTCAAATTTTGAATTTTATGCTTAAAATGGACCTTACACGAATTTGGTAGGTGCATTATGCTTCATCAAGGTCATTCAAACCACAAGATATCATTGAATTAATTTTTTTGATTTTTATTTGAATTTTATGGATTTAAAATGAATTAAATCAATAAAATTAAATAAAAAATAGAAAAATTAATGTTTAATCCTGAAATTAATCATGGGACACGTGGGTGGCATGACAAGGCTGAACCAAGTGGAAAAAAGTGGGCCCTTTTGTCAAAAATTGAAGTTTCAAGGATAGTTGACTTTGGCCATTTCACAAAAATTTCCCAACTTCTCCAATACATATCTTGCTCAATTTTGATCATATGAACATGTTCTTGGACATTTTGGAAAGCTCTTGAAGTCCTCTAACCAATGCCTTTGGTCCCATGTCATTTTGATTTACCAATCTCAAGTTATGGTCTTTGACTTAAAGTGTCCTTTTGTTGACTTTTGAAAATGACCTATAATGTTGAAATTGATAACTTTTTGTGAGAACATTTCTTGGACTTGGAATGTGAAGATGAGTTGTAGGAAATGTCATCCCCTTCAAAATGAGCATTGTATGGGATTTTTCTGATGAACCATGAAAATGTTATGCCTTGGTCAAGGTACAGTTGACTTTTCAGCTGTCCAAAAATAGAAACTTTTGACACCTTGATGATTTTCGAGCCATGCTTGAGGAATCATGGTCAAGATTTGACCAAATAATGATTGTGGCTTCAAAATAAGATGTTGACCAAAAATTTTGACTTTTGACTGCCAAATGACCATTTTGCCCCTATAGTTGATTGTGAGGCAATTAGGGTTTTTGACTGTGCAACTTGACCTTGTGAGCCTTGAAACTTGACATGTAGGTGCTTGACAATGTCTATAGGCATATGGGACTTGATTGAGCCCTTGAAAACCTCAACTTCCTTGAAGGAACCAAAACCCTAATTTTGACTGGCTTAGGAGGATGGTTGACTGTGTAGCCCTTGAGTAGACTTGAGCAAATTGAGATGATGCTTGTCAAAATTTGAAGAATATGGGAGGGCAAATTTTGGGGTACAACAGTTGCCCCTGTTCAATCTTCTTAGACCTGAGGATGTACATTGGCTTGTGTGCCTTTCGTGATCCGAGGGTGGAAGATGATTGAACACTAGAGTGCCCAGAAATTTGCACTTACATAGTAGAGTATCAGCAGTGTAATGTCGGGAATGGGCTTACAGATGCCATTTGGAGAGATGGTGGATAGGAGGATGGGCTTATAGATGCCATCTAGAGCTGTGACAGAACCTTGTCGGGAATGGGCTTATAGATGCCATTTGGAGACTGTTGGTATGTGGATGGGCTTATAGATGCCATCTAGGTGTCGATCGCATAAGAGATTCCTTAGTGAGAACTTGCGTACCTGAGAAAGATAATTTCCTGGCCTGTTACAGGTGTTGATCATCACTCAGTCGCTCACAGACATGCCCTGGCTAGATACAGGTATCGAATCTGGAACTTCAAAAGGTTGATGGGTTGTCTCTACTGACAGGTTATCTCAGAAAAATCTTTAGGATTTAACTGAACCAGAGGAGGTTTTGTCTTTCTTGACGAGTTGTCTCTTTGGACGGGTTGTCTTCAATGACGAGTGACCTTCAATGACAAGTTGTCTTCAATGACGAGTTGTCTTCAATGACGAGTTGTCTTAAATGACGAGTTGTCTTAAATGACGAGTTGTCTTAAATGACGAGTTGTCTTCAATGACGGGTGTCTATAATGACGGGTTGTCTTAAATGACGAGTTGTCTTCAATGACGAGTTGTCTTAAATGACGAGTTGTCTTAAATGACGGGTGTCTATAATGACGGGTGTCTATAATGACGGGTTGTCTTAAATGACGAGTTGTCTTCAATGACGAGTTGTCTTAAATGAGGGGTTGTCTTCAATAACGAGATGTCTTCAATGACGAGATGTCTTCAGTGATGGGTTGTCTTCAATGATGAGTTGTCTTCAATGACGGGTGTCTATAATGACGGGTTGTCTTAAACGACGAGTTGTCTTCAATGACGGGTGTCTATAATGACGGGTTGTCTTCAATGACGAGTTGTCTTCAATGACGGGTGTCTATAATGACGGGTTGTCTTAAACGACGAGTTGTCTTCAATGACGGGTTGTCTTAAATAACGAGTTGTCTATAACGAAGGGTGTCTATAATGACGGGTGTCTATACTGACGGGTTGTCTTTAATGACGAGTTGTCTTCAATGACGGGTTGTCTTAAATGACGGGTAGTCTCCAATGATGAGATGTCTTCAATGACGGGTGTCTATACTGACGGGTTGTCTTAAATGACGAGTTGTCTTCAATGACGAGTTGTCTATAATGACGGGTGTCTATAACAACGGGTTGTCTTAAATGACGAGTTGTCTTCAATGACGAGTTGTCTTAAATGACGAGTTGTCTTCAATGACGAGTAGTCTCCAATGACGAGATGTCTTCAATGACGGGTGTCTATACTGACGGGTTGTCTTAAATGACGAGTTGTCTTCAATGACGAGTTGTCTTCAATGACGGGTGTCTATGACGACGGGTGTCTATAATGACGGGTTGTCTTCAATGACGAGTTGTCTTCTTTGACTTTAGGAAGTAATTTAACTGGACCTGTCTTCTTTGACTGGATGAGCATCAGAAAAACCTTTGGGATTTAATTGGACTTGTCTTCTTTGACTGGATTTGTCTTCTTTGACTGGATTTGTCTTTTTTGACTGGATTGGTCTCTTTTGACTGTATTTGTCTACTTTGACATAGCTGATTATTTAACTGTATCCTTCCTGAAAGGTAAAGGTCAGTCGTATGCAATGCATGATATGGATCAAGCAATGATGTTCTTGACATAAATGAGATTGTATGATATGATGCGCATATGCATGTATCATGATGTGATGTTTATGAATGTATCTTCGTCTGGGAAAGTAAATCCTTAACGCATGTCGGGAAGTTGAATCCTGGGCTGATGTTGAAGAACAGAGTTCTTCGTTTCCGCTGGGGATGATGATTACAAGAATAAACCGGTAGGAGAAGACGACTCCGTTGGGGAATAAACTTGTTGAAGAGATTACTCTGCGGGGAATTACTCTGTGGGAAGAGATACTTCGCTGAGGTTTTGATGATAACTCCGCTGGGGATTCCCGTTGATAAATTTTGTTGGGGAATTTGATGAATTCCGCTGGGGATAGGAAGAACTTCGCCGAGGACGATCTTTCCGTGGTAATTAGCTGAGGATAACCCAGTTAGACCCTGGTGGGGAATAAACTTTGAATAGAGCCGGGGAGATGCGTTCGTACTCTGCAGGGGATAAGCTTCCAGAATCTACTGGGGATAAGCTTCCAAAATCTACTGGGGATAAGCTTCCATACTTTACTGGGGAGATGGTTTAACTCTCCTGGGGAAACTTTTGAGACTGTACTGGGGAAGTGGCTCCACTGGGGTGTCTGTATTCCGCCGGGGAACAATCTTACGTTAAGACTGTCGGGGATGCTTGTTTAGGAACATTTGTATACTCCGCGGGAGAATATTGAGGTCTTCTGGGGATATCCAACTTCCTTAAGGCTGATAGTAGACTAACTCTGCTTGGGGAGAGCGTTGCTGACTTGCTAGAGATTCTGTGCCTCTTCGGGGTTGATTGGAGACCAACTCTGTTCGGGGAGAATTGTTGAATCTTATCTTACTCTGTGGGGAGTGGAGGCCTCTTGGTTACGTTCTTCAGCCAAACCTACCTTGGCACCTTGGTTGACAGAGCAACTAGATCGCTTGGACAACTCATTATTGCCCCTGTTTCTAATGTGGGAGAAGAAGATACCTTGTGGAGGTGCTTGATGACTGCCGATTGACAAATCTTCTTCTGGTAGGCAAGTGACGAGATGACGGGACATAGTCGTACGCTTTTGATCCCTAACTTTTGCCTAGACCGCCCTTTCGGGTTTTCAGTCCATCGGGATACCCATTTTTGCCCAAGCCGCCTTTTCAGGTTTTCGACTTGCCGGGTGTACAGATTTTTTCATTTCATCCCTTGTTTTTGCCCGAACCCTTTTGGTTCGCCGGGAAGCCCTTATTTTTGCCTAGGTGTGTCAAACTAGCGGGTCTTTGATTATGCGTAGTATTTTTTCGACTATGTCCACGCTCTCAAAATGTAGGGAGATGCCCCTGTTGTTGTGTTGCCATGCGACCAGAAGATGTTTGATCAGGCAAGATTTGTAGCTGGAACTCATGTCCAATGCCCCAGGTGACTCAGGCGGAGATTTGCCCCAGGCTATTAGGCATTTGAGAGATTCTCTGAATCTTGACTGGACTGCCCCAGATGATAGACAATGATCATGCCCTGCCCCTTGATTGGAGGTGCTTTTGTTCATTAGACATTCGTCGTGCGAACTTCTATGCTGTTCAAACAAATAGTCACATGCAAGCAATGTTATATTAAAAATGCAAAGCTTATGTCTGTCTTGAAATTTTTGAAAATAAATTTTCAGTAAAACAAGCAAATTTTGTAAAATGTGATGTCAACTCAGTATTTTACAGCAAGCCTTAAGGAGTCAGGATACCTTTCGTAACAGTATGCCTTCGAACTAACCCGTGCTTCAGCTAGGACTTTTAAGGGTTGTAACGTGGCCTGGTTCACGGTTTAAGAAACAAAGGAAAAGGCTCAAATTATATTTGTACCCACCCGCTCTTCGTGATGTTCTTCAAACCTAAACTCAATTGATCGTGCGCTAGACCTTGTTTGAGTTTTTGCTCGGATATTCCAGTGATGGTTCGGATATTGATAGTTTATTGGGAATAGGTAGTCATTTCCCCTTTTTTTGTCGAGGGTTTGTAGGACCTCTTTCTTTTTTGATTTCGTTATCCCTGTTTTTTGCCTGAACTGTTTCTTTCATGATCACAGTCAGCGGGATGCCCCAGTTTTGTAAGTCTCCTTCATAGGTTTTGACTTAATGGGCTTTTATTTTTGGGAGATAATGACTGCCTGTCTTTATGATTATTCGAAGCCATCATTGTCTTTTGTTTTGTAAGTATTCCTTTGGTGCCATTCGTTGTGCACTTGGATCAGCTGAGAGAACTACCCTGCCCCAGGTTATGATTAAGGGTTTTAATTTTTGAAAAGAAAACTCCTACTTCTTTGGCTCAAAGGGGTTGACGAGGGATTATCATCCTTATAACTCCAGTGTTTAGGAATTGAAACAATGCATGTACCTCATCAGCGGGGTCTGTTCAAAAGCATACTGTAGATTGTGGTATTGTTTTCGTCATCCTCCCTCAAGAGGCTTAGAATTATTAACCGAGCGTTGATCATCACAAAAAATATGAAAGCAATTTGAATATAGTGAAAATAATTGGATTAATTCAAAAACAGACATACGCAGTGCATTAATGAAATAAAAGAGTTTGCTATGACATTAATTGTTTGTATAATCAAAAAAATACAACTCGGAAATTCAAATAAACAAAAGCCTTCAATGATTGGGCAAAGGAGCAGTGATTATGTTTGGAGTCTCTGGTGCTTCAAACTGAATCTCTCCGGCGTCAATCATGTCTTGGACCTTGTTCTTCAGAGCCCAACAATTGTCTGTAGTATGCCCCGGGCTATCAGAATGGTATGCGCACCTATCGTTGGGATGATAGTTAGGAGCAGAAGTGTTTGGATTCCGGAGAGGAGCCCTTAAGGTAATCAGCACTGCCTTCAACATTTGCTGTAGCGCTTGATCCAAAGACATGTTGATCTTAGTGAACTGTCTCTTGGGTGCGACCTCCTTACGTTGCTGCCCCTGTCCTTGTTGAGCAGGCCTAGGATTAGAGATCTGGGTTGCCCCTACATGTTGATCATGGCGACCCTTTTTACTATGCACAGCATTGGACTCCTTCTTCCCACTGTAAGGCTTTTTATGAGCATCAGCAGGTGCAACTTCTTGAATCTTTCCAGCCTTGATACCAGCTTCAATCCTCTCCCCGGTCAAGATCAAATCTGTGAACCCAGCAGAAGAATTCCCAATCAGATGGTTGAAGAAAGGACCAGACAGGGTCCCCAAGAACATGTCAACGAGCTCACGGTCAGTCAAAGGTGGCTGCACCCTTCCAGCCAGGTCTCTCCACCTTTGCGCATATTCCTTAAAACCTTCACCCGTCCCCAGTGACATACCCTGGAGTTGGGTACGCGTAGGAGCGAGGTCGGCATTATACTGATACTGCTTATAAAAAGCAGTAGCCAAGTCCTCCCATTTACGAATAGTGGTTCCATCCAGCTGATAGAACCATTCGAGTTGAGTCCCTGAAAGACTCTCCTGGAAGAAATGGATCCATAGATTCTTGTCTGCCGTGTAGGGCTGGATCTTCCTTGTGTAGGAACGGAGGTGCAACTTAGGACAAGAAGCCCCGTCGTACTTTACAAAGGCAGGTGCCTTGAACTTGTGAGGGATCACCACCCCAAAAGATAAACCTAGGTCCCCAAAGTCCAACCCAGGCACACGTTGAATCTCCATAGCATTTAACCGGTCCTCCAGCTGTTTGTACCTGTCCTCAGCAGGAGGGTACTGTTCATCATTGAAATTTGTCTCGGTGTCAGAGACTACGGGGCTAGGAACCCTTCCCTCTTGGTGACTACCTTCCCCAACAGATGGAGTAGTCCGCTCAGCTTCATTCTGCAGTGTATTCCCAGATCTGCGTCTAGGGTTGAATAAAACAGTCCTCTTCTTCTTCTTTTTCAAGAGCAGAGTCTTCAATTCCTGTTGTCCTTGTGCTAAGCTCATAACCAGCTCCTGGAACTGGGCGTTCTGGGCCTGGAGGGCCTTGATAGCTTGTCCATTGGATGATTCAGGATTCATGATGATGGCTGAAATAAACAGCGAAGAAGATTAAGCAACCTGTAGAACAGAGTACCTGTGATGCAATGATATATATGTATGCATGCGATGTTTTCAAGGATCTCGCGGGGTAAACAGAGAAACTTGTTAGAATTTGAATTTGGGTAGCTTGATTGAAGGAACTTCATGTTGCTGAGAGTCCTTCTTCAAGAGTCAAGGCTCACCATATCGAGTGGGTCATAGCCCCTGACAACCTCGGCTAGAGGAAAATAAATCCCCTTTGCCCTTTGCTAGACACTTTGATTCATCATGATCTGCATCACAAGCCCTTGAGATCCTTAAAATGGATTAGTTTTTATGCAAGATGCATGCAATGGTATGATGTTATGCTATGCATAGAGTGATGTAAGTAGGCCCTGTAATGAGTCCCAATTAAGGACTGTAAACAAAACCTGCAAGGAACCCGTGTTGTTAGATAACAAGTATGCAAGTAGTTCAAGTATGAAGGCACACAAGTCACACAAAAGAGCCCTTAGAGTTTAGGCTAGCATGAATTTGGGGTACTACCCTCTTGAAGTTGGTGGGCTCAAAAACCTGTCCTATCAAAAGTAACGGGGTTCTAAGGAGCTCAATATCATTGGGTTGTTTTTTGTATTCATTATTTTGATTTAGCCACTGAACTGGCGATCAAAATATTCCAAGAAAACAACCCTCAATGAGTGTAGTATCGAGTATCAACCAACTTCGGACTGCACCAAAGTCAGTCATCTCACTACCCCTAAAGAGGCCAGGATGGTCAAGTAAGGTTCCTAAGGTCAGTTGATGCTTCACGACACCACGCGGCGGCCCCGTACTCTCCTTGACTTGACTCAAGGGTTACCGGTACTCACCAAAGTGCCACATCAACATAAAAAACTGCTTCAACCGTGTCGGTATACCCCGCACAGTTCCCTCACAGTTTGTTGCTACTTTCTAAGAGGTATCCCCCAGATCCGGGTTAGGATCTATGAAACTCCCAAAATAGGCCCGCAATTTTAAAGCAAATAGATCAAGCAATTGAAAACATGATGATGAACTATTCCTAAGGTACACCTCACTTTATTAATTCCCCAGCAGAGTCGCCAGTTCTGTGATCGGTGGAAATAGAACTGACTATTTTTTAGCTGGTTTCGCGAAATGTCGCGGTAAGCAAGAGTCGCCACCGTCTTTTATGTTCTCCAACATGGAAAGGACAAAAGCACAACAAAATTCCTTATTTGAGATTTCTCTCGGTTCGGGAGGTAGATTTATAGAAAGGGAAGGTATTAGCACCCTTTCTATCTGTGGTTATCCACGGGCTCTTAGGTACTTGCTCTTATGTTTTCAAAATTTTATTTGCTTTTCAAGTGTGTGTGGGTTTTGAAAAAGTTTCGTTTGAAAGATTTCTAAGTAACTCTTGAATCAGTCCTCAAGAGTGTATGAAAAATTTGTTTGAAAGCTTTTAGAAAGTGTGAGGTGTGAAAAGTTGTTTTGTTTGTTTTTGAGAAGAGCAAGTACTTTAAGAGAAATCTACTTACTCTAAGGAATTAAGCTGTGTAAGAGTTCTTTAGATAGTGCTATCCCACCATTGAGAGGTAGGTAGCACCATCGTTGGAGGTATTCGGGTCAATTCGATTATAAGGGACATGCGGTCACCGAAGCAATGGTAGGACATCTTAGTGGTAACCCTAACGTCCTATATCCTTTGTATCTGAGGCAACCGTTTCGAGGCAACTGGATCTTTAGACAAGAGGGCGACCTCTAAGACACCCTATACTTGATGACCACGTTTCGAGGCCACGAGTGAAGCGTACCCTAGGAGTGGCATGTGCTTTGTGTGTTGTTTTTCAGTTAATTGTCTTGTACATGTTATTTGTGAGCTACAGATTGATTTTATTTACATACATTCTTTCATGCATTTAATAGTTAGGGGTGCGGAAAGTAAATTGCGGAAATATAAATTCTACGCTATTACAAGGCGCTGGTCTATACATCGCCAAAAAACAAAGACCCGTTTTGGTAAAGTGCGGAAAATAAAGAAAGCGGTAAACCTAATTACTATTACATTCTTAGGAGCAGTTACATAATAATCAAAATCAAGAAATAAAACTAAAATGCGCGCGAAAAAATGAACCGGGAATGTCCTAAGGGTGTTGACCCTTTTAAGAAAAGAAATGAATTTTTTTGTCTTTTTTTTTGTGATTAAATGAAATTAAAACTAATGATTAAACTAATTAATTGATTTATTAAAAGAAAAAATGTTTTTGTATTTTTATGTTTTTAATGAAAATAAAATAAAGGAATTAAAATTAAAAGTTAATAAACCTAATTCTAAATTTATTTTAATTATTAAGAAAAAAGGTTAAAGTTTGCCTAATTACAATTAATTCAATTTATTAGTATTTATTTACAAAAATAAAATGAAATTAATGATAATAATAATATTAGTTCTTTTTTTGATTTTTTATGAAAAATAGTTAGTTATGTTAATAGTTAATAAAAGGGGAAAAATAAAATAAGACAAACAAAATATAAAAATGACAAAATAAAAATTGCAAACCCAAGGGGGGTTTTGGGCCAGATTGGGGTGTTTTGATTGGAATCTGAAACCCATCAAGAAACCAGCTTTGTTTGACTTTGGAGATTGCCTGTGCCTGTGTTGACCTGAGAACATGATGCTCCTTCCCTTGTGGCCATTGGATTTTCACTTGGAGACACTTGGCGCTTTGGATTTGTGAGGCGCATGATAAGCCTTCTTTGAAGCCTGCACACAAGTATGTAAGAAAAAATAATATGGGATTTTGAGGGGACCTGGGAATACTTACAGTGCTTGATAATGGACCTTAGGACGTGGCAAGGGTTGCTTTAGCTTCAGGGTATGGCAAAGAAGAGAGTCACGTTCTCCTTTTGGCCTGAAAATGCTTGCAAAACTCCTTTTGATCTCACACTTTTTTTGACAAATTTTGAACTTTGCTCTGGCCGTTTGTGCACTTTTTTTCGTTTTTGAATGAGGCTTGCAAGGCTTGTATATATAGTAATGAGTGAGAATCAGTCACTATTATGAGCTCTTAACCATTGCAATTAAACTTTGGATTTCTCCATAACCACCATTAAAGGAACTTGCCAATTTTGTTCAAAATTTGAATTTTATGCTTAAAATGGACCTTACACGAATTTGGTAGGTGCATTATGCTTCATCAAGGTCATTCAAACCACAAGATATCATTGAATTAATTTTTTTGATTTTTATTTGAATTTTATGGATTTAAAATGAATTAAATCAATAAAATTAAATAAAAAATAGAAAAATTAATGTTTAATCCTGAAATTAATCATGGGACACGTGGGTGGCATGACAAGGCTGAACCAAGTGGAAAAAAGTGGGCCCTTTTGTCAAAAATTGAAGTTTCAAGGATAGTTGACTTTGGCCATTTCACAAAAATTTCCCAACTTCTCCAATACATATCATGCTCAATTTTGATCATATGAACATGTTCTTTGACATTTTGGAAAGCTCTTGAAGTCCTCTAACCAATGCCTTTGGTCCCATGTCATTTTGATTTACCAATCTCAAGTTATGGTCTTTGCTTTAAAGTGCCCTTTTGTTGACTTTTGAAAATGACCTATAATGTTGAAATTGATAACTTTTTGTGAGAGCATTTCTTGGACTTGGAATGTGAAGATGAGTTGTAGGAAATGTCATCCCCTTCAAAATGAGCATTGGATGGGATTTTTCTGATGAACCATGAAAAAGTTATGCCTTGGTCAAGGTATAGTTGACTTTTTAGCTGTCCAAAAATAGAAACTTTTGACACCTTGATGATTTTCGAGCCATGCTTGAGGAATCATGGTCAAGATTTGACCAAATAATGATTGTGGCTTCAAAATAAGATGTTGACCAAAAATTTTGACTTTTGACTACCAAATGACCATTTTGCCCCTACAGTTGATTGTGAGGCAATTAGGGTTTTTGACTGTGCAACTTGACCTTGTGAGCCTTGAAACTTGACATGTAGGTGCTTGACAATGTCTATAGGCATATGGGACTTCATTGAGCCCTTGAAAACCTTAACTTCCTTGAAGGAACCAAAACCCTAATTTTGACTGGCTTAAGAGGATGGTTGACTGTGTAGCCCTTGAGTAGACTTGAGCAAATTGAGATGATGCTTGTCAAAACTTTGAAGAATATGGGAGGGCAAATTTTGGGGTACAACAGCGGGACATTAGGGTACTCTCCGCAGTGGTCAATAATAGCAGTGTTTTTCATAGATCGAGAACACTAGAGAATATCCGTATGAGCGAGCGACATTATCCTTTGCGACCAACCCAAACCTTCTTCATTCTTCAGTATGGACTTAGGGAGGTGAGAAATAAACCACCTCGACAGCAATGGCATACAGCACATAAGAATCCCTCTTCTCTTCATGGTACGAGTATGGAGAGTGTGCCGAATATCTCCGAGCAAGGTAGGCACAGGGTTGTGAGAGAGGAAGATCTTGATAGCATTCATATCTATGAATGAGTCCGGATTATGGAATAGGACTAACCCATAGATTAGAAGAGCCAAGACCTCCTCAAAAGCCTGAAAATCCATATCATCCCAAAACAACTGGGCCATGTCTATCAGAAACTTAGCTAGAAAACCCTTGACTCCGCTTCTTGTTTCCCAATTGGATACGACGTCGACCCGTTTCAGATGCAAAGCTAAGGCAATGACTTCTGGCTTAGGAACTTCTTCTAGACCTGTGAAGGGTAACTGCTCAAGAATGGGTATATCCAATAGTTGAGAGAATTCTTCCAAGGTATGCACCAACTGATAGTCTGGAAAGGTGAAGCAGTGGTACTTGGGATCAAAGAACTGAAAGAGTACACTCATCATCTTTTCATCAAAGTTTGAAGTAACCAGGTTGAAAAGTTGACCATGTCTCTTGGTGAACGCAGAAGTTTTAGAAACCCTTGATACTAGTTCTTTGAGTTGAGAAGGTATCTTCACAAAGCTGATTCAGATAGTGTTTCTACGAACAGAAGCCATGATCTACAAAACAGAACAAAGATAAATTCCCTTGGTATTTGAAATGGTTAGTGCAATAAGAATGAATGCTATGTTATGATGCATGATGTCATGATAAAACACAGGTATATTAAACACAGGTATAGCAAGCACAGTCAAATCACATAAAGTCCTTAGGTTTAAGGCTTGCATGTGGTCAAAGGTAATACCCTCTTGAAGTTTAGTTGGTTTCAAACCTGTCTTAAAAAGTAATTGGGTTCTAAAGGATCTCAATATCACTGACCATCCTTTATCGGGCATTGTCTCAGCTCAAGCAATCTTTTCTTGCGGACGAAATATTCCGAAAGTCTGATTTCAATGAGTGTAACATCGAGTATCAACCAATCCTCAGCTCTACACTGAAGCCGATTATCTCACTACTTTCTAATGGCCAAGTTTGTTCAACTAAGGTTCTAAGGTCCGTTAGTGCTTCAGGACACCAAGCGGCTGCCTCGTATTCTCCTCGTTTCCCCACAAAGGATACCGGTACCAACTAAAGTGCCACACCAACACAACCATCGCTTAAACCATATCGGTCTATGCCGTACAGTTTCCACGATCTATTGTTGTTTACCTAATGAGTGCCCCTAGATCCGGATGTAGGATATATAGTAACCCCAAACAAACCCTCAAAAGTAAAGCAATCAAGACAATCAAGAGAAGCAATTTAATGACCTATATCCTAAGGTATACCCCACTTATTAATTCCCCAACAGAGTCGCCAATTCTACGATACAGTGGCAAAACCGACTATTTTTATTGGTTTGCATTTTGCGTTTTTTGTTCGCAAAATGTTGCGTAAGCTAGAGTCGCCACCGACTTTTATTTTATCCAATCATGGAAAAGGAAAAAAGAACAGAAAAAAACCTTTTTTTCGAGATTTCTGAGTACGGGGGGTAGATTATAGAAAGGGAAGGTGTGAGCACCCTTTCTATCCATGGTTTTCCGTGGGCTCTTAGGTAATTGTTCATTTGTTTAAAATTGCTTGTGTGTGTGCTTGTCTTGAAAATGTTTTACTTCGTGATAATCCTTGTATCATTCCTCAAGGATGTGACGAAATTGTTTTGAAAATTTATTTTGAAAGGTGTTTGTGTGAAAAGCTTTTATTGAGCAAGTACTTAAGATTCTACCTACTCGAAAAAAGATTGTCTATTCTATTTCCTTTATACAACGCTATCCTACTATTAAGGAGTAGGTAGCACCATCGTTGAAGTTGTAAGGGACATTCGAAAGGGACAAGTAAAATCACTAAAGCAATAGTTAGAAAACTTTAGTAGTAACCCTAAAGTCTTAAGATCTTTTTGAGGCAACATTTCCGAGGCAACATTCGAGTGGGACACTTTGATCTTTTAGACTGGAGAGCAACCACTAAAATCTCCTATGCTTAATAATTGTTTACCGAAGGCAACCGAAGTGAGGTAAACCCTAGGAGTGAATATGTGCGTATGAGTTGTTTCAGTTATTTAATCTTTGCATATTAGGTGATTTACCGTTTTAAATTTCCAGACATTCTTGCCATACAGTCCTATTAGCATACATCTAGACAGTTAAATATTTGAAGGAACTTAAAAATGCGAGAAAATAAACCTAGCTATTACAAGGCTTTGACAGTTACATAATTATCTTGATGGGAAATAAAAGATGTGAAATTTAAAACCCTAATTAAAACTATTACAATCTGGAAACAGTTACAATAATAATAAAACCAAATAAAAGTGCGCGCGGTAAATTAAATACGAGGGAAATTGAGAACCCTAAAATCTAATTACAAGAATGACTAAGTTGTTTTTTTGAGAAAAGAATTAGTTAGATTATGTACGACAAAACATTAATTCTAATTATTTTTAATTATGAAAAAAAGAGTATTTAAGCTAACCTAATTAACATAATTAATTAAAATATATATTTTAATGAAAAAAGATTTTGGTGTATTTTTTAAAGAAAATTAATTAAATTATGTACAATTTAAATGCTAGGTCTAGTTATTTTTAATTATAAAAAGAGTTTAAATTGCCTTAAATTAATTAAACTAAATTAATTAAGAAATAAAATATTTTTATTAAAAAAATATTTTATGTATTTTGTGATTTTTTGATTTTATAGAAAAATAATAATTTTGAGTTAATTAATTAAAACAAAATAAAAGAAATTAATCAAAGAAATTAAAAAGAAAATAGAATAGAAAATGCAAACTGTGTTGAATAGCAAATCTGGGGGGCCAATCTGAATTTTTTGAGGCCCAAAATGCTCCCAGCCCAGTCAATATTGGATTTTGTGTAGCGTTGACTTAAACGTGCACCATAGGCCCTCACTGCTGGAGCGTTAGATCTGATGGCATACTTGATCAAACGGCTGGATGCAAGGGTGTATGGAAGACGCTTGACAATGTGGTGTATGGAATCTGAGAGCACAAAGTCAGAAAATAAAATTTGCTGGGACCTGGGATCGAACCCAGGTCCTCCCACCCAATACCAAGCGCTTTTACCATTGAGCCATCTGCGTTGTTTGTTAGTAATTCAAGAATAAAACATAATATATAAAAACGTGGTTAACTGAACAAAAAGCGCGTAAGATTCAAACGGGCGAATGGTTGGCTGACACATAGTCGTCTTCTACCTTCTCCGTCGTTTTAGACATATAACTTTTACCTACAGTCACATGTTCATAGCCATAGCCTCTGCAAATTCCAAAATGTACAATACACACGATAAATGATTTCTAACTATATAGATCTATTCCTTTTGATCTCGTGAACCTCGTGGTATCCTTCTTTTTGGCTAATTTCACTTGTATAAGAAAGCCCTAAATTGCACACGCAAACCCTGACAATGGCAAAGGCATGTATAGGCTTCAAAAACGCAATTAAATAATTCAGTTAGCTTGCAAACATGATGAGGATCACAAATATATGACTTAAACATGCTAATGATGCCAGGAATACAGTAATCGATTTTGAATTTAAGGGCAAACCGTGAGAGTGATTATGCGCATTTTTGGGTGTTTCAAGCCTTGCAAATGATCCAATTGGCTTCTGGGAAGGTCCAAGGAACGATTAGAAGCGTTGGAATGGCCTGAATTGATCTCTAAGTTCAAAAATGATCCATCACTTTTTGTCACTTTTTTTTGGAATTTTGTTTGGTGTTTTCACGACTGCTAACCCTTATTTTTTCTTTGTTCTTGTTCATTATATATCCCTCAATGAATTAGGGTTGCAAAACAAATTCAATCTTGAAGTTTTGATGAGATTTGATTTGATTCTTTAGCCATATGTAAACTTGTTATTTTGAGCCAAATCATCCCTTTTTTGTATTAATTATGCTTGATTCATTTTGTCCTTGATAATTCAGCATATTTTGATTGCCAACCTGTCCAAAAACCAAATCAAATCATATCTTTGCTATTATTCATCAATTATTTGATTTAATTCAATTTTTAATTAATAAAAATTCAAAATAAATTGAAAAATGAAGCAAATAATGTGTGGATAAGTATTTGAGTCATGGACCACAATATAAGTGAGGTGCAAGCATAAAAAGTTAGGCCCATTTAGCAAAAAAATCATTTTTGAGCACATTTGACTTTTGGCAATTTTGCAAAAAAGGTCAACATTGACAGGGCATATCTCTTCCAATTTTAACCCTAGAGAGGTGTTCTTGGACTTTTTAGAAATCTTAGTATGTCCCCTAAGCAACCCTTTTGGTTTCATCTCAATTGGGTCTTCCATGTTCATGTAAGAAGCTTTGACCCAAAAGATGTTTTTGTTGACTTTTCAAAAGGACCCATAATGTAAAAATTCATATCTTTTTATGAGTGAATATTTTGAACTTGTGAGCTGAAGATGAATTGTAGGGAATTTCATCCTATTCAAAATGAGCCTTGGATGGAAAATTTCTAATAAAGTATGAGGAAGTTATGATTGGTCAAAGTTTGGTTGACTTTTACTAAGAAACCCTAATTTAACAACTTTTGGGTTTTGATGAATTTGAAGCATTCCTTGGGGAATCATGGACAACTCTTGATCAAATGATTAAAGTAACTTCAAAATGTTGATGTTGACCAAAAATCTTGAAGTTTGACTGTATGTGGGTCCCAGTTGACTTTTGACCTAGTACAGTCGATTCTCAAGCATCTGAGCAGTTGACTGAGCAAACTTCTTGTGCAAGGCATGAAACTTGACATGTAGGGTCTCGAGGACATATTAAGACCATGGAGAGCATATGAGACCTTTCGAGTCCACCTATCTTGATGAAAATAGAAACCCTAATTTGAGGTACACTACCATATGAGAGAGTTTGTCTGGTCAACTCTTGGGCAATCTTGAGCAAATTGAAGATCTCAATGGACATGTATTGAGTAAAATGAGAGGGTAAATTTTGGGGTACAACACAACCCTACTACCCAGGTTTTATTTTGAAGTAACCCTACTACCCAAGTTCCTTCTCATAACCCTACTACCCAGGCTTTATTTCGAAGTAACCCTACTAACCAGGTTCCTTCTCACAGCCCTACCACCGAGGCTTTATTCTGAAGCAGCCCTACTACCCAGGCTTTATTTCTAAGTAACCCTACTATCCAGGTTCCTTCTCATAGCCCTACTACCAAGGTTTTATTTCAAAGTAACCCTACTACCCAGGTTCCTTCTCATAGCCCTACTACTCAGGTTTTATTTCGAAGTAACCCTACTACCCAGGTTCCTTCTCATAGCCCCACCACCCAGGCTTTATTTCGAAGTAACCCTACTACCCGGGTTCCTTCTCACAGCCCTACCGCCCAGGCTTTATTCCGAAGCAGCCCTACTACCCAAGTTTTATTTCGAAGTAACCCTACTACCCAGGTTCCTTCTCATAGCCATACTACCCAGGATTTATTTCGAAGTAACCCTATGTTGTACCCCAAAATTTGCCCTCCCATATTTCTCAAAACATTTCAAGAAAGATCTCCAAGTTGCTCAAGGTAGTCCAAGGGTTGGCCAGACAAGCTCTCTCCTAAGGCAGTCTGCCCCAAATTAGGGTTTCATGTTGCATCAAGATCCTTGAGTCCAAATGACCCCAAGTGCTCACCAATGTCCTAATATGTTCTCAAGATCATCCATGCCAAATTTCAAGCCTTGCAGAGGAAGTTTGCTCATTCAATTGCTCAAAGGTCCAAAAATTGATTGTGTTAGGGCAAAAGTCAATTGTGACCCACATACAGTCAAACTTCAATATTTTTGGTCAACATCCTCATTTTGAAGTATATTTCATCATTTGATCAAGGTTTGATCATGATTCATTAGGGATTGCTCATAATTAATCAAGACTCAAAAGTAACTAAATTAGGGTTTTGTAGGAAAAGTCAACTCAACTTTGACCAAGCATAACTTTCTCATACTTTATGATAAATGACCTATCCAAAGCTCATTTTGAATAGGATGCAATTTCCTACAATGCATCTTCATCTCCCGAGATCAAAATATGCACTCACAAGAAGTTATGAATTTGGACATTATAAGTCATTTTGAAAAGTCAACAAAAACACCTTTTTTATCAAAGCTTCATACATGATCATGGAATATAAAAATGATATGAGACCAAAAGGGTTGATTAGAGGACATATCAAGCTTTCTAAAAAGTCCAAGAACACCTCCAAAGGTTCAAAATTGAGGAAGTTATGCATTGGTGAAGTTGACCTTTTTTGCAAAATTGCCAAAAGTCAACTATCCCCAAAACTTCAAATTTTGCCAAATGGGCCCATTCTTTTTCACTTGTTCCGAGTTGGCATCATAGCCCACATGTTCTAGCCTTTGCCACTTGCCCATATTTTATTTTTATAATTTATTTTGGTTTTTTATTTGAATTAATTCAAATTAAATCAAATTAAATCAAATTAAATCCAAAATATTGATAACAAAGAATCTTGTGATTATTTCAGGCTTCATTATACAACTAGCATCATTCAAATTCGTGCCAAGCCTTAGAGTGCACAGAAAGATTGAGAAAAGGAAATTTTGGAAAGTTGTTCAAAGTAAATCAAATCCATATCAAAATCATTGAAAGAAGAAGATTTGGACAGGGTAATCAACCCTAATGCATTGTGTGATACATAAGGGCTGCGTGCAGATCAAAATAGGGGTTGGAGATCAAGCATAGAGAAAGAACAAAAATTTGAAAATACAAAGAAAAGCGTGAGATCGAAATAGAGGTTTGAGGCACCCTCAAGGCTTGGTACTTGTCTCAATCTCTTCCTGGCAATCTCAGGAACCTAAAGCAAGCAAAAACACACGTTTTCAAGCCCTCCCACACGTTGTAAGTCCTTCACGTTACACCCCTGTTCTTGAATTCGTATTTTGAAATTTAGGCATTGTTGACATGAATTGATGGCATATTCTTAATCTACAAATCATTTGTAAGCTTTTGACATTACCCAATTGCATTTTAATGGTCTGTAACGAAATCCACCATTGTTAGGGTTTCGTATTTGGTTTTAGGGCTTTTGTTTCAGAAATAATTAGCCTTCATAATGGGCATGGTTGCAATCAGGAGGATGAGACGACCTCAACCATGGTCTTAGATATCATTTCCACGGCCTATAGGAGATTTTGGATGAACCCCTGTTTGTAGCGACGGACATTTGTCTGTAGGTATAAGTGGCTCAACTTTTAGCCACGGTTCCAGAACAGGGACGAAGGTGTGTCGTCCCACCATTCGTCCATTCAAATGAGCGCGCGTTTTTATTTTATTTCTGACCACTAAATTTTGTTTTTATATATTATTATTACTTTGTATTTTATTAACAAATAGAACAACGCAGCCTAGTGGTTGCCACGCAGGATTTCAAGGCATTGGAGGCTGGAGGTCAGGGGTTCGATCCCTGCCTCTAGCATTTGTTATTTTTCTTAATTATTTCAGGTAATCATATGCATGCTCAAGCCTAATGTCCACCATATTCCCTTACCATCCAGCATGCCAGATGGCCAGATCTGGTGGCCATCGTTGAAGGCACACCATGGGCCAAGTCAATGCACACACATGGGATCAGAAAAGTCAAATGGATCTTCATCAAATGGGCCAGCAAATTGCTATTCACACCAAATAAATCAGGCCCATCTCTCTTTTTCTTTTATAATTATTTTCATTTAATTATGTTTAATTAATTACCAACCAATAAATTAATTCTTTTTTTTATCAAAAATCATAAAAATATTTTTTACCCAATTAAATTTCAGAAATTTTTATTTTTCATTAATAAATATTAATTAAATTAATTAGGTTATTAATTCTAAATAACTTTCATTTATTTTGTAAATATTTAAAATTAATTAGAAATCAATAGGTTTTTATCATTAATTTAATTATTTTATTTCTTTCCTAAAATAATCAAAAATCCAAAAAATATGTCATTAATTATTTTTTATATTAATTAATTTAATAACCAATTAATTTAGCTTTTAAATTTAGGATTTAACTTCTTTTCTTAAAAATAATAAAAACAACAAAAACATTTCTTTTAATTAGGAGGGTCAAAACCCTAAGTTTCGCTTTCGATTCAATTTCTCGCGCGATTTATTTTTATTTATCCAAATTATTGTATCTGCTCCCGGTTTGTAATAATTTTAAATAGGACATTTACTTTTACCGCTTTTATTTTCAAAGGGTTGTTTTTGGCGATGTAAATACCCGACGCCTTGTAATAATTTAGTTTAATTTCCGCACTTTAATTTCTGCAAATATTCAACTGCTAGATGTTTGGTAATAGGGTTTGCATGACAAGAATGAATGTCTAATTTAAAACAGTTAGATCACCCTAAATATGTGCAAAGATAAAAATAACTGAAACTAATACACCCGCACATGCGCACTCCTAGGGTACACCCCACTTGGTTGCCTTTGTAAACGGTCATTAAGTATATGAGGTTTTATAGGTTGCCCTCTTGTCTAAAAGATCATAGTTACCTCGGATAAATTATCTAAGATATTAGGGTTACCGCTAAGACGTCCTAACGTTGCTTTAGTGACTGTATGTCCCTCTCTCGAATTGACCCTCAAACTCCAACGTCGGTGCTACCTACTCACTAATAGTGGGATAGCATTGTCTAAAGGAAACAAACATAAAATGATTCCTTTTTCGAGTAGGTAGATTAGTTCTTAGATACTTGCTCATCCAAAACAAAACTTTTTCACACTTACACACTTTTACGAACAAGTTTTCAAAAACACTTCATTACACTCTTGAGGACAGAAGCTCGAGTTAAATCGAAGTTAAAAAAAACTTTTCAAAACCCACAAACACAAAGAAAACAATTTTGAAAATAATGAGCAAGTACCTAAGATCCTGTAGATAACTACGGATAGAAAGGGTGCTAATACCTTCCCTTTCTATAATCCACCCCCCCGTACTCAGAAATATCTCGAAAAATGAATTTTTCTGTGCTTTTTTCCTTTCCTTGTTGGATAAAATAAAAGTCGGTGGCGACTCTTGCTTACCGCGACATTTTGCAAAAACAAACGCAAAACACAAACCAGCATTCCAAAAACAGTCAGTTCTTCCCACCGTATCGCAGAACTGGCGACTCTGCTGGGGATAATTTTTTAAGTGGGGTGTACCTTAGGAATAGTTCATATTGTTTTAATTGTTTGATCTGTTTGCTTTATTTTTTGTGGGTTTGAATCGGAGTTACTATAGATCCTAACCCGGATCTGGGGGATACCTTTTAGGTAAGTAGCAATAGACTGTAAGGGAACTGTACGGCGTAGACCGATACGGTTGAAGCAGTAGCTACGTTGGTGTGACACTTTAGTTTGTACCGATATCCCTTGTGGCGGAACAAGGAGAATATGAGGCTACTAAGGGGTCATTAAACACCAACTGACCTTAGAACCTATAATTGACCAACTTGGCCATAGAAAAGTAGCAGTATGCTACACTCATTGAGACCAAACTCTCGCGATGATTCCGGCTGCAAGAAAAGGTTACTAAACTGGAATTATGACAGATCGAGGGTGGTCAGTGATATTGAGATCCTCTAGAACCCGATTACTATTACTAGGACAGGTTGAACCAACTAAACTAAAAGAGGGTAATACCTAAACTCCATGCCAGCCTGAAATCTAAGGGCTATCTGTGTGACTTATTTGCCCTTACCATGTTTGCTATCTGGGAATACCTGTGGTGTGTTTCTATCATGACATCATGCATCATGACATTGCATGCATATTGCATTAGACTAACCATTTCAAAGACCAATTGGATTCATCTTTGTTCTGTTTTGCAGATCATGGCATCTATGCGTAGAAACACTATTCGGATCAGCTTTGTACAGATTCCTACTCAGCTTAAAGATTTGGTTTCCAAGGTTCCTGACACTTCCTCTTTTGATAGAAGACATGGTCACCTCCTCAGTCTAGTCACTTCCAAGCTGGATGAACAGATGATGAGTGTCTTATTCTAGTTCTTTGATCCATTGTACCACTGCTTTACCTTCCTGGACTATCAGTTGGTCCCTACCTTGGAAGAGTTCTCTGATCTACTTGGTAATTCTATTCTAGAGCAGACGCCATTTACAGGTTGGGAGATAGCTCTTAAGCCAGAGGATGTTGCTACAGCCCTACATCTGACAAAGGCTAAGGTAATGTCTAATTGGGAGACTCGGAGTGGGACAAAAGGCTTCTTGGCTAAGTTCTTGGTTGATCAGGCTAATCAGTTCTGGGACAATTTAGATTTTTAGGCGTTTGAAGACATCCTGGCTCTTCTCATTTATGGCCTAGTTCTATTCCCTAATTCAGATTCCTTTGTTGACGTGAATGTGGTGAAGATTTTCATGTCCTGTAATCCAGTGCCCACTCTCTTGGGTGATATTCTGCATACTCTCTATGCCCGTACTGCTCGTAAACGGGGAACCCTTATGTGCTATGCACCATTGCTGGCGAGGTGGTTTATTTCTCACCTCCCCAGATCTGTTTTGAAGAACAAGGAAGGCATGGGTTGGGCCTACAGGATTATGTCCCTTGCTCACACGGACATCATCTGGAGTACTAAAGACATGGAAGAAGTGGATGTCATTAATTGCTGTGGGGAATACCCCAATGTTCCATTACTTGGAAATAAAGGAGGGATCACCTATAATCCTTGTTTGGCCTTACGACAATTTGGGCGAGCTGGGAGGGACAAACCTCATGAGTTGCTGCTCCCAAGCATTATTTTTGACTTCCAGGGAGATGCTGGGGGACATCGCCGCAGATTCATACGAGCTTGGAACAGGGTGCACAGGTCTGATCCACATGAGCTAGGGATGAAGACCTCTCTTCCGATGGAACCGTATCTCCGGTGGGTTCGAGCCCGCGCTCAAAAACTAGGGATGTCGTACGAAGTTGTCTTGCCGGTAATTGTTGAGAGTACTGATGAAGAAGGGGTTCCTCCTACCATCCTCCACCCATACATGCCTACTGACATTGGGGCATTAAAGATGTCTTGGATCCAGTTGAGGGAAGAGCGGGATACTTACAGAGAGAAGTATCATGAACAATAACGGAAGATCCTAAAGCTTACAAGGCAGCTGGAGAATGAGAAGGTCCTCAACAATTATGTCAGCACCAACGAAAAACGACCATGGGAGCGCTGATGTCTTTTGTTATTTCTAGTTTTTATTTACTTTTCAGTTTTTCTTTTTGTAACGCCTTAAAGGCATCTCTGTTAAACATTGATTTCAAGTTTTTTATCTAATAAAAGTGTGTTTCATTTTGGTTTACGAATTTGAATCTCCGAAGTCTTTGAAATCATATCATACGCATTCCATTCCCATGCACCTCATTACAGGTACCCTTACAGGTTTTTCATCTTCTTCGTTGTTTATTTCAGCACATCATGTCTTCTGAAACATCAACTGATCAAGCCATCAAGGCTCTGCAAGCTCAAAACGCTCAATTCTAGGGAATGTTCATGAACCTGGCCAAGGGTCAGCAAGATCTGAAGACTCTTATCTTGAAGGATAAGAAGAAGAAGAAGAAGACAGTCCTCTTGAATATGGGTCGCAGATTCGGGAACAATTTGCGGGAAGAGGTTGATTTGTCTCACTCACCTGGAGGGGGGGAGAATCAGGAAGAAAGGATGGCTCTTAGCCCTGTGGTTTCTGACAATGAGACTGACTTTGATGAAGACCAGTATCCTCCGGCTGAGGATAGGTATAAGCAACTCGAAGACCGGTTGAGCGCAATGGAGGTCCAGAAGATACCTGGGTTGGACTTCAGAGATTTAGGTTTGGCATCTGGGGTGGTGATTCCCCATAAATTTAAAGCACCAGTCTTTGCTAAATACGACGGGGTCTCCTGCCCAAAGCTACACCTCCACTCGTATGTTAGAAAGATTCAACCATACATTGTCGATAAGAACCTCTGGATCCATTTCTTTCAAGATAGTCTTTTAGGGACTCAACTTGAATGGTTTTACCAACTGGAAGGAGCTAACGTCCCTAACTGGGAGGACCTTGCTGCTGCCTTCTACAAGCAGTACCAATACAATGTCGACCTCGCTCCCACGCATACCCAACTTCAGGGTATGTCTATAGGTACGAGCGAAGGTTTCAAGGACTACGCTCAGAAATGGAGGGACCTTGCTGGGAGAGTACAACCCCCTCTGGCTGATAGGGAGTTAGTAGATATGTTTCTTAGAATCTTGTCTGGTCCGTATTTCAACCATCTGATTGGTAGCTCATCGTCCAGGTTTACTGAGCTGATTATGACTGGGGAAAGAGTTAAGGCCGGTATCGAGAGCAGCAAGATACAGAAAGGTGTTTCGTCAAGCACTGAGAAGAAGCCTTTTAAGAAGGAATCCAGTGTAGTTTACAATACGAAATGTCATAACCGACCTGAGCGCCGCCAGGCGGTTAATGCAGTGGTTATATCAAGGCCTGTTGTTGCCCCACAATGCAATAATCAGCCAAGGGCAGAAAGGCCGCAGAGACAATTCACTCGGCTCAGTATGACCCTGTCTCAAATTCTGATGCAATTGTTAAAGACCAATTTGGTGATTCCAAAGGAGGCTCCAAAGAATCCCAACACTACATCACCGATGTACAATCCAAACGCCCGCTGTGCTTTTCACTCTGATAGCCCGGGGCATGATACGAATAAATGTTGGATCTTGAAGAATAAAGTGCAGGATATGATCGATGCTAAGGAGATTGAGTTCGAAGCGCCGGAAAAGCCTAATGTCATAACGGCACACATGCCCAAACATGACACGGGAGTGAATGCTATTGGGGATGATGACGAAGAGTTTGATATTGACAGCTGGATATACCCAACTACCAACGGTGGATTGAGCAATTGGACAACGAAGGATTTCATGTCTGTTTCTTTATTTACCCAGTAATGAGACTTTTGTTTTGATTTTGTAACAGATAATTTTTAAGCTTTACGGCCCGATGTCTTACCCAAGGCACCGTGGCTTTGTTTGTGAGGGCTTTATATGTGTCATTACCATATATCATTAATAAAAGCATTGGACGTTTTCTTGCATTTCAAATTTTGCGCTCCTTGTTTTTCTGTTTCTATCTTGCAAAACAGCTATTTTACACACACTCACATATACAGGTCTACATCCACTCTGGATCCCACTGATAACGACTATGCTATAGCCAGTTATGACTTCGAAAGTCCGATCAACTTAGTCGAAGACGAAGGTGAAGATGATTGCGAAGTGCCTGGGGAACTTGTAAGACTGTTACTTCAGGAAGAGAGGGTCATACATCCGCATGAAGAGCCAGTGGAAACAGTAAATCTGGGTACAGAAGAAGACAAAAAAGAGGTCAAGATTGGTGCAAATCTGGAGCCTAGTGTTAAGCAACGATTGATTCAGATGTTGCGTGACTACGTTGAGATCTTTGCTTGGTCTTATGAAGATATGCCTGGGTTGGATACTGATATTGTGGTTGTTGTACCCCAAAATTTTCCCTCCCATATTCTCCAAGATTTGGCAAGATCAAGCTTCAAAATATCTCAAGGGTTGCACAGTCCAATTGCCTCCTAACACAGTCAAAATTAGGGTTTTGGTTCTTGCAAAGAAATTGAGGTTTCCAAGGGTCCAATCAAGTCCCATATGTCTATATACATTGTCAAACATCCATATGTCAAGTTTCAAGACTCACAACATCAAATTGCACAGTCAAAAACCCTAATTGCTCCACAGTCAACTGCAGGGGCAAAATGGTCATTTGACAGTCAAAAGTCAAAAATTTTGGTCAACATCTCATTTTGAAGCCACAATCATAATTTGATCAATTCTTGATCATGATTCCACAAGCATGGCTCAAAAAGTCTCAAGATGCAAAAGTTTCTATTTTTGGACAGTTGAAAAGTCAACTGCAAATTGACCAAGGCATAACTTTTTCATGGTTCACCAGAAAAATCCCGTCCAAAGCTCATTTTGAAGAGGATGACATGTCCTAAAATTCATCTTCACACTCCAAGTCCAAGAAATGCTCTCACAAAAAGTTATCAATTTCAACATTATAGGTCATTTCAAAAGTCAACAAAAAGGCACTTTAAGTCAAAGACCATAACTTGAGATTGGTAAATCAAAATGACATGGGACCAAAGAAATTGGTTAGAGGACTTCAAGACCTTTCCAAAATGTCCAAGAACATGTTCATAGCTTCAAAATTGAGCAAGATATTCATTGGAGAAGTTGGGAAATTTTTGGGAACTTTCAAAAGTCAACTTTGCCTAAAAAGCTTCAAATTTGCTAATGGGCCTCAAATTCTTTCTTGAATCATTACACAAAGCCTATGCACGACCCATTGAGCTCAAAATGATTTATTTTCTTATTTTTTATTAATTAATTGAATTTTTTTATTATTAATTCATTTAATTGGTTTTAATTGTAGAAAAATATCAAAGAATGGTTGTCAAATCTTTTTATACAGCAAATACACTCCAAATATGCTAAAGATTTCGTGCATCATCCAAGGGGACAAGATCTTCCATAATTGGCAAAGTTTTCATGGAAAAAGATTGAAAAATACATAATTGAAAATCAAATATTCAAGTCATAAATTCATGGACTTTTGGGCCAAGGTTTTGACCTAATTTGCTTCACATACAAAGGCATAAGCTAACCCTATTCAGAAACACACGTGAAAGCTGCTGAAGCCATAGAATCACTTTGCAAAATTTCAATAAAAATTGTGAAACTGAAATCCTATTTACAGGACAATTCAAGGCCAAAGATCCTTTCCATTACATTACTGACATTGCTAGGAAGCTATTACAATCAAGAACTAGTCCAAACGCATAAAGAATCCAAGAACACGAGCCACACGGTTTGCTTTATTTTTCAAACTTGCATAATATGATTCATGCGCTTTTAACCATTTTTCTTGTTTGATTTACACTAATAGTGACCTTCTGAAGCGATTGGTACAGTTCAATTGAACTAACACTGCCTGAATCAAAATCTACCATGGGCGATATCTAGGGTTCCAAGGTTCAAAAATTAGGGCTTTGCATATGCTGTAAAATTGGACCTCCAAACCTATATGGACAAATTCGTTGCAACAAGACGAATCGAATGAAACCCTCGCGCCTTTTTTATGTTGATTCCTCTTTTATTCGCTATTTTTCACAGTTGTACTTAGTGGGGGTTTAAAACCCCCGCTATCTTGTTCATGTTGCAGGTATAAACGAAGAAGAAGCATGCGTGGCATCATGCTACTGGAATATTCAAATGTTAGCGCGTTTTTTTTAAAATGTTTCAGTATAACTGGCTTTTTCATATATTATATTTACTGCCCATTATATGTACAAACGCGTTGCCTAGCTCAGTTGGTGGAGGACGTGGCTGGCAGGTATAGGGACCTGGGTTCGATTCCCAGGCCCCCCCACATAATTGATATTTTTTGTGTTAACATATTCACATGCAGCACTCATTCAACGTTCTACCATGAGTCCCACACCTATGCCTGCCAAGTGGCCTTGATGAGCAATCTGAAGGCCAGAAGGTGAATTCCATGGTGTACTCTAGTCAACCAGCGTGCATCCAATCTGAAAAGTCAACAAGGCCTTGTCTTCAATGGGCCAAAATTCCTCACAAACACCTCCATATGGGCCAGACACCCCCCTTGGTTTGCAATTTAATTTTCTTTTCTTTCTTTTAATTTCTTTCAATTGTTTTTTTTATAATTATTATTAATTCACTAAAATTAATTTTCCATAAAAAATCAGAGACTCAAAAAATGTTTTTTTAATTAATATTTAATTGCACCATTTGAATATTTTGTAAATAAATTCTAACAATAAACTTTAGTTTAATTTAGGTTTATATTTTAATCTCTTTTCTTAATAAATAAAAAATATATAGAATTAGGTTTTTGACAGTTTTTATCTTTTCTTAATTAATTATTATTATCATTATTAATTACCATTATTTTTGTACATAAATATGTGAATTAATTAATTAGCTTAAATTAGGTTAACTTTAATATTTTCTTAATAATTAAAATAGACTTAGAATTAGGGTTTTCACTTGATTTTATTTTCTTTATTTTTAATAAATACAAAAACCATAAGAAAACACTTTCTTTTCTTTAATTAAATAATTAATTAGGCTTTAATTTAATTTAATTTCAAGCAAAGGGTCAAAACCCTCGGACATTCAGTTTAATTCTTTTCGCGCATTTATTTTCTTATTGATTATTATGTAACTGTTCAAGGATGTAATAGTAATTAGGTTTACCGCATTTTTTACTTTCCGCATCTTTTATCAAAAACGGGTCTTTGTATTTTGGCGATGTATAGACTCGCGCCTTGTAATAGCGTAGCTTTTATCTTTCCGTCTTTTAATTTTCCGCACTCCTAACTGCTAAACTCGCATGAAAGAATGTATGTTAATTAAAAACAACTCGTAGCTCACAATGCCATGATCAAAGATAAAACATAACATGAAAACAACACACAAATCCACACACCACTTCTAGGGTACGCCTCACTCGTTGCCTTCGAAACGTGGTCGTCAAGTATAAGAGGTTTTAGCGGTCGCTCTTATGTCCATGATCCAGTTGCCTCGAAACAGTTGCCTCGAAACGGTTGCCTCGGATTAAAAAGGATCTAGGACATAAGAGTAGCTTATAAGGTGTCCTACTATTGCTTCGGTGACCACACTGTCCCTACAATCGAATTGACCTGAACACCTCCAACGGTGGTGCTACCTACCTCTCAATGGTGGGATGGCACTACCTTAAGGACTTTTACACAGCCTAATTCCTTAGGGTAGGTAGATGACTCATGGATACTTTCTCTCTAAAAAACAAATCAAAAATCTTTTCACACGGACACTTTCAAAGCCTTTCAAAACAAATTTTTCAAACACTCTTGAGGACAGATACAAGAGTCATTCAGAAATCTTTCAAAGAAACTTTTTGCAAAACCCACTCACATTTTGAAAAGCAAACATTTTGAAAACATAAGAGCAAGTATCTAAGAGCCCGTGGATAACCATGGATAGAAAGGGTGCTAACACCTTCCCTTTCTATAAATCTACCTCCCGAACCAAGAAACATTCTCATAAAGAATTTTGTTGTGCTTTTGTCCTTTCCATGTTGGAGAAAATAAAAGACGGTGGCGACTCTTGCTTCCGCGACATTTCGCGAAACCAGCTTTAAACAGTCAGTTCTCATTTCCACCGATCACAGAACTGGCGACTCTGATGGGGATTAAACTTAAAGTGAGGTGTACCTTAGGATAGCTCATACTTGTGTTTTCAATTGCTGTGTTTTGTTTGCTTTATTATTATGGGCATTGTCTTGGAGTTTCATAGATCCTAACCCGGATCTGGGGATACCCTTTTAGGTAGAATAAGCTGTGAGGGACCTGTCCGGCGTAGACCGACACGGGTGAAGCAGTGGCTACGTTGGTGTGGCACCTTGATCTGTACCGATATCCCTTGTGTTGCAACGAGGAGAATATGGGTCTTCTGAGGAGTCATTAAGCACCAACCAACCTTAGAACCCTATTGTGACCCAACTTGGCCATAGAACAGTAGCAGTATGCTACACCCATTGAGGCTAAACTCTCGCGATGGTTCTAGCCGCAAGAAAAGATTACGACGCTGGAGTTATGACCGGTTGAGGGTAGTCAGTGATATTGGGATCCTCTAGAACCCGATTACTTTTGATAGGACAGGTTTTGAGCCCACCAACTTCAAGAGGGTAGTACCTAAACTTCATGTTGGCCTAAACTCTAAGGGTTGTCTTGTGTGACTTGTGTGCCTTCAAACTTGACTACTTGCATGCTTATTATCTGACACGTGAGTTTCTTGCAGGTTTTGTTTACAGTCCTTAATCTAGACTCATAACAGGGTTTACCTACATTACTCCACGCATAGCATAACATCATACCATCATACCATTGCATGCATACTACATAAAGACTAATCCATTTCAAGGATATCAAGGGTCTGTGATGCAGGTCATGATGAACCAACGGTCTAGCAAGGGGCAAAGGGGATTTATTTTCCTCTAGCCAAGGTTGGTAACTTAAGTCGGGGGCTATGACCCACTAGATATGGTGAGCTTTGACTCCTGAAGAGGGTTCCTCTAGCCAAGATTGTTTGGAGATCAAAACACAATGACTCGAGTCAGGGGCTATGGCCCACTCGATATAGTGAGCCTTGACTCTTGAAGAAGGACTCTCATCAACATGAAGTTCCTTCAATCAAGCTACCGGATTCCGATTCTAACCATTTTTCTTGTTTACCCCGCGAGATCCTTGAAAGCATTGCATGCATATCATACATATCATTGCATTACAGGTACCCTTGTTACCGGCCACTTACCTTCTTCGCTGTTTATTTCAGCCGATCGTCATGAATCCTGAATCATCCAACGAATAAGCTATCAAGGCCCTCCAGGCCCAGAATGCCCAGTTCCAGGAGTTGGTTAAGAGTCTAGCCCAGGGGCAACAAGATCTGAAGACCCTGCTTTTGAAGAAGAAGAAGAAGAGGACGGTGTTGTTCAACCCTAGACGCAGATCGGGGAACGGATCACAAAACGAGGTTAAGCTGACTACCCCATCTGTTGGAAAGGACAGTCCCCATGAGAGAGAGGTTCCTAGTCCAGTGGTCTCCGAAAACGAGACGGAGTTCAATGATGAATAGTACCCTCCTGCTGAGGACAGGTACAAACAACTCGAAGACCGGTTAAGTGCTATGGAAATACAAAAGGTGCCCGGCCTGGACTTCGAAGATCTAGGTCTGTCTTCTGGGGTAGTGATCCCACACAAATTCAAGGCACCTGCTTTTGCAAAATACGACGGGGCTTCCTGTCCTAAGCTGCATCTCAGGTCATACATAAGGAGGATCCAGCCCTACACGGCTGACAAGAATTTGTGGATCCACTTCTTTCAGGATAGTCTGTCAGGAACTCAACTCGACTGGTTTTATCAACTGAATGGAGCCAACATCCGCAGCTGGGAGGACTTGGCCACTGCATTCTACAAGCAGTACCAATACAATGCCGACCTTGCTCCCACGCGTACTCAGCTTCAGGGGATATCTATGGGTGCAGGCGAAGGCTTCAAAGAATATGCGCAAAAGTGGAGAGACCTTGCTGGGAGGGTGCAGCCACCTCTAACTGACCGTGAGCTTGTGGACATGTTCTTGGGGACCCTGTCTGGACCTTTCTTCAACCATTTGATTGGGAATTCTTCTGCTAGGTTTACAGATTTGATCTTGACTGGGGAAAGAATTGAAGCTGGTATCAAGGCTGGGAAGATTCAAGAGGCCACACCTTCTGATGCTCACAAAAAGCCTTACATGGGGAAGAAAGAGTCTAATGCTGCATACAGTCAAAAGAGTCGTCGTGACCAACATGCAGGGGCAGTCATGATCTCTGGTTCTGCACCACGCCGACAACCACAAAAGGGAAATCAGCGAAGGCCGGACGAGCCTAAAAGACAATTCACCAGCATCAACATGCCATTGTCACAAGCATTGCAGCACATGTTGAAGATGAATCTGATTGCGGTGATCAACCCTCCTGCAAATCCCAAGACCTCTTCTCCAAACTATAACCCAGAAGCGAGGTGTGCTTATCATTCTGGTAGCCCGGGGCACGATACTGAGGATTGTTGGGCGCTGAAATACAAGATCCAGAATATGATCGACGCTAAGGAGATCGAATTCGAGCCGGCTGAGACTCCCAATGTGATCACTGCTCCCTTGCCAAAACATGGCTAGGATGGAAAAACTTGTGTTCATTCGAATGTTCAAGTTGTAATTTTCTTTGATTGTTCAAACATTTAATTTCATGTCAAACTTGGTTATTTCATTAATGCATTACACGTGTCTATTTTGAAGTAATTGTGTTCACTATATTCAAAATTGCTTTTATTTTTGATGTTCAACTCTCGACTTTAAAATTCTGAGCCTCTTGAGGGAGGATGACGAAAACGATACCATGACATTTACAGTATGCTTTTGAATAGACCCCGTTGATGAGGTACAGGCATTGTTTCAATCCCTAAACACTGGAGTTATAAGGAAGATAATCCCTGGTCAACCCCCTTTGAGCCAAAGAAGTAGAAGTTTTTCTTTTCGAAAATTAAAACCCTTAATCACAACCTGGGGCAGGGTAGTCTTCTCAGTTGATCCAGGTGCACAATGGATGACATCAAAGGAGTCCTTCTAAAGCAAAAGACAATGATGGTTCCAAACAATCATAAAGGCAGGCAGGCATCATTTCTCAAAACTAAAGCCCATTAAAGTCAAAACCTTTGAAGGAGACTGACAAAACTGGGGCATCCCACTGACTGTAATTACAAAAGAAACAGTTCTGGCAAAAAACAGGGATAACAAAATCAAAAAAGAAAGAGGTCCTACAAGCCCTCAACCAAAAAAGGAATGACGGCCTATTCAAAATAAACTGTCAATATCCGAACCATCATTGGAATATCAGGACAAAGACTCAAACAAGGTCTAACGCACGATTAGCTGAGTTTAGCTTTGAAGAACATCACGAAGAGCGGGTGGGTACAAATACATTTTGAGCCTTTATCCTTTGTTTCTTAAACCGTGAACCAGGCCACATTATAACCCTCAAAAGTCCTAGCTGAAGCATGGGTTAGTTCGAAAGCATATTGTTACAAAAGGTATCCTGACTCCTATAGGGCTTGCTGTAAAATCTTGAGTTGACATTACGTTTTACAAAATTCACTTGTTTTACTGAAAATGCATTTTCAAAAACTTCAAGACAGACATGAGCTTTGCATTCTTGAAATAATATTGTTTGCATATGACTATTTGTTCAACAGCAGAGAAATTTGCACGACGAATATCTAGTGAACAAAAACCTTCTCAAAGGTCATCTCAAATGGAAGAAACACTTCCAATCAAGGGGTACGGCATGAGCATTGTCTATCATCTGGGACAGTCCAGTCAAGATTCAAGGAATCTCTCAAATGCAAAATACCAGGGGCAAACCTCCGCCTGAGTCACTTGGGGCATTGGACATGAATTCCAACGACGAATCTTGCATGATCAAACGAAGATCTTCTGGTAGTATGGCAACACAACACTACCAATAGTGGCACTTCACGGCATTCTGAGAGCATGGACATAGTCGAAAAAATACTACGCGTAATCAAAGACCCGCTAGGTTGACACACCTAGGCAAAAATAAGGGCTTCCCGGCGAACCAAAAGGGTTCGGGCAAAAATAAGGGATGAAAATGAAAAAATCTGTACACCCGGCAAGTCGAAAACCTGAAAAGGCGGCTTGGGCAAAAATGGGTATCCCGGTGGACTGAAAACCCGAAAGGGCGGTCCAGGAAAAAGTTAGGGATCAAAGCGTACGACTATGTCCCGGCATCTCGTCACTTGCCTACCAGAAGAAGATCAGTCAATCGACAGTTGTCCAGCACCTCCACAGGTACCTTCTCCCGCAGAAACTGGGGCAATAATGAGTTGTCTAAATGATCTAGTTGCTCTGTCCACCAAGGTACCAAGGTAAGTTCAGCTGAAGAACGTAACCAAGATACCTTCACTCCCTGCAGAGTAAGACAGGAATCAACAATACTCCCCTGAAGCAGAGTTGGTCTCCCATCATCCTGAAAAGGCACAGTATCTCCAGCAAGTCAGTGATACTCTTCCCAAGTAGAGTTAGTCTACTGTCAACCTTAAGGAAGTTGGGTATCCCCAGAAGATCTCAATATTCCCCAGCGGAGTATACAGATATTCCTAAGCAAGCATCCCCGGCAGTCTTAATATAAGATTGTTCCCTGGCGGGATATCAGACACCCCAGTGGAGCTATTCCCCAGTACAGTCCAAAGTTTCCCCAGGAAAGTTGAATCAATCTCCCCAGTAGATTCTAGAAGCTTATCCCCAGTAGATTCTGGAAGCTTATCCCCAGTAGATTCTGGAAGCTTATCCCCTACAGAGCACGAATGCCTCTTCCCAGCTTTACTCAATGGAATCCCCACCAGAGCTTATAACTGGGTTATCCTCAGCTAATTGCCACGGAAAGATCGTCCCCGGCGAAGTTCTTCCTATCCCCAGCGGAGTTATCATCAAAACCTCAGCGAAGTATCTCTTCCCACAGAGTAATTCCCCGCAAAGTAATGTCTCTCCAACAAGTTTATTCCCCAACGGAGTCATCTTCTCCTGCAGGTTTATTCTTGCAAATCATCCTTGTTCATCATCCCCAGCGGAATGAAGAACTCTAATCTTCAACATCAGCCCGGGATTCAACAAACTCCCGACATTCGTCAAGGATTTATTTTCCCAGACGAGAATACATTCATAAACATCACATCTTCATACATTATAGCATGCACGTACGCATCATGAACATACAATCTCATTTATTCTTGAGAACATCTTAATATCATGCAGTTCATGCATCATGACACTGCATACAGCTAACGTTTTGCCTTTTCAGGAAAAGGTCAATCAAAAGATGATTACCATCTACCTCTACAGTTCCAGATCAACATTGGTAACAAGCCAGGAAAATCAGTGGACGACTGATCATGGGTTAATATCCGAAACCAAACAGGACAATTATATACTTGATCATCATCAGGCAACCCTACACCGGTTCCTTCTCAATTTTCAGACAAAGTCTTACACGGACCCATCACAAGGTAACCCTACACCGGTTCCTTTTCTTCCAGAAGAAGTCTTACACGGACTTATCTCAAGATGACCTTACCCCGGTTCATCAAGAAGTTTTACACGAACTTATCCTGCAGTAACCTTACCCCGGTTCCTCCAGAAGTCTTACACGGACTTATCTCAAGATGACCTTACCCCGATTCATCAAGAAGTTTTACACGAACTTATCCTGCAGTAACCTTACCCAGGTTCCTCCAGAAGTCTTACACGGACTTATCTCAAGATAACCCTACACCGGTTCCTTTTCTTCCAGAAGAAGTCTTACACGGACTTATCTCAAGATAACCTTACCCCAGTTCATCCAGAAGTTTTACACGAACTTATCCTGCAGTGACCTTACCCCGGTTCCTCCAGAAGTCTTACACGGACTCATCTCGAAGTAACCTTACCCCGGTTCCTCCAGAAGTTTTACACGAACTTATCCTGAAGAAACCATACACATGTTCTCTCTCTCTCCAGACGTAGTTTTACACGGGCTCGTCGTTAAAGAAACCCTACACAGGTTCTCTCTTCCGAAAGATGCAGTGTTACACGGACTTGTCATCAGAAACCCTACCCAGGTTTTACTTCTCCCAGGATGCAGTTTTACACAGGCTCATCATCAAAGTAACCCCACACAAGTTTCCTTCTCAAACTTCAGACGTAGTTTTACACTGACTCGTCATCAGTAAACACTACACAGGTTTCCTTCTCAGCTCTAGACGCGGTTTTACACGGACTCGTCATCAAAGTAACCCTACACAGGTTCCTTCTCCATTTCAGATGCAGTCTTATACAGACTCATTATCAGTAAACCCTACATAGGTTTCCTTCCTCCAAAGATGCAGTTTTACACGAGCTCATCATCAGGCAACCCTACAAAGGTTCCCTCTTTCAACTTACAAAAATTACAGTTCAATAGACCACCTCCAGATGGCATCTATAAGCCCATCCACATACCAACAGTCTCCAAATGGCATCTATAAGCCCATTCCCGACAAGACTCAGTCACAGCTCCAGATGGCATCTATAAGCCCATCCTCCTATCCATCATCTCTCTCCAAATGGCATCTGTAAGCCTATTCCCGCCATCATACTGCTAACATTCTACTATGTGAGTGCAAATTTCTGGGTACTCTAGTGTTCAATCATCTTCTACCCTCGGATTACGAAAGGCACGCCAGCCAACCTACATCCTCAGGTCTAAGAATATTGAACAGGGGCAACTGTTGTACCCCCAAAATTTGCCCTCCCATATTCTCCAAGATTTGGCAAGATCAAGCTTCAAAATATCTCAAGGGTTGCACAGTCCAATTGCCTCCTAACACAGTCAAAATTAGGGTTTTGGTTCTCGCAAAGAAATTGAGGTTTCCAAGGGTCCAATCAAGTCCCATATGTCTATATACAATGTCAAACATCCATATGTCAAGTTTCAAGACTCACAGCATCAAATTGCACAGTCAAAAACCCTAATTGCTCCACAGTCAACTGCAGGGGCAAAATGGTCATTTGATAGTGAAAAGTCAAATTTTTTGGTCAACATCTCATTTTGAAGCCACAATCATCATTTTATCAATTCTTGATCATGATTCCACAAGCATGGCTCAAAAAGTCTCAAGATGCAAAAGTTTCTATTTTTGGACAACTGAAAAGTCAACTACAAATTGACCAAGGCATAACTTTTTCATGGTTCACCAGAAAAATCCCGTCCAAAGCTCATTTTGAAGAGGATGACATTTCCTACAATTCAACTTCACACTCCAAGTCCAAGAAATGCTCTCACAAAAAGTTATCAATTTCAACATTATAGGTCATTTTCAAAAGTCAACAAAAAGGCACTTTAAGTCAAAGACCATAACTTGAGATTGGTAAATCAAAATGACATGGGACCAAAGACATTGGTTAAAGGACTTCAATACCTTTCCAAAATGTCCAAGAACATGTTCATATCTTCAGAATTGAGCAAGATATGTATTGGAGAAGTTGGGAAATTTTTGGGAACTTTCAAAAGTCAACTTTGCCTAAAAAGCTTCAAATTTGCTAATGGGCCTCAAATTCTTTCTTGAATCATTACACAAAGCCTATGCACGACCCATTGAGCTCAAAATGATTTATTTTCTTATTTTTTATTAATTAATTGAATTTTTATTATTATTAATTCATTTAATTGGTTTTAATTGTAGAAAAATATCAAAGAATGGTTGTCAAATCTTTTTATACAGCAAATACACTCCAAATATGCTAAAGATTTAGTGCATCATCCAAAGGGATAAGATCTTCCATAATTGGCAAAGTTTTCATGGAAAAAGATTGAAAAATACATAATTGAAAATCAAATATTCAAGTCATAAATTCATGGACTTTTGGGCCAAGGTTTTGACCTAATTTGCTTCACATACAAAGGCATAAGCTAACCCTATTCAGAAACACACGTGAAAGCTGCTGAAGCCATAGAATCACTTTGCAAAATTTCAATAAAAATTGTGAAACTGAAATCCTATTTGCAGGATAATTCAAGGCCAAAGATCGTTTCCATTACATTACTGACATTGCTAGGAAGCTATTACAATCAAGAACTAGTCCAAACGCATAAAGAATCCAAGAACACGAGCCACACGGTTTGCTTTATTTTTCAAACTTGCATAACATGATTCATGCGCTTTTAAACATTTTTCTTGTTTGATTTACACTAATAGTGACCTTCTGAAGCGATTGGTACAGTTCAATTGAACTAACACTGCCTGAATCAAAATCTACCATGGGCGATATCTAGGGTTCCAAGGTTCAAAAATTAGGGCTTTGCATATGCTGTAAAATTGGACCTCCAAACCTATATGGACAAATTCGTTGCAACAAGACGAATCGAATGAAACCCTCGCGCCTTTTTTATGTTGATTCCTCTTCTATTCGCTATTTTTCACAGTTGTACTTAGCGGGGGTTTAAAACCCCCGCTATCTTGTTCATGTTGCAGGTATAAACGAAGAAGAAGCACGCGTGGCATCATGCTACTGGAATATTCAAATGTTAGCGCGTTTTTTTTAAAATGTTTCAGTATAACTGCCTTTTTCATATATTATATTTACTGTCCATTATATGTACAAACGCGTTGCCTAGCTCAGTTGGTGGAGGACGTGGCTGGCAGGTATAGGGACCTGGGTTCGATTCCCAGGTCCCCCCACATAATTGATATTTTTTGTGTTAACATATTCACATGCAGCACTCATTCAATGTTCTACCATGAGTCCCATACCTATGCCTGCCAAGTGGCCTTGATGAGCAATCTGAAGGCCAGAAGGTGAATTCCATGGTGTACTCTAGTCAACCAGCGTGCATCCAATCTAAAAAGTCAACAAGGCATTGTCTTCAATGGGCCAAAATTCCTCACAAACACCTCCATATGGGCCAGACACCCCCCTTGGTTTGCAATTTAATTTTCTTTTCTTTCTTTTAATTTCTTTCAATTGTTTTTTTTATAATTATTATTAATTCACTAAAATTAATTTTCCATAAAAAATCAGAGACTCAAAAAATGTTTTTTTAATTAATATTTAATTGCACCATTTGAATATTTTGTAAATAAATTCTAACAATAAACTTTAGTTTAATTTAGGTTTATATTTTAATCTCTTTTCTTAATAAATAAAAAATATATAGAATTAGGTTTTTGACAGTTTTTATCTTTTCTTAATTAATTATTATTATCATTATTAATTACCATTATTTTTGTACATAAATATGTGAATTAATTAATTAGCTTAAATTAGGTTAACTTTAATATTTTCTTAATAATTAAAATAGACTTAGAATTAGGGTTTTCACTTGATTTTATTTTCTTTATTTTTAATAAATACAAAAATCATAAAAAACACTTTCTTTTCTTTAATTAAATAATTAATTAGGCTTTAATTTAATTTAATTTCAAGCAAAGGGTCAAAACCCTCAGACATTCAGTTTAATTCTTTTCGCGCATTTATTTTCTTATTGATTATTATGTAACTGTTCAAGGATGTAATAGTAATTAGGTTTACCGCATTTTTTACTTTCCGCATCTTTTATCAAAAACGGGTCTTTGTATTTTGGCGATGTATAGACCCGCGCCTTGTAATAGCGTAGCTTTTATCTTTCCGTCTTTTAATTTTCCGCACTCCTAACTGCTAAACTCGCATGAAAGAATGTATGTTAATTAAAAACAACTCGTAGCTCACAATGCCATGATCAAAGATAAAACATAACATGAAAACAACACACAAATACACACACCACTTCTAGGGTACGCCTCACTCGTTGCCTTCGAAACGTGGTCGTCAAGTATAGGACGTTTTAGCGGTCGCTCTTATGTCCATGATCCAGTTGCCTCGAAACAGTTGCCTCGAAACGGTTGCCTCGGATTAAAAAGGATCTAGGACATAAGAGTAGCTTCTAAGGTGTCCTATTATTGCTTCGGTGACCACACTGTCCCTACAATCGAATTGACCCGAACACCTCCAACGGTGGTGCTACCTACCTCTCAATGGTGGGATGGCACTACCTTAAGGACTTTTACACAGCCTAATTCCTTAGGGTAGGTAGATGACTCATGGATACTTGCTCTATAAAAAACAAATCAAAAATCTTTTCACATGGACACTTTCAAAGGCTTTCAAAACAAATTTTTCAAACACTCTTGAGGACAGATACAAGAGTCATTCAGAAATCTTTCAAAGAAACTTTTTGCAAAACCCACTCACATTTTGAAAATCAAACATTTTGAAAACATAAGAGCAAGTATCTAAGAGCCCATGGATAACCATGGATAGAAAGGGTGCTAACACCTTCCCTTTCTATAAATCTACCTCCCGAACCGAGAAACATTCTCATAAGGAATTTTGCTGTGCTTTTGTCCTATCCATGTAGGAGAAAATAAAAGACGGTGGCGACTCTTGCTTCCGCGACATTTCATGAAACCAACTTTAAACAATCAGTTCTCATTTCCACCGATCACAGTGGTTCACCGCCTGCCTACCAAGGAAACCTGTCCTCTAGTGAAACAGAAAGTTTGTCGAATGCGCCCAGAGATGTCTGAGAAAATCAAGGCTGAAGTTGTGAAACATTTTGATGCCGGTTTTCTAGCAGTTACTTCTTACCCGCAGTGGGTTGCCAATGTGGTTCCAGTGCCGAAGAAGGATGGTAAGGTTCAAATGTGTGTTGACTATAGAGATCTGAACAGGGCGAGCCCTAAGGATAATTTCCCTCTACCTCATATCGACGTTCTGGTTGACAACACCGCACAACATAAGGTCTTCTCCTTTATGGATGATTTCTCCGGTTATAATCAGATTAAAATGGCTCCCGAAGACATGGAGAAGACAATGTTCGTTACTCAATGAGGTTACTTTTGCTACAAAGTCATGCCTTTCGGATTAAAGAATGTTGGGGAAACGTATCAGCGCGCCATGGTCGCTTTGTTCCATGACATGATCCATCATGAGATTGAGGTATACATTGACGGCATGATTGCAAGATCCTAAACTGAAGAAGAACATCTTGATCACCTTTAGAAGCTATTTAACAGGTTAAAGTTGTACAAGCTAAGGTTAAACCCGAACAAGTGCACCTTCGGGGTGAGGTCTGGTAAGCTGCTGGGTTTCGTTGTAAGTGATAAAGGTATTCAGGTGGATCCTGCAAAGGTGAAGGCTATACAGGAAATTCCAGCTCCCCAAACAGAAAAAGAAGTCAGAGGCTTTCTGGGACGTCTGAACTATATTTCCCGATTCATCTCACACCTGACTGCTACTTGTGAGCCAATCTTCAAGCTACTGAAGAAAGATCAAGTGGTAAAGTGGAATGATGAATGTCAGGCCTCTTTCGAAAGGATTAAAGAATATCTCCAAGAGCCACATATTCTGATGCCTCCAGTTGAAGGGAGACCCTTGATCCTATACTTAACAGTACTCGATAACTCAATGGGGTACGTGTTGGGGCAGTATGACGAGTCTGGCCGAAAAGAGCATGTTATTTATTACCTTAGCAAAAAGTTTACCGACTGTGAGACCTGATACTCACTGCTCGAGAAAACTTGTTGCACTTTGGCATGGGATGCTCGCTGGCTGAGATAGTATATGCTGACTCACACTACTCTATTGATATCAAAGATGGATCCAATCAAGTATATCTTCGAGAAGCATGCCCTGTCCGGAAGAATAGCAATATGGCAGATGATTTTGACTGAGTATAACATCCAATACACGACCCAAAAAGCAATCAAGGGAAGTGTGTTGACAGATCATTTGGCACATCAGGCTGTAGACGATTACCAGTCCATGAACTTTGAATTCCCAGATGAGAATATCATGATAGTGATTGATTGTGAAGAACCTGGACCGGATGAAGGACCTGAAGAGGGATCCCGATGGTCTATGTACTTTGATGGAGCTTCAAACGCTTTGGGCAATGGCATTGGCGCCGTGATCATATCTCCTAAAGGCTCTCATACTCCGTTTATCGCCCGACTATGTTTTAACTACACCAACAATATGGCAGAGTATGAAGCATGCATCATGGGTCTTCGAGCAGCAATTGACCTAAGGATTAAGTTCTTAAGTGTATTCGGAGATTCCACTCTCGTGGTCAGTCATATTAAAGGCGAGTGGGATACGTAACACCCAAATCTTATTCCCTACAAGGAGTATGTATTGACATTGCTTCCACACTTCGAGGAGATAACCTTTGAACACTTCCCTATAGAGGAGAATCAGTTGGCGGACGCGCTAGCTACGACGTCTTCTATGTTCAAAGTCAATTGGGACAACGAAGCTCCCTGGATTATCATTGAAAGGTTGGACGAACTTGCATATTGATGTGACATTGAAATTGAAGAGGTAGCAGATAAACCCTGGTTTCATGAGGTGAAGAGGTACCTTGAGGCTCAAGAGTACCCCAAGGGTGCATCTGTTAATGATAAGAAGTTTCTGAGGAGGTTCGCGGTGAAGTTCTTCATCAGTAATGACATCCTTTACAAGCGTAACCATGATTCGACCTTACTGCGATGTGTGGATAAGAACGAGGCAGAAAGGATTATGGTAGATTTACACGAAGGTACTTTCGGAACTCATTCCAGTGGACACACCATGGCAAAGAAAATCCTTCGGGCGGGTTATTATTGGTCCACAATGGAAGCCGACTGTTATCAGCATTCTCGGACCTATCACAAGTGCCAAGTCTATGCTGATAAAGTGCACATACCTCCAGTTCCTCTGAACATCTTGACGGCTCCATGGCCTTTTGCAATGTGGGGCATTGACATGATCGGCGAGATCAGACCTACAGCGTCCAATGGGCATCGTTTCATCCTGGTAGCTATTGATTACTTTACGAAGTGGGTTGAAGCGGCTTCCTTTGCTACTGTAACCAAGAACGTCGTAGCACGGTTCATTCAGCACAATCTGATCTGTCGATACGGTGTACCAGAGAGGATCATTACGGATAATGGTACGAATCTCAATAATAAGATGATCACCGAACTCTGCAAGCAGTTCAAGATACAACATCACAACTCTTCTCCTTACCGGCCGAAGATGAATGGGGTTGTTGAAGCGGCTAATAAGAACATTAAAAAGATTGTGCAGAAGATGACGGTGACATACAAAGACTGGTACGAGATGTTACCATTTGCTCTTCATGGGTATCGCGCCTCAGCACGGACGTCAACAGGGGAAACCCCCTATTCCTTGGTATATGGTATGGAGGCAATCTTGCCCATTGAAGTTCAGATACCCTCTCTTCGGGTTATGAAGGATGCAGGTTTGAGCAAAGATGACTGGATCCAGACCCGGCTTGATCAGTTGAACTTAATCGACAAAAAGAGACTTACTGCTATTTGTCATGGTCAAACGTATCAAAAGCGGATGATCAAGGCATTTAATAAGAAAGTTAGACAACAAGAGTATCAAGTTGGGGATCTGGTGATCAAGCGCATCATCTTACCACAAGGTGATCCCAGGGGAAAATAGACCCCTACTAACGAAGGGCCATTTATGGTTAAGAACATTTTCTCATGAGGAACTATGTTTCTAACCACCATGGATGGTGACGACCTTCCTCACCCCGTCAATGCAGACATAGTGAAAAAATACTACGCATAATCAAAGACCCGCTAGGTTGACTGGCCTAGGCAAAAATAAGGGCTTCCCGGCGAACCAAAAGGGTTCGGGCAAAAATAAGGGATGAAAATAAAAAAATCTGTACACCTGGAAAGTCGAAAACCTGAAAAGGCGGCTTGGGCAAAAAAGGGTATCCCGGTGGACTGAAAACCCGAAAGGGAGGTCCAGGCAAAAGTTAGGGATTAAAGTGTAACACTATGTCTCATTGGATCACCTTGCAACCAGACTTCGGTATCAACTATCAAGCTCAGACTGCACTAATCAATATGATCTACCTTCAACCAAGTAGTGAAGTGATTAGATGCTCGAGGATATAAGGACAATAGCAGAGTTGGAACCCAGTGGGATTGTTCACATAGCTGTTTTGTTTAGTTTTACACAAAATGTATAAATTTTATTGTTCGGCGGCATTCTCTTACTAGGATGTCAGTCTCTTATACAAAAACGCCTATTTACAGGCCAAACTTCAAAATCAATACAATTCATCTTCAAAGAAATTTCAAACTGTTTTTCCTTTTTCTGTTTTGTTTTGCAAAGAACGTCCAATGTTCATTTTTGATATATGTGTGATACGGTGGGAGAACTGACTTGAGGTTTTGCGTTTGTTTTCGCAAATGTTTCGGTTGAGCAAGAGTCGCCACCGACTTTTTATTTTATCCTAAGGAAAGGTTAAAAAGCACAGCAAAAACCTTTTATATGTTTTCTTGGGTTCGGGGAGTAGATTATAGAAAGGGAAGGTATTAGCACTTTTCTATCCATGGTTATCCATGGGCTCTTAGTTACTTGCTTAGATCAACTTGCCTTAATTTTCAATTGTTTGAAATGGTGCTTTATGTGTGTGGGTTTGAAAATGTTTTGAAAAGAAGCCAATGTGGTGGCAACCTTTGTAATGATCCATGTTGGGATGTATACAAAGGTGTATGTCTTTTGAAAAGGTTTTCAATGTTTTTGAAAGTTGTTTTGAAAGTGTAGTGATGTGTGGTTTAAAAAATAGGCAAGTGTTTTGTTTTGCAAGTTTGATTCAAGTAACTAAGAGTTGGTCTACTCCTAAATTTCTCAAAGATTTCTCCTATGTTTTTAACCCTTTTAACAATTTTGTTCCACCATTGCATTTGGTGGACAATCTTGTGTTAGGATGTGAAAGGGACGGGCGCGGGTCATCGTTTAGACCATAATTGCAATGGTGCCAAGTATCTTTGGGCAATGTTTTCTTTAAGGGACTTGATCATTTTTTAGGCAACTTTTGAAAGCGTCATCGAGGGACTATGATCATTTGAATTGTGTTTGTTTTGCCCAAAGAGACCTAACATGCAATATGGCCCGTTATTGAAGGCAACAAGTGGAATACCCTAGGGGTGCAAGTGTGATTAGTGTTGTCCATTTTCATGCTTGTTTATCTTGAAATTAGGTCAAACTATTTTGGTTAATTGATTTGCATACAAACCCTAATTCTAGCATGGTATATTTAGAAAGCATTTAAAGTGCGAAATTTAAAAGTTCTAAGTTATTACACAATGATCATGGGAATGGGGGTACAAATGTTCAAATGGGGATGAGACTTCATAGGAGGATGGTACCCAATATTTACAACCAAATTGAATTGCGCAAATATAAATGTATAGATGTATAAGAAAGGAACAATATGTATGTGAAAGTATTTTTGTGTAAGTGTATATTTTATTCACAAATAAAAATAATTAAAAGAAAGTTAATTTTTGAATATTTTCATGTTTAGGGCAAAAACCCTAATTTTACTAAATAAAAGATATTAATTATTTATGATGTATTATATATAATATTTACTAATTATATACAAAAAAATAAATAAAAGAGAAGTATATTTGTCAAAAGGTATTTTTAATGTTAAATATTAATAAAAATAAAAATATATATATTTTGTATTTTTTAACCTAAATATACTAATATATATGTATGTATTTGTATTATTTACTAAATATATTGAATATGTACAAAATAATAATATTTAATATTTATAAAAAAAGTATATTTTATATAAAATATTTTCAGAAGATAAAATAAAATAAAAATTAGAAAATAAATGTATTTGGTATTATTCTAAACAAAATGCATTATGTATTTATTTATATATATAACTAACTAAAGCAAATAAATATCAAATAAAAATGAAAAAAATGTGGAAAAATGTTTTTTTTAATATTTTTATGCTTTAATGAAAAATAACAAATCAGAATCAAAAGGAAAAAATTAAAAATAGCAAATGAAACTCAAAATGGGCCAGGGGGGTTCAAAAGTAGAAACAAAGTGCAAATAGGAAAATGAAACAGGCCCAGCCCATGAAGACTTTGTCTTCAACCTCAGAACCTGTATGAACAACAACAACATGCGTTTTCTATCTCCAGATTCCTTGATCTTTTGCCAAATCTTGCAACATGAAACCTGTAGAGCTTGAAGCCACGATTCTAGACATATAAAGAAATCAATCTAACTCTCAGAAATGAGAGAGAATTTCTTCTCCCCCAATTCCTGACCTAGTTTTTGTTCCATGTTCAGACATCAAATTCTCATAGCACACATAACATAAATGAAAACTAATTATATGGGCATGTTCAGGGCTATGAATGTGACATAATTTCTTCACAAATCTAAACCTAACAATGCATGGATAGAGAGATACAAGTTCATGAACTTACCTGTTCAGTTGGAATCGTGTGCAACAATGGAGATGCTTACAAGGCAAGGTAATGATTTGTATAGCTTCCTTGATGTCTCAGGATGTTATTCCAACCTTTAGTTTGCTTGGAAACCAAGAGAATCGTGCTATGGTACTTCAACTGCAAAACAGAAAAATGAAAATGGTGATGTTGGCTAGGGATGTTACAGGTCGTGTTTAGGGCTTGGAACAACTTCAAGGGATGATGCGGGATGTGTTTGAAGTGGTTTCAGCAAGAATGCACGAATGGAATGAACTATAGAAGTCCAACTGCAGCTTATGCCCTATTTTTGCAGTTTTATGGTGGTTCTGTGTTTGAGAAGGCAATGGAGAAGGTTGGCTCGTGTTTTAGGTCAGGGTTGATGATTAGAAAATGTTCAATAACTTTGCTTAAGGTTCTCTTGACAAGAATGATAGTTGGTACGTGTTATGCAAGCTTTCTTCAACTTTAATCAACAAAGTATCAAGTTGTCTTCTAGACTGATGCAGGCCCCCAATCTATGCTGCAACCTTTCCCCTTGATCAGTGTGTTTAGTTCATAAACTTGTGCCAAAAGGATTTGCATTGTACTTGCTTGGATTTGCATTTGACATAAAGTTTAACTTTTCCAAAATGGCTAATTTGCTTTTTCTATTTAAGGGTTAAACCTCCATGTAATGACCAAACTTATAGAACAACACCTTGGCACAAAGGATTAGCATTAAATTATGGAGTGTAGATGAGATAAAAGACCTGTAATCTAGCTTAAGGCATGCTGAGTTCAAAAATGCAAGGTTATGGACATGTAACTTGGTCATGAACAAAGTGAGTTTTTCCCAATTTGCCAAATTCGATTCTCCCTAACCATGAGGTTGTTTGATGAGTTCTTGGACATTTTGGAAAGCTTGGAATGTGTACTACAATCCATATTTGAAATGCAAATTGAAATTCCAAGTGGAAGCATGTGAAAAATGGTCTTGAAGTTAGGCAAAAATCCTGCCTAAAATGGTTCAAAATTTCTCTAAGTTAAGAATGGTTTGGTACCCTTGTTCCAAAACTTGTAACTTGAGCTACAAGATTCTTTTGAGGAAACTTTGTGAATCAAAGTTGTAGATTTTGCAATGGACTACAACTTTCATGTTTTGACTTTTGCTTGAATCCAAATGAATCTTGGTGAGAAAGTGGGACAAAGTTAGGAAAAAATTAGGGTTTTTCATAACTTAGAAAAATTCTAAGTTATGAAAAATCTTCATTTCAAACCCTAATTTGCAATTCTTGATTTCTTGATGCACAAGTTTCATGATTTGGCATGTTTTGATGAAAAATGAATCTTGACACTTGATTTTGACCAAAAAGTCAAAGTTTGACTTTTCAGTATACAGTCAAAATTGATCAATTGACTGGAAAATTTAACTGTCAATCTTGTGCATTTGGGATCTTTTGAACTTGTTGAGTATGTCAAGACAATTCCATGGGGTCCTTGAGTCCATATGTGAGCTTGGTTTGCCATTGGCTAGGTCAAACAGTCAAAAATTGCCTTTGTGCAGTCAAAACCCTAAAAATGACCATTTTGCCCTTTTGGTGATCTGATCAAATTTCTTGTGGAATTGTGATCCAAACTTGATCAAATGGTTCATAATGTTGATGTGGGTCAATTTCCATGAGATTTGACTGTCAATTGGCCACAGTTGACTTTTTCCCCAATACAGCTGATTTTTAGGTCAACTGTCCAATTGGCTGGGCAAAGTTTGGAATCAAGGCTTGAAACTTGGTATGGATAAACTTGGGAGTCCAACATGAAGCATGAAAGTCTTCTTAGGCATTTTAGGTCAAAATATCCTTGTGCAAACACAAACCCTAATTTGGGTCAACATTGCTAGGAGAAGTCTTGTAGAGGAAACCCTAACTGGATCTTGAGCTCCAAGGGCCTTGTGATGAGAAAATGTTGAGAGAATGGGAGGGCAAATTTTGGGGTACAACAGTTGCCCCTGTTCAATCTTCTTGAACCTGAAGAGTTAGATTGGCAAGTTTGCCTTTCGTGACTCGAGGGTAAAAGGAGATTGGACACTAGAGTGCCCGGAAATTTGCACTCGCATGTTAGAGTATCAGCAAATGTGATGTCGGGAATGGGCTTATAGATGCCATTTGGAGAGATGGTGGATAGGGAGATGGGCTTATAGATGCCATCTGAAGGCGTGACAGAATCTTGTCGGGAATGGGCTTATAGATGCCATTTGGAAATGTTGATCGCATAAGAGATTCCTTAGCGAGAACTTGTGTATTTTGAGAAAGACAGATGTTTTCCTGGCTTGTTACAGGTGTTGGTCTTCAATCTCATCATGCAGACATGCCCTGGCTAGATACAGGAATCGAGTCTACAATTGTCGTCTACAGATATGCCCTGGCTGGACACAGGAATCAAATTTGGAATTAGTTGTCAACAGATATGCCCTGGCTAGATACAGGAATCGAATCTTCAAACTCTTCAGACATGCCCTGGCTGGATACAGAAATCAAATCTGGAATTAGTCGTCAACAGATATGCCTTGGCTGGATACAGGAATCGAATCTTCAAACTCTTCAGATATGCCCTGGCTGGATACAGGAATCGAATCTGGAAACTGATCACTCACAGATGTGCCCTGGCTAGATACAGGAATCGAATCTGGAATTGTGACAGTTGAAGGTAGTTGTCTTTTGGGTTGTCTTTTTCCTTGAAAAGGCAAAACATCAGTTGTATGTAATGTCATGATGTATGAAATGCATGATGTCATGATGTTCAAAATGAGATAGTGTTGCATGCACTTTATCATGTATGTAAGCAAGATGTATGAAATGTGAAATGTTTATGAATGTATTTTCGTCTAGGAAATAAGTCTTTGACGATCGGCTGGGGAATTAAATCTTGGGCCGACGTTGAAGAGTAGAGCTCTTTGCTTCCGCTGGGGATGATGGTTGCAAGAATACACCGGTAGGAGAAGACGACTCCGTTGGGGAATAAACTTGTTGGAGAGATTACTCTGAGGGGAATTACTCGGTGGGAAGAGATACTTCGCTGAAGTTTTTGATGAGAGCTCCGCTGAGGATTTCAATGATGGACTCCGCTGGGGATAACAATGATAAACTCCGCTGGGGATTGTGTTGATAAGTTATGTTGGGGAACTTTGATGAACTTCGCTGGGGATTGGAAGAACTTCGCCGAGGGCGATCTCCCGTGATAATTAGCTGAGGATAACCCAGTTATAAGCTCTTGTGAGGAATAACTTTGAATAAAGCCCGGGAGAGACGTCCGTACTTTACAGGGGATAAGCTTCCAGAATCTACTGGGGATAAGCTTCAAGACCTGCTGGGGGATATGGATTCCAAATTTCCAGGGGCAACTTTCGGACTGTACTGGAAAATGGTTCCACTGGAGTGTCTGTATTCCGCCGGGGAACAATCTTAGATCAAGACTGCCGGGGATGCTTGCTGAGAACTGCCTATACTCCGCTGGGGAATGTTGATATCTTCTGGGGATACCCAACTTCTTTTAGGCTGACCGTAGACTAACTCTGCTGAAGGAGAGTACTGCTGACTTGCTAGGGGAACAGGGTGCCCATTATAGGGCTGATGATAGACTACTCTTCTTGGGGAGAGTATTGCTGAATTCTGTCTTACTCTGTGGGGAGTTGAGGCAACTTGGTCATATTCTTCAGTTGAATCTACCTTGGTACCCTGGCGGACAAAGCAACCAGATTGCCTAGACAATTCTACATTGCCCCTGTTTCTGATGTCACCTGTAATTAGTCTTTTGTTTCGTATGCAAGTATTTATGAATTAGCAATTTAATGTCAAATGCATATATCAAAAATGAACATTGGACGTTCTTCACAAGACAAAACAGAAAAAGGAAAAACAATTGGCAATTTGTTTGGAAAAGTGAACTTGTATTGATTTTGAAATTTGCCTGTAAATAGGCGTTTTTTGTACAAGAGGCTGACGTCCTAGTAAGAGAACGCCGCCGAATAACATAAAGTTTATACAATTTTGAAAAGGAAACAAAACAGCTATGTGCACAATATTCCCACTGGGTTCCAACTCTGCTATCGCCTTTATGTCTTCAAGCGTCTCATCACTTTGCTGCTTAGTTGAAGATGAAGTTGATTGATCGATGTCGAAGTCTGAGCCCGATAGTTGATACCGAATTCTGGATGCAAAGTGATCCAATGAGACATAGTGTTACGCTTTATCCCTAACTTTTGCCTGGACCGCCCTTTCGGGTTTTCAGTCCACCGGGATACCCATTTTTGCCCAAGCCGCCTTTTCAGGTTTTCGACTTGCCGGGTGTACAGATTTTTTTTCATTTCATCCCTTATTTTTGCCTGAACCCTTTTGGTTCGCCGGGAAGCCCTTATTTTTGCCTAGGTATGTCAACCTAGCGTGTCTTTTATTCATGCGTAGTATCTTTTTACTATGTCTGCATTGGCGGGGTGAGGAAGGTCGTCACCATCCATGGTGGTCAGAATCATGGCTCCTCCTGAGAACACATGTTTAACCACAAATGGCCCTTCGTACATAGGGGTCCATTTGCCCCGAGGATCACTTTGAGGAAGGATGATGCGTTTGATTACCAGGTCCCTAACTTGATACTCTTGTGGTCTGACTTTCTTGTTAAATGCCCTGATCATCCGTTTTTGATACGTCTGACCATGACAGATAGCAGTGAGTCTCTTTTCGTCAATTAGGTTTAATTGATCAAGTCGAGTCTGGATCCAGTCATCTTCACTCAAGTCTGCATTCTTCATTATCCGGAGAGAGGGTATCTGGACTTCAATTGGCAAGACTGCCTCCATGCCATAGACCAAGGAAAAAGGAGTTGCCTCGGTTGACGTCCTTGCTGAGGTACGGTACCCATGAAGAGTAAATGGTAACATTTCGTGCCAATCTTTGTAGGTCACCGTCATCTTCTGCACAATCTTCTTGATGTTTTTATTTGCCGCTTCGACAACTCCATTCATCTTCGGCCGGTAAGGAGAAGAGTTGTGGTGCTGTATCTTGAATTGCTCACAGAGCTCAGTGAACATCTTGTTATTAAGATTGGTACCATTGTCTGTAATGATCCTTTCCGGGACGCCGTACCGACAAATCAGGTTATGCCGAATGAAACGTGCCACGACGCTCTTGGTTACCGTGGCGTAGGAAGCTGCCTCAACCCACTTCGTGAAGTAATCAATTGCTACCAAGATGAAGCGGTGCCCGTTGGATGCCGTTGGTCGGATCTCGCTGATCATATAAATGCCCCACATTGCAAAAGGCCAAGGTGCCGTCAGAATGTTCAGAGGAACCGGAGGGATGTGCACCTTATCAGCATAGATCTGGCATTTATGACAAGTTCGTGAATGTTGGTAACAGTCGGCTTCCATTGTGGACCAGAAATATCCTGCCCGAAGGATTTTCTTTGCCATGGTGTGTCCACTGGAATGTGTTCCGAATGTACCTTCGTGTAGTTCTACCATGATCTTCTCTGCTTCAGTTTTATCCACACAACGCAGTAGAGTTGAATCATGATTTTGTTTGTAGAGAATGTCGTTGCTGAGGAAGAATTTTGCCGCAAACCTTCTCATTAACTTCTTGTCATTGACCGATGCGCCCTCGGGGTATTCTTGAGCTTCCAAATATCTCTTCACCTCATGATACCATGGTTTCTCGATTACCTCTTCGGCCTCAAGATCGCAGCAGTATGCAGGTTCGTCCAACTTCCAGATAATGATCCGGGGAGCCTCGTTGTCCCATTTGACTTTGAACATTGAAGACATCGTAGCTAGTGCGTCTGCTAACTGATTCTCCTCTCTTGGGAAGTTCTCAAAGGTTATCTCTTCAAAGTGGGGAAGCAAAGTCGACACATACTCCTTGTAAGGAATAAGATTTGGGTGTTTCGTATCCCACTCGCCTTTGATCTGATTGATCACGAGAGCGGAATCTCTGAAGACACTCAGAAACTTGATCCTTAAGTCGATTGCAGCTTGAAGACCCATGATGCATGCCTCATATTCTGCCATGTTGTTGGTGCAGTTGAAACACAGCCGGGCGGTGAGTGGAGTATGAGTGCCTCTGGGGGATATGATCATAGCGCCGATGCCGTTACCCAAAGCATTCGAGGCTCCGTCAAAATGCATAGACCATCGGGATCCTTCCTCAGGTCCTTCATCCGGTCCAGGTACTTCACAGTCAGTTACTACCATGATATCTTCGTCTGGAAATTCAAAGTTCAATGATTGGTAATCGTCCACAGGTTGGTGTGCCAAATGGTCTGCCAATACACTTCCCTTGATTGCTTTTTGAGTTGTGTATTGGATGTCATATTCTGTCAAGATCATTTTCCATCTTGCTATTCTTCCAAACAGAGCAGGCTTTTCGAATATGTACTTGATTGGATCCATTTTTGAAATCAACAGAGTAGTGTGAGTCAACATATACTGTCTCAGCTGGTGAGAAGCCCATACCAGAGCGCAGCAAGTTTTCTCGAGCAGTGAGTACCGAGACTCGCAGTCGGTAAACTTTTTGCTCAGGTAATAAATAGCATGCTCTTTTCGGCCAGACTCGTCATGCTGCCCCAGCACACACCCCATTGAATTGTCAAGCACTGTCAAGTATAGTATTAGAGGTCTCCCTTCCACTGGTGGCATAAGAATGGGTGGCTCTTGGAGATATTCCTTTATCTTTTCGAAAGCGGCCTGACATTCATCGTTCCAACGTACTACTTGATCTTTCTTCAGCAATTTGAAGATTGGCTCACAGGTAGCAGTTAGATGCGAGATGAATCGGGCAATGTAATTCAGTCGTCCTAAAAAGCCTCTGACTTCTTTCTCTGTCTTGGGAGTTGGCATCTCTTGTATGGCTTTCACTTTGGCAGGGTCCACTTGAATACCTTTATCGCTTATAATGAAACCTAGCAATTTTCCAGACCTCACCCCAAAGGTGCATTTGTTTGGGTTCAACCTCAGCTTATACAACTTTAGTCGGTCAAACAGCTTCCGCAGATGGTCAAGGTGTTCCTCCTCAGTTTGGGACCTTGCAATCATATCATCGACGTATACTTCAATCTCATGATGGATCATATCATGAAATAAAGCAACCATGGCACGTTGGTAGGTTGCCCCAGCATTTTTCAACCCAAATGGCATGACCTTGTAGCAGAAGGTGCCCCACTGAGTAACAAAGGTAGTCTTTTCCATATCTTCAGGAGCCATCTTGATCTTATTATACCCTGAAAAACCATCCATGAAGGAGAACACCTTGTGTTGAGCAGTATTGTCAACAAGAACGTCGATGTGAGGTAGGGGAAGTCATCCTTGGGGATTGCCCTGTTTAGATCCCTGTAATCGACACACATTCTGACCTTACCGTCCTTTTTCGGCACCAGCACCACGTTGGCAACCCACTGAGGGTAAGAAGTCACTGCTAGAAACCCGGCATCGAATTGCTTCATAACCTCAGCTTTGATCTTTTCGGACATCTCTGGACGCATACGACGGACCTTTTGCTTTACCGGAGGGCAGTCTTCCTTGGTAGGCAGGTGATGAACCACAATGTCGGCATCCAAACCAAGCATGTCTTCGTAAGACCAAGCAAAGATTTCCGTGTATTCATGCAGCATCTGGATCAATCGTTGCTTCACGCTGAGCTCTAGATTGGCACCAATCTTGACTTCTTTTCTATCTGTCTCAGTACCCAGGTTCACTGTTTCCACTGGCTCTTCATACGGCTGAATGGCCCTCTCTTCCTGGAGTAGCAGTCTTGCGAGTTCACCAGGCACTTCGCAATCATCTTCACCTTCGTCTTCGGCCAAGTTGATCGGATTTTCGAAGTCATAACTGGCAGTAGCAGAGCCGTTACCAGTGAGATCCAGAGTGGATTGGAACCTGTATAAGTGAGTGTGTGTAAATATAGCTGTTTTGTAATATATAACACAGAAAGAAAAAGAGCACAAGATTTGAAATGCAACAAACGTCCAATGTTTTGATTAATGATATATGGAAATGTCATACAAAAAAGCCCTCACAAATGGAGCCACGGTGCCCCGGGTAGGACACCGAGCCAATAAAAGTTTCAACATATTGTTTGTTACAAATTGAAAATCAAAAGAGTTCATTACTGCGTGACAAATGTAATAGGTGTAAAATCTTTTGCCGTCCAGTTGCTTGGTCCGTTGTCGGTTGTTGGATAGATCCAATTGTCAAACTTTGCTTCCTCTACGTCCTCCTCGATAGCATTCACCCTTGGGTTGGTGATGAACACTGGAGCCTTTCTGATCCTTTCTTTGCGAACAGTCCTCTGAGCCTCTGCAGTGAAGCCCAGCCCAAACTTGTCGGTCTTTTGAGTGAAGTCAGGAAGTTGACCCCAGTATGCGCACTTGCCTTTCTCAATCACTGCCCGCGCATCCTTCAAGGAAGCCATCTTCAAGGGAAAGTCTTCTTCAACCACTGTCTCAGCCGACGCCAATGTTGGAGGTACCTCCTCAAAATGTTGAAAGGGGGTTTCAATAAACTCCCCGTCCATTTCGATATACCGGAATGAATTCAAGTGACTAACCATGTATTCCTCCTCACCCTGCATAGTAACAATATTCCCTTTGACATGGTATTTGAGCTTCTGGTGTAAAGTGGATGTTACGGCCCCAGCTTATTGAATCCAGGGTCGACCCAACAAGCAGGAATAAGATGGACGGATATCCATCACGTAGAACGTTGAGTCGAAGACTTGGGAACCCACACGAATAGGAATGTCTACCTCACCGTGCACCATCCTCTTAGAACCGTCGAAGGCTCTAACAATGATGTTACTAGGTTTCAATTCCAGGCCCTCACAATCCAACCGATCTAAGGCCTTCTTGGGCAAAACATTCAGGGAAGAACCGGTGTCCACCAACACGTGTGCGAGAGTAGTGCCCCTGCATTCTATGGAAACATGCAGGGCATCATTGTGATTTTTTCCCTTGGCGGTAAGGTCTGCATCCGAGAAACCCAAACCATTGTCAGCTGTCAAATTAGCCACACAGTCAGTGAACTGATCTGCAGATGTCTCTTGCGGCACATGGGCTGTTTTCAGAAATGAAATCAGGGCCTTGGCGTGGGCCTCTGAGCACAGCAGCAATGATAGCATAGAGATTTTGGAGGGGGTATGCCTCAGCTGTTCAACTACATTGAAGTCACTCTTCTTAATGATTTTAAGGATTTCCTCCATCTCTTGCTGGGAGGCTTCAACAACGGTCTTTTTTGGTGCCTCCGTCCGGGCAGGCAAATCGGTAGCAACTTCTTTGCCCCGAGCATCAGAGGACTCGGCGGCAGTAGTAGACACAGGAACTTGATTTGGAACATGCACACTTGCGGGTGTGATGATAAGAGGTTTTCGGATAACTGATGGTGCAATGTCAGGCGAGAAAAGCCTGCCACTGCGAGTAATCTTGGCGGGACCAGTGATGTTACTGATACTGGTACCGGTGTTGAACTCCTGCTTCACTCCAAGCACATACACGTCTGCCCCATAGTGCCATGGGATAGCCTTGTCAGATTCATAGGGGAGGGGCCCCGGAACAGTAATGGTAATGGGTGCAACACACATAATTTGGACTGGCTTCCTCAGGAGAGCCTTGGTAGGATTGTTGAAAATTGTGACGACAAATACTTCTTCAGCGGAAACAAATGGAACAGCGGTTTTCTTGAACAAAATCTCCTTGCTATCCATCAGGCTTTGGATGCCTGACTTCAGCAGCGGACAACCGGTAGGGGTAACAGCACACAGGAGGCAACCCTTGCTACAACCCGGAAATAAACCGGCTAGCAGTAGGTTCCTCTTAACAGTCAATAGAGGGGTAGCAACATCATTCACCGAAACAGCATACAAATCTTCCTCAATGGCATTTACTCTATGTTGGGGCATAGGAGCAGTTACAACATTTGGCCTCTCAGGCGCTTCAAACTGAATTTCCTTCGCATCGATAAGGTCTTGAACCTTATTTCTTAGGGCCCAGCAATCATCAGTAGTATGCCCGGGGCTATCAGAATGATAAGCACAACGGGCATTTGGGTTATACTTAGGAGATGCAGTATTCACGACCTTCGGAGCTTCTTTGATGGTCACCAAGTTGGTTGATAGCAGTTGCGATAAGATTTGTGACAAGGTCATACTCAGCCGAGTGTATTGCCTCTTGGGCCTCTCACCCCTTTGTTGATTGTACTGCTAAGGAGCAGCAACAGGTTTTGAAATGACCAAGGCATTGACGGCCTGGCGGCGTTCGGGCTTAACTTGTCTTCTAGGACCATAGACGGCACTAGCTTCCTTCTTGAAAGGCTTTTTCTCAGTACTTGCGGAAGTACCTTTCTGTATCTTTCCTGACCTGATGCCAGCTTCTATTCTTTCACCCGTCAGGATCAAATCCGTAAACCCAGCGGAGGTCCCTAGAAACCTGTCAACCAGTTCACGGTCAGTCAATGGAGGCTGCACCCTGTCAGCCAAATCTCTCCATTTTTGTGCATATTCTTTGAACCCTTCGCCCGTTCCTAGAGACATACCCTGAAGTTGGGTACGCGTAGGAGCAAGGTCAGAATTGTATTGATATTGTCTATAAAATGCGGTAGCCAAATCTTCCCAATGTCAGATACTGGTTCCATCTAGCTGATAGAACCACTCAAGTTGTGACCCCGAAAGGCTATCTTGGAAGAAGTGGATCCAAAGATTTTTGTCTGCCGTGTAAGGTTGGATCTTCCTTACGTACGATCTGAGGTGCAGCTTTGGACAGGAAGCCCCGTCGTATTTGGCAAAGGCAGGCGCCTTGAACTTGTGTGGGATTACCACCCCAGAAGATAACCCTAAATCTCCGAAATCCAACCCCGACACATTTTGAATCTCCATGGCACTCAAGCGGTCCTCTAATTGCTTGTATCTGTCAGCAGCAGGAGGGTATTGTTCGTCATTGTAATCCGTCTCGTTGTCAGAGACTGCAGGACTAGGAGCCCCTCCCCCTTGGGGACTGTCTTTCTCTGCAGAGGAAGTAGTTGGATCAGCCTCGTTATGGAGTGTGTTCCCAAACCTGCGTCCAGTATTGAATAACGCAGTCCTCTTCTTCTTCTTCTTCTTTAAGAGCAAAGCCTTCAACTCTTGTTGACCTTGGGCCAAGCTCATAACCATCTCTTGAAACTGGGCATTCTGGGCCTGGAGGGCCTTGATTGCTTGTTCACTGGATGATTCTGGATTCATGATGACTGTTCAAATAAACAGCGAAGAAGATTAAGCAACCTGTGAAAAAAGGGTACCTGTTATGCATATGATGCAATGAGGTGTGTATGCTTTATGTTTTCAAAGACAAACGAGATTCAACTTTGTAGACAAAAGGGAAACACACTTCATTAGATTTAAATTTTAAATTGTTCAACAACGTGCCCTTAGGCATTACAGGAATGAAAAATACTGAAAATAAAAGCTGTAAAAAGGAAACATTCAAAGCCCATCAGTGCTCCCATGGCCTCCTCTTCTCAGTATGGATATAGTCATTCAGAATCCGCTCTTCCTCCAATTGCTTAGTCAGCCTCTGGATCTTTCGTTCCTGTTCGTTGAACTTTTCCCGATAAAAATCCCGTTCTTCCTTCAGCTGCGCCCATGATCTCTTCAATGTGTCAAAATCAGTGGGTATCTAAGGAGGGAGGACAGTTGGAGGAACCCCATCTTCATCAAGAGACTCAAGAATGATAGGTCTGGCAGCTTTGTATGGCATACCTAACTTCTGAGCACGGATGTGGACCCATCTGCAATAGGGTTCCAATGGTAGAGAAGTCTTTGGTCCCAACTCATGTGCGTCAGCTTTGTGAATTCTGTCCCAGGCCTTAATGAATCCATGGCGTAGTTTGTCACTGTCTACCTGAAATTCAAAATGGAAGTGAGGAACCAGCATCTCATGAGGCCCTACTCTTCTGGCTCTTCCAAACTGACGGAGAGCTAAACATGGACTATAAGAGATTCCTCCCTGGGTACCGATCAATGGAACATTAGGGTATTCTCCGCAACGATCAATAACAGCTACCTCATCCAAACCTCTGAGAGTCCAAGTGATGTCATTATCAGTGAGAGGCATTAACCTATGAGCCCAACCCTTTCCTTCTTCATTCTTCAGCAAGAACTTAGGAAGGTGCGAAATAAACCACCTTACTAGCAAAGGAACACAACACCATGGAGTTCCCCGTCCTCGGGCAGTACGAGCATAGAGTTGTTGCAGGATATCACCCAAAAGAGTGGGTACAGGATTTCGAGACATGAAGATCCTTATGGCATAGATATTGATAAAGGTGTCAGGATTTGGAAACAATACCAGACCATAGATTAAAAGAGCTAAAATGTCTTCGTACGCCTTGAAGTCTAAATCATTCCAGAAACCAATAGCTTTGCCAACCAGAAAATTAACCAAAAAGCCCTCAACTCCACTTCTAGTTTCCCAGTTAGCCAATACCTCTTCTTTGGTCAAGGGAAGGACTGCAGCAACCTCTTCAGGCCTAAGAGTCTTCTCCCAACCAGTGAATGGAGTCTGCTCCAAAACAGGGATACCAAGCAAATAAGAGAATTCTTCCAGGGTAGGGACCAGCTGGAAGTCTTGAAAGGTGAAGCAATGATACAAGGGATCATAAAACTGGGTCAGGACACTTATCAGTTGTTGGTCCCACTTTGCAGTGATCAAGCCAAGGAGAGAACCATGCCTGTTGATGAAGGAAGTAGTGTTTGGAATCCTATCAACCAAATCCTTGAGCAAAGTTGGTGGTTGAACAAAATTGAACCGGATAGTATTCCTACGCACTGGCATCATGATGTCCTACAAAACAGAGCAAAGATGAAACCCTCTTGTCTTTGAAATGGGTTAGTCTCTATACAGGATGCATGCAATGGTATGATGGTATGATGCTATGATGAAGCACACCACAAGTATTCACACAGGCAAGCATGATAAGGCACACAAGTCACACAAGACAACCCTTAGGTTTCAGGCCAGCATGAAGTTTAGGTATTACCCTCTTTTAGTTTCGTTGGTTAAAACCTGTCCTATCAAAAATAATCGGGTTCTAGAGGATCTCAATATCATTGACTACCCTCAATCGGTCATAACTCCAGCATCGCAATCTTTTCTTGCGGCCAGAACCATCACGAGAGTTTAGCCTCAATGAGTGTAGCATACTGCTACTGTTCTATGGCCAAGTTGGGTCAATTTAGGGTTCTAAGGTCGGTTGGTGCTTAATAACTCCTTGGAAGACCCATATTCTCCTCGTTTCAACACAAGGGATATCGGTACAGACCAAGGTGCCACACCAACGTAGCCACTGCTTCACCCATGTCGGTCTACGCCGGACAGGTCCCTCACAGATTATGCTACCTAAAAAAAAGGGTATCCCCAGATCTGGGTTAGGATCTATGAAACTCCGATGCAAAGCCCATAAATATAAAAGCACACAAGGCAAACAATTGAAAACAAAGGTGATCTAAGCCCTAAGGTTACTCCACTTTAAAGCATTCCCCAGCAGAGTCGCCAGTTCTGTGATACGGTGGGAGAACTGACTTGAGGTTTTGCGTTTGTTTTCGCAAATGTTTCGGTTGAGCAAGAGTCGCCACCGACTTTTTATTTTATCCTAAGGAAAGGTTAAAAATCACAGCAAAAACCTTTTATATGTTTTCTTGGGTTCGGGGAGTAGATTATAGAAAGGGAAGGTATTAGCACTTTTTCTATCCATGGTTATCCATGGGCTCTTAGTTACTTGCTTAGATCAACTTGCCTTAATTTTCAATTGTTTGAAATGGTGCTTTATGTGTGTGGGTTTGAAAATGTTTTGAAAAGAAGCCAATGTGGTGGCAACCTTTGTAATGATCCATGTTGGGATGTATACAAAGGTGTATGTCTTTTGAAAAGGTTTTCAATGTTTTTGAAAGTTGTTTTGAAAGTGTAGTGATGTGTGGTTTAAAAAATAGGCAAGTGTTTTGTTTTGCAAGTTTGATTCAAGTAACTAATAGTTGGTCTACTCCTAAATTTCTCAAAGATTTCTCCTATGTTTTTAACCCTTTTAACAATTTTGTTCCACCATTGCATTTGGTGGACAATCTTGTGTTAGGATGTGAAAGGGACGGGCGCGGGTCATCGTTTAGACCATAATTGCAATGGTGCCAAGTATCTTTGGGCAATGTTTTCTTTAAGGGACTTGATCATTTTTTAGGCAACTTTTGAAAGCGTCATCGAGGGACTATGATCATTTGAATTGTGTTTGTTTTGCCCAAAGAGACCTAACATGCAATATGGCCCGTTATTGAAGGCAACAAGTGGAATACCCTAGGGGTGCAAGTGTGATTAGTGTTGTCTATTTTCATGCTTGTTTATCTTGAAATTAGGTCAAACTATTTTGGTTAATTGATTTGCATACAAACCCTAATTCTAGCATGGTATATTTAGAAAGCATTTAAAGTGCGAAATTTAAAAGTTCTAAGTTATTACACAATGATCATGGGAATAGGGGTACAAATGTTCAAATGGGGATGAGACTTCATAGGAGGATGGTACCCAATATTTACAACCAAATTGAATTGCGCAAATATAAATGTATAGATGTATAAGAAAGGAACAATATGTATGTGAAAGTATTTTTGTGTAAGTGTATATTTTATTCACAAATAAAAATAATTAAAAGAAAGTTAATTTTTGAATATTTTCATGTTTAGGGCAAAAACCCTAATTTTACTAAATAAAAGATATTAATTATTTATGATGTATTATATATAATATTTACTAATTATATACAAAAAAATAAATAAAAGAGAAGTATATTTGTCAAAAGGTATTTTTAATGTTAAATATTAATAAAAATAAAAATATATATATTTTGTATTTTTTAACCTAAATATACTAATATATATGTATGTATTTGTATTATTTACTAAATATATTGAATATGTACAAAATAATAATATTTAATATTTATAAAAAAAGTATATTTTATATAAAATATTTTCAGAAGATAAAATAAAATAAAAATTAGAAAATAAATGTATTTGGTATTATTCTAAACAAAATGCATTATGTATTTATTTATATATATAACTAACTAAAGCAAATAAATATCAAATAAAAATGAAAAAAATGTGGAAAAATGTTTTTTTTAATATTTTTATGCTTTAATGAAAAATAACAAATCAGAATCAAAAGTAAAAAAATTAAAAATAGCAAATGAAACTCAAAATGGGCCAGGGGGGTTCAAAAGTAGAAACAAAGTGCAAATAGGAAAATGAAACAGGCCCAGCCTATGAAGACTTTGTCTTCAACCTCAGAACCTGTATGAACAACAACAACACGCGTTTTCTATCTCCAGATTCCTTGATCTTTTGCCAAATCTTGCAACATGAAACCTGTAGAGCTTGAAGCCACGATTCTAGACATATAAAGAAATCAATCTAACTCTCAGAAATGAGAGAGAATTTCTTCTCCCCCAATTCCTGACCTAGTTTTTGTTCCATGTTCAGACATCAAATTCTCATAGCACACATAACATAAATGAAAACTAATTATATGGGCATGTTCAGGGCTATGAATGTGACATAATTTCTTCACAAATCTAAACCTAACAATGCCTGGATAGAGAGATACAAGTTCATGAACTTACCTGTTTAGTTGGAATCGTGTGCAACAATGGAGATGCTTACAAGGCAAGGTAATGATTTGTATAGCTTCCTTGATGTCTCAGGATGCTATTCCAACCTTTAGTTTGCTTGGAAACCAAGAGAATCGTGCTATGGTACTTCAACTGCAAAACAGAAAAATGAAAATGGTGATGTTGGCTAGGGATGTTACAGGTCGTGTTTAGGGCTTGGAACAGCTTCAAGGGATGATGCGGGATGTGTTTGAAGTGGTTTCAGCAAGAATGCACGAATGGAATGAACTATAGAAGTCCAACTGCAGCTTATGCCCTATTTTTGCAGTTTTATGGTGGTTCTGTGTTTGAGAAGGCAATGGAGATGGTTGGCTCGTGTTTTAGGTCAGGGTTGATGATTAGAAAATGTTCAATAACTTTGCTTAAGGTTCTCTTGACAGGAATGATAGTTGGTACGTGTTATGCAAGCTTTCTTCAACTTTAAGCAACAAAGTATCAAGTTGTCTTCTAGACTGATGCAGGCCCCCAATCTATGCTGCAACCTTTCCCCTTGATCAGTGTGTTTAGTTCATAAACTTGTGCCAAAAGGATTTGCATTGTACTTGCTTGGATTTGCATTTGACATAAAGTTCAACTTTTCCAAAATGGCTAATTTGCTTTTTCTATTTAAGGGTTAAACCTCCATGTAATGACCAAACTTATAGAACAACACCTTGGCACAAAGGATTAGCATTAAATTATGGAGTGTAGATAAGATAAAAGACCTGTAATCTAGTTTAAGGCATGCTGAGTTCAAAAATGCAAGGTTATGGACATGTAACTTGGTCATGAACAAAGTGAGTTTTTCCCAATTTGCCAAATTCGATTCTCCCTAACCATGAGGTTGTTTGATGAGTTCTTGGACATTTTGGAAAGCTTGGAATGTGTACTACAATCCATATTTGAAATTCAAATTGAAATTCCAAGTGGAAGCATGTGAAAAATGGTCTTGAAGTTAGGCAAAAATCCTGCCTAAAATGGTTCAAAATTTCTCTAAGTTAAGAATGGTTTGGTACCCTTGTTCCAAAAATTGTAACTTGAGCTACAAGCTTCTTTTGAGGAAACTTTGTGAATCAAAGTTGTATATTTTGCAATGGACTATAACTTTCATGTTTTGACTTTTGCTTGAATCCAAATGAATCTTGGTGAGAAAGTGGGACAAAGTTAGGAAAAAATTAGGGTTTTTCATAACTTAGAAAAATTCTAAGTTATGAAAAATCTTCATTTCAAACCCTAATTTGCAATTCTTGATTTCTTGATGCACAAGTTTCATGATTTAGCATGTTTTGATGAAAAATGAATCTTGACACTTGATTTTGACCAAAAAGTCAAAGTTTGACTTTTCAGTATACAGTCAAAATTGATCAATTGACTGGAAAATTCAACTGTCAATCTTGTGCATTTGGGATCTTTTGAACTTGTTGAGTATGTCAAGACAATTCCATGGGGTCCTTGAGTCCATATGTGAGCTTGGTTTGCCATTGGCTAGGTCAAACAGTCAAAAATTGCCTTTGTGCAGTCAAAACCCTAAAAATGACCATTTTGCCCTTTTGGTGATCTGATCAAATTTCTTGTGGAATTGTGATCCAAACTTGATCAAATGGTTCATATGAGTTCATAATGTTGATGTGGGTCAATTTCCATGAGATTTGACTGTCAATTGGCCACAGTTGACTTTTTCCCCAATACAGTTGATTTTTAGGTCAACTGTCCAATTGGCTGGGCAAAGTTTGGAATCAAGGCTTGAAACTTGGTATGGATAAACTTGGGAGTCCAACATGAAGCATGAAAGTCTTCTTAGGCATTTTAGGTCAAAATATCCTTGTGCAAACACAAACCCTAATTTGGGTCAACAGTGCTAGGAGAAGTCTTGCAGAGGAAACCCTAACTGGATCTTGAGCTCCAAGGGCCTTGTGATGAGAAAATGTTGAGAGAATGGGAGGGAAAATTTTGGGGTACAACAATATGCATTTGACATTAATTGCTGCTCATAAATATTTACATACGAAACAAAAGAAGATTACTTGTAATATCAGAAACAGGGGCAATTAAGATTTGTCCAAGCTTTACAGTTGCTCTGTCCACCGGGTACAAGGATAAATTTAGTCGAAGAATATGACTGAGGTACTTTCACTCCCCACAGAGTAAGAAAAGACAGTAATGTTAACTCTCCCCAGCTGAGACCCACAACTGTGAACGAGTCGGCAATATTCTCCCCAAGCAGAGTTTATCTACCATCAGCACTAAAAGGTCTTAATATCCCCAGCGGAGTATAAAAAATATATATCCCCAGTGGAGTCTGGAAAATCTTCCCTAGTGGAGTTTGGAGGATCATCCCCATTAGACTCTGGAAGATTGCCCCCAGTAGGGTCTAAAAGGTTATCCCCAGTGGAGTCGCAACTGAAAGATCATCCCCAGCGGAGTTCATTCCTTGCACAAACAAAAACTCAAACGCCCAACAAGATTCAGTATCGTCAGTAACGGTAATTCATCCCCAGCTGAATTTATCAGCGGAATCCTCTACAGAGCACCTCTTCCCCACAGAGTAATCTCCTCATCAGTTTATTCCCCAGCGGAATTACCCTCTCCTACAGGTTTATTCTCACAATCATCTTCATTCACTCTCCCCAGCCGAAGCGAAGAATTCAACTCTTTTCTCCAGCAGCTATCCGGGATTTATTTTCCCCAACTAAAAAACATTACATTTTCATACATCACGACACATGCATATACGCATCATACAACACAATCTCATTTACTTTGAGAACATCATTACTTGATACATATCATGCATTACATACAGCTAACCTTTACCTTTCCGGAAGGATACGATTAAATTCTCACAAAATTCAAAGCTATGAAGCTTTTACCTCGGTTAAATTACATACAGGTTCCTAAATCTCAGCAAAGCAGTTGAATTACAGACAAGTTCCTAAATCTCGGCAAAGCAGTTGAATTATGGACGAGTTCCTAAATCTCGGCAAAGTAGTTGAATTACGGACAAGTTCCTAAATCTCAGCAAAGTAGTTGAATTACAGACAAGTTCCTAAATCTCAGCAAAGTAGTTGAATTACAGACAAATTCCTAAATCTCAACAAAGTAGTTGAATTACGGGCAAGTTCCTAAATCTCAGCAAAGTAGTTGAATTATGGGCAAGTTCCTAAATCTCAGCAAAGTAGTTGAATTACGGACGAGTTCCTAAATCTCAGCAAAGTGGTTTCCTTAGTTGAATTACAGACAAGTTCCTAAATCTCAGCAAATTAGTTGAATTATGGACGAGTTCCTAAATCTCGACACCTCAGTTGAATTACGGACGAGTTCCTAAATCTCGACACCTCAGTTGAATTACGGACGAGTTCCTAAATCTCGACACCTCAGTTGAATTACGGACGAGTTCTTAAATCTCGACACCTCACTTGAATTACTGACGAGTTTATAAATCTCGACACCTCAATTGAATTACGGACGAGTTCCTAAATCTCGACACCTTAGTTGAATTACGGACGAGTTCCTAAATCTCGACACCTCAGTTGAATTACGGATAGGTTCCTAAATCTCGACACCTCAGTTGAATTACGGACGAGTTCCTAAATCTCGACACCTCAGTTGAATTACGGATAGGTTCCTAAATCTCGACACCTCAGTTGAATTACGGACGAGTTCCTAAATCTCAGCAAAAATGTTTTCTCCGTTGAGTACGGACGATCGAAGTACCTAAATATCAACAGAGATGATTCCTCAGTTGAGTACGGACGATCAAAGTTCCTAAATATCGACAGAGACGACTCACCAGCAGAATAACAGACTACGAAGCTCCTAAAATTCTACTTCTCTCAATAAAGGTCAAACTTCCTCAGCGGAATCTTCCTCAACAACGGGTATGCAAGCTCTCGCTAAGGAATCTCTTATGCAATCGACACTCCTTAAGATGGCATCTTTAAGCCCATCCTCCCGTCACCAATTTCCAAATGGCATCAGTAAGCCCATTCCCGACATCATAAGATAATTACCACTTCACGCGAGTGCAAATTTCTGGGCACTCTAGTGTTCAATCATCTTCCACCTTCGGATCACGAAAGGCATGAAAGCCAATCTACATCCTCAGGTTTAAGAAGACGGAACAGGGGCAGCTGTTGTACCCCAAAATTTTCCCTCCCATATTTCTCAAATCATTTCAAGAAAAATCTCCAAGTTGCTCAAGGTAGTCCAAGGGTTGGCCAGACAAGCTCTCTCCTATGGCAGTCTACCCCAAATTAGGGTTTCATTTTGCATCAAGATCCTTGAGTCCAAATGACCCCAAGTTCTCACCAATGTCCTAATATGTTCTCAAGATCATCCATGTCAAATTTCAAGCCTTGCAGAGGAAGTTTGCTCAGTCAATTGCTCAAAGATCCAAAAATCGACTATGCTAGCGCAAAAGTCAAATGTGACCCACATACAGTCAAACTTTAAGATTTTTGGTCAACATCCTCATTTTGAAGTATATTTCATCATTTGATCAAGGGTTGATCATGATTCATCAGGGATTGCTCATAATTCATCAAGACTCAAAAGTTGCTAAATTAGGGTTTTGTAGGAAAAGTCAACTCAACTTTGACCAAGCATAACTTTCTCATAATTTATGAGAAATGACCCATCCAAAGCTAATTTTTAAGAGGATGTAATTTACTACAATCCATCTTCATCTCCCAAGATCAAAATATGCACTCACAAGAAGTTATGAATTTGGACATTATAGGTCATTTTGAAAAGTCAACAAAAACACCTTTTTTTATCAAAGCTTCATACATGAGCATGGAATATCAAAATGAGATGAGAAAAAAAGTTTTGATTAGAGGACATCTCAAGCTTTCTAAAAAGTCCAAGAACACCTCCAAAGGTTCGAAATTGAGGAAGTTATGCATTGGTGAAGTTGACCTTTTTTGTAAAATTGCCAAAAGTCAACTATCCCCAAAACTTCAAATTTTGCCAAATGGGCCCATTCTTTTTCACTTGTTCTGAGTTGGCATCATAGCCCACGTGTTCTAGCCTTTGCTACTTTCCCATATTTTATTTTTATAATTTATTTTGGTTTTTTATTTGAATTAATTCAAATTAAATCAAATTAAATCCAAAATATTGATAACAAAGAATCTTGTAATTATTTCAGGCTTCGTTATACAGCTAGCATCATTCAAATTCGTGCCAAGACTTAGAGTGCACAAAAAGATTGAGAAAAGGCAATTTTGGAAAGTTGTTTAAAGCAAATCAAATCCATATCAAAATCATTGAAAGAAGAATATTTGGACAGGGTAATCAACCCTAATGCATTGTGTGATACATAAGGGCTGCATGCAGATCAAGCATAGAGAAAGAACAAAAGTCTGAAAATACAAAAAAAGTGTGAGATCGAAACAGAGGTTAGAGGCGTCCTCAAGGCTTGGTACTTGTCTCAATCTCTTCCTGGCAATCTCAGGAACCTAAAGCAAGCAAAACCACATGTTTTCAAGCCCTCCCATGCGTTGTAAGTCCTTCACGTTACACCCTTGTTCTTGAATTTGTATTTTGAAATGTAAGTGTTTGCTTGTTGGCATTAATTTTTGGTAAAACCAGATTTGCGAATGTCATGACTGATGTCATAACATTCTGGGATAAAGACAAATTCTGCAGAAGGAATGTTCTACAGGAACAACTCAGTATGAGTGAATATCATGATGATTAAGCTATGATCATATGTACTGAATTCTACCAAAATCAGTGAGCAGGATACATGATGTCATAACCAATGTTAAGACATCCTGTACTGATCAAGTTGTTGTGCAGATTTATTGTTCCTGAGAATTTTCAGGAATCTGGTGTGCTATTCTGAGTTGAAGTATATTGACTAGATCAGATGCTCACGTGGATATTAGGTTAACCTTGCTTAACCCTAATATGTTATTATGAAAGCCCAAGACCAAGTCTTTAGGTTAACTTTGGTTAACCCTAGCTATTTTTATGGAAGCCCAAAATGAAGAATAGACTGCATATATATTTCTCACGAATCCTAATAATGTGCAGCGCTTTTGAAGAAGATCAATAAGGCTTTTTGTAGATAGTTTTAGTAATTACTGTGAGCCAAGCAATTATCACTTGATAAGTGACTTGGAGTAGGATTTGGTTGTAAGGGTTGTTTATCACTCAAAGCTTTGAAGCACGAGTGTTGTGTCTCTTGATTAAAGCTTTGAAGCAAAATCAAGTGTGTGTATTGAAGAATGTCTTCATAATCTTATTAATCAGTAGATTAGTATCACTGTTGTGATTGATGGGGAGTGAGTAGGAACTCAGGTTTAAGTAGGACTTAGATTGAAGTTGCATTGGGTAGGTCTTAAGTGAAGGAGATAAACTGGTTGGTTTATTCCTAAATTAATACCTCTTATAGTGAATTTCCTCCCTGGCTTGGTAGCCCCCAGATGTAGGTGTTGTTATACACTGAACTGGGTTAACAATTGATTGTGTTCTTTATTGTCTTTTAAATTACTGTTTGGTTTGTGTACAATTTGTCAGATACAGTGTCATAACATTCACTGTGACATTAAGTATCTGTTGCCAGAATTTCAATTGGCATCAGAGCATGCACCCTGCCTGTCTTTCTGGGTGAGATCTAGGGATATTATTTTCTGGCGCTATGGACAAGGAAGGAGGACTTGGGAACAAACCACCTATTCTGGATGGATCAAACTATGACTACTGGAAACCTCGTATGATTGCCTTCTTGAAGTCACTGGACAATAAAGCTTGGAGAGCTGCTGACAAAGGATGGAACCATCCCACCATAACTGGTAAAGATGGGACGACTAGTCTGAAACGTGAGGAAGAATGGAGCAAAGAAGAAGAATAGTTAGCCCTGGGTAACTCTAAAGCATTGAATGCCTTGTTCAATGGAATTGATAGAAACATATTCAGACTAGTACATCAATGTGAACTAGCCAAGGATGTTTGGGACACTCTCAAAACCACCCATGAGGGTACATCCAAAGTAAAAATGTCAAGACTTCAGATGCTCACTACCAAATTTGAGAATCTAAGGATGAAGGAAGATGAGACCATTCATGAGTTTCACATGAACATCTTGGAAATTGCCAACACCTCAGGAGCATTGGGAGAAAAAATGTCAGGAGAAAAGCTGGTGAGAAAGATTCTCAGATCCTTGCCTAAAAGGTTTACAATGAAAGTGACTGCTATAGAGGAAGCCCAGGATATCTACAACTTGAAGGTTGATGAACTCATTGGTTCACTTTAGACATTTGAGATGGGGATCAGTGACAATGTTTACAAGAAAAACAAGAGCATGGACCTTGTATCCAATACTGAAGATGAAAGCAAGGAGAGTGATGAAGAAAATATATCAGAAGCTATAGATATGCTTGGAAGGCAATTCAACAAACTCATCAAGAGAATGGACCCAAAGTTAAGGTCAAATGTCAAGAACATTTCCTCTGACATTAACAGATCCTATGACTCCAGCAGAAGAACTAAGTCTGAAGAAAAGGGGAATCAAAGCAGAGGAATCCAATGCCATGGATGTGAAGGATATGGGCACATTCGAGCTGAATGTCCTACCTTTCTAAAGAAACAAAAGAAAGGAATGTTTGTTACTTGGTCTGATGGTGACTCAGAAAGTGGCTCTGAAGAAGAATCTGCTAAACTAGTTACTGCACTATCTGGTGTTTGTAACTCTGATGATGATTCTAGTGACGAGGAAGTGACATTTGAAGAACTTGCTGACTCCTATAATAAGCTATGTATCAGAAGTGCTAAAGTCTGTCAGCAAAATGAGAAACAGAAAAAGCTCATAGTGAAGTTGGAGGCTGAGAAGAAGGCAAACACTGCTACTATAAGCCATCTCAAAGGTGATGTTCTAATGTTGAACTCCAAACTTGATCAGATGACTAAGTCTGTCAAGATGTTAACAACTGGAACTGACAAGTTGGAAGAAATCCTTCAGGATGGACAAAATGCAGGAAACATGTCCGGTCTAGGATTTATGGCTGCAAAGAAATCTGTTGTTGACAAGAAGAAGACCAGGCCTAATAAATAAATGTCAAAACAGATGTCACAACATAGGACTCAACATCAAGAACAGAGAAATATGAAGAAAAAGTATCAAAGATGGAGATGTCATTATTGTGGGAGGTTTGGTCACATAAAGCCATTCTGCTTCAGATTATATGGATATCCTAATCAGACCCCATATGTCAAACCTAAGACTAACAAGGCACCATATACTCAACAGTGGAAGAAAAAGACTGCATCCCTGATAGCTCACACCTCCCTTAGAGTTTATGCCAAGGAAGACTGGTACTTTGACAGTGGATGCTCTAAACACATGACTGGAATCAAGAATCTGCTGAATGATATTAAACCTCATACTACTAGTTATGTCACTTTTGGAGATGGTGCTAGAGGAGAAATCAAAGGAGTTGGAAACTTGGACTGCCCTGGAATTCCAAACCTAAATGAAGTGTTGCTGGTAAATGGTTTGACTGCTAATCTCATAAGTATCAGTCAATTATGTGATCTAGGATTCAAGGTCAACTTCACCAAGTCTGAATGTCTTGTAACTAATGAAAAACGAGAAGTTGTAATGAGAGGAGTCAGATCAAAATACAACTGTTACTTATGGGAGTCTGAGAACACTAATTACTTTTTTGTGTGCTCTATAGCCAAAGAAGAAAAGGAAGTGAAACTGTGGCACCAAAAACTTGGTCATTTACATCTTAGAGGGATGAAAAAGATCATATCCATGGAGGCTGTCAGAGGGATTCCAAGGCTTCAGATTGATGAAGGGAGAGTCTGTGGTGAATGTCAGGTTGGAAAGCAAACTAGAATGTCACATTCAAAGACAAGACATCTGACCACCTCTAAGGTGCTAGAACTTCTACATATGGATCTGATGGGTCCCATGCAGGTGGAAAGTCTTGGTGGAAAGAGATATGCCTATGTCGTTGTGGATGATTTTTCCAGATTCACCTGGATAAACTTCATTAGGGAAAAGTCTGATGTATTTGATGTATTTGAGGAATTGTGCAAAAGAATTCAAAGAGAAAAAGAAGGATGCATTGTCAGAATCAGAAGTGATCATGGTAAGGAATTTGAAAATAGTAAGTTTGATGAGTTCTGTTCCTCAGAAGGAATCAATCATGAGTTCTCTTCACCTATAACTCCTCAACAAAATGGAGTTGTGGAAAGGAAAAACAGGACTATACAGGAATCTGCCAGAGCAATGATACGTGCCAAAAAGCTTCCTATTCATTTTTGGGCTGAAGCTATGAATACAGCATGTTATATCCACAACAGGGTCACCTTGAGAAAGGGAACATCATCCACCCTTTATGAACTATGGAAAGGAAGAAAGCCTACAGTGAAGTACTTCCATGTCTTTGGGAGCAAATGCTATATTCTGACAGATCGTGAACAAAGGAGAAAGATGGACCCTAAAAGTGATGAAGTAATATTCCTAGGATACTCTACCAATAGCAGAGCATATAGGGTGTTCAATTCCAGGACCAAAGTTACGATGGAGTCTATAAATGTCATAGTTGATGATCACCATGAGGAAACAAATGTCCCATATGATGTTGAGACATTATTTGAGACTTCAACACAAGTGTCTAAAAAGGATGATGTGCCTAATCCTACTCCATCAGAGTCTGAATCAAAGGAAGCTAACAAAGACCCTTCCATCAGAATTCAGAAAGATCATCCTAAGGAACTCATCATAGGAGATCCTAACAGTGGAGTCACTACAAGATCTAGAGAAATCATCACAAACTCTTGTTTTGTGTCTAAGATTGAACCAAAAAATGTTAAAGAGGCTTTGACTGATGAATACTGGATTGGAGCAATGCAAGATGAATTGAACCAGTTCAAGCAACATGAAGTATGAGAGTTAGTTCCTAGACCAGAAGGAACAAACATCATTGGCACAAAGTGGATCTACAAGAACAAGTCAGATGCTAAAGGAGTTGTCACCAGGAATAAGGCAAGGCTTGTTGCTCAAGGATACACTCAAGTTGAAGGGGTTGATTTTGATGAGACTTTTGCTCCTGTAGCCAGACTGGAATCAATCAGACTTCTCTTGGGAGTTACTTGTCTCCTTAAGTTCAAGCTGTTTCGGATGGATGTGAAGAGTGCCTTCCTAAATGGGTACTTAAATGAAGAAGTGTATGTGGAACAGCCTAAAGGGTTTGTGGATCCAAACTGTCCTGATCATGTCTACAAATTGAGGAAAGCATTATATGGTCTGAAACAAGCTCCTAGAGCCTGGTATGAAAGGTTGACAAAGTTCCTCACTAACAAAGGATACAGGAAAGGAGGTTTGGATAAAACTCTTTTTGTCAAGGATGAAGGAGGAAAGATAATGGTAGCTCAAATTTATGTTGATGACATAGTGTTTGGAGGAATGTCAGATAAAATGGTTAAACATTTTGCTAACAAGATGCAAGCTGAATTTGAAATGAGCCTCATGGGAGAATTGACCTACTTTCTTGGACTACAAGTCACACAGATGGAAGACTCAATTTTTGTCTCAAAGCAAGTATGCAAAGAATATTGTCAAGAAGTTTTGGATGGAGAATGCCAGTCATAAAAGGACTCCTGCACCTACTCATTTAAAGTTGTCCAAAGACACAGGTGGGGCAAATATGGATCAAAGTTTGTACAGAAGCATGATAGGAAGTCTGCTATACTTAACAGCCAGCAGACCTAACATTGCCTTTGCAGTTGGAGTATGTGCAAGATACCAGGCTGAACCCAAAGTAAGTCACATCAACCAGGTGAAAAGAATTCTGAAGTATGTGAGTGGAACTTACAATTATGGCATGATGTACTCTCATGGATGTGAACCAATTCTGTCTGGTTATTGTGATGCTGATTGGGATGGTAGTGCTGATGATAGAAAGAGCACCTCTGGAGGATGCTTATTTTTGGGAAATAATCTTGTTTCTTGGTTCAGCAAGAAACAAAACTGTGTGTCTCTATCTACTGCTGAAGCTGAATACATAGCAACTGGTAGCAGCTGTTCTCAAATGATCTGGATGAAACAGATGCTGACTGAGTATAATGTCACACAAAATGTCATGACATTGTACTGTGACAATTTGAGTAATATTAACATATCCAAGAATCCTATACAGCACAACAGGACTAAGCATATTGACATTAGACATCACTTCATCAGAGATCTTATGGAGGAGAAGGTGATTAAGCTGGAACATGTTGCCACTGAACTACAACTGGCTGATATTTTTACCAAGGAACTTGATGCTAGTCAGTTTGAGAATTTACGGGGCAAGCTGGGTATTTTCCAATATGAAGAGATGTAGCAATTAATTTTGCTTAATACAAGGTTTGAAAGAGATATTTTAATCAAGTTTATTCTGATTGGGCTAATCATTTGTTTCCCTCTTTCTTTCCAAAAGTTTAAGAAGAGGAATAGACATATTTATATCTCCCTCTTCTCAGTTTGCTGCATCACTCTCCATTCCCTTAAAAGAAAATTTCACACTCGCTGTCACTTGTATTCTCAATATCTCAATATGTCTCAACAATCTGTGTCATCATCTTCATCAAAGGCAACTGCGTCTTCCTCACCCACTGACACCGAACCTAGGGCAAACGTAAACCCCATGGATGCTGATGTTCTTGAGGTAACTCCACTTTGTGCAATGGCAGTTGATCCTACTAAGGTCAAGAAGCTGTGAACCAGAACAAACTTTGATTATGGCAACTACATCTTTGATCAAACAATGAAACATGCTGAGAGCTGTACTATTAAAGGCCATATTTCTTTTCCCTCTCTCCTGTGTGGTATAATCATTGATCAGTATCCTGATATTCTGGTTGAAAAGGACTTTGTGTGCAAAAGAGCCCCTGCACTTGGGTTTCACTATAAGTTGTTTCAGGGAACACATGTCCCTGATATTGTTATGACATCTGCTGAGACATCAAATGTCAAAGCTCATTCCAAGAAAGCTGATGTTATAGCTGTTATAAAAGAAACCTGCAGAGAGCTTGATGCAAGAAAAATGACTCTTGAAGAGCTGATTACTAGTCTGGAACAGGAGGAGAATGAAGAACAAATGAGGGAAGAGGATGCTGATGAAGAACAACATGATGGTTCTGCAAGAAGCTCACCAGAAGATGCTGCTGAAAATAGTGCTTCCTCAGGGGATGACAGTACCTGAAGGTCTGTGTTTGCTGAGTTGTAAAGATTGATGCTGGAACTTGCTGCTGCTATTTGATACCTTCTCTCTGTTTCTGTGTATTTTGGATTTCCTTTTGATAACTGTATAACTTGAAGTACTAGATCCTTTGGCATCTTTATGGCTAAAAAGGGGGAGAAGTAATTATGGTAATTTTGGTAGAATTGGATATTGGGAGTTAGATTAGCTGTTATTAAAAAATTATGCTGCATGTTGCTTCTGCATTCTAATCTCTGATTGTTTAGAGGTTTTAGCCAAAAATTTGCCAAAGGGGGAGTTTGTAAGTGTTTGCTTGTTGACATTAATTTTTGGTAAAACCAGATTCGCGAATGTCATGACTGATGTCATAACATTCTGGGATAAAGACAAATTCTGCAGAAGGAATGTTCTACAGGAACAACTCAGTATGAGTGAATATCATGATGATTAAGCTATGATCATATGTACTGAATTCTACCAAAATCAGTGAGCAGGATACATGATGTCATAACCAATGTTAAGACATCCTGTACTGATCAAGTTGTTGTGCAGATTTATTGTTCTTGAGAATTTTCAGGAATCTGGTGTGCTATTCTGAGTTGAAGTATATTTACTAGATCAGATGCTCACGTGGATATTAGGTTAACCTTGCTTAACCCTAATCTGTTATGATGAAATCCCAAGACCAAGTCTTTAGGTTAACTTTGGTTAACCCTAGCTATTTTTATGGAAGCCCAAAATGAAGAATAGACTGCATATATATTTCTCACAAATCCTAATGGTGTGCAGCGCTTTTGAAGAAGATCAATAAGGCTTTTTGTAGATAGTTTTAGTAATTACTGTGAGCCAAGCAATTATCACTTGATAAGTGACTTGGAGTAGGATTTGGTTGTAAGGGTTGTTTATCACTCAAAGCTTTGAAGCACGAGTGTTGTGTCTCTTGATTAAAGCTTTGAAGCAAAATCAAGCGTGTGTATTGAAGAATGTCTTCATAATCTTATTAATCAGTAGATTAGTATCACTGTTGTGATTGAGGGGGAGTGAGTAGGAACTCAGGTTTAAGTAGGACTTAGATTGAAGTTGCATTGGGTAGGTCTTAAGTGAAGGAGATAAACTGGTTGGTTTATTCCTAAATTAATACCTCTTATAGTGAATTTCCTCCCTGGCTTGGTAGCCCCCAGATGTAGGTGTTGTTATACACTGAACTGGGTTAAAAATTTATTGTGTTCTTTACTGTCTTTTAAATTACTGTTTGGTTTGTGTACAATTTGTCAGATACGGTGTCATAACATTCACTGTGACATTAAGTATCTGTTGCCAGAATTTCATGAAATTTAGGCATTGTTGACATGAATTGATGGCATGTTCTTAATCTACAAATCATTTGCAAGCTTTTGACATTACCCAGTTGCATTTTAATGGTCTGTAACGAAATCCACCATTGTTAGGGTTTCGTATTTGGTTTTATGGCTTTTTGTTTCAGGAATAATTAGCCTTCATAATGGGTATGGTTGCAATCAGGAGGATGAGACGACCTCAACCGTGGTCTTAGATATCATTTCCATGGCCTGTAGGAGATTTTGGATGAACCCCTATTTGTAGCGACGGACATTTGTCTGTAGGTATAAGTGGATCAACTTTTAGCCACGGTTCAAGAACAGGGATGAAGGCGTGTCGTCCCACCATTCGTCCATTCAAACGAGCGCGCATTTTTTTAATTTCTGACCACTAACTTTTGTTTTTATATATTATTATTACTTTGTATTTTATTAACAAATAGAACAACGCAACCTAGTGGTTGCCACGCAGGATTTCAAGGCATTGGAGGCTGGAGGTCAGGGGTTCGATCCCTGCCTCCAGCATTTGTTATTTTTCTTAATTATTTCATGTAACCATATGCACGCTCAAGCCTAATGTCCACCATATTCCCTTACCATCCAGCATGCCATATGGCAAGATGGCTAGATCTGGTGGCCATCATTGAAGGTACACCATGGGCCAAGTCAATGCACACGCATGGGATCAGAAAAGTCAAATGGACCTTCATCAAATGGGCCAGCAAATTGTTATTCACACCAAATAAATCAGGCCCATCTCTCTTTTTCTTTTATATTTATTTTCATATAATTATGTTTAATTAATTACTAACCAATAAATTAATTCTTTTTTTTTATCAAAAATCATAAAAATATTTTTTACCCAATTAAATTTCAGAAATTTTTATTTTTCATTAATAAATATTATTTAAATTAATTAGGTTATTAATTATAAATAACCTTCATTTACTTTGCAAATATTTAAAATTAATTAGAAATCAATAGGTTTTTATCATTAATTTGATTATTTTATTTCTTTCCTAAAATAATCAAAAATCCAAAAAATATGTCATTAATTATTTTTTGTATTAATTAATTTAATAACCAATTAATTTAGCTTTTAAATTTAGGATTTAACTTCTTTTCTTAAAAATAATAAAAACAACAAAAACATTTCTTTTAATTAGGAGGGTCAAAACCCTAAGTTTTGCTTTCGATTCAATTTCTCGCGCGATTTATTTTTCTTTATCCAAATTATTGTATCTGCTCCCGGTTTGTAATAATTTTAAATAGGACATTTACTTTTAGAATTTTTTTTTATTAATAACCATGTATTAAAATAATATTTCGCAAATAACCGGGTTTCGGAAAAAATTATGCAAATAACCATGTTTCAGATGACTCCCCAAAGGAGGAGCCATCTCACTTGGCGCCTCCACCTAGGGTTTTGCCCTAGGCGCCATCTCACTTGGCGCCTCCCTTGGCTTTTAGCCAAGTGAGATGGCGCATGCTCCTTAAAAGTGAGAGGAGGCGCCATCTCACTTGGCTCCTAAGGCAAAACTAGGGCAAAATGTTGTTTTATAAATAATTCATCCGTTTCTCGGAAATTTCTCACACTTTCTCGCAATGTATTTTTATTTTGTACTCTGTTATTTGCGTCATAACATCGCATATGATTTTTAGCAGAGATGGTTACGTTATCTTCTCTGCCACGAAACCTGCGATGAAAATGAAATTCTGGCACATTCACTCCATGGAGCGTCTGAAGCGGGAGTTGATGCGATGGCTAGATGGAGACATTGCGGAGGGGGGAAAATTCGAAGGATCCAGCGAAAACGAACAACAACCTCACATGCGACAGGAAGACCTAATGTGTGGTTGGAGGAAGTCAAAGCAGACAGCTATGTAATGTTGATGATGCATGGGTTAGATGAAATTGTGTTAACAATTGTAATTTCGTAGATGGAATATCGTTAATTATTTTTGTACGCGTTATATTAATTGTAGCAAAATCTGTTATCGGAAAACTCAAATGTTTACAACACAATTATGAAAAGATTTTATGTATTACAATATTTATGTGGTCGAGGCAGACGCCCGATTCGGACAGTTTTTGCGATTGTGTCCGACCTGACGGCATAAACCACACTTTCTTTCCAACCTGTCAAGATCGTCCATTTCTGTTGTGATGCGCTTACTTTTGGGACGACCCTTCTTGTTCCTTCGCATTTGGTCATTGTGCCACACTATTTCGCCGTCGTATGCAGGCCAATAATCTGGTTTTGCTACCAAAGGAAAGTTGTTGTTGTAAACATTGAGCAACGTTTCAGATTTGTAAACGTTTGACAGAAGTTGCAGCGCGTCTTGATGGGTATGAGCACAAGCGGCAATGACATGAGAGCAAGGCATACGAAATGCTTGAAACCTACCACAATCGCACCATTGAGAAGGTAAAATGACCCTATATTCTTGTCTTGGCAGGCCTTCATTGTGGTCGATTGTCTCTTTCACAATGAAGTTGTGGCTGTGTCGGTCAAACCGTATAACCATATGAGTGTTGGCTTTAGCACTTTCAGCCTTAATGTATTTCATGCAGCTTTCACTCCATAGTTGTCCAGATTGCAACACCGCATTCCACATTTCACCTCTTTTTGCAAATAACGCAGCCATCCTAAAATACGTAGATTTTACCAAGGCATTGATTGGGAGGTTTCGTATGCCTTTGAATACCCCATTCATTGATTCAATAAGATTCGTTGTCATATGCCCCCATCTTTGGCCATTGTTGTATGACCTAGTCCATTTTTCCACCGGAATATTGTCGATCCACCTACCGGCTTCTGGATTAGACAAACGGATCTCGTTGCGGTAATATTTGAATGTGGGTTGTGTCAATGCATATCCCGCATTCATAACCGCTTTCCTCAATGTTTTGTCCTTGACCTCCCTCGAGAAATTTTGGACGATATGCCTAACGCAATAGACATGCGTAGAAGGAGGGTCATGTCAACCATTTGCTGGATTATTGTAGGCACTTTCAATGGAGGCATGTCTGTCCGAGATCAAACATAGATCTGGTTGAGGAGCCACGTGTGTCCGCAGATTTTTCAGGAAAAAGCTCCAAGCACCACCGGTCTCCCCCTCGACAAGGGCAAAGGCAGTGGGGAAAATGTTGTTATTGCCATCTTGTGCAACTGCCATCAATAGCGTGCCTTTGTACTTCCCATACAACCAAGTCCCATCAATTTGTATAATTGTTTTGCATGATGCAAACCCTGTGATGCATGGTTGAAATGCCCCAAACACGCGACTGAATATTCTGTTGCCATTCAGTAGACTACCATCTTGGGCGTACGCTGGCAATGTTTCCAGAACGTAAACACTACCTGGAGAATACGTCTTGAGTGCATTCAGGTAGCGGGGAAGTTCTCGGTATGACTCCTCCCAGTTTCTGTACACCCTTTCAATCGCCTTAGTCTTTGCTAACCACGCCTTACGGTAAGACGAAGTGTAGTTAAAAACCATGGTGATGTGGGAGATAATTGTTTTCACCTTCAAAGATGGGTCGTTGTTGACCAGGGGTAGGATTTCTTGACAGATTAGATCATATTTAAGTTTTCGGTGGTCCTGTGATTGAGTGGAACTTACACAAGTGTGGGTAGTCATGGAACCTATGACCCAGCAGTCACCCCTTAATCTGTATGATGCGGTCAGCTTGAACATACAGTCAGGGTGGACACACTTGATCTTGTACCTTTCCGGGTTGACACGATCCACCTTAAAATCAACCGAGTTGAGCATGTGAAATTTTTTAATGGCCCTGATGCATTCTTCTCTATTACGAAACTTGTCCTTCTCTTTTAAATTTTCATCCGACTGCATATACGGATTGAAAAATAAGTCAGTAGAAGGTTCATCTCCACCCATGTTGAAGTTTGTCATGTGCGGAAGTGGTGTGTAGATTTTGTTTGCAGGAATACTAGGGATGCCATCATCATCGGAATCATCATTCACCATTTCATCAAACTCTAACTCGTTATCTTCTTCTTCATCATCAACTGCATCTACCTCAGCTTGTTCATTCTCCAAAGGATCAACCTCCTGTGTCACCTGAGGCTCTCGCAGCAAAACGTACAACTCAATAGAGTCGTATCCTGAATAGACATGGCTGGAAATCATATTCTGGAGATCCTAGTCATCTTGAACTTCAACCTTATAAAAAATTACTTGGTTGTTTCCAAAGAAAACTGGATTTTGATAAAATATTTGGGACACCGAGCCTCGTTCAAGTTTGGCCTCCAATCTTTTTTTGAAGTACGAGAAATTGGCTTTCCCGTTTAAGAGAAATAAGATGTTGTCTGTGTCTCTAAACAAAAACCCAACGGTGGGACAAATGTATGTCTCACCGTTGAAATATGCTTTGACGACAAATTGTGGTGAATAGGCCATTGCGTAGAATTGTTTTAAGGTTTGAAGCTTGGAATGTTTGAGGTTTATTGATTGTATGAAGGTTTGAATGTTGTAATGTTTGAAGGTTGGAATGTTTGAATTTTATGAGTGATTCGAAGGTTGGAATGTTTGATTGTTTGCAGGTTTGAAGGTTTGGTTGTAAGAACGTTTGAAGGTTGGAAGATTTGATAGATTATGTGAATCAATGTTATGATAAACGTAAGGCTAAAAATTTCAATTAAGTAAGGATGCAACCCCCCAAGGCTGCCAATAATGTTACATGCAAGGAATCCCAAAGGTTGTCACGTAGCCTGAGCCTAGGCTGCAACAAAGGACACCTCTTATTCGCCAATTGGGGTGGCGACACCATTCATTTTTGTACTCTTTCGCCAAGTCCAATGGCGCCTCCCTTACTGTCCAATCGTGATACATGCATGCATATGTGTAACCCCCTAGGCTGCCACCTAGCCTGCCCCAAGTCTGCACCTACACATGTATTTTGTAAGTCTCCTCCCATCAACTCTAATGGGCTTACATGCACTAATGCAAGGAATCCCAAAGGCTGTCACGTAGTCTGAACCTAGGCTGCAACAAAGGACACCTCTTATTCGCCAATTGGGGTGGCGACACCATTCATTTTTGTACTCTTTCGCCAAGTCCAATGGCGCCTCCCTTACTGTCCAATCGTGATACATGCATGGGCTGCCACCTAGCCTGCAATAGTGACACATTTCATTTTTTGTACATGCATGCATGCATATGTGTAACCTCCTAGGCTGCCACCTAGCCTGCCCCAAGTCTGCACCTACACATGTATTTTGTAAGTCTCCTCCCATCAACTCCAATGGGCTCACATGCACTAATGCAAGGAATCCCAAAGGCTGTCATGTAGCCTGAACCTAGGTTGCAACAAATGACACCTCTTATTCGCCAATTGGGGTGGCGACACCATTCATTTTTGTACTCTTTCGCCAAGTCCAATGGCGCCTCTCTTACTGTCCAATCGTGATACATGCATGGGCTGCCACCTAGCCTGCAAGAGTGACACATTTCATTTTTTGTACATGCATGCATGCATATGTGTAACCCCCTAGGTTGCCACCTAGCTTGCAAATGTGACACTTCGCAGGCATGCAAGCACAAGCAACCACTATATCAAATTTATTTGCCTATAAATACATACCATATGATACATCTCTCACACCCACACAAGTCTCACTCTTTGCTACGAAATATTTCATAAGTCTATCATAATCTCTATCTCTTCCTAAGTCTTTCATACTCTCAAGCATTTTAAACAATGACTCTTCTAACAATGGGCGATACTCACAGAGGCACAAGGGAAAACATTGCCGCATTTGTAAGTTTATTTTTTGGTTATACATTTTTCATACTTCAAATAACGCGTTGTTCATCTTAATTAATCTTACACATGTTACATTATGAACTCAGGACATAAAAAGATTCAGAATCCGTTCGCACAACTACCTGGCTCCCGACCCATTTATCGGCCCATATCTGGAATACACAGGTTTTGGACATGTCATAAAGATCTCCAACTGCACCATTGACTCGAAGTTCATTATTGCAATGTTAGAAAGGTGGAGACCGGAGACCCATACATTCCACCTACCAATAGGTGAACGTACCATCACGCTAGAGGATGTGTACATGCTACTAGGTCTCCCTGTCGACGGTAAGGCCGTGAACGGGTCGGTTCAACAACCCAACTCTCAGTGTGAAGAACTGTTGGGCAGGGATATGGTAGAAGGTGGTGGTGCGAGAGGGTAGGGAATACTACTAACTGAGCTGAAAAGTCATTATGCAAGTTTGGAATTAAATGAAAATTCCTTCGAGAATGACAGGGTAGTAAAAGCCAGAACTTATATTATGATACTTTTTGGTACATTTTTATTTCCCGAAAGTACGGGAAATAGTGTAAATTTTATGTATTTACATTTACTAAGAAATTTTGAAAAAACAAGAAAATATAGTTGGGGTTCTGCAGTTTTAGCCCACCTATACAGTTCCTTGTGCAAAAACGCAGTCAAGGAAAAATGTACATTTTATGGGTGCGTTTTTTTACTACAAGCCTGTGGTTGGTGGAGGATGGAGTCCTTAAACCCCGTCAACAACAACACTTTCGGTTTCCCGTACGCAACAAAGTAAGTCATCAAGTTATAACATTTATAACTATTCATCTCTTCACCAAATATATGCTAAGAATAAAATGTTTCTCATTTCCTTTAGGTACTGCGTGAAGGGTATGGATTACGGCAAGAATCCAAGATTCAATGTCGCACTCTACCGCAATCTGTTGGATCACTTAGGCCCGGATGACGTACGTCATAGCTTTTAACTTTTGCTCAATTAAATTATTTATACATTACTTTTGCGTTAACCTGATTTAAATTTTATCGCAGTTCGTCTGGAGACCATATTTGGGTTTGGGCCATGATCCAAACCCGGAGGATGCAACAACGTGGACCGCGAAGACTGCAATCATTCGGTTCAACATTGTGGAGATGCACCACAGCGACCGTGTGAAGATGCAGTTCGGAATGCATCAAGAGATACCAAGTGATCCAACTTGTTTGTCCCCATGGTATCTTAAAAGGGTCGACGCCCAGTGGGGTCTTACCAACTGGAAAGACTTCGCTACGGAGTGGTGTAAGATGTGGCAGAGGCGTCACCGCTATGTCTTGCAATTCCCGGTTTTCCTTATTCAAGGTAATATGCGACACTCGGATCAATATTTGTCTTGGTACAGGTCGGTTAGTAACCCTGAAATGCATGTGTCTCATCCAAGGTACTTGGTTGACCCACGCACACAATGGGCACAACCCTCGTTTCCCCAACAACAAACCCAAAACCCATCAACCTCCCACCAACCCCTAAGAAGAAACAGACCCACAAACACCCAACCACAGTCCCCACCACAACACAATTACACTCAAATGTCACACAACCAACCACAATCACCACCACACTACCAATACCCCGATATGCCTCACACCCAACCACAATACCAATCCCAATACCAACACACCCACATACCCCACACACAATTTCAGTCTTCCACATATCCCAATATGGGCCCCTCAACATCCAGCCTTAGCCCTGATATGGGAATGTCGGAAGATTACGAACAAACTGACCCAGCCTACCATCAACCACAATATCACCAAACCACCCAACATCCTCAATACCAAACACCCCAAGATCCATTTCCTTTCTACCCACTGTACTCAGACGATCAATGCTACAGACCCACTATGGAACCCCACCCACCGCCAACACAACCAAACTTTAAGGGTATGGGTAACCGACTGTACCAAAGCGGATCTTCTAGATATGGAGATCTGACTGATTTTATGGATCCAGACCACATTGACTTCGCTGGGCCATCGACCTTGCCGCAGCAGGAAACGCGACGACACCCAGCACGAGAAAGGCGAGGACGGGGATGCGGAACCGGGGGTCATTACCGGGTTCCGGGGGATCACTGATTTATCTGTTTTTTTTTTCCTGTATTTTTTTATCCATTTTTTTAATCTGTTTTTTTATCTGTTATTTTAATGTAATACATTTGGATGTAATTATTTATTTTTTTAATAAAAAGTCCATTTTGTTGATCCTCTGTCCAACACGCAACGCACCGGACAAAAAAAAAATCAATTTTTGCCCTAAAAATACACCTAGGCGTCATCTCACTTGGCTTAGGGCATGCCCTAAGCACATAGGCGCCAAGTGAGATGGCACCTCCCCTTAAAATATAGGTGCATGCGCCATTTCAGATGGCTCCTCCTTTGGGGAGTCATCTGAAACATGGTTATTTGCGTGTATTTTTTTCGAAACGCGGTTATTTGCGAAATATTATTTTAAACTTGGTTATTAGTAAAAAAAATTCTTACTTTTACCGCTTTTATTTTCAAAGGGTTGTTTTTGGCGATGTAAATATCCGACGCCTTGTAATAATTTAGTTTAATTTCCGCCTTTAATTTCTGCAAATATTCAACTGCTAGATGTTTGGTAATAGGGTTTGCATGACAAGAATGAATGTCTAATTTAAAACAGTTAGATCACCCTAAATATGTGTAAAGATAAAAATAACTGAAATCAATACACCCGCACATGCGCACTCCTAGGGTACACCCCACTTGGTTGTCTTTGTAAACGGTCATTAAGTATAGGAGGTTTTAGAGGCCGCCCTCTTGTCTAAAAGATCATAGTTGCCTCGAAATGGTTGCCTCTGATATCGTTGCCTCAGATAAACGATCTAAGACATTAGGGTAACCGCTAAGACGTCCTAACGTTGCTTTAGTGACTGTATGTCCCTCTCTCGAATTGACCCTCAAACTCCAACGACAGTGCTACCTACTCACTAATAGTGGGATAGCATTGTCTAAAGGAAACAAACATAGAACGATTCCTTTTTCGAGTAGGTAGATTAGTTCTTAGATACTTGCTCATCCAAAACAAAACTTTTTCACACTTACACACTTTTACGAACAAGTTTTCAAAAACACTTCATTACACTCTTGAGGACATAAGCAAGAGTTAAATCGAAGTTAAAACAAAAACTTTTCAAAACCCACAAACACAAAGAAAACAATTTTGAAAACAATGAGCAAGTACCTAAGAGCCCGTAGATAACTACGGATAGAAAGGATACTAATATCTTCCCTTTCTATAATCTACCCCCCATACTCAAAAATATCTCGAAAAAGGAATTTTTCTGTGCTTTTTTCCTTTCCTTGTTGGATAAAATAAAAGTCGGTGGCGACTCTTGCTTACCGCGACATTTTGCGAAAACAAACGCAAAACGCAAACCAACATTCCAAAAACAGTCAGTTCTTCCCACTGTATCACACCCTACTACCCAGGTTCCTTCTCACAGCCCTACCACCCATGTTTTATTCTGAAGCAGCCCTACTACCCAGGCTTTATTTCGAAGTAACCCTACTACCCAGGTTCCTTCTCATAGCTCTACTACCCAGGCTTTGTTTCGAAGTAATCCTACTACCAAGGTTCCTTCTCATAGCCCTACTACCCATGCTTTATTTCGAAGTAACCCTACTACCCAGGTTCCTTCTCACAGCCCTACCACTCAGGCTTTATTCTGAAGCAGCCCTACTACCCAGGCTTTATTTTGAAGTAACCATACTACCCAAGTTCCTTCTTATAGCCCTACTATTCAGGCTTCTTTTATGAATTACCTGATGCAATTTTACATGGACTTGTTCTAAGAAAGCCCTATACAAGCTCCTTCTCTTTTATCTCCGAACAACAGTTTACAACAATGTAAAACCTGGACCCGACCGGATACGGTCGATTTCATATTCCCTAGTAAGTCGCTGTAAAACCTGGACTCGACCAGATAACAACTCACTTTTGTCTCATCAATCAATAGTTAATTCCCCAGTAGAGTAATGGAAAACTGAAGCTCCTAGACTCTATTTCCCAGGATATAAATCAACATTCCCCGACGAAGTCCTCCCCAACGGCAGGTACAGGAATTCTCGCAAAGGAATCTCTTATGCAACCGATCTCTTTTCTGGATGGCATCTTTAAGCCCATCTCTGACGATTCTCCATTGTCTTTCAAATGGCATCTGTAAGCCCATTCCCGATATTATCGATCGACATTCACTTTATGCGAGTGCAAATTTCTAGGCACTCTAGTATTCAATCATCTTCCACCTTCAGATCACGAAAGGCAGACAAGCCAATCTACATCCTCAGGTTTAAAAAGATTGAACAGGGGCAGCTGTTGTACCCCAAAATTTTCCCTCTCATTTTATTCAACACATGCCCATTGAGGTCCCCAACTTGCCCAAGAATTGACCAGACAAGTTCTTTTCCTAAGACAATGAACCTCTAACTAGGGTTTCACTTTTCATCAAGATGTATGAGCTTCAAAGACTTCAATTGCTTTCCATGGTCCTATTATTCCTCCAAGAATATCCATGCCAAAGTTTCATGCCTTGCACAAGAAGTTTGCTCAGTCAATTGCTCAAATGCCTGAAAATTAACTATACTAGGTCAAAAGTCAACCGTGACCCACATACAGTCAAACTTCAAGATTTTTAGTCAACATCAACATTTTGAAGTGATATCCATCATTTGATCAAGGTTTGATCGTGATTCCTCAAGGAATGCTCCTAATTCATCAAAACTCAAAAGTTGCTAAATTAGGGTTTCTATAGGAAAATTCAACCAAACTTTGGTCAGGCATAACTTTCTCATATTTTATCAGAAATTTCACACCCAAGGCTCATTTTTAAGAGAATCCAATTCCCTATAACTCATCTTCATCCCTCAAGTTCAAGAAATCCACTCATGAAAAGATAAATTCAGACATTATAGGTCTTTTTCAAAAGTCAACAAAAACACCTTTTGGGTCAAAGCTTCTCACATAAACATGGAAGATCCAATTGAGATGAAACCAAAGAGGTTGCTTAGGGGACATCCTAAGCTTTCTAAAAAGTCCAAGAGCACCCTCTTAGGGTCAAAATTGAGAGAGATATGCATTGTCAAAGTTGGTTAATTTTTGAAAATTGCATGAAGTCAACAATGCCCAAATTTGGATTTTTTCCACATGGGCCTATCTTTTCAAGTTTGGAACTTGCTCCTAACATGGTCCACAACCCATAAAACCCTCCATGAATTATTTTCTTATTTATTTGATTTATTTTGATTTTAATCATTTAAAAATCAAATCAAATTAAATAAATAATGTAGATTTGTTTTGATATGATTTTTGCATTGAATGATGGATCATATATGTTGTCAATAGCCAAAGAAATCGTGCAAGGCCAAATGGACACAAAATATCCACATATGGCAACTTTTCAAGATTTGATTTTTTCTTAAAACCATGCCATTAATCTTTGGATTCTTGCCACAAATGTTACCCTAATTTTGATTCACTATATATGCTAAAGGCATCTCAACCCTAAGCATAGACAGTAACGCGCAACCTGCCTCAAGGAGCCAGCCAAAGTTTTCAAAAATTCAAGAGAGGTGCAATCTTGTAACCCACGATCTGGCGAGTTTCAGTCAAAGCCATGCATTCTATCATCCTCCCGATACTCCCAACATCTCATCTAACCCATCTTTGAAGGTTAAAACACCCAGAATCGCCCTAGCCCGATCCACACGATTTGGTAAAATTCTTAAACTCAAACTTGTGATTCAGGTGATATAAATCAAATATTTGCATTAGCATATGTTCATAATGTCATTCTAAGGTGTTTTGAATCATTAGCTGCAAGCATGCACACAGAAACAACAAGGTGCCATAGAGCACAAAGGTTTTTATTTCTCGTATCTGTGTTTACAGGCATTTTTAGGTCAAATGGAGGCCACCATCGTAATCGCAACCCTCGAAATAGGGGGTAGGGTATCATTTGCACTTTGATCCATCGTGTTTGGCAGGTTTTGGCATTTTGAGGCTACCAGAGAAGGTGACCGGAGCTGAGCTTCGGCACCGTTGACTGGTTTGAATTCCGTTGGCCTGTTTGTCATCACATCATTGGTCCATGTCAAAGCTGATTGGGCGTGTTTTAAATGTTTGACATTTGGATTGTTTTTTTCCTTATATTATAATCTTTTTATTATATACATGAATGAGTTAACAATGCACACGACAAAGGAGCAAGCATGTGAAACCAAAGACATGAGTTCGATCCCAGAAACCAACAATTTTGCATTTTCCCAATATTGCTTGCAGGTTCCAGTGTGTGACATCCAACGCGTATACCTTGCGTTCTCACGATCTAACCATTGGATCTTCCCAAGATCAGATCCAACGCCCAATCAACCAATCCCCATGGTGAATCCCCAAATGAGAGCCTCACTGAATAACGCGTAAGGCAGATGGGCCAGCTATTCTGGGCTTTGCAAAATTCATCAATGCACCCCGAAAATCACTTCCAGCATCAGGCCCATTCTTGTTTTTCTTATTTATTTCATTATTTTGTGTTATTTGTTTTATTGTTTTAAAAATCATTTTTTAATATTAAATTATAAAATCACAAAAAATATAGAATTACAATTTTTATTAATTTTTTTTTGGAAATTAATTAATTTAATGATATTGAATTGGTCTGTTTTCATTAAGTAAAGTTAATTAGAAAAAATTAGGTTTAATTCACAAATATTTAGTTTTCTCAATAAAAAATCAAAAATATTTTCTTTATTTAAGTAGATTCTTTAGGATATTTAATTTATTCTCGGGCGCATTTATTTATTTATTTATTCCAATTATTGTATATGTTTTGAGTTTGTAATAGCTTTTAACTTAAGTTTATTACTGCTTTTATTTACATCTTTTTCCCCAAGTTTGGTTATGTAACCCCCTCCCCAAAGCCTTGTAATAGCTAGGTTTAAGATTCACGCATTTTATTTTTTCGCTACTATTAACTGTTAGATGAATGATCATAGGATTGAATGGAAAGATAAATCGAATGTTTAAAACAGTTGAACACCCTAACTGTGCAAAGATAAACAAACTGAAATCAAACACTTGCACATGCTCACCCCTAAGGCATCTCCCACTTTGGTTGCCTCGGAAATACGGTCACTATTCTCGAACGTTAGAATTCTTAGTGATTGTCATCTAATTCAGAGATCGCAAGTCCCTTTCGAAGGTTGCCTCGGTAAAACAAAATGCGATCATAAAACTTTAGGATAGTTACTAAGAAATCTTGCCATGTTGCCTTAAGTGACTATAATCGTCCCTTTCGATTGTCCCTCAAACTCCAACGATAGAGCTACATACTCCTTAATAGTAGAATAGAATTATCTAAAGGAAATAAGAAAACAAACCGTTTTTTTCGAGTAGGTAGAAACTCTTAAGTACTTGCTCAAAACAACCAATTTTTTTCACACTTACATTTTTCGAACAAAGTTTTCAAAAACGCTTTATCACACTCTTGAGGACTGACACAAGAATTACCATAAAGTGAAACGTCGCAGTAAGGCATTTTCAAAGCACACACAAAAGCAATTTAAAAATGAGCAAGTACCTAAGAGCCCATGGAAAACCATGGATAGAAAGGATGTTAACACATTCCCCCGTACTCAGAAACATCTCGAAAAATGTTTTTTCTGTTCTTTTTCCCTTTTCCTTTGTTGGATAAAATAAAAGACGGTGGCGACTCTTGCTTATCGTACATTTGCAAACAAAAAAATGCAAAACCAGTAGTAACAAAAAAATAGTCAGTTCTGCCACCGTATTACAATTACTATATATTGATCAAATTTTTGTAGAGAAACTTATGGGATGAGGCATTTGGGAACACTCAGAGCCATTCTGTAGATACATACCAATCTATGCCCTTAACAACATTGATGGGAATAGCAATAACAAAAATAATTACACATTACCTTTGGCAACTATATAACCTCTACAACGACATGCTTCAGCAAACCATCTCAAAATGGTGTCTTTAAACATGTTACAAGGACTCGCCAAAGAGACTCCAGTTGTCAGTATGAGAGAGAGAACAAATATATTTTTCCAGGTTTTAAATCATATTAATAAGTCTGAAATCCAAGATGTTACCAAGTAAAAATTGAAATAGTCCTGTTTCATCTTTATTTAGTTTTGTTGGCAATTAAGTCAATATATCTACTAATTCTTTTATTATAATCTCCTCTAAATTTTTTTAATCTCATCCATCCTACATAATAACCAAAGTGATAACTGAATACGTCACAGGAAAACCATCTTTACCAATCATTACACAACATATTATCTTTTCATGATCTAACTTGAAAAATGCTTTCTGAAGAAATGTTCCAACATATCCAGCTATGTATTCTTCATTATTGAGTACCTGTTGGTGAAGAAACAATAATGAATGAAATCAATGACATATCAACTTCAAGTACCGCAAAATGAGTTCCAAATACAAAGTTAACACAATAGTTAATGGTACTCAACATAATTCAATCAACTAAAAAAACTCTAAACATAATCCAATCAACTAAAAAGAAAACTCATTTTCTTTGATACATGTGTTGAATTTGTGATTTGTGTCTAAATCAAGCCACACTCCCAAAACAACCATGCAATTAACATCAATAAAATCGAAAATTACCACCTGCATATAAACAGTTAACAACAACAAAATCACGAGTCAAGATCCATACAATTGCAACCCCGCATTATACCTACCATATACATAAAAATCAAACAAATTCACCATATCCATGGACTTGCTCTGTACCAGTTCAGTCACTTGGATCCACTTACAGCTCACAGGAAAATCGAAAAAAGAATTAGACAAAAATTGTTAGCACTAACAGTCCCTAATCAATTATTGATTCTTCCCTGCAATAGTCCCCAAAATAACAAAATCACATAAACCAAAAACCAATGCGTCTAAACCAAATCAAATAACCTGAATCGTGATAAAGAAGCGACATCAATCGAATATTGAGCCAAAATAATAACTTTACGGAGCTGAAAGATCTGGCCTCAACCATAGTGGCAACATTGCTAAGTAATCGATAAACTGATCAATCAAATTACTGAGTATGCCATAGTCCTGTCTACCGTTAGGAGGAACCAGAAATGAACAAATTATGTTGTAGAGTGCGCCATTTGTTGTAACTGTCACTTGACGAACATTGAACAATCTGTAAGATGATTGGCGAAATTGAAATTGAAATGAATGATAGTGATTTGAATAATTTGAATTTTTAAAAGGAGAAAAATTAGGTTACTTATCGAAGAGGAGTTGTGAAAGGCCTTGGGTAAGGAAAGTAGAGGAGTGAGTGATGAGGATGGAGTTCTGGGGGTGGAGGATGGCACGGTGAAGGGAATTAGTTGCGGAGAGGTGGGAGGAGTCATCGTTGAGAGTATCCGATTTTTGGTTAGGAAGAGAAACAAAGAGAAGTGTTGCTAGCTGGCGTTGTTGTTGCTGTAGACCTTTTTTGTTCTTTGTTGCTAGCTTTCAATAGAAAATTGGTGTTGAATAGTGAGAATTAGGGTTTTTAGTTGTTTGAAGAGAGATAGGAGAGAGGATGAAAATCAAATGGTTTGCATTGAGAAGAGGAATAAGCAAAAATGGATTTCTTGGAAATAAATAAAACATCAATGTTTATTTGGTCTTCTCTAAATATTTAACTTATGTATAGAGAAACAAAAAAGAATGAGAACCAACATTGTTTTATTTGTTTTCAAGGTCCATTAATTAGATTAATTAAAAAATAAATAAAATATAATAGTAATATACTAAAAGAAAGTTTCCATTTATAACAAAAATATAAATAGAAGAATGACTATCTTTCTTTATCGATAAAAATAAAAGGGTTAATTGCAAGTTTTGCATTTGAAATTAGTCTCCCATTCAATTTTATAATTATAATTATTTTGTTCATTTTTTATGAAATAATGATAATGTCAACAAAATTGATTTCAATGAGTTTTGAACTCAAGAACATTAGTATAACAATATTTTGTACCAAGAGCCAAACCACTAAACTAACATTTTCAAGTTGTAATTAATTCCCTCAAAATTTATTATAATAGCAACAAATCCATACTTTTATTTTCGCTGATAAGTTACTGACGTTGAAATTGGTTGTAATATTTTCTCGTTTAGTTTTAAACATTTATGTCGTCTATGTAACCTTTGTTGCAGGGAGGCTATCCCGATCCCATGAAGGAAACAAGTGAAGGAAACAAATTGGATATAAATGGATACATAGTTTTTTGTGATAATCCCTTTAGTTTTAACTTATTTGTATGTAGCCTTATTTCATACTTTTCTTATAAGAATCAAATCCTACTTATAGTTCTCGAGGATCAGTATATAATGTAAATTTTCCTTGAGAGAAACTATATATCTATTTGGATCTAATTTGTATTGCTACATTGCTTTTAGGAGCTGAGTGACATAAGTTGAAATTATGTTTATATTGTTATAGTAGTTAGATGTACCTAGAAAAAATAGTGGATGTTGATAAATAAAATTCTTTTCTTTTGAACTTAACAACACCTTTGCTTGGTAGAGACAAGTAAATAACTACATGTGTCATGTTATGAATCTAACTATATAAAAAATAATATCATCAATTTAGACATGGTAGGAAGAGTTAGATGCTTTCTGCCATTCATACTTCCACGCCGAAATGTTGCTTTCAAGGAACTACGTTAATCTTGCTTATGCAGTTAATAAATGACTTATTTATGTACATGTATGTGGTGAAGACATTGGACAATGCAGAGAGTGTAAAATTGCAGTATCGCTCCCTTGCTAAGGTTTCTAATGATCCTTCAAAACTTTTCTCCAGCAACACGAAACCTAATTGGCTTCAGATTAGCCGAACACCATCATAAAACGTGGTTCATAATACTTTTGCAGAAATATATAAGTAACTTATATTAAACAACCATTTTATCTAAAAAAATTACTATATGTTAGGCAATTATTTGTTAACACCCCAAACAAAATATCTTTGTAATTCTTTTGTAATAAAATCATACTAGTAGAGTTTGTAAATATGTATGCTTTATATTTTTTGAGAGTATAGTATCTTAGCAACTATTTTATTCGGATACAGTGACATATTTAATACTTAAATAGAAGTTATTTTGACTTAAATATTATTGTTACACAATAAATGATTTTATACTTAGCATGACATTCAATACTCGTATCTCCTCCTAATCGGTTGCATTATTTATCGCTTTCTAATTTATATTATGTTTGATTGAATAAAGTAGGTGGAGTTGCCTCTTGTTTCTTACTTTTGTGATTATTATTTTCTTATTATTTATTTGTTTGATAAGCATATCATATCCACACTTAAAATATCATCATTATGATACAATATGGTTGTTATAAATAAATTTTGAAGGAATTAATTATAATTTGAAAGTGTTAACGCAATGATTTGACTCTTCATACAAAATATTATAGTGAAAAACACTAAAATAGTAATTTTTAAAATAAGAGGATAAAAAGAGACTAAAATTACAATTAAGTCAAATTAAAAAGGACTCAAAATATAAGTAAAAATATAAAATATTTTAAAAACAAGTTTATTTATTATTTCATCCCTAAAACATTTTCTCTAATCAGTCAACCACCACGCACGAAGTAAACAACCAACCTCAGAATCAGTAATCCTAAACCCTAAACCCGCTTCTTCTCCGTCGCGGCCGTTCCTCAGCATCTTGCCGTCACACCGCCCTGCTCTAGCCTCTGTTACACACTCCCCCGCCGTACTCCGCCGAACTCCGCCAAACTCTAAACAAAGCTTTTACTTCTTCTTCTTCCATTGCTTTATAATCTCTTTATTAACACAAGATGACTCGTCCTAAATCCAAGTCGAAGAAAAAGAGCGGCGTCGTCGACTTCAAGGTTATCTTATCTCCGTGCCCTATCATCATTCTCTTTTTCACTTCTATGCATGTTTAACCTCATTCATTATTTTTCAAACCTTTTGAATCCTCATTGCCGTTTTTTCTTGCTCATAATTTCAGAAAAGAAAAGTGAAGATTGGGAGGAGATTGCCTCCACCTAAAAATTCAACAAATACAGAAGTTAAATCTAAAGGTACCAATTCTATATCTTCTCCTCCAGAATTTGCTAGGTTTTATTTTTCACCAATTATTTAACCTTTTTTATTCGTTGAAATTCGCTATATCTATTGTTAGGATGCATATGTTTTATCTACATTCTGCAATTTGAAAATGTCTATAAGCTTGTGAAGTTAATATTCATTGAGCATAATCTTTCTCTATCTGACGCCACGCTGAAAGGGCAAGCTACATACTATATAGTTTATGAATGGAGTTTTATTTTAATGTTTTATTTAGAATATAAGTAATGAAGTAATATAATGAAATTATTTGACTGCGTTTTCTACAGCAATTATTCTGCCGGAGCAGAGTGTAGCAGCTGATAAGGCAGGTTTGGCTGTAAACAAGAAGGGTTTGACTTTAAAAGAACTTCTTCAGCAAACATCTCATCACAGTGCAAAAGTTCGAAGAGGTTTGTATGTTCATTTTGCTCGATACGTTGTTGTTTAGCAGCCTTTAAGTTTGGATAGATAGCTGCGTCATTGATTCTATTCTATATAGTAGGAATTTTGTATGTTAGACCAATAGAATCTTCAGAAACATTAATTTTGACAAACTAAGTTGAACAAAAGTTTCTAGCATGTAAGAAATTAATTAATTTAGTTGTTTGGAAACCTTAAATAGATGCAGGTTACATAGATAATTCTCTCGTTTTGAATAGATGTGAGTTACATAGATGGTTCTGTGTATTAGTCGGATGTAGGATGCATATTATGTTGATTTAATTAATAGAACAATGCTATGAACTAAAATGCAATACCTCTTGCCTGGTTTAGTTTCTAAGTTTTTGAAGGAATGATGAAGGTCAATTTTGTTCGACTATAAGCCTCAAACGAAATAAACTCGGACCATGAAACTGTTAAAATCAATCATTATTTTGAAATCTATTGAATAGAAAATGAAATTGACTATTAATCATGACACTAATTCATTTTGAACGCCAATTAATGTTTTGGTGTTAGTTGTCTTACATGAGCTAGTCAAGAATTCAAAATTTTCTTTTTATGTATCATATTAATTAATAATGTTTTCTCACTCCCCCACGCAAATACAGATGCATTGATGGGTATTAAGGATTTATTCAGTAAACATCCAGAAGAACTGACGTCGCACAAGTATCGTGTGGTAGAAAAACTCCGCGAGCGTATTAGTGATGATGATAAAGTGGTTCGGAAATCATTATATGATCTTTTTAAACTAGTGATTTTACCTAGTTGTAAAGAGGTACTTTCTATTTTATTTACTTAATTTACTCTTCTTACATGTTAAAATGATGCTCCATTATCATTCTGAAGAATAAAGCAGTCTATCTCTTCCTTCACCACTCACCACCCACTTTTGCGATATCATACAAGTGTTATTGTACAAACAAGAAAATGACACCAAGTTCGTGGATCAAGAGTCCTACTAAAGTTGCATAGGGGATGAAAGAAATTAAAATAATGACACATTACATTGCCTCCCAATAGCAGTGACACACTTTCACTTATTAGACCTAAAACAGACCTTAAGAAGTTTATGAGCAAAAATCCCCACAGGCTCAAAACAAATGGAGTAGAAGAAATTTTTGGCTTATGGTTCTAGAATTATGCTGCTGCCAAATTAGCCATACTTCAACATAAAAAGCACAACAGCAAAGCATCTCATTATTCATCCTACTCCCAAAACCAATCATCAACCAAAAATTAACGTTGACCCATTGTAACTAGTTGGATATTTGCCAGAATATTTGTGGGGAACTTTTCATCCCTTGAAATAAACTCGAATATATAGCATTTTTTAATCAATATTCCAATCAGGGATAATTGCATTGATATACAAAATTAATCTAAACCAATGTGAATATATGTTTTTAGTATTAGTAATGCTTTCAGCTTATGACTAACACATATAGTTGCTCAAATAATAACTCATTTATTGGGATGCTATGTTTTCCTGGAAGATTTTATCACTTGTACATCTATCTTTCCATAATTTTGATCGGGGTACAAACAAGATTTATAACTTCTCTGTGGGGTGGGCGGTGCATCCTCACGCCACTCTATAAGGATGTGGAATTTTATATTTGGATACTAATGCTAATAAAGAAAAAGTGATATTAAATATACTATCAAGTGAATGAGACTGGTACACGTACAAATCACTGTGTAATCTGCACGGGCTAGTCAGGGTGTATCCACCCGTTGCTATATTATTTAAATCTTTATCTCAACCTACTAGAACTTACGAATGAATTAACCCTATTTGCTCGTTTTGAAGAAGCATTGACGAAATTTTGTTTAAAGACTGACATTTAGCCTTTTTCTCTCTTGTGATAAAGTGATTAATGCCCTTTTCTTTTGATTTCTGTTTTGTTATATTTGCTTCTGGTTATTACGTCTGGCTGTAATATTCGTACACTGTATTGTTGGTTGCTTCCCTCATTGGTTTATGAGGATATAGATTGTTTTCAATTGACATATCCTCTACTTGTTATACAATGGTATAAATATAGTAATGGTTACTCTTCCGTGAATATCATTCATCTTATTTCGTTACTTGATTCTCCCTATATTCTGTAGGATAATCAAGAGCTGATCACTTCTCTAATGATGGCTTACATATTTAATGCAATGACTCATTTGGCAGTTGACATTCGATTCATGGCATTTGATTTCTTAGACCTTACTCTTGAGTATTATCCTCCTTCCTTTTCTTCTTATGCAGAAAAGGTAATATATTATCCATATTTTAAATGTTTTCTCAATAATATGTTAGTTAGGCTACTTGAAATCCCAATACATTATTTGTTTAAAGCGGTACTTGTTTATTATTGTTATTTTGCATTACTGTATGGTTAGTGATCGGTTGCTGACTTGCTGGGCTTATTTTGCACTGTTGAGAGTATCATTTACCATTCTACATTTTGCAATGAGATTCCTCCATTCAATAGTTCAGGAGTTATTTTCTTTTGTTGGATCATACTTTTCCATATTGTAAGAAAGGGATTCATCCCCAGTTTCCAGTGAATAAATTGCAGGACATTTACCTTTTATATTCTTTTAGTATGCTTGGTTCTATCAGTTAACAAAATGTGTGTATATTATAACCTGATTTCAGCCTTTTTATTGAAAGGTTTGTAAAATTTGCTTCACAAAATGTTGTCACTATTTGTCTCTAAGCCGTGTTGGTGAAATGCAGACTATGATTGCATATCAATTTTGCACGGTTATTTGTAATTGGTTTATGTACCATCATCTTATCTATTTTTGAGCTTGTTCTTTTGATATGTTCTATTCATCTGCAAATTTTATTCTGTAAACATATCCTGAGTTTGACTTATATTGGTCCTTAGATTGTAATCGCTGTATCTGGAACTAAGAATTCTCTGTAATGTTGGTTGCATTGTTAACAGATTTTTCAGAATTATGAGGATATCCTAAGGAAGAACCAGTACCATTTACAGGACAGAGAAAAACTAAAGGATACTTTTGCCGGGTTGGTTCGCTGCCTTTCACTTTTGCCATGGAATAAAGAAGAAACTGATTTGCAAAATAAGGTATCTTTGGTTTCGTTTAATTGTGAATACTAGTTAGTTTCTGTGACCTGGATCAACAGCACTATTGCAATAGCAGTTTTTGTTCTTCTTAGTCTTTATATATCTTATTGATTAAAAAAAAAAGCTTTCTATATCTTATTAAATTTTATTTTTCTATATCTTTTGTTAGATGTGATTATATATTGGCTTTCAAAGCATAACATCTCAAGACTCGATCCGCCTACTTTGTTTCCCGCTGTGATTTATGAAAACATTGTTTTTATTCTGCTGCCTTCTCCAATAGATTTCTAATGCTTTATCTTATTTTAATAGGATGATATTGGACAAAGGGTATTGCATGCTTTTGAAGCTGATAACTCTATGAGCTCTACTGGTACGGTATCTCAAAAATACAGTTTAGATTTTGAATGAAATGTAATTGAATGTTGTTGTATCTCGTACAAGTTTGCATAATTTTGAAGTAACAAAAAATACTTGTTAAGCTTTTATATTCTTTATAATGGCTTGACTGTATTTCAATGACTTATTGTGTAGGTTTTTCTCATATCATAATGAAACTAAAGGATCTAGTGGCGATATTAGTAAATAGTTTTCGGGAATTTACTACTTCGTTTAATGCTAAGGAGAATCTTGAAGGGAGGTCTTTTGGTTGTATGTCATCCATTCTTCATAGCATAGATCTTATAGTAAGATCATTTGTTTATGGGATTGATAAAAAGTCGGAATGCACAAGTTCTCAAGGTGGAGCCAATGCGGCTATATGGGATGTATCAGTCTCTTCTACATTCTTGAAGAAATTATTTCCTCTTTTTCCTCTTGATCCCGGGCATGGTCTTCCACAAAAGGTAGACACATTCATTTCTTTTACCTTTTAGAGGTGACTAGTAAGAAGAAGTCTAAAGAGAAACCAAAGCTATTTAGATTAGTTATTTTCCTCCCTCTTATAACCCATTCAATGCAAATCTGGACTCATTTCATCAAATATAATGGATTGCTGTTATCTATTAAGTTGTTTGTTTTTATTCTTAAGAATACACTCACTCCAAAATATACTACAAATGAGCAGGAATAGCTCTCTAATTTCTTTGCATGCCTACCAAGGAAAAGACTATTGCTTCCTAACTAGGTCTAAAGGATTATCTATAAACTGTTTCGTATTGGGTTAAATTTATTTGCTGTGTTATAGTGACCCCCTTACTTTGTAGCACAAGTTAGGCAGTAAAAGCCCAGCAGGACTATGTCATACTAACTTTTTCATCCTTTGCAGGATTATGACAGGTTGCTTGACTTGAACTTGGTGATTGCAAAAATATTTTTTGAATTAAATGAATGGATCTGTCTTCCTCCTTTTTTGTTGGAGAAATTTCTAGAATTTCTTGAAAATGCACTTCTTGGGAAGGTTTGATACATGCACTATTGAAATCCTATTAATTTTTATGAAGTTGAAAACAATTGTCATTTTACATCTGAGCTTGACTAGAACTGTTATTATGCAGTTTGGCAGAGCTGCACAGTCTGGTAAGGCAGTCTGGGAAAAGCATCTAGTTCAACTCCTTCGTTTTATTCCAAAATTTCTTTCACGTGGAGCAAGCGATTGGACGTCTCGTCTTCTTTGGGTTTGACTCGCCACATAAATTCTGAAATTTAATTTATCTTTTGTTGAAAAGCTATTGATTAGACATTCTTTCTTTCAAATGATTTGCAAAATGATTTCTAACTCCTAGATACCGTGAAGGAAATGATGAAAACAGTACTTTTTTTTTATCAACTTTCCCATTCAAATTATTGAAAACAGTTTATTTTTTTGTGTCAACTTTCTTCTGCAAATTATTGAAAACAAAACTTTTGAACACAAGATAGCGTTTTTGTTATTAGTGATAACATGTCAAAACGACAACAGTAAAATAAAGCAAACGACAACAGTAAAATAAAGCAAACGACATCTTAGGGCCTATTTTAGGAGTGTTTGGCTCAATAGTTTTTGGTGTTCTCTTTAGAAGTAGAAATTGCCGAATCACTTTTCTTTTAGAACTCATAAAAAAACTTCTTTTTTACGAAGAAAAACAAAAAATGTAATTTTTAGAGCTTCTGCATCTCTTTCCCTTGGTTACTAATTGTCCTAAACCTCCCTATTTTCCTTGCAAATCAATCTTAATTTTGATTTGGGTTGTAGAATCTTTGATAGCCCAGTGTTGTGGAATATTCCCCTTATTTAGGATACTTGCATTCCTCACAACTTGTGCTTTTATAGTCAGTCCTTCTGGGCCTCCTTTAAGTCAAAAAAAGATTTAAAACGAAGTTTTGCATATGCACTTATTTTTTAACACCAAAATAGCTTTTAAGCCAAAAAACATCGGGCCAACTCCTACAACAGTTTAAGAAAATGTTCTATTTTCATTTCCTGTTTTCACAGTCTTTTTTCCTTTATAAAACATTGAACTAGAAAAAAACTGAAACCAAGGAGATATTTTGTAATTAAATGTTAAAGCGAAAAGCGAAGCGGGCCCTTAATTTTTAAACTTTCGGATTCTTGTTCCATGTTTATATTTGTTTTTCTTTATTCTTTTTTTCCATTAAAGGTTCCAGAGGTGCTATTTTTACATGGAATTTGCAACCATTGCAGGCATTTACCCAGACATTTAAGGAAAGCAAGCCAGGCTCCTTATTGAAATTGGCCTGTCTCTCTGCAATGGAAGATATGCTAACTCCTGTAAGTTAAGCTTTATCACACTATCCCATAAGCGTCCTTGAAATTCTTGACTTTCGGATAATCTTTTGGAATCCATCGAGGCCCCTCTTCTCTCTTTTCCAAATTGATATGATTTTGTTATTGATTCAAATGTAGATCCAGAGCATGCTTTCCTGGGAAACAAACAATCCGCAAAATGTAGAACTTCAAAAAGCTTTATGTGCGTGGATCGAAGAGCTTCCTCTGTTACTTATCCAGCTTGGTGATAAACACCCAACCTGCTCCTTGGTAATCATGCTAAATTCCCGAATGCGGCGTACTTTGTGGAGATTAATATGCTTCAACATTTATGATCTTAAAATGCTATATTTCTGTCCTTAAAATATTCAACGTTCATTTAGGCTTTAGTAAGGCTTCAACTTCATATTGGACAACGTGCTTTGTTGAACTCAGCACTTATTTGTGTGTGCGACAACATGCAAAACTCTTTGCAAGAGTTTTATTCTACGTGTCATGGAGGTAAACATCGATACGCTGTTAACTTCAGTATGGATAATATTCCTCACATAGAGATATACTATTTGGCCTCTAATTGTTTTCCATTTCATATTGCAGAACATATAAGCTTTGGTCCTTTTCTCAGACTTCCTAGAGAATCTCAAGAGCTTTCTTTATGTTGCCTTTACTATTTCTCTCATTTGGACTTGCCTATTTTAAAGTCATTAGCTGGTTGTTGCCTAAGTAAGTTTTTCATGTTTAAATTTCAGCAAGTTGATTTCTAATTATTTAAATTTTCACGATATATTTTCACTAGATATTTTACCAGTTAACATTTGCATAATTGATGTAAACATTTTTGAATTTTACTATGATACATGATGATGGGTTATTCGAAGGTTTATCATTTAAAATGATCACACTCATACATGGTGGTATTTTTCTGACTTGATAATATTATTTGTGATCAATGTTTAGACAAATAAGTTGGGACTTTTCATTCTAGATGTTTAAAATGCACTTTACACTTGTTGAAATTCTGGATGTTAAATTCGAACTTGGCATGCATTCTCTTAGGTAATCATGGCAGTGATAGAATCATAGGGAGTTTAAGAACTGCAGAAATAGACTAGAGAGCGGATTGTTTCTGTTATTGAAGAATCAAGAAATCAAGGAGGCTATCCTCTCTGAGGGTTTGACCTTTATAACAGAGCAATGACTCTGCTCAACCATTTTCTTAACTAAAAAGATGCCACCCCTGTATAATTTCAGTTATTTAACCCACTGTCCAACTAATCCTCCTAACCACCTTACTTCTAACTGTCTTTTTTATTACTCTCAGTCTACACTTCCCATATTCCCTTCTCATCATTTTCTTCTTTATCAGGCAGTAATCTTTTTTTGCAAAAACATAAATCTTAATCACATGGGAGAGAGATCCATAAGAAAATATATTATTGAGAAGTATCTTGATAAGTTAAAGGCTAAAACAGTGGAGGACAGTTTTGAATAATTCTTCTCCCTCAATTCAAGTACAAATGCTTTTTATGTGAAACATAGCTAATTCCATTAGAGTGAAAATTTGATGTTAACTATAGTTATAAATGCTGTCAATGTTTCTGGGTTAAAACTTATGCATGTTTATTTTGTTTTTACAGGTCCTGATCTGGATCCCTATTTGTTGTTTCGGACCATAGAGATTCTCCATTCTGCCTATAAAGATGGGCATATAGATATCGCTGATTACTTGAGTGTCTTCATCACCTTAGTCTTGCGTTTTAAAGTTTCTCCTGGTAGGTTACAGAAATTTATTTAGAAAACCAGTTTGAACTTGTAATTAGTACTTCTGTCCATTATTCTCAATATGAATGATCACAAAGAACTGGAAGGGGATTGAAATGATTAATTCAAGACAATCAACTTTGTGTGTTTACCTTGCTAAGTTATCTTCACAAATACATCCAACATTCAATCCCTTATCTTTCTTCTCAATAACTTCTATCTAGGTTACAAGATTATATAGCATTTTTTTACATGTTCTTCAGCTAGTGAAGGTACTAAAATGGGGAAAATATTTAGTCACTGATATGTATGTATTGTATAACTTGCTAGGTAGGTTTTGTTTGACCCTTGGCTAGAACAGTTTGATCTGGTCGTTAATGATGATTGAATTGGCCATGCTTGTCAATATTTTTAACTACCTTTTGTAGTCTCTTGGCACCAGAATCAGAAATGTCATTCTTTTTAAATTTGCAGAAGTTGGTGATGCTGGCTTGAAGCGTGATGCACAATGCAAAACTTTGAAGTCAATGACGGCTGTTCTTTGCTCATACATGGAACAAATCGGCAACAATTCTCTTGTTCTACAGATTATAGAGAAAGTGATAATCGATCAAATAGTAAGTTTACTCAATTGAGAATTCTTTTGCATATGGTTTTTTCTGCATTTTTTACTTGTGCATTTATTTGCCGTTGTTACCTTTCTCTGGTACTTGTTGGCTTGTTCCGAGACTTTCTAGAAGCATGATTTTTCATTCTGCTATTTTGTGTCACAGGTTTTAAAGCCTTCTTTGGATAATAGTTGTTCTCTCCTAAGAATGCTTGTTACAGTGGATAACAAGCCCACAAGACTTTCTGAACTAAGCATTATCACTCTAGGCCCTTGTCTTTCTGCATATCTAATGGATGCTATGCAGGTAATTATGCTTTCTCAAATCTTCTTGCCAACTAAAAATATATGTTTGAAGAGTTTTGACAAGTACTGAACTTGTATGGTATTGTTTTATTTTGACAAGTAATCAAGAAGAGTTTTTCATTTTCCCATTTTGCCATGGTTATTTATAGTTTTAGAAATATCTATCTATTTTTTGTTAGATCCCTAGTGTGTTTGTTTTCTGACTAGTAAGTGCATATTGTACAATATTTTAGTTTTCTTTATTTTTAAATAAAGCACCGGGTCTTAAATGTCGATCATATATTTCACTGTCCCACAGCTCATTCAAGAAGATGGTGAGGAGCAGTGCATTCCCTCCAATCGATTAAGTACCATTTATTATCTCCTACCTTGTTTCTTATTGTTTGATCGGTGCCATAAACTTATGGGTTATGTATTGAAGACAATGGGATCAGCTATAACGGAAAGTAGTTTGTCATTGAAAAATGATAATGACACTCAGCATATGGGGAACTGCTTGACTAGGGTAAACAGCGTGGTATCCGTACTCGTGTTGATGCACAAGGATGCAAAATTGCAACAAATTATGTACGAATTCAAGGAGGATATTGATAACATCATACACGAAGTTTGTTTGTTAAAGGTAATTTATCATTGATGAGCAATTATGATTTCGTATTGAAGCTACCTATTCTTTAATATTACTATCTCCGTCTGTAAATATAGATTCCGTGGACTAAATCACTAGAATTAAGTAAGTTGGGAGCAATAATAAATATTTTTTAATGAAGTATTGGCTAAAATGAAGTCTGGTCAAGGAAAATTGCAACATTCCTGACCAACTGATGCTTAATTTGATATATAGCTCTTTCAAGACTTAGTAATATTGTCACTTTTACATGTCTTATTGTTCTGTTAACTTACTCAGATTTCCAAAAACTGCTGTAGTTATTCCTTGCTCATTTGCTTTGATTTTTTTTGTTGCAGTCTTACGAGCGAATTAGTCGGAAAGTTGAAGTACAGCATAAAATACAATGTGCATTAGATCGACTGAATATTTTAACAAGATAACAATTCTCAAGAAAGGTGTTTTTGAGTGAGAAACTTGTACACGTGAGTTTTTCAAACTTTGAATGCTATTGTGTTCTTAACTCTTATTTTTGATATATTTATCTTCATGCTTGTTAAGGATTTGTCTTCTCTAAAATGAAAGGGTAAATGAGCATTGGTAGAAAACCATTAAGATTGTGATAAAACACGTGTTAATGATTAACAAATCATCAAGTTGCTTTTGTTTAAAACTTTAAATATCAATAATTAATTTTCTGGTGAACGGTTATAATTCTTTATTTTATACACAGAACTGAAGTGCATTCCTAATTTTAGGGTGCTAAATCTGTCTGTCATAAGGAGAAATATGTATAGCTGTTGGAGTTTCTCACTTCAATTTCTAGAAAAAAAATCCGTTTTCAGATATTTTCGACATAGAAGCATTTCCTTTAAGAGAAAATTTAGATACAATTCCTGATGCGTGATTTTTACTATTTTTCCAACAAAAATATGAGAAGTGAATAATTTTCTCCTACACATTCAATTTCCTTAAGTGTATAATTTTCTCCTATTTTCAATTTCCTCCTATTTTCACTCTCTAAATGATATTTAAGTAAATCGGAAAACAATAAAAACCACATTAAGAAATTGTATCTAAAATTTCTCCATTCCTCTGTTGTCATATTCACAGGCAGACTTAAACTGAGCTTTGTGCTAGACAATATAATTATCACGTTAACTCTATCCATTCATATCCGAACTGACTTTGTTTTGTTGCCTTCTATATCTTTTAGATTGTTTCGGAGTTATCTTTTTTGCTTCTTGAACTCAGGCTATATCGCGGAGCTCAGGAACTGTTTTATGATAAATCTCAGTGGATGTAATTGTAAACATTCTACCTTCTTTTTTCTGAGTTTATTCTGCAAGCAATTTTGAGGTATAATTTTTGCTCCAATTGTTAGTGACTATGTATAGTTCCACCTGTTAGCCTCTTGTGACGATCCGTGACTGGTAGCCGGGTTGGAAATCCGAAAGTACAGTAAAAGTGCCACCTCAGGACTCCATGTGACATTCCACTTCAAGAACCATAATGATTAATGTCATACTTTGCGTTATGTTTATTGCTCGTAAGTGATAGGGATATTTTGTTTTGCATGATTATTTGTTCAAGGTTTTGATTAGTGATTTTTCACACTAATTGTGTCAATGTCTACTTTTAAGTCAAGTTGGCAAGTTTTGTAGTTCTTTTGGTTCTTTTTGAAATACTGTAAGCAAACTGTGTATTTTAAATTTTAGATGAAAGGGGGGAAGAAATTTAGAGGTGTAGAGAATAAGGGCATGTTTGAATCTCTTAGTATATAGTTTTTTAAATTTGTTTTTAAAGGAGAATTAAAAAAAATTTCTTTGGTAGTTTAGATTTTCAAAACTCTTTTTATAGAGTTAAAAAAACTGTTCAGTAGTTTAATTTTTCAAAATTGTTTGAGATAATGAAATAAAGAAAATCTATTTAATATTCTAATTTAAAATTTGTTTAGAGATTAGAAAATCATATAACTTACTAGGGAATTTAATTTATGAAATCTACTATACTACTACGTTTGTTTCAAGTTACAAAATATCATTGTTTGGTCACTTGGTTAAAAGTTTAAAATTTCCAAAAATGTTTACAACCAAAAATGTTTACAATGTTTATTCAATTTAAAAATTATAAAAAATAAAAATAAAATATTTGGAGTAAAAGTGGGGGGTTAGAGTTAGTTAAATTTTATTCTTATGGAAATGTTGGATTATTACCATTTAAACATGAGAATAATTATGACATAGAACAAAAAATATCTGAAAACAATTTTTAAAACTTTGAAACAAACGTGGGATTATTGTATTTTCAATGTCTAATTCTCAAGTGAGAAATATTATTAGAATTAATTAATAAATTTATCGGTATTATGATTAAATATACAATTCGGTAGTATGATTAAATATACAATTCAATCACCAACTAAATTTTAATTTCTAAAATAGAGTTAAAGGATGATGTCTTATTAAAAACTACTATACTATGTTATTATATTACATTAATTGTATGTCACTATTATTTTGTTTAATAGATTTTAATCAACTATAGTTAATAAATGAATAATATCTTTTAAAGAAAATAATATATTTAACCGAATACTGATAGGTTATAATATAAAAAACAATAAATGTGTTGTTTGTTTTACCTGTCTAAAAAGATACTTAGATATTTAGAAGAATGTTCTCTTATGAAATGTTTCATGAATGGTGAAATAAAATATTGATACGATGGAGCAAGTTTCTGATGTGACTAAGAGGGGGTTGAGTTGTAAGTTTAGTACTCTAAGGTTTAAGTTAATGAGAAAATAAAGAGTAATACTAGAGAGGGAATGAATTTTAATATGAAGTATCATATTGCTTCTTTTATACAAAAATGCTATTCTTACATCATAATTTAACACCAAAATTTACATTAAATACTGTTTACTGTATTTATATAATAAATAATGTTTTTTTAAATATAAAAAAAATTTATAAATAGTATCGTAAACGGTCTGTGAATAATGTATGAATAGTTCGTGAACAATATCTATGCGCAGTCCGTGAATAGTGATTTTTAATGGTGAAATAAAGTTGATTAATAAAGTATAAAAAATTAGTTAATTAAATAATAAAGTTGATTAATATATATTTAAATTTTGAAAATAATTTTTAATAGTAAAATAAAGTTAGTTAATGAAATTTAAAAAGTTAATTAACGATGTTATAAAGTTGGTTAATATTTTTAAAAGTAATTTTTAATAATGAAACAAAATTGATTAATAAAATAAAAAAATTGATTAATAAAGTGATAAAATTGGTTAATCTAACAAATTTTAAAAATTAAATAAAAAATAAAAAAATATTTTAAAAAAATATTATTTTAATATTTTAATATTTCACTATTCACCAATGCGGTGGAAATATAGCGTATGTGTAATTTTTGTACAAAAATAATATTTTTCTTTTTTATATTGTGAAAATGGTTAAAACTAAGACGTGCTATGTGAGTGTCAGATAGGGATGACAATGTGTATTCATGGACACATGTACTAATTTTCCGTTACCCGTCTCATTTAGTAAATATGATATCCGTACCTGTCCCATGTCTTTGTGGATATCTGTTAGATGAATATATGTGGATTTTGAAATATCCACAGATATTTACGGGTATCCATGAATACTATATATATATATATATATATATATATATATATATATATATATATATATATATATATATATATATATATATATATATATATATATATATATATATATATATATATATATATATATATATATATATATATATATATATATATATATATATATATATATATATATATATATATATATATATATATATATATATATATATATATATATATATATATATATATATATATATATATATATATATATATATATATATATATATATATATATATATATATAAATAATTAATTTTTTTTTGTTAAAAACAAAAAAAAATTATTTTCAAATATAACACATAATAAATAATAATAAAAATAAATCACATTCATTTTATTTCTTCTTTTATAATAATAATAATAATAATAATAATAATAATATCATATTTAACAAAATAATAACAATTATAATAATAATAGTAATAATAATAATTTTTGATCAAACAAATTAATATTTAAATATTTTTGCTAATTATTAACAGATACAAATTCTTGCGAGTACAAGTACCATCAAATCCATATCCGTATCCGTGATTAAACGGGTAATCTAATATCTGTTTATTTTATTCGTGAATATCCATTAAGCCATCATACCCGTGCCCGTGACGGGTTTTACCCGTGGATATCCACGAGTACGATTTCTTTGCCATCCCTAGTGTCAGACTATTTCACTAACACTCTAAAATATAAGGTGTTAGAAGGGATTAGATGAATATGAATGAAGAACACACACACACACACATAAAGTTCTCTCAAATTTTTAGATAAACGAGTATTGATTCTTGATTGTTATCATGAGTTTGATTAATCATGAACAACATAACACGATTAATCAACTCACTCTTTAATTCACTCAATGTAACAATAAATTACACAAGAGCAAGATGCAACAAATAAGAAAATGAACCTGACATGAATTCACATTCAATAAATTGTTTTAGAGAAGAAGAGAAAGATTAAATGTGCTAAGAGTAGACGCACTAAATAAGAGAAGACAAATTGTAATTTTGTCTTAAAATGGGTTCACCAATTTTGATTTTTCACTCACTTGTTGTTCTCACCAAAGAAACAAATATTTAAATCTAAGATGGAAAAATGAGTTTCACGAAGTCATGACTCGAGTCAAGATGAAATCATGATTCAAATCACAAGATATCATGATTTAAATCAAGTTAGTTTCCTGATTCGAATCAAGAACAACAGAACCCAAATATGACTTCACCAAGACATATGATTCGACTCATGGTTAACACTTGATTCGAGTCATAAGAGTCAGCGATTCAAATCAAGTTTAAGTTATGATTCAAATCAAGCATTCTAGTAGCAAATCCCCGTTTTTTACAAGTTTATGATTCAAATCACATTTTGTACATGATTCAAATCAAACACTTAGCATCTTGATTTTAAAAGTTCTAACTTGTGATTCAAGCTATGTTTGATGAAACGAAAAAACACTACTTGCTAGGCTCAAAAATAGACATTATCAATGAACAAATATTCTTATTTTATTAAGTAATGAGAGGTTCTAATGGTACAAATAAAAAATAACCGAAGCGATTACAATACGACTCAAATATGAATAAAGTCCAAACACTCGAATACTAAGTGATAAGCAAATTACAAATATGCAACCAAATTATATAGCATACAAACAAGTTAGCAAAAACATCAAAACAAAGAAAACGATATCATACAACAACGTGATTGCACTTTCATAAACAAATCCTAGACACTCGATGTATGATAATTGCAAAAGTGTAGTTATTTGTATATACTTTTTGTTGCACTTATCGACTCTTGGTTGTTAATTTCAGTTGAATAATCCAACTTTGTGTATAAATATGTTTAGTTTGTGTATAATGCGTTTTTGTGTATAAAGTGTATCATTTGATAGTTTTCTATTCATTTTATAGGTATTCATGCGTATTTGGAGCATGAGCAATAAAGTATCGAAGACACGACTTCAAACGCGCGATTTTGAGCAACTCGTCAATGAATAAGGCTCAAAATCAAAGAATAATAAATCATCAATTTGATTTATATTTTCTCATTTTTAGAAATAGCATTGAATAAGCTTTCCAATGCTTTGAGTCAGGCACATATCAGAGTTACGATTCTCAAGTTATGGTCGAAACAATGTAGAATTATCTGCTGTTGCTTCTGGTGTATTTCGCCCGACGAATCCAGTTTCCCCTGGCAAAACTGGCAGGACAAAAATATATTAAAAGGGGTAAAAACATATTTTTTAGGTTATGTTTTGGATATTTTTGGTCCCAATCCACCAAACCTTCATTTTTTGGTAGAGAGAGCTTAGAAAACAACTTTAGAGCTTGCATACGGATGATCCAGGGTGGATCGATCATCAATCGGCGCTGACAAACCGGAAGATTTTTGGTTCATTTCTCTTCCTCTTTGTGTATTTCTATTTCGTTGGGTTTTGTATATAATTTTACTTTAAACTCAGGTATATTTGTCGCCCATGGCGCTATATTTAAACTTGCTTTACAAATCTTTGTTGATTGTTGTCTTAGATTTTTGCTATGTGGTAGGGATTTGAATTGTTATAGACATATGCTGCTTAGATTCTTATCTAGGATGATTATCTGCTAGTTTCTGAGCTCTAGAGATAGATTTAGAGCTAACAATCTTTATGAGTGTCGAAGCTTAATGCTTCCGTGTTGGTTGTGTCGGTTGAGAGATTGTTGATACGAGTAATATGGACGTCTACTGTGTTGTTGAGGTTGAATGAGAGATCGTCGTCGAGATGATATAGTAGTTCTCTCTATTTTAGATTAGAAATAACTTAGAGAGTGGGCGATGCTAGATGATTCTGAGGAGTATTGTAGGTTGAGTGTAATTGGTCGATAAGTTTAAGTTTGTGAGAAGCAGATTATATGCATGGTTGATAAGTTTCTTCTCTCTAGAGAATGAATTCTTTCCTATTCATATTTACTTTTATGTTTTTATGTTTTACCAATTCAACCCAAACTCATTAACGAGAGATTTGTCCAACTACATTTCAATTCATCAATCTCCGTGGACACGATAAATTCCCGGATAAATATTTTCAAAACTTTTGCTTGCCGCTTTACCGCTTCAACAATGTAATTTTTTGGATCATCATATTCATGCGAGTACTACATGGATTACCATGTCATAAGAGATGGATAACTAGAGACATATATGGAATAATATGACTTATTTCACGTATAACCCGTAATCAAACATAAATCTTAATCAAGTACTAGTTAGATGTTAATGATCATGTAATACTTGACTCGATATGTGAGATTTTAGCACGACGTTAATAATCTTGTCATACTAGACTCAAGATATGGATGTCTTGTAGGATGTTGACGGGCTTATAATGTTAGACACGACCTATGGTGTACGTGAGTGTAAGAGATAAAGTATTATTATCTCTATAGTATATGCATATAATTATTTATGCACATAGATAGGTGATGAGATCAACTACTGTATCTTCCCTATTTATTATAGCCGACTTAAGTTTACAGAACTGCGCTGGACGACAATTGAGGTGAATACATATATGAAGTGTTGTAGACATTATCCTAGGCTAGTTATAATTTATCTAACTCTTAGTAAGACCGTAAAACTACACTAAATGTCAGGTGATTGTATAAATACTGACTATTTTATAGCACCCGAGAATTTATTTCATTCCGGATTTTGGTTCGATGGGTTGGGTGGCTCCAATACTCTTAGAAATTCTTATCAAATTGAGAATACTCCATTTATCAGTGAGATGTTTGTGAGGTGCTTAACCGGTACTCATTTGCGCGAGATGTGTGTGAGATACCTTGATGGATATTTTAAGTAAACTTTGATATGTATAGAAGGGTAGTGAGAGACTCGATAATTTAAATCGGGAACCATTTGCGATTAGTTTCTAATTCCATTTTGTTGTAATATTTTCAAGTACGCAGGTACTTGGATTGAATTTGCAGCTGTGGATTTGGCAGCGAAAATCATATTAAACATCATTAAGTTGTGATGTGGATTTTATTTAATCATCGATGTATCAATTTATTTGTTGTATTGTTGTAAAATTTCAATCAAGTCCATATATAGATAATTGCATTAATGTATTAAATAGCGATTAATAATACAATTAATTGTTATTCTGGATATATATATCTACGAGAATTACAGAATACTGACTCTAGGTGCCCACAATTGATCACCACATTAGGCTAAAAGTCTCAAATACAAATGATATAATAGAACATTGATTATTCAATACAATAATGTTTGATTGTTCGAATTAACATTATTATATTTGACTATTTTATTTAAAACATCAATAGGACTTTTAGTCCTCATTGAAGATTCATACATAATCAAGGTTATTTTTAAGTTAATTTAAAAAAATCAAAATAAGAATATTTAATAAATTATAAATAAGTTTTAACTTAAAACAAATTCTTTCAACAGATGTAACAATAATAATAATTAATAATTCTATAATCATGCATTTTGAAAACAATTTAAAAAAATTTGGCAAAAAATGAAAAGGAGCAATGAAAACAATATATTTCTTTTAAAGAATTTATCATCATATAACTTGAACTATTATATCAAGCAATTGGATCACTTATTAAAAAAATCTAACAGTTAGAAAAATTGAATCTACGATATAAGAAAATTTAGGTCTTTGGAAAGACCTAAACTACCCCTTTCCCAACTTTAAACACGTTAGAATTTTTTTTCTATATTTGGTCTTTTGATACCCCTAGAATAACCATTGAACTGAAGTTTTAATAACCAACCTACTCTCTTACAAAAAACAGCACTACTTTCTATTATATTGAAACTGGGTTACGTTTTCTTTGTAAGCAAATGTCATAAACCGACTGACCTTGCCACCCATCACCGTCTCCTTTCTGCTCTCTGCATTCTTCTTCTGCACATAACCCGATATGTCAAATTCAAGCAAATGTATAGCTTCTACAAGGAAACTCTTTTCTTTATTATCTCTTCTTCCTCTTACTTCCTCTCTCTCTCTATCTCTATTCTTCTTCCTCTTACACTAATGTGTCGCCGTCTCCGTTGAGGAATGATAATAGCGATGTTAAGTTGACGGATGATGGTGATTTTAATGAAAAATGAAGTTTTCATTAATGTTGACGAATAAGGAGATTCTTTAGGTATGAAATTTTGCCCTTTCAGTTTATAGAGATGAAATTGACAAACCCTAATCCTATTTTTTTGTAGTTTAAATGTGCCGATATCACCGTAACTATTTTTGTTTTGGGATTGTTGAAGATGAAATCAAGGTCACTTGATCAGTGGAGGATTTATTGGAAATATAATTAGTTAAATGTCTATAATTCCTAATGCTTATTCTTTAATAGGGCCTTTTGGCATTTTCAATTTTTTAGTATAAATATGCTACCTAGGCTATCAATATTGTAACTCATTCATTTCTCTATTTGATATACAATAGTAGTCCTCTTTGTTATCATTCATTGTTCATTCTTCTTCTCCCTTTCATTACCTTGCACCAACAAATTGGTATCAAGAGCACTTGGTTCTGTTTTCCTGGGAAACACGAGTGTTTGTGAGTTGTGTGTTTGATTTTGGTTAATTGATTTTCTGTTGAAATCTTGAACAAAATCTGAACAGAATCTGATTATGTGGGTTGGGAAACAGTGTGTTTGAAGATCTGAAAAATCCGTGCAAAGTTTAAAATGAGTGGAGGCAGTAGTTTGAACACCAAACTTCCAATTTTTAATGGAAAAAACTGGAACAGATGGATGATACAAATGCGGGTGGTGTTTGGTGCGCAAGATGTTCTGGATCTGGTTACAAATGGTTATGTACCAGCTGCAGCAGATGCAACTGAAGAACAGATAACTGCTGAGAGGATGATGAGAAAGAGGGACCAGAAAGCTCTGTTCTATATCCATCAATGTGTGGATGAAAGTGTGTTCGAGAAGATTGCTGATTCAACAACGTCAAAAGGGGCGTGGGATTTACTGGTGAGATGTTACAGTGGTGACACATCAGTAAAGAAGGTGAAGCTTCAATCCCTACGAAAACAATATGAAAACCTGAACATGAAGAGCAGTGAGAAAGTTTTTGAATATATCTCCAGAGTGATTCTGATCACTAACGAGATGAAGGCGTGTGGAGAAAATCTGTCTGAACAGGTAATCATAGAGAAGATTCTGAGGTCGCTTACTCCTCAGTTTGATTACATTATTGTTTCTATTTAACATTCTAAAGATCTGGAAACCATGAGAATAGAAGAATTACAAAGCATCTTAGAAGCACAGGAGTTACGCCTGTCTGAGAGAACTTCTGAGAGGGAAGTTGAGCAAGCTCTGAAGGGTTCTTTTGTCAAGAAAGACCAGAAGCAGAATAAACATGGTGATAGATTCCAGAATTCAGAAGCCTCAACTTCTGATGATAAAAAATATCATAAAGTAAAGGAGAGGTATGACAAAAGGAAGGTTCAATGTTACTCTTGTAAACAATTTGGCCATTTTGCCAGAGATTGTAGGTCAAACAAGGAAAGGAAATCAGAAGAAGCATATATGGCTAAGAGAAACTCTGATGATGAACCTGTACTACTAATGGCCTCTGATTCTGATGGAAAATGCTCAGAAGATTGGTGGTATATGGACACTGACTGTTCAAATCATTTAACTGGAAACAAACAATGGCTGACAGACTTTGACTCCAGAAGGAGAACAAAGATCAGATGTGCCAACAATAAGTATCTTAATGCAGAAGGTATGGGAGATATCAGAGTTAGAGTGAAGAATGGGAAAGACATTCTGATAAGATACGTTTGGTATGTTCCTGGTATTATAAGCAATCTGATGAGCGTAGGTCAGTTGATTGAGAAAGTTTTCTCAGTTGTTATGAAAAACAATCTTCTAACGTTGTATGATTCCAATCAGAAGTTGATTATGAAGTCTGAACAAGGAGGCAACAAAACATTCAAGATAAATGTAGAAACAGCTGAAGCAACGTGTCTTAGTGCAGAAGGCGCTGAAGGTAACAGTAGGCTGTGGCATAAAAGGTTGGGGTATTTGAACTATAGAAGCTTAGGGAATCTATGTTCTAAGAAGCTTGTACATGGTATTTCGAAGACTGTGAAGCCTGAGAAGTCATGTGAGATATGCATGAAAGGCAAGCAACCTAGATTGCCATTTACATCAGAAGTAGCCCCCAGAGCGAAGCATGCTATGGGAGTAGTACATTCTGATATGTGTGGACCATTTCCAGTACCTTCACTTGGAGGAAACAAATATTTTGTGTCTTTTGTGGATGAGTTCACAAGAATGACATGGGTAACACTCATCAAGTTCAAGCATGAAGTGTTTAGTGAGTTCCAGAAATTCAAAGTGAAGGCTGAGAAGCAGAGTGGTCAGAAGTTAAAAATTCTGAGAACGGATGGTGGAGGTGAGTATAACTCTACAATGTTTTAGAAGTTATGTGAGGAGAGTGGAATAGAACATGAGGTTACTGCTCCATATACTCCTCAACACAACGGTCTTGCTGAAAGAAGAAACAAAACTTTGCTTGATATGACCAGAAGCATGCTGAAAGAGAAAAAGCTACCTCACGTGATATGGGGAGAAGCTGTTGCCACATCAGCATATATTATGAACAAGTGTCCAACGAAGAAACTGAAGGAAGTTATTCCTTTAGAGAAATGGACTGGAGATAAGCAGAGTGTCAGTCATCTGAAGGTGTTTGGCTCTGTCTGTTACAAACACGTTCCAGAAGCTAGAAGACAAAAACTGGATGATAGAAGCAAAGTAATGTTGCTGGTGGGGTACCACAGTACATGTGCGTATAAGCTTTATTGTCTAGAAACTAATAAAGTTGAAGTCAGCAGAGACGTTGTGGTGAAAGAGTCTAAAGCATGGGATTGGAATAAATATCAATCAGATTCTGGTGCAGTGCCAACACCAGAGTTATCCTCTGAAGATGTTTTAGAAAGTTCAGAAGATGAACCTGATTCTGAAGATCCTGAAGATTCTGAAGATGAGTCAGAAGAAGATTCCGGCAATGGATCTGACTCTGATCCAGATGCTGATGATGATCTAGAATCTGGTGGTGATCATAGTTCTGGAAGGGAAAACTCTGAAGGTGGTAACTTTGAAAGTAGTAGTTCTGGTGCAGTTTCAGAACAAGCTCAAAGACCACAGAATCAGACAAAAACCAAGAAGGTTTGCAGATTTTGACATGCTGCAGGATAATGAAGTTGACTCTGAAGGAGAAGTCGTTCAGTGTGCCATGTTAGTATATTCTGAACCAGTGGGCATTGAAGAAGCTCTCAAGAAGAAAGAATGGCTTAATGCCATGAAAGAAGAACTTGAGGCAATAGAAAGGAACAAAACTTGGAAATTGACTAAACTTCCAGATAAGAAAAAAGCCATCAGCGTGAGATGGGTTTTTAAGTTGAAACTTAAGCCATATGGTGATGGAAAATTGCGATCAAAAGCGCAGCGGAATTTAAAATTTTCCTTTAGCGATCCTTACGAATGAACATGGTCAGTGATAGAAATATTTACCTCTTGTGGTGATTCCGACCTTTGATGTTGTGATCACGAGCGTTGATGAAGAACAACGCCTCTACTCAGTCCACACAAACAGATCGCTTCCGGTCACAGTGCTAGCTGATCACGAACGGAAACCTTGAGTGATAGAGAGAATCAAAAACGAAATTGCATCAAGTGAAATTGCTTCATCACAAGGGATCTATTTATAGAATCACTCGTGTGGGCTACAAGCTAAAAGCCCAATTAAGGCTATAAGCTAAAAGCCCAATTAAGCTTATGGACATCATACCTTATGATGTACCATATATCACTTATCCACGTGGTACCTTACCACTTTCCGTATTACACTTAAGTGCACCGTACCTTACGGTGTTCCTTATTTATTCTATCTCTCATCAACCTGTCCTTATGTGTGTGACCCTGTAGGTTTTCGCGACATTAGCAATTATATTAAATCACACATTTAATATAATAAACAGTGAGCGGTATCTAGCAACACATCACTGTTACCCAAGTCACGAAAATGTCATGTGATCTAACCAAACCTTTTCCGTGATAATATTTGTGTTGTACAATTACCCTTTTGCCCTCATGTCTATATTGAACACAAGGCATACACTGTGTCACCCTTGTCCAGTTCAATATTGGGCCCTTAGACATTTATCCTGTTATGCAGGATGAGCAAATTCCATCTAGGTCACTCATGTCCCTTAGCATGCTTTGTGAAGTACCCATCAACCGTCTTTAATGTCATCCAGTTACGGATGACGTTTGATCAGCAATAAAGTACTTGACTCTACATCTAGGGTCCATAGTGGTTTTAGGTCGAAGGGTGGTATACACCATTATCATCATGAGAATAACTTATGACACTTTGCATAACATTCTATGTAGTATTCTCATAGCGGGTCAATCCAGTATAAATATTACTCCTAATATTCATACCTATGTCAAGACTTGATAACTCCTTATCTATGATCCATGAGATGTGATCATCAATCTATCTTCATAATAATCTTAATGCTTTAATGTTATCCCACTTCACATTAAAGCTTGACTACGGATAATTTAAGAATAGTGTCTTATGTTTAATGGGATCTCATGATTAAGTCACACTTAACATTTCATTAAACAAATAAATCATTCTAGGGACTTTATTATTTTGGAAAACAAACATAATAAAGAAATGCCTTTTATTATTAATAAATAATTCGATACAAGTACCAAAAGTATTGGCCTCTAGGGCTTACACCAACAATCTCCCACTAGCACTAGAGCCAATCAGGCATAATCCTAATACCCATAGATCTAGTATGTCCATCATGCTTCAGCTGCGCAAGAGGCTTTGTTAATGGGTCAGCAACATTGTCAAGTGTAGGTACTCTACATATTTTCACATCTCCCCGATCGATTATCTCTCGAATGAGATGATAACGCCTAAGTATGTGTTTGGATCGTTGGTGAGATCTAGGCTCCTTAGCTTGTGCGATAGCACCATTGTTATCACAATAGAGATCAACGGGATCCACAATGCTATGGACTATGCCAAGTTCACTAATGAACTTCTTGATCCAAACAACTTCCTTTGCTGCAGTTGAGGCAGCAATATACTCAGCCTCGGTTGTAGAATCAACAACTGTATCTTGCTTTGAACTTTTCCAGCTCACAGCGCCACCATTTAAACAAAACACATAACCAGATTGCGATCTAAAGTCATCCTTATCTGTCTGGAAGCTAACATCGGTGTATCCAATTACAGCAAGCTCTTCCTGACCTCCATATATCAAGAATGAGTCCTTAGTCCTTCTCAAGTACTTAAGGATATTCTTGACAGCTACCCAATGAGCATCACCGGGATTAGACTGGTACCTACTCGTTGCACTTAAAGAATACGAGACATCTGGTCGAGTACATAGCATGGCATACATGATAGATCCTATTGCAGATGCATATGGAATCTTATCCATGCGATCCCTTTCTTCCTTACTTGAAGGGGATTGTGTTTTTGACAGACACATGCCATGTTGCATAGGTATGAATCCTTTCTTGGAATCATGCATATTAAAGCGTCTCAACACCTTTTCTATGTATGTACTCTGACTTAGGCCAAGCAGTTTTTGTGACCTATCTCTATAGATCCTGATTCCTAATATATAGGCTACTTCACCTAGGTCCTTCATTGAAAAACATTTCCCTAACCAAGTCTTCACTTGTTGCAAGGTAGGGACATCGTTTCCAATGAGTAATATGTCATCTACATATAATACCAGGAATACGATCATGCTCCCACTAACCTTCTTGTAGACATAAGGCTCATCTTCATTCTTGATGAATCCATATTGTTTTACTATTTCATCAAAACGAAGATTCCAGCTTCTGGAAGCTTGCTTCAATCCATAAATTGATCGCTATAACTTACATATCTTTTGGGCTTCTTCTGGTATGTCAAATCCTTCAGGTTGTGTCATGTACACATCCTCAAGAATATTACCATTAAGGAAAGCAGTTTTGACATCCATCTGCCATATTTCATAATCATGATATGCAGCGATAGCAAGTAAAATCCGAACAGATTTAAGCATTGCAACTGGTGAAAAGGTTTCATCATAGTCAACCCCATGAATTTGTTTATAGCCTTTTGCAACCAGTCTTGCCTTATAGGTATGTACCTTACCATCCATGTCAGTCTTCTTTTTGAAGACCCACTTGCACCCTATAGGGTTAACTCCTATAGGAGGCTCTACCAAGGTCCAAACCTGGTTTGTGTACATGGAGTCCATTTCAGATTTCATAGCTTCTAGCCACTTCTCGGACTCAGGAACAGTTATGGCCTCTTGGTAGGTCACAGGCTCATCTTGATCCATGAGTAATACATCACCCTGATCACTTATGAGATATCCATATCTCTCAGGTTGTTGACGTATCCTGCTTGACCTACGCTGGTCTCGTTCTACTTGAGCAGGTTGCTCTTCCATAACTACTTGTGTTTCCTGCTCTAATTCCTCCATAGGTGTATCAATGCTTTGTGGTTCTTGAATTTCTTCAAGCTCTATTTTCCTCCCACTGATTCTTTTGGAAATAAAATCCTTTTCCAGAAAAACTCCAGTTCGAGCGACAAACACTTTTCCCTCAGAAGGATTGTAGAAGTAATACCCTCTTGTTTCTTTAGGATACCCCACAAATAAGCATTTGTCAGATTTGGGCTCAAGCTTAGTTGAAATTTGTCGTTTCACATAAACTTCGCAACCCCAAATCTTCATGTAAGACATATGTGGTTTCTTACCACTCCATATCTCATATGGTGTCTTCTCAACCTTTTTGGATGGAACCCGGTTAAGTGTGTAAGCTGCAGTCAATAGTGCATGTCCCCAAAAGGAGTTCGAAAGATCGGCGCGACTCATCATGGATCGGACCATGTCTAACAAGGTTCGGTTTCTTCTCTCAGATACACCATTCCATTGTGGTGTTTTGGGAGGAGTAAGTTGGGATAAAATCCCACATTCCTTTAGATGGTCATCAAACTCTAGGCTTAAATATTCACCGCCTCGATCTGATCGAAGAACTTTAATATTCTTACCTAGTTGGTTTTGTACTTCATTCTTGAATTCCTTGAATTTTTCAAAGGTTTCAGATTTGTGTTTCATTAAATACACATAACCATATCTACTGAAATCATCAGTAAATGTGATGAAGTATTGAAAACCTCCTCTGGCTGGTATGTTCAGTGGTCCACATACATCAGTATGTATGAGGACCAAAAGATCATTAGCCCTTTCACCTTTTCCTGTGAATGGGGACTTTGTCATCTTTCCAATTAAAGAAGATCTGCATGTCTCATATGATTCATAATCAAAAGAGTCCAAGAGTCCATCTTTATGGAGCTTGGAAATGCGTTTCTCATTTATGTGGCCTAAGCGACAGTGCCAAAGGTAGCTTGGATTTAACTCATTAGGTTTAATCCGTTTAGTATTAATGTTATAAATTGGCATTTCAAGATCAAGGACATATAGTCCATTGTTCATTTGTGCAGAAGCATAGAATATATCATTCAAATAAATAGAGCAACAATTGTTCTTTATTATAAATGAAAAACCAAACTTGTACAAACAAGAAATGGAAATAATATTCCTACTAATTGCAGGTACATAATAACAGTTCTCTAACTGAATTATTAAACCACTAGGTAAAGTCAAAACATAAGTTCCTACGACTAAAGCAGCAACCTTTGCTCCATTTCCAACTCGTAGGTCAACTTCACCTTTTGCCAAATCTCTACTCCTTTTTAGCCCCTGTACATTAGTACAAATGTGAGAACCGCATCCAGTATCTAATACCCATGATGCAGAAGTAGATAAATTAATTTCAATAACAAAAATACCTGAATTTGAAGTCCCTACTCCATTGTTCATATCTTCCAGGTACTTTGGGCAGTTTCTCTTCCAATGTCTAGTCTTACCGCAATGGAAGCAAGTGCCCTCCTTTGCTATGCCTCCACTAGGCTTCAAAGCAGGAACAATAGGTTTAGGCTTGGCAACTTCCTTGCCTTTCCCTTTACCAACCTGCTTGGTAGGCCTCTTGTTCAGCTTCTTTCCATTACTGACCATCAGAATGGACTTCCCTTTTGCCTTCATATTCTGCTCAGCAGTTTTCAACATGCTTAGCAATTCTGGAAGACTCTTATCCATGTCATTCATGTTGAAATTCATGACAAACTGATTAAAGCTATCTGGAAACGATTGCAAGATAAAATCAGTTGCAAGTTCCTTTCCAAGCGGAAACCCTAACCTTTCAAGGTTCTCCACATACCCAATCATTTTGAGTACATGGGGACCTACAGGGTTTCCCTCAGATAACTTGCTGTTAAAAAGGGCCTTTGAAACCTGAAGCCTCTCATTTCTTGCCTGCTCTTGATAGAGCATTTTCAGATGTCCGATCATATCGAACGCTGACATGTTCTCGTGTTGCTTTTGCAACTCCGAGTTCATAGTAGCTAGCATGAGACAAGCGTCTTCGTTAGCATCATCAAAATGCTTCTTATAAGCATCTCTTTCTGCCTTAGGTGCCGAACTAGGCGGTTCCTCTTCAGGAACAGGTGTCTCCAAGACATACAACTTCTTATCGTGCTTGAGGACAATCCTCAGATTTCGGTGCCAATCCAGGAAATTTGTCCCAGACAATTTTTCCTTATCTAGGATTGATCGCAAAATATGGTTGTTTGTTGTCATGGTAATCTACAAAAAATTGAAAATATAAGTATCATTAAAACAACATATTTAATTAGGCCTTTAATCAAATATGCTCCCACTATTTTACTCAAACCAAATGACCCTCATCATTTGATTCGGAAAATCCCGTTGGAAGACTTTCTAGTGGGTCGAGATCCACATTTCACTTCGTTCTAAGTCAGCGTTAGGCTGATTACACAAAACTAGGTTATTTAGGTAGGAACTCCTTCCAATTGTATCTCATACAACTCTCGAATATTTTCAGTTGGGTGAATAACTCCTTATTCTAATTCATCATATGAATCATTCCCAACTCTTGCTTCTAAACATGTATAATCTTATTATAATGTGTTTAGTTAAGTTTGACCCATTGTTTTAGCAGTTGGATATTACAAGTATCCCATCGCACCTTACTAATATAGAACATGCACCTCGCGTAGGCGAAACCTACATTGTTCGATACTAGTCTTGATGAGTGCTAAAACTTGGAAAGCATGAACTTAATATTTAACTTGAGGGATTTTGTTATTAGTTTGATCTCACCGGTTTAACATGCAATTCGTCTCTCTCATGCATCAACATACAAACACATGCATCAATATACATAAAAGGATACAGTTATGGCCCCTAACGCAATTGTTTTCCCAAGCCAATGAGAGAACCTAAGCTAACCTAATAACGATCTAAACTTCTCCAAGCAAGATCTCCAAGGTTATCCTCCTTTGATATTGTATTCTTCTCTTTCTTCATAACATTACATTACTTAAAAGAAACTCGTTTTACATACGAGGGAGTGAGATGAGAAAAGAAGTTACATCAAGAATTTTAGAGAGAGGCACGACACGCAGGCCGTATTTTACAATCCCAAAACAAAATAAAGGAAAAAACTAAGTCCATAACTGATCACCACAAGACAATAATAATAAACACACTTTTATTATTAGTTTAATTTTTGTTAATTAAAAAAAGGCAAATTAAATTTCGATGATTGATCACACTACACAGAGTTAGCCGGGGGTTCCGCTTCCCGGTCAGCGGACGGTGGTTCCGCTGACCGTTCAGCGGACGAGGGTCAAGGGGGCAGCGCCCCTTTGCGGGGTTGTTAGGGGCAGCGCCCCGACGCAAAATTTTAATGAACAATTCATTTGAAATCGGCGTCATTTTTGCACAACTCTTGTGCATTCACAACCCTAATCGCATAACTCTGCAACAACACAACCCTTGTGCCGTCATGAACCCTAATGCAACAGTTTCATGCTGTCAAACACATTTCGATTGATAATTCAGTATGATTAATCACATGCCATTGCTTCACCATACTAATGTCGGATTCCAAAGCATATGAACAGTGATCAGTCAAGGGAATAACAATCATCAAGTGTTTAAATGAACGAAACACAAACAGTATATCCCATATACCATCGTTGCATCAGATTTACTTATATCATATATAAAAGTGATCGATCTTATTTGTGTAAACTATGGACGATCGATGTATCGCTGCTTCACCATACTAATGTCGGATTCCGAAGCATAGTCAACATCAATCATCCAAATCGTACACAACAGATGCCAAATTTAATTACTCGTTTATTATTCAATTCATTCTGGTTTTAATCGAATCAAAACAGAAAATATAGAACATAAACAACTATCAGATCCATGGTTTCGTAAGTGGCTCTGATACCACTGATGGAAAATTGCGATCAAAAGCGCAGCGGAATTTAAAATTTTCCTTTAGCGATCCTTACGAATGAACATGGTCAGTGATAAAAATATTTACCTCTTGTGGCGATTCAGACCTTTGATGTTGTGATCACGAGCATTGATGAAGAACAACACCTCTACTCAGTCCACACGAACAGATCGCTTCCGGTCACAGTGCTAGCTGATCACGAACGGAAACCTTGAGTCAGAGAGAATCAAAAACGAAATTGCATCAAGTAAAATTGCTTCATCACAAGGGATCTATTTATAGAATCACTCGTGTGGGCTACAAGCTAAAAGCCCAATTAAGGCTATAAGCTAAAAGCCCAATTAAGCTTATGGACATCATACCTTATGATGTACCATATATCACTTATCCACGTGGTACCTTACCACTTTCCGTATTACACTTAAGTGCACCGTATCTTACGGTGTTCCTTATTTATTCTATCTCTCATCAATCTGTCATTATGTGTGTGACCCTGTAGGTTTTTGCGACGTTGACAATTATATTAAATCACACATTTAATATAATAAACAGTGAGCGATATCTAGCAACACATCACTGTTACCCAAGTCACGAAAATGTCATGTGATCTGACCAAACCTTTTCCGTGATAATATTTGTGTTGTACAATTACCCTTTTGCCCTCATGTCTATATTGAACACAAGGCATACACTGTGTCACCCTTGTCCAGTTCAATATTGGGCCCTTAGACATTTATCCTGTTATGCAGGATGAGCAAATTCCATCTAGGTCACTCATGTCCCTTAGCATGCTTTGTGAAGTACCCATCAACCGTCTTTATAGTCATCCAGTTACAGATGACGTTTGATCAGCAATAAAGTACTTGACTCTACATCTAAGGTCCATAGTGGTTTCAGGTCGAAGGGTGGTATACACCATTATCATCATGAGAATAACTTATGACACTTTGCATAACATTCTATGTAGTATTCTCATAGCGGGTCAATCCATTATAAATATTACTCCTAATATTCATACCTATGTCAAGACTTGATAACTCCTTATCTATGATCCATGAGATGTGATCATCAATCTATCTTCATAATAATCTTAATGCTTTAATGTTATCCCACTTCACATTAAAGCTTGACTACGGATACTTTAAGAATAATGTCTTATGTTTAATGGGATCTCATGATTAAGTCACACTTAACATTTCATTAAACAAATAAACCATTCTAGGGACTTTATTATTTTAGAAAGCAAACATAATAAAGAAATGCCTTTTATTATTAATAAATAATTCGATACAAGTACCAAAAGTATTGGCCTCTAGGGCTTACACCAACATATGGTTCTATTGGCAAGCACAAAGCTAGACTAGTAGCTAGAGGTTTTCTTCAGAAACCTTGACTAGATTACTTTGAGGTATTTGCGCCTGTAGCTAGGCATGAAACAATCCGACTAGTGATTGCTTTAGCTGCAAATAAAAATTGGCCTTTAATGCATCTGGATGTGAAGTCTGCATTTCTGAACGGTCCATTACAGGAAGAAGTTTATGTGTCACAACCTCCTGGATTTGTGAAAAAGAATCAAGAAGGGATGATATAAAGGTTGAATAAAGCTCTGTATGGACTGAAGCAAGCGCCTAGAGCTTGAAATCTAAAAATTGATTCGTTTTTCAAGAAGCAGAGGTTTCAGAAATGTGATATGGAATATGGAGTTTATGTAGAACACTCTGATAACAATATGATTCTGGTGTGTCTCTATGTTGATGACATTTTGCTAACAGGTAGCTGCCCAGAAGATATAAAGAAGTTCAAAGAAGTTCTGATGAATGAGTTCGAGATGATAGATCTAGGAAAAATGACATATTTCTTAGGGATGGAGATTCTGTACTCGAAGAAGGGTATTATTCTGCATCAATTAAAGTACGAACTAGAAATTCTGAAGAGATTTAAGCCGCAGAATTGCAAAATTGCCGTGACATCATCAGAAACCAATCAAAAATTGGATTCTGACTCTGATGGTGATTCTGTTGATTCTATAAACTTCAAACAGTTGGTTGGTTCTCTAAGGTATTTATGTAATACTAGACCTGACATTTGTGATGAAGTTGGATTGGTTAGCAGATTCATGAGTAATCTAAAGTGGTCCCATTTCCAAGCTGCTGTCAAAATTTTGAGATATATCAAGGGAACCCTGAGATATGGATTGTTGTTTCCTTCTGAAAGAAAGACATAATCAGAATTAGTAAGTTATTCTGATTCTGACTGGTGCGGAGACAGAGTGGACAAGAGAAGTACTTCTGGATACTTGTTTAAATTTCTGGGAGGTCCCATTTCCTGGAGTTCTAAGAAACAGCCTGTCGTGGCTCTGTCAACATGTGAAGCTGAGTATATCGCAGGTGCTGTAGCTACTTGTTAAGCTGTTTGGCTTCTGAATCTCCTGCATGATCTGAAGGTTGAAGTTGAGGAACCTATGAAGCTGATGATTGATAATAAGTATGCAATTGATCTTGCCAAGAATCCAGTGCTACATGGAAGAAGCAAGCACATTTAGACTAAGTATCATTTTCTCAAAAGTCAAGTGCAGAAAGGAGTGTTAGAAGTTCTGCACTGTAGCACTCAGATACAGCTTACAGATCTTCTGACAAAGGCAGTTAAAACAGATCAATTTCTTTGCTTGAGAGATGAAATTGATGTTGTTAGCTTCTGATAGAATATCTAAATTAAGGGATGTTATTGGAAATATAATTTAGTTAAATGTCTACAATTCCCAATGCTTATTCTTTAATAGGGCCTTTTGGCATTTTCAATTTTTTTAGTATAAATATGCTATCTAGGCTATCAATATTGTAACTCATTCATTCCTCTATTTGATATACAATAATAGTCCTCTTTGTTATCATTCATTGTTCATTCTTCTTCTCCCTTTCATTACCTTGCACCAACAGGATTTACTTTAGGTCTTCGAGTTCATACATTTTTGACATAACTTACCATGTGATTGTTGTTGTTGCCGGTTTCTTAAAGTTTGAATTGAATATTTCGTTGTTCATTTGTGTAGATCTGTTTTGATAATGATAGTAGTTTTGTTATCATCAACGTAAAAGAAATTGATTTGTACTACATAAACATGACTGGTTTTAAATAAGGTATGTTGGTTCATGTGTATCATGTTTTTGCATCTTTGATCCTATTTTTTTTGATTGTTGCATCTTTGAAAAATGTGTTTGTGTTTTACATATTGATATATAGCATTTTATTCTCAAACCTATTTGACATTTTGACTTATCAGTGCTGCCGGTGGTATGTATAGCATTTGCTTTGAAATAAGATTTATTTATTTAGTCTGGAAGTTCATAGGCGGTGTAATTTATAAAATAGTCTAACTAATTTTACTAATTTTGGCTCATAAAATGACAATATCATCAAAAGGCTACATCACTTTCTCACAGGAACCAATATAAAAGCAAGTTGTAGGCCTCTATATTTGGCCTCAATCCCTGGTAGTTCCTATTCTTTATAGAGTTACGGGAAAATTTACTATGCATATCTTTTATTCTTTTGCAGCGCGATAATACTTCTCGAACTATCAAGGAACAACTTGCAACTATAGCACCAGTTCTTGAACAGTGGACATAAAATTTACGGTGAGATGAAAGTTCTAATTAAACATGGATTGTCACTTCCACGCTTTTTAATTCAGTTAAACTATCTTTCGAAATCATAATGGTTTTCATGGTTGTTGCAGGTATTTGTAAAAGCTCAACTAATATTTTGGGGTCATGGTTGGGAATAAAAAGCAAAAGACAATGATATATCAATTCTCAATGGTGTTTAAATCCTTATGCATACCTTAATATGTATGGTCTCAAACCGTGACAACTTTATCTCTATTGTTGTTACTTTCTATTTCAGTATCAGTCCTGTGAATCAGACCTCTTTTATCATCAAGCATGCTTTTTTGTTTTGCTTTTGTGGTCTGTTTCCAGTGCCGTCATTACTACGGTATGCACCATTTTGATCTATTATTGGCTGGAGTTTTGGATGTTTTTTATCATGTGTATTTAGTCTGGTTTTTGCTGCTGTTTTATTTCCAGTAGCAGTGTGTTTTGAGGCTGATTTGGGCGTGCATAATTTGTTTGTTACATTGTGCTGAATTTTTTTGTGTTGCGGTTCGCTGGGATCCGTTGTTTATCAAGTTGAGTGGTATGTGTTTAATTGAAGTATGACCAGAATTATGCTGAAATGTGCTCGCTGTTACGGTTTGTTGGGTTCCATTGATAATCGAGGTATTTGGTCTGGTTAAATGAAGTATGGTCAGAATTCTGGTTCCGTGTTTAATGTTGGCCAAGTTTGAAAATAGAAAATATTCTCAAGGGCATGTTTTGGATCCGGTTGGTTTTCCTGCTATATCAGTATTGACGTGGTGATGTGGTGTTGATCTGTTGGGTATGTTTGGCATTGATGGTTAATGCGTCTGTGATTTATCACCTTTTGAATTAAAGTTCATACTTGCTTTTTGTGCCATACTTGTATTATCTCATGATGGTTGAGTCAATGCATTGTATTCAAAGCTTGCACACATGATTAAGAGATCTAAAATATGATTTGAGGACACAACTTTTTTGGTATATTTTAAAAGAAAAGTAGAATGAAACAATCTTCTGCCATATACGATAGTTATTAGAGTCACATAGTGGTCCTAAAGTGGCTGCACTTTTTCACTTTTAGGAACAACAAAGTAGAAGAACCTGTGAAGGTTATTAATCCTACATATATATATATACTGGGATTAACACCCCTTACTTGATCTTGATGCCTCCCACTTCAGCGGCTTTCTTATGCGATAAGCTTTAGACAGGTACATCATACACATTTCATGCAAGAACCACAAATATCATACATCATTTGATATTGTTTTCTTATTCTGAAAAGCTTTAGTTTAGTGATAACTTAAGGGTTGATTTCACATTTCATGCAACTTTATCCCAGTATCTGGCTTCTGTGAAGATGTTAGGTTATTTGAAGGTAACTTTTTGTTCACTGTCTTGTATGATTGATTTATGTATTTTTACCAGCCAAATAATGACTTGCCTGACCAATACATATGGTATATCTTATGACATCTGACAAGCGCTTCTAAATTTTTGAGTCATTGCTTTCAACCAAAATTTCCGTCTCACTTATTTTCAAGAAGATATTGCTTTTGTAGAACACTTATACTTGCATGGATCTTGGACATGCTTAGTGGAAATTCAGGAAAACAGAGAATTATTGCTCCATGATTATCTTGCGGTGGTGCTCTCTGATAGGCAATAATAGTTGGAGCTACATTGACAGCTGGAGTCACAGAAGCAACTTGTTGTTGGTACTGAAGACGTCTCCTCAGAGGTCTAAACTTTCTTTCCTCAACGACATCATCTGTTTCACTTTCTTTCTTCCTAGAAAACTCATATGACAATTTCTTCGTTCCTTCGTCTTTTGTCAAGCGTCCTTCCCTGACAGCTTCTTCTAGACGAACACCCATACTTACCATCTCAATGAAATCACTTGGCGCACTGGCAACCATCCTTTCATAATAAAATGATCCAAGGGTTTTCAGGAAGACTTTGGTCATTTTTTGCTCTCTCATCAGAGGTACCACTTGGGAAGCAACTTTGCGTCAACGTTGCGCATACTCTTTGAATGACTCTTTATATTTCTGAGCCATCACTCCCAATTGGTCACGGTCAAGTGCCATAAACATGTTGTACTTATACTGCTTGATAAAAGCTTCACCCAAATCATTGAAAGTGCAAATGTTGCTACTGTCCAATCCTACATACCATTTTAGAGCAACATCGATTACACTATCCTGGAAGAAATGGATAAGCAAGCATTGGTCATCAGTATTAGTGAACATCCTTTTGATATACATCACCAGGTAGTCACGAGGACAAGAGTTACCTTTGTACCTCTCAAATTCTGATATTTTAAACTTTGCTAACACTTTTACATTAGGAACTAAGCAGAGGTTACTGGCATTCTGTCCGAGTAACTCTTTCTCTCAGAGAGTCTTTACTTCTTTCTGCATCTTATTAAATTGATCATGGAAATCATTAAATCGGTCATAGAAGCCTAAACTTTCGTTTGGTGGAGGAGCATGATGCTAAATTTCATCATTGATAACATGCATAACATTCATTGTAGGAGGCGCAATATGATGAATATCATTATTAGCAACAAGAATAACATGTACCGTAGGAGGTGCAGAAACATCAACAGTTTGATCAAATTGAGCAACTTGAGTAGCAGGATTGTAACCTTCTGGCATAAAATTTTCAGGCATTCCCCACGGGTAACTCTGAGGCATACGATATTGAGTAGCAGTAACTGGAGTAACATAAATGGGAACCGACAAAACCTCATAAGTAACAGTCGTTTGTTGTGGCTTAGTAGACGAAGGAGGAGGTGGTGGCTGATTCTGAGAAACCACCAAAGATTCTACCAAAGCAGCCAGGTTAGCCATATAAGCTCTCAAAGAAGTAACTTCTTTGTGCAGCTCGCGATTCTCTTGTTCAAGATTTTTCATCTTCTTTCTGGAATTAGACCAAGTCTTGTAGCGATGAGACAACTTGCTGACTGAATGAAGTATGAAAACACAGTAATACACCTGGATATGAACAAAAATACAAGAATATATGCAAAATGATGCATGATATGCATTGCGTATAATTTATTTATCATTATTTTTATTTCAAGAAACTCTAAGAATTATAGGCAATTGCAAATGTTAAAGTACTAACACATTTGGAAATACTGAAAATTTCATTATAATAATAATTTTGGAATGGATTACAACTTTTAGTACAAGTTTCAATGATCTTAAGTACAAGAGAATAAAGATAGAATATAAAATTCTAAGGAACCAAAGCTGATGAAGATCTCTCCACACACTGACGTTTTCCCACACGTCTTGAAATTTGAGCCTTCAACTGCTTGTTCTCTTCTGCATACCCACCCGCGACTTCTTTCCAACCATCAGAATTAGAAAATGGGTGATGGGACCTGGCTGAACTATAGAGGAAAATAAATCCTCTTGCTTCTCCATCATCTCCATATCACGACTCTCAAGAATCTCAATCAAGTCATCCTTCTCTTTCAGTTCTATTGAGTAGGATACCTCCAAAGTCTGGTACTCGTTCTTCCATGCTTCCTTCTCTTGTTGCATCCTAACCAAGGCAAGATAAAGTTCTTCCACATCATCTAAAAGCGGAGGAGTAGTCCTCTCAAACATACCAAGTATAGGTTCCTCACGAGAAAATGACATCTTCAACTGAATTGCCCTTGCTTGTATCCAACAGAGACGAGGCTCCAAGGAAACAACTCCTCTTGGTCCTAAATCTTTTCTACTCTTCCTATGAATATGGCGCCAAGCCTTTGGAATATCTTCCTTAGCTTTCTTATGATCCTCTACTTCTTTGAGAAAGAAATAACTTAGATGAATTATATTTGGCTTGTCTCTCATTAGATATCCAAGTTGACGACACGCGAGAACGAGATTATAGTTAATTCCTCCCTTTGTACTAAGAAGAGGCACATTGGGGAAACTTCCAAAGCTATCAATAATCTCCATATTATAATAAGCTTAATGACACCAATCAATGTCAGAATGAGTGAGATCCATAATCTTCGGGGCCCAACGAGGTTACTTCTTGAGATCCCAAAAAGCAACAATCTGAGGTAAGTGAGAAATAAGCCACTGATATAACAACGACGCATAACAAATGATTATTCCTCCCTGATAATGATTCAGAAGGTGGATAGAATAATAAGTATCTCCTAGCAATGCAGGGACTGGATTCCCAATCAAAAAGATCCTAATGGTATTTACATTTACAAATTTGTCGATATTAAGAAACAAGAATAACCCATGGGCAAGCAAAGCAAAGATAGCCTCAAAAGCAATTGTACTCTTTATCTTGGCAAAATAACGAGCTTTCTCTATTTGAAATTGAGTAGGTAAACCTATAATTCCTCCTTTGGTTGTCATGTTAGCCTCAATCTCGGACTTCTTCAAATGAGTCAAGACAAAAATCTCATGAGACTTAGGCTCTCTTTCTAAGCCGGTGAAAGGAATACGATCAGTAATAGGTAAATCAAGTAAGTAAGAATACTCTTCCAATGTAGGCATCAACTGATAATCTGGGAAAGTAAAACATCGACACAAGGAATCATAGAACTAGACCAATATAGAAAGAATACCCTCCTTCATCTTGAGCTTCATAAGAGACACGATGGATCCATACTTCTTTCGGACATCTGTAGAGCTCTCAATCTCAGAGATTAAACTCATCAATTCCTCTATCTTAGGATCTTTGAAAGTGTACCTCCGAGTCTTTATTTTTCCAAAATCCATGGTAAAAAAGTATCTGAGATATTTGCAAAAAGTCAACTTTAAGTCCCTTGAAACAATTGTTTTAAAGAATTCTCATGGGTGCATGAATGCATGATGTAACAATCACACACAAAATCACAAACATGAGATTCATAGGTTTGATGTCACGAGCATGGAGTCAAAGGTACTACCCATATGGTATGGATTAATGGTTTATCACCTGTCGAACACGGTTCTAAAAGGTTTTCAGAGTCTACATCCTTCCTTCGGATATTACCAATGTCCTGTTTAATTCGGTAATTAGTAATATTCTCAAGAAAAACTCGTCTGAGTGTAGCATCGCGTGACAACCACTTCCGAATTGTTCTGTCTAGTTTCCGCACTACACCTAAAAAGCCAAGATGGGTTAAGGGTTCTACGTCCCTCAACTTCAACAAGCTCCCAGATCGAAAGCAGCACGTCTTCCCGATTGCTCAGTAAACGAATACTATAGTTAAAGGGGCCTCCACTGAGTGGGGGATCTAATGTCTCCTTTTTTGGGATTCCTCCCTCAAAATTAACATGACTATACCACCCGTCCTATCTTAAGTTTTCCCAAGTTCGGGTAGAGGACTTATGAGAAATCACCAAGCACCCTGAAAACCAGGAGTATCCAGACAAACATATATACAACACATAATATACAACAAATAATAACACATACACAATATAACAAAGATAGGCTCAACCCACTTAGAGATGAACCAATATTTGGCCGATCTGTCCCCAGTGAAGTTACCATTTTTTTATGTAGCGGTAGAAATGTTGAGACTAAGCCATTGAATTGACTTAACTCACACAAATCAAATAAAAATTGCCACCGTGCTTTATTGTTTCCAGAGGAAATGGGAAAAGTGCGAATAAACCCAAAAGAGAAGGGGAGAGAATCTAGGTACATGGGTTGGTTATGCAAAGGGAAGGTATTAGCACCCTAAATATCTACAGTACTCTGCAGAAACCTCTTTGAAAATTTGTGTATTTTGGTTATAAATGTTGTATACAAAAATAGATGGTGGGGATGAGAAAAGAAGTGTTTTTTTACAATTTTTTGCACCCACCGCGGTTAAGAACCTTTAGTGCCTACGTACCACCTTCCGTGTAATAGGGGATCAGGGTACTTGTAGTTCACCTTTAAAATTTTTAAAATAAGTGTGTTGGTTAATTTTAAGAGACGGGACATCATCGTCATATCCTAGTGAAAAACATACTTACTATCCACAATTATGAGAAAGGAGAATTTGCATCATCTCAAAGTGGAGGATATATCTTGGCTTTTAAAATCAACAAAGCCTCACTCAACACCCAAGTGGAAAGTATCTCACTTGTTAGTGAATTAGAAGTTAAAGGTTAGTTGAATGACCATTTTGAAACTTGCATTTGAAGACTTATTAGAAGATTGATAAAATCAAAGCTTCTCAACTACAAGCCTCATTTTCTTTTTGTCAAGTATATCATTCATTTCAAATGTTCAAGGCAACCTCATATGATCAACAATGTTTAGATGATTCATTTAGACCAAAATCTATGAAGGTTCATTAGAGGAATTATAAGATCAAAGCCTCCTAACAATGAACTCCAAGTTTATTGGATCAAAGGTTTCAAATTAAACATACTCGGACTTGCAAACATAAGTTTGGACCATGAATGATCATTTTTTGAATCAGAACAAATTTAGCGTTATGTTAAGCAATCGTAAGTGGACTTATGTAGAAGTCACACATATTTTGAGGCCGATCAACAGCAATCTATGTACCAGATATTAGAGAAATGATATGTAGATTATTCTCCAACAACATGTAGCACAAGTAAGAAAGGTATAAGATGAAGAGGGATAGGATGTATCAGATGAAGTTAGGGTTTCAAATATCATCAACATCATTCATCCATTTTGGTGGATTTGATTTTTCAACCTATTAACACCCAAGATCCAATGAGGTTAAGGAACTTGTCCCAAAATAACATCCAAATCAGGACCAAGTAAAAAATAAAATAATGTTTAATAAACAATATTTAAATGATTAATAAAAGGGAAATAATTGGTAAAATACACAAAATATATTAAAACACCAAATAAAAATCTTAAAAAAAATTCAAAAGTCAAACATGAGTTAATGAGTGTTGACAATTTTTTTTTGGAATTTTTTAAAGTCATAAACTATTTTTAAAATTTAAAGAAATATGCAAAATAAACCAAAAATTGTGAAAAATATTAAAATCAGAAATAAAAATAAAATGAGGTCAACAAAACTTTTCAAGAGGTCATTGGATCCTTCCATAATTTTTCAAGAATTTTAAAATAAAAAAAAGTATTTTTAATCAATAAAAAGAAGTCAAATAAAGTGAAAAAATCATAAAAAATATAAAAACCATAAAATAAAATTATGAAAAATTAAAAATCAAAAAGAGAAAAATAAAAAATATTTTTGATAATTTTTTCAGAATTTTAGAAGTTGAAATGATTTTTTTATGAATTTTTGAATTTAAAAACAATTAAATAAAAAAAATAAAAAATAAAAAAATATCAATATAATGCAGACCATCTTATCATAGTCAAAACACGTTAGTAAATAGATCCAAAGGACCCGCGCGCTGTGCTTGATGTGGACCCTTTTGAAAATTACACAAGATCAATATTTATTAAATAAATTAAAATAAAAGAAACTTTAAATGTGGCGCGTTGGATGAAGTCTGACTCACTTAAGTAATCAGATTCAAGGGTTCATGAAATGCGCGCATGGTAAAGCGGAACACCAAATATATTTTAAGAAAATAACATGGCTAAATGTCATTGGTTGAAGACGGACATGTCATCGTCTTCAACCTCCAGCCAACCTCAAATCGTGATTTTCCAAACTGTAAAATTAGCAAGCTAGACCGTTATCATTCAAAGCGTCTCGCTGAGATGAACTCAACCATGGCCTCGTGAAAAATTTATATAAACTGTACAATGTTTACTTTGCAAAAAATGCAAAAAATAGTAAGCACTGAGTTTTCAAGATTTCATGGTCAATTCTCAACGAAATCGAAAACTGTAAAAAATGTGAGATTTAGAGAGATGAGAAGAGTAGGTTAGGAACTTATTTGAGGCAAAATGAATGAGTAATCTACCTGAACAAAGTATGAGACAATTTCTTTGAAACTGGACTTCTACAACATGGTTTAGGACTCCTCAAGGCTTGATTCTTGTTGCGTTAGGTTGAGGGAAGTTCAAGGATTGAGAATGAACAGAGAAATTAGATTGAGAAGTGGAGGAAAGATGAATTCTAAAACTAAAAAAAGTGAGTTGTGGAGAGAAAGTGGCAAGGTAATTTTGGTTGTCCAAGCTTGAGGAAATGAGTGCAATACGTCCCTCTGTTTATAGGGAAGTGAATGGGATAGAGAGTGGGGGTGAATGATGCAATTCAAGCTGAATTCGTGCACACACTGATCATGACAAAAGTTTGACTTGCAAGTTGTAAAAACTCAGCTAATTCTTGTGTTTCAATGCTCTAATCATGCTTTGGAACTTTGTTTAACATGTTTAAATAAAAAACGCACAATAAAATGGTCATTTGAAGCCACAACATGGAAATTGCAAACTGACTGTAAGCGAAAACTCAGTTTCATGATGCCAACTTTGAATCTATGGTGAACACAGCTCAAGGGGCTTTATGATCTCATTCTTTTTGCAATATAGATACCTCACCACAAACTTCACAATGTGCCAAGAAAGGTATCATTTGAATGCTTGAGCAAAAATTTATGATCAAATGAAATCGTGAAAAACACACTGACTTGTGGACTTAGAAAAATTCCAAGTTTTGAGCTCAAAAGTGACACATAATATCTTGCCTTTAAACATGGCCTTACACTCAAAATTAGGTTTTGGTCAATAAAGATGGCATGAAGTATACTTCTTAAAGAGCATTGTGAAACTTGAATCATCCAAAAACTCCAAAAATTGAGAGAGTTATGACCTTGTGAAGTTGATGAAAATCCATGAAGTGACCTATAATATTTTGAGCTCTTAATACATATTCTAACCATTTCAAGCTTTGCACATAAAAGAAAAGTTGAAGTTCACACTCTTAAGATCATTGTGAACAAATAATGGGCTCAAAGTGATAAGAATTGACCAAGTTATGATCATTTAAAGTCAAGCCCTAAAAATTTAAAGGCCTTTCAAAGGGACTTGTAATATTTATCAATCATTAGTGATCTTCCATTCAAAATTAGCCTTATATTTCTGAAGAGAGCTTGTTAAGTACCCTTTAAAGAGAATCATGGCTTTGGCGTCACTCAAAAATCTAAAAAAATGAGTAAGATATGGTCCTTAGAAGTTAACAAGCCCTAGGTCAAAGAGTGTCAAAATGACTTGAAACCCCTTCAGTTTTTGATGATTTTTCTTGCACAATTTGGATCTTGTCATGTGAAGAGAGGTTGTTGTTGATGATGATAAGAATATATAGAAAAAAGAACCAACTCAAAATGTTGAAAATTGAGGGATTTATGCACATGTGATCACTGAATCAAGCATTTGCTCAATCAGGTCAAACTTGTTGAACCAACCTTGAATCTTTTGATATTTCTTGGCAAGATAAAGCATGATGAATCACAATAGGTCTTGAAATGATATTTTCTTGAAGCACGATCAAAGATGGAGCTTAAGTATCAATGAAACTTGTTGAAGAAGGCATGAAAATAAACACATGAAGCTATCTCTTTGATGAATGTCAACACTAACTTTAAGGAAAGTTTGACCTAAATAAGGTGATAGAACTCTTTGAACCACAAACATTTGATATCATGAACATAGCCTTGAAACTTGAACTCTTGCAATTCATTGAAGAGTCATTTGATTGAGAACCAACCCTCAAACCCTAGGTTAGATGGTGAGATGAACACAATTGTATCACCACCTATAGTATGAACATTCAAAGAAACATATATACATATTTTGATGTTAGTTTAAAGAACACATGTACAAGATACACACTTAAAGGTGCTTAGTGATCCCTCAAGATCAAACTGAAAGATAGGATGAAGATAGGGAGAGCCAACTCGAATGTGTTATCTTGTTGTATTGATAAACATGAGATGATGAGAAATCTTAGGGGTAAAAATTGGGGTATAACACTTTGACGCAGTTGACTAGGAAGGGTCAAGCTTTTATTTGGACTTTGTAGTGTGAAGCTAATTTTCAAGAGCTTAAGAGAAGGTTGACAACCGCTCCTATTTTGATTTTGCCTAATCCGGTAGAACCATTTGTAGTATATTGTGATGCTTCATTGATGGATTTAAGAGGTATGTTGATGCAGAATCAACAAGTGGTAGCTTATGCTTCTAGGAAACTTAAAGTTCATGAGAGGAATTATCTGACGCATGATTTAGAGTTGGTTGTAGTTGTGTTTGTTTTGAAACTTTGGAGGCATTGTTTGTTTGGATCAAGGTTTGATGTGTTTAGAGATCACAAGAGTTTGAAGTATTTGTTTGACCAAAAAGAGTTAAATATGAGTCAAAGAAAATGGTTGGAGTTCTTTAAGGACTATGATTTTGGCTTGAACTACTATCCTGGTAAAACTAATGTTGTAACTGATGCTTTAATTATGAAGTCTTTGCGTATGCCGATGTTGATGGTGTGAGAGTTGGATTTACTTGAGCAATTTTGAGATTTGAGTTTAGTTTGTGAAGAGATATATTCTGATGTTAGGCTTGGTATGTTGAAGCTTACTAATGGTATTCTTGATGAGATTCTAGAGTTCAGAAATCTGATTTAAGTTTAGTTGATCGATTGACGTTGATCAATCAGGGTCGAGGTGGTGATTTTCGAATTGATGAGAATGGCATTATGTGGTGTTGTTATAAAGTTTGTGTTCCAGATGTGAAGGATTTGAAGAAGAGGATTCTTAATGAAGGACATCATAGTGGTTTGAGTATTCATCCTGGGGATACTAAGATGTATCAGTATTTGAGGAAATTATTTTGGTGGTCAGGTATGAAGAAAGATATTGTAAAGTTTGTGTATTCTCGTTTGATCTGTCAGAAGTCTAAGGTTAAACACCAGAAACTGTCTGGGTTGTTGCAACTGTTATCCATTCCTGAGTGGAAGTGGGATAACATTTCTATGGATTTTGTTTCGGGTTTTCCGAGGTCTCCGAGTAATTGTGACGTTGTTTGGGTTATTGTGGATAGGTTGACAAAATCTGCTCACTTTATTCCGATTAGGATGGATTATCCGATGGAGAGGTTTACTAAGTAGTATGTTGAGAGGTTGTAAGTCTGCATGGTGTTCCGTCGAGTATTTTTCTGATAGAGATCCGAGGTTTACTTCAAATTTTTGGGAAGGTTTGCAAAGTGCTTTGGGTAGGAAGATGCGTTTGAGTTCGGTGTATCATCTGCAAACTGATGGTCAGTCTGAGAGGACGATTCAGCCACTTGAAGATCTTTTGAGAGCTTGTGTTTTAGAGCAAAGAGGTGCTTGTGATAGTTACTTTCCTTTGATTGAGTTTACTTATAACAACAATTTCCATTTGAGTATTGGAATGGAACCATTTGAGGCTTTGTATGAACGAAGGTGTAGGACACCTTTGTGTTGGTATGAATCTGGTGAGAGTGATGTGGTTGGACCTGATATAGTTTAACAGACTACCAATAAAATTAAGATGATTCGAGAAAAGATGAGGATTTCTCAGATTCGTCAGAAAATTTATCATGATAAGATAAGGAAAGCACTTGAATTTGAGAAGGATGATCATGTATTTTTGAGGGTTACTCGGGTAACTGGTGTTTGTAGAGCTTTGAAGTCGCATAAGTTGATGCCTTGTTTTATTGGTGTTTATAAGATTTCTGAAAAAGTAGGTGAAGTGGCATATCAGATTCCTTTGCCGCTGTCACTTGCTAATCTCCATGATGTGTTCCACGTATCTCAGTTGAGGAAATACATTACAGATCCGTCTCATGTTGTCCAATTAGATGATGTGCAAGTAAGAGATAATTTAACTGTTGAGACATCACTTATGCGGATATAGGATAGAGAAGTGAAGCAACTCCTAGGCATGGAAATCTCTTTAGTGAAAGTAGTTTAGGGAGGACCGAAAGATGGTAATGTGACTTGGGAGCTTGAGAGTCAGATGAAGGATTCGTATTTTGAGTTATTCGTTTGAGGTGATTTTCGAGGATGAAAATTCTTTAAGTGGGGGGAGAGTTGTAACATCCTGATTTCTTTTATTAGCTATTTTTCTATTATTTATTTATTTATTTAATTATTATGTGGTATAATAATTATTTAATTATTTGAATTTATGTGTTATTTGAATAATTGGGTTATTAGGTGTATTAATGAATGAAATAACTAGTTGGGTCTAATTATGATAAATAGAAGTAATAAGGGGGTATGAGTGGCTAAGCCCAATAAGAGAAACAATAGTTAGTAAGGGTTATGTGAAAATAAATATTAGAATCCTCATTTTGTGAAAAGAAGAGAAGAGAAGAAAAGAGGAAAATAAGAGAAAAGAAGAGAAGCAGGAGGAAGAATCCTAAGGTGGCTACAATCAAGGTAAGGGGGAGAATCCTTATTATTATGGGTTTGTATATGATTGGGTAATAATTAGTAATATGAAGTAGGATTTGGTATGTTGATTTTTAGGTTTTGATTCACCCAATTTGATTTAGGGGTTTGGAAATTAGGTTTGTGAAATCTAGTTTTTATGATACAAATAGGTTCCCTATGATATATACATGCTAGAATATGTTTTTTTGGTGAAAAATGAGCATTGTAATATGTCTCTATGGTGATTTTCATACACAAGTCAGTAGCTCTCCGTAGCAGATTTTTCTAGTTTACGTAGAGGACGCTTAGCGTGGGTAGGGGCGCTTAGCATGGGTTCCTAGGAGTTGCAAAATATTATTATGCATTAATTGGATTGAGATTTTTTATGTTATAATTTATCATGGATTTACATGTATTTTAATAATTTATTCAACCTGTTTTGGATTGAGTTTGAGTGTGTTTTTGATTATAACATGATACTTGATTTTAGTATATATGTATGTTGTGTTTGGTGGTAATTGAAAATAACATTAGTTGGCTTGTATACTATATATTACTTGTGAGTTGTAATGATGATTAATATTATGCAAATGCATTATTAATGATGTATGTATGATACATGATGTTTTGTGCGATTGTTGGTGGATAATTCAAAGTGTTGAATTATTGTGATATGCTTGGACGATTAAGGTTGGGTGATAATCTTAATTGCATATGTTTATTGGTAATTGCACATGCATTCATGGGGAGATTGTACTCTGTTTAGTGACTTTGTTCCTTGTGTGGATCAGAAGCGGTGGACTATATGTTTATGTTTGGGCTTTGATCTTGTCCGGATCGGAAGTGTGAATCTGATTCTAGATATGGAATCGAGAGCGAGATGAGCTAGATGTTCACATTGGTACCACATGCATGCATTGATTTTCATTTTAAGTCTCATGAGTCATTATATGATGTTTGCCTTGAAATATAATATGTGATAATTGGTGAAATGTTACATGGACGTTATATTGGTGGTAATTGTGCTATATACGAATAATGTATTTATCTCTATACTTGTAATGCTTATGTATTGATTACTTTGGTACTTTAGTTGTTGGACTTTGTTGTATGGATAATCATATGAAGTGTGGGAAATTCTTGTGATGAATGTTTGTTATGCATTACTTCTTATTATATATATATTTCCCTGATGATTTGAATTCTCACCCTTCTGTTGGAATGATATTCTATGTTGTGATACGGTGGCAGAACCGACTGTTAATACTGGTTTGCATTTTGTGTTTACAAATGTCGCGGTAAGCAAGAGTCGCCACCATCTTTTATTTCATCCAACAAAGGAAAAGGGAAAAAGAATAGAAAAAACCTTTTTCGAGAGTTTTTGAGTACGAGGGGTAGATTATAGAAAGGGAAGGTGTTAGTACCCTTTCTATCCATGGTTTTCCATGGGCTCTTAGGTACTTGCTCTTTTTGAAATTGCTTGTGTGTATTTTGAAAAGTTTTTGTTTAACTTCGTGGTAACCCTTGTATCTGTCCTCAAGAGTGTGACGAAGTTATTTTTGAAAACTTTTTGAAAGTGTTTGTGTGAAAGAGTTTTTGTTGTTTTGAGCAAGTACCTAGGAGTTTCTACCTACTCGAAAAAGTCTGTTCATTTTGTTATTTCTTTAGACAATGCAATCCTACTATTAAGGAGTAGGTAGCTCCATCATTGGAGTTTAAGGGACATTCGAAGGGACAAGTATGATCACAAAAGAAATGGTTAGGAAACCTTAGTAGTTACCCTAAAGTCCTAAAGATCTTTCCGAGATAACATTCGAATGTGTCATTTTTGATCTTTTGAGACTAGAGGGCAACCACTAAAATTTCCTATACTTCATGACCGTTTACCGAAGGAAACCGAAGCGGGGCAAACCCTAGGAGTGAGCATGTGCAAGTGGTTGTTTTTCAATTTACTTATCTTTGCACAATTAGGGTTTTCTACCTTTTTAATTTCATTTGTCTTTCGCATACAATCCTATCATCAATCATCTAGCAGTTTATAATAGCATAAAGTAAAAGTGCGAGAAATTAAAGTCCTAACTATTACAAGGCTTCGGGGAGGGGTTACATAACCAAACTCGGGGAATAGGCAGTAAATAAAAAGCGGTAAACAAAACCTAATTTAAAACTATTACAAACCCGATGCAGATACAATAATTGGAAAATAAAGTGAAAATAAATAAGCGCGCGAAAGTTAAGACGGGAACAAATTAGAAGCCTAAAAAATCTAATTAATTAAAAAATATTTTTGTGTATTTTTTATTGAGAAAATAATTAAATTGCAAATTAAACCTAATTTCTAGTTAATTTTAATTAATAAAAAACAATCAAGTTAATCTAATTAGACTAATTTATTTTCAATAAAATTAATTTAAATTAAAAAAATCTAATTCTACATTTGTTGTGATTTTATATTTTATGATTAATAAAAAAAAGACTTATTTTAAGAAATATAAAAATAATTAAAACAAAATAAATTTTTTTATGAAATCAAAAACAAAAAAGAAAAAGAAATGGGCCTGCTGATGTTGTTAGTAATCTTGGGGGGGGGGGGGGGGTGCGCCTGCTTTTTTGTACTAGGCCCAAGATTCATAAGCCCAATCACTTGTTTGATTCAGTGCAATCAGATCTGGAATGTCCATTATGCGTTGCACTCACTGAGTGTTGGATTTGGATCCAGGGGTGATCCAATAGCTGGATCTGGAGGATGCAAGGTTGACCTCATGGGTAACACGCATTGTATCCTGTAAAGATATAATGGAAAAAAAATGCTTGGACCTGGGATCAAACCCAGGTCCTTCCCCTCATATGCTCACTTGCCTTGCCATGTGTGCTGGTTATTCATTCGTGAATGTAAACAAAACATAACAATATAATATGAAACGAAAGTAAATGTTGAGCTGCCAAAACACGCAAGCGCTGTGGGGCCATGGTATTTGAAACGAACCAATCATAATATAAGGAATTGCCACGCACGCGTATGCCTGAGTCAGCTAGGGTCAACGACGCCAGAGCTGTACTTTGGTCGTTTTCTCTGACCAACCCTAATGTTAAAACCTGCAAAACACGCCATATCAAAGCATATAAAACATCCTACCCCCCTTAAAATTTTCCCAGGAATCTAATGGTGGTATCTGTTTGATCTAAAAGTCCTTGTATCACTAAAACCGAAGCTTACTTCTCTCCAAGCCATAACAATGGTGATTTGCAACCCTGACCTTGTTCCTTGCATATAATACGTCAGAAAATTCGCAAATAATCATAATAACATGAATATGTATTCAAAAGGTATTGATATCAAGAATTAAGTGAGTTTGAAATCCAAATTCATACCAAAAGAGGGAGGATCAGACTGGGGTGATGCAGCGTGCTTTGGCCTTTTCAAACGGACTGGTTCACCTCCTGGAATCCTCAAAAGGATGACGGAATGGATGGAGGTGATTGAAGGAGTCTGGATCGTGCCTTTTGAAAATTGCACTTTCTTTGAAATTTTGGAATTTTTGTTTTCTCTCTTGAGGGAGGCTGCGCGTTTCTGTCTTGTCCTTTAGGGTTGGAGAGCCTTTGCTTATGTATGAGAATCAGATTAGGGTAACGTTTGTGGAAGGAATCCAAAGAATAATGGAGTTTTAATTTTGCTTCAAATATTTCCATTTTTGCATATTTTCTTTCCCATTCCAAGCTTGCACGATCTCCTTGCCATGTGACAACATATTTTGTTCCATATTTAATGAAAAAAAGATTTCAAATTAAACTTAACATTATTTCCATCATTTACTTATTTAATTTTGATTTTTAATGAATAAAATATAAAAATAAATAGAATAAATGATAGAATAATGCATGTGTGAGCTTATAGATCGTGGACCATGTTAGGAACAAGATTCAAACTTGAAAATATAGGCCCACTTGGAGAAAATTCAAATCTGGTCAATTTTGGCTTTATGCAATTTTCCAAAAAATGGTCAACTTTGACAATGCACATCTCCATCAATTTTAAACCTAAGAGGGTGTTCTTGGACTTTTTAGAAAGCTTATGATTTCCCCTAAACAACCCTTTTGGTTTAATCTCAATTGGATCTTCCATGCTCATGTAAGGAGCTTTGACCCAAAAGGTGTTTTTGTTGACTTTTGAAAAGGGCCTATAATGTCTGAATTTATATCTTTTCATGAGTGCATTTATTGAACTTGAGGGATGAATATGAGTTGCAGGGAATTAAATCCTATTCAAAATGAGCCTTGGATGGAAAATTTCTGATAAAGTATGAGAAAGTTATGCCTAGTCAAAGTTTGGGTGACTTTTCCTATAGAAACCCTAATTTAGCAACTTTTGAGTTTTGATGAATTTGGGGCATTCCTTGAGGAATCATGATCAAACCTTGATAAAATGATGGATGTTACTTCAAAATGTTGATGTTGACCAAAAATCTTGAAGTTTGACTGCATGAGGGTCACAATTAACTTTTGACCTAGTATAGTTGATTTTTAGGCATTTGAGCAGTTGACTGAGCAAACTTCTTGTGCAAGGCATGAAACTTGACATGGATGGTCTTGAGAACATATTAGGACCATGGAAAATATTTGAGACCTTTGGAGTTCACATATCTTGATGAAAGTGGAAATCCTAGTTGAAGGTTCATTGCCTTAGGAGAGAATTTGTCTGGTTAATTCTTGGGCATCTTTGAGAAATTGAGGATCTCTAGAGGCCTGCCTTTGAGTGAAATGAGAGGGAAAATTTTGGGGTACAAGATATACGACATTGCTCAGGTACCAAAGATAGTGGTGCTTCGCACGAGGATAGTTGAGGCGCTTAGCTTGGGTATCTACTTGTTTAGGTAGTTGGTCCATGCTCTGGTCATGTAACACTTGGGGGGATATTTTGAACTCATGTTTGTTATTGAGAGATATTATTATACTTTCTTATTTAATATTTGTATGATGAGTGTCCTTGGTTCCCAATGTTGGATTATATACCTTATTTTGATTTTAGATTGGTATGAGGATGTATGATTATAGTATGGTATATAATCATTAATAATTTTTGGATAAAAGATTTATTCTGTCGTGATATGCATAGTTTGACGAAACATGAGGTTTAAATATGTGTTATAATTATGACCAGGTGCATGTTGAAATTTTATGATTTTTTTTGTAAACACATGTGACACCCTTTTTGTGTTATGCATGCTATTTACTCTGGTTATGTTCTAAATTATTTGGGGTTAGAAAGGGGTGTTACAACAACAACCTTTAAGACCTGTGCTGAATTCATTACTCGAATTCAGCTCCTCGAGTCAGATTGTGTGGAAGCGATGAAGATTAGATTCTACACTGCGATGAAACAACTCGATCTGCTGAACCCTGGGCTCAAGATCAAAGGGATCTGGCTCCTGTCCCAGGTGGTCGACGACAAGCTAGTTCCTCCTTCCAACTCTCCTGATGATAACTAAGATGATGGTTGCCATGAAGAGTGATTTTAGTTTCTTTCTTATTTTCTATGTTTTGTTTAGGCCTGCGTGCCTGTATTTTTTGTAATTTTTGGACAAAGGGCTTTGCCCGTCTACTTTGTAATGTTTTGACTATGTCGGTTAGTGAGGTCGGCACTTTAAATGCTGTTCTTTTGTATGCTTTGTCTTGCATGTTGAATATTTTGTTATTATGTTTGCACATGTGTGGGGTTGTTTGCTCGACGTGGTTTGTGATCGACAGTGTAGGGAAAATTGTCGAGGAGGCGGAGCTGGTTCCACTTGATAACATGACTAGGATCGCGACCGAGGTCCTGATCTTGTGGTGTGAGCTTTCCTATCACGAACTGGGAATTCTGCCTCATTGGTACTGCGATAACAGAGCTCGATCGAGGTATCCCCATCAGGCTAAGACTCTTCTCGTCCCATGAGCGAGGGACCGCCTAGTGGTTTCAGTTCTGGGAGGCTGTGTTCGTACCTCAACATGCTTTCATGGTCGGACATGCCCTGTTGCCTATCGAACGAGGCAGATTAGCTGTTAGACCTATACATATTATTTCTTAGGATTAACTGTAATATTGCTTGAGCTTTTCTGTGTTCCATGGTCGAGCAAGTTATTCCCGGATCAAATTTTTAAGGTAATAGGCTCCGCGTTCCATTTTTTATCGGACGCAATAAGGGCCTTCCCAGTTTGCGACGAGTTTTCCCTCGCATGAGTTTTTCTGATTTCTTCACAAGACTAGGCTGCTAACTTGGAACTCGCGTTTTATGACTTTAGCATCATGACACATAGTTATCTTTTGTTTTTGAGTGGCTTCACGAAGAACTACTCCTGACCGAATTTCTTCGACTAGGTCAAGTTCCTCTCTCAAAGCCTCGTCGTTCATCTCTTCATCGAGGGGAGCTTCTGCTCGCCTTGAAGGCTCTCTGACTTCCACTGGGATTACTGCCTCAGTTCTGTAGGCTAGTAGAAAGGGATTTTACCTCGTGGTTGAGTGGATGTCGTTCTATATGCCCAGAGTACACTGTATAACTCCTTGACCCACCTCTTTTTGGCTTCACCCAATCATCGTTTTAACCCCCTCAAGATTACTCTGTTCGCGGCCTGGGCTTGTCCGTTTGTTTGTGGGTGCTTGACATAAGTGAAGTTTTGTTTGGTGCCTAGATTGGTGACGAATTCTTGGAAGTTTTTGCTGATGAATTGCGTCCCGTTATTAGTGACGAGCGCTTGAGGCACATCAAAGCGGACTAGCACGCTTCTCTTGTAGAAACACAATATGTTATGTGTTGTGTTTTTGGCGAAGGCTTCGACTTCTATCCACTTCATGAAATATTCGAAAACGATGATCATGTATTTTTCTGATAAGATCCTACGGTGAAAGGGGCGAGGATGTCCATCCTCTACCAGGCGAAGGGCCATGGGGAAGATGAAGATTTTAGCTTGTTTGGCGGTGCCAAGTGCATGTCTGCATGGCATTGGCACTTGTCGCATTTTTTGACGTGCTCCTCTGTGTCATGTTGCATGGTGGGCTAGTCGTACCCTTCTCGTAGGGCCTTTCGTGATAAGAATCTTCCTCCCATGTGTTGGGCATTGATTCCTTCATGAATCTCCCGCAAGACGTGAGGGGCACTAGTGTCGTCGATGCATTTCAAGAGTGGGATGGAAAGTCCTCCAGGTAGAGTTTGTCATCGAGCAAGATGTAGGAGCACACTCTTTGTTTAGTCACACTGACTTCTTTTTGGTCGGAAGGCAACACTCCCGTGGTGAGGTAGTGGTACACCGGGGTCATCCAATAATCCTAATCCCCGATGGCGTTCATATTGATTGTCGTAGAGGTTTTTTCGATGCTCCATCTAGGGAGGATTTCTTGGATGACCGATTTCCCCCCACCTTTCTTCCTTGTGCTTGTCAGCTTTGACAGAATATACACTCCGGTGATGTGCTCACGAGGAACGTGCTTGACTTTCAAGGAGAGGAAATTGTTCATCATTTATTTTATGAGAGCTAAGTACTCGATGAAATGATCGTTCTTAGCTTGGTATTCTCCTCGCACCTGAGAGGCAAAGAGCTGAGAATCAGTGAAGATTTCTATTTCCTGTGCGCCCAAGTCTTCGGCTAAATGTAACCCTACGAGGAAGGCTTCGTACTCGACTTGGTTGTTTGATGTTGAGAAGGATAAAGCAAGGGAGACCTCAATCAGAATGCCATCTTTGGTTTCAAGTATGATTCCTGCTCCACTTCCCGTTGACCTGGTGGCCCTGTCTACGAAGATGGTCCTCTTATGGGTCATGCTCAGCGGGGATGTGGCCGTGGTCATTTCTGCCACGAAGTCGGCTAGGACCTAGGCTTTAAGGGCTTTTCTTCTCTCTACTGAATGTCGAACTCTGATAGCTCCAGTGACCATTTTAGCATTCTACTGACCATGTCTAGATGGTCGAGCAACTGCTTTACAGGCTGATCAGTTTGCACCATGATTGTGTGGGCTAGGAAGTAGTGTCTTAGTCTCCTCGCCGCGTTAATGAGGGCCAAGGAAAACTTATCAATTTGTTGGTATATTATTTCTGGGCCTTGTAGGGCCTTGCTCATGAAGTATATTGGCCTTTGTCTGTCGGACGTTTCGCAAATGAGTGCAGCGCTGACGACCTCGGCCTTGACAACTAACACGTACAAGGTCTCCCCGTCTTTCGGTCGTGAAAGAAATTATGGTTGCGACAAGGCCTATTTGAGATGGAGGAGAGATTTCTCGCACTCTTCCGTCCATTCGAATGTTGCTTCCTTGTGCAGTATTTTAAAAAATGGTAGTGCATTCTGGGATGATTTGGCCATGAAGCAAGATAGAGAGGTGAGCATCCCGTTCAGGGATCAGATGGATTTTTTCGAGTTCAGTGTCGGAAACTTGGAGAAGGATCTGCACTTATCAGGGTTGGCCGCGATTGTTCGTTCAGTTAAGTAGAAACCGGGGAATTTTCCTGCCCATACAGTGAAAGTGCACTTCTTAGGATTGAAACTCATCCTGCATTTCCCCGCTTGGTCGAAAACTTTCTTGAAATGGGCAGCGTGGTCGACCTCTTCTCGAGACTTCACGATCATGTCATCCATGTACACTTTGAGCATGTCTCTGATTTCTCCTTGAAAAACATTGTTCATCATTTGTTAATAAGTAGCACCGACGTTCTTCGGTCTAAAGGGAATTACGTTGCAGTAATAGTTGTTCGACTGAGTCATGAATGCGGTGCATTGCTTGTCGCTCCTTGCCTTGGGGATTTGGTTATATCTTGAGTATGCATCCATGAATGATAAAAGTTTAGAACCGGCAGAATTGTCTACCAGTATATCAATGTTAGATAATGTATATGCATCTTTGGGACAATCCCTATTGAGATCTGTATAGTCAACACACATGCACCACTTTCCATTAGATTTTTTAACCAATATAATGTTTGACAGCCAGGTTGTGTACCGGTCCTCAAATAAAATTTTCCTCTAGGAGGTCTTTTACAACATTTTAAGCAGCCTCCGCTTTTTCAGGAGACTACCTACGTCTATGTTGAACTACTACACTGGCGACTGGATCTATGGTCAACTGATGGCATGCGACCTCAGGGTCGAGTCCAGGCATCTCAGCAACGCTCCAGGCTGTGATACGGTGGGAAGAGAACTGACTGTTTTTGGAATGCTGGTTTGCGTTTTGCGTTTGTTTTCGCAAAATGTCGCGGTAAGCAAGAGTCGCCACCGACTTTTATTTTATCCAACAAGGAAAGGAAAAAAGCACAGAAAAATTCCTTTTTCGAGATTTTTCTCGGGTTCGGGGGGTAGATTATAGAAAGGGAAGGTGTTAGCACCATTTCTATCTGTGGTTATCCACGGGCTCTTAGGTACTTTCTCAAAGTGTTTTCAAAAATTGCTTTTCTTTGTGTTTGTGGGTTTGAAAGAGTTTTTTGTTTGAAAGGAGTGTAAGTGCGAAAAGTTTTATTTTTGTTTTGAAGAGAGCAAGTACTTAAGAACCATCTACCTACTCGAAAAAAGAATTAATCTGTACAAATATCCTTTAGACAATGCTATCCCACTATTGAGGAGTAGGTAGCGTCGTCGTTGAAGTTTAAGGGTCAATTCGATTAAGGTACGTGTGGTCACTAAAGCAATGTTAAGACGCCTTAGCGGTAACCCTAATGTCTTAGATCATTTTTTTGAGGCAACTGTTTCGAGGCAACTATGATCTTTGGACAAGAGGACGACCTCTAAAACTTCCTATACTTAATGACCACATTCGAAGGCAACCAAGTGAGGTGTACCCTAAGAGTGCGCATGTGCGAGTGTGTTATTTCAGTTAATTTTATCTTTGTACATGTCATGGGTTATCTATGTTGATTTTAAGTTCATACATTTGATCTTGTCATGCATTCCCTATTACCAAACATCTAACAGTTAATATTGTGCGGAATTTAAATTGCGGAAATTAAATCTAAACTATTACAAGGCGTCGGGTATTTACATCGCCAAAAACAACCCTTGAAAATTAAATCACGGAAAATAAAATAAAGTGATAAAATAATGTCCTAATTAAAAAAACTATTACATACCGGGAAACAATTACAATATTGGATAAAATGATACGCGTGCGAGAAATTAAATCGGGCGAGTTTTTAGGGTTTTGACCCTTTTTTTGAAAAGAAAGCATTTTTTGATATTTTTTTTGAATTTAGAAAGAAATTAAATCTAAGTTAATAATTAAATTAATTAATTAATAATTAAAAAAAAGATTTTTTTTGGATTTTTTTTATATTTTAAGGAAATAAAATAAATTGGGTCAAAATTATTAAAAAAACCTAATTTTCTAACTTAATTTTAAGTATTGCAAAAAAATGTTAAAAGTTATATCTATTTAAAACTAAATTAATTAGGTTAATATTTATTTACAAAAATAAAATGATGAAATTAATTTTAATAAATAAAAATAATATTTTTTGTGTTTTCTGATTTTATGGGAAAAAGAATTAATTGGTTAGTAAAAATATAAAAAAATAAATTAACAAAAACAATTAAATAAAATAAATATAAAGAAAAAGAAATAACCAAAAAAGGGGGTGCTGGGCCCCAAATCAGGAGGTGAGATAGCAATTGTTTGGCCCATGCACGCTGGAAGCCTGGTTGACCTTTGCAATTCTCCATGGCACGTTGACTGATGAACATGATGCACGTTCAATCTTGGCCTTTAGATTTGGCCTGGAGGCCATCTGGCATGTTGAGACCTGAGGGCGTATGGTGGATCACACTCTGGACGCTGCATGGGAGTACCTATTGAAAAATAATAACAAGCAATTGGGGGGACCTGGGATTCGAACCCAGGTCCCATTAGACTTTGACACGCTTCCCTTACCACTGCATCACTTTGTTTTTATTGTTAGTGGAATAAGCATTAAGTATTATATGGTAAAACAAATAAATATGCCAAAATTAATAAAAATAAGGCGCATAATTTAAATTAGCCAATAGGAAGAAGACACACCTTCGTCTTCTTCGTGTAAAATTGGTTTTCTTACCTGCGGATTTTTATCCATAGCAAGATCCGTGGCTTGCTTCTAAAATGAACTATAGGCCATATAAATGCAAACGAAGACCATCACCATGCTCGTCTCTCCTCCCTGAACACAACCATGTCCATGGTTTGCCCTAATTTTACTTGTAGCAGAAACGCCTAAAAACAAGAAACGAAAACCCTAGGTTCGGGTGTTACATTACAGGCCATAAAAACGAAATCAAATATTGCAGAACGCTTAGAAATCACACAAGGGTCATAACCATGCCAATAGTTTGTCAAAAAAATGCAAGAATGAGAGGTTGCAGTTTCGTATACAGGGGTATGTTCAAGAAGACTTACAGCGCGATTGGGGATGTTTCAGGGCTTGTGAATGGTTGCTTTAGCTTCAGTGGATCTCCAGCAAGAGGTCAATGTTGAGATTTTTCCTTGAATTGAACTCTAAGGCTGATTTCGATTTCAAACTTTTCAAGCTTTTTTCAAGTTTTGGTATTGCAGTTTGTGCAGCCTCCAGGTCGTGTTCTTTTGCCTTTGCATTGTGTGTGTATAATAGAAGCAATTAGGTTTAATTTTGGGCCTTGAATCCATGTGAATTGATGATTTGAAGATATGATTTGATCTTCCATGAACAAGCTTCCAAAAATGTCTCAAATCAAATATTTTGTTCATAACATGGAATGATTCGAGTTTGATCTTGTCTATGATGGTAATTGAAAGCTGTATCAATCAAAAAGATATTGTTTTATCAATATTTGGATTTTATTTGGATTTAAATTGATTAAAAATAAATTAATTCAATAAAAATCAAATAAAATAGAAAAATCAATGACTGGACATAAAACTGAAGATAGGACACGTGTGTGGTGTGACAAGATCAAATCAAGTGAAAAAAAGTGGGCCCTTTTGACAAAATTTGAAGTTTTGGGGATAGTTGACTTTTGGCAATTTTGGAAAAATGCTCAACTTCAACAATGCACAACTTCTTCAATTTTGAACCTTTGGAGGTGTTCTTGGATTTTTTAGAAACCTTGAGATGTCCTCTAACCATGCCCAAGTTATAAGCTTTGGAAAAAAAGGTGTTTTTGTTGACTTTCAAAAATGACCCATAATGTCCAAATTTGTAACTTCTTGTGAGTGCATTTCTTGATCTTGTGGTGTGAAGATGGATTGTAAGAAATTGAATCCTCTTAAAAATGAGCTTTGGATGGGTCATTTCTCATAAAGTATGAGAAAGTTATGCTTGGTCAAAGTTGAGTTGACTTTTCCTACAAAACCCTAATTTAGCAACTTTTGAATCTTGATGAATCTTGAGCAATCCTTGATGAATCATGATCAACCCTTGATCAAATGATGAATTATCCTTCAAAATGATAATGTTGACAAAAAATCTTGAGGTTTGACTATTTGTAGGTCACAGTTGACTTTTGCCCTAGCACAGTCGATTTTTGGGCCTCTTGAGCAATTGACTGACCAAACTTCCTCTACAAGGCTTGAAATTTGACATGGATGAACTTGAGAACATATTAGGACATTGGGGAGAATTTGAGAACATTTTGATGTAAGGACCTTGATGCAACACAAAACCCTAATTTGAGATTGACTGCCTTAGGAGGTGATTTGACTGTCCAACTCTTGAGCAAACTTGAGCCACTTGGAAGTTATTCTTGAAATGTCTTGGGAAATATGGGAGGGAAAATTTTGGTGTACAACAGTTTCCCTTGTTCAATCTTCTTAAACCTGAGGATGTAGATTGGATTTCGGGCCTTTCGTGATCCGAAGGTGGAAGATGATTGAACACTAGAGTGCCCAGAAATTTGCACTCGCATGGTGTAGTATCAGCATTGTGATGTCGGGAATGGGCTTACAGATTCCATTTGTAGATTGTTGGTAGGTGGTTTTGTCTTCTTTGACTGGATTGGCATCAGAAAAATCTTTAGGAATCGATTTAACTGGACCAGAGAGTTTTTTGTCTCTTTTGACTGAATTGTCTTCTTTGACGGGTTGTCTCCTTTGACGGGTTGTCTCCATTGACGGGTTGTCTCCTTTCACGGGTTGTCTCTATTGACGGGTTGTCTCTTTTGTTGGGTTGTCTCCATTGACGGATTGTCTCTTTTGACGGGTTGTCTCCTTTGACGGGGTGTCTCCATTGACGGGTTGTCTCCATTGACGGGTTGTCTCTTTTGACGGGTTGTCTCCATTGACGGGTTGTCTCCATTGACGGGTTGTCTCCTTTGACGGGTTGTCTCCATTGACGGTTTGTATCCATTGACGGGTTGTCTCCTTTGATGGATTGTCTCCATTAACGGGTTGTCTCCATTGACGAGTTGTCTCCATTGACGGGTTGGCCTCAGAAAAATCTTTAGGAATCGATTTAACTGGTTTTGTCTCCATTGACGGGTTGGCCTCAGAAAAATCTTTAGGAATCGATTTAACTGATTTTGTCTCCATTGACAGGCCTCAGAAAAATCTTTAGGAATCAATTTAACTGATTTTGTCTCCATTGACTGGCCTCAGAAAAATCTTTAGGAATCGATTTAACTGATTTTGTCTCCATTTACTGGATTTGCCTCAGAAAAATATTTAGGAATCGATTTAACTGATTTTGCCTCCATTGACTGGCTTTGCCTCAGAAAAATCTTTAGGAATCGATTTAACTGATTTTGTCTCTATTGACGTAGTTGAGAATTTAACTACATCTTTCCTGAAAGGTAAAGATCAGTCATATGCAATGCATGATATGGATCAAGAAATGATGTTCTCAACATAAATGAGATTGAATGGTATGATGCGTCTATGCATGTATTATGATGTATGGAAATGTAATGCTTTAGCTGGGGAAAATAAGTCCCGGAGCTGTTAGAGAATAGAGTTGGATTCTTCGTTTCCGCTGGGGATGATGAACGAAGATGATTGTGAGAATAAACTTGCAGGAGAAGATAACTCTATTGGGGAATAAACTGATGAAGAGATTACTCCGAGGAGTAGGGTGTTGCCCCTGTCGACGTCCGTGCTGAGGTACGGTACCCATGAAGAGTGAATGGTAACATCTCATGCCAGTCTTTGTATGTCACTATCATCTTCTGCACAATCTTCTTAATGTTCTTATTAGCCGCTTCGACAACCCCATTCATCTTCGGCCGGTAGGGGGAAGAGTTATGATGATGTATCTTGAATTGCTCGCAGAGCTCAGTGATCATCTTGTTGTTAAGATTGGTACCGTTGTCCGTAATAATCCTCTCCGGTACACCGTATCGACAGATCAGGTTGTGCTGAATGAACCGTGCCACGACGTTCTTGGTTACTGTAGCAAAGAAAGCTGCTTCAACCCATTTTGTAAAGTAATTGATTGCTACCAAGATGAAGCGATGCCCATTAGATGCCGTAGGTCTGATCTCGCCGATCATATCAATGCCCCACATTACGAAAGGCCAAGGTGCCGTCAAGATGTTCAGAGGGACCAGAGGTATGTGCACCTTATCAGCATAGACTTGGCACTTGTGACATGTCCGAGAATGCTGATAACAGTCAGCTTCCATTGTGGACCAATAATATCCTGCCCGAAGGATTTTCTTTGCCATGGTGTGTCCACTTGAATGAGTTCCGAAAGTGCCTTCATGTAAATCTGCCATGATCCTTTCTGCTTCATTCTTATCCACACATCGCAATAAGGTTGAATCATGGTTACGCTTGTAAAGGATACCATTGCTGATGAAGAACTTTGCCGCGAACCTTCTCAGAAACTTCTTGTCATTAAAAGATGCACCCTCAGGGTATTCCTGAGCCTCAAGGTACCTCTTCACCTCATGATACCAGGGATTTTCTGTTACCTCTTCAGTCTCAAGATCACAGCAATGCGCAGGTTCGTCCAATTTTTCAATGATGATCCGGGGAGCCTCGTTGTCCCAATTGACTTTGAACATAGAAGACATCGTAGCCAGCGCGTCCGCCAACTGATTCTCCTCTCTAGGGAAGTGTTCAAAGGTGATTTCCTCAAAATGTGGGAGCAACGTCAATACATACTCCTTGTAAGGAATAAGATTTGGGTGTTTCGTATCCCACTCGCCTTTGATCTGACTAATCACGAGAGCGGAATCTCCGAAGACACTTAGAAACTTAATCCTTAGGTCAATTGCTGCTCGAAGACCCATGATGCATGCTTCATACTCCGCCATATTGTTGGTGCAGTTGAAACATAGTCAGGCGGTGAATGGAGTATGAGAGCCTTTAGGAGATATGATCACGGCGCCAATGCCATTACCCAAAGCGTTTGAAGCTCCGTCAAAGTACATAGACCATCGGGATCCTTCCTCAAGTCCTTCATCTGGTCCAGGTGTCTCACAATCAGTTACCAACATGATATTCTCGTCCGAAAATTCAAAGTTCATAGACTGGTAATTATCAACTGCCTGATGTGCCAAATGGTCTGCCAACACACTTCCTTTGATTGCCTTCTGAGTTGTGTATTGGATGTCATACTCAGTCAAGATCATCTTCCATCTTGCTATTCTTCCGGACAAGGCAGGCTTCTCGAAGATATACTTGATTGGATCCATCTTTGATATCAACAGAGTAGTGTGAGTCAACATATACTGTCTCAGCCGGCGAGCAGCCCATACAAAAGCGCAGCAAGTTTTCTCAAGCAATGAGTATCGGGTCTCACAGTCAGTAAACTTTTTGCTAAGGTAATAAATAGCATACTCTTTTTGGCCAGACTCGTCATGCTGCCCCAGCACACACCCCATTGAATTGTCGAGTACTGTCAAGTATAAGATCAAAGGTCTCCCTTCAACTGGAGGCATCCGAATAGGTGGCTCTTGGAGATACTCTTTGATCCTTTCGAAAGCGGACTGGAATTCATCGTTCCAACGTACCACTTGATCTTTCTTCAGCATCTTGAAGATTGGCTCACAAGTAGCAGTCAGGTGCGAGATGAATCGGGCAATGTAGTTTAGTCATCCTAGAAAGCCTCTGACTTCTTTCTCTATTCTGGGAGCTGGCATCTCCTGTATAGCTTTCACTTTTTTCAGATCCACTTGAATACCTTTGTCTCCCACGAAGAAACCCAGCAGTTTACCAGATCTCACTCCGAAGGTGCACTTGTTCGGGTTTAACCTTAGCTTGTACAACTTCAGTCTGTCAAACAGCTTCTGCAGATGGTCAAGATGTTCTTCCTCAGTCTGGGACCTTGCAATCATATCGTTGATGTATACTTCAATCTCATGATGGATCATGTCATGAAACAAAGCAACCATGGCACGCTGATACGTTGCCCCAACATTCTTCAGTCCAAAAGGCATGACCTTGTAGCAAAAGGTACCCCACTGAGTAACAAATGTTGTCTTCTCCATGTCTTCGGGAGCCATCTTGATCTGATTATATCCGGAGAAGCCATCCATAAAGGAGAATACCTTGTGTTGAGCAGTGTTGTCAACCAGGACGTCGATATGAGGTAGAGGGAAATCATCCTTAGGGCTCGCCCTGTTCAGATCCCTGTAATCAACACACATTCGGACCTTACCATCTTTCTTTGGTACCGAAACCATATTGGCCACCCACTGAGGGTAAGAAGTAACTTCTAGAAAACCGACGTCAAACTGTTTCATAACCTCATCCTTGATTTTCTCAGACATCTCTGGGCGCATTCGGCGAACCTTCTGTTTAACGGGAGGAAAGTCTTCCTTGGTAGGCAGGCGATGAACCATAATGTCTATATCCAAACCAGGCATATCTTCGTAAGACCAGGAAAAGATCTCAACATAGTCACGCAGCATCTGAATCAACCGTTGTTTCACACTAAGCTCCAGGTTTGCACCGACCTTGACTTCCTTCTTGTCTGTCTCAGTACCCAGATTCACTGATTCCACATGCTCTTCGTGCGGCTGGATAACCCTCTCTCCCTGGAGTAATAGTCTTGCAAGTTCACCAGGCACTTCACAATCATCTTCACCTTCGTCTTCGGCTAAGTTGATCGGATTTTCGAAGTCATAACTGGCAGTAGCAGAGTCGTTACCAGTGAGATCCAGAGTGGATGTGGACCTGTATATGTGAGTGTGTGTAAAATAGCTGTTTTGCAATATATAATAAAGAAAAAACAAGGAGCGCAAAATTTGAAATGCAAGAATGTCCAATGCTTTTATTAATGATATATGAAAATGACACACAAAAGCCCTCACAAATGAAGCCACGGTGCCCCGGGTAAGACACCGGGCCATAAAGTTTAAAACATTGTCTGTTACATATTCAAAACAAAAAGTTTTATTACTGGGTAATAACGGAAACAAGCATAGACTCTTTCGCTGTCCAGTTGCTTAATTCACCATTGGCAGTCGGGTAGATCCAACTGTCGACATCAAACTCTTCATCATCGTCATCCCTGATAGCATTCACCCCTGCATCTTGTTTAGGCTTCTCTGGTGCTCCGAACTCGATCTCTTTCGCATCAATCAAGTCTTGTACCCTGTTCTTCAAAACCCAGCAATCATCCGTATTATGCCCCGGGCTATCAGAGTGATAAGCACAATGGGCATTAGGGTTGTACTTCGGTGAGGTAGTATTTGGATTCTTCGGAGCTTCCTTTAGAATTAACAGATTAGTCTTCAACAACTGCGGCAGAATCTGAGACAAAGTCATGCTGAGACAGGTGAATTACCATTGAGGCCTCTCGTCCTTCTGTTGATTGTTGTACTGAGGAGCACCGACAGGTTTTGAAATAACAACCGCATTAACAGCTTGGCGGTGTTTAGGTCTATTATGTCTTCTTGAACTGTAGACATCACTGGCCTCTTTCTTAAACGGCTTCTTCTCGGTGCTTGATGAAGCACCCTTTTATATCTTCCCAGCCTTAATACCAGCTTCAATCCTTTCACTGGTCAAAATAAGCTCTGTAAACCCAGACAAAGAGCTTCCAATTAAGTGGTTGAAAAATGGGCCAGACAGGGTCCCCAGAAACATGTCCACAAGTTCCTGATCAGCCAAGGGCGGTTGCACTCTACCGGCGAGGTCCCTCCACTTCTGGGCATAATCTTTGAATCCTTCACCCGTTCCCATTGACATACCCTGGAGTTGGGTACGCGTGGGAGAGAGGTCGGAGTTGTACTGATACTGCCTGTAGAATGCAGTAGCCAAATCTTCCCAACTGTGAATACTGGCTCCGTCCAACTGATAGAATCACTCAAGCTGAGTCCCTGAGAGACTGTCTTGAAAGAAATGGATCCATAAGTTTTTATCAGCGGTGTACGGCTCAATCTTCCTCACATATGACCGGAGGTGCAGCTTCGGACAAGAAACTCCGTCATACTTGGCAAAGGCTGGTGCCTTGAATTTGTGGGGAATCACAACCCCAGATGATAGACCTAGATCACCAAAGTCCAGGCCAGGCACTTTTTGAACTTCCATAGCACTCAACCGGTCTTCCAGTTGCTTGTATCTGTCCTCGGCCGGAGGATACTGTTCTTCATCATAGTCTGTCTCGTTGTCGGAGACCACAGGGCTAGGTGCCCTCCTTTCTTCTTGACTATCTTTCCCTCCAGATGAGGTGGTCAGATCAACTTCATTCTGAAGCCTATTTCCAAACATGTGCCCTGTGTTGAACAGGATTGTCCTCTTCTTCTTCTTCTTTTTCTCTTTCAGAATCAGGGTCTTCAGATCTTGCTGACCCTTAGCTAGATTCATGAACAACTCTTGAAATTGGGCATTTTGGGCCTGGAGGGCCTTGATTGCTTACTCAGTTGAAGGTTCAGCAGACATGATGAATGCTGAAATAAACAGCGAAGAAGATAAGAGACTTGTAATGGGTACCTGTTTATGAAGTGCATGAGATGAAATGCGTATGATTATGATTTCAAAGACAATCGGGGGATTCAAATTTGTAAACCAGAAAGGAAACACACTTTATTAGTTAAACTTTGTAATTCAAATTGTTCAACAAATTGCCCTTAAGGCGTTACAAGAATGGAAATACTGAAAAGAAAATAAAAACTGGAAAGGAAATCATCAAAGGTCAATCAACGCTCCCATGGTCTCTTCTTATCAGTATGGACATAGTCATTGAGAATCCACTCGTTCTCCAACTGTCTGGTCAACCTCTGGATCTTCTGCTCTTGCTCGTTGAACTTCTCTCGGTAAGAATCCCGTTCTTCCCTCAGTTGTATCTAAGATATTTTCAGCGCCCCAATGTCAGTGGGCATATAAGGATGAAGGATGGTTGGAAGAACCCCTTCATCATTAAAAATTTCAAGAGTGACAGGCCGGACGGCTTCATATGGCATACCCAGCTTTTGGGCACGGATACGGACCCATATGAGATATGGCTCCATCAGAAGTGAAGTCTTTGGGCCTAGCTCATGTGGATCAGATTGGTGAACTCTATCCCAAGCCCTTATGAATCAGGTACGTTGCTCGTCGTTATCCCCTTGAAAATCAAAGATAATACTAGGCATTAGCATCTCATGAGGTCCTTCTCTTTTAGCACGCCCGAACTGGTGTAGAGCTAAGCATGGGTTGTAAGAAATTCCTCTATGGGTTCCTAACAATGGAACATTAGGGTACTCCCCACAGTGATCAATGATAGTCACCTCATCCATACCCTTGAGAGTCCAGATAATATCATTATGCGAGAGAGACATCACCCTATAAGCCCAACCCATGCCTTATTTATTCTTCAGCACTGACTTGGGAAGGTGCGAAATAAACCACCTTGCCAATAAGGGAGCACAGCACATCAAGGTTCTCCGCTTTCGGGCAGTACGAGCATAGAGCTGATGAAGAATGTCACTCAAGAGAGTGGGTACCAGATTCTGAGAGATGAAGATTTTCACCGCATTTACATCAACGAAGGAATCAGAGTTCGGTAACAATACCAAGCCATATATCAGAAGAGCCAGAATATCCTCGAATGCCTTGAAGTCTAGACTATCCCAGAAATAGTTAGCCTTGCCAACCAAGAACTTAGTCATAAAGCCCTTTGCTCCACTTCTAGTCTCCCAATTAGCCATTACCTCCTCTTTGGTCAAATGAAGGGCTGCAGCAATCTCTTCGGGCCTAAGCATCTTTTCCCAACCAGTAAACGGGGTTTTTTCCAGAACAGAGATACCGGGCAACTCAAAGAATTCTTCTAGGGTGGGAACCAACTGATAGTCTTGGAAAGTAAAACAGTGGTACAGCGGATCATGGAATTGGACCAAGACTTTCATCATTTGTTCATCCATCTGGGAGGTGACCAAACTAAGAAGATGCCCATGTCTTCTGATGAAGGAAGTGGTATCTGGCATCCTTATAACCAAATCTTTAAGCATAGTGAGAACTTGGACAAAGTTAATCCGGATGGTATTCCTACGCATGGGCATCATGATGACCTACAAAACAGAGCAAAGATGGATCCCTCATGTCTTTGAAATAGGTTAGCCTTATGTAAGATGTATGCAATGTTATGATGGCAGTATGTTATGATAAAGGCACATCACAAGTATCCACAAACAGCAAACATGGTAAAGGCACACAAGTCACACAGAGAGCCCTTAGATTTCAGGCTGGCAAGGAGCTTAGGTACTACCCTCTTTCAGTTCAGTTGGTTTAAACCTGTCCTAAAAATAGTAACCGGGTTCTAGAGGATCTCAATATCACTGACTACCCTCGATCGGTCATAATTCCAATTTAGCAACCTTTTCTTGCGGCCGAAATCATCGCGAGAGTTTAGTCTCAATGAGTGTAGCATACTGCTACTGTTCTATGGCCAAGTTGGTCAATTTAAAGGTTCTAAGGCCAGTTGGTGCTTAATGACCCCTTAGAAGACCCATATTCTCCTTATTCCAACACAAGGGATATCGGTACAGACTAAAGTGCCACACCAACGTAGCTACTGCTTCAACCGTATTGGTCTACGCCATACAGTTCCCTCATAGTTTATTGCTACTTACCTAAAGGGTATCCTCAGATCCGGGTTAGGATCTATAGAAACTCCGATACAAGCCCACAAATATAAATCATACAAAGCATACAATTGAAAACACAATGATCTAATCCTAAGGTACACCCCACTTATAAGTATCCCCAGCAGAGTCGCCAGTTCTGTGATATGGTGGGAAGAGAACTGACTGTTTTTGGAATGCTGGTTTTCATTTTGCATTTGTTTTCGTAAAATATCGCGATAAGCAAGAGTCGCCACCGACTTTTATTTTATCCAACAAGGAAAGGAAAAAAGCACAGAAAAATTCCTTTTTCGAGATTTTTCTCGGGTTCGGGGGGTAGATTATAGAAAGGGAAAGTGTTAGCACCCTTTCTATCCGTGGTTATCCACGGGCTCTTAGGTACTTGCTCAAAGTGTTTTCAAAAATTGCTTTTCTTTGTGTTTGTGGGTTTGAAAGAGTTTTTTGTTTGAAAGGAGTGTAAGTGCGAAAAGTTTTATTTTTGTTTTGAAGAGAGCAAGTACTTAAGAACCATCTACCTACTTGAAAAAATAATTAATCTGTACAAATATCCTTTAGACAATGCTATCCCACTATTGAGGAGTAGGTAGCGTCGTCGTTGGAGTTTAAGGGTCAATTTGATTAAGGGACGTGTGGTCACTAAAGCAATGTTAGGACGCCATAGCGGTAACCCTAATGTCTTAGATCATTTTTCCGAGGCAACCGTTTCGAGGCAACTATTATCTTTGGACAAGAGGACGACCTCTAAAACTTCCTATACTCAATGACCACGTTCGAAGGCAACCAAGTGAGGTGTACCCTAAGAGTGCGCATGTGCGAGTGTGTTATTTCGGTTAATTTTATCTTTGTACATGTTATGGGTTATCTATGTTGATTTTAAGTTCATACATTTGATGTTGTCATGCATTCCCTATTACCAAACATCTAACAGTTAATATTGTGCGGAATTTAAATTGCGGAAATTAAATCTAAACTATTACAAGGCGTCGGGTACTTACATCGCCAAAAACATCCCTTAAAAATTAAATTGCGGAAAATAAAATAAAGCGATAAAATAATGTCCTAATTAAAAAAACTATTACATACCGAGAAACAATTACAATATTGAATAAAATGATACGCGTGCGAGAAATTAAATCGGGCGAGTTTTTAGGGTTTTGACCCTTTTTTTGAAAAGAAAGCATTTTTTGTTATTTTTTTGAATTTAGAAAGAAATTAAATCTAAGTTAATAGTTAAATTAATTAATTAATAATAAAAAAAAGATATTTTTGGATTTTTTTTATATTTTAAGGAAATAAAATAAATTGGGTCAAAATTATTAAAAAAACCTAATTTTCTAACTTAATTTTAAGTATTGCAAAAAAAATGTTAAAAGTTATATCTATTTAAAACTAAATTAATTAGGTTAATATTTATTTACAAAAATAAAATGATGAAATTAATTTTAATAAATAAAAATAATATTTTTTGTGTTTTCTAATTTTATGGGAAAAAGAATTAATTGGTTAGTAAAAATATAAAAAATAAATTAACAAAAACAATTAAATAAAAGAAATATAAAGAAAAAGAAGTAACCAAAAAAGGGGGTGCTGGGCCCCAAATCAGGAGGTGAGATAGCAATTGTTTGGCCCATTCACGCTGGAAGCCCGGTTGACCTTTGCAATTCTCCATGGCACGTTGACTGATGAACATGATGCACGTTCAATCTTGGCCTTTAGATTTGGCCTGGAGGCCATCTGGCATGTTGAGACCTGAGGGCGTATGGTGGATCACGCTCTGGACGCTGCATGGGAGTACCTATTAAAAAATAATAACAAGCAATTGGGGGGACCTGGGATTCGAACCCAGGTCCCATTGGACTTTGACACGCTTCCCTTACCACCACATCACTTTGTTTTTATTGTTAGTGGAATAAGCATTAAGTATTATATGGTAAAACAAATAAATATGCCAGAATTAATAAAAATAAGGCATGTAATTTGAATTAGCCAATAGGAAGAAGACACGCCTTCGTCTTCTTCGTGTAAAATTGGTTTTCTTACCTGCGGATTTTTATCCGCAGCAAGATCCGTGGCTTGCTTCTAAAATGAACTATAGGCCATATAAATGCAAACGGAGACCATCACCATGCTCGTCTCTCCTCCCTGAACACAACCATGTCCATGGTTTGCCCTAATTTTACCTGTAGCAGAAACGCCTAAAAACAAGAAACGAAAACCCTAGGTTCGGGTGTTACATTACAGGCCATAAAAACGAAATCAAATATTGCAGAACGCTTAGAAATCACACAAGTGTCATAACCATGCCAATAGTTTGTCAAAAAATGCAAGAAGGAGAGGTTGCAGTTTCGTATACAGGGGTATGTTCAAGAAGACTTACAGCGCGATTGGGGATGTTTCAGGGCTTGTGAATGGTTGCTTTAGCTTCAGTGGATCTCCAGCAAGAGGTCTATGTTGAGATTTTGCCTTGAATTGAACTCTAAGGCTGATTTCGATTTCAAACTTTTCAAGCTTTTTTCAAGTTTTGGTATTGCAGTTTGTGCAGCCTCTAGGTCGTGTTCTTTTGCCTTTGCATTGTGTGTGTATAATAGAAGCAATTAGGTTTAATTTTGGGCCTTGAATCCATGTGAATTGATGATTTGAAGATATGATTTGATCTTCCATGAACAAGCTTCCAAAAATGTCTCAAATCAAATATTTTGTTCATAACATGGCATGATTCGAGTTTGATCTTGTCCATGATGGTAATTTAAAGCTGTATCAATAAAAAAGATCTTGTTTTATCAATATTTGGATTTTATTTGGATTTAAATTGATTTAAAATAAATTAATTCAATAAAAATCAAATAAAATAGAAAAATCAATGACTGGACATAAAACTGAAGATAGGACACGTGTGTGGTGTAACAAGATCAAATCAAGTGAAAAAAAGTGGGCCCTTTTGACAAAATTTGAAGTTTTGGGGATAGTTGACTTTTGGCAATTTTGGAAAAATGCCCAACTTCAACAATGCATAACTTCTTCAATTTTGAACCTTTGGAGGTGTTCTTGGACTTTTTAGAAACCTTGAGATGTCATATAACCAGCCCTTTTGGTCTCATCTCATTTTGAAATTCCATGCCCAAGTTATAAGCTTTGGAAAAAAAGGTGTTTTTGTTGACTTTCAAAAATGACCCATAATGTCCAAATTTGTAACTTCTTGTGAGTGCATTTATTGATCTTGTGGTGTGAAGATGGATTGTAAGAAATTCCATCCTCTTAAAAATGAGCTTTGTATGGGTCATTTCTCATAAAGTATGAGAAAGTTATGCTTGGTCAAAGTTGAGTTGACTTTTCCTACAAAACCCTAATTTAGCAACTTTTGAATCTTGATGAATCTTGAGCAATCCTTGATGAATCATGATCAACCCTTGATCAAATGATGAATTATCCTTAAAAATGAGAATGTTGACAAAAAATCTTGAGGTTTGACTATTTGTAGGTCACAATTGACTTTTGCCCTAACACAGTCGATTTTTGGGCCTCTTGAGCAATTGACTGACCAAACTTCCTCTGCAAGGCTTGAAATTTGACATGGATGAACTTGAGAACATATTAGGACATTAGGGAGATTTTGAGGTCATTTGTATGTAAGGACCTTGATGCAGCACAAAACCCTAATTTGAGATTGACTGTCTTAGGAGGTGATTTGACTGTCCAACTCTTGAGCAAACTTGAGCCACTTGGAAGTTATTCTTGAAATGTCTTGGGAAATATGGGAGGGAAAATTTTGGGGTACAACAGTTGCCCCTGTTCAATCTTCTTAAACCTGAGGATGTAGATTGGCTTTCGGGCCTTTCGTGATCCGAAGGTGGAAGATGATTGAACACTAGAGTGCCCAGAAATTTGCACTCGCATGGTGTAGTATTAGCATTGTGATGTCGGGAATGGGCTTACAGATGCCATTTGGAGATTGTTGGTAGGTGGTTTTGTCTTCTTTGACTGGATTGGCATCAGAAAAATCTTTAGGAATCGATTTAACTGGACCAGAGGGTTTTTTGTCTCTTTTGACTGAATTGTCTTCTTTGACAGGTTGTCTCCTTTGACGGGTTGTCTCCATTGACGGGTTGTCTCCTTTGACGAGTTGTCTCTATTGACAGGTTGTCTCTTTTGTTGGGTTGTCTCCATTGACGGATTGTCTCTTTTGACGGGTTGTCTCCTTTGACGGGTTGTCTCTATTGACAGGTTGTCTCCATTGACGGGTTGTCTCTTTTGACGAGTTGTCTCCATTGATGGGTTGTCTCCATTGACGGGTTGTCTCCTTCGACGGGTTGTCTCCATTGACGGGTTGTCTCCATTGACGGGTTGTCTCCTTTGATGGGTTGTCTCCATTGACGGGTTGTCTCCATTGACGGGTTGTCTCCATTGACGGGTTGGCCTCAGAAAAATCTTTAGGAATCGATTTAACTGGTTTTGTCTCCATTGACGGGTTGGCCTCAGAAAAATCTTTAGGAATCGATTTAACTGATTTTGTCTCCATTGACTGGCCTCAGAAAAATCTTTAGGAATCGATTTAACTGATTTTGTCTCCATTGACTGGCCTCAGAAAAATCTTTAGGAATCGATTTAACTGATTTTGTCTCCATTGACTGGCCACAGAAAAATCTTTAGGAATCGATTTAACTGATTTTATCTCCATTGACTGGCCTCAGAAAAATCTTTAGGAATCGATTTAACTGATTTTGTCTCCATTGACTGGCCTCAGAAAAATCTTTAGGAATCGATTTAACTGATTTTGTCTCCATTGACTGGCTTTGCCTCAGAAAAATATTTAGGAATCGATTTAACTGATTTTGTCTCCATTGACTGGCTTTGCCTCAGAAAAATCTTTAGGAATCGATTTAACTGATTTTGTCTCCATTGACGTAGTTGGGAATTTAACTGCATCTTTCCTGAAAGGTAAAGGTCAGTCATATGTAATGCATGATATGGATCAAGAAATGATGTTCTCAACATAAATGAGATTGAATGGTATGATGCGTCTATGCATGTATTATGATGTATGGAAATGTAATGCTTTAGCTGGGGAAAATAAGTCCCGGAGCTGTTGGAGAATAGAGTTGGATTCTTCGTTTCCGCTGGGGATGATTAACGAAGATGATTGTGAGAATAAACCTGCAGGAGAAGATAACTCTGTTGGGGAATAAACTGATGAAGATATTACTTCGAGGGGAATTACTCTCGTGGGGACGAGATGTTCTGCTGAAGATTTTAACGATAAACTCCGCTGGGGATTCCGCTGATAAGCTCCGCTGGGGATTTCAATGATAAACTCCGCTGGGGATGGGTTACCGTTGCTGGTGATATTGAATCTGTTTGAGGATTGAATTCTTGTTGGGGAAAAGAAAGAACTTCGCTGGGGATGATCTTTCAGTTGCAACTTGCTGGGGATAATCCTTTTAGACTCTTGTAGGGATAACCCTCTGAATTTGGCTGGGAGTGATCTTTTGAACTTGGCTGGGGAGATTTATTTTTGTACTCCGCTGAGGGTAAACTTCCAGAGTCCATTGGGGATGATGATTCAACTCTGCTGGGGAAGCTTTTTCAGACCGTGATGGGGAAATACTGACTCCACTAGAGGTATCTTGTATTCTGTCGGGGAACATTCTTATACTCCGTTGAGGAATATTAAGACTGCCGGGGATACTCTTATACTTATTGGGGAATGTTCTTACACTCCGCTGGGGAATATTAAGACCCTTTTAGTGTTGATGGTAGGCTAATTCTGCTTGGGGAGAGTATTGCTGATTTGTTCACGGTTTCAAGTCTCAGCTGGGAGAGCTACCGTTACTGCCTTATTCTGCGGGGAGTGAAAGTATCTTAGCCAATTCTTCAGCTGAATTTACCTTGTACCTGGTGGACAAAGCAACTATATAGTTCGTACAATTCTTATTTACCCCTGTTTATGCTATTACCAGTAATTCATCTTTTGTTTCGCATGTAAATATTTATGAGTAGCAATTAATGTCAAATGCATATATAAAAAATGAACACTAGACGTTCTTCGCAAAACAAAACAGATAAAGGAAAAACAGTTTGAAATTTGTCTGAAAATGAATTTGTATTGATTTTGAAATTTGGCCTGTAAATAGGCGTTTTTGTACAAGAGGCTGACGTCCTAGTAAGAGAACGCCGCCGAATAATAGAATTTACACAATTTGATGAAAAGAAAACAAAACAGCTATGTGAATGATCCCACTGGGTTCCAACTCTGCTATTGCCCTTATGTCCTCGAGCATCTCATCACTTTGCTACTGGTTGAAGATGAATCAGATTGATTAATTCCGTCTGAGCTTGATAGTCGATACCAAAGTCTGGATGCAAGGTGATCCAATGAGACATAGTGTTACGCTTTGATCCCTAATTTTTTCCTGGACCGCCCTTTCGGGTTTTTAGTCCACCGGGATACCCATTTTTTCCCAAGTTGCCTTTTCAGGTTTTCGACTTGCCGGGTGTACAAATTTTTTCATTTTCATCCCTTATTTTTGCCCGAACCCTTTTGGTTCGCCGGGAATCCCTTATTTTTGCCTAGGCCAGTCAACCTAGCGGGTCTTTGATTATGCGTAGTATCTTTTCACTATGTCCGCATTGACGGGGTGAGGAAGGTCGTCACCATCCATGGTGGTTAGAATCATAGCTCCGCCTGAGAAAATGTTCTTAACCACAAATGGCCCTTCATAAGTAGGGGTACATTTGCCCCTGGGATAACCTTGAGGTAGAATAATGCACTTGATTACCAGATCCCCAACTTGATACTCTTGTCGTCTAACTTTCTTGTTAAATGCCTTGATCATCCGTTTTTGATACGTTTGACCATGAAAAATAACAGTAAGTCTCTTTTCGTCTATTAAGTTCAGTTGATCAAGCCGGGTCTGAATCCAGTCATCTTCACTTAAACCTGCATCCTTCATGATTCGAAGAGAGGGTATCTGAACTTCAATGGGCAAGACTGCCTCCATGCCATATACCAAGGAGTAGGGTGTTGCCCCTGTCGACGTCCGTGCTGAGGTACGGTACCCATGAAGAGTGAATGGTAACATCTCATGCCAGTCTTTGTATGTCACTATCATCTTCTGCACAATCTTCTTAATGTTCTTATTAGCCGCTTCGACAACCCCATTCATCTTCGGCCGGTAGGGGGAAGAGTTATGATGATGTATCTTGAATTGCTCGCAGAGCTCAGTGATCATCTTGTTGTTAAGATTGGTATCGTTATCCGTAATAATCCTCTCTGGTACACCGTATCGACAGATCAGGTTGTGCCGAATGAACCGTGCCACGACGTTCTTGGTTACTGTAGCAAAGAAAGCTGCTTCAACCCATTTTGTAAAGTAATTGATTGCTACCAGGATGAAGCGATGCCCATTAGATGCCGTAGGTCTGATCTCGCCGATCATATCAATGCCCCACATTACGAAAGGCCAAGGTGCCGTCAAGACGTTCAGAGGGACCAGAGGTATGTGCACCTTATCAACATAGATTTGGCACTTGTGACATGTTCGAGAATGCTGATAACAGTCAGCTTCCACTGTGGACCAATAATATCCTGCCCGAAGGATTTTCTTTGCCATGGTGTGTCCACTTGAATGAGTTCCGAAAGTGCCTTCATGTAAATCTGCCATGATCCTTTCTGCTTCATTCTTATCCACACATCGCAGTAAGGTTGAATCATGGTTATGCTTGTAAAGGATACCATTACTGATGAAGAACTTTGCCGCGAACCTTCTCAGAAACTTCTTGTCATTAACAGATGCACCCTCAGGGTTTTCCTGAGCCTCAAGGTACCTCTTCACCTCATGATACCAGGGCTTTTCTGTTACCTCTTCAGTCTCAAGATCACAACAATGCGCATGTTCGTCCAATTTTTCAATGATGATCCGGGGAGCCTCGTTGTCCCAATTGACTTTGAACATAGAAGACATCGTAGCCAGCGCGTCTGCCAACTGATTCTCCTCTCTAGGGAAGTGTTCAAAGGTGATTTCCCAAAATGTGGGAGCAACGTCAATACATACTCCTTGTAAGGAATAAGATTTGGGTGTTTCGTATCCCACTCGCCTTTGATCTGACTGATCACGAGAGCGGAATCTCCAAAGACACTTAGAAACTTAATCCTTAGGTTAATTGCTGCTCGAAGACCCATGATGCATGCTTCATACTCCGCCATATTGTTGGTGCAGTTGAAACATAGTCGGGCGGTGAACGGAGTATGAGAGCCTTTAGGAGATATGATCACGGCGCCAATGCCATTACCCAAAGCGTTTGAAGCTCCGTCAAAGTACATAGACCATCGGGATCCTTCCTCAAGTCCTTCATCCGGTCCAGGTGTCTCACAATCAGTTACCAACATGATATTCTCGTCCAGAAATTCAAAGTTCATAGACTGGTAATTATCAACTGCCTGATGTGCCAAATGGTCTGCCAACACACTTCCTTTGATTGCCTTCTGAGTTGTGTATTGGATGTCATACTCAGTCAAGATCATCTTCTATCTTGCTATTCTTCCGGACAAGGCAGGCTTCTCGAAGATATACTTGATTGGATCCATCTTTGATATCAACAGAGTAGTGTGAGTCAACATATACTGTCTCAGCCGACGAGCAGCCCATACCAAAGCGCAGCAAGTTTTCTCAAGCAATGAGTATCGGGTCTCACAGTCAGTAAACTTTTTGCTAAGGTAATAAATAGCATACTCTTTTCGGCCAGACTCGTCATGTTGCCCCAGCACACACCCCATTAAATTGTCGAGTACTGTTAAGTATAAGATCAAAGGTCTCCCTTCAACTGGAGGCATCAGAATATGTGGCTCTTGGAGATACTCTTTGATCCTTTCGAAAGCGGACTGGCATTCATCGTTCCAACGTACCTGTTGTACCCCAAAATTTTCCCTCCTCTTTCTCCACAAGAAATCGCAGTTTCGGGCTTTTCCTGATTTTTCAGACTGGCTCAAGAATCGGTCAAACAGACTTTTCTCATCAGTCAGACAAAATTTAGGGTTTTCATTGATTTTAAGACAGTTCAAACAAATTGCTTAGGATTGGTTGAATTGGCTCAAAGTTTGATCAGGCAGGCGTTTCTCCAGTGTTAAGTCAAAAATCAGGGTTTTATGCGCATATTTCTCAAGAAGAGTTAGTTCTATCAATGCTTTTCAAATTAATCTGAAATAAGAACTGAGGCTGCTGGTTGTTAATTTGCAGTTGTTTGGATTTAATCAGTGAAAGGAGGCATGTGGACGTTTTGTTTGATTAACTGTCGTCTGGTTTGATTAACTGTGCATTGCTTTGGATAATTGGAGCGCCGGGTTTATTATTGATTGATGATAAGACCATAATGTTTATCAATTGATTATTTATTTTAAGTTAGAATAATTGGAATTTATTTCCATTTTATTATAATTTAAGAATTATAAACAATTAGATAAATATCTGAAGAAGAATTAAAAATGAATGTCAATAAAAGGACTTTTTTATTTATCTTTAAATTATTTGTATAATTGTTATTGTTTACAAAGTATTTACAATAATAATGTTACAATAATTTAAATTGAAATAAAACTATGTTCTAAAATTTCCTAATCTTCATTCTTCTATCCAATGCTCCCTTGTTGCTCATTTATTTTTCATCTGCAAAACAAGAAACAAAAGAAAAGTCAAAGCAGATAAAATAATTAAAGATAGACAGTTAAAAAGATTCATCATTAAAAACAAATGGCTGGAATCAGTTTTTCCCTCTCTGCAAATCACGAGATTTCTTCCGGTTCACAAAGAGGGATGAAATGCTTGCAATGAAACATGAAATGCACAAAGTTATGATTTTGCACAAATTCAAATTTTTAAGCATACTGCATAAATCAAAAGAATTGTCAACCAAGTTTCCAAACAGCATAAAGGCAAACTGAATTACATTTTCAAACTAAGCCAAAAGCTGTCAAAAATTGTCCAAGGATGCCAAAAAATATCAAACTCCAAAAGCTGTCAAGAGAAAGTACATAAAGTATGCAAGAAACATGGAAATATGCAGTGGAAAAGGGACAAGTGCAAGCAACATTCAGAATGCATCATCTTCCTAGGCCATTTGTTTTTTCAGAAAAGATGAAATTAAAGCAATCAAAAGTGCTTTTCTTTAACCTGGAGAGAGAAAGAGAGAGAAAAAAAGCTTACAGTACAGCAGGCTAGAGGCTAAGCAAAAGATATAAACAGCATGTCAGAATACATAGAGAAAAAGAGGCAGAACATATGCAGCAGGATATCACAAAGAGGGAAAACCTCAAGCCTTGCAAACCTGTCCACAGATTTGACCAAGAAAATATAGCGCCTCTTTCCCTTAAAAGACAAAAGGGCAAAGACCCTGAAAGAATATACAAAAAAGCCAACAATCTGCATAACATATCTCAGAAGCCAAAAAGCCCAATAACTTCCAAGTTCATCAAACCTTAAGCATTCAAACATACACGCCTAAGGCCTCCAAACCTGTAACCTCAACAAAAACACCAAAAGCCAAACCTGCATAAGCCTTTGCCTCTAAAGACCATAAGCCTAAAACCACTGTTAACCCAACCTGTCAAACTGATTCAAACATACAAGCCATACCCTCAAAGCCCTCAAGCTCTAAAACTGTCAAATACCACAAACTGCAGAAGAAAAAAAACATTGCAAAACTGAAGCCCAAGCCTTCAATCTGCATAGGCCTTTCATCCAAACAAATATACAAACCAGAGAAAACAACCTGTCAAACCAGAATATCAAGCAACCAAACCCCAAAAACCTGAACTGTCAAGCCATGAACCAGAAGCCTTAACTATCAAAAAACACTTTAAACAACCTGTCAAGCTTAAAGCCTACTGTAACATAAGCCTCACGCCCATAACCTGTTTTCTAAGCATTCCAAGGCAACTCAAAACCCTCAGAACTCAAAGAGTTCATCATTGGGTAACCAACAAAAGCAAAAATCATCATCTCAGAATCAACGAAGGCAACATACAGAAGCATCAGTATAACCAACATCAGCAAGCAACCATATTCATCATCCAAGGCGACCAAACATATCAAGCAAGCATACGAGGAAAAGAGGCCCTCAGAGGAAGCCTCATCACAGGGCAAGCGTACAAGGCATCAAGGCATCAAGCATACTCAGCAAGCCAAAAGAGAGAAGAGGAAAAGAAATCAAAGCAACATATTCAGAATCATACTAATATCTCAATATTCACAGCTCAGCCAATACTCAGAGGCAACAGAAAGAGAAGAAGATAAAGAAGCTAGGTTTTCAAGTATCATCATCAAACCCTAAAGAAGGTAAAGACACAAACCATGGAAACTTCCAAAGCTCGCGCATCATCGAGCCTCCGTCCAACCATCCTGAGCGCCTCCCAAATCTGCCTCCTTCTCCTCCGTCCCCAAGGGTCAAGGTAGCATTTATCTTCTTTTCTTTCCTTTCCACAACCTCAATAACAAACAACAATAACCACATAAAATCAGAAACAAAATCAGAACTCGAACTAAGCATGCAAAAGAGGAATTAGTGAAAACCCTAACGCGTTAGAGACAAAGATCAAACCTTGCAAACGTCGTTGAGCGACCATGGAGGGAAGAGGAAGGATGGATGTTGGCACTCAGTTGGCCTTAGGCGGCGGAGTGTTCAGAAGCTTGACCCAGAAGCTGGCGTGAGAAGACGAAGATGGAGAAAGAAGTGAACGGCGCCTGTGTTCAAACAAACCCTAAAAATCCAAATGATACAAAACCAAAGAAACCCTAAGACAAAAACTTGTCACAAAGCTTGGGCCTTGCCCTTTCCATCCTAAAGCCCATTAAACGTGCATACCCCCCATTCCACCTCCTGCTCATGTTTTTGGTTTGGGCCTGGTTAACCCCCTTTAAGCCCATCTAAATTTGTATATAAAAAAAAAGCTCTCTTAATTTTCCTTTTGTTAACACAATTTGTTTTTTTGTTTTGTAAATACTAATAATGTATTAATCATTTTCATACATAATCTAAAATAGTATTTTTACTAAATAAAAAAAATGACACATTTCTTTACACAAATTTTTCTTAATTTGTTTCATTGTTTATTTTATTACATTTTTAAGGAAATATACGAATATTACTTTTCTTAAAGTCAAACAACTTTCTTTCATTTTTTCTTTTAATTAAAAATTTGTATATGAAAATACTAATTAAAATACATGAGTGTTAATACATAATAAAAATAGATTTTTAAAGTTAAATACTTTTTTCTTAAAACATTTTCTTTTCTCTTATTAAAATATTTTGCTTTGTACATATTAACAAAATACGAGAATACAAAATTAAAATAAACCAAATATTTAATTTTTCATTAAGTTAACAATACTTTATAATACATTAAAACACACATTCCTCACCTGTAAATAAATTACATACACTTACACAGTTACAATACACAAATACGCAAATACATTTACTTTGCTTTACACATATACATTTTCTATTCTTATACATTGCTATACATTACATTGTTTTACATTTGCGCAATTCGATTTGGTTGTAATTATTTGGATACTACCCTCCTATAAGTCTCATCCCCCATTTGTAACTAATTGTACCCCATCCCCGGATACTCATTTGTAATAGTTTAGGACTTTAAATTCCCGCAATTTATCGCTTTCGAATTATACCATGATTAGACCTAGGGTTCATATGTACATAAAATCAAACGCTAGATAACCTAATACAAGACAAATACATGAAATCAATACACAATCACACTCGCACCCCTAGGGTAATCCCACATGTTGCCTTCCAAAATGAGCCATGCTTGCACGTCGAGTTTCGTTGGCAAAACAATTCAAATGATCATAAGTCCCTCGATGACGCTTTTGAAAGTTGCCTATCAAAATGATCATAGTCCCTTCAAGCAAATTGCCAAAGACACTTGGCACCATTGCATTCATAGTCCATACGATGACCCGCGCCTGTCCCGTTAAACATCCTAAACGCAAGATTGTCCACCAAATGCAATGGTGGAACAAAATTGTTAAAAAGGGTTAAAACACGAGAAAAACCTTTGAGTAAATTTAGGGGTAGACAAAACTCTTAGTTACTTGACAAACTTGCAAAAAACACTTGCCTACTTTTCAAACCACACTCAGCAAACACTTTCAAAACAAACTTTCAAAAACATTTGAAACATCTTTTCGAAAAGATACACACCTTCGTATATACTCAAACACGAGTCATTACAATGGTTGCCGAAACAAAGGCGTTTATTTCAAAACATTTTTCAAAACACAAATACACACACCATTTCAAGCAATCAAAAATCAAGGCAAGTGATCTAAAACCAAGTAACTAAGAGCCCATGGATAACCATGGATGAAAAGGGTGCTAATACCTTTCCTTTTCATAATCTACCCCCCGAACCCACGAAACATCTCAAAAGGTTTTTCCTGTGCTTTTTTAACCTTTCCTTTAGGATAAAATAAAAAGTCGGTGGCGACTCTTGCTCAACCGAATAAGTGTGAATACAAACGCAAAACCTTAAGTCAGTTCTCCCACCGTATCACAATACCACTTGATCTTTCTTCAGCATCTTGAAGATTGGCTCACAAGTAGCAGTCATGTGCGAGATTAATCGGGTAATGTAGTTTAGTCGTCCTAGAAAGCCTCTGACTTCTTTCTCTATTCTGGGAGCTGGCATCTCCTGTATAGCTTTCACTTTTTTCAGATCCACTTGAATACCTTTGTCGCCCACGACGAAACCCAGCAGTTTACCAGATCTCACTCCTAAGGTGCACTTGTTCAGGTTTAACCTTAGCTTGTACAACTTCAGTCTGTCAAACAGCTTCTGCAGATGGTCAAGATGTTCTTCCTTAGTCTGGGACCTTGCAATCATATCGTTGATGTATACTTCAATCTCATGATGGATCATGTCATGAAACAAAGCAACCATGGCACGCTGATATGTTGCCCCAACATTCTTCAGTCCAAAAGGCATGACCTTGTAGCAAAAGGTACCCCACTGAGTAACAAATGTTGTCTTCTCCATGCCTTCGGGAGCCATCTTGATCTGATTATATCCGGAGAAGCCATCTATAAAGGAGAATACCTTGTGTTGAGCAGTGTTGTCAACCAGGAGGTCGATATGAGGTAGAGGGAAATCATCCTTAGGGCTCGCCCTGTTCAGATCCCTGTAATCAACACACATTCGGACCTTACCATCTTTCTTTGGTACCGAAACCATATTGGCCACCCACTGAGGGTAAGAAGTAACTTCTAGAAAACCGGCATCAAACTGTTTCATAACCTCATCCTTGATTTTCTCAGACATCTCTGGGCGCATTCGGCGAACCTTCTGTGTAACGGGAGGACAATCTTCCTTGGTAGGCAGGCGATGAACCATAATGTCAGTATCCAAACCAGGCATATCTTCGTAAGACCAGGCAAAGATCTCAACATAGTCACGCAACATCTGAATCAACCTTTGTTTCACACTAATCTTCAGGTTCGCACCGACCTTGACTTCCTTCTTGTCTATCTCAGTACCCAGATTCACTGATTCCACAGGCTCTTCGTGCGGCTGAATAACCCTCTCTCCCTGGAGTAACAGTCTTGCAAGTTCACCAGGCACTTCACAATCATCTTCACCCTCGTCTTCGGCTAAGTTGATCGGATTTTCGAAGTCATAACTGGCAGTAGCAGAGTCGTTACCAGTGAGATCTAGAGTGGATGTGGACCTGTATATGTGAGTGTGTGTAAAATAGCTGTTTTGCAATATATAATAAAGAAAAAACAAGGAGCGCAAAATTTGAAATGCAAGAATGTCCAATGCTTTTATTAATGATATATGAAAATGACACACAAAAGCCCTCACAAATGAAGCCACGGTGCCCCAGGTAAGACACCAGGCCATAAAGTTTAAAACATTGTCTGTTACATATTCAAAACAAAAAGTTTCATTACTGGGTAATAACAGAAACAGGCATAGACTCTTTCGTTGTCCAGTTTCTTAATTCACCATTGGCAGTCGGGTAGATCCAACTGTCGACATCAAACTCTTCATCACCGTCATCCCTGATAGCATTCACCCCTGCATCTTGTTTATGCTTCTCTGGTGCTCTGAACTCGATCTCTTTTGCATCAATCAAGTCTTGTACCTTGTTCTTCAAAACCCAACAATCATCCATATTATGCCCCGGGCTATCAGAGTGATAAGCACAGTGGGCATTAGGGTTGTACTTCGGTGAGGTAGTATTTGGATTCTTCGGAGCTTCCTTTAGAATCAACAGATTAGTCTTTAACAACTGCGGCAGAATCTGAGACAAAGTCATGCTGAGACGGGTGAATTACCTTCGAGGCCTCTCGTCCTTCTGTTGAGTGTTGTACTGAGGAGCACCAACAGGTTTTGAAATAACAACCGCATTAACAGCTTGGCGGTGTTTAGGTCTATTCTGTCTTCTCGAACTCTAGACATCACTGGCCTCTTTCTTAAACGGCTTCTTCTCGGTGCTTGATGAAGCACCCTTTTGTATCTTCCCAGCCTTAATACCAGCTTCAATCCTTTCACCGGTCAAAATAAGCTCTGTAAACCCAAACGAAGAGCTTCCAATTAAGTGGTTGAAAAATGGGCCAGACAGGGTCCCCAGAAACATGTCCACAAGTTCCTGATCAGCCAAGGGCGGTTGCACTCTACCGGCGAGGTCCCTCCACTTCTGGGCATAATCTTTGAATCCTTCACCCGTTCCCATTGACATACCCTGGAGTTGGGTACGCGTGGGAGCAAGGTCAGAGTGTACTGATACTGCCTGTAGAATGCAGTAGCAAATCTTCCCAACTGTGAATACTGGCTCCGTCCAACTGATAGAACCACTCAAGCTGAGTCCCTGAGAGACTGTCTTGAAAGAAATGGATCCATAAGTTTTTATCAGCGGTGTACGGCTGAATCTTCCTCACATATGACCGGAGGTGCAGCTTCGGACAAGAAACTCCGTCATACTTGGCAAAGGCTGGTGCCTTGAATTTGTGGGGAATCACAACCCCAGATGATAGACCTAGATCACCAAAGTCCAGGCCAGGCACTTTTTGAACTTCCATAGCACTCAACCGGTCTTCCAGTTGCTTGTATCTGTCCTCGGCCGGAGGATACTGTTCTTCATCATAGTCCGTCTCATTGTCAGAGACCACAGGGCTAGGTGCCCTCCTTTCTTCTTGACTATCTTTCCCTCCAGATGAGGTGGTCAGATCAACTTCATTATGAAGCCTATTTCCAAACATGTGCCCTGTGTTGAACATGATTGTCCTCTTCTTCTTCTTCTTTTTCTCTTTCAGAATCAGGGTCTTCAGATCTTGCTGACCCTTAGCTAGATTCATGAACAACTCTTGAAATTGGGCATTTTGGGCCTGGAGGGCCTTGATTGCTTGCTCAGTTGAAGGTTCAGCAGACATGATGAATGCTGAAATAAACAGCGAAGAAGATAAGAGACCTGTAATGGGTACCTGTTTATGAAGTGCATGAGATGAAATGCGTATGATTATGATTTCAAAGACAATCGGGGGATTCAAATTTGTAAACCAGAAAGGAAACACACTTTATTAGTTAAACTTTGTAATTCAAATTGTTCAACAAATTGCCCTTAAGGCGTTACAAGAATGGAAATACTGAAAAGAAAATAAAAATTGGAAAGGAAATCATCAAAGGTCAATCAACGCTCCCATGGTCTCTTCTTATCAGTATGGACATAGTCATTGAGAATCCGCTCGTTCTCCAACTGTCTGGTCAACCTCTGGATCTTCTGCTCTTGCTCGTTGAACTTCTCTCAGTAAGAATCCCGTTCTTCCCTCAGTTGCATCCAAGATATTTTCAGCGCCCCAATGTCAGTGGGCATATAAGGATGGAGGATGGTTGGAAGAACCCCTTCATCATTAGAAATTTCAAGAGTGACAGGCCGGACGGCTTCATATGGCATACCCAGCTTTTGGTCACGGATACGGACCCATATGAGATATGGCTCCATCAGAAGTGAAGTCTTTGGGCCTAGCTCATGTGGATCAGATTGGTGAACTCTATCCCAAGCCCTTATGAATCTGCGACGTTGCTCGTCGTTATCCCTTTGAAAATCAAAGATAATACTAGGCATTAACATCTCATGAGGTCCTTCTCTTTTAGCACGCCCGAACTGGCGTAGAGCTAAGCATGGGTTGTAAGAAATTCCTCTATGGGTTCCTAACAATGGAACATTAGGGTACTCCCCACAGCGATCAATGATAGTCACCTCATCCATACCCTTGAGAGTCCAAATAATATCATTATGCGAGAGAGACATCACCCTATAAGCCCAACCCATGCCTTATTTATTCTTCAGCACTGAGTTGGGAAGGTGCGAAATAAACCACCTTGCCAATAAGGGAGCACAACACATCAAGGTTCTCCGCTTTCGGGCAGTACGAGCATAAAGCTGATGAAGAATATCACTCAAGAGAGTGGGTACCAGATTCTGAGAGATGAAGATTTTCACCACATTTACATCAACGAAGGAATCAGAGTTCGGAAACAATACCAAGCCATATATCAGAAGAGCCAGAATATCCTCGAATGCCTTGAAGTCTAGACTATCCCAGAAATAGTTAGCCTTGCCAACCAAGAACTTAGTCAGAAAGCCCTTTGCTCCACTTCTAGTCTCCCAATTAGCCATTACCTCCTCTTTGGTCAAATGAAGGGCTGCAGCAATCTCTTCGGGCCTAAGCATCTTTTCCCAACCAATAAACGGGGTTTGTTCCAGAACAGAGATACCGGGCAACTCAGAGAATTCTTCTAGGGTTGGAACTAGCTGATAGTCTTGGAAAGTAAAACAGTGGTACAGCGGATCATGGAATTAGACCAAGACTTTCATCATCTGTTCATCCATCTGGGAGGTGACCAAACTAAGAAGATGCCCATGTCTTCTGATGAAGGAAGTGGTATCTGGCATCCTTATAACCAAATCTTTAAGCATAGTGGGAACTTGGACAAAGTTAATCCGGATGGTATTCCTACGCATGGGCATCATGATGACCTACAAAACAGAGCAAAGATGAATCCCTCCTGTCTTTGAAATAGGTTAGCCTTATGCAAGATGTATGCAATGTTATGATGTCATGATGTTATGATAAAGGCACATCACAAGTATCCACAAACAGCAAACATGGTAAAGGCACACAAGTCACACAGAGAGCCCTTCGATTTCAGGCTGGCAAGGAGCTTAGGTACTACCCTCTTTCAGTTCAGTTGGTTTAAACCTGTCCTAAAAATAGTAACCGGGTTCTAGAGGATCTCAATATCACTGACTACCCTCGATCGGTCATAATTCCAGTTTAGCAACCTTTTCTTGCGGCCAAAATCATCGCAAGAGTTTAGTCTCAATGAGTGTAGCATACTGCTACTGTTCTATGGCCAAGTTGGTCAATTTAAAGGTTCTAAGGTCAGTTGGTGCTTAATGACCCCTTAGAAGACCCATATTCTCCTCATTCCAACACAAGGGATATCGGTACAGACTAAAGTGCCACACCAACGTAGCTACTGCTTCAACCGTATTGGTCTACAACGTACAATTCCCTCACAGTTTATTGCTACTTACCTAAAGGGTATCCTCAGATCCGGGTTAGGATCTATAGAAACTCTGATACAAGCCCACAAATATAAATCATACAAAGCATACAATTTAAAACACAATGATCTAATCCTAAGGTACACCCCACTTATAAGTATCCCCAGCAGAGTCGCCAGTTCTGTGATACGGTGGGAAGAGAACTGACTGTTTTTGGAATGCTGGTTTTCATTTTGCGTTTGTTTTCGTAAAATGTCGCGGTAAGCAAAAGTCGCCACCGACTTTTATTTTATCCAACAAGGAAAGGAAAAAAGCACAGAAAAATTCCTTTTTCGAGATGTTTCTCGGGTTCGGGGGGTAGATTATAGAAAGGGAAGGTGTTAGCACCCTTTCTATCCGTGGTTATCCACGGGCTCTTAGGTACTTGCTCAAAGTGTTTTCAAAAATTGCTTTTCTTTGTGTTTGTGGGTTTGAAAGAGTTTTTTGTTTGAAAGGAGTGTAAGTGCGAAAAGTTTTATTTTTGTTTTGAAGAGAGCAAGTACTTAAGAACCATATACCTACTCGAAAAAAGAATTAATCTGTACAAATATCCTTTAGACAATGCTATCCCACTATTGAGGAGTAGGTAGCGTCGTCGTTGGAGTTTAAGGGTCAATTTGATTAAGGGACGTGTGGTCACTAAAGCAATGTTAGAACACCTTAGCGGTAACCCTAATGTCTTAGATCATTTTTCCGAGGCAACCGTTTCGAGGCAACTATGATCTTTGGACAAGAGGACGACCTCTAAAACTTCCTATACTCAATGACCACGTTCGAAGGCAACCAAGTGAGGTGTACCCTAAGAGTGCGCATGTGCGAGTGTGTTATTTCGATTAATTTTATCTTTGTACATGTCATGGGTTATCTATGTTGATTTTAAGTTCATACATTTGATCTTGTCATGCATTCCCTATTACCAAACATCTAACAATTAATATTGTGCGGAAATTAAATCTAAACTATTACAAGGCGTCGGGTATTTACATCGCCAAAAACAACCCTTGAAAATTAAATTGCGGAAAATAAAATAAAGCGATAAAATAATGTCCTAATTAAAAAAAACTATTACATACCGGGAAACAATTACAATATTGAATAAAATGATACGCGTGCGAGAAATTAAATCGGGCGAGTTTTTAGGGTTTTGACCCTTTTTTTAAAAAGGAAGCATTTTTTGTTATTTTTTTGAATTTAGAAAGAAATTAAATCTAAGTTAATAGTTAAATTAATTAATTAATAAAAAAAAAAGATATTTTTGGATTTTTTTTATATTTTAAGGAAATAAAATAAATTGGGTCAAAATTATTAAAAAAACCTAATTTTCTAACTTAATTTTAAGTATTGCAAAAAAAATGTTAAAAGTTATATCTATTTAAAACTAAATTAATTAGGTTAATGTTTATTTACAAAAATAAAATGATGAAATTAATTTTAATAAATAAAAATAATATTTTTTGTGTTTTCTGATTTTATGGGAAAAAGAATTAATTGGTTAGTAAAAATATAAAAAATAAATTAACAAAAATAATTAAATAAAAGAAATATAAAGAAAAAGAAAGGCAAAATACTCATTTTGGTCCCTTAACTATACCCTTGGGTTCACATTGGTCCCTTAACTTTTTTCGTGTCATTTTGGTCCCTTAACTTTCAAAATGTTTCATTTTAGTCCTTTTTCTCTAATTAGCTACGAATTTAGCGGCTGATTTTAAAGTTTTTTCGTCTAATTAGCTACGAATTTAGACAAAAAGGACTAAAATGAAACTTTTTGAAAGTTAAGGGACCAAAATGACACAAAAAAAAGTTAAGGGACCAATATGAACCCAAGGGTATAGTTAAGGGACCAAAATGAGTATTTTGCCAAAAAGAAATAACCAAAAAAGGGGGTGCTGGGCCCCAAATCAGGAGGTGAGATAGCAATTGTTTGGCCCATTCACGCTGGAAGCCTGGTTGACCTTTGCAATTCTCCATGGCACGTTGACTGATGAACATGATGCACGTTCAATCTTGGCCTTTAGATTTGGCCTGAAGGCCATCTGGCATGTCGATACCTGAGGGCGTATGGTGGATCACGCTTTGGACGCTGCATGGGAGTAACTATTGAAAAATAATAACAAGTAATTGGGGGGACCTGGGATTCGAACCCAGGTCCCATTGGACTTTGACAAGCTTCCCTTACCACCACATCACTTTGTTTTTATTGTTAGTGGAATAAGCATTAAGTATTATATGGTAAAACAAATAAATATGCCAGAATTAATAAAAATAAGGCGTGTAATTTGAATTAGCCAATAGGAAGAAGACACGCCTTCGTCTTCTTCGTGTAAAATTGGTTTTCTCACCTGCGGATTTTTATCCGCAGCAAGATCTGTGGCTTGCTTCTAAAATGAACTATAGGCCATATAAATGCAAACAGAGACCATCACCATGCTCGTCTCTCCTCCCTGAACACAACCATGTCCATGGTTTACCCTAATTTTACCTGTAGCAGAAACGCCTAAAAACAAGAAACGAAAACCCTAGGTTCGGGTGTTACATTACAGGCCATAAAAACGAAATCAAATATTGCAGAACGCTTAGAAATCACACAAGGGTCATAACCATGCCAATAGTTTGTCAAAAAAAATGCAAGAATGAGAGGTTGCAGTTTCGTATACAAGGGTATGTTCAAGAAGACTTACAGCGCGATTGGGGATGTTTCAGGGCTTGTGAATGGTTGCTTTAGCTTCAATGGATCTCCAGCAAGAGGTCTATGTTGAGATTTTGCCTTGAATTGAACTCTAAGGTTGATTTCGATTTCAAACTTTTCAAGCTTTTTTCAAGTTTTGGTATTGCAGTTTGTGCAGCCTCCAGGTCGTGTTCTTTTGCCTTTGCATTGTGCGTGCATAATAGAAGCAATTAGGTTTAATTTTGGGCCTTGAATCCATGTGAATTGATGATTTGAAGATATGATTTGATCTTCCATGAACAAGCTTCCAAAAATGTCTCAAATAAAATATTTTATTCATAACATGGCATGATTCTAGTTTGATCTTGTCCATGATGGTAATTGAAAGCTGTATCAATCAAAAAGATCTTGTTTTATCAATATTTGGATTTTATTTGGATTTAAATTGATTTAAAATAAATTAATTCAATAAAAATCAAATAAAATAGAAAAATAAATGACTGGACATAAAACTGAAGATAGGACACGTGTGTGGTGTGACAAGATCAAATCAAGTGAAAAAAAGTGGGGCCTTTTGACAAAATTTGAAGTTTTGGGGATAGTTGACTTTTGGCAATTTTGGAAAAATGCCTAACTTCAACAATGCATAACTTCTTCAATTTTGAACCTTTGGAGGTGTTCTTGGACTTTTTAGAAACCTTGAGATGTCCTCTAACCATCCCTTTTGGTCTCATATCATTTTGATATTTCATACTCAAGTTATAAGCTTTGTAAATAAATGTGTTTTTGTTGACTTTCAAAAATGACCCGTAATGTCCAAATTTGTAACTTCTTGTGAATGCATTTCTTGAGCTTGGGGTGTGAAGATGGATTATAGGAAATTTCAGCCTCTTCAAAATGATATTTGGATGGGTCATTTCTCATAAAGTATGAGAAAGTTATGCTTGGTCAAAGTTGAGTTGACTTTTCCTACAAAACCCTAATTTAGCAACTTTTTAATCTTGATGAATCTTGAGCAATCCTTGATGAATCATGATCAACCCTTGATAAAATGATGAATTATCCTTCAAAATTAGAATGTTGACAAACAATCTTGAGGTTTGACTATTTGTAGGTCACAGTTGACTTTTGCCCTAACATAGTCGATTTTTGGGCCTCTTGAGCAATTGACTGACCAAACTTCCTCTGCAAGGCTTGAAATTTGACATGGATGAACTTGAGAACATATTAGGACATTGGGGAGAACTTGAGGTCATTTTTATGTAAGGACCTTGATGCAACACAAAACCCTAATTTGAGATTGACTGCCTTAGGAGGTGATTTGACTGTCCAACTCTTGAGCAAACTTGAGCCACTTGGAAGTTATTCTTGAAATGTCTTAGGAAATATGGGAAGGCAAATTTTTGGGTACAACACACGCGAACAGGTCAACATTCTCCCTCAGGAACTCTTTGAGCTGGTTTCTTGCCAAGTTGGGGAGTCCTGTTCCAATCTTTACTCCTTTGTTCGGGTCATTGCTGAGGAGGACAAATTCAAAATCTTCATATGGGATGGGGCGTACGGGATAGAGAGGCTCCCTGTTGGGCGCAGGTCAATCAACTCCTTCCTCCCTCTTCTCCTTCCTCAACTCATCTTTGGTGAAGTGGGTAGGGAGGTTCACTAAAATGACGTGGTGGTGACGACTCCTACTCGACAGGTGCTGTTGTGTGGGCTGGCTTGTCACCGATAAGTCGGTCTTGCTTGGTGGTTGTCTTGGGTGTTGTATCGATTGAATTCTGTCCTTTTGCAACTGCGTTGAAGCATCTTCTGGAGGCATCGATATCCCTGTGCGTGGTAATGTTGCAACCTCTCTTGGTGTAGTATTTTATATTCAAATGAACCTGGGAAGGCACGACGATCAGCTACACCAGAGTTGGCCTTTCTAGGATGCATTTATAGAGAGACGGGCATTCGATGACCAGGAAGAAAACTGTGACTTGTCTGGCCATCTCTTCTTCGCCGAAGGTGACCATTAGCTCGACGTAACCCCATGGTTTGGTGGTTGCACCTTTAAAACACTATAGGTTAGAGCCAACGTATGGTATCAAGTGGGTGTGGTCGATCTGGAGAGTTGTGAATAGGTGCACGTACATAATATCGATGAAGCTTCCTTCTCGATGGCATCCTTGAGGTGGATTCAATCTTCTATGACGTGGTTGTGACTCCTATGGAAATGAAAATACTTAGATTTGTCCATATTGGGCTTCGGGGGAGTAGGCCAGGGAATTCGAACTCCAGCTTTCTTGAAATCATAGTTGATACACTCCACGAGGATCCAATCGCGGGAAGTAGTCAACCGAGTGTATTCGGTAAAAAGGTCTGTGGGGCCCCTGTGTTCGTGGGAGTCGTGAGACCAATCCCCCTTTCTTTTATCCCTGCCTCGTCGGGGAGCCACAATATCGTCATGCTTCACGATTCTGGTTTTCTCCCGACTCCATGAGTCTCGGGAGCTGTCGGCCTCCTCTTTCTCCTCGTACGTGATGTAGGACTGAGCCTTGTAGAGGAGATCCTCCCATGACTTGGGAGCCTCGATGTCGACCTCTTTTCTAAAATCACTACCAAGGCACAATCCTTTCTTGAGTAGGCACCTCTTCATACGACTAGTCGTGGGGACTTAAATGGCCCCGTGGTTGAACCACGCAATGTATGCTCAGAGGCGCTCGTCATTCCCCTGAATGATGGCCTCGAGGGACGCCTCAGTTTTGGGGTGTCGTCGAGAGGCTGTGAAGTTCATGCTAAACTGAGTTTTCAGAACCCTCCATGAAGTGATAGACTCTAGGGTGAGACTTTTGGATCATGCCATGACACTTTTCCTCAGAGTCGTGGGAAATAATCTGCACCAGATGGCTCCATCGACATTGTGGTAGTTGAGTGTGATACGGTGGGAAGAACTGACTGTTTTTTGGAATGTTGGTTTGCGTTTTGCGTTTGTTTTTGCAAAATGTCGCGGTAAGCAAGAGTCGCCATCGACTTTTATTTTATCCAACAAGGAAAGGAAAAAAGCACAGAAAAATTCCTTTTTCGAGATGTTTTTGAGTACGGGGGGTAGATTATAGAAAGGGAAGAGATTAGCACCCTTTCTATCCGTGGTTATCCACGGGCTCTTAGGTACTTGCTCATTGTTTTCAAAATTGTTTTCTTTGTGCTTGTGGGTTTGGAAAAGTTTTTGTTTTAACTTCAATTTAACTCTTGCTTCTGTCCTCAAGAGTGTATGAAGTGTTTTTGAAAACTTTGTTCGAAAAGTGTAAGTGTGAAGAGTTTTTGTTTTAAAAAAAAAGAGCAAGTATCTAAGAACCATCTACCTACTCGAAAAAGGAATCGTTCTATGCTAATGTCCTTTAGACAATGATATCCTACTATTGATGAGTAGGTAGCACCGTCGTTGGAGTTTAAGGGTCAATTCGAATGCGGGACTTACGGTCACTAAAGCAATGTTAGGACGCCTTAGCGGTAACCCTAATGTCTTAGATCATTTTTTTTGAGGCAACAATATCCGAGGCAACCGTTTCGAGGCGACTATGATCTTTAGACAAGAGGGCGACCTCTAAAACAACCTATACTTAACGACCGCGTACGAAGGCAACCAAGTGGGGTGTACCCTAAGAGTGCGCATGTGCGAGTGTGTCAATTTCAGTTATTTTTATCTTTATACATGTTAAGGGTGATCTAAGTTGATTTTAGGTTAAAACATTCAGTCTTGTCATGCATTCCTATTATCAAACATCTAACAGTTATAATTTGCGGAAAATAAATTGCGGAATTGAAATTACATGGCGTCGGGTATTTACATCGCCAAAGACAAACCCTTTAAAAATAAATAAAGCGATAAAAGATAAATAAAAGTCCTATTAAGCTATTACAATCCGGGAGCAAGTACATAAAGAAAATGAATCGCGTGCGGGAAATTTAGTCGAGCGCAAATTAGGGTTTTGACCCTTTAAAGAAGACATCTTTTTTTTTGTTTTTATTATTAGAAAGAAAATGAAATTAAACCTAAATTAATTACTAAATTAAATTAATCAAAAAATGAAAATAAATTATTTTTGGTCTTTTGGTATTTTAAGAAAGAAATAAAAGTTAATTGGATTAGTAAAAAACCTAATTAAGTCTAATTTAATTTTAATTATTAAAAAGGAATTAAATTTATTCTAGTTAAAATCTAAATTAATTTATTAGTACTTATTAATAAAAATAAAAGTTAAAGTTTAATTGAATGAAAATATTTTTGGTGATTTTATTTTATAGGGAGAGGGGTATGGGCCTGATTTGGGGAATTTGAGAAGCAATGCTGAAGCCCATTTGGATCTGGCCTTGTTGACTTTTTTGATTCCATATGCATGTGTTGACTAGGCTCCACGTAGACCTTCAGCGTTTGGCCATCAGATTTGGCCTTCAGGCCATCTGGCTGTTGGATAGATGAGGGCGCATGGTATGCCATATGCTTGGATGTGCACTTGATTACCTGAAGAACAAAATCAAATAGAAATTGGGAGGACTTGGGATTCGAACCCAGGTCCTGGTGGATCTTACCAATACGCGCTTGCCACTAGGCCAACTTGATCTATTTGTTAATATATTGTACAATAATGTTAATAAAACAAAACAGAATTAATGGATCAGAAAATAAAATAATGCGCGCCACATTTGAATGGGCGAATGAAGAAGCGACACGCCATTGTCCCTGTCATTCCACCACTAGAATTTTACCTGCGGATTTGAATCCGCAGCTAAAAACGCAACTCAATCCAAAAATCAATTCCAGGCAATAAAAATGACCTTCAAAGGCATGGTTATGTTCGTCTCCTTCTCCCGAGTGCAACCATGCCTATTATAGGGACTAATTTCACCTGAAACAAGAATCCCTAAAAACAAAACATAACCCTAGTTATGGTATTTTGGAGTATAGGTCAGATAAACAAAATTGAATAATGCCAATAGTTTGGAAATGTTATGAGGATTTCAAATATACTAACAATTTGCTCAAATGATGCAAGAATAATGATTTACGAATTCAAGAAAGAAGTGGATTATCGTGGTACTTACAGTGCGTTGTGGTGTCTGAGAATGATTGCTTTTGATCCAGGAAGAGATTGGGATCGGTCTAAGCTTCTGAAATTGCCTCTAAGTACGATTTTGATTTCAAGCTTTTTGGTGAATTTTGCAACTTTGGTATTGCCTCTTTCTGCAGCCTCTCACCCTTATTCACGTCCCTTTGGCTTGTTTATGTAGTGTGAAATGTATTAGGGTAACAATTTTGGCTTGAATCTTCTGCCATCAATGCTTGCCAATTTGATTTGATTCACCCTTTACAAACTTTCCAAATTTGCCTAAAATCAATCTTTATGCACATGATATTGTATGATTCGAGTTTGATGATGATCATGATGATAATTAAGACTTGAAACAGCCAAAAAATCTTAGGTAATCAAAGTTTGGGATTTTATATGATTTAATTTGATTTAAAATGAATAAAATCAATAAAAAATCAAATAAAATAATAAAAAGAGATATGGGCTCATGGCTGAAGCTAGGACACTTGGACAATGATGCAAGCTCAAATCAAGTGGAAAAGAATGGGACCATTTGACAAAATTTGAAGTTTTGGGGATAGTTGACTTTTGGAAATTTTGCAAAAATATCCAACTTCAACAATGCATAACTTCTTCAATTTTGAACTTTTAGAGGTGTTCTTGGACTTTTTAGAAATATTGAGATGTCCTATAACCAACCCTTTTGGTCTCATCTCAGTTTGATATTCCATGCTCAAGTTATAAGGTTTGGAAAAAAAGGTGTTTTTGTTGACTTTCAAAAATGACCTATAATGTCCAAATTTATAACTTCTTGTGAGTGCATTTTCTGATCTTGGGGTGTGAATATGGATTGTAGTAAATTTCATCCTCTTCAAAATGAGATTTGGATGGATCATTTCTCATAAAGTATGAGAAAGTTATGCTTGGTCAAAGTTGAGTTGACTTTTCCTACAAAACCCTAATTTAGCAACTTTTGAGTCTTGGTGAATTTTGAGCAATCCTTGATGAATCATGATCAATCCTTGATCAAATGATGAAGTATCCTTCAAAAATGAGAATGTTTACAAAAAATCTTGAAGTTTGACTATTTATAGGTCACAGTTGACTTTTGCCCTAGCATAGTCGATTTTTGGACCCTTTGAGCAATTGACTGAGCAAACTTCCTCTGCAAGGCTTGAAACTTGACATGGATGACCTTGAGAATATATTAGGACATCGGGGAGAACTTGAGGTCATTTTAACTCAAAGATATTGATGCAACACAAAACCCTAATTTGGGGTTGACTGCCTTAGGAGATGACTTATCTGACCCACTCTTGAGCAACCTTGAGCCACTTGGAGATTTTCCTTGCAATGTTTTGAGAAATATGAGAGGGGAAATTTTGGGGTACAACATCTGCCCCTGTTCAATCTTCTTAAACCTGAGGATGTAGATTGGCTTTCGTGCCTTTCGTGATCCGAAGGTGGAAGATGATTGAACACTAGAGTGCCCAGAAATTTGCACTCGCATGAAGTAGTATCAGCCTTGTGACGTCGGGAATGGGCTTACATATGCCATTTGGAGATTGCTGGCAGGAGCATGGGCTTAAAGATGCCATCTGCATGAGTGTCGATCGCTTAAGAGATTCCTTAGCGAGGACTTTCGTACCTGTTGTTGTAGAAGATTCGGCTGGGGAAGTCTGATCTTTGTTGAGATTTAGGAACTTGCCTGTACTTCAACTGAGAGAACATCTCTACTGATTTTTAAGAACTTGTCCATAATTCAACTGAGGGAAACATCTTCATCAAGATCTAGGACTGTCTGGTCTTCAAAGTCGGATGATTCTGTTGAGATTTTAGAACTCGTCCACACTACGACGGGGGAAAATTGTCGAGATTGAGAACTTTATCTGTAATTCAACCGAGAATAATTCAGTTGAGATTTAAGAACCGGTCAGGTCTTCGACTGAGGGTAACATCTTTATCAAGATCTAGGACTGTCTGGTCTTCAACAGAGGATAATTCTGTTGAGATTTTAGAACTCGTCCACACTTCGACGGAGGAAAATTTTCGAGATTGAGAACCTTATCTGTAATTCAACCGAGGATATTTCAGTTGAGATTTAAGTACTGATCAGGTCTTCGATAGAGGGAAACATCTTCATCAAGATCTAGGACTGTTTGGTCTTCAACGAAGGATAATTCTGTTGAGATTTTAGAACTCGTCCACACTTCGACGGAGGAAAATTGTCGAGATTGAGAACCTTATCTGTAATTCAACCGAGGATAATTCAGTTGAGATTTAAGAACCGGTCAGGTATTCGATAGAGGGAAACATCTTCATCAAGATCTAGGACTGTCTGGTCTTCAACGGAGGATAATTCTGTTGAGATTTTAGAACTCGTCCAGACTACGACGGAGTAAAATTGTCGAGATTGAGAACCTTATATGTAATTCAACCGAGAATAATTCAGTTGAGATTTAAGAACCGGTCAGTACTTCGACTGAGGGAAACATCTTCATCGAGATCTAGGAACTGTCTGGTCTTCAACGGAGGATAATTTTGTTGAGATTTTAGAACTCGTCCACACTACGACGGAGGAAAATTGTCGAGATTGAGAACCTTATTTGTAATTCAACCGAGAATAATTCAGTTGAGATTTAAGAACCAATTAGGTCTTCGACAGAGGGAAACATCTTCATCAAGATCTAGGACGGTCTGGTCTTCAACGAAGGATAATTCTGTTGAGATTTTAGAACTCGTCCACACTACGACAGAGGAAAATTGTCGAGATTGAGAACCTTATCTGTAATTCAACCGAGAATAATTTAGTTGAGATTTAAGAACCGGTGAGGTCTTCGACATATGGAAACATCTTCATCAAGATCTAGGACTGTCTGGTCTTCAATGGAGGATAATTCTGTTGAGATTTTAGAACTCGTCCACACTACGACGTAGGAAAATTGTCGAGATTGAGAACCTTATCTGTAATTCAACCGAGGATAATTCAGTTGAGATTTAAGAATCGGTCAGGTCTTCAATAGAGGGAAACATCTTCATCAAGATCTAAGACTATCTGGTCTTCAACGGAGGATAATTTTGTTGAGATTTTAGAACTCGTCCACACTACGACGGAGGAAAATTGTCGAGATTGAGAACCTTATCTGTAATTCAACTGAGGATAATTCAGTTGAGATTTAAGAACCGGTCAGGTCTTCGACATAGCTGAGAACCTAACTGCATCCTTCCTGAAAGGTAAAGGTTAGTCGTATGCAATGCATGATATATATCAAGCAATGATGTTCTCAAAATAAATGAGATTGTGTTGTATGATGCATATATGCATATATCGTGATGTATGGAAATGTAATGTTTCAGCTGGGGAAAATAAATCCCGGATAGCTGTTGGAGAATAGAATTGGATTCTTCGTTTCCGCTAGGGATGGCGAACGAAGATGATTGCGAGAATAAACCTGCAGGAGAGGATAACTCCGTTGGGGAATAAACTGATGAGGAGGTTACTCTGGGGAAGAGATGCTCTGTTGAGGATTCCACTGATAAATTCCGCTGGGGATGAATTACCGTTGCTGGTGATACTGAATCCCGTTGGGGTTTTGAATTCTGTTTGTGAAAGCAAAGAACTCCGTTGGGGATGATCTTTCAGTTGCGACTTCACTTGGAATAACCTTTTAGATTCTTATGGGGATAATCCTTTGAAATTGCTGGGGACAATCTTCCAAAGTTTACTGAGGATGACTCTCCAAGCTCTACTGGGGAATATTTTTCAGACTGCACTGGGAAAAATTTCAGACTCCACTAGGGGATATCTTATATTCTGCCGAGGAATATTCCTATACTCCGTTGGGGAATATTAAGACTGCCGGGGATATTAAGCCTTTTCGATATTGAGGGTAGATAAACTCTGCTCGGGGAGAATATTACCAATTCATTTGCAGCTGCAAGTCTCAGCTGGGGAGAGCTGTCATTACTGTCTTTTTCTTACTCTGCGGGGAGTGAATGTTACTGGGACGCGTGTTAAGGATATGATGATGGCTTTGCCTCGAGACTTTTCTGCCCCAGTATCTGCGGGAAAAGGTTCCTGCGGAGGCCTTGTGGATCGAGTATTATCCCAACCTATGAGGTGATTGGTATCTTTCGATCAAAATGACAAGTCTTCTTCTGGTAGGCAAGTGACGAGATGACGGGACATAGTCGTACGCCTTAATCCCTAACTTTTGCTTGGCCCTCCCTTTCGGGTTTTCGGTCCACCAGGATGCCCTTATTTTTGCCTAGGTGTGTCAACCTAGAGGGTCTTTGTTCATGCACATTATTTTTTGACTATGTCCATGCTCTCAGGGTGTAGAGAGTTGTCACTGTCGATAGTGTTGTGCTTCCATACTACCAGGAGATATTCGTTTGATCATGCAAGATTCGTTGCTGGAATTCATGTCCAATGCCCCAAGTGATTCCGATGGAGATTTGCCCCTGGCTATTTGGCATCTTTAAGAAATTCTCTGAATCTTGATTTAACTGCCCCAGAAGATGGACAATGATCATGCCATTCCCCTTGGTTGGAAGTGTTTTTCCACTTGAGGTGATCTTTTTTATTGAGAAGGTTTTTTGTTCACTAGGTATTCGTTGTGCGAATTTCTCTGCTGTTTGAACAAATAGTCATATGCAAACGATGTTATTTTAAGAATGCAAAGCTTATGTCTGTCTTAAAGTTTTTTGAAAATGCAGTTTTCAATAAAACAGGCGAATTTTTGTAAAATGTGATGTCAACTCAGGATTTTACAGCAAGCCCTACAAGAGTCAGGATACCTTTTGTAACAGTATGCTTTCGAACTAACCCATGCTTCAGCTAGGACTTTTAAGGGTTATAACGTGACCTGGTTCACGGTTTAATAAACAAAGGATAAAGGCTCAAATTTCATTTATACCCACCCGTTCTTCGTGATGTTCTTCGATCCTAAACTCAGCTAATTATGCATTTAGATCCCGTTTGAGTCTTTGCTCTGATATTCCAGTGATGGTTTGGATACTGACAGTTTATTTTGAATAGGCAGTCATTTTTGTTGAGAGTTTATAGGATCTCTTTCTTTTTGATTTTATTATCCCTGTCTTTTGCCTGAATTGTTTCTTATGTGATTACAGTCAGCAGGATGCCCCAGTTTTGTAAGTCTCCTTCATAGGTTTTGACTTAATGGGCTTTTATTTTTGAGAGATAATGACTGTCTGTCCTGACGATTATAAGGAACCATCACCATCTTTTATTTTGGAAGGACCTCTTTGATGCCATTCATTGTGCACCCGAATTAACTGAGAAATTACCCTGCCCTAGGTTGTGATTAAGGGGTTTAATTTGTGTGAAAAGAAAAACTCCAACTTCTTTGGCTCAAAGGGGTTGACTAGGGATTATCTTCCTTATAACTCCACTGTTTAGGATTTGAAACAACGCTTGTACATCGTCAGCGGGGTCTGTTCAAAAGCATACTATAGATATCGTGGTATCATTTTCGTCATCCTCCCTCTAAAGGCTTACAATTTTTTAATCGAGAGTTGAACATCACAAAAATGAAATCAATTTGAATATAGTGAATACAAATGGATTGATTCAAAATAGACATATGCAATGTATTGATAAAGTAACAAAGTTTGACATGAACAAATATTCGAACAATCAAAAGAAAATTACAAATTCTAATGAACAAAAAGTCTTTCTTGTCAGAACTTGTCACTTCAGAGGACGTGCCTTAGAGGGATGGTAGAAGAACTCATCCTGACCATCTTGTGTGAATTCCAATGCTCCTTCATCAATTAGGTTTTGAATTTTGTATTTCAACTTCCAACAGTCGTCAGTATCATGCCACGGGCTATTGGAATGGTATGCGCACCTTGCATCAAGATTATAGTTAGGTGAAGAAGTCTTAGGATTCGGATGAGGTCCTACCAACGTCACCAGATTCAATCTCAACGGGTGTTGTAAAGCTTGGGACAGCGGCATGTTAAGCTTGGTAAACTGCCTCTTGGGCCTATCCGGCTTACTCTGATTAACCGGTTGTTTATGGCGAGGTTGTTGTTGGACCCGTGAGGTAGTAGCAACTTGGAGAGGTCCATTTTTCACCAACCCAAACCCTTGTCTTCTTGGATGCTGATAAATGACTTGGTCCCCGGCCTCGATTGTTTGCTTCATATTGTTGTATCTGTCTTGATGAAGCTGGTTGATAATGGTTCTCAACTCTTCTTGTTCCTGAGCTAAGCCTCAGATAAGAGCCATCTGCCCCAGCATTTGGGTTCTCATTATATCTACCTCAGCTTGCAGTTGCTCCAACCGTTCGTCCTTATTGTCTTCAGGACTTTACTTAACCAGGTTCCTGACGAGGAGTGTTTTCAACTCTTCCTGCCCCTTGGATAGGTTTAGGAACATTTCCATGAACTGGGTTTCTTGAGTATGAAGATCTTGGTTGTCTTGTTGGAGAGCCATCGCTGAAATAAACAACGAGAACATGAGAGACCTGTACTGGGAGACCTGTTATGTAATGATATGTATGATATATGTATGCAATGTTTTCAAGGATCTCGCGGGGTAAACAAGAAACTGTTAGATTTTGAATTTTGTAGCTTTGATTGAAGAAACTTCGTGTCGTCAAGAGTCCTTCTTCAAGAGTCAAGCTCACCATATCGAGTGGGTCATAGCCACCGACTCAAATCATCGTGTTTTGATCTCTAGACGACATTGGTTAGAGGAAAATAAATCCCCTTTTCCCCTTGTTAGACATTTGATTTTCCAAAACCTACATCACAAACCCTTGAGATCCTTGAAATGGTTGAGGAAATGTTAAGGCATGATGTTATGATGTGTATGCTATGCGTTTAAGCAAAAGTGCGAGGTGATGTAAGTGAACCCTGCAATAAATCCAGATTATTGGATAAGGACTATAAACAAAACCTGCAAGGAACTCATGTTGTCAGATAACAAGAATGTGCAAGTAGTTCAAGTTTGAAAGCACACAAGTCACACAATAGCCCTTAAATTTCAGGCTGGCATGGAGTTTAGGTATTAACCTCTTTCAGTTTAGTTGGATCAACCTGTCCTAGTAATAGTAACCGGGTTCTAGAGGATCTCAATATCACTGACCACCCTCGACCGATCATAATTCTAGTTTAGCAACCTTTTCTTGCGGCCAGAATCATTGCGAGAGTTTATTCTCAATGAGTGTAGCATACTGCTACTGTTCTATGGCCGAGTTGGTCAATTATAGGTTCTAAGGTCAGTTGGTGCTTAATGACCCCTTAGAAGACCCATATTCTCCTTGTTGCACCACAAGGGATATCAGTACAAACTAAAGTGCCACACCAACGTAGCTACTACTTCAACCGTATCGGTCTATGCCGTACAGTTCCCTCACAGTTTATTGCTACTTACCTAAAGGGTATCCCCCAGATCCGGGTTAGGATCTATAGTAACTCCGATTCAAACCCACAAAGATAAAGCATACAAATCAAGCAATTGAAAACATTATGATGAACTATTCCTAAGGTACACCCCACTTATAAGCTTCCCCAGCAGAATCGTCAGTTCTGTGATACGGTGGGAAAAACTGACTGTTTTTTGGAATGCTGGTTTGCGTTTTGTGTTTGTTTTTGCAAAATTTCGCGGTAATTAAGAGTCGCCACCGACTTTTATTTTATCCAACAAGGAAAGGAAAAAAGCACAGAAAAATTCCTTTTTAGAGATGTTTCTGAGTACGGGGGGTAGATTATAGAAAGGGAAGAGATTAATACCCTTTCTATCCGTGGTTATCCACGGGCTCTTAGGTACTTGCTCATTGTTTTCAAAATTGTTTTCTTTGTGCTTGTGGGTTTGAAAAAGTTTTTGTTTTAACTTCGATTTAACTCTTGCTTCTCCCCTCAAGAGTGTATGAAGTGTTTTTGAAAACTTTGTTCCAAAAGTGTAAGTGTGAAGAGTTTTTGTTTTAAAAAAAAAGAGCAAGTATCTAAGAACCATCTACCTACTCGAAAAAGGAATCGTTCTATGCCAATATCCTTTAGACAATTCTATCCTACTATTGATGAGTAGGTAGCACCGTCGTTGGAGTTTAAGGGTCAATTCGAATGCGTGACTTACGGTCACTAAAGCAATGTTAGGACGCCTTAGCGGTAACCCTAATGTCTTAGATCATTTGTTTTGAGGCAACAATATCCAAGGCAACCGTTTCGAGGCGACTATGATCTTTAGACAATAGCGCGCCTCTAAAATAACCTATACTTAATGACCGCGTACGAAGGCAACCAAGTGGGGTGTACCCTAAGAGTGCGCATGTGCGAGTGTGTCGTTTTCAGTTATTTTTATCTTTATACATGTTAAGGGTGATCTAAGTTGATTTTAGGTTAAAACATTCAGTCTTGTCATGCATTCCTATTATCAAACATCTAACAGTTATAATTTGCGGAAAATAAATTGCGGAATTTAAATTACAAGGCGTCGGGTATTTACATCGCCAAAGACAAACCCTTCAAAAATAAATAAAGAGATAAAAGATAAATAAAAGTCCTATTAAGCTATTACAATCCGGGAGCAAGTACATAAAGAAAATGAATCGCGTGCGGGAAATTTAATCGAGCGTAAATTAGGGTTTTGACCCTTTAAAGAAGACATCTTTTTTGGTTTTTATTATTAGAAAGAAAATGAAATTAAACCTAAATTAATTACTAAATTAAATTAATCAAAAAATGAAAATAAATTATTTTTGGTCTTTTGGTATTTTAAGAAAGAAATAAAAGTTAATTGGATTAGTAAAAAACCTAATTAAGTCTAATTTAATTTTAATTATTAAAAAGGAATTAAAGTTATTCTAGTTAAAACCTAAATTAATTTATTAGTATTTATTAATAAAAATAAAAGTTAAAGTTTAATTGAATGAAAATATTTTTGGTGATTTTATTTTATAAAAAGAAGAATTTTAATTTGTTAGTAATTAAATAAAAATAATAAAATAAATAGTTAAAACAAAATAAATAAAATAGAGAGAGAGAGAAGGGGGTATGAGCCTGATTTAGGGAGTTTGAGAAGCAATGCTGAAGCCCATTTGGATCTGGCCTTGTTGACTTTTTTGATTCCATATGCATGTGTTGACTGGGCTCCACGTAGACCTTCAGCGTTTGGCCATCAGATTTGGCCTTCAGGCCATCTGGCTGTTGGATAGATGAGGGCGCATGGTATGCCATATGCTTGGATGTGCACTTGATTACCTGAAGAACAAAATCAAATAGAAATTGGGAGGACCTGGGATTCGAACCCAGGTCCTGGTGGATCTTACCAATACGCGCTTGCCACTAGGCCAACTTGATCTATTTGTTAATATATTGTACAATAATGTTAATAAAACAAAACAGAATTAATGGATCAGAAAATAAAATAATGCGCGCCACATTTGAATGGGTGAATGAAGAAGCGACACGCCATCGTCCCTGTCGTTCCACCACTGTAATTTTATCTGCGGATTTGAACCCGCAGCTAAAAACGCAACTCGATCCAAAAATCAATTCCAGGCAATAAAAATGACCTTCAAAGGCATGGTTAGGTTCGTCTCCTTCTCCTGAGTGCAACCATGCCTATTATAGGGACTAATTTCACCTGAAACAAGAATCCCTAAAAACCAAAACGTAACCCTAGCTATGGTATTTTGGAGTATAGGTCAGATAAATAAAATTGAATAATGCCAATAGTTTGGAAATGTTATGAGGATTTCAAATATACTAACAATTTGCTCAAATGATGCAAGAATGATGATTTACGAATTCAAGAAAGAAGCGGATTATCGTGGTACTTACAGTGTGTTGTGGTGTCTGAGAATGATTGCTTTTGATCCAGGAAGGTTGAGTGAACACCCAGGAAGAGATTGGGACCGGTCTAAGCTTTTGAAATTGCCTCTAAGTACGATTTTGATTTCAAGCTTTTTAGTGAATTTTGCAACTTTGGTATTGCCTCTTTCTGCAGCCTCTCACCCTTATTCACGTCCCTTTGGCTTGTTTATGTAGTGTGGAATGTATTAGGGTAACAATTTTTGGCTTGAATCTTCTCCCATCAATGCTTGCCAATTTGATTTGATTCACCATTTACAAACTTTCCAAATTTGCCTAAAATCAATCTTTTTGCACATGATATTGTATGATTCGAGTTTGATGATTATCATGATGATAATTAAGACTTGAAACAGCCAAACAATCTTAGGTAATCAAAGTTTGGGATTTTATATGATTTATTTTGATTTAAAATGAATAAAATCAATAAAAAATCAAATAAAATAATAAAAAAGAGATATGGGCTCATGGCTGAAGCTAGGACACGTGGACAATGATGCAAACTCAAATCAAGTGGAAAAGAATGGGCCCATTTGAAAAAATTTGATGTTTTGGGGATAGTTGACTTTTGGCAATTTTGCAAAAATGTCCAACTTCAACAATGCATAACTTCTTCAATTTTGAACTTTTGGAGGTGTTATTAGACTTTTTAGAAAGATTGAGATGTCCTATAACCAACCCTTTTGGTCTCATCTCATTTTTATATTCCATGCTCAAGTTATAAGCTTTGACAATAAATGTGTTTTTGTTGACTTTCAAAAATGACCTATAATGTCCAAATTTATAACTTCTTGTGAGTGCATTTTCTGATCTTGGGGTGTGAAGATGGATTGTAGGAAATTGCATCCTCTTCAAACTGAGCTTTTGATGGATCATTTCTCATAAATTATGAGAAAGTTATGCTTGGTCAAAGTTGAGTTGACTTTTCCTGCAAATCCCTAATTTAGCAACTTTTGAGTCTTGACGAATTTTGAGCAATCCTTGATGAATCATGATCAAACCTTGATAAAATAATGAAATATCCTTCAAAAATGAGAATGTTGACAAAAAAATCTTGAAGTTTGACTATTTATAGGTCACAGTTGACTTTTGCCCTAGCACAGTCGATTTTTGGACCCTTTGAGCAATTGACTGAGCAAACTTCTTCTGCAAGGCTTGAAACTTGACATGGATGACCTTGAGAATATATTAGGACATTGGGGAGAAATTGATGTCATTTGAACTTAAAGATCTTGATGCAACACAAAATCCTAATTTGGGGTTGACTGCCTTAGGAGATGACTTGTCTGACCCACTCTTGAGCAACCTTGAGCCACTTGGAAATTTTCCTTGCAATGTTTTGAGAAATATGAGAGGGCAAATTTTGGGGTACAACATTGAGTATTGCTTCCAATCCCCCGACTTGATCGTTAGGGTCTGTAGCGTCATTAAAAGTGGCCAGTGGCGGTGTTTTTTCCATCCTAGTGGGAATCGAGGTCTCGATGATCGTTCATGACAGTGAATCGAGGGGGTTGTCCTCACCGCTTCGGTCGGGAGAGCGCGACATGGAGGAGTCAAACCGAGGGCCCTTTCGGCGTGATAAATCTCTTGGTAGACTCTTTTGTTTTTCTGGATGCCCGTCGACCTTGTTCCTCTTGGGAACTGGGGATCTTCACTCTTTGCCCGATGGAGTTTGATCGTGCTTCTTGGCGACTTCCAGTTGCAGTCTCTCTAGCCAGGGCCCCCGCCCGGTTTGACGAAGAGAGAGGCTCTTGGATTCGTCCCGTTGGTGTCTCCGTGGAGGAGAACGAGAACATTCATTTTTCTGTTGCGAAGTCGGACTGCGGGATCGTTGACCCTTCTCTAGAACTTTGTTGCGGTCGTTTTGCTGAGAGATAAGATAGTTGGTGTGATTGATGGCCGTGAACAGGGCCACAATGGTGGGGTCAACATTGGCGGGCATAAGGATTTTCTGATACTCTCCAAGATGGTCGACCTGCTGATGCGTGTCGAAGGGATGTTCCTTGGACGAGGAAGATGCAGTTCTTCCGTCCCTGGGGTCACCCTGCTCGTGACCAATTGTTCCATTGTTGTTATGGTCTCCGTCATCGACGGAGACAATTTCGTTGACATTGTCGTCATTGTGCTGGCTGGCCATGATGATCAGAAAGATGAAAGAATTTGCTTTGGTCTTGTGTTAGAAGATGACGGGGAAGCAAGTTGTTCCCACATACGGTGTCATTGGTCGTACTTGACAAGAATGGATCTTCAGCGGCCTACAACACTTGAATTTCTGAGGTTGTTGAAGAGAATTGAGGGGGGGTACCTGCAAGACACTCCGATGGCAAAGTAAGGTTCAAAGCAAAGTGCAAGTATAGAATGAGTAGAAAAAGTGTACCTGATCCTCTAGTGAAAGAGAGTATTTATAGCCCTAAACGTTGGGCCAATATCTCCATTTGATCCGGATGCCCAGTCTCATAATAGAGACTGTCAGGATGCTACATGGGTGGAGGAGACCAGTTCGTGATCTTTATCCTGGTTCAACTGCCCCGTGATTCTCGGAGGTGAAGACCCATTCTTTTCGGAAGCAAAGTGACTCTGATATTCGGGAGCAGGATAACCCCGTGATATTCGGAGGATCGTTGTTCATGTATATGGAGGAGTCGTCTCCGACGAACATGCGCGGGGAAGAGATCCCCGACGGGAAAGTATGAAAGATGTTCTCCAGCTGTCATGGCAATCCGGGCCACTGAAGTGGACCCTCCTCACGGTAGTACTGGATTGGACTTACCCGACAAGAGACTAAGTGCATGCTTAATCCACAACAAATTATTGAGCCTCTTGTAATATCAATCTTGCCCCACAACAGACTAAGCGCATAACCAGTCCATAACAATATATATATATATATATATATATATATATATATATATATATATATATATATATATATATATATATATATATATATATATATATATATATATATATATATATATATATATATATATATATATATATAATTTTGTGTCACTTTTATTATTTTATTTTTTAGAGGCTCTTTTAATTAATAAATTAAGTACATGATAATAACACTCATAGCAACTTTCTATATTATACATGAATATCTTTACTAATGATTCAAACATTTTTATAAATAATGTTTAAATAAAAATAATATTTATAAATAATTTTTGTCTGATTTATATTTTTATTATATTTTAAAATAGTTATATTATTGATTAAAATATTTTTAATACGGAAGTAAATTTTAAAATCAATTTATTATCTTTTTAAAAAATAATAAATTATTTTGATTAGATAATTTTGTCATTTTTCTTATTTTCTTATTACATTTTGAAAATAAAAACGTGCGTATCACACCGGTACATGTGCAAATGCACTAGTAACACTCCAACACTCTGTGAACGCACAGATAATTATATTAAAACTGTGCGAATGCACGAGTTTTAACTTTTTTTTTTACAATTAAAAAAAATAAAAATAAAATTTATGTCAGCTACACTACCGACTTTTTCATTTTTTTAAATATATTTTAAACCATAGTACACCGCTTAATAAATACAATACCAAACTTAATTCTTTTAGATCATTCTCTTTTTGAACTTTTATGTAAAATTATTTTTCAACTAATTCTAATTTTAGATATTTATTTATCTCTTTTATTAAATTTTACAAACTCTTTTATTATTACAACTCTATCAACCCTACAAAAATATTTTTGTTCTATTTTTCACAATTGTTTTCTATATAGTATGTGTTTAACCGTTTTTCTTAATAGTTGTTTTTAAAAATTTATACAATTGTCTTTCAATTTATTTTTTATTTTTTATTTTTATTATAAATATTTTGATATTTTCTAATTTATTTGAAATTCTATAAAGAGCTGATGACAATTTTACGGTCCACACCAATATCTAGGCGGACCCACGAATATTCTACTGATTTATATAAAAGAAAATAGAGTCACAATTTATTACTTGTATGCTTCTATTTCAATAATCCAAATTTATTTAAACACAAAATTGGTATTTATTAAGAAATAATTTAAAGAAAAAATAATAATATACACATATTATTATTTTAGAGAATACTTTTTAATTTATTATAAGTTTAATTTAATTTTTAATAAAAATTATGGAATAGTGGTGATAATGAATAATTCAGATTTGTTTTTGTCTTTTTTTTATTTTCACTTTTTCATATAAATAAGTATTTTTCATTTACACTAGAATTTAAAAAGTCATTCGTAAATACCGCTGGCTCTCAAACAATTTGTGTTCATTTTGAATAAACAAAACCCCATGAATGGTAAGGAACATACTTGTACATACATTACTACTATTTAAGGAAAACAAATAAATAATTCTAAATTAAAACCATGAGTGACCTATCTAATTCACAAATTTATTAATTAAAAAGCTTTAAAAATCAATTACTAGACACAAAATTAAGCCACCTATCTAACTACTCATTCGTTTCCAGAACAACTTTAACAAGAATGATAAGATATGTTAATGTTAATATACAACTAACAAAAATAAATTACAACACAAACAACCAAATAATAGTTACAATTTTTTCCTCATTATGGAATTAACTTTAGTTGTAACATTGTCAACATTTGCAACTTAACTAATTTACAAACATTGATATTTAATAGCAACATCCTTAAATTTATCCAATGCATTCAAATTCATCATCAATTAACTAATATCCTTAATTCTTTCTAATCATGTATTTCTCATCTCCTCAAGTTGAATCTAGAATCGAATTCACACCTATTCCTCAAAATGATAATGATCAAACGTTGAATAATAACAACAATCGTGGTCACGTTCCTGTCAATAATATTACTAATCGGCATATTGTAATCAAGCCTATTGAAGAGCCTTTTGATTGGGATTTCTTAGTTATAATGTTACGTTTGGCCTTGGTTGGAACATTACTCGTTGGTGTTTCCTTACGAGAAACAAGAATAGACAAACCAAAAACAATTTTATATCCACCAAGAATCTTCATCGACAAGCTTCACATTCCTGAAATCAAAATCATTGATGGTGAATTATCGGCTATATGGGAAATAACGTTAACTATATCTAACGTTATGAACGCGTCGATAAACATAGAAAAACTCGAAACTAAGATAAGTTACAAGGAAGATGACATATTGGCATGTAAAACTCCAATAGAGCCACAATATAAATTACCTAGCCCGGGTTTGCCTTTGATAGGGAAAGATTCGAAGAAGGTGCATTTTAAATTGAATACAACAGGTTGGGATAAGGATCAACCAATTGTGGATGATAGTGTGATTCAATCTATTGAACAAGATATGCAAAAAGGTGTTACTAGGTTTAGTTTGCATATGATGGTTGTGGGAGAAGTTGAATCTAGTGATGGATGGGTAATACCTTTTGGTATGTTCCCAATATGCAATACTTTGGGAGTTAAATTTGAAAGGGATGATCACAAAGGTGAGACAGGTACAATGATTGTTTCCAAGCCTATAGAGTGTTTAGGTATGGTTGAATGGGAAGAAGAAAGAATGGCGATTAATAATAGGGATGAGTGAAATTTAAATAGAGGATGCATGATTTGTTATAAGCACATATTGTTTTTGATTTTTGTACAAAATTTTATGTATTGTTAGAAATGAATATTATAATTCTTTTTTTTTCTTCTTAATTTATTTTTCATTTATGATTTTTTTACCGAGTGTATTGTGTGAGAATGCTTTTTAAAGGCCTGGCTGAGATTTCTTGTGAGAAAAATGTAGTAGATGCATGGATATGGAACTATAACCCATGTGAATGTTTGTAATTGTTGATTTCTCCGATTAATTTTATTAAAGAAGAATGATATGGCACGTCAAATAACAATTTTGGTGATTGAACATACACATGATAACACCAGTGTGACAAAGATGCTGACATGACATGTCACATGAAAATCTGACCATTCAAGTTAATCGGACTTTAAACACGCTTCCTAAAAAAATGAAGATTTTTTGAAGTGGGATGAATTCAATATAATTTTTTAATCGTCAATTTTTTTTTTATGAAATACAAATAAGCAAACCTTGACCTTTGATTGAATTGAACACTATTTTTTTATGCAGAGACTTCCTTTTCAAAGTTTCGTGGTATTTTGAAAAAGTCTCAATTTATTTTAATTTTTAGTTCACAACATATATAAATGATTTTTTTAAGAGGTAGAAACATAGTAAACATAAGCATACACAACACACTTTGATCTAATATTTTTTATAAAGAATTCTTTGACAACAAATATAGAAGAATTACAAAGTTTATTCTTCCATTCTCTCCTCTTTTTTTGGGTTTATTCTCTCTTTTCCCATTTTCTTTAGAAAAAATAAAATGCAGTGGTGATTTTTATTTGATATGTACGAGTTAATTCAATCCAATGACTTAGTATCAATATTTCTACCACTACAGGTATATGGGTCTACCCCATACCTCTATCACTAGATATCAAGAGCTGGTAAAGAAGCTTGTGCACCAGTTCGCCGCCAGCCGTAACAGGAAAATGTCCACCACCAGCCTGTTCAACATATGCTAGGATCCATCGGAGTCGCTGAGGGACTACCTCGCCCAATTTAATGAAGCAACCATCAGGATCGTCCCACCAAACCAAGAGATATTTGTGGGGACGTTCTAAAATGGACTTAAGGTGAGACACTTTAAAGAGTTTCTCACCCAAAAGCCAACAATCTCGTTGGCAGAATTGTTCACCAGAGCATAATGCTACGTAAAGGATGAGGAGATCAATGCCGAAAATAAGACGCATGATGTTATGGAGCGTGTTCCCAACGTCGAGGGTTTACACCACCAGAGGGAGAATAATTATACCTATCGCATTAAGTACAAGACTGAGTTCATGAGGGTAGGAAAAGCGATAGAGAACTTCATGCCCTTGAACATCCACCATGAGCATATCTGGCGCGAGGCTCTTCATATATACAACATTCCTATGCCACCTGCTTCAAAAGAGAATGTAATGGTTCTTAAACTAGGAAGATGGTGCAAGTTCCATAAAGTTAAAGGGCACCACACTGAAGATTTTTTCCAGCTCAAGAGGGAAATTGGGAGCCTTATTGGAATAAGTTTTGTTCGTCAACTAATCCTTGTAGTTTTGATGATAACAAATACATTTGTATGAAGAACAATGTTTTACTCTAACGGTTTATTTACGTATGCAGATTATATTCATAGATTATAGACTCCGAGCATGCAAGTTGTGGACTCTGAACAAGTGATGTTCTGGATTCTGAATGAAGCAACTATGGACTATGGGCAATCTAAATGCACTCCGAGCCATTAAAGAAAGAAGTGTAACCTTCTTCTACAAGTATCCATTAAACAAATGAAAGACTCTATCCAGATTGACTTTGATAACTCAAGGATCTAAAGACTCAGAGTTTCTCAAAGCACTGAAGACTTACTCTGATCAAGCTTCATCCAATTCTATCAGAAGCCTTTGACTCAATTGGTTAGAAGTGAAAAAAATGGTAACTCTAGACTCTGATCAAGGTTCACCAAATTCTATCCGAAGCATCTGATACAAAGAGATTACTATGTAGAAAGATAGTGTGAAAATATTAAATTAATACAAATCAATACCCTTTCCACTACCTCGTGAGATGGGACAAAAGGATTATTTGTCAGTACCAGCTTTTTCAATACGTCCCATTATCACCTTCCACTATGCTGCCACCACCACTCTACTACTATACTACTCAACGTCTTCATGTAAGTTGTGGATTATGAAATTCCAACTTCACCCTAAAATGGATCTATATCATCTAAATAAAGTAGCGTTTGAAGACATGGAAAGGAATAACAATAGATCTATTTTCATATATATAAAGGAGCGTGAAATGCCGAAATAATATACTAAGAAGTTAAGATAAACACTTAGAAAAAGTCGAGCATCAACACAGAGAAGAATGTTGTTATTTTATTAAAATCTTCATAACTTTCATTCGTTATAAATCTCATTGTATTGTAACTGTGTGTATAAGCTTTCTAATAAGAATTTTGTAACACAAAATTTTGTAAGTTAACCAAGTTAGTTAAATTTCCTTAGGGGACTAAAGGTTTAGTCAGGATCCTCGAGAAGACTTAGACGGTTTACCTTTGTTGTTGTAATAAAAGGGTATTTGATTAGTGGATTAAGTCCTTGTTGATAAGGAAAAATCACCTGGGTAGGGTGGACTGGAGATAACCTAGTTATTAGTGAACCAGGATAAAATCTTGTATTCTTTATCCTTGCTATCATTATTCGTTTACGCTTGGGTGTTCAAAAAAACATTAAATCTTGAAAACCAATTCAAACCCCCCCAATTCTTGTGTTTCTGTGAACCTTCAAGACCAATCTAGGAGGGACACCTTAAGAAATATGTGAAGGCAGAATCTTGCCACGTGTCAGAAAAGTCTAACTCGCGAGGGAGAGATGATGTCAAAAGCCTCAAGACCAACAAAGCAAAATAGGTATCTCAAGGCAAGGCTAGTAAAGCTGCGTGCCACACACTTAACACCATAGTAGGAGGATTCACCGGGTGCAGGGAAACTAGATCCGCCCGTAAAAGGTATGCTAGAAAATCCTGAGAATAGAAGATCTCCCAGACGTCGAGATTGAAGGTGAAACCCAAACGTAAGGGGCCATGATCACATTCTATAAGAATGATGCAAATGGTATATACCTTCACAATGATGATCCCATGGTCATTACTGTCAAATGCGTCGAATAAGATATTAAAAGAGTTCCCGTTGACCAAGGGAGTTATGCAAACATTATGTACTGGGGGATTTTGAAAGACTTCACTTTGACCCAGAAGACTGAGAAAATGTACAAGTAAAATGATACATCACCTTGAAGATCACTTTTCGAGAGAAGGATCAAGCCAAAGAAATAAAGTTTAGGTATTTGATTATTGATGCCTCCTCTTACTTCAATATAATTATAGGGAAACCAAATTTTAACCAGCTGGGCGCCGCCTTATCCACTATGTTTTTATGCATAAAGTATCCATTCCCAAATTGGAGAGTAGGAGTTATCCAAGGAGATTCCTTGGAAATGTTATGTAGAGAGCCGTAAGTTTAATAGGGCTTGCGCTCACAAGGTGAGCTATTGGATTTTTGTAAATTTTAAGAATATTCCTAGGGTCATAGACCGCTTTTGACATTTCACCACAAGTATGGACTAACCAATTTATGGTCAAATCCTAAAGGGTCTCCCTTAGGAGGAATATCGGTATTGACCTAGCGAGAGGTTTTACCCCGTAGGCCATACTGGGATTCCAAGTTTAAACTTTGAAAAAAAGGGTCATAAAAGGTCCCTAGAGTCATGGACCATGCGTGAGCCTCGCCACGACTATAGACTAGTCATGACCAAATCATCAAACATATGGTCTCTAGGCAGAGTCTTCATAAAACACTCATTAGAATGTGAATCCCACAAGCCGATACGACGTGACATCCTCTCTAACTTATTTTTTCTCGCTCTGGTGTAGAGCTTTTTTTTTCCACGGAATCCCAACCCAACAGTATGATATATGAAATTAAAATGATAAAATCAAGCAAAAATAAATAACGCCAGGAAAATAAATAAATAAAAATAAAAAACAAAGGATACACAAACAAAAAAAACACACAACCCTAAAAATACAAGGGTAGACATGACTCTCTTTAGGGAGAATCCCCAGCAGATTCGCAGCTGAAAAATTATAGAGTCGCCACCATCTTTTATTCATTAATAGGGGGAATAATGATAAAACCCTAAAAGAAAGGATAAGACGATCATCATAATCGAATATGGGTTCAGGAGTCAATTAAGTGAGGAGAAGGTGTTAAACACCCCTTACCTCTGTTGTATTCAATGGGAATGTTCTATATGTAGGGTTAAGTGTGTTTCTCTAAGGAATATTTTCCTAATCATTTATTTCTTGCCACCATTTATTTACAAAGAAAATGGTATTCATATAAGGTTAAAGTTGAAAAGATTTAGTTTTTAGGTTAGGGGACTCACCTTGATTTCGCAACCTTGTGCCTATGTATTCTCATTGAATAATGAGAAAATCAGACTCTACATAGTTTGGATATTTGTTGGTTGATTGCTATCATATCCCAAATTTGTCCGCCCTTTTATTTCTACAGTCAGAAATATTTTAAACATTGTTTTTATAATATTATTTGATTTTTATAGATGTTCATTCTCAAATCCAGTCAAAAATATTTTAAACATTGTTTTTATAATATTATTTGATTTTTATAAATATTCTCTTTAAAACCTATTTAAAAATATAATGATTTATTTCAAATTGTTTGTATCTTTAAAATAACAAATATTTGCACACCTTTCATATACTTTCAATTGAGTTTATTTACAAATGAGTAACATATCACAGTTGGTAAAAAATGAAGCTTACAAATATGATGTCGCATGTTTGAATCTTGTCTGTTGCATTTTTAACATTTTTTTTTAAATTTCTTTTGCTACTAATTTTTTCCCCTTTTTTGGATATCAAACTTTGGACTTTCTTTTGAGCTTTTGGATAAACTTAGTCTCTAAGTCTCATTTTTTACCTAATCCTAAACCTATAAACAAGACCTTAGTTTTTCCTAATTTTTCATAAAAAAACACACAATTTCACTAAACACACAATTTATTTTCACGATTTTCACTGTAGGCGCATATCATTAGAAACCCTTTTTTTACAAAAAAAAAAGTCTTTGTTTTTCTCTTCAAGTCAAAACTAACCAAATTTGATTTTTCCAGTAGTACCTTCTTAAACCTGTTACTTTTTTTATTATTATTTGGTTTATAGCTCTCATTACACACTCACAATATGTCATCTTCTATATATTTGTTTACACTAAAAGGTCACAATTTTTGTAAATTGATCACATGCATCAATAATTTACCCGCGTACAGTTAATTCTGAAGGTTTATTTTTTGCATAGAAAACCAATTTTAACAATTTGTTTTTGGTCATTAACGCAAATTATGACGCGAAAGTTGAGAAAGAAGGGCTTTTGAAATAAAAAATTATTTTTTAAATCTTACAGTAGGCAATGTCACTAACAATTCATTGTTCCTATACATAGTTGTGTTGTTGCTTTTTGTTGTTTTCTTATACTGATAATGCTTGGTTGGAATGGAAAATGGGTAGGGAGAGAAGGAATACGAAAAGAATGAGAAGAAAAATTGTATCTGAAGACTTACTGTACTCTTATATTTATGTTGTGTTACATTTTTTAAAATTTTATTTTTAAAGAATAATTCCATGCGTTATAAATTGATTGGTGAAGTAAAAATAACTTGAAAAGTCAAATGTTGTCGCATGATTTCGTACAAGAGTTTCTTCTATCAGTTTTATTTTTATTTTTTATGTTAATTATTAAAGTCGTTTAGGATGTCCATCTTCGAGTAATTAAATCGGTCGACACATTGTTTATCGATTTATTATTCAAAATCTAATATTAAAATCCACGCAACTCACCAAATTCACCATCCGCGAATGATACGTGGCCAATATCTGGCCACGTGATGAGGAGACTATATCAGACTCCCCTGCTCTACGTCTTAATATAGCTAACCAATCAAAAATCATTTTTTACTAACATAACAAAAACGCTAAGATATTTTCGAAAAAAAGGATTAAATAGAATTACTTTCAAAATTAACTGCGAATTGCGTCTATAATCACTCTTTTACAAAACCCAGACAAGGTTCAAGGATAAATTCGAAAGCAATTCTACGCAATCATATAAAAAACACCAACAAACATCGCGAACTACGAAATGAGACTCTGATTCCTCCTAAGAGGATACGTAGGCATACAATGAAAATCATGGTGAGTCCCCCTAACTAAAATTCAAACCTTTTCCCCTAATAAAAACTTAAAACCCTATTTTCTTAAAAAGCGCTTCTAAACCTAGTATCCTTGCGAATAAGGTAGATAAGGGGTGCCTAACACCTTCCCCTCGTCTAGAACCGAGTCCAAATCTAGAATCTCTGAACTTTAAGATTATTCCTTTATACTCCCTTCCTTTAGGATTAAAATTAAGGGTGACAACTCTAATTTAAAAACCAGTTGCAACAGCTGGCGACTCTGCTGGGGACTCAACCCTAGGCTTATAAGCCTTATCTTTTGGTTTTAGGGTTTCTATTTTTTAAATATATTTTCTTATTTAATTATTTCTTTATTTGTTTATTTTTATCATTATTCATTATATTATTATATTTGTGGTGGGATTTAATTTTCACAAAAAAATTATTTAAAAAAAAAAACTTAGAAAGAAGGTTTGTCTATTAGCCAAGGGGTTACACCAATCCTATGAGTTTATATGACGACTTCACCTAGAGTCGGTTGAATTTCGTAAAAGGAATACCTCTCTAGAGACATCCTCTTAGGAAGTAGGATTTTTGGATGATACGTATGACTCTTTGTACGATCTTTAAACCAAAACCTCGTGACGAGACCTTTCATGACCTAGAGACGAAAGTTTTGGTCTGTAAAGAGACTCCGCTTGAGGGAGGCCCTTGTGCATTTCCCTCTAGCGTCATTCATGATACCCTTAAGGAAGCCACCTTATGGAGAGGGTAGAATATCCGTAGGCCAATATTAAGAACCTACCTTCTAAGGACACCTTTCATAGATACCACTACAATCTGCAAACCCGCAAGGGTTATCCCTTCATCCACTACTATCTTTAGCCCGCAGGGTTTCCTTCTATATCATCATCCCTATCCTGTAGTGACTCCTCGTCATCTTCCATTTGTAATAATCCTTAAAGAATTTTTGTCTCCATCTCTAAGACAATGTAGGATATCATCAATTATCATCTTCATTTGTAAGGAGTCCCTGCATGTCTCAACTTCAGAGTCAGAGTAGGATATCATCATCAAACCTGTATAGGGTACCCCTACGTCTACCATCATATTACGTCTACGTCGCATTGCATATCCATGAAATTTTTTTTGCATACCTAAAAGCAAAAAAATGTTTTTGCATACCCAAGCATTTTTATACATTTACATTTCCATCCATTTTCACAAAATCATTTACACTTCCACCCTTATCCAACTGTGATCCAGCTAGCAAGATTATCGATACTCGCAAGTGAACTCAAAGCATGTCTCAAGAAGCCATGTAAGAACTCTGAAAAGGACAAGAACTATTGAAGGAGGAGGTCCACCAATTGAAGACTCAAATGAACTTTATCATGTAATTATTACTAAGGAGCGAAGATAACCCTTCATCATCCCAACCATAGGCCTATTCAGCACCGCAGATGCCGCCACCATGGGAAGTTCCCCCGCCTCAATAGAAACTACAACAACCCTATCAACGAAAGGGATATGGCCAATAAAGGAAAATAAAAAAGCTATCACCTAGGAGATTTGATCCACTTCCTATACCGCATAGTCAGCTGCTACAACATTTACTCAAGGCATCCTTAATACAGCTGAAGCCACTTGCTCCTCCAATTGGGGCACTCCCACCAAAATATGATGCAAATGCAAGGTGCAAGTATCATGCCAATTCTATAGGGCATACCATAGAAAAATGTTGGGTTTTCAGACACGAGGTCCAAGATTTGATCGATAGTAAGCAGTTAACTTTTGAGGAAGGGGTCTCATTGGAGAATGGTCGCCCTTTCCTTGACAAATCCAAAGACTAAGAAGAATCCCCTAAAGTAAGTGGATCAACAAGAGGGCTTATCTCTAGATCATTAGACCTTTATCATTTCAAATTTAAATTTCTTTCTTGCTAAGTGTTATTTGTTATAGACTTTGTACTCTTTGGTCAAGTAATTCTAATAAAATAAGCATGCATGTTTTCGAAATCGATTAATCCCACAAATAGTCAGCGATTTTCCATTTCCACTCTTCTTTTCCATTTTCAAATTAACAAACTTCGAGGGAGAATGATGAAAATACAAAATAATCTAATATTGCTGACATATGATTTTTAATGATAAGGCTTAGCTGATGATGTAAGGCATTGTTTCAATTACTAAGCAGTAGAGATATAAGGAGTTAATCCGTAGTTAACCCCCTCGAGCCAGAAGTCAGCGTTATTTATATTCTCTAAAAAACCCTTAATCTTAACCAGGGGCAGGGTAGATTTCAATTAATCCGATGATGCATTCAAACCCCGAGAGAATCAAAACAATCTAAGCAAAGGTTCAAGCATATCTCTTTCCTCAATACATCATTGAGAGAATGATCTAAGAAAAGGTTCAAGCATATATCTTTCCTCAATACATCATTGAAAGAAAAAACTAAGCAGAGATTCAAGCACATCATTTCCCCCGCGTTCATCATCCAAGATTGAGGAATCAATAAAAAACAAAGTCCACGACGTCTTTCTTCCTCAACACATCAATCAAGATCCAAGAAACAATGAAGATGAAGCTTACAACAATCAGCATGGTAGTCACAAACTTTCAAAACCAAAAGCGAAAAAAAAAATTCAAAAGAACAAAGTGAAAACCCGCTAAGTCAAAACAAATCGAAACTTGACTTAGGCAAAAGTTAGGGTATCTCGATGGATAAAAAAAATTCAAAAAAATGGGTCCATGCAAAAATAAGGGATTGAAAATAATAAATTGGAGAACAATCTTGTGATTGCCACCTCAAGAATCATCAAGGCTTCTCATCAACGCTTGGATCTTATCAATGCTCAGATCTTAACAATACTTTTCATTGGCGCTTGGATCTTTATTTATGTTTCTCATCATCCGCGCGACTACGAAATTTCTCTTGGGAATTAAATGCATCTATTGGATTAATTGAAATTAGGATTGGAGAACATCCAGGAGACTGGGGTGGGCTAAATAAATTTTAAGCCTTATATCTTTTGTTTTTTAAACCACGAACCATGGCCATGTTACAACCTTCAAAAGTCCTAATTGAAACTAGGTTCACTATGAAAGCATACTCAGCAAGATTCATGTTAAACTAACTCCTATGTTTGTTAAAATTATTTCTAACTACTTCGCTTCTTCGAATATTCATCTTCTAATCTTCCATTTCCTTTCAAATAATCAAACTTAGATTTCAAGAACTTGCATGTGAATCAAACGGAATTACTTTTTCAAATGTATAATTTTATCTACAAATCAATACTTAGGATCAAGGAGATTTAGAAATGGTCTGATCAAAGGCATTATTCCCAAGAAACTCCTAACTAGGGGCAAAGCGTCTAAAGGAGAACCCTATAAACAAGGGCAAAGACTAATGATCATAAGGGTATCACATGAAGATGCTATTGACAAGGGGTGATTATTCCAAAATTCAATCAACTCAAATCAAATTTCAAAGCACTGTTCAACAAGGGGCATACCTTTCGAAGGGGCATTCCTTAAGTCATATCACAACAGGGTGTCACTCGGTTCCCTCGTTCCAACAAACTTCTCAAGGTCCTAATAATCAAGGACAACCTTCCAAGATTCAAATACTAGGGCAGTGTGTATTAAGTTCATCCTACTGCGTAGGGTCCAAATTCCCCTTCAAGCAACTTCGAGTACGAACTTTTCAAGCTTCGAATACTTGGGGCAATCCATGTCAAGTCATGGTGAGATCCAAACTCTATCCAAGGGTACCTCTTCCCGATCCTGTAGATTAAGGGGTACGTCTTTCAAAATTCAAATGTTGGGGCAAGCTACTGAGAGGCTCAGGAAAAAGGAGTTAATATTAGATGATTCATCAAAGCCAAACATTTTAAAGAGTCTTCTTATCATGGGGAATAATGAAAATAGTATCATTCGTATCATGACCAAACTATTTCTAAGCTCATATCAATGAGAATCTCCCCCAAGACCCTACCAACAAATTGAGAAGAAACACTACACAGGGGCAAGCTCTCTGCGTACTTTCACATCCTCCAGTGGACCTCTCTTCTACATCAAGCAATCTTCAAGTTCAAATTGAGTATTAGGAAATCACGCAAGCACAACACTCTACCATTATGTGACAAGCAACCTTGTTGCATAGGCAAACCTTTGCACTTCAATCATCCACAACCCATCACAGGGGCACCATTAAAAAAAGCATTCAAGTCATAATCATAAAACATAGGTGTGATACGGTGGGAGAACTGACTTGGGTGTTTTGCGTTTGATCACAAATGTTGCAGTTAGCAAGAGTCGCCACCGACTTTTCTTTTATACAAAAGGAAAGGTGAAAAAGCACAGGAAAGACCTTTGAGATGTTTTCTTGAGTTCGGGGGGTAGGTTATGAAAAGGGAAGGTATTAGCACCGTTTTCATCCATGGTTTTTCATGGGCTCTCAGTTACTTGCTAGATCACTTGCTTTTGTTTGAAAATGTGCTTTGTGTGGTTTTTTAAAGTATTTTTGAAAAGATGCCATTGTTTAGGCAAACTTCGTAATGATTCTCGTTCGTAAGAATATATACAAAGGTGTTGATCTTTTGAAAATGTTTTCAAGTTTGAAAGGTGTTTTGAAAGTGTAGGTGTTTGTTTTTGAAAATAGCAAGGATCTTTTGTTTTGAAATTGAGCAAGTAACTAGGAACTTTCTACCTACTCAAAAGTCTTTCATGTTCATTTCCTTTTTCCTTTGACATTGTTATTTTACCATTGATTTGGTAAGTAACCCTATCTTTGGATGTAAAAGGAACGGGCGTGGGCCATCGTATAACAATGATTAGCAATATTGCAAGACACCTTAGCATTTTCTTTAGGGACCAAGATCATTTTGAGAGGCAACATGGATAGCGTCATCGAGGGACTATGATCTTGTATTTTGTTTGTTTTTGCTAAGATGCCTCACATGCATAATATGGCCATTTTTGTAAGGCAACCAAGTGGATTTACCCTAGGGGTGTTTGTGTTCAAGTGTATTTATTTTCATGCTTGATCTGTCTTTGATTAGGGTTTTCTATTGATTGGTTTTAGTCTTTCCATACAAAACCCTAATTACTAGCATTTTGTATATAAAGCGATAAATTGCAGAAATTAAAATTTACTACGCTATTACAATACTTAAGGGAGGGGGGTGTACAAATTACAAATGAGGAATATTGCAAGAATTTAAATCTAAATAAATATTACAACCATATTAAAATTTGAATAAATGTACAAAATGAACAAATAAAATTCAAGAATGTAGATGTAAAAAGAAATATGATTTTTTTGTTTGTTTTTTCATGAAAAGGAGTTTTAAACCTAATTAACTAAAATAAAATAATTAAATAAAAAAATAAAATTAAGGTTAAGTTAGTAAAAATAATTAATTTAAGGAAAAGTATTTTTTAGGGTTTTTTTGTGTGAATTTAATTAAACTAGTAAATAAATAAAAATAATTAAATAAAAATCTTAAGTTCTAAATTGATTTTAATTTTACAAGAAAAATAAATAGTATAATATAATAATAATTAAAATTAAATTATCTAAGTAAAAAGGAAATTATTTAAAGAAAAGGGTTTTGTTCTTTTATTTTTTTGTAAAGAAAAATAAGCTAAATAAATAAAATATAAATATTTTTGGATTTTTTCTTATTGATGAAAATAGAAATAATAATAATATTAATGATAATATTAATAATAATAATAAAGAAATAAATGAAAAATTAAAAATAAAATAAAATAAAAAAATAAAGTCAGAGGGGGTTAAAAAATAGTCAGGAGTGTGCAAGTGTAGCAAAAATCCCAAGCCCAATGGAGGAGGGCCCAAACGCTGCAAAAAGGAAATCGTGAAATACAAATGAGCTTGATTTAAGGTGCTATAATGATCAGGTTAGCTTCCTCAAGTTCCCAGGAAGCTAATGCAATGGTTTCCTTGAGCAATGGATGGCTGGAATGGCTTGGAGAAGTCAATGTGCAATGCTCTGTTTTTGGTTATGGAGGATATGGTAAATGATGTTACAATAATGAAACAGGGACAGGGATAGGTTAGACTTGATGTAAGGAAGCTTTAGAAACTAAAAGGCCAAGAAACGCACGAGAGAAATATGAGTTTGATGATCAAGGTCAGAAACTGTGCAACAATGGAGTTTTTGGGCAATTTCTGATTTGAGAGAGTTTTGGTGTATTTTAGGGTGCTTAAACTCGTCCTTTAGCTCATAAATAGTGCCTCTATTTATAAGCAACAAGTATGGAGGCTTGTATCTGATCAGAATTCAAAATCTCATGTTTAAGCTCAACATGTGATTTTTTGAGAAATCAAGTTTCAATGCTTTGTGTAATGGCTAAGATAGAGTGGTTATTCTCTAAACACACTTGATTTTGACTTTGTAGATGGAGTGTGATCAGAGGGAATAAGTTAGAGGCTCAAGAATTGACTTTTCACATAAAGCTTACTTTTCTAAAATGGAAGTGTTCACTTTGTGCCATTAATGGAAATGTGGATTGGATAAAGCTTAAACCATTTGGATTAAAGCTCAAAAGTTTGTGTAATCCATTAATGATGGATAGATACACAAGTTATAAGGCCTGCAAAGCAAGATTATGCAGCCTAATATTGAAATTGCATTTTTGTTCATCATGAAAATGACCTATAATTTTAGTTTGAAACCCTAACTTCCTCTCTTCGATTCTCCTTGCTCAAGAATGATCTCAAGAAGTTCTTGGACATTTTAGAAATATTGTAATGTGCTCTACAACCCCTATTTGAATCACTTTTCAAAATTTCCCTTGGAACTATATGAAAAAGTACCATGAAGTTAGGTCAAAATCCTGACTAAACTAGGGCAAAATTTCACTAAGTGTTTAATTTCAAGACCATAACTTCATGAATTAATAACTTGAGATCCAAAATTTTTTAGTAGAAGTTGTGTAAAGAAATGTTGTAGATATCATAGATATCTACAACTTTCATGTTGAAAGTTTATTTTAAATCATCTTGCATCATGGTGAAACATTTGCTCAAAGTTGTGAAAAAACATGAAGTTTTAAACGCTTAGAAAAAATTCGAAGTTTGAAAACTTTGACTTTTCAAAATGAAATCTTGACTTTTTGATTTCTTGATGAACAAGTTTCATATTTTGACATGTTTTGATGAATTGTGATCTTTGACACTTGATTTTGACCAAAAAGTCAAAGTTTGACTTTTCAGTATATAGTTGACTTTTGATCAGTTGACTGAAAATCAATTATTAATCCAATTGATCTTGAGCAATGTTTTGATTCATTCCATTAGGTAAAAATTGTGCAATTAGACTCTTGAGATCATTCCTCAAACCAACTAACCATTTGCTAGGTCAAAAATCAGAAATTGCCCCTTCTCAGTCAAAAAACCCTAATTTTGACCATTTTGGCCTTTTGATGATTTGATCAAATTTCTTGAGGAATTATGGTCCAAACTTGATCAAATGATAAATATGAGTCTATAATGTTGATGTGGATAAAAAACCATAAAGTTTGACTGTAAATTGGCCACAATTGACTTTTCCCCCAATACAGTTGATTTTTAGGTCAATTGACTTTTTGGTTCGCCGGGATGCCCTTGTTTTGCCTAGGTGTGTCAACCTAGCGGGTATCTTATGCGTAATATCTTTTGACTATGTCAGCGTACACAGGGTACGGCAGGTCGTCGCCATCCATAGTGGTTAAAATCAATGCTCCACCAGAGAATATGCTTTTGATCACAAATGGTCCTTCATATGTAGGAGTCCATTTGCCCCTGGGATCACCCTGCGGCAGTATGATGCGCTTGATCACCAGATCCCAAACTTTATACACTTGGCGTCTGACCTTTTTGTTGAAAGCCTTGATCATCCGTTTTTGATACATTTGGCCATGACAGACAACAATAAGTCTTTTCTCATCAATCAAGTTTAGTTGATCAAGTCGAGTTTGGATCCAATCGTCTTCATTCAACCCTGCATCCTCCATGATTCTCATAGAAGGGATATGGACCTCAATAGGCAAGACAACCTCCATGCCGTATACCAGAGAGTAAGGTGTTGCCCTAGTTGATGTCCGCGCCGTGGTACGGTAACCGTGGAGAGCGAATGGTAGCATATCATGCCAGTACTTGTAGGTTACTGTCATTTTCTGTATGATCTTCTTAATGTTCTTATTTGCGGCTTCGACAACACCATTCATCTTTGGCCTATAAGGAGAAGAATTATGGTGCCGGATCTTGAAGTGCACGCATAGTGCGATGATCATAGTATTGTTGAGATTTATACCATTGTCTGTGATGATCCTCTCCGGGATACCGTACTGACAGATGAGATTCTATTTGATGAACCGGACGACAACATTCTTGGTAATGGAAGCGAAAGAAGCCGCCTCAACCCACTTCGTGAAATAGTCAATGGCCACCAAGATGAAGCAATGTCCATTAGAGGCTGTGGGCTTGATTTCTCCAATCATATCAATTCCCCACATCGCGAATGGCCAGGGAGCAGTCAGGACATTCAAAGGAACTAGAGGTACATGCACTTTGTTGGTATAGATCTGACACTTATGACAAGTTCGAGAGTGCTGATAGAAATCTGCTTCCATGGTATACCAATAATAACCTGCCCGTAGGATCTTCTTTGCCATCGTATGCCCACTGGAATGGGTGCCAAAAGTGCTTTCATGTAGATCAACCATGATCTTTTCTGCCTCAACCTTGTCTATGCAATGAAGCTATACAAAGTCGTGGTTGCATTTGTAGAGGATGCCATTACTGATGAAGAACTTAGCAGAGAATCTCCTTAGGAACTTCTTATCATTGACTGAAGCTCCTTCCGGATACTCTTGAGCCTCGAGATACCTCTTGACTTCATGGAACCAAGGCTAGTCCACTACTTCTTCAGCATTAATCTCGTGACAATGAGTTGGTTCATCCACCCGTACAATGGTGATTTAGGGAGCCTCGTTATCCCATTTGAGTTTAAACATGGATGACATTGTGGCTAGCGCGTTTTCTAGCTGATTTTCTTCTCGCGGGAAATGCTCGAAGGTAATCTTCTCAAAATGTGGGATTAATGTCAACACATGTTCTTTGTAGGGGATAAGGTTAGGGTGCTTCGTGTCCCATTCTCCTTTGATCTGGATGATGACTAAGGCTGAATCTCTGAATACACTTAAGGACTTGATCCCCAAATCTATGGCAACTTTGAGGCCAAAAATGCACGCTTCGTATTCTGCCATGATATTTGTACAGTTGAAGCAGAGTCTTGCAGTAAAGGGAGTGTGACATCCTTCAAGGGATATGAGTACAACACCTATGCCATTTCCGAGTGCGTTGGATGCCCCATCAAAAACCAGGGTCCATCGGGATCCTTGTTCAGGTCCGTCATATGGTCTGAGTTCTTCAAAGTTGTTTACCATCACGATGTCTTCATTTGGGAATTCGAACTTCATGGACTGGTAGTCATCCACAAATTGATGAGCCAGATGATCGGGTAGCACACTGCCCTTTATTGCTTTCTGGGTAGTGTACTGGATGTCATATTCCGTCAGGATCATCTGCCATCTCGCTATTCTCCCAAAGAGGGCAGGCTTCTCGAATATGTATTTTATTGGATCCATCTTGGATATCAATAAGGTAGTATGGGTCAGCATATACTGTCTTAGCCGGCGAGCAGCCCATGCCAGAGCGCAACAAGTTTTCTCGAGCAGTGAATATCTTGTGTCACAGTCGGTATACTTTTTGCTCAGTTAAAAAATAACATGCTCTTTTCGGCCAGACTCGTCATGCTGCCCCAGTACGCACCCCATTGAATTTTCAAAAATAGTTAGATACATGATCAAGGGTCTTCCCTCAACTAGCGACATTAAAACAGAAGGCTCTTGAAGGTACTCTTTGATCTTGTCAAAGGAAATTTGGCACTCATCATTCCATTTGACTACTTGATCTTTCTTCAGTAATTTAAAGATTGGTTCACAAGTAGCTGTCAAGTAAGAAATGAATCTGGCAATGTAGTTTAACCGTCCCAAGAATCCTCTGACTTTCTTCTCGGTGTGAGGCGCAGGCATTTCTTGTATCACTTTCACCTTGGAAGGGTCCACTTCAATACCTTTACCGCTAACGACAAAGCCTAGGAGTTCACTGGACCTCACCCCAAATGTGCATTTATTCAGGTTGAACCTCAGCTTGTATTTCTTTAGTCTCTCAAAGAGTTTTTGTAAATGGTCAAGATGTTCCTCTTCAGTTTGAGATCTGGCTATCATGTCGTCCATATAGACCTCTATTTCGTGATGTATCATGTCGTGAAATAGAGATACCATGGCACACTGATAGGTTTCTCCAGCGTCCTTCAACCCGAATGGCATAACCTTGTAGGAGAATGTGCCCCATTGTGTGACAAAGGTTGTTTTCTCCATGTCCTCAGGTGCCATTTTGATTTGATTGTAACTTGAGAAACCATCCATGAAGGAAAACACCTTATGATGTGTTGTATTGTCAACCATGATATCGATGTGGGGAAGTGGGAAATCATCCTTAGGGCTTGCCCTATTCAAATCTTTGTAGTCCACGCACATGCGTACTTTGCCATCCTTTTTAGGAACGGGAACAACATTGGCGACCCATTATGGATAGGAGGTGACAGCCAAGAATCCGGTGTTGAATTGTTTCATGACTTCTGCTTTGATCTTCTCTGACATGTCTGGTCGCATGCGATGAACTTTCTGTTTTACCGGAGGGCAGTCTTCTTTTGTTGGTAGACGATGTACCACGATATCAACATCAAGTCCTGGCATGTCTTCGTACGACCAGGAAAAGACCTCAACATAATCATGTAGCAACTAAATTAGACACTTTTTGACACTGGGTTCCATGTTGGCACCCACCTTGACTTCTTTCTTGTCCTCCTTGGTTCCTAGGTTAACTGTGTCCACTGGTTCTTCGTGGGGCTTTATGGTCCTCTCTTCTTATAGTAACCTGGTTAGTTCCCCTGGCACGTCATAATCTTCCTCACCTTCATCTTCGGCTTGGTAGATTAGATTTTTAGAGTCACAGAAATCCCTAACTCCGTGCGTCACGTAACTTGGCATTTCCGGCTCTGCTCCATCTTCCATAATAGCATTAATCCCGGAAATAGTTGGATAAAGATAAACCCCACTACGGAAGATGCCTTGATACTTTCTTACAGCAGACTTCGGCTTCATGCTCTTACCTTTGTCATTCTTTAAAGAGAACCCCAAGCCAACTCTGTTCTTATTTACAGGTGGATCCACAATCAGTCTCCATACCTCACTATGACCCTTACGCACACCTTGTCGTGCATCCTTAATTGAAACCATGGAATTCTCATTTCCCCTTATATTATCAATAGATAAAGCTTGGAACTGGATTCTGACAGAAGCTTCGTCCGCCTCCATAATGCTAAAAGAGGACAAATGAGATATCAATAATACCTGTTCTCCATTTATAATTACCACATTTCCTTCATGCATAAACTTCAACTTCTGGTGTAAAGTCGAAGTGACATCCCCTGCCTCATGTATCCACGGCCTTCCTAGCAAACAACTATAAGCGGGTACAATATCCATGACCTGGAAAGTAATCTGAAACAAATGTGGGCCTATATGAATAGGCAAGTCCACTTCACCAATAACATATTTCCTTTATCCATCAAACACTTTCACAATAATGCCACTTGGGCACATGGGCGTTCCTTGATATTTCAATATCATAAGCGTGCTCCTCGGTATAACGTTCAATGTAGATCCATTACCAATCAGCACATTGGATAGTGAATCATTCTTGCAGTTCATAGAGATGTGGAGGGCCAGGTTGTGATTCCTGCCTTCATCTGGCAATTTATCGTCCCAGAAACTCAGGTTATTACATGACGTAATATTCCCTACTACACTGCTGAATTAGTCTATAGGCATGTCACTTTCCATAAAAGATTGGTCCAATACCCTCATGAGAGATTCTCTGTGAGCAAAGGAGTTCATCAATAAAGCCAAGATAGATATTTTTGAAGGAGTCTGCAATAGCTGATCTATAATTATGTAGTCGCTCATCTTGATTATCTTCAAAATATCATCCACTTCTTTCTCTAACGTAGCTCCACTAGATTCACCCACTGCCTTCTTGGGTTCAACACTTTCCACAACTTTCTTTCCAGCGCTCTCATCTCCATGAACAACTGGTGCAAATACACGACCACTGCGGGTCACTCTGCTAGTCTCATCAATATTTCCAACATCAGGAATTGGCTGGATGGGAACTTCCACACTATCCTCTAAGATTGTAGCGTTATATTTGTAGGGTACAACCTTATCTGACTTATAGGGGACAGGACCCGGCAAACTAATCACCAATGGAGTAATAACTGACTTGCTATGATACTCAACTTTAAAATGGGCGGGTGCACCAAAACAAGGCACAATGACGTTTACCCCTTCTTCAACATAATCAGTCATTATGGAGTCATCTCTAGAAAACAAATCTTCATCCAAGGAGAAGAACTCATCTGCAGAGGCATACTCATCATCCGACTCTTCTTTAGCCAAACAAAACTCAATCATATCAACTTCATGGTAATCACCCCTTTGACCCGTAACCTTGATGGTTCCATTATCTAACAACAACTGGATACCATTCCTAACAATTGAACATCCTCGGGAGTCCAGGCAACAAATTCGGCAAGATCCATACTGATGTTCCACCTGACCATCCATGTGGCAGAAAGTAGCATGCAATTGTACAAGATCCTCATTCATATACTCCACATCAAAAATTTTGAACTTTCCAGGACATCCAGAAACCATGTTCACTTCCTCTTCATACTCTTCCCTAGGCCTAATTATATGGATGAGGCCCTCATCCATCATCTCCTACAAATTAACCTTTATCTTATCGCAACCCTGTATGTCTGTACTACAAATAACACAACCGGAATGGTCATGCGTATAGTAGCTAAATTCATAGAGGTCTACATGCATTTTCACCAAATATCCTCTAACCAAATGAATATCAAAATTCTGGAAGTCGCCTAGACAACCGACCACCATGTTCACAACATTCGTTCCTCCATGCTTGGGTAGAGGATTGTCTTTCACATTAGGGCCCACATCCTTGAAAGATAGAATACCAGAATTCACCAATTTCTGCACCTCAGTCTTCAAAGGATAGCAATTCTCAACATTATGCCCTGGTGCTCCCTGATGAAAAGCACATGTTTGACCTGCTTTGTAATACCAAGACAATGGTGATGGTACAGTGGGAGGTGGTCGGATTTGAACCAAATTATTCTGAATTAATGCCGGTAGTAACTCTGTATAACTCATAGGAATAGGGTCAAAACTCTCCCTTCTCTGATTATACTCTTGATTCCCCTGCTAGGATGGTCTCTGATAAGCAACAGTGGTTGGAGCTACACCAACAACTGGAGTAATTGAGGCGACTTGATGATGACACTGATAATTTCTTCTAGGAGGATTAACCCTCCTCTCGTGCATAACAGCATTTGTATCCCCTTCATTCTTCTTGGTAAACCCATAAGATGGCTGTTGTACCCCAAAATTTGCCCTCCCATATTCTCCAATAAACTGCCAAGCCAAGCTACAAAATTCCCCAAGAATTGCACAATGCAAAGGCCTCCATACAGTCAAAACTAGGGTTTGTGTGTTGATCAAGAAAAGGAAGTTTTCAAAGGCTCAATCAAGTCTCATATGCTTACAAACATGGTCAAGCATCCTCATATCAAGTTTCAAGGCATTCAGCTCAAGATTGTACAGTCAAAACCCTAAATTGCACTACAGTCAACTGTAGGGGCAAAATGGTCATTTGGCAGTCAAAAGTTCAAATTTTTGGTCAATATATTATTTTGAAGCCACAAACATCATTTGATCAATGCTTGATCATGATTCTCAAAATTTGGCTCAGGAATCATCAAAGATGCAAAAGTTGCTATATTTGGACAGCTGAAAAAGTCAACTGAGATTGACCAGGGCATAACTTTCACATGGATTATCAGAAAAATTCCATCCAAAGCTCATTTTGAAGAGAAGGACATTTCCTACAACTCATCTTCATACTTCAAGTCCAAGAAATGCTCTCATAAAAAGTTATCAATTTCAACATTACAGGTCATTTTCAAAAGTCAATAAAAAGGGACTTTAAGTCAAAGGCCATAACTTGAGATTGGAAAATCAAAATGACATGGGACCAAAGGCATTGGTTAAAGGACTCAAAGACCTTTCCAAAATGTCCAAGAACATGTGAAAAGCTTAAAAATTGAGCAAGTTATGCCTTGTAGAAGTTGGGAAATTTTTGTGAAATGGCAAAAGTCAACTATCCTTGGAAATCCAATTTTTGACAAAAGGGCCCCATTTTTTCCACTTGGTCCATCCTTGTCATGCCACACACGTGTCCCATGGTTAATTTCAAGACCAAATATTGATTTTTTTATTTTATTTAATTTTTGATGATTTAATTCATTTTTAATCTTTGAAAATTCAAATAAAATTTAAAAAACCAATGGAATAGTGTCATGTGAACTTGGACAATTTCTATGTATCATGAACCAACTCAAGAAATCAGGCTAGGGTTCATTTGCACACTAGGTCTAGGTTTTGGCTAAAAAGGAGGAAAATGGTTAAGGATGAAAACCCTAGGACTTATTCTTTCCCAAGCATGAATTAAGGTGAGTTAGCAAGCCAATTCCATTCCATGATCATCACTGAGTCAAACCCTAGGCCTAAGACATTATAAGCTGCGCCCAAACAAGCATTGAGGGAGAAAAATTTTGGACAAAAACACAAATCTGAAATCAGTGCTAGACAATCTTTGAAGCCTTAATTCTTTTCCCATTAGCATCCTGGACAATCACTGAACACGTCCCAACCCCTAACTTCAATCAAAACGCGAAGAAACAGTTGCTACAACCCAAACTGTACAGCAAATTTTTTGAAATCGTACTCTCCATTTTAAGCATCTTCATTGCATTTCAATTGTATATTCTTGTTCCATGTGAAGTTTCTAAGCTAACCATAACTGTTAATTGAATTTTCGTGCACTTTTGGCCAAGTTACCATGTTTGGTTTTTAGGGTTTCCAGCTTTTTGAATTAGGGCTTTTAGAACAGAGTAAAATCAAGCCTCAAGATCACTACCATTGTAATCAGCGTGCTCCAACGAACAAGAAACATGCCTCGCGAACAATTTATGTCCAACAGGATCCTAATCGCTATTTTCTAACATGCCTTCTATAGCAACGGGTTAAAACCGTTGCTTATTGCTTTTTGTGTTTCAGAAAAAAAAAAGAACGAAGATGATGATGTGGTGGCATGCAGGGATTGGGAGGTTTAAAAATTCGCGCGCGTTCCAAGAGTTGTGCCACTTTTCTTTTATATTATTTTTATTATATTATATGTTAATTGAAACACAACTGGCTCAGTGGACAAGGAAGCGTACGTATGACTCTCATGACCTGGGTTCAAGTCCCAGGTCTGGCCAATTTCCACATTATTTTTCAAAACAAAATTCTATGCTTTACTAACTTCCAGGTACACCATATGCCTCCGTCCTCAAGACATACACGTGTCCCAGATGATCATCCAAGGGCTCAGAGTCAAGGTGCACCATGAACAAAAGTCAATGCACTGATACACAAGCCAAAAGGTCAATGGACTTCAAAGTCTAATGGGCCAAATTCCAGGCCTGGACCCTCCAAATTGGGGTTACCCCCCCCCCTGGTTTGCATGTTTTATATTTTTCTTCTTACCTTTATTTTTGCTATTTTATTTATTTTATTGTTTCAACATAATTAGTTTATTTTTACTATAAAATATAAAAACATTCAAAAAAATCAGAAAAGTCAAAAATTTTAATAATTATTTTATTTTAAATATTTTTTTTTTTGTATAAATAATAACATGTAAAATGTTTAGTTTTAATTAAGTTTTCAACTTTAATTCCTTTTAATAAAAATCAAAAACAAAAACATAGAATTAGGTTAATGACTTTTTCCTTTTAACTTTCCTTGTTTTTTGCCATAGTATTAGTGTTTTTCATAATTAAACTAGGGTTGCATTTTAGGTTAGATTTTAATTCTTTTAATAACTAAAATCCAAAAAAATAGAGTTTAGGTTTAATAACTTTTTATTTTCTTTTTTTTAATAATAATATTATTTATTTATTTAATGCACATAAATTAATTTAGAATTAAATTAGGTTAAAAGTCAATATTTTCATAATAAACTTAAAAGACATTAGAACTAGGATTTTAATTTTAATTAACTTTTCTTTTTTTTTCTTTTAAATCTAAAAAACACAAAAATACCATTTTTCATTTAATTTTAATTTTAGATAACTTAATTATTTTAATTCTTTTAAAGGGTTCAACGCCCTCGCATTTGATTATTTTCTTTTTTTCGCGCGTTTCATTTATTTCTTTTGTAAATAATTATGTATATGTACCAAAGCCGTGTAATAGCTATTAGACATTTCTTTTCTGCAATTTATTTTAAAACGGGTCTGGATTAATTTGGCGTTGTAGACCCTCGCCTTTGTAATAGCGTAGGACTTTTATCTTTTCCGCACTTTAAATTCCCGCACATTTAACTGTTAAACAATAACATGAAAGAATGAATGCCCAAAAATAAAATCGAATCGTTAGATCACCAATGCATGACAAGACAAACAATAAACTGAAAATGACACACAATTCGCACACACCACCCCTAGGGTACGCCTCACTGTTGCCTTTCGAAAGGTGATCATCGAGTAGAGGATATTTTAGTAAGTCCTTGTGTCCATTGATCAAGTTGCCTAAAACAAAGTTGCCTCGAATAAGTTGCCTCGGAATAAAAGATCAATGGCATAAGGGTAGCTTCTGAGGTGTCTTCCCATTGCTCCGGTGATCACCATGTCCCTATACACTCGAATTGACCCGAACACCTCCAACGGTGGTGCTACCTACCTCTCAATGGTGGGATGGCACTACTTTAAAGGACATTTACACAGACGAATTCCTTAGGGTAGGTAGGTTCTCAAGGATACTTGCTCTAATTTCAAACAAATCAAAACATCTTTTCACCAACACTTTCAAAAAACTTTCAAAACAAACTTTTCAAACACTCTGACGTACGAGTTAAACTGAAACTTTTCAAAGAATATTTTTGAAACCCACATTGAAAAGCAAACAAACAATTTTGAAAACACATTGAGCAAGTACCTAAGAGCCCATGGATAACCATGGATAGAAAGGGTGCTAACACCTTCCCTTTCTATAACCTACCTCCCGAACCGAGAGCAATCTCTTTAAAGGAATTTTTCTGTGCTTTTGTCCTTTCCTATTGGAGAAAATAAAAGACGGTGGCGACTCTTGCTTACCGCGACATTTCGCGAACCAGCGTTAAAACAGTCAGTTCCAGATCCACCGATCACAGAACTGGCGACTCTGCTGGGGATAAACTTAAAGTGAGGTGTACCTTAGGACTAAGATCACTGTGTTTTCAATTGTTTTCCTTGTGTGCTTTAAATTGTGGGTTGCTTGGGAGTTCTATAGATCCTAACCCGGATCTGGGGATACCTTCTTAGAAAGTAGCAACAAGGCTGTGAGGGAACTGTGCGGGGTATACCGACATGGTTGAAACAATCTGCTACGTTGATGTGGCACTTTGGTGTGTACCGGTAACCCTTGAGTCAGTCAAGGAGAGTACGGGGCCTCCATGTGGTGTCACGAAGCATCAACAGACCTTAGGAACCTTAATTGAACCATCTTGGCCTCTTTAGGGTAGTGAGATAACTGACTTTGGTGCAGTCCGAGGTTGGTTGATACTCGATACTACACTCAATTGAGGGTTGCTTTCCTGGAATATTTCGGTCGCCAGTTCAGTGGCTAATTCGAAACGATGAACAATGAAAGCAATCCCGTGATATTGGGAACCTTAGAACCCGGTTACTTTGATAGGACAGGTTGAACCCACCCACTTCAAGAGGGTAGTACCCCAAACTTCATGCTGGCCTAAACTCTAAGGGCTCTATTGTGTGACTTGTGTGCCTTCCTACTTGAACTACTTGCATGCTTATTACCTGACCTTTGTCTCTTGCAGGTTGTGTTTGTAGTCCTTAATTAGGACTCATAACAGGGTATCCTAAGTTTCTTGCAGGTTTTTGCAGTCCTTAATTGGGACTCATAACAGGGTTACTCACATTACCCCATGCATATCATGACATCATACCATTGCATACATCCTAACCCATTTCAAGGATCTCAAGGGCTTGTGATACAGGTCATATATCTAGCAAGGGGCAAAGAGGATTTATTTTCCTCTAGCCAAAGTTGTCAGGGGCTATGACCCACTTGATATGGTGAGCTCTCACTCCTGAAGAAGGTTCCCTAACCAAGGTTGTTTGGAAATCAAAACCAGACATGATGACTAAAGTCAGGGGCTATGACCCACTTGATATGGTGAGCCTTTGACTCTTGAAGAAGAGTTCTCAATAACATGGGTGTCCTTCAATCAAGCTCTAAATTCCAATGCTAACAAATTTTCTTGTTTACCCCGCGAGATCCTTGAAAACATTGCATGCATATCATACTCATCATTACATAACAGGTATTCTTGTTGCAGGTCACTCACCTTTCCCGCTGTTTATTTCAGCAATGGCTTCCCAACAAGATAACCAGGACCTTCTTGCTCAAGGGGCTCGACTCGGGGACATCCTCCTGAATTTATCCAAGGGGCAGGAGGAGCTAAGGACACTTCTCATGGAGACTTTTGCTAGGAATAGTGCTGAGGATGAAAGGCTGAAACACCTACAAGCTGAGATGGATGCTATGAAAGCCCAAATGCTGGAGCAGAGGAACGCCATTCAGGGTTTAACTCAAAGACAAGATGAGCTCGGGGTTCTCGTCAACAAACTGCTTCAGGGTAACCAACTGGGGCAAACATCTAAGGGTAAAAAGCCAATCATCGTTCAACCACCTTTGAGACAAAGAGGCAAGAAGAAAGCTCCTCATATGGCTCCAGTATCACCAATTCAGCAGCAACTTCACCAACTTCAGACAGACAAGCCCAGGAGGCAGTTCACCCCGCTCAATATGTCGCTGTTTCAAGCTTTACAACGCCTGTTGAGATTGAACCTGATCACATTAAGGGCTCATCCCCAGAACCCCAACACAACACATCCTGCTTATGATTCCAATAAAAGGTGTGCCTACCACTCTGCCTGTCCAGGACATGATGCAAACGAGTGTTGGGCTTTGAAAAACAAGATCCAGGACCTGATTGATGAAGGAGCACTGGAATTCACACAAGATGGTCAGACTGAATTTTTCTACCATCCCTCCAAGGCTCACCATTTGAAGTGACAAGCCCTGAGACTAGAAATTTTTGTTCATTCGAATGTTCAAGTTGCAATTTTCTTTTGTTCAAACATTTATTCATGTTAAAACATTGTTATTCCATTAATGCATCACTTATGTCTATTTTTGAATCAATATATTCGCATTCACTATATGCAAACTATTTTCATATTTTTTCTGATGTCAACTCTCGATTAATAGTTCTAAGCCTCTTAAGGGAGGATGACGAAAACGATACCATAATTTACAGTATGCTTTTGAACAGATCCCGCTAATGAGGTACAGGCGTTGTTTCAATTCCTAAACACTGGAGTTATAAGGATGATAATCCCTCGTCAACCCATCTGAGCCAAAGAAGTAGGAGTTTTTCTTTTCGCAATTTAAAACCCTTAATCATAACCTGGGGCAGGGTAGTTCTCTCAATTGATCCAAGTGCATGACGAATAGCACCGAAGAGATCTTTACAAAACGAACAAAGACAGTGATGGTTCAGAACAATCAAAAAGACAGGTAGTCATCATCAAAATTCATAAACGAAAAGCCCAAAAAGTCAAACCCATGAAGGAGACTTACAAAACTGGGGCATCCCGCTGACTGAAATCCCAAAAAAGGAAACAGTTCAGGCAAAAAAAATAGGGATAACAAAATCAAAAAGAAAGAGGTCCCACAAACCCTCAGCAAAAAAGGGGATGATTGCCTATTCAAATAAACATTCAATATCCGAATCATCACCGGAAAATCAGAGCAAAGACTCAAACAAGGTCTAACGTATGATCAACTGAGTTTAGGGTTGGAGAACATCACGAAAGAGCGGGTGGGTACAAATAGTTTGGGCCTTTATCCTTTGTTTCTTAAACCGTGAACCAGGCCACGATATAACCCTTAAAAGTCCTAGCTGAAGCATGGGTTAGTTCGAAAGCATACTGTTACGAAGGTATCCTGACTCCTGAAGGTTTGCTGTAAAATCTTGAGTTGACACCGTATTGTATTACAACAAAATGCATTTTTAAAATATTCAAGACAGACATAGACTTTTGCATTCTTAAAATAACTTTGTTTGCATATGAATTTTTGTCTGAACAACAGGGAAATTCGCACGATGAATATCTTGTGAACAGAAGTACCTCCAATCAAGAGGCACAGTAGGAGCATTGCCCATTATCTGGGGCATGACAAAGTATTTCCAACAGGGGCAACTCCCCACATTCTGAGAAATATGGACATAGTCGAAAGAATACTACGCAAAATCAAAGACCCGCTAGGTTGACACACCTAGGCAAAAATAAGGGATTCCCGGCGAACCAAAAGGGTTCGGGCAAAAATAAGGGATGAAATGAAAAAAATCTGTACACCCGGCAAGTCGAAAACCTGAAAAGGCGGCTTGGGCAAAAATGGGTATCCCGGTGGACTGAAAACCCGAAAAGGCGGTCCAGGCAAAAGTTAGGGATCAAAGCGTACGAGTATGTCCCAGCATCTCGGCACCTGCCTACCAGAAGACTCGTCAAGTACTCCCACAAGTGCCTCCTCCCACTGAAACTGGGGCAATAAGGAGTTGTCTAAAAGATCCGGTTGCTCTGTCCATCATAGGTTCGGCTAAAGAATGCGACCCAGATATTTTCACTCCCCGCAGAACACGAACGCGTCGTCCGGCTTTATTCAAAGAGTTATTTCCTTAATAAGATATAACTGGGTTATCCTCAGCCAATAGCCACGGAAAAGACCGTCCTCAGTAAAGTCTTATCATCCCCAGCGGAAGCAAAAGCTTATTCTCCAACACCAGCCCAGGAGTGACTTCCCGGCACCCGTCAAGGATTTATTTTCCTAGACGAAAGCATACATTCATAAACATCATATTTCCGTACATCATGACACATGCATGTACGCATCATGTCATACAATTGCATTTATGCCGTTGCTTGATTCATATCACGTACTGCATATAACTGACCTTTACCTTTCAGGAAGGATACAGTTGAATGATCAGCTATGTCAAAATAGACAAAACACCGTCAGAAAAGACAAATCCCGTCATAAGAGACAAATCCGGTCAAAGAATACAAATCCAGTTTAAGTCAATGCCTAAAGATTCCTCTGATACAACTCGTCGTGATAGACACTCGTCATGATAGACACTCGTCGTGATAGACACTCGTCGTGATAGACACTCGTCGTGATAGACACTCGTCGTGATAGACACTCGTCGTGATAGACACTCGTCGTGATAGACACTCGTCGTTATAGACACTCGTCGTGATAGACACTCGTCGTGATAGACACTCGTCGTGATAGACACTCGTCGTGATAGACACTCGTCGTGATAGACACTCGTCGTGATAGACACTCGTCGTGATAGACACTCGTCGTGATAGACACTCGTCGTGATAGACACTCGTCGTGATAGACACTCGTCGTGATAGACACTCGTCGTGATAGACACTCGTCGTGATAGACACTCGTCGTGATAGACACTCGTCGTGATAGACACTCGTCGTGATAGACACTCGTCGTGATAGACACTCGTCGTGATAGACACTCGTCGTGATAGACACTCGTCGTGATAGACACTCGTCGTGATAGACACTCGTCGTGATAGACACTCGTCGTGATAGACACTCGTCGTGATAGACATTCGTCGTGATAGACACTCGTTGTGATAGACGCTCGTCATGATAGACACTCGTCAGTGTAGACACTTGTCGTTACAGACATTCGTCATAGACACTAGTCGCTATAGACACCCATCGTTAAAGACCACTCGTCCTTGGAAACAACCTGTCAGTAGAGACAACTTCATCACCGTTTGAAGATCCAGACCCAGCTCCTGTAACCAGTCAGGACATATCTATACCAAGCATCTGAAAACCAGCTCCTGCGACGTGTCAGGTACTCATTTTCTTTTGCAGGTATGCAGGTTCTCGCTAAGGAATCTCTTACGCGATCAACATCCAGATGGCATCTATAAGCCCATCATCCTACCCATCAATCTCTAAATGGCATCTATAAGCCCATTCCCCCACCACACTGCTACCATGTGAGCGCAAATTTCTGGGCACTCTAGTGTCCAATCATCTTCTACCCTCGGATTACAAAAGGCACGTCAGCCAATCTCCATCCTCAGGTCTAAGAAGATTGAACAGGGGCAACTATTGTACCCCAAAATTTGCCCTCCCATATTCTCCAATAAACTGCCAAGCCAAGCTACAAAATTCCCCAAGAATTGCACAATGCAAAGGCCTCCATACAGTCAAAACTAGGGTTTGTGTGTTGATCAAGAAAAGGAAGTTTTCAAAGGCTCAATCAAGTCTCATATGCTTACAAACATGGTCAAGCATCCTCATATCAAGTTTCAAGGCATTCAGCTCAAGATTGTACAGTCAAAACCCTAAATTGCACTACAGTCAACTGTAGGGGCAAAATGGTCATTTGGCAGTCAAAAGTTCAAATTTTTGGTCAATATATTATTTTGAAGCCACAAACATCATTTGATCAATGCTTGATCATGATTCTCAAAATTTGGCTCAGGAATCATCAAAGATGCAAAAGTTGCTATATTTGGACAGCTGAAAAAGTCAACTGAGATTGACCAGGGCATAACTTTCACATGGATTATCAGAAAAATTCCATCCAAAGCTCATTTTGAAGAGAAGGACATTTCCTACAACTCATCTTCATACTTCAAGTCCAAGAAATGCTCTCATAAAAAGTTATCAATTTCAACATTACAGGTCATTTTCAAAAGTCAATAAAAAGGGACTTTAAGTCAAAGGCCATAACTTGAGATTGGAAAATCAAAATGACATGGGACCAAAGGCATTGGTTAAAGGACTCAAAGACCTTTCCAAAATGTCCAAGAACATGTGAAAAGCTTAAAAATTGAGCAAGTTATGCCTTGTAGAAGTTGGGAAATTTTTGTGAAATGGCAAAAGTCAACTATCCTTGGAAATCCAATTTTTGACAAAAGGGCCCCATTTTTTCCACTTGGTCCATCCTTGTCATGCCACACACGTGTCCCATGGTTAATTTCAAGACCAAATATTGATTTTTTTATTTTATTTAATTTTTGATGATTTAATTCATTTTTAATCTTTGAAAATTCAAATAAAATTTAAAAAACCAATGGAATAGTGTCATGTGAACTTGGACAATTTCTATGTATCATGAACCAACTCAAGAAATCAGGCTAGGGTTCATTTGCACACTAGGTCTAGGTTTTGGCTAAAAAGGAGGAAAATGGTTAAGGATGAAAACCCTAGGACTTATTCTTTCCCAAGCATGAATTAAGGTGAGTTAGCAAGCCAATTCCATTCCATGATCATCACTGAGTCAAACCCTAGGCCTAAGACATTATAAGCTGCGCCCAAACAAGCATTGAGGGAGAAAAATTTTGGACAAAAACACAAATCTGAAATCAGTGCTAGACAATCTTTGAAGCCTTAATTCTTTTCCCATTAGCATCCTGGACAATCACTGAACACGTCCCAACCCCTAACTTCAATCAAAACGCGAAGAAACAGTTGCTACAACCCAAACTGTACAGCAAATTTTTTGAAATCGTACTCTCCATTTTAAGCATCTTCATTGCATTTCAATTGTATATTCTTGTTCCATGTGAAGTTTCTAAGCTAACCATAACTGTTAATTGAATTTTCGTGCACTTTTGGCCAAGTTACCATGTTTGGTTTTTAGGGTTTCCAGCTTTTTGAATTAGGGCTTTTAGAACAGAGTAAAATCAAGCCTCAAGATCACTACCATTGTAATCAGCGTGCTCCAACGAACAAGAAACATGCCTCGCGAACAATTTATGTCCAACAGGATCCTAATCGCTATTTTCTAACATGCCTTCTATAGCAACGGGTTAAAACCGTTGCTTATTGCTTTTTGTGTTTCAGAAAAAAAAAAAGAACGAAGATGATGATGTGGTGGCATGCAGGGATTGGGAGGTTTAAAAATTCGCGCGCGTTCCAAGAGTTGTGCCACTTTTCTTTTATATTATTTTTATTATATTATATGTTAATTGAAACACAACTGGCTCAGTGGACAAGGAAGCGTACGTATGACTCTCATGACCTGGGTTCAAGTCCCAGGTCTGGCCAATTTCCACATTATTTTTCAAAACAAAATTCTATGCTTTACTAACTTCCAGGTACACCATATGCCTCCGTCCTCAAGACATACACGTGTCCCAGATGATCATCCAAGGGCTCAGAGTCAAGGTGCACCATGAACAAAAGTCAATGCACTGATACACAAGCCAAAAGGTCAATGGACTTCAAAGTCTAATGGGCCAAATTCCAGGCCTGGACCCTCCAAATTGGGGTTACCCCCCCCCCCCCCCCCTGGTTTGCATGTTTTATATTTTTCTTCTTACCTTTATTTTTGCTATTTTATTTATTTTATTGTTTCAACATAATTAGTTTATTTTTACTATAAAATATAAAAACATTCAAAAAAATCAGAAAAGTCAAAAATTTTAATAATTATTTTATTTTAAATATTTTTTTTTTGTATAAATAATAACATGTAAAATGTTTAGTTTTAATTAAGTTTTCAACTTTAATTCCTTTTAATAAAAATCAAAAACAAAAACATAGAATTAGGTTAATGACTTTTTCCTTTTAACTTTCCTTGTTTTTTGCCATAGTATTAGTGTTTTTCATAATTAAACTAGGGTTGCATTTTAGGTTAGATTTTAATTCTTTTAATAACTAAAATCCAAAAAAATAGAGTTTAGGTTTAATAACTTTTTATTTTCTTTTTTTTAATAATAATATTATTTATTTATTTAATGCACATAAATTAATTTAGAATTAAATTAGGTTAAAAGTCAATATTTTCATAATAAACTTAAAAGACATTAGAACTAGGATTTTAATTTTAATTAACTTTTCTTTTTTTTTCTTTTAAATCTAAAAAACACAAAAATACCATTTTTCATTTAATTTTAATTTTAGATAACTTAATTATTTTAATTCTTTTAAAGGGTTCAACGCCCTCGCATTTGATTATTTTCTTTTTTTCGCGCGTTTCATTTATTTCTTTTGTAAATAATTATGTATATGTACCAAAGCCGTGTAATAGCTATTAGACATTTCTTTTCTGCAATTTATTTTAAAACGGGTCTGGATTAATTTGGCGTTGTAGACCCTCGCCTTTGTAATAGCGTAGGACTTTTATCTTTTCCGCACTTTAAATTCCCGCACATTTAACTGTTAAACAATAACATGAAAGAATGAATGCCCAAAAATAAAATCGAATCGTTAGATCACCAATGCATGACAAGACAAACAATAAACTGAAAATGACACACAATTCGCACACACCACCCCTAGGGTACGCCTCACTGTTGCCTTTCGAAAGGTGATCATCGAGTAGAGGATATTTTAGTAAGTCCTTGTGTCCATTGATCAAGTTGCCTAAAACAAAGTTGCCTCGAATAAGTTGCCTCGGAATAAAAGATCAATGGCATAAGGGTAGCTTCTGAGGTGTCTTCCCATTGCTCCGGTGATCACCATGTCCCTATACACTCGAATTGACCCGAACACCTCCAACGGTGGTGCTACCTACCTCTCAATGGTGGGATGGCACTACTTTAAAGGACATTTACACAGACGAATTCCTTAGGGTAGGTAGGTTCTCAAGGATACTTGCTCTAATTTCAAACAAATCAAAACATCTTTTCACCAACACTTTCAAAAAACTTTCAAAACAAACTTTTCAAACACTCTGACGTACGAGTTAAACTGAAACTTTTCAAAGAATATTTTTGAAACCCACATTGAAAAGCAAACAAACAATTTTGAAAACACATTGAGCAAGTACCTAAGAGCCCATGGATAACCATGGATAGAAAGGGTGCTAACACCTTCCCTTTCTATAACCTACCTCCCGAACCGAGAGCAATCTCTTTAAAGGAATTTTTCTGTGCTTTTGTCCTTTCCTATTGGAGAAAATAAAATACGGTGGCGACTCTTGCTTACCGCGACATTTCGCGAACCAGCGTTAAAACAGTCAGTTCCAGATCCACCGATCACAATGGCTTCTTCTCACCTCCAGATCCTTCACTCTTTGTTAAATGGCCCTCTCTTACAGCCTCTTCTAAACGGATACCCATGCCTACCATTTCAGTAAAGTCACTTGGCGCACTTGCTACCATCCTTTCATAGTAGAAAGCACCCAGAGTTTTCAAGAAAATCTTAGTCATCTCCTTCTCTTCTATGGGAGGAATCACTTGGGCAGCTACCTCACGCCATCTCTGTGCATATTCTTTGAATGATTCCCTGTCTTTCTGAACCATGGCCTTGAGTTGATCACGGTCAGGCGCCATGTCCACATTGTATTTGTATTGTCTGATAAATGCTTCTCCCAAGTCATTGAAAGTACGAATATTGACGCTATCCAAACTCATATACCACTTCAGCGCAGCACCGATCAAACTATCCTGAAAAAAGTGAATCAGCAGACGCTGATCATCAAGATGGATATACATTCTTCTTACATACATCACCAGATGAGCACGAGGGTAAGTGTTTCCCTTGTACTTCTCGAACCCCTGGACTTTAAACTTTGCAAGTATCTTAACATTCGAGACCAAGCATAATTCATTCACATTCTGCCCAAATAAATCTTTTCCCCTGAGGGCCTTCATCTCCCTCTGCATCTTGTCAAACTGCTCTTGAAAGTTGTCCATTCTTTCATAAAGACCCAAGTCTTCACTTGGTGAAGGAAAAAGGGCGACACATATCATCATTAACAAATGGAACCAAATTCACCGAAGGAGGTGCAACATGCACCACAAGAGGTGCGGGAGTAACAGTAGTCTGAACAACTGGAGCTTCTTGAGGACCAAGATTGAAACCTTCAGGTGCAAAATTCTCTGGCATTCCCTATGGATAACCTTGAGGAATGCAATTCTGAACAACAGCTGGGGTAGCAGACACATGAACAGTCGAAGCTTCAGCAGTAGCCCTTGTCGGTTGAGGTTGAACACTCGGTGGCTGATTCTGAGCAGCCACCAGAGATTCCATCAGAGTAGTAATATTGGCCATGCCGGCCTTCAAAGCAGAAACCTCCTCGCGCATCCCGTAATTCTCTTGTTCTAAGTCGTCCATCTTCCTTATGAAATTAGCCCGAGTGTTGTAGTGGTGAGTCAGCTTGCTGAACAAAGTAAAGAAGCTTGGTAAGACACCTGGATATGCATAACAAATTCAAGAAATATGTGTAATATGATGCATGATATGTGGTGCACATGCTTTATTTTTATTAATATTTCAAGGGACTTTAAGATTTATAGACACATTGCAAATATCAAAGTAATAACACATTTGAAATACTGAAAATTCTTATTATAATAACTTCAAAATAGGTTACAAGTCTCAACAATCCCAGGTACAAGATGAAAATAAAGTCTAAAACCCTGAGAATTAAAGTTGTCGGAGGTCACTCTATACGCTGGCGCTTTCCTGTAAGCCTGGCAATTTGAGCCTTCAACCTCTGGTTTTCTTCCGCATACTTGGTGGCAACCTCCTTCCAATCTCCTAAATCAGGAAGTGAGTAACTAGCATCTGACTGAAGTTTAGGAGAAAATAAATCCCCTTGCCTCTCCATAGTCTCTACCGCTCGACTCTCAAGGATATCAATCAAGTCGTCTTTCTCCTTCAAGTATGCTCTATAGGAAACCTCTAAAGTTTGGCACTTATTCTTCCAAGCATCCTTTTCCTGCTGCATCCTGACCAAAGCAAGCTGTAGCTCTTCTATATCTTCCACATTAGGAAATAAAAACAACCCGTAAGCAAGTAGAGCAAAGATGGCCTCAAAAGCGATTGTACTCTTCATCCTGGCAAAGTAACGAGCTTTCTCCAATAAGAACTGGGCTGGTAATCCTCTAATACCTCCTTTAGTAGTCATATGGGCTTCCACCTCAGACTTCCCCAGATGGATCAAAGCAGCGATCTCATGTGGTTTTGGCTCACCCTCAAAACCAGTAAAAGGAACACGATCGGTAATAGGTAAATTCAACAGATAAGAATACTCCTCCAGTGTAGGCATCAACTGATAATCAGGGAAAGTAAAGCAATGATACATCAGATCATAGAACTAGACCAAGGTCGAGAGAATAACCTCCTTCGTCCTAAGCTTCATGAGAGGAATGATGGATCCATACTTCTTCCAAAAATATGCAGAACACTCAATCTCAAGAATTAGACTGATCAACTCATCTATCTTGGGATCTTTGAAACTGTATTTTCCGGTCTTTCTTTTTCCATAATCCATGGTCAAAAAGTACTTGAGATATTCACAAATGGTCAACTTTTAAGTCCCTCGAAATAAAATTTCTTCGAAAGATGCTTATGAGTGCATGGATGCATGATGCAACAATCACACACAAGATCACACATATAGGGTTCATAGGTTCAACGTCATGAGAATGAGGTCGAGGGTACTACCCATAAGGTGTTGGTCTAAAATTTATTACCTGCCAAACAAGGTTCTAGAGGTTCTCAGAGTCTACATCCTTCCTTCGGATATTACCAACTTCCCCATTAACTCGGTAATTAGTAATATTCTTAAGAAAAACTCATCCGAGCGTAGTATCGCGTGACAACTATTTTCGGATTACTCCGTCATAGCTTCCGTACTACACCTAAAAGGCCAAGATGGTTAGGTATTCTACGGTCCTCAACTTCAATAGGCTCCCAGATTGAAAGCAGTACGTCTTCCTAATTATTCGGTAAACGACACTACAGTCAAAGGGGCCTCCACTAAGTGGGGGATATCATGTCTCCTTTTTTGGGATTACTCCCTCATAGTTAACATGACTATACCACCCGTCCTATCTTAAAGTTTGCCCAAGTCTGGGTATAAGACTTATAAGTAATCACCAAGCACCCTGAAAACCAGGAAAATCCAAACAAACATATATACAACATATAACATATAAACAACAATAGCATATATACAAATATAAACAAATATATGCTCAACTCACTTAGGGATGGACCAACAAGAGGTCAATCTGTCCCCAGCGAAGTCGCCATTTTTTTATAGCGGTAGAAATGTTTAAGACTAAGCCATTAGATTTGCTAGACTTATACAGATCAAAATAAAAATCACCACCGCTCTTTATTATTTCCAAAGGAATGGGAAAAGAGCGGTGGTGATTATATGTTGGTTATGTAAAGGGAAGATATTAGCACCCTAAACATCTACGGTACTCCGTAGGAACCTCTATGTATAATCTGTACATTTTGGCTATAAAATGTTGTATGAAAATGGATGGTGGAGGTGAGAAAAGAAATATATTTTTATGGTTTTTGCACCCGCCGCGGTTGCGAACCTTTAGTGCTTACGTACCACCTTTCGTGCAATAGGGGATTAGGGTACACATAGTTCCTCTTTTAAAATATTTTAAAACATAAGTATGTTAATTGATTTTATAAGATAAGACATCATCGTCATTGTCCGTGTGGAAAAACATACTTACTACCCATAATCACGAGAAAGGAGAATTTGCATCATCTCAAAGTGGAGCATATGGCTTGGATTTTAAAATTAATAATGCCTCACTCAACACCCAAGTAGAAAATATCTCTCTTCACTACATATTGTAGAAGTATAGTTATTTTCATCACTACAAGGATTGACAAGAGTCTAATCTTTTGAGAAAGGTTTTAAAATAAAAAGCCAAAGTGGCAAAATGATTTGAAATGATATTGATTGACATTTAGTCTTCTCACAAAAAATGTCAAGGTATTATTAAGTGGATTGAAGTTTACTTATGAAAAGGTTTTGAAAGTGCATGGACCTAGGTCAAAGTTTATTATGAAATTGGTTCAAGTTTAAAAACAAGAAGAGTTTTCAAAAGGAGAGAGAAGATTTTTTAAATTAAAGAAGATGGGAGGAGAAGAAGAGACTATCTTAAAGCATAAGGTAAAAGCTAGGGATAAGAACCATCTAACCAACAAGAAGCCAATACTTGACATTATGAGCCAAAATAGAATTCCCATTCTTTGGATTGAAACCAAGCAAGCAAAGATACTAGACCTCTTGAGAGAACCAAACTTCAAGTGTATTAAGTCTTCACAAAAATTAGGCAGAGTAACAGCTGTATACGGGTGAATTCCAGATTACAAACAAAGTATGTAATCACAGTAACCTGCACACAAAACAAACAAACAACCAATGTCTTGAGGTAAACCTCAAGAACTCCAGACAAAATATCAATTAAGATCACAAGGTCTCCAACATAGGCCAAGATTTCTAATCCTAAGTCCAAGAAGTCCAATGCTCCATAATGCCAAGGATAGTACCCAAATAGTCCAAGTATCATTAAAGGTTTTTTTATGGTTGTTGTACCCCAAAATTTTCCCTCCCATATTCTCCAAGATTTATCAAGAATCATCTTCAAATGGTTCAAGATTTATCAAAGGTTGCACAGTCCAAATGCCTCCTAAGCCAGTCAAAATTAGGGTTTTGTTTCTTGCAAGTAATTTAAGGTTTTTTATGGCTCAATCAAGTACCATAGGCCTATATACATTGTCAAGCATCTACATGTCAAATCTCAAGGCTCACAATGCCAATTTGCACAGTTAAAAGCTTCATTTGCTCCACAATCAGCTGCAGGGGCAAAATGGTCATTTTGCAGTCAAAAGTCAGAATTTTTGGTCAACATCTTATTTTGAGCACACAATAATCATTTGATCAAGTCTTGATCATGATTCCTCAAGCATGGCTCAAAAATCATCAAGATGTCAAAAGTTACTATTTTTGGACAGTAGAAAAGTCAACTGTATCTTGACCAAGGCATAACTTTTTCATGGTTCATCAGAAAAACTCCATCCAATTCTCATTTTGAAGGGGATGACATTTCCTACAACTCATCTTCACATTCCAAGTCCAATAAATTCTCTCACAAAAAGTTATCAATTTCTACATTATAGGTCAATTTCAAAAGTTAACAAAAATTCACTTTAAGTCAAAGACCATAACTTGAGATTGGTAAATCCAAATGACATGGTACCAAAGGCATTGGTTAGAGGACTTCTAGACCTTTCCAAAATGTCCAAGAACATGTTCATATGATCAAAATTGAGCAAGATATGCATTGGAGAAGTTGGGAAATTTTTGTGAATTTGCAAAAGTCAACTTTGCTCAAAACACTTTGTTTTTGCTAATGGGCCTCAAATTTCTTCTTGAAACTTTGTCCAAGGCCTATGCACGACCCATTGAGCTTAAATTGAATTATTTTCTTATTTTTATTAATTAATTGGATTTTTAATTGATTTTAATTCATTTAATTAATTTAAAATGTAGGAAATTCAAAGATATGTTTTTTTCAATCTTTTGGGAAGCAAACAAGCTCAAGACAAGCTGGCAAATTCATGTGCACATCAAGGAGACAAGAATCTCCAAATTTAGCAAGTTTTGCCAATCAAAAAGATTGAAAAATATTTGATTTTCAATCAAATATTGAAACATCAATGCAATGGATTTCTTGGCCAAGATTTAACCTAAACTCAGTCTCCTATATATACACAACTCAACCCTAATGCATTAAACGTGTGAATTGCTGCAGAAAGCCATAGCCAATATTGAAAAAATTCAAGAAAAAGTGAAAACTATTTTCAATCTTCCAGGCTAATTCAGAGCATTATAGTGATTCTAATACCTTGCAGGAACTCTCAGAAACATATTGCAATCAAGAACAAGCCTTAAAGCTACAGAAACTGTCAAGAACAAACTCACGGTTTGCTTATTTTTTCCATAATCGAACCTCATGATTTGTGCATCATTAACATGATTTCTTGTATGTTTTGTGTTGCTTGAATCCACAGGAAGCTTTTGGCATAGGTTAATTGCATTAAAACGCACAGAATCAGAATTTTCCATGAACGAATTTTATGGTTCCTCAGTTCTTGAATTAGGGCTTCACTATCCAGGCAAAATTGGGACCTCTAAGACCTATGGTTGAAATCGTTGCAACCAGACGAATTGAATGCCATATTCGCGAAATATTTATATAGCCTAGGATTCTATTCGCTATTTTTCCTCATGCCAAATTGTGGGGGTTAAAAACCCCCGCTATCTATTTGTTTTTGTTACAGGCAAACGAGGAAGATGACTAGGTGGTGACATGCCATTGGTTCATTCAAAACGCGCGCGTTATTTTTTCTCTTTCCAGCATATGAATTGTTTTTAAATATTATATTTGTTGTTTATTATATTAACAAAGCGTGTAAGATGGCTCAGTGGCTAGTGAGGTGGCTGGTAATCATTGGGACATGGGTTCGATTCCCAGGTCCACCCAAAGCTCTATATTATTTTGTTTAATATGATTATGTGCAGGCTTCCAAGGGAATTCCATCATACACCTCAAACAATCAGGCGCCAAGTGGCCACAGCCCCAAATCCAATGGCCATGAGATGTTGACTATGGTGTTCCCAGTCAACCAGCGTCCTGGATGATCCAGAAAGTCAGAAGGGCTTGAGTGCTATTGGGCCAGATTTCCAATCAACACCTCCTATGGGCCCAACACCCCCCTGGTTTCTCTATTATTTTCTTTTGTTAATTTCTATTTAATCTTTTCATTAATTATTATTAGTAGTATTTAATTAACAAATTAATTATTTTCACAATAAATTCAGAAACTTAAAATATTATTTATTTTTATTATTTATTAAATTCACTATTAATTATTTTTTTGTAAATAAATGTAAATTAATTAATTTAGTCTTTTTATTAATTAGGTTAACTTTGACTTTTTTCACAAATATAAAATTAACATAGAATTAGGGTTTTGACTTTTCTTTTTTTATTTTATTTTCATTAAAGACCTAAAAAACTAAAAAAATACTTTTTCTTTTTTAAGTAATTAGTTAATCAGTTAATTAGGTTTAATTAAATGCAAAAAAGACCAAAATTCATTCTTTTCTCAAAAGGGTCAAAACCCTAAGGACGTCCCGATTCAATTCTTTCGCGCGCATATTTATTTTTAATTCATTATTTTGATTATATTTATGTATCTGCTCCGAGAATGTAATAGCGTAATTAGGAATTTTATTGCTTTCTTTTATTTTCCCGCATTTTATTTTCAAAGGGTTATGTTTTTGGCGATGTAAATACCCGATGCCTTGTAATAGCGTAGATTCACTTTCCGCAATTTATTTTCCGCATAATTATTAACTGTTAATTATGCATGACAAGACTTGTATGAAAAATAAAATCAACCCGTAGCTCACAATGATGCATGTTCAAAGATAATTTAAACATGAAACCTGACACACATGCACATGCCACTCTTAGGGTACGCCTCACTTGGTTGCCTCGAGGTGGTCATTAAGTATAGGGTGTTTTAGAGGTCGCCCTCCTGTCTAAAGATCCAGTTGCCTCGAAACGGTTGCCTCGGATAAAAAGGATCTAGGACATTAGGGTTACCGCTAAGGCGTCCTACCATTGCTTTGGTGACCACACATGTCCCTATAATCGAATTGACCCGAATAACTCCAACGACGGTGCTACCTACTTCTCAATAGTGGGATATTACTGTCTAAAGGACTCTTACACAGCTTAATTCCTTAGAGTAGGTAGATTTCTCCTGGGTACTTGCTCTTTCAAAACAAAAAAACAAATTTTCGCACTTACACTTTTCTGACAAAAGTTTTCAAACAAACACTTCATACACTCTTGAGGACAGATACAAGAGTTAAAACGAAGTTTTCAAACAAACTTTTTCAAAACCCACAAAACACGAGAAAAGCAAAACATTTTGAAAACATAGTGAGCAAGTACCTAAGAGCCCGTGGATAACCACGGATAGAAAGGGTGCTAACACCTTCCCTTTCTATAAATCCTCCTCCCGAACCGAGAAACATCTCGAAAAGGAATTTTGCTGTGCTTTTGTCCTTTCCTTGTTGGAGAAAATAAAAGACGGTGGCGACTCTTGCTTACCGCGACATTTCGCGAACCAGCATTTCAAAACAGTCAGTTCTATTTCCACAGATCACAGAACTGGCGACTCTGTTGGGGAACAAATTAATAAGTGAGGTGTACCTTAGGATTAGACCACTCTTGTTTTCAATTGCTTGCTTTAATATTGTGGGCTTGTCTTGGAGTTTCATAGATCCTAACCCGAATCTGGGGATACCCTTTTAGAAGTAGCAACAAACTGTGAGGGAACTGTGGGGGGTATACCGACACGGTTGAAGCAGTTGCTACATTGATGTGGCACTTTGGTGAGTACCGGTAACCCTTGAGTCAAGTCAAGGAGAGTACGGGGCCGCCGCGTGGTGTCGTGAAGCATCAACTGACCTTAGGAACCTTACCTGACCATCCTGGCCTCTTTAGGGGTAGTGAGATGACCGACTTTAGTGCAGTCCGAAGTTGGTAGATACTCGATACTACACTCATTGAGGGTTGTTTTCTTGGAATATTTTGATCGCCAGTTCAATGGCTAAATCAAAACAATGAACATAGAAAACAATCCAATGATATTGAGCTCCTTAGAACCCGGTTACTTTTGATAGGACAGGTTTTGAGCCCACCAACTTCAAGAGGGTAGTACCTGAACTTCATGTTGGCCTAAACTCTAAGGGCTGTCTGGTATGACTTGTGTGCCTTATCATGTTTGCTTTTTGTGAATACTTGTGGTGTGTTTTTATCATAACATCATAACATCATAAAGCATCATATGCATTTACTAACCACTTCAAGGGTTCGAATCTTCATCTTTGTTCTTGTTTTGTAGGACATGGAGACTATCCGCAGGAAAACAATTCAGGTCAACCTTGTAAGGATCCCTCCTCAGCTTAAGGAGCTTACATCCAGGATTCCCGAGAACTCTTCCTTCAGTGAAAGGCATGGTAGACTACTCAGCTTGGTCAATACCAACATTGAAGAAGATATGATAAAAGTTCTCTTCCAGTTCTTTGACCCTTTGCACCACTGTTTTACTTTCCCGGATTATCAATTGGTGCCTACTTTGGAAGAGTTTTCTCAACTTCTGAAGGTTCCTATTCTTAATCAACTACCCTACAACGGTACGGAAAGGGAACTAAGACTTGAAGAGGTTGCTAAAGCATTACGTCTGCAACCATCTGACATCAAGGGGCATTGGGAAATCAAAAGTGGTATCAAAGGATTCTTGGCAAAGTTCCTGTTTGAGAAGGCACAAGAATGTTGGAATACCCTTGACCTACAAGCCTTTGAAGAAGTTGTGGCACTCCTTGTCTATGGGTTGGTGTTGTTCCCGAATCCGTATCAGCTTATAGATATCAATGCGGTCAAGATTTTCATGTCTAGGAATCCCATACCTACATTGCTTGGGGACATCCTCCACTCATGTTACACTCGAACCATGAGAAAAAGAGGTGTTCTCATGTGCTGCACTCCTCTCCTGGCAAGGTGGTTTATTTCACACCTTCCACAATCAGTTTTGAAGAACGAGAAGGGTTTGAGATGGCCACAATGATTAATGACTCTTACACATGCTGATATACATTGGTGGTCTCGATCCAGAGAAAATGTCACTATCATTGATCGTTGCGGAGAGTTTCCTAATGTTCCTTTACTTGGAATCAGAGGAGGCATTACTTACAACCTCTGTCTGGCTTTGAGACAGTTTGGATATGCTCGGAGGGACGGCCCTCATGACATGTTAATTCCTGACATAGTTTTTGACTTCGACAACGATGCACAAGGACTCCGCCAGAGATTCATCAGAGCTTGGAGGATGCCTAACAAAGTAGATAGTAAGACACTGGGGCACAAGAACTCCATCCCCCTTGAGCCTTATCTCAAGTGGGTACGAGCCCGCTCCCAGAAGCTTGTGATGCCATATCCTCACATTCTCCCCGTGATCAAAGAGCCAGTTATGGAAGGAGAGCTTCCGTACACCATTCAACATCCTGACATGCCAACATCTTGGGAAGAAATGCAAAAGAGCTGGATCCAACTCAAGGAAGAACAGAATTCTCTTGAAGCCAGTTTACATGCCAGCGAGAAGAAGGTTCTGGAGCTCACCCGCCTACTTCACGAGGAAAAGACCCTCAACACTTACATCGCTCCAAAGAGGATGCGTAGTGTCTTTTGGGATTAAGTATTTTGTAATATTTCGCCCATGAGGGATTGGTGTACTAAACAGATTACTTTAATATAACGCGTGTTCTTGTTTGTCTACAACAAATTTGAATTTTCGAACCCTTGAATGCATTGCATAAATAGCATACCATGCATCATATGCATAACAGGTACACTTTTTACAGGTCACTCATCTTCTTCGCTGTTTATTTCAGCAATCATCATGTCTTCTGAACCTACTACTGAACAAGCTATCAAGGCCCTCCAGGCCCAGAACGCCCAGTTCCAAGAGTTGGTCATGAGCTTAGCCCAGGGTCAACTGGAGTTGAAGACTCTGATTCTGAAGAAGAAGAAGAAGAGGATTGTATTGTTCAACTCTGGACGGAGGTTTGGGAATGCACTGCAAAATGAGGCTGATATGGCTACTTCCTCTGTAGGGAAAGATAGTCCCCAAGGGGGAAGGGTTCCTAGTCCCGTGGTCTCCGACAACGAGACACATTACAATGATGAACAGTACCCTCCTGTTGGGGACAGGTACAAACAGTTAGAGGATCGTCTAAGTGCTATGGAGATCCAACATGTGCCCGGGTTGGACTTCGGAGACCTAGGCTTATCTTCTGGGGTGGTGATCCCACACAAGTTCAAGGCACCTGCTTTTGCAAAGTACGACGGAGCTTCCTGTCCTAAGCTGCATCTCAGATCATATGTAAGGAAGATCCAACCTTATACTGCGGACAAGAATTTATGGATCCATTTCTTCCAGGATAGTCTTTCAGGAACTCAACTCGAATGGTTCTATCAGCTGGATGGAGCCAGTATTTGAAACTGGGAGGACTTGGCTACTGCATTTTATAAGCAGTATCAGTATAATTCCGACCTCGCTCCTACGCGTACCCAACTCCAGGGTATGTCACTAGGAACGGGTGAAGGATTCAAGGAGTATGCGCAAAAGTGGAGAGACCTGGCTGGAAGGGTGCAACCGCCTTTGACTGACCATGAACTCGTTGACATGTTCTTGGGGACCCTGTCTGGTCCATTCTTTAACCATCTGATTGGGAATTCTTCTGCTGGGTTTACAGATCTGGTCTTGACTGGTGAGAGGATAGAAGCTGGTATCAAGTCTGGGAAGATACAAAAAGGTGCCTCCTCGAGCACTGAAAAGAAGCCGTTCAAGAAGGAATCTAGTGCTGTTTATGGGTCGAGGAGACAAAACAAACCGGAACGCCGCCAAGCTGTCAACGCGGTGGTAATTTCAAAGCCTGCTGCTGCTCCTCAGCAATATAACTGTGATCGGTGGATCTGGAACTGACTGTTTAACGCTGGTTCGCGAAATGTCGCGGAAGCAAGAGTCGCCACCGTCTTTTATTTTCTCCAATTGGAAAGGACAAAAGCACAGAAAAATTCCTTAAAGAGATAGCTCTCGGTTCGGGAGGTAGATTATAGAAAGGGAAGGTGTTAGCACCCTTTCTATCCATGGTTATCCATGGGCTCTTAGATACTTGCTCATTGTGTTTTCAAAATGGTTTGTTTGCTTTTCAACTGTGGGTTTTAAAAAGTTTCTTTGAAAATTTCAGTTCGACTCTTGTATCGGTCCTCAAGAGTGTTTGAAAAATTGCTTTTGAAAGCTTTTTGAAAATGTGTTGGTGTGAAAAGTATTTTTGATTTGTTTTGAAATTAGAGCAAGTATCAGGAGTCGTCTACCTACCCTAAGGAATTCGTCTGTGTAAATGTCCTTTAAAATAGTGCCATCCCACCATTGAGAGGTAGGTAGCACCACCGTTGGAGGTGTTCGGGTCAATTCGAGGTTCGGGACATGGTGATCACCAGAGCAATGGGAAGACACCTTAGAAGCTACCCTCATGCCAGGTTCCCGGATCATGAGGACTTACTAAGACATCCTCTACTCGACGATCACCTTTCGAGGCAAGGCAACAGTGAGGCGTACCCTAGAGGTGGTGTGTGCGATTCGTGTGTCGTTTTCATTTGTATTTGTCTTGTCACGTTAAAGTGATCTACGCTTGATTTTATTCGGACATTCATTCTTGCATGCTTTGTTTAACAGTTAAAAGTTGCGAGGAAAAGTAAATCTAAAGCTATTACAAATGGCGCGGGTCCACATCGCCAAAATTAAACCGGACCCGATTTGACAAAAAAGTAAATAAAGTAAAAGAATTGAAAAATACGAGAAGTAATATTTACAAGGCTTCGGGAGAGATACATAATTATTTAAGCAAAATAAAATAAATATGCGAAATTAAACAATTAAGTCGAAAGGAGGGCGTTGGACCCTTTTTGCAAAATGTTAAGATTAGTGAGGAATTAAAATTAAAATTAAAAGAAAGATTTGTTTTTGGTATTTTTATATCTTTTAAGATTTAATGAAAAGAATTAATTAAAACTAAAATAAAAGGCAAACCCTAATTCTAGTTATTTTTTAATTTATTAAGAAATATGTTGAACTTTGACCTAATTTAAACCTAAATTATTTTCATGCAAATTTAATTACAAAAATAAATAAAATAAATAAGTATTATTATGAAAAAAGAAAAATTAAAAGGAATAAAAATTATCAATTAAACCTAGTTCTACATTTTTTAGATTTTTATGAGGTTTTTGTATTTTGTAAAAAATAATTAATTATATTAAACAAATAAATAAGATAAAACAACAATTGAAAAAAATAAAATATAAGGAAAATTGCAAACCAGGGGGGGTTCAGGCCCCAATAGGGAGGTCTTGATCTTAGCAATCTGGCCCATTTAGCAAGACCTGGTAGACTTTTTGGAATCACGTGTAGTGCGTTGACTAGGGCGTAGCGTGTTCTTTGAATCCATGCCTTTGATCTGGTTCTAAGATGCACGTGGATGGACAAATGATGAGGGAATATGATGGTCTTCAATGTGATGCCTGCATATGATGACGAACTGGAAAATAATATGGAAATAATGTAGACCTGGGACTTGAACCCAGGTCATGAGGGGTTATCAACATTACACTTTGCCAGCTGAGCCACTACAATGCGTTTATTATATAAGTAACAAATAAATAATATAAAAGAAAAGCAAAACATTAGTGGATCCACGCGCGAAAGTTCAAACCAACGTATCATGTGTTGCCACGATTTCGTCTTCCTCGCGTGCCTGAAACACAAAAACAAAAGCAACGGTTTTTCATGCGTTTTATTAGGCCGGCTATGGGAAAATAGCGATTAGGCCTGTGTTACTCATAAATTGATCGCGAATGTGGATTCTTCTTCGTCCAAGCTTGCTGATTACATTCATGGCACTATGGTTCTCTAATTTTACGCTATGTGAAAACGCCCAATTTCCAATTCTGAAAACCCTAGAGTTTGGCAATGGTGGAATCGTCTACAGCTTGCAAAAACTCAATTAAACGCATGGGTTAGTTTGCAAATGCTTCACTGATCATGAATATATAATTAGAATGCCATGAATGTTCATAAATATTGAAACACGATAGTGAAAAAAAATGGAACAAGAGGGACTTCTGTATACCGTTCCAAAGCGTGAAGCTTGAGGTTTTTGATTGGAATATGTTCAATAGACCTTGAGGAAGCTATTGGAATAGTTTTTGTGCCTTGAATCGTCTTGTAGAGGTGTTTACAGTTTTGAGTTCTTTAGAGAAAAATTCAAATTTGCAATGGCCTCTTCTGAGCTGCTGCGTGGTTATCTGCACTAGGGTTATGTTTCTTGTATATGTAGGAACAATTAGGTTAAGAAAAACTCAATCAAATCTATGGCATTCATTGTTTTTGAAAATTTGATTTGTTAAGATTTTTTCATATCTTTTCCATGTGTTCTTTGTGTCAATTAGGATCCAATCAAGCCAAATCTTTCCACATTTGCATATGCACGAAATATTGAGTCTAAAACATGTATAAAAAGATTGATTAGGTTAAGTTAGATATTTTTCATATATTTAAATGATTTAAATGAATTAATATAAATAAAAATTCAAATAAATAAATAAAAAATGAGAAAATACTTCCCTTTGGGCCAAGTGGTCGTGCACATGCTTGGAATGATGAATCATGGAAGAAAAAATGGGCCCATTAGCATTTTTAGGTCATTTGAAGTAATGTTGACTTTTCAAAACATCCAAAACTTTCCCAACTTCCACAAGGCATAACTTGCTCAATTTTTAAGATTTTCTCATGTTCTTGGACATTTTGGAAAGGTCTTTGAGTCCTCTAACCAATGCCTTTGGTCCCATGTCATTTTGATTTACCAATCTCAAGATATGGCCTTTGACTTAAAGTCCCTTTTTGTTGACTTTTGAAAATGACCTATAATGTTGAAATTGATAACTTTTTGTGAGAGCATTTCTTGGACTTGAAGTATGAAGATGAGTTGTAGGAAATGTCTTTCACTTCAAAATGAGCTTTGGATGGAATTTTTCTGATAATCCATGTGAAAGTTATGCCCTGGTCAATTTTAGTTGACTTTTTCAACTGTCCAAATAAGGAAACTTTTGCATCTTGATGATTTCTGAGCCAAATTTTGAGAATCATGATCAAGCATTGATCAAATGATGTTTGTGGCTTCAAAATGATATGTTGACCAAAAATTTGAACTTTTGACTGTCAAATGACCATTTTGCCCCTACAGTTGACTGTAGTGCAATTTAGGGTTTTGACTGTGCAATTTTGTGCTGAATGCCTTGAAACTTGATATGAGGATGCTTGACCATATTTGTAGGCATATGAGACTTAATTGGAACTTTGAAAACTTCATTTTCTTGATCAGCACACAAACCCTAATCTTGACTGTATAGGAGACCTTTGCATTGTGCAACCCTTGGGGAATTTTGGAGCTTGTCTTGGCAATTTCTTGAAGAATATGGGAGGGAAAATTTTGGGGTACAACAGTTGCCCCTGTTAAATCTTCTTAGATCTGAGGATGTAGATTGGCTGACGTGCCTTTCGTAATCCGAGGGTAGAAGATGATTGGACACTAGAGTGCCCAGAAATTTGCGCTCACATAGTGGCAGTGTGGTGGGAATGGGCTTATAGATGCCATTTAGAGGTTGCTGGATAGGATGATGGGCTTATAGATGCCATCTGGATTGTTGATCGCGTAGGAGATTCCTTAGCGAGAACCTGCATACCTGCAAAACAGAAATGAGTACCTGGCACGTTGCAGGAGTTGATTTCAGATGCTTGGTATAGATGTGTCCTGACCGGTTACAGGAGCTGAATCTGGAGCTTCAAAAGATGATGAATGAACCAGGTATGGTTACTGCCTTAGCATGAATGGTAAGAGAACCTTGGGTGATTTTAACTTCAACAACGCTCGTTGAGAAAATCTTGGTGGGAACTACCATCTTTGCAGTATCGGGAAGAGAACCATAGATAATTATAATCTGAAAGGAATTATCACCTCACTCACCGTTGGAGAGGGAAACATCTGAAAAGGAATTACCACCTCACTCGCCGTCGGAGAGGGGACCATAGAAGACTATCACCTCACTCACCGTCGGAGAGGGAAACATCTGAAAAGGAATTACCACCTCACTCACCGTCGGAGAGGGGACCATAGGAGACTATCACCTCACTCACCGTCGGAGAGGGAAACATCTGAAAAGGAATTACCACCTCACTCACCGTCGGAGAGGGGACCATAGAAGACTATCACCTCACTCACCGTCGGAGAGGGAAACATCTGAAAAGGAATTACCACCTCACTCACCGTCGGAGAGGGGACCATAGGAGACTACTACTGAGTCTTTATCAGAAAAATCTGTTGGGAGTCGATTTAGCTGGACTAGAGAAGGCCTTGGACGGGATAACAACAGAGAATCTTAGGGTCGATTAACTGAACCGGTCTAGGTCTTGAAATGTCTTCAACTGGAATAAGTGTTAGAACGTCGCCATATCTGGTTCATATCTGGACTATATCTGGAAGGAAATCTGGAAGCAGCATCAGAACGTCACCATATCTGGTTTACATCTGAAACTATATCTAGAAGGATATCTGGAAGCAGCATCAGAACGTCACCATATCTGGTTTACATCTGAAACTATATCTGGAAGGAAATCTGGAAGCAGCATCAGAATGTCACCATATCTGGTTTACATCTAAAACTATATCTGGAAGAAGATCTGGAAGCAGTATCAGAACGTCACCATATCTGGTTTACATCTGAAACTATATCTGGAAGGAAATCTGGAAGCAGCATCAGAATGTCACCATATCTGGTTTACATCTGAAACTATATCTGGAAGGAGATCTGGAAGCAGTATCAGAACGTCACCATATCTGGTTTACATCTGAAACTATATCTGGAAGGAAATCTGGAAGCAGTATCAGAACGTCACCATCTCTGGGTCATATCTGAAACTATATCTAGAAGGATATCTGGAAGCAGTATCAGAACGTCACCATATCTGGGTCATATCTGAAACTATATCTGGAAGGAAATCTGGAAGCAGTATCAGAACGTCACCATCTCTGGGTCATATCTGAAACTATATCTAGAAGGAAATCTGGAAGCAGCATCAGAACGTCACCATATTTGGGTCATATCTGAAACTATATCTAGAAGGAAATCTGGAAGCAGTATCAGAACGTCACCATCTCTGGGTCATATCTGAAACTATATCTAGAAGGAAATCTGGAAGCAGTATCAGAACGTCACCATATTTGGGTCATATCTGAAACTATATCTAGAAGGAAATCTGGAAGCAGTATCAGAACGTCACCATCTCTGGGTCATATCTGAAACTATATCTAGGAGAATATCTGGAAGCAGTATCAGAACGTCACCATATCTGGGTCATATCTGAAACTATATCTAGAAGGAAATCTGGAAGCAGTATCAGAACGTCACCATATCTGGTTTACATCTGAAACTATATCTAGAAGGAATTCTGATAGTTGATAGTAATCATTTTTGTATTGATCTTTTTCCTGAAAAGGCAAAACATAATTGTATGCAAAATCATGATGCATGAACTGTATGTCTTCAAAATTAATGAGATTCGTGTAGTATGATGCATATGCATGCTATAATGTATGAAGATGTGATGTGTATTTTTGTCTAAGAAAATAAATCCTTGACGGGTGCCGGGAAGTCACTCCTGGGCTGATGTTGAAGAATAGGTTTTGCTTCCGCCGTGGATGATAGTTGCAAGAATTCCGATAGGAGAAGATAACTCTATTGGGGAATAAACTTGGCGAATGGGTTACTCCGCGGGGAGACAAATACTCTAGTAATCTTGCTGGGGGAGCAATACTCTGTGGGGAGAGAGACACTCTGTTGATTGTTGATAGTAACTTGCTGAGGATATCCTTGTTGTTGGAAGTGTTGATGGACTTCGCTGGGGATACGAAGGCTTCGTTGACGACGCTCTCTCCGTGGCTTTTGGCTGAGGATAACCCAGTTATATCCTGTTAGGAAAATAACTCTTTGAATAAAGCCGGGAGACGCATTCGTGCTCTGCGAGGATAAGCTTCCAAAATCAACTGGGGATAAGCTTACTGCTTGGGGAGATGGATTCCAACTTTCCTGGGGAAGCTGGATTGGACTCTCCTGGGGAAGTATTGAACTGTATTGGTTATGTTCTTCAACGGAACATACCCTGATACCTTGGAGGATAGAACAATTAGACTGCTCAGACAACTCTTTATTGCCCCTGTTTCTATGGGGGAGGCACTTGTGGGGTGCTGATAGTTGTTGATGGACAAACCTTCTTCTGGTAGGCAGGTGACAAGATGACAGTACATAGTCGTACGCTTTGATCCCTAACTTTTGCCTGGACCGCCCTTTCGGGTTTTCAGTCCACCGGGATACCCATTTTTGCCCAAGCCGCCTTTTTAGGTTTTCGACTTGCCGGGTGTACAGATTTTTTCATTTCATCCCTTCATTTTGCCCGAACCCTTTGGGTTCGTCGGGAAGCCCTTATTTTTGCCTAGGTGTGTCAACCTAGCGGGTCTTTGATTTTGCGTAGTATTTTTCGACTATGTCCACGCTCTTAGAATGCAGGTGGGTGCCCCTGGCTGCTTGTGTTGCCATATTACCAGAAGGTGTCTGATCGTGCAAGATTCGTTGCTGGAGTGCCCCAAGTGACTCAGGCAGAGATTTTCCCCAGGCTATTTGGCCTTTGAGAGGTTCTCCGAATCTTGATTGGATTGCCCCAGATGATGGACCATGATCATGCCGTGCCCCTTGATTGGAGATACTCTTGTTCATTAGACTTTCGTCATGCAAATTTCTATGCTGTTCAAACAAAAAGTCATATGCAAACAAAGTTATGTTAAAAATGCAAAGCTTATGTCTGTCTCAAGGATTTTGAAAATGCATTCTTTTTTTCATAAAACAAGTGAATGTTTGTAAAACGTGATGTCAACTCCGTATTTACCGTAGGCCTTAAGGAGTCAGGATACCTTTCGCAACAGTATGCTTTCGAGCTAACCCATGCTTCAGCTAGGACTTTTGAGGGTTATAACGTGGCCTTGGTTCATGGTTTAAGAAACAAAGGATAAAGGCTCAAATTATTTGTATCCACCCGCTCTTCGTGATGTTCTCCAAACCTAAACTCAGTTGATCGTGCGTTAGACCTTGCTTGAGTTGCTTTGATGTTCCAATAATGGTTCAGATGTTGATGATATTTTGATTAGGCAGTCATTTTTGCTTTGGTTGAGGGTTTGTGAGACCTCTTTCTTGATTTTTGTTATCCCTTTCTTTTTTTGCCTGAACTGTTTCCTTTTTTGGAATTACAGTCAGCGGGATGCCCCAGTTTTGTAAGTCTCCTTCATGGGTTTTGACTTAATGGGTTTTTCATTTTTTGAGATAATGACTGCCTGTCCTTATGATTGTTCGGAACCATTACTGTCTTTTCTTTTTTTGTAAGGACTCCTTTGGTGCCATTTGTTATGCACTTGGATCAACTGAGAGAACTACCCTGCCCCAGGTTATGATTAAGGGTTTTAAATTTCGAAAAGAAAAACTCCTACTTCTTTGGCTCAGAGGGGTTGACGAGGGATTATCATCCTTATAACTCCAGTGTTTAGGGATTGAAACAATGCCTGTACCTCATCAGCGGGGTCTGTTCAAAAGCATACTGTAGATTATGGTATCGTTTTCGTCATCCTCCCTCAAGAGGCTTAGAATTTTAGATCCAGAGTTGACATCAGAAAAAATATGAAAAGAAATTTGAACATAATGAAAACAATTGTGTTAATTCCCAAAACAGACGTATGCGATGCATTGATAGAATAAAAGAGTTTGCTATGACATTAATTGTTTGTATAAGCAAAGAAAAATACAACTCAAAAATTCAAATAAACAAAAGGCTTCAATGATTGGGCAACGGAGCAGTGATTATGTTCGGAGTCTCAGGCACTTCAAACTGAATCTCCCCGGCGTCGATCATGTCTTGAATCTTGTTCTTGAGAGGCCAGCAGTTGTCCGTAGTATGCCCCGGGCTATCAGAATGATATGCGCACCTATCATTGGGATGATAGTTTGGAGCATAAGTGTTTGGATTCCGAAGAGGAGCCCTTAAGGTGATCAGCCCTGCCTTCAACATTTGTTGCAGTGCTTGATCCAGCGACATGTTGATTTTGGTGTACTGTCGTTTCTCCTTGCGCTGCTGCCCCTGTCCTTGTTGAGCAGGTCCAGGATTGGAGATCTGGATTGCCCCTACCTCATGACGGCTCTTTTTACCGTGCACAGCATTGGATTCTTTCTTTCCATGATGAGGCTTTTTATCAGAAGGTGCAGCCTCTTGAATTTTCCCAGACCGGATGCCAGCTTCTATTCGCTCTCCAGTCAAGATAAGATCTGTGAATCCAGCAGACGAATTCCCAATTAGGTGGTTGTAGAACGGACCAGACAGGGTCCCCAAGAACATATCGACAAGTTCCCGATCAGTCAGAGGTGGTTGTACCCTTCCAGCAAGATCCCTCCATTTCTGCGCATATTCTTTAAAACCTTCACTTGATCCTAACGACATACCCTGGAGTTGGGTACGCGTAGGAGCAAGGTCGGCATTATATTGATACTGCTTGTAGAAAGCAGTAGCCAACTCCTCCCAGTTACGAACCTTGGTCCCATCTAGCTGACAGAACCATTCGAGATGAATCCCTGAAAGACTCTCCTGGAAGAAATGGATCCACAAATTCTTGTCCACCGTATATGGTTGAATCTTCCGAACATAGGACCTGAGATGTAACTTGGGACAAGACGCCCCGTCATACTTGGTAAAGGGTGGTGCTTTGAACTTCCGAGGAATAATCACACCAGTTGACAAACCCAGATCTCCAAAATCCAGCCCAGGTACCTGTTGGATCTCCATAGCATTCAGCCTATCCTCCAACTGTTTGTACTTGTCTTCGGCAGGAGGGTATTGTTCGTCGTTGAGATCTGTCTCGTTGTCGGAGACCACTGGACTGGGAACCCTTTCCTCCTGATGACTACCTTCCCTCACAGATGGAGTTGTCCTCTCAGTTTCAATCTGCGGTGTATTCCCAGATCTGCGTCTAGGGCTGAACAAAACAGTCCTCTTCTTCTTCTTTTCTTTCTTCAAGAGCAAAGCCTTCAAATCTTGTTGCCCCTGGGTCAAATTCATGATCAGCCCTTGGAACTGGGCGTTCTGAGCCTGGAGGGCCTTGATAGTGTGCTCGGTTGAGGATTCAGGATTCATGACGAGACTGCTGAAATAAACAGCGAAGAAGGTAAGTAACCTGCAGAGAAAGGGTACCTGTTATGCAATGATATGTATGATATGTATGCAATGATTTCAAAGACCTCGCGGGATAAACAAGACAGTTTGTTAGAGTTGAGAACCGGTAACTTGATTGAAGGAACTTCATGTTGTTGAGAATCCTTCTTCAAGGGTCAAAGGCTCACCATATCCAGTGGGTCATAGCCCCTGACAACCTTAGCTAGAGGAAAATAAATCCTCTTTGCCCCTTGCTAGATGTTTGATTTATCATGACCTGCATCACAAGCCCTTGAGATCCTTGAAATGGGTTAGGATGTATGCAATGGTATGATGTCATGCTATGCATGGGGTGATGTAGGTAAACCCTGTTATGAGTCCCAATTAAGGACTATAAACAAACCCTGCAAGAAATTCAGTATACTTTGTTATGAGTCCCAATTAAGGACTATAAACAAAACCTGCAAGAGACCTAGTAAACCCTGTTATGAGTCCCAGTTAAGGACTATAAACAAACCCTGCAAGAAATTCAGTATACTTTGTTATGAGTCCCAATTAAGGACTATAAACAAAACCTGCAAGAGACCTAGTAAACCCTGTTATGAGTCCCAGTTAAGGACTATAAACAAAACCTGCAAGTATCTTATGTGTTAGATAACACGCATGCAATTAGTCAAGTACGAAGGCACACAAGTCACACAAGAGAAACCCTTAGAGTTCAGGCCAGCATGAAGTTTGGGGTACTACCCTCTTGAAGTTGGTGGGTTCAACCTGTCCTATTAGAAGTAACCGGGTTCCGAGGATCCCAACATCACGGGATTGCTTTCATTGTTCATCGTTTCGATTTAGCCACTGAACTGGCGACCGAAATATTCCAGGAAAGCAACCCTCAATTGAGTGTAGTATCGAGTATCAACCAACCTCGGACTGCACCAAAGTCAGTTATCTCACTACCCTAAAGAGGCCAAGATAGTTCAATTAAGGTTCCTAAGGTCTGTTGATGCTTCACGACACCACGCGGAGGCCCCGTACTCTCCTTGACTGAACTCAAGGGTTACCGGTACACACCAAAGTGCCACATCAACGTAGCAGACTGTTTCAACCATGTCGGTATACCCCGCACAGTTCCCTCACAGCCTTGTTGCTACTTTCTAAGAAGGTATCCCCCAGATCCGGGTTAGGATCTATAGAACTCCCAAGAAACCCACAATAATAAAGCAAGCAAAGAAGACAATTGAAAACATAGTTATGACCTAGCCCTAAGGTACACCCCACTTTAAGTTTATTCCCCAGCAGAGTCGCCAGTTCTGTGATCGGTGGATCTGGAACTGACTGTTTAACGCTGGTTCGCGAAATGTCGCGGAAGCAAGAGTCGCCACCGTCTTTTATTTTCTCCAAATGGAAAGGACAAAAGCACAGAAAAATTCCTTATAGAGATTGCTCTCGGTTCTGGAGGTAGATTATAGAAAGGGAAGGTGTTAGCACCCTTTCTATCCATGGTTATCCATGGGCTCTTAGATACTTGCTCATTGTGTTTTCAAAATGGTTTGTTTGCTTTTCAACTGTGGGTTTTAAAAAGTTTCTTTGAAAATTTCAGTTCGACTCTTGTATCGGTCCTCAAGAGTGTTTGAAAAATTGCTTTTGAAAGCTTTTTGAAAATGTGTTGGTGTGAAAAGTATTTTTGATTTGTTTTGAAATTAGAGCAAGTATCAGGAGTCGTCTACCTACCCTAAGGAATTTGTCTATGTAAATGTCCTTTAAAATAGTGCCATCCCACCATTGAGAGGTAGGTAGCACCACCGTTGGAGGTGTTCGGGTCAATTCGAGGTTCGGGACATGGTGATCACCAGAGCAATGGGAAGACACCTTAGAAGCTACCCTCATGCCAGGTTCCCGGATCATGAGGACTTACTAAGACATCCTCTACTCGACGATCACCTTTCGAGGCAAGGCAACAGTGAGGCGTACCCTAGAGGTGGTGTGTGCGATTCGTGTGTCGTTTTCATTTGTATTTGTCTTGTCACGTTAAAGTGATCTACGCTTGATTTTATTCGGACATTCATTCTTGCATGCTTTGTTTAACAGTTAAAAGTTGCGAGGAAAAGTAAATCTAAAGCTATTACAAATGGCGCGGGTCCACATAGCCAAAACTAAACCGGACCCGATTTGACAAAAAAGTAAATAAAGTAAAAGAATTGAAAAATACGAGAAGTAATATTTACAAGGCTTCGGGAGAGATACATAATTATTTAAGCAAAATAAAATAAATATGCGAAATTAAACAATTAAGTCGAAAGGAGGGCGTTGGACCCTTTTTGCAAAATATTAAGATTAGTGAGGAATTAAAATTAAAATTAAAAGAAAGATTTGTTTTTGGTATTTTTATATCTTTTAAGATTTAATGAAAAGAATTAATTAAAACTAAAATAAAAGGCAAACCCTAATTCTAGTTATTTTTTAATTTATTAAGAAATATGTTGAACTTTGACCTAATTTAAACCTAAATTATTTTCATGCAAATTTAATTACAAAAATAAATAAAATAAATAAGTATTATTATGAAAAAAGAAAAATTAAAAGGAATAAAAATTATCAATTAAACCTAGTTCTACATTTTTTAGATTTTTATGAGGTTTTTGTATTTTGTAAAAAATAATTAATTATATTAAACAAATAAATAAGATAAAACAACAATTGAAAAAAATAAAATATAAGGAAAATTGCAAACCAGGGGGGGTTCAGGCCCCAATAGGGAGGTCTTGATCTTAGCAATCTGGCCCATTTAGCAAGACCTGGTAGACTTTTTGGAATCACGTGTAGTGCGTTGACTAGGGCGTAGCGTGTTCTTTGAATCCATGCCTTTGATCTGGTTCTAAGATGCACGTGGATGGACAAATGATGAGGGAATATGATGGTCTTCAATGTGATGCCTGCATATGATGACGAACTGGAAAATAATATGGAAATAATGTAGACCTGGGACTTGAACCCAGGTCATGAGGGGTTATCAACATTACACTTTGCCAGCTGAGCCACTACAATGCGTTTATTATATAAGTAACAAATAAATAATATAAAAGAAAAGCAAAACATTAGTGGATCCACGCGCGAAAGTTCAAACCAACGTATCATGTGTTGCCACGATTTCGTCTTCCTCGCGTGCCTGAAACACAAAAACAAAAGCAACGGTTTTTCATGCGTTTTATTAGGCCGGCTATGGGAAAATAGCGATTAGGCCTGTGTTACTCATAAATTGATCGCGAATGTGGATTCTTCTTCGTCCAAGCTTGCTGATTACATTCATGGCACTATGGTTCTCTAATTTTACGCTATGTGAAAACGCCCAATTTCCAATTCTGAAAACCCTAGAGTTTGGCAATGGTGGAATCGTCTACAGCTTGCAAAAACTCAATTAAACGCATGGGTTAGTTTGCAAATGCTTCACTGATCATGAATATATAATTAGAATGCCATGAATGTTCATAAATATTGAAACACGATAGTGAAAAAAAATGGAACAAGAGGGACTTCTGTATACCGTTCCAAAGCGTGAAGCTTGAGGTTTTTGATTGGAATATGTTCAATAGACCTTGAGGAAGCTATTGGAATAGTTTTTGTGCCTTGAATCGTCTTGTAGAGGTGTTTACAGTTTTGAGTTCTTTAGAGAAAAATTCAAATTTGCAATGGCCTCTTCTGAGCTGCTGCGTGGTTATCTGCACTAGGGTTATGTTTCTTGTATATGTAGGAACAATTAGGTTAAGAAAAACTCAATCAAATCTATGGCATTCATTGTTTTTGAAAATTTGATTTGTTAAGATTTTTTCATATCTTTTCCATGTGTTCTTTGTGTCAATTAGGATCCAATCAAGCCAAATCTTTCCACATTTGCATATGCACGAAATATTGAGTCTAAAACATGTATAAAAAGATTGATTAGGTTAAGTTAGATATTTTTCATATATTTAAATGATTTAAATGAATTAATATAAATAAAAATTCAAATAAATAAATAAAAAATGAGAAAATACTTCCCTTTGGGCCAAGTGGTCGTGCACATGCTTGGAATGATGAATCATGGAAGAAAAAATGGGCCCATTAGCATTTTTAGGTCATTTGAAGTAATGTTGACTTTTCAAAACATCCAAAACTTTCCCAACTTCCACAAGGCATAACTTGCTCCATTTTTAAGATTTTCTCATGTTCTTGGACATTTTGGAAAGGTCTTTGAGTCCTCTAACCAATGCCTTTGGTCCCATGTCATTTTGATTTACCAATCTCAAGATATGGCCTTTGACTTAAAGTCCCTTTTTGTTGACTTTTGAAAATGACCTATAATGTTGAAATTGATAACTTTTTGTGAGAGCATTTCTTGGACTTGAAGTATGAAGATGAGTTGTAGGAAATGTCTTTCACTTCAAAATGAGCTTTGGATGGAATTTTTCTGATAATCCATGTGAAAGTTATGCCCTGGTCAATTTTAGTTGACTTTTTCAACTGTCCAAATAAGGAAACTTTTGCATCTTGATGATTTCTGAGCCAAATTTTGAGAATCATGATCAAGCATTGATCAAATGATGTTTGTGGCTTCAAAATGATATGTTGACCAAAAATTTGAACTTTTGACTGTCAAATGACCATTTTGCCCCTACAGTTGACTGTAGTGCAATTTAGGGTTTTGACTGTGCAATTTTGTGCTGAATGCCTTGAAACTTGATATGAGGATGCTTGACCATATTTGTAGGCATATGAGACTTAATTGGACCTTTGAAAACTTCATTTTCTTGATCAGCACACAAACCCTAATCTTGACTGTATAGGAGACCTTTGCACTGTGCAACCCTTGGGGAATTTTGGAGCTTGTCTTGGCAATTTCTTGAAGAATATGGGAGGGCAAATTTTGGGGTACAACAATAACCAACCAAGAGGTGAGAGGCCCAAAAGGCAGTACACTCGGCTCAATATGACCCTGTCTCAGATATTTCCACAACTACTGTCAACCAATCTGGTAATTGTCAAAGAAGCTCCGAAGGTAGTGAACACAACATCTCCAAAGTACAATCCCAACGCCCGCTGCGCTTATCATTCTGACAGCCCGGGGCATTCTACGGATGATTGTTGGGCTCTGAAGAATAAGGTTCAGGACCTCATTGATGCTAAAGAAATACAGTTCGAGGCGCCTGAAAGGCCCAATGTTGTGACTGCTCCCATGCCCCAGCATGGAGTGAATGCTGTGGAAGAAGACCTGTATGTAGCCTCTGTGGATGATATTGTTACTCCATTGTTGACTGTCAAAAGGAACCTGTTGCTAGCCGGTTTATTTCTGGGATGTGGTAAAGGTTGCCATCTGTGTTCTGTTTCACCTGCTGGTTGTCCTTTGTTGAAGTCAGGCGTCTAAAACCTGATGGATAACAAAGAGATCTTGTTCGAGAAGATTGCTGCTCCTGCTATCCCTACTGGAGAAGTGTCCATTGTTACTATTTTCAACAACCCTCCTAAGTCTCCCTCAAAGAAGCCTGTCAAAATCATGTCTACTCAGAAGATTGCTCCTATCATCATCACTGTTCCGGGGCCCCTCCCCTATACATCCGACAAAGCTGTCCAGTGGCACTATGGGGAAGATGTTTATGTGCTTGGAGTTAAACAAGAGTTTGATACTAGTACCGGCATCAGCAACATCACCAGGCCTGCTAAAGTCACTCGCAGTGGCAGGCTCTTCTCACCAGATATTGCACCTCCAGCTATCCAGAGACCTCTTGTCATCACACCTGCAAGTGTGCCTGCTTCCCTTCCTGACCAAGTTCCTATTTCTACCCCTGCTGCCGAGTCATCTGAAACTCGGAGCAAAGGGATTGCTACTGATGTGCCTGCCCAGACGGAGGCACCGGAGACAACCACTGTTGAAGCTTCCAAGCAGGAGATGGAAGAGATTCTCAAGATTATCAAGAAGAGTGATTTCAACGTAGTTGAGCAGCTGGGGCACACCCCATCAAAGATTTCTATGCTATCACTGTTGTTGTGTTCAGAGGCCCATGCTAAGGCCTTGATTACCTTCCTGAAGATGGCCCACGTGCCACAAGAGACATCTGCTGATCAATTTACCGAGTGTGTATCCAACTTAACTGCTGATAATGGTTTGGGTTTCTCTGACGCCGATCTGACTGCTAAGGGGAAGAACCATAACGATGCCCTGCATGTCTCTATTGAATGCAGGGGCACTACTCTTGCCCATGTGCTGGTTGACACTGGTTCCTCGTTGAACGTATTGCCCAGGAAAGCTCTAGACAGGCTGGATTGCGAGGGTTTGGAGTTAAAGCCTAGTAACATTGTTGTCCGGGCCTTTGATGGGTCCAAAAGGATGGTGCATGGTAAAGTTGATATTCCAATCAGGGTTGGTTCGCAGGTCTTTGATTCAACATTCTATGTGATGGACATCCGACCGTCCTACTCTTGTTTGCTGGGTCGTCCTTGGATCCATAAGGCTGGAGCTGTGACCTCCACATTACATCAGAAGCTGAAATACCCGGTCAGAGGGAAAATTGTGACAGTTCAGGGGGAGGAAGAATACATGGTCAGCCACCTTAACTCGTTCCGGTATATAGAGATGGATGGGAAATTCATTGAGACCCCCTTTCAACATTTTGAAGAGGTTCCTCAGACACTGGCGTCAGCAGAGACAGTGACTGAAGAAGACTCTCCTTTGAAGATGGCTTCCTTAAAGGATGCCCGGGCTGTGATTGAGAGGGGTGAGTGTGCAAACTGGGGCCAACTTCCTGATTTCACTCCAAAGACTGACAAGTTTGGTTTGGGTTTCACTGCAGAAGCTCAGAGAGCTGTTCGTAAGGCAAGGATTGGAAGACCTCCTGTATTCATCACCAACCCGGGAGTAAATGCTATTGAAGACGACATGGAGGAATTTGAATTCGACAGCTGGATCTACCCAACGACCAACGGTGGACCAAGCAACTGGACTGCGAAAGACTTCATACCTATTACTTTTGTCACTCAGTAATGAACTCCTTCGTTTTGAATTTGTAACAAACAATAATTTGAAACTTTATGGCCCGGTGTCTTACCCGGGGCACCGTGGCTTCATTTCTGAGGGCTTTTGTGTGTCATTTTCATATATCATTAATAAAAGCATTAGACGTTTTTGCATTTCAAATCTTGCGCTCCTTTTCTTTCTTTATTATATATTGCAAAACAGCTATATTTACACACACTCACCTATACAGGTTCCAATCCACTCTGGATCTCACTGGTAACGACTCTGCTACTGCCAGTTATGACTTTGAAAATCCGATCAACTTAGCCGAAGACGAAGGTGAAGATGATTGTGAAGTGCCTGGTGAGCTTGCAAGACTATTACTCCAGGAAGAGAGGGCCATTCAGCCACATGAAGAGCCAGTGGAAACGATAAATCTGGGTAATGAGATAGACAGAAAGGAAGTCAAGATTGGCGCCAATCTGGAGTCTAGTGTGAAACAATGGTTGATTCAGATGTTGCATGACTATGTGGAAATCTTTGCCTGGTCTTACGAAGATATGCCTGGGTTGGATACCGACATTGTGGTTTATCACTTACCTACCAAGGAAGACTGTCCTCCGGTAAAACAGAAGGTCCGCCGTATGCGCCCAGAGATGTCCGAGAAAATCAAAGCTGAGGTTATGAAACAATTTGACGCCGGGTTTCTAGCAGTGACTTCTTACCCTCAGTGGGTTGCCAACGTGGTTCCGGTGCCGAAGAAAGATGGTAAGGTCAGAATGTGTGTTGACTACAGGGATTTGAACAGGGCAAGCCCTAAGGATGATTTCCCTCTACGTCACATTGACGTTCTGGTTGACAACACCGCTCAGCATAAGGTATTCTCCTTCATGGACGGTTTCTCCGGTTATAATCAGATCAAGATGGCTCCTGAAGACATGGAAAAGACCACTTTTGTCACTCAGTGGGGCACCTTTTGCTACAAGGTCATGCCTTTTGGGTTGAAAAATGTTGGGGCAACCTACCAACGTGCCATGGTTGCTTTATTTCATGACATGATCCATCATGAGATCGAGGTATATGTCGATGATATGATTGCAAGGTCCCAAACTGAGGAGGAGCACCTTGACCATCTACAAAAGCTGTTTGACCGTCTGAAGTTGTACAAGCTCAGGTTGAACCCGAACAAGTGCACCTTCGGGGTAAGATCTGGAAAATTGCTAGGTTTCGTCGTAAGTGACAAAGGTATTCAAGTGGACCCTGCCAAAGTGAAAGCCATACAAGAGATGCCAGTTCCCAAGACAGAGAAGGAGGTCAGAGGCTTTCTAGGACGGCTGAATTACATTGCCCGATTCATCTCCCATCTAACTCCTACCTGTGAACCAATCTTCAAGCTACTGAAGAAAGACCAAGTAGTACGTTGGAACGATGAATGTCAGGCTGCTTTCGAAAGAATCAAGGAGTATCTCCAAGAGCCACCCATTCTTATGCCACCGGTTAAAGGGAGACCTCTAATCTTATACTTGACAGTACTTGACAGCTCAATGGGGTGTGTGCTGGGGCAGCATGACGAGTCTGGCCGAAAAGAGCACGCTATTTATTACCTTAGCAAAAAGTTTACCGACTGTGAGACCCGATACTCACTGCTCGAGAAAACTTGCTGCGCTTTGGTATGGGCTGCCCGCCGGCTGAGACAGTATATGTTGACTCACACTACTCTGTTGATTTCAAAAATGGATCCAATAAAGTACATCTTCGAAAAGCCCGCCTTGTCCGGAAGAATAGCAAGATGGCAGATGATCTTGACAGAATATGATATCCAGTACACGACTCAAAAAGCAATCAAGGGAAGTGTACTGGCAGACCATTTGGCACACCAGGCAGTGGACGACTACCAATCTATGAACTTTGAATTTCCAGACGAGAACATCATGGTAGTGACTGATTGCGAAGTACCTGGACCGGATGAAGGACCTGAGGAAGGATCCCGATGGTCTATGCACTTTGACGGAGCCTCAAACTCTTTGGGTAATGGTATCGGCGCTGTGATCATATCCCAAAAAGGCACTCATACTCCACTGACCGCCCGACTATGTTTCAACTGCACCAACAACATGGCGGAGTTTGAAGCATGCATCATGGGTCTTCGAGCTGCAATTGACCTAAGGATCAAGTTTCTGAGTGTCTTCGGAGATTCCGCTCTCGTGATCAGTCAGATCAAAGGCGAGTGGGATACGAAACACCCAAATCTTATTCCTTACAAAGAGTATGTATTGAAGTTGATTCCCCATTTCGAGGAGATAACTTTTGAACACTTCCCAAGAGAGGAGAATCAGTTAGAGGACGCGTTGGCTACGATGTCTTCTATGTTCAAAGTTAAATGGGACAACGAGGCTCCCCAGATCATTATTTGGAAATTGGATGAACCTGCACATTACAGTGATCTTGAGGCTGAAGAGGTAACTGAAAAACCTTGGTATCATGAAGTGAAGAGGTACCTCGAAGCTCAAGAATACCCCGAAGGCGCATCTGTTAATGACAAGAAGTTTCTGAGAAGGTTCACGGCAAAGTTCTTCCTTAGCAACGACATTCTCTACAAACGAAACCATGATTCAACCTTACTGCGTTGTATGGACAAGACTGAAGCAGAAAGGATCATGACAGAGCTGCATGAAGGTACCTTCGGAACTCATTCCAGTGGACACACCATGGCAAAGAAAATCCTTCGGGCATGATATTACTGGTCCACAATGGAAGCCGACTGTTATCAGCATTCCCGGACATGTCACAAGTGCCAGATCTATGCTGATAAGGTGCACATTCCTCCAGTTCCTTTGAACATCATGACATCACCTTGGCCTTTTGTAATGTGGGGCATTGATATGATCTGTGAGATCAGACCTACGGCATCCAACGGACATCGCTTCATCCTGGTAGCAATTGATTATTTTACAAAGTGGGTTGAAGCAGCTTCCTACGCTACCGTAACCAAGAACGTCGTGGCACGGTTCATTCGGCACAACCTGATCTGTCGCTATGGCGTCCCGGAAAGGATCATTACGGACAATGGTACCAATCTTAATAATAAGATGATCACTGAGCTCTGCGAGCAATTCAAGATACAGCACCACAACTCTTCTCCCTACCGGCCGAAGATGAATGGGGCTGTAGAAGCAGCTAACAAGAACATTAAGAAGATTGTGCAGAAGATGACAGTGACCTACAAATATTGGCACGAGATGTTACCGTTTGCTCTTCACGGGTACCGTACCTCAGCAAGGACGTCAACATGAGCAACTCCCTTTTCCTTGGTCTATGGCATGGAGGCAGTCTTGCCTATTGAAGTTCAGATACCCTCTCTCCAGATAATGAAGGACACAAGTTTGAGTGAAGATGACTGGATCCAGACTCGGCTTGATCAATTAAACCTAATCGACGAAAAGAGACTCACTGCTATTTGTCATGGTCAGACGTACCAAAAACGGATGATCAAGGCATTTAACAAGAAAGTCAGACGACAAGAGTATCAAGTCGGAGACCTGGTAATCAAGCGCATCATTCTCCCTCAAGGTGATCCCAGGGGAAAATGGACCCCTACGTACGAAGGGCCATTTGTGGTTAAGAATATCTTCTCAGGAGGAGCGATGATTCTAACTACCATGGATGGTGACGACCTTCCTCACCCCGCCAATGCAGACATAGTAAAAAGATACTACGCATGAATAAAAGACCCGCTAGGTTGACACACCTAGGAAAAAATAAGGGCTTCCCGGCGAACCAAAAGGGTTCGGGCAAAAATAAGGGATGAAATGAAAAAATCTGTACACCCGGCAAGTCGAAAACCTGAAAAGGAGGCTTGGGCAAAAATGGGTATCCCGGTGGACTGAAAACCCGAAAGGGCGGTCCAGGCAAAAGTTAGAGATTAAAGCGTAATACTATGTCTCATTGGATCACCTTGCATCTAGACTTCAGGTGTCAACTATCAGGCTCGGACGGCATCGATCAATCAGCTTCCTCTTCAACTAAGCAGCAAAGTGATGAGACGCTTGAAGACATAAAGGCGATAGCAGAGTTGGAACCCAGTGGGATTTTTCACATAGCTGTTCTGTTTTCTTTTCAAAAAATTGTATAAACTCTATGTTGTTCGGCGGCGTTCTTTTAATAGGACGCCAACCTCCTGTACACAAAAACGCCTATTTACAGGCAAACTTCAAAATCAATACAAGCTCACTTTTCCAGACAAATTGCCAATTGTTTTTCCTTTATCTGTTTTGTTTTGCAAAGAACGTCCAATGTTCATTTTTGATATATGCATTTGACATTAATTGCTAATCATAAATATTTGCATGCGGAACGAAGGACTAATTACAGGTGACATCAGAAACAGGGGCAATAATAATTGTCTAAGTGGTTTAGTTGCTCTGTCCATCAAGGTACCAAGGTAGGTTCGGCTGAAGAATGTAACCAGAATACCTTCACTCACCGCAGAGTAAGACAAGATTCAACAATACTCTCCCCAAGCAGAGATGATCTCCCATCAGCCTTGAAAAGGCACAATATCCCTAGCAAGTCAGCAACACTCTCCCCAAGCAGAGTTAGTCTACTGTCAGCCTTAAGGAAGCCGGGTATCCCCAAAAGATCTCAATATTCTCCAGCAGAGTATACAGATATTCCTCAACAAGCATCCCCGACAGTCTTAATATTCCTCGACAGAAATATAAGATTGTTCCCCGGCGGAATACAGACACCCCAGTGGAGCCACTTCCCCAGTACAGTTCAAAAGTTTCCCCAGGAGAGTTGAACCATCTCCCCAATAGATTCTGGAAGCTTATCCCTAGTAGATTCTGGAAGCTTATCCCCAGTAGATTCTGGAAGCTTATCCCCAGTAGAGTCTGGAAGCTGGTCCCCTGCAGAGTACATACATCTCTCCAGCCATATTCAGAGGTTATTCCCCACCAGAGCCTATAACTGGGTTATCCTCAGCAAATTACAATGGAAAGATCGTCCTCGGCGAAGTTCTTCCTATCCCCAGCGGAGTTCATCAAATTCCCCAACAAAATTTATCAACAGGAATCCCCAACGGAGTTATCGTCAAAATCTCAGCGAAGTATCTCTTCCCACAGAGTAATTCCCCGCAGAGTAATCTCTTCACCAAGTTTATTCCCCAATGGAGTCATCTTCTCCTACCGGTTTATTCTTGCAATCATCATCCCCAGCGGAAACGAAGAACTCTACTCTTCAAACATCATCCCAGGATTCAACAAGTTCCCGGCATTCGTCAAGGATTTATTTTCCTAGACGAAAATACATTCATAGACATTTCACATTTCATACATCCTGCTTACATACATGATAAAATGCATACGACACGATCTCATTTATTTTTGAGAACATCATGACATCATGCATTTCATACATCATGACATTGCATACAACTAATGGTTCAAGATTTATCAAGAATCATCTTCGATACCTGTATATAGCCAGGGCATATCTGTGAGCGATTGATTGTAGATTCGATACCTGTATCTAGCCAGGGCATATCTACATGAAGAGTTTGAAGATCAATACATGTATCTAGCCAGGAAGTCATCTTTCATTCTCAGGTCAGAGGTCTACACCTGTATCCATCCAGGAAAGCTATCTCTACCAACCTTTTGAAGTTCCAGATTCGATACCTGTATCTAGCCAGGGCATATCTGTGAGCGACTGATTAGAGGTCTACACCTGTATCCATCTAGGAAAGCTATCTCGATCAACCTTTTGAAGTTCCAGATTCGATACCTGTATCTAGCCAGGGCATATCTGTGGGCGACTAATTCCAGATTCGATACCTGTATCTAGCCAGGGCATATCTGTAGACGACTAATTCCAGATTCGATACCTGTATCTAGCCAGGGCATATCTGTGAGCGACTGATTAGAGGTCTACGCCTGTATCCAGCCAGGAAAGTTATCTCGATCAACCTTTTGAAAGTTCCAGATTTGATACTTGTATCTAGCCAGGGCATATCTGTGAGCGACTGATTAGAGGTCTACGCCTGTATCCAGCCAGGAAAGCTATCTCGATTAACCTTTTGGAGTTCTAGATTCGATACCTGTATCTAGCCAGGGCATATATGTGAGTGACTGATTAGAGGTCTACGCCTGTATCCAGCCAGGAAAGCTATCTCGATCAACCTTTTGAAGTTCCATATTCGATACATGTATCTAGCCAGGGCATATCTGTGAGCGATTGATTGTGGATCTATACCTGTATCTAGCTTGGAAAGTTATCTACATGAAGAGTTTGAAGATCAACACCTGTAACAGGCCAGGAAATTATCTTTCTTTCTCAGGTACACAAGTTCTCGCTAAGGAATCTCTTACGCGATCGACATTTCCAAATGGCATCTATAAGCCCATTCCCGACAAGATTCTGTCGCATCTCCAGATGGAATCTATAAGCCCATCCTCCTATCAACCATCTCTCCAAATGGCATCTGTAAGCCCATTCCCGACATCACATTACTGATACTCCACTATGCGAGTGCAAATTTCTGGGCACTCTAGTGTTCAATCATCTTCCACCTTCGGATCACGAAAGGCACGCAAGCCAATTTACATCCTCAGGTTTAAAAAGATTAAACAGGGGCAACTGTTGTACCCCAAAATTTGCCCTCCCATATTCTCCAAGATTTATCAAGAATCATCTTCAAATGGTTCAAGATTTATCAAAGGTTGCACAGTCCAAATGCCTCCTAAGCCAGTCAAAATTAGGGTTTTGTTTCTTGCAAGGAATTTAAGGTTTTTTATGGCTCAATCAAGTCCCATAGGCCTATATACATTGTCAAGCATCTACATGTCAAATCTCAAGGCTCACAATGCCAATTTGCACAGTCAAAAGCTTCATTTGCTCCACAATCAACTGCAGGGGCAAAATGGTCATTTTGCAGTCAAAAGTCAGAATTTTTGGTCAACATCTTATTTTGAGCACACAATCATCATTTGATCAAGTCTTGATCATGATTCCTCAAGCATGGCTCAAAAATCATCAAGATGTCAAAAGTTACTATTTTTGGACAGTAGAAAAGTCAACTGTATCTTGACCAAGGCATAACTTTTTCATGGTTCATCAAAAAAATCCCATCCAATGCTCATTTTGAAGGGGATGACATTTCCTACAACTTATCTTCACATTCCAAGTCCAAGAAATTCTCTCACAAAAAGTTATCAATTTCTACATTATAGGTCAATTTCAAAAGTCAACAAAAATGCACTTTAAGTCAAAGACCATAACTTGAGATTGGTAAATCCAAATGACATGGGACCAAAGGAATTGGTTAGAGGACTTCAAGACCTTTCCAAAATGTCCAAGAACATGTTCATATGATCAAAATTGAGCAAGATATGCATTGGAGAAGTTGGGAAATTTTTGTGAATTTGCAAAAGTCAACTTTGCTCAAAACACTTTGTTTTTGCTAATGGGCCTCAAATTTCTTCTTGAAACTTTGTCCAAGGCCTATGCACGACCCATTGAGCTTAAATTGAATTATTTTCTTATTTTTTATTAATTAATTGGATTTTTAATTTATTTTAATTCATTTAATTAATTTAAAATGTAGGAAATTCAAAGATATGTTTTTTTTCAATCTTTTGGGAAGCAAACAAGCCCAAGACAAGCTGGCAAATTCGTGTGCACATCAAGGAGACAAGAATCTCCAAATTTAGCAAGTTTTTCCAGTAAAAAAGATTGAAAAATATTTGATTTTCAATCAAATATTGAAACATCAATGCAATGGATTTCTTGGCCAAGATTTAACCTAAACTCAGTCTCCTATATATACACAACTCAACCATAATGCATTAAACGTGTGAATTGCTGCAGAAAGCCATAGCCAATATTGAAAAAATTCAAGAAAAAGTGAAAACTGTTTTCAATCTTCCAGGCTAATTCAGAGCATTATAGTGATTCTAATACCTTGCAGGAACTCTCAGAAACATATTGCAATCAAGACCAAGCCTTAAAGCTACAGAAACTGTCAAGAACAAACTCACAGTTTGCTTATTTTTTCCATAATCGAACCTCATGATTTATGCATCATTAACATGATTTCTTGTATGTTTTGTGTTGCTTGAATCCACAGGAAGCTTTTAGCATAAGTTAATTGCATTAAAACGCACAGAATCAGAATTTGCCATGAACGAATTTTATGGTTCCTCAGTTATTGAATTAAGGCTTCACTATCCAGGCAAAATTGGGACCTCTAAGACCTATGGTTGAAATCGTTGCAACCAGACGAATTGAATGCCATATTCGTGAAATATTTATATAGCCTAGGATTCTATTCGCTATTTTTCCTCATGCCAAATTGTGGGGGTTAAAAACCCCCGCTATCTATTTGTTTTTGTTACAGGCAAACGAGGAAGATGACTAGGTGGTGACATGCCATTGGTTCATTCAAAACGCGCGCGTTATTTTTTCTCTTTCCAGCATATGAATTGTTTTTAAATATTATATTTGTTGTTTATTATATTAAAAAAGCGTGCAAGATGGCTCAGTGGCTAGTGAGGTGGCTGGTAATCATTGGGACCTGGGTTCGATTCCCAGGTCCACCCAAAGCTCTATATTATTTTGTTTAACGTGATTATGTGCAGGCTTTCAAGGGAATTCCATCATACACCTCAAACAATCAGGCGCCAAGTGGCCACAGCCCCAAATCCAATGGCCATGAGATGTTGACTATGGTGTTCCCAGTCAACCAGCGTCCTGGAAGATCCAGAAAGTCAGAAGGTCTTGAGTGCTATTGGGCCAGATTTCTAATCAACACCTCCTATGGGCCCAGCACCCCCCTGGTTTCTCTATTATTTTCTTTTGTTAATTTCTATTTAATCTTTTCATTAATTATTATTATTAGTATTTAATTAACAAATTAATTATTTTCACAATAAATTCAGAAAATTAAAATATTATTTATTTTTATTAGTTATTAAATTCACTATTAATTATTTTTTTGTAAATAAATGTAAATTATATAATTTAGTCTTTTTATTAATTAGGTTAACTTTGACTTTTTTCACAAATATAAAATTAACATAGAATTAGGGTTTTGACTTTTCTTTTTTTATTTTATTTTCATTAAAGACCTAAAAAACTAAAAAAATACTTTTTCTTTTTTAAGTAATTAGTTAATCAGTTAATTAGGTTTAATTAAATGCAAAAAAGGACCAAAATTCATTCTTTTCTCAAAAGGGTCAAAACCCTAAGGACGTCCCGATTCAATTCTTTCGCGCGCATATTTATTTTTAATTCATTATTTTGATTATATTTATGTATCTGCTCCGAGAATGTAATAGCGTAATTAGGACTTTTATCGCTTTCTTTTATTTTCCCGCATTTTATTTTCAAAGGGTTATGTTTTTGGCGATGTAAATACCCGACGCCTTGTAATAGCGTAGATTCACTTTCCGCAATTTATTTTCCGCACAATTATTAATTGTTAATTATGTATGACAAGACTTGTATGAAAAATAAAATCAACCCGTAGCTTACAATGATGCATGTTCAAAGATAATTTAAACATGAAACCTGACACACATGCACATGCCACTCTTAGGGTACGCCTCACTTGGTTGCCTCGAGGTGGTCATTAAGTATAGGGTGTTTTAGAGGTCGCCCTCCTGTCTAAAGATCTAGTTGCCTCGAAACGGTTGCCTTGGATAAAAAGGATCTAGGACATTAGGGTTACCGCTAAGGCGTCCTACCATTGCTTTAGTGACCACACATGTCCCTATAATCGAATTGACCCGAATAACTCCAATGACGGTGCTACCTACTTCTCAATAGTGGGATAGTACTGTCTAAAGGACTCTTACACAGCTTAATTCCTTAGAGTAGGTAGATTTCTCCTGGGTACTTACTCTTTCAAAACAAAAAAACAACTTTTCGCACTTACACTTTTCTGACAAAAGTTTTCAAACAAACACTTCATACACTCTTGAGGACAGATACAAGAGTTAAAACGAAGTTTTCAAACTAACTTTTTCAAAACCCACAAAACACGAGAAAAGCAAAACATTTTGAAAACATAGTGAGCAAGTACCTAAGAGCCCATGGATAACCACGGATAGAAAGGGTGCTATCACCTTCCCTTTCTATAAATCTACCTCCCGAACCGAGAAACATCTCGAAAAGGAATTTTGCTGTGCTTTTGTCCTTTCCTTGTTGGAGAAAATAAAAGACGGTGGCGACTCTTGCTTACCGCGACATTTCGCGAACCAGCATTTCAAAACAGTCAGTTCTATTTCCACATCACAATGGTTCATGTTGATTATTAGGTGTCTTAGAAGAGAAAAGAAAAAGCTCGAGTGAGAAAAATAAAAATGAAATGAAATGTAATGCTTAAAGTAAATGGTACATAAAGCATAAAAAATAAAAGGCATAAGCTAAAAATAATTCAATAATTAGTGGTTAGTTGGATGACCATCTTGAAACTTGCATTTGGAACTCATTATAGGATTGGTAGAACCAAAGCCTCCACACAACAAGTTGCGTTTGCTTTTTGTCAAGTATATCATCCATTTGGAATCCTCAAAAAGTACCATTTAATGATCAACGATGTTTAAGTGATCCGCGTTGACCAAAAGTGTTGTAGATCCATTAGAGGATTGGTAGAACCAAAGCCTCCACACATTGAATCTCAATGTTATTGGATCAAAGAGATCAAATTAACATACTTGGGCTTGCAAGCATAGGTTTGGGCCACGAATGATCATTTATTCGAATCGGGACAAAATTTAGCGCCATGTTAAGCAATTATAAGTGGACTTATATAGAAGTCGCACCTATTTTGACGCCGGTCAATAGCAATCTATGCCCCATTTGTTTTGAGACATGATATAGAGATCATGCTCCGATGACACTTAGTGCAATAAGAAAGGGATACGATGAAAAGGGATGGGAAAGAACATACAAACCGCATTTGAATCAAATTTTAATTAAACTATTATTAAAATCATTCATCCATTTTTATGGAGTTAAACTCAACACCATGGATCCAATAATGCTAACAAAGTTCATAATAAAAAATTCAACCCAAGATCAGCCAGAAAATAATCACAAAATAATATTGCATTTAATATATACATTAAAAAAAGTTTTAAAATGTTTTTCAAAATAGAAATAAAAGAGAAAAATGTAGACTATGTTCAAATTAATAAGGAAATAAAAAGTAAGACCATAGAAAAATCTGAAATGAACTAAAATAATTTTATAAAATTTTTGGTAATTTTTTAAAGTCAGAAACTATTTTTAAAATTAAAAGAAATGAGTAAAATGAACCAAAAATTATAAAAAATACCAAAGTCAGAAATAAAAAATGAATGAGGTCACCAATATTTGTCACAATATCATTGGATCATTCCATAATTTTTTTTAGACTTTAAAAATGCATAAAAGTATTTTTAAACATTTAAAATAAATCAAATAAAGTGAAAATTTATAAAAAATATAAAAACACAAAATAAAATTGTGAAAATAAAAATCAGAAAGAGAAAAATCAAAAATATTTTTCATAATTTTTTCAGATTTTTTGGACTAAAAATGAATTTTCTATGATTTTTTGGATAAAAGAAAAGTCGGTGGCGACTCTTAGTTACCGCGACATTTGCGAACAAAAAACGCAAACCAGTATAAACAGTCGGTTCTGCCACCATATCACAGAACTGACGATTCTGCTGGGGAATAATAATAAAGTGGGGTTTGCCTTCGGGTCTAGATAATTTTAAACTTGCTTCTTTGTCTGTTCGATTGCTTTACTTTTAAGGGTATTGTTTGGGTACTATAGATCCTACACCCGAATATGGGGAAACCTTTTAGGTAAATAGCAATAGATTATGGAAACTGTGCAGGGTATACCGACACAGTTGAAGCGATGGCTACGTTGATGCAACACTTTGGTTGGTACCGGTAGCCCTTGAGTTAATCCAGGAGAATACGGGCCGAGGCATTATTGTGACCAATAAAACTTCTTAATGCAATTAATGTTTGTTCTCTTTCTGTTTAAGAAAATTTTAGTCTTAGAAATCCTTGAAAACATTGCATACATATATCATACATATCATTGCATAAGCAGGTTTCTCATCCTCTTCGCTGTTTATTTCAGCAATGGCTTTAGAACAAACTGTGAAGGATCTACAAACTCAGAATGCCCAATTTCAACAACTGATCATGACTCTGACCAAGGGGCAAGAAGAATTGAAAGCCCTGCTTATTAAAGAAAAGAAGAAGCCAAAGAAGCCAAGTGGGTTAGTGAATCTGGGAAGAAGGATCAGAGGACCAGTGCTGCGAGCCTCTGAACTGATAACTTCATCAAAGGAAGGAAACAATCAAGAGGAGGAAACAAGAGAGGAAGACTCCAGTCCAAAAGAATCTGATGATGAATCTGACTATGATGAGGAGCAATATCCTCCCGCTGATGAAAAATACAAACAACTGGAGGATCGTATGAATGCAATGGAGGTCTGGAAGGTACCAGGTCTGGATTTTGAAGAGCTGGGTTTGGTCTCTGGGGTTGTCATCCTACAAAAGTTCAAGGTGCCAGTGTTTGCCAAATATGATGGGGTTTCATGTCCCAAAATGCACCTCCGATCTTATGTGAGGAAGATCCAGCCTCACACTGCTGACAAAGACTCATGGGTCCACTTCTTTCAGGATAGTCTATCCGGAACAAAACTAGAATGGTTCTACCAGCTGGAAAGGGCCAACATTCATAATTGGGAAGACCTGGCTGCTGCTTTCTACAAGCAGTATAAGTACAATGTAGACCTTGCTCCCACCTGTACTCAACTCCAAAGTATGTCTATGGGTTCGAGCGAGGGCTTTAAGGACTATGCTTAGAAATGGAGGGACTTAGCAGGAAGAGTCCAGCCTCCCCTGTCTGATAGGGAGCTAGTGGACATGTTTCTCGGTACCCTATCTGGTCCATTCTTTAATCACCTGATTGGAAGCTCCTCAGCTGGCTTTATCGAATTTATTTTGACAGGAGAAAGGGTGGAAGATGGAATTAGGATTGGTAAGATCTAAAAGGATTCATCCTCCAGTGCAGCAAGGAAGCCATTTGCTGAGAAGAAAGAGGTTAGTTCTGTGTACCATCAAAGGAATTAGGACAGAACTGAGTGGCGTCCAACGGTAGGGACTGTCATGATCTCTAAGCATGCACCTACTCAACAAAGGAATAATCAACCGAGAAAAGAAAGGCCGGTAAGACAGTTTACCCGGATAAATATGACTTTATCCCAAGTTTTTCCTCATCTGTTGATGTCTAATCTGGTAAATTTGCGGGAGGCTCCGAAGAATCCCACCACCGCCTCTCCTTGCTACAACCCTAATGCTCATTGTGCTTACTATTCAGAAAGTCCATGCCATGATACGAATGACTGTTGGGCTTTGAAAAAAAAGGTGCAAGACCTTCTTGAGGCGAAGGAAATTGAATTTGACACCCCCGAGATTCCCAATGTTATCACTGCTCCTATACCCAAGAACGGCCGTGGTGTTAACGCTATTGAAGATGATGTGTTTGTTACTACTGTTGAAGAGCTTGTTACTCCTCTTAAGACCGTTAAGTGGAACTTGTTGAAGGCTGGTTTATCTCTGGGTTGTGGCGGAGGTTGTCACTTCTGTTTATCTCTACCGACTGGTTGTCATTTATTGAAGGTAGGTGTTCAGCGCCTGATGAATGATAGAGAGATTTTGTTTGAGAAGACTCCCGTTCTAACCTTTTCCTTCAAGGATATTTCCATAATAACCATTTCCGCCAATTCTCCCAGGGTCTCCACCAAAAGGCCCGTCAAGATTACATTTGTTTGGAAGGTGACTCCACTAATAATTACTATGCCAGGGCCAATCCCATACTCCTCAGACAAAACTATTCCCTGGAACTATGGGGGTAACGTCTACTACCACGGCGTCAAGAAAGACCTACTGGCTGTTGAAGACCAAGTTTCTGAGAATGTTGATCTCGACATTGACAACATTGTTGGAACCAACAAAATAACAAGAAGTGGAAGACTGTTCTCCCCTGAGATTTCTCCTCCGAAAGTTGTTACTAGTCTTGTGACCATTCCTACTTTTGTTCCCGCTGATACTACTACTACAGTTCCTGTGATTACCCCTATTGACACCCTTATCACCGAGTCGGACGAGACTTGGGGCAAAGACGTATTGATTGAGCCTGTCCAGACGAAGGCACAATCAGTATCTATCCCAGAGGCTTCCAAGAAGGAAATGGAAGAAATTTTAAAGATTATCAAGAAAAGCGACTACAATATGGTCGAATAGCTGGGGAAGACCCCTTCAAAGATTTTTATGCTAACCTTATTGTTGTGCTCCGAAGCTCATGCGAAGGATCTAGTGAAATTTCTTAAAACTGCCCATGTGCCACATGAAACCTCTGCTGACCAATTTAAAGATTGTGTGGCTAGTTTGACGGCTGAAAACAGTTTGGGTTTTTCTGATGCTGATCTAACACCCAAAGGGAGGAAACACAATGATGTGCTGCATGTTTCTGTCGAGTGAAGGGGAACTACTTTGTCCCATGTTCTAGTAGATACTGGCTCATTGTTGAATGTGCTACCTAAGAAGGCTCTGGATAGACTAGACTGTGAAGGTTTGACCTTGAAACCCAACAACATAGTAGTGAGGGCTTTCGACAGTTTGAAGAGAATGGTGCACGGGGAGGTGGACATCCCCATCAAAGTTGGTTCTCAGACCTTTGACTCCACCTTCTACGTGATAGATATCAGACCATCATATTCTTGTTTGTTGGGTCGCCCTTGGATCCATGGGGCGGGAGATGTCACGTCTACTCTGCATCAGATGATGAAATAGCCGGTAAGAGGAAAGATTGTCATGGTACACAGTGAAGAAGAATACATGGTCAGTCACCTGAACTCCTTCAGGTACGTAGAAATGGATGGCGAGTTCATCGAAACTCTGTGTCAGAACTTTGAAGAGGTGCCTCAGACTATGGGTGCAACTGAAACTGTCACCAATCTGCCAAAGATCACCAGACCTCCCTTGAAGATGGCTTCTCTCAAGGATGAAAAAGTTGTTATTAAAGAAGGTGGGTCTACCATCTGGGGCCAGCTCCCTGATATTCCGTACAAGTCTGATAAGTTTGGTTTGGGTTTCTCTTCAGGGGCTCAAAGGGTTGTTTATCGTGCTCGTGCTGGAGGACCTCCCCTATGCATCAACAATCATGGGGTCAACGCCTTAGAAGACAACGATGGTGACAATGACATGGATAGCTAGATCTTCCCTACTACCAACGGTGGACCCAATAAATGGACGGAAAATGACTTTATACCGATTACTTTTGTTCAAAATTAATGGTCTTTCTTATTTTTTGGATATGTAATAAACAATATAACTTTATGGCCATGTCTCTTACCCGGGGCACATTGATTTATTTGTGAGGGTTATCATATTTCAATTACATATGGCATTAATAAAGCATTGGACGTTTATGCATACAAATTTTGCGCTCTTTGTTTTTCTTTTCTTCTTTTACTTTGTCTATACAACTATGCTCTTACACACACTACGTATCGACTACAGATCCATATTCACTCTGGATCCCATTGATAACCGTTCTGCTATTGTCGGTTATGGTTTTGAAAATCTGATCAACCAAGCTAAGGACGAAGGTGAGGAAGATTTTATGGTACCCAGAGAACTTGCTAGGCTGTTACAGCAGGAAGAAAGGGTTATACAGCCTCATGAAGAGCCAGTTGTGAGCATAGAGGAAGACATAAAAGAAGTCAAGATCGGTGCAAATCCGGGGCTTAATGTCAAACAGCTGTTGATACAGATGTTGCATGATTATGCCAAGATCTTTGCCTGGTCTTATGAAGACATGCCAGGATTTGATACGGATATTATGGTTCACCTTCTGCCAACTAAAGAAGATTTCCCTCCGGTAAAGCAGAAGGTCCGTCGTATGCGCCCTGAAATGTCAGAGAAGATCAAAGCAGAGGTTATGAAATAGTTCAACACTGAGTTCCTAACTGTCACTTCTTATCCCCAATGGGTTGCTAATGTAGTCCTGGTACCTAAAAAGGACGGCAAGGTACGAATGTGTGTGGATTACCGAGATTTGAACAGGGAAAGCCCCAAGGATGACTTTCCGCTCCCCTACATTGACATTCTAGTTTACAACACCGTGCAACACAAGATCTTTTCCTTCATGGACGGTTTCTCTGGTTACAATCAGATCAAGATGGCACCCGGAGACATGGAGAAGACAACCTTCGTCATATAATGGGGAATTTTCTGCTACAAAGTGATGCCGTTTGGGTTTAAGAATGGGGAAACCTATCAGTGAGCCATGGTAGCTTTGTTTCATGACATGATCCACCATGAGATAGAGGTCTACGTTTATGACATGATATCCAAGTCTCAAACTGAGGAAGAACACCTTGATCATCTACACAAGCTGTTTGATAGGTTGAAGATGTACAAGCTGAGGTTAAATCCTAACAAGTGCACCTTTGGGGTAAGGTCTGGTAAACTCCTAGGTTTCATTGCCAGTGACAAGGGTATTCAGGTAGACCCTGAAAAGGTGAAAGCCATACAAGAGATGCCGGATCCTCGCACTGAGAAGGAAGTTAGAGGTTTCTTGGGACGCCTAAATTACATTTCCAGGTGTGATACGGTGGGAGAACTGACTTGAGGTTTTGCGTTTGTGTTTGCAAATGTTTCAGTTTAGCAAGAGTCGTCACCAACTTTTTATTTTATCCAAAGTAAAGGTCAAAAAGCACAGGAAAGACCTTTGAGAGGTTTTCTTGGGTTCGGGGGGTAGATTATGAAAAGGGAAGGTGCAAGCACCCTTTTCGTCCATGGTTATCCATGGGCTCTTAGTTACTTGTTTAGATCACTTGCTTTTGCTTTTCAATTGTTTGAAATGGTGCTTTGTGTGTGGTTTTGAAAATGTTTTGAAAAGGCCATCGTTGTGGCAACCTTTGTAATGATTCTTGTTTGAATATATACAAAGGTGTTTGTCTTTTGAAAAGATATTTCAATGTTTGAAAGTTTGTTTTGGGAAATGTTTTGAAATTGTGTTGTGAAGTGTCTTTGAAAATAGCAAGGATGTTTTTGCAAGTTTTGATCAAGTAACTAAGAGTTGTCTACCCTATCTACTCAAAGATCTTTCCTACACATTTTTAACCCTTTTGACAGTGTTGTTTTACCATTTCATTTGGTAAACAACCTTGTATTTGGATGTTAAACGGGATAGGCGCGGGTCATCGTATTGACCATGATAGAAATGTTGCCAAGTATCTTAGCAAATTTTTTGAGGGACTAGATCATTTTGTATAGGCAACCAAGATAGCGTCATCGAGGGACTATGATCTTTTGTTTTGTTTTTTTTTGTTTTGCCAAGATACTCAACATGCATAACATGGCCATTTTAAAGGCAACAAGTGGATGAAACCCTAGGGGTGCATATGTGCATTGTGTTGTCAATTTACATGCATTTTTGTCTTGTTTTAGGTCATCTAGCGATTGATTTTCGAATCTTGCCATACATGCCTAGTTACTGCACAGTATATCGAAAGCAATAAATTGCGGGAATTAAAAAGTCTAAGTTATTACAAAAGTATCCGGGAATGGGGGTACAATTATTACAAATGGGGATGAGTCTCATAAGAATAGCAAAGTCCAAATATTACAACCAAATCGAATTGTCGCGATTCAATATAAAACTATAACAAATTACGAAATAAAGAAAATCAATAAATTATGAAATGCATGTATTTATTAAAAGAGATAAATAAAATCTATTCTAAAAGATTAAAAATTATTATTATTCTTTCTTGTATTTTATTAAATGTAAGAAAAATAATAAAATGATTAAAACTAATTAAGAAAATCAAATTTATTTTACAAAAAAATGAAATTTTAATATCTTACTAGTATATTTTTAACAAAAGAAATAAAAAGATAAATAAAAATAAAAAAAATAAATAAAAATTTAATATTAATTTAATTTGATATAAAAAATGTATTGAGTTTTATGAATTTATTAAAAAAAAGAAGTAAATTAAAACAAATTGAAAATGGGCTTAGGATTTGATGTTGGGCCCAAATAAAATAAAAGAAGAAATAAGGTCAGAAAGGAGGGAGAGGGTGTGAACTTGAAACGCATATGGACTTAGGGTTTGTGGCCAGCATTGGCCCAATTCCTAAGCCTCTCACAAATGTTTGATCAGGGTCTGTTGTGTTTAGGGTTTGTGAACCCGTTTCATAGCGGCGCCGTCTCCTTTCCAGTTCATATCTCTCACTCTGTAACTCGTTCCTCTCTGATCTTCCCTTCGCCTACGGTTACCGGAGCGCTCTCTCCTCCTCTCACCTCCTCCTAATGATCAAAGGCTTTTCTTAAACGATATGGTTCGGTTTCTTTTTTGATTTAGCAATTTCGTTGATTCACATGCTTTGTTCATGTTTAGTTGCTTAAACTATTGTGTTATATGTCTAAGATGCAGTAAAGGGTTTGAGGAGAAACATACCTTGGGAGCTTTTCCAGAAAATGGAGAGGAAAGAGGTTGGACTGATGGCGTTCACTTGGTGGCCAGAGGCAGGGGAAGAGATGATGACGACAAGGCACGAGCTTCTGGTAACTTCTTTCCTTTGATGATGATACTACTTCTGAAACATTGGTTATTGTTGTTGGTTGTTTTTGTTGATGATGATAGTTTGTTCTGAAACTTTTGATTGTTGGTAGTTTTTGTTGATGATGATTGTTGAAACTTCTTCTTGTTGGCAGTTTTTGTTGATGATGGTTTCTGAAAATTTGATATTTGTTTAGACTGTATGCTAGCTTTTTGTTGGTTAGTTTGATGGTTTCTGAAACTTGAGAATATTGTTATTGGTTTGGTGATGATGCTTATCGCTTCTGAAACCTTTGATTTTTATTTTTGATTCTGATTTGAACTTGTTAGTGATGTTGATGTTGAACTGAGTTAGGGATGAGATACAGATTTTGATGAGTTGTTATTGAAGGTTTGAAACTTGCAGTTTTGTTTTGTGTCTTTGAACTGAGTTCTGCAGTTTTCTTTTGAGTATTGAGTTTGAACTGTTTGGTTCAACAGATCTGGAAACTGATTGTTGTGTTCAGCTTGACAGTTTTGAGGACTGAGTTCTTTTTTAACTGTTTGAAGGTTTTGTGATTTTTTTTTGGCTTGGCTGTTGTTACAGTTGCAGCTTGGTTTGATATATTTGGGAACTGCAGGTTTTTGCTTGAAACTGTTATACAGTTTTGGGTTGTTTGAAGCTATTATGCAGGTTGTGGTTTGTTGCAGTTTGAGATATGCATGTTTGAAGTTTTGCAGCTTCAGGCTTGTTGCTTGAAACTGTTATGCAGTTTTGTGGTTTTTGTGAATGTTTATGTTATCTGGTTTAAAGTCTGGCAAACTTGTTTTGTTTGGGAACTGCAGGTTTGGTGTTTTGTAGCTTCAGGCTTGTTGCTTGAAACTGTTATGCAGTTTTGTGGTTTGTTGCAGTTTTTGTTGGAATATTTTGTGAGCTTTGGTTATGCAGGCTGTGGGGTGTTTTTTGTGTTTGAAAATGTTACATAGGTTTTGTGGTTGGTGGTTGTAGACAGTTGGGAGGATTTTTTTTTGACTTTGTTAACAGTTGGGATATTTATTGTTTTACAAGCTCCTTTTATGTTTGACAAAACTGTTATCTTTTCTTCTTGCTTGATGGTGTTATATCTAGTTTCTTTTGTTTTGTAACTTGTGACAGATTTTTAGCCAAACTGTACGATCTCAACAAAAAGGTGATATCTTTTCTCTCTCTCCTCTCTCCATGATAAAAAGCAACAATGCTTTCTCTGCTTTTTCTGAAAAGTTTGCCCATTTTTTAGGAAAATGATGAAAGGCTATGAAACAAGCCTTTTGCTTGTGATTTGGTTTACCATACTTTGTACTTTTGGCCTACATTTGTACTTTCTGCCTGCTGTTTTGCTTAGTTGCCTTGTATGCTGCACTGTCCAACTTGTAAATTTGCGCGCCTGCTGCTACTGTCTAGCTTGTTTGTATTGTTTGCATCTAGTTTGGTTTGCTTTGTAATGTACAGTTTGGCGCCTTGTTTGTGCTGTTTGGGCAGCATGTTTCAGTTTGCCTGTTATGTTTTCAGTTTGGTTTGTTGCATTTGCGTGTCTGTTTGTAATTTGCTTGCTTAGTACAATTTGGCGCCTTGTTTGCATTTGAATAATTTCGACAGCTTGCATTTTTATTTTTCTCTTTGTGAACCAAGAAGAGAAATCTTCTTGTGATTTGCAAAGAGGAAAATAAAAATGTGATGAAAAATAGCCCTCTGATTCCAAATGGAAAACTTTAATGATGAAAATTTTCTTTTCTTTTTGTTTTGAAAATTCTATTCATGTTCAACTAACTGTACTAATCCCTTTTTTCTTTGTCTTTCTTTCATGTGAGCGCAAGTTGGATGGTGGCAAAGCAGAGGAAGCAAGAAATTCTTTGTGGAGAGCATGGGAGCAATAGAAGCTTAGGCTTAGATTTGTAACTTAGATAGATTTTCCATTAGTTGTAATAATTTATTTTTTCAAGTACTATAAGTTGTAAAACCTACAACATTTGAATAATAAATTATTTTTTTTGTATCAACATCTGAAATAAATGAAAAAGTCTTTATGAGATAATCTGATATCCAATAAAAATCTTCTACTGTCAATAACTTGCAATTCTTTCTTCAAGTCTTCACTGATTCTTTAAGATTCCTGATTAAAATAACTGAAACTGCATTCCAATAATTCCAATACAGATAACTTAAACTTCAAGTAATCCAATAACTCTGTAATCTCGTAACCTTGCAACAGTATTCCAATCAAAATACGCACTGTGTATTCCAATAAACAAGCAAACGTTTCATTCCATTAACAAGCGAATGTCTTAACAAACACACATTATCTGGTTAACCTGGATCAGACAACACCTGAATATTACAAATGACAGTCTCAGCTCCCATTTCTTGTCCCAGATAAACAGGCCTTGAGAACAACCAGTAATCTTTCAGTAAGCTTAAAAAAGCGTGAAAACATGTGACAGTTAATTGAATTTCGGAGAATTCAGTTTCTTCTGAGAAATGCGAGAAAAACCCTAATTCCTGATTTACTGCCATAGGAGAAAATCTGTCTGATTGATTCCTGAGCCAATCTTGAGCATCTGAGAAAACCCTAGGGCTGTGCCTTTTTTTTGTGAAAAATGGGAGGGCAAATTTTGGGGTACAACACCAGGTTCATTTCCCATTTAACTGCTACTTGTGAGCCAATCTTCAAACTCCTGAAGAAATATCAAGTGGTAAAGTGGAATGATGAATGCCAGACCACCTTCGAGAGAATAAAGAAATACCTTCAAGAGCCTCCAATTCTGATGCCTCCGATTGAAGGAAGACCTTTGATAATGTACCTAACAGTGCTAGATAATTCAATGGGGTGTGTTCTTGGGCAACATGACGAGTCTGGTCGAAAAGAGCACGCAATATACTACCTTAGCAAAAAGTTTAGCGACTGTGAAACAAGATACTCACTGCTCGAGAAAACTTACTGCACCTTGGCATGAGCTGCTCGTCGACTGAGACAGTATATGTTGACCCACACCACTTTGTTGATATCTAAGATGGATCTGATCAAGTACATCTTCGAGAAGTCCGCTCTCTCTGAAAGAATATCAAGATGGAAAATGATCTTGACTGAATACGATATCCAATACACGACCCAGAAAGCAATCAAGGGAAGTGTACTAGCTGATCATTTGGATCATCAAGTTGTGGATGACTACCAATCCATGAACTTTGAATTACCGGATGAGAACATTATGTTAGTGACTGACTGTGAAGAACCTGGACCGAATGAAGGACCCGAGGAAGGATCCCGATGGACTATGGTTTTTGATGGAGCCTCCAATGCACTCGACAATGGCATCAGTGTTGTAATCATATCTCCCGAAGGCTGTCATACTCCTTTCACGGCCAGATTATGTTTCAATTGTACCAACAACATGGCGGAGTATGAAGCATGCATCATGGGTCTCAAAGCTGCTATTGATCTGAGGATCAAGTTCTTGAGCATTTTTAGGGATTCAGCCTTGGTAATAAGTCAAATCAAAGGGGATTGGGACACGAAGCACCCGAATCTCATCCCTTATAAAGAACATATGCTGACATTGCTTCCACACTTTGAAGAGGTCAAATTTGAACATTTCCCACGAGAAGAGAATCAGTTAGCGGACGCGCTAACTACTATGTCGTCTATGTTCAAGGTCAAGTGGGACAACGAAGTTCATCGGATCACTATTGAGAGGTTGGAAGAACCAGCATACTACTATGAGATTGACACTGAAGAGGTAGCTGACAAACCTTGGTTCCACGAAGTGAAAAAGTATCTTGAGGCTCAAAAGTATCATGAGGAGGCGTCTGTCAATGATAAGAAGTTTCTGAGAAGGTTCACCACAAAGTTCTTCCTCAGTAATGGAATCCTCTACAAGCGCAACCACGACTCTACTTTACTTCGGTACATAGATAAAAACGAAGCAGAAAGGATATGGTAGTTTTACACGGAGGTACCTTTGACACCTACTCTAGTGGACACACCATGGCTAAAAAGATCCTACGGGAAGGATACTATTGGTCCACTATGGAAGCAGACTGTTATCATCATTCCCGAACTTGTCATAAATGCCAGATCTATGCTGATAAAGTGCATGTACCTCTGGTTCCTTTGAATGTCTTGATGGCTCCCTGGCCCTTTGTAATGTGGGGAATTGACATGATCGGAGAGATTAGACCTACCGCTTCCAATGGGAATCGCTTCATCCTAGTGGCCATTGATTACTTCATGAAGTGGGATGAGGCTACCTCTTTTGCTACTGTTATCAAGAATGTTGTGGCGCAGTTTATCAAGCATAACCTGATTTGTTGGTATGGTGTGCCAGAGAGAATCATCACGGACAATGGTACAAATCTCAACAATACTATGGTCATCGAACTCTGTAAACAATTCAAAATCCAACATCATAATTATTCCCTTACCGGCCGAAGATGAATGGCACTGTGGAGGCTGCTAATAAGAACATTAAGAAAATCATACAGAAGATGATAGTGACATACAAAGACTGGCATGAAATGTTACCATTTGCTCTTCATGGTTATCACACCTCAGCACGAACGTCAACAGGGGCAACACCTTATTCTCTGGTATATGGTATGGAGGCTGTCCTACCTATTAAGGTCGAGATCCCTTCTTTAAGGATCATGAAGGATACAAGCTTGAATGAAACCAATTGGATCCAGACTTGACTTGATCAACTGAATCTGATTGATGAGAAAAGGCTTATTACTGTCTGTCATGGTCAGATATACCAAAAATGAATGATCAAGGCTTTCAATAAAAATGTCAGACGTCAAGTGTATAAAGTGGGTGATCTAGTAATCAACCGCATCATACTACCACAAGGTGATTTTAGGGGCAGATGAACTCCCACGTACGAAGGGCCATTTGTGATCAAAAGCATATTTTCGGGTGGAGCCATGATTCTGACCACCATGGATGGTGACGACCTTCCTCACCCTGTTATTGCAGACATAGTGAAAATATACCACGCATAAATAAAGACCTGCTAGGTTGACTGGCCTAGAAAAAAATTAGGGATAAATACAAAAAATCTGTACACCCAGCAAGTCGAAAACCTGCAAAGGCGACTTGGGCAAAAAAGGGTATCCCGGTGGACTCAAAACCTAAAAGGGCGGTCCAGGAAAAAGTTAGGGATTCGAAGCGTATCACTATGTCCCATTGGATCACCTTGCGTCCAGATTTTAGTATCAACTATCAAGCTCAAATGGTACCGATCAATCCAGTCAGTTTCAGACAAATAACAAAGTGATGAGATGCTCGAAGACATAAGGGGAATAGCAGAATTGAAACTCAATGTGGTTGTTACACATAGCTTTTTTCTTCTTTTTGTATACTATTTTGTATAGTTCACTCTTTACGGCTGCGTTCTCCTACAATAACGTCAGCCTCTTTGTACAAAATGCCTGTTATAAGCAAACTTAAAAAAAAATCAATACAAATCATTTCTTTGAAAGTACAAAACTGTTTGTTTTTCTTTTTCTGTTTTGTTTTGCAAAAAACGTCCAATGACTTATTCTTGACATATGCATTTGAATATGATTACTATTTGCATAAGAAACAGAAAGACAGTTGATCATGACTTTAAGGAACGAGGAAAAGTCTAAAAAACCATTTTAGTCCCGACAGTTACTCCTTCCAACAGGTACAGGGGCATAGACAGTCTTGATACGAAGTCACCATTACATACGACCCCATGACATCTATGTTCCCCACAAAGTAGAAACAACCAAAGTTTCGATCTCTCTTTCCCCAAGCAGGAATTATCTCCTCCAGCAAAGTTCCTTCAGAGAGCTGAAATCTGTGTTCCCCAGCCGAGCTTTGTAATCTTAAACATGTCATAAAACCTCCTCCCGAGTAGAGTTTATTTCTCTAACAACAGAAGTTTAGGCTCCAACAGAGTTTATTTCTCTACATCGGTAAAATCTTCTAACAGAGCATCTTCCTCTCCACATAGTTATTCTCAAGCAGGGTCAATCCCCAACAGAACATCCTCAAACAGGAAGAGGGAATCCCCGACAAATCATATCCATTCATCATCCCCAGCGGAAATGAAAGTATTCATCTTTACAATACTCTTCAGCAGAAGTCTGGGATTTGCTTCCCTAGACTGGGAAATAACGCAATAGCATCCCATATTCATACATCATGGTATGCACATACACATCGCATACAGTATAATCTCATTTATTTTGAGAACATCATCACAATGCATTTCATACATCATGAGATTGCATACAACTAACTCTTTGCCTTTTTCAGGGAAAAGATCAAATCAACAAACACCGCTACTTATGTGGCCTGGTAGTCTTCTCAAAAGCTACATCAGCTGAAAGGCTATTTCAACATCTTCCTCATAACGAAGTTCTCAAAAGACCTTCTCTGGTTCAGTCAGATTGACACTAAGATCTCTCTGATTCCTATTCCAATTGAAGATATTCCAAGACTTTTGTCTGGTTCAGTTGAATCGACCCTAAGATTCTTCTGATTTCCATTCCAGTCAAAGTTAATTAAAGACCTTCTCTAGTTCAGTCAAATCGACACTAAGATCTCTCTAATTCCTATTCCAGTTGAAGATATTCCAATACTTTTGTTTGGTTCAGTTGAATTGATGCTAAGATTCTCCTGATTTCCATTCCAGTTAAAGTTAATTAAAGACCTTCTCTGGTTCAGTCAGATCAACACTAAGATCTCTCTGATTCCTATTCCAGTTGAAGATATTCTAAGACTTTTGTCTGGTTGGGTTGAATCGACCCTAAGATTCTTCTGATTTCCATACCAGTCAAAGTTAATCCAAGACCTTCTCTAGTTTAGTCAGATCGACACTAAGATCTCTCTGATTCCCATTCTAGTTGAAGATATTCCAATACTTTTGTCTTGATCAGTCAGATCGACACTAAGATCTCTCTGATTTCCATTCCAGTCAAAGTTAATCAAAGACCTTCTCTGGTTCAGTCATATCGATACTAAGATCTCTCTGATTCATTGTCTAATTGAAGATATTCCAAGACTTTTGTTTGGTTCAGTTGAATCAATCCTAAGATTCTTCTGATTTCCATTCCAGTCAAAGTTAATTCAAGATTTTCCTCTGGTTCAGTTAGACCGATACTAAGATTCTCTGATTCCTATTCCAATTGAAGATGATCCAAGACCTTTTTCTGGTTCAGTTAAATCTACACTAAGATTTTTCTGATTCTTATCCAGCAAAGATAAATCAAGACCTCTGCTGTTTGAGAAACTACAAAGCCTGGAGTATGACCAAATAACAGTTTAATCTCATTTCCCCAGTAAGTTGTTGTGAAGCCTGGAATACGACCAGATAGCAGTCAGCCTTATCATCCTCAACAAATCACTGCGAAGCCTGGATCCTGACTAGATAGAAGTTCGCTTCCGCCTCTTCAGTCAAGAGATGACTCCCCAGTAGAGTAATGGACAACCGAAGCTCCTAGACTCTATTCCCCTAAAAAAACATTCCCCAGCGGACTCCTCCTCAGACAGCAGGAACAGGAATCCCCACAAAGAGAATTCTTATGAAGTCAGCATCTATTTTGGATGGCATCTTTAAGCCCATCTCCAACGACTCTCCGGCATACTCCTTAGATGGCATCTTTAAGCCTATCTCCAACGGTCTCACTTTGGACGACTGTAAATTTCTGGGCACTCTAGTGTTCAATCATCTTCCACATTCAGATCATGAAAGGCAAACAAGCCAATCAAAATCTTAAGGTTTAAGAATATTGAACAGGGGCAGCTGCTGTACCCCAAAATTTTCCCTCCCATTTTCACACAAGACATACTCCTAGAGGTTCTCAATTGCTCAAGATTGACCAAGAATAGACCAGACAATTCTCCTCCTAAGGTAATGAACCCCCAACTAGGGTTTCAATTTTCATCAAGATGGTTGAGCTCCAATAGTCTAAAATGATTCCCATGGTCCTAATATGTCTTCAAGACCATCCATTTCAAATTTCATGCCTTGCACAACAAGTTTACTAAGTCAATTGCTCAAATGCTTAAAAATCAATTGTGTCAAGTCAAAAGTCAATTGTGGCCCATGGACAGTCAAACTTCAAGATTTTTTGGGTAACATCAACATTTTGAAGTAATATCCATCATTTGATCAAGGGTTGATCATGATTCCTCAAGAAATGCTCCTAATTCATCAAAAGTCAAGAATTGCTAAATTAGGGTTTCTATAGGAAAAGTCAATTAAACTTTGACCAAGCATAACTTTCTCATACTTTATTAGAAATTTCCCTACCAAAGCTCATTTTTAAGAGAATCCAATTCCCTACAACTTCCCTTCAGCCCCCAAGATCAAGAAATGCATCATTTCAAAGATATGAGCTCAAACATTACAGGTCATTTTCAAAAAGTCAACAAAAGCCACTTTTTTCCAAGACCTTTTACATCATGATAAAACCATCAAATGCAAAATTGATAAAAAGATGGATTTAAGTAGACGTCTTGGGCTTTCCAAAAAGTACAAGATCATCATCATGAGATAAAAATTGAGCAAGTTATGGCTTTCCCAAATTGGGAAAGTTTTGGAATTTTCAAGAATGGTGCATTGAGCAAATTTGGATTTTTGAGTCAATGGCCTAACTTTTTAAGGTTCAAATATCTTCCTAAGGTCATAGAGGACCTCTAATTTTATTTTGGCATGGTCTTATATTTTCTACCCATTTTTTACATATTTATTTTAATTTATTTCAAGTAAATATAAAATAAATGGTATAAAATATTTGGAAATGGGCTTAGGCATGTGGGCTAGTGTTTTGGCTTGCTTGGAGGCTCAGGGATTCATGCAAACTTGACCAGATACATTGAACATGGAAAAATGGAATGACATATCAAGTTTGGTAATTTTTCAAAATGGTGATAATGGCTTTAAACCATGGCTTTATGGGCTTGATTCTTTCCTCATTATCTTGTCCTCTTCTTCTATGCTATAAATACATCCCTTTGGCAAGCCAAACACACGCATATACGCTGTACAAGAAGCTCTAGCAAATTTGAAAAAATTGTCCAAATCGTGAAAATCCAAACACACACTTCCAGTCTATTTCAGTCCAACCTAAGCCCTCCATCCACGCCCAAAAGTTTCCAGGAGCACGTATCAGTCTTTATTCAAGCAATATCACGCATGGAAGTACCAAACCGGAACCACCCTTTTGGTAAAAAAAATTTAAATTCGTATCTCAAGTTTTATGATGTATTGATGCTTTCTAATGTTTGATTTGTGCTCAGAATGATCTATAGGGAAAGTCTAACGTAAGGCATGCGTACTTTGAGGCCTAGGAACCACCTTGCCATTGATAAGGTTTTGAAACTGAAGAGTTTCGATTTGGGCATTACAGTGGTTTTCAGGCCAATTTAAGGCTAGAATTAGATCCAGAGCATGATTTTATGCAGGATAAGGTTTTTATTCTTGCTTTAAATTGCGTGTTTTTACAGGTAGGAGTCTTGGATGCCTGAAGAAGATGACCGGAGGTATCCTCCGACATCGTTGACTCATAGGACTCCGGCACCCATGCTTGTCTTCATTTCATTGGATGATTCAAAACAACGTGCGATTTATTTTTTATATATTTGACTTTGTTTTTTTTATATATAATACAATGCGTTTGTTCTTATACATGAATGGATTAGCAGCTCGGTTGGTGAAGGGATCGTTTGTGAAAGGAAGAGACCTGGGTTCGATACCCAGGTCTGAATTTTGTTTTTATTCATTAACATTTCTCTTTTACAGGTTTTTTGTTTGAGCAAGTTGGGCCTTCCTTTGGGCCTAGCAAAAATTCCAACAGCACCCCCCTCTTTTACTATTCAGCCTGGCCCATTTCTCTTGTTTTTATTTTATTTTATTTCTTTATTTCTTTTAATTTATTTTCAAAATAATTTTTTATTTAATAATAAAAATCACAAAAATTAGGATTATATTTTTTTAATTAAATAATTAATTTCTTAAATTAATCTATAACTATTTTAACCATTTTTTTCTTTAATTAAAATTGAATTACAACTTAGGATTTAATTTAGGTTTGATCATTTTATTTTCATAATAAAAACTAAAAAAAGAAGAGAACTTAGACTATTTCTTAATTAATTTTTAAATAGACTTTAGGATGTTCATTTTAAGTATTTTCCTAAATAAAAAAAAAAGACTTTCATTTACTGGGTTTTTTTAGACGTAATATTTCATTTCGCGCATTATTTTCATTCTCGTATTTTATATAAATATTGTAACTGCTTATGGTTGTAATAATTTAGGATTTAAATTTCCGCACTTTTAATTCTACACTTTATTTTCTTGCACCTCTTTTATGTAAATGTCCCGAAGCCCTGTAATAGCGTATGAACTTTTACTTCTCACTTTGTATTTTCTTACCTGCTTGTATATAAACTGTTAGTAACTTAGGCGTGCATGAGAAAGATAAAATCAATTAATCAGTAGATAACTAATTGCAAGACAAATATAACTGAAATAAACACGCTTCTCACACTTGCATCCTTAGGGTATTCCTCACTTGGTTGCCTTTGGAAATGGCCATGTCCGTCAAACGTAGGGATATCTTAGCAAAGACCCACGATTCTAAAGTCATCATAAAGATCATGGTCCCTTAACGTCCCTCGAGTTGCCAGCGAGAAAATGATCTTGTCCCTCGATGTTGCCTATATGATGACAGTCCCTTAGAATGCTAAGATATCCTTACATGTTGCCTTCAATGACCATAACGTCTCTTTCGATAAGTACCTCAACATCCGACGATAGGGATACCTACTCACTAATAGTAGGATAGCACTATCTAAAGGAAAGGAGGAAAATAATGTCCTTTTTCTAGTAGGTAGATAATTGTTAGGTACTTGCTCAAACCTGAACTTTTTCACACTTACACACTTTTTTAAAAAAAAATCTTTTCAAAAACGCTTTATCACACTCTTGAGGATTGATACAAGAGTTACCATAAACAAACAAAAATCTTTCAAAACACACAAACACAAACAATTTTCAAAAATGAGCAAGTACCTAAGAGCCCGTGGAAAACCACATATGGAAAGGGTGCTAATACCTTCCCTTTCGATAATCTACCCCTCTTACTCAGAAAAATCTCGAAAAAAAGGTCTTTTTCTGTTCTTTTCACCCTTTCCTTTGTTAGATAAAAGAAAAGTCGGTGGAGACTCTTGCTTGCCACGATATTTGCGAACAAAAAATGAAAACCAGTATAAACAGTTGGATATGCCACCGTATCACACCATGGTTTTAGGATTGACATACTTTTGCTAAAACATGGTTCTATACTGATGTTGATCAAGATGTTTCAGCATTCTTATCAAATGTCGTAACAACTTTGCTATTATGAGTTTTTCAGCCAGATGTCGAAGCAGATGTCATGACATATAGGTCTGGTACAACAGGCCCTGCTATTTTAAATCTTGAAAGATTTGATTTGATTATGTGATATTTCTTTTCGATATATATTATTAAATTTTGCAGGTAAATAAAATTTAATCTGGAACAAGTTTTATATCTCCAGCTGTACAATAGTTACTAAGTTGGGCCTTGAGACAATTTAGAAAACATTATATTGTTTATTCCAAGATTTAAGGAGATTTTGCTGCACAATTGGTGCATCATTCAGCTTATGGATCAAGAAATATCTGGATGCATATTTTGAAGCCCATGGACTCCAAAGGTGTATTTAAAGAGAAGACCTAACCTAATGTAATCGAATCTTTCAATAATTTGTAAAGTAGAGGAAGTTTAGAGTCTTAGGTTTTGAGAGTCTCTTGTATAGTTGTAAGTCACCTTGTATCTTTTGATACTTTTGGTAGGTAATGTTATCACTCAGAAACCTTTAGGTAATTAGTTGAGTATTGTTATCACTCTTGAAGCTTTGAAGCAAGAGAGTTAAGTTTTGTATTGGAAGTGTAATCTTCTTATTGGGTTGTTTTTTATACAGTCACTGGGATTGGGACTGTTAGATATCACTGAGTTTACTTAGGGAGTGAAATGGTGATTTCTCATATCTAGATGATGATTTCTAGGTAGAAGTTGCACTGGGTAGGGATTAAGTGAGAAGTTCTAAACTGTGATTGTTTAGGCTTTGAATTAATACTTTTGATAGTGAATTTCCTTCCTGGCTTGGTAGCCCTCAAATGTAGGTGATGTTGCACCGAATGGGTTAACAACTCTATGTGTTATTTATCATTATGTAATTTAGTTTCAGTATTACTTGCATCTTGATAAATATGTTAAATCTGTCAACATATTGTAACATATGCAGTGACATTGTTATGATGTTAGGACATCAGTATTTAACATGTGTTACTTGTACCAGAATTTCAATTGGTATCCGAGCAGACTCCCAGGTCTATTGGATGAGCTTCAGGGAGTATTTTACTGGTACTACTGTTCTTTTTGGAAGACTGGAGTGATAAAATTTTGTTTATCAATAAACAATAGAACTTGAAGAGTTATTAGGATAAGGGATTCCTGGTTCTGAAGAGATAAAGGGGAATAAGTTGAGTTGACTCTTTGTCACTCTGAAATTATCAACTTCATGTTCTACAAAATTGGTAAGTTCTCTGCATCACTTGTATTGTAGCTATTGTACCCCAAAATTTGCCCTCTCAACTCTCAAGGGTTTTCTCACAAAGATTCTTAGGATTCAGGCTTGCATAAGTGCTTTGGGATTTTCCAGTGCCAAGATTAAGAGGAAACTGTCAAAAATGGAGAAAACAGATAAAAATAACATTTTGACAAATTTGGAGGAAGACAAGTCTCCTTCAATTTGGCACCCTTCGATTGACTTTTGGCCTCTTTCGATTGCTCAAATTGGCTGCTAGCGTGCCTCTTTCGTTTGGGGATGTGACTTCTTCTTGCAGGCTTTGTTTGTGTCTTTTGTTGCCTGCATGCTTGCTTTGAAAACCAATTTTTGCTGCCACAAGTGCCCCGTGCAGGGCAAGCCTTTCGATTAGACAAGTATGCTGCCTGCATGCTTGCAATCGAAGGCCATGACCTGTTGGCCACATATACCCCCTGCAAGGAAAAGTATTCGTTTAGACACAAGTTCATGCATGCAAGTATTTGTTTGGGCACTCACCTGCTATGTGCCTGCATGCTAACTTCAGTTGAGCAAGGGCCTCATGCCACTTGGATTACATATTTCATTTTGAACTTAAAGCCGCCTTCGAATGCAAGTTTAGGTACATCCTTCATTTGGATTTGAAACCTCTTTCGAATTTGGATATTTGGGCCTCTTACATGCACCTTTCGTTTGGCCACATGTGACCCCTAGAAAACAAACCTTCGATTGGACAAAAGTACCTGCATGAAAAGCTTCGATTGGAATGTGGATCCCCTTCGAATCAGTTTGCTTCGAATCCAAGCTGAGCCATTCGAAGCAGTTTTTGTTTGAAGCAAATCTGAGGAAAATCTCATGACCAGCTACTTGACAGGCTATGTGTTGTACCCCAAAATTTTCCCTCTCACATATCAAGAATTTTCTCACAAGATCTCCCTTGACTCAAGACTGCACTAGGGTTGATCAACTCAAGACACCTCCTTAAGCACTGATGACCAAAATTAGGGTTTGAGTTTGCACAAGGATTTTTGAACTTTCTATGCCCCATATGGTTTTCATGGATCATTATGGACCCCTAATATTACTCATGTCAAGTTTTAAGCTTTGAATCATATTTTTGATAAGTCAATTGAGCAGTTGACCTAAAAATCAGCTGTATTGGGAAAAAAGTCAACTATGGCCAATTTAGAATCAAACTTCATAATTTTTGACCCACATCAACATTTTAAACTCGTATGTATCATTTGATCAAGTTTGTACCATAACTCCTCAAGAAATTTGATCAAATCTCCAAAAGGGCAAAATGGTCAAAATTAGGGTTTTGACTGGGAAAGGGAAATTTCTGATTTTTGACCTAGAAAATGGTCAATTGGATTAAGACATGATATCGAGAGTCCAATTGCATCATTTTTACCTAATAACATGGTTTAAAACATTGCAAGTCCATTGGATTGATAGATGAATTTTTCAGTCAACTGTATACTGAAAAGTCAAACTTTGACTTTTTGGTCAAATTCAAGTTCCATAGATCACAATTCATCAAAACATGTCAAAATATGAAACTTATTCATCAAGAAATCAAAAAGTCAAGATTTCATTTTGAAAAGTCAAAATTTCTAAACTTCGAAAATTTTCTAAGTGTTTTCTTATTTTTTCATAACTTTGAGCAATATTTTCACCATGTTACAAGATGATTCAAGAGAAACTTCCAACATGAAAGTTGTAGATCTCCATGAAATATACAACTTTTATTCACACAACTTCTCCAAAAAGTACTTGGATCTCAAGTTATAATTTTAAGAACATGTGGTCATGAAACAAAATACTTAGTGAAATTTTGCCCTAATTTGGTCAGGATTTTGACCCAACTTCATGGCACTTTTTCATATAGTTCCAAGGAGAATATTCAAAATTAATTCAAAGACGGGTTGTAGAGAACATTACAAGCTTTCCAAAATGTCCAAGAACTCCTTGAGATCATTCTTGAGTAGGGAGAATCGAAGAGATGGAGTTAGGGTTTTATCACTTTAATTACAAGTCATTTTAGTGATGAACAAAATTCAAATTCAAAGGTATGCTGCATTAACTCTACTTTGCAGGCCTCAAACTTGTTAGGCACTCCATAATTAATGGTGTACACAGCTGTTAGAGGCCTCACTTCAAGCATTCAATGCATGGAGATGCTTTATATCCATTTTTGGAAGAAAGGTTACATTGCCATTTTGATAAATTGACTTTTTGTATAAAACTTGTTCTTGAGCCTTGCACTTATTCTCTTCTGATCAACATGTCCTATAATTCATGAGAAATGTTTCAAACACTTACAATCATCCAGCCCATGCTTGTACTACACATTGAAACTTGGTTTCCCTCATTTCTTTAAAATCAAGTAACCGAGCCAAAAGCTTGTAACTTGTACTTATGACTTGCCAATGCACTCCAATCCTTTTACTTATATATAGGCAAACTATTTACCACAAATACAAAAAAAATGCTCAAGCCTTGACAAAACCTAGAACTCATAATCACACTTCACACTTCCATTTTCACACAAACTGACCAAAAACTTAAAACTCATAATCTACTCGTGCGTTTCTTGGCATTTTGGTTTCTAAAGTTTCTAAACATCATATAGAGTTGATCCCACACCCTGTTATAGAACTGTAACACCATTAACATCATCCTCAATTTCCAAAAACAAAGCTTTGCACATTGACTTCTCCAGACCATTTCAGCCATCCACTGCTCAAGCTAAGCATTACATTAGCTTCCTGGGACCTCAAGGAAGCTAACCTGATCATCACCATCACTTGAAACAAACTCAAACTCAAAACACGATTTCCAGTTTTGAGGTAAGTTTTCTCAACTTTGAACTCTTCATACAGGCATCATCAATAGTTTATTTGTGAACAAAACATGTAGATATCATTGCCCTGAAGCTAACCATTTCCATAGTTTCCATTAATTTTGCTTGAGCTTAGAGAATTTTGAAACTGAAATTTCTGAGATTTTTAGGGTTCAGATTAGGGCCATTAAAATTCATGATTATCTTTGATCTATAGTTTTAATGCTTTACATTTCTGAAACCGTGAGAAAATTTTCTACAAGTTTCATGTTTACAGTTTTCATTTTTGATGAGAAATGAGCAAGTTACAGTTGGTTTGGCTGGAGGTTGAAGATGAAGTCATCAGGGCGTGTTTTGCCTTACATATTTATTGATTTTCCTATGTTAACGGATGTATAGCCACCCCAGTGGTAGAAACGCGCGCATGTAACCTTTGGGACCTGGGTTCGAGCCCCAGTGGTACCCTTTTAATTTTTTCACATATTTTCTTTTCTGATTTTTGTCTTTTTGGCAGGCGCTGGGCCTCTTTGGGCCTGACTTGTTTTTTTTTTTGCTAGCTAACCCCCTGCAGGCTGTTTGCACCCTGGCCTAAGTTTATTTATTTTTCTTTTTATTTTTATTTTTATTCATTTCATTTTTATTCTCTTAAATATTTTTCCTAATATTAAAAAATCACAAAAAATAGATTTTTATGTTAACTTAGTTTATTTTATTTTTCTCACAAAAATATATTTTATTTAACTACACATTATTTATTTTTGTGGACTAGTCTTGTAAATTAAATTAAAACTAGGTTAGTATTTATTTTCTCTTTACACCTATTAAAATATATTATGTTAATATAAAAAAAGGCTAAAAATATTTTATAACACTATAAATATTTTTAAGACAAAAATATAAAAAAAAACACTTTTCTCATAAACTTATTTTCTTTAACTAATAGATCTAGGGTTTTGTTTAAAAATCTTTTCTTAAACAAATTTAGGGTTTACCTTTTTTTATTAATTATTTTCTTTAACTAATTAGGTTAAGACAAAATCCTTTTCTCTAAAGAAATCCAAACAAATATCCATTTACTTCACATTTTATATTTTTGTACATTTATTCACTTTTGTACTGTAAGTGTTTGGTTGTTGGCATTTTTTTTTGATAAAACCAGTTTTGTGAATGTCATGACTGATGTCATAACATTCTGGGATACAAGGTACATTCTGCAGAAAAAGAATGTCATACAGGAGCTACTCAATATGAGTGTTTAGCTGATCATTAAGCAATGATCATATTTATTGCATTCTACCAAAATCAGTGAACATGATTCTTGTTGTCATAACCAATGTTAAGACATCCTGTACTGATCTAACATTTGTGCAGATTTGTTATTCCTGAGAATTTTTAGGAATCTGGTTTATACAGTCCAAATCAGATACTTACGTGGACATTAGGTTAACTCTGCTTAACCCTAATCTGGTTGTTAAAGACCTATGACCAAGTCTTGAGGTTAACTCTAATTAACCCTAGCTATTTTCGTGGAAGCCCTAACTGAAGAATAACTGCCTATATATTCCTCATGAAGACTGTTGGTGAAGGACACTTTTTGACAGAAGATCAATAAGGGATTGTATAGTTGTAACTACTGTGAGCCAAGCAAATATCATTGTGATAATTGACTTGGAGTAGGATTTGATTGTAAGGGTTGTGTATCACTCAAAGCTTTGAAGCACAAGTGTTTGTGTCACTTGATTAAAGCTTTGAAGTGAAGTCAAGTTAGGGTTGTGTATCACTCAAAGCTTTGAAGCACGAGTGTTTGTCACTTGATTAAAGCTGCGAAGCAAAATCAAGTGTGTGTACTGAAGAATATCTTCATAATTTCATTAATCAATAGTTTAGTATCACTGCTGTGATTGAGGGGGAGTGAGTAGGAACTCAGGTTTAAGTTGAACTTAGATTGAAGTTGCATTGGGTAGGTCTTAAGTGAAGGAGATAAACTGGTTGGTTTATTCCTAAATTAATATCTCTTATAGTGCATTTCCTCCCTGGCTTGGTAGCCCCCAGAGTAGGTGTTGTTACACACTGAACTGGGTAAACAATTGATTGTGTTCTTTATTGTTTTTAAAATTACTGTCTTGAAGTGTGTCAGATACGGTGTCATAACATTCACTGTGACATTGAGTATCTGTTTCCAGAATTTCAATTGGCATCAGAGCAGGCACCCTGCCTGTCTTACTGGGTGAGATCTAGGGATATTATTTTCTGGCGCTATGGACAAAGAAGGAGGATTTGGGAACAGACCACCCATTCTGGATGGATCAAATTATGACTACTGGAAACCTCGTATGATTGCCTTCTTAAAATCACTGGACAAAAAGGCTTGAAGAGCTGTTGACAAAGGATGGAACCATCCCACCATAACTGGGAAAGATGGGACAACCAGTCTGAAGCCTGAGGAAGAATGGAGCAAAGAAGAAGATGAGTTAGCCCTGGGTAACTCCAAAGCATTAAATGCCTTGTTCAATGGAATTGATAGAAACATATTCATACTAGTACATCAATGTGAACTGGCCAAGGATGTTTGGGACACTCTCAAAACTACCCATGAGGGCACATCCAAAGTAAAAATGTCAAGGCTTCAGATGCTGACTACCAAATTTGAGAACCTAAGGATGATGGAAGATGAGACCATTCATGAGTTTCACATGAACATCTTGGAAATTGCCAACACCTCAGGAGCATTGGGAGAAAATATGTCAGAAGAAAAGCTGGTGAGAAAGATTCTCAGATCCTTGCCTAAAATATTTGCAATGAAGGTGAATACTATAGAGGAAGCTCGGGATATCTGCAACTTGAAGGTTGATGAACTCATTGGGTCACTTTAGACCTTTGAGATGGGGATCAGTGAAAATGTAGACAAGAAAAACAAGAGCATAGCACTTATATCTAATACTGAAGATGAAAACAAGGAGGATGAAGAAGAAAATATTTCAGAAGCTATAGCCATGCTTGGAAGGTAGTTCAACAAACTCATCAAGAGAATGGACCCAAAGTCAAGGTCAAATGTCAAGAACATTCCCTTTGACATTAACAGATCCTATGGCTCCAGCAGAAGACCAAAGTCTGAAGAGAAGGGAAATCAAAGCAAAGGAATCCAATGCCATGGATGTGAAGGATATGGGCACATTCAAGCTGAATGTCCTACCTTTCTTAAGAAACAAAAGAAAGGAATGTCTGTTACTTGGTCTGATTGTGACTCAGAAAGTAATTCTGAAGAAGAATCTGCCAAACTAGTTACTGCACTAACTGGTATTTGTAACTCTGATAGTGACTCTAGTGATGAGGAAGTGACATTTGAAGAACTGGCTGACTCCTACAAGAAGTTATGTATCAGAAGTGCTGAAGTCTGTCAGCAAAATGAGAGACAAAAAAAACTCATAGTAAAGTTGGAGGCTGAGAAGAAGGCATGCACTGATACTATAAGTCATCTCGAAGGTGAAGTTCAAATGCTAAACTCAAAACATGACCAGATGACCAAATCTGTCAAGATGCTGACAAATGGAACTGACAAATTAGAAGAAATCCTTCAGATTGGACAAAATATGGGAAACAAGTCTGGTCTAGGATTTGTGGCAGCAAAGAAATCTATTGTAGACAAGAAGAAGATCAAGCCTGATAAACAAATGTCAAAGCAGATGTCACAACATAACACTCAACATCGAGAACAGAGAAATATGAAGAAAAAGTATTAAAGATGGAGATGTCATCATTGTGGGAGGTTTGGTCACATAAAGCCATTCTGCTTCAGATTATATGGATATCCTAATCAGACCTCAGTTGTCAAACCTAAGTCTAACAAGGCACCATATACTCAACAGTGGAAGAAAAAGTCTGCAGCCCTGATAGCTCACACCTCCCTTAGAGTCTCTGCAAAGGAAGACTGGTACTTTGACAGTGGATGCTCTAAACACATGACTGGAATCAAGAGTCTTCTAAATAATGTTAAACCTCATACTACTAGTTATGTGACTTTTGGAGATGGTGCTAGAGGAGAAATCAAAGGAGTTGGAAACTTGGACTACCCTGGAGTTCCAAACCTAAATGAAGTGTTGTTGGTAAAAGGCTTGACTGCTAATCTCATAAGTATCAGTCAATTATGTGATCTAGGATTCAAGGTCAACTTCACCAAGTCTGAATGTCTTGTAACTAATGAAAAACAAGAAGTTGTAATGAGAGGAGTCAGATCTAAAGACAACTGTTACTTATGGGAGTCTGAGAACACTAATTATTCTTCTGTGTGCTCTATTGCCAAAGAAGAAAAAGAAGTGAAACTGTGGCACCAAAAACTTGGTCATTTACATCTAAGAGGAATGAAAAGGATTATATCCCTGGAGGCAGTCAGAGGGATTCCAAGGCTTCAAATTGATGAAGGGAGAGTCTGTGGTGAATGTCAGGTTGGAAAGCAAACTAGAATGTCACATCCAAAGAAAAGACATCTGACCACCTCTAAGGTGCTAGAACTTCTACATATGGATCTGATGGGACCAATGCAGGTGGAAAGTCTTGGTGGAAAAAGATATGCCTATGTTGTTGTGGATGATTTTTACAGATTCACCTGGATTAACTTCATTAGGGAAAAGTCTGATGTATTTGAAGTATTTAAGGAACTGTGCAAAAGAATTCAAAGAGAAAAAGAAGGATGCATTGTCAGAATCAGAAGTGATCATGGCAAGGAATTTGAAAGCAATAAGTTTGATGAGTTCTGCTCCTCAGAAGGAATTAATCATGAATTCTCTTCACCCATAACTCCTCAACAAAATGGAGTTGTGGAAAGGAAAAACAGGACTATACAGGAATCTGCCAGAGCAATGATACATGCCAAAAGACTTCCTATTCATTTTCGGGCTGAAGCTATGAATACAGCCTGTTATGTCCATAACAGGGTCACCTTGAGAAAGGGAACATCATCCACCATTTATGAACTTTGGAAAGGAAGAAAGCCTACAGTGAAGTACTTCCATGTCTTTGGAAGAAAATGCTATATTCTTACAGACCGTGAACAAAGGAGAAAGATGGACCCTAAAAGTGATGAAGGAATATTCCTAGGATACTCTACCAACAGCAGATCATATAGGGTATTCAATTCCAGGACCAAAGTTATGATGGAATCTATAAATGTCATAGTTGATGATTACCATGAGGAAACAAATGTCCCATATGATGTTGAGACATTCTTTGAGACCTCAACTCAAAAGGATGATGTTCCTAAAACTACTTCATCAGAGTCTGAATCAAAGGAAGCTAACAAAGACCCTTCCATCAGAATTCAGAAAGATCATCCTAAGGAACTCATCATAGGAGATCCTAACAGTGGAGTCATTATAAGATCTAGAGAAATCATCACAAACTCTTGCTTTGTATATAAGATTGAACCAAGAAATGTTAAGGAGGCTTTAACTGATGAATACTGGATTGGATCAATGCAAGATGAATTGAACCAATTCAAGCAACATGAAGTATGGGAGTTAGTTCCTAGACCAGGGGGAACAAACATCATTGGCACAAAATGGATCTACAAGAACAAATCAGATGCTGAAGGAGTTGTCACCAGGAATAAGGCAAGACTTGTTGCTCAAGGACACACTCAAGTTGAAGGGGTTGATTTTGATGAGACTTTTTCTCCTGTAGCCATACTGGAATCAATCAGACTCCTATTGGGAATTGCTTGTCTCCTTAAGTTCAAGCTATTTCAGATGAATGTAAAGAGTGCCTTCCTTAATGGGTACTTAAATGAGGAAGTATATGTGGAACAACCTAAAGGATTTGTGGATCCAAACTGCCCTGATCATGTCTACAAATTGAGGAAAGCTTTATATGGCCTGAAACAAGCTCCTAGAGCCTGGTATGACAGGTTGACAAAATTCCTCTCTGACAAAGGATACAGGAAAGGAGGCTTGGATAAAACTCTTTTTGTCAAAAATGAAGGAGGAAAGATAATGGTAGCTCAAATCTATGTTGATGACATAGTGTTTGGGGGAATGTCAGATAAAATGGTTAAACATTTTGCTGACCAGATGCAAGCTGAATTTGAAATGAGCCTCATGGGAGAATTGACCTACTTTCTTGGACTGCAAGTCACACAGATGGAAGACTTAATTTTTCTGTCTCAAAGCAAGTATGCAAAGAACATTGTCAAAAAGTTTGGAATGGAGAATGCCAGTCACCAAAGGACTCCTGCACCTACTCATTTAAAGCTGTCCAAAGATTCAAGTGGGGTTAATGTGGATCAAAGCTTGTACAGAAGCATGATAGGAAGTCTGCTATACTTAACAGCCAGCAGACCTGACATTGCTTTTGCAGTTGGAGTATGTGCAAGATACCAGGCTGAACCCAAAGTAAGTCATGTCAACCAAGTGAAAAGAATTCTGAAGTATGTGAGTGGAACTTACAACTATGGCTTGCTGTACTCTCATGGATGTGAACCAACTCTGTCTGGTTACTGTGATGCTGATTGGGCTGGAAGTGCTGATGATATAAAGAGCACCTCTGGAGGATGTTTCTTCTTGGGAAATAATCCTGTCTCTTGGTTCAGCAAGAAACAGAACTTCGTGTCTCTATCTACTGCTGAAGCTGAATACATAGCAGCTGGTAGTAGCTGTTCTCAAATGATCTGGATAAAACAAATGCTTACTGAGTATAATGTCACACAAGATGTCATGACATTGTACTGTGACAATCTGAGTACTATCAACATTTCCAAGAATCCTATTCAACATAGCAGGACCAAGCATATTGACATTAGACATCACTTCATCAAAGATCTTGTGGAGGAAAAGGCGATTAAACTGGAACATGTTGCCACTGAACTACAACTGGCTGACATTTTTACCAAGGCACTTGATGCTAGTCAATTTGAAAATATGAGGGGCAAGCTGGGTATTTGCCAACATGAAGAAATGTAGCAATTAATTTTGCTTAAAACAAGGGATGAAAGAGATTTTTTAGTTAAGTCTACTCTGATTGGGCTAATCATCTATTTCTCTATTTCTTTCCAAATTTTTAAGAAGTTGAATAGACATTCATATATCTCCCTCCTCTCGCGTTTCTGCAACAATCTCCAATCTCTCAAATGAAGATTTCACTATCGCTGTTACTTGTTTTCTAAATCACTCAAAATGTCTCAACTATCCATGTCATCATCCTCTTCAAAGGCGATTGCTTCTTCCGCATCCTCTGACAACAAACCTAGGGCAATCAAAAACTGCATGGATTTTGATGTTCTGGAGATAACTCCTCTTCGTGAACTGGCAGCTGACCCCACTAAGGTCAAGAAGCTGCGAACCAGACATGCAAGAAGATCACAAGCCTCTCCATTTGGTAAATCTTTTCAACCATCATCTTATGTTCCTCCAGAAATAGCAAATAGGGAAGGTTCTATTTATGTTCATCAAGCTATTGCTAGACTAGTCACTAGGATTCTAAATGAGAATCACTCTGTACCTGGCATTTCTGTACCTTTGAACCAAGAATCTGCTAGTCCAAATGTTGAAATGAATCCAGACGTCACTCAGAATGTTGAGACACCTGATGACAACATTAGGAAATCTCCTGAAAATCATGATGATCACCAGAACCCTACTAACAAGGATGTTGAACCCTCGGTTATTGATGTTGATGAAGAATACTCTAACAATGATTTAATTTCCAATATCAACCCTAGCATAGCTAGAAGGATGATGAACAGAAAAGGAGAGCAGGATGCTGCCAAAAGCCTCTCCAAAGAGAAGGTTACTGAAGTTGTTCATAAGAAAACCAGGTCTGAGAACAAGACTGGAGTAGAAGCTGAGAAGGATCGGAAAGCTGGATTGTCAAAAGGGAAGGGGAAGGTGAAAACTAGAGTACCTGTTGGTAGTCTCTCAAAACCTTTGAGACAACCAATAACCAAGAAAAGGAAGGACCCTGAACCCTCTGAATCTGATGAGGAATCAGAATTTGAGTTTAATGTTGAGAGCAATGTTCCAGACATTCCTCTCAGAAAGAAACTCTCTTAGAGAAAAATGCCTAAAGTCCCAGAAGTTGCCATTGACAACATCTCCTTTCACCATCCAGAAAATGCAAACAGGTGGAAGTATGTATTTCTGAAAAGGATTGCCTTGGAAAGAGAGATGAACAACAATGCCATTGAATGTAAGGAAATCATGGATCTAATCAAGACTGCTGGTCTAATGAAAACTGTGGTAAAGTTTACCAACTGCTATGAGATTCTTGTCAAAGAATTCATAGTAAATTTATCTGATAGGTGTGCTGATGGAAAGTCAGCTGATTTTAAGAGTGTGTATGTGAGAGGAAGGAAGGTAAATTTCTCTCCCTCTGAAATAAACAAATTACTAGGAAGACCTGATGATGCTTTCCCTGAGCTTGAAGTTACTGACAACCAAGTTTGTCAAACCATCATTGCAAATCAAGTCAAGAGCTGGCCCTTAAAAGGGAAGCTGAATGCAAGCAAGATGAGCATGAAGTTTTCCATTCTGCACAAAATTGGTGCAGCTAACTGGGTTCCCACCAACCATAAATCAACCATCTCCACAGGCTTGGGAAGATTTATTTATGCTGTTGGAACCAGGATAAACTTTGACTATGGCAAGTATATCTTTGATCAAACATTGAAACATGCTGGAAGCTGTGCTATTAAAGGCCCTATTGCTTTTCCCTCTCTCCTGTGTGGTATAGTCATTGCTCAGTATCCTGATATTCTAGTTGAAAAATACACTGTATGCAAAAGAGCCCTTGCTCTTGGTTTGCACTATAAGCTGTTTCAGGGAACACATGTCCCTGACGTTGTTATGACATCTGCTGAGACATCAACTGTCAAATCTCATTCCAAGAAAACTGATGTTATAGTTGTGCTGAAGGAAACCTGCAAAGAGCTTGATACAAGGAAAAGGACTCTTGAGGACCTGATTGCTAGACTAGAACAGGAGGAGAATGAAGGACAAAGAAGGGAAGAGGATGCTGATGAAGACCAGCATAATGCTGAAGATAGTGCCTCCTCGGAAGATGACAATGCTTGAAGATCAGTGTTGTTGAAAAGTTTGCTGCTGGTACCTGTTGCTGCCAAATGACTTTTTATTTTTCTCTGTGTTTTTATTATTCCTTTTGGATGACTGTATAACTTAAAAGTACAAGTATGTTTGGCCTCTTTATGGCTAAAAAGTGGGAGAAGATTTTGTGATAATTTTGGTAGAATTAGACTTGGTAGATGTTATTAAAAATTCTGCTGCTTTCTAATCTCTGATTGTTTAGGGGTTTTAGCCAAAAATTTGCCAAAGGGGGAGTTTGTAAGTGTTTGGTTGTTGGCATTTTTTTTTGGTAAAACCAGTTTCGTGAATGTCATGACTGATGTCATAACATTCTGGGATACAAGGTACATTCTGCAGAAAAAGAATGTCATACAGGAGCTACTCAATATGAGTGTTTAGCTGATCATTAAGCAATGATCATATTTATTGCATTCTACCAAAATCAGTGAACAAGATTGTTGTTCTCATAACCAATGTTAAGACATCCTGTACTGATCTAACATTTGTGCATATTTGTTATTCCTGAGAATTTTCAGGAATTTGGTTTATACAGTCCAGATCAGATACTCACGTGGACATTAGGTTAACTCTGCTTAACCCTAATCTGGTTGTTAAAGACCTATGACCAAGTCTTGAGGTTAACTCTAATTAACCCTAGCTATTTTCGTGGAAGCCTTAACTGAAGAATAGCTGCCTATATATTCCTCATGAAGACTGTTAGTGAAGGACACTTTTTGACAGAAGATCAATAAGGGATTGTATAGTTGTAACTACTGTGAGCCAAGCAAATATCATTGTGATAATTGACTTGGAGTAGGATTTTATTGTAAGGGTTGTGTATCACTCAAAGCTTTGAAGCACGAGTGTTTGTGTCACTTGATTAAAGCTTTGAAGCGAAGTCAAGTTAGGGTTGTGTATCACTCAAAGCTTTGAAGCACGAGTGTTTGTCACTTGATTAAAGTTGTGAAGCAAAATCAAGTGTGTGTACTGAAGAGTATCTTCATAATTTCATTAATCAATAGTTTAGTATCACTGTTGTGATTGAGGGGGAGTGAGTAGGAACTCAGGTTTAAGTTGAACTTAGATTGAAGTTGCATTGGGTAGGTCTTAAGTGAAGGAGATAAACTGGTTGGTTTATTCCTAAATTAATATCTCTTATAGTGCATTTCCTCCCTAGCTTGGTATCCCCCAGAGTAGGTGTTGTTACACACTGAACTGGGTAAACAATTGATTGTCTTCTTTACTGTTTTTAAAATTACTGTCTTGAAGTGTGTCAGATACGGTGTCATAACATTCACTGTGATATTGAGTATCTGTTACCAGAATTTCATGTACATTGTATCCATTTAATTTCTTGTACATTAATACCCATTCAATATGCTTGTAATAGACTAACTAGGTTTACATTTTTGCAATCTCCATTCAATTTGTATACCCCTCCCCACAAATGTTGTAATAGTGTAGTAACTTTAAATTTCACAATTTATCGGTTTTATAACATGCTAGTAATTAGGTTTTGTATCGAAAGACTAAAACCAATACCTAGAAAACCCTAATTCAAGATAAAAACAAGAATGAAAAATACACTCGCACACAAGCACCCCTAGGGTTATTTCCACTTGGTTTCCTTATACAAAATGGCCATATTACACATGTAAGGCATCTTAGCAAAAACAAAGCAAATATAAGATCATAGTCCCTCGATGACGCTATCTAAGTTGTCTTTCAAATGATCTTAGTCCCTAAAAAGAATGCTAAGATACCTTACAACATTGCTAATCATGGTTATACGATGACCCACGCCCGTCCCTTTACATCCAAAGATAGGGTTGCTTACCAAATCAATGGTAAAATAACAATTTTAAAGGAAAAAGAAAAATGAACAAGAAAGACTTTTGAGTAGGTAGAATGCTCCTAATTACTTGCTCAATTTCAAAAGAAAAAATCCTTGCTATTTTCAAAACAAACACCTACACTTTCAAAACATCTTACAAAACTTGAAAACATTTTCAAAAAGATCAAACATCTTTGTATACATTCTTACAAACAAGAATCATTACAAAGATTACCTAAACAATGGCCTCTTTACAAGATACTTTCAAAAACCACACCAAGCACAATTTCAAACAAAAGCAAGTGATCTAGCAAGTAACTAAGAGCCCATGGAAAACCATGGATGAAAAGGGTGCTAATACCTTCCCTTTTCATAATCTACCCACCGAACTCAAGAAATAATCTCAAAGGTCTTTCCTGTGCTTTTTCACCTTTCCTTTTGGATAAAATAAAAGTCGGTGGCGACTCTTGCTAACCACAACATTTACGATAAAACGCAAAACCTTCAAGTCAATTCTCCCACTGTATAACAGAACTGGCGACTCTGCTGGGGATAATTCTAAAAGTAGGGTTACCTTAGGGTTAGATCACATTTACTTGCTTGCATTGTTTGACTTGTATGCTTTACATTATGGTTCTTTATTTGGGTTTGAATCCTCTACCCGAATTTGGGATACATTATAGGTAAGTAGCAATACGTTGTGGAAACTGTACGGGGTATACCGACATGGTCTAAGCAATAGCTATGTTAGTGCGACCTATTTGTTGGTACCAATAGCCTTTGAGTTAATCAAAGAGAATACGGGGCCGCTGAGTGATGTCATGAAGCACTAATGAACTTTTAGAACCTTCATTGACCAACTTGGCCTTTAGGATGTAGTGAGATGATCGGCTCTGGTGCAGTTCGAAGTTGGTAGATACTCGATAGTACACTCATTGAGGTTTGGTTTCTTAGGATATTTCAGTCACTATTAAAGAGGCTTGTGCTGAAACAATGACCAAGGAAACAAACCAATGATATTGAGCTCCTTAGAACTCGGTTACTATTACTAGGACAGTTTGAGCCAACTAAACTTCAAGAGGGTACTTACCTATGAGACTCCATGCAAGCCTAAACCTAAGGAATTATTTGCTTTTCTTTTATATACATACTTGTACATAACATCATGAACATCATAGCATCATACACATTCACTAACCATTTCAAGGATTTTTGGATTCATCTTTGTTCTTGTTTTGTAGGACCTGGATTCTATTCGCAGGAAAACTATTCAAGTCAACCTTGTAAGGATCCCTCCACAACTTAAGGAACTAGCTTCAAGAATTCCTGAAAACTCTCCATCCACAACTTAGAGAATGTTACTATTATCGACCGTTGTGGAGAGTTCCCTAATGTCCCCTTACTTGGCATTAAGGGAGGTATCACCTGCAACCCCTATTTAGCTTTAAGACAATTTGGTTACGCCCGAAGGGATGGCCCGCATGAGATGCTAATTCAAGGTTTGGTATTTGAATACGACAATGACGATCAAGGTCTTCGCCAGAGATTTATACGAGCTTGGAGGATGTTGAACAAGGTAGATAGCAAGACTTTGGGGCATAAAAATTCCATCCCTCTTGAGCCTTACCTCAAATGGGTACGAACTCGTGCTCAGAGTCTTGTGATGCCTTATCCCTCCATTCTCCCGGTAATCATTGAGCCTGTCATGGAAGGAGATGTTCCATATACTGTCCTACATCCTGACATGCCCACCTCTCTTAAAGACCTACAAAGGGATTGGATACAACTCAAGGGGGAGCGAGATACTTTCAAAGCCCAATTCTACGCAAGCGAGAAGAAGGTTTTGGAACTCACTAAGAAACTTCATGAGGAGCAGACTCTGAATGCCTAGATCGCACCAAAGAGGATGCATACTACCTTTCTATCTTAGAGTTCTTGTATTTGTTTTGCCCAAGAAGGCATTGATGTACTCAAAGCTTTAATTTATTAATATAACGTGTGTTTCCTTTTTGTCTAAAACAAATTTGAATCTTAAGATCCTTGAAATGATTTCATATGCATTTATCATTCATCATAACATAAGCAGGTTTCTTGCAACAAGTCTCCTTATCTCTCTGCTGTTTATTTAAGTAAGACGGATCTCAAGCAAACGGTGAAGGACCTCCAAGCTCAGAATGCACTGTTCCAACAATTGTTCTTAACTCTAGCCAAAGGACAAAAAGAGTTGAAGACCTTGCTGGTTGAGGAGAAGAAAAAGAAGACGAAGAAAATAACCAGAATTCTGAACATGGGAAGAAGATTCCAAGGGCAGACAAGAAGGGTCTTAGACTTTGCAACGACATCCGGTGAGAAAGACAATCAAGATGGGAAGGGAAAGGAAACAGTTATTCAGTCTGATTCTGACGAGGAAGAGGAAGAAGAAGACTATTCTGAAGAACAATACCCTCCATCCGACGACAAGTATAAGCATCTAGAAGAACGGTTGAGTGCAATAGAAATCCAAAAAGTGTCTGGATTTGACTTTGAGGAGTTGGGATTAGTATCGGGAATTGTCATTCCTCCAAAATTCAAAGCACCTGTGTTCGCCAAATATGACAGAGTCTCATGCCCCAAAATGCATCTCCGGTCCTATGTGAGGAAAATCCAGCCTCATGCCGCTGACAAGGATTTATGGGTACATTTCTTCCAAGACAGTCTGTCTAGAACTCAACTTGATTGGTTTTATCAGTTAGAAAGAGCCAATGTTCATAACTGGGAAGATCTTGCTGCAGCCTTTTACAAACAATACCAATACAATGCTGATCTTGCACCTACCCGCAGTCAACTCCAGAGTATGGCCATGGTTTCAAGTGAAGGCTTCAAGGACTATGCGCAAAAATGGAGGGACTTGGCCGGAAGAGTTCAACCTCCCCTATCTGAAAGAGAGTTGGTAAACATGTTTTTGGGCACCTTGTCTGGTCCTTTCTTCAATCACTTAATTGGGAGTTCATCGGCAGGTTTTACTGAATTGATTTGACCGGAGAAAGGGTAGAAGCCGGGATAAAGAAAGGAAAGATTCAAAAAGATGCATCATCTGCTGTTGTAAGGAAGCCATTTATCGGAAAGAAAGAAGTGGTTGTTGAATATCCTCAGAGAAATCAAGGTAGGGCCGAACGCCGTTAAATGGTGGGGGCTGTTATGATTCCTAAACCTACGCTTGATTAGAAAAGAAACAACCAACCAATAATGGAAAGACCGGTCAGACAATTCACCAGAGTTAATATGACACTATCTCAAGTATTGCCGCATTTGTTAAGATCCAACCTAGTGGCCTTGAAAGAAGCTCCAAAGAACCCTAACACAACCTCTCCTCACTATCATCCTAATGCCCTCTGTGCATACAGTTGTACCCCAAAATTTGCCCTCCCATATTTCTCAAAACATTTCAAGAGAGGTCCTCAAATTGCTCAAGGAAGTCTAAGGGTTGACCAGACAAGCTCTCTCCTAAGACAGTCTAACTCAAATTAGGGTCTCATGTTGCATCAAGATACTTGAGTCCAAGGGATCCCAAATGCTCATCATTGTCTTAATATGTTCTCAAGATCATCCATGTCAATTTTCAAGCCTTGCAGAGGAAGTTTGTTCAGTCAATAGCTCAAAGGCCTGAAAATCGACTGTGCTAAGGCAAAAGTCAACTGTGGCCCACATATAATCAAACTTCAATATTTTTGGTCAACTTCCTCATTTTGAAGTATTATTAATCATTTGATCAAGGGTTGATCATGATTCATCAAGGACTGCTCATAATTCATCAAAATCCAAAAGTTGCTAAATTAAGGTTTTGTAGGAAAAGTCAACTCAACTTTGACCAAGAATAACTTTCTCATACTTTATTGGAAATGATCCATCCAAAACTCATTTTGAATAGGCCGCAATGCTCTACAATTCATCTTCATCTCCCAAGTTCAAAATATGTACTCACAAGAAGTTATGAATTTGGACATTATAGGTCATTTTGAAAAGTCAACAAAAACACATTTTTTGTCAAAGCTTCATACATGAACATGGAAGACTCAATTGAGATGAGGTCAAAAGGGTTGCTTATAGGACATCTCAAGATTTCTAAAAAGTCCAAGAACACCTTAAAAGAGTCAAAATTGAAGAAGTTATGCATTGGTGAAGTTGACCTTTTTTGCAAAATTGCCAAAAGTCAAATGTGCCTCAAATTGCAGTTTTTGTCAAATGGGCCTAACTTTTTGCACTTGTTTTGAGTTTGTAATATGGTCCACGAGCCCTAGCTCTTTCCACCTGCCTTTATTTTATTTTTTCTATTTATTTTGATTTTTTATTTCAATTAAATCTAATTAAATAAAAACAAATCATGGAAATATCAAAACCATTTAAGTCTTAAGATTTGATGCATGTTTCATGTCCCTTATACAGCTAGCAAGTGAATCAAATCGTGTAAGGCATGGGTGTGCATAAAAAGATTGATTTTGGCATATTTTTGGAAATATTTTCAGGAAGATCAAATCATGATCAAAGATTATAATTGATAAAGATTGAGAGCACAATTGTAACCCTAATTCAATCAGTGGTATATAGTGGACAAATAGAGACCAGAAGCAGAAGGTTTTGAGGCGGGGAGAGGAAGAATAAAACTTGAAAAAATCACCAAAAAGTGCTGATCTGAGTTTGTACTTCCAGGCATTTGCAAGACTCCCAAGCCATCTCTTCAGTTTCCTGGGCACTCAAGGAAGCCATAGCAATCAAAAGCAAGTCTTCTCGCGCAGTAGAACTCACTGTAAGTGGTTTATGGATTGGACATATTTTTGAAATTGAATACCCTTGTTCAAGCATTTGTAGCATGGATTATGTATATATTCTGATTCCCTAACATGTTTGCAAGCTCATGGTGATAATTAATTGCATTTTTGTTGGCTATATTGGAATCCACCATTGCTAGGTTTTGTTGTCTCGTTTTAGGATCTTTTTATACAGGCAAAATTGGTCCACAAGAAGGGCACCATAATGCTCAGTAGGCCAAGACGAATTGGTCCATAATATTAGATTTCATTTATTGTGCTTGTTTGTGATTTTGAAATATGCAGGGTTTGTAGCGACGAACCTTTGTCCGTAGGTAAAAATCATTGAACCTTTTAGCAACGGAGAGAGGACAAGGACGATGGCGTGGCAAGCTTTGATTGCTCCGTTTGAATTTGCACGCGGATAGCTTTTGATTTTGCTTGTTTTTAATAAATTGATTTATTATTATTTCGTATCCAACAAAAGTGTGTGGCTCAGTTGGTAATGAGGCAGGTGGAAAAGGCCACAGGACCTGGGTTCGAGTCCCAGGTCCCCCCATATATTTCATGTTATTTTTCATTGCATGATCAGGCATATGCACAGGCGTGAAGACCACCATGCACCCTCAAGGCTCAGCCATTGGATCTCCAGAAGTCCAGATCAGAAGGCCATTACATGAGGGTCCATCATGCATCCCAGTCAACATGCAACACTAGATCCAGGAAGTCAAACGTGGGTCAGGTCTTTTGGGCCCAGAAATAGCTAATGGCACCCCTTCAAAGTGCTGATTACAGGCCCATTTTCTTTTTCTTTTCTTTTAACTTTTCCTTATTTAATTCATTTAATTTTTTTTTTACTAACACAAAATTAATTCTTTTTTTTATCAAAAATCATAAAAATCAATTTCCACCAAATTAGATTTAGGTTATTTTTTATCAAAAACTAATTTAATTAGTTTATTTAATTTTAGGGTAATTTTAATTCTTTTGTAAGTAAATTAAAATCAATTAGAAAATTAGGTTTTAGGTTAATTTAATTCTTATTTTCTTTTTCTTAAAAAAATAACCAAAACACAAAAATAGGTCAAATTTAATATTTTTCTTGATTTAAATTAATTAGTAATTAGGTTTGTACATATTTAATTTAAACCCTTTTTCTTAAAATAATCAAAAACAACCAAAAAGTGATTTTTCTTGTAATTAGGTTAGACGGGGTCAAAACCCTAATTTCTCTCATCCTCGATTCATCGCGCGTTTACTTATTTTTACCATATTGATGTAATTGCTCATGGGATGTAATAGATTAATTAGGACCTTTTTCTTTCATTTATCGTTTTGACGGGTTTTTTGGCTATGTAATTAATCTCACCCGAAGCCTTGTAATAGCGTAGCTTTATTTCTCACGTTTTAATTTCCGCAAATATTAACTGTTAGATGTATGATACTAGGGTCGCATGACAAGAATGTATGTTAAAATTAAAACAGTTAGCAAACCCTAAATGTGCAAAGATAATAACTTGAAATTGAATCACTCGCACATGCGCACTCCTAGGGTATACTCTCACTTCGGTTGCCTTCGGTAAACGGTTATTAAGTATATCATATTTTAGTTATCACCCTCTTGTCTAAACAAAGATCAAAAGTCCCGTTCGAAAATGTTGCCTCAGAAAGGTTGCCTCGGAAATGTTGCCTCGAATATGATCTTAAGACATCAGGGTTATTGCTAAGACGTCCTAACATTGCTTTAGTGATCGTACGTCCCTTTCAAATTGACCCTTACAATTCCAACAACGGTGCTACCTACTCACTAATAGTAGGATAGCGTTGTCTAAAGGAAACAAGAGCAGAAACATTCTTTTTTCGAGTAGGTAGATGCTAGTAGGTACTTGCTCAAAACGAACTTTTCACACTTACACTTTTTCAAACAAAGTTTTCAAAAACACTTTGTAACACTCTTAAAGACAGAAGCAAGAGTTAAAACAAAGTCAAACAAAAACTTTTCAAATCACACAAACACGGAAGCAATTTTTAAAATGATGAGCAAGTACCTAAGAGCCCGTAGAAAACTACGGATAGAAAGGGTGCTAATACCTTCCCTTTCTATAATCTACCCCCCCGTACTCAGAATATCTCGAAAAAGGAATTTTTCTGTGCTTTTTTCCTTTCTAGTTGGATAAAATAAAATTCGGTGGCGACTCTTACTTATCGCGACATTTTGCGAACACAAATGCAAAATGCAAACCAACATTTTCCTAAAATAGTTTCGGTTCTACCACCGTATCACAGAACTGGCGACTCTGCTGGGGATAAATAAGTGGGGTATACCTTAGGATTAGTTCATCATATTGCTTCTATTGTTTGATTTGATTGCTTTACTTTTGAGGGCTTTGTATTGGAGTTACTATAGATCCTAACCCGGATCTGGGGAAACACCTTTTAGGTAAGTAGCAATAAACTGTGAGGGAACTGTACGACGTAGACCGATACGGTTGAAGCAATAGCTACGTTGATGTGGCACATTGGTTGGTACTGGTATCCCTTATGGAGAAACAAGGAGAATACGGGGCTTCTATGTGTGTCATTAAGCATCAACTGACCTTAGAACCTATAATTGACCAACTTGGCCATAGGAAGTAGTGAGATAGCCGGTATCGGTATAAAGCTGGGAACTGGTTGATACTCGATACTACACTCATTGAGACCATACTCTCGAGATAGTTCCGGCCGCAAGAAAAGATTGCGTGAGCTGAAACCATGACCGATGGAGGATGGTAAGTGATATTGAGAACCTCTAGAACCCAGTTACTATTATTAGGACAGGTTGAACCAACTGAACTTCAAGAGGGTAGTACCTAGACCCCATGCAAGCCTGAAACTTAAGGGCTCTTGTGTGACTTGTTTGCATTTACAATGTCTATTATTTGCTATACCTGTTGTGTGTTTTATCATGACATAGCATGCATACTTCATTATACTAACCATTTCAAAGACCGAGGGGATTTATCTTTCTTCTGTTTTGCAGATTATGGCTTCTATGTGCAGAAATACCATTCGGGTTAACTTCGTGCATATACCTGCTCAACTCAGAGAGTTAGTCTCTAAAGTTCCTGATACTTCTTCATTCGTTAGAAGACATGGTCAGCTCCTTAGTTTGGTCACTTTAAAGTTAGATGAGAAGATGATGAGCGTGCTTTTCCAGTTTTTTGATCCGGTGCATCATTGTTTTACCTTCCCGGATTATCAGCTAGTTCCCACATTGGAGGAGTTTTCTTACTTACTGGGCATATCCATCCTTGAGAAAACACCCTTCATAGGTTTGGAAGAGGTTCCTAGACTCGAGGACATTGCTTCAGCCTTACATCTAAAAAGCGCTGATGTAGTATCCAACTGGGAGACACGGAGCGGGGTTAAAGGTTTCTTAGCCAAGTTTCTGATTGATCAAGCTCAGCAGTTCTGGGACAATTTGGACTTTCAAGCTTTTGAAGACATCCTGGCTCTCCTCATCTACGGTTTGGTTCTCTTCCCAAATCCAGACTCCTTCATAGATGTGAATGCGGTCAAGATCTTCTTGTCTCGTAATCCTATACCTACTCTTCTGAGTGATATCCTACATGCCCTTTATACTCGTACTGTACGCAGAAGAGGGACCCTCATGTGTTGAATGCCGCTGTTGGAGAGGTGGTTTATTTTGCACCTCCCTAAGTCTGTATTGAAGAATGAGGAAGGTTTAGGTTGGGCTTACAGAATAATGTCCCTTGCCCATACAGACATTCTTTGGAGTTCTAAGGCTATGGAGGACATTGCTGTCATTGATTGATGTGGAGGATACCCTAATGTCCCGTTGCTCCTTGTTTGGCTCTACGACAGTTTGGTTGCGCTCGGAGAGACAGTCCTCATGAGCTACTTCTTACAGATATTGTCTTTGACTACAAGGAGGACGTTGACGAGCATCGCTGAAGGTTTATACGGGCCTGGGGCATGGTGAACAGGTCTGACCCTCACGAGCTAGGACCGAAGACTTCTCTCCCTATGCAACCTTATCTCCAGTGGGTCCGAGCTCGGGCTCAAAAAATGGGGATGCCTTATGAAGCTGTGCTGCCAGTGATTGTGGAGCCTACCAATAAAGAAGGTGTTCCTTATACGGTTCTTTATCCCTACATGCCTACTGATCTTGGGGCATTGAAGAGATCCTAGATTCAGTTGAAGGAGGAGAGGGATACCTACCGGGAGAAGTATCATGAGCAAGAAAGGAAGATCTTGAAGCTCACGAGGCAACTTGAGAACGAGAGGACAATTAATGATTATGTCAGCACGAAGGGGAAACGACCATGGGATTTCTGACATCTTTTATTGTTTCTAGTTTAGATTTTCTTTTCAGTTATTTCTTTGTAAACGCCTTAAAAGGAATTGTTAAACATTTTACAAATTTAATCTAATAAAGTTTGTTTGTTTCTTGGTTTACAAATTTGAATCTCCCAAAGTCTTTGAAATCATTTCATACGCATTCCATTATCATGCACATCATTACAGGTACCATTACAGGTTTCTCATCTTCTTCGCTGTTTATTTCAGCATAAAATGTCTTCTGAAATACCTACCGATCAAGCCATCAAAGCTCTTCAGACACAAAATGCCCAATTCCAAGAGATATTCTTGAACTTGGCTAAAGGGCAGGAAGATTTGAAGAATCTCATCCTGAAGGAGAAGAAGAAGAAGAAGAAAAAGGTAGTTCTTCTGAATATGGGTCACAGATTTGGGAATAGGTTGCAACAAGAAGCTGATCTGTCTCATTCATCCAAAGGAGGAGAGAATCAAGAGGAAGAAAAGGGTCCTAGCCCTGTGGTCTCTGATAATGATACTGATTTTAATAATGAGCAGTATCCTCCCGCCGAGGATAGGTACAAACAAATTGAAGACCGTCTAAGTGCTATGGAGATTCAGAAGATTCCCGGTTAGACTTTGGAGATTTGGGACTAGCATCTGCGGTGATGATCCCTCACAAGTTCAAAGCTCCAGTTTTTGCTAAGTACGATGGAGTATCCTGTCCAAAACTCCATCTCCGCTCGTACGTCAGGAAAATCCAACCCTACACTGCTGATAGGAATCTGTGGGTACATTTCTTTCAAGACAGTCTGTCAGGGACTCAGCTTGAATGGTTTTATCAATTGGAAGGAGCTAATGTCCGCAACTGGGAGGACCTTGCTGCTGCTTTCTACAAGCAGTACCATTATAACGCCGACCTTGCTCCCACTCGTACTCAGCTCCAGGGTATGTCCATGGGTGCAAGTGAAGGTTTTAAGGACTATGCTCAAAAGTGGAGAGATCTGGCTGGAAGAGTCCAACCCGCTCTGTCTGATAGGGAGTTGGTTGATATGTTCCTGGGGACCTTGTCTGGTCCATTTTTTAATCATCTGATCGGTAGTTCATCATCTGGGTTTACTGAATTGATTTTGACTGGGGAAAGAGTAGAAGCTGGTATCAGAAGTGGTAAGATATAGAAGGGTGCTTCATCAAGTGTAGAAAAGAGGTCTTTCACTGGAAAGAAAGAAGCTAGTGCAATTTACGGCTCAAGGAGCCAAAGCAGACCTGAACGCCGTCAAGTAGTGAATGCGGTAGTGATATCAAGACCCACCGTTGCCCCACAATACAATAATCAGCAAAGAATGGAGAGACCGCAGAGACAATACACTCGGCTTAATATGACTTTGTCTCAAATTCTACCGCAATTGTTGAAGACCAACCTGGTAACTCTGAGGGAAGCCCCGAAGAATCCCAGCACCACATATCCGCTGTATAACTCGAATGCCCGCTGCGCCTATCACTCTGATAGTCCAGGTCATGATACAAACAACTGTTGGGCCTTGAAGAATAAAGTGCAAGATTTGATTGAAGCTAAAGAGATTGAGTTTGACGCTTCGGAGAAACCCAATGTCATAACTGCACCCATGCCCAAGCATGATCAGGGAGTGAATGCAATTGAAGATGATGAAGAAGAGTCAAATATCGACAGTTGGATTTACCCGACTACCAATGGTGGCTTGAACAACTGGACGGTGAAGGACTTCGTGCCCGTTTCTTTTATTACATAGTAATAGACTTTTGCTTTGAGATTTGTAACAGACAGTTTAAAACTTTACCGCCCGGTGCCTTGCCCGAGGCACCTTGGCTTTGTTTATGAGGGCTTATTATTTGTCATTTTCATATATCATCAATAAAGCATTGGATGTTTTCTTGCATTACAAATTTTGCGCTCCTTGTTTTTCCTTTCTATCTCACACTTTATAAAACAACTATTGTATTACACACACTTACATATCGTAATGCAGATCCACATCCACTCTAGATCCCATTGATAACGACTTTGCTACTGCCAGTTATGACTTCAAAAATCCGATCAACCAAGCCGAGGACGAAGGTGAGGATGATTGTGAAGTGCCTGGGGAACTTTCTAGACTGTTACTATAGGAAGAGAGGGCCATAAAGCCGCATGAAGAGCCAGTGGAATCAGTGAATTTGGGTACCGAGGAAGATGAGAAAGAGGTCAGGATAGGTGCAAATCTGGAGCCTAGTGTCAAACAACAGTTGATATAGTTGCTACGCGACTATGTTGAGATCTTCGCTTGGTCTTATGAAGATATGCTTGGTTTGGACACCGATATTGTGGTACACCACCTGCCAACTAAAGAAGACTGTCCTCCGGTAAAGCAGAAGGTTCGACGTATGCGCCCCGAGATGTCTGAGAAAATCAAAGCTGAAGTCATGAAACAATTTGACGCCGGATTTCTAGCTGTTACTTCTTACCCGCAGTGGGTCGCCAATGTTGTTCCGGTGCCTAAGAAGGATGGTAAGGTTTGGATGTGTGTGGACTATAGAGATCTGAACAAGGCGAGCCCCAAAGATGATTTTCCACTACCTCATATCGATGTTCTGGTCGACAACACCGTGCAACATAAGGTCTTCTCCTTTATGGATGGTTTTTCTGGTTACAATCAGATTAAGATGGCTCCCGAGGACATGGAGAAAAAAACTTTCGTTACACAGTGGGGCACTTTCTATTACAAGGTAATGCCTTTCGGGTTGAAGAATTCTGGAGAAACTTATCAGCGTGCCATGGTCGCTTTGTTCCACGACATGATTCACCATGATATTGAGGTTTACGTCGATGACATGATTGCAAGGTCCCAGACTGAGGAAGAACATCCTGACCATCTTCAGAAGCTATTTGACAGGTTAAAGATGTACAAGCTGAGGTTAAACCCGAACAAGTGCACCTTCGGGGTGAGGTCTCGTAAGCTGCTGGGTTTCGTCGTTAGTGATAAAGGTATTCAGGTGGATCCTGCAAAGGCGAAGGCTATACGAGAGATGCCAGCTCCTCGCACAGAAAAGGAAGTTAGAGGTTTTTTGGGACGTCTGAACTACATCGCCCGATTCATTTCACATCTGACTGCTACTTGTGAGCCAATCTTCAAGCTGCTGAAGAAAGATCAAGTAGTAAAATGGAATGATGAATGTCATACCGCTTTCGAAAGGATCAAGGAATACCTCCAAGAGCCACCTATTCTGATGCCTCCAGTTGAAGGAAGACCCTTGATCTTATACTTGACAATGCTAGATAATTTATTGGGGTGCGTGCTGGGGCAGCATGACGAGTCTGGCCGAAAAGAGCACGCTATTTACTACCTTAGCAAAAAGTTTACCGACTGTGAGACCTGATACTCACTGCTTGGGAAAACTTGTTACGCTTTGGCATGGGCTGCTCGCCGGCTGAGACAGTATATGCCGACTCACACTACCCAATTGATATCAAAGATGGATCCAATCAAGTAAATCTTCGAAAGTCCTGCCTTATCCGGAAGAATAGCAAGATGGAAGATGATCTTAACTGAGTACGACATCCAATACACAACCCAGAAAGCAATCAAGGGTAGTGTGTTGGCAGATCATTTGGCGCATCAGGCCGAGGATGATTACCAATCCATGAATTTCGAGTTCCCAGATGAGAACATCATGTTTGTGACCGACTGTGAAGAACCTGGACCAGATGAAGGACCCGAGGAGGGATCCCGATGGTCTATGTATTTTGATGGAGCCTCAAACACGTTGGGTAATGACATTGGCACTGTGATTATATCTCCTGAAGGTTGTCATACTCTGTTCACCGCCCGATTATGTTTTAACTGCACCAACAATATGGCGGAGTATGAAGCGTGAATCCTGGGTCTTCGAGTTGCTATTGACCTGAGGATTAAGTTCTTGAGTGTATTCAGAGATTCCGATCTGGTGATCAGTCAGATCAAAGGCGAGTGGGATACGAAACACCCAAATCTTACTCCTTACAAGGAGTATGTATTGACATTGCTTCCACACTTCGAGGAGATAACCTTTGAACACTTCCCAAGAGAGGAGAATCAGTTAACGGACGCGCTAGCTACCATGTCTTCTATGTTCAAGGTCAGGTGGGACAATGGGGCTCCCCGGATTACCATTGAGAGGTTGGACGAACCTGCACATTGTTGTGACATCGAGACTGAAGAGGTAGCAGATAAACCCTGGTTTCACGAGGTAAAAAGGTATCTTGAGGCTCAAGAATACCCCGAGGGTGCGTCTGTTAATGACAAGAAGTTCTTGAGGATATTCACGGCGAAGTTATTCATCAGTAATGGTATCCTGTACAAGCGTAACCATGATTCAACCTTACTGCGATGTGTGGATAAGAGCGAGGCAGAAAGGATTATGGCAGAATTATATAAAGGTGCCTTCGGAACTCATTCCAGTGGACATACCATGGCAGAGAAAATCCTACGGGCAGGGTATTATTGGTCCACTATGGAAGCCGATTGTTATCAGCATTCTCAGACCTGTTATAAGTGCCAAGTCTACGCTGATAAGGTGCATGTACCTCCAGTTCCTCTGAATGTTTTGACAGCTCCTTGGCCTTTTGCAATGTGGGGCATCGATATGATTGGCGAGATCAGACCTACTGCGTCCAACGGGCATCGTTTCATTCTGGTAGCTATCGATTATTTCACGAAGTGGGTTGAAGCAGCTTCCTTTCCTACAATAACCAAGAACATAGTGGCGCGGTTTATCCGACATAATTTGATATGTCGATATGGTGTACCAGAGAGGATCATTATGGACAATGGTACAAATCTCAATAATACAATGATCACCGAGCTCTGCAAACAGTTTAAGATACAACATCACAACTCTTCTCCCTACCGGCTGAAGATGAATGGGGCTGTTGAAGCGGCTAATAAGAACATTAAGAAGATTGTGCAGAAAATGACGGTGACATACAAAGACTGGCATGAGATGTTACCATTCGCTCTTCATGGGTACCGTACCTCAGCGCGGACGTCAATAGGGGAAACACCCTACTCTTTGGTGTATGGCATGGAGGCAGTCTTACCCATTGAGGTCCAGATACCCTCTCTCCGGATTATGAAGGATGCAGGTTTGAGCGAAGACGATTGGATTCAGACCCGGATTGATCAGCTAAACTTAATCGATGAAAAGAGACTTACTGCTATTTGTCATGGTCAGACGTATCAAAAGCAAATGATCAAGGAATTTAACAAGAAAGTTAGACAACAGGAGTATCAAGTCGGGGATCTGGTAATCAAACGCATCGTACTGCCACAAGGTGATCCCAGGGGCAAATGGACCCCCACTTACGAAGGGCCATTTGTGGTTAAAAACATTTTCTCAAGAGGAGCTATGATTCTAACCACCATGGATGGTGACGACCTTCCTCACCCCGTCAATGCAGACATAGTGAAAAAATACTACGCATAATCAAAGACCCGCTAGGTTGACTGGCCTAGGCAAATATAAGGGCTTCCCGGTGAACCAAAAGGGTTCGAGCAAAAATAAGGGATGAAAATGAAAAATCTGTACACCCGACAAGTCAAAAACCTGAAAAGGCGGCTTGGACAAAAAAGGGTATCCCGGTGGAATGAAAACCCGAAAGGGCGGTCCAGGAAAAAATTAGGGATCAAAGCATAACACTATGTCTCATTGGATCATCTTGCAACCAGACTTCAGTATCGACTATCAAGCTCGGACGACGCCAATCAATCTGATCTACCTTCAACCAAGTAGCAAAGTGATGAGACACTCGAAGATATAAAGGCAATAGTAGAGTTGGAACCCGGTGGGATTGTTCACATAACTGTTTTTCTTTGTTTTTCACAAATTGTATAAATTCTATCTTTCGGCGGCATCCTCTTACTAGGACGTCATCCTCTTGTACAAAACGCCTATCACAGGCCAACTTCAAAAGCAATACAATTCATTTTACAATAAATTTCAAAATTGTTTTTCTTTTCCTGTTTTGTTTTGCAAGAACGTCCAATGATTCATTTTTGATATATGCATTTGAAAATAATTGTTGCTCATAAATATTTACGTGCGAAACAAAAGAAGATTACTCGTAATTCCAGGAACAAGGGCAAATAAGAAATGTCCAAACCTTACAGTTGCTCTATTCACCAGGTACAGGGATAAACCCAGTTTGAGAAAATGACTAAAAGTATATACACTCCCCGCAAAGTAAGAAGTACCAGAATACAGTGGTGTTAGTTCTCCCCAAGCAGAGTTTATCTTTCACCAACAATGGAAGACTATCCCTAGTGGAGTTTATATCCATAAACATAAATTTTATCTCCGACAGAGTTCACCATCGCCAGCAACGGTAATTCATCCACAGCCGAGGTTATTTTTCCAAATCAGCGGATCTTCTGACAGAGTATCTCTTCCCCACAGAGTCATTTTCTCACCTGCTTATTCTCCAGCAGAATTATTCTCCTGCCAAGTTATTCTCAAATCATCTTCGGTCGTTATCCCCAGCGAGCGAAACTCTTTATATTCTCTAGCAGCAGTATGGGATTTATTTCCCCCAGCTAAAGAACATCACAAAAACATTACATATCCATACAGCATGACATGCGCATACTCTTCATACAACATAGTCTCATTTATTTTGAGAATATAATTGCTCAATAAATTTCATACATCATGACATTACATACGACTAACCCTTTACCTTTCAGGAAAAGATACAATCAAATTCTCACAAAGTTCAAGCTATGAAGCCCGGGTACGACCGGATAATATCTTGATTCCTCCATCATATTGTGAAGCCCGGAGAATGACCGGATAACAGTATCAGAATACCGCGAAGCCTGGATTACGACCAGATAGTGGCATCTTTTAAGCAAGCTATGAAGCCCGGATTCGACCGGATAGTAGTTTAATCCCCAGCAAGTTATTGTGAAGCCTGGATTACGACCAGATAGTAGTACAAAGGACACCATGAAGCCTGGATTATGACCAGATAGTGGTATATCATAAACACAAGCCGTGAAGCCCGGAGTCGACCGAATAACAGCTTAACAAGTTATTGTGAAGCCTGGATTACGACCATATAACAATACAAGACACCATGAAGCCTGGATTCGACCAGATAATGGTATAAGGCGTTGTGAAGCCTGGATTATGACTAGATAGCAGCCAAGAATACTACGAAGCATGGATTACGACCAGATAGTGGTATATCTTTAAAGCAAGTTATGAAGCCCAGATTCTACCGGATAATATCTTGATTTCCCCGAACACCATGAAGCATGGATTCGACCGGATAATGGTATAAGACATCGTGAAGCCTGAATTACGACCAGATAGAGGTATAATACATCGTGAAGCCTGGATTACAACCAGATAATGGTATAAGACATTGTGAAGCCTGAATTACGACCAGATAGCGGTAAAAGACACTAAAGCCTGGATTACAACCAGATAACAGTAAGGGACACTATGAAGCTTAGATTTCGACGAAATAGCAGTTTACCCGGCCAATTATTATGAAGCCCGGAGTCGACCAGATATTAGTAGGCCTTAAAATCAAATGGAAGCCCGGATGCGACCGGATAACCACTTGATTTCTTCTGAAGCCTGGATTTCGACCAGATAAGAAGTGAGGTATTGTGAAGCCTGGATTCGACCAGATAGTAGTACAAGACACCATGAAGCCTGGATTCGACCAGATAATGGTATGAAACATCATGAAGCCTGGATTACAACCAGATAGCGGTACAAGACATTGCAAAGCTTGGATTTCGACCAAATAGAAATTTTACCTAGACAATTACTAAGAAGCCCGGAGTCGACCGGATATTAGTGTGCCCTAAGTTCAATTTAAAACCCCGGATGCGACCGGATAACAACTGAATTCCTTCTGAAGCCTGGATTACGACCAGATAAGAATTGAGAAATTGCAAAGCCTGGATTACAACCAGATAGCAAGTTTAATCTCATCTCCCCGGTAAGTCACTATAAAGCCTGGATTACGACCAAATAACAGTCGATCTTATCACCATGAAGCCTGGATCATGACCAGATAGTAGTTCATTTTCACCTCTTCGACCAAGAGATGATTCCCCAGTAGAATAACAGACGACTGAAGCTCCTAAAATTCAACTTTCTCTCGAGACAGAGACCAACATTCCCCAGCGTAATCTTCCTCAACAACAGGTATACAAGCTCTCGCTAAGGAATCTCTTATGCGATCGACACTTCTTCTGATGGCATCTTTAAGCGCATCTCCTGTCATCAATCTCCAAATGTCATCTATAAGCCCATTCCCGCCATCACAAGACAAATACCACTTCATGCGAGTGCAAATTTCTGGGCACTCTAGTGTTCAATCATCTTCCACCTTCGAATCACGAAAGGCAAGCAAGCCAATCTACATCCTCAGGTTTAAGAAGATTGAATAGGGGCAGTTGTTGTACCCCAAAATTTGCCCTCCCATATTTCTCAAAACATTTCAAGAGAGGTCCTCAAATTTCTCAAGGAAGTCTAAGGGTTGACCAGACAAGCTCTCTCCTAAGACAGTCTACCTCAAATTAGGGTCTCATGTTGCATCAAGATACTTGAGTACAAGGGATCCAAAATGCTCATAATTGTCCTAATATGTTCTCAAGTTCATCCATGTCAAGTTTCAAGCCTTGCAGAGGAAGTTTGCTCAGTCAATTGCTTAAAGGCCTGAAAATCGACAGTGCTAGGGCAAAAGTCAATTGTGGCCCACATACAATCAAACTTCAATATTTTTGGTCAACATCATAATTTTGAAGTATTATTCATCATTTGATCAAGGGTTGATCATGATTCTTCAAGGACTGCTCACAATTCATCAAAACCCAAAAGTTGCTAAATTAGGGTTTTGTAGGAAAAGTCAACTCAATTTTGACCAAGCATAACTTTCTCATACTTTATTGGAAATAATCCATCCAAAGACAATTTTGAATAGGATGTAATGCCCTACAATTCATATTCATCTCCAAAGTTCAAAATATGCACTCACAAGAAGTTATGAATTTGGACATTATAGGTCATTTTGGAAAGTCAACAAAAACACCTTTTTTGTCAAAGCTTCATACATGAACATGGAAGATTAAATTGAGATGAGACCAAAAGGGTTGCTTTGAGGACATCTCAAGATTTCTAAAAAGTCCAAGAAAACCTTCAAATAGTCAAAATTGAAGAAGTTATGCATTAGTGAAGTTGACCTTTTTTGCAAAATTGCCAAAAGTCAAATGTGCCTCAAATTGAAATTTTTGTCAAATGGGCCTAACCTTTTGCACTTGTTTTGAGTTTGTAACATGGTCCACGAGCCCTAGCTCTTTCCACCTGCATTTATTTTATTTTTGCTATTTATTTTGATTTTTTATTTCAATTAAATCAAATTAAATCAAAACAAATCATGGAAATATTAAAACCATTTAAGTCTTAAGATTTGATGCATGTTTCAGGTCCCTTATACAACTAGCAAGTGAATCAAATTGTGTAAGGCATGGGTGTGCATAAAAAGATTGATTTTGGCCTATTTTTGGAAAGATTTTCATGAAGATCAAATCATGATCATATCATGATCAAAGATCATAACTGATAAAGATTGAAAGCACAATTATAACCCTAATTCAATCAGTGGTATATAGTGGACAAATGGAGACCAGAAGCAGAAGGTTTTGAGGCGCGGAGAGGAAGAACAAAACTTGAAAAAATCACCAAAAAGTGCTGATCTGATTTTGTACTTCCAGGCATTTGCAAGACTCCCAGGCCATCTCTTCCGTTTCCTGGGCACTCAAGGAAGCCATAGCAATCAAAAGCAAGTCTTCTCGCGCACTAGAACTCACTATAAGTGGTTTACAGATTGGACATATTTTTGAAATCGAATACCATTGTTCAAGCATTTGTAGCATGAATTATGTATATATTCTGATTCCCTAATGTGTTTGCAAGCTCATGGTGACAATTAATTGCATTTTTTTGGCTATATCGGAATCCACCATTGCTAGGTTTTGTTGTCTCGTTTTAGGATCTTTTATACAAGCAAAATTGGTCCAAAAGAAGGGCACAATAATGCTCAGCAGGCCAAGACGAATTGGTCCACAATATTAGATTTCATTTATTGTGTCTGTATGTGATTTTGAAATATGCAGGGTTTGTAGTGACGAACCTTTGTCCGTAGGTAAAAATCATTGAACCTTTTAGCAACGGAGAGAGGATAGGGACGATGGCGTGGCAAGCTTTGATTGCTCCATTTGAATTTGCACGCGGATAGCTTTTGATTTTGCTTGTTTTTAATATGTTGATTTATTATTATTTCGTATATAACAAAAGCGCGTGGCTCAGTTGGTAATGAGGCAGGTGGAAAAGGCCATAGGACCTGGGTTCGAGTCCCAGGTCCCCCCATATATTTCATGTTATTTTTCATTGCATGATCAGGCATATGCACAGGCGTGAAAACCACCATGCACCCTCAAGGCTCAGTCATTGGATCTCCAAGAGGCCAGATCAGAAGGCCATTACATGAGGGTCCATCATGCATCCCAGTCAACATGTAGCACTGGATCCAGGAAGTCAAACGTGGGTCTGGTCTTTTGGGCCCAGAAATAGCTAATGGCACCCCTTCAAAGTGCTGATTATAGGCCCATTTTCTTTTTCTTTTCTTTTATATTTTCCTTATTTAATTCATTTAATTTTTTTTTACTAACACAAAATTAATTCTTTTTTTTATCAAAAATCATAAAAATCAATTTCCACCAAATTATATTTAGGTTATTTTTTATCAAAAATTAATTTAATTAGTTTATTTAATTTTAGGGTAATTTTAATTCTTTTGTAAGTAAATTAAAATCAATTAGAAAATTAGGTTTTAGGTTAATTTAATTCTTATTTTATTTTTCTTAAAAAAATAACCAAAACACAAAAATAGGTCAAATTTAATATTTTTCTTGATTTAAATTAATTAGTAATTAGGTTTGTACATATTTAATTTAAACCCTTTTTCTTAAAATAATAAAAAACAACCAAAAAGTGATTTTTCTTGTAATTAGGTTAGACGGGGTCAAAACCCTAATTTCTCTCATCCTTGATTCATCGCGCGTTTACTTATTTTTACCATATTGATGTAATTGCTCATGGGATGTAATAGATTAATTAGGACCTTTTTCTTTCATTTATCGTTTTGACGGGTTTTTTGGCTATGTAATTAATCTCACCCGAAGCATTGTAATAGCGTAGCTTTATTTCTCGCATTTTAATTTCCGCAAATATTAACTGTTAGATGTATAATACTAGGGTCGCATGACAAGAATGTATGTTAAAATTAAAACATATAGCAAACCCTAAATGTGCAAAGATAATAACTTGAAATTGAATCACTCGCACATGTGCACTCCTAGGGTATACTCTCACTTTGGTTGCCTTCGGTAAACGGTCATTAAGTATAGGATATTTTAGTGACCGCCCTCTTGTCTAAACAAAGATCAAAAGTCATGTTCGGAAATGTTGCCTCGGAAAGTTTGCCTCGGAAATGTTGCCTCGAATATGATCTTAAGATATTAGGGTTATTAATAAGACGTCCTAACATTGCTTTAGTGATCGTACGTCCCTTTCAAATTGACCCTTACAATTCCAACGACGGTGCTACCTACTCACTAATAGTAGGATAGCGCTGTCTAAAGGAAACAAGAGCATAAACCTTCTTTTTTCGAGTAGGTATATGCTAGTAGGTACTTGCTCAAAACGAACTTTTCACACTTATACTTTTTCAAACAAAGTTTTCAAAAACACTTTGTAACACTCTTGAAGACAAAAGCAAGAGTTAAAACAAAGTCAAACAAAAACTTTTCAAATCACACAAACACGAAAGCAATTTTTAAAATGATGAGCAAGTACCTAAGAGCCCGTAGAAAACTACGGATAGAAAGTGTGCTAATACCTTCCCTTTATATAATCTACCCCCCGTACTCATAATATCTCGAAAAAGGAATTTTTCTGTGCTTTTTTCCTTTCCAGTTGGATAAAATAAAAGTCGGTGGCGACTCTTGCTTACCGCGACATTTTGCAAACACAAACGCAAAACGCAAACCAACATTTTCCTAAATCAGTTCCGGTTCTGCCACCGTATCACACATACCATTCTGAGAGTCCCAACCATGACACTAACAACTGTTGGGATATAAAGAACAAAGTACAATACCTCCTTGAAGCCAAAGAGATTGAATTTGATACGCCAGAAAAGCCCAATGTCATTTCTGCCCCTATGCCCAAACACATCCATAATACCAACGCCATTGAGGAAGATATGTTTGTTACTTCAGTTGATGAACTTATGACCCCACTCCTGATTATCAAAAAGAACTTATTGAATGCCAGTGTTTTCCCAGGCTGTGATGAAAGATGTCATTTCTGTTTGTCCTCACCAACCAGCTTTCCTTTGTTAAGAGCAGTCGTTCAGTGCCTAATAGATAACAAGGAATTTTTGTTCGAGAAGTCTTCAATTCCAACTTTTTCTTATAATGAGGTTTCCATCGTGACCATTTCTGACAATTCTTCCAGGGTCTCCACCAAAAGACACGTTAGAATTACATCAGTTCCAAAAGTAGCTCCTTTGATAATTACATTGCCTGGACCAATCCCGTATTTGTCAGACAAAACCGTACCATAGAATTATGGAGGGGATGTCTACTACCACGGTATCAAGCAAGATTGGCCAGCTACCGAAGATTCAAGTCCTGAGAAGGTTGACTCCAATATCAGTAATATTGCAGGGACTAGAAAGATTACCCGAAGTGGAAGGATATTCTCTCCATAAATTGCTCCCCCAAAAACAGTTTCTGGACCCGTAATCATCCCTGTTGTTGTTGCTCCCCCAAAGGTTGTTCCCAGTCCTACAATAATCTCTGCTAATACTCCTGCTGACAAAGCTGTTACAATCCCCACTATCACCCCTATTAATATTCCTACTGCCGAATCAACTGAGACTCGAGGTAAAAGTATTCTGATTGAGCCTGTCAGGACGAAGGAACAATCATTGGCTATCCCTGAGACCTCCCAGAAAGAGATGGAGGAAATTCTAAAGATCATAAAAATAAGCAACTACAATGTAGTCGAGCAATTGGGGAAAACTCCATCTAAAATTTCCATGCTGGCTTTACTACTATGTTCTGAGGCGCATGCAAAGACCTTGGTAAAATTCCTGAAAATTGCCCATGTAACCAAAGAAACATCTATCGATCAGTACCAAGACTGCGTAGCCAGCTTGACTGCAGATAATGGTTTAGGTTTCTCGGATGCTGATTTAATGCCAAGAGGGAGGAAGCATAATGAGGCATTACATGTATCAGTGGAATGCAGGGGAACGACTCTGGCTCATGTGTTGGTTAACATCGGTTCATCTCTGAATTTGTTTCCTAAAAAGGCTCTTGATAGGCTTGACTGCGAGGGATTGACATTGAAACCAAGAAACATAGTAGTGATAGCCTTTGACAACTCAAAAAGGATGGTGCATGGGGAAATGGACATCCCCATAAAGGTTGGAACCCAAACACTTGATTCAACTTTTTATGTAATGGATATTCACCATTCATATTCCTGCTTGCTAGGCCGACCATGGATTCACAATGTCAGCACTATTACTTCTACGTTGCACCAAATGCTGAAATACCCGATTCAAGGGAAGATTATCACCGTTCATGGAGAAGAAGAGTATATGATCAGCCATCTCAATTCCTTCAGATATGTGGAATTAGATGGTGAATTTATTGAAACTCCATTCCAGCACTTTGAAGAAGTCCCGCAAGATGTGGCAGTGACCAAGACCGTGTCTTAAGTTCCCAAGACCATAAGGTCTCCACTCAGGATGTCATCTTTGAAGGACGCCAAGGCAGTGATAGAAGAAGGTGGGTGCACTATTTGGGGACAACTCCTAGATATCCCATACTGTGATCGGTGGATCTGGAACTGACTGTTTAACGCTGGTTCGCGAAATGTCGCGGAAGCAAGAGTCGCCACCGTCTTTTATTTTCTCCAAATGGAAAGGACAAAAGCACAGAAAAATTCCTTATAGAGATTGCTCTCGGTTCGGGAGGTAGATTATAGAAAGGGAAGGTGTTAGCACCCTTTCTATCCATGGTTATCCATGGGCTCTTAGATACTTGCTCATTGTGTTTTCAAAAATGGTTTGTTTGCTTTTCAATTGTGGGTTTTAAAAAAGTTTCTTTGAAAATTCCAGCTCGACTCTTGTATCGGTCCTCAAGAGTGTTTGAAAAATTGCTTTCGAAAGCTTTTTGAAAAGGTGTCGGTGTGAAAAGTATTTTTGAATTTGTTTTTGAAATTATAGCAAGTATCTAGAGTCGTTTACCTACCCTAAGGAATCCGTCTGTGTAAATGTCCTTTAAAGTAGTGCCATCCCACCATTGAGAGGTAGGTAGCACCACCTTTGGAGGTGTTCGGGTCAATTCGAGGTTCGGGACATGGTGATCACCAGAGCAATGGGAAGACACCTTAGAAGCTACCCTCATGCCAGGTTCCCGGATCATGAGGACTTACTAAGACGTCCTCTACTCGACGATCACCTTTCGAGGCAAGGCAACAGTGAGGCGTACCCTAGGGGTGGTGTGTGCGATTCGTGTGTCGTTTTCATTTGCATTTATCTTGTTCATGTTTGGTGTTCTACGTTTGATTTTATTTTGTCCATTCATTCTTGCATGCTTTGTTTAACAGTTAAAATATTTGCGAGAAAAGTAAATTCTAAGCTATTACAAACGGCGCGGGTCCACATCGCCAAAATTAACCAGGACCCGATTTGACAGAAAATAAATAAATTGAAAGTGCGAGAAGTAATTACAAGGCCTCGGGAGAGGTACATAATTATTCAAGCAAAATAAAATAAATATGCGACTTAGAATAAAAATTAAGAACATGGGCGTTGGACCCTTCTTGCAAAAATTAAATTAATGAGGAATTAATTAAAATTAAAAGAAAGCAAGAGTTTGTTTTTTTTGGTGTTTTTTAGTATTTTATGACTTAATATAAAAAAAGAAAGAATTAATTAAAATTAACTACTAACCCTAATTCTATTTTATTTTAATTTATTAAGAAAACATTAGAATTAAACCTAAGATTAATCTAATTATTATATACAATTTTAATTATGAAAATAAATAAAATAAATAATATTATTGTGGAAAAGAAAAATTAAAAAGGAATAAAAACATTAATTAAACCTAATTCTATATTTTTTTTTGGATTTTTGTTATGAAAGAAATTAAAATTAAAACCCTATTTTAAACTAATTAATTTACATGCATTTATTTACAAGAAAAATTAAAATAAAATATTTATTATATTTTTTATCTTTTTCTGATTTTTATGCATTTTTTATATTTTGTAGAAATAATTAATTAAATCAAAACAATAAAGAAAATAAAAAAAACAATTGAAAATATAGAGAATTGCAAACCAGGGGGGTGGTAGTCCCCAAATAGGAGGTTTGGCCTTGGTAATTCAGGCCCAATGACCTTCAGGTCCGTTTGACTTTCCCACTAGCGTGTAGCAATGTTGACCTGAGTTTATGGTGTTCCTCCACTCTATGCCTTTGGATTGATCTTGAGAGGGACGTGTCACGCTTGATTTGGAAGTGCATCATAGTCCTCAGTAAGTGAAACGGCATGTGAACCTTGTTTGAAAAATAATATGAAGAATAATGCAGACCTGGGGTTCGAACCCAGGTCATGGATGTTGCTAACGTTCTCGCTTACCAACTGTGCCAACTAACGCGTTATTAATATTAAACAACTAACAAGCATTATAAAAATAAAGCAAAAGGTTAGTGGATCCACGCGCGAAAATTCAAACCAGCGTATCACGTTTTGCCACGACTTCGTCTTCTCCACCTTCCTGAAACACAACATTTAGGCCACGGTTTTACACGCGTGCTGTTAGGTCAGTTTTGGGAAAATAGCGAATAGGTCTTAGAGGGTCAATAAATTAGGCGCGATGGGTGGTTTCCATTCGTCCAGACTTGCTGATTGCAACCATGGTATTCTTGAAGGCCAATTGTTCTTTAAATAAAAACCCCCAATTTTGAGGTCCTGCAAACCCTAGAACTCAAACATGGTGAAATCGTGTATACAGCATAAAAATGCAATTAATCATATTGGTTAGTTTCAGAATTTCACAAGGAACATGAATCTACAATCAAAATGCTATGAATGTGCGTAAATATTGAAACACGATAATGAATTTTTCATGAGGTATCTTGAATGTTGTATACCAATTCCTTGCGTTTTAGTGGTTGTTTCTGATTGGAATACGTTCAGGGAACCTTGAGGAAGCTATTGAAACAAGAATTAGGTCTTGAATCGTCCTGGAATGATGTTTTCAGAATTGACTTTTTTGACAATTTTTTCAAGTTTGTGAAGAGTTTTCTTGCGCAGCTTAGTGTGTGTTTGCATTAGGGTTATGATCTAGCATATGTAGTGAGCACATTAGGTCAAAAAAACTCAATCAAATCCATTGCATTCATTGATTTTGAAAATTGATTTTCTAGGATCTTTTCAAATATTCTTCCATGTGCTTTTGTGCAAATCATGATCTAATCAGTCCAATTCTTTCCATATTGGTACAAGCACGAAATCTTGAGAGTAAAACATGTGCAAAAAGATTTGTTAGGTTAAATTAAGTATTTTTCATATATTTAAATGATTTAAATGAATTAATATAAATAAAAATTCAAATAAATAAATAAAAAATGAAGAAATACTTCCCTTTGGGCCAAGTGGTCGTGCATATGCTTAGAATGATGAATTGTGGAAGAAAAATGGGCCCATTAGCAATTTTAGGTCATTTGAATCAATGTTGACTTTTCAAAATATCCAAAAATTTCCCAACTTCCACAAGGCATAACTTGCTCAATTTTTAAGATTTTCTCATGTTCTTGGACATTTTGGAAAGGTCTTTGAGTCCTCTAACCAATGCCTTTGGTCCCATGTCATTTCGATTTACCAATCCCAAGTTATGGCCTTTGACTTAAAGTCCCTTTTTGTTGACTTTTGAAAATGACCTATAATGTTGAAATTGATAACTTTTTGTGAGAGCATTTCTTGGACTTGAAGTATGAAGATGAGTTGTAGGAAATGTCTTTCTCTTCAAAATGAGCTTTGGATGGAATTTTTCTGATAATCCATGTGAAAGTTATGCCCTGGTCAAATTCAGTTGACTTTTTCAGTTGTCCAAATAAGGAAATTTTTGCCTTTTGATGATTTTTGAGCCAAGCTTTGAGAATCATGATCAAGCATTGATCAAATGATGTTTGTGGCTTCAAAATGATATGTTGACCAAAAATTTGAACTTTTGACTGACAAATGAGCATTTTGCCCCTACAGTTGACTGTAGTGCAATCTAGGGTTTTGACTGTGCAATTTTGAGCTGAATGTCTTGAAACTTGATATGAGGATGCTTGACCATATTTGTAGGCATGTGAGACTTGATTGGTCCTTTAGAAACTTCATTTTACTGATCAGATTCAAAACCCTAATCTTGACTGTATAGGAGACCTTTGCACTGTGCAACCCTTGGGGAATTTTGCAGCTTGACTTGGCAATTTCTTGAAGAATATGGGAGGGCAAATTTTGGGGTACAACAGTTGCCCCTGTTCAATCTTCTTAGACCTGAGGATGCAGATTGGCTGACGTGCCTTTCGTAATCCGAAGGTGGAAGATGATTGAACACTAGAGTGCCCATAAATTTGCGCTCACATAGTAGCAGGGATGGTGGAATGGGCTTATAGATGCCATTTAGAGATTGATGAGTAGGATGATGGGCTTATAGATGCCATCTGGATGTTGATCGCGTAAGAGATTCCTTAGCGAGAACCTGCATACCTGCAAAAGAAAAATAAGTACCTGACACGTTGCAGGAGCTGATTTCAGATGCTTGGCGTAGATATGTCCTGACTGGTTACAGGAGCTGAGTCTGGAGCTTCAAAAGATGATGACTGAACCAGGGATGGTTACTACCTTAGCATGAATGGTAAGAGAACCTTGGGTGACTTAAAATTCAACAACGCTCGTTGAGAAAATCTTGGTGAGAATTACCATCTTCGTAGTATCGGGAAGAGAACCATAGGTCATTATAATCTGGAAGGGAGTCACCTCACTCACCGTCGGAGAGGGAACCATCTGAAAAAGGAATTATCACCTCACTCACCGTCGGAGAGGGAAACATCTGAAAAGGACTTACCACCTCACTCATCGTCGAAGAGGGAACCATAGGAGACTATCACCTCACTCACCGTCAGAGAGGGAACCATAGGAGACTATCGCCTCACTCACCGTCGGAGAGGGAAACATCTGAAAAGGACTTACCACCTCACTCACCGTCGGAGAGGGAACCATAGGAAAATATAATCTTTAAAGAAAAACCTAAAATGGAAATCTCATGCACCGTCGGAGAGAGAACCAATAGGACAATATAATCTTAAAGAAAAACCTAAAATGGAAATCTCATGCACCGTCGGAGAGAGAACCAATAGGACAGTATAATCTTAAAGAAAAACCCAAAATGGAAATCTCATGCACCGTCGGAGAGAGAACCAATAGGAAACTATAATCTTTAAAGAAAAACCTAAAATGGAAATCTCATGCACCGTCGGAGAGAGAACCAATAGGAAAATATAATCTTAAAGAAAAACCTAAAATGGAAATCTCATGCACCGTCGGAGAGAGAACCAATAGGACATTAACTTCTACTGAGTCTTCATCAGAAAAATCTGTTAGGAGTCGATTTAGCTGGACTAGAGAAGGTCTTGGACTGGATAAGAAATCTCTGGAGTCGATTAACTGAACCGGTCTAGGTCTTGAAATATGATTGAGAATTTAACTGAATCTTTCCTGAAAGGTAAAGGTCAGTCATATGCAATGCCTGATATGGATCAAGCAATGATGTTCTCAACATAAATGAGATTCGTATGATATGATGCGTTTATGCATGCTATAATGATGTATGTGATGTTTATGTATATGTTTCGTCTAGGACAGTAAATCCTTGACGGGTGCCGGGAAGTCACTCCTGGGCTGATGTTGAAGAATAAGCTTTGCTTCCGCTGGGGATGATAATTGCAAGAATACTAGTATGAGAAGATAACTCCGTTGAGGAATAAACTTGACGAATGGAAGATTCTGCGGGGAGAAAAATACTCTAGTGACCATGCTGGGGAGTGATACTCTGTGGGGAGAGGGATGCTTCCGCTGAATTGTTGATAGTAACTTGCTGAGGATATCTTTGTTGTATTGGAAGTATTGACAGACTTTGCTGGGGTAAGAAGACTTCGTCGAGGACGCTCTTTCCGTGGCTTTTGGCTGAGGATAACCCAGTTATATCCTGTTAAGGAAATAACTCTTTAAATAAAGCCGGGCGACGCGTTCGGGTTTTGCGAGGATAAGCTTCCAGAATCCACTGGGGATAAGCTTACAGCTTGGGGAGATGAATTCCAACTTTCCTGGAGAACTAGATTGGATTCTCCTGGGGAAGTTTTGAACTGAAATTTTGTAAGTTGAAAGAGGGAACCTATGTAGGGTTGCCTGCTGATGAGCTCGTGTAAAACCGTATCTGAAATGGAGAAGGAACCTGGGTAGGGCTACTTTGATGAGTTCGTGTAAAACTTCGTTCTTGGAAAGGGAGAACCTGTGTAGGGTTTCTGGGTGACGAGTCCATGTAAAACTGCATTTTGAAGAGGGGGAACCGGTGTAGGGTTGCTTGCTGAGGTAAGTTCATGTAAAACTTCTTGATGAACCGGGGTGAGGTTATCTTGAGCTAAATCTGTGTAAGACTTCTGGGGGAAACCGGGGTTAGGTTACTTGGATAAGATTGTGTAAAAACTTCTTGATGAACCGGGGTTAGGTCATCTTGAGATAGGTCCATGTAAGACTTCTGGAGGAACCGGGGTTAGGTTACTTGGATAAGTTTGTGTAAAAACTTCTTGATGAACCGGGGTTAGGTCATCTTGAGATAGGTCCATGTGAGACTTCTGGAGGAACCGGGGTTAGGTTACTTGGATAAGTTCGTGTAAAAACTTCTTGATGAACCGGGGTTAGGTCATCTTGGGGTAAGTCCATGTGAAACTTCTGGGGGAACCGGGGTTAGGTTACCTTGGGATAAATCCATGTAAGATTTCTAGGAGGAACCGGCGTAAGGTCGCTTCGGGATAAGTTCGTGTAAAACTTCTTCTGAAAATTGAGAAGGAACCGGTGTAGGGTTGCTTGATTTTGATTAAGTGGATGATTGTCCTGTTTGGTTTCGGATGTTAACCCACAATCTAGAATTTATAAAGGTAGATGGTAATCATCCTTATGTTGATCTTTCCTTTATACTTTGGTTGACAGAGCAATTAGATCGCCTGGATAACTCATTATTGCCCCTGTTTCGGAGGTGAGGGAAGAGGATACCTGTGTGGGTGATTGACAAATCTTCGGGTAGACAAGTGATGAGATACCGGAACATAGTCGTACGCTTTGATCCCTAACTTTTGCCTGGACCACCCTTTCGGGTTTTCAGTCCACCGGGATACCCATTTTTGCCCAAGCCGCCTTTTCAGGTTTTCGACTTGCCGGGTGTACATATTTTTTCCATTTCATCCCTTCATTTTGCCCGAACCCTTTTGGTTCGCCGGGAAGCCCTTATTTTTGCCTAGGTATGTCAACCTAGCGGGTCTTTGATTATGCGTAGTATTTTTTCGACTATGTCCACGCTCTCAGAACGTAGGGAGTTGCCCCTGTTGGAAGTATTTTTCCATGCCCCAGATAATGGGCAATGCTCCTACTGTGCCCCTTGATTGGAGGTACTTCTGTTCACAAGGTGTTCATCGTGCGAATTTCCCTGCTGTTCAAACAAATAGTCATATGCAAACAAGGTTATTTTAAGAATGCAAGAGCCTATGTCTGTCTTGAATATTTTGAAAAATGCATTTATTGTAATACAGTGCGGTGTCAACTCAAGATTTTACAGCAAACCTTCAGGAGTCAGGATACCTTCGTAACAGTATGCTTTCGAACTAACCCGTGCTTCAGCTAGGACTTTTAAGGGTTATATCGTGGCTTGGTTCACGGTTTAAGAAACAAAAGATAAGGGCTCAAATTATTTGTACCCACCCACTCTTCGTGATGTTCTCCAAACCTAAACTCAGTTGATCATACGTTAGAACTTGTTTGAGTCTTTGCTCTGATTTTCCGGTGATGATTCAGATGTTGATAACTTATTTTGAATAGGCAGTCATTCCTTTTTTGTTTTGTTGAGGGTTTGCATGACCTCTTTCTTTTTGATTTCGCTATCCCTAAATTTTGCCTGAACTGTTTCTCTTGTGATTACAGTCAGCGGGATGCCCCAATTTTGTAAGTCTCCTTCATAGGTTTTGACTTATTGGGTTTTTATTTTGAAAGATAATGACTGCCTTTCTTTATTGATCATTCGGAACCATCATTGTCTTTCTTTGTTTTGTAAGGATCTTTTTGGTGCCATTCGTTATGCACTTGGATCAACTGAGGGAACTACCCTGCCCCAGGTTATGATGAAGGGTTGAATTTCGAAAAGAAAAACTCCTACTTCTTTGGCTCAGAGGGGTTGACGAGGGATTATCTTCCTTATAACTCCAGTGTTTAGGAATTGAAACAATGCCTGTACCTCATAAGCGGGGTCTGTTCAAAAGCATACTGTAATGATTGCGGTATCGTTTTCGTCATCCTCCCTCAAGAGGTTTAGAATTTTCAGTCGAGAGTTGATCATCACAAAATATGAAAGCAATTTTAAGTACAGTAAACATAATTAATTCAAGACAGACATGTGTAATGCATTCATGAAATAAAAGAGTTTAACATAATAATTGTTTGTTTGAATAAGAAAAGAAAGATACAACTTGAATTCAAATGAACATAAATCTCTCAATCCTAGCCATGTTTTGGCAAGGGAGCAGTGATAACGTTGGGAGTCTCGGCAGGCTCGAACTCGATCTCTTTGGCATCGATCATGTTCTGAATCTTGTACTTCAGTGCCCAACAGTCCTCAGTATCGTGCCCCGGGCTATCAGAATGATAAGCACACCTCGCTTCTGGGTTGTAGCTTGGAGAGGAGGTCTTGGGATTTGCAGGAGGATTGATCACTGCAATCAGGTTCATTTTCAACATGTGCTGCAATGCTTGTGACCATGGCATGTTAATGTTGGTGAATTGTCTTTTAGGCTCGTCTGGCCTTCGCTGGTTTCCCTTTTGTGGTTGTCGGCGGGGTGCAGAACCAGAGATCATGACTGCCCCTGCATGTTGGTCACGACGACTCTTTTGGCTGTATGCAGCATTAGATTCTTTCTTTCCCGTGTAAGGCTTTTTGTGAGTGTCAGAAGGTGTGGTCTCTTGAATTTTCCCACTGTTGATACCAGCTTCAATTCTTTCGCCAGTCAGGATGAGGTCGGTAAATCCAGCAGATGAATTACCAATGAGGTGATTGAAGAATGGTCCGGATAGGGTCCCCAAGAACATATCAACGAGTTCCCGGTCAGTTAACGGAGGCTGCACTCTTCCAGCAAGGTCTCTCCATCTCTGCGCGTATTCCTTGAAACCTTCACTTGACCCTAGCGACATACCCTGGAGTTGGGTACGTGTAGGAGCAAGGTAGGCATTATATTGATACTGCTTATAGAAAGCAGTTGCCAACTCCTCCCAGTTACGAACTTTGGTCCCATCCAGCTGATAGAACCATTCGAGGTGAGTCCCTGAAAGACTTTCCTGGAAGAAGTGGATCCACAAGTTCTTATCCGCTGAGTATGGTTGGATTTTCCGAACATAAGACCTGAGATGTAGCTTGGGACAAGACGCCCCGTCATATTTAGTGAAGGATGGTGCTTTGAACTTCCGAGGGATGATCACACCAGTAGACAAACCCAGATCTCCAAAATCCAGCCCAGGTACCTGTTGTATTTCCATAGCATTCAAACGGTCTTCCAACTGCTTGTACTTGTCGTCAGCAGGGGGGTATTGTTCGTCGTTGAAATCTGTCTCGTTGTCGGAGACCACTGGACTAGGCACCTCTCTCTCATGGTGACTGCTTTCCCTCACAGATGGGGTAGTCCTCTCAGTTTCCGTCTGCAGTGTGTTCCCAGATCTGCGTCTAGGGCTGAACAAAACAGTCCTCTTCTTCTTCTTTTCCTTCTTCAAGAGCAAAGCCTTCAGATCTTGTTGCCCCTGGGTCAAATTCATGATCAGCCCTTGGAATTGGGCGTTCTGAGCCTGGAGGGCCTTGATAGTGTGCTCGGTTGAGGATTCAGGATTCATGACGAGACTGCTGAAATAAACAGCGAAGAAGGTAAGTAACCTGCAGAGAAAGGGTACCTGTTATGCAATGATATGTATGACATGCATGGGATGATTTCAAGGATCTCGCGGGGTAAACAGAGAAACTTGTTAGAGTTGAAAACCGGTAACTTGGCTGAAGGTACTTCATGTTGTTGAGAGTCCTTCTTCAAGGGTCAAAGGCTCACCATATCCAGTGGGTCATAGCCCCTGACTACCTTGGCTAGAGGAAAATAAATCCTCTTTGCCCCTTGCTAGATGTTTGATTCATCATGACCTGCATCACAAGCCCTTGAGATCCTTGAAATGGGTTAGAATGTATGCAATGGTATGATGTCATGATATGCATGGGGTAATGTGAGTAACCCTGTTATGAGTCCCAATTAAGGACTGTAAACAAAACCTGCAAGAAATTCAAGTGTCAGATAGCGAGCATGCAAATAGGCAAGTACGAAGGCACACAAGTCACACAAGAGAAGCCCTTAGAGTTTAGGCTAGCATGAGGTCTGGGTATTACCCTCTTTCAGTTTGTTGGTTCATACCTGTCCTATCAAAGTAACCGGGTTCTTAGAGGATCCCAATATCATTGACTACCCTCAATCGGTCATAACTCCAGCATCGCAATCTTTTCTTGCGGCCAGAACCATCGTGAGAGTTTAGCCTCAATGGGCGTAGCATACTGCTACTGTTCTAATGGCCAAGTTGTGTCAATTAAGGTTCTAAGGTTGTTGGTGCTTAATGACTCCTTAGAAGACCCATATTCTCCTCGTTGCAACACAAGGGATATCGGTACAGACCAAGGTGCCACACCAACGTAGCCACTGCTTCACCTGTGTCGGTCTATGCCGGACAGGTCCCTCACAGCTTATGCTACCTAAACAGGGTATCCCCAGATCCGGGTTAGGATCTATGTAACTCCGATGCAACCCACAATAGTAAAGCAAGCAAATCAATACAATTGAAAACACAGTTATGAACTAGCCCTAAGGTACACCTCACTATAAGTTTGGTCCCCAGCAGAGTCGCCAGTTCTGTGATCGGTGGATCTGGAACTGACTGTTTAACGCTGGTTCGCGAAATGTCGCGGAAGCAAGAGTCGCCACCGTCTTTTATTTTCTCCAAATGGAAAGGACAAAAGCACAGAAAAATTCCTTAAAGAGATTGCTCTCGGTTCGGGAGGTAGATTATAGAAAGGGAAGGTGTTAGCACCCTTTCTATCCATGGTTATCCATGGGCTCTTAGATACTTGCTCATTGTGTTTTCAAAAATGGTTTGTTTGCTTTTCAATTGTGGGTTTTAAAAAAGTTTCTTTGAAAATTCCAGCTCGACTCTTGTATCGGTCCTCAAGAGTGTTTGAAAAATTGCTTTCGAAAGCTTTTTGAAAAGGTGTCGGTGTGAAAAGTATTTTTGAATTTGTTTTTGAAATTATAGCAAGTATCTAGAGTCGTTTACCTACCCTAAGGAATTCGTCTGTGTAAATGTCCTTTAAAGTAGTGCCATCCCACCATTGAGAGGTAGGTAGCACCACCTTTGGAGGTGTTCGGGTCAATTCGAGGTTCGGGACATGGTGATCACCAGAGCAATGGGAAGACACCTTAGAAGCTACCCTCATGCCAGGTTCCCGGATCATGAGGACTTACTAAGACGTCCTCTACTCGACGATCACCTTTCGAGGCAAGGCAACAGTGAGGCGTACCCTAGGGGTGGTGTGTGCGATTCGTGTGTCGTTTTCATTTGCATTTATCTTGTTCATGTTTGGTGTTCTACGTTTGATTTTATTTTGTCCATTCATTCTTGCATGCTTTGTTTAACAGTTAAAATATTTGCGAGAAAAGTAAATTCTAAGCTATTACAAACGGCGCGGGTCCACATCGCCAAAATTAACCAGGACCCGATTTGACAGAAAATAAATAAATTGAAAGTGCGAGAAGTAATTACAAGGCCTCGGGAGAGGTACATAATTATTCAAGCAAAATAAAATAAATATGCGACTTAGAATAAAAATTAAGAACATGGGCGTTGGACCCTTCTTGCAAAAATTAAATTAATGAGGAATTAATTAAAATTAAAAGAAAGCAAGAGTTTGTTTTTTTTGGTGTTTTTTAGTATTTTATGACTTAATATAAAAAAAGAAAGAATTAATTAAAATTAACTACTAACCCTAATTCTATTTTATTTTAATTTATTAAGAAAACATTAGAATTAAACCTAAGATTAATCTAATTATTATATACAATTTTAATTATGAAAATAAATAAAATAAATAATATTATTGTGGAAAAGAAAAATTAAAAAGGAATAAAAACATTAATTAAACCTAATTCTATATTTTTTTTTGGATTTTTGTTATGAAAGAAATTAAAATTAAAACCCTATTTTAAACTAATTAATTTACATGCATTTATTTACAAGAAAAATTAAAATAAAATATTTATTATATTTTTTATCTTTTTCTGATTTTTATGCATTTTTTATATTTTGTAGAAATAATTAATTAAATCAAAACAATAAAGAAAATAAAAAAAACAATTGAAAATATAGAGAATTGCAAACCAGGGGGGTGGTAGTCCCCAAATAGGAGGTTTGGCCTTGGTAATTCAGGCCCAATGACCTTCAGGTCCGTTTGACTTTCCCACTAGCGTGTAGCAATGTTGACCTGAGTTTATGGTGTTCCTCCACTCTATGCCTTTGGATTGATCTTGAGAGGGACGTGTCACGCTTGATTTGGAAGTGCATCATAGTCCTCAGTAAGTGAAACGGCATGTGAACCTTGTTTGAAAAATAATATGAAGAATAATGCAGACCTGGGGTTCGAACCCAGGTCATGGATGTTGCTAACGTTCTCGCTTACCAACTGTGCCAACTAACGCGTTATTAATATTAAACAACTAACAAGCATTATAAAAATAAAGCAAAAGGTTAGTGGATCCACGCGCGAAAATTCAAACCAGCGTATCACGTTTTGCCACGACTTCGTCTTCTCCACCTTCCTGAAACACAACATTTAGGCCACGGTTTTACACGCGTGCTGTTAGGTCAGTTTTGGGAAAATAGCGAATAGGTCTTAGAGGGTCAATAAATTAGGCGCGATGGGTGGTTTCCATTCGTCCAGACTTGCTGATTGCAACCATGGTATTCTTGAAGGCCAATTGTTCTTTAAATAAAAACCCCCAATTTTGAGGTCCTGCAAACCCTAGAACTCAAACATGGTGAAATCGTGTATACAGCATAAAAATGCAATTAATCATATTGGTTAGTTTCAGAATTTCACAAGGAACATGAATCTACAATCAAAATGCTATGAATGTGCGTAAATATTGAAACACGATAATGAATTTTTCATGAGGTATCTTGAATGCTGTATACCAATTCCTTGCGTTTTAGTGGTTGTTTCTGATTGGAATACGTTCAGGGAACCTTGAGGAAGCTATTGAAACAAGAATTAGGTCTTGAATCGTCCTGGAATGATGTTTTCAGAATTGACTTTTTTGACAATTTTTTCAAGTTTGTGAAGAGTTTTCTTGCGCAGCTTAGTGTGTGTTTGCATTAGGGTTATGATCTAGCATATGTAGTGAGCACATTAGGTCAAAAAAACTCAATCAAATCCATTGCATTCATTGATTTTGAAAATTGATTTTCTAGGATCTTTTCAAATATTCTTCCATGTGCTTTTGTGCAAATCATGATCTAATCAGTCCAATTCTTTCCATATTGGTACAAGCACGAAATCTTGAGAGTAAAACATGTGCAAAAAGATTTGTTAGGTTAAATTAAGTATTTTTCATATATTTAAATGATTTAAATGAATTAATATAAATAAAAATTCAAATAAATAAATAAAAAATGAAGAAATACTTCCCTTTGGGCCAAGTGGTCGTGCATATGCTTAGAATGATGAATTGTGGAAGAAAAATGGGCCCATTAGCAATTTTAGGTCATTTGAATCAATGTTGACTTTTCAAAATATCCAAAAATTTCCCAACTTCCACAAGGCATAACTTGCTCAATCTTTAAGCTTTTCTCATGTTCTTGGACATTTTGGAAAGGTCTTTGAGTCCTCTAACCAATGCCTTTGGTCCCATGTCATTTGGATTTACCAATCTCAAGTTATGGCCTTTGACGTAAAGTCCCTTTTTGTTGACTTTTGAAAATGACCTATAATGTTGAAATTGATAACTTTTTGTGAGAGCATTTCTTGGACTTGAAGTATGAAGATGAGTTGTAGGAAATGTCTTTCTCTTCAAAATGAGCTTTGGATGGAATTTTTCTAATAATCCATGTGAAAGTTATGCCCTGGTCAAATTCAGTTGACTTTTTCAGTTGTCCAAATAAGGAAATTTTTGCATTTTGATGATTTTTGAGCCAAGCTTTGAGAATCATGATCAAGCATTGATCAAATGATGTTTGTGGCTTCAAAATGATATGTTGACCAAAAATTTGAACTTTTGACTGACAAATGACCATTTTGCCCCTACAGTTGATTGTAGTGCAATCTAGGGTTTTGACTGTGCAATTTTGAGCTGAATGTCTTGAAACTTGATATGAGGATGCTTGACCATATTTGTAGGAATGTGAGACTTGATTGGTCCTTTAGAAACTTCATTTTACTGATCAGATTCAAAACCCTAATCTTGACTGTATAGGAGACCTTTGCACTGTGCAACCCTTGGGGAATTTTGCAGCTTGACTTGGCAATTTCTTGAAGAATATGGGAGGGCAAATTTTGGGGTACAACACATACAAATCTGACAAGTTTGGTCTGGGTTTCACTTCAGGTGTCCAGAAGGCTGTACGCCGCGCTCGTGCCGGAGGACTACCCTTGAAGATCAGTAACCACCAAGTCAATACAATGGAGGATGATGAAGACAACTATGACCTAGAGGATTGGATTTTCCCAACTATCAGTGGAGGGCTCAGCAACTGGGAGGCTAGAGACTTTGTCCCGATCACTTTTATCCCACAGTAATTTGTATTTACATTTATTTGGATTTGTAATATTAAAACAATTCAGACTCTTAAAACCTTATGTCTTACCCGAGGCACAATGGTCCATTTGTAAGGGTTATTATCTCATTTCCATATGACATCAATGAATCATGGACGTTTTTGCATACAAACTTTGCGCTCATTGTTTTTCTTTTTTACATTTTCATTTCTTTCAAAGATAGCTATACCCTTACACACACTCACACTCACAATGCAGGTGTACATCCATTCGGGATCCCATGGGTAACAGTTCTGCTATGGCCCTTTATGACTCTGAAAATCTAATCTACCAAGCCGAAGACGAAGGTGAGGAAGATTGTGAAGTACCAGGGGAACTCGCCAGGTTACTACAACAAGAAGAGAGGACCATTCAGCCCCACGAGGAACCAGTGGACACAATCAACCTAGGTATCAAGGAAGACAAAGGGGAAGTAAAGGTGGGTGCCAATCTGGAACCCAGTGTCAAGGAGCGTCTGATTCAGTTGTTACACGAGTATGTTGAGATCTTTTCCTGGTCGTTTGAAGACATGCCAGGACTTGATGCAGATATTGTGGTACATCGTCTACCTACAAAAAAGGACTGCCCACCAGTAAAACAAAAGGTTCGTCGAATGCGACCAGATATGTCAGAGAAGATTAAAGTTGAAGTCATGAAGCTATTCAACACTAGATTCTTGGCCGTCACCTCTTATTCGCAATGGGTTGCCAATGTTGTTCCCGTGACCAAAAAGGACGGAAAGGTACGAATGTGCATGGACTACAAAGATTTGAATAGGGAAAGCCCTAAGGATGATTTCCCACTTCCCCACATTGACATCCTAGTTGACAATACGCCACAACACAAAGTGTTTTCCTTCATGGACAGTTTCTCAGGTTACAACCAAATCAAAATGGCGCCTGGGGACATGGAGAAGACAACCTTTGTCACACAATGAGGGACATTCTGCTACAAGGTTATGCCATTCGGACTGAAGAATACTGGGGAAACCTATCAGCGTGCCATGGTAGCTCTATTTCACGACATGATACACCACAAAATAGAGGTCTATGTAGACGACATGATAGCTAGATCTCAAACAGAAGAAGAGCATCTTAATCATTTACAGAAACTGTTTCAGAGGCTAAAGAAATACAAGCTGAGGTTGAACCCAAATAAATGCACATTTGGAGTGAGGTCTGGTAAACTCCTAGGCTTTGTCGTCAATAATAAGGGTATTGAAGTAGATCCTGCCAAGGTGAAAGCAATACAAGAGATGCCAGCTCCTCGTATCGAGAAGGAAGTCATAGGATTCTTGGGACGTTTGAACTACATTTCCAGATTTGTTTCTCACCTGACAGCTACTTGTGAACCAATCTTCAAACTACTAAAAAAAGATCAAGTAGTCAAATGGAATGATGAATGCCAAACTACTTTCGACAAAATCAAAGAGTACCTGCAAGAGTCTCCTGTTTTGATGCCACCAGTCGAGGGAAGACCATTGATCATGTATCTGACTATTTTGGAAAATTCAATGGGGTGTGTGCTGGGGCAGCATGACGAGTCTGGCAGAAAAGAGCACGCTATTTATTAGCTGAGCAAAAATTTTACTGACTGTGAAACAAGATATTCACTGCTCGAGAAAACTTATTGTGCTCTGGTATGGGCTGCTCGCCGGCTAAGACAGTATATGCTGACCCACACTACCTTGTTGATATCTAAAATGGATCCAATAAAATACATCTTCGAGAAACCTGCCCTCTCTGGGAGAATAGCGAGATGGCAGATGATCCTGACAGAATATGACATACAATATACTACCCAGAAAGCAATAAAGGGCAGTGTACTGGCTGATCACCTTTCTCACCAAGCTATGGAAGACTACCAGTCTATGAAGTTTGAATTCCCAGATGAAGACATCATAATGGTAAACAACTATGAAGAATTTAGGCCATATGAAGGACCTGAACAAGGATCTCGATGGACCCTGGTTTTTGATGGGGCATCTAATGCACTCGCAACGATATCAGTGATATACTTATATCTCCTAAAGGGTATCATACTCCTTTTACTGCAAGACTCTGCTTCCATTGTACAAACAACATGGCGGAATACGAAGCGTGCATCTTTGGTCTCAAAGCTGCCATAAACTTGGGGATCAAATCTTTGAATGTATTCGGAGATTCAGCTTTGGTTATTAGCCAGATCAAAGGGGAATGGGACACCAAACACCCTAACCTTATCCCTTACAAAGAACATGTGTTGACATTGCTCCCACATTTTGAGAAGATTACCTTCGAGCATTTCCCGCAAGAAGAAAATAAGCTAGTAGATGCACTAGCCACAATGTCGTCCATGTTTAAACTTAAGTGGGATAACGAGGCTCCCCAGATCACCATTGAACGAATGGATGAACCAGCACACTGTCACGAGATTAATACTGAAGAAGTAGTGGACCAACCTTGGTTTCACGAAGTCAAGAGTTATCTCGAGGCTCAAGAATATCCAGAAGGAGCTTCAGTCGATGATAAGAAGTTCTTAAGGAGATTCTCTGCTAAATTCTTCCTTAGTAATGGAATTATTTACAAACGCAACCATGACTCTGTGTTACTTCGGTGTGTAGACAAGGTTGAAGCTGAAAGGATCATGGCTGAATTACATGAAGGCACTTTTGGCACCCATTCTAGTGGGCATACAATGGCAAAGAAAATCCCACGGGAAGGCTATTACTGGTCTACCATGGAAGCAGATTGCTATCAACACTCTCGAACCTGCCATAAGTGTCAGATTTATGCTAACAAGGTGCACGTACCTCTGGTTCCTCTGAATGTCTTGACGGCTCCTTGGCCCTTTGCTATATGAGGGATTGATACGATTGGGGAAATCAAACTAACAGGCTCCAATGGACACGGCTTCATCTTAGTGGCCATTGACTATTTTACAAAGTGGGTAGAGGCAGCTTCTTTCGCTTCCATTACCAAGAATGTTGTCGCCCGGTTCATCAATCAGAATCTCATTTGTCGTTACGGTATCCTGGAGAGAATCATTACAGACAATGGTACGAACCTGAACAATACTATGATCACAGCCCTATGCGAACAGTTCAAGATCCAGCATCACAATTCTTCCCCTTACCAGCCAAATATGAATGGTGTTGTCGAAACCGCAAATAAGAATATTAAAAAGATTATACACAAAATGACAGTCAAATACAAAGACTGGCATGAGATGCTACCATTTACTCTCCACGGGTATTGTACCATAGCTCGCACATCAACCGGGGCAACACCTTACTCTCTAGTATACGGCATGGAGGCTGTTTTGCCTATTGAGGTCCAGATCCCCTCTCTGAGAATCATGAAGGATGCAGGTGTGAATGAAGAAGATTGGATCCAGACTTGACTTGATCAACTAAAATTGATTGATGATAAAAGGCTTACTGTTGTCTGTCATGGTCAGATGTATCAAAAACGGATGATCAAGTCTTTCAACAAAAAGGTCAGACGCTAAGTGTATCAAGTCGGGGATTTGGTGATCAAACGTATCATACTACCGCAAGGTGATCCTAGGGGCAAATGGACTCCTACATATGAAGGACCATTTTTAATCAAAAACATATTCTCTGGTGGAGCAATGATCTTAACCACCATGGATGGCGACGAACTGCCGCACCCTGCGAACGCAGACATAGTCAAAAGATACTACACATAAGAGACCCGCTAGGTTGACACACCTAGGCAAAACAAGGGCATCCCGGAAAATCAAAAGGTTCAGGAAAAAATTCGGGATAAAACAAAAAAAATTTGTACACCCGGCAAGTTGAAAACCCGAAAGGGCGACTTGGGCAAAAAAGGGTTTCCCGGTGGAATGAAAACCCGAAAGGGCAGTCCAGGAAAAAGTTAGGGAATTAAAGAGTATGACTATGTCCCGTTGGATCACCTTACGGATAACCTTTGGCTTCCACTGACAAACTCAGAAGTTCTGATCAATTCAATCATCTCCGGATAAGGCAAAAGTAGACAAGATGCTCAGAGGCACGAAGGCTATAGCAAAATGGGAACCCCATGGGATTATTGCACATAGCTATCTTTTCTTTGCATCAAAATTTTCATTTTTTTAACGACGAAATTCTCTTACTAGAATGTTTGTCTCCTTATACAAAAATACTTACTCAAAGTCAATAAAAAGATATCCCTTTGAAAGTGTAAAACTACCTGTTTTCTTTACTTTTGTTTTATTTACAAACACGTCCAATGATTTATTTTTGAACATATGCATTTGGACATAATTACTGTTTACAAATAAATAAAATAGAAAGATAGTCACTGATGGCTTTAAGAGGTAGGGAAATCTCTCTAAGCTATCTCCATAAAGTCCCCCACAGTGTGCAGTTTAATCCCCAGCAGAATAAAACTTCCAGTTATCAATCCCCAGTAGAAGTCGTCCAATTTCTCAGATTTCTCCAACAGGATTTTACAAGAAATACACGACATTTCCCTTACAACAGAGTTTATTTCTCTAAGTGGAAATTCATCAACACTTTAACTTCACAACATGAAGATTTACACCCCACATTCTCAGCAGCAGTCAGGGATTTATTTTCCCCAATCCAACGGCAGCACAGCAGATTAGCTCACATACGCATATATCGCATCCATATATCATAAACATTGATAACACGAATTCATCGTACCATGAATTTCATACAACATGACTTTGCATTTTAGCTAACATTTTACCCTTTCAGGATAAGGTTAACAGCTACCACTAACAATGTTCAAAGTTTTTAGATACGGTTCATATACGCTCCAGACACGGATGCCATTCTGATACTCATTCAAAATTCAATCTTTAGATACAGTTCAGATACGCTCTAGACACGGATGTCATCCTGATACTCATTCAGATTCAGATTTCAGATATAGTTCAGATATGCTCCAGACACAGATGCCATCCTGATACTCAATCAGATTCAGTCTTCAGATACAGTTCAGATACGCTCCAGATACGGATGCCATCCTGATACTCATTCAGATTCAATCTTCAGATACGGTTCAGATACGCTCCAGACACGGATGCCATCCTGATACTTATTCATATTTAATCTTTAGATACAGTTCAGATACGCTCCAGACACGGATGCCATTCTGATACTCATTCAGATTCTCTTTCAGATTCAGCAATCACTTTTGGATGGCATCTACAAGCCCATCTCCAATAACTTTCCATCATCCCTCCAAATGGCATCTTTAAGCCCATTCCCTATACCGTCAACCATCATATCACCGAGTGCAAATTTCTGGGCACTCTAGTGTCCAATCATCTTCCACCTTCGAGTCACGAATAGCGAAACTCGTCAATCTAACTCTTCAGGCTTAAGAAGATTTAATAGGGGAAACTGTTGAACAGGGGCAGCTACCACAAGCGCCCCATGCAGGGCAAGCCTTTCGATTAGACAAGTATGCTGCCTGCATGCTTGCAATCGAAGGCCATGACCTGTTGGCCACATATACCCCCTGTATGATACGGTGGCAGAACCGATTGTTTAATACTGGTTTACATTTTGCATTCTGTGTTTGCAAAATGTCGCGGTAAGCAAGAGTCGTCACCGACTTTTATTTCATCCAACCGGAAAGGAAAAAAGTACAGAAAAATCCTTTTTCGATATGTTTCTGAGTACGGGGGGTAGATTATAGAAAGGGAAGGTGTTAGAACCCTTTCTATCCATGGTTTTCCATGGGCTCTTAGGTACTTGCTCATCTTTAAAATTGCTTGTGTATGTGCTTTGTTTTTGAAAAGTTTGACTTCGTGATAACCCTTGTATCAGTCCTCAAGGGTGTGACGAAGTTGTTTTGAAAGTTGTTTTGAAATGTGTAAGTGTGAAAAGTTTTGATTTGAGAAAGTACCTACTAGCATCTACCTACTCGAAAAAAGATTGTTTCTATTCTCGTTTCCTTTAGACAGCGCTATCCTACTATTGAGAAATAGGTAGCACCGTCGTTGGAGTTGTAAGGGTCAATTCGAAAGGGACGTACGACCACTAAAGCAATGTTAGGACACCTTAGTAATTAACCTAGAGTCTTAAGATCATATTCGAGGCAATATTTCCGAGGCAACATTTCCAAGGCAATATTTCTGAGGCAACATTTCTGAGGCAACATTCGAATGGGATATTTTGATCTTTTTAGACTGGAGGGCAACCACTAAGACACCCTATGCTTAATGATCGTTTACCGAAGGCAACCGAAGTGAGAGTATACCCTAAGAGTGATATGTGTGAGTGATTTGTTTTCAGTTATTTAATCTTTGCACATTAGGGTTTTCTAACTGTATAAATTTGTCATGCATTCTTGTCATACAATCCTATTAGCATACATCTAAACAGTTTAAATATTTGCAGGAATTAAAAAAATACTAGAAAATAAATCTACGCTATTACAAGGCTCCGGGGTGGAGGATTAATTACATAGCCAAAAACCCGGGGAAAAAGCGATAAGTAAAAGCCCTAAATTAACTATTACAAACCAGTGAGCAGTTACAAAAATATTGGCCAAAATAAATAATAAGTGCGCGGCGAATTAAATACGAAATGACTAGGGTTTTGACCCTTGACTAAACCTATTGATGATTGATTAAAAAAATGTTTTTTTGTCATGTCTTGTTATTTAAGAAAATAATGAAACAATTAAATTAAAAAATAAAATCCTAAGTTCTAATTAATTTTAAGTTAAGAAAAACAAATTGATTCAATCTAAAATCCTATTTTTGTATTTTTATTTATTTGAGAAAAATAAAAGAATCAAATCTAGAATTTAACTTAATTTCTATTTGATTTTATTTATAAAAAAACAAGTTAAAATTGCCCTAAGTTAAATTACATTAAATTAAATTAACAAAATTAATTTTGATAAAAAAGTCTAATTCTAATTTTTTTTATGATTTCTTGATTTTATAATTTTTTTTAAAAAATATTAATTGTTATTTAAAATAAAATAATTAAAAGAGATATTAAAAGAATTAACTAAAATAAAAAAGAAATAAGAAAAAGAAAAGATGGGCCTGATAGCAATGCTGGAGAGGGGGTGCCAATATGATTTCTGGGCCAAAACAAATCCAAGCCCTTTTGACTTCGCCTGATCTAGTGCGTATGTTGATTTGAGGTGTATGATGGACCTTCAATGGAAAGGCATTGGATCTTGGCTGAAGATGCGTTTGATGGTTGGATCTTGATGGCATATGGTGGACATCCTGATAAGCAGCGCACCTGATCATATGAAGCAAAATTATATGAAATAAATATTGGGACCTGGGGATCAAACCCAGGCCCTTATGCTCGTTTCCAATACCTGCTCGCCAACTTTGCTGCTTTGTTTGTTTGTACATATAACAATAATAATGCATAATATATAAAACCCGATGGTTAATTAGAAAAAACGCGCGGAATTTCAAAACAGCCGATGGTGCTCAGACACGTTGTCTTCTTCTTCCTTGTCAGTCGTATTAGACTGTAATCCTTTACCTACGGACATGACTCCATAGCTAAAACCCTGCACACTTCCAAAATCAAGAAAACGCATGATAAATTTAAGGTGAGCACATGGATCACTTCGCCTTGATCCCCTGAACATCATAGTCCCCCTTTTCTGGCCCAATTTTGCTCGTACAGAGAAGCCCTAAAACAACTCCTCAAACCCTAGTAATGGAAATCTTGGCTATAGGCATCAAAACACAAAATCAAATAAACAAAAACCTTCCAAATGACAATATAAACACAATGAAATGTTTTGGAATGATTAATCGTGTGTAAATTAAGAAATCAGATTTTAGCTTGGAGGTGCAAACCGCGGGTCTGTAGATCACGATTCCGGACGTGGAAATGTTTGCAAATGATTGAGATCCCTTCTGGAGATGTCCAGGAGTCTATTGGTAGCCTTAGAATGGCTTAAATCACTCTCTAAGTCCAAGAACGATCACCCACTTTCTTGCAAATTTTTGAGTTTTCTTCTTGGCTATGCACGACCTCTAACCCTCTTTTCTTTCCTTGTTTTTGTTCTCTATATGTACTAGAGTGAATTCAGGTTGTTAAACAGATCCAATCTTTAAGCTTTAATTATATTTGATTTGATTCTTTGGCCATATGATATCTTTCTAAATTTGGCCTAATCATGCTCTTTTTGTACCAATTGCCATTGATTCGAATTGATCTTGCAAGCTCATCATATCTTGGTTGCTAACCTGTCAAAAAAACCAATCAAATCAAATCTTTGATAACTTTCATCATTTATTTGATTTAATTTACTTTTAAATCAATGAAAAATAAAAATAAATTGAAAAATGGAGCAAATAATTGGTGGGTAAGTATTTGAGTCTTGGACCACATTATAAGTGAGGTGCAAGCATAAAAAGTTAGGCCCATTTAGCAACAAATGCAAATTTGAGCACATTTGACTTTTGACAATTTTGCAAAAATGGTCAACTTGGCCAATGTATAACTCTCTTAATTTTGATCCTAGAGTGATGTTATTCGACTTTTTAGAAATCTTAGGATGTCCTCTAAGAAACCCTTTTGGTCTCATCTCAATTGAGTCTTCCATGTTCATGTATGAAGCTTTGACCCAAAAGGTGTTTTTGTTGACTTTCCAAAATGACCTATAATGTCAAAATTCATATCTTTTTGTGAGTGCATATTCTTAACTTGGGAGCTGAAGATGAATTGTAGATAATTGCATCCTCTTCAAAATGAGCTTTTGGGTTTTGATGAATTATGAGCAATCCTTGAGGAATCATGATCAACCCCTGATCAAATGATGAATAATACTTCAAAATGAGGATGTTGACCAAAAATCTTGAAGTTTGACTGTATGTGGGCCACAGTTGACTTTTGACCTAGCACAGTTGATTTTCAGGCATTTGAGCAATTGACTGAGAAAACTTTTTATACAAGGCTTGAAACTTGATATGGATGATCTTGAGAACACATTAGGACAATTGTGAGCATTTGAGTCCTTTGTGGTTCACACATCTTGATGAAAATAGAAACCCTAATTTGAGATATACTACCTTAGGAGAGAGTTTGTCTGGTCAACTCTTGAACTTCCTTGAGCAATTTGGGGACCTCACTTGCCATGTGTTGAGAAATATAAGAGCGCAAATTTTTGGGTACAACAGCTGCCCCTGTTCAATCTTCTTAAACCTGAGGAGGTAGATTGGCTCGTCTGCCTTTCGTGATCTGAAGGTGGAAGATGATTGAACACTAGAGTGCCTAGAAATTTGCACTCACATGAGGTGATACTTGACTTGTGATATCGAGAATGGGCTTATTGATTCCATTTGGTAGTTGCTAGATAATTATATGATATGGGTTTAAAGATGACATCCGAAGAAGTGTCGATCGCACAAGAGATTCCTTTGCGAGAACTCGTATACCTGCTGTTGAGGAAGACTTTGTTGGGGAATGCCGGTCTCTATCTTGAGAGAAATAGAGTTTTAGGAGCTTTAGTTGTCCATTACTCTACTGGGGAAATAACTCCTGCTTGAGGAAGCGGAAGTGAATTGCATATTTGGTCAGGGTATATGTTACACCGTGACTTTTTTGGGGAAATGTGAAATCGATTGTGTTTGATCGGGTCTCGGTCTTACAGTGTTGTGGACTTCTGTCTGGGGATAAGAGAGGAAGAACCCAGATAGTAGGGTTATGAGAAGGAACCTGGATACTAGGGTTGCCTCGGGCTGAAAGCCTGGATGGTAGGGCTTGTGAGAAGGAACCTGGATAGTAGGGTTACTTCGACATGAAAGCCTGGATAGTAGGGCTGTGAGAAGGAACCTGGATAGTAGGGCTGTGAGAAGGAACCTGGATAGTAGGGTTTCTTCGACATGAAAGCATGGATAGTAGGGTTGTTATAAGGAACCTGAATATTAGGGTTACTTCGATATGAAAGCCTGTATAGTAGGGCTGTGAGAAGGAACCTGGATAGTAGGGTTACTTCGATATGAAATCCTGGATAGTAGGGCTGTGAGAAGGAACCTGGATAGTAGGGTTACTTTGATATGAAAGCCTGGATAGTAGGGATGTGAGAAGGAACCTGGATGGTAGGGTTACTTCGATATGAAAACCTGGATAGTAGGGCTGTGAGAAGGAACCTGGATAGTAGGGTTACTTCGATATGAAAGCCTGGATAGTAGGGTTGTGAGAAGGAACCTGGATAGTAGGGTTACTTCGATATGAAAGCCTGGATAATAGGGCTGTGAGAAGGAACCTGTATAGTAGGGTTACTTCGATATGAAAGCCTGGATAGTAGGGTTGTGAGAAGGAACCTAGATAGTAGGGTTAATTCGATATGAAAGCCTGGATAGTAGGGTTGTTATAAGGAACCTGGATAGTAGGGTTACTTCGATATGAGTTTGGGTAAAACTGCAGAGGGAACCTGGGTAAGGTTGCCTTTGTCGCACCGATGATTACTCTGTTTAGCTTCGAGTGTTGATCATGGACCTGTTGGAAGTTGTTGATAATAACAGTCTTTCTTGAAAGAAATATAAGGTTAGTTATGTGCGATGCATGAGATGCATTGCGATGAGGTTCTCAAAATAACTGAGATTATGTTATATGTAATGTATGCACATGTCATGATGTATGAACATGAAATGCTGGCATAATAACCTGAGTCCGAGAAAATAAATCCCTGACTGTTGTTTAGAGAGTATGAGAAATGGTATTTTTGACTGCTGTTAAAAACCATAGTTCCTCTATTTCTGTTGGGGATAGTGAACAAAGATGACTAGCTGGGGATTCAAATCCATTCAGCTGGTGAATATTCTGCCGAAAGAGACCCTATTTGGGGATAACTCTGCGGAGAATAACTCTGTTGGAGAGGAGATACTCTGGTGATAGATCATGCTGATTTGGAGAAATAAACTCAACTGGGGATGAATTTTCGTTGCTGGTGATAATGAATTCTGTTGGAGATTGAATTTCTGCTTGTGAGAGAAATAAACTCTGCTTGGGGAAAAATTTACTGACTCACTCGTGATTGTGAACCTCAGCTAGGGAGAGTTATGTCCTGTTCGGGAAAGCTAACATCAATGTCTTTGGATACTTTTTACTTTGTGGGGAGTGTATGTGCCACTACTCATATTCTCAAGCTGGCTCTATCCCTGTACTTGATGGGCAGAGTAACTGTATGGTTCAGGCATTTGTTGTTTTCCCTGTCCCTAGAATTACGAGTAATCGTATTTTGTTTCTTATGTAAATATTTATGAGTAACCATTATTTTCAAATGCATATATCAAAAATGAATCATTGGACGTTCTTGCAAAATAAAACAGAAAAAAGAAAAACAAATTGAAACTTGTTGTGAAAATGAATTGTATTGATTTTGAAGTTGGCCTGTAATAGGCGTTTTGTACAAGAGGCTGATGTCCTAGTAAGAGAACGTTGCCGAAAGAAAGAAATTAAAATTTGTGTAAAAGAAAGAAAAATAGCTATGTGAAACGATCCCATCGGGTTTCAACTCTGCTATTGCCTTTATATCTTCAAGCGTCTCATCACTTTGCTACTTGGTCGAAAGTGGATCAGATTGATCGGCGCCGTCTAAGCTTGATAGTCGATACCGAAGTCTGGTTGCAAGATGATCCAATGAGACATAGTGTTACGCTTCAATCCCGAACTTTTTCCTGGACCGCCCTTTCGGGTTTTCAGTCCACCGAGATACCCCTTTTTGCCCAAGCCGCCTTTTCAGGTTTTCGACTTGTCAAGTGTACAGTTTTTTTTTCATTTTCATCTCTTACTTTTGCCCGAACCCTTTTGGTTCACCGGGAAGCCCTTATTTTTGCCTAGGCCAGTCAACCTAGTGGGTCTTTGATTATGCGTAGTATCTTTTCACTATGTCTACATTGACGGGGTGAGGAAGGTCGTCACCATCCATGGTGGTTAGAATCATAGCTCCTCCCGAGAAAATGTTCTTAACCAAAAACGACCCTTCGTTTGTTGGGGTCCATTTGCCCCTGGGATCACCTTGCGGTAGTATGATGCGTTTGATCACTAGATCCCCGACTTGATATTCTTGACGTCTGACTTTCTTGTTAAAAGCCTTGATCATTCGCTTTTGATACGTCTGACCATGACAGATAGCAGTAAGTCTCTTTTCATCGATTAGATTCAGCTGATCAAGTCAAGTTTAGATCCAGTCATCTTTGTTCAAACCCGCATCCTTCATAATCCTGAGAGAGGGTATCTGGACTTCGATGGGTAGGACTGCCTCCATGCCATTTACCAAAGAGTAAGGTGTTGCCCCTGTCGACGTCTGTGCTGAGGTACGGTACCCATGAAGAGTGAATGGTAACATCTCGTGCCAGTCTTTGTATGTCACCGTCATCTTCTGCACAATCTTCTTGATGTTCTTGTTAGCTGCTTCAACAGCCACATTCATCTTCCGCCGATAGGGAGAAGAGTTATGATGCTGAATTTTGAATGTTTGCAGAGCTCGGTGATCATTGTGTTGTTGAGATTTGTACCATTGTTAGTAATAATACTCTATGGGACACCATATCGACAGATCAGATTGTGTCAGACGAACCGCGCCACGACATTCATGGTTACGGTAGTAAAGGAAGCTGCCTCAACCCACTTGGTGAAATAATCAATTGCTACCAGAATGAAATGATGCCCGTTAGATGCAGTAGGTCTGATCTCGCCGATCATGTCGATGTCCCACATTGCAAAGGGCCAAGGAGCTGTCAAAACATTCAGGGAAACCGGAGGTACTTGCACCTTATCAGTATAGACTTGACACTTATGACAGGTTCGGGAATGCTGATAACAATCGGCTTCCATAGTGGACCAGTAATATCCTACCCGTAGGATTTTCTTCGCCATGGTATGTCCACTGGAATGAGTTCCAAAGGTACCTTCATGTAGCTCTGCCATGACCCTTTCCGCTTTGCTCTTGTCTACACACCGTAATAAGGTTGAATCATGGTTACGCTTATAAAGGATCCCATTGCTAAGAAAGAACTTCGTCGCGAACCTTCTCAGAAATTTCTTATCATTAACAGATGCCCCCTCGGGGTATTCTTGGGACTCAAGATACCTCTTTACCTCGTGAAACCAGGGTTTATCTGCTACCTCTTCAGTCTCAATGTCACAACAATGTGAGGGTGCATCCAACCTCTCAATGGTAATCTGGGGAGCTTCATTGTCCCACCTGACTTTGAACATAGAAGACATGGTAGCTAGCGCGTTTTCCAACTGGTTCTCTTCTCGTGGAAAATGTTCAAAGGTTACCTCCTCAAAGTGTGGGAGCAATGTCAGTACATACTCTTTGTAAGGAATAAGATTCGGGTGCTTCGTATCCCACTCACCTTTGATTTGACTTATCACCAGGGTGGAATCTCTGAATACACTCAAGAACTTAATCCTCAGGTCAATAGCAGCTCGAAGACCCATGATACATGCTTCATACTCCGCCATATTGTTGGTATAGTTGAAACATAATCTGGCGGTGAATGGAGTATGACAACCCTCAGGAGATATAATTACAGCGCCAATGCCATTACCCAATGCGTTCGAGGATCCATCAAAATACATAGACCATTGAGATCCCTCCTCGGGTCCTTCATCCGGTCCAGGTTCTTCGCAGTCGGTTACCACATTGATATTCTCATCCGGGAACTCAAAATTCATGGACTGGTAGTCATCCATGGCCTGATGTGCCAAATGATCCACCAATACACTCCCCTTGATTTCTTTTTGGGTTGTGTATTGGATGTCGTACTCGGTTAAGATCATCTGCCATCTTGCTATCCTTCCGGAGAGAGCGGGCATCTCGAAAATATACGATCCGATCCATCTTTGATATCAACAAAGTGGTGTGATTCAGCATATACTGTCTCAGTCGGCGAGCAGCCCATGCCAAAGTGCAGCAAGTTTTCTCGAGCAATGAGTATCGGGTCTCATAGTCGGTAAACTTTTTGCTAAGGTAGTAAATTGCATGCTCTTTTCGACCAGACTCGTCATGCTGCCCCATCACACACCCCATTGAATTGTCTAGCACTGTCAAGTATAATATCAAAGGTCTTTGTTGTACCCCAAAATTTTCCCTCCCATTTCTCATTGATTTCTCATCACAAAGCCCTTGAAGATCAGGGTCCAGTTAAGGTTTCATCTGCTCAAGACTTCTCCTTGCACTGCTGACCCAAATTAGGGTTTGTGTTTGCACAAAGATGTTTTGACCCAAAATGCCTAAGATGACTTTCTTGCTTCATATTGGACTCCCAAGTTTATCCTCATCAAGTTTCAAGTCTTGGTTCCAAGTTTTGCCCAGTCAATTGGACAGTTGACCTAGAAATCAACTATATTGGGGAAAAAGTCAATTGTGGCCAATTGACAGTCAAATCTCATGAAAATTGACCCACATCAACATTATGAACTCATATGAACCATCTGATCAAGTTTGGATCACAATTCCACAAGAAATTTGATCAGATCACCAAAAGGGCAAAATGGTCATTTTTAGGGTTTTGACTGCACAAAGGCAATTTTTGACTGTTTGACCTAGCCAATGGCAAACCAAGCTCACATATGGACTCAAGAACCCCATGGAATTATCTTGACATGCTCAACAATTTCAAAAGATCCCAAGTACACAAGATTGACAGTTGAATTTCCCAGTCAATTGATCAATTTTGACTGTACACTGAAAAGTCAAACTTTGACTTTTTGGTCAAAATCAAGAGTCAAGATTCATTTTTCATCAAAACATGCCAAATCATGAAACTTGTTCACCAAGAAATCAAAAAATGCAAATTAGGGTTAGAAATGAGAATTTTTCATAACTTAGAATTTTTCTAAGTTATGAAAAATCCTAATTTTTCCCCAAATTTGCCCCACTTTCTCACCAAGATTCATTTGGATTCAAACAAAAGTCAAAACATGAAAGTTGTAGCTTGTTGCATAATCTACAACTTTGATTCACAAAGTTTTCCCAAATTAGGCTTGTATCTCAAGTTACAATTTTTTGAATAAGGGCACTAAACCATTCTTAACTTAGTGAAATTTTAACCTATTTTGACAAGGTTTTTTACCCAACTTCAAGGCCATTTTCCATACACTTCCACTGGGAATTTCAATTTGCATTTCAAAGATGGATTGTAGTACACATTCCAAGCTTTCCAAAATGTCCAAGAACTTCTCAAACAACCTCATGGTTAGAGAGAATCGAATTTCACAATGTAGCAAAAACTCACTTTTGATTAGGCCAAGTTACATGTTCATAACACTATGCATTTTCAAAACTCAGCATGCCACTTGATTACAGGCCTTTTATCTCAATTACACTCATAAATTTAATGCCAAACCTTTGCGCCAAGACCATGTTTTGTGTGTTCAAGCATTGCCTAGAAGATTAATCCATTTATAGATAAAGCATAATATCCATTTTAGAAAAGTTTCACTTTATGTCAAATACAAATCCAAGCAAGTACACTTGAAATCTTCTTGGCACAAGTTATGAGACACATTGCACTGATCAAGGCCAATGTATGCAGCATATTATGGGGGCCTGTACAGGCTAGAAGCACAAAGTGACCATTGCTTGCTTAAAGTTCAAGAAACATAGCATAACTTGTGACAACTCTTATATCAGCTTACAAACACTTAAGCAAACTTGAAAAACATATCCAGGACATTCCAACCAAGCTATTACACGACCCTAACATCCCTCATACACTCCCAATCCCAGGATCACCTTCAAACTGCAAGAACAGGGCAAGGCCTGCAGTTTGAGTGCCATCTTTCATTCCTCTCAAGCTTTCTTGCCCAAACCAGTTCACACACATTCCCTAGCATCAGTGCAAGCTAACCAAGACCTGAAACACGATCTGTAATTCCTCTAACAAGTTCCACCATTTTCATTTTCTCATTTTGCAGTTGAAGTTCCACAGCTCGATTCAAGGTGTCTGAAGGCAAAGCAAGTGTTGGAATAGCATCACTACACTTCAAGGAAGCTGTACAAGTCATCATCTTGTCCTGAAAGTTCCTCCATTGCAAGGCACGATTCCAACTGCACAGGTATATTTATGAAGTTCTATCTCTCTTATTAGGCATCATTAGCTCTAGGTTTGTGAATAAGCAATGTTCTACTCATGCCACTGAACCTGTACATGCTTTTACTTTTCATTTCTTTTGCTTGAGCTGTGAGAATTTAAGGTTTGAAAATGGCAGAAAACTTAGGCAGGATTTGGGATTGTTAAAATTCTCTCTCATTTCTGAGAGTTAGGATGAGTTTTTTATATATTTAGAATCGTGATTCAATGCTTAACATTTCTTATGTTGGAAGTTTGTTCAAAAAATCAAGGAATCAGGATATTCGAATGAAGGTTCTTGCGCGCGTTTTTTTGAATAGCTTTGTTCAGAGGTTGAAGAAGGTGCCTCATGGGCTGGGCCAGCTTTTGTTCTACTTTTCACACCATATTTTGTGATTCATACCCCCCTGAGCCCATTTGTTTGATTTAATGTTTTTTTGATCTTTCTTTTTTATTTCTGACTCATTTATTTTTTCTAATAATATTTAAAACTTGAAAAATCATTTTTACACCATTTTTGCATTTTTTAAGTATTTATTTGATTATATGGACATTTATACACAAATATATATATACTATTATTTAGAAATATTAGAAAAAATAATGTAAACATATTATATTTCTGATATTTATTTCATTTTTCCCTTTTGAAACATTTTGTATAAAAAAAATACTTTTTTATAAAAATTAGATATTATTATTTTGTGCATATTTAATATATATATATATATATATATATATAGATATATATATATATATATATATATATATATATATATATATATATATATATATATATATATATATATATATATATATATATATATATATATATATATATATATATATATATATATATATATATATATATATATATATATATATATATATATATATATATATATATATATATATATATATATATATATATATATATATATATATATATATATATATATATATATATATATATATATATATATATATATATATATATATATATATATATATATATATATATATATATTAGTACACCTAGAATAAAATACCAAAAATATACATATTTTTATTTTAGTAATATTTAACACTAAAAATACATTTTTACAAATATACTTCATTTTTATTTTATTTTTTTTGTATATAAATAGTAAATATTATATATATATATATATTAAATAACTAATACCATTTTGATTTAAATTAGGGTTTTGCCCTAAATAGGTAAATACTCCAAAAATAATACTTTTTTATTTTATTTTTTGACATAAATAATATTTTTTTTTCTTACATATAAAAACCCTTTTTGCATTCTTGCATATTTATTTTATTTTTATTTAATTTATGCTTTTAATTATATTGTAAAATATTCAAAGAAAATGATGTAATAGCTAGATTTAATTTCTTGTCTAAATATCCCCCCATTTAAACATTTGTACCCCCCTCCCATATTATTGTGTTGTAATAGTGTAGGAATTTAAATCTCGCATTTTAATGCTTTCTAAACATACCATGCTAGAATTAGGGTTTGTATGTGAATAAAAAGAACAAAAATAGTTTGACCTAATTTCAAGATAAACAAGCATGAAAATGGACAACACACTTCACACTTGCACCCCTAGGGTATTCCACTTTGTTGCCTTCAAATAATTGGGCCATATTGCATGTTAGGTTTCTTTGGGTAAAACAAGCAATTCAAATGATCATAAGTCCCTCAATGACGCTTTCGAAAAGTTGCCTAAAGTGACCAAATCCCTTTCAAAGATAAATTGCCCAAAGAGACTTAGCACTATTGCAATTATGGTCTAAACGATGACCCGCGCCCGTCCCTTTCACCTCCTAATACAAGATTGTCCACCAAATGCAATGGTGGAACAAAATTGTCAAAAGGTTTAAAACATAACAAAAATCTTTGAGAAAGCTTTAGGGTAGATAACTCTTAGGTACTTGTCAATTTGCAAAGAAAACACTTGCCTAGTTTCAAACCACACTTCACAAACACTTTCAAAACAAACTTTCAAAAAAACCTTGAAACATCTTTTCAAAAGACAAAACACCTTTTGTAAAACATTCGAGTAAAGAATTGTTACAAGGGTAGCCTATACAAGGCATCTTTTCAAAACATTTTCAAAACCACACACCAAGCACCATTTCAAACAATTGAAAACCAAGGCAAGTTGATATAAGCAAGTACCTAAGAGCCCATGGATAACCATGGATAGAAAGGGTGCTAATACATTCCCTTTCTATAATCTACTCCCCGAACCCAAGAAAAATCTCAAAGGTTTTTGCTGTGCTTTTTAAACCTTTCCTTAGGATAAAATAAAAAGTCGGTGGCGACTCTTGCTCAACCGAAACATTTGCAAAAACAAACGCAAAACCCTAGTCAGTTCTCCCACCGTATCACAGAACTGGCGACTCTGCTGGGGACAATTTAAAAGTGGAGTAACCTTAGGGCTTAGATCACCCTCTTGCATGACAAATTGTTTGAATTGTTTGCTTTATATCTTGGCTCTATTGTTTGGGTTTACAATCCTACACCCGGATTTTGGGAAACATTCATAGATAGCAATACATTGTGGAAACTGTGCGGGGTATACCGACACGGTCGAAGCAATAGCTATATTAGTGCGACATATTTGTGAGTACCGGTAACCCTTGAGTTCAATCAAGGAGAGTACGGGGCCGCTGAGTGATGTCACTAAGCACTAATGACCTAGAACCTTACTTGACCATCTTGGCCTTTTATTAGGGGTAGTGAGATGACCGACTTTGGTGCAGTCCGAAGTTGGTAGATACTCGATACTACACTCATTGAGGGTTGTTTTCTTGGAATATTTTGGTCGCTAGTTAAGTGGCTAAACCAAAACAATGAACAATGAAAACAATCCCGTGATATTGAGCTCCTTAGAACCCGGTTACTATTTATAGGACAGGTTTTTAAGCCAACTACACTCAAGAGGGTACTTACCTATGAAACCCCATGCAAGCCTGAAACTAGGGTTTGGTGTGATTTGCTTGTACATATGTTGTGTGCATACATCATAAACATCATAAAACATCATATGCATTCACTAACCATTTCAAGGGTTTGGATCTTCATCTTTGTTCCTGTTTTGTAGGTCATGGACGTTCCTCGCAGAAATACCATTTAAGTCAACCTTGTGAGAATCTCTCCTCAACTCAAGGAGCTCACTTCAAGAATTCCGGAAAATTCATCCTTCAGTGAAAGACATGGTAGACTGCTCAACCTAGTCAACACCAACATTGAAGAAGACATGATGAAAGTGCTATTCCAGTTCTTTGACCCTCTTCACCACTGTTTTACTTTCCCTGATTACCAGTTGGTACCCACTTTGGAGGAGTTTTCTCAACTCCTAAGAATCCCTATCCTTAATCAACTACCATTCAACGGTACAGAAAAGGAACCAAAGCCGGAAGATGTTGCTCGAGCATTACATCTACAACCATCCGACATCAAGGGGCATTGGGAAACCAGAAGCGACGTCAAGGGATTCCTAGCAAAATTCTTGTTTGAGAAGGCACAAGAATGTTGGAATTCATTGGACCTACAAGCCTTTGAAGAGATTGTGGCACTCCTTATCTATGGGTTGGTCTTGTTCCCAAATCCTGACCAATTGGTAGATGTCAACGCCGTCAAAATCTTCTTGTCCAGAAATCCAATACCAACATTGCTTGGGGACATCCTTCACTCATTTTACACACGAACAATGAGAAAGATGGGTGTTCTCATGTGCTGTACTCCTCTCCTTGCAAGGTGGTTTATTTCGCACCTTCCACAATCTGTCTTGAAGAATGACCAAGGTTCAAGGTGGTCCCAACGGTTGATGACTCTTACTCATTCTGATGTGCATTGGTGTTCTCGGTCCAGAGAAAATGTTATCATTGTCGATCGTTACGGAGAATTTCCTAATGTTCCTTTACTTGGAATCAGGGGAGGTATCACCTACAACCCTTTCCTAGCTTTGAGGCAATTTGGATATGCACGGAGGGATGGCCCTCACGACATGTTGATTCCTGACCTAGTTTTTGACTTCGACAACGATGCGCAAGGACTTCGCCAAAGATTCATCAGAGCTTGGGGAAAACTCAACAAGGTTGATAGCAAGACCCTGGGACACAAGAACTCCATCCCTCTTGAGCCCTATCTCAAGTGGGTACGAGCCCGAGCCCAAAGTCTAATGATGCCTTATCCTCATGTACTCCCAGTGATTAAAGAGCCCGTCAATGAAGGAGAGGTTCCCTACACCATCCTACATCCAGACATGCCTACATCGTGGGAGGAAATGCAGAAAAGTTGGATTCAGCTCAAGGAGGAACGGAATACTTTTGAAGCTAGCTTCTACGCCAGTGAGAAGAAGGTTCTAGAGCTTACCCTCCGACTCCATGAGCAAGAGGCCCTCAACACCTATATCGCGCCAAAGAGGATGCGCAATGTCTTTTTTCCTTAAGAAGTTATTTTGTAATACTTGGCCCATGGGGCATTTATGTACTAACACATTTCTTCTTATTAATATGACGTGCGTTCTTCTTTGTCTGAAACAATTTTGAATGTTCTAAATCCTTGAATGCATTGCATACATAAGCATACCATTCATCATGTGCATAAGCAGGTCTCACTCCAGGTTTCCTTATCTGTCTGCTGTTTATTTCAGTAGGATGGATCTCGAGCAAACAGTCAAAGACCTACAAGCTCAGAATGCACAGTTCCAGCAACTCCTGATGACCTTGGCTAAGGGTCAGGAGGATATCAAGACTCAATTGGGGAATAAGGACCCAGTGAAAAAGAAGAAAAAGAGGATTGGGGTGGCTACTTTGGGGAGAAGATTTGACGGAGAAGCTCGAAGAGTGCTTGAATTTCCTCCTACTTCTGATGAAGGGACTAGTAAAAGAGATGGAGCTGCGGTGCCTTCCGAGTCTGATGCGGAAGAAGAAGAGGTTGAAGAGGATGAAGATTATTCTGACCAGCAATACCCTCCAGCTGATGATAAGTACAAGGGTTTAGAAGACAGATTGGCCGCCATGGAATTACAAAGAGTACCGGGTTTGGATTTTGAAGACTTGGGTTTGGTTGCCGGGATTGTGATTCCCCCAAAATTCAAAGTGCCAGTATTTGTGAGGTATGATGGGCTGTCCTGTCCAAAAATGCATCTCAGGTCCTACGTGAGAAAGATTCAACCCTATACGGCAGATAAAAATCTTTGGATTCATTTCTTTCAAGACAGCCTTTCTGGAGCTCAGTTGGAGTGGTTTTATCAGCTAGAAGGAACCAGCGTCCGAAATTGGGAAGATTTGGCCACCGCTTTTTACAAACAATACCAGTATAATTCTGATCTTGCCCCTACTCGTACCCAACTTCAGGGTATGTCACTAGGAACAAGCGAGGGATTCAAAGAATATGCACAAAAATGGAGGGATTTGGCTGGCAGGGTGCAGCCTCCTTTAACCGACCGTGAGCTCGTTGATATGTTTCTTGGGACCCTATCTGGGCCATTTTTCAATCATCTAATTGGTAACTCTTCTGCGGGGTTCACCGATTTGATCTTAACAGGCGAAAGAATAGAAGTTGGCATCAAGTCAGGAAAGATTCAGAAGGGTGTTGCTGCAAGTGTTGAGAAGAAACCTTTTAAGAAGGAAACAGCTATGGTATATTCTCAGAGGAGAGCAGGGAAGACGGAGCGTCGGCCAACTGTGGGGGCCGTAATGATTCAAAACACTCCAAATGAGCAGCCTCGCTATAACCAGTCCAGACCAAATCAACAACGAGTGGAACGGCCACAACGGCAGTTCACCCGTATTAATATGACTCCAGCGCAAGTGTTTCCCCATCTGTTGAAGTTGAATCTCGCCAGCATCAAGGAGGCACCAAAGAATGTGAATACATCCTCTCCGCATTATCATGCTAATGCTAAATGCGCCTACCATTCAGACAGTGTTGGCCACGACACCAATGATTGTTGGGCACTCAAGCATAAAATCCAAGACCTGATAGAGGCTAAGGAGGTGGAGTTTGATGCTCCAGAGAAGCCTAATGTGATATCTGCACCCATGCCGAAGCACGGCCGAAATGTCAATGCCATTGAAGAAGATTTGTATGTTGCTGATGTCAGTGATCTGACTACTCCACTGCTAACCATTAAGTTGAATTTGTTAAGGGCCGGGATCTTCCCGGGATGTAAGGAAGACTGCTATTGTTGTTACTCTCTGCCGTTTGATTGTCCGTTACTGAAGAAAGGCATCCAAGGCCTTATGGATAGTCGACAAATTTTGTTTGAAAAAGTTTCTGCTGTTCCAGTTCATACCGAAGATGTCTCAATCATAACCATTCACGCCAATCTTTCCAAGGCCGTCAAAAAGCCTGTTAAGATTACACCAGCTACGAAATCTATTCCTTTGAAGATAACAATGCCAGGGCCTGTTCCCTATGTTTCTGAGAAGTCGATACCTTGGAACTATGGCGGTGACGTCTACTACCATGGTATCAAACAAATCGAAATAACTGAAGAAAGTTCGGATGATGAAGAAGCCAGCACTAGTAACATTGCGGGCACTAGCAAAATCACCAGGAGCGGGAGAATATTTTCTCCAGAGATTGCCCCTCCAAGAGCAGTCTTTGGACCCTCATCAGCTGACAAGGTCATCCCTGCACCAATAAAACTCTCTGCTAGAACTCCTCTGATTGAAGACGTTGTTGTTCCTAGTACTGTCTCTCCTACCGCTGCTGACAAAGGTAAGGGAATCCAAGATGAGCTCGTCAGGACGAGGGCTCAACCCTTGGTAATCCCGGAAACCTCCAAGAAGGAAATGGATGAGATTTTGAGGATAATCAAAAGGAGTGATTACAATGTGGTAGAACAGTTGGGGCAAACCCCCTCCAAGATTTCCATGCTGGCACTACTACTTTGCTCGGAAGCACACGCTAAAGCTCTGATAAAATTCTTGAAGGCAGCCCATGTGCCCCAGGAAACCTCTGCAGATCAGTTTCAGAATTGCATGGCTAGCCTTACTGCGGACAATGGATTAGGTTTTTCTGACGCCGACCTAACTCCTAAAGGCAGAAACCACAATGATGCTTTGCACATTTCAGTCGAGTGTCGAGGAACTACTCTCGCACACGTCTTGGTCGACACTAGTTCGTCGCTGAATGTATTGCCTAAAAAGGCCTTGGACCGACTAGATTGTGAAGGGTTGGAGTTGAAGCCGAGTGATATTATTGTCAGAGCTTTCGATGGTTCGAAGAGAATGGTCCACGGAGAGGTTGAAATTCCCATCAAAATAGGCATTGAGGTGTTTAAATCTACTTTCTATGTGATGGACATCCGTCCGTCATACTCTTGCTTGCTGGGTAGGCCTTGGATACACCGTGCTGGGGCAGTCACCTCCTCCTTACATCAGATGTTGAAGTATCATGTCAAGGGAAAGATCATCACCGTCCATGGCGAAGAAGAGTACATGATTAGCCACTTAAATTCTTTCCGGTATGTGGAGGTTGAAGGAGAGTTCATTGAGACACCGTTTCAACATTTCGAAGAAGTCCTTCCTGAAATAGCAGTAGCAAAGTTGGCAGCTGAGACACCGAGACAAATGGCCAGGATGGCATCTCTGGAGGACGCAAGGGCTGCAATAAAAGAAGGGAAGAATTCAGCATGGGGGCAGTTACCTGACGTTCCACATAAGACAGACAAATTTGGATTAGGGTTCACAGCCGCTGGCCAGAAAGCTATGCGCCGTGCGAAGATTGAAAGGGCGCCAGTCAAGATTTCTCCCTACGGAATCAACGCTTTGGAGGATGAAGACAAGGAGAGCAACATTGAAGAGTGGATTTATCCAACTATCAAAGGAGGATTGAGCAATTGGGAGGCAAAAGACTTTGTCCCCATCACTTTTATTCATCAGTAATTTATCTGTTAAACATTTCTTATTTGGTCTGTAATATTTACTTTCAAACAATCCGTACACTATCTTTTCACCTCATGCCTTGCCCGGGGCATGTAGGTCCACTTGTAAGGGTTTTGATTATTTTTCATATCCATATGCCATGTTTAATGATTCATTGGACGTTTTTCATTTGATAAACTGCTTGTGTTCATTTTCTTTCCTTTTGCATTTTTTGGTTAAGGATGGCTATCCCTTACACACACCCACAGTCACCAATGCAGGTACCCATCCACTCTGGATTCCATGAGTGACTATTCATCTATATCTTTCAATAACTCTGAAGATCTGGTCAATCTAGCCGAGTATGAAGATGACGAAGGTTGTGAAGTACCCGGGGAACTAGCCAGACTTCTGCAACAAGAGGAAAGGGCCATCTTACCGCATGAAGAGCCATTGGAAACTGTTAACTTGGGAACCGAGGAAGACCGGAAGGAGGTGCAAGTGGGTGCCAATCTGGAACCAAGAGTCAAGGAGCGCCTGGTACAGTTGTTGAATGAGTATGTTGAGATCTTCGCTTGGTCTTATGAAGACATGCCGGGTTTAGACACAGACATCGTGGTTCACCGTCTCCCCACAAGAGAGGATTGTCCACCGATCAAGCAAAAAGTTCGCCGAATGAGGCCTGACATGTCTGAAAAGATCAAAGAAGAAGTAATGAAGCAATTCGACGCTGGCTTTCTGGCTGTTACGTCCTATCCTCAATGGGTCGCTAACATCGTGCCAGTACCTAAGAAAGATGGCAAAGTCAGGATGTGTGTGGACTACCGGGATTTGAATAGGGCCATCCCCAAAGATGATTTTCCACTCCCACACATTGACATTTTAATCGACAATACAACTCAGCATAAAGTGTTTTCCTTCATGGATGGATTCTCGGGCTACAATCAAATCAAAATGGCCCCCGAAGATATGGAGAAAACAACTTTTGTCACACAATGGGGCACTTTCTGTTACAAGGTGATGCCGTTCGGGCTGAAGAACGCAGGGGCAACTTATCAACGTGCCATGGTAACTTTATTTCATGATATGATACATCATGAGATTGAAGTTTACGTAGACGATATGATAGCTCGGTCACAAACAGAGGAAGAGCACCTTGAACATCTAGAAAAGCTGTTTGCCAGGTTGAAAGAATACAAGCTCAGGCTGAATCCAAGTAAGTGCACTTTTGGAGTTAGGTCTGGTAAACTCCTGGGAATCATTGTAAGCAACAAAGGAATTGAAGTCGATCCCGCAAAGGTAAAAGCAATACAAGAGATGCCTGCTCCCCGTACTGAGAAGGAAGTTAGAGGATTCTTGGGGTGCTTAAACTATATTGCCAGATTCATCTCACATCTGACTTCTACCTGTGAGCCAATTTTCAAACTCTTGAAAAAAGATCAGGTAGTCGAGTGGAACGACGATTGTCAAGCTGCTTTTGATAGAATCAAGGAGTATTTGCTAGAACCTCCTATTCTGATGCCACCCGTCGAAGGAAGACCATTGATCATGTATTTGATCGTCTTGGATAACTCAATGGGGTGTGTTTTGGGCCAGCATGATGAGTCTGGTCGAAAAGAGCATGCTATTTATTACCTTAGCAAAAAGTTTACCGACTGTGAGACTCGCTAATCACTGCTCGAGAAAACTTGCTGCGCTTTGGTATGGGCTGCTCGCCGACTAAGACAGTATATGTTGACTCATACTACCTTGTTGATTTCCAAAATGGACCCTATCAAGTATATTTTCGAAAAGCCCGCTTTATCTGGAAGGATAGCTAGATGGAAAATGGTCTTAACTGAGTATGACATCCAGTACACCACCCAAAAAGCTATAAAAGGGAGTGTACTAGCTGACCATCTGGCTCATCAGGCTATCGAAGATTATCAACCCATGAGATTTGATTTCCCAGACGAGGACATCATGAATTTGGACAACATTGAAGGTAACGGACCGTATGACGGACCCGAAAAGGGATCCCGATGGACCCTGTACTTTGATGGTGCTTCAAATGCACTTGGAAACGGTATTGGCGCAGTACTCATTTCTCCGGAAGGTTGTCACACACCTTTCACGGCCCGACTTTGCTTCAGCTGCACAAACAACATGGTTGAGTATGAAGCTTGCATCTTTGGTCTCAAGGCTGCTATAGACTTAGGGATCAAATCTTTGATCGTATTCGGAGACTCGGCTTTGGTTATCAGTCAAATCAAAGGAGAGTGGGATACCAAGCATCCTAATCTTATCCCATACAAAGAACATGTCTTGACATTGTTGCCTCATTTCAAGCAAATTACCTTCGAGCATTTCCCGCCAGAAGAGAATCAGCTAGCAGATGCTCTAGCCACAATGTCCTCCATGTTTAAACTCAACTGGGATAACGAGGCTCCCCAAATCACCATCGAACGAATGGATGAACCTGCGCATTGTCACGAGATCAATACCGAAGAAGTAGTGGAACAACCCTGGTTCCATGAAATCAAAAGGTATCTCGAGACTAGAGATTAATGACAAGAAGTTCTTAAGGAAATTTGCTGCTAAGTTCTTCCTGAGCAACGACATACTTTACAAACGAAGCCATGATTGTGTATTACTCCGATGCATAGATAAAGCTGAAGCAGAGTTGATCATGACTGATATACACAGCGGCACATTTGGCACTCACTTGAGCAGGCATACAATGGCTAAGAAGATCCTAAGGGCAGGCTATTACTGATCTACCATGGAAGCTGACTGCCATCAACATTCCCGTACTTGCCACAAGTGTCAAGTCTATGCTGACAAAGTCCATATCCCTCCGGTTCCTCTCAACGTCCTGACTGCTCCGTGGCCCTTTGCAATGTGGGGCATTGATATGATTGGAGAGATCAAGCCCACGGCTTCCAACGGACATCGCTTCATCCTGGTTGCCATTGACTATTTCACCAAATGGGTCGAAGCAGCTTCCTTCACCTCTGTTACTAAAAATGTGGTTGCCCGCTTTATCAAGCAAAATCTCATATGTCAGTATGGTGTTCCAGACAGGATCATCACAGACAACGGTACAAATCTGAATAACACAATGATCACTGCATTGTGCGAACAATTCAAGATTTATCATCACAATTCATCTCCCTATCGGCCGAAGATGAACGGTGTTGTTGAAGCTGCGAACAAAAACATTAAGAAGATCATTCAGAAAATGACAGTCACTTACAAAGACTGGCACGAGATGTTACCGTTTGCTCTACATGGATACCGTACGACGACACGTACTTCAACTGGGGCAACCCCATTTTCTTTGGTTTATGGCATGGAAGTTGTTTTGCCTATGGAAGTCCAGATCCCTTCTCTAAGGATTATGAAGGATACAGGTTTGAATGAAGATGATTGGATGCAGACCCGACTTGATCAACTCAATCTGATCGACGAAAAGCGACTTGCTGCTATATGCCATGGTCAGACGTATCAAAAGCGGATGATCAAGGCCTTCAATAAGAAAGTCAGACGTCAAGTGTATCAAGTCGGAGATCTCGTAATCAAGCGGATCATCTTACCGCAAAATGATCCCAGGGGCAAATGGACTCCTACGTATGAAGGACCATTTGTGATCAAGAGCATATTTTCTGGTGGTGCAATGATTCTGACCACTATGGACGGCGACGATTTGCCGCACCCTGCGAACGCAGACATAGTCAAAAGATACTACGCATAAAATGACCCGACAAGTCGAAAACCCGAAAGGGCGGCTTGGGCAAAAATGGGCATCCCGGTGAACCGAAAACTCGAAAGGGCGGTTCAGGCAAAAATTAGGGATAAAAACAAAAAAAATCTGTACACCCGGCAAGTCGAAAACCCGAAAGGGCGGCTTGGGCAAAAAGGGGTTTCCCGGTGGATCGAAAACCCGAAAAGGGCGATTCAGGCAAAAGTTTGGGAATAAAAGCGTATGACTATGTCTCGTCGGATCACTTCAAGGACAATCTCTTCATCAACCGGTTCCAGGCTTCTGATCAATCCAGTCATCGTCAAACGAAGCATTGAATGGACAGATATTCAGAGTTGTGAAAGCTATAGCGGAATGGAATCCCATGGAATTATTTCACATAGCCATCCTAATTTTGTATAAATCTTTCAATATTTACGACAAAATCCTCTTACTAGGATGATTGTCTCCTTTGTACAAATATACTCATAGAAATTAAATACAAATACTTTTCCCAGAAATTTGTGTCATTTCCTTTTCTTTTCTCTTGCACTGTTTGTTTTATTTTGAGAAACGTCCAATGTTTTATTAAGTAGGCATATGCATTTGAGCATAATCATTTCCTTATGAACCAAGAAAGAGGATTACTGATAAGTCACAGGTACAATTGGATATCTTGATACCCCTTCAAAGGAAATCTCCAGTAGATTCTGGAAGCTTATCCCCTATGGAATACGGACGTCTCTCCCGAGTTTTATTCAAAGTTATTCCTCACAAGGGCTTATAACTGGGTTATCCTCAGCTTATTGCCACGGAAGATCGCGCTCACCAGAATTCTTCCTATCCCCAGCGGAGTTCATCAAAGTTCCCCAACGTAACTTATCTTTACAATCCCCCAGCCAGAGGATCCTCCGGAATTCAATTCCCCTCAAAGTTTAAGTTTCAGAATCCCCAGCGAAGCCAGACTAATGAACCTTCTCCCCACAGAGTTTTAGGAGAACAAATCTTGAGTTCCCCAGTGAAGTCGCCAGAGATGCTTCTCGCCAAACTGAAGATTCTCAGTCTTGCATCCCCAGCATGAGTCTACTAGATTGGTACTCCCCAGTAGAAGTCATCAGGAATCCCCCACAGGTTTGGTATACAACCCAAGCTCCTTATTCCCCCAGTAACAGCCAAGGGATTATTCTTCCCAGCAGCAGTCAGGATGCTTTTATCTTCAGCCATCCAGGATTCATCTATCCCCAGCAAGACAACTCATCAGCTTACATGCGCATTCATTACATTCATATCATAAACATTGATATAACATATATTGCATCATACATTTCATGCAACATAATTTTGTGTTTAGATAACATTTTGTCCTTTTCAGGATAAGAATAAAAGGCTATCATTAACAGTTTCAGATGCAGTTTTACACGGACTCATCATCATACAACCCTACACCGGTTCCTCCTCAAATTCCAAGACTTCTGAAAACAGTTTACGGGTTCTCCAAGTAACGGATGTTAACCTATCGCTTGTTCAGTTTCTTCTCAAGACTTCTGAAAACAGTCTATGGATTCTTCCCAACAACGGATGTTAATCTATCACTTGTTCAGATGCAACCTTTGAAAACAGTTTACGGACGCTTCCCAACAACGGATGATGCTCTATTACTTATTCAACTCCAAGACTTCTGAAAACAGTTTACGGGTTCTCCAAGTAACGAATGTTAACCTATCGCTTGTTCAGTTTCTTCTCAAGACTTCTGAAAACAGTCTATGGATTCTTCCCAACAACGGATGTTAATCTATCACTTGTTCAGATGCAACCTTTGAAAACAGTTTACGGACGCTTCCCAACAACGGATGATGCTCTATTGCTTATTCAACTCCAAGACTTCTGAAAACAGTTTACGGGTTCTCTAAGTAACGGATGTTAACCAATCGCTTGTTCAGTTTCTTCTCAAGACTTCTGAAAACAGTCTATGGATTCTTCCCAACAACGGATGTTAATCTATCACTTGTTCAGATGCAACCTTTGAAAACAGTTCACGGATTCCTCCCAACAACGGATGTCTATCTATTGCTTATTCAGACCCCCAGTTCGAAGATGGTCCAAAGCATGGACGCCTTCCTGATACTCATTCCAGATGGCATCTCTAAGCCCATCCCCGACAAGTTACTGTCACCCCTCAAAATGGCATCTCTAAGCCCATTCCCGCATCCATTGCTTTGCCGAGTGCAAATTTCCGGGCACTCTGGTGTCCAATCTCCTTTTACCCTCGAGTCACGAAAGGCAAGCTTGCCAATCTAACTCTTCGGATTCAAGAAGATTGAACAGGGGCAACTGTTGTACCCCAAAATTTGCCCTCCCATTTCTCATTGATTTCTCATCACAAAGCCCTTGAAGATCAGGGTACAGTTAAGGTTTCATCTGCTCAAGACTTCTCCTTGCACTGCTGACCCAAATTAGGGTTTGTGTTTGCACAAAGATGTTTTGACCCAAAATGCCTAAGATGACTTTCTTGCTTCATATTGGACTCCCAAGTTTATCCTCATGAAGTTTCAAGTCTTGGTTCCAAGTTTTGCGCAGTCAATTGGACAGTTGACCTAGAAATCAACTGTATTGGGGAAAAAGTCAACTGTGGCCAATTGACAGTCAAATATCATGAAAATTGACCCACATCAACATTATGAACTCATATGAACCATCTGATCAAGTTTGGATCACAATTCCACAAGAAATTTGATCAGATCACCAAAAGGGCAAAATGGTCATTTTTAGGGTTTTGACTGCACAAAGGCAATTTTTGACTGTTTGACCTAGCCAATGGCAAAACAAGCTCACATATGGACTCAAGAACCCCATGGAATTATCTTGACATGCTCAACAATTTCAAAAGATCCCAAGTACACAAGATTGACAGTTGAATTTCCCAGTCAATTGATCAATTTTGACTGTACACTGAAAAGTCAAACTTTGACTTTTTGGTCAAAATCAAGAGTCAAGATTCATTTTTCATCAAAACATGCCAAATCATGAAACTTGTTCACCAAGAAATCAAAAAATGCAAATTAGGGTTAGAAATGAGAATTTTTCATAACTTAGAATTTTTCTAAGTTATGAAAAACCCTAATTTTTTCCCAACTTTGCCCCACTTTCTCACCAAGATTCATTTGGATTAAAACAAAAGTCAAAACATGAAAGTTGTAGCTTGTTGCATAATCTACAACTTTGATTCACAAAGTTTTCCCAAATGAGGCTTGTATCTCAAGTTACAATTTTTTGAATAAGGGCACTAAACCATTCTTAACTTAGTGAAATTTTAACCTATTTTGACAAGGTGTTTTACCCAACTTCAAGGCCATTTTCCATACACTTCCACTGGGAATTTCAATTTTCATTTCAAAGATGGATTGTAGTACACATTCCAAGCTTTCCAAAATGTCCAAGAACTTCTCAAACAACCTCATGGTTAGAGAGAATCGAATTTCACAATGTAGCAAAAACTCACTTTTGATTAGGCCAAGTTACATGTTCATAACACTATGCATTTTCAAAACTCAGCATGCCACTTGATTACAGGCCTTTTATCTCAATTACACTCATAAATTTAATGCCAAACCTTTGTGCCAAGACCATGTTTTGTGTGTTCAAGCATTGCCTAGAAGATTAATCCATTTATAGATAAAGCATAATATCCATTTTAGAAAAGTTTCACTTTATGTCAAATACAAATCCAAGCAAGTACACTTGAAATCTTCTTGGCACAAGTTATGAGACACATTGCACTGATCAAGGCCAATGTATGCAGCATAGTATGGGGGCCTGTACAGGCTAGAAGCACAAAGTGACCATTGCTTGCTTAAAGTTCAAGAAACATAGCATAACTTGTGACAACTCTCATATCAGCTTACAAACACTTAAGCAAACTTGAAAAACATATCCAGGACATTCCAACCAAGCTAGTACACGACCCTAACATCCCTCATACACTCCCAATCCCAGAATCACCTTCAAACTGCAAGAACAGGGCAAGGCCTGCAGTTTGAGTGCCATCTTTCATTCCTCTCAGGCTTTCTTGCCCAAACCAGTTCACACACATTCCCTAGCATCAGTGCAAGCTAACCAAGACCTGAAACACGATCTGTAATTCCTCTAACAAGTTCCACCATTTTCATTTTCTCATTTTGCAGTTGAAGTTCCACAGCTCGATTCAAGGTGTCTCAAGGCAAAGCAAGTGTTGGAATAGCATCACTACACTTCAAGGAAGCTGTACAAGTCATCATATTGTCCTGAAAGTTCCTCCATTGCAAGGCACGATTCCAACTGCACAGGTATATTCATGAAGTTCTATCTCTCTTATTAGGCATCATTAGCTCTAGGTTTGTGAATAAGCAATGTTCTACTCATGCCACTGAACCTGTACATGCTTTTACTTTTCATTTCTTTTGCTTGAGCTGTGAGAATTTAAGGTTTGAAAATGGCAGAAAACTTAGGTCAGGATTTGGGATTGTTAAAATTCTCTCTCATTTCTGAGAGTTAGGATGAGTTTTTTATATATTTAGAATCGTGATTCAATGCTTAACATTTCTTATGTTGGAAGTTTGTTCAAAAAATCAAGGAATCAGGATATTCGAATGAAGGTTCTTGCGCGCGTTTTTTTGAATAGCTTTGTTCAGAGGTTGAAGAAGATGCCTCATGGGCTGGGCCAGCTTTTGTTCTACTTTTCACACCATATTTTGTGATTCATACCCCCCTGAGCCCATTTGTTTGATTTAATGTTTTTTTGATCTTTCTTTTTTATTTCTGACTCATTTATTTTTTCTAATAATATTTAAAACTTGAAAAATCATTTTTACACCATTTTTGCATTTTTTAAGTATTTATTTGATTATATGGACATTTATACACAAATATATATATACTATTATTTAGAAATATTATAAAAAATAATGTAAACATATTATATTTCTGATATTTATTTCATTTTTCCCTTTTGAAACATTTTGTATAAAAAAAAAATACTTTTTTATAAAAATTAGATATTATTATTTTGTGCATATTTAATATATTTTGTAAATAATATAAATAAATATAAATATATATATATATATATATATATATATATATATATATATATATATATATATATATATATATATATATATATATATATATATATATATATATATATATATATATATATATATATATATATATATATATATATATATATATATATATATATATATATATATATATATATATATATATATATATATATATATATATATATATATATATATATATATATATATATATATATATATATATATATATATATATATATATATATATATATATTAGTACACCTAGAATAAAATACCAAAAATATACATATTTTTATTTTAGTAATATTTAACACTAAAAATACATTTTTACAAATATACTTCATTTTTATTTTATTTTTTTTGTATATAAATAGTAAATATTATATATATTAAATAACTAATACCATTTTGATTTAAATTAGGGTTTTGCCCTAAATAGGTAAATACTCCAAAAATAATACTTTTTTATTTTATTTTTTAACATAAATAATATTTTTTTTTTCATACATATAAAAACCCTTTTTGCATTCTTGCATATTTATTTTATTTTTATTTAATTTATGCTTTTAATTATATTGTAAAATATTCAAAGAAAATGATGTAATAGCTAGATTTAATTTCTTGTCTAAATATCCCCCCATTTGAACATTTGTACCCCCCTCCCATATTATTGTGTTGTAATAGTGTAGGAATTTAAATCTCGCATTTTAATGCTTTCTAAACATACCATGCTAGAATTAGGGTTTGTATGTGAATAAAAAGAACAAAAATAGTTTGACCTAATTTCAAGATAAACAAGCATGAAAATGGACAACACACTTCACACTTGCACCCCTAGGGTATTCCACTTTGTTGCCTTCAAATAATTGGGCCATATTGCATGTTAGGTTTCTTTGGGTAAAACAAGCAATTTAAATGATCATAAGTCCCTCGATGACGCTTTCGAAAAGTTGCCTAAAGTGACCAAATCCCTTTCAAAGAGAAATTGCCCAAAGAGACTTAGCACTATTGCAATTATGGTCTAAACGATGACCCGCGCCCGTCCCTTTCACCTCCTAATACAAGATTGTCCACCAAATGCAATGGTGGAACAAAATTGTCAAAAGGTTTAAAACATAACAAAAATCTTTGAGAAAGCTTTAGGGTAGATAACTCTTAGGTACTTGTCAATTTGCAAAGAAAACACTTGCCTAGTTTCAAACCACACTTCACAAACACTTTCAAAACAAACTTTCAAAAAAACCTTGAAACATCTTTTCAAAAGACAAAACACCTTTTGTAAAACATTCGAGTAAAGAATTGTTACAAGGGTAGCCTATACAAGGCATCTTTTCAAAACATTTTCAAAACCACACACCAAGCACCATTTCAAACAATTGAAAACCAAGGCAAGTTGATCTAAGCAAGTACCTAAGAGCCCATGGATAACCATGGATAGAAAGGGTGCTAATACCTTCCCTTTCTATAATCTACTTCCCGAACCCAAGAAAATCTCAAAGGTTTTTGCTGTGCTTTTTAAACCTTTCCTTAGGATAAAATAAAAAGTCGGTGGCGACTCTTGCTCAACCGAAACATTTGCGAAAACAAACGCAAAACCCTAGTCAGTTCTCCCACCGTATCACAGTCTTCCTTCAACTGGAGGCATTAAAATTGGTGGTTCTTGAAGGTATTCCTTGATTCTTTCGAAAGCGGTCTGGCATTCATCATTCCATTTTACCACTTGATCTTTCTTCAACAGCTTGAAGATTGGCTCAGAAGTAGCAGTCAGATGTGAAATGAACCTGGCGATGTAATTCCGACGTCCCAAGAAACCTCTAACTTCTTTTTTTGTACGGGGGACCGACATCTCTCGTATGGCCTTTACTTTTGCAGGGTCTACCTGAATACCCTTATCACTGACGACGAAACCCAGAAGCTTACCAGACCTTACCCCGAAGGTGCACTTGTTCGGATTCAACCTCAGCTTGTACGTCTTCAACCTGCCAAATAGTTTCTAGAGATGATCCAGGTGCTCTTCCTCAGTCTGGGACTTGGCTATCATGTCATCAACATAAACCTCAATCTCGTGGTGAATCATATAGTGGAACAAAGCAACCATGGCGCCCTGATAAGTTGCCCCGACATTCTTCAACCAGAAAGGCATTACCTTGTAACAGAAGGTGCCCCACTGTGTAACGAAGGTTGTCTTCTCCATGTCCTCGGGAGCCATGTTGATCTGGTTGTAGCCAGAAAAACCATCCATGAAGGAGAAGATCTTGTGCTGCGCAGTGTTGTCGACCAGAACATCAATGTGAGGAAGTGGGAAGTCATCCTTGGGGCTTTCCCTGTTCAGATATCTATAGTCCACACACATCCGTACCTTACCGTCCTTCTTAGGTACCGGAACAACGTTGGCAACCCACTACGGATAGGAAGTGACAACTAAGAATCCTGCGTTGAACTGTTTCATGACCTCTGTCTTGATTTTCTCTGACATTTCAGGGCGTATACGACGGACCTTCTGCTTTACCGGAGGGCAGTCTTCTTTAGTCGGCAGGCGATGCACCAAAATATCAGTGTCCAAACCAGGCATGTCTTCATAGGAACAGGCGAAGATCTCAACATAGTCGTGTAGCATCTGTATTAACCGTTGTTTGACACTAGGCTCCAGATTCGCACCTATTTTAACCTCTTTCCTGTCTTCCTCTGTACCAAAATTCACTGACTCAACTGGCTCTTCATGAGGCCGTATGGCCCTTTCTTCCTGCTGTAACAGTCTAGCAAGTTCTCCAGGCACCTCACAATCATACTCACCTTCATCCTCGGCTTGGTTGATCGGATTTTCAAAGTCATAACTGCCAGTAGCAGAGTTATTATCAATGGGATCCAGAGTGGATATGGATCTGCAGTATTATACGTGAGTGTGTGTAAGAGCATAGTTGTTTTGATAAAGTGAGAGACATAAAAGAAAAACAAGGAGCGCAAAATTTGTAATGCAAGAAACGTCCAATGCTTTATTGATGATATATGAAATGACAAATAATTGCCCTCACAAACAAAGCCAAGGTGCCTTGGGTAAGGCATCGGGCTGTAAAGTTTCAAACTGTTTATTACAAATCTTAAAACAAAAGTCAATTACTGCGGAATAAAAGAAACAGGTATGAAGTCCTTCGTTGTCCAGTTGTTCGGTCCACCGTTGGTTGTTGGGTAGATCCAGCTGTCAACATCCGGGTTCTCATCATCAGCATCCTCTATGGCAGAGACAACTTGGATAACATTGACTCCCGAGCCATGCTTGGGCATGGGTGCAGTTATAACATTCGAATTTTCTGGAGCATCAAAATCTATCTCCTTGGCTTCGAGCAAGTATTTTACTTTGTTTCTCGGAGCCCAACAATCATTTGTATTGTGGCCTGGAGTCTCATAATGGTAGGCGCACCGCACGTTAGGGTTGTATCTGGGAGAAGTAGTGTTTGGATTCTTGGGAGCCTCTCTCAAGGTTACCAAGTTGGATTTCAGCAGGTGAGGTAGCACTTCAGCCAATGTCATGCTAATGCGGGTAAACTACCGTTGTGGTCTTTCCACCCTTTGTTGATTGTCGCGTTGTGGAGCAACTGCGGGTCTTGGTATCACTACAGCATTTACCGTTTGACGATGTTCAGATCTGCTTTGGCCCCTCGGGCTATAGACTGCACTAGCTTCCTTCTTACCAACTAAAGGCTTCTTTGCTGAACTCGAGGAGGCATCCTTCTGTATTTTACCACTCTGAATTCTAGCTTCTACTCTATCTCTAATTAAAATCAGCTCAGTGAAACCAGATGACGAGCTTCCGATCAAGTGATTGAAAAACGGACCAGATAGCGTTCCCAGAAACATATCAACCAACTCCCTATCAAACAAAGGGGGTTGGACTCTTCCAGCCAAGTCTCTCCATTTCTGAGCATAGTCCTTAAAACCTTCACCTGCACCCATGGACATACTCTGGAGTAGCTACAAGATCTTCCCAGTTTCGGACATTAGCTCCCTTCAAATGATAGAACCATTCAAGCTGAGTCCCTGACAGACTATCTTGAAATAAGTGCACCCACAAATTTCTATCAGCAGTGTGAGGTTGGATTTTTCCGACATACGAGAGGAGATGGAGTTTTGGGCAGGACACCCCATCATACTTGGCAAAAACCGGAGCTTTGAACTTATGAGGGATGACCACCCCCGATACCAGTCCCAGTTCCCCAAAATCCAAACCAGGTATCTTCTGAATTTCCATAACACTCAGACGGTCTTCTAACTGCTTGTACCTATCCTCAGCAGGAGGATATTGCTTATCATCGTAATCAGTATCGTTGTCAGAAACTGCAGGACTAGGGTCCTTTTCCCTTTCTTGGTTCTCCCCGTCCTTGGATGAAGAGGTCAGATCAGTTTGATGCTTCAACCTTTCTCCAATCCTTCTGCCCATATTCAGAATTCCAGTCTTCTTCTTCTTCTTCTTCTCTTTCAGAATAAGGGTCTTCAGATCCTCTTGCCCTTTAGCCAGAATTATGAACATTTGTTGGAACTGGGCGTTCTGAGCCTGAAGATCTTTGATGGCTTGATCGGAAGACATTCCTGCTGAAATAAACAGCGAAGAAGATGAGAAACCTGTAATTGTACCTGTAATGGTGTGCATGATAATGGGATGCGCATGTAATGATTTCAAAGACTTTGGGAAATTTAAATTTGCAAACAAAAATAAACAAAACTTTATTAGCTTAAACTTGAAAGGTTCAAAATGCCTTTTAAGGCGTTACAAAAAAGTAGATAAAACAAATCTAAAACTAGAAAAAGAACTTCAAAAGTCCCATGGACGCTTCCTCTTTGTGATGATATAGTCATTGATCACTCTTTCTTCCTCGAGCTGCCCAGTGAGCATCAAAACCTTCCTTTCTTGCTTATGGAACTGCTCCCGGTAAGTATCCTGCTCATTCCTCAGATGAATCCAAGACCTCTGTAACTCTCCAGGATCAGTGGGCATGTAAGGATAGAGAACCGTGTAAGGAATGCCTTCTTCATTAGTGGGCTCCACAATCACTGGTAATATGGCCTCATAAGGCATCATAAGCTTCTGGGCACGAGCTCAGACCCATTGGAGGTAAGGCTGCATAGGAAGGGAAGTCTTCGGTCCCAATTCTTCGGGGTCAGATCTGTTTACCATGACCCAAGCTCGTATAAACCTCCAACGATGCTCCTTAACATCCTCTTTATAGTCGAATACAATGTCCTCGAGAAGCAACTCATGGGGACCATATCTCCGAGCACGACCAAATTGTCGCAAAGCTAGGAAAGGATTGTAAGTTATACCCCCTTTGATACCAAGTAATGGGACATTAGGGTATCCCCCACAGCGGTCAATAACAGTAGTGTCTTCCATAGCCCGAGAACACCAAAGAATATCCGTATGAGCAAGTGACATTATTCTGTATGACCAACCCAGACCTTCTTCGTTCTTCAGCATAGACTTAGGGAGGTGAGAACTAAACCCCCTCGACAACAACGGCATGCAACACATAAGAGTCCCTCTTCTCCTCATGGTACGAGTATAGAGAGCATGAGACATCTCCTAGCAATGTAGGCACAGGGTTGCAAGAAAGGAAAATCTTGACAGCATTCACATCTACAAAGGAGTCCGGATTAGGGAAGAGAACCAAACCATAGGTAAGAAGAGCCAAGATATTCTCAAAAGCTTAAAAATCCAAATCATCCTAAAATAGCTGAGCCTGGTCTATCATAAATTTGGCTAAAAAACCCTCGACTCCGCTTCGAGTTTCCCAATTGGATACCACATCAGCCCATTTTAAATGCAAGGCTGAGGCAATGTCTTCTGGCCTAGGAACTTATTCCATACTTGTGAAGGGTACCTGTTCAAGAATGGATATGCCCAATAGATGAGAGAATTCTTCCAAAGTGGGTACCAGCTGGTAATCTAGAAAGGTGAAACAGTGATGCTTGGGATTGAAGAACTGAAATAGTACACTCATCATTTGTTCATCAAGGTTTGAAGTAACCAGGCTGAGAAGTTGACCGTGTCTCTTAACGAAAGCAGAAGTTTTGGAAACTCTTGATGCTAGCTCTTTAAGTTGGGAAGGTATCTGTACAAAGTTGATTCAGATGGTATTTCTGCGCATAGAAGCCATGATTTGCAAAACAGAACAAAGATAAATTCCCTCGGTCTTTAAAATGTTTAGTGTAATGAAGCTTGAATGCCATGTTATGATGCATGATGTCATGATAAACCACAGGTCTAGCAAACAACAGGTATTGCAAACACAGCCAAATCACACAAAGCCCTTAGGTTTAAGGTTTGCATGAGGTCAAAGGTAATACCCTCTTGAAGTTAAGTTGGTTCAACCTGTCCTAGAAAAGTAACCGGGTTCTAGAGGATCTCAATATCACTGACCATCCTCCATTGGTCATGGTTTCAGCTCACGCAATCTTTTCTTGCGGCCGAAATTATTCCGAGAGTATGGTCTCAATGAGTGTAGCATCGAGTATCAACCAGTTCTCAGCTCTACACCGAGGCCGGTTATCTCACTACTTTCTAATGGCCAAGTTGGGCGATTAAAGGTTCTAAGATCAGTTGATTCTTAACGACACCACGTGGCGGCCCCATATTCTCCTTGTTTCTCCATAAGAGATACCAGTACCAACCAAAGTACCACACCAATGTAGCTACTACTTCAACCATATCGGTCTATGCTGTACAGTTCCCTCACAGTCTATTGCTACTTACCTAAAAGGTATTCCCCAGATCCGGGTGTAGGATCTATAGTAACCCCAAACAAAAACCCTTAAAAGTAAAGCAAACAAAGCAATCAAGAGAAGCAATTATGATGACCTAGATCCTAAGGTATACCCCACTTATTACTCCCCAGCAGAGTCGCCAGTTCTGTGATACGGTGGCAGAACCGACTGTTTAATACTGGTTTGCGTTTTGCGTTTTGTGTTTGCAAAATGTCGCGGTAAGCAAGAGTCACCATCGAATTTTATTTCATCCAACCGGAAAGGAAAAAAGTACAGAAAAATCCTTTTTCGAGATGTTTCTTAGTACGGGGGTAGATTATAGAAAGGGAAGGTGTTAGCATCCTTTTTATCCATGATTTTCCATGGGCTCTTAGGTACTCGCTCATCTTTAAAATTTCTTGTGTATGTGCTTTGTTTTTGAAAAGTTTGACTTCGTGATAACCCTTGTATCAGTCCTCAAGGGTGTGATGAAGTTGTTTTGAAATGTGTAAGTGTGAAAAGTTTTGATTTTAGCAAGTACCTACTAGCATCTACCTACTCGAAAAAATATTGTTTCTATTCTCGTTTCCTTTAGACAACACTATCCTACTATTGAGAAATAGGTAGCACTGTCGGTGGAGTTGTAAGGGTCAATTCGAAAGGGACGTACGATCACTAAAGCAATGTTAGGACACCTTAGTAATTACCCTAGAGTCTTAAGATCATATTCAAGGTAACATTTTCGAGGCAACATTTTCGAGGAAACATTCGAATGGGACATTTTGATCTTTTTAGACTGGAGGGAAACCACTAAGACACCCTATGCTTAATGATCGTTTACCGAAGGCAACCAAAGTGAGAGTATACCCTAAGAATGATATGTGCGAGTGATTTGTTTTCAGTTATTTAATCTTTTCACATTAGGGTTTTCTAACCGTATTAATTTGTCATGCATTCTTTTCATACAATCCTATTAGCATACATCTAAACAGTTTAAATATTTGCAGGAATTAAAAAAATGCGAGAAAATAAATCTACGCTATTACAAGGCTTCGGGTGGGGGATTAATTACATAGCCAAAAACCCGGGGAAAAAGCGACAAGTAAAAGCCCTAAATTAACTATTACAAACCAGTGAGCAGTTACAAAAATATTGGCCAAAATAAATAATAAGCGCGCGGCGAATTAAATACGAAACAACTAGGGTTTTGACCCTTGACTAAACCTATTGACGATTGATTAAAAAAATGTTTTTTTTGTCATGTCTTGTTATTTAAGAAAATAATGAAACAATTAAATTAAAAAAGAAAATCCTAAGTTCTAATTAATTTTAAGTTAAGAAAAAATAAACTGATTCAATCTAAAAATCTATTTTTGTCTTTTTATTTATTTGAGAAAAATAAAAGAATCAAATCTAGAATTTAACCTAATTTCGATTTGATTTGATTTATAAAAAAACAAGTTAAAATTGCCCTAAGTTAAATTACATCAAATTAAATTAACAAAATTAATTTTGATAAAAAAAGTCTAATTCTAATTTTTTTATGATTTCTTGATTTTATGATTTTTTTTTAAAAAAGATTAATTGTTATTTAAAATATATAAAAAATTAAAAGAGATATTAAAATAATTAACTAAAATAAAAAAGAAATAAGAAAAAGAAAAGATGGGCCTGATAGCAATGCTGGAGAGGGGGGTGCCAATATGATTTCTGGGCCCAAAAAAATCCAAGCCCTTTTGACTTCGCCTGATCTAGTGCGTATGTTGACTTGAGGTGTATGATGGACCTTCAATGGAAAGGCATTGGATCTTGGCTGAAGATGCGTTTGATGGTTGGATCTTGATGGCATATGGTGGACATCCTGATAAGCAGTGCACCTGATCATATGAAGCAAAATTATATTAAATAAATATTGGGACCTGGGGATCAAACCCAGACCCTTATGCTCGTTTCCAATACCTGCTCGCCAACTGTGCTGCTTTATTTGTTTGTACATATAACAATAATAATGCATAATATATAAAACACGATGGTTAATTATAAAAAATATGCGGAATTTCAAAACAGCCAATGGTGCTCAGACACGTTGTCTTCTTCTTCCTTGTCCGTCATATTAGACTGCAAACCTTTACCTACGGACATGACTCCATAGCTAAAACCCTGCACACTTCCAAAATCAATAAAACGCATGATAAATTTAAGGTGAGAACATGGATCGCTTTGCCTTGATCCTCTGAACACCATAGTCCCCCTTTTCTGGCCCAATTTTGCTCGTACAGAGAAGCCCTAAAATGGCTCCTCAAACCCTAGTAATGGAAATCTTGGCTATAGAGATCAAAACGCAAAATCAAATAAACAAAAACCTTCCAAATGACAAAATAAACACAATGCAATGTTTTGGAATGATTAATCGTGTGTAAATTAAGAAATCAGATTCAAGCTTGGAGGTGCAAACCGTGGGTCTGTAGATCATGATTTCGGACGTGGAAATGCTGGAAAATGATTGAGATCCCTTCTGGAGATGTCCAGGAGTCTATTGGTAGCCTTAGAATGGCTTGAATCACTCTCTAAGTCCAAGAACGATCACCCACTTTCTTGCAAATTTTTGAGTTTTCTTCTTGGCTATGCACGACCTCTAACCCTCTTTTCTTGCCTTGTTTTTGTTCTCTATATGTACTAGAGTGAATTAGGGTTGCAAAACAGATCCAATCTTTAAGCTTTGATGATATTTGATTTTATTCTTTGGCCATATGATATCTTTCTAAATTTGGCCTAATCATGCTCTTTTTGTACCTATTGCCATTTATTCGAATTGATCTTGCAAGCTCATCATATCTTGGTTGCTAACCTGTCAAAAAAACCAATCAAATCAAATCTTTGATAACTTTCATCATTTATTTGATTTAATTCACTTTTAAATCAATGAAAAATAAAAATAAATTGAAAAATGGAGAAAATAATTGGTGGGTAAGTATTTGAGTCGTGGATCACATTATAAGTGAGGTGCAAGCATAAAAAGTTAGGCCCATTTAGCAAAAAATACAAATTTGAGCACATTTGACTTTTGGCAATTTTGCAAAAATTGTCAACTTGGCCAATGCATAACTCTCTCAATTTTGACCCAAGAGAGGTGTCCTTGGACTTTTTAGAAATCTTAGGATGTCCTCTAAGCAACCCTTTTGGTCTCATCTCAATTGAGTCTTCCATGTTCATGTATGAAGCTTTGACCCAATATTCATATCTTTTTGTGAGTTCATATTCTAAACTTGGGAGATGAATATTAATTATAGGGAACTGCATCCTCTTGAAAATGAGCTTTGGATGGGTCATTTATGATAAAGTGTGAGAAAGTTATGCTTGGTCAAAGTTGAGTTGACATTTCCTACAAAACCCTAATTTAGCAACTTTTGGGTTTTGATGAATTGTGAGCAATCCTTGAGGAATCATGATCAACCCCTGATAAAATGATGAATAATACTTAAAAATGAGGATGTTGACCAAAAATCTTGAAGTTTGTCTGTATGTGGGCCACAGTTGACTTTTGACCTATCATAGTTGATTTTCAGGCATTTGAGCAATTGACTGAGCAAACTTTTCCTACAAGGCTTGAAACTTGACATCGATGATCTTGAGAACACATTAGGACAATGGTGAGCATTTGAGTACTTTGTGGTTCACACATCTTGATGAAAATAGAAACCCTAATTTGAGATATACTGCCTTAGGAGAGAGTTTATCTGGTCAACTCTTGAACTTCCTTGAGCAATTTGGGGACCTCACTTGCCATGTGTTGAGAAATATGAGAGAGCCAATTTTGGGGTACAACACCCTGCAAAGCAAAGTCTTCGTTTAGACACAAGTTAATGCACGCAAGTATTCGTTTGGGCACTCACCTTCTATGTGCCTGCATGATAACTTCAGTTTTCAAGGGCCTCATGCCACTTGGATTACATCTTTCATTTTGAACTTAAAGCCTCCTTCGAATGCAAGTTTAGGTACATCCTTCGTTTGGATTTGAAACCTATTTCGAATTTGGACATTTGGGCCTCTTACATACACCTTTTGTTTGGCCACATGTGACCTCTGGAAAACAAACCTTCGATTGGATAAAAGTACCTGCATGCAAAGCTTCGATTGGAATGTGGATCCCCTTTGAATCAGCTTGCTTCGAATCCAAGCTGAGCCATTCGAAGCAGTTTTCGTTTGAAGCAAATCTGAGGAAAATATCATGACTAGCTACTTGACAGGCTATGTGTTGTACCCCAAAATTTTCCGTCTCACATATCAATAATTTTCTCACAAGATCTCCCTTGACTCAAGACTGCACTAGGGTTGATCAACTCAAGACACCTCTTTAAGCATTGATGACCAAAAATAGGGTTTGAGTTTGCACAAGTATTTTTGAACTTTCTATGCCCCATATGGTTTTCATGGACCATTATAGACCCCCAAGATTACTCATGTCAAGTTTCAAGCCTTGAATCACATTTTTGATCAGTCAATTGAGCAGTTCACCTAAAAATCAGCTATATTGGGAAAAAAGTCAACTATGACCAATTTACAATCAAACTTCATAATTTTTGACCCACATCAACATTTTAAACTCACATGTATCATTTTATCACGTTTGCACCACAACTCCTCAAGAAATTTGATCAAATCTCCAAAAGGGCAAAATGGTCAAAATTAGGGTTTTGACTCGGAAAGGGCAATTTCTGATTTTTGACCTAGAAAATGGTCAATTTGTTTAAGACATGATCTCAAGAGTCCAATTTCATCATTTTTACCTAATGAAATGGTTCAAAACATTGCAAGTCCATTGGATTGATAGATGAATTTTTCAGTCAACTGATCAAAAGTCAACTGTATACTGAAAAGTCAAACTTTGACTTTTTGGTCAAATTCAAGTGCCATAGATCATAATTCATAAAAAATGTCAAAATATGAAACTTATTCATCAAGAAATCAAAAAAGTCAAGATTTCATTTTGAAAAGTCAAAATTTCTAAACTTAGAAATTTTTCTAAGTGTTGGAAATTTCTTATTTTTTCATAACTTTGAGCAAAATTTTCACCATGAAACAAGATGATTCAAGAGAAACTTCCAACATGAAAGTTTTAGATCTCCATGAAATATACAACTTTTCTTCACACAACTTCTCCCAAAATTTCTTGGATCTAAGTTATAATTTTAAGAACATGTGGTCATGAAACAAAACACTTAGTGAAATTTTTCCCTAATTTGGTCAGGATTTTGACCCAACTTCATGGAACTTTTTAATATAGTTCCAAGGGGAATCTTCGAAAGCAATTCAAATATGGGTTTTAGAGAACATTTCAAGCTTTCCAAAATGTCAAAGAACTCCTTGAGATCATTCTTGAGTATGGAGAATCGAAGAGATGAAGTTAGGGTTTTATCACTTTAATTACAAGTCATTTTAGTGATGAACAAAATTAAAATTCAAAGTTGTGCTGCATTAACTCTACTTTGCAGGACTCAAAATTGTTAGGCACTCCATAATTAATTGTTTACACATCTTTTAGAGGCCTCACTTCAAGAATTCAATGCATGGACATGCTTTATATCCATTTTTGGAAGAAATGTTACATTGCCATTTTGATAAAGTGACTTTTTGTACAAAACTTGTTCTTGAGCCTTGCACTTGTTCTCTTCTGATCAAACAGGTCCTATAATTCATGATAAATGTTTCAAACACTTACAATCACCCAACCCATTCTTGTACTACACATTGAAACTTGGTTTCTCTCTTTTCTTCAAAATCAAGTAACCGAGCCAAAAGCTTGTAGCTTGTACTTATGACTTGCCAATGCACCAAAATACTTTTGATTATACATAGACACACTATTTGCCACAAATACAAAAATAATTCTCAAGCCTTGACAACACGTAGAACTCAGAATCACACTTCACACTTCCATTTTCACACAAACTGACCAAAAACTTGAAACTCATAATCTACTTGTGCGTTTCTTGGCCTTTTGGTTTCTAAAGTTTCTAAACATCATATAGAGTTGATCCAACACCATGTTATAGAACTGTAACACCATTAACACCATCCTCCATTTCCTAAAACAAATCTCTACACATTGACTTCTCCAGACCATTTCAGCCATCCATTGCTCAAGCTAAGCATTGCATTAGCTTCCTAGGACCTCAAGGAAGCTAACATGATCATCACCATCACTTGAAACAAGCTCAAACTCAAAACACGATTTCTAGTTTTGAGGTAAGTTTTCTCAACTTTGAACTATTCATATAGACATCATCAATAGTTTATTCGTGAACAAAACATGTAGATATCATTTCCCTGAAGCTAACCATGTCCATAGTTTCCATTAATTTTGCTTGAGCTTGGAGAATTTTGAAACTGAAATTTCTGAGATTTTTAGGGTTCAGATTAGGGCCATTAAAATTCATGCTTATCTTTGATCTATATTTTTAATGCTTTACATTTTTGAAACCGTGAGAAAATTTGCTACAAATTTCATGTTTACAGTTTTCATTTTTGATGAGAAATGAGCAAGTTACAGTTGATCTGACTGGAGGTTGAAGATAAAGTCATCAGGGCGCGTTTTTCCTTACATATTTATTGATTTGCCTATTTAACGGATGTATAGCCACCTCAGTGGTAGAAGCGCGCGCCTGTAACCTTTGGGACCTGGGTTCGAGCCCCAGTGGTACCCTTTTAATTTTTTCACATTTTTGCTTTTCTGATTTTTGTCTTTTTGGAAGGCGCTTGGCCTCTTTGGGCCTGGCTTATTTTTTTTTTGCTAGCTAACCCCCTGTAGGCTGTTTGCACCCTTGGCCCAAGTTTATTTATTTTTCTTTTTATTTTTATTCATTTCATTTTTATTCTCTTAAATATTTTTCCTAATGTTAAAAAATCACTAAAAATAGATTTTTATTTTAACTTAGTTTATTTTATTTTCCTCACAAAAAATATTTTATTTAACTACACATTATTTATTTTTATGGACTAGTCTTGTAAATTAAATTAAAACTAGGTTAGTATTTATTTTCTCTTTACACCTATTAAAATATATTATGTTAATATAAAAAAAAGGCTAAAAATATTTTATAATACTATAAATATTTTCAAGACAATAATACCAAAAAAAACACTTTTCTCATAAACTTATTTTCTTTAAGTAATAGATCTAGGGTTTGTTTAAAAATCTTTTCTTAAACAAATTTAGGGTTTACCTTTTTTATTAATTATTTTCTTTAATTAATTAGGTTAAGACAAAATCCTTTTCTCTAAAAAAATCCAAACAAATATCCATTTACTTCACATTTTATATTTTTATACATTTATTCACTTTTGTACATTGTATCCATTTAATTCCTTGTACATTAGTACCCATTCAATATGGTTGTAATAGACTAACTAGGTTTACATTTTTGCAATCCCCATTCAATTTGTACACCCCTCCCCACAAATGTTGTAATAGCGTAGTAACTTTAAATTTCACAATTTATTGCTTTTATAATATGCTAGTAATTAGGTTTTGTATGGAAAAACTAAAACCAATACCTAGAAAACCCTAATTCAAGACAAAAACAAGCATGAAAACAATACACTTGTACACAAGCACCCCTAGGGTTATTTCCACTTGGTTGCCTTATACAAAATGGCCATATTACGCATGTAAGGTATCTTAGCAAAAACAAAGCAAATATAAGATCATAGTCCCTCGATGACGCTATCTAAGTTGCCTTTCAAATGATCTTAGTCCCTAAAAAGAATGCTAAGATACCTTGCAACATTGCTAATCATGGTTATACGATGACCCATGTCCGTCGCTTTACATCCAAAGATAGGGTTGCTTACCAAATCAATGGTAAAACAACAATGTCAAAGGAAAAGAAAAATGAATAAGAAATACTTTTGAGTAGGTAGAATGCTCCTAATTACTTGCTCAATTTCAAAACAAAACATCCTTGCTATTTTTAAAACAAACACCTACATTTTCAAAACATCTTACAAAACTTGAAAACATTTTCAAAAAGATCAAACATCTTTGTATACATTCTTACAAACAATAATCATTACAAAGTTTGCCTAAACAATGGCCTCTTTACAAGATACTTTCAAAAACCACACCAAGCAAAATTTCAAACAAAAGGAAGTGATCTATCGAGTAACTAAGAGCCCATGGAAAATCAAGGATGAAAAGGGTGCTAATACCTTCCCTTTTCATAATCTATCCCCCGAACTCAAGAAATAATCTCAAAGGTCTTTCCTGTACTTTTTCACCTTTCCTTTTGGATAAAAGAAAAGCCGGTGGCGACTCTTGCTAACCGCAACATTTGCGATAAAACGCAAAACCTTCAAGTCAGTTCTCCCTTCGTACCACACTATGTTACTTCTAAATCTTCACATGATCAGAGTTCTACACATAGAATCAAAGCTTTATCCATTAGATATTACTACTTTTGGACGAAATGATAAAAAACTTTGTTATCTATTTTCATAAATGTTATTTTAATCACCAAGTCAGCTCCTTGAGCCCCCAAATTTATTTTGTCTAAGCACAGGCGAAGTCAAAATCAAAAGCACAAGTCCAATCAACTGCCAACAGGCCCCTACATGTACTTTCACGCTACATTATTTTATCATTGTTTTGCAAGGCTGGCTACTTCAAACATATCCATTCTTTTCTTTATAAATAGAGGAACATTTGCAAATCTAAGGGAGCATTTTTTGACTAGAGGAACGAAACCTCCAAAATCTTCTCAAACACAACCAAAAACTCTCAAGTTCATCAACACTTGAGAAATCAAAAACCCATAATCACACCCATCTCCTTTGATTCTGAAGAACTCCCAACTCTTCAGTACCCTTCGAACCCAGCTTAGAAAGAAACATAACACTTGTTTCTTTTCTTTCTTCAAATCAATATTCCAAGCCAAGCTTCAGGCCCCTCTTCTTCGAATCCAATCGAAAGAGGCCTTACACTTGCTTTCGTACCTCCTTCAAACCCATTCATCCTTAAGCTTGTCCCCTTCGAATCTAAAAGGTCCATGTACCTTGTTCTCTTCGAATACACCAGAAACAGAACACTCGTGTCTTTCCTCCTTTGAATCCAGAAGCATCAAGGCAGCAACTCAAGTTCCAAAACTTATATCCCAATGTCAATCAAGGTAAGTCCCCTTAACCTTAAGCTTTTCATTTCAAACACAACATGTAAATAATATTTGCTCCCTTTTTATTTCTATACTTTCGATTGCATGTTTTTCCTTGTCCAAGTGTATGTTAAAGCTAATATGTACAGTCCCCTAAAAATGTTAGAATATACAATATGCATGCTTCAATATACTTGCTTCGATGCATATACATGCTTCGATACAGACATGTTCAGCACACACGCACACTTGCTTCAAACACACTGACCGACAGGCCCAACCAGAGGCACGCTCACACTGATTTCACTGGCCCAATCAAAGAAGGCAACAAGGCAGAAAGGCCCAGCCAGTGGCACACTTGCATTAAGTCCAGGCCCAGACGAAAGGCACTCCCATGCTGGTGTCATCCTCCAATCGAAGCACATGACCTGGCTGGTGCCATCTCCCAATCGAAGTCCATGAACTCACTAGTGCCAAGCCCAATCGAAGGAGGCCAACCGAATGCAAATCGAAGGGTTATCCTGCCCCAATCGAAAGACACTCATTTTCCTTCTTTTTATCTTATTTTTGCCTTTTTCTTTCTATGCACTTCAATATGCTTGTAATAGTGTAGGATTTATTTTTTTCACTTTTATTAATTTTGTACAAATGCTAGTAAATAGGATGCATGGCAAGATAAAAACAACAAGTAGACAACCCATAATCAATGACAAAATGCATGCAAATCAAACACACTTTACACACATGCACCCTTAGGGTAATCTAACTTGTTGCCTCGGAAAAATAGTCATGTCCCTCGAACATGGTAGTTTTAGCAAAGACCCTCGCTAAAAGATCGTAGTCCCTCGATGACCCTCGATGTTGCCTTCGGTAAACGATCTAGTCCCTAAACGACATTGCTAAAACGTCCCATAGGTTGCCTTCTATGACTATACAAATGTCCCACGCCCATCCCTTCACATTCAATGATGGGGCTTCTTACCAAACAATGGTGAGATAGCAACATTTAAAGGAGGAGGAAAAGAACATCTAAGACCTTTTGAGTAGGTAGATTTTCTCCTAGTTGCTCACTTGCTCACAACAAAAACATTTTATACACCAACACTCTAATCTTTTGAGAAAAGTTTTAAAGTAAAAAAGCCAAAGTGGCAAAATGGTTTGAATGAGGTTAATTTACTTTTAGTCTTTCAACAAAAGATGTCAAAGTATGGTTAAATTGATTAAAGTTTGATTAAGAAAAGATTTTTGAAAATGCATGGACCTAAGTCCACGTTTATTATGAAAGCGGTTCAAGTTAAAAAACAAGAAGAGTTTTGAAAATGAGGGAGAAGATTTTGGAAATTAAAGTTGATAGGAGGAGATGAAGGGACTATCCTAAAGCATAAGGTTAAAGCTAAGGAAAAGAATGGTCTAATAAATAAGAAGCCAACACTTGACATAAGAAGTTCATGTAGAATTCTCATCCTTTGGATTGAAACAAAGCAAGAAAAAATACTAAAGCTCTGAGGAATACCAAGCTTCAGATGAATTAAGAACCAAGCAAAGTCTTCATTGACGAAAATTGGCCAGAGTAACAACTGTATACATAGGAATTCTCAATTACAGACAAAGCATGAAAATCGGAATAACTTGCACACAAAAAAAATTCAAACCAATGCGTTTGATTTTACTCCAAGAATTTCAGAAGATCCTCATAAAAATATCAATCAAAGATTACAGAGTTCCAAGGTCTCAAGGCTTCTAATCAAAAGTCTCGGGATTCCACAACTCCATAATTCTAGGGATAGTAACCAGCTAGTCCAAGTAACCTTAAAGATTTTAATGTTCAAGTTGATTATTAAGTGTCTTTAAAAGAAAAGAAAGCTCAAGTGAGAAAAGAAAAAATGACATAAAAACTAAATGCTCAAGTGAGCAAAAGGAAAATAGCATGAGATGTGAATGCTAAAAATAAAATGGTACATAAAAGTAAAGGCAAAAAATAAAGACATAAAGTAACGTTAATTGTTAGTGAATTAGAAGTTAGAGGTCAAGTACAAAAGGTTAGTTGAATGACCATATTGAAGCTTGCTTTTCAAAAATCATTAGAAGATTGATAAAATCAAAGCTTCTCAACAACAAGTTTCATTTGTTTTTTGTCAAGTATATCGTTCATTTCAAGTACTCAAATCCAACACATATGATCGACGATGTTCAAATGATTCACTTAGACCAAAATTCATGAAGTTCATTAGAGGATTGATAGAATCAAATCCTCCTAACAATGAAATTCAAAGTTATTGGATCCAAGGTTTCAAATTAAACATACTTGGGCTTGCAAACATAGGTTTGGGCCACGAATGATCATTTTTCAAATCAGGACAAATTTAGCGCTATGTTAAGCAATCGTAAGTGGACTTATGTAGAAGCCACACCTATTTTGAGGACAGTCAATAGAAATCGTTGTACCATACATGTTAGAGAAATTATATGTAGATCATTCTCCAAAAACATTTAGCACATGTAAATGCAAGAAAGGGATAAGATGAAGAGGGAGGGGAATGATAGTGTAACCAATGTATTAGATGAAATTAGGGTTTCAAATATCATCAACATCATTCATATATTTTGGTGGATTTTGTTTTTTAACCTATCAACACCCAAGATACAATGAGGTTGAGTAACTTGTCCCAAAATAACACTCAAGTGTCTGCAAATCAGGACCAATCAAAAGTAAAATGTATTTAATATAAAAACAAAATTTAAATGATTTATAAAATGGAAATAATTGGTAAAATACACAACATGTATTAAAACACCAAATAAAAATCCTAAAAAAATATCAGAGGTCAAACATGAGTCAACAAGTGTTGACAAAGTTTTTTGGAATTTTTTAAAGTCAGAAACTATTTTTAAAATATAAATAAATAAGTAAAATAAACCAAAATTTGTAAAAAATAGTAAAATCAAAAATAAAAATAAAATTAGGTCACCAATATTTGTCAAGAGGTCATTGGATCCTTCCATAATTTTTTTCTTCAGAATTTTAAAATATCAAAAAGTTTTTTTAAACAATTAAAACAAGTCAAATAAAATGAAAAAATAATAAAAAATATCAAATCACAAAATAAAATCGTGAAAAAATAAAAATCAGAAAGAGAAAAATCAAAAGTATTTTTGATAGTTTTTTCACAATTTTAGAAGTTGAAATGATTTTTTAATGAATTTTTGAAGTTTAAAACAATTAAAACAAAAGTCAGAAAATAAAATAATAAAACAAATAATGTGGACCATCTGATCATTGTCAAAACGCGTTAATAAGCAGATCTGATGGATATGATGCACTGTGCATGTTATGGTCATCCCTGAATTTTACACCAGATCATCAATTTTAAAAAATAAAAGATAAAACAAGAAAAAATGTGGAGCGTTGGATCTAAAGGTATTTTAAAACAATCTGGCAATCTGAATGAACCAAAGGTGTGGACACACAGTGAGACAGAGTCAATGCGCGCGTTTGTAACACGAAATAGTCAAGCCAATCAAATAAAAACAATTGGCCAAGGTTCATTGGTTGAAGAACGACACGTAGGTCGTCTTCAACTTCCAGCCACTTGTGAATTGAGATTTTGTGATTCTTCAAATGGAAATGTTAGAATCTCATAACAGTATCATTGAATTCGTCTCATCCAGACGATCCTAACCAACCCCTCATGAAAAATTTATTTAAAAGATAGCTTACTCGATTTGAAAAAAACCAGAAGAAAAAGTGAGAACGAGTTTCAAAATTAAATGATTAATTCACCATGAAAATGGAAACCACAAGAAGCACGAGCATCAAATAAGAAGAGACCACATCTTAGCAATTTATTTTAAGTGAAATGGTCGAAAATTCTACCTGAACAAAGTCTGAGAATTTTGCTCTGAAATGTGACTTGGATAGCATGATTTAGAGCACTTCAAGGCTTGATTCTTCTCTGTTAGCTTCAGTGAAGTTCAAGGACGAAGAATCAATCAAGAAATAAGAGTTGGAAGTGATGAAAATGAGAAATCGAAAACTCAAAAATGTGAGCTATGGAGAGAGTTTGGCAGGATGATTTTGGCTGTTCAAGCTTGAGGAAAAGAGTGAGGAATGATTCTCTCTTTATAGGGAAATGAATGGTGAAAATAATTGGAAGCAATAGTGAGGTTTGGAGGGAAATTAAGTGAAGCTCGAAAATGAGAAAAGTGTGACTTGAACTTTCTCAAAACTCAGCTAATTCTTATGTTTAAATGCTCCAATCATGATTTTAAACTTGGGTAAACATGTTTAAGTTTAAAACGTGCAACAATTTGATCTTTAAAAGCCACATTATGAAAATCAAATTCTGACTTCAAGCAAAAACTCAGTTTCATGGAAACAACTTCAAGAGTATGGGGCACACAATGTAGGTGGCTTTATGATCTCATTCTTTTTGTAATGGAAAGATATCATAACAAACTTCACAATATTCCAAGAAATGTAGAATTTGGATGCTTGAAAAAAAGTTATTCAAGTTCGAAATCAGGAAAAACAGACGGGTATTTTGTATTAGAAAAATTCTAAGTGTTGAGCTTCAAAATGTCCTATAATGTCTTGCAAACTTACAAGCCTTTCACTTCAAAATTTGATCTTGATCCTTGAAGATGAAATGAAGTAGAACCTTTGAATTGAAATTTGGAATTGAGATCACTCAAAAATCATAAAAGTTGAAAGAGTTATGGTCTTTGGAAGATGATGAACAAATTTGGGGAAATTCACAAAAGACTTATAATCTTTTCAATTCTTAAACAACTTTCCAAGCACTTTCAAGTCTTGCATATTGAAACAAAGCTGTAGTAGATATCCCAAATATTATTGTAGAAAAATAGTGAGCTCAAGGAGATAAAAAATGACCAAATTATGATTCTTTGAAGTCACGCAAGAGAATTTGATGGCCTTTTCAAAGGACTTGTAATCTTCTTCAACCATTAGTGATCTTCCATTAAAAATTATCCTTAAACCCTTGAGGATAAATTGTTAAGGACCCTTTAAAGAGAATCATGGATTTGGAATCAATCACAAATCTCAACAAATGAGCAAGATATGATCCTTGGAAGTCAGCAAACCCTAGCTCAGAAAGTGTCAAAATGACTTGGAACCCCTTTCAACTTTTGATGATTTTTCTTGCACAATTGGATCTTGTCATGTGAAGAGAAGTTGTAGAAGTTGTTGCAAATCAAAACATTTATAATTGAGAGAGTTATGCACTTGTGACCAGTAAATCAAGCATTTTCTTAATTAGGTAAAAATCGTTGAATCAACCTTGAATCTTTTGAACTTTCTTGGCATAATAAAACATGATGGATCACATTAAACCTTTAAATGATGTTGTCTTGAGGCACACTCAAAAATGGAGCTTGAATCTTAATGAAACTTGTTGAAGAAGGCATGAAAATAAACACATGAATCTATGAATCTTCTTGATGAATACCACCACAAACCTTGAGGAAAACTTGACCTAAATAATGGTGAGAGAGCTCTTTGAACCAAAAAGCTTTGATATCATAGACATAGCCTTGAAGCTTAAGCTCTTGCCATCCATTGAAGAACCATTTGATAGGGGATAATCCCTCAAAACCCTACGTTAGATGGTGAGATGGATGCAGTTCTGCCATCACCTACAATATGAAAATTCAAAGAAACACATATATATATATATATATATATATATATATATATATATATATATATATATATATATATATATATATATATATATATATATATATATATATATATATATATATATATATATATATATATATATATATATATATATATATATATATATATATATATATATATATATATATATATATATATATATATATTTTGATGTTAGTTAAATATTAATCCAAATAAAAAAACACATGTATAAGATACACAATTCTAGGTGCTTGGTGATCCCTCAAGAGAAAACTTAAAGATAGGATGAAGTAGAAGAGAGAACCAAACCTAATGTGTCATCTTGATGTATTGATAATATGAGATAATGAGAGATCTTAGGGGGAAAATTGGGGTATAACACCAGGGAAATAGGCCCTTAAGCTGTAAGATTAAAAGGGTAAAAGAGGCATAAGTCTCATAGAAAACGAAAAGGTTGTCGATAAAAGGAAGGGACGTCGACCAAGGGATCCAGTCAACGAGGACAGTAGATTCAGAGGCAGCTGTCAACAGGTACTAAGGTCGACGAAGCAAGGGTTTATATTGGCAGGAATGATTATCAATGTGCAAACCAGCGAGAACGTGGGAAGATTCAAACAGTTTTCTGCGAAGCCCAACGTGGGCTAGTAACCGTCGACGGTTACATATTTAGGATGTCTATTTAAGATTTTTTTTGTATTTGTGTTAAAGGTCGAATTTCTTCACATTTAATAGAAATACACTCAAAGTACCCACATCTAAGAGAGAAACGAGTTCATGCTTAACAATGTATGAATGCTTTCACATCTAAATTCATAGCAATTTCCAGCTTTTTTCTTTAAATTACAAGCCTTGTCTTTAGTTTATCTGCTTCACAATTGTGTTTATCTTTTGCCCTTTTATCTTTTATAAACCATTTTTCAACCCAAAAAACACTCAAAACACTAAGTCTAGGATTATTGTAGCTGATCCTGCAAGTAACCTTTAATAAGAGGCTAGCGATTGTTTAACGGAGAAACAAATTGGCACACATGGTGGAACCCGTTTGTGTTTGAGTCTTCTTGTTTCATCCATGAAATTAAGAAGTGGTAGAAAATGGTAGATCCTAGAACTCCTGAAAGGGATCCGAATTTGGGAGGAAATTCCATTGCGGCGGAGAGTATGCATTCTAGTCTGACGGTCGTATTGGAGATTTTCTGAGTGCTCCCAAAGCTCCAGTTCAACAAGTTGCACCCCCACCCCATTAGGGACCAGTCCAGTAGGAGGATGTTTTTGAAAACACGGTCGAACAAGATCCAACGACTCCTCCACGTGTCTACCCCATACTTAGGGTAGTACAACAACCCATAGTAGTAATAGTAAACCGAAACCATAATGCCGACCATTTATGTTAACTGTACATAGAGAATTTTAAAGTTAAACTTTCAGAAAAAATAGGTTTTAATTTGGTACCAACAAAAATTCATGCTCATCTTTGATTTATAACTTTAGTTATTTACATGGTTGAATTCGTGATGAAAAATTAAGCAACTTTCATGTTTACATTTTTGAAAATGGTTGAGAAATGAAGAAGTTACATATTTAGTAATGGAGTTGTTGTTCTTGGCGCGCGCAAGGAAGAAGATGAAGTCATTTCAAATATTCAGAAATGAGTTTATTTTAAATTTATTACAACTTGTTTTACCATCGGATGTAACATCCGCCCCAGTGGTAAAGAAGCGTGTGTTAAGTCGTTTATATATAGGGACCTGGGTTCGAGCCCCAATGGTACCCTTTTAATTTTCACATATTTGTTTCTATGAGATCATGTGCAGGCAATGTCCAGGAAGCGCGCGCTACACCCTCTCATCATCACCATCTGATCATTAGGCAATCAGATCAAGCGCCTCAAGATGAATGCCCATGACACACTCTCAAAATGCAATCACACTGGATCTCACATGTGCTGGGCTCCTTAGTCTTGGGCCTCCTTCTTTTTTTATTTTTGCTATTTCTCCACCCCTCAAACTTCTCATAACAACTAGGCTCATTTATTTTTGTTGAGGAATCTCTTATTGTTGAGGAATCTATTCATGTTAAATTCAATGATAAGCTTGACTCTGAAAAGTCAAATCTAGTTGAAAATTTTACATATGTGGAGATTAACTTTTCACACTCAGAAGGTAATGATGTTGATACAAAGGAACCAAAGTAGAAGGAACCAAAAGAAGCTCAACCAAAAGCTATTGAAGTTCAGACTCCTCTGAGGAAACACAAAACCAGATCCTGACATTCTGAAGAATTGATTCTGGGTGATAGATCTGAACCAGACATAACCACATCCTCTTTCAAACCTTCAGTAGAGACTATTCTGGTTTTGGTGTCCCTTATAGAGCCTACATCTTTTGATGAAGCGCTTCTGGACACAAAATTATTTCTGGCTATGCAAGAAGAGCTGAATAAATTCTCCATCTAACACACACAAACATTGCTTAACAATGAATTGCGGTTGATTGGATTATGCTTCTAAGTTATGCACAAAGAAGGATGGCCATGCCCTAGGCACTGGACGAAAATTTGCAGTTTTAAGTCGCATCTTGAGAGCACGCCATATTTCCCATTTGGCTCCAATTTTACAAAATATATCGAGCATTTGTTTCCCCATCATATCTTTTATCTGATGGTGTTTGTATCTATAAGCACTAATAGCACATACCTCAGGGAGTTGGAGAACGAGAAGAGAATTTTTTACCGCCTGAGAAAAGTTAATAGGTTTACCTTGCTCATATGATGTAGAAGAATCACTCCTCAAAAAAGTTGCACTTTCATAGAATTCTAAGACAATGGTCTTGTTCGTTTCATGATTTATATTCTTAAACCCTTCCCATTGTTTTTGTTGTTGTGTCTCTACTATTTCAGGAAAAGCTTGAAAATGTGTTCAATCAAATGCTATATCTCTTACAATATGGAAATCTACTAACTTGAGATATTTCTCTGCCTTGGCTTCAAACCAGAATTTTAGATTGGGAAAAACTGGAGTAGCGGGAGTAGAGGGAGGGTTTCAGGTTGAACCCTTTTGAACTCTTTTTCTCTTAGGTTCCATTTGCTAAATATTAGCCCACTAACAAAAATTTGCAAGAAAGTGTATCAAAAACAATGATTTAGGGAATATTTTCGTAGGTCTGATGAGTAAAAAGAAGTGATGTGGGAACTAGGTATGGACGTAACCTTTTATAGGAAATTAGGTGATCCATCAAGCACGTACTAAGCCTTATCGCGCATGTGATGGTAATAGTGAAAACAATCATCTCCTCGATAGTTGTAAAAAATTAATATTGTGCGTGAGATACATATCATCACACACATGATACATATGTATCACACATGCGATGCCTTCTTGACAATTCCAGTAAATTTTGCCTTTTCTCTTTTTTTCCCTCCTGTTTCATATTTTTCACTCTTTCTTTCTCTCTAAGTCTACCTTCCTTTTGATAGCATAACAAAAAGAATATGATTAACATAAATAACATGGAATTTGAATTTTTTTCTAATTCAAACTTATCGATGGGTTTCCTCCTATCAAGCGCTTATTTACCGTCATTAGCTTGATGTGTAATGCCTAACGTATGTCTGGCGTAAGGGCTTCCCTCACACCCAGAATAAGCCCTTTGGCCATTTTCTCCTCCTGCTTGGTTTCTTTAACTTCAACTTGGTAACAAATTGCTAAGTCGTTTGCATATTATTTCCACTCAAAAGCTTAAAAATGACATGCTCGTTGTTAAACTCTAACATGAGCTCACTTGATTCTACATCAATCAGATTGTTACCAGTTGCAAAGAATGGCCTTCCGAGAATTAAAGAATTCTCATTGTCTCCTTTCATGTCCACCACTATAAAATCTGCAGGAAAAACTAAACTATCCACAAATACTAAAACATCTTCTAATATCCCATAGGGGTAAGTAACAAAAAGATCAGCTAAGGTTAGAGTCATATCAGTAAGTTACTACCTTAGCTATTTTCAGAGGCATCAGATTGATGATAGATCCCAAATCACATTACTTTTATGGAATTTTAAATTCCCCAATATTGCAAGGAATAGTGAACTTACCTAGATCCTTCCGTTTAAGAGTGATATTTTTGTGCAACATATAATTTCACTTTTCTGGTGCATCTACATGTTCACCTTCTTTATCTTTCTTTTTACCATAGAAGAATTCCTTCATAAACTTAGCATATTAAGGCATTAGTTCCAAAAATTCATTGAAAGGAATACTTTCCTAGAGTTTAGCAATCATTTCCATGAACTTTTGAAATACCCCCACCTCGTCTTCCACCTTTGGTTTCTTTTTAAGGATAGGATATGGTGGTTTGGTATAGTAGGGTAATTCAAGACTAGGGCCGTTCAAGATCTTCTTCTTAGTCCTTCTCAAGGGTGAGTTTTTGTCTATCAGTTGACCAATGGTGACTCCTTTCTCAGAGGGATCACTTGTATTTTCACTCACCTCCTTCTTACTCTCAACTCCTACCTCTTCCATTATCTCATCCTTTTTCCAAACTGGTGTTCCTTTCAAACCCCAACTCTAAAGCCTTATTGTCACTATGCGAAAAAAACACACAGAGTCACCATCAAACTTTATTTATTCCAAAGGGAAGGGAAAACATCGAGAAAACCCCAGAAGGAAAGATAATATGGTCCTGTGAACAAGAAACCGTTACAGAAGTCAATTATGCAAGAGGAAGGTATTAGCACCCCTCACACCCGTTTTACTCAACGAGATCTAATTTTGTTGTTCTATTCTAAGGGTGTTGTTATCTAAAGTCTAAACTTGCTAAGAATGTATGAATGAATCGATTAAGGGAAAAACAAAATGTTTTTATTATTGAGCTCGCTAAGGTTTCCTGAATCCTATGCCTATGTATCCCCATAGTGCAATAGAGAAATCAGAGCTTCGTAGTTCATCTTGAAAATATTGGTTTAATGGTTATTTTTAGTGGACAATGTTACATTCACATTCTAGCTGTTAGACGATGTCTGTTTACGGTAGAACAGAAATAACATGCCCATTATAAAAAGGTTTTAAAGAGAAAAGAAACATGAAGGCAAAAAGTTTTGAATGTGTTGAATTGTTTTTTTAGGAGATACATCAAATGGTCCCCCAAGGCTGGTGGTATTTGAGTATTACTCCTTTAGTTTGGAAAAGGTTTGTGATATGTATAATACTAAATTATATAATATAAGGGTGAATACTTTGTACGAATGAGCCAAGCGTCTCATGTACAAATGACTCTAAGAAAACGTAGGGAAGGATCCTACTCATCTTTCCCCATGTACTTAAGGCTTATGGCATATTTGTACGTATCGTATTTATTAAGTATTTTGCTGTTTGCTTAAGACATGATTTTTGTCTTTTAAAAGAAAAGAAAAATGCAATGCAAAGAAGAAGAGCGAAAGGGGAGTTTAACCATAATGTTATCATTTATCAATGGCCCTAAGGTTGAGATCAAGGGGAACCCTAATTAAGTTGTCATGCTTGGATAGAGAATCCTAATGTATATCTTAATTCAACTTAATCAAAGATTAAATTGAATCAAGAGAACCCTAAGGGAACATGTGAACACAAAACAAGAAACAAAAAAACTCAAGCATCAAGCAAGTCAATAACATCAAGCACAAGGCCAACCTCAAGATCAAACATCAAGCACACACAAAAATTTCATCAAGAGATGTTATCAAGCACATGGCCAAAGGAATGATACATAGTATCAACACAAAAATTAATACAAGCACATGAACATCACACATCAATTACATGCATCAAGATTATTATCTCAAGTCACCAAGGATACACAAAGGATTAATCAAGGAATTCATCAAGACATGGCAACAAGTAATACACAAGGAATTATCAAGGCAAAGAATCAAGGTCATGGCATTATTTTTTATCAAAGCATCACAAAAATAGAAGAAAATAAAATCCAAAAACACAATTAAAATGCTAAAATAAATCCTAAAATATCATGCAATTCTAGATTTTTAAAATTGTTTTCAATTATTAAATCATAAAATAAAATTAAAATAAAACTATTAAAAATAAAATGAAAATAAAATGAAATTAGTGAAATCAAGAGGTATGAGCCGCAAATGGTATGTTTGAAAGAAGTAAAACAAAGCATGGAGTTAGGCCCAAAGCAGCAAGGTCCATAAGCCTTTTGTCCAAAAAACTCAAATCAGTTCAGCCAAAAATGACTAGTATTGGGCTCGGGAGCGAGTGTGATTAGAAGCTCATGTGCAAACCTAAGCAAAATCAATCCATCTCAATTTTATTTTCATTTTTCTGAATATTAGTATTATTATCAAAAAAAAATTAAAAATAAAACACAACACAACAGCTAATAAGAACATGCCAATACACATATTCAAAAATTCAAAAACTGGCGCAAAGGCCTTCATCTTCTCTATTTGAACTCAGCACCGCACTGGTCACCACAAGGCAGCGACGGTGGTGCTGAATCCAGAAATCCAAAAGATTCAAATCATTCCACTCTTTTTTACGCACTGGATCCAAATATGTCAATAATTTTCACTGAATCTTACTCAAACTCAAACAATCAGATAAAACACAATGAAACCCTAACTTAATTAAAATGAAATTAAATCATGTACACAATCAATCAATTCCTAACTGCTTAGGGCTTCAGCTAATATAATCACCAGCAATCAAATAGTATCAAGAAATGTATGAAATAATGCACAAAACATGGAGATAGAAGAGACTAAAATCGTACCTATTAGAGTAGGTTTGATGCCTCTTCACAAGTGTAGCACATGATCAAGAATGATCAGATAAACTTCCTTGAAGTTGCAGGAACATGTAGCTATGCTCAATTTTCCTTGAAACCTTATGAATCCTTCAAACCAAGTCCAACTGCTTCGTGATTAAAGTGAACTTGGATAGAATGAACTAACTGCTTCAGATCGCCATTTTTTCATACAGTAGCTTCCTTATGTGATGATGAAGATTCAATGAAGAAATTGTAGAGAAATTGAGAGAATAAGGAGATTCAAATTTGGAGAAATTTGAGAGTGTTTTATGATTTCAGATATGGAAATAGGTGAATGAAGCAATTTTGGAGGGAATGTATTTATATAGAGGGTGCAATAAGGTTTGGGAGGAGGCTTGGAACCGAAGCTATGGTTAGGAGTTTGTTATTTTTCTTTGGAAGTTTGTTAGAGTCAAGTTTGAACTTGAATGATAGGTTTGGCTCAAGGCTCGGGTACAGGCTGCATTGGCTTGGTTTTAGGTTTGGTAATAGTTTGTTGGGGTATGGAAAGCGAGTTGGCATGTTGGAGAATTATTAAGAAAGCTTCAATTCCAAATTTGATTTTATGTTTTGATTAAAAAAGAACTATTTTTTATGTTGGTAGGCGTGTGGATTGTCCAATTTTGGAAATGTTTTAAGTGGTTTTGGTCATGTGGAGACATGTTGTATGAATGTAGTACAAAGGCGTTACATTGTGAATTGGTTTTGGACATAGTGTGAGGCTGATTTCCATGCTTTTGTTTGGACAATTTGATGAAAGTTGAAGCATGATTTTGGATAGCTTTGATATCATATTTAATTGGTTTTAAATGAATGTAATTTGGAAATGATATGAACCAAGTTATGGCTCACTTTTGAATTGTTTTTGAAGTCAAAATTTTGAACATGCTTGTAAGCTTCTGAAACAAGGTTTACGACTTAAAAATGGACACTGGTTAGTGATGGATATTGGTGTCAATTTAGTAATATAAATGGATAATTTGAACTTAAATTTGAATGATGAATGTTGTTGAACAGTGATTAATCCTTGTACCAAAACTTGAATTCTTCTTTGATGAAAAAATGGACATAGAATAAGATTTGCTTCATGAACTTGATTAATATTGATGCATGTCTTGAATCTTATTTCCCAAGAAATCCATATAAACCAACCATGCTTAAATGGACTGAATCATGACAACTTTGAACAAAATGTGAACTTAAATAGCCACTTGAACAAATCCTTAACTCAATGAGATCCCTTAATTCCATTCCTCAATCCATGTTAACTTGCATGATAATCAATAAGCAAAAAGAAAGAAATGATGATGTCACTACTATGCAAAACCCATTTAACAACGGTTGGGAAATGGGTACCATCACGCGGGTCATACCGTTGTTAAGTAGGGCGTGGTTGTAAGTTAGTTGTTTCTATGAAGGTTTGGAAACCATTATTGAAAGGCAGGACGCGCACCACTTATCACAACTGTTATACTTATCCACCGTTGTGATACTTACACATAGGTAGTGGGTTCGAAACCCATCAAAACAAATTACATAAATCATAAATCACCTTTGATCATAGTTAAAATATATAACTATTGTGAAAAGTGGCCAGAGTTTATTATATAATATGTAGATGGCTTGTTTTCCAATACACCTCACTAAAGAAATACAAGCTTTCAAATTGATGAAGAAATCTATAATCTGAAAAATAAGCTATTCTTGAAAACAAACTTAAACAAACCATTATTTTTGCTGATTGCATGCGTCTCATCTTACATTTCATGCTCTTTTACATATATATTGTGGTTTATTGATCTAACTCCTTCGATACATCGTTATCTAAGATTATAGTTAAAATTTAATATCAACTAGACATTGGATAATCTGCCTCATCATTATCACTTATCATCATAATTTTATAATCGTAAATTTTACGATCATTACTGTTGATGAAGAGGAAGACTATCTAATAAATTATAGTTAATGAAATTTAACTATAATGGAAAACAATGATTCATCTGAGTATCCATGTCATTATACCATAATCTATAGGTAAAAGAACATGAAATGAACGATGAGACGCATGCAATTCGGAAACAATGATTGATATAAGTTGGTTTTCAAATACAATTTAACTTTCAAATTATGTTATCTATGTCAATTTAAATTAATGTGTTTTAAGTGAGGGTTAGTGAAACAAATAATCTACATAAATTATAATAAACTCAAACAACATCATACAACAAAACTAGATATTATGAATTTGTGAGCAACGAAAAAAATATATTATAAGTTTCCAGGACGCACCTTTTATTTAAAATAATCATGGAACAGAAATCAATATGAAGTTATCAACATGTGAACAGAGTATGAAAATCATTTTGTTTGTGAAGCTATGAAGAAGAATTACAAGTTTTATGAAGTTTCCATCATAGCTTCAGGCTTCTTGTACTTTTTTCCATAGCTACGCAAACAATATGTCCCATAGACAAAGTAGTGAAGTCGAATCTGAAAAAATGAGAACAATAAACAAAAATAACATGCAACAAACGAGATAATGGTGAAGGTGGAAAAAGAAGAATACCTTAACGTATGGAGCACAAGATTCACGGCAAATGGCAAAGAAAAAGATGGGTGATAGGGTTTCACTCTGAAGGAAACAACGCTATTGTCAATAAGTGAGAGTTATCTCGCTTATATATGGGAAATTTTTTTCACAACGATTATCTACCAATTGTATTGATAAGTATTTATTTATTATAAATATATCACAATGGTGGAACAAACCAATCGTAGTCATAACCCTTTAACTTTATTATTTATAAAAAAAATGAAAAGGCGTGCCTTAACTTTAAAGGAATAATATATCTGAGGTAGCTGAGGTTCGAATCCATGAAGACTTGATGGTATCACCGTGGTTAGCTCCAAAATCGTTGTTATATACAATTAATTTTTAATAAAAAATAATAATATGGTAGCACCTTAGTTTAAAGATGTCACCACGGTGTAGGGAAGAACCGTGGTGACCATGGCATTGTTGTTTACGCATTTTGTAGTAGTGTGTCTTGAACCTCTTGCCTCTTATCTTGTACCATGACTTAAAGTTTTCCAAATGTTGATTACCAATGATCTCAACACCAAAAAGAATGCCTTGAGGATCCTTTGGAGATGCAGATAAGACTTGAAGTGTGTAGAAACTTGTCATAAAACCCTAACCAATCTTCCGTTGATGAACATAAAAAAACTCACACACAAAAGATGAGAAACATAATCATGATGAAGAAATAACTTGAGAAATTAAGGAGAACCAAAACACTAATTCAAAGCCTCCTCAGCTGAAACCAATGAGGAAATCCTAAGCACTTGATCTTGAAGAAGATAAAATTGTCTTGATGAACTTAACAAATATATAGGCTCATGATTATGTGAATTCAAACCCTTTCCTTAACTTGAATGTAGTAGGAAACAAATTAATCACCTTTGAATAGAGAAAACCCAAATCACAAGAAAACTTTTGATCACATGTTGTAGGAGCTCAATGATATGAATGTTTGTAAATTTTTGACCTAATGAAAGATGCATATAAGTGTGAAACATAAGCTAACTAGGGTTAGGAAAATGAGGGAAAATTTTGGGGTACAACACTTACAAATTTCATTCTTAGGATTATCAATATCATTAAAATTGAATCCCCTTCTAGAACAAGGTAACATAGCCACTTAGCGAGAAAGTTGACTAATTTGTATCTTTAAATTTTGGCAAAATACTCTTTTTGGTCCCGTATGTTAACATCAAGGTTCATTTTGATCCCTTAACTTAAAAAAGGTTCATATTGGTCCCTTAACTATTCAAAATGCTTCATTTTAGTCTTTTTTTGTCTAATTAGAGACAAATTTAGTGACTGATTTCTGAGTTTTTCCGTCGCTAATTAGACAAAAAGGACTAAAATGAAGTGTTTTTAAGAGTTAAGGGACAATATGAATCTTTTTAAGTTAAGGGACCAAATGAACCTTGATGTTAACATACGGGACCAAAAAGGGTATTTGTTGTACCCCAAAATTTTCCCTCCCACTTATCAAGAATTTTCTCACAAGATCTCCTTGGGCTCAAGACTGCACTAGGGTTTGATCAGCTCAAGACACCTCCTTATACATTGATGACCAAAATTAGGGTTTAAGTTTTCACAAAGATTTTTGAGTTTCCAATTCCCAATATGACTTTCATGGATCATTATGGACCCCCAAGATTACTCATGTCAAGTTTGAAGCCTTGGATCACACTTTTTCTCAATCAATTGAGTAGTTGACCTAAAAATCAGCTGTATTGGGGGAAAAGTCAACTATGGTTAATTCACAGTCAAACTTCATAATTTTTGATCCACATCAAAATTTTAGACTCATATGTATCATTAGATCAAGTTTGGACCATAATTCCTCAAGAAATTTGATCAAATCTCCAAAAGGGCAAAATGGTCAAAATTAGGGTTTTAACTAGGAAAGGGCAATTTCTGATTTTTGATCTAGCAAATGGTTAATTGGTTTAAGTCATGACCTCAAGAGTAAATTTGCATCATCTTGACCTAATGACATGGTTCAAAACATTGCAAGTCCATTAGATTGACAGATGAATTTTTCAGTCAACTGATCAAAAGTCAACTGTATACTGAAAAGTCAAACTTTGACTTTTTGGTCAAATTTAAGTGCCAAAGATCATAATTCATCAAAACATGTCAAAATATGAAACTTATTCATCAAGAAATCAAGAAGTAAAGATTTCATTTTGAAAAGTCAAAATTTCTAAACTTTGAAATTTTTCTAAGTGTTGAAAATTTCTTATTTTTTTATAACTTTGAGCAAATTTTTCACCATGATGCAAAGTAATTCAAGATAAACTTCCAACATGAAAGTTGTAGATCTCCATGAAATATACAACTTTTCTTCACACAACTTCTTCCAAAAATGCTTGGATCTCAAGTTATAATTTTAAGAACATGTGGTCATGAAACAAAACACTTAGTGAAATTTTGCCCTAATTTGGTCAGGATTTTGACCCAACTTCATGGAACTTTTTCATATAGTTCCAAGGGGAATATTCAAAATAAATTCAAATATGGGTTGTATAGCACATTTCAAGCTTTCCAAAATGTCTAATAACTCCTTGAGATCATTCTTGAGTAGGGAGAATCGATGAGACGGAGTTAGGGTTTTGTCACTTTAATTACAAGTCATTTTAGTGATGAACAAAATTCAAATTCAAAGTTGTGCTGCATTAACTCTACTTTGCAGGCCTCAAACTTGTTAGGCGCTCCATAATTAATGGTTTACACAGATGGTAGAAGCCTCACTTCAATTATTCAATGCATGGACATGCTTTTTATCCATTTTTGGAAGAAAGGTTACATTGCCATTTTGATAAAGCATCTTTTTGTACAAAACTTGTTCTTGAGCTTTGCACTTGTTCTCTTCTGATCAAACCAGTCCTATAACTTAATATAAATGTTTCAAACACTTACAATCACCCATCCCATGCTTGTACCTCATCTTGAAACTCGTTTCCCTCTTTTCTTCAAAATCAAGTAACCTAGCCAAAAGCTAAAAACTTGTACTTCTGACTTGCCAATGCTTTCAAACACTTTTGTTTATACATACACAAACCATTGGAAACAAACACACAAATTCCCAAGCCTTGAAATAACCTAGAACTCAGAATCACACTACACACTTCCATTTTCATACAAACTGACCAAAAACTTGAAACTCATAATCTACTTGTGCGTTTCTTGGCCTTTTGGTTTCTAAAGTTTCTAAACATCATATAGAATTAATCCCACACCCTGTTTTAGAACGGTAATACCATTAACACCATCCTCGATTTTCAAAAACTCAGCTTTGTACATTGAATTCTCCAGACCATTTCAGCCATCCATTGTTCAAGCTAATTATTGCATTAGCTTCCTAGGACCTCAAGGAAGCTAACCTGATCATCACCATCACTTGAAACAAGCTCAAACTCAAAACACGATTTCCAGTTTTGAGGTAAGTTTTCTCAACTTGGAACTCTTCATACAGGCATCATCAATGATTTATTTATGAGCAAAACATGTAGATATCATTACCCTGAAGCTAACCATGTCTGCAATTTCCATTAATTTTGCTTGAGCTTAGAGAATTTTGAAACTGAAATTTATGAGATTTTTAGGGTTCATATTAGGGCCATTAAAATTCATGCATATCGTTGATCTATAGTTTTAATGCTTTACATTTCTGAAACTTTGAGAAGATTTGTTACAAGTTTCATGTTTACAATTTTCATTTTTGATGAGAAATGAGCAAGTTACAGTTGGCCTGGCTGGAGGTTGAAGATAAAGTCTTCAGGGCGCGTTTTGCCTTACATATTTATTGTTTTACTTATGTTAACGGATGTATAGCCACCCCAGTGGTAGAAGCGCGCACCTGTAACATATGGGACCTGGGTTCGAGCCCCAGTGGTACCCTTTTGCATTTTTTTACACATTTTTCATTTCTGACTCTCATTTTTGCAGGCGCTGGGCCTTCCTTTGGGCCTATTTGTTTTTTTTCTTGCTGCTGACCTCCCTGTTGACTAATGGCACCCCTTGCCCAGTTTATTTTTATTTTCTTATTTCTATTTATTTTATTTTCTTAAATATATTTTCTAATATTAAAAATCATAAAAATATAATAAAAATTAGATTTTTATTTTAACTTAGTTTATTTTATTTTTTCTCATAAAAAATATTTTTATTAACTATACTTTATTTATTTTTACTAATTTCTCTTGTAAATTTAATTAATACTATGTTTTTATTTTATTTTTCTTCACACCATTTAAAATATATCATTTTATCATCAAAGGCCAAAAATACTTTATACTACTATAAATATTTTCAAGACATAAAAATACTAAAAAATGCTTTTCTATAAACTTATTTTCTTTTAATCAATTAATAGATTTAGGGTTTTATTTAAAATATTTTCTTAATAAATTTAGGTTTAATTAATTATTTTATTTTTAATTAATTAGGTTAAGACAAAAATATTTTTCCTAAAAAATCCAAACAAATATCCATTTATTTCATATTTTGCATTTTTGTACATTTACTCATTTTGTACATTGTATCCATTTAAATTCCTTGTACATTAATACTCATTCAATATGGTTGTAATAGATTAACTAGGTTTACATTCTTGCAATCCCCATTTACAAATTTATACCCCCCTTCCCAAAAATGTTATAATAGCTTAGTAACTTTAAATTCCACAATTTATCGCTTTATATATAACATGTTAGTAATTAGGGTTTGTATGGAAAGACTAAAACCAATACTTAGAAAACTCTAATTCAAGACAAAAATAAGCATGAAAATAATACATTTGCACACAAGCACCCCTAGGGTTATTCCACTTGGTTGACTTATACAAAATGGCCATATTACGCATGTAAGGTATCTTAGCAAAAAAACAAGCAAATACAAGATCATAGTCCCTCGATGACGCTATTTAAGTTGCCTTTCAAATGATCTTAGTCCCTAAAATAGAATTCTAAGATACCTTGAAACATTGATAATCATGGTTATATGATGACCCACGTCCGTCCCGTTTACATCCAAAGATAGGGTTGCTTACCAAATCAATGGTAAGACAACAATGTCAAAGGAAAAGAAAATAAACAAGAAATACTTTTGAGTAGGTAGAATGCTCCTAATTACTTGCTCAATTTCAAACAAACATCCTTTCTATTTTCAAAAACAATCACCTACACTTTCAAACATCTTACAAAATTGAAAACATTTCCAAAAGATCAAACATATTTGTATACATTCTTACAAACAAGAATCATTACAAAGATTTCCTAAACAATGGCCTATTTACAAAATACTTTCAAAAACCACACAAAGCATAATTTCAAAACAAAAAGCAAGTGATCTAGCAAGTAACTAAGAGCCCATGGAAAACCATGGATGAAAAGGGTGCTAACACCTTCCCTTTTCATAATCTACCCCCCGAACTCAAGAAAACATCTCAAAGGTCTTTCCTGTGCTTTTTAACCTTTCCTTTTGGATAAAAGAAAAGTCGATGGCGACTCTTGCTAACCGCAACATTTGCGATCAAACGCAAAACCCTCAAGTCAGTTCTCCCACCGTATCATAGTATTTTTCTTTAAATTCTTGTATGGATGCATTATAGTTCTTACTCATGGTTTCATGTTGTTTTCTTACCTGTTTAAAACTACTTTCGGTTGCTTGAATGAACTTTTATATAGTCTCTTTAAGAGGTGATAGTTTCCTATGAGATGGAGCTTGTTGAGCCTCTTGAGTATTCTGGTTTGTAGTTGTTGGTTAATTATTGCTCCACTTGAAGTTTTGGGTGATCTTTCCAACCTGGATTGTATATGTTAGAATATGGATTATTCCTCTAAAAATTTACAAACGGTGCTTCTTCACTAGAGCCTTTGGTAGAACACATTCCATTTCCATGTGCTTTTCCATAGAAATAACACTTTAGTGCTTATACCTGACCCATGTTATCTTAATTCAAGTTGCTTTCAACGAGCCTTTTATTTAATAATTCAATTTGAGTTAATAAAGCAGTCTGAGCATCTAAAGTTATCATACCTTTTAGTGTACCCGCAGGTTCATCCTTAACAGTTCTTTCACTTTTTGAGCGGTATTCATTCAAACATATTTCTTGAATTAACTCTGTTACCTGAGCTTCGGTCATTGTTGTGATTGTGCCTCCAACAGAAGCATCCAACAACATACATGTTTGACTCTGAGCCCGTTTATAAAGATCTGAATTTGATCCATGCTGATAAGGTTATTATTTAGACACCTGCGTAATAAAAATATAAATCTCTCCCATGAATCATAAAGATATTTTGTCTCTTGTTGCTCAAAATTCATGATTTCTACTTTTCTTTCAACAAATTGTGTGGTAGTGGAGAATATTTCCAAGAAGTTGTCCTCTAGCTCTTTCCAATTTCTGATGGTATCATTACAAAGGCATAGTAACCAATCTTTGGCTCTTTCAATCAACGAGAGCCCAAACAACCTCAACTTTACATGATCTTCAGTGGCATTCGTTGGTCTGCACATTGAGGTTGTTTCATGGAAGCGAGCAAGATGATCCCAAAAATCTCGAATTGCATTTCCATCAAAAGGGTTGTCCCTTAGACTTGAAAGCACATAATTTTTAATATCAAAATTAGCAGGGTCAGCGGGTATAAAACCTCTAGAGGTTTTCCTTGTATTGGTTCTTTTGTAGTAGTCCCCCATGGTTTGAGGTGGTGGTATATCTGCCATAGTTTCTTCATATGATTCACTATCTGTAGAAACAATTAGATTATCCTCTACTAACGTCTCTTATGCTAGATTGGATTCTCTAGCAGCTTTCCAATTTGCTCGCGCGGTCCTCATAATTTTTGGATCTAGTGGTATCAACTATGATCCTGAACTGCACATACACAAACAAAATACCTTAGTAGTAGTGTGTAACACAAGTTAAATTAAAACATAAAAAACTATAAAAAAACATTAAAACTAAACAAAAATGTTGCACAAGCGTTTCCTTGTTAAAATTATCAACATACCCGGGCAACGACACCAAAAACTTGATGACTTCTGGGCAAGTGTACTAATAGTGTCAAAGTAATAAAAAGATATTGTATCCACAATGACAGCTATTTAACAGACAAGGTTGTGCAATGTTAAGAAAGTAACAAATTGGGGGTTTTCAGTTTTAATTGCGAAAAGAAAATAAAGTTGTTTTGTCAATAATACAAAGGCTGCTAGATTTTACATTGAATCCACTATTTTGTGAGCAACCCCTTCATAATTGGTTTTGAATGATTGCAAATATATGTGAAATAATAAATACATGTGTGCATTACAAAAATATAGTATAACATGTTTAAAATAAGTTAAAAAATGTGTTTTACTCATAAAGCATAATTATGAGTCGACACAACAGGTTTTGCATCGATTCATAACATATTGAAGTCCCTGGAATGCTATCTCAAACTATTATGCATCGATACAAAATCTTATGCATCGACACATAAAACTTTGATGCCCCTGTAAGGAAAACTTAAACTTGTATGCATCGACACAAAGCCTCATGCATCGACACATGACATTCTGATGCTCCTGGAAAACATTTTTGAACTTATATGCATCGATACATAATATCATGCATCAACACATGACATTATGATGCTCCTGTAAAACATTCTTTTGAACTTATATGCATCGATACATAATATCATACGTCGACACATACCACGTTTTATGTTCAAAAATCAAAAATACAATCAGTATGCATCGACACATACGTGTTATGCATCGACGGATGTAAAATAGTTGGTTCTGTAAAATGTTATGAAATGTTCTTGCATCGACTCAAAACAACATGTTTTATTTTAAACATGTCTCTTTTGATGAATCTTATCCGAAACATGTCGGAAAAGGTATTTCTCTTGATGGTGCAGGTGTATCTACTGAAGACATACCCAAAGAAACTGTTGAGGAAATTGATCAGTCCAAAACAGTTGACGATGAGGAAGAAAAAGATACAAGCCTTTCAAAAGATGAGAAAGAAGAGCCAATGGAAGCTAATGATCTTCCACCGGCTTGGAAGTACTCTAAAGACCATCCCATTGACAACATATTGGGAGATATCTCAAAGGAGTAATGACTCGCTCCAAGATAAGTAATTTTTGTTATCATTTTACTTTCGTTTCACAAGTAGAACCTAAAAATTCTAAAGAAGCCTTCATTGATGAATTTTGGCTAATGGTCATTCAAGAAGAGCTAAATCAGTTTAAAATAAATAACATTTAGGAACTTGACCCTCATCCGCGAGACCATCATATCATAGGCACCAAGTGGATTTTTAGAAATAAACTTGATGAAAACAGAATGATAACCCACAATAAAGCACGCTTAGTAGCACAAGGGTATAACCAAGAGGATGGCATTTATTATGAGGAGACTTATTCTCCAGTTGCTCGCCTTGAGGCTATACGTCTCTTGCTCGCTTATGCGTGTGCAAAAGATTTTAAGCTTTATCAAATGGACGTAAAGAGTGCCTTTCTTAACGGAGTCATAAATGAAGAGGTGTATGTCTCACAACCTCCTGGTTTTGAGAATAACGAATATCCAAATCATGTTTTCAAATTAAAACGAGCTTTATACGGTCTTAAACAGGTCCCTCGGGTCTGGTATGAAAGACTTAGTAAATTTCTACTTGATCATGGTTATTCAAGAGGTAAAGCGGATACTACTCTTTTCATTAAAAGTAAAGGAAAGCACATCCTTTTAGTTCAAATATATATAGATGATATTATTTTTGGTTCAACTAATCTACACTTGGTCGAAGAATTTTCCAAAGTTATGCAGGGTGAATTTGAGACGAGTCTCATGGGGGAGCTAAACTACTTCCTCAGTCTCCAAATAATGCAGTTCAATGAAGGCACAATTATATGTCAAACAAAATATTGCAAAGAGTTGCTTAAACAATTTGGAATGGACAACTCAAAATCAATTGACACCCCCATGCCTACCAACGGGAATTTAGACAAAGATGAACATGGTAAGAGTGTTGATGTCAAAAAATATAGAGGTATGATCGGATCCCTGTTGTATCTTACATCATCTAGGCCCGGAATCATGTTTAGTGTTTGCATGCGTGCACAATATAAATCGGATCCTAAGGAATCCCACTTGATATCTGTCAAGTGTATACTTAGGTATCTCAGTAATACATCTAAGTATGGGCTATGGTATTCCAAGGGAAGCGATTGCAGTTTAGTAGGTTACTCTGATTCTGATTTTGCTGGCTGCAAATCAGATAGGAAAAGCACTAGTGGAACATGTCACTTGTTTTCAAACTCTCTAGTAAGTTGTCATAGCAAAAAGAAAGTTTATGTTGCTTTGTCAACTGCTGAGGCTGAATACGTTGCAGCTGGTAGTTGTTGTGCTCAGATCTTATGGCTGAAGCAACAATTACAAGACTATGATATTTAATTAAAATGTATTCCAATAAAATGTGACAACACAAGTGCTATAAATCTCACTAAGAATCCAGTCTTACACTCACACACTAAACACATAGAGATTACGCATCACTTTCTTCGCGATCATGTCGAAAAGGAAGATGTTACGTTTGAACATGTTGATACTAAAAATCAACTTGCTGCCATTTTTACAAAACCACTAGCAACGGAACTCTTCTTCAACTTTCATCGTGAGCTAGGGATTTTAGATCTCTCTTACGTGATGTCTTAAGCAATATGTATTTGAAATATATTTATGTCTCACCATACTGTTGAGATGTGTTTTTTTTGCTTTAGTACATGTGTCTTAACATCTCATCAAATGAGGTAATATCCTTCCTATCTACTTTCTCTATAAGAACTCTCAATTACTTATAAGTTGATCGTAATGTTCCATTGATAGTGTCTATATATATATATATTTTACATAAATTGTTTGAACTTGACATATGCAAATTGCATTACATCATTATGCATGCATAATACTCTTCAGATGATTCATTTTTCATAATCATTTAAATTGGAATTGGGTACCATATCCATCTGTTAACAAGAACTTGTGAAAAACAGATTTCGACGATATCAGTTCATGACTCAGAATCCTAAAATCAATCCACCTCCACCGCCTCCTCCACCCTACAACTATGATGAATCCTGTGATGGGCATAATCCCTAGTCTATGTCTCCATGTCATACATTTCATACCATTACTTCATGCCTCTTTTTCTAATATTTGTATTAATGTCCCCTTCAAACAATCTATTTTGCTTATGTAAACTGAATATTATCTGCATTAATTATTCAACCTAATTACTTCCTGTTTACTCAATTATTTACTCAGTTATTAATATAATTAGGCCAAGACATTCTGTGTGAATGCCAAGACAATATTTGCTGAAATTGCATAACAATTTTCTTATGTGTTGAGATTGCTGAAAATATTTCTTATTCTCTTTTTGATGTGGTCAAAGGGGGAGAAGAAGATTGTGTTAGTGTTTGAAATAAGATGCACAAACCCAGGGGGAGTAATCTTATTCATCTACACTATATCACCACACATCATAAGATATTTTCCATCATCAAAAAGGGGGAGTTTGTGAGCAACTTCTTCATAATTGGTTTTGAATGATTGCAAATATATGTGAAATAATAAATACATGTGTGCATTACAAAAATATAGTGTAACATGTTTAAAATAAGTTTAAAAAAATGTGTTTTACTCATAAAGCATCATTATGAGTCGACACAACAGGTTTTTCATCGACTCATAACATACTGAAGTCCCTGGAATGCTATCTCAAACTATTATGCATCGATACAAAATCTTATGCATCGAAACATAACACTTTGATGCCCCTGTAATGCAAACTTAAACTTGTATGCATCGATACAAAACCTCATGCATCGACACATGACATTCTGATGCTCCTGGAAAACATTTTTGCCTTATATGCATTGATACATAATATCATGCATCGACACATGACATTCTGATGCTCCTGTAAAACATTCTTTTAAACTTATATGCATCAATACATAATATCATGCGTCGACTCATACCACGTTTTATGTCCAAAAATTAAAAATACAATCAGTATGCATCGATACATACGTGTTATGCCTCGACGCATGTAAAATAGTTGGTCCTGTAAAATGTTATGAAATGTTCTTGCATTGACTCAAAAAAACATGTATCGACCCATCCTGTAATTCATAAATAACATGAGTCGACTCATGACCAATATGCATCGACTCATAATATTTTCTTTTGCCTAACCGTTTTCTGTTACATATATAAGCAAGTATTTCTCAGCAGCAACAACATGCAACATATCATATTTGTGAGCAGCTAGAAGCCTGAAAGAAACTTCATCTTCATTACCTTCTCAATCATCTTCATTCAATAACAACAACGAAAATCAAACATCCTTGTTGAATTGGATCAAGAGGTCAGAGATAACGTTCAGCTGTGTATTGAAAGGATCTCAGCTGAGTTGAAGATTGTAAATGGGGCTTCAAGAAATAAACCAAGGGGTTTGTCCTTCAAGAACGGGTGTGTTATTGAGGGTTTGTTAGTCACGGTAGCATAAGTCGGATTCAGCCGTAGCAAAGGGTTTGGAAATCAGAGGGATTTTTGCAAACAGGTCGTGGAAGCGGAGAATCGATTGTGGATCTTTTGCAAGGAATCTTGATATAACTCATATCAAGTGGTGGTTCTTACAAGAAGAAGAAGATCATAGGGATTTCTATCTGTCTGTGTAGTGTAACCTTGTTTTCAAACATTCGGCATATTGTTATAAGAGTTCTCAGTTTCAATTATGAAATTGAGAGGGAGACGTACCCACACGCGAGGACAACAGTGGGGAACTTCCTTATCCATAATTTTGTGATTCAATTGGCTTGCTGAGTTTTTCTATCTAATGATAAAAATAGTGGTTCAAATACTTTCATCAAACCACCACTATTTAATCATCAAACAAGCATATGCCAAGTGTTTGACAAAATTCCTAACAATTTTCTTAATTCATTGGAAATACTGCTTTAATGATAAGTGAATTAAAACGTTAATAAATATGAGTTTTATATTCATCAATTTCATCTAATAAAATCCAGCAAGTTTTTCACATGTCCGATTTTCTAGTAGTCGGTTCAAAGTAGACGAAATTGATTCAGGACATTAATTTTCCGCTGCTTTCAACAAGCTTTGATAAAATAATTTTAAATCCTTGAATAAGTAGGAGGTGATCTATTCACCCCCCCCCCCCCCCCCTTCTTGATCACTTGCCACACTGTCTAACATATTTCTCTACTGTTTATATTCGATGTATTACAGAAATAATATCGTTGGTATAATTCCATGATGAACTAACAAAACCGCTATACTCAATCCCTTGTAGTATATCTCACTAATGTATAATAGAAGTCTCATATCCCTAGTCAACTTGCATAAGTGATATTAGGCGATGTAATAACACGTTAAATTATAAGCCACTACTCAAGGTCTCCTATACCTATTAAATCGATGTAAGTATGATAATTTCTCTAGGTCCAACACATAGACTAATGGTCAGTATTTTCCTATGTGGCCAAATTCATATTAAAAGAGTATCTCAAATAAAAAGTATTACGAGCAAGAAGCAATTGAATAAAATTAAAACTCAAATTATTCATGCATTAACAAATCAAACATGTGTCCCAACAATATTAAAATAGGTTCATCATACAAAACCTAACCTAAAGAGACTTAGCTACTCATAATGAATAAATTACAATACCAGTTGAAAATAAATAGTTTGTATAAGATAATCCTTGAAGAACTGACTTCTAATGGCTTAAAATTCACTCCAACTCATACTTTCGGTGTTGTAAATCGTCACTTGCAGAGTAAAATCGCAGAACCCTTGAAAAAGTACCAAAAGTCCCCTTTTAAAGCCTTCAGAAATAGTCAGATTGCGTCAGGAATTGCCCAGAAAAAGGACTCATCGCGTGTGTCATGGACTGAATCGCGGGCACGGAGCAAATTTAACAAGTCCATCACGCACACGATGACGCGCAATTATGGGCGTGATTATTTCAGTAACTTGCTCGTTTTTTCTCCCTTTTTCAGCAATATTTCCCCAGGTCCCTATTTCTTGATACTTGGTCATTTTTGCATAATTTTATTCTTCAAATTTGGTCATTTTCGACTTGTTTTTCTCCGTTTCTTTGACAGAATACATCCAATGACAAAGTGTCATGACTCGTCCAATTACTTATTTTAAAACACAAAATACCTTATATCTTTAGGATCGAGATAGAAAATATCTAACTCTCGATCATCCTCTAATTGAAGAGGTATTAAATCTTTAACATCCAAAACAAAACATACATATTTTCTTATTGAGTTGTCAGAAGGAATCGTCATCTCATTTTGGTTATGGGTATAGGAAGTTGCACAACTTTCTTTTGTGCTCGCACCACCTAAAACATATCTTTCAGGTAATCCATCATCTTCATTTGTACTCGGTTGGACGGTTACACCCATCGGTGCCAATTTTTGCATCATAAATTAAAAGAAAAACAATGCACAATGCATAAACAATCTTTATCCTACAACAACATAAAACACATTCAACACACAAAACACTATTTTCAAGTACCACATAAAGTACCTTCAACTCTTTCTTGCGTATTTCCTTTTCTTGTGCTAATGCATCTTCCAACTTCTTATCGTAAATCTCCTCAAACTCTTTCGTTTGGGATTCATGATCTTTTGCTAATTTATCTTCCATCTCTTTCTTTTAAGTTCTTGCTAGATGACGACAACTTATCTAGAGGGGGATGAACAGATCACCAAGCCAAGATTCTAAATAAAATATGGTTTTTAAAAATTGGTTGAAAAGAGTCCACACGAAAGGTTTTTAATATAGATCGAATATGTCGTCTATACGAACCTAGCTATTCGAACTCAAATATGCAAAATGGCCTTATGGAATGAATAATACAATAAACCGAATTTATAAAATTGAATCAAGTAACACACTATTATTCACTTATAGAAAGTTGTTAGTAAAGCTATTTCTAATGATAACAAGCAAAAATAGCGAACTATGCAATTTATCAAACACTTGGTGTGCGATCGAATTTTCCTTGAGTTGTGTTGATATGAAAAAGCACTTATAATAAAAAGTGATTATAAGCTAATCAACAACCAATTCAAAAAAAAACATCCATAGAAAATTCTTACGAGTCGATCATTCAATCAATGTTATTTGACAAATTAGTTAATGAAAGATAAAGCAAGTAAAGAGCTAAGAGAGAGCGACATGAGGATTTTTTTTAGTAAGTTCACCAATTATCCTCGCTATGGCTACCTCTCCCTCAAATTCCAATTTTGGAATTAGGATAAATTCTTACTATGAAAAAAGTGATTACAAGATAAGTGTTCTAAGAGTAACCCCACAAACCATAACTATTTGTTATTGATTCAACCCCTTCTCTTTATTTGATCTTGAGCAAGATATAAAACACAATAGCTACCAATTGATTTATCGAATCTTGCTACTTCTTTGTGTTCCAAACTCCAAACTCTTCTGCGAATGATCAATTGACTCCATTAGATACAAGACCTTTCAATTCCATTTGCCATTCTCACGCTACTTCCTTGGGGTACCAAACTCTGAAGGCTTTTCACTTGGCCGGAATCCTCTCTTGAAAGTCTTGTACGAAAACCCCCAAAGATCTTGGAGGATAAACCTGAGGTTTTTCCAGATGAAACCCCCTACAAATATCAACCTAATATTCTTGGCTACTCAAAAACCTAATTGGATGTTATCAAGGCTCGCCTAGATGCCACTGCAACAAAAGATGATTATGAGGGATTTATAAGTGTGTATGCATAGGTTGGAGGTTGAAGGTGAAGAGAAAATATAGTAAGTGTTTATAGTTTCATCAATTTAAAATGATGCATTAATGATGTATTTTTAGTTGTGGAAGTTGGTATGCAGAGAAGGAATTTTGGAATTAAAACATGTTAAAAATTTGACTCATTCAAACAACATGTGTCATCCTGAAATGCGGATGTACCGACACATAGACAAAAATAGTAGTATGTGTCGGTCTATGAAGGAGTATGTCCCGGCCTGATCAAGTTAGTGGTTATAAGCTTCATTTTGATAGTATATGTGTTGGCCTATACACAACATGTGCCGGCCAATGCAACACAAACTCCACAGGCTTTAATATTGAGTTGCATGTGTCGGTCTGAAACACGTATGTGTCGGCACATGTAATACATTTTTGTGCAGAAAGTGATTTTTAATGAATGTGATTGATTCTAAACATGTTTCAATTGATTCCTAAGACCTCTAAATGCATAGGGTTCCATACAAACTCAGAGATATCGTCCAATATACATAAATGCTATGTTCTTATAGTTTTGACATTATGCAAAACATATCTAGAGGCAAGTTGCACTCACAATTCTTGTTCATGTGCTAACTTCTTATCAACGAGCTCGGCCATCTCTTTCTTTTACAATTATTATCCAACACCATGTACACATCCACCATTCTCCTTTGTTTTGATTGCTTATACTAATATATCATGTCGTGCTTGTGGAACAAAGGAATCTTGATTGGCCATATCAATCAACAAATCCCACACAACACGAATAAGATATCATTACCAAAGTGATTTAAATTACACACAATAAATCCTACTCGCAACAAATCCAACTTTTAATATTCTAATTGGCAAAATAATCTACTTACAATCTTCTCTGCGACTACACATTATAGAATTGAAGATCGAAGAATTAAGGATAAAATTTTAATTACATTGATTGAAAAATTTGATCCTATAGTAGTTGTTATACAAGAAACTAAGTGTTTTTCAACCATGACTATCCAAAGGTTGATAGGCCACTTAGATCATACGAGTAAAGTTTTCCATGACGCAATGAAAAGTAAATTGAAAGTATGTTTCAATCCAAGCTCACCATTCAATTAAATAATGATAAATTTGTATTTAAAAATAATGGTTAGTCTTCTAAAGGTAGCATATTTGCTTGAGGCCGAGGAAAAAATTACAAAATCCCCTGGAAGAGGAAGAGGAGCCTATGGAGGATGAGGAAGTTTTTGAGGTTTAAACAAATGGTATGACATTAGCAAGAAGAACACTCATGAAGATAAAGTTTTGTCGAAACAAAGGCAAATCACAATGTCATAATTGCAAAAGGTTCGGGTGTATGCAGAAAGATTGTCGCTTACAAAATCAATAACATGTATCATTTACAAAAATAATACATAATTTTCCAGACCAACAATTGTCAGTATATTAATTCGTTCTATTTTCTAACTATCTTGATTTAGTTTCCTGTTGGAATTAGGTGTTTTCTAGGGCAGATATATGCTTGCTCTACAGGTCCTAAGACCTTTAGCTGACAACCAATGTAGAAATATATATTTTATCTTCTGACGCCATCGTCCCGTTGTCACTCTAGTCATAAATATCTTTAGTTTTGGACTTTATAACTATATTGGAACTCCTTCTCATGGTTCATGTTTTAGGGCAAGACCAAATAAGATCAATTATGGTTTTATCCTATAACTTAAGACGTTAATGGACCAATTCTATTCCTGCATCAACTTAGGTAGAAAGAAGATTAACGACACTCTGTTATTACATAATATTTATGAGCACTTTTTTTATAAAATTGGTGAAATTTTGAGAAAAAGATTAATTAAAATGATGAAGAAATGATAAAAATTATAATAGGGAGAGAAATCTTGAACTTCGAAAAAATAAGAAGAAAAAGAATGCAAAACATTAATTATAGCCCCTGGATGTCTTGCGATCATGATGCCACTATCACGATTGTGATGAAGACGTATCGCGATCTCGATACTTTTGATAGTGGTCGCGATGGGCCACATGCCAAACACATTTTTGGTGGTTTATATAGAAAAATTGAAGACTTTTGCAAGGGTTCCAAATTTGTGCATAGAAAGTGACGATAAAGAGTTCTACAACAAAGATTTTTAGAGTTTTAGAGCAATTGAAGACACTATTCTTCATTGATTTTCATTTTCTATTCATCTAAACTCATGGTAATGTTTTGTGTCACTATGCGTAGCTAGATTTCTCTTGATTATGTTTTAGTATGTCAAGTTAATTTTACTATATTGGATCATATGATTGTTTGATGTTATTTGCATGATTTGATTATATAATTTTTATTCAGTTGCTTTTATTCTTACTGCTCTTTGAGTGATAACGAGCGCGAGGAATGTTAATTTATATGAGTAGGGATTAATGGGTGTAACTCTACCAATCGAAAATAAGGTCATTGTTCAACTTAATAATTAACTATGAATAGGTAATTATAAGTTGTGCCTAGAGAATTAACGCACTTAGATCGCCTAATCAACATGCTCTCAAACAAACCCTCCTTTATTTACGTTTTAAAGCACGATCATAATCTTATTAAAATATACAATCTTTATGAAGACGATCTTTTATATTATTACTTTGACTCAATTAGTACACTTGTTAAAAAAGTCATAAGAATACTTTGATGTATTTAATATAGAAACATTTTTTTTTATATATAATATTCCTCCATGGGAGCCAAACGAATCAATCTTGATAAAAGTAAAAGAGAGTTTTAATTACATTCTAAATGGAGATTAAAAAAATTAGAACCAAAGTATACATTGCATGATGGTATGGCCATCATGGTTTTAAAAAACGGTTATGGTCGCAATCGCGTAAAGATTTTCACAGTTTCTATTAGTATAAGTGTTGCGACACTGATTGTGGTCGTTACAGTTTCTATTAGTATAAATTTCTATTAATGATTTATTCAATCGATATTGACATTTGTCAAAACTATTTTATCATAACCGTTTTTGCATAACTGACTGTTTCATAAAACTCTGATGGCATTATTTAAGAATAAACGAATAAAAAAAAAGTAATAAATAGTATCACAAATCATTAAAATTACAAAAAGAAATATTTGAGAAAAAAAATCCAAAAAAAAAAAAACAGAGGCATGGTAGAACCTAGAACAGAACATCGCACTTGGTAGGCAAAACCCTAGTAAAGGTAAAAGTTGCATTATTCCTAGAATTCATCGAAACATTGAGGTCACACTTGACTTTTGGCTTGTAACTATGAGAAATGGAGTCTCCGAGTTTGAACCTAATCCTGAAGTAGAGTTTCACATAGATATCATAAACTCCAACACTCTTGTCTTTGTTGAATTCAGACACTTGATCATTATGGAGCATCAACAACTGTTGTCCTGAGAAAACACCACTCATAGGATCACTGCTTTTCTTGTCTTGGCGGAAAGAATTCATGTGTGTGATGACATCAATATTTGCAAACCTTGCCCCTTCATAGAATGCATGAGCCTCAACTTTATCGTAATATATACCAAGTTTTTTATTTGGATTACGGGCAGTGAAATTGAGCACCATGTTGTAGTGTAGCGTGTCGTTGGTATAGTCGAATTGGGTTAATTCGGCTTTCGTGACATAGAACTTGAAGGCGCGGGGTTGAACAATGAGGTAGAAGATAAGGATTACGAGAGCGAAGAGGATGATGAGTGCAACTAGAAGCTTGCAGAAGAAGGTAAAGAGACAGCAACAACAGCTTTTGTTGCGACGGTTGCGAGATCAGTGTTGTTCAGTTGTTAATTGGGAGTACTTATCTGCCATATATACAACTTGCTGAGATGAAGATAAGTTGTGAATTAAGTGATTGTAATGTGAGATAAAAGAGGAAAGAATAATGGCTATATATTTATAGAAACTAGAAAGGAAAGATGTTGAAGATTTAGTGGAATTAACGCGGTTGATTATTGGGCTTGTTTGGATAATAATTTAATTCATATTGGCGTAAAAAAGAATGAGGACACTGTCAATATTGGGGGATTGGGTTGACTTGATTATTTCCCCTTGGGGTGGTGGGTACCATTATTGAAATGCATGGCGGCGCAATGGGGTGACACTTTATATGGAATTGAATGATTATGCAACTTATATTTTGAAATTGAATATGCTGCAGCCAGGAAAATGCATATAATATAGTGTTGCGGTTCAATGATCACCAACTGTACATGATTTTAAATGTTATTAATTGCAATTTGTAGATGATTATTTAAATATAAGTTGTAGTTACAAATATCATGTATGGTTTATGATTGAAAGTTATTTGTATGATGTATTTTTATTATATTATAGCTTCTATTTGAGAATATGAAATTTGAGATACTAATTCAACATCAAATCAGCAAACTATTATATGTTAGTCCTTATTCTAATTGCTAAGTTCTTCATTTAGGTGAAACTTTTGGTGTGTTATGTATGCTCTAATAGCTACAAAAGACTTTTGTACAACTTAATTTGTTGATAACTACTTGATGAATTAGTATTGCAAAGATCAAGAAAAATCGAGAATAATAAATTGAAGAGAATGTTTTTTTAACCAGCAATGAATCCATTAAAAGAGAGTATAAGGGATACTTTGTCTGGAACAACACAACGGAAAACCCATGCCTCTTAAAACAAAGAAGAGGTAGAGTATTCTAAACAGAAAAGTTAAAGAGATTAGCAATTTTACAACATAAACATAACCACATCCACGACCTTTGGACAATCACCGACATACACTCAACAAAACCGAACACAACTCCCTTAAAAATGACGGCATTTCACATTAATCAACGAATCCAAACTGTTGCTAACCAGATCATGAAAACTATTGTCCTCTTCAACGTACTCTTCACTTTCTCACAATGGAAAAAGAAGTTCACAAACCCCCCTAAATACAATTCTAAAGTAGTGTCAATCCATTCATAAACCTTCCTCCATATTCGGGCCGAATACATGCATTGTCCGAATAGATGCGAGATGGTTTCAACCTCCGTATTGCGAAAAGCACAGAGAAAGTCTCTAGTATCCATCAATATTTCATGTCTAAACAGTTGATCTTTGATGGGGATCCTATTGAGGATAAATCTCCAACCGAAAAATAACAAATTCGACTGGATTTTAATCTCTCACAAATAATTGATAGCTTTCAGTACATCCACTGGGAGAGTAGAAATAAAAGTAATCTCGCAAAAGTGTTTGAAATAAGAACTTACCGTGAACTTTCCATCAACATCTTTCAACCAGACATAACTATAATAAGCTAATTCTTCCATATTGAACTCATGTATCAAGCCCGAAAATTCCTTTCAGGTACTTGGGTCGATGTCATCAATATTTTCCACTAAATCCGCAAGCTTCCATGTCCAAACGGGACCATCCCAACATCCTATATCCGCCACACTGCAGTCATTGCTACTCGCTTTTTCTAAGATGTTTGGGAAAGCAAACCACTTCGAGTGCCAAAAAGCAGTTCTCGTAGCCATTTTTTACTCTGCATAAAATAGACCCTGTGAACCTATTTTCCAATGAGGCAATTGAATTTTAAGACAAAATAAGGTCCATCCACCAAATAGAGTCCCTGTTATTCAACACAATTTTATCACATATAAGCACTTTAGTTATGAAATTCACGTATCTGCTTCTAATAAAATTTCACCACACCGCATCTTTCTCGCTCAACAACCCACATTTCCACTTATTTAAAAGGGCCATATTCAAAACCTCGACATCTTTAACTCCAAGACCACCTTTATCGCACGGTTTGCACACATTAATCCAACTCATCCAGTGTATCGTTCTTTTATTCTCGCTTCCACGCCATAAGAAATTGCTTTGGATATGACGTATCTCAAGTAACACTTTTGAAGGAGCTTTATAAAATAATAAATAAATGGGGATTGCGTTCAACACTGAATTAATCATCATCACACGATCTACAATTGTCAGATTTCTACCTTTCTAAACAGCCATCCTTCTCTTCAAATGATTGATTAAATTCTTCTACATTGATACATTTCTAGGACTTTCCCCCACTTTGATATCAAGGAATTTGAAAGGAAGGCTATCAATGTTGCAGGATAGGAAAACTGAAGCAGCCTCTAAGAACCAATCACCCATATTAATGTCATAAATATTACTTTTTTGAAAGTTAATCTTCAACTCTAACATCATTTCAAATCCCCTTAGAATGACTTTCATACTCCATAAGTTATCGCAGCTACCATCCGCCATTATAATGTTAGATGATTGTTCACATTGTTCATCCTTGTCGGCAAATACTACTATATATAATATATTATGATAAAATTTTCTTTTCATCCAATGACAACTGAGGTGACCACCATAAAACATACTACTTATTCTCTCGATTATGCTATGAATTTAGGGGAAAACTTATGATTAACCCCTCTTCAAATCCCAACAACTGCATTTACTTGAATTTAGTTTTTAAATTTTTTTATTTATGACAAATTCCGTTGATGTTGCTAGAAACTAAGGGAAATGTTATGATCAACGCGCCTTCGGATCTTAGCAATGTTAATTTAGAGTCTTTTATTTTTAATTTTTTAATTTAATTCACATTCCCTCAATTGGGCTAGCAACCAAGGGGAAACGTGTGTTTGTTTATATAACCAACGTACCTTTATCATCCATTTATAGAATAACCAATTTGCTTGCATATTTAAAATTATGTCTTGCATATTTATTCACCTTTTTTGTTAGTACCATGCTTTTGGGATTGACTAAATTTTGGAAAAACATGGTTTGTCATAACAAGATATGTTATCATGTGTTTTTCAACCAGATGTCAAAGACAATGTCATGACGTCTTGGTCTGATGCAGCAGGCGCTGATGTTTGATTTTTCTTGACAAGATTTGATTTCATTTTATGAGATTTATTTTGGATATATATCAGTTAGTTTTGCGGGTCAAGAATATGCAATATGGAATAAGTGAATTAAATCTCCAACAACATTAAAAGTTTCTAAATCTGGTTGTTGAACTAATTTATGATACTTGAAGATTTGTTCCAAGATTTAAAGAGATATTCTCTGCAGCAATCAGCGCATGGATTAAGGAATATTTGGGAAGAGACTTTGAAGCCCATGGACAGGTGAAGTCTTATAAAATCAAGACCAAGACCTAGGGCAAAATAGTTTTGAACAGTTTGTAAAATAAGGGTTTAGGTTTGAGAGTCTCTCATGTTCATTATGGTGTAAGTCACCCTTGTATCTTTTGATACTTGTGGTATACATAATATTCTCAATCAGAAGTCTTTAGGTAATGAGCTGAATGTTGTTCTCCTCTAAGCTTTTAAGCAAAGAGTTTAGTATTGTTCTTGGTGGAAGCTTTTAAGTAACCCAAGTATTTTTCTTAGTTAAGAGTCTTAACTAAGAATTTGTAATTTGGAAGTATGTTCTTCCTGAAAGTTCCTGGGATTGGGATTGTCTTTCTTTGTAATTGGGAAGTATGTTCTTCCTGGAAGTTTTTGGGATTGGGATTGTCTTTCCCTGTGATTGGGAGATTGATATCACTATGGTGATTGGAAGTGAGTGGGTTCTCATATCTAGGAAGTGCCTAGGTAGAAGTTGCATTGGGTAGGGATTAAGTTAGAGGTTGTAAATAGAGGAGTTTTGCTTCATATTAATACTGCTAATAGTGTATTTCCTTCCTGGCTTGGTAGCCACCAAATGTAGGTGAGTTTGACTGAACTGAGTTAACAATTGATTGTCTTCTTTATCATCCTGCTTTTAAAACTATGCATATTCATTCAGTTTGATATTGTTATTCGGCCTATAGGGAGATGTTGTATCATTCGTCATGAAATCATATTATGATGTTTGTAACATCAGTTTTTCCATATTGTGCAAGTGCCCAAATTTCAATTGGAATCAGAGCAGGCACCCTGTTTGGTCTATTGGGTGAGCTTCAAGGATAATATCTCTGGTACTATTTGACTATTTGAAGGCAAGGTTGATATTTTTCTTAGATTCAAGGAAAAACTACTGATGGTTGTCTGCTGCTTTTGTGTGCTCTTCTGCAGTTACCATTACTATTAAAACAACTATTGATGGTTGTTTTTATATCACAACTAATGATGGTTGTGTTAAGGTTACAATTATGGATGGTTGTAATGATGATCTAGATGTGACAACTATTGATGGTTGTCCATGCATGATTTTCTACAAGATGGACATCTTGCTTGGAATGTGTTGAGGTTGTATTAATTTGTCTTATGTTGCATATGCCTCTTATGAAAGAATTCTGGCAGTTCGTAGTCCGTGCCTCTGGTATTATTGCTAAAGAAAGAATTTGTCTAGATAGCCAGAATAGGATCAGTTATTTGCTTGAAGAAGAAATATGATGAAATCAATTCATGACTTCTCATGAAATCTCTGTGTAGGGTGGTATCCTATGACGATGAGCTAACTGCTTGTTTCTAAGTTTGTGCATTAAAAATGAAGAATTATGTCCTCAAGGATGTAATATGTGAGTATCCCTTTCTCATCCACTGGCTTAAAAGGAAGAGAGTGTTTTTGTGTGCATGATAATATGGTTTTGAAGATCTCCAAAGTATAAAATGAGTTGAACAATGGTTAAATTTTTGGAGGAGTCTTTTCAAGATTGGGAAGTTAACTGAAAGGATGTGGCTTAATTTTCAAAGTTATAACTTGCAATGAAGAACTTTATCAGTCGATAATCAGGCTAAGTTAGTGATGTGATATGAGAATGTCTCATCTTTCTAACAGACATCAGGATACTCAAGCTAAAGGCCAAGTATTGCAGTGAAGTTGTCTCTTCAGTGTAAAATTGTATGGCTTTCTAAAAAGCTCTTCTCGTCTCAAAACTGATATGGTAGTGGGTGGTGAGCGACTTGTATCATTATACAAGTTGTTCTCTTTAGTGTTGTGGCCAAAGATATAGATGAAGGTGTTGAAGAACTGAATAATTCAGGAGTCTCATGTCTATATGTTGTTATCACTACTACAAAACGCGTAAACAATAATGCCATGATCACCACGGTTCTTCATTACACCGCGGTGACATCTCTAAAATAAGGCGCTCCCATATTATTATTTTTTTAATTAAAAATTATTTGTATATAACAATGGTTGAGAATCCAACCGTGGTAAAACCATCAAGCTTTAATGGGTTCGACCCTCAGCGCCATCTTATATATTATTCCTTTAATGTTAAAGTGTGTCTTTTCTTTTTTATTTATTTTTATATAAAAAACTTAAAGGGATATGACTATGGTTGGTACATTCCACCGTTGTGAGATATTTATAATAAATAAATAATTATCAATATGGTTGGTAGATAACCGTTTGGAAATAATTTACCCATATATAAGCGAATTAACTCTCACTTATTGACAATAGCATCGTTTCCTTCACAGTGAAATCCTAGCACCAATTTTTCTCTTCTTCTTCGCCATTATCCGTGAATCTTGTTCTTCATACGTTAAGGTATTCTTCTTCTTACATCTTATTGTTAGATAGTTCTCCATTATCTTGTTTGTTTCATGTTATTTTTGTTGATTAATTGTTCTCATTTTTTCAGATTCGTCTTCACTACCTTAACAAAGACCATATTTTGGCTATGGTACATATTGTTTATGTAGTTATGGAAAAAATTACAAGAAGCGTGAAGGTATGATGGAAACTTCATCCACCTTGTACTTCTTCTTCATAGTTTCACAAATAAGATGTTTTTCATACTCTGTTAACAAATAAATTTGCGTTTTCACATGTTGATACCTTTCATGGTTATTGTAGGACTCAACAAGAACAACACATTTTAGTTAATAAAGAAACAACAGCGACAACAAACTTCATCTAATTTAAGATACAATGAGAAGAAATATAAGAAGTATGAAGTTTATGTAAGCTTCTTCCTCCTTATATTATTTTTCCATTGCTTCACAAACTAGATGAACTTCAGAATTGATTCGTGTTCCATGATTAGTTTCAACAAAAGGTGTGTTTTGGAAATTTCTAATATATCTTTTTCATTGCTTACAACTTTATAATATTTGGTTCGGTTGTATGATGTTGTTTGATTTTATTATATTCTATGTAGATTTTTTGTTTCACTAACCCTCAGTTAAAATACATTTATTTAAGTTCACATAGATACTTATAATCTGCAAATTAAATTGTATTTGAAAACTAACTTATACCAATCATTATTCCCGAATTTCATGTGTCTCATCGTTCATTTGATGTTCTTGTACATATAGATTATGGTATAATGATATGGCTCCTCAGATGCATCGTTGTCTTCTATTATAGTGAAATTTCAGTAACTATAATTTATTAGATAATCTGCCTCATCATCAGCACTAATGATCGTAAAAATTACAATTATAAAAATTACGATGGTAAGGGATGATGATGTGGCTGATTATCCAATGTCTTGTTGTTGTGGAAACTTAACTATAATCTAAGATAACGATGTATTAAAGGATTTAGACAAATAAACCACAATATATATGTAAAAGAGCATGAAATTCACGATGAGACGCATGCAATCAGAAAAAATAATGGTTTGTTTAAGTGGGTTTTCAAGAGTAGCTTAATTTTCAGATTATAGACTTCTTCATCAATTTGAAATCTTGAATTTCTTTAGCGAGGTGTATGAAAAACAAGCAGTCTACATATTATATAATAAACTCTGTGTACTTTTCACAACGGTTATCTATTGTAACCGTGATCAAAGGTCATTTATGTTTTACATAATTTGCTACTAATGGGTTTCGAACCCAGTACCTAAGTGTATATATCACACCAATTTATAAGTATAACTATTATGATAAGTGGCTAATCAAGACTTTAAGAGTCTATCAGGTTAATTAACTGCAAGTGCACAGTTTAATCGCATATTTTTAAAGATATCGAACCCACAGGGACTAATAATCAAACTAATGTTATCTATCGTTACTATGTAAAGATAACATAGATAATTATCTTGTATTAATGGGAATTAATGCTAAGCTAAAGTTAATTGGAAAATACTATAATAAAGAGAGACCGAAATATGTATCCTGCATACCTCTGGGATTCTGTAACTTGTTGGCTTATAGTGACATTAGAAAAGTGTTTAATAGAAAATTTCAATTTAAAAACAATATCTCACACTCTCGTGGTTTTGAATAAAGTCATGTTCCTTGACCATGGTATTTTGCTCTCGCTCGCCCATTCTAATCAAGAAATGCCTTTTGAAAACTGAACAATTTCTAATCGATGCCTAAAACGCTCTTGCTCTCTTTATGAATCAATGCCCCGTTCTTATTATTTGGTTCGACCCCCATGCTCTCATAGTTCCGGCTTGAACCTTAGTTAATTTCTCACTCTCGTGACAAAATTGTGTTAAATAACCTCTCACTCTCATGACAAAGCTATTTAAATTAAGTTTAAGAAACAAAGACCGAAACTGAATTTTCAATTAAATTATTAAGCCAACTTGTTACCTAGTCCCTTCGAAAATGAAGGTACTTATATATCGGACTCTAGATGTTTAGCCGAACATGCTTTTTAGTGAAAACGAATTAAACATGATCACTTTTATATAGAAGCAACATGCAATACAACTAAATTAAAGAATAAAATAATAATGCAATTAAAGTAAAACATGTAAAAAGAACTAAATAAAACTGGAACTTTAATATAATGTCGACGAGTGTAACGCGGTGGGAGAACTGACTTGGTTGTTTTTGCGTTTTATCACAAATGTTGTGGTTAGCAAGAGTCGCCACCGACTTTTCTTTTATCCAAAAGGAAAGGATGAAAAGAACAGGAAAGACATTTGAGATTATTTCTTGAGTTCGGGGGGTATATTATAAAAGGGAAGGTATTAGCACCCTTTTTATCCATAGTTATCTATGGGCTCTTAGTTGCTTGCTAGATCACTTGCTTTTGTTTGAAAATGTATTTTGTGTGGTCTTTGAAAGTGTTTTGAAAAGGCGCCATTGTTTAGCCAAACTTTGTAATAATTCTCGTTCGTAAGAATGTATACAAAGTGTTAATCTTTTGAAAATGTTTCAAGTTTGAAAGATGTTTTGAAAGTTTTGGTGTTTGTTTTGAAAATAGCAAGGATGTTTTGGTTTGAAAATGAGCAAGAAACTAGGAACATTCTACCTACTCAAAAGTCTTTCTTGTTTATTTCTTCATTCCTTTGACATTGTTATCTTACCATTTATTTGGTAAGAAACCATATCTTTGGATGTAAAAGGGACGGGCAAGGGTCATCGTATAATCATGAATAACAATGTTGTAAGATATCTTAGCTTTTTCTTTAAGGGACTAAGATCATATTTGATAGGCAACTTTGATAGCGTCATTGAGGGACTATGATCTTGGATTTTTTATTTTTTTTGCTAAGACATTTCACATGCATAACATGGCCATTTTTGTAAGGCAACAAAGTGGATTTACCCTAAGGGTGTAAGTGTACAAGTGTGTTGATTTACATGCATTGTTTTGTCTTGAATTAGGATTTGCTAACTTATTGATTTTAATATTTCAATACAAACCCTAATTTACTAGCATTTATATATAAAGCATTAAATTGTGAAAAATAAAAATACTAAGCTATTACATCAATGGGGGAGGGGGTGTACAAATTTACAAATGAGGATTTTGCAAGAAAATTAAATCTAATTAACTATTACAACCATATTGAGCATTGTACAAAATTGAAAATAAAATGCATGAATGTAAATGAAAAAAGAAATGATTTTTGTTTGGATTTTAAGGGTTTTAACCTAATGTCTAAGAAGGAAAACTAATTAATTAAAGATAATAATGTTAAACCTAAATTAGTTAAGAAAAGAAAATTAGGTTAAAAAAGTATTTTTAAGGTTTTTTATATGAAAGGTTTTAAGTTAATAAAAATGAAATGAAAATTAATTAATTAAAAGAAACCTAAGTCCTAAATTGATTTTTATTTAAAAGAAAATAATATAATAAATAAACCTAAGTGTAAATATTTATTAAAAAAAAGGAAAATTATTTGTTTAAGAAAATGTTTTTGGTCTTTTTTATGTTTATAGAGAAAATAAAATAAGTAATTATAAATAATAAGTAAAATATTTTTTATATTTTTATTAATAAATAATAATAATGATAATAATAATAATAATAACAAAAATAAAAAATAAAGAAGAAAATATGAACTAGAAATGAAAAATAGAAAATAAATAAAAATGAAAAAATAAAATAAAGGGCCAGGGGGTGCTGAACATAGTTAGGGGTTAGTAAAAGAAAAAAAGATAATCAGGCCCAAGTTGGAGGTCGAACACCTGTTCAAACAAAAAAAGGAAAACAGAAAAATGTGAAAAAAAGAAAAACGGATGTTGGGGCTCGAACCCATGTCCAAGGGGTGACAGGCGCGCGCTTTAACCACTGGGGTGGTGATACATCCATTAACTTGTACAAAATGATAAATACATAACACAAATTTTTCCCTGGCTGTACTTCATCTTCAACCTCCAGCCAAAGGATTTCAAACTTGCTCATCCCTCAACCATTTTCAAAAATGTAAACATGAAACTTGTGCATTTTTCCAACACGAATCCAACCATGTACCTAACTTAAGCTAACATTCAAAGATAATGATGAATTTATGAAAGTATCAAATTCTGACCTAAACGTTTCAGCAAGTTCAAACTCAAAATTCTCCATGCTCAAACAACATAAATGAAATCTATGGATATGTATAGTTTTAGGGAAATGATATCTACATTCTATTTTCACAAATGCAAGTCTAACAATGTCTAAATAATGAGATAGAAGTTCAAGAAAAATACCTCAAAACTGGAAATCATGAAATGGGTTTGAGCTTGTTTCAAGTGATGGTGATGATCAGGTTAGCTTCCTTGGACCTCTAGGAAGCTAATGCAATGGCTGGCTTGAGCTAAAGGTGGATGGAATGGTCTGGAGAAGTCCAACTGCAATGCTCCATTTTTAAACTTGGAAGTTGATGAAGATGGTGTTACAGTCTACAAGCAGGGTCAGGGATGGTTTGTATTTAATGTGGGGAAACTTTTGAAACTGAAAAGTCAAGAAACACACGAGTGAAATGGAAGTTTGAAGTTATTGGTCAGAATGTGAAACAATGGTGGTTTTAGATGCAGTTCTGAGTTTGGGGAATTTTTGGAGCTTGTGTATGCGTGGGTAAGCTCGCAAACAACTTGTGCATATGTATGGAAAATATTAGAGTACTTGAGGAGGTCAGAAGCACAAGATCTAGAGTTATGACTATGTTACTTGATTTTGAAGAAAAGTGAAAACATTGTTTCAAGGCATAGTACAAGCATGGCCTGAGTTTATGGGAGGCTCTAGACATATTGGTCTTGCCTTTGACATTGCTTGTGATCAGAAGGAATAAATGCAAAGTTCTATGCATTGACTTTGTGATTAAAGCTTCTTTACAAGAATGGAATGGTTACTTTGTGCCATAAAAGGAAATGTAACTTGGATAAAGGCTCAATTGCTTGGATTAAAGCTCTAACAGCTGTGTAAACATTTAATTATGGAGTGACAAATAAGTTTTAGGTCTGCAAAGCAAAGATTATGCAGCCTAGGCTTGGATTTGAATTCTTGTTCATCATGAAATGGCTTATAATTTAAGTTTGAAAACCCTAACTTCATCTCTTTGATTCTCTCTACTCAAACATGATCTCAATGAGTTCTTGGACATTTTGGAAAGCTTGTAACATGCTCTACAACCCCTCTTTGAATCACTTTTTCAAATTCCAAATGGAGCTATGTGAAAAGTTTCTATGAAGTTGGTACCAAAAATCTGCCTAACTAGGGCTAAATTTTCACCAAGTGTTTTGTTTCATGACCATGTCTTCATAAAATTATAACTTGAAATCCATACATTTCTAGGAGAAGTTGTGTAAAGCAATGTTTTAGATATAATTTAGATCTACAACTTTCATGTTGAAAGTTTCCTTTGAATCATCTTGCATCATGGTGAAAAATTGGCTCAAAGTTGTGAAAAAATATGAAGTTTTCAACACTTAGAAAAATTTCTAAGTTTGGAAACTTTGAATTTTCAAAATGAAATCTTGACGTTTTGATTTATTGATGAATAATTTAATATTTTGACATGTTTTGATGAATTGTGATCTTTGACACTTGATTTTGACCAAAAAGTCAAAGTTTGACTTTTCTATGTATATTTGACTTTTGATCAGTTGACTGAAAATCAACTATCAATCAATAGATCTTGAGGGATGTTTTGAGTCATGCCATTAGTTCAAAATGATGAAATTGAATCCTTGAGATCATGTCTTAAACAAATTAACCATTTGCTAGGTCAAAAATCAGAAATTGCCCTTTCTCAATCAAAACCCTAATTTTGACCATTTTGCCCTTTTGATGATCTGATCGAATTTCTTGAGGAATTGTGGTCCAAACTTGATAAAATTATATATAGGAGTTCACAATGTTGATATGGATAAAAAATTATGAAGTTTGACTGTAAATTGACCACAATTAACTTTTTCCCCAATACAGTTGATTTTTTTAGGTCAACTGATCAACTGACTAAGCAAAAATGTGATCCAAGACTTGAAACTTGACATGAGAAATCTTGAGGGTCCATAATGATCCATGAAATTCATATGAGTAATTAAAAGTTCAATTATCCTTGTGCAATCTCAAACCCTAATTTTCAGTCATTATAGCTTAAGGAGGTGTCTTGAGCTAATCAACCCTAGTACAGTCTTGAACCAAAGGAGATCTTGTGAGAAAACACTTGATAAATGAGAGGGAAAATTTTGGGGTACAACAGCTGCCCTTGTTCAATCTTCTTAAACCTGAAGAGTTAGATTGGCGGATCCGTCATTCATGACTTGAAGGTGGAAGATGATTGAACACTAGAGTGCCCAGAAATTTGCACTCGAAGATGAATTGTGAATGGGCTTATAGATGCCATTGGAGGAATGGATGAGATTTTCCGGATATGGGCTTGTAGATGCCATCCAAAGGTGACTGTTGACAGAAAGTGGACTAAGTCTGAACATGATTTCAACTGGAAAAGAATCAGAATAAATCTTGGAGCGATTTATCTGAACCAGAAATGTTCATTTAGAAAGTATCAGGATAAACAGTTGAGAGGTTTAAACTGAACCAAAAGAGGTATTGAATATTCTTTAACTTGAGAGAATCAGAGTAAATCTTTAAGTGATTTATCTGAACCAGAGAAAATTCTTGAACCGGAGAATGCGTCTGCAGGAAAGAATCAGAATAAATCATTGAGAGATTTAAACTGAACCAGCATGGATCTGGAGAAGAATTAGAACAAATCATTGAGAGATTTATCTGAACTAGAGAAGACGTATGCGGGAAAGAATCAGAATAAATCGTTGAGATATTTAAACTGAACCAGCAGGGATCTGGAGAAGAATCAAAACAAATTATTGAGAGATTTATCTAAACCAGAGAAGACGTCCGCGGGAAAGAATTAGAATAAACCATTGAGAGATTTAAACTGAACCAACAGGGATCTGGAGAAGAATCAGAATAAATCATTGAGAGATTTATCTGAACCAGAGAAGACGTTTGCGGGAAAGAATCAGAATAAACCGTTGAGAGATTTAAACTGAACCAGCAGGGATCTGGAGAAGAATTAGAACAAATCATTGAGAGATTTATCTGAACCAGAGAAGACGTCTGCGGGAAAGAATCAGAATAAACCGTTGAGAGATTTAAACTGAACCAACAGGGATCTGAAGGAAATATCAGTCATGTAGATGGTCGACCAGTCCTTTCTCGGGAATTGATCTATAATTGACTTGTTGAAAATTTGACGATAATTTTCTGTTGATTGATCTTTCCTGAAAGGTGAAGGGTTAGTTGCATGCAATGCCATGATGTATGAAATGCATGGTATAATGCTGATTCTCAAAATAAATGAGATTTATCTGTATTCATTTGGGTTTTCAATGCTATGATGTATGGATGTAATGTATGGACACATTAATCATTATGTCGCAGTGTTGCTGGAGTTGGGGGAAATAAATCCCTGAGTACTACTGAGAATGTAAGTCTTCAATATTTTGAAGTTGAAGTGTTGATGAGTTTCCATTTGTTAGAGAAATAAACTATGTTGTGGAAGGGAAACGTCGTGCATTGCTTGTGGACCTCGTGAAATTCTGCTGGGGAATCCTGAGAAGCTGGGCGATTTTTACTAGGGAATGTTTGGAGCGGTAACTGGAAGTTTTGTTCCGTCGGGGATGTGAGAGCACTTGATACCATTAGGCTGCATATTGGAGATACATTACCGATCCCGTAGTGGGATGTCCCAGCTTCCGCTCTTGCTGGAAAAGTACCTACGAGGGATTTTGTGGAATAGTCTAAAGATATTATCCTATTTCTTAAAGTCGTTAGTGATTGTCTTTTTATTTTCTGTTCCCCCTTTTTTTTGCTCATTTGGAAAAAGTAGTCATGTTCAAATGCATATGTTCAAAAATAATCATTGGACGTTTTTGCAAACAAAACACGGAAATAAAATAAAAACAGCTAGTTTTGCACTTTCAAAGGAATATCTTTGTATTAACTTGAATAAGTATTTTTTGTACAACGTGACAAATATCCTAGTAAGGGAGTGTCATCGTAGAAAATGAAAATTGATACAAAGAAAAGATAGCCATGTGAAATAACCCCACGGGATTCCTATTCTGCTATAGCCTTCATGTCTCTGAGTGTCTCGTCCACTTGCTGCTTTATCCGAAGCTGATTGGATTGATTAGAACCGTTTGATCTTGTCAGTCGATACTGGAGGTTGTCTGCAAGGTGATTCAACGGGACATAGTCATACGCTTTAATTCCCTAACTTTTTCCTGGACCGCCCTTTCGGGTTTTCGGTCCACCAGGATACCCTTTTTGCCCAAGCCGCCCTTTCGGGTTTTCAGCTTGTTGGGTGTACAGATTTTTTTTTCATTTTATCCATAAATTTTTGCCCGAACCTTTTTATTTTGGTTCGCCGGGATGCCCTAATTTTTGCCTAGGCTAGTCGAGCTAGCGGGTCTTTATTCATGCGTAGTATCTTTTGACTATGTCCACATTTACAGGGTGTGGAAGATCGTCGCCATCCATAGTGGTTAAGATCATTGCTCCACCAGAGAATATGCTTTTGATCACAAATGGTCCTTCGTATGTAGGAGTCCACTTGCCCCTGGGATCATCTTGTGGCAATATGATACGCTTGATTACCAAGTCACCAACCTGATATACCTTACGTCTGACCTTCTTGTTAAAAGCTTTGATCATACGTTTTTGGTACATCTAACCATGACAGACAGTCGTAAGCCTCTTCTCATCAATCAAATTCAACTAGTCAAGTCGAGTTTAAATCCATTCATCTTCACTCAGCCTTGCATCCTTTATGATTCTCAGAGAAGGTATTTGGACTTCAATTGGTAGGACGGCTTCCATATCGTATACCAAAGAGAAAGGAGTTGCCCCTGTTGACGTGCGCGCCGTGGTACGGTAACCATGGAGAGCAAATGGTAACATATCATGCCAGTCCTTGTAGGTCACTGTCATTTTTTCTATGATCTTCTTGATGTTTTTATTTGCGGCTTCGACAACACCATTCATCTTTGGCCGGTAAGGAGAAGAATTATGGTGTTGGATCTTGAATTACGTGCATAGTGTGGTGATCATAGTATTATTGAGATTTGTACCATTATCTGTAATGATTATCTCTGGGATACCGTATAGACAGATGATATTCTGTTTGATGAATCGGGCCACAACGTTCTTGGTAAAAGAAGCGAAAGAAGTTGCCTCAACCCACTTTGTGAAGTAGTCAATGGCCACCAAGATGAAGCGGTGTCCATTAGAAGCTGTAGGTTTGACTTCTTCAATCATGTTGATGCCCCACATCGCGAATGGACAGGGAGCATTCAGGACATTTAGAGGAACTGGAGGCACATGTACTTTGTCACCATAGATCAGACACTTGTGACAGGTTCGTGAATGCTGATGGCAATCTGCTTCCAAGGTAGATCAGTAGTACCCTGCATGTAGGATCTTTTTAGCCATCGTATGCCCACTAGAATGGGTGCCAAAAGTGCCTTCATGTAGATCAGCCATGATATTGTCTGCCTCAACCTTATCTATGCAACGAAGCAAAGTAGAGTCGTGGTTGCGCTTATAGAGAATGCCATTACTGAGGAAGAACTTAGCAGAGAATCTTCTCAAGAACTTCTTATCATTGACTGAAGCTCCCTCCGGATACTCTTGGGCCTCGAGATACCTCTTAACTTCATGGAACCAAGGCTTGTCCACTACTTCTTCAGTATCGATCTTATGACAGTAAGCTGGTTCATCCATCCGCTCAATGGTGATTTGGGGGGCCTCGTTACCCAACTTGATTTTAAACATGGATGACATAGTGGCTAGCGCGTCCACTAGTTGATTTTCCTCTCGTGGAAAATGCTCAAAGGTAATTTCCTCAAAATGTGGGATTAATGTCAATACATGTTATTTGTAGGGGATGAGATTAGGGTGCTTCGTGTCCCATTCTCCTTTGATCTGACTGATGACTAAGGTTGAATCTCCAAATACACTTAAGGACTTAATTCCCAAATCTATGACAGCTTTGAGACCCAAAATACACGTTTCATATTCTGCCATATTGTTGGTACAGTTGAAAAAAAGTCTTGTAGTGAATGGAGTATGGCATCCTTCATGGGATATGATAACAACACTTATGCCATTGCCGAGTGCGTTGGAAGCTTCGTCAATAACCAAGGTCCATCAGAATACTTGTTCAGGTCCGTCATATGGTCTAAGTTCTTCAACATAGTTTACCAACATAATGTCTTCATCTGGGAACTCGAATTTCATGGGCTGGTAGTCATCCACAGCCTGATGAGCAAGGTGATCGTCTAGTACATTGCCCTTTATTGCTTTTTGGGTAGTGTATTGAATGTTGTATTCAGTCAGGATCATCTGCCATCTTGTAATTCTTCCAGAGAGGGCGGGCTTCTTGAATATGTATTTAATTGGATCCATCTTAGATATCAATAAGGTAGTATGGGTCAACATATACTGTCTTAGCCGGCGAGCAGCCCATGCTAGAGTGCAGCAAGTTTTCTCGAGCAGTGAATATCTGGTTTCACAGTCGGTAAATTTTTTGCTCAGGTAGTATATTGCATGCTCTTTTCGGCCAGACTCGTCATGCTGCCCCATCACACACCCCATTGAATTTTCTAAGACAGTTAGATACATGATTAAAGGTCTACCCTCGACTGGCGGCATAAAAATAGGAGGGTCTTGAACTTTGATCTTGTCAAAGACAGCTTGGCATTCATCATTCCATCTGACTACTTGATCTTTCTTCAGTAATTTGAAGATTGGTTCGCAAGTAGCGGTTAGGTGAGAAATGAATCTGGCGATGTATTTTAGTCGTCCTAAGAATCCTCTGACTTCCTTCTCGGTGCGACGAGAAGGCATTTCTTATATTGCTTTTACCTTTGCAGGGTCCACTTTGATACTTTTACCACTGACGATGAAGCCTAGGAGTTTACCAGACCTCACTCCAAATGTGCATTTACTTGGGTTCAACCTTAGCTTATATTTCTTCAGTCTTTCAAACAGTTTCTGCAAATGGTCAATGTGTTCCTCTTTAGTTTGAGATCTGGATATCATTTTGTCCATGTAGACCTCTATCTCATGATGGATCATATCGTGAAATAGAGCTACCATGGCGCGCTGATAAGTTGCCCCGGTGTTTTTCAACCTGAATGGCATAACTTTGTAACAGAATGTGCCCCACTATGTGACGAAGGTCGTTTTCTCCATGTCCTCAGGTGCCATTTTGATTTGAATATAGCCTGAGAAACCATCCATAAGTGAGAACACTTTATGCTGTGCGGTATTGTCAACCAGAATATCGATATGGGGGGCGGGAAATCATCCTTAGGGCTTTCCCTATTCAAATATCTATAATCCACACACATGCGTACTTTACCGTCCTTTTTAGGAACTGGAACAATATTGGCGACCCATTGTGGATAGGAGGTGAAGGTTGAAAAATCTGGCGTTGAATTGTTTCATGACTTCAGTCTTGATCTTCTCTGACATATCTGGCCGCATGCGACAGACTTTCTGTTTTACCGGAGGGCAATCTTCTTTTGTCGGTAGATGATGGACCATAATATCAGCGTCAAGTCCTGGCATGTCTTCGTATGACCAGGCAAAGACTTCAAAATAGTCATGTAGTAGCTGAGTTAAGCGCTTCTTGACACTAGGTTCTATATTGGCACCTACCTTGACTTCTTTTTTGTTATCTTCGGTACCTGAGTTAACTGTGTCAACCGGTTCTTCGTGGGGTTGTATGGTCTTTTCTTCCTGTTTTAGAAACCTAGCTAGTTCCCCTGGCACCTCACAATCTTCCTCACCTTCGTCTTCGGCTTGGTAGATCGGATTTTCAAAGTCACAATAGGCCATAGCAGAATCGTTACCCATGGGATCCTAAGTGCATGTGGATCTTCATTTTGATATGTGAGTGTGTGTAAGAGCATAACTATCTTTGAAAAAAATGTAGAAAAAGAAAAACAAAGAGCGTAAAATTTGCATGCACAAACGTCCATGATTCATTGATGACATATGAAAATGAAGTAACAACCCTTACAAATGGAATGTTGTGCCTCGGGTAAGACACAAGGTTTTAAAAGTCTAAATTGTTTAATTATTACAAGTCCGACAAAAATTTAAAGACAATTACTGTTGGATAAAAGTAATAGGGACAAATTCTTTGGCTTCCCAGTTGTTGAGTCCTCCACTGACAGTTGAAAAAATCCATTCTTCCAGGTCACAACTGTCATCACTATCCTCCACTACGTTGACTCCATGGTTGCTGATCCGCAAAGGTGGTTCCCCAGCACGAGCACGACGATCAGCTTTCTGGGCTCCTTAAGTAAAACCCAAACCAAATTTGTTAGACTTGTAGGGAATATCTGGGAGTTGGCCACAAATAGTACACCCACCTTCTTCAACTATTTCCTTGGCATCTTTTAGAGAATACATCTTTAGCGGAGGCCTGGTAATCTTCGGAGCTTTGGAAATAGTCTTGGTTTCCACAACTGTGTGTGGGACTTCCTCGAAATGCTGACACGGAGTTTCGATGAATTCACCATCCATTTCCATATATCTGAAGGAGTTCAGGTGACTGGCCATATATTCCTCCTCTCCATGGACAGTGATAATTTTTCCCTTGGTTGGGTATTTCAACATCTGATGTAATGTAGAGGTGACGGCACCAGCGTCATGAATCCAAGGTCGGCCCAATAAACAGGAATAGGAAGGGCGAATATCCATTACATAAAAAGTTGAATCAAAGGTCTAAGTTCCAACTTTAATGGGGATGTCTACCTCCCCGTGCACCATTCTCTTCGAATCGTCGAAGGCCCTCACCACTATGTTGCTGGGTTTTAAGGTCAAACCTTCACAGTCTAGTCTATCCAGAGCCTTCTTAGGAAGCACATTCAATGATGAACCAGTATCTACCAGGACACGGGCCAAAGTAGTGCCCCTGTATTCGACAAAGAAATGCAATGCCTCATTGTGTTTCCTCCCTCTAGGTGTCAGGTCAGCATCATAAAAGCCCAAACCATTATTAGCGGTCAAATTGGCCACACAATCTTCGAATTGGACAGCAGAGGTTTCCTATGGAACATGGGCAGTTTTAAGAAATTTCACCAAGGCCTTCGCATGAGCTTCAGAGCACAACAGTAAAGCAAGCATAGAAATCTTTGAAGGGGTCTGCCCTAGCTGTTCAACTACATTGTAGTCGCTTCTCTTTATAATTTTCAAAATTTCTTCCATCTCCTTCTTGGAAGCCTCTGGGATAGATACTGATTGTGCCTTCATCCGGACAGGTTCAACCAAAATGCCTTTTCCCCGAGTCTCAGTCGACTCGGTGATAGGGGTGTCAGTAGGGGTAACCATATGAACTGTAGTAGTAGTATCAACAGGAACAAAAGCAGGGATGATCGTAGGACCGGTAACAATTTTCAGAGGAGCTATCTCATGGGAGAACACTCTTCCACTTCTGGTTATTTTGTTGGTTCCCACAATGTTGCCGATGTCGGGGTCAACCCTCTCAACAACCGAGTCTTCATCAGCCAGCCAATCTTGCTTGACGTTGTGGTAGTAGATGTCACCCCCATAGTTCCAGGGGACAGTTTTCTATGAGGAGTATGGGATTGGCCCTGGCATAGTAATTATCATTGGAGTCACCTTCGGAATAGATGTAATCCTGACAGGTCTTTCAGTGGAGACCCTGGGAGGATTGGCGGAAATGGTTACTATTGAAACATCATTGTAAGCAATGGTTAGAATGGGAGTCTTTTCAAACAAAATCTCTTTGTTATCCATGAGGTGTTGGACACCTGCCTTCAATAAATGGCAACCGATCGGTAGAGATAAACAAAGGTGGCAACCTTCGCCACAACCCGGAAATAAACTGGCCTTCAACAGGTTCCTCTTGATGGTCAAGAGAGGAGTAACAAGCTCATCAATAATAGTAATAAACACATCATCTTCAACAGCGTTAATACCACGGCCATGCTTGGGCATAGGAGCAGTGATGACATTTTGGATCTCAAGAGCGTCAAATTCAATTTCTTTTTCCTCGAGAAGATCTTGCACCTTGTTTTTCAAAACCCAGCAGTCGTTTGTATCATGACATGGACTTTCTAAATGGTAAGCACAACGAGCATTTGGGTTATAACGGGGAGAGGCAGTGTTGGGATTCTTCGGAGCTTCCCGAAAAGTCACCAGATTAGATTTCAATAAATACGGCAAGACTTGAGACAATGTCATGTTTATCCGGGTAAATTGTCTTATCGATCTTTCCGTTCTAGGCTGGTTGTTCCTTTGTTGAATAGGTGAAGGCTTAGGGATCATGACAACCCCTACCACTGTACGGTGTTCAGTTCTGTCCTGATTCCTTTGATGGTACACAACACCAACCTCTTTCTTCCCAGCAAACAGTTTCTTCAACGCGCTCGAGGATGCATCCTTTTGAATTTTTCCACTTCTTATACCCTCTTCTACTCGTTCGCCAGTCATGATTAATTTGGTAAATCCAACCAAGGAGCTTCTGATCAAGTGTTTGAAGAATGGACTAGACAGTGTGCCTAAGAACATATCCACCAATTCCCAGTGACATAGAAGGGGTTGGACTCTTCCTGCGAGATCCCGCCATTTTTTAGCATAGGTTTTGAAACCTTCACCTGCACCCATGGACATGCCTTGCAGCTGTGTTTGAGTTGGAGCTAGGTTAGCATTATATTGGTATTGTTTATAAAAGGCGGCATCCAAGTCTTCCCAATTGCGAATACTGGTCCCTTCCAATTGATAGAACCAATCCAACTGCATCCCTGATAAGCTTTCTTGGAAGAAATGTACCCATAGGTCTCTATCGGCAGTATGGGGTTGAATTTTCCTGACGTATGATCTCAAATATAGCATTGGACAAGATACACCTTCATATTTATCGAAAGTGGGGACCTTGAATTTCTGCGGTATGACAACCCCTGAGACAAGTCCTAGCTCCTCAAAATCCAACATGAGTACTTTCTGGATCTCCATAGCATTTAAGCGATCTTCCAACTGTTTGTATTTGTCGTCAGCTAGAGGATACTGCTCTTCAGAGTAATCATCCTCTTCCTCCTCTTCACATTCTGGATGGTCAGTCACTTCCTTATTTTTCCCTTCTTGATTATCCCCTTCACCTGATGATGTTGTGAAGTATATGGTTCGTCTGGATAGCCCTTGGAACCTTCTTCCCAGATTCAAAACACTGGTTGATTTCTTTGCTTTCTTCTTCTTTTCTTTGATCAGTAAAGTTTTCAAATCCTCTTGTCCTTTTGCCAGAATCAAGAACATTTGTTGAAATTGAGCATTCTGCGCCTGGAGATCTTTTACTGCATGTTCAATATCCATCTCACTCAAATAAACAGTAGAAAGATAAGGAGACATGTTGTAAGAAACCTACGTATGTTATGATGAATAAAGATGCATATGCAAACGATTTTAAGGAAATTAGAGATTTAAATTTGCTTTAGACAAAAAGGAGCACACGTTATATTAATAAATCAAAGTTTGAGTACATCATGCCTCTTTGGGCTTACAAAGAAATAAAATACAAAACATTAAGACAAAAAATTTGAATGCATCCTCTTTGGTGCGATGTAGGCATTCAGACTCCGCTCCTCATGAAGCTGCTTGGTGAGTCCCAGAACATTCTTCTCACTGGCGTAGAATTGGGCCTCGAAAGTGTCTCGCTCCCCCTTAAGTTGTATCCAATCCCTTTGCAAGTCTTCAAGATAGGTGGGCATGTCAGGATGAAGGATAGTGTATGGGATATCTCCTTCCATAACAAGCTCTATGATAACTGGTAGAATGGAGGGGTAAGGCATGATAAGACTTTGAGCACGAGCTCACACCCACTTAAGGTAAGGCTCAAGGGGGATGGAATTCTTGTGCCCCCGTGTCTTGCTATCTTTCTTGTTCAACATCCTCCAAGCTCGGATAAACCTCGGGCGGTAACCTTGATCGTCATTCTCGTAATCAAATACCAACCCTTGAATAAGCATCTCATGTGGACCATCCCTTCGGGCGTAACCAAACTGTCGTAAAGGCCAAGCAGAGGTTGGAAGTGATACCTCCTTTAATGCCAAGTAGGGGGACATTAGGGAATTCTCCATAACAGTCGATAATAGTAACATTCTCCACAGATCGGGAACACCAATGAATATCTGAATGTCTGAGCGTTATCAACCTATGGGACCACCTTGAACCTTGCTCGTTCTTTAATACAGATTGGGGAAGATGCGAAATAAACCATCTTGCCAAGAGAGGAGTACAACACATGAGGATACCTCTTTTCCTCATAGTGCGAGAGTGAAAAGAATGTAGGATGTCTCCTAACAAAGTAGGCACCGGGTTACGAGACATGAAGATTTTGATGGTATTTACATCTACGAGTTGGTCAAGATTTGGAAACAAAATCATCCCATAGATGAGAAGGGCCACAATTTCCTCAAAAGCTTACAAGTCCAAGGAGTTCCAACAGTCTTGAGCTTTCTCAAACAAGAACTTGGCTAAGAAACCTTTGACACCACTCCTTGTTTCCCAATTATTTGTGACATCAGATTGTTGCAAGTGTAGGGCTTGATCAATCTCTTCTGGTTTTGGATCTCTTTCTGTACCGTTAAAGGGTAGTTGATTGAGAATGGGAATCCTCAAGATTTGGGAGAATTCTTCCAAAGTTGGCACAAGTTGATATTCGGGAAATGTGAAACAATGGTGTAGAGGATCAAAGAATTAGAAGAGCACCTTCATCATATCTTCATCAGTGTTGGAGGTAACCAAGTTTAAGAGGCGACCATGTCTTTTGGTAAATGGATAATTCTCAGGAACCCTTGATGCTAACTCTTTAAGTTGAGGAGGGATCCTTACGAGATTAACTTGAATGGTTTTCCTGTGAATAGAATCCATGTCCTACAAAACAAAATAAAGATAAATCCCAAAAATTGTTGAAATGGTTAGTGAGTATGAGTATGATGTTATGATGTTTATGATGTTATGTACAAGTAAATATATACAAAAAAAACAAACAAGTCCTTAGGTTTAGGCTTGCATGGAGTCTCATAGGTAAGTACCCTCTTGAAGTTTAGTTGGCTCAAACCTTTCCCAGCAATAATAATCGGGTTCTAAGGGAGCTCAATATCACTGGTTTGTCTTCTCGGGCATTGTTTCAGCGCAAGCCTCTTTAATGGAGACCAAAATATCCCAAAAAAACAAACCTCAATGAGTGTAGTATTGAGTATCTACCAACTTCGGACTGCACCAAAGCCGGTCATCTCACTATGTCCTAATGGCCAAGTTGGTCAAGTAAAGGTTCTAGAAGTCAGTTAGTGCTTCATGACATCACTCAGCGGCCCCGTATTCTCCTTGACTACTCAAGGGCTACCGGTACCCACAAATATATGACACTAACGTAGCTATTATTTAGACCATGTCTGTATACCCCGCATAGTTTTCAGAATGTGTTGCTACTTACCTATAAGGTATCCCAAATCCAGGTAGAGGATTTAAACCCAAACAAAGAACCAAAATGTAAAGCAGACAAATCAAACAATGAAAACAAGTAAATGTGATCTAGCCCTAAGGTAACCCCACTTTTAAAATTTCCCTAGCAGAGTTGCCAGTTCTGTAACACGGTGGGAGAACTGGCTTGGAATGTTTTGCGTTTATCACAATTGTTGCGGTTAGCAAGAGTCGCCGCCGACTTTTCTTTTACCCAAAAGGAAAGACTGAAAAGAACAGGAAAGGCCTTTGAGATTATTTCTTGAGTTCGGGGGGTAGATTATAAAAAGGGAAGGTATTAGCAGCCTTTTTATCCATAGTTATCTATGGGCTCTTAGTTGCTTGATAGATCACTTGCTTTTGTTTGAAAATATGCTTTGTGTGGTCTTTAAAAGTATTTTGAAAAGGCGTTTTTGTTTAGGCAAACTTTGTAATAATTCTCTTTCGTAAGAATGTATACAAATAGTTGATCTTTTGAAAATGTTTTAAGTTTGAAAGATGTTTTGAAAGTGTTGGTGTTTGTTTTGAAAATAGCAAGGATGTTTTGGTTTGAAAATGAGCAAGCAAATAGGAATATTCTACCTACTCAAAACTCTTTCTTGTTTATTTCCTCTTTCCTTTGGCATTGTTATCTTACCATTTATTTGGTAAGAAACCCTATCTTTGGATGTAAAAGGGACGGGCAAGGGTCATCGTATAGTCATGAATAGCAATGTTGTAAGATATCTTAGCTTTTTCTTTAAGGGACTAAGATCATTTTTGATAGGCAACTTTGATAGCGTCGTCGAGGGACTGTGATCTTGTATTTTTGATTGTTTTTGCTAAGACACTTCACATGCATAACATGGCCATTTTTGTAAGGCAACAAAGTGGATTTACCCTAAGGGTGTAAGTATGCAAGTGCATTAATTTACATGTATTGTTTTGTCTTGAATTAGGGTTTGCTAACTTGTTGATTTTAATCTTTCCATACAACCCCTAATTTACTAGCATTTATATATAAAGCATTAAATTGCGAAAAATAAAAATACTAAGCTATTACATCAATGGGGGAGGGGATGTACAAATTTACAAATGGTGATTTTGCAAGAAAATTAAATATAATTAATTATTACGACCATATTGAATATTGTACAAAATTGAAAATAAAATGCATGAATGTAAATGAAAAAAGAAATGATTTTTGTTTCGTTTTTAAGGGTTTTAACCTAATGTCTAAGAAGGAAAAATAATTAATTAAAGATAATAATGTTAAACCTAAATTAGTTAAGAAAACAAAATTAGGTTAAAAAGTATTTTTTAGGGTTTTTTATATGAAAGGTTTTAAGTTAATAAAATGAAATAAAAATTAATTAATTAAAAGAAACCTAAGTTCTAAATTGATTTTTATTTAAAAGAAAATAATATAATAAATAAACCTAAGTCTAAATATTTATAAATAAAAAAAGGAAATAAATTTTTTTAAGAAAATGTTTTTGGTCTTTTTTATGTTTATAGAGAAAATAAAATAAGTAATTATAAATAATAAGTAAAATATTTTTTATATTTTTATTAATAAATAGTAATAATGATAATAATAATAATAACAAAAATAAAAAATAAAGAAGAAAATATGAACTAGAAATGAAAAATAGAAAATAAATAAAAATGAAAAAATAAAATAAAGGGCTATGGGGTGCTGAACATAGTCAGGGGTTAGTAAAATAAAAAAATATAACCAGGTCCAAGTTGGAGGCCCAACACCTGTTCAAACAAAAAAAGGAAAACAGAAAAATGTGAAAGAAAAAAAGCAAAACGGACGCTGGGGCTCGAACCTAGGTCCAAGGGGTGACAGGCATGCGCTTTAACCACTGAGATGGTGATACATCAGTTAACTTATACACAATGATAAATACATAACACAAATTTTGCCCTGACTGTACTTCATCTTCAACCTCCAGCCAAAGGATTTCAAACTTGCTCATTCCTCAAACATTTTCAAAAATGTAAACATTAAACTAGTGCATTTTTCCAACACGAATCCAACCATGTAACTAACTTAAGCTAACATTCAAAGATAAGGATGAATTTATGAAAGTACCAAATCTGACCTAAACGTTTCAGCAAGTTCAAACTCAAAATTCACTATGCTCAAACAACATAAATTAAATATATGGACATGTATAGTTTCAGGACAATGATATCTGCATTCTATCTTCACAAATGCAAGCCTAAAAATGTCTAAATAATGAGATAGAAGTTCAAGAAAAATACCTCAAAACTGGAAATAGTGAAATGAGTTTGAGCTTGTTTCAAGTGATGGTGATGATCAGGTTAGCTTCCTTAGACCTCTAGGAAGCTAATGTAATGGTTGGCTTGAGCTGAAGGTGGTTGGAATGGTCTGGAAAAGTCCAACTGCAATGCTCTGTTTTTAAACTTGGAAGCTGATGAAGATGGTGTTACAGTCTGCAAGCAGGGTCAGGGATAGTTTGTATTTGATATGAGGAAACTTTTGAAACTGAAAAGCCAAGAAATGCATGAGGGAAATGGAAGTTTGAAGTTCTTGGTTAGAATGTGCAATAATGGTGGTTTTAGATGTAGTTCTGAGTTTGGGGATGTTTTGGAGCTTGTGTATGCGTGGGTTAGCTTGCAAACAACTTGTGCATATGTATGGAAAAGATTAGAGTACTTAAGGAGGTCAGAAGCACAAGATCTAGAGTTATGGCTACGTTACTTGATTTTGAAGAAAACTGAAAACATGGTTTCAAGTCATAGTACAAGCATGGCCTGAGTTTATGGGAGGCTCTAGACATGTTGTTTTTTCCTTTGACATTGCTTGTGATCAGAAGGAACAAATGCAAATCTCTATGCATTGAATTTGTGATTAAAGCTTCTTTACAAGAATGGAATGGTTACTTTGTGCCATAAATGGAAATGTAACTTGGATAAAGGCTCAATTTCTTGGATTAAAACATTTAATTATGCAGCCTAGGCTTGGATTTGAATTCTTGTTCATCATGAAATGGCTTGTAATTCAAGTTTGAAAACCCTAACTTCATCTCTTCGATTCTCCCTACTCAACCATGATCTCAATGAGTTCTATGACATTTTGGAAAGCTTGTAACATTCTCTACAACCCCTCTTTGAATTAATTTTTCAAATTCCAAATGGAGCTATGTGAAAAGTTTCTATGAAGTTGGTACCAAAAATCTGCCTAACTAGGGCTAAATTTTCACTAAGTGTTTTGTTTCATGACCATGTCTTCATAAAATCATAACATGAAATTTATACATTTCTAGGAGAAGTTTTGTAAAGAAATTTTTTAGATCTCATTGAGATCTGCGACTTTCGTGTTGAAAGTTTCCTTTGAATCATCTTGCATCATGGTGAAAATTGGCTCAAAGTTGTGAAAAAAATATGAAGTTTTCAACACTTAGAAAAATTTCTAAGTTTGGAAACTTTGACTTTTCAAAGTGAAATCTTGAATTTTTGATTTCTTGATGAATAAGTTTCATATTTTGATATTTTATGATGAATTGTGATCATTAACACTTGATTTCGACCAAAAAGTCAATGTTTGACTTTTCTGTGTACAATTGACTTTTGATCAGTTGATTGAAAATCAACTATCAACCAATTGATCTTGAGGGATGTTTTGGGTCATGTCATTAGTTAAAAATGATTCAATTGAATCCTTGATATCATGTCTTAAACCAATTACCATTTGCTAGGTCAAAAATTAGAAATTGCCCTTTCTTAGTCAAAACCCTAATTTTGACCATTTTGCCCTTTTGATGATTTGATCAAATTTCTTGACGAATTATGGTCCAAACTTGATAAAATGACATATAGGAATTCACAATGTTGATATGGATCAAAAATTATGAAGTTTGACTATAAATTTACCACAGTTGACTTTTTCCCCAATACATCCAATTTTTTTAGGTCAACTGATCAATTGACTAAGCAAAAATGTGATCCAAGACTTGAAACTTGACATGAGCAATCTTGAGGGTCCATAATGATCTATGAAATTCATATGAGGAATTAAAAGTTCAATTATCCTTGTGCAATCTCAAACCCTAATTTTTAGTCATCATAGCTTGAGGAGGTGTCTTGAGCTAATCAACCCTAGTGCAGTCTTGAACTAAAGGAGATCTTGTGAGAAAGTAATTGATAAATGAGAGAGAAAATTTTGGGGTACAACAACAAGCTTATGATCCAAGAGTACAAAAATCTATTTCGGTTTGACAGTGCTTCGCTACAAATTTCTGGATGCCTAGAACTAAGAGTCCCAAACCTATATATAGTGTTTCAAAGCTGATACTAAATTCTAATCATGTACAACTTCCTAAGAGAGAATATAAGGAAGTGGGTGAAGAACATTTCCATTCTGTTTTGCACGTTTTCTGTTTTCCTGGTGCATGGCGACCGCCATGGGGCTCATGGCGACCGTCATGAGTCATCTTTATTAAAGTATGTGGCTGCAGGCCATGGCGAGCGCCATTGTCCTGGTAGCGACTGCCACATCAGCAGAAGTGGATTTTTGCCCTCTCTTTCTTCCTTTTCTTGTCCTTTTCTGATTCCGACGTATTTTATCTCAAAGGCAGCAAAGAACCTGAAAAACAATATAAAGCAACATAAAAACATGATAAAAACGAGAAATGAAAATAAATAGCATGCGAATCAAGTCGGAAAATATGATGTGTTTTCAAGTTATCAATGATACGCATCCTTCCTTTCAATAACGGTTTCCATACTGTAATAGAAACATAAAACTTACAAGTACACCCTACTTAATAATGGTATGACTCGTGTTATGGTACCCCTTTTCCAACTGTTGTGAAAGCGGTTTTTCATAGTAGCGTATCCTTGTCTAAAGCATTTTCATTAAGTATGATGAGTTGTTTCAGTTTGTGTGATCAAGGTTGTGTTGCGTATAACTGATCACTAATGGAAAGAATGAAGTTGAGGTATCCAAGGAAGTAGAGGTGAAGATGTCACAACAGAGATTGCAACATCAGTCTACTGCAATATTTCTAGAACTTTCTCTTGTGAGCCTTATCAAAATTTTGCAAGGTAATAATGTTGGTTGATATGATGTATGCTCTTGTAATAGTTATTGATATCTTTGATGAATTTAAGAAAAATAAAGATCAAATCTATTTGAAGTTATCAAATATTCTTTATCAACTTCTACAAAGGAAATTTGGGTTCCAAGTGGTGAATAGAAGCATGTATATATGCTTGATTGTTGTTCTGAAAAGGAACTGGGTGGACTACAACATGGAAGAATCAGACATCTTTGAAGTCTTCAAAGATCATTATGAGTTCCAACTACTTAATAAATATCTTTGAGCATCTCTACTGTTAGTAAAATTTATAGAGATATTGGTGTCATTAAGGAAGGAAAGGATGTTGAACCAAACGTTGGAACATCATATAAGGAAACTAATTCTCCAAGTTAGAAGATTCTGAATAGCTACATGAACTGAATCGAAAATTTCTCAAGCTAGCTAGAGTCAGGAGGTTTATCCAAGGGAGTGAATGTTAAGGAAACTGGTTTGTAAAGGGATCTCCCCAATTTTTAAAGTTTAATGTTTCTTGTGTTTAGAATTTAAGGAGACCTTGACAAGTTTATGATGAATTGAAGTTAGGCATCCTATAAGTTTACTAAGACAAATATGGTAATGTTGATGTTAATAGGGTATAACTATCTGTGGAAAGAAATCTTGTCTCCTGAAACTACCAAGTTCAGTTTGTATCCTAGTCTTTACTAAAGAGAAGTATTATGCTGAAGGAAACTGTTACACTTTAGTGTTCTTCATACAATGTCAAAGAAGATGTTATGACATTATGCTATGGCGTGTTGGGTATAGTATGTGTAATCTAGTGTGCAAGTGTGACTTGTCAAAGCTCATTAGTACTGGTCATAGTTCGGTCAGTGATCTTGCTGCAAGCAAAGGTATTCTCCTTTGCTTAGAATCTATGGGAAATATTATTAGCCAGAATTAGAAAGTCCTTGGAAACATTTCAAAAGGAAATCTTGAAGGGTGTTTTTGGAAAATTTATCTGGTACCGAGTTAGCATAAGAGGCGTGTAAACTTTATTGTCCAGTCAGTTATGGTTATGGTTAACATAGAATGTGCAGTCACATCTCTGGAAGAGTAGAAGAAAAAGAGAGTGTCTCTCTCTTGTGGTGAGTGGTGCATTAATAATATGAGTAACTACACTTGTTTCAAAAATGCTCCCATTGACTGACTCATCGATACAAGCAAGGTAATCTCTTTGTTTAGTAATTATTAGTTCTAAGCTAAGTTTCAAAATGAAATAAATCATGGCATAAGGATGATTCTCTAAAGTTTAGTGAGATAGAAGATAAGGTGGATAAGAATTCTAATTCAGAGTAGGTTGAACTCAAAAGGATTTTTTAAGTTAGAAACCAAGGTATCCATGTCAATGGTCTATCTCGTATAACTATTTAAAAGTAAGGAGTGCTGAAGGTCATCTGCAAGGGGAGTAAAAGTTTCAAAGTGTGTTGGTCTTGCAATTGTTTAAGGGTTTGTCATGCTTGTGTGATGTTGTTGTGTTTTCTAGTGTGCAGAGATGTCAAACTAGATGTTCTGACATTCTGTTTATGTGTGAAATTGGATAACTCATGTGTGTTGTTCTAAGGATATGAGTCTCAGATATGTGAACTTGGATAGCTTATGTAGGTCGTTTGGGTTTTCCTCAATTTTAGTCTGGTGATTTTTTGGGCTGGTTTTCTTATGCTTCAGGAAAACTTTATTCTTCCACTTGGGGTGGAGAATTAGTTCTCTGTGCCTAGAAGTGGTTATGTGTGACAGGGGGAGTAATAAGTCTGTCTATTTTTAACTGCTTCTATATGTAGTGTGTGTTTTCCGCTGTTTTGTACATTTACTCCAGTTTTTGTCAAGATTTTGGCTAAAAAGGGGAAGTAAAATGTTGATGTGCTTTGTGTCCTAATGTTACATCACATGTGTTGACATGTTGATTTAGCATTGTGGTAGGATTTTCTGCTACTGCTAGGGGAGAGTAGATATTATGGTTGCTCATGCAACTATTAAGAGAAGACATGATAGTATGTCATTCTAATTAAACTGAAGGATGTTGATGATGTTGTTGTTGCTGCTCTGATGAGATGTGTGCGAAGATGCCAAACAAAGTTTATCTGACATTTTGCATGATGAAGAATAATCTCTTGGATTTTTGTACTAAGATTGTTTTAGCCAAAATTTTCCAAAGGGGATATTGTTAGTACCATGGTTTTGCAATTGGATAAATTTTGGCAAAACATGGTTTGTCATAACAGGATGTGTTGTTATGTGTTTTTCAACCAGATGTCGAAGACAATGTAGGTGTTTAGGTATTGGCTTGCATTTTTGGTAAATCCCAAGTGTATGTGTGAATGTCATGACTGATGTCATAACATTCTAGTTCAGTTTGTACTGACTCATTAGGTACCTTTGCAGAAAAATATTGTAATTGAAGAACTGATGTTTATAAGTGTGTATCTGAGCATTTTGCAAAATGATCACATTTTGCTAAATCAGTAGACAGGTTTTCTCAGATGTCATAACAGATGTTATGACATCCTGTTCTGAACTAACAGGTATGCAGGATGGATAAGTCTGAGTTTTTTCAGGAAATAACTCAGTCTTTCCTGAACAGAATCCTGCGTTTTCTGAGGGGTAACCTAGCTCAACCCTAACCTGGTTAATAAAGTCCTGTGACCTGGTCTTTAGGTCAAACGGAATTAACCCTAGGTTTTTGTGGAAACCCTAACTGAAGTTGCAACTGCTATATATTCAACAGAGCTGCTGTTTTTCAAGCATCCCTCTTGATTGATCAGAAGATCATTTTGTAATCTGAATAGATTTGAATATTGTACTCCAAGCAATTATCATTGTGATAAGTGCCTTGGAATAGGTTTCTAATTGTAAGGGTTGTGTAGCACTCAAAGCTTTGAAGCAAGAGTGTTTGAATGTTCCTTGACTAAAGCTGTGAAGCAGAGTCAAGTTAGTTGTGTGCATCACTCAAAGCTGTGAAGCACGAGTGATTGTATTGCTTGATTAAAAGCTGTGAAGCTTAATCAAGTGTTTGTTTATGAAGAGTGTCTTCATCAATTCTTAAGTCAAATTGGTTTATGTATCACTGCTGTGATTGAGGGGGAGTGAGTAGGAACTCAGGTTTAAGTTGTACTTAGATTGGAATTGCATTGGGTAGGTCTTAAGTGAAGGAGATAAACTGGTTGGTTTATTCCTGAATTAAAATCTCTTATAGTGGATTTCCTCCCTGGCTTGGTAGCCCCCAGAGTAGGTGTTGTTGCACACTGAACTGGGTAAATAATTGACTGTGTTCTTTATTGCTTTTGTATTTACTGTCATATAGTAAGTCAGATACGGTGTCATAACATTGAACGTGACATTGAGTATCTGCAGCCAGAATTTCAATTGGCATCAGAGCAGGCACCCTGCCTGTATTATTGGGTGAGATCTAGGTATATCATTTTCTGGCACTATGGACAAAGAAGGAGTTTTTGGAAATATACCACCCATTCTGGATGGAACTAATTATGACTACTGGAAACCTCGTATGATTGCCTTCCTAAAATCTCTGGACAAAAAGGCTTGGAGAGCTGCTGACAAAGGATGGATTCATCCCACCATAACTGAGATAGATGGGACAACCAGTCTGAAGCCTGAGGAAGATTGGAGTAAAGAAGAAGATGAGTTAGCTCTGGGAAATTCAAAAGCTTTAAATGCCTTGTTCAATGGAATTGATAGAAACATTTTCAGACTAGTACATCAATATGAACTGGCCAAGGAAGTTTGGGACACTCTCAGAACTACTCATGAGGGCACTTCCAAAGTAAAAATGTCAAGGCTTCAGATGTTGACCACCAAGTTTGAGAATCTAAAAATGATGGAAGATGAAACCATTCATGAGTTTCACATGAACATCTTGGAGATTGCCAACACCTCAGGAGCACTGGGAGAAAAGATGTCAGAAGAAAAACTGGTGAGGAAGATTCTCAGATCCTTGCCTAAAAGATTTGCAATGAAGGTAACTGCCATAGAGGAAGCCCAGGACATTAGCAAGTTGAAAGTGGATGAACTTATTGGGTCTCTTCAGACTTTTGAGATGGGAATCACTGATAATGGTGTCAAGAAGAACAAGAGCATAGCACTTATGTCCAACACTGATGTTGAAGAAAACATTTCAGAAGCTGTAGCCATGCTTGGAAGACAGTTCAACAAACTCATCAAAAGAATAGATCCAAAGTCAAGGTCAAATGTTCATAACATTCCCTCTAACATTGACAGTTCCAGCAGAAGACCAAGGTCAGAAGAGAAGGGAATTCAAGGCAGAGGAATTCAATGCCATGGTTGTGAAGGATATGGGCATATTCGAGCTGAATGTCCTACCTTTCTTAAGAAACAAAGAGGAATGACAGTTACTTGGTCTGACTGTGATTCAGAAAGTAATTCTGAAGAAGAGACTGCCAAACGAGTTACTGCTTTAACTGGTGTTTGTACCTCTGAAAGTGACATCAGTGACGAAGAAGTAACTTTTGAAGAACTGGCTGACACTTACAAGGAATTGTGTATCAGAAGTACTAAAGTATGTGTGCAGAATGAGAAACAATCAAAACTCATCATAAAGATGGAGGCTGAAAAAAGGGCAAACCTTGAAACTATAAGTCATCTAGAAGGAGAAGTTCAATTGCTGAACTCACAACTGAATCAAATGACCAAATCTGTCAAGATGTTGACAAATAGAACATACAAATTGGAAGAGATTCTTCAGGTTGGACAAAATGTGGGAAATAAATCTGGACTAGGATTTATGGAAGCAACGAAATCTGGTTCTGGTAAGCAAATGTCAAAACAGATGTCTCAACAAAACTCTCGACATCAGGAACAGAGACATATGAGGAAAAGGTACCAAAGATGGAAATGTCATCATTGTGGTAGATATGGCCACATAAAGCCCTTCTGCTTCAGATTACATGGATACCCTAATCAGAACTCAGGTGTCAAACCTAAGTCTAAAAAGGTACCACATGCTCCTCAATGGAAGAAAAAGGCTACTGCACTGATAGCTCACACTTCCCTGAGGGTCTCTGCAAAGGAAGACTGGTACTTTGACAGTGGATGTTCCAGACATATGACTGGAATCAAGAACCTCCTCAATAATGTTAAGCCTCACACCACCAGTTTTGTGACCTTTGGAGATGGGGCTAAAGGTGAAATCAAAGGAGTCGGTGATTTGGACTGCCCTGGAGTTCCAAGTCTGAATGAAGTACTGCTGGTGAAAGGGCTGACCGCTAATCTCATTAGTATCAGTCAACTGTGTGATCTAGGATTCAAGGTCAATTTCTCAAAGTCTGAATGCCTTGTAATCAATGACAAACAAGAGATAGTAATGAAAGGAGTCAGATCCAAAGACAACTGTTACTTGTGGGAGGCTGAGAACACTAATTTCTCATCTGTGTGTTCCATTGCAAAAGAAGAAAAAGAGGTGAAACTGTGGCACCAAAAACTTGGCCATCTTCATCTAAGGGGTATGAAGAGGATTATCTCCTTGGAGGCAGTCAGAGGGATTCCAAAACTGCAAATTGATGAAGGAAGAGTTTGTGGTGAATGTCAGGTTGGTAAGCAGACTAGGATGTCACATCCAAAGTCAAGAAATCTGACCACCTCTAAGGTTCTAGAACTCCTCCATATGGATCTGATGGGACCAATGCAAGTAGAGAGTCTTGGTGGTAAAAGATATGCCTATGTGGTTGTGGATGATTTTTCCAGATTCACCTGGATTAATTTCATTAGGGAAAAATCAGATGCATTTGAAGTTTTTAGAGAACTGTGCAAGAGAATTCAAAGAGAGAAGGAAGCATGTATTGTCAGAATCAGAAGTGATCATGGCAAGGAATTTGAAAACAGCAAGTTTGATGACTTCTGTTCTTCAGAAGGAATCAGTCATGAGTTTTCTTCTCCTATAACACCTCAGCAAAATGGAGTTGTGAAAAGAAAAAACAGGACCATACAAGAATCTGCCAGAGCAATGTTACATGCCAAAAGACTTCCTATGTATTTTTGGGCTGAAGCTATGAATACAGCTTGCTATGTTCATAACAGGGTCACCGTGAGAAAGGGAACCTCATCCACCATATATGAACTCTGGAAAGGAAGAAAACCAACTGTGAAGTACTTCCATGTGTTTGGCAGCAAATGCTATATTCTGACTGATCGTGAACAAAGAAGAAAACTGGACCCCAAAAGTGATGAAGGCATATTTCTAGGATACTCCTCAAACAGCAGAGCTTATAGAGTATTCAACTCCAGAACCAAAACCATGATGGAATCAATAAATGTTATAATTGATGACTATCATGAAGAAATAGATGTTCCTTGTACTGTTGAGACATTCTTTGAGACTTCAACCCAACAGGATGACCTACCCAACTCCACCACAACAGAATCTGAATCAAAGGAAGCTAGCAAGATTCCTTCCATCAGAATTCAAAAGGATCATCCAAAAGAGCTCATCATAGGAGATCCCAATAGTGGAGTCATCACAAGATCTAGAGAAATCATCTCAAATTCTTGTTTTGTGTCCAAAATGGAACCAAGAAATGTCAAGGAAGCCTTAGCTGATGAATATTGGATTGGTGCAATGCAAGATGAACTGAACCAATTCAAGCAACATGAAGTTTGGGAACTGGTTCCTAGACCTGAAGGAACTAACATCATTGGGACAAAATGGATATTCAAGAACAAGTCAGATGCTGAAGGAGTTGTCACCAGAAATAAGGCAAGACTTGTTGCTCAAGGATACACCCAGGTTGAAGGGGTTGATTTTGATGAAACCTTTGCACCTATAGCCAGGTTGGAATCAATCAGACTCTTGTTGTCAATTGCTTGTCTTCTGAAGTTCAAGTTATTTCATATGGATGTGAAAAGTGCCTTTCTAAATGGGTACTTAAATGAGGAAGCTTATGTGGAACAACCTAAAGGTTTTGTGGATCCAACCCATCCTGATCATGTCTACAAATTGAGAAAAGCTCTATATGGCCTGAAACAAGCTCCTAGAGCATGGTATGACAGGTTAACAAAGTTTCTCTCAGACAAAGGCTACAGAAAAGGAGGCTTGGACAAAACTCTCTTTGTCAAAACTGAAGGAGGGAAGTTGATGGTTGCCCAAATATATGTTGATGACATAGTGTTTGGAGGAATGTCAGAACATATGGTTAAACACTTTGCTGACCAGATGCATGCTGAATTTGAAATGAGTCTCATGGGAGAACTAACTTATTTTCTTGGACTACAAGTCTCACAGATGGAGGACTCAATCTTCTTATCTCAAAGCAAGTATGCTAAGAATATTGTAAAGAAGTTTGGTATGGAGAATGCAAGTCACAAAAGGACTCCTGCTCCTACTCATCTAAAGCTTTCCAAAGATTCAAGTGGGGTTAAGGTGGATCAAAGTCTGTACAGAAGCATGATAGGAAGCTTGTTGTACTTAACTTCCAGCAGACCTGATATTGCCTTTGCAGTTGGAGTTTGTGCTAGATACCAAGCTGATCCCAAAGTCAGTCATATCAATCAAGTGAAGAGAATTTTGAAGTATGTAAGTGCTACTTACAACTATGGATTGATGTATACTCATGGCTGTGAACCAGCTCTGACTGGCTACTGTGATGCTGATTGGGCTGGTAGTGCTGATGATAGAAAAAGCACCTCTGGAGGATGTTTCTTCTTGGGAAGTAATCTGGTTTCCTGGTTCAGCAAGAAACAGAATTGTGTGTCTCTTTCCACTGCTGAAGCTGAATACATTGCAGCTGGTAGTAGCTGCTCTCAAATGATATGGATGAAACAGATGCTCACTGAGTATAATGTCACACAAGATGTTATGACATTGTACTGTGACAATCTGAGTACAATCAACATATCCAAGAATCCCATTCAGCATAGCAGGACCAAACATATTGACATACGACATCACTTTATCAGAGACCTTGTAGAAGAGAAGACAATCAAATTGGAACATGTTGCCACTGAGCTACAGCTGGCTGACATTTTTACCAAGGCTCTGGATACAAATCAATTTGAAAACTTAAGGGGTAAGCTGGGTATTTTCCAACATGAGGAATTGTAGCAATTAATTTTGCTTAAAACAAGGATCAAAGGACTTATGCCTGTTCTGATTGGTTTAAAATTGTATTTTCTCATTTCCTACAATTCTTTTAAGAAGTTGAATAGACACTCCCTTGCTTCCCTCCTCACTCGTCTCCTCATCAAAACCCAGTCTCTCAATCAGAAATTTCTCCTCAGTTGCTGTTGGTCCTCTAAAACTGTCAAAATGTCTCAAACACCATCATCATCCAATACGACTATTTCAACCTCTTCCTCTGATCAAGATTCTGGGACAATCTCTTCTTGTCTGGACTCTGACGTTCTGGAGATCTCTTCTCGTAGAAAAGTGGGAACTAACTCCACCAAGGTCAAAGAGTTGAGAACAAGACATGCAGGAAATCCCCAAGCTTCTGCCTCTGGTAATCCATATCATCCTTCTTCTTCAGTTCCCCCTGAAATTGCAAATAGGGAAGGGACAACCTATGTTAATCAAGCAATAGCAAAAATTGTTTCAAGAATTCTGAACGAGAACCACTCAGTTCCTAGCATTTCTGTTCCTCTGAACCAAGAAAGCTCAAATGCTGAAACAAATCCGAATGTCTCTAAGAATGTTGAGACATCAAACAAAGAGAAAAATGCTGACATTGCTCACAAGAAAAGTGTAGGTGTTTAGGTATTGGCTTGCATTTTTGGTAAATCCCAAGTGTATGTGTGAATGTCATGACTGATGTCATAACATTCTAGTTCAGTTTGTACTGACTCATTAGGTACCTTTGCAGAAAAATATTGTAATTCAAGTACTGATGTTTATAAGTGTGTATCTGAGCATTTTGCAAAATGATCACATTTTGCTAAATCAGTAGACAGGTTTTCTCAGATGTCATAACAGATGTTATGACATCCTGTTCTGAACTAACAGGTTTGCAGGTTGGATAAGTCTGAGTTTTTTCAGGAAATAACTCAGTCTTTCCTGAACAGAATCCTGCATTTTCTGAGGGGTAACCTAGCTCAACCCTAACCTGGTTAATAAAGTCCTGTGACCTGGTCTTTAGGTCAAACGGAATTAACCCTAGGTTTTTGTGGAAACCCTAACTGAAGTTGCAGCTGCTATATATTCAACAGAGCTGCTGTTTTTCAAGGAATCCTTGATTATTTTGTTAGAAGATCATTTGTAAGCCTCACACAATGTAACATTGGGGGTGTTTTGTTAGGTAAACCTGTCGGTCTGTGGCAAGGTTACCATGTGTGTAACTCGATACCTGTAGATAAGGGTTTGAGTGTTCTTGGACGAAGCTATGAAGCAAGTCTAAGTATTTCTGCATTACTTCATATTCATTGTAATGTAGGAAACCAAGTGGGAGGGCTCTACTTCTTGAGTAGGAGTAAGACTTCTGTTGCTGCGGCAATAGGAATGGAAACTGGTAGGTTTCTATCTAGGAGTTCCTAGGTATAGGTTGCACTGGGTAAATGATTAAGTGAAGGATGGGAACTTGTGAAGTTTAGTCCTGAATTAGTATTGCTGATAGTGGATCTTCTTCCTGGCTTGGTATGCCCCCAGAGTAGGTGTGTTTCACCGAACTGGGTCAACAACTGATTTGTGTTTTTACCTTCAGCATTTTAGAATTCTGTCTGTTATATATCAAGGTAAAACTGTAATGTTGTAACAGATGATGTCTCAGAACATGTTAAGACATCATGCTGATATCTGTGCAGGAGAAACAGAACTGTGAAGGTTGTTTGCTCTCTGCTGATCATGTGCAACAGATGAACAGAACTAGGTACATCGGTGTTCTATCCTTTGCACCTTCAAAGTATATCTGGCACAGCTTGGATAAACTGTGCTTCTGTTATTCCTTAGTACTGAATCACGAAAAATTGGGTATCTACCTTGCAGTGTATTTATTATGTCATATCAGATGTCTAGACATTGAGTATAACATCTGAAGACTGGCATACACCAGAATTTCAATTGGTATCAGAGCAGGCATCCTGTTCTGTTTCTGGATGAGATCCATGGGTGATACTTTCTGGTATCTGCAAGGTCAATCTTAGTACTGGAGATTGTAACCTGGAAAGGTTTGTTATTTCCCTGAATGGTCCCTTAAAGTGGGAGGATGGACTATTCATGACAGGAACTGTGTGTACCTGTCTTTGGTGATTGGCATTTGGCCTGGTTGTGTGGTAGCTGCTCTAGGTTTGATTTATTTTCAAACCTAGGATTTGTGTACGCATAAAGTGTGTGTGCAAAGATTGAGTTGTATTATGTTCTTCCGCTGGGCAAAACTCAAGCTCTGATGTGTTTCCCCTCTTGTGGATTGAAGGCTACTGTATTCAAGAATTCAACATAAGCTATTGAAGATGTCACAGATACTTGAGTCCTCTCAAGTCCACTCATGAAGACGTTCTTCGTTCAGGATGGTAAGAATCACATAATCACGGATTAGTGTTATACGAAGACCTTGAATAATTTCAAGGAGGGCCTTGTTCCAAGGTGATGAAACTGATGTTCTATGGAACAAGTATGCAGCTACTAGTTGAAGAGCATATGTTTTGGGTGTCAAACAAAGGGATACTTTTGTTTGGAACCTACTCCTGACCTGGAAGAGGAGACATCTGTGTGTGCAAAGTTGACAATGGTAGAGTCAACTATGTCTGTGTGCTCCCAAAGGTTACTTTTAGGAGTCAGAACTCTAGAAGTGAAGCTGGTTGAGATGTGATATTGATCAGGGCTGAGCAGTTGTTCCCTGGAGTACTATGGTGTGAAGAAAGACAAGCTCATTGGTTAATAAAAGTTAATAATGGTGCAGCATTATTGCTCTTTCATAGAAGAAGATTGGGATCATGAATCTTGTCATTTAAACATCATGATTAAAAGTGGAAGATCTTCCAAGATGTGAGAATTTGAAGACTCAGAATTTGGTTAAGGTGGTATGTTCTGGCAATACATATCTGCTGATGATTGGTGTTGTTGTCTTCTCTGAAGTACTTAAGGTCAGCTGAAGTCTGATTGGTGTGATTGGAGTATGAACAGGTATAACTCTTGGAGTTACTTGAATCTGGTAGGGATGTCATATGTCATGTCGAGACATTTGTGTACAATGCATGGATATTTTGTGTGGAGCTTCCATGATTGGTAGTTTGAGGGGGAGATTTGGTTAACCTCCTCACATTAGTTCAGCCTGGTGTTTAGCTGACAGTTGACCTATGTCACATGGGTTCTGGGTGCTGTGTGACATATTTGCAAGGAAGGATTCATCTCTCTCATTCCTAAGGATGAATCTGATCTGGTAGGAGTTTCAAATCTGTTAAGGTGAGTAGAGTTTGTTCAGAGAACCTAGATATCTCAACTCTTTGGTCTCTCAAAGAAAGTGCTTGCAAGAAGAAGATATTAACACACGAAGAGTATGTCAAAGTATTCAAATGGTGAAAGTATCTTACAGGATAATGGGAAGGATTTATGATCAATTGCTATTCGTGACAAGTACAAGTACTTAATTGATTATCTTTGGAGTTCAAGATAACTGATGTTCTTAAAGATGTGGGAACATTCCTTCTTCTAGACCTTGTGAAGAATCACAAGAAGAGTGATGCTTTAGTGACAGCAAAATCATTTGATCCTTGAAAAGGTTCCCTGGAAATGTGTTCAGACTCGAAGCTACAAGAAGAAGAAGACATCATAATCTTGATGATGGTTACTTGGATCAGTCTGGTTCTGATCTAGGTAAGGAAGTAAATTAGAGAAGGAGCTGAATTCAACAACTAGATGTTATAACATAATGTTGTGACATTTGGTTCAACATCAGATTCTTGGTTGGTGAAGTGGCACATCAACTTAAGATAGGATGATCTACAAAGCTGAAGGTTGGATACTTCAAAAGGATCGTCTCTTTGCAGCTCTTTGGAGTTGTTGGGTGGAGAAGATGTTACATGTTCCTGTCTTAGTGTATCTAAGCCTTTTGTGATAACTTGTAGCTTGAAGTTCAAATTTCAATTAGGAAGATCAGAATATCTTTGGGAGAAGTCTGATAAACATGTGGCATCTGATTTTTTTTTATATGAGGATTCATGAAGGAGATAATCAAACAGTGGCATTTGGTCTATCTCAGCAGTGGATTCAGAGAATCAAGATAATCAACATGTGGCAGCTGATTATTATTGAGGTTAGTCTTAGACAGAGGAGGTTGCTTTTATTCATCTCTTGGAGCTTGTGGTAGAAGTTATGAGTCATCTATAGTAGATTATCTCTTGTAATGGGATGAGAATGTTGGTGTCCCTATTTGTGTGTTTGATTTTGTTCTGATCAAGCTGGTAGCGCAGTAATGTCTGAAGATTGTCAGAGGATGGTCTGAATATTGTCTGAGGATGGTCTGAAGATGTCAGAGTAATTTCTAAAGATTTTCAGAAGATGTCCTTTGTATGATGTGACTCAGAGTATGGATCTTCTGACTTGTTGTGAAGTTATGGTCAGAAGAAGGTTGACTTAGACCAAGGATGTTCTAACTTGTTCTGGTCTGAAGAAAGTTTGATTTAGAGTATGGATGCGTTCAACCAATATAGTTGAACAGAGGGTGCGCTCTTGAAGACATGAAGATGCGTCTTATGTCTTCCATTCATCAAGGGGACTTATTTTCTTTGAATCAGAAGTTGTCTTGAAGGTCCAACTGAGTATTGAATGTGACCTACTTGTTTCCATGAGGAGAAGTGATTGTCCCTAACAGGGGGAGTATTGGTTTGTACGGGAAGTCTTCATCAAACTCGTAGGATATAAAGTGTGGCACTTTATTAACTATTGGGATGATGTGTTCAAGACTGAAGAGGACTATATCTGACCGAATGTCATCACATTGTCTAATTACATTGTTCCTAATTTCCTCTAAAACTACAGACAGGAGGAAAATTGGATGAAGTGTGGATTATTATAATTTGTTATAATAAGCCCATGTGTGTACAGTTGTATGACTCAGAAGGAGTAACCATCCTCTTTGTGTAAATGGAATGGTTTCAAGCTGCTAATATGAAAATAGCAGAATGTATGACGACATAGGATTTGAGCATGTTTTCATCTGCTAAGAAAACAGGGCGTTTGTGTCTCATTATGAAGCATTTTAGTGAGCTGGAATGTTTAGGTGATAACTTGTCATCTAATAAAGGTATTATATAACTGAGGCAGAGTGTGATTTCTAGTAATTGGTGGAGTGGGGAGTAGTCCTTTAAATCAAGAAAGTTCAAATGCTGTTCCTTTAAATCCAGATGTCTCTAAGGATGTTGAGACATCAGACAAAGAAAAGAATGTTGACATTGCTCACAAGAAAAGGAAGAAACCAGAATCCTCCGAGCCTGATGACAGTGCTTAAAGGTTGGTTGCTATTTGGTGGTGTTGCTGGTTGGTGCTGATATCTGGTGGAGTTTGGAAGTGTATTCAGTTGTTTTCTGCTGCTGCTCTTATTATTTTGTTTTGGATAACTGTATAATTTTATGTACATGTATCTTTGGCCCATTTGTGGCTAAAGAGGGGGAGAATATTTTGGTACTTACTTAATTAGTACTTGACATTCTATTTTTCTGCTGTCACTTATTTCTGCTGCTATCTATCTCTGATTACTTAGGGTCTTTAGCCAAAAATCTGCCAAAGGGGGGAGTTTGTAGGTGTTTAGGTATTGGCTTGCATTTTTGGTAAATCCCAAGTGTATGTGTGAATGTCATGACTGATGTCATAACATTCTAGTTCAGTTTGTACTGACTCATTAGGTACCTTTGCAGAAAAATATTGTAATTCAAGTACTGATGTTTATAAGTGTGTATCTGAGCATTTTGCAAAATGATCACATTTTGCTAAATCAGTAGACAGGTTTTCTCAGATGTCATAACAGATGTTATGACATCCTGTTCTGAACTAACAGGTTTGCAGGTTGGATAAGTCTGAGTTTTTTCAGGAAATAACTCAGTCTTTCCTGAACAGAATCCTGCGTTTTCTGAGGGGTAACCTAGCTCAACCCTAACCTGGTTAATAAAGTCCTGTGATCTGGTCTTTAGGTCAAACGGAATTAACCCTAGGTTTTTGTGGAAACCCTAACTGAAGTTGCAGCTGCTATATATTCAACAGAGCTGCTGTTTTTCAAGGAATCCTTGATTATTTTGTTAGAAGATCATTTGTAAGCCTCACACAATGTAACATTGGGGGTGTTTTGTTAGGTAAACCTGTCGGTCTGTGGCAAGGTTACCATGTGTGTAACTCGATACCTGTAGGTAAGGGTTTGAGTGTTCTTGGACGAAGCTATGAAGCAAGTCTAAGTATTTCTGCATTACTTCATATTCATTGTAATGTAGGAAACCAAGTGGGAGGGCTCTACTTCTTGAGTAGGAGTAAGACTTCTGTTGCTGCGGCAATAGGAATGGAAACTGGTAGGTTTCTATCTAGGAGTTCCTAGGTATAGGTTGCACTGGGTAAATGATTAAGTGAAGGATGGGAACTTGTGAAGTTTAGTCCTGAATTAGTATTGCTGATAGTGGATCTTCTTCCTGGCTTGGTATTTCCCCAGAGTAGGTGTGTTTCACCGAACTGGGTCAACAACTGATTTGTGTTTTTACCTTCAGCATTTTAGAATTCTGTCTGTTATATATCAAGGTAAAACTGTAATGTTGTAACAGATGATGTCTCAGAACATGTTAAGACATCATGCTGATATCTGTGCAGGAGAAACAGAACTGTGAAGGTTGTTTGCTCTCTGCTGATCATGTGCAACAGATGAACAGAACTAGGTACATCGGTGTTCTATCCTTTGCACCTTCAAAGTATATCTGGCACATCTTGGATAAACTGTGCTTCTGTTATTCCTTAGTACTGAATCACGAAAAATTGGGTATCTACCTTGCAGTGTATTTATTATGTCATATCAGATGTCTAGACATTGAGTATAACATCTGAAGACTGGCATACACCAGAATTTCAAAAAGAAAGAAGCCTGAATCCTCTGGATCTGATGACAGTGCTTGAAGGTTGATTGCTGTTTGGTGGTGCTGCTGGTTGGTGCTGATATCTGGTGGAGTTTGGAAGTTGTTTTCTGCTGCTGCTCTTATTATTTTGTTTTGGATAAACTGTATAATTTTATGAACATGTTTCTTTGGCCCATTTGTGGCTAAAGAGGGGGAGAATATTTTGGTACTTACTTAATTAGTACTTGACATTCTATTTTTCTGCTGTCACTTATTTCTGCTGCTATCTATCTCTGATTGTTTAGGGTCTTTAGCCAAAAATCTGCCAAAGGGGGGGTTTGTAGGTGTTTAGGTATTGGCTTGCATTTTTGGTAAATCCCAAGTGTATGTGTGAATGTCATGACTGATGTCATAACATTCTAGTTCAGTTTGTACTGACTCATTAGGTACCTTTGCAGAAAAATATTGTAATTGAAGAACTGATGTTTATAAGTGTGTATCTGAGCATTTTGCAAAATGATCACATTTTGCTAAATCAGTAGACAGGTTTTCTCAGATGTCATAACAGATGTTATGACATCTTGTTCTGAACTAACAGGTATGCAGGATGGATAAGTCTGAGTTTTTTCAGGAAATAACTCAGTCTTTCCTGAACAGAATCCTGCGTTTTCTGAGGGGTAACCTAGCTCAACCCTAACCTGGTTAATAAAGTCCTGTGACCTGGTCTTTAGGTCAAACGGAATTAACCCTAGGTTTTTGTGGAAACCCTAACTGAAGTTGCAGCAGCTATATATTCAACAGAGCTGCTGTTTTTCAAGCATCCCTCTTGATTGATCAGAAGATCATTTTGTAATCTGAATAGATTTGAATATTGTACTCCAAGCAATTATCATTGTGATAAGTGCCTTGGAATAGGTTTCTAATTGTAAGGGTTGTGTAGCACTCAAAGCTTTGAAGCAAGAGTGTTTGAATGTTCCTTGACTAAAGCTGTGAAGCAGAGTCAAGTTATTTGTGTGCATCACTCAAAGCTGTGAAGCACGAGTGATTGTATTGCTTGATTAAAAAGCTGTGAAGCTTAATCAAGTGTTTGTTTATGAAGAGTGTCTTCATCAATTCTTAAGTCAAATTGGTTTATGTATCACTGCTGTGATTGAGGGGGAGTGAGTAGGAACTCAGGTTTAAGTTGTACTTAGATTGGAATTGCATTGGGTAGGTCTTAAGTGAAGGAGATAAACTGGTTGGTTTATTCCTGAATTAAAATCTCTTATAGTGGATTTCCTCCCTGGCTTGGTAGCCCCCAGAGTAGGTGTTGTTGCACACTGAACTGGGTAAACAATTGACTGTGTTCTTTATTGCTTTTGTATTTACTGTCATATAGTAAGTCAGATACGGTGTCATAACATTGAACGTGACATTGAGTATCTGCAGCCATAATTTCAGACAATGTCATGACATCTTGGTCGGATGCAGCATGCTCTGCTGTTTGATATTTCTTGACAAGTTTTGATTTGATTTTGTGAGATTCCTTTTGGATATATCTCATTTATTTTTGTAGGTCAAGAATATGCAATCTTGAACAAGTGAATCAAATCTCCAGTGAAATTAAAAGTTTCTAAATCTAGTTGTTGAGCTAATTTAGGATACTTGAAGATTTGTTCCAAGATTTAAGGAGATATTCTCTGCAACAATCAACACATGGATTAAGGAATAATTGAGCACAAACTTTGAAGCCCATGGACAACTGAAGGATTATAAAAGGAATACCAAGACCTAGGGCAAAATAGTTTTAAATTTTTTGTAAAATAAGGGTTTTGGTTTAAGAGACCCTCATGTTTGTTGTGGTGTATGTCACCCTTGTATCTTTTGATACTTGTAGTATATGTAGTGTTCTCACTCATAATTCTTTAGGTAATAGTTAAGTATGGTTCTCCTCTCAGGTTTTAAGCTAAGATTTGAGTATTTTTCTTGGTGGAAGATTTTAAGCAACCCAAGTATTGTTCATAGTTAAGGGTCCCTAGGAATCACTACCGCTTCGTGTTTTTACAGGTTGAATAACGAGCTCACCGGAGAAGACGATCGGAGCTAGGGCTTCGGTGCTTCTCTGGTCTAGTTATTTGATTTTATAATATATTTAATTGTTGTCACTGAATGATCGGATGAAACAACCACCCCAGTGGAAAGCGCGCGCATGATAAGGCATTTGTGTACCAAGGCGTGGGTTCGATCCTGCCTTTTGGAATTTTGTTTTTCATAATTTTCCAATTCTTGCAGGTTTAATACGTAGCACCCAGATTCTATTACCCTAACACAAGCGCGCGCCTGGCGCAGTGGCAAGGCAGGAAGTGGTAAAGGCTAAGGGCGTGGGTTTAACACCCACCCCTGCCATTTTTGCTTTATTTTGTTTCCAACTCGCTTTTCTTCTTTTCCTTATTTTCTCCCCTTAACCCTATTTTCACTTAACCATAAAAACAACAAAGCCCCTTTTTTAAACCCTAAAAACAATTAGGTTTAGGTTTTTTATCATTAACCTTTTAATTAATTTAATTAGTTACAAAGAGTTTCTAGGGCAGAAATGATACAAGGATTGGTAGTACTCTAAAAAATATGAGCTTTGAAAATATTTATACACTTTTTATTCTGCAAATTTTCCCGACGACTTAAAGCTTCTCTCGGTGAAATATCACTTTTTTTTAGCTTAGCCAGCGCACAACACTTAAACCTCCCTTGGAAAAATATCTATCCTTACCTGACAAACCTATGTCTCGCCTGGAGAATTCCACGCTTCAATCTTGCTCGGCGACCAAGTCAACTTTTGCCGATGGAAAGTTACTATAATGCTTCTATTTTTGTCTCGTCCTTTCGACACTCTGAACTCGTCTAATGAGCTCACTTCTACCTTGCTTCTATATCTCCCAGCGACCATGCACATATTTCATCTCTTTGATTTTCTTCTTCTTCTTTACTTTGCCTTCTCCATTGGTGTCTTGCAAGGCTTTTCTACGCACTTAACACACAAATAAAAAATAACACAAATATATACATAAAAGCTACATTCAAGAAAACATGGGGAAATAATTGATCAAAAACATACAATGGAGCTTTAAAATGCCAAGTTTTCACGTGAAATCTTAATCTTAAGTAGCACCTATCATGTCCCTGGAACATCACCATCACCGGGTGATATAATAAGTTCTTGTAATTCAAAATAGTATTGTGTCTGCATTGACGCATTACCGTAAATAAGTTTCTGACCCATGTCAATGCAGTTTTGTTGTGTCGATGGGGTTATTGGTAACCGGCATGGTCGATTGAAGGGTGATATTTGTGTGAATGATTCATTGGAGAAAGGATGAAATGGTTGTTGTTGTGTTTGGTAGTTATATGTTTGTTGCATATTTTGGTGTTGTGATGTTTGTGTCTTTTCTCTATGGTATAAGGAAGTGTTGGTGTTAAACTTTCCTTGGTTGTTTTGGCTATGATAGTATGATGTGTTGAGGGCATATGATTGTTGGGCGTTAAATGATGTGTTTTGGCCATGTTGTTGGTGGTTGTTGTACCCCAAAATTTGCCCTCCCATATTTCTCAAAATATTCCAAGAAAAATTCACAAGTCCAACCCGGCGCGTCATATTCAGGTATTCTTTCGCCAAGATATCTCTGATAACATATTCTCAAATTCAGGTTCGGCTCAAGAGATAATTCTTTAAAGAAGGTATCCGAATGTGTGAGTTTTCTTGAAGAAATATAGTGAAAAAGTGTGCTGAAAGTGCAGTTTTTACGCGCTAAAAAATTCATAACTTGAAGATAGTGACTCGTTTTGAACCCGTTCCGGTGGCCAAAATTCCGTCTCGACATTATCTACGTTTTCATCTCTCACGGCTGGAAGCCAATTTCGATCAGAAGATCTTCAAAAATGTGGATTTATCAGGTATTTTCGTGCAAAAAATTTGTGACAGAAGTTTATTTGCGTCATGTTCAAAAAATCATAACTTGGTCGATTTTCATCGTATCGAGGTGGTTCCAGTGCCAAAATTTCACAAATTGAGTTGGCTACATTTTCACAGAAGGTATTGAGTTCAAACGGTATTCAAAAGACCTTCGTTTTTTGCTCAGAGTGCGTAACACGCTGAAAATCCTGAATGCTGAATATTATTTCATCTGGGCCGAAACTTCGAAAATTCATAACTCGGTCAATTTTTATTGGATTGGACTCATATTTTTACACAAGGTCACTGACTCATAGATCTACAACTTTGCTTCAAAAGTCGAGACCAAATTATGCACCGATCAATACCAGTTTTTTATTGAAGAACGTGTCAGAGCCGACACTGGAGCCCAAAATAAGTTTGTCTGAGCTGAAACTTCAAAAATTCATAACTAATTCACCGTTTATCCGATTAAGTCGATTTTCGGACAGGAGTTAGTTCTCGATGTCGGCTACATTTTGTTTTCACATTTCAACTTCAAAAAATGCACTTAAGTCCCTGCGATTTAGCCTGGAAAGTGACGAATTCAAGTGAATATTGGAGGCCCAATTGCACATTCAAAGCCCATTTTCTTTGCCCTAATTTCCACTATATAATCACCTTCTTGTCACACAAAAAAGGGGAGAAAAAAAGAAGGAGAAAAAGGGAGAAAAAAAGAAGGAGAAAAAGAGAGAAAAAAAGAAGGAGAAAAAGGGAGAAAAAAAGAAGGAGAAAAAGAGAGAAAAAAAGAAGGAGAAAAAGGAAGAAAAAAAGAAAAAAGAGGAGAAAAGAAGAGAGAAAAAAACCTTGTCACAACGCTGTCAGAATATCAAATTCTCTCAAGAACCCTAAAAACCTTGAAATCCTTATTACAAATCCCTCTCTCACTACAAACAAGCCATCTCAGTTACAAACCAACATCTTATTACTTCTTCAGTAAGGATAAGGCTGGCTTGATCTCCATGATCCAAAGGGCATAAAAGCATTCATGTCACTACTTTTCCAGTAAGGGTAAGGTTGATTTGATCTCCATGATCAAAAGGGTATAATCTTTCATACATGCCATATTGTGCCTAAACATTAAATTTCTTCATATATTGGTTTTATTTGCATTTTATGATTTTATTTGATGTATTTGTGAGATTCAACACTGCAGATTTAGACAGGATCCCAGGCAGGTTCATTAAGGAACGTTGAGGCCAAAAGCCAAATGGCCAAAAGCCAAAAGCCAAATGGCCAAAACAGAACATTTTACACATGACCCCAATACGTGGCGAGACAGACATCCTGAGAAGATTAAGGAACGTTGAGGCCAGAACACAAATAGCCAAAAGCCAAAAGCCAAATGGCCAAAGTAGAACAACTTAGGCATGAAACTCAATCTAATGGCCAAAGAATGCAGACTACGGTACTCAAGAGTCAATACTTCAAAAAACCTCCCCTTGGGCCAGACACCCCTATGGTTTGCTCAATTTTTAATTTTTATTTGTTTTTCCTTTTTATTCTTTTAATTGTTTTTTAATTGTTTTCTTTTAATTCCATAAAATAATTTTCACAATAAATATAAAATACAGAAAAATCAAAAAAATGTTTATTTTATTAATATTAATTTTACTATTATTATTTTTGTAAATAAACTTTAAACAATTAATTAGATTAATTTAGGTTTCAAAACTTTAATATTTTTCTCAATAAATTAAAATATGTAGAAATTAGGTTTTTTAACTTTTTATCACTTTTCTTAATAAATAATTTTTTCTTATTATCATTATTATTAATTACTAATTTATTTTGTAAATAAACATGTACATTAAATATTTAGTAAATTAGGTTAAACTTTAATATTTTTCATTAATAATTAAAAACAACTTAGAATTAGGATTTCTCTTGAATTTTAATTTTCTTTATTTCATAAATACAAAAAAACTAAAAAACATTTCTTTCCTTTTATTAAATAATTAATTAGCTTTTTAATTTCATTTAATTTCTTTAAAGGGTCCAACGCCCTCGAACGTTCTATTTTTATTTCTTTCGCACATTTATTTTCTTTCAAATATTATGTAATTGCTCAAGCCATGTAACTTGTAACAATTTTATTTCTCGCACTTTTATTCGCTTTATTTATTTTTTCAGTCAAATCGGGTCCGGTTTAATTTTGGCGATGTGGACCCGCGCCATTTGTAATAGCCTTAGATTTATTTTCCCGTAAACTTTATAACTGTTAAAAAGCATGCAAGAATGAATGTCTTAATTAAAATCAAGCGTAGATCACAACAAACATGACAAGACAAATATCAATGAAAACAACACACGATTCGCACACACCACCCCTAGGGTACGCCTCACTGTTGCCTTGCCTCGAAAGGTGATCGTCGAGTAGAGGACGTCTTAGTAAGTCCTCATGATCCGGGAACCTGGCATGAGGGTAGCTTCTAAGGTGTCTTCCCATTGCTCTGGTGATCACCACGTCCCTAAAACTCGAATTGACCCGAACACCTCCAACGGTGGTGCTACCTACCTCTCAATGGTGGGATGGCACTACTTTAAAGGACATTTACACAGACGAATTCCTTAGGGTAGGTAGACGACTCTAGATACTTGCTCTAAATTTCAAAACAAAACAAAATACTTTTCACACCAACACATTTTCAAAAAGCTTTCGAAAGCAATTTTTCAAACACTCTTGAGGACTGATACAAGAGTCGAACTGGAATTTTCAAAGAAACTTTTTTAAAACCCACAATTGAAAAGCAAACAAACCATTTTTGAAAACACAAATGAGCAAGTATCTAAGAGCCCATGGATAACCATGGATAGAAAGGGTGCTAATACCTTCCCTTTCTATAATCTACCTCCCGAACCGAGAGCAATCTCTTTAAGGAATTTTTCTGTGCTTTTGTCCTTTCCATTTGGAGAAAATAAAAGACGGTGGCGACTCTTGCTTCCGCGACATTTCACGAACCAGCGTTAAACAGTCAGTTCCAGATCCACCAATCACAGTGGTTATATGGGGAATGCTCTTGGTTCTATGGTTGGGTGTCTCGCGTGTAATGGTTGTGGGTTAGAGTGTTTGTGGGTTAGTAATTTTATTTGGTAGGCGGTTGTGTGTTAGTTGTCTGGTAATTTTGTTGGGCGATAGACGTTGAAGCTTCTTGTGTGTAAGTGGTTAGGCATGGGTTGTATAAATACCTATCTTCGAAGAAAAATCCAATTGTAACCTATTTGTAATAATACATATAAATATTAGTTGGTTTAGATTCAGTTGCCTTGATAATGTCAGTTAAGACTCGTTGAAGACAGTGCCTCTATTGACGACACTCAGCTTTAGCAAAGTGTTTCCAATCGTCAAAGGCCAGTAATTCATTAATTTTACATTGATACCATTGTCCGAGGCATATTGAGGGATCTGGGACTTGTTGATGCACGTCAAATTACAGTTTCACACGGTCACTATGGTACATCTCTATAGTGGTGAACCTGATGATCGATGTGCATGCAGTCCAAATGGCTGCATCTTTTTCATTGATTTAATGATGATGTTCTAGACATAGATATGGCCTCCAAATAAATTGTAAAGTAAAAATAAATTAGATTATTAAATGGGTAATATTAAAAATAAATTATTATGAAATGTTTAGTTATTGGCTATACATCGTCAGGTGTTAGGTGATCCAAGAGATTTTGATATTGAGTGATGCAGTGTCTAGGACATCTGTTGTAACTCATCCCATGAGCCATCCATCTAAATTAAAAAATCTAAAATAAATTATTTAGAAATAATAATGAATAAAGTAAGTAAATGGAAATAATATTATTAACTTGCTTTTGATCATAGGGGGTGTGAAGTTGTTGTTGTTGATGAGCGCTAAGAACAACAATCTAGACCAATCTCATGCTTGGAGCAAAACATCACATCTATAAAATGTGGATCTGTCTTTCTTTGAATTTTTACATAAAGATCTATAGAGATAGGACAAACAAGCTGAACCCCAACTATACATTCTTATTTTATCTATGTTTCTTAATAAGGGTAAATACAAAATATGTATACTAGAACCAGACCTTCGAGAATAGTAATTAACCATTAATAGCATAATGTTATACCGCTGTAATAATATTTAAGATGCATAAGTAAAATACATTGGCCTATTTGGTTATTATCATACAAGTCGGCATCCAAACGTTTCTCACATATTGAGTTTGTCAGGTTGGTTTTTCCATTTACCGCCTCACCTTCAAAAGGTTGACCTGGTAACATGTACATGTCCTCTAGTGTTACGGTATATTCGCCGGTTAGAAGGAAGAAAGTGTGTGTTTTAGGTCTTTATTTTTCTTGTAAAATATGTATAAACTTAACATCAACGGAGTAAGACATGATTTTTCTAACATGACCAAAACCGGTGAGTTCTAAATAAGGTTGAATAAACACGTCGGGAGTGATATATTCAAGGACACAATTACGAAATAATTAAACTCCAACGTCAAATAAATGTGCACCCTCTATTAACCTTTAAACGTGTGCATCAATTCAATTGGCACCAACTTTTCTTTTTTAAAGGAATCGACAATTCATCTGGTCACACCTCTGTGTTCTCAATTTTTTTTGTTTGAAACTGGATTACTTTGAAAGATAGTTGGTTATTTGGAGAATTATTTTAAAAAATTGGATTATTTAGATAAAAAAAGATTTGTAAAAATACATTAGAGATTTGTTGAAAATATTTGTTTTTTATTTGTTTTTTTTGTAATTTATTTATTTATACAATAAATACTTGTTTTCCATGTAACATAAATATATTTCCTTTTTTATAAATTTTGTTTTTTTTTTATATATATTTGTTTCTTTTTGCTAGAAAAATAAATGACTTTTTTTTTTATATTCTATGGATAAAAATGATGATAAATATGGTGATAAATTAAATGAAAGAATAATAAATTTTACATATATTTTTTAGCAACATAAATATGGATCAAAATTTGGACACTACATCTTGAGCTTGTCAGATTCGTATATAGAAAATTGGAGAGATTGAGAAACAAATAGGGTTTGTTTTGTGGAATTTTGTTGAGTATTTTCTTGTAACTCAATTGTAATATTTTTTAACAAATTTTAAAAGTATAGTGAATCAGATAGTTGCTCTCTTCTCTAGAGTAGTTCGTTTGATTGAACTAGTTAAATAAGTTCTTGTGTTTCACTTATTTATCTTTTCTTTTTTTGGTTCTCTTGTTATTGCATAGAGCGTTATTTTTGCCTAAGACAATTTATTTTGTTTTCATTGTTCTTTGTCCCCACATATCAAACTTATGTGTGATATAACTTTTCAATTTTACAATAAATGGCACCTAGTGTGGGGCAATAATATTTTGTTTACAAGTGAACACTATGAATTCTAAATGGAATATCAAAATTTGTTTCGAAGACAATGATTTTGAGCTATAAAAAGTAAATATACAAGAAATATTAACTAAAGAAAAGTGTATTAAAACATTGAAGGGTTGTAATGATGCATGAATTCCTAACAGAAACAAAGAAGACCAAGATGGTTGATAAGACCAGCACTCCAATTATCTTGTTCCTCGGACATAAATTTTTAAGGAAAATAGCCAAGGATAAGTGTTGTACCCCAAAATTTTCCCTCTCATTTATCAAGTATTTTCTCACAAGATCTCCTTTGGTTCAAGACTGCACTAGGATTGATTAGCTCAAGACACCTCCTTAAGCATTGATGACTGAAATTAGGGTTTGAGATTGCACAAGGATATTTGAACTTTTAATGCCTCATATGACTTTCATGGATCATTATGGACCCTCAAGATTTCTCATGTCAAGTTTCAAGTCTTGGATCACATTTTTGCTCAGTCAATTGATCAGCTGACCTAAAAATCAATTGTATTGGGGAAAAAGTCAACTATGGCCAATTTACAATCAAACTTCATAATTTTTTATCCATATCAACATTGTGAACTCCTATATGTCATTTTATCAAGTTTGGACCATAATTCCTCTAGAAATTTGATCAGATCATCAAAAGGGCAAAATGGTCAAAATTAGGGTTCTGACTGAGAAAGGGCAATTTCTGATTTTTGACCTAGCAAATGGTTATTTAGTTTAAGACATGATCTCAAGGTTTCAAATGCATCATTTTGACCTAATGGTATGACTCAAAACTTCCCTCAAGATCAATTGATTAATAGTTGATTTTCAGTCAACTGATCAAAAGTCAATTGTATACTGAAAAAGTCAAACTTTGACTTTTTGGTCAAAATCAAGTGTCAAAGATCATAATTCATCAAAACGTGTCAAAATATTAAACTTTTTCATCAAGAAATAAAAAAGTCAAGATTTCATTTTGAAAAGTAAAAGTTTCCAAACTTAGAAATTTTTCTAAGTGTTGAAAACTTCATATTTTTTCACAACTTTAAGCCAATTTTTCACCATGATTCAAGGTGATTCAAATGAAACTTTCAACATGAAAGTTGTAGATGTTAATGAGATCTAAAATATTTCTATACACAACTTCTCCTAGAAATGCATGGATTTCAAGTTATGATTTTGTGAATACATGTTCATGAAACTTGGAAACTTAGTGAAATTTTGCCCTAGTTTAGGCAGGATTTTGACCTAACTTCATGGAAATTTTTCACATAGTTCCAAGGAAAATTTTCAAAATTGATTTAAAGAGGGATTGTAGAGAACATTACAAGCTTTCTAAAATGTCCAAGAACTCATTGAGATCATGTTTGAGAAAGGATAATCGAAGGCATGAAGTTGGCATTTCGTTCTTGAATTATAGGTCAATTTCATGATGAACAAGAATGCAAATCCATGCTAGGCTGCACAATCTTTGCTTTGCAGGCCTCAAAATTGTTAGGTACTGCATAATTAATGTTTTTTACAGCTGCTAGAGGCTTTAATCTAAGAACTCAATGCATTGCCCATGCTTAATGCCATTTTGGTAAGAAAGTGCACATTGTCATTTTGGAAAAGTAGCTTTATGCACAAAATTAGTTCTTGAGCTTTGCACTTGTTTTCTTTTGATCACACATAACCTATAACCCAAAAGAAACTTGTCTAAAGTCTCTAAAGAACTCAGCCCATGCTTGTACTTTATCTTGAAACTACATTTTCACTTTTCTTCAAAAACAAGCAAAATCCCAAGACTTGTACTTGTGTGATTCCGACCCTCTCAAGTGCTAGAACCTTTTTCTTACTTATGCACAAGTTGTTTGCATCAAAACACACTAATACACAAGCTCCAAAAGACACAAAAACTCGGAACTGCATCTCATACTTCCATTATTGCATATTCTGGCCAGAAATCCCAAAATCAAAAACTACTCGTGCGTTTCTTGGCCTTTTTCTTATAAAAGCTTCCAAGTATCATACATAAGCCATCCATGTCCTTGTTACACGACTGTAACACCATCTTCACCCACTTCCAAGTTCAAAAACAAAGCATCAGAGTTGGACTTCTCCTGACCATTCCAGCCACCTTCAGCTTAAGCCAACCATTACATTAGCTTCCTAGAGGTCCAAGGAAGCTAACCTGATCATCACCATCACTTGAAACAAGCTCAAACTCATTTCACGATTTACAGTTTTGAGGTATTTTTCTTGAACTTCTATCTCTTTATTTAGGCATTGTTATGCTTGCATTTGTGAAGATAGAATGTAGATAATATTGCCCTGAAACTATACATGTCCATAGATTTCATTTATGTTGCTTGAGCATGGAGAATTTTGAGTTTAAACTTGCTGAAACATTTAGGTCAGAATTTGGTACTTTCATAAATTAATCCTTATCTTTGAATGTTAACTTAAATTAGTTACATGGTTGGATTCATGGTGAAAAAATACACAAGTTTCATGTTTACATTTTTGAAAATGGTTGAGGAATGAGCAAGTTTGAAATCCTTTGGCTGGAGGTTGAAGATGAAATACAATCAGGGAAAAATAAGTGTTATGTATTTATGGTTGTGCCAATGTTAACAGATGTATCACCACCCCAGTGGTTAAAGCGCGCGTCTGTAACCAGAGGGACCTGGGTTCGAGCCCCAGTGGTGCCCTTTTACTTGTTTTTTCATATTTTTTCACTTTTTTGGTTGTTGTTTGCAGCACTGAGCCTCTAACTTGGGCCTGGCTATTTGTTTGCTGATTCTAACCCCCCTGACTAGGTTTACACTCCTGGCCCATTTTATTCTTTTTATTTTTATTTTTTTATTATATATTTATTTCTATTTCATATTTTTTATTATAATTATTTTTATTATTATCATTATTATTATTATTTTACTAGAAAAATATTTAAAAAAAATATTTTTATTTTATTATTCATATTTATTTAGTTTATTTTTCTTTATAAAAATTAAAAGGAACAGAAAAAATATTCTTAATAAATTAATTTCTCTTTCTTGACTAATATTTAGATAATCAGGTTTAATTATTATATTATATTATTTTCTTGTAAATTAAAATTAATTTAGAACTTAGGTTTATTTTAATTAATTATTTTTCCTATTATTTCTATTATTTAAAACCTTTTCATAAAAAACCCTAAAAACATTTTTACTTAATTTCTTTCTTATTTAATATAGGTTTAAGTTTTTGTTAATTTTTTAAGTAATCATTTTCTTTAATTAGGTCAAGATTAAAACTTTTAATGAAAACCTAACAAAAATCATTTCCTTTTTCATTTGCATTTGTACATTATTATCTATTCAATTTTTATACAATATTCAATATGGTTGTAATAATTATTTAGATTTAATTTTCTTGCAATTTCCCCATTTGTAAATTTGTACACCCCCTCCCCTAATGATGTAATAGCTTAGTATTTTTATTTTTGGCAATTTAATGCTTTATATATAAATGCTAGTAATTAGGGTTCGTATAGGAAGATAAAATCAATGCTTAGAAAACCCTAATACAAGACAAAACAATGCATGTAAATCAACACACTTGTACACTTACACCCTTAGGGTAAACCCACTTTGTTGCCTTACAAAAATGGCCATGTTATGCAAGTGAGGTATCTTAGCAAAAGCAATCAAAAAATACAAGATCATAGTCCCTCGATGACGCTATCAAAGTTGCCTTTCAAAAATGATCTTAGTTCCTTAAAGAAAATGCTAAGGTATCTTACAACATTGCTAATCATGGCTATACGATGACCCGTGCCCGTCCCTTTTACATCCAAAGATAGGGTTACTCACCAAATCAATGGTAAGATAACAATGTCAAAGGAAAGAGGAAATAAACAAGAAAGACTTTTGAGTAGGTAGAATGTTCCTAGTTGCTTGCTCAATTTCAAACCAAAACACCCTTGCTATTTTCAAAACAAACACCAACACTTTCAAAACATCTTTCAAACTTAAAACATTTTCAAAAGATCAACACTTTTTATACATTCTTACGAACGAGAATTATTACAAAGTTTGCCTAAACGATGGCGCGTTTTCAAAATACTTTCAAAAACCACACAAAGCACATTTTTCAAACAAAAGCAAGTGATTTAGCAAGAAATTAAGAGCCCGTAGATAACTACGGATGAAAAGGGTTAATACCTTCCCTTTTCATAATCTACCCCCCGAACTCAAGAAAACATCTCAAAGGTATTTCCTGTTCTTTTCAACCTTTCCTTTTGGATAAAAGAAAAGTCGGTGGCGACTCTTACTAACCGCAACATTTGCGATCAAACGCAAAATAACCAAGTTAGTTCTCCCACCACGTTACAAAACTGGCGACTCTGCTGGGGATTATTTAAAAGTGAGGTTACCTTAGGGCTAGATCATATTTACTTGATTTCTTTGTTTGACTTGCATGCTTTACATTATGGTTCCTTGTTTGGGCTTGCTTTGATCCTCCACCCGGATCTGGAACACCTCATTAGGTAAGTAGCAATAGATTGTGGAAACTGTATTGCATAGACCGATATGATTGAAACAATGGCTACGTTAGTGTGACGCATTTGTGGGTACCGGTATCCCTTGTGTTGAATCGAGGAGAATACGGGGCCGCTGAGTGGCGTCATGAAGCACTAACTGACTTTAGAACCTTAATTGAACAAACTTGGCCAATTAGGACGTAGTGAGATAACCGGTTTCGGTGGAAAGCTGAAAATTGGTTGATACTTGATACTACACTCATTGAGACTAGACTTTTGGGATATCCCGGCCGCAAGAAAAAATTGATTATGCTAGGACAATGCATAAAAGAAAGGTCAGTGATATTGAGATCCCTTAGAACCCGGTTACTATTAACTAGGACAGGTTCGAGCAAACTAAACTTCAAGAGGATACTTACCTACAAACTTCATGCGAGCCTAAGCCTAAGGACTTATTTTTTCCTTGTGTCTATTTGCTTACTTGTACATAACATCATGAACATCATAACATCATACACAATCTCACTAACCATTTCAAGGATTTAGTAATTTATCTTTGTTTTTGTTTTGTAGACCATGAACTCCGTCTGAAGAAACACCATCTGAACCAGCTTCGTAAAAGCACACCCTCAGCTCCAAGAGTTAGCATCAAGGGTGCCCGAAGATTCTCCTTTTACCAAGAAATATGGACGACTCCTCAGTTTGGATACCTTCAATTTCCAAAGGAGATGATGTATGTGCTCTTCCAATTCTTTGATCCCATACATCATTGCTTCACCTTTCCTGACTATCAGTTGGTACCTACACTAGAAGAGTTCTCTCTACTATTAGGAGTGCCCGTGCTTGATCAGATACCATTCACCAGTCTAGAAGGGATCCCGAAACCTGAGGTCATGGCCGAAGCTCTACATCTAAAGAGAGCCAACATCATAGAAAATTGGGAGACTAGAAGCTGATTCAAAGGGTTCATGGCCAAATTTTTATTAGAGAAAGCTCGTTCATTATGGGAAGATATTGATTTTTAAGCCTTTGAATACGTCCTGTCCCTCCTCATCTATGGTCTGGTTCTTTTCCCCAACTCTGACCAATTTATAGATGTAAATGCCATCAAAGTATTTCTCTCCCGTAATCCTATACCTACCTTGTTAGGAGACATTTTACATTGCATCCATTCCCGCACCATGAGGAAAAGAGGTACCCTTTTATGTTGTATTCCCCTACTCTCCAAGTGGTTCATTTCACACCTACCTCGATCAACATTGAACAACGAGCAAAGATTTACATGGTCTCAAAGGATGATGTCCCTCACCCACTCTGATATTCATTGGTGTTCAAGATCCTCGGATGATACTTCTATCATTGACCATTGTTGGGAATTCCCTAACGTCCCTCTGCTTGGCATTGGGGGAGGTATAACTTACAACCCTTGCTTAGCTTTACGACATTTTGGGTATGCCTGGAGAGATGGTCCTCATGAGATTCTCATCCAAGGTTTGGTATTCGACTACGAAAGTGACGAGCAAGGCTACCGTCAGAGGTTCATGCAAGCTTGGAAGATGGTAAATAAGGTGGATAGCAAGACACTGGGGCACAAGAATTCCATCCATCTTGAGCCTTATCTCAAATGGATACATCCCGTTCTCAAAGTCTTATGATGCCATACCCCTCCATCCTCCCAGTTATCATAGAGCCTGTTGTGGAAGGATATGTCCCATACACTATCCTTCATCCTAACATACCCTCTTCTCTCGAAGACTTGCAAAGGGATTGGATACAACTTAAGGAAGAGAGAGACACTTTCGAAGCCCAATTCTACGCCAGCGAGAAGAAAGTTCTGGAACTCACCAAGCAGCTTCATGAGGAGCGGAGTCTGAACGCATACATCGCACCAAAGAGGATGCGTTCAACTTTTTTGTCTTAGAGTTTTGTATTTTATTTCTTTCATTGTAAGCCCAAAGAGGCATAATGTACTCAATCTTTGATTAATTAATATAACGTGCGTTCCTTTTTTGTCTAAAGCAAATTTAAATCTCTAATTTCCTTTAAATCATTTGCATATGCATCTTCATTCATCATAACACAAACATGTTTCTTACAACAAGTCTCATTATCTTTGTACTGTTTATTTCAGTAAGATGGATCTCAAAAAGACAGTAAAAGATCTTCAGGCGCAGAACGCTCAGTTTCAACAAATGTTCTTGACTCTGGAAAAAGGACAAGAGGATTTGAAAACTTTACTGATCAAAGAAAAAAATAAAAAAGCGAAGAAATCAACCGATGTTTTGAATCTGGGAAGAAGGTTCCAAGGGCCAACCATACGGACTCTAGACTTCGCAACATCGTCAGGTGAAAAGGATAGTCAAGAAGGGAAAGACAAGGAGGTGACTGACCATCCAGAATCTGAAGAGGAAGAAGAGGTTGATTACTCTGAAGAGCAATATCCTCCAGCTGATGAGAAGTATAAACATCTGAAAGAATGTCTAAGTGCAATGGAGATTCAGAAAGTGCTTGGGCTGGACTTTGAAGAGTTGGGTTTGGTGTCTGGGATTCTTATTCCACCAAATTTCAAGGCACCAATGTTTTCTAAATAAGACGGGGTCTCATGTCCCAAGATGCACCTCTGACCTTATGTGAGGAAGATACAGCCTCACATTGCTGACAGATTTGTGGGTGCACTTCTTTCAAGATAGTTTATCCGGGACTCAGCTAGATTGGTTCTATCAACTAGAGAGGGCCAATATCCATAATTGGGAAGACTTGGCCGCTGCTTTTTATAAAAAGTATCAGTATAACGCATACCTTTCTCCCACCCGTACTCAACTCCAGAGTCTGGCTATGGGTTCGTGCGAGGGTTTCAAAGACTACGCTCAGAAGTGGGGGTACTTAGCAGGAAGAGTCCAGCCTCCCCTGTCTGACAGGGAGCTAGTGGATATGTTTCTTGGTATCCTGTCTGGTCCTTTCTTTAATCATCTAATTGGAAGCTCCTCAACCAGCTTCACTAAATTAATCTTGATCGGGGAGAGAGTGGAAGCTGGGATTAAGAGTGGGAAGATCCAAAAGGACGCATCCTCCAGTGCCGTAATAAAACCATTCACTGGGAAGAAAGAGGTTGGTGATGTGTACCATCAAAGGAATCAGGATAGAACTGAATGTCGTCCAGTGGTAGGGGTTGTCATGATCCCTAAGCCTGCACCTATTCAACAAAGGAACAACCAGCCTATAATGGAAAGACCAGTAAGACAATTTACCCGAATAAATATGACGATGTCTCAAGTCTTGCCACATTTATTGAGATCTAATCTGGTAACCTTGCGAGAAGCTCTGAAGAATCCCAACATTGCCTTTCCCCGTTACAACCCAAACTCTCGTTGTGCTTACCATTCAGAAATTCCAGGTCATGATACAAACGACTGTTGGGTTTTGAAAAACAAGGTGCAAGACCTTCTCGAGGCAAAAGAAATTGAGTTTGATGCTCCTGAGATCCCAAATGTTATCATCGCTCCTATGCCCAAGCACGACCGTGATATTAACGTTGTTGAAGATGATGTGTTTGTTACTGTTGTTGATGAGCTTGTTACTCCGCTCCTGACTGTCAAGAGGAACCTGTTGAAGGCTGATTTTTTTCTGGGTTGTGGCTTAGGCTGCCATCTCTGTTTATCCCTACCAACTGGTTGTCATTTATTAAAATCAGGTGTCCAGCGCCTGATGGACGACAAAGAGATTTTGTTTGAAAAGACTCCCGTTCCAACCATTTCTTAAAAGGATGTTTCGATAGTAACCATTTCCGCCAATCCTTCCAGGGTCTCCACCAAAACACCTGTTAGGATTACATCTATTCCGAAGGTGACTCCACTGATAATTACTATGCCAGTTCCAATCCCATACTCCTCAGATAAAACCGTCCCCTGGAACTATGGGGGTGACGTCTACTACCACGGTGTCAAGCAAGATTGGCTGGCTGATGAAGACTCGATTTTTGGGAGGGTTGACCCCGACATCAGCAACATTGTGGGAACCAGCAAAATAACTAGAAGTGGAAGAGTGTTCTCCCCTGAGATTGCTACTCTGAAAACTGTTACCGGTCATGTGATCATCCCTTCTTTTGTTCCTGTTGATACTACTACTACAGTTCCTGTGGTTACCCCTGCTAGCACCCCTATCACCGAGTCGACCGAGACTCAGGGCAAAGGAATTTTGGTTGAACCTATCCGGATGAAGGCGCAATCATTATCTATCCCAGAGGCTTCCAAGAAGGAGATGGAAGAAATTTTGAAAATTATAAAGAGAAGCGACTACAATGTAGTCGAGCAGCTATGGTAGACCCCTTCAAAGATTTCTATGCTAGCTTTACTGTTGTTCTCCGAGGCTCATGCGAAGGCCTTGGCTAAATTTCTTAAAATTTCCCATGTGCCACAGGAAACCTCTGCTGACCAATTCGAAAATTGTGTGGCCAGTTTGACCACTGATAACGATTTAGGTTTTTCTGATGCTGATCTAACACCTAGAGGAAGGAAACACAATGAGGCGTTGCATGTCTCTTTCGAATGCAGGGACACTACTTTGGCCCATGTCCAGGTATATACTGATTCATCATTGAATGTGCTGCCTAAGAAGGCTTTGGATAGACTAGAATGTGAAAGCTCGACCTTAAAACCCAGCAACATAGTGGTAAGGGCCTTCGACGGTTAGAAGATAATGGTGCACGAGGAGGTGGACATCCCCATTAAAGTTGGAACTCAGACCTTTGATTCAACTTTATATGTAATGGATATTCGCCCTTCCTATTCCTATTTATTGGGCCGACCTTTTCATAACGTTGGTTTCTTCACCTCTACATTACATCAGATGGTGAAATACCTAACCAAGGGAAAAATCATCACTCTCCACGGAGAGGAGAAATATATGGTCAGTCACCTGAACTCGTTCAGATATGTGGAAATGGATGATGAATTCATTGAAACTCCATGTCATCATTTCGAGGAAGTCCCACAAACAGTTGCTGCAACCAAGACTGTTTCCCAAGTTCCAAAGATTACCAGACCTCCGTTGAAAATGTCTTCTCTGAAAGATGCCAAGGCAGTAGTCGAAGAAGGTGGGTGTACTATTTGGGGCCAACTCCTAGATATTCCCTACAAGTATGACAAATTTGGTTTGGGTTTTACTTCAAGAGCCCAGAAAGATGTTCGTCGTGCTCGTGCCGGGGGACCACCTTTGCGGATCAGCAACCATAGAGTCAACAGAGTGGAGGATAGTGATGACAGTTGTGACCTGGAAGAATGGATTTTTTCCAACTATCAGTGGAGGACTCAACAATTGGGAAGCCAAAGAACTTATCCCTATTACTTTTATCCAACAATAATTGTCTTTAAATTTTTGTCGGACTTGTAATAATTAAACAATTTAGACTTTTAAAACCTTGTGTCTTACCCGAGGCACAACGGTCCATTTGTAAGGGTTGTTACTTCATTTTCATATGTCATCAATGAATCATGGACGTTTGTGCATGCAAATTTTACGCTCTTTGTTTTTCTTTTTCTACATTTTTTTCAAAGATAGTTATGCTCTTACACACACTCACATATCAAAATGAAGATCCACATCCACTCAGGATCCCATGGGTAACAATTCTGCTATGGCCAATTGTGACTTTGAAAATCCGATCTACCAAGCCGAAGACAAAGGTGAAGAAGATTGTGAAGTGCCAGGGGAACTAGCCAGGTTACTACAACAGGAAGAAAGGACCATACAGCCCCACGAAGAACTAGTTGACACAGTTAACTTAGGTACTGAAGAGGACAAGAAAGAAGTCAAGGTAGGTGCCAATCTGGAACCTAGTGTCAAGAAGCTCTTAACTCAGTTGCTACATGACTATGTTGAAGTCTTTGCCTGGTCATACAAAGACATGCCAGGACTTGACACTGATATCGTGGTCCTTCGTCTATCGAAAAAAGAAGACTTCCCTCCAGTAAAATAGAAAGTCCGTCGCATGCGGCCAAACATGTCAGAGAAGATCAAGACTGAAGTCATGAAACAATTCAACACTGGATTCTTAGCCGTCACTTCCTATCCACAATGGGTCATCAATTTTGTTCTAGTGCCTAAAAAAGACGGTAAAGTACGCATGTGTGTGGATTATAGAGATTTGAATAGGGCAATCCCCAAGGATGACTTCCCACTTCCCCACATTGATATTCTGGTTGACAATACCGCACAGCATAAAGTGTTCTCATTCATGGATGGTTTCTCAGACTATAATCAAATCAAAATGGCACCGGAGGACATGGATAAAACGACCTTTGTCATACAGTGGGGCACGTTCTCTTACAAAGTTATGCCATTCAGGTTGAAAAATGCTGGGGAAACTTATCAGCGCGCCATGGTAGCTCTATTTCACGACATGATCCATCATGAAATAGAGGTCTATGTGGATAACATGATATCCAGATCTCAAACTGAAGAGGAACATCTTGACCATTTGCAAAAACTGTTTGAAAGGCTAAAGAAATATAAGCTAAGGTTGAACCCGAGTAAATGCACATTTGGAGTGAGGTCCGGTAAACTCCTAGGCTTCATCGTCAGCGGTAAAGGTATCGAAGTGGACCCTACAAAGTTAAAAGCAATACAAGAAATGCCTACTCCTCGCACCGAGAAGGAAGTCAGAGGATTCTTAGGATGGCTAAACTACATCTCCAGATTCATTTCTCACCTAACCACTACTTGTGAATCAATCTTGAAATTACTGAAGAAAGATCAAGTAGTCAGATGGAATGATGAATGACAAGCTGCCTTCGACATGATCAAAGAGTACCTTCAAGAGCCTCCTGTTTTGATTCCTCCAGTCGAGAGAAGACCTTTGATCACACATCTAACAGTCTTGGAAAATTCAACGGGGTGTGTGCTAGGGAAGCATGACGAGTCTGGCCGAAAAGAGCATGCTATTTACTACCTGAGCAAAAAGTTTACCGACTGTGAAACCGGATATTCATTGCTCGAGAAAACTTGTTACACTCTGGCATGGGCTGCTCGCCGGCTAAGACAGTATATGTTGACCCACACTACCTTATTGGTATCCAAGACGGATCTAATTAAATACATATTCGAGAAGCCTTCCCTCTATGGAAGAATAGCAATATGGCAGATGATCCTGACTGAATACGACATTCAATACACTACCCAAAAAGCAATAAAGGGCAGTGTACTAGCCGATCACCTTGCTCATCAGGCTGTGAATGACTACCAGTCCATGAAATTTGAGTTCCCCGATGAAGACATCATATTGGTAAACAATGTTGAAGAACTCAGACCATATGACGGGCCCGGACAAGGATCCCGATGGACCTTGATTTTTAATGGAGCCTCCAACACACTCAACAATGGCATAGGTGCTGTAATCATATCCCCTGAAGGATGTCATACTCCCTTCACTATAAGACTTTGTTTCAACTGTACCAATAATATGGCGGAATACGAAGCGTGTATTTTGGGTCTCAAAGCTGCCATAGATTTGGGAATCAAGTCCTTAAGTGTATTTGGAGATTTAGCCTTAGTCATCAGTCAGATCAAAGGAGAATGAGACACGAAGCACCCTAATGTCATCCCGTACAAAGAACATGTGTTGACATTAATCCCACATTTCTAGGAAATTACCTTTGAGCATTTTTAACGAGAGGAAAATCAACTAGCGGATGCGCTAGCCACTATGTCATCCATGTTTAAACTCAAGTGGGGTAACGAGACTCCCTAGATCACCATTGAGCGGATGGATAAACCAGCTTACTGTCACGAGATCGATACTGAAGAAGTAATGGACAAACCTTGGTTCCATGAAGTCAAGAGGTATCTTGAGGCCCAAAAATATCCGAAGGGAGCTTCAGTCAATGATAATAAGTTCTTGAGAAGATTCTATGATAAGTTCTTCCTCAGTAATGGCATTCTTTACAAGCGCAACCACGACTCTACTTTGCTTTGTTGCGTAGACAAGGTTGAGGCAGACAAGATCATAGCTGATCTACATGAAGGCACTCTTGGAACCCATTCTAGTGGGCACACGATGGCTAAAAAGATCCTACGGGCGGGGTACTACTGGTCTGCCATGGAAGCAGATTGCCATCAGCATTCACGAACCTGTCACAAGTGTCAGATCTATGCTGACAAAGTACATGTGCCTCCAGTTCCTCTAAACATCCTGACTACTCCCTGGCCATTTGCGATGTGGGGCATCGACATGATTGGAGAAGTCAAACCTACAACTTCTAATGGACATCGCTTCATCTTGGTGGCCACTGACTACTTCACGAAGTGGGTTGAGGCAGCGTATTTCACTTCTGTTACCAAGAATGTTGGGGCCCGATTCATCAAACAGAATCTCATCTGTTGGTACGGTATCCTGGAGAGAATCATCATAGACAATGGTACGAATCTCAACAATACTATGATCACTGCACTATCTGTGCAATTTAAGATCCAACATCATAACTCTTCCCCTTACCGGCAGAAGATGAATGGCGATGTCAAAGCCGCAAATAAAAACATCAAGAAGATCATAGAAAAAATGACAGTGACCTATAAGGACTGGCATGAGATGTTTCCATTCGCTCTCCACGGTTACCGTACCATGGCGCGCACATTAACAGGGGTAACTCCTTTCTCCTTGGTATACGGCATGGAAGTTGTTCTACCAATTGAAGTCCAAATACCTTCTCTGAGAATCATAAATGATGCAGGGCTGAATGAAGATGAATGGATTCAAACTCGGCTTGACCAGTTGAACTTAATTGATGAGAAGAGGCTTGTGACTGTCTGTTATGGTCAGATGTACCAAAAACGTATGATCAAGGCTTTTAACAAGAAGGTTAGACGTCAGGTATATCGGGTTGGTGACTTGGTAATCAAGCGTATCATATTGCTGCAAGTTGATCCCAGGGGAAAATGGACTCCTACATACGAAGGACCATTTATGATCAAAAGCATATTCTCCGGTGGAGCAATGATCTTAACCACTATGGATGGCGACGACCTTCCGCACCCTGTGAACGTGGACATAGTCAAAAGATACTACGCATGAATAAAGACCCGCTAGGTCGACTGGCCTAGGAAAAAATTAGGGCATCCCAGAGAACCAAAAAAAGGTTCGGGCAAAAATTAGGGATAAAATACAAAAAAAATTTGTACACCTGGCAAGCTGAAAACCCGAAAGGGCGGCTTAGGCAAAAAATGGTATCCCGGTGGACTGAAAACCCGAAAGGGCGGTCCAGGAAAAAGTTAGGGAATTAAAGCGTATGACTATGTCCCGTTGGATCACCTTACAGACAACCTTCAGTATCGACTGACAAACTCAAACGGTTCTAATCAATCCAATCAACTTCGGACAAGGCAGCAAGTGGATGAGACGCTCATTGACATGAAGGCTATAGCAGAATGGGAACCCCATGGGATTATTTCACATAGCTATCTTTTATTTGTATCAATTTTCATTTTCTACGACGACATTCTCTTTCTAGAATGTTTGTCTCGTTGTACAAAAAATATTTATTCAAGCTAATACAAAGATATTCCTTTGAAAGTGCAAAACTATCTGTTTTTCTTTTACTTCTGTGTTTTGTTTGCAAAAACGTCCAATGATTATTTTTAAACATATGCATTTGAACATGACTACTGTTTACAAATGAGCAAAAAAAGGGGAAACGGAAAATAGAAAGACAATCACTAATGGCTTTAAGAAATAGGATAATATCTTTAGACTATTTCATAAAATCCCCCGCAGGATTTTTCCAGCAAGAGCGGAATCTGGGACATCCCATTACAGGATCACTAACATATCTCCAGTATACAGCCTAATGGTATCAAGTACTCTCGCATTCCCGACGGAACAAAACTTTCGATTACAGCTCCAAAGATTCCCCAGTGAAAGTCGCCCAGTTTCTCAGAATCCCCCAGCAGGATTTCACGATGTCCACAAGAAATGCACAATGCTTCCTTTCCACAACAGATTTTATTTCTCTAACAAATGGAAACTCATCAACACTTCAACTTCAAAATATGAATAATTACACTCCTCATTCCCAGCGGTACTCATGGATTTATTTCCCCCGACTCCAGCAACACTGCAGCATAACAATTTACGTGTCCATACATTACATCCATACATCATAGCATTGACAACACAAATGCATATAGCGTGTTCTCATTTATTTTGAGAAACAGTATTATACCATGCATTTCATACATCATGACATTGCATGCCACTAACCTTTCATCTTTTCAGGAAAGATCAATCAACAGAAAATTATCGTCAAATTTTCAACAAGTCTATTACAGATCAATTCCCAAGAAAATACTGGTCAACCATCTACATAACAGATATTTCCTTCAGACCCCTGCCGGTTCAGTTTAAATCTCTCAACAATTTATTCTGATTCTTTCCCGCAGACGTCTTCTCTGGTTCAGATAAATCTCTCAACAATTTATTTTGATTCTTCTCCAGATCCCTGTCGGTTCAGTTTTAAATCTCTCAACGATTTATTCTGATTCTTTCCCGCAGACATTTTCTCTGGTTCAGATAAATCCCTCAACAATTTATTCTAATGCTTCTCCAGATCCCTTCCGGTTCAGTTTAAATCTCTCAATGGTTTATTCTGATTATTTCTTGCAGACATTTTCTCTGGTTTAGATAAGTCTCTCAATGATTTATTCTGATTCTTCTCCAGATCCCTGCCGGTTCAGTTTAAATCTCTCAACGGTTTATTCTGATTCTTTCCCGCAAATGTTTTCTCTGGTTCAGATAAATCTCTCAACAATTTATTCTGATTCTTCTCCAGATCCCTGCCGGTTCAGTTTAAATCTCTTAACGGTTCATTCTGATTCTTTCTTGTAGACGTTTTCTCTGGTTTAGATAAGTCTCTCAATGATTTGTTCTGATTCTTCTCCAGATCCATGCTGGTTCAGTTTAAATCTCTCAACGGTTTATTCTGATTCTTTTCCGCAGACGTTTTCTCTGGTTCAGATAAATCTCTCAATGATTTATTCTGATTCTTCTCCAGATCCCTTATAGTTCAGTTTAAATATCTCAACGGTTCATTATGATTCTTTCCCGCAAACATTTTCTCTGGTTCAGATAAGTCTCTCAATGATTTGTTCTGATTCTTCTCTAGATCCCTGCCGGTTCAGTTTGAATATCTCAACGGTTTATTCTGATTCTTTCCCGCAGACGTTTTCTTTGGTTCAGATGAATCTCTATATGATTTATTCTAATTCTTCTCCAGATCCCTGATGGTTCAGATAAATCTCCTAATAATTTGTTCTGATTCTTTCCTAGTAGACACTTTCTCTGGTTCAGATAAATCACTCAAAGATCTACTCTGATTCTCTCTAGTTAAAAATATTCAAGACCTCCTTTGGTTTAGTTTAAATCTCTCAACGGTTTATCCTGATACTTTCCAAATGAACATTTTTGGTTCAGATAAATCGCTCCAAGATTTATTCTGATTCTTCCAAGTCAAACAACATATAAGACTTCTGCTAGTTTCAGATAAATCGCTCCAAAGATTTATTCTGATTCTTTTCCAGTTGAAATCAAGTTCAGACTTAGTCCATTTTCTGTCAACAGTCACCTTTGGATGGCATCAACAAGCCCGTCTCAGCAAATCTCTATCATTCCTCCAAATGGCATCTATAAGCCCATTCACAATTCATCTTCGAGTGCAAATTCCTGGGCACTCTAGTGTTCAATCATCTTCCACCTTCAAGTCACGAATGGCAGATCCGCCAATCTAACTCTTCAAGTTTAAGAAGATTGAACAGGGGAAGCTGTTGTAACCCAAAATTTTCCCTCTCATTTATCAAGTATTTTCTCACAAGATCTCCTTTGGTTCAAGACTGCACTAGGGTTGATTAGCTCAAGACACCTCCTTAAGCATTGATGGCTGAAATTAGGATTTGAGATTGCACAAGGATATTTTAACTTTTAATGCCTCATATGACTTTCATGGATTATTATGAACCCTCGAGATTTCTCATGTCAAGTTTCAAGTCTTGGATCACATTTTTTCTCAGTCAATTGATCAGTTGACCTAAAAATCAATTGTATTAGGGAAAAGTCAACTATGGCCAATTTACAGTCAAACTTCATAATTTTTTATCCATACCAACATTGTGAACTCCTATATGTCATTTGATCAATTTTGGACCATAATTCCTCTAGAAATTTGATCAGATCATCAAAAGGGCAAAATTGTCAAAATTAGGGTTCTGACTGAGAAAGGGCAATTTCTGATTTTTGACCTAGCAAATGGTTATTTTGTTTGAGACATAATCTCAAGGTTTCAAATGAATCATTTTGACCTAATGGTATGACTCAAAACTTCCCTCAAGATCAATTGATTAATAGTTGATTTTCAGTCAACTGATCAAAAGTCAATTGTACACTAAAAAAGTCAAACTTTGAGTTTTTTGTCAAAATCAAGTGTCAAAGATCATAATTCATCAAAACATGTCAAAATATGAAACTTGTTGATCAAGAAATCAAAAAGTCAAGATTTCATATTGAAAAGTCAAAGTTTCCAAACTTAGAAATTTTTCTAAGTGTTGAAAACTTCATATTTTTTTACAACTTTGAGCCAATTTTTCACCATGATGCAAGGTGATTCAAAGGAAACTTTAAACATGAAATTTGTAGATCTCAATGATATATAAAACATTTCTTTACACAACTTCTCCTAGAAATGCATGGATTTCAAGTTATAATTTTGTGAATACATGTTCATGAAGCTTGGAAACTTAGTGAAATTTTGCCCTAGTTTAGGCAGGATTTTAACCTAACTTCATGGAAATTTTTCACATAGTTCCAAGGGGAATTTTCAAAAGTGATACAAAGAGGGGTTGTAGAGCACATTACAATATTTATAAAATGTCCAAGAACTCCTTGAGATCATGTTTGAGCAAGGAGAATCGAAGGCATGAAGTTGGCATTTCATTCTTGAATTATAGGTCAATTTCATGATGAACAAGAATGCAAATCCATGCTAGGCTGCACAATCTTTCCTTTGCAGGCCTCAAAATTTTTAGGCACTCCATAATTAATGTTTTGCACAGCTTTTATAGGCTTTAATCTAAGCATTCAATGCATTGCCCATGCTTAATGCCATTTTGGGAAGAAAGTGCACATTGCCATTTTGGTAAAGTAACTTTATGCACAAAATCAGTTCTTGAGCTTTACAGTTATTTTCTTCTGATCACACACAACCTATAACCCAAAAGAAACTTGTCTAAAGTCTCTAAATAACTCAGCCCATGCTTGTACTTTGTCTTGAAACTACATTTTCACTTTTCTTCAAAAACAAGCAAAATCCCAAGACTTGTACTTGTGTGATTCTGACCCTCTCAAGTGCTAGAACCTTTTCCTTATTTATGCACAAGTTGTTTGCATCAAAACACACAAATACACAAGCTCCAAAATACACAAAAAATCAGAACTGCATCTCATACTTCCATTATTGCATATTCTGGCCAGAAATCCCAAAATAAAAAACTACTCGTGCAATTCTTGGCCTTTTGCTTCCAAAAGCTTCCAAGCACCATACATAAGCCATCCATGTCCTTGTTACACGACTGTAGAACCATCTTCACCCACTTCCAAGTTCAAAAATAAAGCATCACAATTGGACTTCTCTAGACCATTCCAGCCACCTTCAGCTCAAGTCAGCCATTGCATTAGCTTCCTAGAGGTCCAAGGAAGCTAACTTGATCATCACCATCACTTGAAACAAGCTCAAACTCATTTCACAATTTCCAGTTTTGAGGTATTTTTCTTGAACTTTTATCTCTTTATTTAGGCATTGTTAGGCTTACATTAGTGAAGATAGAATGTAGATATTATTGCCCTGAAACTATACATGTCCATAAATTTCATTTATGTTGCTTAAGCATGGAGAATTTTGAGTTTAAACTTGTTGAAACATTTAGGTCAGAATTTGGTACTTTCATAAATTCATCCTTATCTTTGAATGTTAGCTTAAATTAGTTACATGGTTGGATTCGTGGTGAAAAAATACACAAGTTTCATGTTTACATTTTTGAAAATGGTTGAGGAATGAGCAAGTTTGAAATCATTTGGCTGGAAGTTGAAGATGAAGTACAGTCAGGGAAAAATATGTTTATGTATTTATGGTTGTGCCAATGTTAACGGGTGTATCACCACCCAAGTGGTTAAAACGTACGCCTGTAACTAGAGGGACCTAGGTTCGAGCTCCAGTGGTACCCTATTACTTGTTTTTTCATATTTTTTTCACTTTTTTTGGTTGTTGTTTGCAGCACTGGGCCTCTAAATTAGGCTTGGCTATTTGTTTGCTGATTCTAACCCCCCTGACTAGGTTTACACTCCTGGCTCATTTTATTCTTTTTATTTATTTTGTTTTTTATTTTATATTTATTTCTATTTCATATTTTCTTCATATTTTTTTATTATTACTATTTTTATTATTATCATTATTATTATTAATTTACTAGAAAAATATAAAAAAAAAAGTTATTTTATTATTCATATTTATTTAGTTTATTTTTCTTTATAAAAATTAAAAAGAACAAAAACAATTTTCTTAATAAATTAATTTCTCTTTCTTGACTAATATTTAGATAATTAGGTTTAATTATTATATTATATTATTTTCTTGTAAATTAAAATTAATTTAGAACTTAGGTTTATTTTAATTAATTATTTTTCCTAGTATTTCTATTATTTAAAACATTTTCATAAAAAACCCTAAAAACATTTTTTACTTAATTTCTTTCTTATTTAATTTAGGTTTAAGTTTTTGTTAGTTTTTTAATTAATCATTTTCTTTAATTAGGTCAAGGTTAAAACTTTTCATGAAAACCAAACAAAAATCATTTCTTTTTTCATTTGCATTTGTACATTATTATCTATTCAATTTTTGTACAATATTCAATATGGTTGTAATAATTATTTAGATTTAATTTTCTTGTAATTTCCCCATTTGTAAATTTGTATACCCCCTCCCCTAATGATTTAATAGCTTAGTATTTTTATTTTCCGCAATTTAATGCTTTATATATAAATGCTAGTAATTAGGGTTTGTATGAGAAGATAAAACCAATGCTTAGAAAACCCTAATACAAGACAAAACAATGCATGTAAATCAACACACTTGCACACTTACACCTTTAGGATAAACCCACTTTGTTGCCTTACAAAAGTGGCCATGTTATGCATGTGAGGTATGTTAGCAAAAGCAATCAAAAAATACAAGATCATAGTCCCTCGATGACGCTATCAAAGTTGCCTTTCAAAAATGATCTTAGTCCCTTAAAGAAAATGCTAAGGTATCTTACAACATTGCTAATCATGGCCATACGATGATCCATGTCCGTCCCTTTTACATCAAAAGATAGAGTTACTCACAAAATCAATGGTAAGATAACAATGTCAAAGGAAAGAGGAAATAAATAAGAAAGACTTTTGAGTAGGTAGAATGTTTCTAGTTACTTGCTCAATTTCAAACCAAAACATCCTTGCTATTTTCAAAACAAACAGCAACACTTTCAAAATATATTTCAAACTTGAAACATTTTCAAAATATCAACACTTTGTATACATTCTTACGAACGAGAATCATTAAAAAGTTTGCCTAAACGATGGCGCATTTTCAAAATACTTTCAAAAACAACACAAAGCACATTTTTCAAACAAAAGCAAGTGATCTAGCAAGCAACTAAGAGCCCGTAGATAACTACGGATGAAAAGGGTGCTAATACCTTCCCTTTTCATAATATACCCCCCGAACTCAAGAAAACATCTCAAAGGTCTTTCCTGTTCTTTTCAACCTTTCCTTTTGGATAAAAGAAAAGTCGGTGGCGACTCTTGCTAACCAAAACATTTGAGATCAAACGCAAAATAACCAACTTAGTTCTCCCACCATGTTACAAGAAGGTTATGGCTCGATGTGTGAAAAACATGAATCATAGTATATGACCAAGTTTTTGGCTCACACATTATGTTTAAAACAAAAACTCTACAGATTTCTACTGGAATAAAACAAATCTATAATTGAGCAGTTGAAAGAATCTCAAAGATTGTTGATAATCTTGAGAATATTAAGGTGAAGATTTACTTGTTTTCACATTTTATTTCTCTATGTCATACCCCAAATTTACCCTACCATTATTTTATATTTAGGTTTCTAAATTTAATAAATCAGATTATGTAGGTCTTATTTTTTGGGGAGTTTAAAATGGGAAAAAAGGTGTATTGATCTAGAAATGGACCACCATTATCTGATGACCCATTAATGTTTCATCCATTTTCGAGAAGGGTGCATTTTTATAAAGGAGGTGCGTTAGTTAAAAAGGTTGTTGTTAAGAGGAAAGGCCCATGAGGTATATCATTTTGGTTAAGGGCCTAATAATGTGGCCCATTCAGTTTTTTTTGGCTTATTTTGAAAAAATTGTCTTGTTTTTTTCATAACCTTATTATTGTTAAGTATTATATATATTAAACTTAATTTAATCGTTTTGTTTTAAATTATAACAGTTATATTATTATTAACATTTAATTAAGATTATGTTTGCTTATTAAAAGAGTGAAAACATTGGAGGCTTTTATCACCCGGTCCATTACAGAAGCCCAAAACAAAAGCGCACAATAGGCCCAAAGAAGAATGCTTGGACCAAAACCAAAATAACACAAGCAGGTACTGTGTGAATTGATTGAGAAAGATAGAGCTTGATTGAGAAAACCAAATCGAATCCTTTTTTACCTTATTAAAAATCTTTACAGAACAGATTAAACACAAAAATAAAATCAATTGATATACACAGAAACAAATTGGTTTTTAGTCAATACAAATCAAAACGAATTACAAACAAGATTAAAAAAACCCTGATTCACTAACTCTCTAAACCTGTATTAATAAGAAATTAAAGAATCTTCCTAATATACCTAAATCTCAAATGCTATAAAAATCGAGACTGAAAAAGGGCGGAAGAAATTGATTGACGAAGGGGATTTACAAAGAGGGCGAAAATTTATAGATGGGTGAAAATTTACAGACGAAGGAAAATTTTAACAGAGAAGAAAGTTGAAGAAGAGATCTGGGTTTCAATCTATGAAACCCTGGATCCGAGACGCTCTGTCGCCCTCATCCTCCAGTCTTGCCATCATCAAGCCGCCGTCGTTACCTTTTTCATCTCCACCATCATCACTGTGGCCTCCATCTGCAAACAAAATCAGATATATCAGAAAAAACAAGGTCGAAACGGACACAAATAGCGCAGAGGTAAGGCCCTAAAAACATAGCTTCCGTGTTCGATTATCTTCTTCCGTGATTTTGTTATGTAGTAAGATTTGATTTGGAGATATGGGAAGAGGGGTTCGGGGAGGCTAGGGTTTTGTCGTTGGAGAAGAAGAGAGAAACAAGTGCGAAAGGAGAAGAGAAGGAATAACAAATGAATAGTTTGTTTTGTAAAAATGTAATATATTAAAACTAATAATATGTTGTTTTCCACCCTACAATCATTATCACGCACCCTCAATCACGTCCGCACGATCACGATCTTACGTCCTAAGACGCGCATGTCCATCATATGACTATGTGACCATGCACACAGAGTCCAGGCAGATCTGTCCCAAAACGTTGGGCCCGACCCAATGCTAATACACCTTTTTTTGCTAATATAAACAAAAACGCACTCCCAGCCTTAATGAGCCAAGTCCAAACTCTGAACTTGGGCCCCTTCTACTCACACCCCTAGTTTTACTACGCCTTACAAAAATGCACCCCCTTGTCTTTTGGGTCTGAATTCAATATCCGAATTCAGGCCCCTTCTATTAACACCCCCCATTTTTACTACCTTAACATAATTTACACCCCCACGTTTTTTTAATTTATTTTCTTTATTATTTTAGTATATTTATTTTTTATATTTCCTTTTTTTATATCTATTTATATTTAATTTTATTAACTTTTTTTTATATAAATCATAATATTCTCCTAAAAATGAACTCAAATATTTTATTCACTTATTGCATTATAAAAACATTTAACCAACAATAGAATCATTTTCTAAATCAAATTAATTCAATACAAAAATTTCAAAAAGGATTACGAATATGTTCGAGTCAACTGCGCGCTTAGTCTAACAATCTCTGCTATTCACGACACCTAGAATAAGCATGCGGAAAATACAAATATCTTCGTAATTCATAAAAACACAAACCCGCGAACTACGAAATGGAACTTTGATTCCTCCTAAGAGGATACATAGGCATACGATTAAAATCGTGGCGAGTTCCCCCTAATTAAAATTAAAACCCTTTTCCCCTAATAATTATTAAAACCCGTTTTTCCTAAAAATGCGCTTCTAAACCTAGTATCCTTGTAAACAAGGTAGATGAGGGGTGCCTAACACCTTCCCTTCATCTAGAATCGAGTCAACAATATAAAATCTCTTAAATTTTAGGGTTATCCTTCATAATCCCTTCCTTAGAATAAAAATTAAGGGTGGCGACTCTGATTTTAAAAACCAGTTCCAACAGTTGGCGACTCTGCTGATGACTCAACCCTAGATTTAGAAGCCTCTCCTTTAGGTTTTAGGGTTTTTTCTTATTTTTCTTTATTTTTCTTTATTTATTTATTCATTTATTTTGTTTATTATATTTTATCATCTTATATCTGTGGTGGGATTTAACTTTTGCAACAAAAAAAATTTCAAAAAAACTTAGAAAGAAGGTTCGTCTATTAGCTAAGGGGTTGCATCAGCCCTATGAGTTTATGTGACGGCTTCGCCTAGAGTCGATGGAATTCCGCGAAAGGAATACCCCTCGAGAGACATCCTCATGGGAAGTAGGACTTTGGAATGACACCCATGACTCTTTGTACGACCTTTAAACTAAAATCTCATGACGAGACCTTTCATGACCTAGTGACGAAAGTTTCGGTCTGCAAAGAGGCTTCACTTAAGGGAGGCCCTTGTGCCTTTCCCTTAGTTTTATTCATGATAACCTTAATCAAACCACCTTATGGGAAGGGTATAATATTCGTAGGCCAATACTAGGAACTTACCTTCTAAAGATACCTTTCACAAATCCCACTGCAATCTGTAAAGCCGCAAGAGTTATATTTTCTTACACTACTATCTTTAACTTGTAGGGCTTCCGTCTATGTCATAATCCCTATCATGTAGGGATTCCACCCCGTATCTCATTTGCCATAATACTTAAGGAATTCCTGCCTGTCTCAATCTCTAAGCCAATGTAGGATATCATCGCATCCATGTCTATTATCATCTCCATCCTTAAGGAGTTCCTGCCTGTCTCAATTTCTAAGTCAGCATAGGACACCATTATCATAATATCTATCATTAAACCTATATAGGATACCCCTACGTCTACCCTCATACTACGTTTACAACGCACTGCATATCCATGAAACTTTTAACGTACCTAAAAGCCAAAAAATATATATTTTTGCACACCCAAGAATTTTTCATACATTTCCATTTCATCCATCTGCATAAAGCTCATATCTCTTCCACTTACGGAAAATACCCACCCTTATCCAATTGTGATCAGCTAGCAAGATTCTCGATACTCGCAAGCAAACCTAAACCATGTCTCAAGAAGCCATTGAGGAACTCAAAAGAGATCAAGAACTGTTGAAAGAGGAGGTCCACCAGTTGAAGGCTCAAATGAACTTGATCATGCAATTATTACTGAGGAGTGAAGGTAACCCTTCGTCATCCCAACCATAGGCCTATTCATCACCGCAGATGCCACCACCATGGGAAGTCCCCCCACCTCAACAGAAACTACAATAACCCTATCAACATAAGGGATATGCCCAACAAAGGAAAAAACAAAATCTACCACCAAGAAGGTTTGACCCACTTCCCTTATCGCACAGTCAGCTACTACATCATTTACTCAAGGCATCTTTGGTAGAGCGGAAGTCACTGAACCCTCCAAATGGGAAACTCCCACCTAAGTATGATGCAAATTCCAGGTGCAAGTATCATACAAACTCTCCAGGACATACCCTTGAAAGATGTTAGAGTTTGAGACACAAGGTCTAAGATCTGATCGATAACAAGCAGTTGACTTTCGAAGAAGGGATCCCATTGGTGAACGGTCACCCCTTGTTTTGACAAATCCAAGTAGAATCCCCTAAAGTCAATGGATCAACAAGGAGGATTATCTTTAGATCATTAGGCATTTATCATTTCAAACTGTAATTTCTTTCTTGCTAAGTGTTTTTGTTATAAATTTGTATCTTTGGATCAATAATTCAAATAAAATAAGCATGCATGTTTTTGAAATCGATTCATTCCAAAAATAATCAACGACTTTCCATTTTCACTCTTCTTTTCTATCTTCCATTTCATAACTTTAAACTTTGATGGAGAATGATGAAAATACAAATGATCAAATTTTGCTGACGTATACTTTTTAATAGTAAGGCTTACCTGACGATGTAAGGCATTGTTTCACTTCCTAAACAATGGAGAAATAAGGAGTTAATCTGTAGTTAACCCCCTCGAGCCAGAAGTCGGAGTTCTTTCTATTTTTTTGAAAAAAAACCTTAATCTTAACTAGGGGAAGGGTAGATTTCAATTAATTCGACGATGCATTCAAATCCCAGAAGAATCGAAACGATCTAAGTAAAGGTGAAAGCATATCTCTTTCCTCGATACATCATTGAGAGGACGATCTAAGAAAATATTTGACCCATCATCTTCCCCGTGTTCATCATTTAAGATTGAGGAGTCAACGAAGACAAAGTCCACAACGCCTTATTCATCAGTACATCAATCAAGAGCGAGGAAACAATAAAGACAAAACTCACAACAATCAGCATGACAGTCACAATTTTCAAAATCAAAAGTAGAGAAATTCAAAAAAAATATCCTGCTAAGTCAAAGAAAATCAAAACTTGACTTAGGCAAAAGTTAGGTCAGCCCGATGGACTGAAAAATGTTTCAAAAAAATTGGTCCATGGAAAATAAGGGATTGAAAACAAAATTGAAGAACAATCTTGTGATTTCCACTTCAAAGGCTTCGTATCAATGCTTAGATCTTATCAAAGCTTGGATCTTATCATTGCTTTTCATTAGTGTTGGGATCTTTATCTGCGATTCTCATCATTTGTGTGACCACAAAATTTCTCTTGGGAATTAAATGTATTTGTTGGATTAATTGAACTTAGGATTGGAGAACATCAAGCATAATGGGGTGGGCTAAATAAATTTTGATCCTTATATCTTTTGTTTCTTTAACCACGAACCATGGCCACGTTACAACCTTCAAATGTCCTAATTGAAGCTAGGTTCACTATGAAAGCATACTCAGCAAGATTTGTGTTAAACTGACTCCTAATGTTTGTTAAATTTATTAATCACTTCGCTTCTTCAAATCACTATCTCTAATCATCCATTTCTATTCCATAATCAATTTCGATTTCAAGAACTTTCATGTGCATCACATTAGGATTGCTTTTTTCAAAATGTACAATTTTACTTACAAGTCAATACTTGGCATCAAGGAGATTTCAAAAAAGGGTCTGATCAAAGGCAGTATTTCCAAGAAGCTTCTAACTGGTGGAAAGGTATCTAAGAGGACCCCTATGAACATAAGAGATACTGATGATCATAGGGGTATATCACATAAAGATACTATTGACAAAGGGTGATCATTCCGAGATACATTTAACTCAGATCAAGTTTCAAAACACCATTTAATCAGGGGCATACCTTTCGAAGGAGCATTCCTTAATCAAGTCAATCACAACAGGGTGTGACTCGGTTTCCTCGTTTTAAACAAACCTCTCAACGCCTTGATTTAGGACTAACCTTCCAAGATTCAAATGTTAGGGCAGTACGTACCAAGTTCATCCTACTGCATGTAGGGTCCAAATTCCCCTTTCAGCAACTTCAAATACAAACTTTTCAAAGTTGTGAATACTTGGGGAAATCTATGACAAGTTCATGGTGAGATCTAAGTTTCTTTCAGAGGGTACTTCCTCTAGATCCTGGAGATTGGGGGCATATCTTTCAAAATTCAAATGTTGGGGCAAGACAAGCCACAAAAGGTAAGGCCTCTTCACCTTTCACAATCCCCATGGGACTTCTCTTCCAGATCAGCAATTTTCGAGTTTGAAATGAGTATCAGGAAATTATGCAAGCACAACACTCTATCAATAGTAGATTCTCCTGGTTAATCTCGGAAGATGATTATCCAGAAGACCTCGGCAGAAAGTAGTTCTCGATATAATCTCGGTAGTAGATTCCTTGGAAATCTCGGCAGTAGATTTCCCATTAAAAAGCCTCCCATCAAGCATGATGTACACATAACCATATAAAAATATCAAGTTCATTCACAAAATTTGGTGCATCTAATATACGGAAACACCAAAGAGAATTTGATAAAGCATCAAAGTTTATTTTGGTTATAAAAACATCGAAGGAAAATCCATGCCTATTTTCACGCCTACACTTATGACCATGTCCACGCCTACGCCTGCAATACAAATTACCTATGACTTTTCCATTTTTCGCCATGCTTTATAAAAATTCAAATCAACTTGGAAATACAACAACTAGAAACAAACAATGTTAGGGAGTTGGTGATTACAAAAACCAATGGTTTAAAAGGAGAGAATACAAAAAAAAAATTCATAACATTTTGGGGCATCTAAACACATTTTTGGGGCACACACACACACACTTAATGCATATATACTCGGGGTTCCATACTGATCTAAGACATCATGCAAATACATCGCACATGGCATTTCTCAAAGCATACTTTGGGCGGAACCAATATCTTTTAGCCCTCTATTAGATTATTACCTTGGTTGAAAACAGACAACTCGTTAATATCTGATCTTATCTCTGATTTAGTTATCTAAGATTTGATCATCAAAACAAATTCCTATATAAATTTAACTCATTACATCAGGCTTCATGTAGCAATGTGTTTCCTTCTTTGCGATATAACTCATTGCCTAAGGCTCCATGCAGTAATGTGTGAAATTCGCAATTTAACTCATTGCCTACGGCTCCATGCAACAATGTGTGAAATCCGCAATTTAACTCATTGCCTAAGGCTCCATGAAACAATGTGTTTCCTTCTTTACGATATAGCTCATTGCCTAAGGCTCCATGCAGCAATGTGCGAAATCCATAATTTAACTCATTTCCTAAGGCTCCATGCAGCAATGTGTTTCCTTCTTTGCAAATATAGCTCATTGCCTTAGGCTCCATGCAGCAATGTGAGAAATCCGTAATTTAACTCATTACCAAAGGCTCTATGCAACAATGTGTTTCCTTCTTTGCGATATAGCTCATTTCCTAAGGCTCCATATAGCAATGTGCCAAATCCATAATTTAACTCATTGTGTCAGGCTTCATGCATCAATGTGTTTCCTTCTTTGCGATATAGCTCATTGCCTAAGGCTTCATGCAACAATGTGTGAAATACACAATTTAACTCATTTCCTAAGGTTCCATGTAGCAACGTGTTTCGTTCTTTACGATATATCTCATTGCCTAAGGCTCCATGCAGCAATGTGTGAAATCTGTAATTTAACTCATTGCGTCAAGCTTCATGTAGCAATGTGTTTCCTTCATTGCGATATAGCTCATTGCCTAAGACTTCATGCAGCAATGTGTGAAATCCTCAATTTAACTCATTTCCTAAGGCTCCATGCAGTAATGTGTTTCCTTCTCTGCGATATATATCATTGCCTGAGTCTCCATGCAACAATGTGCAAAATCCGCAATTTAACTCATCGCGTCAGGCTTCATGCAGCAATTTGTTTCCTTCTTTGCGATATAACTCATTGCCTAAGGATCCATGCAGCAATGTGTGAAACCCATAATTTAACTCATTGCCTAAGGCTCCATGCAGCAATGTGTTTCTTTCTTTGCAATATAGCTCATTGCCTAAGGCTCCATGCAGCAATGTGTGAAACCCGTAACTTAACTCATTGCGTCAGGCTTTATGCAGCAATGTGTTTCCTTTTTTACGATATAGCTCATTGCCTAAGGCTCCATGCAGAAATGTGTGAAATTCGTAATTTAACTCATTACGTCAGGTTTCAGGAAGCAATATGTTTCCTTCTTTGCACTATAGTTCGTTGCCTAAGGCTCCATACAACAATGTACAAAATATGCAATTTAACTCATTGTGTCAGGCTTCATGCAAAAATATGTTTCCTCCTTTACGATATAGGTCATTGCCTCAGGCTCCATGCAGTAATGTGTGAAATCCGCAATTTAACTCATTGTGTCAGGCTTCATGCAGTAATGTGTTTCCTCCTCTGTGATCTAGCTCATTATAGCAGGATCCATGCAGCAATGTACAAAATATGTAACATAACTCATTGCATCAGTCTCCGTGCAACAATGTGTTTCCTCCTCTGTGATATGGTTCAATGCGTCAGGCTCTATGAAACAATGTACGAAATCTGCAATTTAACCATGTAGCAACGTTGTTATAACTCATTGCATTAGTCTCCGTGCAACAATGTTGTTATCAAGTTTTTTCTGCGAGATAAACCTTTGCGTCAATCTCCATGCAACAATGTTGTCATCAAGCTCTTTTTCATATATCTATCCCCTAGGTTGCGATAGATATGTGAATAAACATGCTTAATCCGTTGCATCAGTCTCCATGCAGCAATGTGTCATCAGACCTTGTTTTATCCATCCCCTAGGTTGTGATGAATAAACAAAATCAAATCAAACCAAAACTTACTATATTAGTCCCCAAGAATTAGTAAGTCAACTTTTCAAACTTGTATCATTTACCTCCTAGGTTACAGTAAATATGCAAAATTTTACAATCTCTTCTTAGATACTGACAAGTTATCTGCGTCGTCATATCTAAGTTAAAATCAACTTTGGTTCAAACGCTGGTAAGATGATACATCATCATCTATGACTATTCTTCACACTCGTGGGAACACTGTACAGTGTATCCTTGTAATCTTTCAGATAAATTTTAGTGTCTTCCAATATTTAATAAACTTCTGACAAAATGTGCGAGACCTGCATATTCTCGCACTATTCAATCGAAAGATGATTAAATAGGGGCAACTATCATACCCCAAATTTTCCCTACCATTATTTTATATTTAGGTTTCTAAATTGAATAAATCAGATTGTGTAGTTCTTATTTTTTGGGGGGTTTAAAATATGAAAAAGGTGTATTGATCTAGAAAGGGAGCACCAATATTTGATGGTCCATTAAGGTTTTATTATTTTTCGAGAAGGGTGCATTTTTATTAAGGAGGTGCGCTGGTTAAAAAGTTTGTTGTTAAGAGGAAAGGCCCATAAGATATATCATTTTGGTTAAGGGCCCAATAATGTGGCCCATTCAGTTTTTTTGGCTTTTTTTTTAAAAAAATTGTCTTGTTTTTTCATAACCTTATTATTGTTAAGTATTATATATATTAAACTTAATTTAATCGTTTTGTTTTAAATTATAACAGTTTTATTATTATTTTTGGTTATTATTAATATTTAATTAAGACTATGTTTGTTTATTAAAAGAGAGAAAATGTTGGAGGCTTTTATCACCCAGTATATTACAGAAGCCCAAATAAAAAAACACACAACAGGCCCAAAGAAGAATGCTTGGCCCAAAACCAAAATAACGCAAACAAGTATTGTGTGAATTCATTGAGAAAGATAGTGCTTGATTGAGAAAACCAAATTGAATCCTTTTTTGCCTTATTCAAAATCTTTACATAACATATTAAACACGGAAATGGAATCAATTGATATAAACAGAAACAAATTGATTTTCAGTCAATACAAATCAAAATGAATTACAAACAAGATCAAAATAAACCCTGATTCACTAACTCTCTAAACCTGTAACAATAAGAAATTAAAGAATCCTCCTAAAATACCTAAATCTCAAATTCTATAAAAACCTAGACAAAAAGGTGGGGGGGGGGAGCAATTGACAGATGAAGGGGATTTATAGAGAGGGCAAAAATTTATAGATAGGTGAAAATTTACAGACGGAGGAAAATCTTAACAGAGAAGAAAGTTGAAGAAGAGATTCGGGCTTCAATCTCTGAAACCCTGGATCCGAGATGCTCCTCCGCCCTCATCCTCCAGTCTCGCCATCATCAAGTTGCCGCCGTCACCTTCTTTATCTCCACCATCATCACTGTCACCACCACTTGTAAACTAAAGCAGAGAGATCAGGAAAAAAAACGAGGTCGGAACGGACGCAAATAACGTAGAGGTAAGGCCCAAAAATGTAGCTTATGTGTTCAATTATCTTCTTCCGTGATGTTGTTTTGCAGTAAGATTTGATTTGGAGATATGGGAAGAGGGGTTCGCGGCGGCTAGGGTTTTGTCATTGGAGAAAAAGAGAGAGACAGGCGCTGAAGGAGGAGAGAAGGAATAACAAATGAATAGTTTATTTTGTAAAAATGTAATACATTAAAATTAATAATTTGGTGTTTGCCACCCTACAATCTTTATCAATCACCCTCCATCACGTCCGCACGATCACGATCATGCGTCCCAAGACGCGCATGTCCATCATATGACTGTGTGACCATGCACACAGAGTCCAGGCAGAACTGTCCCAGAGCGTTAGGCCTAGCCCAATGCTAATACACCCTTTCTTTTGTTTGTTTTTGCTAATATGAACAATAACACACCCCAGCCTTAATGGGCCAAGTCTAAAATCTAAACTTGGGCCCCTGCCGCTCACACCCCCAGTTTTACTATGCCTTACAAAAATGCACCCTCGTTATCTTTTGGGCATGAATTCAATATCTTAATTCAGGCCCCTTATATTAGCACCCCCCCCATTTTTACTACCTTAACATAATTTACAACCCCCCACATTTTTTAAATTTATTTTCTTTATTATTTTACTATATTTATTTTTTATATTTCCTTTTTTTATATATATTTATATTTAATGTTATTAACTTTTTTTTTATATAAATCATAATATTCTCCTAAAAATGCACTCAAATATTTTATTCACTTATTGCATTATAAAAATATTTAACCAACAATAAAATTATTTTCTAAATAAAATTAATTCAATAGACAATTTTTAAAAAGGATTACGAATATGTTCGAATCGAATGCGCGTTTAGTCTAACAATCTCTGCTATTCATGATCCCTAGACTAAGCATGCGGAAAATGAAAATATCTTTGTAATCTATAAAAAACACAAACCCCGCGAACTACAAAATGGGACTCTGATTCCTCCTAAGAGGATACGTAGGCACACGATTAAAATCATGGCGAGTTCCCACTAATTAAAATAAAAACCCTTTTCCCCTAATAATTATTAAAACCCTTTTTCCTAAAAACGCGCTTCTAAACTTAGTATCCTTGCGAACAAGGTAGATGAGGGGTTCCTAACACCTTCCCTTCGTCTAGAACCGAGTCAATAATCTAGAATCTCTGAACTTTTAGGGTTATCCTTTATACTCTCTTCCTTAGGATAAAAATTAAGGGTGGTGACTCTGATTTAAAAAACCAGTTGCAACACTCTAAAGAGAGAAGAAGACATAAAGCATCATGAATATAATATCAATATATATAATTCACATTTAAAAATTATAACAGTAAGTGTAATTAGGAAATAAATTTATAAACACTTTAATTAAATTATATGGTTGTCTTCATGCATATACTGATAGTTCTTTCGTAGATGTGTAGTCTGAGCGACTTGACTGATGGCTGATTTGGAGGATGGAGTCTCTGGATTTGGAGGTGGTTGGCCTTTGATGGTTGTGTCTGTGGTGTTGTGTTTCGCATTTTCTTGTTGATGTTTGATTCAGAAGTCGGTCGCTCTAGGGTGTATGGCCCAAGTCTGGCCATCGATTACGGGCTCTCTGACTTAATCTGACAAATAATTTAATGAGTTGTCCTTTGGGTTGGCCGTGTTGGCTTGCTCTCCGTCGAATTTTTCCTTCGGAATTGGAGTGTTGGACAAAGGTTGGATGTTGATACTGGCATGTCTCCTAGTGGCCAGGATCCGACATATCTTTCATATGGTGTTTCTAGTGGACTCCTTGATCTTGGTGTTCGCCTCTTTACGCTACTCAAATTTGATACTTGAAGGAGTAGTGATCGATGAAACAGAAAAGTGGACATAATTCACGGTGATCATTGGAGTCGAAGACCAAATGCCTTCTCGATGTGGTAATATGATAAGGTTATGAATTGGTGAATCGAGATCTGGATCTGAAACCACTAGAATTTGGATATGGAACATCTGCGTATGTCCGGCGATGTTTTCTAAATGATCGCAACTTTAATGGTAATCATAAGGATCAGAAGTTGTTACCCACAAACAGCATCATTGTTTTGTTCGGGAACCCGAAATGGATGATCTAACTCCACGAAAGAACCAAAATTGAATAATGTTTGATATTAGCGGTCTTGAAAAGTGACTTTGATCTCCCTCACGGAGGCGCGGAGTGGACTTGCATGGTTAGCAATCCAACACCCAAGTTAGTTCAAGATTCAATAAGAGTCTAGTGAAAGTGGAGACCGAGTATTGTGTACTCGAAACACTCTTGTCACTGTATTTATACTTTTGGCTCAATGGTGCGGACAAGATGAATGAGTCTCATCTTATTGGATCTTTGGCCGACCCAGAAAATATTTGTTTGTTAATAGATTATGTTTAGGACTTATTATAGATTCATTGGGTTTCAACAATTATAAATATGTATTTCTTTCATTCTTGGTATCTAGTGGCGAAACCAGAAAAGTTACGAAGCCTAGGCAAAAATTTAAAGACCGCAAAATAAAAGACGAGGATGACTTCGTTTCTACTTCCTTTGCGAGCTCAATCAGTAGAATGGAATTGATCTAGGATTTCACTTTTCATTTTGGTCCCTCACTAACTAAGAGTTTCAATTTTTTACTTATTTTTGCAATATTGTCACGACTGGAAAAATCATAGATTCTCCATCATATTTTTTTATTCCTAAGGAACAGAGGAAATAACGGAAAAATCTTAGAGGTAAGTGTTCTGGACTGGGCCCGACAGGCCCAAAAGCATTACTAAGGCCCAGTCCAAAGGGACTCACTCAGGACCACACTGGGCAAAGGGGGTCGCGTCCATGCCCGACACCCTGATGTCCACCTCGACATCTCGATGTCCAGCCCCACGCGGTGAAGTCATGCTCGACACCCTGCCGTCCGGCTCTGTGTCCTGACGTCCAGCTCGACACTCGCTGTTCAGCTCGAGGTCTTGACGTCGAGCTCGGCACCGTACTGCGCAGCTCGACATGGGCTCGAGCTACCCGGCTATGGCAGACTCAGTCCACCGTTGCCCCAACGATACTCCGGAAAGACTGCGTCTTCGTCCGCCCGCACTTCATGCAGCACATCCAGGAAGGGGACCACGTGCTGGTCCCCACTACCCACGTAGAACCTGGCAGTTCCTCCATTGGGCCAAATCCGCCCGGCCCAATGAAGGAACCTTGGCCCAGCGCTGGGGGCTATAAATACCCTCTGTTTCCAGAGGGTCAGGTATTCATCATTCTAACCTCAACTCTATTATCTGCTCGTACTCCCACTGACTTTAGCATCGGAGTGCCTTGCAGGTACCCCCCCCCCTCCTCGTTCAAAAAGCCTTCAGCTCGGAGTAAGCCGTGACGGTCCAAACCTTCTGATCAGGTCAGATCAGTGGCGCCGTCTGTGGGAAACAGCTTCCCCGTCTAACGAACAATTTCAAAGACCAAAGCTCAATTTAATTACCGGTCATGGCTGATCCAGCTCGTGAAGAACAGCACACCCGCGTCACCGACACCAACAACGGTCCCGCGGACAAGAATGGGCACCTGGATAATCCCAGTGATGCCGGCCACAATGCCATCCCCGTGACAACCGCCCCTGGACCTTCCACCCGCAGGGACGGGAACACTGCGTCGTCCTCGACACCTCCTCCAAGACTCGAAGACGACCCTGAGGCTCTCGCCTATCGTCAAGCTGCCCGGTTCTATGAAGTCCAAGTCCCTACCAGGGCAGATGCCACGACTCAGGCACTGTTCGCGGCCATCAACCAGACAAATTATCTCCTATTCGCCCAAGGAGAAAGGCTGAGGGCACTTGAAAATGATCGACGACCCCCGAGGAGGCATCAGAGGCCACCATCTCCACCTCCTCGGGTCGAAGAAGTTCGACACCCTACTCCCCCGCGGAGACATTACAGGGAAAACTCTAGGAGCCCCTCTCCCCCACCAAGGCAGAGGCGGCCCCAATATGAAAGACAGCCCGTCATCCCTACCGAAGAGCCCGGTCGCGACCCATCAAGGCACGACAGGAGGCACAACAGAGACGGGCGTGTGACCTTCAACCACCGAGCATCACGCTCGAGGGAATCTCAGCACGACCAGCGTGCCAGACATAACTACAGGACCCCTTCTCTTTCTCCAGAAAGGAGCGACGAGGACGACCCCCGCGGTCCCCTGTCGCAGGCCATCATGGACGCACCTATTCCCCCGGGCATGGAGAAGCCCCCACATCTGAAGGAGTATGATGGAGTAGCGGACCCAGTCGACCACATTGACGGGTTCGAAGCCATGCTCCACTACCATAATGTCGGGGGGCCCATCAAGTGCCGTCTCTTCCCCACAACTCTCAGGAAGGCGGCCATGGACTGGTATAAAGGACTCGCCCCGGGCTCCATTACCTCGTGGCGGAACCTGAAGAACCAGTTCATCAGTTCCTTCACAGCTTCCCGTCGCCACCCGAAGACTGAGGCTGCCCTCGAGGCCATCATTCAAAGACATGATGAGACCTTGAGGGAATTCATCAACCGCTTCAACCGGGAAGCAATACAGGTCCCCTGCGCGGACCATATGAAAAGGTACTTGCTGGAGAGGGGCCTCCTCCCCGGCACAGAATTCAGGAAAGCTGTGGGCATTGAGCCACCTGCAACTTTCGATGCTCTCCTCGACAAAGCCCGAGCATACATGGATTACGAGGAGAGAGAAGCTGCCAACAGGGCACGAGACTCCAGGGCTCGCAATCATGGCAGCAGCTCGAGACAAGACCCTCCTCCCCGACGCACCGGAGAGAAGAGGAAGGAAGATCGACCCCGGGAGGTCCGGGAACAAAGGGGCCCCTCGGGCCGTTTCACCGAGTACACTCCGCTCACGGCTTCCCGCGAGCGTATTCTGGCGGAGTGTGCTAGTACAGACTTTAAAGACGGTGGCGTCAAGCGTCCCCGGCCAGCTCCTGCCAAGCCAGGAGTAGACAAAAACAAGTACTGTCAGTACCATAGGAGTCATGGTCACTTGACAGAGGACTGCGTCCACCTGAAGGACGCCATTGAAACCCTCATCAAAGGGGGGAGACTGGCACAGTACAGGCGAAACGACGCTCCCCGTCGTGAAGCCCGCGAGGCAAAGGAGCCCGAAGAAGATGCCCGACCATCTGACAAGTCGGTGCCAATCCAGACCGCCTTCTCGGTAACCAGGCCCGAGGATTTCGAACTTCCCGAGCTCCTGCAGGAGCCCCTGACGACACACAGCAGGTGGGAATACTTCCCCTCCGCCATGGTCATCAACGGGGGCGGGTTCAACGACCTCACCATCAACTCAGCCAAGAGGAAGTTGGACGAACTGGTCGACAAAGCTCCTCCACAAACTGTGACTTTCGAAATGGTGAGGGGCAGATCAGAGCCTATCACCTTCTACTTGGAAGAGCTCCCCGGCGGAGCACCGAACGCAGTCATCCCCTTGCTGATAAGGGCAAAGATGGCCAATTTTGACGTACATCGCATCCTGGTCGACGAAGGGAGTTCCGTCGACGTGATGTACACCCAGCTGTTCCGGACCTTACAACTGGACGACTCACATCTGTCTCCGTATATAGGTTCGGACCTCCAAGGCTTCAACGGCTCGACTTCCAAACCTTGGGGATATGTCGAGCTCCTCGTGACGTTCGGGGAAGGAACTGCTACAAGACAGGTGAAGGTCCGCTTCCTCGTCATTGACTGCCCATCCCTATACAATTGCATCTTGGGGAGGCCGACATTGGCGGAGCTGACAGCGGTTCCCTCAATTGTCCATCTAAAAATGAAGTTCTACACCAAACGGGCAAGGGTAGCCACCATCCAGGGCGACCTCGCTGCTGCCCGCAGGTGCTTCAACGCCGCTTCAAGGGGACGGGATACTGTCGACGTGGGTCCCAGCACAAGGCCCATCAAGAAGACAAAGCAAGAGCCCGACAGAGCATCTCCCGAGGTTGAAGTTCAGAAGGCTCCACCAAAGGTCGACTCCATAGCCCTCGACGCCCGCTTCGACCAAGACGAGCCGGCCAGCAGCGAGCAAATCCCCCTCCGACCTATTCCGGACGGCGATTTCGAACTCGTTCCCCTCGGAGCAGACCCGACCAAGGGAGTGAAGATTGGCAAGGACCTCCCCGACTTGGCCAGGAAGCAAATCAAGGCCTGTCTGCGCGAGAATGCCGATCTCTTCGCCTGGAGCGCTGCAGAGATGCCCGGACTCGACCCTGAGGTCGCCTGTCATCACCTCGCCATTGATCCAGCCGCCAAGGCCGTAGTACAACGTAGGCGTAGGCAGTCTCCAGAAAAAACGGAGGCTGCTGAAAAAGCTGTAAAAGACCTCCTAGAGGCAAATTTTATTTCTGAAGCCCGGTACTCCACCTGGCTGTCAAATGTTGTACTTGTTAAAAAGAATAATGGAAAATGGAGAATGTGTGTTGATTATACCGACCTCAATCGGGCTTGCCCGAAGGATGCTTTTCCTCTACCAAACATTGATATGCTGGTCGACAACTCGGCCGGCTACAAGACTTTGTCGTTCATGGACGCCTACTCGGGATACAATCAAATCCCAATGGCTCCGGGCGACAAACGCTGCACGGCGTTCATGACCAGCTCGGGCAACTATTACTACAACGTAATGCCCTTCGGACTGAAGAACGCCGGTGCGACTTACCAACGCATGATGAACAAAGTGTTCAACAAACAAATTGGCGACATGCTCGAGGTATATATGGACGACATGATCGTCAAATCTCGAGCGGATACCGACCACGCAGCTCATCTCAAAACAGTCTTCGCCCAAGCTAGACAGTGCAAAATGAGGTTCAACCCCGAGAAGTGCACGTTTGGGGTCAAGGCAGGAAAATTCCTCGGATTCTATCTAACAGAACGAGGGATTGAAGCCAACCCCGACAAGTGTCGAGCATTCGCCGACCTCCCGACTCCAACGTCGAAGAAGTCGATCCAGATCATGAACGGCATGTTGACGTCACTATCACGCTTCGTCGCGAAGTCCGCTCAGCACGCCCTTCCCTTTTTCAAACTCCTTCGAAAGGAAGCAGCCTTCGAATGGACCGAGGAATGCGAACACGCACTTCGCCATCTGAAGCAGAGCCTGTCTCAACCGCCCGTGTTGTCTCGACCAGACGACAACGAGCCACTATACCTATACTTGGCAGTATCAAACGAAGCCATCAGTGCAGCTCTTGTCCGCGAAACTCCTGACGGGCAGAAACCTGTCTACTTCACGAGCAAAGCCTTACAAGGCCCCGAGAGCAGGTATCAACAGATAGAAAAGGTTGCTCTGGCCCTCGTCAACGCTGCGAGGAGGCTCAGACACTACTTTCTAGCGCACACCATCATCGTGCGAACCGATCAACCGGTTAGGCAACTCCTGGGTCGGCCAGATATGGCGGGCAGAATGCTGAAGTGGTCCCTGGAACTCTCTGAATTCGACATTCAATACGAGAGCAGGAAAGCCCTGAAAGCACAAGCCTTGGCCGACTTCGTCGCCGAGATGACCACTAACGACATTCCCCCGGGAAAGGAACACAAATGGACCATCTTCGTCGACGGAGCCTCCAGTGCGTCCGGAAGCGGCGCGGGGATCCTCCTCGAAAACGAAGAGGGCGTGGTAATCGAGCACTCCTTGGTTCTCTCCTTCCCGACGTCAAATAACCAAGCAGAATACGAAGCCCTGCTCGCAGGACTGAGACTAGCCGAGGACCTAGGAGCCCGTGAAGTTCAAATTTACACCGACTCCCAGCTCGTCGCTTCCCAAGTACAGGGAAGCTACCAGGCCAAGAATGACAACCTCATTGAGTACTTGAACTTAGTCAAAAAACACATGGCCAAATTCGTCCGAGCAGAAATCTCTCACGTTCCCCGCGAGCAAAACACGAGGGCGGACATATTGTCCAAACTCGCGAGCACACGAAAGAAAGGCGGGAATAAATCCGTCATCCAGGAATCTCTGGCACGACCGAGCATCGAACCACCCTCGACTACGGTCGAGGTTCACGCCATCGGGGACGCCACGTCTTGGATGACCCCGGTCTATAATTTCCTAACAAAGGGAGAACTCCCGACGAACCAGACCGACGCTGCCATCATAAAGCGGCGAGCATGTTCCTATGTTGTTCTCGAGCAAAAACTGTACCGAAGGGGATTCTCCATTCCACTCCTAAAATGCATTGGCGAGTCCGCCATCCCCGACGTACTGCGGGAGATACACGAAGGTATCAACGCCCAGCACATGGGCGGTAAATCCTTGGCAAGGAAAGCCCTTCGAGCAGGATACTACTGGCCGACGATGCAACAGGATGCCAAGGAACACGTGAAAAAATGTGACAAGTGCCAGAAGCACGGGGATATGCACCTCGCCCCCCCCGCACGAGCTGAACACATTGTCGTCCCCATGGCCGTTCGCCTGGTGGGGCATGGACATCCTCGGGCCCTTCGTGCAAGGGACCTACCAGAACAAGTTTCTAATCGTCGCCGTGGATTATTTCACGAAATGGATCGAGGCCGAGGCACTCGCAAAAATCACCTCACATAACATCCTCCGTTTCTACAAAAGAAACGTGCTCGCCAGGTTCGGAATCCCGCAGGCACTGGTGACCGACAACGGTACCCAGTTCACCGACCACGGATTCCGAGACTTCGTCACCAAACTGGGGACCAAACAACACTTCACGTCGGTCGAACATCCTCAGACCAACGGGCAAGCCGAAGCCGCGAACAGGGTCATCCTCCGAGGACTCAAACGTCGACTCGGCGAAGCCAAAAGAGGATGGGTCGAGGAGCTCCACAGCGTCCTGTGGGCATACCGCACCACACCCCACTCAACGACGGGGGAGACACCATTCCGACTGACCTACGGTACCGAAGCCGTCATCCCGGTCGAAATCATGGAACCATCCCGTCGAACGGAGGAGCCCCTCGACGAAGAGATGAATGACGAAGCACTAAGGGATGAACTCGACCTAGTCGAGGAAATCCGATCGGGGGCTGCCCTGCACGAAGCCACCCTAAAACAACGAGTGGCTCTACGCCACAACGACAAGGTCATCAAGCGCGAGTTCGAAATAGGCAGCCTGGTACTACGCAGAAACCAGAAAGACTCCCGCGAAGGGAAGTTGGCCGCGAACTGGGAAGGACCTTACCGCGTCCACGGCACCACGGGTACCGGGGCGTACTACCTCGAGCAGTTAGACGGAGAGCCATTACCAAGACCCTGGAATGCTGCTAAGTTGAAGCAGTACTACAGTTAGAAACTGTCAACACCTAGGACCCTCGACCAAAAGCAACCACGCTCGGGCACGAGGAAAAACGTCCAATTTCGTTTAAGGCTAAGGTACAGGCCCGACACACGACCAAAATGGCACGGCATCGCGCGGTAGACGTTGACGATCGATAGTGCCCGACGTGGACAGCTGTACCGAGCCCCACCGTCGTCGTACCCATAAGGCAGAACACCCAGCTCGCGATGGGCAGTTCACGCCAAGGGCGAATCGTCCCTACGGGCTCCACGCCCGACTGAGCAACCTCGCTCCGAAATGCCCGACATTCCATCAAGAATAACGGGACATCTACAAGGGTCAAAAGAAAATCTCTCCCCTCGAGCGCAACACTTAAGCAACCCCGGCCAACCGAAATAGGGCCGAGATTGCACACAAATGGAGACGAGCATATTCGCTCGCCAAATCAGAGCCACCTACGGGCACTCCTCGGGCCCGGGACTTGAGCTAAATTCATACAAGCATGTGAGTTCATACAAGGGCAAAAAATCCAAAATAAATAACAAGGTATAAACGCCCGAAGGCAACAAAGCAATATTAAACCGACCAAGAAGGCCGGCGGTGTTCAAATCATACAATGAACGGGCACGCAGGCCCAAAGAATACAAATACAAATGTCAAGGGCACGCAGGCCCGCTACCCTACTCAAACTTCCACATTCTCATCATTGTCGACGCTGGGAGAGTCGGGCGGAGGAATGATCGCGCCACCTACAACCCGGTGTGTATGACCGATACCCTCGGTGACCAGGCCAGGGTTTAGCAATGAGAGCTGATCGACTGCAGAATTGAACCCGTCTTCCAGAGCACCGACGCAGTCCGCCTCGAGGAGCCGGATATGGGCGATAAGCTCAGCCCGACTCTTCAAAATCACTAGGTCCTCGGGCTCATCTTCGGCAGGTTGCTGAACAGCATTCAGTTCCTCAACCTGTTTACCCAGGCGTTCGACTTCAGCAGCCAAGCGATCCCTGTCGGTCCGGAGCAACTCCCCTTCCTCAGTCAACCTCCCAGACTTCTCCTTTTCCAAGGTCAGCATCTCCCTCTCGGCATCAAGTATCGCGGTCTGCTCTCGGAACATCCCCTCGGAGCGTTCCAGAGCGACCTTCAACTTCCGCGAGCTCGCAGTCAAGGCCGCCTTCTCCTGCTCGAGCTCTTCAACGCGAGCAGCATCCCCCGCATCCTCAGATAACACCAGAGCCATTTCGGCCATTTTAACCAGCCCGTCCACGCTGGCGGCCAGATAGGCCTTCCTTTCCTCCTTACTCATCTTCTTTATGGCCTCAGCTTCATGAGCGACCACTGTCGGAGGGAACCGCTCGAAAAAGCCCGCCTCTTCGAAGCAAGGGGGGAAGGCAAAAGATTGAACAGCTCCGGCATCCTCCCCGACAGTCGAACCGCCTTCCACGCGGGTCCTCTTCCTCTGCGTCAAAACGGCGCTGGGGTCAATCTCCTCGACCTCTGGATCTGACGCTGCTCCCGAGCTCGACGTCGAATCCACCCTCACCGGCTGAGGAGCGTTCAGACTTGGTGGTGGTCCCATTCTCGTCGTCTGCGGGGCCTGCACGACCCTCTTGCCTCGCCTCTGGCCGGTTGATAATTTCAGGAGCCTTTCATGTCGGCTGGCCATCGTACCTGCACGAAGTAAAGGAAAAGTCAGTATCGAGCAAACCGCGTAAATAAATGACGAATAAAGAATTTCAAACAAACAACCTAACAGGCGGGCTGCCTGCCTATATGTCGAACATTCCACCAGCGCCTTGGTGTCGATCGGGCGAGACTCGAATGTCGGGTAACCGTCTTTGTCGAGGATATCATCCCCTTCCCGCGTAACCCATTGGGCGGGATGAAAACTGTCGACAAACCGGTAAAGAGCCTCGTACGACCGCTGATCTTCCGTGCACATATCCCCGACTGCGGTATGGAAATAACCTGTCCCATGCTCGTAGTGTCGGGACATCCAGTACACCGGGAACTTAGCCCTACGACCTAACACTGGGCTCCCGTCGTCGGCCACCATCGCTTCCCCGTCATCATCGCTGACCGGCCCTTCCTCCTCGAAAAGGGAATCTACAGCAGAGTCGGTGATAGGGCGTACCACATACCACTTGTCCTTGAACCCCCTCACGGAGTCCATATACATCTTGAACAGTCTCCTCGACTGCTTCAGAGACACCCAGCTGTGCTTCCCTCCTCGGGACTGACGCTGCAGGTGAAATACCCGAAAGAAAAGAGGGATGGTCGCCCCTATCCTTAAGTAGCGACACGTCAGCTCAAACGCCCGGATGAAGGCGAGAGAGTTTGGGTGTAGCTGGGACGGGGCCAGCTCCAAGTGCGTGAAGACCCCGGTTTGAAAATCGGTGAACGGCAGCCGCAGCCCTAAGTCCTTAAACGCGATCTCATACATCGCGAAGCTGTAGTTCGGGTACACCGAGCAAATTCTTGCATTGGTCGACGGAAGCATGACCACGAAATTCTGCTGGAAGTCGGGCTGGTCTTGGCCCTCTTCAATGGCAATGAAGGGATGTCGGTCATCCCGGCTATATATTGACGCTGTCCCCCGAGGCTCGACACCCACCCATTCCAGCAATGGGTCGGTCACGGTATCTATTAAGGTGGCCGACTCGTCGGCACTCTGTTCTTCGCGATCACGACGTCCGGAGGAGCTCGGCTCGTCCGCCATGGTTACCTGCAGAGCACGGGAAACCAATCAGTTGAGCACGAAGTCCTATGCTCGACATAATCATGTCGTCCATACACGACTACACAAGTCCGTTTTTACAAGTGGATGTCTCCCCGACTTTCCTGAACCCAGTGTTCTTCCTCAAACCAACCGCGCGGCCACTCTCCAAGCATGTCGACCCGAGGTATGAACATGGCGAGCCGCACTATGAAGCCCACGGCCACGACCATGAACATACCGGGCACGGTCATGAATTAGGCGCCCGGATCATGAAGACCCCGGGCAGCTCTGAAGTTTTTCACCTAAAACTATGAATGTGTCGGCCACAAGTATGCGTTTGCCGGTCCTAGACATGAATATGTCGGGCAAAACACGAATCTACCGGGCTAATCCCACGCGCACGATCCTAAAACATCTACAAATTCCAGGAATCATGCATTCTAAAACGGAAAAATGAGGAAAGTAGATCACTTACTTGGATCAAAGTTGGGATTTGGCTAAGAGATGAAGAATCTGAGACGGGAAGTCACAACTGGGGAAAGTGTTGAGAGCGGCAACGGAGAGAGCACGGAGAACGGAAAACGTATTATGGGGCCCAAGGACCCTATTTATAGTGATGAGGTGGAATACCAAACGTCACCTCGTGCAACCAGCGAACTCCATCTCCTCGACGCGCTGCTCCCAACGCAATGATGGCCCTACCCCCCTAGGGTGGCGGCACAACTCCCGAAAGATGCCTCGTGTGCTCGACCGACGCGCCCGGTACGGATCCTCCACGCATCCACCACCGAGGACGTCCCCGAGCACGACACGGGGAGACCCCTCGAGGGTCCACACCTCCATCCCGGGCACGAGACCTCAGCGACGGAACAACTTGGTTTCAAGTCATGGCTCCTCGCAAAGGAACCACGACTTGGGGGGCTCCTGTTCTGGACTGGGCCCGACAGGCCCAAAAGCATTACTAAGGCCCAGTCCAAAGGGACTCACTCAGGACCACACTGGGCAAAGGGGGTCGCGTCCATGCCCGACACCCTGATGTCCACCTCGACATCTCGATGTCCAGCCCCACGCGGTGAAGTCATGCTCGACACCCTGCCGTCCGGCTCTGTGTCCTGACGTCCAGCTCGACACTCGCTGTTCAGCTCGAGGTCTTGACGTCGAGCTCGGCACCGTGCTGCGCAGCTCGACATGGGCTCGAGCTACCCGGCTATGGCAGACTCAGTCCACCGTTGCCCCAACGATACTCCGGAAAGACCGCGTCTTCGTCCGCCCGCACTTCATGCAGCACATCCAGGAAGGGGACCACGTGCTGGTCCCCACTACCCACGTAGAACCTGGCAGTTCCTCCATTGGGCCAAATCCGCCCGGCCCAATGAAGGAACCTTGGCCCAGCGCTGGGGGCTATAAATACCCTCTGTTTCCAGAGGGTCAGGTATTCATCATTCTAACCTCAACTCTATTATCTGCTCGTACTCCCACTGACTTTAGCATCGGAGTGCCTTGCAGGTACCCCCCCTCCTCGTTCAAAAAGCCTTCAGCTCAGAGTAAGCCGTGACGGTCCAAACCTTCTGATCAGGTCAGATCAGTAAGGATAAGACGGCCATGTGTGAGATATATATATATATATATATATATATATATATATATATATATATATATATATATATATATATATATATATATATAGAGAGAGAGAGAGAGAGAGAAATTATTCATTTTAACTTGGTATTCACGGTATTTGTCCATCTCTCTTTCCATCTTTTCCTCTCTAAAACTCACCCTCTCCATGAAAAAACAAACAAGACAACCATGAATCCCCTCTGAAATCCCTTCTAAGTTCAAATCTAAAACCAAAATCATCAACGATTCACTCCAACTCCTAGATCGAAAACCCTTAAATTCAGAATCCCTAGATATAAAATTGATCTAAACTTGACCATAAACCTTCATCCAACATTGATTCAAAAACAAAATCCAAAGATAACTGCAATCATGCCTAACCATTCACCCATAGCCATAGCTATATGCGCATGAACCTCTATCATTTATGTTACGGACATAAACTAATTCTTAAGATATATTCCGAAATTTTACATTACATGACAGCTCCGAAAAAATAACTTCAAATATTTCTTAAGAGTTAAAATTCAGAGAAAATCTTCTTACAGTTTTTTAATTGATCGAAAGGTCTGAGGAAAAAATACTCCTAATAGGACATAAAATAAGAAACTGTTCCAAAAATTTAAATGGTTTGAATTTTCTAAAAAAACAATAATATTTGTGGAAAAATATATTACGTACGTTTTGCTTAAATAAAATGTTCAACAATATTAAAACTTTTACTTATTGTATCCCAAATTTTTGGTGTAATAAGAATTCTAAAATTTGGAAGTTTTTCATAAAATAATTAAAATAATCTATTTATTACATTTTCCGTCATTACAATATATTAATTATTAATTATCAATCCTCATTAATCATTATTATTCCAAATATTTTTTCCAATGTTCAAGGTACTAATATTCTTTTTCCATGCGTGAATCCTCATTTCTCATTCATTTTTCAATCGTTACATCTTCACCATCCCTGCAGGCTTCGTACTTTCTTCCTTCCCTCGCAACCACACCATCGAAATCCACTGCGAAGTTTTAGATCTTTGACGTTATATAATCGAAATCATATTCTATACGCAAAAGATCTTTGCCTTATGAAATTTGTATGAACGAAGGCATAAAATCAGTTCTGCAAAATATTGAATGTATGAACACAATTAAAAACCACAATTTTGTTGAATGTCATCAATCTACAATCTAAAATTATTTTGTGTGTTTTTCTAATTTGTTTCATACTTTGTAGTGTTTCTATAACAAAGTTAAAGTTGAGTTGATTTTTATGATTTGTTAGTCGTTCTTTTTTATAATGTTTTTAGCACCAGTCTCAGCAAGAAACTGCAAAGATGTTACACGTGAATGGAGTATGGATTTATCTACTGTGAGTCAATAGCTTCATTACTTTACATTCTTTTTTATTTATATTTGTGTATGATATGCTTAAAGGCTTGACAATTGTTTTTATATTTGTAGCAATCGTGCATGTGACGAAATAAATTCTGATTGTAACAGTGCAATAACTCCAACTAAATTGAATCAATTATGGAGTTGTTCAATGGATAAGAGTTTTATGATTGATAGACTTGATTGAGTTATTATTAATAATATAAAATGCGTTAGAATTAATTTAAATTTAATTAGATATTAATTTATATATAGGAATATCTTTTAGATTGTTTATATCTTTGTTAGAAGATATATATCTTAGATCTTCTTATATTTTTGTAGAAGATATATTTTATATTTAATTGTTGTGTATAAATAGTTTAGTGGAGTAGGTTATTGTAATTAATTGTAAATCTTTATTTTTGAAGCTATCAGTAAATATTTCTTTTGTCTTTCATCTTTCTTGTGCTCCAACAATTGATATCTAGAGCTCCGGTTCGAAATCCACGGGAAAAGAAGTATTGTGATTAAGAATTATAATATTCTGATTCTGGGACTGTTGAGAAAACATTGATTTGGGAAATTCTACGTAAATTGCATAAGGTGGAAGATGAACGGAAACGGTGGCGATATTCATTCCAAGCTTCCAGTATTTGATGGTAAAAACTAGAATTGTTGGAAAATCCAGATGCGCGTGTTATTTGGCTCTCAAGATGTGTTAGAACTTGTTACTGATGGCTATAATTTGTTAGAAGCAGATGCAACAGAGGACCAGATGGTAGCACATAAGGCGCTGAGGAAGAAAGATCAGAAAGCGTTGTTCTACATCCATCAATATGTGGATGTGAATGTGTTTGAGAAGATTGTTGATTCTAAAACAGCAAAGGTTGCGTGGGACACACTGGTCAGATGTTACGGTGGTGACGCAACAATGAAGAAGGTGAAGCTTCAGTCTCTCAGAAAGCAATATGAGAATCTCAACATGAAAGACAACGACAAGGTTTCTGAATACATCTCTAGAGTGATTCTGATCACTAATGAGATGAAAGCTTGTGGAGAAACTCTGTCTGAACAAGTAATCATTGAGAAGATCTTGAGATCGTTAACTTCTCAGTTTGATTACATTGTGGTAGCAATTGAATATTCCAAAGATCTGAGCACCATGAGAGTTGAAGAGATGCAAAGTAGTCTAGAGGCGCATGAGTTGTGTATGACTGCAAGAACTTCTGAGAGGGAAGTAGAGCAGAAGACTCTGAAGGTAACTTTTGGTAAGAAACATCAGAAGCAGACTTGGTCAGAAGCCAGGAAGAAAACTAATGGTGGTCAAAGGTCAGAAGTTTCAAACTCTGATAGGCAGAAGAATGTCCAGAGGGGAAAGGAAAGTCTGACAAGAAGAATGTTCAATGTTACTGTTGCAGGAACTTTGATCACTATGCCAGAGATTGCTGGTCCAACAAAGAAAGGAAGTTAGAAGAAGAAAATATAGCAAGAGGAGAGTCTGATGATGAACCTATGCTATTGTTGGCTTCTGAACTTGATGATCTGAATTCATCAGAATAGTGGTATATCGACACAGGGTGTTCAAACCATCTTACTGGAAACAAGAAGTGGTTGGTTGATTTTGAATATGGGAAGAGTACAAAGATCAGATGTGCTGATGATAAATACCTCAATGCAGAAGGTAGGGGAAATGTCATAATCGTTCTAAACAATGGGAAAGCAGTAGTGATCCAAAATGTTTGGTATGTACCTGGCATGAAAAGTAATCTGATGAGTGTGGGACAACTGGTTGAGAAAGGTTTTTCAGTTACCATGAAGGACAATCTTCTGAAGCTGTATGACTGTAATCAGAAGCTGATTATGGAGTCAGAACAGGGAAGGAACAGAACATTCGAGGTGAATGTTAGAACTGCAGACTCTGAATGTCTTAGTGCAACAAGTGTTGTCAAGGAGAGTGAGCCGTGGCACAAAATATTTGGTCATCTGAATTTCAGAAGTTTAGGGCATCTGAAATCAAAGAATCTGGTATATGGAATTCCTACAATCAAGAAGCCTGAAAAGTCATGCAAGGTGTGTGTGATACAGTGGGAGAACTGACTTGGGTGTTTTGCGTTTGTGTTCGCAAATGTTTCGGTTTAGCAAGAGTCGCCACCGACTTTTTATTTTATCCTAAGGAAAGGTCAAAAAGCACAGGAAAGACCTTTGAGATGTTTTCTTGGGTTCAGGGAGTAGATTATGAAAAGGGAAGGTGAAAGAACCCTTTTCATCCATGGTTATCCATGGGCTCTAAGTTACTTGTTTAGATCATTTGCTTTTGCTTTTCAATTGTTTGAAATGGTGTTTTGTGTGTGGTTTTTTTAAAGATGTTTTGAAAAGGAGGCCATCGTTGTGGCAACCTTTGTAATGATTCTTGTTTGAATGTATACAAAGGTGTATTGTCTTTTGAAAAGATGTTTCAATGTTTGAAAGTTTGATTTGGGAAGTGTTTTCAAATTGTGTTGTGAAGTGTGTTTGAAAATAGCAAGGGTGTTTTGCAAGCTTTTGATCAAGTATCTAAGAGTTATCTACCCTATTTTACTCAAAGATCTTTCCTAATGTTTTTTAACCCTTTTGACAGTGTTGTTTTACCATTGCATTTGGTAAACAACCTTGTATTAGGATGTTAAACGGGACAGACGCGGGTCATCGTATAGACCATGATAGCAATTGTGTCAAGTATTTTTGGAAATTTTTTTGAGGGACTTGATCATTTTATTTAGGAAACCAAGATAGCGTCATCGAGGGACTATGATCTTTTGTTTTGTTTTTGTTTTGCCAAGATACTCGACATGCATAACATGGCCCATTTGTTTAGGCAACCAAGTGGAGATACCTTAAGGGGTGTTTGTGTGCAAGTGTGTTTTATTGCATGCATGATTTTATCTTGAATTAGGATTTTCTATTTCATTGATTTTATCTTGCCATACATATCCTAATTACTAGCATTTATATTTTGAAAGCAATAAAATGCGAAAATGTAAAATCCTACGCTATTACAACATTTAGGGGATGGGGGATACACATTTATACATGGGGGGTGGTTCAACGAGAAAAATAGATAAGAAAACAAAATAACAAAGGGAAGAAAAAGAGAAAGAGAGAGAGGGCTAGCGCGCTGCTGAGAGGAAGTCAGAAGTTCTGACCCAGGCCTGCTGCAGGATTATCAACCTGTTAGTGAAACTGTATGAGTCAGAACTTCTGACTCTGACACCTGCAAAACAGAAACCTGTTAGTAGGAAGGTCAGAAGTTCTGACCCCCATGCGCTGCAAGACAAAAGTTTATTAGTGGGGAAGTCAGAAGTTCTGACCCTGCTGGAAACATAATAATTTTCAGAAGTTCTGATATTATTGACAGCAAAACAGGTCTCAGAAATATTGACGTCAAACTCAGAGCTTGATTTCCCCCTATGCTAGCCAGAACATCTGCAGTTTTATTATTTTTCCACAAAACAGAAGGCATGCCTAGGATAATCTCAGCAGGTGTCAAAGTGTTTCAGAAGGCAGAACCAACAAGGTCACAAACAGGTTCTACACTGATTCACTTCCTTCTTAAGCATTCAGAGGTATGAAAATCCTCAGAATGCATACAGCAGCAACATGATACTTACATTGTGTTTATTGAGCATGCAAAGCTGATGATGCTTAGCAGCATAATGAAAGTCAGCAGGTGCTTACCTTACTGTTGGAAGAAAATTTGTGAGTTAGAGCTAACTTTAGCTCTGATGGTGTTCTGGACAAGTTCTTTTTAGCATGGGTGGATGGAGAAGATATGTGTATGTATGGTCAGAAATTATATGGACGTTCTCTAGTTAGCAAACAAACTGAGTATCAATGAAGTTTGGAGGTATAAAGTTCAAAGTTATGAAACACTGGGGATTTTGGCAGAGTTTCACAAGGTTTCCTTCACTAGATTTTTTTGTTCCTCTTCTAGCAATTTTTTCTGGATGTTTCTTCATGTCCCCTTTAAAGTGGACAATGGTGTCCTATTTATAGGCAAGGCTTTGTGGATTTTTGAACGTTAAATGGCGCCAATATTATGCAGTAGAGGTTAACTTGTTCTTGAAGGAAGTTCATGAAAAGTTATGATGATGGACAGCTTTTCAGCCTAGGTTGGAACAGTAGGCGAGGATTAAGGAGAAGTGACACCTATAGGCAAAAAGTGGCGCATAGATCCATGCCTAAGCCTGCACGAGGGTGTTACCCTGCCACACATGGAGAGACCCCCTTGGATGAATGCTCAAAAGTGGTTGTGAGCATTAATGAGCATTAAATGGTGATGAGATTTATCAAAAATCTTGTAATAGGAGATTTTGCATCATTACCTAAAACCTGAGCCAGCAGTTCTGCTTCACCAAAAACAACGTAAACCAAGCTTTGACCTTGGCCTCTTGCTGCCTCAGCAAGCTCTGAGAGTTTTCCAGTATGCTCCTTTGATCTGCCTTTAAAGACTCTTGACTTAGTGATCCTGCTTCAGTATTTTACCCAATCTGCTGATCCCATTACCTTCTGATCCCAGTACCTTCTGAAGGAGTTTCAGGCTTTGTTGCCTTCTTTACACTTCTCTAACAAACTCTGGCTGAACTTGTATGTAACTGCTGAAAGAGTCATGTTCTGTTTAAAGATCACGTGTTGAACCACTTTTACAATCTCTGACTGTGTTGGCGTAGCTGCTGAAGAGCCACCTTCTAACTGAATGTTATGTGCTGAGCCAAATTTGCAACTTCTGACTGTTTCTGCCTGGAGATTGGTTCAGAAGCTCTGAGGTGCCACTTTCTTCTTAAACACTTTTCCCCCTTTTTTTTATTGAAAAATTCTAAGTATTTAGAATTTAACTTTTCCAAGGTAAAAGTTTTGACTTTTGAGCTTGCAAATGACCATTTTGCTCTTGTAAATTGTTTACTTGGAAAGGAATGATAATAAAGGGCTTGGATTTGTTTAATATAAAGTCTGAGAGTTCAGGATGAATTCCTGAAGGATGAGAGGGAAAATTTTGGGGTACAACAGTTTCCCCTGTTCAATCTTCTTAGAACTGAAGAGTTAGATTGGCGAATCCGCCTTTCGTGACTCGAAGGTAAAAGAGGATTAGACACTAGAGTGCCCGTAAATTTGCACTCGTCAAAGCATAGTTGAGGAAATGGGCTTAAAGATGCCATTTGGAGATGTGACAGAATCTTGTCGGAGATGGGCTTAAAGATGCCATCCAAGAATGTTTGTTGAACTGTATGTTGTAGGTGAAAGAATGAGTATCAGAAAGGTATCCATGTCTGGAACATCTCTGAGCTGGGGGTTTGAATAAGCAATAGATTAACATCCGTGTTTGGAGCCTTCGTAAAATGTTTTCAATGAGCCGAATCTGAACAAGCGATAGATTAACATCCATGTTTGGAAGCACCCGTAAACTGTTTTCATGATCCTGGGGTTGAACAAGCAATAGATTAACATCCATGTTGGGAAGCATCCGTAAACTATTTTCAAAAGTTGAATCTGAACAAGCGATAGATTGACATCCATGTTGGGAAGCATCCGTAAACTGTTTTCAAAAGGCTGAATCTGAACAAGCGATAGATTAACATCCATGTTGGGAAGTATCCGTAAACTGTTTTCAGAAATCCTTGAATTCGAAGCTTGTTAATCTTATCCTGAAAAGGGTAAGATATTAGCTGAAACACAAAGTTATGTTGCATGAAATGTATGATGCAATATATGTGTTTTATCAATGTTTATGATATATGAATGTAATGTATGCGCATGTAAGCTGATTAGCCGTCTTGCTGAGGAAGATAAATCCTAGATAGCTGGAGATAATAAAATCTTTGACTGCCGTCGGGGAAAATAAATCCTGGACCATTGTTGAAGAGTATGTGTGTCTTCAAGTTTTTTGACAACCTCTGTGGGGAGAAGCTAAACTGCTGGGGAAATCAGGAGTTTGGGTTGTATGCCAATCTACTGGGGATTCCTGTTTTGTTGTTTGAGGAGAAATCCGTTGGGGAATATCTGAAAACTCTGTGAGGAATTGAGAATGAGAATCTTCATTCTGCTAGGGGAATTTGTGCTGAGGGGTCAAGAACGAGAATCTTCGATCTGTCGAGGATTAAAAACTCTGACAAATTTATGCTGAGAGTAAGGAAGGCTTTGGAAACTTTACTGGAGAATCAAGGATGAGAATCTTGATTTTGTTTGGGAGTAAAAACTCTATGGGGAATAGCTATATTGTTGGGGAGTAGCTATCCTGCTGGAGAGTAAGCTCAGGACTCTGGGAAAAGCTTATTCCTGCTTGGAAGAAATTCAGGAGTTTAGGTTGTATACCACTTTGAGAATGAGAATCTTCATTCTGTCGGGAATATTAGGAGCTTGGGTGTATGCCACTTTTAGAATGAGAATCTTCATTCTGTCGGGAATATCAGGAATTCAGGTTATACGCCACTTTGAGAATGAGAATCTTCATTCTGTCGGGAATATCAAGAATTCAGGTTGTATGCCACTTTGAGAATGAGAATCTTCATTATGTCGGGAATATCAGGAATTTGTATGCCACTTTGAGAATGAGAATATTCATTCTGTCGGGAATATCAGGAATTCAAGTTGTATGCCACTTCGAGAATGAGAATCTTCATTCTGTCGGGAATATCAGGAATTTAAGTTGTATGCCACTTTGAGAATGAGAATCTTCATTCTGCCGGGAACATCAGAGGCTTGGGTGTATGCCAATCTTCTGGGGAAGAAAGAATGAGAATCTTCATTCAGGCGTTTGGGTCAGGAGGTTGGGATTATGCCAATCTTCTGGGGAAGTAAGAATGAGAATCTTCATTCAGGCGTTTGGGTCAGGAGGTTGGGAGTATGCCAATCTTCTGGGGAAGCAAGAATGAGAATCTTCATTCAGGCGTTTGGGTCAGGAGGTTGGGAGTATGCCAATCTTCTGGGGAAGCAAGAACGAGAATATTCATTCAGGCGTTTGGGTCAGGAGGTTGGGAGTATGCCAATCTTCTGAGGTTTTAAGGATGAGAATCTTCATTCTTGAGAGAAACATAATTTTAGGAGCTTCAGTTGTCCATTATTCTGCCGGGGCATCATCTCCATTGAATTTTGGGAACCTCGATCGTTTGTTATTCTGTTGAGAAATCATCTCTATTGAAGATGAAAGTTGGATGCACTACTATCTGGTCGTGGTCCAGGCTTCATAGCTTGAATTTGATTGTATCTTCCCTGAAAGGTAAAGGTTAGTGGCATATATCAAACAATGACGTTCTCAAAATAAATGAGATTGTGTTGTATGATGTCCTGATGTACAGATGTGTAATGTTTTTTCAAGACAACCTCTCGCTGGGGAAAATAAATCCCAAATTGGTGATGGTGAAAAGAGTTGGATTCTTCGTTTCTGATAGTGAAAAATCTGGAAATGAATCAGAACGAATCATTGAGAGGGTTATCTGAAACAACAAAAACCTGGAATATCTTCCACTGGAATAAGAATCAGGGAGACCTTAGTGTCGATCTGACTGAACCAGAGAAGGTCTTGGATTAACTTTGACTCAACCGGATGATAGAGGAATCTTTGACGACTGTTACCCAAAAAGTGATGAAGGAATCTTGGACGATTACTACTCCAAAAGGTAATGATACCCTTTACCTGCCGATCAAACTGCATATGTTATGAATGTTATTGAAATGTAATTCGTTTTGGAGAATAAATCCTTGACAAGTGTTGGGGAAATAAACCCATGACTGCTGGTCTGCTAGAGAGGTGATGAACTTCTCGAGGATGCTTGAATTTCTTTTCATAAAGATTTTGGAGAGATTCGTCATTGCCCCTAGTATCAAATGTTTGTGGCACTGCCAGGAAATTTGGACTGTACGCGACCCTTTGACGTTTAATGCCCAAAGTGATGGAGATGGAGACTTGCCCCAGGTTACTCTGCAATTGAGAGATTTCTTGAAATCTTGACTGGACTGCCCCAGGTTAACTGGACTTTGAGAGATTTCTTGAAATCTTGACTGGACTGCCCCAGGTTTATTGGATAATGCCATGTCAGGTCCCCTTTTGTTGATAGGAGATTTTTGCAACTGAAGTGTCATCCCACTTGAAGTGATTTTGTTCACGGAGAGAGCTTTCGTTGATCGAAACTTTCACTGTATGAATTTCTTTGCTGTCAAACAAATAGCCATGTGCAAACAACGATATTCAAATAATGCAAAGTTTATGCTTGTCTTGAAATTTATTTATTTTTTGAAAAATGCGTTTTTTAGCAGAAAACTTTTATAAGACAAATTCAACACAAGGTTTACAGTAAAGCCTTACAGGAGTCAGGATACCTTTTGTAACAGTGTGCTTTCGAACGAACCCATGCTTCAATTAGGATTTTTGAAAGGTTGTAACGTGGCCTGGTTGACGGTTTAAGAAACAAAGTATAAAGGCTCAAAGTATATTTGTACCCACCCGCTCTTCGTGATATTCTTAAACCCTAAACTCAGTTAATTGTGCATTTTGAACTCCAAATGAGTCTGGAACGACGTTTTGGTGATGGTTCACACAAGTTGAATTTGTTGGAAGGAAGTCATCATCATTTTTTGCAACATTTTTCATGTTGTTTAGGATTTGTAGTGACCTCTTTCTTTCGATTTATTATCCCTAATTTTTGCCTGACTGTTCCTATTTTTCGAGATTACAGTCAGCGGGATGCCCCAGCTTTCCTAAGCCTCCTTTGTAGGCTTTGACTCAGTGGGCTTTTCTTTTTTTGATAGATAATGACTGCCTATGAGATAAGGAACCATCACTGTCTTTTGATTCCAAAGGAAAGTTTTTGATGTCATTTGCTGTATTACGAACTGAGAGTTTGCGGCTAAGCGCACGTTTTGAATTAACTGAGAGACTACCCTGCCCCAGGTTTGATTAAAGGTTTCAATTTGTGTTTAAAACAGAAAACTTCTACTTCTTTGGCTCGAAGGGGTTGACTAGGGATTACCTTCCTTATAACTCCATTGTTTAGGATTTGAAAGAAACGCATGTACATCGTCAGCAAGGTCTGTCCAAAAGCATATTGTATGAGATTATGGCATTGTTTTCGTCACCCTCCCTCTAAAGACTTGTAACTTTTAGCAAGAGTTAAATATCATAAAGAAAGTAGAAAGCATAGTTCAAGAATAGTGAAAATGAATGGATGAATTCAAGACAAACATATGCAATGCATTAATGAAACGGAGTTTGACATCAACAGATAATTGTTTGAATAATAAAAGGAATTACAACTTGAAAATTCAAATGAAATAAAAGCCTCTTAGTTCAAACTTGTCATTTCAAATGGAGAACCCTCAGCGGAAGATTTTCATCTGGCCATCTTGTGTGAATTCCAACACTCATCTGTCAATCAAGTCTTGGGTCTTGTTTTTCAAAGCCTAACAGTCGTCGGTGTCATGTCCAGGACTATTATGCACAAAATGCATTGGGATGATAACTAGGAGCAGAGGTATTCGGATTCCGAAGAGGATCCCTTAATACAGTCAGATTGACCTCCAACAAGCGTTCCAGTACTTGAGATAATGGAATGTTAATCTCAGTGAAGCGCCTTCCAGATGTATTTTTCTTACGCTGATTACCCCATTGATGCTAGTGAGGTGGTTGTTGGGCTTGTGACCCTGAAGCACACTGGGGAGACTTTCCCTTGACTTCTTGTCTTAAAGGAGGCTGAATGGTGACTTGATCTTCAACCCTAGTTGTTTTCCCCAATGGGTTACATCCATCTTGATGTAGTTTGTTGACGAGGACCTTTAGTTCCTCTTGTCCTTGAGCCAAGTTTTGAATGAGAGCCATCTGGCCCACCAATTGTCCCATCATCTGGTTTTTCATTGTTGCCAACTCAATCTGTAGTCCTTCCAACTGATCATTCCTGATGCCCCCTGGATTCCCTAGGACCATGCCCCTTGTGAGGAGAGCTTTCACTTCTTCTTGCCCCTTAGACAGGTTCAAGAACATTTCTTGAAGTTGAGCATTTTGAGCCTGGATATCTTTGACAGTCCTCTCTAGAGCCATCTCTACTGAAATAAACAGTAGGAAGGTAAGGAGACCTGAAAGGGGAAACCTGTCATGATACAATGCATGATATGTGGATGCATGTTTTCAAGGATCTCGCGGGGTAAACACAAGAAAATGTTAGAGGTTGAACTTTGATCAACGTCCTTGATTGGAGAACTTTGTATCGGTGTATGTCTTTCCACGAGAATCAAGCTCACCATGTCAAGTGGGTCATAGCCCTCGATTCAAGTCGTTGTACTTGATCTTTAACAGTGTTTGTTTAGAGGAAAATGAGTCCTCTTGCCCTTGAGTAGACGTCTGGTTCAACGTGACCCTGCATCAAAGACCCTCGAGATCCTTGAAATGGTTATTGAAAATGCTATGTGTTGTACCCCAAAATTTGCCCTCCCATATTTCTCAAAACATTTCAAGAAAATTCACAAGTCCAACCCGGCGCGTTATATTCAGGTGTTCTTTCGCCAAGATATCTCTGATAACATATTCTCAAATTCAGGTTCGGCTCAAGCGTCAATTCTTTAAAGAAGGTATCCGAATGTGCGAGTTTTCTTAAAGAAATATGGTGAAAAAGTGTGCTGAAAGTGCAGTTTTTACGCGCTAAAAAATTCATAACTTGAAGATCGTGGCTCGTTTTGAACCCGTTCCGGTGGCCAAAATTCCGTCTTGACATTATCTACGTTTTCATCTCTCACGGCTGGAAGCCAATTTCGATCAGAAGGTCTTCAAAAATGTGGATTTATCAAGTATTTTTGCACAGAAAATTTGTGACAGAAGTTTATTTGCGTCATGTTCAAAAAATCATAACTTGGTCGATTTTCATCGTATCGAGCTGGTTCCGGCGCCAAAATTTCACAAATTGAGTTGGCTACATTTTCACAGAAGGTATTGAGTTCAAACGGTATTCAAAAGGCCTTCGTTTTTTGCTCAGAGTGCGTGACACGCTGAAAATCCTGAATGCTGAATATTATTTCATCTGAGCCGAAACTTCGAAAATTCATAACTCGGTTAATTTTTATCGGATTGGACTCATATTTTTACACAAGGTCACTGATTCATAGATCTACAACTTTGCTTCAAAAGTCGAGACCAAATTATGCACCGATCAATACCAGTTTTTTATTGAAGAACGTGTCAGAGTCGACACTGAAGCCCAAAATAAGTTTGTCTGAGCTGAAACTTCAAAAATTCATAACTAATTCACCGTTTATCCGATTGAGTCGATTTTCGGACAGGAGTTAGTTCTCGATGTCGGCTACATTTTGTCTTCACATTTCAACTTCAAAAAATGCACTTAAGTCCCTGCGATTTAGCCTGGAAAGTGACGAATTCAAGTGAATATTGGAGGCCCAATTGCACATTCAAAGCCCATTTGCTTTACCCTAATTTCCATTATATAATTACCTTCTTTTCACACAAACCAGGAGAAGAGAAAAAACCTTGCCACAACACTGTCAGAATATCAAACTCTTTCAAGAACCCTAAAACCTTGAAATCCTTATTACAAATCCCTCTCTCACTACAAACAAGCCATCTCAGTTACAAACCAACATCTTATTACTTCTTCAGTAAGGGTAAGGCTGGCTTGATCTCCATGATCCAAAGGGCATAAAAGCATTCATGTCACTACTTTTCCAGTAAGGGTAAGGTTGATTTGATCTCCATGATCAAAAGGGTATAATCATTCATACATGCCATATTGTGCCTAAACATTAAATTTCTTCATATATTGCCTTTATTTGCATTTTATGATTTTATTTAATGTGTTCGTGAGATTCAACACTGCAGATTTAGATAGGATCCCATGCAGGTTCATTAAGGAACGTTGAGGCCAAAAGCCAAATGGCCAAAAGCCAAAAGCCAAATGGCCAAAACAGAACATTTTATGCATGACACCAATACATGGCGAGGCAGACATTAAGCCAGACATTAAGGGAACGTTGAAGCCAGAACACAAATGGCCAAAAGCCAAAACGCAAATGGCCAAAAGCCAAAAGCCAAATGGCCAAAGTAGAACAACTTATGTATGATGAGGCCAGAACACAAATGGCCAAACCTCCAATTCACCTCCAAAAAGGGGACAGAAACCCCCCAAGGTATTGTATTTTCTTTCTTTTCCTTATTTTATTTATTTCAATTATTCCTTTTTTTAATTAATTCCTTTAATTTAACTTATTTTCATAAAATATAAAAAATAGTAAAAAACAGAAAAGTCATAAAAATCAAAATATATTTATTTAATTAATATTTTTTGTAAATAAATCTTGTTAATTAATTTAGTTCTTTAATTTTAGGATTAACTTTGGCATTTTTTTTCATAAACTTAAAAATTATAGAATTAGGGTTTTAATCACTTTTTATCTTTTTCTTTTCTTTTACCATTATAATAATTAATTATTCATTACTATTATTTTTATAAATCAAATTGCATTAATTAATTAGGTTCAATTTTAGGTAATTTTCATATTTTCTTAATAAATAAATAAAAACTAGAATTAGGTTTTAATTTCATTAAATTCTCATAAAAAACCATAAATACAAAAAAAACTAAAAAAAATAATTTCTTTTTCTTTTTAATTTTAATTAATTTAATAATTTAATTTAGTTTCATTAAAAAGGGTCCAACGCCCTCGTTTCCAGTTTAATTCAATTCGCGTATTTATTTCTTTTCCTTTAATATTTATGTACCTCTCCCAAAGCCTTGTAAATTTAATTTCTCGCACTTTACTTCTTTATTTTCTGTCAAATCGGGTCCTGGTTTAATTTTGGCGATGTGGACCCGCGCCGTTTGTAATAGCTTAGAATTTTTACTTTCCCGCAATATTTTTAATTGTTAAATCAAGGCATGAAAGAATGTATGGACAAAAATAAAAACAAACGCTAGATCACCAATGATATGACAAAAGACAAAAATATCTGAAAACGACACACAAATCGCACACACCACCCCTAGGGTACGCCTCACTGTTGCCTTGCCTCGAAAGGTGATCGTCGAGTAGAGGATGTCTTAGTAAGTCCTCATGATCCGGGAACCTGGCATGAGGGTAGCTTCTAAGGTGTCTTCCCATTGCTCTGGTGATCACCATGTCCCTAACCTCGAATTGACCCGAACACCTCCAACGGTGGTGCTACCTACCTCTCAATGGTGAGATGGCACTACTTTAAAGGACATTTACACAGACAAATTCCTTAGGGTAGGTAGGTTCTCGTAGATACTTGCTCTAAATTCAAAACAAATTCAAAAAATACTTTTCACACCGACACCTTTTCAAAAAGCTTTCGAAAGCAATTTTTCAAACACTCTTGAGGACCGATACAAGAGTCGAACTGGAATTTTCAAAGAAACTTTTTTTAAAACCCACAGTTGAAAAGCAAACAAACCTTTTGAAAACACAAGTGAGCAAGTATCTAAGAGCCCATGGATAACCATGGATAGAAAGGGTGCTAACACCTTCCCTTTCTATAATCTACCTCCCGAACCGAGAGTAATCTCTATAAGGAATTTTTCTGTGCTTTTGTCCTTTCCATTTGGAGAAAATAAAAGACGGTGGCGACTCTTGCTTCCGCGACATTTCGCGAACCAGCGTTAAACAGTCAGTTCCAGATCCACCGATCACAGAACTGGCGACTCTGCTGGGGATTTAAACTTAAAGTGAGGTGTACCTTAGGGTTAGTTCATAATTGTGTTCTCAATTGCTTTCCTTGTTTGCTTTAAATTGTGGGACTGTCTCGGGAGTTCTATAGATCCTAACCCAGATCTGGGGATACCTTCTTAGAAAGTAGCAACAAGGCTGTGAGGGAACTGTGCGGGGTATACCGACATGGTTGAAACAGTCTGCTACGTTGATGTGGCACTTTGGTGTGTACCGGTAACCCTTGAGTTCAGTCAAGGAGAGTACGGGGCCTCCGCGTGGTGTCGTGAAGCATCAACAGACCTTAGGAACCTTAATTGAACTATCTTGGCCTCTTTAGGGTAGTGAGATAACTGACTTTGGTGCAGTCCGAGGTTGGTTGATACTCGATACTACACTCAATTGAGGGTTGCTTTCCTGGAATATTTCGGTCGCCAGTTCAGTGGCTAAATCGAAACAATGAACAATGAAAGAAATCCCGTGATATTGGGAACCTTAGAACCCGGTTACTTTGATTAGGACAGGTTGAGCCCACCAACTTCAAGAGGGTAGTACCCCAAACCCCATGCTGGCCTAAACCCTAAGGGTTTCTCTTGTGTGACTTGTGTGCCTTCATATTTGACTACTTGCATGCTTATTATCTGACCCTTGAATTCCTTGCAGGTTTTGTTTATAGTCCTTAATTAGGACTCATAACAAAGTTTATTGAATTTCTTGCAGGTCTTGTTTATAGTCCTTAATTGGGACTCATAACAGGGTACTAAATTTCTTGCAGGGTTGTTTATAGTCCTTAATTGGGACTCATAACAGGGTTACTTACATCACCCCATGCATAGCATGACATCATACCATTGCATACATCCTAACCCATTTCAAGGATCTCAAGGGCTTGTGATGCAGGTCATGATGAACCAACTATCTAGCCAGGGGCAAAGAGGATTTATTTTCCTCTAGCCAAGGTTGTCAGGGGCTATGACCCACTGGATATGGTGAGCCTTTGACCCTTGAAGAAGGACTCTTACCGGTTCTCAACTCTAACAGTTTCTCTGTTTACCCCGCGAGGTCCTTGAAAACATTACATGCATGTCATACATCTCATTGCATTGCAGGTATCCCTTTGACAAGTTGCTTACCCTTCTCCGCTGTTTATTTCAGCCGATCGTCATGAATCCTGAATCATCAACCGAGCAGACTATCAAGGACCTCCAGGCTCAGAACGCCCAGTTCCAAGAGCTGATCATGAATTTGACCCAGGGGCAAAAAGATCTGAAGGCTCTGCTCTTGAAGAAGGACAAGAAGAAGAAGAGGACTGTCTTGTTCAGCCCTAGGCGCAGATCTGGGAATACACCGCAGACTGAAACTGAGAGGACTACCCCATCTGTGAGGGAAAGCAGTCACCATGAGAGAGAGGTGCCTAGTCTAGTGGTCTCCGACAACGAGACAGATTTCAACGACGAACAGTACCCTCCTGCTAAGGACAAGTACAAACAGTTGGAGGATAGGCTGAATGCTATGGAGATCCAACGGGTACCTGGGCTGGATCTTGGAGATTTGGGTTTGTCAACTGGTGTGATTATCCCTCGGAAGTTCAAGGCACCATCCTTTACCAAGTATGACGGGGCGTCTTGTCCCAAGTTACATCTCAGGTCCTATGTTCGGAAGATTCAACCATATACAGTGGACAAGAATTTGTGGATCCACTTCTTTCAGGAGAGTCTTTCAGGGACTCATCTCGAATGGTTCTATCAGCTAGATGGGACCAAGGTTCGTAACTGGGAGGAGTTGGCAACTGCTTTCTACAAGCAGTATCAATACAATGCCGACCTTGCTCCTACGCGTACTCAACTCCAGGGTATGTCGTTAGGATCAAGTGAAGGTTTTAAAGAATATGCGCAGAAATGGAGGGATCTTGCTGGAAGGGTACAACCACCTCTGACTGATCGGGAACTTGTCGATATGTTCTTGGGGACCCTGTCTGGTCCGTTCTACAACCACCTAATTGGGAATTCGTCTGCTGGATTCACAGATCTTATCTTGACTGGAGAGCGAATAGAAGCTGGTATCCGGTCTGGGAAAATTCAAGAGGCTGCACCTTCTGATAAAAAGCCCCACAGTGGAAAGAAAGAGTCCAATGCTATACATGGTAAAAAGGGTCGTCATGATGTAGGGGCAATCCAGATTTCTGATCCCACGCCCGTTCAGCCAAGAAAGAGCAATAGGCGCAGGATAAAGCATCAAGATAGGAAGTATACTGACATCAACATGTCTTTGTCTCAGGCATTACAGCAATTGCTGAAGGCGAAAATGATCACACTTAAGGATCCTCCTCAAAATCCTGACACTTCCTCTCTCAAGTACAACCCGGGTGTGAGATGTGCCTACCATTATGACAGTCCTGGACATGACACCGACGACTGTTGGACCTTGAAGAACAAGATCCAGGATTTGATTGACGCCAAGGAGGTCGAGTTTGAACACTGATCCTACACCAAATCATCGAGAATGTCTTTTGTTCATTCAAATGTTCAAGTTGTATTTTTCTTTGATTGTTCAAACATTTATTCATGTTAAACATTGTTATCACATTAATGCATCGCTTATGTCTATTTTGAATCAATATATTCGTATTCACTAAACGCAAATTATTTTCATATTTTTTCTGATGTCAACTCTCTTTAATTCTAAGCCTCTTGAGGGAGGATGACGAAAACGATACCATAATCTACAATATGCTTTTGAACAGACCCCGCTGATGAGGTACAGGCATTGTTTCAAATCCTAAACACTGGAGTTATAAGGAAGATAATCCCTCGTCAACCCTTCTGAGCCAAAGAAGTAGGAGTTTTTCTTTTCGAAATTTAAAACCCTTAATCATAACCTGGGGCAGGGTAGTTTCTCAGTTGATCCAAGTGCATAACGAATGGCACCAAAAAAAAAGGTCCTTACAAAACGAAGAAAGACAGTGATGGTCCAGAACAATCATAAAGACAGGCAGTCATTACCAAAATCAAAAAGCCCATTAAGTCAAAACCTACGAAGGAGACTTACAAAACTGGGGCATCCCGCTGACTGTAATTCCAAAAAAGGAAACAGTTCAGGAAAAAAAGAAAGGGATAACAAAATCAATCAAGAAAGAGGTCTTACAAACCCTCAACAAAAAAGGAATGACTGCCTATGCAAAATAAACGTTCAATATCCGAATCATCACCGGAAAATCAGAGCAAAAACTCAAATAAGGTCTAACGCACGATCAACTGAGTTTAGGATTGAAGAACATCACGAAGAGCGGGCGGGTACAAATAATTTGAGCCTTTATCCTTTGTTTCTTAAACCATGAACCAGGCCACGTTATAACCCTTAAAAGTCCTAGCTGAAGCATGGGTTAGTTCGAAAGCATACTGTTACGAAAGGTATCCTGACTCCTTAAGGCTTACGGTAAATACAGAGTTGACATCACGTTTTACAAACATTCACTTGTTTTATGAAAAGAATGCATTTTCAAAATCTTCAAAGACAGACATAGGCTTTGCATTTTTAACATAACTTTGTTTGCGTATGACTTTTTGTTTGAACAGCATAGAAATTCGCATGACGAAAGTCTAATGAACAAGAGTATCTCCAATCAAGGGGCAGACATGATCATGGTCCATTATCTGGGGCAGTCCAATCAAGATTCGGAGAATCTCGCAAAAGCCAAATAATCTGGGGCAAATCTCCATCTGGATCATTTGGGGGCATTGGACGATCAAACAAAGATCTTCTGGTAGTATGGAAACACTACACTTCTAACAGGGGCAGCTCCTGACTTTCTGAGAACAGACATAGTCGAAAAAATACTACGCATAATCAAAGACCCGCTAGGTTGACATACCTAGGCAAAAATAAGGGCTTCCCGACGAACCAAAAGGATTCAGGCAAAATGAAAGGATGAAATGAAAAATTTGGACACCCGGCAAGTCGAAAACCTGAAAAGGCGGCTTGGGCAAAAATGGGTATCCCGGTGGACTGAAAACCCGAAAGGGCGGTCCAGGCAAAAGTTAGGGATTAAAGCGTACGACTATGTCCTGTCATCTTGTCACCTGCCTACCTGAAGAAGGTTTGACCCTCAACAATTATCGGCATCCCACAGGTGCCTCCCCCATAGAAACAGGGGCAATAATGGGTGGTCTAAGCAATCTGATTGTTCTGTCCTCCAAGGTATCAAGGTAGGTTCCGTTGAAGAACATAACCAATACAATTCAAATCCTCCCCAAGAGAGTCCAATCTAGTTCCCCAGGAAAGTTGGAATTCATCTCCTCAAGCAGTAAGCGTATCCCCAGTAGATTCTAGAAGCTTACCCCCGCAGAGCACGAACGCGTCTCCCGGCTTTATTCAAAGAGTTATTTCCCTAACAGGATATAACTGGGTTATCCTCAGCCAAAAGCCACGGAAAGATCGTCGTCGACACAATCTTCTTACCCCAGCGAAGTCCATCAACACTTCCAACAACAAGGATATCCTCAGCAAGTTACTATCAACAATCAACAAGGTGTCTCTCTTCCCACAGAGTATTGCTTCTCAGCATGGTCGCTAGAGTATCTCTCTCCCCACAGAGTATTGCTTCCCAGCATGGTCGCTAGAGCATCTTGTCTCCCTGCAGAGTAGTCCATTCGCCAAGTTTATTCCCCAACGGAGTTATCTTCTCCTATCGGAATTCTTGCAACTATCATCCCCGGCGGAAGCAAAACCTATTCTTCAACATCAGCCCAGGAGTGACTTCCCGGCACCCGTCAAGGATTTATTTTCTTAGACAAAAATACATTCATAAACATCATATCTTCATACATTATAGCATGCATATGCATCATACTACACGAATCTCATTTTGAAGACATACAGTTCATGCATCATGATTTTGCATACAATTATGTTTTGCCTTTTCAGGAAAAAAATCAATACAAAAATGATTACTATCAACTAACGCAATTCTTTCTAGATATAGTTTCAGATGTAAACCAGATATGGTGACGTTCTGATGCTGCTTCTAGATATCCTTCTAGATATAGTTTCAGATATGACCCAGCGACGGTGACGTTCTGATACTGATTCCAGATTTCCTTCTAGATATAGTTTCAGATATGACCCAGCGACGGTGACGTTCTGATACTGCTTCCAGATTTCCTTCTAGATATAGTTTCAGATATGACCCAGCGACGGTGACGTTCTGATACTGCTTCCAGATTTCCTTCTAGATATAGTTTCAGATATGACCCAGAGATGGTGACGTTCTGATGCTGCTTCCAGATTTCCTTCTAGATATAGTTTCAGATATGACCCAGATATGGTGACGTTCTGATGCTGCTTCCAGATTTCCTTCTAGATATAGTTTCAGATGTAAACCAGATATGGTGACGTTCTGATGCTGCTTCCAGATTTCCTTCTAGATATAGTTTCAGATGTAAACCAGATATGGTGACGTTCTGATGCTGCTTCCAGATTTCCTTCAAGATATAGTTTCAGATGTAAACCAGAGATGGTGACATTCTGATACTGCTTCCAGATTTCCTTCCAGATATAGTCCAGATATGAACCAGATATGGCGACGTTCTGACACTTATTCCAGTTGAAGACATTTCAAGACCTAGACCGGTTCAGTTAATCGACCCTAAGATTCTCTGTTGTTATCCCGTCCAAGGCCTTCTCTAGTCCAGCTAAATCGACTCCCAACAGATTTTTCTGATAAAGATTCAGTAGAAGTTATCCCAGATTATAAATTCCTTTTCCAGATGGTTCCCTCTCCGACGGTGTGTGAGGTGGTAAGTCCTTTTCAGATGTTTCCCTCTCCGACGATGAGTGTGAGGTGATAGTCTCTTATGGTTCCCTCTCCGACGGTGTGTGAGGTGGTAAGTCCTTTTCAGATGTTTCCCTCTCCGACGATGAGTGTGAGGTGATAGTCTCTTATGGTTCCCTCTCCGACGGTGTGTGAGGTGGTAAGTCCTTTTCAGATGTTTCCCTCTCCGACGATGAGTGTGAGGTGATAGTCTCTTATGGTTCCCTCTCCGACGGTGTGTGAGGTGGTAAGTCCTTTTCAGATGTTTCCCTCTCCGACGATGAGTGTGAGGTGATAGTCTCTTATGGTTCCCTCTCCGACGGTGTGTGAGGTGGTAAGTCCTTTTCAGATGTTTCCCTCTCCGACGATGAGTGTGAGGTGATAGTCTCTTATGGTTCCCTCTCCGACGGTGTGTGAGGTGGTAAGTCCTTTTCAGATGTTTCCCTCTCCGACGATGAGTGTGAGGTGATAGTCTCCTATGGTTCCCTCTCCGACGGTGTGTGAGGTGGTAAGTCCTTTTCAGATGTTTCCCTCTCCGACGATGAGTGTGAGGTGATAGTCTCTTATGGTTCCCTCTCCGACGGTGTGTGAGGTGGTAAGTCCTTTTCAGATGTTTCCCTCTCCGACGATGAGTGTGAGGTGATAGTCTCTTATGGTTCCCTCTCCGACAGTGTGTGAGGTGGTAAGTCCTTTTCAGATGTTTCCCCCTCCGACGGTGAGTGAGGTGATCATTCCTTTCAGATTATAATTGCCTATGGTTCTCCTCCCAATACTGCAAAGATGGTAATTCCCGCTAAGATTTTTCTCAACGAGCATTGTTGAGGTTAAAGTCGCCCAAGGTTCTCTTACCATTCATGCTAAGGCAGTAACCATCCCTGGTTCATTCATCGCCGTTTGGAGCTCCAGACTCAGCTCCTGTAACCAGTCAGGACACATCTATACCAAGCATCTGAAAACCAGCTCCTGCAACGTGTCAGGTACTCATTTGTTCTTTTGCAGGTATGCAGGTTCCCGCTAAGGAATCTCCTACGCGATCAATATCCAGATGGCATCTATAAGCCCATCATCCTATCCAGCAATCTCCAAATGGCATCTATAAGCCCATTCCCCCATCACACTGCTAACATGTGAGCGCAAATTTCTGGGCACTCTAGTGTTCAATCATCTTCCACCTTCGGATTACGAAAGGCACGTCAGCCAATCTGCATCCTCAGGTCTAAGAAGATTGAACAGGGGCAACTGTTGTACCCCAAAATTTGCCCTCCCATATTTCTCAAAACATTTCAAGAAAATTCACAAGTCCAACCCGGCGCGTTATATTCAGGTGTTCTTTCGCCAAGATATCTCTGATAACATATTCTCAAATTCAGGTTCGGCTCAAGCGTCAATTCTTTAAAGAAGGTATCCGAATGTGCGAGTTTTCTTAAAGAAATATGGTGAAAAAGTGTGCTGAAAGTGCAGTTTTTACGCGCTAAAAAATTCATAACTTGAAGATCGTGGCTCGTTTTGAACCCGTTCCGGTGGCCAAAATTCCGTCTTGACATTATCTACGTTTTCATCTCTCACGGCTGGAAGCCAATTTCGATCAGAAGGTCTTCAAAAATGTGGATTTATCAAGTATTTTTGCACAGAAAATTTGTGACAGAAGTTTATTTGCGTCATGTTCAAAAAATCATAACTTGGTCGATTTTCATCGTATCGAGCTGGTTCCGGCGCCAAAATTTCACAAATTGAGTTGGCTACATTTTCACAGAAGGTATTGAGTTCAAACGGTATTCAAAAGGCCTTCGTTTTTTGCTCAGAGTGCGTGACACGCTGAAAATCCTGAATGCTGAATATTATTTCATCTGAGCCGAAACTTCGAAAATTCATAACTCGGTCAATTTTTATCGGATTGGACTCATATTTTTACACAAGGTCACTGATTCATAGATCTACAACTTTGCTTCAAAAGTCGAGACCAAATTATGCACCGATCAATACCAGTTTTTTATTGAAGAACGTGTCAGAGTCGACACTGAAGCCCAAAATAAGTTTGTCTGAGCTGAAACTTCAAAAATTCATAACTAATTCACCTTTTATCCGATTGAGTCGATTTTCGGACAGGAGTTAGTTCTCGATGTCGGCTACATTTTGTCTTCACATTTCAACTTCAAAAAATGCACTTAAGTCCCTGCGATTTAGCCTGGAAAGTGACGAATTCAAGTGAATATTGGAGGCCCAATTGCACATTCAAAGCCCATTTGCTTTACCCTAATTTCCATTATATAATCACCTTCTTTTCACACAAACCAGGAGAAGAGAAAAAACCTTGCCACAACACTGTCAGAATATCAAACTCTTTCAAGAACCCTAAAACCTTGAAATCCTTATTACAAATCCCTCTCTCACTACAAACAAGCCATCTCAGTTACAAACCAACATCTTATTACTTCTTCAGTAAGGGTAAGGCTGGCTTGATCTCCATGATCCAAAGGGCATAAAAGCATTCATGTCACTACTTTTCCAGTAAGGGTAAGGTTGATTTGATCTCCATGATCAAAAGGGTATAATCATTCATACATGCTATATTGTGCCTAAACATTAAATTTCTTCATATATTGCCTTTATTTGCATTTTATGATTTTATTTAATGTGTTCGTGAGATTCAACACTGCAGATTTAGACAGGATCCCATGCAGGTTCATTAAGGAACGTTGAGGCCAAAAGCCAAATGGCCAAAAGCCAAAAGCCAAATGGCCAAAACAGAACATTTTATGCATGACACCAATACATGGCGAGGCAGACATTAAGCCAGACATTAAGGGAACGTTGAAGCCAGAACACAAATGGCCAAAAGCCAAAACGCAAATGGCCAAAAGCCAAAAGCCAAATGGCCAAAGTAGAACAACTTATGTATGATGAGGCCAGAACACAAATGGCCAAACCTCCAATTCACCTCCAAAAAGGGGACAGAAACCCCCCAAGGTATTGTATTTTCTTTCTTTTCCTTATTTTATTTATTTCAATTATTCCTTTTTTTAATTAATTCCTTTAATTTAACTTATTTTCATAAAATATAAAAAATAGTAAAAAACAGAAAAGTCATAAAAATCAAAATATATTTATTTAATTAATATTTTTTGTAAATAAATCTTGTTAATTAATTTAGTTCTTTAATTTTAGGATTAACTTTGGCATTTTTTTTCATAAACTTAAAAATTATAGAATTAGGGTTTTAATCACTTTTTATCTTTTTCTTTTCTTTTACCATTATAATAATTAATTATTCATTACTATTATTTTTATAAATCAAATTGCATTAATTAATTAGGTTCAATTTTAGGTAATTTTCATATTTTCTTAATAAATAAATAAAAACTAGAATTAGGTTTTAATTTCATTAAATTCTCATAAAAAACCATAAATACAAAAAAAACTAAAAAAAATAATTTCTTTTTCTTTTTAATTTTAATTAATTTAATAATTTAATTTAGTTTCATTAAAAAGGGTCCAACGCCCTCGTTTCCAGTTTAATTCAATTCGCGTATTTATTTCTTTTCCTTTAATATTTATGTACCTCTCCCAAAGCCTTGTAAATTTAATTTCTCGCACTTTACTTCTTTATTTTCTGTCAAATCGGGTCCTGGTTTAATTTTGGCGATGTGGACCCGCGCCGTTTGTAATAGCTTAGAATTTTTACTTTCCCGCAATATTTTTAATTGTTAAATCAAGGCATGAAAGAATGTATGGACAAAAATAAAAACAAACGCTAGATCACCAATGATATGACAAAAGACAAAAATATCTGAAAACGACACACAAATCGCACACACCACCCATAGGGTACGCCTCACTGTTGCCTTGCCTCGAAAGGTGATCGTCGAGTAGAGGATGTCTTAGTAAGTCCTCATGATCCGGGAACCTGGCATGAGGGTAGCTTCTAAGGTGTCTTCCCATTGCTCTGGTGATCACCATGTCCCTAACCTCGAATTGACCCGAACACCTCCAACGGTGGTGCTACCTACCTCTCAATGGTGAGATGGCACTACTTTAAAGGACATTTACACAGACGAATTCCTTAGGGTAGGTAGGTTCTCGTAGATACTTGCTCTAAATTCAAAACAAATTCAAAAAATACTTTTCACACCGACACCTTTTCAAAAAGCTTTCGAAAGCAATTTTTCAAACACTCTTGAGGACCGATACAAGAGTCGAACTGGAATTTTCAAAGAAACTTTTTTTAAAACCCACAGTTGAAAAGCAAACAAACCTTTTGAAAACACAAGTGAGCAAGTATCTAAGAGCCCATGGATAACCATGGATAGAAAGGGTGCTAACACCTTCCCTTTCTATAATCTACCTCCCGAACCGAGAGCAATCTCTATAAGGAATTTTTCTGTGCTTTTGTCCTTTCCATTTGGAGAAAATAAAAGACGGTGGCGACTCTTGCTTCCGCGACATTTCGCGAACCAGCGTTAAACAGTCAGTTCCAGATCCACCGATCACACTATGCTATGATGTTATGATGTTATGATGTTATGTACAAGTATGCAAAAGTAAGCAAGTGTATATACAGATAACCACATTCACACAAAGCAGACAAGTCCTTAGGTTTAGGCTTGCATGGAGTTTGTAGGTAAGTACCCTCTTGAAGTTAGTTGGCTCAACCTGTCCTATAAATAGTAACCGGGTTCTAAGGAGCTCAATATCACCGAATTATTTTCTGTGTTCATTATTTCAGTTTAGCCACTTTACTGGCGAACGAAATATTCCAGGAAAATAACCCTCAATGAGTGTAGTATCGAGTATCTACCAACTTTGGACTGCACCAAAGTCGGTCATCTCACTACCCCTAAAAAGGTTCTAAAAGTCCATTAGTGCTTTATGACATCACTCAGCGGCCCCGTATTCTCTTTGATTAACTCAAAAGCTACCGGTACCCACAAATATGTCGCACTAATATAGTTATTGCTTCAACCATGTCGGTATACCCCGCACAGTTTCCACAACGTATTGCTATTTACCTATAAATGTTTCCCAAATCCGGGTAGAGGATTTCAAACCCAAACAATAGAACCAAATGTAAAGAAATCAAGGCAAACAAGATAAGCATGCAAAGGTGATCTAAAACCCTAAGGTAACCCCACTTTTAGAATTTCTCCCCAGCAGAGTCGCCAGTTCTGTGATACGGTGGAAGAACTGACTTGGGTGTTTTGCGTTTGTGTTCGCAAATGTTTCGGTTTAGCAAGAGTCGCCACCGACTTTTTATTTTATCCTAAGGAAAGGTCAAAAAGCACAGGAAAGACCTTTGAGATGTTTTCTTGGGTTCGGGGAGTAGATTATGAAAAGGGAAGGTGCAAGCACCCTTTTCATCCATGGTTATCCATGGGCTCTTAGTTACTTGTTTAGATCACTTGCTTTTGCTTTTCAATTGTTTGAAATGGTGTTTTGTGTGTGGTTTTTTGAAAGATGTTTTGAAAAGGAGGCCATCGTTGTGGCAACCTTTGTAATGATTCTTGTTTGAATGTATACAAAGGTGTATTGTCTTTTGAAAAGATGTTTCAATGTTTGAAAGTTTGATTTGGGAAGTGTTTTGAAATTGTGTTGTGAAGTGTGTTTGAAAATAGCAAGGGTGTTTTGCAAGCTTTTGATCAAGTAGCTAAGAGTTATCTACCCTATTTTACTCAAAGATCTTTCCTAATGTTTTTTTAACCCTTTTGACAGTGTTGTTTTACCATTGAATTTGGTAAACAACCTTGTATTAGGATGTTAAACGGGACAGGCGCGGGTCATCGTATAGACCATGATAGCAATTGTGTCAAGTATTTTTGACAAATTTTTTGAGGGACTTGATCATTTTATTTAGGCAACCAAGATAGCGTCATCGAGGGACTATGATCTTTTGTTTTGTTTTTGTTTTGCCAAGATACTCGACATGCATAACATGGCCCATTTGTTTAGGCAACCAAGTGGAGATACCTTAAGGGGTGTTTGTGTGTAAGTGTGTTTTATTGCATGCATGATTTTATCTTGAATTAGGATTTTCTATTTCATTGATTTTATCTTGCCATACATATCCTAATTACTAGCATTTACATTTTGAAAGCAATAAAATGCGAAAATGTAAAATCCTACGCTATTACAACATTTAGGGGATGGGGGATACACATTTGTACATGGGGGGTGGTTCAACGAGAAAAATAGATAAGAAAATAAAATAACAAAGGGAAGAAAAAGAAAAGAGAGAGAGGGCTAGCGCCCTGCTGAGAGGAAGTTAGAAGTTCTGACCCAGGCCTGCTGCAGGATTATCAACCTGTTAGTGAAACTGTATGAGTCAGAACTTCTGACTCTGACACTTGCAAAACAGAAACCTGTTAGTGGGAAGGTCAGAAGTTCTGACCCCCATGTGCTGCAAGACAAAAGTTTATTAGTGGGGAAGTCAAAAGTTCTGACCCTGCTGGAAACACAATAATTTTCAGAAGTTCTGATATTATTGACAACAAAACAGGCCTCAGAAATACTGACGTCAAAGTCAGAGCTTGATTTCCCCCTGTGCTAGCCAGAACATCTGCAGTTTTATTATTTTTCAACAAAATAGAAGGCATTCCTAGGATAATCTCAGCAGGTGTCAAAGTGTTTCAGAAGGCAGAAACAACAAGGTCACAAACAGGTTCTACACTGATTCACTTCCTACTTAAGCATTCAGAGGTATGAAAATCCTCAGAACGCATACAACAGCAACATGATACTTACATTATGTTTATTGAGCATGCAAAGCTGATGATGCTTAGCAGCGTAATGAAAGTCAGCAGGTGATTACCTTGCTGTTGGAAGAAAATTTGTGAGTTAGAGCTAACTTTAGCTCTGATGGTGTTCTGGACAGGTTCTTTTTAGGATGGGTGGATGGAGAAGATATGTGTATGTATGGTCAGAAATTGTATGGGCGTTCTCTAGTCAGGAAATAAACTGAGTATCAATGAAGTTTGGAGGTATGAAGTTCAAAGTTATGAAACACTAGGGATTTTGGCAGAGTTTCACAAGGTTTCCTTCACTATATTTTTCTGTTCCTCTTCTAGCAATTTTTTCTGGATGTTTCTTTATGTCCCCTTTAAAGTGGACAATAGTGTCCTATTTATAGGCAAGGCTTTGTGGATTTTTGAACGTTAAATGGCGCCAATATTATGCAGTAGAGGTTAACTTGTTCTTGAAGGAAGTTCATGAAAAGTTGTGATGATGGACAACTTTTCAGCCTAGGTTGGAACAATAGGCGAGGATTAAGAAGAAGTGACACCTATAGGCGAAAAATGGCGCATAGATCCATGCCTAAGCCTGCACGAGGGTGTTACCCTGCCACACATGGAGAGACCCCCTTGGATGAATGCTCAAAAGTGGTTGTGAGCATTAATGAGTATTAAATGGTGATGAGATTTATCAAAAATCAAAAATTTGTAATAGGAGATTTTACATCATTACGTAAAACCTGAGCCAGCAGTTCTGCTTCACCAAAAACAATGTAAACCAAGCTCTGACCTTGGCCTCTTGCTGCCTTAGCAAGCTCTGAGAGTTTTCCAGTATGCTCCTTTGATCTGCCTTTAAAGACTCTAGACTTAGTGATCCTGCTTCAGTATTTTACCCAATCTGCTGATCCCATTACCTTCTGATCCCAGTACGTTCTGAAGGAGTTTCAGGCTTTGTTGCCTTCTTTACACTTCTCTAACAAACTCTGACTGAACTTTTGCATAACTGCTGAAAGAGCCATGTTCTGTTTAAAGATCACGTGCTGAACCACTTTTACAATCTCTGACTGTGTTGGTGTAGCTGCTGAAGAGCCACCTTCTGACTGAATGTTATGTGCTGAGCCAAATTTGCAACTTCTGACTGCTTCTGCCTGAAGATTGGTTCAGAAGCTCTGAGGTGCCACTTTCTTCTTAAACACTTTTCCCCCTTTTTTATAGAAAAATTCTAAGTATTTAGAATTTAACTTTTCCAAGGTAAAAGTTTTGACTTTTGAGCTTGCAAATGACCATTTTGCTCTTGTAAATTGTTTACTTGGAAAGGAATGATAGTAAAGGGCTTGAATTTGTTTAAGAGAAAGTCTGAGAGTTCAGGATGAATTCCTGAAGGATGAGAGGGAAAATTTTGGGGTACAACAGTGTGCATGGAAGGGAAGCAACCAAGATTATCCTTTTCATCAGAAGTAGCTCTAAGAGCAAAATATGCCTTAGGAGTAGTACATTCTGATGTGTGTCGTTCGTTTCCAGTAGCATCGACTGGAGAGAATAAATATTTTGTGTCATTTGTTGATGAGTTCACCAGAATGATATGGGTATCTCTCATAAAGTTCAAACACGAGGTATTTGATGAATTCAAAAAGTTCAGAATGAAGGCTGAGAATTGGAGTGGCCAGACTCTGAAGATTCTTAGAACTGATGGTGGTGGTGAGTATAACTCTACAAAATTTAGAAGTTTCTATGAGGAGAATGGAATTGAGCATGAGGTTACTGCTCCCTATACTCCTCAACACAATGGTCTTGCTGAAAGAAGAAATCGTACTTTTCTAAATATGGTGAGAAGCATGCTGAAAGAGAAGAAGCTTCCTTATACTCTGTGGGGAGAAGTTGTTGCAACTGCATGTTATGTGTTCAACAGATGTCCAACAAAGAAATTAAAGGAAATATTTCCTATTCATAAGTGGACTGGAGATAAGAAAAGTGTTAGTCATCTGAAGGTATTTGGTTCTGTATGTTACAAACATGTTCCAGAAGCCAGAAGACAGAAGTTGGATGATAGAAGTAAAGTGATGTTGTTGGTGGGATATCACAGTACAGGTTCGTACAAACTTTATTGTCCATAAACTAAAAAAGTTGAGTTCAACAGAGACGTCATTATAGAGGAATCAAAAGTTTGGAATTGGGAAAAGTCTCGTCCTGACTCTGATGACAGAACTTTTGAAGAAAGGTCAGAAATACATGTTTCTGAAGCTGGTAAAGACTCTGACTCTGAAGAAGATACAAAAGGAGAAGATGATTCTGAATCTGACTCCGATGGTGATCCAGACTCTGAAGACAGTCAAGATTCTGGAGAAAGTCCAATTTCTGAAGCAAGTGCTTCTGAAGGGGAAAGTTCTGGTGTCCAAAGTTCTGAAGGTCCAGTTCAGAGGAAACAAAGAGTCGGAAGCATCCCAAGAAGATTTGCAGAGTTTGACATATTGCTAGACACTGAAGTAAACTATAAAGGAGAAGTTATTTAGTGTACAATGTTAGTAGACTCTGAATCCGTGAGTACGAAAGAGGCTCTTAAGCAGTAAGTTTGGTTACAGGCCATGAAAGAAGAACTTGATGCTATAGAGAGAAACAAGACTTGGAAGCTGACAGAACTTCCAAAAGGCAAGAAAGCCATCAGCGTCAGATGGGTTTTCAAGCAGAAGCTAAAGCCAGATGGATCAATTGGCAAACACAAAGCGATATTATTAGCAAGAGGCTTCCTACAAAAGCCTGGGCTAGATTACTTTTAAGTGTTTGCACCTGTGGCGAGACATGAAACAATCATACTACTGATTGCAATAGCTGCTAACAGGAATTGGCCTCTGATGCATTTAGATGTAAAATTTGCATTTTTGAATGGTCCATTACAAGAAGAGGTGTACTTTTCACAACCTCCTGGATTTGAGAAAAAGAATCAGAAAGGGATGGTTTTCAAATTACACAAAACATTGTATGGATTTAAGCAAGCGCCCAGAGCTTGGAATTTGAAGATTGATTCATTTTTCAAGGAACAAGGGTGTCAGAAGTGTGAGATGGAGTATGGTGTTTATATTCAACACACTTCAGAAGATAATATGATTCTGGTCTGTTTGTGCGTTGATGACATATTACTTACAGGAAGTTCTGAACAAGAAATAGTTGAGTTCAAGAAAGTTCTGATGAATCCATTTGAGATGACAGATCTTAGAAAAATGAGTTTCTTTCTAGGGATAAAATTTATGTACTTTGAGAAAGGAATCATTTTACATCAGATGAAGTATGAACTAGAGCTTCTGAAGAGATTTGAGCTAGAAAATTGTAAGGTTGTTATCACACATGCTGATATGAATCAGAAGTTGGACTCTGATTCTGATGGAGAGGATGTGGATGCTACAACCTTCAAACAGATGGTTGGTTCTCTAAGGTATTTGTGTAATACCAGACCTGATATTTGCTATGCAGTTGGAATGGTTAGCAGATTTATGAGCAAACCAAAGTAGTCTCATTACCAAGATGCAGTCAGGATTCTGAGGTGTGTGAAGGGAACTCTGAAATATTGAGTGTTATTTCTGCCTGGAAGAAAGATCGAATCAGAATTTCTGAGTTATTCTGATTCTGATTGGTGCGGAGATAGAGTTGAGAGAAGAAGTACTTCTGGGTACTTATTTAAATTTCTGGGAGGTCCTATTTTTTGGTGTTCCAAGAAACAACTTGTTGTTGCTCTGTCAACTTGTGAAGCTGAACATATTGCAGGTACTCTGACTGCATGTCAAGCTGTGTGGATTCTGAACTTGCTAAAAGATCCAAAGATTGAGGTAAATAAACCTCTGAAGCTGATGATTGATAACAAGTCTGCAATCAATCTTGCCAAGAATCCAGTGTTGCATGGGAGAAGCAAGCATATTGAGACAAGTATTATTTTCTGAGGAATCAGGTTCAGAATGGAATATTAGAGGTTGTGCACTATAACACTCAGAAGCAGTTGACAGATGTTCTGACAAAGGCTATCAAAACTGATCAATTTCTTGGTTTAAGGGATGAAATTAGTGTTGTCAGTTTTGGTTAAATATAAATTAAGGGATGATGTTAGAATTAATTTAGATTTAATTAGATATTAATTTATATTTAGGAATATCTTTTAGATTGTTTATATCTTTGTTAGAAGATATATATCTTAGATCTTCTTATATCTTTGTAGGAGATATATTTTAAATTTAATTTTTGTGTATAAATAATTTAGTGGAGTAGGTTATTGTAATTCATTGTAAATTTTTATGTTTGAAGCTATCAGTAGATATTATTTTTATCTTTTATCTTTCTTGTGCTCCAACAAAACGTATTTTTGTTCTAACATTTATATAAAGAAGAATATACAGTATGGTTGTTGTTCTTTATATATGCATAGAAAAATACAGTTTGTGCACTGTCCTTTACTAATACAACAGGACCAGAGACGGATTTTATTTTATAGTTAATATTACATAAACATTGATAATTTGGTAAATAACTTTGGTTAGTGTTCCAGGCATGCTAAAATAGTTCTTTGAAAATGCTATCTGTGTTTTGACTATTCTTAATTATGTTTACATATTTTGAACAACACCTTAACTTCTTGATGCAAATTAAATGATATTGATTGTACAAAATATCTTTGTGGAAGATTAAGATCAAGAACCAGATTTCAGGATTATTCTCTTGATGTCAAGTTGATATTTTGCGCATCTTTACATATATAAGAATAACATGAAATAATTGTTTTAAATTCAATGTTTCCTTTTCTAATTCAATTTTAATAGATGTTTATGGTTCTTAAATCCCAAACCATAAATATATAGTTTTTCTAATATGATTTAATTTTGTTTATTTTGATTGGATGTTTTAAAATGCTTAACTAATGTAGCTGTTTTTTTTAGGATGTCCAACCAGTGAATGGTGTTTCGAAGTTCAACAGCTAATTTAATGCTCTATATTTCATTATTTTTCATGTGAATATTATTATTACATGTGAATAATATTAATATGTTGCTCTTTAACTCATTATTATTTAGGATAATTATGACAATATTATTTCTTCTTTATCTATGTGGGAGTTTTGAATATTGTTACACTGTTTACTTCTGTCATTTAGGGAAATTCAGATTTACTGGAACATAGATCTTTTATTTATCTTTAGTTTCAAGTACTAACACGATTTTTCTGATATTTTGTCTATGTTTGCAGGTATTTTTTAGTATATTGTTTGATTTGTAGTTTTTATTTTGGTTGTTGCTGAAACTTTTCCATGCAAATTATTCTCCACCAACATGTATAATAACAAATCAAGCCTCAAAATACATGTTGTCACTATGTTATTTTAATGATGTTTTGAATTTTGATTAGGATATCATATATTGATCTCATTCTAGCAATATCTTAATTATATAAGAAAGAAGTAATGAATGGGTTGCTTCTATTTGAAATTCTGTTTGATTATATAATGTGGCTATTTCTTTCTTTTTTTTTGTTTTGCATTTATTATTCATGTGTATCACTTTATTTTCAATGCATCATCTTCATTGTCTTTCTATATTTCAAAGTAATGATAATAAAAAATATCGATTATATTCTATTAACTTTGATTATAGTGTATCACTTCCAATTGCATCAATTTATCATTCTATTAATCTGTATAACAAAAAAAAAAACATTTATTAGTACAATTAAATAACAATTTAATTTGTAAAGAAAAAATAAAAAAATATTTATTACCAAAAAAATAAAGATATTATTTCAGACATAATGTGTGTCACTATGTGGTCATTTATAAATCATTAGTGTTAAATTGTAATTCAGTGTGTCGAAAAAATTTGATTTGTTTTAGATTTAAATAGATTTGATTTAAGTGTAGAATAAATTAGATTTGGTTTAGTAACAAAAAATATTTTAAGCTTTGGACTTAGGGTGTAAGCTCAGTTATAAATAGAGGGAGTAATCCCTATTTTTGTAAGCAAGTCAAGCAAGTTGTATTCACAGAATTTGCAGTTGCAAGTGAATAACAAAGTTTTCACAGTTTGTGAGCAGAGAGAAACTCTGCAGAAATTATTTGTCTTATCTTCTTTTCTTTGTTTGTCTCATAATTAAATTTTCATTGTGGTAGAAATTCATCATAGACTTTGGTGAGTTTCCAACATCTGGTATCAAGAGCTTTTGTTTCGATTCAAGGGAAGTATCAATCAAGAACGATTGAAGAATTCACGATGACAAGTTATGAGAATGCAAACTATCCAACAACGCTACCAATTCTGAAAGTTGACAACTATGAGAATTGGTGCAAACAGATGAAAGTCTTATTCAGGTGTCAAAGTCTTTGGGACCTTGTAAAAGATGGAGTCGGAGCGCTTGGAGAAAACGCTTCAGAAGAAGAAAAGAAGAAATACACAGAATTTGAGAAGCTAGTTATAAAGTATTATTTATAATTCATCAATGTGTTAGCCCAGACAATTTCAAAAAGGTTAGTGACTCAGAATCTGCAAAAGAAGCTTGGGAAATCCTTGAGAAGTCTTTTGGAGGCGCTGAGAAGATGAAAGAAGTGAGGTTACAAACTCACAAAAGGACGTATGAACTGCTTCAGATGGAAGACAATGAAAGCATGTATGATTTCTCCACTAGAGTTACAAAACTAATAAATCAAATCAAGATATGTGGAGAAACGTTAACAAGAAGAGCTGTTGTTTCGAAGATCTTGAGATCTTTAGCTCCTAAGTTCGACCACATAGTGGTGGCGATAGAAGAGGGGAAAGACTTGTCGAAATTGACAAAGGAATAGCTTCAAGGGACGCTTGAATCTCATGAACAAAGAATGAAAGAAAGAGCTGCAGGTAAATTGAAGAGTGATTTGGCTTTGCAGACACATTCAGCAAAAGAGACCAAAGACAAAGGAAAGTGTTTCGACAGAGGTGGAGGTGGCTACAACAAATCGAATGGTAGAGGAAACCAGATCGAAAGAAACGTGTCAAATCAAAAAAGACCATACTAAGGCAACCAAAGAGGTGGTGTTGTAAATAGAGGAAGAGGTGGTGGTCGAAAACCTGATAAGAGTCACATTCAATGTTACAATTGTCAGAAGTATAGACACTATGCGAGTGATTGTCCAGAAAAACGAAAGAATCAAGAAAGTGATGCAAAGCTTGCAAAACATGAAGAAGAAAAAGAAGAAGAAGAAGAAGAAGAAGAAGAAGAAGAAGAAGAGATGATGCTGATGCTCACAACAAGAGATGAAGATAGATTCAAGGACCAATGGTACTTGGATTCAGGATGTTCATCACATATGTCTGGAAGGAAAGACTGGTTTGTCAATATAAAGCCCTCAATAAAAAATATGGTAATGTTTGCAAATGACAATACCCTAGCAGCTGAAAGTATTTATGATGTTATGATTATGAGGAAAGATGGCAAAAGGTCAGTAATCTCTAATGTGTTATGCATACCAGGCATGAAGAGCAATTGACTCAGTATAGGGCAGTTGACCGAAAAGAATTATAAAGTGTCAATCGAAGATAAGATGACGAGAGTCGTTGATGCAAATGGGAGATTAGTCTTGAAGGCTCCTATGTCTCAGAATCGAACCTTCAAGATTGAACTAAATGTGATGGAGCACAAGTGTCTTTCGACTGCAGCTAGCAGAGATGAATGGATATGGCATTATAGACTAGGCCATCTCAACTTCAGAGACATCAGAGATTTGAAGAGAAGAAATATGGTTTCAAGATTGCCAGAAATCGACATTTCAAATGAGGTATGTGAGGAATGTGTGCAGGCGAAGCAACACAAGAATAGCTTAAGCAAGGATGCAGGAAGCATGTCGAAGGCTAGTCTTGAAGTCATATACTCTGATGTATGTGGACCAATTCAGTTGGATTCAATGGGAGGTAACAAATACTTTGTTACATTCATAGATGATTTTAGTCGAAAGCTGTGGACTTATCTGATCAAGAAGAAAAGTGAACTGATCGAAGTATTTGCCAAGTTTAAGTCTATGGTTGAAAGACAAAATGGTCGAAAGCTCAAAGTTTTGAGAACTGATGGTGGTGGAGAATATGTGTCGAAAGACTTCGACATACTATGTGAAAAGGAAGGGATTGTGCATGAGATGGTGCCACCATATACTCCACAAAAAAATGGAATTGCAGAAATGAAGAATCGAACCATCATGAATATGGTGAGAAGTATGTTGAAAGGCAAGAATTTACCTAAAGAGTTTTGGGGTGAAGCTATTTCGACTGCAACATACATTTTGAACAGATGTCCTACAAAGAAGCTAGAAGGAATTACTCCAGAAGAATGTTGGTCTGGTGTGAAGCCTAGCTTGAGTCATCTGAAGGTATTTGAATCTATTGCACATAGACATGTGCCAGGTCAGTTGAGAAGAAAACTTGATGATAAGTCAAGTCAAATGATTCTAGTTTGATATCATTCGACAGGAGACTACAAGTTGTTCGATCAAGAGAACAAGAAGATTGTGATCAGCAGGGACGTGATCATAAATGAGTTTAAAGAATGGGATTGGCCTGAAAATGTCAAGAAAGATTTAGTGGGAATCCTATTCGAAGAGCCAGAAACTCAAGTCGAAAGAGAAGTTCGACAAGAGGAACCAACAGATATACCAAGTACAAGCAGACCTCAAAGAACAAGACGCATGCCTGCAAGATTGCAATATTGTGTGATTACATCAGATGATGTGATAGATGATGAAGGCGAGCTGCTACATTATGCTTTCTATGCAGATGCCGAACCCATTAATGCAGCTGAAGCATTGAAGGATTCGAAGTGGCTGAAAGTAATGAACGAAGAAGTGAAGTCTATCGAAGACAACAATACTTGGTCACTTGTCAAATTGCCTCAAGGCAAGAAGGAAATTGATGTCAAATGGGTATACAAAGTGAAAACGAATTCATAAGGTGAAGTAACTCGACACAAAACAAGGCTTGTGGCGAAAGGATTCCTACAGAAAGAAGGAATAGACTTTGATGAAGTTTTTGCACATGTTGCTAGGATCGAAACAATCAGGTTGGTTGTTGGTCTAGCAGAAATAAATAGTTGGCACATATGTCAGATGGATGTGAAGTGTGAATTTCTAAATGGACCCTTAGATGAAGAAGTCTATGTTAAACAACCAGTTGGGTTTGTGAAACATGACGAAGAAAGAAAGATGTACAGGCTGCATAAAGCCTTGTATGGATTGAAACAAGCTCCAAGATCTTGGAATAAGAAAATTGATAGTTTCCTAAGGGAGAAGGAATTTGTAAAGTGCACAACTGAACATGGAGTATATGTAAGAAGATGAAATGGTGAATTGCTTATACTATGTCTCTATGTAGATGATTTTTTGATAACAGGTAGCTGTAAAAGTGAGATCGAAGACTTCAAAGGTGATCTCATCAAGGAATTTGAAATGTCTGATTTGGGTGAGATTTCATATTTCCTTGGTATCGAATTCTACAAGAGTAGTAGAGGTTTGATGATGCATCAAAGAAGATATGCAGGAGAAATTCTCAAGAGGTTTGAGATGGAAGAATGCAACTCAACTTCGACACCTACAGAACCAAGACTGCAACTGTCGAAAGATGCTGATGAAGATGATGTTGATCCAACCCAATAGAGAAGACTTATTGGATCATTGAGATACCTTTGTCATACAAGGCCTGACTTAGCATACAGTGTAGGTATGGTAAGTAGATTCGTGCAGAAGCCAAAGGTATCACATCTAGCAGCAGTGAAGAGGATACTAAGGTATCTCAAAGGAACTTTTGATTATGGCATGTTGTTTCTTGTAGCTGATAAAGGAAAAGAATGCAAGTTAGTGGGATACACTAATTCGAGTTGGTGTAGTGATGCTGAAGATCGAAAGTCAACAGCAGGATATGTGTTTATGCTAGGTGGTGTACCAGTTGCTTGGAATTCAAGAAAGGAACCAGTAGTGGCATTATCATCATGCGAAGCAGAATACATAGTTGCTTCTCTTTGTGCATGTCAAGCAACTTGGATGGTGAACTAGGTCGAAGAGATAACAGGGAAAAATCATGGAGCAATTACCATGAAGATAGACAACATGTCAGCTATTAATCTGGCGAAGAACCCAATAACACATGGTCGAAGTAAGCACATCGAAATGAGGTTCTATTATCTTCGAGAGCAGGTAGCAGATGGAAAGATGAATTTGGAACACTGCAGAACTGAGAACCATATTGCAAACACCATGACGAAGGGAGTGCAAGTCGAAGTATTCAGAAGACTAAGAGCCATGATGAACATAGATAGTTTAGACACAATGAATTAGGTGGTGTGTTAAATTATAATTCAGTGTGTCAAAACTATATGTCGAAAAGATTTGATTTGTTTTAGATTTAAATAGCTTTGATTTAAGTCTAGAATAAATTAGATTTGATTTAGTAACAAAAAGATATTTTGGGCTTTGGGCTTAGGGTGTAAGCTCAGTTATAAATAGAGGGAGTAACCCTTATTTTTGTAAGCAAGTCAAGCAAGTTGTATTCACAGAATTTGCAGTTGCAAGTGAATAACAAAGTTTTCACAATTTGTGAGCAGAGAGAAACTCTGCAGAAATTATTTGTCTTGTCTTATTTTGTTTGTCTCATAATTAAATTGTCATTGTGGTAGAAATTTATTATAGACTTTGGTGAGTTTCCAACAATTAGAGGTTATAAATTATTGTAATTATCAGTGTAATTTATTGGTGTTATTTTGTTTTTTAAAATTTCTTTGACCTAAAACTGAAAATCTTTGATCAAGATCATTTTGTATTTGTAATTGTTGATCAATCGATATGTCATTTTTATAGATTTGTTTAAAAAATTGAGTATGATATTATGATATAATTAAAATAAATATTAATATAATTAAAAAATTGACCATATTATTTTGTTTCTATAAAAATTGATTCAATCTAATAAATATGCTTTTATTTAATAAATTTTAAAAAAATATATCATATACATCATGGATAATTATATTTGATGTAATTATACTAAAACTAGAAAAAATTATTTTTATTTTAAATCAAATTATATTAAAATGTTATTGATTTCAATCAATTAACTATGATTTTTTTAAAAATTTATTTTAAAAAATATCATAAATTTGAAAAAAAAAATTATATCTAATATTATGACATAATAAAATAAAAAATACTTAACTCCTTCTAATAAGAATTTAAGATGATTTATTTTAATTTCAAACTAATAGGTAAAAAAAAGTTTATTTATTTTTTAATTCAAATTATATAGATTTATTACAAATAAATATTTTATATATAAAATAACCTGATTTACTGGAACATGATTTCATAATTGTGCTTTGGAATTTTAACACATACATATTTTTTAATACTGTAGTTAAAATTATTTTTTACTCAAAATTTGATATTTATAGTATATTTTCTATAAATAAATTAAAAATGTATATATTATTTTACAATGTATCCTTCAATAATTAATATTATTTACCTTTCAATAATGTATTATTTTATAATCCCTCCTTCAGTAATTATTTTAAAAAATATGATTTTCTTTTTAATAATTAATTTATTCTTTAATAAAATATTATTTTTTATATCTTCTTCAAAAATAATTAATTTTTGTTTATTTAAAAAAACAAAACGATATTTATAAAAAAAATCTTAATTGAATCGAATAAGAAGTTTATCATTCAATTCCTACTATCAATATCTATATTATTTTTCAGAAAAGGTAATAATTAAATGACAATAAAAAAAATATATTAATGAAATGACAAAAAAAAATTGAAAGTCAATATTTGAATGAGAATAATAAATGTTATTAAAGTTATAATCAATCAAAAAATGTTAGTAATATATTTATAATAATAATAACAATAATAATGCAATTCTCAGCTTCCTGGAGTGACTACTTGCAGCAAGGCAAATTCCATATGGGGAAGATGTACAGACAGCTCATTGATGATGGTACTCGTGTTATATGGAGAAATTTAATCATAAAGAATGCAGCTAGACCCCGTTCTATTATGAACCTATGGCAGACATGCCATGGTAAACTACCTACCAAAGAAAAACTTTGCAGATTTGGCCTTATTCAGGAGGACATTTGCAGCCTTTGTTTGGAGCATGTTGAAACCATTGAGCATATATTTTTTCAATGCAGGAGCACTGGTAGGATATGGAAATAAATACTCAAATGGATGGAGGTTCAACACATTCCCCTTGCCTAGAAGGAGGAGATTGACTGGGTCATTACTCAAACGAAAAAGAAAGGGTGGAAAGGGGCTCTACTCAAACTTGGATTTACGGAAACCCTCTATGATATTTGGTGTCATAGGAATTCTATTACCTTTAATACATTGGCTACAAAGAAAATAGAGGAGGATATTATTGAGAATATTGTATATAGGGGATGGTATAGTAAAAAACTAAGAGAGCATATAATTGTGCTTATGGTGTAGATACTAGTCATTTTTGCTTGCTGGATCGTGTGATCGCACTTTGTACTTAATGGTTTTTTGAATTAATACATATAATTTTGATTCAAAAAAAAAAAAATTTATAATAATATATTATCAGTTTTACTAAAACATCAATAAAATGTTATCAAAGTTTCCATTAAATAATGTATAATGTGAATTGTACAACTTAGACTACGAGTAATTAAATTACATGTTCCAAAAATATTAATATATATATATATATATATATATATATATATATATATATATATATATATATATATATATATATATATATATATATATATATATATATATATATATATATATATATATTGAAAAAATATATTTAGGCTGAAATATAATTGTTTCAATATTCAAATAAATAGGGATAGATTTTAAGTATTTAATAAATTTTTTTTACAACTTTTAAATTGATTACAAAATCAATGACTATTATTATAAAATAAAACAATATTTATTGATTATTATTATTATTATTATTATTATTATTATTATTATTATTATTATTATTATTATTATTATTATTATTATTTATGTATATTGTCAAAATAATTTTTAGGAGTTAAAAATGAAACAAAATTCATTAATGTGTTTTTTATTATCCTAAAATAATATAAACAAATTTATATATATTTTAAATGAAAAAAATTATGTTTAAAACGTGCCAATAATTCATGAAGTGAAAAGCTAAAATATGAAAGTTGTGTATCAGTGACACATATTCGCAAAAGTGTAAGACTATAAATAATTGATCTTTTACTTATCATTTTACAAAAAAAATTAAAAAATTAAATTTGTTATTTAAGAGAACCGCAAAATCATATGTTTAAATTGTGAAACTTAACTTTGTTTAAATTTATTTTCTATTAGATGATAAAATTATATAATATCAATAGCATCCATAAATTTTACAATACAAAATTATTTAAAAATTATAGGCATGTCCGACGGACCGAACCTATTTTTTCGACGATCCAACAAAATATTTAGTTAAAATGAACAAATATTAGATATCATATATTTAATTACTTCTGAATTATTATAGCATATAACTTCTTAATTACTACACAAATTTAAAATATATAATATTATTCGTTTTATCAAATTATTATCAATTTTAATTTGTTATTAAATCAATATTTTTTTTTGTGTATAATATATTTGATTTTATAATGTTTGTTAATAGAAATTGTAAAATTAAAATTATAAACAATTATAAAAATTATAGATATATCGGACGGACCAAACCTATTTTTTCATCATATATTTAATTTAATAATAATTACCAAATCTATGTATATCTAGATAACTATTATAATTTGATAAATTAAATTAATATTTATATGACAATCATTATTATTAATTCATATATATTTTTATATAAATTTCCTTACTATAATTATATAATATTTATTAAATATTTATATTAACTTTTCCTGAACTGTGCGAACGCATTGGTCCTTTACAAGTATTTTTTAATTAGAGAAAATCTTTTTACAGTTTTTTAATTGATTGAAAGGTCTTAGGAAAAAAATACTCCTTTACCAGTGTAACACCCCACTTTCTCATACTAATAGTTAAAATAAAAGTATATAGAATAATACATCAGAGTCCACAAATGGGATGTCACATCATTCAAATAAACTCATAAAGTCTCAAATCACCTTATTACTTTATTTATTCATAGTAATCAACCAAGCAGCGGAATAAATCAAATTAATTTACTTCATGGCACTGAGGCCTCAACAATAATAAAGACTCCACAAAATGGATGGTTAAACATAATCGTGAGTTAAGATACGTAACAATTAAAAACAATGCAAAAACATGGCAAAACTCCCAAATCCATTGCTATGTATTAGAGCAACTCCTAAGACTCGATCAAGCAACACTCACTCCAAGTACTACTCGGATACCTGGTTATTTGTACTCCCTGAGGAGCACAGACACAACAACATAAAAGGGGTGAGAATTACATTCAATAAATATACAGTGAAAGTCACATGCTAAGAGTAGCAATTCACACAATTTCACATAATTCACATTTCACACAATACTTCACAACACATTGTTCACTCATATAGCACAACATCAAATCAAGATAGTGCAATATGATACAACCGAGAACAACTAAATGCATGTGGTACCAACATGGCATAAATCCTTAACATAATGAAAAATAAGGCAGCCACATGGCATAAGCTCTCATTATAACACCATAAGAGGCCAACAACAAGGCATAAGTGTCGCACCGCGAAAAACACAGAGTCACCGCCGAACTCTATTTATCTCGAACAAAAAGAAGATATCAAGAGAACCCCAAAGAAACATATAAGATGGTTTTGCAACCAAGAGAAAGGATAAGGAAGTAAATTTTGCAAGGGGAAGATTTTAGAACCTCACGCGTCTGTGGTACTCCATAGGATCCACTTTTGTTTATTCTCATCTAAGGGTGTGTAAATAAATCTATGTCTAAAGCTTGCTGCTAAAAGGGAATGCATGTGAAAGAAAATACAGGCAAAAGAAGAAATATTTACAAAGTTTTTTCTCGCCTTGGCCCCGCAACCTAGTGCCTATGTACTCCCTCGTGCAATGGAAAAGTAGGAGCTTTGTATTTTGGTTCACATGTTTCGGTTTGTTGTATGTTTTTTACCTTGAAAAAGGTTTTAAAAGAAAAGTCAAGAGACAAAATGAAGTTTGAATTGGTTGGTGTTTTTTGCCTTGAAAAGTGGTTATTGTATTATTAGAGTGTTTTTATGAATTTAAAAGAAAAAAAGAAGGTTTTAGTTTTAATTCAAATGCAAAAGAGAAAGAAAAGGTCTAAGTGAGACTAGCAAAAGAAGCCTAGAGTTGTCATACAAAGTTGATCCTATAGTTAATGATAAAAGGGAAATCTACTTATGTTGGCATACATGGTTTGTAACCTAAGATCTATCTAAAATCTCTTTCTAAGATTGAATCGAGAAATCTTATGGGAGCATGCGAAAGGGTACAACAAAAGTAAAAACACATCACACAAATCTTGAGGAGTATCCACTCACTCAAGTAGCACACACCTAACTGAGGTATTGTGTCACCAAGGTAGGAAAGGAGAGGGATGCCTAACTACGATATTGTATCATCGAGGTAGAACAATGGAAGTGATACACCTAACTAAGTGTTGGCTGAAGATTTTGATAATGTTATTTAGAAGCCAAAAGAGTTAAATGTTCTGATCGAAATAGAATTAAACGCCAAATTTCGAAGTTGCAGAAGCAGTGTTTCGAATAAGTGTGTCAAAGCTTGAAGCTTCGAACGGCAATTATGGGAACATGTCCAGAGGAGTCTCGAAACAACAGCGAGGCTATGTTTGGGAAAAGCGTTCGAAACGGAGAAACACCAAAGCATGTTAAATTCAAATGGAAGCGGGACTTTCAAAGTTTGAAAGTTATGTGTTGGAGCATTTGGGGACACGTGGAAAGATGAAAGAAGCATTGTCCCGCATGTTCGAAACGTGGCATAATCCTATAGCAAGACCGTTAGGGTCGAATTAGTATAAATAGGAGTCTTAATGTTAGGATTTCCGTGTGTCATATCTATTATACAAAATACTCAATAACATTCAAACTACCACATGGCAAGGGAAACGAATGCAAGAGAAATGTATGTATGATAGCACCATGTATTTCTAATTTAGTGAAAACCTTTTTACCATTTCCAGTACTTCCTTTATTCCTTTATTCCTTTTGTCAAACAACATTTACAAGTTTTCTTATTCACAGCCCTTTTTACTTCGAAATCTCTTCCTCAAAATCTTACACTTTAATGTTATCTTTATGTTTCGAGCGTTTTATATTTCTGAAAACCATCACATTTTCCATACCTTTACGTTTAAGCCTTGTTCTTCGAACGCATACTTTTACTTAAAATCATTTATAGATTTCTCGCATTAAACGTTTCTCCTTCTTTTAAAACTTTTATGTTCCAGAAACCCTTTATGTTAACTGTTTTTGTAAGTCAAAACCATTTACTTCATTTTCATGCAGTCTTATATGTCTTTACAATTCAACATTACAACTAGCATCTATTCGTGTAACTTAGTTTTTATACACATTTTGACTACATTTTAGAGAGAGATCGAAATAAGCCAAACACTTATACAATATTGACCATGAATATCTGTTCGATTGTAAGAGTAACTTTAATATCCAAGGAGTCCTAGGATCAATCTAGTCGATCCTGTGAGTTACCAGAGGGATTGAATAACAGTAAGAAAGATTATTCGATAGTTTGGAAGACTAGCGGTTGTTTACCAGAAATCACTGGAAACAAATTGGCACACCTGGTGGGACGAATAATTGGATATAAGAATTAAGGATTGTCGAGACGTAACCATTACAAAAACGTTGGAACCTAAGAAGTTTGCTGTTTTATGAACCTGAGAAGTGGTAAGATAACCAACAGCAACCAACCTTTATCCAGAAGAAAACGTTTGGACAAAATGTCTAATTCAGACAATCAACAAGGGGACCAAGGTGGCCCACATGCAACAGGCACTAACGCGTCCATTTCGAGCGGAACATCTAATGCAATCCCTTCGAATGCACAGTCTGTTGCATCTTCAACCAGTAACATAGCCACCAATGGAATAAGTGGCATATCAACTAATAGTTCGATCTTAGGAAATACTGGAACTACGGGCTACCCTGGGGGATTCGTTCCACCACCAGGGACACAATCCCACTTCGCCACCCCATTAACTAGACCACCCGGTTTCGATGGAAATAGGATCAGAAATTCCTCTTATGGAATGCCAACATCTTTTATGGCAGGTTTACACAATTCCACATCGAATTCATCTCCCCAACTAGGGTCTGGGTCTGGTGCGGATCAGTTTATGACAAATAACCAAGGGTCAGTGGGTTATAGCACATTGCCTATCCTAACCACAGATAACCAGTTGGCTTTTAGGCAATTGATGGATGACAGTAACCATAATATGATAGGGGTATTAGCGCAAACCATGCAGGAAATATTTGCCCCAATAGTGCAGAATGTGACTGTGACGAACAGGGAAAACACTGATAATATGAGTCGAATAGCAGATTTTTTTGCTCCTACAGAAAGGCGTAGGCAGAATCAGGCGGGATTTCGAACAAACATGCCTGTTATAGAACAAATTGCTAACGACCCAATTTATAGACCACCCAGAGAAGAAGTTAACTTAGGGGCCAGGGCACCAAGATTAGAAGCCCCAATAATCCCGGCTCCACAAAGGGAAGTTATGGAACCAGGGGCAAGGATCGAAAGGCCAGAAGCCCCAGAATTTCGAGAAGAACAACCTAGGGGAGTTGTTTTGGTTGGTCGAAATCAAGATGCCGATGCCGTCGTTCATAGGATTCGAAACGATAACATCCTGGCAGAAAACAACCTAACCACCATGATAGAGAGGATCATGGCCCAGAATGGCCTCAACACAGGAATGAGGAGGCCAAATTACGCTTCTCCTATATTGGATTGTATAATGCATGCTGATTTACCAAGGGGATATAAAGTCCCTAAATTTACAAAGTTCGCTGGGGATACCAATGAGTCAACAGTCGAACACATAGCGAGATATCTAACCGAAGCGGGAGATATAGCCAATAATGAAGATCTCAGGATCAAATAATTCCCAAGTTCTTTGACAAAAAACGCCTTCACATGGTTTACCACTTTACCCCCTGGGTCCATTGACACTTGGACTCTCTTAGAGAGATTATTCCATGAACAATTTTACATGGGACAATCGAAAATAAGTTTGAAGGAATTGGCGAGTGTTAAGAGAAAATTCACCGAACCCATAGATGATTATTTGAATAGATTTAGGCTGTTGAAATCCAGATGTTACACAGTAGTGCTTGAACATGAGTTAGTCGAAATGGCCGCTGGCGGTTTGGATTATTCTATTCGAAAGAAACTAGACACTCAGTATTTGAGGGATATGGCTCAGTTAGCCGATAGGGTTCGACAGGTCGAAAGACTAAAGGCCGAAAAAGCCAGAGTCTTTAAGAATAGCAAGAAAGAAAGGATTTCCTATGTTGGGATTGAGGAAGTAGAAGAATATCCTGAATTCGAATTCGAAGAGGTCGAAATCGACCTCGCTGAGTTAAAACAGGCCCCGCCTTACTCGTGCAAAATGTTAGTCCCCACAAAAGGGAAAGATATTGTTGAAAATGAGAAAAGTGACAAATTTCCAAAGAAGGTTTATACCTTCGACGTCACCAAATGCGACGAAATTTTTGACTTGCTTGTCAAGGATGGCCAACTAATTGTGCCATCAAATGTCAAAATACCTCCTTTGGATCAGAGAAAGAAGAGGGGATTTTGCAAATATCATAGTTTCCTGGGCCACAAGACCTCACAATGTTTTCTTTTCAGGGACTTGATTCAAAACGCGATCAAAGATGGCAGACTAAAGTTTGCTGATAAGGTGAAGATGAAAGTGGACGAAGATCCTTTGGACGTCGCAGACACCAACTACTCCGAGCCTGCATGCATTGGAGAAGTCAACATGGTGGAGACTGATCGAAGCGACGCCCTAACAGAAGAAAAGGATACTGAAGTTGAGAACTGGGTGATGGTCGAAGTCAGCGAGGAGGTCACTGAAGACATCCAGAATACGCCAGAGACTCCGATTGCTGCACCTGTAGCTGTTGCAGGAGAAACCCAGGCTACTGAAGGCCAAGGGAATAAAAACGAAGGATTAACACAAGTCACTGAAGGCTTGAGGCTGGAATTGGAGAAAGTCCAAATCACGCAGCCAATCCCCCCTCAGAAGGAAATATGGGACACTCTAGGGGAACCCAGTGGAAAATTTGACTATCTGGTCAAATATTCTGCCCCAGAGAGTTCGAAGGTCCAGATTGAAGATATAAAGCCCACAGGATGGGGTCATGATGAAGCTAAAGAGGTGGATGTGGAAATAAATATGGTAGACATGGAAAGGCCTCGCTCTGAGATGGAGGAAGTGGAAAAATACTTAGAAAAAGAAAAGTACAGAATGGGGGATAATCACACTGGAGATGCTAGTCTCAAAGATTATCTCATGACATGCCACAAAGGAGATTCAGGCATGATATTGTGCCCAAGGTGCAGCATCCTCTGCAACCAAAGAATTGCTGCGAATTTCGAAAGGGTACAGAGGGCTCGAACTGGCAATAATTGGCGCCAGGATAACCAGCTTTTTAGGTGTTATCCCAAGGCTGGAGAGAGTCTGTTGGAGTTTGTTTTTCGCTGCTACAAAGGGGCAACCAAGTGCTTGATTTGCCCAAGGTGTTCTGCTGTGTATGACCAAAGCATGGCCAGGGCCTTCGAAACGATTCCCTTCGCCCCTTGCTGGAACCATCAAGAAACTGCCCAGATGGGCCCACGTTTCGACAGCAGATACAAACAGCGAAGGCCTGATAGCCCTCACCCCAAATCCGCTCGAAGAGTGACTTTCAAACTCCCTGCTGAAGTGCCAACCGATAGATGGCTACAAGTCAGAAACGACAAAGGCAAAGATAGATGGAGGAGTGCTGAACGAAATGCACGCCATGCTGTGACATACAGGAGGCAATTCAACACACAAAAAAGGGAGGAAGTGAGATTAGAGAATTATAAAGGAAGGAACCCCATGTCAAGATCCCAGTGGCGCAGACAACAAAGGATTCGAAAGGCTGAGAGAGAAGCTGTGGCAAACAAAGGGGATACTTCAACGAAAATACAAGGTGAATCTAGCACCAACAAACCAAAAAATCAAACTGAAGATAAACCTCCAGTCAATAGGAGGCTCTTCTCTGAAGAACAATGAAATGAACCAAAGGAATACACTCCAGGCCCGGAAGAGGACGAAGATATGATAACAAATAACTTCGAATCAGAGGGGGAGTCTTCATTCAACTTGAACTGTAACGTGGTGTCTGTGCTTCCCTGCGAATTTGGGCAGGAAACCGAAATCAATGAATATGAGGAGGAAGACACCACAGATTTAATGAAACATAGGCCCGTGTGCTACTACGTGATGGACAATGGGGCTGTTGAGGAACAAAATGCGTTCTTCGAATGTCCAGAACCTGCAATGAAGAATCATCTCAAGCCACTTTTCATTCGGGCGAAAGTGGGTGTCCATGGTGTGAACAAAGTTCTAGTGGATGGGGGTGCTGCAGTCAATTTGATACCCCATTTCATGCTAAAAAGATTAGAGATCCGCGAAGGAGATATCAAACCCCATAATATGGTTTTGTCCAATTATGAGGGAAAAGTGGGCAAAACACTAGGAGTGGTCCAGTTGGAATTGACGATAGGCTCAAGTTGCAGGCCCACCATGTTTATGGTGATCGAAGCCAAGGCCAACTATAACCTGCTGCTGGGAAGAGAGTGGATCCATGGCGTGGGGGCAGTTCCTTCGTCAATGCATCAGCGACTAGTTCTGTGGAGAGATGATGGAATCGTGGAAAACATCGAAGCAGACCAGAGTTACTTTATGTCAACTGTCAATTTGGTTGACAAAAGGGACTATGATAAAAATCTGGCAAAGATTGCTCCATGTGTTCCAAACGATGAGATGAACGAAACTAGAAACGCCCACTACTACATAACACTTCGTCATGACGGCCTTTACTGGGATAGAACAATAATCAGTGAAGAAGAGGAAGTCGAAAGCACTATACAAAAACGGCCAACAGGCTGGGACTTCGACAACCTTAGCCATGACTGAGTCTACCTTTTTCGAAAGGATTTCGGCCTATATGGCTGAGAACAAATCAAAAGCGGCCTTAGAGGCTGAAATAAACAAATCAACTATAAAGACGAATGAAGTCAGTGGGGAGGGTTCGAAATGCCCACCCTTCAAAGAGTCTGAGATGGATCAAAGGTTGGATGCCATCTATGATAAAGAACCCTTAGGCTTCGAAAGGGACCCCATAAACTCAGGTGTCAAAATGTTGGCACAGGATCCGCTCGAAGAAGTCAACTTAGGGGATGAAAAAATGAAAAGAGTAACTTACATAAGTGCTAAACTTAGCCCAGGCCTCAAGAAGAAAGTGATCGAAGTCCTTAAGGAAAACAAAGATTGTTTCGCATGGGATTATGATGAGATGCCTGGTTTAAAGAGGGAGTTGGTCGAACACAGACTGCCAATCAAAGATGGCAAGAGGCCCATCAAACAAACTCCCAGGAGATTCACACCAGCGGTCCTCACAAAAATTAAAGCTGAGATCGAAAGGTTGCTGCGCTGCAAATTCATCAGAACAACAAGGTACGTTGAATGGTTAGCAAACATAGTACCCGTTATTAAGAAAAATGGTTCTTTAAGAATTTGCATAGATTTTAGGGATTTAAACACTGCAACCCCTAAGGATGAATATTCCATGCCCGTGGCAGAAATGCTAGTAGATTCTGCTGCAGGGTTCGAATACTTGAGTATGTTAGATGGATACTCTGGGTATAACCAGATTTTCATTGCTGAAGAAGATGTTGCAAAAACAGCATTTCGTTGCCCAGGAGCCTTAGGCACCTACGAATGGGTGGTGATGCCTTTTGGTTTAAAAAATGCTGGGGCAACTTATCAAAGGGCGATGAATTCAATTTTTCATGATTTCATCGAAACCTTCATGCAGGTGTATATTGACGATATAGTCATCAAATCTGTATCTGCAGAAGCACATTTGCATCATTTAAGCCAATCATTCGAACGAATGAGAAAGCATGGCTTAAAGATGAATCCCCTTAAATGTGCATTTTTCGTGCAGGCTGGAGACTTTCTTGGTTTTGTGGTCCACAAGAAAGGAATCGAAATCAACCAGAACAAGACCAAAGCCATAATGGAGACGAAAGCACCTGCGTCAAAAAGGGAGTTGCAATCTTTGCTAGGGAAAATTAACTTCCTCAGAAGATTCATCTCGAACCTGAGTGGAAGAACCCAAGCTTTCTCTCCGTTACTTCGTCTGAAGCAAGGTCAAGCCTTCGAATGGAACGAAGCTCACCAGGAGGCGTTTGACAAAATAAAAGAATATCTTTCCCAGCCTCCTCTTTTGTCTCCACCATCATGGGGGAAGCCCATGAGATTGTACATATCTGCCTCTGAAGTTAGTATAGGTAGTATGCTAGCACAAGAGGATAACAATGGCGTCGAAAGAGCCATATACTATTTAAGTAGAGTGCTAAATGATGCAGAGACCAGATATAGCAATTTAGAAAAGCTATGTCTCTGTTTGTATTTCTCTTGTATGAAACTCAAGTATTATATAAAACCTGTTAATGTTTATGTTTCATCTCACTTCGATGTCATTAAACATATGCTTTCAAAACCAATAATGCATAGTAGAGTTGGCAAGTGGGCTTTAGCCTTAACAGAATATTCATTGACTTTCATGCCTTTAAAAGCTATGAAAGGTCAAGTGATTTCTGATTTCATTGTGGATCATTCGTTGGTTGAGCAGACAAGCATGAGCTACGTCGAAATGCAACCATGGAAATTGTACTTTGATGGTTCAACCCACAGGAATGGAAGTGGTGTTGGAGTCCTTCTAATTTCTCCTGAAGGAATTCCAACAAAATTCAAGTATAAATTAGATGGTCCTCGTTGTTCGAACAACGAAGCTGAATATGAAGCGCTCATTGTTGGACTTGAAGCTTTGTTGGAATTGGGGGCAACCAGAGTCGAAATTAAAGGAGACTCTGAATTGGTGGTCAAACAAATCACGAAGGAATACAAGTGCATAAACGAAAATTTAATGGTATACTTCGTCATAGTCAATAGGCTATTAAGGAAATTTGAATACATGGATATTCAACACATACCAAGAATAGAGAACCAAGAAGCAAATGACCTAGCGCAGTTGGCTTCAGGTTATAAAGTATCTACCAAGAATTTTAAGGATTTGGTCGAATTAAGGGGAAGAGTTATGGCTACTAGATTCACACCATCAGATCTGGAGAGTATGAGATTGGGATATGCTGAGAAACAGGGATTCGAAATACTAGCCATAGATACTTTGTCAGATGCAGACTGGCGAAGTCCATTTAAGAGTTATTTAGCAGACCCAACTCTAAAGGTGGATAAAAAAACAAAATATAGAGCATTGTCATATCTCCTCATGGGGAACGAATTATTCAAAAAGACCCAAGAGGGTGTATTATTGAAATGCCTAGGAGAGAGTGAGGCATATTTAGCATTGTCTGAAGTCCATAATGGGGCATGTGGGGCACACCAAGCAGGCCATAAAATGAAATGGTTGCTATTTCGATACGGTTTGTATTGGCCTAGCATGCTCAAAGATTGCATAGACTTTGCTAAAGGATGTGAGGAGTGTCAGAAACATGCAGGAATTCAACATGCCCCTGCAAGCGAGTTACATTCGATCATCAAACCATGGCCATTTAGAGGATGGGCATTGGATTTGATAGGAGAAATAAATCCTGCTTCGTCCAAAGGACAGAAATATATCTTGGTGGGAGTAGATTATTTTACCAAATGGATCGAAGCTATACCTCTGGTAGTTGCTGATCAAGAGGCAATTATCGAATTTATACAAAAGCACATTATCTATAGGTTTGGATTGCCAGAAAGCATAACTACAGACCAAGGCTCTGTATTTACTGGTAGAAAGATGCAAGGATTTGCCCAAGAAATGGGGTTTAGATTGCTAACATCAACACCATATTATGCTCAAGCAAACGGACAAGTCGAAGCAGCAAATAAAATAATAATAGGATTAATCAAGAAGCATATTGGCAAGAGGCCAAGAAATTGGCATAAAACTCTGGACCAAGTGTTATGGGCTTGTAGAACATCTCCTAAGGAAGCTACTAACACTACGCCTTTCCAACTTACATTTGGGCATGATGCAGTGTTACCAGTAGAAATTCATCTGCAATCAGTTCGAATTCAGAGACAAAACGAAATCCCAGCTGCATTATATTGGGAAATGATGATGAATGAATTAGTTGAGTTGGACGAAATTAGATTACATGCATTGGAAATTTTGATGAGGCAAAAAGAAAGAGTGGCCAGAACATACAATAAAAGGGTGAAGAAAAAAGTATTCATTATTAATGACTTGGTTTGGAGAGTCATATTGCCTATGGATAAGAAGAATAAAGCGTTAGGTAAATGGTCACCTCATTGGGAAGGACCTTTTCGAATATTAAAAGTGTTCTCAAACAATGCATACGAAGTCGAAGAACTCTTGGATGATAAACGTGTCCTAAAGGTTAATGGGAAATATCTAAAGAAATATAAGCCAAGCCTGCGGGAGATTCGAATAGTAACAACGTAAACAAAATATTATAAAAAGCCAAGATGGCAAGATAGAATGCCAAAATGGCGTTGTTCGAATATTACATGTAAGAAACCAAAGTTATAGTCAGATAAACATCAAAATCTAGAAATAAGCATTGTTTTTCAATCGATTAAAGGTGCTTCGAAATGTTTCAAGTTTCTGCTGAGCAAACCGCCTGGCACCTTCCAAGGTCGCCACTTCTCCTTTAAGTTGTTCTGCAGTCTCCATTTCTGCAAGCCCCTGGTTGAGAAGCTCTTCGAATTGGTTACCTGCAGGATTAGTTTCGAAGGCTAGTTGTTGTTCCTTAGCCTCCTTAACTTTCTGCTGAAGTTCCAGAATCTGCCTTTCCCAAATAAGAATGGACTCAGCTCGAGCCTCATATTCAGTTTTCGCCTGCTTCAGATGCATAGCTTGATCCTCAGCTTCCTGAGAAAGTTTCGAAGCTTGTTCATAAGCGGCATCCATGGCAATGCGTTTCTCGTGAACCTTCTTGGCAGCAGATTCGTCTTGGAGAAGGTAGCCAGTTACGTTGTCCAGCAAATTCTGAAGATCAAACAAGAGAGTACTAACTGGCAAGGAGCAGGTGGAAAGATTGACCTTTATGAGCAGCTCCTTCATAGTATAGCAAGCAGTACAATCTTGCTTAAGCACTTCGAATATATCCACATTGAGAATAGTTCTCCTAATTTTGTTAAGAAGAACAAATCTTTCATCTGTGGGAAGAGGATAACTGGTTAAACTTGTGCCAGCCCTAGCGAGTGGGACGTCCCTCTGAGCCAACTTTGCCTTCATGTACCCAATGGGGTCATTTCGCCTCAGAAGTGCCAGTTCCTCGTCAGTCATTCGAGACGGAGAGGATTGGGGGAATTCCACGCGTAGGGGAACCACGTTTGTTTCAACCTCTAGGGTTTCGTTGATTGCACCACCATCCCCTTCATTTGCTTCGTGCTCTTGGTCTTCTTCATCCTCGTCCAAATCTACCACTTCGATACCATCCCTTTCGCCGCTATTTGCGTTAGATTCCATCCCAGCAGTTGAACCGTCATTGACATTTTCCTCGTCATTGGCACTTTCCCCCTCAGATTCTTCGTCTGCAGATTCTTCGGCTCCTTGCCTAGAGTCAGCTTTCTCTTCTTCAGTCTGAGTGTCCTTTGGGTCCTCTTGAAGAGTTTCAAGAGGGGACTTTTGAAGAGAAGCCCTTTGTAAATCCTCTGCAGACGTTTGAAGTATTGTTTCGTTCACCTCTTTCGGAGGAATGGAGGTACCTTGATCATCCTGCTGATCAGAAGTTCCAGCCACAACCGCCACATTGGAAGAACCTTTGTTTTGGACTAAGTTGCTGGAATCTCCTTGAGGAGAGGAGTTGAGCGGAGCGGCAGCTCCGGATGGTGAAGTCGAAATGGTGGAAGTGGGATTCAAAATGTTCTGCAAGGAACAACAAAATGTTAAAGAAAAAACATTCACCAAGGTAATAAGAAGTTAGTGTTGGAAACAATTTTTAGAAGTTCGATTTACCTGTGGACCCTCAGAGGAGAGGTTACTAGCTATACGTTCCAACGGTGGGTTGGAGGTCGAAGGTGGATTTTTGGATTTAGGTAAGGGAGCAGCATCCCTGGAATCGAGTCCAGAGACACTAGTCGGAACAGTGCTTTTAGGAGTATCTTTCTTTAGCTTCTTCTTCGAAGCAGTATTTGAGTTTCCTCCAGCCTTGGGGTCTTCCCCAGTAGTGCTTAATTTCCGCTTCTTGGGAGTAGTAGGAGGAAGCTTGTTGGTCTGAAAGAATTTTAACGAAAAGTTAGATATAAACCACAAAGCTTGAGTGAATTCGAAACGTCAAGGCTAAGTGATTACCGTTGGAATTGGAGCACTTGTTGTTGTTGGCGTTATTGTGGTTGTTGTAGTTGCAGCAGTAGTAGTTGTTTCGGGTGGATTAGCTTTTTCGGTAGTTTCGATGGAGGCTTGAGAGGCACTCCCTTCCTTCGATTTCGAGGCAGCTGTCTTTATCCTGATAGCTGAAAATCAAAACAATTAAAGCAAAGGTTAAAGATATGGAAAATAAAAGACATTTGGGATTTTTCCCAAGCATTCGCACCTGTGCCTTGATCAGATTTAATTGACATGGCAGAAAGGTCGTATCGAAGGTGTCCTGGGAAATCATGAAGCCAGTATCGAGCCCATGTCACAGACTCAGATGGCTTTGGTTTCCTCTGAAGATATTTGAACATCTCTTTGCAAGTAAACCACCATGGATATGGGGGAAACCAAGCCAGAGCCAGTTCTGAGGTAGGTAATCTGGGAAATTTAGGTGGATGCATTTCGAATGCCAACCTATACCTATCCTCAGGTGACAGCCCTGAAGGAAGTTTTAGCTTAGAAACTTTTTGTTTAAATTTTTCCTTCAAGGTCTCAGCTGCTTGATGCACAGTGGAGTCCAAGCGCGTGGGGTCGTAAGTGGTTTCAAAATAATTTTGAAAAGCTTTAATCTCTTTGGCATGAGTAAACATACCTTTCTTTGCTGGTACCTGCACATCGAAGGCATCAATTAGTTTCTATCGAATCGTAAGAGTATCGAACATGCAAGTTTGATAAAACTTAATCCACCACTCCAGAAATCCTTTAGCTGCGAGATGGGTAGGTTCGAAGGCTATCAGTTCAAATTGGGCAAAGCCTTGATATTGTTCTTGCTGAATCTTGGCTTCCCTGGCCTTGAAAGTTCGGCCAGAAGTGATGGCGCTCTCAGTTTGGAACAAAGGTTCAGGAATCAGTTGGCATAAGCCAAACTGCCTCGAAACGAAGTTTGGTTGGTAGGCAAAGAGAAGAATTTGGTTCTTGGCTGGGGTTATCCTTGAAGAGATGAGTCTAGGCAGCAAGAAAGCTCTCCATACATCCTGAATCTCCTTACTCTTGATGGCTTCTGAGAGAGCCATGGTGAACCAAGAAGGTCCATGAGCCCTCGAAGAAAAAGGCGCCATGCTCTCTTCGAACTTGTGCCTTTTGGAGAATATCATGATGTACTTCGAGAATTGAACCTTGAAGTCATCTTTGTCATCATTAGGAGTTAGTCTTCGAAGCCTAGTGCCTTCGACTATCCTATCACTTATTTCAGAATCTTGCTCATCAATGGTATTGGCGGTTGATAAGGAAGGTTCAAACATGGCGTTTAGCCATAGTTGGAGTAACCAAAATGGGCCAGCCAATAAAATGTTTTTGGAGGTGTGGGATTTGAGGCTCGAAACAGCTGACCTCAGGCTCTCATAGAGGTCAACTAAGAGTAATTCACTTAGGCACACTTTTCGATTTTCATGTAAATCCCTGGCTAGAGGAATGAACCTGCTAGCTACCTGCAGGGATCTACTGTAGAAAACGTATCTAGACAGCCACAGGGTTAAAAAAGCAATGTGCTCTACGTCAGACACATTGTCCCCTTCAGCATGATAATGGATGATAAATTTGGAAAAGCTGGCTAACTTGACTTCGAAGTCAATTATGCTTGAGTGCTCTTTGTTGTCAGGAACGTAAGTTTCTCCCACTGGCGACAGCCCAGTAATGGCTGCTATATCGAAGAAGGTGGGGGTGATCATTCCACCTGGGAGATGGAAAGTGTTGTAGGTACTGTCCCAGAAATAAAGGGACGCGAATAGCAGAGGATGGTTGTAGGTAAATCCAGGTTTTGATAGCTTAATCAGGTTATAAATGCCTAATTCTTCCCATTGCTGGGATTTCTTGGCTTCTACCTTTGTGAACCAATTTTGATAAGCGATATCAGAAGTAGGGCAAGATCGAAATGGCTTAAAATTGCTTTTTACATAATCCAAAACAAAGGGGTCCTTGGGAGGAACGGTTGGGGTTTCTACGGCATTTGAACTAGGAGATTCTACTGCCCTAGGGGCATCCATTTTGTTGAATAAGGGTTTGAAGCTATAACAGACGGGAAAAATTGTCCTGGTGTCCTTTAATATTTCAAAAACTGTAAGAGGGCCATTTAAGGCTAGCCTCTTACCAGCAACGTGGGTAGGAATGAGTACCTGTGATGCGTACATCATTTCCTTTTCTTTGGAAATCATTTGAGGAGCAAGAGCAGATTAGCCTTGAATGGTGATGATTTTACTCTCCATAGTAGCTCCTGTAGTTTTTCCTTTCTTCTTGGAGACTTTCTTGAGTTGGGATGAAGTAGAAGAAGACATTTTTTGGAAGCTTAGATTGTTTTGTGAGAGAAGGAGGGTAAAAATTCAGAGTATGAAAGGTTTAGAGTGTGAAAAGAAAAGAAGAAGATTAAGTTGACGTTTTATAATGGGGAAGTTTAAGCATCCACCGAATAGAAGTGTGATACGTGGAGATCATGGGTTGGTATGATGAAGAGGTGGCGTGAAAATTAGCATAGGTAATAGGCGTGATTAAAAAAGATAATCATTACTTATAACTGCACCACGCTGTGAAGTGACTCCGGGCGGTTAAGGAATCCAAAAGGTGTTATGATTGATGTGACTGGAGTCAAAGACATTAAATGTTACGATGATTCGAAAGTCCTATCAAAATCTTGTGTAAATATTTAAAATAGGTATTTCTCAAAGAAATCGAAATACATATTTTAAAGGGGCAATTTGTTGGCTGAAGATTTTGATAATGTTATTTAGAAGCCAAAAGAGTTAAATGTTCTGATCGAAATAGAATTAAACGCCAAATTTCGAAGTTGCAGAAGCAGTGTTTCGAATAAGTGTGTCAAAGCTTGAAGCTTCGAACGGCAATTATGGGAACATGTCCAGAGGAGTCTCGAAACAACAGCGAGGCTATGTTTGGGAAAAGCGTTCGAAACGGAGAAACACCAAAGCATGTTAAATTCAAATGGAAGCGGGACTTTCAAAGTTTGAAAGTTATGTGTTGGAGCATTTGGGGACACGTGGAAAGATGAAAGAAGCATTATCCTGCATGTTCGAAACGTGGCATAATCCTATAGCAAGACCGTTAGGGTCGAATTAGTATAAATAGGAGTCTTAATGTTAGGATTTCCGTGTGTCATATCTATTATACAAAATACTCAATAACATTCAAACTACCACATGGCAAGGGAAACGAATGCAAGAGAAATGTATGTATGATAGCACCATGTATTTCTAATTTAGTGAAAACCTTTTTACCATTTCCAGTACTTCCTTTATTCCTTTATTCCTTTTGTCAAACAACATTTACAAGTTTTCTTATTCACAGCCCTTTTTACTTCGAAATCTCTTCCTCAAAATCTTACACTTTAATGTTATCTTTATGTTTCGAGCGTTTTATATTTCTGAAAACCATCACATTTTCCATACCTTTACGTTTAAGCCTTGTTCTTCGAACGCATACTTTTACTTAAAATCATTTATAGATTTCTCGCATTAAACGTTTCTCCTTCTTTTAAAACTTTTATGTTCCAGAAACCCTTTATGTTAACCGTTTTTGTAAGTCGAAACCATTTACTTCATTTTCATGCAGTCTTATATGTCTTTACAATTCAGCATTACAACTAGCATCTATTCGTGTAACTTAGTTTTTATACACATTTTGACTACATTTTAGAGAGAGATCGAAATAAGCCAAACACTTATACAATATTGACCATGAATATCTGTTCGATTGTAAGAGTAACTTTAATATCCAAGGAGTCCTAGGATCAATCTAGTCGATCCTGTGAGTTACCAGAGGGATTGAATAACAGTAAGAAAGATTATTCGATAGTTTGGAAGACTAGCGGTTGTTTACCAGAAATCACTGGAAACACTAAGACATTGAGGAATCAAGTTAGGATAAAGGAAGGTTTAACCAAGATATCAAATCATCGAGGCAATCAAGAATGGGGGAAATAGAAATTTCTTAACCGCGGTATCACGTTACGAGGGCGAGAAAGATGAAAGGCGAGTGAATCGTCACAGGCAACTAAACACCTAATCAAGATATCACGAATCGAGGTAGGCTATAGAAGATCACATTGGAGCATCAACGTGCACGACACGCAACCTAATGACAAAGAGTGGGGTTGATTACGAAACCTTCCTCACTTGACCAACTCGATAACAAGAATAGCATGATTCGTAGCATCAATGCACGACGTGAGCTACGAATGACACAGATTAGAAATTATGGGGGTCTATTTCGAACCATTTTCCACTTGCCTTCTTCTGAGGAATTATCAATGGGGAGTAGGAATGGGATGCATCTTTTGAGGTCTTTAGCACAAATGTAAACACACAACAGTATAAGCAAACATAAGAAGGAATTTCCTGTTATTGGACTTTAAACAAAAACTTCGACCGCACGCTTTTTATTGTCCTACTTCTCATGATATCTAGAAAGCAATAAATCATGCATCTCTGTTCCAACTTCTCATGGCATCAGAAGGCAGTAAAGAGTGCAAGAGATAGAAGGAAGTAGGTGAGCAACCTAGCATCAATAACGCAATAGTCATAAATATTATCCAATGAATATCATGTGCGAAAATAAATCACGAGCCATTAATGCATTGCACCGCATCAAAGTTCCTACACATAATTCACATCCAGACAAAAACACAATCCAGACAAAAACACAAACAATATATTTCTCGTGAAATCAGAAACAAGAATGAATCGCTTCGGAAGCGAATCCTCAAATCAAATGCTTTTCGATAAAATAACCAATACTAAGTTACATGATCAAAAGCTTCTCATAGTGTACCTTGCACAAGTCACAAAACGCATTAGCAAATAACAAGGAGCATCAAATGTAACTCAACAATCGATATCACAAGATAAAATGACATGTTATCATGCATAGAGTGAAATGAAGCAAACAATGGAAGCATAAAATGAAATTTGGGCAGCATGTACATCATGAAAATGAGTGCGCAAAAAATAGAAACGAAATTGCACGAAAATCACACGGTGGCTTCCAAACTTACCAATGAGCTCACAAAAAGGTAAACCACGAATTAAATCACACCGGAAACACGGGTTACCGTTACGGGGCAGAAACATTTTTAAAACATGAAACATTCCGAAAAATGCACCGGAATCAAGGAGAATCAATCACAATAAACCTCAAACGCATCATAAAGTATACACATGCATCATATGAAAGTTAAAGCTCAAAGTACATGTCAAAAGGCACCAAATAACACTATGTTCAAAATTTAGGCGCACAAATCATCAGAATGGAATCACATGAAAATTACACGATTTCTCCCAAACGTACCAAGGAACTCAAAAAAGTTTATGTCTCGAATTAAATCCAAGTGAAAGTGCTACTTATACTCATGGGACAGCCGCGTGTATTTATGTGGATTTTGACCGAAAACAAGCTCAAACAACAGAAATACACACATAAAGGTGCTCAACGATTCAAACATCATCTCTTAATAATAGCAAACAAGTCAACAAAAAATGAAGTCCGCATAATTCAAATCAAAGCAACATAATTCAAGTGATAATACAACTAATCGAATTTGAAGTTTTGATGTTGAAAAATAGAATTTATCAACAAGTTGATTTGAAAAGTTGCATTATGTCATGAATTAACAACTCAAACCTCGTCATAATTCCATAATCAATATTAAATCTCAAATTCGGTGTTTAAAAATTAACATAAATTTTCCGAATGAAATTCAACATCTAATATCGATTATGTAATTACCTAACCAATTCCAGATTTCAACATTATATCCAAAATCAAGAATCAAGTCAACAATTCAATTCACACCAAAATTCACCTCTTAGGAATTTTAACAAATACCTAATCTACATCAAATTCAACTCATGCTTTAATGCTCAATTTTCAATATAACTCAAGAAGAAAACCATTAATCTCTAAACAAGTATTCAATATTTTAACTCCATAACAATTTACAATTCAAGAATTTACATCACAATTGCAAGTTAATTCAAGAATCAAAGAAAAAGTGATGAAGAATAACAAAATTGAAGAGAAGAGGAAGTTGATGAAGATCGAAATCACAACCGGATCACGGTGGGAGTACCGGAAACCGCAGAAATTGAGCAGAGGGAGGAGACTAGTCGCGGATTCCCGACAGCAATAGGAAGCTCCAACTGGATTTTTCGGTGGAGGTGAACGGTCTGGTGAGGATGAGGGAGATCGAAGATTAGAGGGAAGAGACTTGAAACTTTTGTGATTTTTGATCTTGATGAATTTTGTTCTTGAAGGTTGATGAATATTGTTGATGTTCTTGAGAAAAAAATGAGAGAAGAATGTGTTTGATCTTGGAGAGAATATAGAGAGAAATTTGAGAGGTTTTTGAGAGTGAGTGAATTATGAGAGGAAAATAAAGATTGCAAAATTCTTAATGTGATGCCGAAAGAACAGAATCAATAGGATAAACGACAAGAAAGTTAAGAACTTTCGAAGATGCTCAGACACCGTCTTTTCCGGTTCAACAACGAATTTCACTATTCCATTAGCGAAACGGACCTTAAACGGAAGCCTTTAGAGTACCGTTTGAACTCGAGTTCTGAAGCAAAGTTATAGCTGAGATCATTTTTGAAATTATGTCGAAAGAATCGTCTCGATACAATAAAAATCAAAGAAGTTGCCATTTTTACAATATCGGAAAATGATGGATTAAAATTTCAGTTTAGCATAATAAAATCTCTGGCAATTCACACTTTTGGAGACTTTCCTTAATGAATTGATCCTCGACCCGAACATACAAAATGAAGATGGAATCACGTCGGAATTTTCTCCTAAAGAAAGAATTTAAAACAATTCACTGAGTGAAAGTTATGAAATTTTGAACTTCCAAAGAATAACGATTCAGCATAGTATTTTTGCTATATTTTCACCGTATAACTTCAGAATATTCGCACAATTTTGAAGACCTTCCCCAATGAATTAGCTCTTAGTCTGAACACATGAATTACAGAAGACATCAAGGCAAACATTATGGTCGAAGAACCAATGAAAATACCGAATCAGATGGAAGTTACAAAATTCCAAACACCTGACGAACAGATAACCACTCATTTAATTCAAGTACCGTTTCAGGGAAATCAAATTATTCGGAGACTTTCTGCACATACTTGGCTTCCGGCTTGAACATATGAAATGAATAAAATAAAGAGATAGTTCTAATGCTTGAGGAATCAACTCAAAAAAGTATCCCGATTTCAAGTTGCGAATTTCTGAGCTCAAACCAGCAACAACACTACTTATGGTTCACACCGTCTCAAATTCACCGAAACACCCGATTCTTCTTCAATTCAGAGCGTGTTGAAATACATGCAAACTTGAAATGATGATGGCTTGACTGATCATTGATTTGATTGCTTGTGAAATGTGTGAAACACATTTAAACCTTAAGGAAGTAGAGTTATGCTTTATTATGTTGCCCGACAGAACAATCTTTTTGTGGCTTTCAAAAAGAAATACCTTGATCCCATGGACATCAATGATGCATGCAATGCTAAATGGTCTACTGATGGATATACATAAGCCAGACGAGCCTTATAAAAGAGGAAGGACAAATTTGGGGTATGACAGCTACCCCTATTTAATTGTCTTAAACCTGAAAGTGTGATTGGAACTAGCCTTTTGAACATTCGACGTAGAAGATGATTAAATATCAATGCGGATTTTTTTTCTGAAAGGATGATGTGAATATGTTATTTATTTATTTTATCTGTTGGGAAAAGAAAAATCTTTTTTCTGGTGGATTGTTTATGGTGAGTAAGTGCATTTGAATGGTGATAGTTTGTATTGTGGTAACGGTGCCAATACGATGTCCCTGGAGAGGAGTGGTTGTTATAGTGAAATGGTGGTTGGGAGAGTGGGTATAACGAGGCAACAGGAGTGTGATATCTAGAGATGATCCATGACCTAAGAAAAGATAATAAGAGGGTAAGATCTAAGGACGATCTGCGACCCAAGAGAAGATAACAGGAGGGTAAGATCTAAGGAAGATCCACAACCCAAGAGAAGATAACAGGATGGTAAGCTCTATGGATGATCCGCGACCCTAGAAACGATACCAGGAGGGTAAGATCTACGGACGATCCGCGACCAATAAAAAATATCAGGAAAGGTAAGATTTATGGACAATTCTTGACCCTGGAATGAGACCTACGGGTGATCTACAAAAGGATATATCAGGAGGGTAAGATATATGGACGATTCACGACAAACAATATCAAGAGTGTAATATCTATGGACAATCCGCTACCTAAGAAAAGATATTAGGAGGGTAAGATCTATGGACGATTCATGACTCAAGAAAAGATATCAGGAAGTGTAAGATCTATGGATAATCCACGACCCTAGAATGAGACCTACGGGCAATCTACAAGAGGAGATATCAGGAAGGGTAAGATCTATGTGAAGAGTGGAAAAACATAAGAAATGGAGGGGGGGGGGTTGAATTGGGGATTTTCAAAAATAAAATAGTAAACACGTTGGTTATCCTGGTTCGTTTGAACTCAAACTACTCCAGTCCACCCGCCAAGGTGATTTCGCTTCTCTCAAACGAGGTCTTAATCCACTAATCAAAAGTTGATTACACCAACACAATGACTATTGTCAATGTCTTCTTGAGTCTAAACCACAACTCAGTTTTTGTATGGTTGATTAAGTGTTCTTAATGAACTTTCCAAAAATATAGATCTTGTCTTGGTTCAGGCGTTACTTTTTAATTTGTAATGAATGAGTTGTAACACATTAGAACATTTATTTCTTGGGATCATATAAGAAGAAGAATATTATTGTTGAGACTTTAGATCCTCATAGTTTCTATTAGAACTTGGATGATATGCTGGAGCTTATTTTGCATATCATAGTATTTACTATCAGAGTGTAGCTTAAGTGCTGAATATTTAGAACAAATGAGAGGATAAGTGCGTCGAGACTACTTTTGTTCTTCCAGAATATCAGAGTTTTACTCGCAGTGTTGGTGAATTCAGAAGTTGTAACATTAGAACTTCTTCATTTTAGGGTGTTACATGGATTTGCTTCTAAGTATGTTGTGTCTAAACAGAGCTTCAAAATGTAACTCTCTCATCTTCTATGCTTCTTTAATCAAAAATTCTCTGCATATTTAAATACATGATTAGAGAGCATATTTGTTCTTTATATATATCATGTGTTAGTTATCATCAAAACTCTTACAAGGATGTAGAACCAAACTATGTTCTAACAATCTCCCCCTTTTTGATGATGATAAAAACTTGTATATTTTGATAGATTACTTAAGAACATAAAGAATTAACGTCCCTCTCTGAGTTGAATACTCAGATAAAGAAAAAATACTTCCTTGAAGATGTTCTGATAAGAGCTTTATGATTAAAGTTACTTTTCAAGAGATTTTTCCTGTTTGATTTTAGAGAATAAAAACATAAGTTATAATATTCAAAATAGACTGAGCCTCAGTACTATTATATTCAAAATAACTTACGTTCTCCCCCTTTTTGTTAAGAATCAAAAAGCAATAAAAACACGTAAATTCAACAAAAATGGATTTTGTATTCAAAGTGGATTAAGATAAACATAAGGAGGTAGATAAACAAAAGATTAAATTTAGAAAGAAATGAAGATAGAAAAGTGAGTGAAAGTGAATATGTGAGAGTGTTTGTGAAAAAGTGAAGTATAAATAGCCAACGAAAGAGAAAACAAGAATTTTAATTTTAATTTAAAAGAATTAAAAGTAATGATTACGTGCATTTAATGATTCCTGAAAAGAGGGATAGTGTGAAGATTTTAAACAATTACCGATTTGACTCGCACCTCAATGCATCAACTCGACCGTTTCAGTCACTTCAAATTTTAAACATGTGTTCAGCCTTAGAGGGTGACCTTGCGTTTAGAGTTGAAAGATGTTGATATTGTAAACCGCTTGCTTCTCTCTTAGAAATGAAATGCTTTTGGAAAATTTTTAGATCTTCTGGATAGTTCCTGATACAACTTTCCTTCTCACTTCTGAAGAACTATTGTTTAGAAGTTCACACAAAAAAAAATTAAGGTAAAAAGTTCTGAGGAATAAATATATATAAACTACATTGTCATTCTGGGCATAATTCCATACTGAGGTGATTCAGAATGAAATCAAGTCTATCCTCAGAAAGGGGTTTAGTGAAGACATCAGCCCATTGATGGTCTGTGTCTATAAATTTTAAAGAAAGATTTCCCTTCTGAACATAGTCCCTAATAAAATGGTGTTTAATTTCTATGCGTTTAGCCCTAGAATGTAAAATAGGACTTTTTGAAAGACAAATAGCAGAAGTATTATCGTTGAGGATAGGAATGTTACTCTCATATATGTTAAAGTTTTCAAGCTGACTCTTCATACAGAGCATTTGTGTACTGCATCCAGATGCAGCTGTATATTCAGCTTCAATAGTTGACAGGGCAATAGTGGATTGTCTTTTGCTGGACCAGAGATTAGATTGTCTCCGAGAAATTGACAGCTTCCAAAAGTACTTTTTCTTTTTATTCTGTCTCCGGAAAAGTCAGCGTCATAGTACCCTACTAATTTGTATTCTCTAGATTTTCTATAGCAAAGACCAAGATTAGTAGTACCTTTCAGATACTTGAAAATTCGCTTAACCGCTGTTAAGTAAGATTCTCTTGGATCTGATTGGAATCTAGCACAAAGATAAACACTATACATAATATCAGGTCTTGAAGCTGTTAAATATAAGAGAGAACCAATCATACCTCTGTAGAGCTTCTGTTCTACTTTCTTACTTACCTCTTCCATTTCCAGAATTCATGTAGCATGCATATGAGTTTTGGATGGCTTACATTCTGAAAAATCAAATTTCTTCAGAATTTCTTTGACATACTTGCTTTTATGAATGTAGGTTCCTTCTAGAGTTTGATTGATTTGGATACCCAGAAAGAACTTGAGTTCACCCATCAAGCTCATTTCAAACTCTGACTGCATTGACTTAGCAAATTCTTTTCCCAAAGAAGCTTTAGTAGATCCAAAAATTATATCATCTACGTAAATTTGACAAACTAGAATGTCATTTTTAAACAATTTACAAAATAAGGTTGTGTCCATCTTCCCTCTGGTAAAATCATTTTCTAACAGAAAATTACTTAGTCTTTCATACCAAGCTCTGGGAGCTTGTTTCACACCATATAATGATTTCTTAAATTTATAAACATATTCTGGAAGTTTTGTATTTTCAAATCCAGGGGGTTGGTGCACATAAACTTCTTCATCAATGTAACCATTTAAAAAAGCACTTTTAACATCCATCTGATGAAAAGTGATGCCATTATTTATAGCAAAAGAAATTAAAAGTCTGATAGATTCTAACCTAGCGACTGGAGCAAAGGTTTTTGTATAGTCTATCCCTTCTTGCTGACTATAACCTTGTGCCACCAGTCATGCTTTATTTTTGACGACTTCTCCTTGTTTGTTTAGCTTATTTTTGAAGAACCGTTTGGTTCCAATGATGTTGAAGCCTTTTGGTTTAGGAACTAGATCCCACACATCATTTCTAGTAAATTAATTTAGTTCTTCCTGTATTACATGGATCCAATAATTGTTTAGAAGAGCTTCGTCAATGGAAGTTGGCTCGATCAGAGATACTAATCCTATGAGTGATTCTTCAGAATTTCTAAATGTAGATCTTGTTCAAATTGGGTCATCTTTCTTTCCCAAAATCATGTTTTCCGAATGTTAAGCTGCTTCTGGATTGTCTTTTCTGGATGGATTCTTCAGAGGCTGATGTAATCTTTGTGACATCTTCTTCTGTATTTGGCTGAGATTCTTTATTAAGATTTTCTGATGAGGTGTCTTTAATACTTATAAGTTTAACTTCTATATCTGCAAAAGTTTTACCCTCTTTAACTTTTGAGAGCCAAGCTTATCATCAAATCTGAAACTAATAGATTCTTCCATAATTTATGTTTTTGTGTTATATACTTTATAGCCTTTTGAGCGTTCAGAGTATCCTAACATGAGACACTTTTGTGCTTTAGAATCAAACTTGTTCAGATGTTCTTTAGTGTTTAATATAAAACAAGTACATCCAAATGGATGGAAATAAGACATATTGGGCTTTCTGTTCTTCCATAGTTCATATGGAGTCTTATCTATAATAGGTCTTATTGAGATTCTATTCTGAATATAACACGTTGTATTAATTTCTTATGCCCAGAAGTTTTTAGCAATGTTAGTCTCGTTGATCATGGTTCTGGATATTTCTTGTAAAGTTCTATTCTTTCGTTCTACAACTCCATTTTTTTGAGGAGTTCTAGGACAATATAAATCATGAGAGACGCCATTCTCATTAAAAAAGTTTTCAAATCTTTTGTTTTTGAATTCCCCACCATGATTGCTTCTGACTTTAACAATTCTAAAATCTTTTTCGTTTTGAACTTGGTTACAGAAAGTAGAGAACACAGAGTGTGACTCATCCTTGTGTCTTAAGAACTTTACCCATGTCCACCTGCTATAGTCATCTACGATCACTAATCCATACTTCTTACCGCTGATGGATGCAGTTTTCACTGGTCCAAACAAATCTATATGCAGAAGTTATAGTGGTCTAGAGTTAGAAACAACATTTTTTGATTTGAAAGAAGGTTTTTCAAACTTTCCTTTTTGACATGCTTCACACAAAGCATCTAAGCTGAACTTCAAGTTAGGAAGTCCTTTAACCAGATTGAGTTTGCTAATATGAGATATTCTTCTCATACTAACATTCCCCAATCTTCTGTGCCACACCCATTGCTCGTCGTTAACAGAGATAAGGCATTTCACATTCTGACTTTTTAGTTCATAAAGTTTTATTTTATAAATGTTGTTCTTTCTCTTACCATTAAAAAGGATAGACCTATCTTTCTGACTAACTTCTTTACAAGACTTTTGATTAAAGATTATATCATAACCGTTATCACTTAATTGACTTATAGATAACAGGTTATGCATTAATCCATCTACTAACAAAACATTAGTTATAGAGGGAAGTGTATCGTTACCAATAGTTCCAGAGCACTTAATCTCTCCTTTCTGATTGCCTCTGAAACCTACATAGCTTCCAGATTTAAGCTCTAGAATTTGGAACATATGCTTTCTTCCCGTCATGTGTCGAGAGAATCCAAAGTCCAGGTACCAAGATTGGTGTTTCAAGTTTGCTGTTAAATACATCTGCAACATAGATGATTTTATCCTTAGGTACCTATATCTTTTTGGGTCCTTGTTTGTTAGAGTTCCCAAAATTATGTTTGAATTTTGGTTTTACAGAGAAACATTACTAGTATATTTTATATCATGTGCATGACCATATGTAAAGTGTGAATTTAGAGGTGTGTGTTTTATAACTATATCATCAACTTTCTTTGGTTAAGATGTTTCTTCTTCCCTTGGTTTCACATATCCTATACCTTTTATTCTGTTTCTGCTAACTACATAGATCATTGAAGCTATCTTGCTCCTATATATGTTTTTAGCTAGAAAATTTTAAAAGTTATGATCATATTCTTTTATGATTTTATCATAACTATTTGAAACTTATGAAACAGTTTCTTTCCGAGATTTTTGTAATTCATTTTTAGTAACATAGTTTTCATTTTCAAGTTTAAAGATAGTTTCTTTTAGCTCATAGTTTTCTGTTTTTAGTTTCTTAGTTTCTTCAAAGTCAGATACTAGATCATTTTTCAGGTTCTTGATTTTGACTCGAAGTTGCTGATATCTTTCAAGAATTTCTAACAGACTCTCTTATAATTGAGATCTAGAAAAGTTAGAGAATACCTCTTTAGCCTTTGATTCTGACTCTGATTCAGATGATCCAGTGTCATCTGATATGTTGGCCATTAAGGCTATATTGGTTCATTTATCTTCTGATTCTATTTCAGCTTCAGAAGATTCTAAGTCATCCCACGTTGCCATAAGAATTTTCTTATTTTCTTTGGAGAACTTCTTTTAGGCTTTTCTTTCTAAAGATTTGGGCAGTTGCTTTTGTAGTGACCTGGTTCGTTGCATTCGTAGCACACAATATCTTTGTTGCTATATTTTCTGTATCCAGAAGATGATTCAGAGTGATTTCCTGTTCTTTTGGGGTTTCTAAACATCCTCTGTCTGTGCTTCCACATCTGATTGACTCTTCTAGAGAGAAGAGATAGTTCGTCTTCTTCTGACGAGGATCTACCATAGTTTTCTTCTTTTGCTTGAAAAACTTTAGGTTCATATTTTTATTAGATTTAAGAGAGATAAACTTTCCTTGCTTATGGGGCTCATATTCTTCTAGTTTTATCTCACGACTTCTCAGGGAGCTGATAAGTTACTCAAGAGATATTTTATTCAGATCTTTGGCAAGTTTTAAGGCTGTGACCATGGGTCTCCATTTCTTAGGTAAGCTTCTGTTGATTTTCTTTACATGATCTGATGTTGAGTACCCTTTGTCCAGAACTTTTAGCCCAACAACCAAAATTTGAAACCTTGAGAACATTGTTTCAACTATTTCATCTTCTTCCATTTTGAAGGCCTCATACTTCTGAATGTGTGCAAGAGCTTTTGTTTCTTTGACTTGTGTGTTGCCTTCATGCGTCAATCTCAAAGAGTCAAAATTGTTTTTAGCTGATTCTCTGTTCGTGATCTTCTCATATTCGGTGTACGAGATAGCACTCAAGAGGTTTGTTCTGGCTTTGTGATGATTTATGAATTCTTTCTTTTGTTGATCTGTCATTCTCTTTCTGTCAATCTTCTGACCGCTTTCGTCAATTGGATGAATGTATCCATTAGTTACCATATCCTAGAGATCAGCGTCGTGAGCTAGAAAGAAACTTCCGATACTGTCTTTCTAGTAATCTAAGTTCTCACCATCAAAGATTGGAGGTTTTCCGCTGATTTTGTCCTTTTCATCATGATTATCATTGTTGATGATCTAACTTGGTCCCACCATAGTCTTTTTCTTGTTAGGATCTTTTTCTAACACAGTTAAGTGTTTGCATCCAGAACCAGATAATCTGATGCCAATTGAAGAGTGGAAAAACACAAGAAAGGGGGGGGGGGATTGAATTGGGGTTTTTCAAAAAGAAAACAGTAGACACATTGGTTATCCTGGTTCATTTGAACTTAAACTACTCCAGTCCACCCGCCAAGGTGATTTCTCCTCTCTCAAACGAGGTCTTAATCCACTAATCAAAACTTGATTACACAAACACAATGACTATTGTCAATGTCTTCTTGAGTCTAAACCATAACTCGGGTTTCTCAAGGAATTACAAAATAAATCAATTAAGGATGTGTACAATAATGTTTCTATACAAAACTATATCACAACAGTAATGTATACACAAGTGTAAAGCACAAGATAGAACTGGGTAATAATATTTTTCTCTTTCAGTGCGCCGTAGTGTTGTATGATTTCTTCTTCAAGTCTTATTTAAATAGGCGATGCATGAGATACATGAGAATATGCTTTTGGAAGGTTGATAAAGTGTTGTTAATGTACTTTCCAAAAATATAGATCTTGTCTTGGTTCAGCCGTTACTTTTTGATTTGTAACAGATGAGTTGTAACACATCAGAACATTGCTTTCATGGGATCATATCAGAAGAAGAATATTACCATTGAGACTTTATATCCTCAAAGTTTCTATTAGAACTTGGATGATACATTGGAGCTTCTTTTGCATATCAAAGTATTTACTATCAGAGTGTGGCTCAAGTGCTGAATCTTTAGAACAGATTAAAGGATGAATGCGTTGAGACTACTTTTATTCTTCAAGAATACCAGAGTTTTTCTTGCAGCGTTGGTGCATTCAAAAGTTGTAACATTAGAACTTCTTCATTTTATCGTGTTACACGAATTTGCTTCTAAGTATGTTGTGTCTAATCAGAGCTTCAAAACATAACTCTCTAATCTTCTATGCTGATTTAATGAGAATTTCTCGGTATATTTAAATACATTATTAGAGAGCATATTTGTTCTTTATATATATCATGTGTTTGTTATCATCAAAACTCTTACAAGTATGTAAAACCAAATTATGTTCTAACACTATGAATGATCCGCGACCCTAGAATGAGACCTACGAGTGATCTACAGGAGGAAAGCTAGATCTTCATACGACCTACCATCCTAAGATGAGACCTATAAGTGATCTGTTAAGGGAACTAGACCTACAGACGACCGACAATTCTAAGAAGGTGAGAACCTCGATTATGACACGGTGATTAAAGATACAAGGACGACCAAGTGTATTGATTTTGCTGGGAGTGGAGAGAAAGATAGACACAGACGAGCGTTTGAAAAGCTGACATAGACGAGTGTTTAGACAACTGACTCAAACAATTATTTGGAAAACTGAAGACCGACACAGACGAGTGTTTGGGGGTATAAGGTGCTGTCACCGTTAACTGGTATTGTGATGTAATGAAGCATGTCAGCTGGGGATTTCGAAGTGATATGCTCTTGTGGGAATGTGTTGTTTCTTTGAATAATTCAGGTCTTTCGTGTAAGGTATCAAATCTAGCTTATGCTTCGTATGTATGTTTGAATTTTGTATGGCATAATGATCCATTTTAATGGATATGCTACGCATTTTGAGGATGCAATGATGATTACTATATTCAAAGTGTAGAGAAATAAACTTTGTGGGGAAAAGAATAGGCTCGTTGAGACTCGTTTCTTATTGTCTTGAGGTACTAATACAGACTGGTGTTGTTGGGGATTGGATACCAAAATTCGTGGTAACTCCGCTGGGGATAATGAAAGATTCTCTAGAGAAGGGTTCTAGTCTTGTTGGGGAGGTAGCGATATGATATGACTTCTCTACATCCTCGACAGCCTGGGGATGGTAGAATAGGTACGGACATGCTGGGGAATGGATATGGATACCATATGGATCTCTTCGAATGCCTTCATCATGCTGGGGAATTATGTCTTAGACTACTTGGGGATCAAGAGATGAATACAGACCTCTTCAATTGCCCCAGTTTACTTCTCTGCTTGAGATTAAAAGATGATTCTGTAGGGATTACATGTTGAACCACATAAAACCCCTCGATTACCAAAAGTTTACTTTACTAGGAATTTGTATACGCACACGATGAATTGCACAAAGCCTCTAAGTACCCCAAGTTTACACGACTGGAGAAATGTTCATGACACACTGAAACAAGCGAACATTTTTATTGCCCCGAGTTTACATTGTTGCTGGGGAAATATGCTGGATACATGTGCTCAGCCACATAAGAACCTCGAGTTCCCCGATTTACTCTAGTTTCTGGGAGTATACTCGAAATATCTGCATGGAATGAGGAAGATTTTTGCAATGATGGCCAGGTCAAGGTGACCATCATTGCACTTTTAGCCTGATTGTAGTTGTGTCGTACAACAAAATTTGTTTGAGCAGCTGTGCGAGTATGGATAATGAATTCCCTTTTATATGATCTCTGAAAGAATCTGTGCTGAATAGAAGACCGGAATATTTGTGCCACAATACAATGTGAGGTGGCCTACCCTAATGTCTTGGAATATGAAATAGACTATCTCTGATGACAAATTTATTGTAGAGATTTGTCAAATCTCGACATGACCGCCTCAGGTTAAATGATCTCTAAAGAAATTTAACGACGTGATTTCCCTAGGTTGATGGAAAATTGAAGGGATTTATCAATGTGATGACCTCTGATTGATATTATCTTGAAGAGATTCATCAACATGATTGCCCCCGATTGACTAAACTCTTAGTCAATAGAGTATTCACACGTTTCTTCCCTTTAGGGTGTTTGACTTACGTCTTGAAAGTAGGCTAATAACTAACTGTACTTCTCAACTTGAGCCTCTTCATGCTCAAACAGAAACTTGAAACAATTTGTACCTTAGGACCAACTGAAAGTGATGCACCATTACTGAATGGAGACTTTCAGGAAACCAAAGCTTCCACACAAACATCAAGAATTTCATGTGATATGATTCTGATCATTTCTCAAATTGGTCTTCTTTTAATTAACAAAGTCACCAGAAAGTGCGCCCCAGAATAAGATCATTCTTTAAGATGATTTCCTTTTCGACAGATTTCTGAAGCAATTTTTCCCCTCAGGATAATGAAATTATTCATCTGATGCTCATTATGCAAGCATACTTGTTGTTTAAGCACTTTTTCGTATGCAAAGAATGTTTTTCCTAAGAATGATAATTCTAATGTAAATCCTATGCTTGTCTTAAAGTTAGAAAACTTTTATTGAAGAGATGTAGAAACATCAAATTTTTGTGTACAAAATATAGTAAAAGATGGAGTGATACCAACTCAAAAGTTTTAGCAAGCCTCCTAGGAGTCCAGTTACTGTAATCTTGTTACAGTTTTGCTTTCGTATTAACCCATGCTTGAGTTAGGACTTTTCAGGGTTGTAAAGTGGTCTGATTCACGGTTTTAGAAGGCTCAAAGTTATTTGGTGCCCACCCATTATCCATGATGTTCTTCAGTCCTACATTCATTTAACTCGATACAAGCACTCATCTCTCAAGAGGAGTTTATGATGGTTGAGAAACCATTGAGGTTTCATAGACATGACAGTCACACTCACATTTGCTTATTTTGCATTTCTGGTCACACGACTTTGTTCTTTGCTGAGGATCTTCATTTTGTAATCATTTCTCGCCTTTCAGGCGCTTCCTTTTTCTTTTTCACTTTCCCTAACTTTTTCCTGGACAATTCTTTTCGATTTTTTATTTTTAAGTCCAGCGGGATGCCCTAATTTTTGCCTAAGTCACTTTTTTTCAAGTTTTTCGACTTAGCGGGCTTTCTTTCTTTTCTTTCTTTTTTATTCATTATCTTTATTTCCTTTTGGACACATCGTGTGACTTCAAGTCGTTTTCCACTTGTTGAAAGAATTGTGACTGGTTCATTCTCTGGTCGGTGAGGGGTAAGCATCGTTGTATCGTCATCTTTTATCCTCCTGACAGGTGATGGATAAGGTGTGGTGATCCTCAGATGTTCATTTATTTTTTAAGTTTGAATGCTTGATCAGATTAACTGCAATCTACCTTGCCCCAGATTAAATGTGAGGTTTTTTTACAAGAAAATAAACTCCAACTTCAAGGCTCAATGGGGTTGACGAGGTTTTATATCCCTTATATCTCTGGTGTTTGGGGATTTGAAATAATGCCTATACATCTTCAGTATGGTTTTTACTTGAAATCTTACCATTTGTGATTCTAGGTAAATTATCCGTTATCCTCTCTCCAGAGTTGTTGCTTTATTAATCAAGAGTTGAGTATCAAAAAGCATAGTAAAACAAATAAGAGTGATACCGAATGGATTAATTCAAGACAAACATATTCGATGCACTATGATTAATATTCAAAAGTTGAACAAGTTTGGCTTACAAGAAAGTACTTGAACAAAAACAAGAAAGATTACAAATGAGAATGCAAATGTAATTCAAAATTGCCATGTTGAGAAGACTTCATCAAGCTTTACTTATTTGAGGGGATGCTCTTTGTAGTCTTGGAACCTGTCTTAGCAGGGGACTTCAGTTTATGCGCAGACTTCTTGGAGTGAATGTGATTGCTTTTAACTCAATCAGGTCTTGCGCATTATTCTTCAAAACTCGACAGTTCTTAATTGAATGGTCAGGCGCCCCTGAGTGGAACTCGCATCTCGCATTTGCATCGTATCCCGAAGGGAGTGATGTTAGAGGAGGCAAAAACTCTCTTATCTCAACCAATTGATAATGAAACAGGAGAGGAAGTAGTTTACTGTAAGGCATAGGAATTGCATCCAACTTTCTTTCTGGTTTCCTTTCCTTCTATTGTTTCTGCTGAGAGTAATTCTATTGTTGACGCCGATTCGAGAATTGATTTCATCCTGGCACTTGATTCCTCTGACCTGGATGAGGCATATGCAATGGCTACGAGCGGGGAGTTTTTGGAATCTGAGGTTGCAAAGGATAGACACAAGGTAGCTCCTGGTCTGAAGTGAGACTTGGTAGATATGAAGGATTTACTATTTCTGCTGCAACAGTTGGAGCGAGATTACCTCCCTTCTTCAACAATATTTATATGACCTCTGTAATCAGCCCCATTTGAGTCTTCAATTAATTTACCTCTGTGCTTAACAACTCTTGCTCATGTTGACATTCATCCATGGTAAGATGTCCCCCATTAGAAAAATAGGAGGGATAAATAGCAATAGAAAGCTTAGCAACATTCTGTCCGAGTTCCTCTTGTCCCTGAATAACAACATGGAGAGTCTCGAGAAGTTGATTCATTCTGGCACCTATAGTACCCATGTCCTGACAGAGAGCATTCTGATTCTGTTTAAAGAGCTCCATTAGTATTCACTGATTACTTCTGGTACGATACGAATGTAGGGAAGTTGTTGTCGTTGATTATGAACACTTAATGAAACGAAGGGCCCCAATAAGCTTCTGTTATGAATAATGAAATGCATGATATTATGAATGCAAGTTTCATCTTTCATTTCCAGGGAAACCCAAAGGCTTTTCTATCAATAAGTGTTCTTTTGGTAATAACATTCATCTTTTGAAAAGCTCGGCAAAAGAGACTCGTCTTTAGAATTCCCTAGAAATAGGATGTGTATACTTAATGATATGATGTTATGGTATGAAACAACATGGGATCAAGGTTCCACGGAATATGAGTAACCACTGTACAATCCTCTGAATAAGTACTGTACAATCTTCTGGGTAAATACTATACAATCTTCTGGATAAATACTGTACAATCTTCTGGATAAATACTGTACGATCTTCTGAATAAGCTGAATTTGATAAGATCAAAGGTCTAGAACATAACCAAAGAACCACAGTCACCAAAAGAAATCAAGAAAATAACCATCAGAACACAATAGTCATCATCTGTACCTGTATTAATATTTACCTCCCTACTCATGGGTAAAGACTATGTCACAGTAAGGTCAATGGTAACTCAAAATCACTGGTTCGTCTGAAAGCACTACCATTAAACCACAAACGTAGATGCCGATAACACCCCATTTGAAACTCATATGAGCATAGATGACATGACCGCGCTAGTAGGATCTTCGTCCAGTACTCGTCATGTTCTACTATATTCCTAGGTTTCTTAGATAGTTCACTTTGTCCTGGGTACTGAGATTTTTACCTCAATAGTAACACCCACCCAATATGGAAACACAAAATCTAGCACAGTAGAATAATGTATGAAAATCAATAAAATGCTATGTAAACATATGCACGAAAGAATGTAAATAAAGTAGAAGTAAAGCAATGACACACAAAACACCCAGAGATAAGAAAAAAAATGAAATCTAGGATCGAATCACGGGATGGACCAACAATTAGTCAATGTGTCCCCAACAGAGTCGCCAGCTATCGCGCTACAAAAAATACAGAGTCGCCACCGAACTCTATTTATCCCGAAGGAAGAGAAGATATTGAGAGAACCCCAAAGAAACGAATAAGATGGTCTTGCAACCAAGAGAAAGGATAAGGAAGTCGGTTATGCAAGGGGAAGGTATTATCACCCCACGCGTCTGTGGTACTCCACAAGATCCACTTTCATTTGTTCTCATCTAAGGGTGTGTAAAAAAATATATGTCTAAAGCTTGCTGCTAAAAGGGAATGCATGTGAAAGAAAATACGGGGAAAAGAAGGAATATTTACAAAGTTTTCACTCTCCTAGGCCCCATAGCCTAGTGCCTACATACTCCCTCATGCATTGGGAAAGTCAAAGCGCCGTAGTTCGACTCACATGTTTTGATTTGTTGTATGTTTTTTACCTTTAAAAAGGGTTTTAAAAGAAAACCCAAGCGGCAAAATGAAGTTTGAATTGGTTGGTGTTTTTTACCTTGAAAAAGGGTTTTTGTATTATTGGAGTGTTTTTATGAGTTTAAAAGAAAAAGAAGGTTTTAGTTTTAATGCAAATGCAAAAGAGAAAGAAAAGGTCTAAGGGAGACATGCAAAAGAAGCCTAGAGTTGTCATGCAAAGTTGATCCTATAGTTGAGGATAAAAGGGAAATCTACCTATGTTAGCATACATGGTTTGCAACCTAAGATCTATCTCAATTCTCTTTCTAAGATTGAATTAAGAAATCCTATGAGAGCATGGCAAAGGGTTCAACAAAAGTAAACATACATCACACAAATCTTGAGGAGTATCCACTCACTCAAGTAGCACACACCTAACCGAGATACTGTGTCACCAAGGTAGGAAAGGAGAGGGACGCCTGACCACGGTATCGTTACATCGTAGTAGGACAAGGGAAGTGGAACACCTAACCAAGATATCGAGGAATCAAGGTAGAATGAAGTAAGGCTTAACCAAGATATCGAATCATCAATGCCAGCAAGAATGGGGGAATTAGGAATTTCTTAACCGTGGTATCACGTTGCTAGGGCAAGAAACATGAAAGGCGAGTGAATCGTCACAGACGACTAAACACCTAACCAAGATATCACGAATTGAGATAGGAGATAGAAGGTAACAATGAGATCACATCGGAGCATCAACGTGCACGGAACGCGAGCTAATGGAAAATCACGGGGGTTGATATCAAACCCTTCCCCACTTGACTGACTCGATAACAAGAATAGCATGATTTGTAGCATCAACGCACGATGTGCGCTACAAATGACACGGACCAGAAATTATGGGGGTCAATCGCGAAACCTTTTCCACTTGCCTTCTTCTGAGGACTTATCAATGGGGAAAGGGAATGTGATGCCTATTTTGAGGTCTTTGGCACAAATGTAAACACACAGTAGTATAAGAAAACACAAGTAGGAATTTCCTGCTACAGGACTTTAAACATCAACTTTGAGCGCATGCTCTTTATTGCCCCACTTCTCATGATATAAAGAAAGCGATAAAACATGCATCTCTATTCCTACTTCTCATGGCATGAGAAAGCAGTAAAGAGTGCAAGAGATAGAAGGAAGCATGTGAGAATACCAATCGAACAACAGTTTGTAGCAAAGCAAGTAAAAGCTGAATAATCCAGAAAACTTCGAGAAAGCTATCATCAACAATGCAATAGTCAGAAATAACATCCAATGAGTATCATGTGCGAAAATAAATCGTGAGCCACGAATGCATTGCATCACATCAAAGTTCTTGAACACAATTCACATCCAGACAAAAACGTAATCCAGAAAAAAACACAAACAATATATTTCTCATGAAATGAGAAACAAGAATGAATCACTTCATAAGTGAATCCTCAAATCAAATGCTTTTCGATTAAATAGCCAACACTAAGTTACATGATTGAAATCTTCTCACAGTGTACCTTGCACAAGTCACAACACATTAGCAAATAACAAGGAGCATCAAATGTAACTCAACAATCAATATCACAAGTTAAAATGACACGTTATCATGAATAGAGTGAAATTAAGCAAACAAAGGAAGCATAAAATGAATTCCGGGCAGCATGTACATCATGAAAATGAGTGCGCAAAAAGTCGAAAAAGAATTACACAAAAATCACACAGTGGCTTCCAAACATACCAAGGAGCTCACAAAAAGGTAAACCACGAATTAAATCGCACCAGAAGCATGGGTTACCGTTACGGGGCAAAAACATATTTAAAACATGAAACGTTCCAAAAAATGCACCAGAATCAAAGAGAATTAATCGCAATGAACCTCAAACACATCATAAATTATACACATGCATCATGTGAAAGTTAAAGCTCAAAGTACACGTCAAAAGGCACCAAATAACACTATGCTCAAAATTTAGGTGCACAAATCATCGGAAATGAATCATATGAAAATTACACGATTGCTTCCAAACGTACCCCAGAACTCAAAAAGTATATGCCACGAATTAAATCCAAGCGCAAGTTCTACGTCTACTCATGGGGAAGCTGCATGTATTTATGTTGATTTTGACCAAAAACAAGCTCAAACAACGAAAATACATGCATAAAGGTGCTCAATGATTTAAACATCATCTCTTAATAATAACATACAAGTCAACAATAAATGAAGTCCGCACAACTCAACTCAAAGCAACATAGTTCACCTTTGAGGAATTTCCTTGCCCCTCAACTTCTTTATCTCACGACTTTCGTTTGTTACTAGTAAGGTCTCAACTGTAAGGTTATCCGTTACTTGGACATCATCCATCAGTATCACATGAGATAGATCCGAAATATATTTACGAAGTTGGGACACATGGAACACATCATGAAAGTTTGAAAGATTAGGAGGCAAGGCCACTCTATAAGCAACAATTCCCACTTTGTCTGAATTCTGATACGGGCCAATAAACCAAGGAGTAAGTTTCTTTGATTTCAATGCTCGTCCAACACCGGTCACCGACGTGACTCTCAAAAATATATGACTTTCTTCTTGAAATTAAAGGTCTTTCCTCTGCTTGTCATGGTAACTCCTCTGCCTACTCTGTGAAATCTTCATTTTTCCCCGAATTAACTTCACTTTCTCTATAGTTTGTTGGATGATTTTCGGTCCAAGCATTACACTTTCTCCAGATTCATACCAACACAATAGAGTCATGCACCTCCGACCATAAAATTCTTCGAATGGTTCCATTCCAATGCTAGAATGGTAGCTATTGTTATAAGTAAATTCTATCAATGGAAGTTAATTATCCCACGTTCCCCCTTGCTCAAGTACACAATCTCTCAACAAATCTTCCAATGACTGAATAGTTCTCTCCAACTGTGTATCTGTCTGTGGATGATATGATGAACTCAATCTTAGCTTAGAGCCTAATGCATCCTGTAAAATCTTACAAAATAAGAAGTAAATCTTGGATCTCTATCATACACAATGCTAGATGGAACACCATGAGGCTTCACAATCAAACGAATATAAATCTTTGCTAACTGTGGTACCAAAAAACTGACACGGATCGAAATAAAATGAGATGACTTCGTTATCCTATCCACAATCACCCAAATTGAATCATGTCCTCTTGGAGTGCTTGGAAACCCCGTCATAAAGTCCATGGATATACTATCCCATTTCCATTCTGGAATATCCAACGGTTCCAACAAACCTGTAGGTTTCTGATGTTCGATTTTCGACTTCTAACAAGTCAAACACGCATACACAAACCGCGCAACATCTTGTTTCAATCCGGGCCACCAAAATAACTTCTTAAATTCTTGATACATATTAGTTGCACATGGGTGAATACTTAAACCACTTCTATGGCTTTCTTCTGGGATCATCATTTTCATCTCAGAGTCATCAGGAATGCAAATTCTTACCCGAAACCTCAACAAATCTTGCGTGTCTAACTTGAAATCATTTTCTTCATACTGATAACTTCCAACCATCAAATCTACCAATTTGACATCCAATATCTGAGCTTCTTTAATATTATTCATGAAGTCATTGTTGATCTTCAACATTCCCAACATAACACTTTACAACGTTACTTCAAAAACCAAACTCAAATCTTTTAACTACTCAATCAATTCTAATTCTTTAACCATCATAGCAGACATATGTAACGACTTCCTACTTAAAGCATCCACCACAACATTAACTTTACCCGGATGGTAGTTTAAGCTGAAATAGTAGTCCATCAACAGTTCTAGCCATTTTTGATGTCTCATGTTCAATATCTTCTGGTCGAACAAATATTTTAAGCTCTTGTGATCACTAAATACTTAAAACCTGGAGCGGTAAAGGTAATGCCTCCAAATTTTTAGCATAAATACAACTGCAGCTAATTCTAAACCATGAGTAGGGTAATTCCTTTCATGAATCCTAAATTGCCTCAAAGCATAATCTACCACTTTATCATTTTGTATAAGCAACCATTTTATCATTCTGTATAAGCAACCACTTTATCATTCTGCATAAGCACACCACCTAAACCCAATTTTGAAGCATCAACACAACAAACGATTCTTCAGGATTAGGTAATATCAAAATCGGAGCCGTCGTTAATTTTTTCTTTAGCTCTGTAAATCTTTCCTCACACTAGTATCCCACACACATGATTTTCCTTTACAATTTAGATGAGTCAACGAGAGTGCTAACTTATAATAGCCTTCAATGAACCTTCTATAATAACCAGCCAAGCCTAAAAATCTTATATTTTCTATAAGTGACTTTGGAGTCTCCCACTGCAACACTACATCTATCTTGGATGGATCTACAAGAATGCCACCATCTGAAATAACATTACTAAGAAAAATAGTCTTTTCTAACCAGAATTCGCACTTTGACAACTTCATATATAGCTCATTATCTTTCAACACTTGCAATACAATTCAAAAATGCTCAGTATGCCCTTCCTCTAATTTGGAATATATCAATATATCATCAATGAATACAACTACGAACATATCAAGGTACTTGTGAAAGATATGATCCATATACTTCATAAAAACTCTGGGTGCATTGGTAACACTGAATGGCATCACTGAATACTCATAATGTTCATACCGGGTTCTGAAAGTTCTCTTCTGAATATCATCCTCTTTGATTCAAATTTGGTGATAGTCTGACCTCAAGTAAATCTTGCTAAACAGACGTGCACCCACAAATTGATCCATCAAGTCGTCTATTCTTGGAAGTGGATACTTGTTTTTAACTGTTACTTTATTCAACTGTCGGTAATCAACACAAAGTCTCATACTACCATCCTTCTTTTTCACTAGCAACACCAGAGCTCCCTAAGGTGATACACTTGGTCTCACAAATTTCTTTTCAAGTAAGTCTTCTAATTGTTTCTTCAATTCTACCAATTCAGACACTAACATCCTGTAGGGAACCATAGACACAGGTTTGGTAACAAGAACAAGATAAATATAAAACCCCACTTCTCTTTCTGGTGGCACATCTGGAATATCATCTGGGAAAACTTCAGGAAAATCGTGCACTACCTCTAACTCCTAAATTCCATCTTGATTCTCAATAGATAAGAATGCCATCAAATAAAACACATGAACTTCATCTTTCATCAATTCATTCAACTTTCTAGCAGATAAGAATTTAGTTTTCCCTTCCTTCCCAGGATTAGAAAACCGCACATATTTGTTGTAATAGTTATTATTAACATAATTGTATTCCAACTAGTTCATACCTAGAATCACGTCTAGACCACTCAACAGTAAACAAACTAAGTCCACATCGAAGTCTCTGTCAAAAGTTGACAAAGGAAACTTCGAACAAATAAGAGAAGTAATCATAAATCTGTTGGATAAAAATATCCAGCGTCAACCTTAGGGATTCGAAAGGGATTAACATCCCACCCATGGGCGCTTAGTAAACTAGGTGCATCTTGTGAAAATGCTTGTACTATATGGAAATAAAGTTGCAACTTGGCTACAAGAAATTAATTTTAGCTCAGTGGTAAGTGCTTAATCCTACAAGTGGTATTAGAGCATGGTCATGGGTTAAGTTATTAAGACACAAGGAAGAGTCACACTTTGTGTTCGTTGCTTTCTATAACCAAGTCCAAAATGAGAAAGAATCACAAACCCATACTTATTTCCACTAATGGATGCGGTTTTCACTGGTCCAAACAGAAGTTCCCAACAAAGAATCACAAACAACATCAAAAGGAGATGTCACATACATTACAACAACATCTGAAGAACCTCTCTAGAAAAGACTATCCAGAAGCATCCTAGCTCATCCTGAAGACAAGATTATAGGAAAGAAGGAAGACACAAGATTCACATTCATAAACTCTAAAGAATCTCTTATGGGATTAGTTTCTCTGATTGAACCCACTTCCATTGATGAAGCTCTCCTAGACAATGATTGGATACTGGCTATGCAGGAGGAATTAAATCAATTCATCAGAAATGATGTGTGCGATCTGGTTCCTAAACCAAAAGGGTTCAACGTTATTGGAACAAAATGGGTATTCAGAAACAAGTTGAATAAACAAGGAGAAGTCATCAGAAACAAAGCACGACTGGTTGCACAAGGTTATAGTTAGCAAGAGGGGATAGACTATACATAAACCTTTTCTCCAATTTCCAGGTTAGAATCTATCAGACTTTTAATCTTCTTCGCTGTGAATAATGGCATCACTCTCTATCAGATAGATGTCAAAAGTGCATTCTTAAATGGATACATTGATGAAGAAGTTTATATGCACCAACCCCCTGGTTTTGTAAATTCCAAACATCCAGAATATGTTTTCAAACTAAAGAAATCACTATATAGTCTGAAACAAGCTCCCAGAGCTTGGTATGAAAGACTAAGTAGCTTTCTGTTAGAAAAGGAATTCACTAGAGGGAAAGTGGACACAAGCTTATTCTGTAAGTCATTTAAGAATGGCATTCTAGTTTGTCAAATTTATGTAGATAATATAATTTTTGGATTTACTAAATCCTCTCTGGAAATAGAATTTGATAAGTCTATGCAGGCAGAGTTTAGAATGATCTTGATGGAAGAACTCAAATTCTTTCTGGGCATTCAGATCAATCAAACTCCAGAAGGAACCTACATACTCCATAGAAAATACGTCAAAGAACTTCTGAATAAATTTAACTTATCAGAGTGTAAGACATATGTGATACAGTGGGAGAACTGACTTGAGGTTTTGCATTTTGTCGCAAATGTTTCGGTTTAGCAAGAGTCGCCACCGACTTTTATTTTATCCAAAAGGAAAGGTAAAAAAGCACACGAAAGACCATTGAGATGTTTTCTTGAATTCAGGGGGTAGATTATGAAAAGGGAAGGTGCTAGCACCCTTTTCATCCATGGTTTTCCATGGGCTCTTAGTTACTTTGTTTAGATCACTTGCTTTGCTTTTCCAATTGTTTGAAATGGTGCTTTGTGTTTGGTGTGATTTTGAAAGTATTTTGAAAAGAGGCCATCGTTTAGGAAATCTTTGTAATGATTCTCGTTCGTAAGAATGTATACAAATATGTTTGTATTTTGAAAAATGTTTCAATATTTTGAAAGTTGTTTGAAAATGTGTGTGTGATTGTTTTGAAAATAGCAAGGATTGTTTGCAAATTGATAAAGTATCTAGGAGCATCTACCTACTCAAATGTATTTCATACACATTTTTATTCCGTTGACATTATTGATTTACCATTGCATTGGTAAACAACCTTATCTTTGGATATTAAACGGGACGGGCATGGGTCATCGTATGACTATGATAGCAATGGTGCCAAGTATCTTAGCAAGTTTTAGGGACCAAGATCATTTGTTTTTAGGCAACCATGTCTAGCGTCATCGAGGGACTATGATCTTTTGTTTTGTTTTGCCAAGATACCTTGCATGCATACCATGACCATTTTATTAGGCAACCAAGTGGGTGAAACCCTAAGGGTGCTTGTGTGTAATGTGTTGTCATTTTCATGCATTTTTGTCTTGGATTAGGTCTTGTATTTGTTTGATTTTTGTCTTATCATACAAACCCTAGTTTACTACACATGTATATAATGCGATAAATTGCGTAAAGTAAATCTAAGCTATTACAACAATTATTATGGGAGGGGGATACAAATTTTGAATGGGGAATATTGTACAAAAATAAACCCTAAAATATTATTACAACCAAATTGAATTATTGCATAATAAATAAATAAACATACAATTATTTAAATATGCAAATAAAATGTATGGATGCAAAATGTTTTTGAATTTATTTTATGTATGATAAAAATAAATTGTTTAAGTCCTAAAAAATAAGAAAAAAATTATATTGTTATTTTTGGAAAGGGGAAACCCTAATTTTTTGGTTTAAAAGAAAATTATATTTTCTATTATTTATTTGCCCATTTTTTACAAGGAATAATAAATAAAATTATTTACAAGTATTAAAAATTAAAATATATAAGGAAATAATATTTTATGTGTATGAACAATAAAAATAAAAATGTATAGTATTTATTTAAATATATTCACAATTTATTTAAGAAAATAAAGTATATTATTGCTAATAAACTATTTTTATGCCAAAAAATAATTAAAATAAAATAAAATAAAATGCAAAAAATAAAGAAAATATTTTTCAAGATTTTTTCATGTTCAGAAAAAAATATTAAAGCAATAAATATAAAAAATGCAAAGAAAATATGAAAAATAAAACAAAATATGCAAGGGGTGTGGATAGTGGATCAGGGGGTGTAACAAGTAGAAACAGCAAGCCCAAGCGCGCCAGGCCCAAGCTAGCTTCGTCCCTGTCCTCCAGCCAAACAATTTCACACGTTCTGCCTTCAAATCCTGTTCTTGCTCATGCTTGCATAAAATCAAAAACTCATAACACAAAAAAGGTAGCTTATGATCTCACGATTCCAGTGATATAAAATTCATGACCTAACTCTAAAAGACCAGGGAGAATTTCAGTGGCCCTAATTCCTGACCTAAATTTTTCAGCATGTTCAACAATCAAATACTCTTAGCTCAGTTAATATAAATGGAAAGTATGCATATGTACAGCTTCAGCAAGTTAAGGACTACATTTTTGCTTCACAAATCGTGACCTAAGGATGTCTAAATAAGGAGATAGAACTTTGAAAAATACCTTGTTTAGCTGAGTTTGGATATGGCAATGTGGGGACTTTGAGTGAGGCCTGAAGATTGTGTGAGCTTCCTTGAAGGTCCCTCAAGCTTCTCCAATGCTCAGCTTGCCTTGAGGATGCTTAAAACTCCCTGCACGAGCCAACCTGCAACCTTGCAAAATGAAAATGGTGAAGTGTGAAACTGAGCTCACAGTTGCAAGATGAATGCTTGGATAGCTTGGATGTGATGTAGGGAAGGTGTTTCAAGGGTTGAAAGGCAAAACGCACGAGCAAGTTTTGAAATGGCAAGTGTTTTGCAGAAGCTGCCCTGTTTCGGGAAGAAATGTGGTTTTTGAGTTTGGGAAGGTTTCAGGTCTTTTGCTTTCGTGTTTAGGCTTGTGACAAGTTTCCGAAGGTGATTGAAATGAAGCCAAGCCTTCTCTTTATCAGATGCACCAGTTATCTTGACTTTTGCCAACTTGCTTGCTTTTGAAGAAAGTTAGAAGTGACAATGCCAAAGGCCTGTACAAGCTAGCTTGTGGACTGCAGAGGGTTGGTATACTTTGCCTGATGTTTGTGGATCTTGCTTGCAACAAAAGATCAGGTCCATGGCTCAAGAAATGTAAAGTTGCAAAAAGGCTTGCTTTATCAAAATGGTATTATGAACTTTATGCCATTTTTGGATTAATTCATTGTGCAATGCTTCAAAAGTCAAAACAAAGCCATTATCCATTGAGTTTGCATTTAATTATGGAGTGTAGAAGGTATTAGGACCTGTAATACAAGGTACAAGCATGCTAGGAACTGATTTGCAACTTGTAACATTGTAACCATGGCTTGAACAAAAGTGACAAATTACCATTTTCTCTTCTTCGATTCTCCCTAACCATAAATGATCTTGGAGAGTTCTTGGACATGCTCTAAAATCCATATTTGAAATGCATCTTGAGATACCTCTTGGAACTAGGTGAAAAGTTGCCATGAAGTTAGGTCAAAAACCTGCCTAAACTAGGGAAAAATTTCACTAAGTTAAAAAGTTTATGGACCCCTATTCACAAAATCATAACTTGAGATCCAAGCATCTTTTGGGAAACCTTTGTGAAGAAAAGTTGTATATTTCATGGAGGACTACAACTTTCATGTTGGATGTTTTCTTTTAATCCAATTGCATCATGGTGAAAAAGTTGGGAAAAGTTGGGAAAAAATAAGAAATTTTCAACACTTAGAAAAATTCTAAGTTATGAAAAATTTCAAATTAAAACCCTAATTTGAAATTTTAGGTTTCTTGGTCAACAAGTATCACATTTTGACATGTTTTGATGAATTATGACCTTTGGCACTTGATTTTGACCAAAAAGTCAAAGTTTGACTTTTCAGTGTACAATTGACTTTTGATTAGTTGACTGTAAAATTCATTTGTCAATCCTATGCATTTGAGATCTTTTGAACTATGTGATTAGGTCATGATGATGTTATTGAGTCCTTGAAATCATGCTTGAACCCAATTGGTCATTGGCTAGGTAAAAAAATCAAAAATTGCCCTTTCTTAGTCAAAACCCTAATTTTGACCATTTTGCCCTTTTGATGATCTGATTAAATTTCTTGAGGAGTTGTGGTCCAAACTTGATCAAATGGTACATAGGAGCCTAAAATGTTGTTGTGGATCAAAAATTATGAAGTATGACTGTAAATTGGCCACATTTGACTTTTTCCCTAATACAGCTGATTTTTAGGTCAATTGTCCAATTGTCCAATTGATTGGGCAAAAATGTGATTCATGGCTTGAAACTTGGTATGAGCAATATTAGGGGTCCAAGATGGTGTATGAAATTCACATGAAGCATTTATGATCCAAAAATCCTTGTGAAAACTCAAACCCTAATTTCAGGTTATCAGTGCAAGGAGATGTCTTGAGCTGAGCAAACCCTAATCTGGTCTTGAATCTAAGAAGTCTTGTGAGGAAAATCTTGATATAATGAGAGGGAAAATTTTGGGGTACAACAGATGCCCCTGTTCAATCTTCTTGAACCTGAAGAGTTAGATTGGCGAGTTTTGTCGTTCGTGACTCGAAGGTAAAAGATTATTGGACACTAGAGTGCCCGTAAATTTGCACTCGTCAAAGTGTAGTTGAGGGAATGGGCTTAAAGATGCCATTTAGAGAGGTGATAGAATCTTGTTGGAGATGGGCTTGTAGATGCCATCCAAGCATGTTTATTTAACGGTAAGTTGTAAATCAGAAGAATAAGTATCAGAATGGTATCCGTGTCTGGAATGTATCTGAACTGTATCTGGAGATTGAATCTGTATGAGAAAGGGAATAGCTGTCGTGTCTGGAGCGTATCCGAGTTATAACTATACTTGAATCTGAATGAATAACAGAATGACTTCCGTATCTAGAGTGTATCTATATTGTATCTGAGTCTGAAATCTGAATAAGCGACAGAATGGCATCCGTGTCTGGAGCATATCTAAGCTGGGGAAAAATCAGAGTAAGTGACAGAATGGAACCCGTGTATGGGGCGTATCTGGATTGGGATCTGAATAAGTAACAGAATGACTTCCGTGTATGGAGTGTATCCGTACTGTAACTTGATTTTGAATTCTGAATGAGAAATAGAATAGCATCCGCGTCTGGAGCGTATCTAAACTGTATCTGAAATCTGAGTCTGAATGAGCAACATAATGACTTCTGTATCTAGAGTGTATCCGTATTGTATCTTGACTCTGAATTCTGAATGAATAATAGAATAAGTTCCATGTATGGATTGTATCTTTACTGTATCTGAAATCTTTGATCATTGTTAATGATTGCTGTTAATCTTATCCTGTAAAGGGTAAAATGTTAGCTGAAACACAAAGTTATGTTGCATGTATGGTGCAATATACGTGCTTTATCAATGTTTATGATTATGAATGAAATGTATGCGCATGTAAGCCGATTCGCTGTATTGTTGAGGAAAATAAATCCTTGATTGCTGAGGATAATAAATCTTTGGCGGCTGGGGATAATAACTCCCTGACTTCTGCCGGGGAAAACAAATCCTTGACCACTGCTGGAGATTCAAAATCTTTGATTGCTGAGGATGAGAAATCCTTGGCGACTGTTGGGGATTAAAAATCCTTGACAACTTCTGTGGGGATATGAGGATTCTTCATGTCTTGAAGTTGGAACATTTGACAAAAATTCTGTTGTGAGAGTAATGCCAAACTGCTTGAATAATCTGTTTGGGGAATCCATAGAACTTTAATGACGTCTACTGGGGATTACACAAAGGGAATCCCTATTCTGCTGAGGAATAGAGAAAACTCTGATGACTTCTGCAGGGAGTTAAGAATGAGAATCTTCATTCTGGCGACTTCACTGGGGAGTAATAAAAACTCTATGGGGAAGAAGGCTATCCTGCTGGGGAGTAGGTTCAGGAGTTTGGGTCGTTTGCCACTCTACTGGGGAATCAACCTAGGTTGGGGGGAGTAAAAGTTAACTGTTATCTGGTTGCTTTTCAGACTTCAAGACAACTTGCTGGGGAATTTGGAGAAACTGGATGGTTTCCGCTGTGGATTGGTAGTTGGAAATTTGACTCCGCTGGGGAATGAAGGTTTCAGCTCCACTGGGGATCTGTGGTTCAAAGTTTTGGCTCTGCTAGGGATTGGGAGTTTGAAGTTTTAACTCTGATGGGGATTTTGAAATTTAGCTCCGCTGGGGATCTAGATGATGTACTGTAGGGATTGCTCATGGAATAGCCGAAAGACGTTTTCCTATCCTCTCAAACTGTCAGTAATTGTTCTTTTTCACTTTTGTCTATTTGTAAACAGTAAATATGTTCAAATGCATATGTTCATTAATGAATCATTGGACGTTTTTGCAAATAAAACACAAGTGTAAAAAGAAAAAGGCAAATAGTTTTCTTCACTTTAAAGAGATATCTTTGTATTAACTTTGAATAAGCGTTTTGTACAAAGGAGACAGGCATCCTAGTAAGAGGACGCTGTCGTAAAAATTGAGAAAAATTTTATACAAAGAAAGATAGCTATGTGTACAAATCCCATGGAGTTCCCATTCTGCTATAGCCTTCGTAACTCCGAATATCTTATCCATTCGTCTCTTTGTCCGAAGATGATTGGATTGATCAGAAACTCCAGGTTTGTTAGTGAAGAGATTGTCCTTAAAGTGATCCGACAAGACATAGTCATACGCTTAAATTCCATAACTTTTGCCTGGACCGCCCTTTCGGGTTTTTGATCCACCGGGAAACCCTTTTTTGCCCAAGTCCCCCTTTCGGGTTTTCAACTTGCCGGGTGTACAATTTTTTTATTATTTATCCCTAATTTTTGCCTGAATCGCCCTTTCGGGTTTTCGATTCACCGGGATGCCTTTGTTTTGCCTAGGTGTGTCAACCTAGCGGGTGTCTTATGCGTAGTATCTTTTGACTATATCTGCGTTCGCAGGGTGCGGCAGGTCATCACCGTCCATGGTGGTTAAAATCATTGCCCCACCAGAAAAGATGTTCTTGATTACAAACGGTCCTTCGTAGGTAGGAGTCCATTTTCCCCTGGGATCACTTTGTGGCAAGATAATGCGCTTGATCACAAGATCTCTAACTTGATACACTTGGCGTCTGACTTTCTTGTTGAAAGCCTTGATCATCCGTTTTTGATACGTCTGACCGTGACAAATAGCAGTAAGTCTCTTCTCGTCAATTAAATTCAATTGATCAAGTCGGGTTTGGATCTAATAGTCTTCATTCAAACTAGCATCCTTCATGATTCTCAAAGAGGGGATTTGAATCTCAATAGGTAAAACAGCTTCCATGCCGTACACCAAAGAATAGGGTGTTGCCCCAGTTGACGTGCGTGCCGTGGTACGGTACCCGTGGAGAGAAAACAGTAGCATCTCGTGCCAGTCCTTGTAGGTGACTATCATTTTCTGTATGATCTTTTTGATATTTTTGTTCGCAGCTTTGACAGCACCGTTCATCTTTGGCCGATAGGGAGATGAATTGTGATGTTGAATTTTAAACTGCTCGCACAAAGCAGTGATCATAGTATTGTTAAGGTTTGTACCGTTATCAGTGATGATCCTTTCGGGGATACCATACCGGCAAATAAGATTCTGCTTGATGAAGCGGGCAACAACATTCTTAGTTACGGATGCGAAGGAAGCTGCTTCGACCCATTTTGAGAAATAATCAATGGCCACTAGAATAAAGCGGTGTCCATTGGAGGTTGTAGGCTTGATCTCTCCAATCATATCGTTCCCCACATAGCGAATGGCCAAGGAGCTGTTAGGACATTTAGAGGAACCGGGGGCACGTGTACCTTATCTGCATAGATTTAACATTTATGACAGGTACGGGAGTGTTGGTAGCAATCAGCTTCCATGGTAGACCAGTAATAGCCTGCTCTTAAAATCTTCTTAGCCATCGTATGCCCGCTAGAGTGAGTGCCGAAGGTACCTTCATGCAATTCGGCCATGATCTTTTCAGCTTCAGCTTTGTCCATACAATAGAGCAGAATAGAATCATGATTGCGTTTGTACAGGATACCATTACTTAGGAAGAACTTAGCTGAGAACCTCCTTAAGAACTTTTTGTCATTGACTGTAGCTCCTTCAGGGTATTCTTGAGCCTCGAGATACCTTTTGACTTCATGAAACCAAGGCTGGTCTGCTACTTCTTCGGTATTAATCTCGTGACAATGTGCAGGTTCGTCCATCCGTTCAATTGTGATTTGGGGAGCCTCATTATCCCAGTTAAGTTTAAACATGGATGGCATTGTAGCTAGAGCATCTGCTAGCTGATTCTCTTCTCGCGGGAAGTGCTCGAAGGTAATCTGCTCGAAATGTGGTAACAATGTCAAGACATGTTCTTTGTAAGGGATGAGGTTTGGATGCTTAGTATCCCATTCTCCTTTGATCTGACTGATGACCAAAGCTGAGTCCCCAAACACAACTAAAGATTTGATTCCCAAGTCTATGGAAGCCTTGAGTCCAAAGATGCAAGCTTCATACTCTGCCATGTTGTTCGTACAGTTGAAGCAAAGTCTGGATGTGAAAGGAGTATGGCATCCTTCTGGGGAGATGAGTACCGCGCCGATACTGTTTCCAAGTGCATTGGAGGCCCCATCAAAGTACAGGGTCCATTGGGATCCTTGTTCAGGTCCATCTTATGGTCTGAAATCTTCAATGTTGTCCAATGTCATGATGTCTTCGTCATGGAAGTCAAACTTCATGGATTGATAATCTTCGACAGCTTGATGGGCCAAATGATCATCTAGCACACTCCCCTTTATAGCTTTTTGGGTCGTGTACTGTATGTCGTACTCTGTAAGGATCATCTTCCATCTAGCTATCCTTCCAGACAAAGCAGGCTTCTCGAAGATGTATTTTATCGGATCCATCTTAGATATCAGCAGAGTGGTATGAGTCAACATAAACTGCCTTAGCCGGAGAGCAGCCCATACCAAAATGCAACAAGTTTTCTCGAGCAGTGAATATCTGGTTTCACAGTCGGTAAACTTTTTTCTAAGGTAATAAATGGCACGCTCTTTTCGGCCAGACTCGTCATGCTGCCCCAGTACGCACCCCATTGAGTTATCCAAGACGGTCAGATACATGATTAGCGGTCTTCCTTCGATGGGTGGCATCAAGATGGGAGGCTCTAGAAAATACTCCTTGATTTTATCGAAAGCAAATTGACAATCATCATTCTGTTTAACTACCTGATCTTTCTTCAACAGCTTGAAGATTGGTTCATAGGTAGATGTTAGGTGAGAAATGAACCTAGCAATGTAGTTTAGGCGTCCCAAGAAACCTCTGACCTCCTTCTCAGTGCGAGGAGCAGGCATTTCTTGTATAACTTTGACTTTGGCAGGGTCAACCTCGATGCCTTTGTTGCTGACAATGAAACCCAAGAGTTTACCGGACCGGACTCCGAAGGTACACTTGTTTGATTTCAATCTGAGCTTGTACTCCTTCAACTTGACAAACAACTTTTTCAAGTGATCAAGGTGTTCTTCTTCAGTTTGCGAACGGGATATCATGTCATCTACGCAGACCTCTATCTCATGATGTATCATATCAAAAAATAAAGCTACCATGGCGCGTTGATAGGTTGCCCCGATATTCTTTAGTCCGAATGACATCACTTTGTAGCAGAACGTACCCCACTGTGTAACAAAATTAGTTTTCTCCATGTCCTCAGGTGCCATTTTGATCTGGTTATAGCCTGAGAATCCGTCCATGAAAGAAAATACTTTGTGTTGAGCTGTATTGTCAACCAGGATGTCGATGTGCGGAAGTGGAAAGTCATCCTTAGGGCTGGCCCTGTTTAAATCTCTATAATCCACACACATTCTCACTTTGCCGTCATTGTTAGGCACAAGCACAATGTTAGCAACCCATTGTGGATAGGAAGTAACAGCCAAAAATCCAACATTGAACTGCTTCATAACTTCTGCTTTGATCTTCTCTGACATGTCAGGTCTCATGCGGCAGACCTTTTGTTTCACTGGCGGACAATCTTCTCTTGTGGGTAGACGGTGTACCACAATGTCTGTATCAAGTCTCGGCATGTCTTCGTATGACCAGGCAAAGATCTCAACATATTCATGCAATAGCTGAATTAAGCACTCCTTGACACTCGGCTCTAGGTTGGCACCCACTCTGATTTCTTTCTTGTCTTCATCAGTGCCCAAGTTGATTGTATCCAACAGGTCCTCATGAGGCAGAATAGCTCTTTCTTCCTATTGTAGAAGTCTGGCCAATTCCCCTGGAAACTCACAATCTTCCTCACCTTCGTATTTGGCTTGGTTGATCAGATCTTTAGAGTCACTAAAGACTATAGCAGTATTGTTACCCATGGGTTCCGGAGTGGAAGGGTACCTACATTTGTGAGTGTGGGTGTGTGTAAGGGATATAGCCATCTTTAAAACAAAAAAATGTAAAAGAAAGACAATGAGCGCAAATAGGTTTAAATATGAAAAGCGTCCATGATTCATTAAAATGACATATGAAAATGAAATAAGAACCCTTACAAATGGACCTATGTGCCTAGGGTAAGACACAAGGTTGAAAAAGTACGAATTGTTTGTGAATTATTACAGACCCAGAAGAAATAGAAAAGATAAATTATTGCGGTATGAAAGTAATCGGAACAAAGTCTTTTGCTTCCCAGTTGCACAATCCTCCGCCAACAGTAGGAAAAATCCAGTCTTCCAAGCTGCCATCTTCATCACTGTCCTCTAGTGCATTAACCCCTCAGTGGCTGATCTTCACAGGTGGCCCTCCGGCACGGGAGCGGCGCATAACCTTCTGACCAGTCGAAGTAAACCTTAGGCCGAACTTATCCGATTTAAAAGGGAAGTCGGGAAGCTTCCCCTAGATAGTGGATCCGCCTTCTTCCACTACTGCCCTTGCATCTTTTAGAGAAGACATCCGAGGTACATGTCTTGTGATCACAGGAGTTGAGGATACCGCCTTGGTCGCTGCTATTTCCTGAGAAACTTCTTCAAAATGTTGGAAAGGGGTCTCAATGAATTCGCCATCCAATTCTACATATCAAAAAGAATTTAGATGACTAATCATGTATTCCTCTTCACCATGGACAATTATAATTTTCCCTTGGACGGGGTACTTGAGCATTTGATGCAAGGTGGAGGTGACAGCTCCGGCATTGTGAATCCATGGGCGTCCCAACAAGCAAGAGTAGGAAGGACGGATGTCCATCACGTAGAATATTGAATTGAACGTCTGGGTACCCACCTTGATCGGGATGTCCACCTCTCCATGGACCATCCTTTTAGAGCCATCAAATGCTCTCACAATGATATTACTGGGTTTCAGGGTTAGGCCTTTACAGTCCAATATATCCAAGGCTTTCTTTGGCAAGATATTTAGAGATGATCCAGTATTAACCAAAACATGAGCTAGGGTAGTTCCCCTACACTCCACTGAGACATGTAGTGCATCGTTATGTTTTCTACCTTTGGAGGTCAAGTCGGCATCGTAGAAACCCAGGCCATTGTCAGCTGTAAGACTGGCCACACACTCCTGGAATTGATCTGCAGAGGTCTCTTGTAGCACGTGCGTTGTCTTCAGAAACTTGACCAAAGCTATAGCATGTGCCTCAGAGCACATCAGCAGGGCTAACGTAGAGATTTTGGAGGGGGTCGGCCCCAGTTGTTCAACAACATCATAATCACTTTTCTTAATGATCCTCAGGATTTCTTCCAACTCCTTCTTGGATGTCTCAGGAATGACTAGTGATTGAGCCTTCGTCAAGACAGTCTCCTCTTGAACATTCTTTCCTTTTTTCTCAGCAGCGGAAAAAGGGATGGGAATTGTATTGTCATTGTTGGCGGATACACTTTCAGGTGTAATCACTGGTACGACTGTAATCTTCAGAATGGTCACGGGTCCAGAGACTGCCTTTGGAGGCGCAATCTCTGGAGAGAAAATTCTCCCACTACGAGTAGTTTTGCTTGTGCTAGCAATGTTACTGACGTCGAAATTTTCTTCTTCATAACTTTCTTCATCGACAGTCTGCTCAATCTGTTTGACACCATGGTAGTAGATTTCTCCACCATAGTTCCATGGTACCATTTTATCTGATTTGTATGGGGCAGGCCCGGGCATTGTTATCTTCAACGGAGTAGTCATAGGAGCGGATGTAATCCTAACGGGTTTTTTAGGAACCCTGGAAGGATTGGCGTATATGGTTATTATTGAAACTTCTGGAACTGGAATTGCTGAGATAAGAGCTTTCTCAAACAAAATTTCCTTGTTATCAATCAATTGTTGGATTCTTTTCTTCAATAGCGGACAGTCAAATGAGGAGGATAGGCAAGTATGGCAATCTTGGTCACAACCTGGGAACACCCCAACTTTCAACAAATTCAACTTGATGGTTAGGAGAGGAGTTAACAGTTCATCCACAGTAGAAACAAACAGATCTTCTTCCACAACACTGACATTGTGCCCATGCCTAGGCATTGGAGCAGAGATAACATTCGGTTTTTCGGGAGCTTCAAATTTAACTTCCTTTGCGTCAATTAGATCTTGGATCTTGTTCTTCAGAGCCCAACATTTGTTGGTGTCGTGCCCTGGACTTTCTGAATGGTAAGCACACCTGGAATTCAGATGGTAGTGTGGAGATGAAGTATTGGGATTTTTAGGGGCCTCTTTCAACATGGCCAAATTCAACTTCAAGAGATGTGGTAGGAATTGAGTGGGAGTCATGTTAATATTGGTGAATTGCCTTACAGGCCTTTCCACCCCTTGTTGGTTATTTCTCGGTTGATCATTTCTTGGTTGATTGTTTCTTGGCTGGTCTGAAGCAGACTTTTGAATCATAACAGCCCCCACAGTTGGTCGTCGTTTGGTTCTTCCCTGATTCCTCTGAGCATAGACATCAGACACTTCCTTCTTACCAGTGAAGGGCTTTTTTGTAGCAGCAGAGGTAGACACATCTTTATGATTTTTCCCGCTTCTAATACCGGCTTCCACCCTCTCGCCAGTTAGAATCAACTCAGTGAAACCTGCAGAGGAGCTTCCTATCAGGTGATTAAAGAAAGGACTTGACAGAGTCCCCAAGAACATGCCCACTAGCTGTCTTTCAGATAAAGGTGGTTTCACCCTTCCGGCTAAATTCCTCCATTTTTGGGCATAGTCTTTGAAGCCCTCATTGGTATCCATAGCCATACTCTGTAGCTGAGTACGAGTTGGCGCCAAGTCGGCGTTGTATTGATACTGTTTATAGAATGCGGCCGCTAAGTCTTCCCAATTATACACATCAGACCCCTCCAACTGGTAAAACCAATCCAGCTGCGTCCCTGACAAACTGTCCTGGAAAAAGTGGACCCACAGGTCTTTGTCAGAAGAATATGGTTGAATTTTCCTGACATAAGATCGTAGGTGCATCTTGGGACAAGACAACCCATCGTATTTGGCAAATAGTGGCACCTTAAACTTGGGAGGGATTGCAATTCCAGAAACCAACCCTAACTCCTCAAAGTCCAGCCCCAGAACGCTCTGTATCTCCATAGCAGCTAGACGCTCTTCCAGATTTTTGTATTTGTCATCGGCCAGAGGATACTGTTGTTCGGAGTAATCCTCATCTTCCACATCTGCAGCTTCAAATTCAGATGGCACTGCAGTCTCTTTACCTTTCCTCTCTCTTTCCTCAGAGGTTGATGGAAATTCCAAAGTCCGTCTGGCCTGTCCTTCAAACCTTCTACCCATAAGAACCACCCCAGCTCGCTTCTTCTTCTTTTTCTCCTTTTCTTTCTCTAACAGAGTTTTGAGCTCCTCTTGCCCCTTAGCCAAGGTCAGGAGTAGCTGTTGAAATTGTGAATTCTGAGCTTGCAAATCTTTGACCGTTTGTTCAATATCCATCTTGCTGAAATAAACAACAGAGAGATGAGGAAACTTGGTGTGAAGACTTGTTTATGCATATGATGAATGATATGTATTCATGTAATGCTTTCAAGGATTCAAAAATTCAAATTTGTGTTAAACAAAAAGGAACAAACGTTATATTAATAAAATAGAATTTGTTTACATCAATGCCCCTAGGGCAAAATAGTACAAAATTCTAAGATAAGAAGACGTTACACATCCTCTTTGGTGTAATGTAGGTGTTGAGAGTCTGCTCTTCGTGAAGTAACCAAGTGAGTTCTAAAACCTTATTCTCGCTAGCGTAGAATTGGGTTTCAAAAGTATCGCGTTCTACCTTGAGCTGTATCCAACTCCTTTGCAGATCTTTGGCATGTCAGGATGTAGGAGGGTGTATGGAACCTCTCCTTCCATAACAGGCTCTATAACCACTGGGAGAATATAGGGGTAAGGCATCATAAGACTTTGGGCGCGGGTTCGTACCCACTTGAGGTAAGGCTCAAGGGGAATGGAATTCTTGTGTCCCAAGGTCTTACTGTCTACCTTGTTTGGCATCCTTCAAGCTCAGATGAACCTTTGTCGAAGTCCTTGATCATTGCTGTCGAATTCAAAAACCAAGTCTGGAATCAGCATGTTATGTGGGCCATCCCTTAGGGCATAACCAAACTGTCTCAGAGCCAAGCAAGGGTTGTAGGTGATGCTTCCCCTAATGCCAAGTAGAGGAACATTAGGGAATTCCCCACAAAGGTCGGCGATGATAACATTCTCTTTGGATCGAGAACACCAATGAACATCTGAATGTGTAAGAGTTATCAATCGTTGTGACCACCTCAAACCTTGCTCATTCTTCAAAACTGATTGAGGAAGATGAGAAATAAACCATCTTTCCAGTAGAGGACTGAAACACATGAGAACACCTCTTTTCCTCATTGTACGAGTGTGAAAAGAGTGGAGGATATCCCTAAGAATGTAGGCACCAGGTTGTGAGCCATGAAGATTTTGACAACATTCACATATATGAGTTGGTCAGGATTAGGGAACAAGACCATCCCATAGATGAGAAGAGCTACAATCTCCTCAAAAGCTTGTAAGTCCAAGGAATTCCAGCAGCTTTGGGCCTTCTTAAACAAGAACTTTGACAAGAAGCCTTTGACACCACTTCTAATTTCCCAATGTGTTGTGACATCAGATAATTGCAAGTGCAGGGCTTGAGCAATCTCTTATGGTTTTGGATCTCTTTCCGTGCCATTGAAGGGTAGTTGATTGAGAATAGGAATCCTCAAGAGTTGAGAAAATTCCTCCAAAGTGGGCACAAGCTGGTAGTCAGGAAATGTGAAGCAGTGATGCAAAGGATCAAAGATCTGGAAAAGAACTTTCATCATGTCTTCCTCTGTGTTGGAAGTGACTAAGTTGAGAAGTAGACCATGTCTCTCGGTGAATGGAGAGTTCTCAAGAATCCTTGAAGCTAGCTCCTTGAGTTGAGGAAGAATTTTTACAAGGTTGACTTGGATCGTTTTCCTGCGAAGTGATTCCATAACCTACAAAACAGGAACAAAGATGAATTTCCAAAAATCCTTGAAATGGTTAGTGGATGCATATGATGCTTCATGATGTCCATGATGTTATGCACAAGTATATATGTATAAGCAAATCACACAAGTTCCTTAGTTTAGGCTTTCATGGGGTTTCATAGGTAAGTACCCTCTTGAAGTTTAGTTGGCTCAACCTGTCCTAGTAATAGTAACCGGGTTCTAAGGAGCTCAATATCACTGGATTGTTTCCTTGTTCATTGTTTCAATTCAGCCTCTTTACTGGCGATCAAAATATTCCAAGGAACCAACCCTCAATGAGTGTAGTATCGAGTATCTACCAACTTCGGACTGCACCAAAGCCGATCATCTCACTACATCCTAAAAGGCCAAGTTGGTCAAGTAAAGGTTCTAAAAGTTCGTTAGTGCTTCATGACATCACTCAGCGGCCCCGTATTCTCTTTGATTGACTCAAAGGATACCGATACCCACAAATATTTCACACCAACATAGCTATTGCTTAGACCGTGTCGGTATACCCCACACAGTTCCACAACGTATTGCTATTTACCTATGAATGTTTCCCAAATCCGGGTAGAGAATTCAAACCCAAACAATAGAACCAAAGTGTAAAGCAAACAAGGCAAACATGGTAAGAAAATAAAGGTGATCTAAACCCTAAGGTAACCCCACTTTATCTCATCTCCCCAGCAGAGTTTCCAGTTCTGTGATACGGTGAGAGAAATGACTTGAGGTTTTGCATTTCGTCACAAATGTTTCAGTTTAGCAAGAGTCGCCACCGACTTTTATTTTATCCAAAAGGAAAGGTAAAAAAGCACAGGAAAGACCTTTGAGATGTTTTCTTGAGTTCGGGGGGTAGATTATGAAAAGGGAAGGTGCTAGCACCCTTTTCATCCATGGTTTTCCATGGGCTCTTAGTTACTTTATTTAGATCACTTGCATTGCGTTTCCAATTGTTTGAAATGGTGCTTTGTGTTTGGTGTGATTTTGAAAGTATTTTGGAAAGAGGCCATCGTTTAGGAAATCTTTGTAATGATTCTCGTTCGTAAGAATGTATACAAAGATGTTTGTCTTTTGAAAAATGTTTCAATGTTTTGAAAGTTGTTTGAAAATATGTGTGTGAATGTTTTGAAAATAGCAAGGATTGTTTGCAAATTGATCAAGTAACTAGGAGCATCTACCTACTCAAATGTCTTTCGTACACATTTTTATTCCTTTGACATTGTTGATTTACCATTGCATTGGTAAACAACCTTATCTTTGGATGTTAAACGGGACAGGCATGGGTCATCGTATGACCATGATAGCAATGGTGCCAAGTATCTTAGCAAGTTTTAGGGACCAAGATCATTTGTTTTTAGGCAACCAAGTCTAGCGTCATCGAGGGACTATGATCTTTTGTTTTGTTTTGCCAAGATACCTTGCATGCATACCATGGCCATTTTATTAGGCAACCAAGTGGGTGAAATCCTAAGGGTGCTTGTGTGTAATGTGTTGTCATTTTCATGCATTTTTGTCTTGGATTAGGTCTTGTATTTGTTTGATTTTTGTCTTATCATACAAACCCTAGTTTACTACACATGTATATAATGCGATAAATTACGTAAAGTAAATCTAAGCTATTACAACAATCATTATGGGAGGGGGGATACAAATTTTGAATGGGGAATATTGTACAAAAATAAACCCTAAAATATTATTACAACCAAATTGAATTATTGCACAATAAATAAATAAACATACAATTATTTAAATATAAAAATAAAATGTATGGATGCAAAATGTTTTTGTATTTATTTTATGTATGATAAAAATAAATTATTTAAGTCCTAAAAAATAAGAAAAAAATTATATTGTTATTTTTTGAAAGGGGAAACCCTAATTTTTTGGTTTAAAAGAAAATTATATTTTCTATTATTTATTTGCCCATTTTTTACAAGGAATAATAAATAAAATTATTTATAAGTATTAAAAATTAAAATATATATGGAAATAATATTTTATGTGTATGAACAATAAAAATAAAAATGTATAGTATTTATTTAAATATATTCACAATTTATTTAAGAAAATAAAGTATATTATTGCTAATAAACTATTTTTATGAAAAAAATAATAAAAAATAAATAAAATAAAATGCAAAAAATAAAGAAAATATTTTTCAAGATTTTTTCATGTTCAGAAAAAAATATTAAAACAATAAATATAAAAAATGCAAAGAAAATATAAAAAATATAACAAAATATGCAAGGGGGTGTGGATAGTGGATCAGGGGGTGTAACAAGTAGAAACAACAAGCCCAAGCGCGCCGGGCCCAAGCTAGCTTCGTCCCTGTCCTCCAGCCAAACAATTTTGCATATTCTGCCTTCAAATCATGTTCTTGCTCATGCTTGCAAAAAATCAAAAACTCATAACACAAAAAAGGTAGTTTATGATCTCACGATTCCAATGATATAAAATTCATGACCTAACTCTAAAAGACCAGGGAGAATTTCAGTGGCCCTAATTCCTGACCTAAAATTTTCAGCATGTTCAACAATCAAATACTCTTAGCTCAGTTAATATAAATCGAAAGTATGCATATGTACAGCTTCAGCAAGTTAAGGACTACATTTTTGCTTCATAAATCGTGACCGAAGGATGCCTAAATAAGGAGATAGAACTTTGAAAAATACCTTGTTCAGCTGAGTTTAGATATGGTAATGTGGAGACTTTGAGTGAGGCCTGAAGATCGTGTGAGCTTCCTTGAAGTTCCCTCAAGCTTCTCCAATGCTCAGCTTGCCTTGAGGATGCTTGAAACTCCCTGCACGAGTCAACCTGCAACCTTGCAAAATGAAAATGGTGAACTGTGAAACTGAGCTCACAGTTGCAAGATGAATGCTTGGATAGCTTAGATGTGATGTAAGGAAGGTGTTTCAAGGGTTGAAATGCAAAACGCACGAGCAAGTTTTGAAATGGCAAGTGTTTTGCAGAAGCTACCCTATTTCGGGCAGAAATGTGGTTTTTGTGTTTGGGAAGGTTTCAGGTCTTTTGCTTTCGTGTTTAGGCTTGTGACAAGTTTCTGAAGGTGTTTTAAATGAAGCCAAGCCTTCTCTTTATCAGATGCACCAGTTATCTTGACTTTTGCCAACTTGCTTGCTTTTGAAGAAAGTTGGAAGTGATAATGCCAAAGGCCTGTACAGGCTAGCTTGTGGACTGCAGAGGGTTGGTATACTTTTCTTGAAGTTTGCGGATCTTGCTTGCAACAAAAGATAAGGTCCATGGCTCAAGAAATGTAAAGTTGCAAAAAGGCTTGCTTTATCAAAATGGTATTATGAACTTTATGCCATTTTTGGATTAATTCATTGTGCAATGCTTCAAAATCAAAATAAAGCCATTATCCATTGAGTTTGCATTTAATTATGGAGTGTAGAAGGGATTAGGACCTGTAATACAAGGTACAAGCATGCTAGGAACTGATTTGTAACTTGTAACATTGTAACCATGACTTGAACAAAAGTGACAAATTGCCATTTTCTCTTCTTCGATTCTCCCTAACCATAAATGATCTTGGAGATTTCTTTGACATTTTGGAGAGCTTGTAACATGATCTACAATCCATATTTGAAATGCAACTTGAGATACCTCTTGGAACTAGGTGAAAAGTTTCCATGAAGTTAGGTCAAAAACCTGCTAAACTAGGGCAAAATTTCACTAAGTTAAAAAGTTTATGGACCCCTATTCACAAAATCATAACTTGAGATACAAGCATATTTTGGGAAAACTTTGTGAAGAAAAGTTGTAGATTTCATGTAGGACTACAACTTTCATGTTGGAAGTTTTCTTTGAATCCAATTGCATCATGGTGAAAAAGTTGGGAAAAATTGGGAAAAAATAAGAAATTTTCAACACTTAGAAAAATTCTAAGTTATGAAAAATTTCAAATTAAAACCCTAATTTGCAATTTTAGGTCTCTTGGTCAACAAGTATCACATTTTGACATGTTTTGATGAATTATGACCTTTGGCACTTGATTTTGACCAAAAAGTCAAAGTTTGACTTTTCAGTGTACAGTCGACTTTTGATCAGTTGACTACAAAATTCATCTGTCAATCCTATGCATTTGAGATCTTTTGAACTATGTGATTAGGTCAAGATGATGTTATTGAGTCCTTGAAATCATGCTTGAACCCAATTGTTCATTGGCTAGGTAAAAAATCAGAAATTGCCCTTTCTCAATTAAAACCCTAATTTTGACCATTTTGCCCTTTTGATGATCTGATCAAATTTCTTGAGGAGTTGTGGTCCAAACTTGATCAAATGGTACATAGGAGCCTAAAATGTTTTTGTGGATAAAAAATTATGAAGTTTGACTGTAAATTGGCCACAGTTGACTTTTTCCCCAATACAGTTGATTTTTAGGTCAACTGTCCAATTGACTGGGCAAAAATGTGATTCAAGGCTTGAAACTTGGTAAGAGAAATCTTAGGGGTCCAAGATGGTGTATGAAAGTCACATGAAGCATTTATGATCCAAAAATCCTTGTGCAAACTCAAATCCTAATTTCAGGTTATCAGTGCAAGGAGATGTCTTGAGCTGAGCAAACCCTAATCTGGTTTTGAATCTAAGAAGTCTTGTGAGGAAAATATTGATAAAATGAGAGGGAAAATTTTGGGGTACAACACCATCTAAGAGTCCAATGCATCCTACATGCATTCTGGAAAAGGAAGAGGTAAGTAAAAAGGTAGAACAGAAGATCTGCAGAGGTATGATTGGTTCTCTCTTATATCTTACAGCTTCGAGACCTGACATTCTATACAATGTATGTTTATGTTCCAGATTCAAATCATATCCTAGAGAATCTCACTTAACAACTGTTAAGAGAATTTTCAAGTATCTAAAAGGTACTACTAATCCTGGTTTGTTTTATAGAAAAAAACAGTGAATATAATTTAGTAGGGTACTATGATACTTACTTCGCTGGGAGAAAATCTGATCTCATGGACCAGTAAGAGGCAATCCAAAATTGCATTGTCAACAAATGAAGCTGAATACATAGCAGCTGCTGGATGCAGCACACAGATGCTCTGGATAAATAGTCAGCTTGAAGACTTCAATATATTTGAGAGTAATATTCCTATATTCTGTGATAACACTTCTACAATTTGTTTATCTAAGAATCCTATTTTGCATTCTATGGATAAGTATATAGAAATAAAACATCACTTTATTAGGGACTATATTCAGAAAGGAATCCTTTCCTTAAAATTTATTGACACAGACCATCAAATGGCTGATGTCTTTACTAAACCACTTTCTGAAGATAGGTTTAATTTCATTCTGAAACATCTCAGCATGAAATTATGTCCAGAATAAGAGTTTTATTTATATATTCATTAACCCTAAAAATTTTATGTTTTCTTTGTGAACATCTGATCAACAATTCTTCAGAAGTTAGAAGGATAATTGCATCAGAATCTATCTAAGAAGATCTAAACGATTCATTTCAAAGATAGAAGCGTGCAGTTCACATTATCAACATCTGTCTTCCTCTCACAAGCGTCCTTCTAAGGCTGAACATGCGTTCAAACTCTGAAGGGTCAAAAACTTTGATTGGGTGCATTGAGATGCATGTCATTGGTAACTATTTCATATATCCACGCCATCCCCTATTTTTAGGATTCATAAATGTTGTGTAATCATTAATTTTTTTTCTTTTTCTTGTTTAAGTTTTCAAATTGATTATAAATACACATTCACTCTCACTCTCACTTCTTCTCGCTTCTATTTCCTCTCTAGTTTTCGTTTGCAAAAACCTTTTTTTTCCAGAAATATCAAACAATCAGTGTGAACAATGGCTTCATCTTCAAGCGCTAAAAATCTTCAATGTGCTCTTGGTTCATCTTCATCAATTGTAGAACAATACAAAGAACCTTCAAGAACCTTACTTACTCCAATTGATTCTCTTGAGGTTCTCTACAAGCTTATCATTGATTTTGAAAGCATGAAGGAGAATGGGTTTGATCTTACTGCAGATGTAGCAATTCAAGGTTGGAACAGGTATTTTGATCGTCTTCTATGTCCATTTTCCCCAAATTTGGTAAAGGAATTATGGATTCATGCAACCTCCTCTAATCACAAAGTAACGTCTTATGTAATGGGGAAGAAAATTGCAATCACTGAAGATCTGATTTCAAAGCTGATTGGTTATAACGGCGGAGGAATCCGTTGCAGCGACATGGCTGAGAAATGTTCTAACATAACATCCATATCAAGAGTAATCTTCACTTTTGGGCAGCCATCCAATAAGATAAAAGATCTGAAGGACTACTTCAGAATCTGGGCAAAGATCATTCTGGGCTGTATCAACCACAGGAAGCCAACAAGCTCTCCTGACTACATAAATATTGACCAATAGTTTTGCTATTCTTCATTACGAAGAAGACCAAAATAAACCTTCCCCACTTTCTTTTCAATCACCTGAGAACAAGCATGAAGGAAACAAGAGAATATGAAAGAACCAAGAGGGATTGGATACCTTTACGCAGGCTAATTTCAGATATTCTGGTTGAGAATAAGTTAATAGAACATCTGACTGAAGCTCAGCAAAGAAGCACGCTGGAGGCATGTTCTGGAAAACCTCTCAATGCCAAGAACCTGAAAAATATGAAGATCATTGACAGCATTAAGAAGGATCCAACCATTGCTACAAAAGAAGTCATCACATCAAGGAGAATCCCTCTGAAAGATTTTCCTCTATTTTCTGAAATTGATGCTTCACTAGAAATAGTTGTCAGATATTTAGAAGCATTCAAGAAGGATGGAACTGCTCCATAGTTAAACATTTGTGATATGAATCAACAAGCTCCAGATGTTGTCCTAAAGAAGTCTAGAAAAAGAAAAGCCGCAGGAGAAGGATCTTCTCAGAAGACGCAAAAAGCTGCTAAGAAGAAAGGTAACTCTTCTTTTATTTCTGTTGTAGAATCAGTGGTTTTTCCAACATCTGAAACACCCTCCTCTCCAAAACCAATAAAAGATCCCTCACCACAAACATTTGAAGATTTTGATATAGAATTTTACCCCTCAGTAACTCTAGAAAACATACTAAACGAACCTCACTCTCCCAATCCACATCTTGAACAAAATCAGACAGAACTTGCTAGAGTTCTTTCTGATATTGATCAATTTGATCCAGATTTTAAAGCTCCTCACCCTGAAAATCCAAACGCTACCGCTTCCCAACTAGAAAATCCATACACAGACTCTGATACCACCACACCAATTCATGGAATAATAGAACCTCTCATGGTTCGACAACCTCTCTCCATCCAAGACATTCCATAAATTCCATCAGCTTACCATTCCACTCCACCAAACGCACCTCCATCACCAATTATCATTTCTAATTCTCCTACTCCCTCTCCCATTAATCCTCCAGAAGATCACCTAAGAACAGTAATAGGCTTAGAAGTGCTGGATCATGTTGCCTCAAACTCTCACAAAATTGCCATTCCCAAACCAAAACCAACTATCACCAAGGCAGATGTTGGTAGAAATTTAATGATTTTTGAAACAAAGATAATTGAATGGGTTAACTCTTTGAAGAAAGCAAGCTCACAAACTTCAAATCCCGCTGCTTCTAATTTTCACTGGAACCGGTTCAGAAGATGGTTCAACTCCGAATCCCAAAAACTCAAGGAATTAAGCTACGAAATGGCCCAACATAACTTTTGTGATCAACTGAAAGTTTTCAAGGATCAAGTTCTGAGTCATTGGGAAAGGAAATTTATTCTTCTGCTGGACAATGGTCCTTGGAAAGAGAACCAACCTTCATAAGTTGATGAACCATGCTTTGATAATCTTACTCTGGATACTATTTAAGACAAAGGCAAAGAAATTGAAGAAGCCACTGAATCAGAAAATGCTACAGAGTGTTATGGGAAACTTGCATCTTCTGTGGATACACCAGCCTCAACTTTGGTTATGCAATCTCTGAAAGATTTAAAGAAAGAGAATGCAGTGATCAAATAATGATTGGAAAAGTAAGAATACACGAGCAAAGAAATCAAGGAAATGCTGGGAAAACAAGAGGAATCGATCACTCAGATTAAGAGCTTGTTGGAAGCGTTGTTCACACGACTTCCCCCTCAGTCTTAGTTTTTCTTATAACTTATTTTCTGCATTCATTTATCTTGTTTTATTTGGCTTTGAAAGTGTTATTGCAATCAAGTTTAATATAACTCACCATTTTTTTACTCTGAATATTAATGTTTATATTGCTTTTTGATTCCTGACAAAAAGGGGGAGAATGCAAGATATTTCTAATAACAGTATATCGAGACAAAGTCTTAAACATATTGAATATCATAACTTCTTGTTTTTTTTCTGAAAGCAAAACAAGAACAAAACTCTGATGAAGACAGAAAGAGATGCATTAAAAGCTCTGATCAGAATGAACTTCAGGGAAGTAATTCATCACTATCTGAGTACTCAACTCATGGGGAGACTCTCTAATGGTTTTATGTTCTGTCTATTTTAATTTAAATATCCTAGTTTTTGTCATCATCAAAAAGGGGGAGATTAATAGAACATAGTTTGATTCTAACACCCTCGTAAGAGTATTGATGGTAACAAACACAAAGAACAATTATGCTCTCTAAAATTATATTCTGTTTTGTAGAGAAGTTCTGATTGAAGTAGATCAGAAGATAAACTACAAGGCTATTCCTGATATGAACATACACTATTCTCAGAAAGTTCTGATGAATGAAGATTAGAAGTTGCACTAAGAGAAAGCTATTTTAACTCTAATTACATAACTCTATGAAAGTAAGTTTAACGCAGCAAACATGATCTTATGATTCTGACCTTCCAAAGTTCTGAAGCAAGCAGCATATGGATACCTCAATGTTCTGAAGAATTAAAATTCATCAAAGCTATATCAAATGCAACGGCTACAAACAGACAAAGATCTTTTATTTGAGGAAAGCACATTAAATGTCATTTATCAAGTTTCCAAATGCTCAACTATGTTGTGCCTATTTAAACAAGAGATGAGGATAAACTGTTTACAATTTACACAAATATTAACAAAACACTTCAACACTGCTATCCTTTCTACTCCTAATTCACACTATTCTTTCACCTGTGTAATACATCACAAGACTGTGATACTGTTTTGGAAGAAAACATACTGTACACTATTTTATTCATATTTTATTTAGTGAATTTCCTTGAGAAAAACCGGGTTGTGGTTATACTCAAGAAGACTTTGGCAGTAGTCAAAGTAGATTCGTAATCAAGATTAATTAGTGAATTAAGACCTCGTTGGACAGAGCAAAATCACCTTGGATGATGGACTGGAGTAGTGCGAGTTCAAACGAACTAGGATAAAAATAATCGTGTTATTTCCATTGATTTTTAAGATTTCAATTCAACCCCCTTTCTTGTGTTTTTCAATTCTTCAATTGGTATCAGAGCATGGTCATGGGTTCGAACCCCCCCGGATGACACTGGGAGGGGGGGGGGCGATTGTTGGATTAAAATATCCAGCATCAACCTTAGGGATTCGAAAGGGCTTAACATCCCACCCACGGGCGCTTAGTAAACTAGGTGCAGCCCCTGAAAATGCTCGTACTATATGGAAATAAAGTTGCACCTTGGCTACAAGCAGTTGCTTTTAGCTCAGTGGTAAGCGCTTGATCCTACAAAATTCATTAGCTGGAGTATCGACAACCATCTTTCCATTCATAGAAGTTAAAATAAGACCTGAATGTTTCACACAGTCAGCAATAATAAAATAATGGGTATCACCAATATCAATATTAGTAATTAAAGGAGTACTATTAATGAAACATATACCTTTGATCAAATGATCTCGATCAGATGTCTAAGTTCCGGCTAAAGCAAAGACTTTCCCACCGGTTTGAGCTTTCTTAGGTTTCTGAAACTGAGTACTAATATGTCCTTCTTTGCTGCAGTTGAAACATATTGCCGCTTTGTGTCTACAATCAACTATCTCATGTCCAACTCTACCACAACGGAAACACCTTTTTACCTCTCTTGTACATGCATTACTTTGATGACATGGCTTCCCACATCAGTAACACATAACGTTAGTAGGAGCACCTCCCCCACTAGTTCTACCACCATCAGCAACCCTCTATTTCCCCCTGTCACTTAGAGCATTATAAGGCTTCCCACGATTTTGTGGTTGTCTGCATCTCCTTTCATTTATAACTTTATAGTGAGCCTTACTATCCTCTTCATAAATCCTGCAGCTATTCACCAAATTCAGAAATTTATGGATCCGCTGATACCCAATTGCCTTCCTTATTTCTGAGCGCAACCCATTTTCAAACTTAATGCACTTTGAAAATTCAGCAGTCGTCTCACTATAATGAGGGTAGAACTGTGCCAGCTCCACTATCTTAGCAACATATTCAGTTATTGACAAATCTCCCTGTTTCAACTCTAGAAATTTAACTTCCTTCTTTCTGCGGAAATCTTTCAGAAAGTACTTTCTCATGAATTTTCCATGGAAAATGGCCGATGGTATCTCTTCACCTTCACCATCCAACCTCTGACGATTACTAACCCACCAGTCATCATCTTCTTCTTCCAGCATGTGAGTACCAAATCTCACCTTCTGTGCCTCAGAACAGTCCATAACATGAAATATTCTCTCGATCTCCTTGAGCAAAGTCTGTTCTGTATCAGGATCATGCTTACCCTTGAACGTAGGTGGATGATTCCGCTGGAATGTCCCTAAAACACGAGATCCATCATTCCTACCAGCATTAGGATGATTTTGCACAACCTGAACCAAAGCCTGCAAAGCAGCAGGAAAAACAATATCGTTTCTTCCAGTCATTACTCTATTTCACACCATAACATCAAATAATGGTTAGACGAAACACATCGACAATACTCAACTGTCACACTATAATACTGACTCAACAACCTGGTCGGATGGACAGACCTGTTCTGATACCAATTGTAACACCCCACTTCCGAATAATAATAATTATAATAAAATATACATAATATATCAGAGTCCACAAATGGGATTGTCACATATTTCAAAAATTCATAAATTTTCAAATCACTTTATTACTTCATTTATTCATAGTAATCAACCAAGCAGCGAAACAATTCAAAATTAAATCCACTTCCATGGCGCAGAGGCCTCAATAATAATAAAGACTCCAAAAAATGCATGGTTCAACATTATCGTTAATTAAGATACATAATAATAAAAAACATTTCAAAAACATGGAAAAACTCCCAAATCCTATGTTACGCATCAAAGTTAATCCTAAGACTCGATCAAGAAACACTCACTCCAACCACTACTCTGGTACCTGGTTATCTATACTCCCCGAGGAGCACATACATAACAACAGAAAAGGGGTGAGAATTACATTCATTAAATATATGGTGAATGTCACATGATAAAGAGTAGTAATTCACACAATTCACATTTCGCACAATACTTCACAACACATTCTTTACTCATATAGCACAACATCAAATAAAGATAGTGCAATGCAATGCAATCAACCACAATTAAATGCACGTGGTACCAACATGGCATGAGCCATCAACATAATGCCAAATAAGGAACTAATAGGGTATAAACCCTCAACGTAATGCCATTACAGGCCAACAATAGGGCATAAGCCCTCACTAATGAATGCATGCAACACCACAACTATGCAATCACAAGGCATAAGCCTTCCACATTTGCCAATAAGGCCACAAATATTATTATCATCACGCAACATATCAATCCACACAAGGTTACATATTTTAATCCAATATTCATTATTACTAGACTTCCTATATCTACTTAAGTCATACTATTCAATACGGATGAATATAAACTACACTGCATGCAAAAACAAGAAAGAAATCGCAAAAACAAAATTTTTTGCACATCAGCTTGCCTATACTGTACCATATGCATTTGTCTCTCTTCCCACCCATCTCATACGCGTATCATACGCATTCTGCCAAAACAACATATCCCATACGTGTATCATACGCGTTCTGATCGTGCGCCCACACCTCATACGCATACCATACACGTAAGACCAGAGGCGTTATTCTCCCAACTTTTTCCAAAAACCTCCCATACATGTACGACCATCCCATACGCATTTTGCCTCCCCTTCATACGTGTGTCATCCACGTACCGGTAGAAGGTCATACTGGCACTGGGTACAAGGCGTGTCCTATACGCGGATGGCCCTTGGGAACACCGCCTATACGCGTACCATACATATATGGCTAGTCTGCTACATCTAAAATTCTTCTATTGCACCAGAATGATTTCCACTCGTCTTGAGCACATCCAACCTCCTAATTTTGGTCAAAAAAATGTTTTTACACATGATAATTCATAGGATTAATCTAGTTTCGTTATTCTACAATTCTACATAAAAATTCTACCTCTAATTCCCCAATTTTCGTCATATTCCTAGATCTACAATTTTCCAGATTTGGGATTTCATGGAACAACGTCACAACAGAAAAATCATCCACAACAATACATTCATGGCATCATTGTAATCATGAATTCCATAGAAAATCACATAGAAGTAACAGAAAATCCAAACAAAGAAGAACATTCTTCAATCTTGCACATAACCTAAAGAGTGAAACGAACCCTCACCACTCTCTCATGTTAGAGTCACCATTTTTCCCTCTTGCCTTAGCTTAGAGCTTTGAACCTTAAACAATAGTAAAATCTCTCTTGCCCTATATTTTCTCTTCTCTTCTCTTTTCTTTGTTTCTACGTGACAATAGCTTTTCTCCCAAATGTTCCTACTATTACTCTAATAATTATTTGTTTATACCTAAGAAATAATATAATAATAATAATAATAATAATAATAATAATAATAATAATAATGACTATATTATTACTAATAATAATATTATTAGTGGTACTATATCATATATCTAATAATATTTTTATTGATAATTGTAGTATATTCCATCATTTACCAATATTATTATAATTATACCACATACTAGGTTTTATTCTAGTTTTCTAATTAAAACAAAGTTCTCACATAATCTATGCCATGCCTACCTACTCTTAATTATAACAAAATAAATCAAGGTCAACAAATAACGACTAAATATTCAAATGAGGCGTTACAATCAGCGTCATTCTTCAAGATGAAAAGCAGATTAATGTGAAGAATGAGGATTGAAATGAATAAAATTTACCTTAAATTCCACTTCATTAAGCTCCCTTTGATATGATTAACCACAAGAATGAAGATTTGGAATGAAAAAATGGATTGAGAAAGGAAGAATTTTTGAGAGGGTTTATGAAAAGATGAAGAAATGACTTTGATCATCCTTGTCCATGATGGTTACTGTTTTAATTAATATGTATTTTTCATAATACCAGAAGTATATTTCTGGTAATATATAAAATGACAAAGTGAAAAACAATTCAATCATCTCTCCATATAAACCTGAAATACAATATCGATTGCAATCAAAATTATAATTCTGGTTCTGTTTTTATCTTTTGACTAAGGTGGAACCACACAAAAAAATTTACTTTCGCAAATTTGTCTTTTAAATTTTAAAATCTATAACATATTTTTGAACTTCCATGAATCTTAGACATTTGTAGATCGATGTCCAATTGTGTTTATCCTTAGCAGTGAAACATGAAAATATAGATTTAAAAAAAAATCTCAAAATGCAAATATTATCATTATTATATAATAGAAATTATTACAAACTTAGTGTTGTGTCTACTACTCATCAACACTGACACAAAACAAAAAATATAAATAAATACATAAAAAGTAAAAATAGTAAAATAAAGTTAATTGAGAGAAAAATAGAATGCAAAGTATGAAATCCAAATAACAACTGATTTTGATCATCGCTGGGATGGAAGAGGTCTTGGTAGGCACTCTTCCGGTACTCAAACTTAACCACCATGACCCTTTCTCTAGGGGACAACAACTACCTTTGAGACTAAAGAAGATTTACATATTTTCCATAATCTCATATCTTTCATATGCATCGGGTTTAGGTTGTTGTTAGTGATACTAATGCATAACTGTTCTAAAGGAGAAGTCCATGGTGGGAGGGTTTGTCGGGAATATGGTGGACATATATTATGCTCAAGCCATGAAACCTAAGGCATAAATGGGATGGGTTTGATGGAGAGGTTGTTGGTATTGCTCTATAGGCTTGTCTTGTAGAGGTTGCTCTGTTTATGGTTTGAGGAGTTCTCTCACCAGCTTAACAAGTATGCTTTGATTATTGGCATAATTTGTTTTACCTTAACATCATTTATCACGGTAGTGACATGGTGATCGTTGCACAAGGAATAAATAATGCTCAGGTGCACAAGCTATACTATTTGATATGAAACATTCCACTTTTATTGGATCTCCATTAGCAATAGTTGTTGCACCCCAAAATTTGCCCTCCTAATTTCTTCTATCTGGATTAGACTATCGCATTCATATATATATATATATATATATATATATATATATATATATATATATATATATATATATATATATATATATATATATATATATATATATATATATATATATATATATATATATATATATATATATATATATATATATATATATATATATATATTCCATTAGGCCATTAACATACATTTGTATTCAATAAAGCGCTTGAGGTTCGAAGTTCAGTGGTTGCGCGATATTAGGGCTTCACAGCGATTAAGGTGTTCATATTCAATAAGGCATGATTCTCCTGATTATCCTTCAAGCAGTGAAATGTGGAATTAGGGTTACAACCTATGCTTATTGAGGGTTCCATTTTCTTCAAGTTAAGGGAGTTATTACTCATCCAGATACATTTAAGACAAGAGTTAGAGTGTTTCTCCACCAAGTTTGTGCTTGTCAGCATTTCATCAACCGAGGTTCATTAGGTTTTCCAAGTCATAGCTATCTTGGCCATATTTCTTTATGTATTCCCATGTTCATTCCCAAGTTGTTCTTTGAGGTCATCTAAGAGCTACTAAATCAGGCATTTATTATCTTCTTGTGTTCAACATCATCCATTGATTAGAGTTTATTTCTCTAAATCATGTACCATTCAAGAGAGGTTTCTCTGTCAAGTTATGATTATCAGGCAAGGCTATAATCAAGGGATATTGTCCATGAATAATCAGGGTTTCAATTGATATATCTTTGAAAAATCAGAAGGAAATCATTGCTTGAATCTCTAGTCATGTGGGCAACAACTCTATTCTAGAAAAGAAGATTCAGTTGGACCTTCTTCACGAATTAGGGTTCATATGCCTTATAATGCGGGGCTCTTCACCTGGTCGATTGACTCACTCGCGATATAATCTATTTTCTTCGAATTTCATTTTAATTCTTTGAAGATCATAAATCCAAAAGCTTTGTGTGGAAGTTTAGGACTTATATCCTATTATACTTGGGTTTATCAACATCTTCAACGGAGGTTCATGGGATGATAAGGCGTGATATAAGGATGGCATTGTGAATTCGTTATGATCAAGGGAATTATCATTCTCAATTGTTTGACCGCTTGTATTGTAAGTTAGCTTGGAGGTGGGAAGTAAAATTAAAAGTGTTCTTCAAGACATGGTACTTTGTGAGATCACTAGGCTTATGGATTGAATTTCAAAATATTAAATCAGGGTTCAAAGAAAATTTTGTGGGTTCATTATGCTTGTTGCTCGCAAGACAAGCGGTTACTAATTGATTGGTTTTGTTAATTAAAGATTGGTTTGGAATTGTTCATCCAAGTTTCATTTGTGTTCCAAGTTAAGATTTGAAGGAAATTCATATGGAATACAAGTTGCAGAGTGAAAAAACCACCATGGTTCATTCAAGTTCACCTCTGATTCAAAGTTTATTGCAATTTGAAAGCCCATACCAAGGGATTGTCTCATTACATTCACCAAGGCATATTGAAAAATGGAAGCATGCCTTCACTGTATGTTGCTTTATGCAATTGAGATACATAAGGAGCATATATTTTTGAGATAAAGTTACAAACTAAAAATCCGAATAACATTCTTCATACACTTCCAACCATTCAAAGTTCCATATAAAAAGTGACAATTTCTATCCAATTCATGAATATATTACATCAAAAGCCATAATAAAATCTATCCTAAACCTATTTTTCCCGAATTAAATTCCCTCGAGTTGCTCCATGATATGCCTCTTCAAACATATTTCCATTTTAGGTTAGCCATGCCTTTCAAGTTATGCCAATTCAATTATAACCTTGGTATTGATTCACCATAAACCTACATAAATGCAAGAATAAGTCAGTTCGCATTCAAGCATTTCATTCATGGGAAACTCAAAATCAAATAGAAAGAAAGTAGTTTGAATACTTGATAATTTTTCATTTGATTCAAGATTTCCCAAAGTTACATTTTATTCAAAGAACATATTGCATTACCTTGGTTTGAAGTGAATTACAAGCTCAATCCACTACTCTGGGGACAACCACTGCAAATCATCCTGATCAACAATTAGTTGCTTCTAGGGGAACTGATCAAACGCAGACTCACACACAAAAACATATTGTAGTTGTTGAGCATCACCAACCTCAAAGCTCAACAAAGTATGATGGGGGATGGATTACACAAATTGCAGCATTGCTTGTGGGTGAGGATCCAAGGCAGTCTTATGCACTCATATGTGGTAACTGCTATATGCATAATGGTCTTGCTAGAAGAGAGGAGTTCCCATTTATCACTTACTTCTGGCCCAAAGATATGGAAAAAGTTTCTAACCAAGACAAAAACAAAAATAACTGATTCCCTTACCAACTTAACCATAATCAACAACAACTTCTTTGTGATCTCCATCATCACAGTCTTCGTGATCTCCATCATCATAATCTTCTTCTACATCATCTTTGCAGAATCTCAACATCAACCATATTTTGCATCATCTTCAATCTTCACTTCTGATTCAAGTCAGATCTTTAATTAATCATCACTACGCTTCGTTCGTGAATCTCTGAGTTTTCGATATCTCATCAATTTTTCTGCACAGATCAAAAAAAGAATGTATCAACACAACAACTTCTGCATTCTCAGTTTCAACGCAACTAATAGTTTTTTAGCATTAAACTCATGATAACCAAGCATTATCCAACAAAATTAACAACTAACTTTCCTAACTGCCTATAACTTCTAACAGAATTCCTTAATTATTTTCTTAACCCAACTAACTCTTAACAGTAGCCTAATAAAATTACTAACTAACTTACAATTTTAACAAACTTAATTCCAGCTACCTTTTAACCGCCTAACCAATTTCTAACTAACTTTAAACCAACCTGCCAGCTCACATAACAAAATTCTAATGCCCTTAACTAACTGGCTGATTTCTTGACAGCTTAACCAACTCCTAACTAATCTCTAACAACTTACTAACAACCTACTAACAGAATTCCATAACCTATAACAAACTTTATAATTGTTTTAACCAACTCTCATCCATATATATAACAAAAATTCAGAGTTACAGAGGGGGAGGGAGACACGATTCAGCATACACAAATTCATAGAGAAAAGATATTAGAATTCCTCACCAGAGATAGATTCATTCTTCACACTCTCTGAAGAATCACACCAGAAAAAGCTTAGAAAAGCTCGCCAAGAACTCTTCTCTTCTCTCCATTCCATCAATCTTCACCTTCATTATTCTTCACTCTCTAGAGAAATCACCATAGAAAGTCACAAAAACTCTCTCAAATTATCTCTTATCCCCTCATCTTCATCATTCTTCCATTCATAGAAGAATCATCACATAAAAATATCTGGAAAACAACTTTGTCTTCTTCATGCATCTTCATCCGCACCATTCCCTCCCTGAGACTTCAATCAACTGCAAGATATCTGCAACCATTCCATCACCTTTTACAAAACACTGATGCACCTTTCATCATCGTCTTCAACTTCTCAACACGTATCATCACCTTCATTCACGAGAAAACAAAAACTCACTTGAAACGAAAGATTGACTCATAGAGGTAGAAGAAGAACAAAGAATAAGAAGAAGAGAAAGATTTAGCAGAACTTACGCATCATCGGAAATGCACCATAATCTCCATCGTCGAAGCAGGTGGCATGATCCTTTTCCTTGATCTCTTAGCACCACAATATGGTTCAGGACTTGCTGGATATTTACCCTTTTCTTGTGGATTGAAATCACACTTCTTCATGGTTCAATCACCATTTGTGAGCGTCTTAGGGTTTTCTTCCATGAACTAGATTTGGATCACAATGAGAAATCATGGAAAACAAGGTTGAGATTTGAGTTAGGATACGTGTGTAGAAATCTCTGGTTGTGATGAAGATGATTTTGCATTGGTAATTCGGACCAGAGAAGAAGGTTAAATTTTAGTTTGCGTCATTTACGAACAAGAGAGAGAAGAAGATCGGGTCTCCATGTGAAGTGGAACTATCTTCTGTAAACCCAACTCAAAACATTGCGTTCAGTTTCATCTTTTCTTTCTCTAAATTTCTTTTAATTTTATTTCGTTATTATTTTTTGTTTTAGATAATTGAATTAATAAAAATTTGGTCAATAACAAACTGGATGAGGACTAAATTGAACATGATGGTATAATGGACCACCCTTGTCCTAGGCCCAAAGCGCAATTTTTGTTAGCTTTCTGATTTGTAAAAAAAAAAACTGTTTGTGGACCAAGTCTAATGGACTTAACACCAACTTGCTTATACATACCACTTCCTTCTTATGTAATGCACCCCCGAGTGTTTTCTATTATTTTTTTAAAATATTTTTGTGTGATATTTCTATATGATTTTTGCTTAGTTATTTACATGATAAGAGTTCAAAAAAATATTAGAATAGAATTTTAATCTTTTATTAACTTGGTTTGTTGTTATTTTAGACATTTTTTTGGTAGATTTTAATTCCAAATTTGTGTGAGATTTTAGAATAAAAAGATACTTGAGTTTGAGAAGATTTCAAAGCGAACGAAGAGTGCAAATCTTTATCAAGGAAGTTTTATGTAGAGTATTCTCTTTGCTTGCATGGTTTTGAAGAGGCAACGGACCTTCTTTGTTCGGTATCATCACAACTCTATTTTATTCTTCATTTCCGCACTTTACCGCTTTCTAGAAATCAGGAGAAGTAGGGCTTTACCGAAAACCATATGCATGCTAACACTAGGTAGATTTCCCTCAAAATTCCAACCTTAGGTCTAACAACGCAGGATAAAGTTAGGTTTAGAAATAGGCTAGCCTCCCTTTGACTTTTCTTTCTCCTTTTTCATATGCATTTAAAACTAAAGCAGAAACTTCTTTCTTACAAACTTCAAAACACTTTAAAACTACTGACGAGAATCGTGCCTTTGTTGAACATGGGAGATGATAAGTGGGTCTCTTCTCGATCTTATCGTTTTTCCATTCTAAGCCTTGGTACGGTTCAAGTCTCAAAGACTTATTTCACGAATAAGTAGAGAAATGGATAAAATCACTCTCTTGATATTAACTAGCTATTATCCACAAGCAAAAATATCAACAAACACAAAATTCTTTTTGCCTTCGGGCCTCTCTTTCTCCAAACTTTTTCAAATAGCATGTTAATTTACTTTTGTGCTGACGCGTAAATCTCCAAAGGTCAAGTTGCGGCAGAAGGCAAAATTAATATTATTCATTAAAAAATACAAACCAGCAAAAACATATAAGCCGAACTACGGCTGCTCTGATTCCTTAAAAGGGATACGTAGGCATCGGGGTAGGGCCCGAACGAGCATAACTTTTATTTTCCATACATTCTTTTCTCATTTATTTTGCGTGCATTCTCCCTTCAGTAGTATAGTAAACAATAAGCATAGATTAAACACACCCATAAATAGATAACGAGAGTGGATACTGTAGAGTACTACGGGCGTGTGGGGTGCTAATACCTTCCCCTCGCATAAAAGACTCCCTTACCCTTATATCTTGGTCGCAAGACTGTGACTTCTCCCTTCTCAAGTTTTCTCGATGTTTACCTTTCCCTTCCCGTGGCATAAAAGACATTCGATGGCGACTTCACTGTTTGATGATTTTCATCCGATTGTTTCAGCTGGCGACTTCACTGGGGAAATTGTCGACCAAATGCTGGTCCATCCCGGAGTCGATCCTAGCTCTTGTTTTCTTTTCTTTGGGTGTTTATTTTTATGCTTTAATTTTACTCATTTGTACATGTTTATCTGAGCATAAGTTTGCATTGCATTTTATTGCTTTCTATATTGATTATCTATTATGCTAGATCTGTTTCTTGTTGGGTGGGGATGTTACTATTGAGGTAAAAGGCCCAGTACCCAGGCCATAGTGCACTAGGACCCTAGGAATAGAGTGGGGGCATGACGGATATAGGATGTGGTCCGATTAGTGAAGTCATGTCATATACCACGCTCAGATGAGGTTCAAATGAATTACTATCGGCACCCACGTCTGTGGGTAAGCCCATAGCACTTTCAGGAGGACCCGTGATTTTCGAGTTACCATTATCTTACCCTGACCTAGTCTTCACCTGTGAGAGGGGAGGGGATTTTATCACAGGTACAGTTGGTGACTATGTTCAGATGGTTACTCATGCTCAGAGGGAGACTGTGATCAAACGGTGATTAGTGGTTCTAATGATTATGTTCTGGATTACTGTCAGTGACTTATGCATATGGTATTTTGTTGATGACTATATGGTTCTAAGATTTATTTTCTGAGCTCCTGACCTGCTTACTTGGAATTTTATCCGAGCCTTTGATCTTGGCCTTCCTAGCATATTCAGAAAATGCTCAATAATATCCGATGTTCCAGAAGCCTTGACCCCGTACAATGGGAGATCTACATGGTACGTGGTTCTTATATGTGAGGAAGCTATGACGAACCTTTGACTTGATGATACTCGCAGCAATCATATTCAGAAATAATGGAACCTCGATCCCATTTGATCTCATGCCTTTGCATACATAACATAGTTAACCACATGCTTAACATACATGTTCTGTTATTTCCAAGGAATCATATTTGTAAGCCTTGTGCCAAGCTTTTCCATCTTTCACTTATGTAAAATTAAAATCAAAGCACGTAAATTCCTTGGAAATAACGGAACATGACATGGCATCCGTTCATGCACCCCATGCATCTTCATACATCCATAACAAGTACTTGAAGATTGGGGATTCTTGCTCAGACCATGTGTTCTCCTCGGAGGTTCAGCTTGATTTCTTACTGCACTTGTTCAGGGATCGTTTATGGAATAGCTATGAGTGATATACATGCAAGCTTCGGCCCTTGGTCAGAAATCTCTTCAAGCAGGAACATAATTGATTAAGAACTCATATAAGTCAGGTCATAGAAGCTCTGATGACGATCAATACTGCCGCAACAGGTTCTTTCTTCTCCCCGTCTTTTGGGAATTGCTTCCAACCTTGGAGTGCTACATAATATCAAGTTCTTAGAACATCTTATCAGGAGATGGTTCCCATTTACTGTAGGACCTTATATCGATGCTTCATTCTTGTTAACTAACTTCAGATGTGATTGCCACTGGGACATCAGACTTTTTAATCAGGGGCATCCTCCATAACTTTGTGTTCCCTAATTCGTTCAACAAGATCCAGTCTTTATTCCCCAAGGGAATTCATGGGGTAAATCTTTTAAGCAAAGACAGAATAATCTTGATAAGTATGATGTTACAAGCCCATTGCACTATATCCTATTATCTCTGCAGCTCTGATTTTTGGGGTCTTCCTCCCACAAATATCTATTCTGATTGCCATACACAGGCTGGATGCATCCCCTATTCTAGGGTACCCGGTTTTGATATTGAAGACTATAAAGGGGTTGAAATATAAAGCCAAGCACCAGTTTGGCGTCTCTTCCAAAGGTCCAATTCCTATTTGGCCAACTGCCACACTCTTTTTCACCAGGTGAATCTCTCTTTTGTTCTGATAGAAGACAAACTGTATTTTTTTGGCGTAATATGCCTGATGATGCAGTTTATATCAATTCGCTTGGTAAAGCATTCACTTGCTCTCTTGAAATAATCCTCTACGCATATTATTCTGGGGCAATTGATCATTCGATTGAAAATGGCACGTCATCTAGAGACAAGGTCCAAGGCAAGATCAATCCGGAGACTGTGGTGCCCAAATCTAGAATTCTCTCACTCACCTCATGCATCTTCATACATCCATAGCAGGTACTCCGAAGGTACTCAGAATGGGGAATCCTTATTCAGACTCATTATTTTCTTTTCAGAACTGCCAATCTTGACTTTTCGCCGCTTCGTGATCATATTTAATTTATGAAACAACTTTGTGAGGAATTGGATGAGATAAAAAGAATCAGATGGGGTTGTTTATCATCGACATGCAAGTAATGGCCCCGTGGTCAGAAATCCTTAAGGAAGAAAAATAGTCAGTTGAAGACTTAGTTGAGTCGGTTATGGAAGTTTTAAAGACAGTGTCGGCAAAGAAAAGTGATACTGCATACGTTGTTGCGACAGGAGCTGTCATTCACCCCCAACATATGGGACTTTTTTTCAAATCATGAGATGTTGTGTGGGTCTCACCCAAAGCTTCGTGTTCTCGGATTTTCTTGCTAGCAGCTAGTTTCTGGTCTCCAAGTGAACCCATGGGGTAAAACTTACCAGCAAAGACAGAAAAAGCTTGAGAAGCAGGTTGATACAATCTCAATGCCTTGTATACAGTTACTTCCTCGTGTGTTGGAAGCTCAGTTGATTAAACTTCATGCTTTGGGTCATCCTCCAAAAAATTTCTCCCCTAATTTTGATGCAAATGCTAGACGTGTCTCCCATTCTGGGCCACTTAGTTAGGATATTGAATACTGTAAGGGGTTGAAGTATGAGGTGTGGTCCTTGTTTGGATTATTTTTCCAAGGTTCAGTCCATGTTTGGAAAACCGTTTCAGACTCTTTTTCCTCAATTGGATGCTTCTTATGTGTAAGTATAAGATGGGGAGATGCTTCTATGATGAAGAAGTATAAGATATCGAGTTCTTGGATATCTGCTGTTGTGTAGAAGAAAAATACCTCAAAGGTCGAATGCTATATTCAGAGTTTACTTTCTTCTGTGTAGTAGAAGATTCTTTGTTACAGTTTCTGAATTTTGCTTCTGCGTAGTAAGAGACGAAGACTCTTTTATGAAGTAGGATATTTTTCTGTAATTCGATTGCTAAAACCTCTCTCTTGTGAAGTAGGAGATGAATTTTACTCTCTTTTTTGTAGTAGAAGATTCTTTGGTATGGTTGCTGGATGTCACTTCTATGTAATAGAAGACGTCGCTTATTTTGTGTAGTGGGAGACGCTCCGGAATTCAGCGGCTGGATTTCTCTTCTTTGTGAAAGAAGATGGTTGGCATTTCTTCTCTATGGTAGAAGATACTGCGTGATGCAATTTATGCAAGTTCACTTGATAAAGCCCTCATCACATATGGTGAAGGAATTCGATGTGATTACCATACTGGGGCACTAGGCCATTTCGTTGAAGACTGATGGGCTTTCAAAGAAAATGTGTGATACCTACTTGATGCAAAGGCTATCAATTTCGGGTCAGCCAGTCAGATTTGAAGTCTCCTTTGACTCAGTAAATGTCAAGACTTACAGTGCATCATTTGAAGCAACAAGTCTGAACGGAGACTAGTCTCCTCAGCATTGCAGTTTCAAATTACATTTTCATTCTCATTCGTAATCTTTCTTTGTTTTGGTTCAGTACTTTCTTGTATGCAAAACTTGCTTATTTTTTAATATTAATCACAATGCATTGAATATGGTTATCTTGAATTAATCCATTCGTATTCACTCATTAATGTTTTTCTTTGACTTTCTTTACTTAGATCTTGTTAAATAAAGCAAATACCTCTGGAATGAGGATGATGAGTAATATACCAAAATTTCAAACGGTGTGCTTTTGAATAGGATCCTGCTGACGATGTACATACCTTGTTTCAAATCCCCAAACACCGGAGATATAAGGGAGTGAAACCCTCGTCAACCCCTTTGAGCCTTGAAGTAGGAGTTTCTTTTCTATTCAGAAAAACCCTCACATTTAACCCGGGGTAGGGTAGATTTTAGTTAATCTGATTGGGCGTTCAAAACTCATTAAGAGTGTGCATCAAGGGATACAACAATGGTTATCCTTCAGAAGGTTGAGAAAGAACAAAACCACAATGGCTAAACTCTCATATATCAGCAACGTGCATCAACAAAGATGATATCCTAATAGATATCTCTCGCACATCAAGAGGTCAAAAAATGACGATACCATAATGGCTATTCCTCGTCAACCAAGCAGTGAGGTAGTCACACTTTCTCAGGAATTCAAAAACGACTCGAAATCACACGACTGGTCCAAACTAAATGAAAGAGACAAAAAGCCCCGCTAAGCTGAAACTTGAGAAGACAAGTCGCTTAGGAAAAAGTCAGGGCATCCCGCTGGACTTCAAAGTCAAATTCAAAAGGAATTTTTCCAGGCAAAAGTTAGGGAATACAAAAAGAAAGCGAAAAGCGCGAAAAGGGGAAAAAGCGGATTACAAAATAAAAATCCTCCGCAAAGAATAAAGTCGTGTAATCGAACACAAAGAATGAAAGAGGTGAGTGACGACCATATCCTCCTCAACCATGGTAAACTCCTTCTGAGGAATGAGTGCTCGTATTGGTTTAACCGAATTTAGGACTGGAGAACATCACGAAGAATGGGTGGGCACCAAATATTTTGAGCCTTAAATCTTTTTTCTAAAACCGTGAACCAGACCATGTTACAACCCTTAAAAGTCCTAACTGAAGCATGGGTTAATTCGAAAGCACACTGGAATAAGAAATACGGTAATCTGACTCTTAGGAGGCTTGCAAAAAAATTATTTTTTTTAGTTGGTATCACTCCATCTTTTTACTATCTTTTGTATAAATTTTTTTGATGTTTCAACATATTTTTTATACAAGTTTTTAAACTTCAAGATAAGCATGAGCTTTGCATTACAATTACCATTCTTATAATAAACATTCTTTGCATATGAACAAGTGCTTAAACGTCAAGTAAGTTTGCATAATGAGCATCAGATGAACATTTGATCATCTCAAGAGACAAATTGCTTCAAGATACCGTCTAAAGGTAAATCATTTGTGAGAATGATCTTAACCTTGGGCAAATTTTCTATTGGCTCTGTTGAGTAAAATAATACCAGTTTGAGAAATGATCTGAGGTAGATTGCAAAAGTTGGTTGCCCAGAGTCTCTGTCAAGCAATGGTGCATTACTTTCAGTTGGTCCCTAGGGGGCGATTTCTTCAAGTATCTGATTAGAGACTAAAGCGGTTCGATTCAAGAAGTGTGGTTGTGAAGTAACCTACTTTCTAGATATAAGACAACCAATCTATGGTTATATTGTCTTCAAAAAACCCTCAAGCTTTCATCTCTCCGTGAGCACAAGACAAAGAAAAGATTTGTCCAGATTCTATTGAGCAAGGGCAAGCGTGTCAAATACTCCGTCGAGTAGGTATTCAGCCAATCTGAGACATTCAAATCAGGATTTTATCCCTCAAAGTACATTCAGATTAGGGCAAGGCATTATGCAGGGGCATTTTCTCTTCTTCAGTAGTTAATCAGATCAAGTCCATACGCTGGTTAAATGACCTATAAATTTGAAAATCATGTCGGGAAGTCGGGATTGTTATCTTCGACTTATCAAACACTGAAGTCCATTTACTAATATCCTTTGTCCTAAGTCAAGGTTATTAGCCCCAGTTGAAATTAGGATTGTTATCCTCAGTAGGATATGAGCAGTAACGCAAAGATCATTTGGGTTTGTTTACTCGTACCAGACGTGATGAAAATATTGTTTTCTAGAGGAATGCCTCCTCCCAGTAAAAGACTTGTTGCTACTTGACAAAATGTTGTTTCCAAAGGGTTTCTCTTCTAAGATGTTTTCTCCCCAGTGAAGCATACTCATTTCTCTACAGGAGGAGAATGTCCTTTCTCCCTGGAAACATATAAGTTGTTCAAGGTCAAGATGATTCCTTTTCTTTGGACTGCAATTTATTTTTGCAGCATCTTCTCAAGTCCACTTTTTAGTGGCATTTCTCCCCGGAGTCAACGTGTTGAAGTTGCAATCTTGCATCACGGTTTAAACCCGATGATTGATGGTTCAAGTTGTCTATTCTTCAGTAAGGTTCTCCATACCAAACATGGGCATATTGCCCCAATTTCTATTTTGCAAGTACTGTTGGTATTTTATGACAAGTTGCATACCAGCAAATGAATCAAGAAGGGTAACGTGAGGATTTTCGTATAATAAGATCCAATTTCCCCAATGGAGATATTCTTCTTTTCCTAATGAAGAAAGTGTCCTTTCTCTCTAGTGATGTCTACAGGAGAACTCCAGTCATAACTCTTTCGTTACCAGTGATAGAATATTTTTGTTAAGATATCCCTAATGGTGTTTCTATCCCGGGATGTTTATTTCTTCCCCAAGTGAGGATCTTTTACCTCCAATGTTATCCCCAGTGTGGTCTGAGTAGAATTCTTTTTATTTAAGAATTACTATACTTCCCAACGGAAGCTATCTTCATCCAGAGTTTATATGCCAGGAGTTTCTATGCCCAGCAAATCCTTTCTCTTTACCAATAGAGGATAAAGAATTTATTCCCCATGAAGTTGGGAGTTTGACCAGAATTCAAGATTTTCTCTGAACTACAATCTATTTTTTGTAGTGTTCTCCCCAAGAAGTTACTTCCCCAGTGATATCAATTTTTAGGGTTTGGTGGTTTCGAGTCTCAGTGCCCCATTAAAGTTCATATTGCATTTTCTCTATAAAGGATCAGACATGCCAGAATAATCGTTCGGAAGTTCTTTGTCTTCTTAGCAGCCGATTATTGATATGTTTTCCAGTGCATTGTTAAACATACATCATTACATTGCATATAATAAAACGCGTAGCATTCCCATTGTATGGAGCATTACGCTATAAAAAAATTCAAACATGCATGAGTATAAGCCAATTGTGTCCACTTGTAGTAACCATATTTGTTATGCGCTCAGATTTGATTTGTCTCCACAATAAGCCTATGGTAATTTTATTATGTTTCCCCAGCAGAGTTTGTTTTGATTCACCACCAGTCGGGTCTTTGGTATTTCTCCATTTCCCCAGTAAGTTTATGGTTTGCGCTTGCCCTTGCAAGCCTTTGGTTATTTTACCCGTGTTTGCTTTGCCGTTAGAGTGTGAGTATAACCTTTCTTGCTTCTCAAGTGTTTGAGTATCCACACTTGGTGAGTGGTAATTCAAATAATTGCCACTCTTGAAGAATTACACCCCGCCTTTGGCCTGAGGGATTTTTGTAGTTCTTGCGTATTTGCAACCTATCGAAAGCCCAACGTGTTTTGGAAATCTTTGTTAGAGTCTGCTTTGACTAGTCTCTTTCTCTTGTAGAGTTCACCTTCGATCGGTGCTCTTTAAAGGTCCTGCTTAGTCGATTCCCTGTTTTGGTTTATCCGCATTAGTTGGGTCCTCCTTTCGTTAGCTTAGCTGACCTTTTATGTTAAGAGTCCTTCAGTGTCTCTTCAAAGTCCAGTTGTCTGGCATACTTGTTTAGGCGAATATGTCCTTTTTGTTGGGGATTTCTTCGGTTAGTCTCGTTCTTGTGGTCACTACCAACTCTAAACATTTGTTTCTTGATGCTCAATTTCGCTCTTGTGTGTCTAACTCTGACCAGATACGCATACATTTATCCCTTGTGAGTTCGCCCTTGATCGGCGTCCTTTAAAACCTCGCTTTGGCTGATATCCTTCCAAAACCATGCTTCGGATGGTATCCTTTGTTAAAACCCCGCTTCGGCTGGTATCCTTTCAAAACCCCGCTCCGGCTGGTATCCTTTGTTAAAACCCTGCTTCGGCTGGTATCCTTCTGTGATCGGTGGAAATAGAACTGACTGTTTTAATGCTGGTTCGCAAAATGTCGCGGTAAGCAAGAGTCGCCACAGTCTTTTATTTTCTCCCACATGGAAAGGACAAAAGCACAGCAAAATTCCTTTTCGAGATGTTTCTCGGTTCGGGAGGTAGATTTATAGAAAGGGAAGGTGTTAGCACCCTTTCTATCCGTGGTTATCCACAGGATCTTAGGTACTTGCTTACTATGTTTTAAAAAATTGTTTGCTTTTCAAGTGTTCGTGGGTTTTGAAAAAGTTTCGTTTGAAAACTTCTAGGTAACTCTTGTATCAGTCCTCAAGAGTGTATGAAGTGTTTGTTTGAAAACTTTTTGAAAGTGTAAGTGCGAAAAGATGTTTTTGTTTTTTGAAAGAGCAAGTACCCAGGAGAAATCTACCTACTCTAAGGAATTAAGCTGTGTAAGAGTCCGTTAGACAATACTATCCCACTATTGAGAAGTAGGTAGCACCGTCGTTGGATTTATTCGGGTCAATTCGATTATAGGGAAAATGTGGTCACCAAAGAAATAGTAGGACGCCTTAGCGGTAACCCTAATGTCCTAGATCCTTTTTATTCGAGGCAACCGTTTCGAGGCAACTGGATCTTTAGACAGGAGGGCGACCTCTAAAACACCCTATACTTGACGACCACGTCGAGACAACCAAGTGAGGCGTACCCTAGGAGTGGCATGTGCATGTGTGTCGGGTTCAGTTAAGATTATCTTGTACATGTTATTTGTGAGCTACAGATTGATTTTATTTTTCATACAAGTCTTGCATGCATAATTAACAGTTAATAGTTGTGCGGAAAGTAAATTGCGGAAAATTGAATCTACGCTATTACAAGGCGTCGGATTTTACATCGCCAAAAACATAACCCTTTGGAAAATAAATACGAGAAATTAAAGAAAGCGATAAAGTTCTAATTAACTATTACATTTCTGAGCAGATACATAAATATAATCAAAATAACGAATTAAAAATAAATATGCGCGCGAAAGAATTGAATCGGGACGTCCTTAGGGTTTTGACCCTTTTTGAGAAAAGAAAGAAATTTGGTCCTTTGCATTTAATTAAATATTAACCCTAAAACTAATTAATTAATTAATTAAAAGAAAAAAATGTTTTTTTTAGCTTTTTAGGTTTTTAATGAAAATAAAAATAAAAAGAAATTAAAAATCAAAAGTTAGTAAAAACCTAAGTCTAATTTATTTTACTTATTCTGAAAAATAGTCAAAATTAACCTAATTAAACTAAATCAATTTGGGTTAGTATTTATTTACAAAATAATGAATTAAGGTGAAATTAATAATTAGTAATAATAATAAAATATTTACATTTTCTGAATTAATTATAAAAATAATTATTTGTTAGTTAAATAATAATAATAGTAATTAATAATAATAATTAGTAAAAATAAAAAAAAGAAAATATAAAAGAGCAAAAAAAAAGAAAAAAAAGAAGAACCTAGGGGGGTGTGCTGGCCCAGATGGAGGTTTGTAAGCAATCTGGCCCAATAACACTCAAGCCTTGTTTGACTTCTGGAATCAGCTAGGCGTTTGTTTGATTGGGAACATGGTGTTCTACTCATCCTGACCATTGGATTGGTGGTGGTGGCCACATGGCGCTTATGAATTGGAAGCATATGGTACACCTTCTTTTGAACCCTGCACGCAATTATGTGAAGGAAAAAGAGAATGAATATTTTGGGGGACCTGGGATTCGAACCCAGGTCCCAACGCTCAATGCATGTTCGCCCTTGCCACTATGCCAACTTGCTTTAGTTGATATTGATATGCACAACAAATAATATATTAGTGATCATTAACAATGCCCTGGAAAAAAAAAAACGCCCGTTTTTTGAACAAACGAATGAGAGGGAGACGCGTTAGCGTCTTCTTCGCTGATCCCTGGTTTTTTACCTGCGGATTTTTATCCGCAGGAAGATCCATGGGTTCTTCCTAGAATTGTCTCTAGGCTTCAAAAACTCATTCCAAGACCATGGTTGGTCTCGTCCATGTCCCCTGAATCCATCCATACTCATGCTTTGTTCTAATTTCATCTGGAACCAAAATACCTAAAACGCAAAAAGATGAACCCTAGAATCGGGCATCGCGATTCAGGGCCTAAAAACGAAATTGGATATTACAGTTATGTTTGAAATCAAATAAGGAACACAAATATGCCAATGCTTTTGAGAAAAAGTGCAAAAATAGAGAGCTTAGGTTTCGTGTTCAGGGGCGAGTTTGGGAGAACTTACAGCGCCGTATAGGTGGTCTTTGGACGTGGTAATGGTCGTCTTAGCTTCAGTGGATAGCAAGGAAGAAGGTCACGTTCTTATTTTGATCTGAAAACGTCTGCAATCCTGTTCTTGATCTCCCACTTTTTCAAGAACTTTGCAATTTTCTTTGGCCATTTTTAGCAATCCTCAGGTCGTGTATTAGGTTTAGGTTACTTGTATATGTATAAGGCAAGCAGTCTAGGTCAAAATATGGGCTTGTATCTTTGTGTATTCAAGTTTTGAGATTTTGTTGACCACCATTGAAAACCTTTCCATATTTGAAGCAAATCTAAGATTTTATGCACAAAAAAGCCCTAGCACGAATTTGTTAGCTGACACATGATGTATGAAAGCTGTTTCAAATCATAAGATACTATTCCATTGATTTTTAGATTTTATTTGAATTATTATAGATTTAAAATGAATTAAATCAATAAAAATTAAATAAAATAGAAAAATAAATGTTTGATCTTGAAATTAATCATGGGACACGTGTGTGGCATGACAAGGCTGAATCAAGTGGAAGAAAGTGGGCCCTTTTGTCAAAAATTGAAGTTTTAAGGATAGTTGACTTTTGCAAATTCATAAAAATTTCCCAACTTCTCCAATGCATATCTTGCTCAATTTTGATCATATGAACATGTTCTTGGACATTTTGGAAAGGTCTTGAAGTCCTCTAACCAATGCCTTGGGTTCCATGTCATTTGGATTTACCAATCTCAAGTTATGGTCTTTGACTTAAAATTCCTTTTTGTTGACTTTTGAAATTGACCTATAATGTAGAAATTGATAACTTTTTGTGAGAGCATTTCTTGGACTTGGAATGTGAAGATGAGTTGTAGGAAATGTCATCCCCTTCAAAATGAGAATTGGATGGGATTTTTCTGATGAACCATGAAAAAGTTATGCCTTGGTCAAGATACAGTTGACTTTTCTGCTGTCCAAAAATAGTAACTTTGCATCTTGATGATTTTTGAGCCATGCTTGTGGAATCATGATCAAGACTTGATCAAATGATGATTGTGGCCTCAAAATAAGATGTTGACCAAAATTTCTGACTTTTGACTGCAAAATGACCATTTTACCCCTGCAGTTGACTGTGAAGCAAATGAAGCTTTTAACTGTGCAATTTGACCCTGTGAGTCTTGAGACTTGATATGTAGATGCTTGACAATGTATATAGGCCTCTGGGACTTGATTGGACCACTGAAAGCCTCAAATTCATTGAAGGAACCAAAACCCTAATTTTGACTGCCTTAGGAGGCATTTGGACTGTGCAATCCCTTGAGCAATCTTGAACCATTTGAAGATGATTCTTGACAAACCTTGAAGAATATGGGAGGGCAAATTTTGGGGTACAACAGTTGCCCCTATTCAATCTTATTAAACCTGAGGATGTAGATTGGCTTGCGTGCCTTTCGTGATCCGAAGGTGGAAGATGATTGAACACTAAAGTGCCCAGAAATTTGCACTCGCATAGTGGAGTATCAGCAATGTGATGTCGGGAATGGGCTTATCGATGCCATTTGGAGATATGATGGATAGGAGGATGGGCTTATAGATGCCATATGGAAGTGTGACAGAATCTTTTCGGGAATGGGCTTATAGATGCCATTTGGAAATGTAATGGATGGTTGTGAAAATGGGCTTACAGATGCCATCCAGGGGTGTCGATCGCGTAAGAGATTCCTTAGCGAGAACTTGCGTACCTGAGAAAGAAAGATAACTTCCTGGCCTGTTTCAGGTGTTGCTCTTCAAACTCTTCATGCAGATATGCCCTGGCTAGATACAGGTATCGAATCTACAATCAATCGCTCACAGATATGCCCTGGCTAGATACAGGTATCGAATCTGGAACTTCAAACTCTTCATGCAGATATGCCCTGGCTAGATACAGGTATCGAATCCAGAATCAATCGCTCATAGATATGCCCTGGCTGGATACAGGTATCGAATCTGGAACTTCAAACTCTTCATGCAGATATGCCCTGGCTAGATACAGGTAACGAATCCATAATCAATCACTCACAGATATGCCCTGGCTAGATACAGGTATCGAATATGGAACTTCAAACTCTTCATGCAGATATGCCCTGGCTAGATACAGGTATCGAATCCACAATCAATCGCTCACAGATATGCCCTGGCTAGATACAGGTATCGAATCTGGAGTTAGTCGTTCACAGATATGCCCTGGCTGGATACAGGTATCGAATCCGGAATTGGTCGTCCACAGATATGCCCTGGCTGGATACAGGTATCGAATCTGGAATCAGTTGTCTACAGATATGCCCTGGCTGGATACAGGTATCGAATCTCTAAACTCTTCATGCAGATATGCCCTGGCTGGATACAGGTATCGAATCTACAATCAATCACTCACAGATATGCCCTGGCTAGATACAGGTATCGAATTTGGAATTAGTCGTCTACAGATATGCCCTGGCTGGATACAGGTATCGAATCTCTAAACTCTTCATGCAGATATGCCCTGGCTGGATACAGGTATCGAATCTACAATCAATCACTCACAGATATGCCCTGGCTAGATACAGGTATCGAATATGGAATTAGTCGTCTACAGATATGCCCTGGCTGGATACAGGTATCGAATCTGGAACTAGTCGTCTACAGATATGCCCTGGCTGGATACAGGTATCGAATATCTAAACTCTTCATGCAGATATGCCCTGGCTGGATACAGGTATCGAATCTACAATCAATCACTCACAGATATGCCCTGGCTAGATACAGGTATCGAATCTGGAACTAGTCGTCTATAGATATTCCCTGGCTGGATACAGGTATCGAATCTCTAAACTCTTCATCCAAATATGCCCTGGCTAGATACAGGTATCGAATCCACAATCAATCGCTCACAGATATGCCCTGGATAGATACATGTATCGAATCTGGAACTAGTCGTCTACAGATATGCCCTGGCTGGATACAGGTATCGAATCTCTAAACTCTTCATGCAAATATGCCCTGGCTAGATGCAGGTATCGAATCCACAATCAATCGCTCACAGATATGCCCTAGCTAGATACAGGTATCGAATCTGGAACTTCAAACTCTTCATGCAGATATGCCCTGGCTAGATATAGGTATCGAATCCATAATCAATCGCTCACAGATATGCCCTGGCTAGATACAGGTATCGAATCTGGAACTACGACAGTTGATAGTAATCATCTTTGGACTGGCCTTTTTCCTGAAAAGGCAAAACATCAGTTGTATGCAATGTCATGATGTATGAAATGCATGATGTCATGATGTTCTCAGAAATAAATGAGATAGTGTCGTATGCACTTTATCATGTATGTAAGAAGGATGTATAACATGTGAAATCCCGCTTCAGCTGGTATCTTTTGTTAAAATCCCGCTTCGGCTGGTATCCTTTGTTAAAATCCCGCTTCGGTTGGTATCTTTTGTTAAAATCCCGCTTCGGCTGGTATCTTTTGTTAAAATCCCGCTTCGGATGGTATCCTTTGTTAAAACCCAGCTTCGTCTGGTATCCTTTGTTAAAAACCCGTTTCGGCTGGTATCCTTTATTAAAACCTCGCTTTGGCTGGTATCGTTTCTTTTAAAATGCTGCTTCTACTGGTATCCTTTGTTAAAACCCCGCTTCGGCTGGTATCGTTTCTTTTAAAACCTCGCTTCGGATGGTATCCTTTGTTAAAACCCCGCTTCAGCTGGTATCGTTTCTTTTAAAACCCCGCTTCGGCTGATATCCTTTGTTAAAACCCCGCTTCGGCTGATATCCTTTGTTAAAACCCCGCTTCGGCTGGTATCCTTTGTCAAAATCCCGCTTCGGTTGGTATCGTTTCCTTTGAAATCCACCTTCGACTGGTACCCTTTGTTGAGAGTCCCCTTCGGCTGGTCTCTTTTCAGTTGTATGTTCTCCTTTGACCGGCGTCCCTTTCTTAGGAATCTACCTTCGGCATAGTATTTCTGGATGAAGATTCCTCTTTGGCTGGTTTCTTTATCCTAAAGTCCACCTTCGGCTGGCATCCTTTAAAATCCACCTTCGACTGATACCCTTTGTTGAGAGTCCCCTTCAGCTGGTCTCTTTTCAGTTGTAAGTTCGCCTTTGACCGGCGTTCTTTTCTTAGGAATCTACCTTCAGCATAGTATTCCTTGATGAAGATTCCCCTTCGGCTGGTTTCTTCGCCCTTAAAGTCCACCTACGGCTGGCATCCTTTAAAATCCACCTTCGGCTGGTACCCTTTGTTGAGAGTCCCCTTCGGCTGGTCTCTTTTCAGTTGTAAGTTTGCCTTTGATTGGCGTTCTTTTCTTAGGAATCTACCTTCTGCATAGTATTCCTTGATTAAAATCCACCTTTGACATAGTATTCCTTGATTAAAATCCACCTTCGGTTGGTATCCTTTGTTAAAATCCACTTTCGGTTGATATCTTTTATTGAGAGTCACCTTCGGCTGGTCTCTTTTCTCAGTAAGTTCGCCTTCGATTGGTGTTCCTTCGTCAGAGCCTCCTTCGGTAGGTCTCTTTCTTTTGTATGTCTAACCTTGACCTGACATCCAAGAGATTTACTTAGCTGACTATTGTAATCCAAAAAATATATAAAAAGAAAGAAAAAAAATAGAAAATGAAAAAAATAATACCTAACTGGCTTCAGAGCGCAAATTTCTGAGTTCTTTTAGTATTTAATCTTCTTCTACCTTGAAAGTTCGAAAGGCTGACGCCAATCTCACCTTCAGGTTGAAGGCGATTAAATAGGGGCAACTGTTGCACCCCAAAATTTGCCCTCCTAATTTCTTCGATCTGGCTTAGACTATCATATTCATCTATATATATTCCATTAGGCCATTAACATACATTTGCATTTAATAAAGCGCTTGAGGTTCGAAGTTCAGTGGTTGCGCGATATTAGGGCTTCACAGCGGTTAAGGTGTTCATATCCAATAAGGCATGATTCTTCTGATTATCCTTCAAGCAGTGAAATGTGGAATTAGGGTTACAACCTATGCTTATTGAGGGTTCCGTTTTCTTCAAGTTAAGGGGGTTATTACTCATTCAGATACATTCAAGACAAGAGTCAAAGTGTTTCTCCACCAAGTTTGTGCTTGTCAGCATTTCATCAACCGAGGTTCATTAGGTTTTCCAAGTCATAGCCATCTTGGCCATATTTCTTTATGTATTCCCATGTTCATTCCCAATTTGTTCTATGAGGACATCTAAGAGCTACTAAATCAGGCATTTATTATCTCCTTGTGTTCAACATAATCCATTGATTAGATTTTATTTCTCTAAATCATGTACCATTCAAGAGAGGTTTCTCTGTGAAGTTGTGATTATCAGGCAAGGCTATAATCAAGGGATATCGTCCATGAATAATTAGGGTTTCAATTGATATATCTTTGAAACATCAGAAGGAAATCATTGCTTGAATCTCTAGTAATGTGGGCAACAACTCTATTCTAGAAAATAAGATATAGTTGGACCTTCTTCACGAATTAGGATTCATATGCCTTATAATGCAGGGCTCTTCACCTGGTCGATTGACTCACTCGTGATATAATCTATTTTCTTCAAATTTCATTTTAAAGCTTTGAAGATCATAAATCCAAAAGCTTTGTGTGGAAGTTTAGGACTTATATCCTATTATACTTGGGTTTATCAACATCTTCAACGGAGGTTCATGGGGTGATAAGGCGTGATATAAGGATGGCATTATGAATTTGTTATGATCAAGGGCATTACCATTCTCAATTGTTTGATCGCTTGTATTGCAAGTTAGCTTGGAGGTGGGAAGTAAAATTGAAAGTTTTCTCCAAGACATGGTACTTTGTGAGATCACTAGGCTTATGGATTGAATTTTAAAATATTAAATCAGGGTTCAAAGAAAATTTTGTGGGTTCATTATGCTTGTTGCTCGCAAGACAAGCGGTTACTAATTGATTGGTTTTGTTAATTAAATATTGGTTTGGAATTGTTCATCCAAGTTTCATTTGTGTTCCAAGTTAAGATTCAAAGGAAATTCATATGGAATACAAGTTGTAGAGTGAAAAAACCACCATGGTTCGTTCAAGTTCACCTCTGATTCAAAGTTTATTGCAATTTGAAAGCCCATCCCAAGGGATTGTCTCGTTAGATTCACCAAGGCATATTGAAAAATGGAAGCATGCCTTCACTGTATGTTGCTTTCGGCTATGGAGATACATAAGGAGCATATATTTTTGAGATAAAATTACAAACTAAAAATCCGAATAACATTCTTCATACACTTCCAACCATTCAAAGTTCCATATAAAAAGTGACAATTTCTATCCAATTCATGAATATATTACATCAAAAGCCATAACAAAATCTATCCTAAACTTATTTTTCCCGAATTAAATTCCCTCGAGTTGCTCCATGATATGCCTCTTCAAACATATTGCCATTTTCGATTAGCCATGCCTTTCAAGTTATGCCAATTCAATTATAACCTTGGTATTGATTCACCATAGACCTACATAAATGCAAGAATAAGTCAGTTCGCATTCAAGCATTTCATTCATGGGAAACTCAAAATCAAATAGAAATAAAGTAGTTTGAATACTTGATAATTTGTCATTTGATTCAAGATTTCCCAAAGTTACACTTTATTCAAAGAACATATTGCATTACCTTGGTTTGACGTAAATTACAAGCTCAATCCACTACTCTGGGGATAGCCACTGCAAATCATCCCGATCAATAATTAGTTGCTTCTAAGGGAACTGATCAAACACAGACTCACACACAGAAATAGATTATAGTTATTGAGCATCACCAACCTCAAAGCTCAACAAAGTATGACGGGGGATGGATTGCACAAATTGCAGCATTGCTTGTGGATGAGGATCCAAGGCAGTCTTATGCACTCATATGTGGTAATTTCTATATGCATAATGGTCTTGCTAGAAGAGAGGAGTTCCCATTTATCACTTACTACTGGCTCAGAGATATGGAAAAATTTTCTAACCAAGACAAAAACAAAAATAACTGATTCCCTTACCAAGTTAACCATAATCAACATCAACTTCTTTGTGATCTCCATCATCACAGTCTTCATGATCTCCATCATCATAATCTTCTTCTGCATCATCTTTGCAGCATCTCAACATCAACCATATTGTGCATCATGTTCAATCTTCACTACTGATTCATGTAAGATCTTTAATCAATCATCACTACGCTTCATTCGTGAATCTATGAATTTTCGATATCTCATCAATTTTTATGCACAGATCAAAAAAAGAATGTATCAACACAACAACTTCTGCATTCTCAATTTCAATGCAACTAACCGTTTTTTAGCATTAAACTCATGATAACCAAGCATTATCCAACAGAATTAACAACTAACATTCCTAACTGCCTATAACTTCTAACAAAACTCCTTAATTATTTTCTTAACCCAACTAACTCTTAACAGTAGCCTAACAGAATTACTAACTAACTTACAGTTTTAACAAACTTAATTCCAGCTACCTTCTAACCGCCTAACCAATTTTTAACTAACTTCAAACCAACCTGCCAGCTCACATAACAGAATTCTAAAGCCCTCAACTAACTCTGAATAATTTCTTGACCGCTTAACCAACTCCCAACTAATATCTAACAACTTAGTAACAACCTACTAACAGAATTCCATAACCCCTAACAAACTTTATAATTGTTTTAACCAACTCTCAGCCATATATATAACAAAAATTCAGAGTTACAGAGGGAGAGGGAGACACGATTCAGCACACACAAATTCATAGAGAAAAGATATTAGAATTCCTCACCAGAGATAGATTCATTCTTCACACTCTCTGAAGAATCACACCAGAAAAAGCTTAGAAAAGCTCACCAATAACTCTTCTCTTCTCTCCATTCCATCAATCTTCACCTTCATTATTCTTCACTCTCTAGAGAAATCACCACAGGAAGTTACAAAAACTCTCTCAAATTATCTCTTATCCCCTCATCTTCATCATTCTTCCATTCATAGAAGATTCACCACATAAAAATATTTGGAAAAAACTCTGTCTTCTTCATGCATCTTGTGATACGGTGGGAGAACTGACTTGGATTTTTGCGTTTGTGTTTGCAAATGTTTCGGTTTAGTAAGAGTCGCCACCGAATTTTTATTTTATCCTAAGGAAAGGTCAAAAAGCACAAGAAAGACCTTTGAGATTTTTTCTCGAGTTCGGGGAGTAGGTTATAGAAAGGGAAGGTATTAGCACCCTTTCTATCCATGGTTATCCATGGGCTCTTAGTTACTTGCTTAGATCACTTGCTTTGCATTTCTATTATTTGAAATGGTGCTTTTCAATTGTTTGAAATGGTGCTTTGTGTGTGGTTTTAAAAGATGTTTTGAAAAGAGGCCATCGTTGTGGCAACCTTTGTAATGATTCTTGTTTGAATGTATACAAAGGTGTTTTTGTCTTTTGAAAAGTTTTTTCAATGTTTGAAAGTAGTGTTGTGAAGTGTGTTTTGAAGATAGCAAAGATGTTTTTGCAAGCTTGATCAAGTAACTAAGAGTTATCTACCCTATTTTACTCAAAGATCTTTCTTATGTTTTTAACCCTTTTAACAGTGTTGTTTTACCATTGTATTTGGTGAACAACCTTGTGTTAGGATGTTTAACGGGACAGGCGCGGGTCATCGTATAGACCATGATAGCAATGGTGTCAAGTATCTTTGGAAATTTTCTTGAGGGACTTGATCATTTTGTTTAGGCAGCTCAGATAGCGTCATCGAGGGACTATGATCTTTTGTTTTGTTTTTGTTTTTCCAAAGTACTTGACATGCAACATGGCCTATTTTTGAAGGCAACAAGTGGATTGAAACCCTAGGGGTGCAACTGTGTATTGTGTTTGTTTTTCATGCATTGTTATCTTTGGATTAGGTCAAACTACTTGTTGATTTTATTTTGCATACAAACCCTAGGTCTAGGCATGGCATAATTGGAAGCTTTTAAATGTGCGAGAGTTTAAATGCTACGCTATTACAACATGATATAGGGAGGGGGGTACAAATTTGAATTGGGGGTATTTCACAAGAAATTAAATTCGAAGTTATTACAACCATATTGAATGTACAAGGCAATATTTAACATTTAAATAAATACAATTAAATAAATATAAAATAAAATGTATTATGCAAAAAAAGATTTTTCATGTATGTAAAAAGTATTTTTCAATGTGAAATATAAATAAATAAAAGAAAGTCCATTTTAATTATTTTTGTTATTTAGGGCAAAACCCTAATTCTTAAATAAATAGTATTATTTATTAATTATATACAATAATATATTAATTTATACAAAAAATAAAAGTATATTGTAAAAAAGAAAGATGTTTTTTAGTGTAAAATATTAATAAAAATGAAAATGTAGTATTTTTTGTATTTTTGTCCTAATTATTTAATTAAACAAAATATAAGTATATATATATATATATATATATATATATATATATATATATATATATATATATATATATATATATATATATATATATATATATATATATATATATATATATATATATATATATATATATATATATATATATATATATATATATATATATATATATATATATATATATATATATATATATATATATATATATATATATATATATATATATATATATATATATTTAACAAAAAAATGTGTATCTTCAAGAAAATATTTTCAAGTGTAAATAAAATAATAAACAAAAATAAACATATTTTTTTTACATTATTCTTTGAGTTTTAATAAGAAGAAAATAAATTATTTACATGTTTATACTAGTAATAATTAAAATAAAATCCAAATAAATACAAAAATTTTATGAAAATAATTTTTAAGTATTTTTTATATTAAAAAATAAAATATCAAAATCAGGAATGAAACAAAAATGCAAAAATAACAAGTGTACAAGAAATGGGCCAGGGGGTGTAAAAAGAAAAGTGGAGGGTGCCAAAAGCAAGCCTGTACAGGCCCAACCCAAACCAAACTTCATCTTCTTCCTTTGAACAAACCTGCGCGCGTGCTATGTAAAGAACTGTAACTCCTGATTCTTTGATTTTTTGACAAAACTCATAACATGGAAATTGTAGAGCATTAAACAACGAATCCAACCATGTAAAAAACTTGAACTAACTCTCAAAGACCAGAGAGAATTTCTCTGGCCCTAATTTCTAACCTAGTTTTTTCAGAAAGTTCATGGGTGAAATTCTCTTAGCACGATTAATGTAAATGAAAACTAAGGATATGTATGGCTTCAGGCTATGAGTACAACATATTTCATTCACAAACCTAAGCCTAACTATTCCTAAATAGAGAGATAGAAGTCCATAAAATACCTGTTTCAGTTGAGTCCGAGTTGGACAATGTGGCAACCTTCAATGGTGTTTGAGCTTCTTTTGAGCTTGCCTGAGGTCCAAGGAAGCTTTTCCAATGCTTGGCTTGTTTTGAAATAGCTTGAATCGTGCCATATAACTCAACCTGCAAAGCTTTGAAACAAAACTGGCAATGTGTGTTAGAGGTGTTACAGCTAGCAATGGATGATCTGGATAGCTTAGATATGTTGGTTGGAAGGTGTTTGAGGTATCTTTTGACAAAACTCACGATGGAATTTGGTTATGGTCTGAAGTTTGTGTACAAGGGGGTTTGGGAGGAAGAAGGGTCATGTTTCTGGCTTGTTGGGAGGTATGAAACTTGTCTACAATGTTTGTGTAAGTTGGTTTCTTCTGATGTGAGAGATAGCTTGTATTTTGCAAGTTTTCTTCTTTTTCAAGCAAGAGTGTGTGTGTCCTCAATGCAAGCCTGTATAAGCCCTATATCAAGTTGCATACTTTTCTCTTGGTTCTTGGAATTGGTAGATTGAATCTTGCTTCAGAGATATGGCCCCATGCCTCAAGGATTTTGGTTTGACATAAAGTGCAACTTTACAAAAATGGCATTTTACCTTTTTCTAAATAAGGATTAATCTTGTATGTAATGTCCAAATGACCAAGATAACACCTTAACTCAATGGTTATGCATTAAATTATGGAGTATAAACTGGTTTTGAGGCCTGTAAGCTAGTACCAAGCATGCTGATTTGAAAATGCAAGTTTGTATGAACATGTATTGGTCATGGACAAAAGTGAGTTTTTGCCAACTTCAAGCATTCGGTTCTCTCTAACCACAAGGGTGTTTGAGGAGTTCTTGGACAATTTGTAAAGCTTGGAACATATACGATAATCCATATTTGAAATGAAACTTGAAACTCCAAGTGGAACTATGTGAAAAATAGCCAAGAAGATGGGTCAAAATCCTGCCTAGATTAGGACAAATTTTCTCTAAGTTAAAAGTTTTAGGTACTCTTGTTCCAAAAATCATAACTTGAGATAAAAGCCTCTTTTGAGAAAACTTTGTGAATCAAAGTTGTATACTTTGTGATGGAATACAACTTTCATGTTGCAAGTTTTGTTTGAGTCCATTTACATCTTGGTGAAAAAATGGGACTAAGTTAGGAAAAAATAAGAAAATTTCATAACTTAGAAAAATTCTAAGTTATGAAATTTTTCCATTTTAAACCCTAATTTGTATTTTTGGGTTTCTTGATGAACAAGTTTCATAATTTGACATGTCTTGATGAAAAATGACCCTTGGCACTTGATTTTGACCAAAAAGTCAAAGTTTGACTTTTCAGTGTACAGTAAATTTTGATCAGTTGACTAAAAATTCATCTGTCAATCCCATGCATATGAGATCTTTTGAACTTGTTGAATAAATCAAGATGGTGTCGTTGAGTCTTTGAGTCCATGGTTGAGCTTGATTTTCCATTGGCTACGTCAAACAGTCAAAAATTGCCTTTGTACAGTCAAAACCCTAAAAATGACCATTTTGCCCTTTTGGTGATCTGATCAAATTTCTTATGGAATTATGATCCAAACTTGATCAAATGGTTCATATGAGTTTATAATGTTGATGTGAATCAAATTTCATGAGGTTTGACTGTCAATTGGCCACAGTTGACTTTTTCCCCAATACAGCTGATTTTTAGGTCAACTGTCCAATTGATTGGGCAAAACTTTGAATCAAGGCTTGAAACTTGGTATGGACAAACTTGTGAGTCCAACATGAATTATGAAAGTCATTTTGGGCATTGTAGGGCAAAACATCCTTGTGCAAACTCAAACCCTAATTTAGGTCAACAGTGCAAGGAGGTGTCTTGAGCAGAGCAAACCCTAGCTTGATCTTGAGTTCCAAGAGTCTTGTGATGAGAAAATGTTGATGAAATGAGAGGGAAAATTTTGGGGTACAACACATATTCATCCACACCATTCTCTCCCTGAGACTTCAATCAACTGCAAGATATCTGCAACCATTCCATCACCTTCTACAAAATGCTGTTGCACCTTTCATCATCGTCTTCAACTTCTCAACACGCATCATCACCTTCATTCATGAGAAAACACAAAGTCACTGGAAACGAAAGATTGACTCACAGAGGTAGAATAAGAACAAAGAATAAGAAGAAGATAAAGATTTAGCAGAACTTACGCATCATCGGAAATGCACCATAATCTCCATCGTCGAGGTAGGTGGCACAATCCTTTTCCTTGATCTCTTAGCACCACAATGTGGTTCAGGACTTGCTGGATATTTCCCCTTTGCTTGTGGATTGAAATCACACTTCTTCATGGTTCAATCACCATTTGTGAGCATCTAAGGGTTTTCTTCCATGAACTAGATTTGGATCACAATAAGAAATCAGGGAAAACAAGGTTGAGATTTGAGTTAGGATACGTGTGTAGAAATCTCTGGTTGCGATGAAGATGATTTTGCATTGGTAATTCGAACCAGAGAAGAAGGTTAAATTTTAGTTTGCGTCATTTGCGAACAAGAGAGAGAAGAAGACTGGGTCTCCATGTGAAGTCGAACTATCTTCTGTAAACCCAACTCAAAACGCTGTGTTCGGTTTCATCTTTTCTTTCTCTAAATTTCATTTAATTTAATTTCATTATTATTTTTTATTTTAGATAATTGAATTAATAAAAATTTGGTCAATAGCATACTGGATGAGGACTAAATTGAACATGAGGGTATAATGGACAACCCTTGTCCTAGGCCCAAAGGGCAATTTTTGTTAGCTTTCTGATTTGTAAAAAAAAAAATTGTTTGTGGACCAAGTCTAATGGACTTAACACCAACTTGCTTATACATACCACTTCCTTCTTATGTAATGCACCCCCGAGTGTTTTCTATTATTTTTTTAAATAGTTTTGTGTGATATTTCTATATGATTTTTGCTTAGTTATTTACATGATAAGAGTTCAAAAAAATATTAGAATAGAATTTTAATCTTTTATTAACTTTGTTTGTTGTTATTTTAGACATTTTTTTGGTAGATTTTAATTCCAAATTTGTGTGAGATTTTGGAATAAAAAGATACTTGAGTCTGAGAAGATTTCAAAGCGAACGAAGAGTGCAAATCTTTATCAAGGAACTTTTATATAGAGTTTTCTCTTTGCTTGCATGGTTTTGAAGAGGCAACGGACCTTCTTCGCTCGGTATCATAACAACTCTATTTTATTCTTCATTTCCGCACTTTACCGCTTTCTATAAATCAGAAGAAGTAGGGCTTTACCGCAAACCATATGCATGCTAACAATAGGTAGATTTCCCTCAAAATTCCAACCTTAGGTCTAACAACGCAGGATAAAGTTAGGTTTAGAAATAGGCTAGCCTCCCTTTGACTTTTCTTTCTCCTTTTTCATATGCATTTAAAACTAAAACAGAAACTTCTTTCTTACAAACTTCAAAACACTTTAAAACTACTGACGAGAATCGTGCCTTTGTTGAACATGGGAGATGATAAGTGGGTCTCTTCTCGATCTTATCGTTTTTCCATTCTAAGCCTTGGTACGGTTCAAGTCTCAAAGACTTATTTTACGAATAAGTAGAGAAATGGCTAAAATCACTCTCTTGAGATTAACTAGCTATTATCCACAAGAAAAAATATCAACAAACACAAAATTCTTTTTGCCTTCGGGCCTCTCTTTATCCAAACTTTTTTAGAAGAGCATGTTAATTCACTTTTGTGCTGACGCGTAAATCTCCAAAGGTCGAGTTGCAGAAGAAGGCGAAATTAATATTGTTCATTAAAAAATACAAACCAACAAAAACATATAAGCCGAACTACGGTTGCTCTGATTCCTTAAAAGGGATACATAGGCATCGGGGTAGGGCCCGAACGAGCATAACTTTTATTTTCCCTACATTCTTTTCTCATTTATTTTGCGTGCATTCTCCCTTCAGTAGTATAGTAAACAATAAGCATAGATTAAACACACCTATAAGATAGATAACAAGAGTGGATACCGTAGAGTACTACGGGCGTGTGGGTGCTAATAGCTTCCCCTCGCGTAACAGACTCCCTTACCCTTATCTCTTGGTCGCAAGACCGTGACTTCTCCCTTCTCAGGTTTTCTCGATGTTTACCTTTCCCTTCCTGTGGGATAAAAGACGTTCGATGGCGACTTTATTGTTTAATGATTTTCATCCGGTTGTTTCAATAGCAAGTAAAGCTTTCAGCCTCCAAGTTTTGCAATTAGAATTATTTAAAGTGCTCTACAAATTTGACAAAATAAATCACTGACACATTTTAAAATAGGGCTTAAGCTTGACAACCACCAACTTTTATGGAGGTCTTCCTTCAATTTGGCTTTATCTTGCCGCATCTTGCGAGATTTCTTGTAACATTAACTCTCATCCTTCCTCATTTATAGTTCGATAGAATAATCTCCTCTTAGTGTCTTGTGTGTGAAAATTACTTGTGAAATGAAAGAGTTGTACTGACTATCTTGATTCATGGGATAGTTATGTTCCCAAACGTCAAAAAACTTATAGATTTCACTATTGCTTACCTCTTTCATGGATAAAAACCCTGTGCCGACTCTCCTTGTTGATACTTACCACTCCATTCACTCCAAGTATGGAACAAGCGTAACCATTATTTGTTGTTTTCCATTACTGTATAAGTGGTTCATATCTCATCTACCCGTAAGTGGACCGTTTGTAGACATCCGAGACACTTACTCATTTTGTCAAATAATCATGAGTCTCACTCATCATGATATAAAGTGGCACAACTCTGAGATGGATAACTCTGACAACATTACGAGCTGTGGGGAGTTTCCTAACGTCTCTATCATTGGAAGAAAGGGTTGCATCAACTGTAATCATATGCTCGCACTTCTTCAGACAGGGTATGCAATGGATGGTGAACCTTTAGATAAGGATATAGAAGATTTTGTTTTCTTTGATAAGGCGGCATATCCTGGAATGATGAAGAAAGTACAACTAGCTTGGGCCAAGATTCATATTAAAGTCAAAACTCTCCTTGGTAGGAAGGATGCTAGTGCTGGGATTACTTATACCAGATGGGTTGTGAAGACAGTTTAAACTCTACTATTACCTTACCCCCAAGAAAAATCATTCCATTGACCGATTCCACGTCAAGCGATGAAGACATTTGTGTTATGTTGAGATAAAGTAGCTTTTGTCTTTTTGTTGTTAACTGTTGCATGATAGCCACCAGAATTGTTGGATGGGATCTTGATATCGTATTTTGCTACCGTTGTTGTAAAATTGGTTGATTTTGGATCTCTTATGATGTAACATTGTCTCATCTGTATGAAATCATCTGATTTGCAGCTTTGTTATGAATGAAAACAGTGTTTGCTATGCTACCTTATCTTGAATGTTGCTTATCTCTGTTATCTTGTTGTTTAGTATTTCTGGATGGTTGACAAAACTCTTGAACACCTGGGAAATGACAAAACATAGCATTATTAATCATGCATTTCATGCATTACAGGTTTTCTGACTAGTCTTCTTATCTTATGATTCTTCTTTTTTTTAGTAGAGGTGTTCAACAACGACTATTCAACATTACTCAACTAGAGGAAATCAGACATATAACAACTTCAAGCTGAGTTGACTGATATGGAGGCTGATATGTGGGCCTAGATGGGGCTGTTTAAGATAGACATACAGGGTTTGGTCCATGGTCAGGAACCTTTAAGAGAGGAGAACACTAAATTGAAAACCTAGCTGAGTTTGATTATGGATATACTGAGAATGATGGTGAAGAAAAAGGACAATCATACACCTGCCGCTGCAACTAGAGTTTCCATACTTCCCCATAGTTCAGAGGCTCCTTCAAGCTATGGAGTAATTCGTGGACCTCCTATACACTCTCGTGTTCCGGGGTCTTCCAATCTACAGTCATTTCCTATTCCCCAAGGCAATCTAAGGGGTGAAGGCCATCAACAAAATCAGAAGCAGTCCTCGAAGCATTTGGATCCTATTTCTATGTCCTATGCATAATTACTTTCTCAATTACTTGAACATCATGTTGTTAAGATCCATGCTATGGATATTCCTACTACAAAGCTTCCACTTGATTATGATGAGAATTCTAGGTGTGAGTTTCATTATGGGGCACCTGGTTATTGTGTTGAGAATTGTAAGGTGTTGAAACACAAATTCCAGGATTTACTCAATGCAGGGATAACTCTGGTTACTCCCAAAGGTCTGAGTATACAAATCAAGCCTACCCTAACTGCTGCAAAAAAGATGGCAATGACTTCTCGCCTTCAAGGCCCTATCTCGCATCCTGGGATACAACGTCTACCACCTTCAGTCCCAAAGTTTCCTCTACATCAATCACTATCTTCTACAAAACATGAGAATCATATGGTTAATCGAAATCAGTATCATCCTTATGCTCATCCATTTCAGTGTGCTCAACACCCGCAAACTTATCAACAGAGACGTCAACAACAGGGAAGACAGGAGGACGGGAAGCCAGAAATAATATATGACAAAATTCCTATACCTTATGATCATTTCTTCTCGCATTTTCCCAAGCTTTCTTTGGTAGAAAATCAATATTTGGATCTCATTGTTTCTCCTTATCTAGATGGATTTTACCCCAACATCAAATGTGTTTACCACACTCGAGCCCATGGCCATTCAATCAAATACTATGTGTCATACAGAGATAAATTCTAGATTTGATTGATTCAGGGATGGTTGCATTCATGCTAGGGAAGAACGAGAGTCACGTGCCTGAGTGAGCATCAAGACTTCATAAAGTCGTCAGAATCAACAAGTCTATACAGAGTCTAGTCTCCTCAATATGGAAATTTTCTATTTTCATTCACATTCTCATTTGTAATCTTTCTTGTTTGGTTCAGTACTTTCTTGTATGCAAAACTTGTTTGTTTCTGAATATTAATCATAAAGCATTAAATATGATTGTCTTGAATTAATCCATTCGTTATCACTCTTATTTGTTTTACTATGCTTTTTGATACTCAACTCTTGTTTAATAAAGCAAAACCTCTGGAGGGAGGATGATGAGCATGATACCAAAAATTTCAAACGGTATGCTTTTGAGTAAAACCCCACTGACAATGTACAAGCATTATTTCAAATTCCTAAACACCAGAGATATAAGGGAGATAGGCCCTCGTCAACCCCTTTGAGCTTTGAAGTAGGAGTTTCTTTTCTTGTAAAAAAAACCATAACATTTAACCCGACACAGGGTAGTATTTAATTAATCTGATCGAGTATTCAAATCTCATTTGGAGTGCGCATCTAAGGATCAACCATAATGGTTATCCTTCACCTGTCAGGAGGTCAAAAGACAACGATACCACAATGGTTATCACTCATCAACCAAACAAAAGGTAGTCTCCTTTTCAGCCAGTCAGAAGACTCAAGGTCACCATAATAGGTAAAAAAAAAAGAGAATGATTGAAAAAGTAAAAGAAAAGAAATCCCGCTAAGTTAAAAAGAAAAAAAACTTGAAATAAAATGACTTAGGAAAATGTTAGGGTATCTCGCTGGACTTGAAAATAAAAAATCAAAAGATTTATCCAGGAAAAAGTTAGGGAAAATGAAAAAGAAAAAGGATAAGCCTGAAAGGCGAGAAAGGATTACAAAATGAAGATCCTCAGTAAAGAGCAAAGTCGTGGGGCCAGAAATGCAAAAGAAGCATAGGTGAGTAACTGTCATATCCAAGAAACCTCAGTGCTTCCTCAACCAACATAAACTCCTCTCAAGATATGAGGGCTCGTATTGGGTTAAATGAATGTAGGACTGGAGAACATCATGGAGAATGGCTGGGCACTAAATATTTTTTAGCCTTAAATCTTTTTTCTAAAAACCGTGAACCAGACCATGTTACAACCCATAAAAGTCCTAACTAAAGCATGAGTTAATTCAAAAGAAAAAATATAACGAGAGTACAGTAATCTGACTCCCAGGAGGCTTGCTAAAACTTTTGAGTTCGTGTCACTCTATCTTTTGGGATTGACAACCCTGTAGGAAAGGTCGAGATAACTTTCTCCCTTACTTCGACAAACTCACTGAGCTTTTCTGTCGACACCTTATACCCAGATGTAATTTAGGATAATTCGTTAGCCTCTTGATTCTCTTTGTTGGGCACGTATGTAATGCTCAGTACTTCAAATTCTTCTATTAGCTTATTCACAATCGCAAAATATATAAATAAATGCTCCTTGATACACTTATACACTTTTGTGATTTTCTTAATTAACAACTCCGAATCACCTTTTATTTCGATTTCCGTTGCACCCAAATATCACAAGAATTTAAATCCAGTAATTAAGGCTTCATATTCCGCCTCATTATTGGAACATTTTCCATCGACTCGACACATGAATTTCGTTGGCGTTACTTTTGGAGAAATTATTAAGATTCCTACACCGGTTCCATTTTTATGGCTCGACCCATCGAAATACAATTTCCAAGGGTTCGTGTCTTACATGTTTACGGATGGCTGTAGCGATAGAAATGTTGAGACTAAGCCATTGGATTGACTTAGCTCGCACAGATAAAATAAAAATCGCCACTGCACTTTATTGTTTTCAAAGGAATGGGAAAAGAGCGAATAACCCAAAAAAGAGGGGGAGAGAATCTAGGTACGAGGGTTGATTATGAAAAGGGAAGGTATTAGCACCCTAAACATCTACGATACTCCACAAGAACCTCTTTGAAAATTTGTGTATTTTGGCTATAAATATTGTATACAAAATAGATGGTGGAGATGAGAAAAGAAGTATATATTTTTAAAATTTTGCACCCTCCGCGGTTGCGAACCTTTAGTGCCTACGTACCATCTTCCGTGCAATAGGGGATCAGGGTACTCGTAGTTCACCTTTTAAATATTTAAAACACAAGTGTGTTGGTTAATTTTAAGAGATAAGACATCATCGTCATATCCGAATGGAAGAACATACTTACTACCCACGATTATGAGAAAGGAGAATTTGTATCATATCAAAGTGGAGGATATAGCTTAGATTTAAAAATCAACAAAGCCTCGCTCAACACTCGAGTGGAAAATATCTCACTTCACTACATATCGCGGAAGTATAGTAGCTCGCATCACTACAAAGATCGACAAGAGTCTAACCATTTGACAAAATTTTAAAAGTAAAAAGTTGAAATGGAAAAAATGGTTTGAATGAGGTTGATTGACTTTTAGTCTTCTCATAAAAAATGTCAAAGTATGATTAAGTTGGTTAAAATTTGATTAAGAAAATATTTTTAAAAATGCATGGACCTAAATCAAAGTTTATTATGAAAGCGATTCAAGTTAGAAAACAATAAGGGGTTTGAAAAGGAGGGAGAAGATTTTTGAAATTAAAGAAGATGGGAGGAGATGAAGGGACTATCCTAAAGCATCAGGTAAAAGTTAGGGAAAAGAACTGTCTAACCAACGAGAAGCCAACACTTGACACAAAGAGTCAATGTAGAATTCCCATCCTCTGGATTGAAACTAATCAAGAAAGGATACTAAACCTCTTAACAATACCGAGCTTCAAACGTATTAAGTCTTCACAAAAATTAGGCAGAGTAACGACTGTATATAGAGAAATTCCCAAGCATATAATCAGAATAACCTGCACACAAAGAATATCAACCCAATGTCTTGGGGTAAACCCCAAGAATTCCAGACAAAATAACAACAGAAGTAACAAGGTCTCAAGGGTAGTCAAGGCTTCTAATCCTAAGTCCAAGAGGTCCATAACTCCATAATGCCAAGGATAATAACCAAATAGTCCAAGTAACCTTAAAGTTTTTTATTATTGTTCAAGTTGGTTATTAAGTATCTCAAAAAGAAAATGATAGGTCAAGTGAGCAAAATAGAAATGACATAAAGGTAAATTCTCAAGTGAGCAAAAAATGAAAATAACATTAAATGAAAATGCTAAAATGAATGGTGTGTAAAAGTAAAGACGTAAAGTAAAAGCATAAAAAAAGTCAATTGTTAGTGAGTTAGAAATTAGAGGTTAGTTGAATGACCATGTTGAAACTTGCATTTGAAAACTCATTAGAAGATTGATAAAATCAAAGCTTCTCAACAACAAATTTCATTTGCTTTTTGTAAAGTATATCATTCATTTCAAATTCTCTAGGCAACAACAAATGATCAACGATGTTTAAATGATTCACTTAGACCAAATTTTATGAAGGTTCATTAGAGGATTGATAAGACCAAAGCCTTCTAGCAATGAACCTCAAGGTTGTTGGATGAAAGGTTTCAAATTAAACATACTTGGGCTTGTAAACATAAGTTTGGGCCACAAATGATCATTTCTCTGATCGGGACAAAAGTTAGCGCTATGTTAAGCAATCGTAAGTGGACTTATATAGAAGTCACACCTATTTTGAGGCTGGTCAATAGCAATCTATGTACCATATGTTTGGAGAAATGCTATGTAGATCGTCCTCTAACAATATGTAGCACAAGTAAGAAAGGGATAAGATGAAGAGGGAAGGTAAATATTTGAACTGAAATTTTTAATCAAACTATCATTAACATCGTTCATCCATTTTGGTGGAGTTAAACTCAACACCCAAGATCCAATGATGTTAATGAAGCTCATGATCAAAAATCATATAGTTCAAGCTCAGCCTGAATATATTAAAAAATAAAATTGCATTTAATAAGAAAAATAAAAAATAAAATGATTTTTAAATTGTTTTTTAAGTGAAAATAAAAGGCAAAATAACAAACTATATTCAAAGTATCAAATAAAAATTTAAAGAAAACATAGAAAAGTCAGAGATGATCTCATGTATTTTTACAAAAATTTTAGCAAATTTTCAAAACAGAAAGGTATTTTTAAATTATTTAAAATCATTCAAGTAAGTGAAAAAAGATCAAAAATAGGAAAAATCAAAATAAAATTCTATAAAAAATTTCAGAAAGTCAGAAATAAAAAAATGATCTTGATGAATTTTTTCAGAATTTAAAAATACCAAAAAGTATTTTTAAACAATTAAAAACAAGCCAAAACAAATAAAAAATCATAAAAAATATCAAATATGAAAATAAAATCATGAAAAAATAAAAATCAAAAAGAGAATATTTAAAACTATTTTTGTGAATTTTTTCATAATTTTTGGGTCTGAAATGAATTTTTATGATTTTTTGAAGTTTAAAATAATTAAATATAAAAAAAAAATCAGAAATAAAAATAAAGTCAGAAAAGTATGGACCATTGGATGAGAGTTAAAATGCGTTTGTAAACATATCCAATGGATCTGACACGCTGTGCATATCATGATCTTTTTTGGAAATCACACCAAATCATTTAAAAAAAATTAAAAGTGACTTAAAATCTGGCGCGTTGAATGAAGTCTGACTAATGAAAGTAATTAGACCCAAGGATTCCTATGACGCGTGCATGGTAAAACAGGTACAGTGGATAAGATTCAAAAAATCATATGTCACGTATCATTGGCTGAAGCACGACACGTAGGTCGTCTTCAACATCCAGACGCCCTAAATTGGAGTTTCTCAAAATATAAAGTTAGAGAAGCCGACCAGTACCATAATATTTGTCTCTTAAAGATGATTCTAATGGTAACCTCGCGCCAAATTTATATAAGCTGTGCAATACTGGATTTGGAGAAAACCAGAAAAAATAACGAGCACAAAAATTCCAAGTATCTCTCTCAATTCTCAATGAAAATGAAAACCGTAAGAATTGTGAGAATCAGAAGGATGAATAGAGTAGAATAGAGATTTATTTGGTTCAATTTCATTGAGAATTATACCTAAATGAAGTAGCAAAAAGTTACTCAAAAACTGGACTTGGCTAGCACGATTTAGGACGCTTCAAGGTCTGGTTCTTCTTCTGTTAGCTCCAGTGAAGTTCAAGGATAAAGAATCAATAAAGAAATTGGATTAAAAGTGGAGAAAAGATGAATTTGAAAAATCATAAAAGTGGGTTATGAAAAGAGTTTGGCAAGGTTATTTTGGCTATCCAAGCTTGAGAAAATGAGAGGAGTGAGGCCCTCTATTTATAGGGAAGCGAATAGTGCAAAGAATTGAGAGGAAAATTGAAGTTTGGAGGGAAATTGGATTGAGCCTGAAACTGGAAAATGTGTGACCCCATGTGCATTAAAACTCAGCCAATTCTTGTGTTTTGATACTTAATTCAACTTTGGGAACTTGGTTAAACATGTTTAAATAAAAAACGCGTGCTAATATGGTATTTAGAAGCTGGATTATGGATTTCAAATTCTGACTTGGAAGGAAAATTCAATTTCAAATAGTTGACTTTGAACTCATGGTGTGCATGACTTAGGGAACCTTAAGACCTGATTCTTGATGCATTGGAAAGATCAAGTAACATTATTTATAATTTTCCAAGAAAGAGATCATTTGGATGCTTGAGCTAGAAGTTGTGCTTGGTCAAAATCAGGAAAAATGTGCTGACTTTTATACTTAGAAAAATTCTAAGTTTTTTCTTCAAAAATAACCTATAATGTTTTGATTCCAAACAAGGTCTTCTTCCAAAATTTTGCTTTGATCAATGATGTTAGCTTGAATTTGACTCCTTAAAGAGTATTGTGAAACTTGTATCACTCAAAAATTCCAAATATTGGACAAGTTATGATCCTTTGAATTTGATGAAAATCCATAATGTGACCTATAATCTTTTGAGCTTTTAAGGCATCTTCTAACCATTTTCAAGTTTTGCACATAAAATAAGAGTTGAAGTTCAAACTCCTAAGATCACTGTGGATAAATAATGGGCTCAAGGAGATAAAAATTTATCAAGGTATGACCCTTTGAAGTCACATAAGGGAATTTGATGGCCTATCTAGAGGACTTGTAATCTTTCTCAATCATTAGTGATCTTTCACACAAAATTTTCTTGAAACTTTTTAAGTCATTTGTTTATAACCTTTTAAAGAGAATCATATCTTTGGAATAACTCAAAAATATCAAAAGATGGACATGATATATCCCTTAGAAGTCCAAAATCCTAACTCATAGAGCATCAAAATGGCTTGGGGATGCCTTTCAATTTTGACAATCTTTCTTGTACAAATACTTTTTCTATGTGAAGAGAAATTATTGTGGATGATAATAAGAACCTATAGTAATGAAAACCACTTCCATATGTTAAGAAATGAGGGAGTTATGCACTTGTGATCAAGGAATCAAGAACTTGTCCAATTAGGTCAAACTTCTTTAATCAAAGTCATATAAGACAATCAACACAAGACATATATGACCATAATATACAAATCAAAGTGCTTGGTGATCCCTCATGATAAAACCTAAAGATAGGGAGAAGACCCAAACCCTAGTGTGATCTTGATATTATTGGGTTGATATGAGATGATAGAGGAATCTTAGGGGAAAAAATTGGGGTATAACAATGGCTCGACTATTGCATGATCTAAAACAAAGTCTGCCACAAATTAGCCTTTTATGTTTGAAAGGCAGATAAAACCATGAAAAATCAGTTAATGCTAATGCCCACTTTCCAATTTGACTATTTAATATGGGTTTAGATAGCATATGTTTAATAACATCAAAGTAATACGCAACATAAACATCAACTGGCTTAATATATTGCTTTAATTTCATACATGAGAAGTACAAACATATGCACAAATTTTCAATTAAACTATACCTAGTTCCTGCATCTATTAATACTCGACTAAGGTAATAAATGCGCCTTTCAAAACCATTATTATCCTCTTGGGATAACATGCTTCCTATTGTCAAGTCAGATGCAACTATATACAATCTCATGTTCTTATTTCGACTAGGTGGCAATAAGACAGAAGGCTTTGTAAAATATCCTTTGATTGCACTGAAAGCCTCTTGCTGCTCTTTTCCCCCAGTGGAACTCGCTTTCTTTCTTAATTTTGAGAAATGGTGAGAAAACTTTCGTTTTGCCACTTAGATTTGATATAAATCTCCTTAAGAAATTGATTTTCCACAACAAAGACTACAACTGTTTCTTCGTCGAAGGAGGCTTGAGATCCAAAATTGCTTTTGTTTTGTTTTGATTTATCTCGACGCCTTTTTATGCACTACGAAGCCTAGGAAGTCTCCTGCATGCACACCGAAAGCACATTTTTAGTGGATTCATTTTCAATCCATATTTCTTCATTCTTTCGAATGATCGTTGAAGATGGTCTATATGACCATTTTCAGATGAATATTTAATTAAAATATCATCAATATAATCTGCATAAAATTCTCTATGAAATCATGGAATATGTCATTCATGTCCCTTTGATAGTTTGCTCCGACATATTTTAAACCGAATGGAATTACAACCCATTCATAAGTCCCTAAGGCCCTTAGACATCAAAACACCATTTTGGGGACATCCTCGTCTGTTATAAAAATCTTGTTATAGCCGAAATATCCATCAAGCATGCTCAAATATTCGAAACATGCAATTGAATCAACTAACATTTTTTCCACTGGCATCGAATATTCATCCTTAGGAGTCACTTTATTTAAATCCCTAAAATCTATGCAAACTCTAAAATTTCCATTTTTCTTAATGACATGACCAATGTTTGCTAGCCATTAGACATACCTTGAAGTTCTGATAAACTTGCTCTTGAGCAGTCTTTCGAACTCCTGCTTGATCTTCAATATGATTTCTAGGGTGAATCTTCGAGAATGTTTCTTTATCGTCCTTTTCCCTTATTAGATAGACAGACAATCTTCCACTATGCTTCAACTCAATCCTGGAATTTCACCATAGTCCCAAGCAAAACAATCTTTATACTCTCTCAACAAATTAACCAATTGAACCTTCATCTTTGAACCAATCGTACTGATGTAAGTTGGTCTCTTCCTTACGCCATCACCTAGATCCACTTCTTCTAAAGGATCTTGGGCCGACATTTTCTGCATTGAATTCAATGGGTATTTTTCAAACTCCAAAGGCTCATTGTCGTAGACACAATATATCCTCTGGCTTTTTGAAGTTGATGTTTGGATATAATGGCCTTCTCGATTTTCTGCATTAGCTTTGACACCCAAATCTTGCAGCATTTTGGCTTCCAAAGTTAATTTTGTTTTATTTTCAGCCACATAGACCGAAATTCGAGCTAGCGTTTGAGTCACTGGTCATTTCCTTCAACCACATTCCACCCGGTAGGTGGGTTCAGTTCCCTGGGCATCATTTCTTCTTCGATGTCCCATTGGAATCCATGATCTATATCTAAACTTAGAAAAAGATTTGCATTTCCTTCAAGAATGTAAACCTCATTTTCACAAGGTGCCACCTTTTCCAGATGTTAGTCAAAAGATTTCTTTCCAACTTTGCTCTCATCGATCTTGTAATAACTCTGATCAGCTTCTATATTCTCGATGATACCATCTTTCCTCCAAAAGGATATCCTTTGGTGTAGGGTTGATGGAACTTCTTCTATCCCGTGGATCCATTCGCATCCCAATAACAAATTAAAATTTTCTTTGGAATTTATTACCATGAAGAGAATCGACCCGGTGGTTGTACCTACTGCCAATTCGACCTGGAAAATTCCTAGTATACTGCTGGTTTTCCCCTTGTAGTTGGTTAAAACCATATTATGTGGTTGAATATCAATTTTGCATTTCTCCCTTTTCTTGAACAAGGCATAGGGCATTAAGTTCAAAACTTCCCCCGCATATACAAATACTTTATTTACTAGCATACCATTCACTTTTTCCCTTATAAACAAGAGTTTGAGGTGACACAACATTCCTGGGCTTGGTTTTTTAAACACAACATTTTTCTCTTCCACCATATCGCTATTCATAATATAGTAGCATAATGGATTTCCATCAGCGGTATCATCTGGCACATAGTCGTCTTCACTTTCCGACACCTCTGACACTCTGTTAAATTCCGCAGGAAAAACATACACAATGCCATAGTTAATGATAAAATATTTGTTGCAGTCATCGTCGACCATATCACCTTCAAGATGATCATAATCATACCCTTCTTCTTCAGGTAGAGGCTCATATTCGTCCTCTTCTTTATCTTTAGCCATGGGAGTATATTTTTCACTTTGTGTTACTACCACCTCCTTATTTCCTAAAGGTGCTATTTTCATCGTCAATCTTTAATTCATGGTGATCTTTTCTTTTTCTCTCAACCTCTGTTTTGGGTAACTCCTATTATGGACTAGAACTTCGACAACTTAGATGGCTCCCACTAGCTTCAGGTTTTTGACAGGCTTCACAATTTCCCTATCTTTCAGAACTTCGATAGGCTTCATCTGTGATGTTGAAGCTTCTTTTGCAGCTTTCTTATTTATCTAATAACGCCTCCACCGTGTCCTGGTCATCAGAGTTTTCCCTTTGTAGTTTGGAGAAACCTGCCATCCCTTTTTGTCATGATCCTTAGTTTCTTAGACCATCACTCTCCTCTTTGGCCTTTTCCCTCCTTCTTAACTCATTGGTTCCACCCATTTTTCCTATGGGTTGTCCGACGGAGGATGAAAGAATTTCAGATGAGGTTGCTGAAATAACCTCCTATATTCTTCATTGCATCGAGGGACTCCCTCTTTGTTAAACATAAATCTTGGAACTTGAGGCTTTTTTCCTTCAGAGCCTCTTTTGTTGTAGCTTTGTATCTTTCAGCCGCTTTCTCATCATACACAACATTTCACCTTGGGAACAATTTGCCTTTCGATCCATTCACTTTGTATTTTTCTTAAAAATCAACAAAAATTTCCTCAGGTTAAGGATAAACTGTTAGTATCTCATCTTCCATCTTCATTCCAAAACCTTCAGCAGTTTCGACATTAAAACTTTTATATTAACACCTTCAGTAGTATCAACCATCATGCACTCAAAAGACTCAGCATACAATGCCTCTTCCACCTTCAATGGATCAATATCAACCTGCATCTTTGGCTTCTCGCCAAATTGAAGTATCCTTGTTTCAAAGCTTTCTTCACCAAATCCATGAAAAGAACACATTGAGATGTTTTATGACCAAGAAAATTATGAAATTTGCAGAATCCCCTTTTCTTCTTTTGTTCATGTAAGGAATTCTTTAGGCCCTGAGGCACAACAATCTGACCGTCAGTTACTAATAAATCAAATATTTCATCACACTTAGTTATATAAAAAGTGTAAGATTTTATGATGGCCTTGCCACTTTTCTCGGTTTTGACTGGATTCTTCCCGTTCGATGGCCTCAATAGTTTGCAAGCATAAGGAGGGCCAGGCTGAAGTTCAACCATGTTAACCTCAGTTTCTTTGATTGATTTGTCGTTATCGAAAGAATATTCTTCCGTGGCTACATAAGCAAACTTTCCTATTTCTGATGCTTGCTGGATTTGTCTTCCTTAACTTTTAGACGTTCGATTTCTTGAACCCTAATAGCCAATTGTGCCATATCCCTCAAATTTTGAGTATCTAAATTTTTCATGATTGAATAGTCTAGGCCATTCGCAACCATTTCGAATAACTCGTGCTTAGGGACTTAAGTAAAGCATCTTGCTTTCAAAAGACTGAACCTGTTCAAGTACTGGTTAATTGACTCAGCAACTTTTTATTTAACACCGACAAGTTCAGTTTGACTAATCTTTTACTGTCCAATATAAAACTGTTCATGGAACAACTTCTCCAATTGGGTCCACGTGTGGATCGAATGAGGAGGTGGCATTGTAAACCAGGTAAACGCATTCTTCGACAAGGAAATTGGAAAGATTTCAGTTTCAAATCCTCATTGTTGGTAATATCTCCAGCTTTGGTTTGATATCTAGCAACATGTTCAATAGTGGATTCCTCTGTATCCCCAACAAACTTTGTAAACTTAGGGACTTTCCAACCCCTAGGTAACTCTGTTTTCAATACAAAATCTGGTAATGGTGAAGAGTATGTAGGCCTCTGTGAACTAGTATTCATCCCGTTTTGAACCATGATTCGTTCAACAATATCTTCTAAGTTCTGTTCTCCAGCGACTGCATCTTGTCGAACCTGCCTGACCATTTGACCGCGGGTCATTCAATAACCCTAGGTATATGCTCCACACACGAGGAATCTCTTGTTCTTGGTCGATTATTTCGTCAACCACTTTTCCAAACTGCATTGGTTCTTCCTATGGAGGTGGTGCAGCATGTCGAATTGGTGCTCATGGGGAACTAGGAAAGTCACTGATACGAGTCATTTGTGTTGCCAAGGTTTGGTAACTCTGCACTGAATTCTTGATTAATGGTCTCAATATGATACTCATTTGTTGAGTAAGCATGTTGATCATCTCGTGATTACTTTCATCCATGAATTGCCTCATAATTGCAATGGTACGTAGAGTGAAAGTGGGCATGACTTGGTGAAAAAAAACCTAATCCAGTCGAACGACCAAACTAGATTCCCACAAACCCTTATGTGTGATAAGGGGAAAACGCTGACGCTGAATTTTCACCAAATGTAAAACCGCTGTTATGCAAGCTTGCCATCATCACCGTTGGCATTCCATACACTCGTTACCCACCATGCATAGGTATTGCGAACTAGGCACATATAGCTTTGAAAAGTTGACCACACTTGGTCTTGAAATTACTAGCTGAGTCGTGGTGAGTGTTATGTTCGGGGTCATAGAAGAAACAACCTCAGAACTTGAACCCACACTCGCTGTTACACTAGTATTTCCTCTTGGGGTCTGATCCCCGTCTAGATTTCTAGGATCTACCATTTTTAACCATTCCTCAATATAATGTACGGATTGAGACAAACTTAAGACAAACGAGTCCTACCAAGTGTGCCAATTTGTTCGCGGGAGTTTCTCGCGAATAATCTCTAGCCTCTTACTTAAAGGTTACTTGCAGGACCGACTACAAAAGTTTTAGACTTAGTGTTAAGTTTGAGAATGTTTTGGTTTTTGAAATGGTTAAAGTATGAAACATTAATAATAAAAAGGTAAAAGACAAAGACATATAAATAAATTGCAAGGTATAAATGATACACAAGACTTGAAATAAACTTCTTTGAATTTAAAGGTGGATACAATCGTACATTTCTCAAAACGGACTCGTTTCTCTCTAAACGCAGGTACTTTGAGTGATCTGTTACAATGTTACAAAATGTGACCTTTACAATGAATACAACAACTTTCTTAAATAGATGCTAAAACATAACCGTCGACGGTTACTTAGACAACTCATGTTGGGAGTTCATGTGGAACTGTCTCAAACTTCCCACTTTCCACTAATGACTATGGCTAAAAACTTCTTTTTCCACCACTTGCTCTTATCCTCGTCTGGCCTCGACTTCGTCCACCTAATTTCTGCTTCGAACACCATTTTGACCGAATTGCTGAGGGCTACTTCTTAAATCTTGTCGAAATCCCATACTTGTCACTTGTATAATAATTCACTCCTCTTTAACGAAGGATACCATTCAATTGCTGACCTAACACCTTAGTCAAAAATTGTTTTTCAACAACAGGCTAGGAGTTAAATAATGTTGATGGCCTGTTTTTTATAGTTTCTTGAACTGATTTATGTACATTATTTAATGAATGTTGAACTGGTTTCGTGTGTAATTGTTGAACTAGTTTATTGGACTAATGCCATGGGTTGTTTGAATTTTAGAATGATGTTGTTGGTTATTGGATTAGGTTTAGATTTTCAAATGATGGTTGGTTCAATTAGACTGAATCTGGATCTGGTTCTGTGACACCATGGTTAACATCATGGAATGGTAACAAGTCGGATTTTCTTGTTTTGTTTAACTGGTTTTATGAGCTATTCTTATGGAATGTTTTAATTGCCCTAATTTTTGCATAAATGATGCAGGTATGAGTTGTTCTAGTTTGCGCGTGTAAGCAGGTAATTGTGTATGGCTACATCATGGTGGAAATATGGATAACACTGCAGACTTGATGGTGCATAAAGATTACATACCCGACAACAGGTTTATCATGAATATTTTGATGTTTTTCCCATGTTGCCTTGCTAAACTGATGTATTAACTCAACTTTATTATGGTGCAGGGCAGTTTGGAGTTTTGTTTTCTTGTTCGTTAGCAATTATTAGAAAGTTTTGTTCTATGCAGATGGGTTATTGGTGATGATGGAAGATTGTAGAATGATGTTGGATGATAAATTCATCATACAGTCAAGCGCGGTAGGCTTCATGTATTATGTTGATCCCTCTTTTGATGGTAATATAGCTTTTGAAACAAGAACTTGCTAACTAACTTTAGTAATAGTATGCCTTGATGAACTGCATTTGCAAGCATGGACTTATATTATCCTTTTTGAATGAATATCTGAATATTGGATTGAATATGTGCTTTGGTGATGCATCAATGTGAGTCTGTGTAACTTGCTAGGATTTTTATTTGAATTGTTTGAATGAAGTGTCTTGTAATGCATGACTGTTATGAATGGATTATATTATGTTTGGCTTTGCTATGTTTTTTTAGAATGGTCATGAGCTATAATTTCAACTTGTTCCCATTTGATGAATGATATTTATGTGAATGTGAACTTGCACTATATGCCACTGATGCAAATTTGGTTATCTGACAAGTTAGTGCATCATGGTCTATAAGGGAGAATACTTGGAGAATGCAAATAAAAACCATGAAAATCCTGGAGCAGTTTTCATGAAATAAGTTTAGGGGTAGTGTGGTTTAGAGAAATGTTAGATTAGTTAACAAAAGAAGGAATGTTAAAGTGAAGTGTTAGAAAAGTTCTGGATGTTAGGACTTATGAAAAAATCTAGGACTTGAATTAATGCTTGAATTGGCCTACTATTGTAGTTAAAAATGGCATGGTTTGCATTGCAATTGTGTCTCGAATATTTTTGAAACATGGTTGCTTCTTTAAACACTTACAGGCTTGGCTTAGAATTGTGTACGTGCTAAGCTGATTTATTGTCTGATACTTGGTGTAGCTTTATGCAAGTTTCATGGTACCTTAAATATGGACATGGCATGAAGATTGGTGCAAATGGAGGCAAGATCATGAAGATGAAGTGAAGATTAGAGAATGGGATAGGTCTAGTGCTAGAGTGTTGACTTTGGTCAACTTTAGGTCAAATGTGTATAGTTTTATGTATTTTCAATCTGTAATGCATTGGACTACACTCTTGGAATTTTGTAATGAATTTTTATTTATTGGATGGATTTTGACTCATGTACATGGCAGTTGACCTTGTAACTTGCTTTTCAATTAATAACATAATTTTCCCTCCATTTTGCACTTAAATTCAAATTCAAATATTTTTCCATTTTGGACTTAAATTCTCCTCTTGCAATCTCGAATGAATACCATAGGATGAGATAAAAGTCAAAGTTTTAGAAATTGACTTTCAGGCTTAAAAATGATCCAATGCACTGCATATAAAAACTCCATATTCAAATCCACATTCTTTGAAGGATACCCCAAAGAAAATGACTTGTATCACAAGTAATGAAATGAGCCCACCCTTGAATTGATGACCATAAACCCAATTGAAACCCTTGTAGATGAAGTATATGTATGAGAAATGAGTTCCAACCAAATGAGCCTTTTGACTATTACAAGAATAGGGAAATAAATCCTAATTCCAATGATAATTGTATGTACAATGAAGAACATCCCACTTAATGACCTAAAGTAACCTTATGTTCAATGCAAACCCTGTGAAAGAAGTCCAATTGAATGACCTACACCACAAGCAGCAATGAAGCCATATATTCTATCATGCACCACCTAAAATGTTAATACAAAGGGAAACTCGTGATGATTGTGGAACCAAACCCTAATTCAATTTATAAACCAAAGTACATGGAAATAAACCCTAATCCATGATCCACAAGCACCTTGGTGGAGACAAGCCTTCAAAAAGTTGAAAAGAACTACATCATCCCACTGTCAAACCCTAATTCACCAAATGATTTTAAGAATAAGTAGACGAAGCCCTAATTAATGCTAAAGGAGAATTCCAATTGAAACAAGCCTTCATGATGTAGAAACCTTAAACCATCACATGTACACTGATCCAATGAACCTCTAGGTGTCTTATTCAATGAATGAATGCATGGTGTGATAATGACCTAATGGAGTGATGCAGATGAAATGAGAAACAGAAGCCATATAAAATGTAAAAGGGTAGGAAAATTTTGGGCTATCACATATGTCACAATACCTACTGTATTTTTGATTCAGGAGGAAGCAATTAAAGTATACAAGTTGCACAAAGTGCTCTATCGTCTCAAGAAGGAACCTATGGCATGAAACAAGAAGATCGACTCATAGTTAGTCAAATTTAGAGTCGTAAAATGCAGGTCTAAGTGTGGTGTCTATGTTCAGGTTGTGGCACAAGATATAACAATCATCTACTTATATGTCGATGACTTCTTGGTAAGTAGAAATAGCTAGGAGAACTTGTCAAAGTTAAAAGAGCTAATAATGAGGGAATTTGAAATGTTGCATATGGGAAGCTTGTTGTATTTCCTAGGAATGGAGTTTCAAATAACCAAGAAAGGTATGGTGCTACATCAAAAGAAGTATGTCAAAGAGATACTCAAGAGATTCATGATGGATGATTCGACTCCTGTATTTTCGCCTGTCAAACTAAATTTGAAGTTGGAGAAGCATGAAGAGGAAGACAAAGTCGATGTAATTTATTCAAACAAATTATCAAATCTTTGTGATATGTGTGTGTAGCGGTGAAAATTTGAGATTAAGCTATCGATTAACTTAACTCACAGAGTGAAAGTTGCCACCACACTTTATTGTTTCCAAAGAAATGGGAAAAGATCGAATATAATCCAAATAAGTTTTAAAACAAAACTAATAAAACAAAGATCCAGGTGCGAGGGTTGGTTATGCAAAGGGAAGATATTAGCACCCGAAACATCCATGGTACTCCGTAGGAACCTCTTTGAAAATTTGTATATTTGGCTAAAAAGCGTTGTTTACGAAAAGATTGTGTAGATGAGAAAAGAAATTGTTTTTACAATTTTGATCCGGCAAGACTTCAAGAGGCCCGTGCCTATGTACCACCAATGTGCAATGGTGAAATAAAAACTATGTAGTTCTTCTAAAAAAGAACAAATTTCTTTGTTGGTTAATTTTAAGAGAAGAGACATTTTGTCATCTTAAGGAGAATACTCAACCAAATATTCATAAACATGAGAATGATGGACCTTTGCATCACAAATGAAAGAAGGGCTCCGATTTGGATAACTCAACAAGTATGCCACTTGTTTTTCAAGTGGAAAAGATTCAACATCATATCAATCAAGGTTATGAACATAGGAGAATTACATCTCAACTATGGAGAGGACTCACGTCTAATCTTAAGAAAAAGTTTTAAAATAAAAAGCCAAAATGGCAAAAGGTTTGAATGAGTTTTGTGTTTTTTAGTATTTGAAAAAAAGAGTTTAATTTTGATTAAATGGATTAAGGTTTGATTAAGAAAAAGGTTTTGAAAATTGCACTTGACAAAGTCAACGTTTTTATTGAAAGTGGTTTAAGTTTAAAAACAAGAAGGTTTTAAGAAAGAGGGAGAAGATTTGAAAATCTAAGAAGTTGGGCAAGAGATGAAGGGACTAACTTAAAACATAAAGTAAAAGCTAAGGTAGGAAATATCTAACCAAACCATAAGAAAACTCTTGACAATAAGTCAACAATGCATCCCATTCCTTTGGATTAAGCCACAAGCAAGCATAATACTTAGATGAAAACCAAGCATCAGGTGAATCAATAATTTCAAGCCAAAGAACCAAAGCAAGGTCTTAAATATTCCATAAAGTCAAGCAAACTTCATGTATCAGAAGAATTTCTTGAGTTCAAAGTAACAACACCTGCACACACAAAATTTCCCAATAAATAGACAAAAACATAAACACAACCAAGATCTCAGGTGAATTAAGATCACAAGGTCCATATGAAAGTCAAAGTCAAGGTCTTATCCTAAGTACAAAGGTCCAAATCTCCATATCTAGAGGATAAGAGCCCTAGTCCAAGAGCCTTAGAAGTCTTTTAATGTTTAACCCTTTATTAATGTCTTTTAAGAAAGAAGAAAAATGCTCATGGAGCAAAAGAAAAAGGACATAAAATAAAGTGCTCAAGGAGAAAAGGAAAATAAGTATAAAAGTAAAGTGCTGAAGGAGAAAAAGAAAAATGGCATAACATAAAGGAAAGGAAAGTAAAATGACAAGAATGATAAAGATGATAAAATCAAACGACATAAAGTAAATTACGGGAAATTTAAATGACGAAAAAGTAAAGGTGCGGATAATTAAATGTTAGTACAATTAATAGTTAGTGTTAGTAATTAGTTTTCTGATACAGGACAAATTTAGCACTTTGTTAAGCAATCGCAAACAAACCTATGTAGAAGTCAATACTATATAAGGTCGGTTAATAATAATTTATGATACCTTAGGACAAACTTATCATCAATCCAAAGTATCTTGAGTGGTCAATTGATCAATTAAAGATAGATTTGAAATGATGAAAGTTCATCAAGTACCAATCCAAATCTAATTGAACAAAGATGAATCATCAATCATCCAATTGAACAAAAACGAAAAAGAAAAAGAAAAAGAAAGAGAAAGAGATGAAGTAGAGAAAGATGAAGAATAAATATCAACAATCCAAATAGAATCATGATTTGAATTAAGTTATCATCAAGATCAATCATCTTTCTTGGTTGATTAAAATCAACACCCAAAGTCTATTGATATTGATGAAACTTTTTGTCCAAAAGTCTCAACTCAAGGCTCCAACATATATACAAATTTAAATTGCAATTATAAACAACAATCAAACATAAAAGTATTTTTTAAAATTGATTTTTAAATAAAAATAAAGAGGAAATAACCAAATACTACCAAAGTATCAAATAAATGGAAAATAAAATAACAGGAAATTTAGAAAGGACTTGAAATATTTTAAAGAATTATTTGGATATATATAAAAGCATAAAACTATTTTTAATCTAATTAAAATAAGGTAAATAAGAAGAAATTTATGAAAAACAACAAAAGTAGAAATAAAATTTTGAAAAATTAACACATGGTATAGAATAATCAAAAGTATTTTTGTGAATTTTTTGGTATTTTTTTTGGAGTAAAACTGATTTAAAATAAATATTTAAATATTAAAACGATTTTAAATGAAATTAATGAAAAAATAAAGTAGAAATAATGTGAGCCATTGGATCTGGATGAACCAGATCAAGCAGTCACAGGCAGAATGAGAAAAGACAGATCTGATGAACGAATTAGATTAAATCTGGGTTTTGACAAGCAATGTTCATCTTGTTTTTGCCATAACTTCTTTAATCTTTCATGGAATCAAGAAAATGAATAATGAAAATTCATCTACTCGATCTCACGAACAACGTGGAATTATCAGAATTAAAAAAAAGAAATTAAACAAAATGAAAATGAAAACCGAATTCATCAATTTTAGTTATGGAGGCTCAAAACACTTTCTAACTCTTGATTTAAAATCAATTGAGTTTACATGCAAAATGATGATGATTAAGGTACTAAATACATAACGAAAGAGTAAAAATGAAATAGAATTAAATAGAGAACAAGCATAAGAGTCTACCTATTCAATAAAAAGAAAGAAATGACTTGAAATAAAATGAAGATAAAAATGAAGAGAGTTTTGGCTTAGTTTAGTAAATGATTGATGGTGAAAATTGTGAATGAGGAGGGGTTTATTTATAGGCTCCACCAAGGGTGGTTTAGGAATTAAAGAAAAAGAGGTGGCAAATGTGAATGGGTTCTAGAATCATATTTAATTAAATATTGAATAATGATGTAATAAATGAAAGATATTTTGTGTAAGAAAAAGATTGGTACTGCATCTGGCCTTGAGTTTTGATGATAACTTTACATAGTATCTTAGAGAATAATTGTGTACTCTAATAGTTTTTGTCTAGTGTGTAGCTTTTTCTAAATAGGTTCTGACTCTGGTAAAAAGGCGTGTGACGTCATCAGACTCTGAACTCAACACTCTGGAAGAATACCTTTGATGTGTTACAAGTTAAGTCATGATTCTGTTGTTCTAATTTCTGAAGACAAGGTTTTGTTGAATGAGTTCTAAAGACTTGAAGACATTACTTCTAAATACCAAGTGCTAAATAATTTGAAGACAAGGGTTCTACTGAGCAAGTTCTGAAGACTCAAAGACTTAGGTTATGAAGATGCAAGTTTTGATCCTTCTACAATATGCTTCATTATCATACAAATCAGAAGCCTCTAAAGATATAGAAGATAAAAATAAATACTAGGGATGGTGTGTGATGGTTAGTCTAAAAGTACAAGATACATTGTGACCTCTACTCTAATAGGGTGGCGTAAGGAAATACTTTTTTGTACTTGTTGTCAACCATTCTCACCATGACTGTTGGGAACAAAACAACTGGTTTTGTGTTTCCTATTCTACCCTCTAACGGGTCTCTTTTTCATCTATAAAAGGAGAACTTAGAAGGATTTTAAATTAATGAATAAGTTCAACAAAAATATTTTAAATCTATGCACAAACTCTTTTGAGATATTCTTTGTATAGTTTTGTAAATAAGCAAGGAGATTTTGTTCGTATCTTTCTATCAACACCTTTGTGCTGTTGTACTTAAACATTGTGTAATGTGCTTATTATAAGCATATATTTATACATATCTTTGTAAATCAACGGTTGTTGATAGGTTCCTTGAGAGACTCAGTGAGTCAAGATTCTCAAGAAGACTTTGGTTGCGGTCATCGTGGATTGGCAATAAGGATCGACTGACTTGTTAGGGTTGTCAACAAGGTTGATCATACTTATTGTGGTTCTATTTAATTGGTTGGTTATAGTGTATTAAGTCCTTGTAAATAAGTAAAATCACCTTGCAGGATTGTCGTAACCGGCAAAAATATGAGAGTCGCTACCATTAATTTTTGTCCTAAAGACAGGGAGGTAACGGGTAACTGTAATTCGTACAGAGATTCTAGATTCGTGAGTCGATTTGACAAAGGGAAGGTGTTAGACACCCTTCATCATCCTTATTCTCAAGGGACTCCACTTTTAGGTTTAAGGTTAAGATAGGTGTGATCGGTGGATCTGGAACTGACTGTTTAACGCTGGTTCGCGAAATGTCGCGGAAGAAAGAGTCGCCACCGTCTTTTATTTTCTCCAAATGGAAAGGACAAAAGCACAGAAAAATTCCTTAAAGAGATTGCTCTCGGTTCGGGAGGTAGATTATAGAAAGGGAAGGTGTTAGCACCCTTTCTATCCATGGTTATCCATGGGCTCTTAGATACTTGCTCATTTGTGTTTTCAAAATGGTTTGTTTGCTTTTCAACTGTGGGTTTTAAAAAGTTTCTTTGAAAATTCCAGTTCGACTCTCGTATCGGTCCTCAAGAGTGTTTGAAAAATTTGCTTTCGAAAGCTTTTTGAAAAGGTGTCGGTGTGAAAAGTATTTTTGAATTTGTTTTGAAATTTAGAGCAAGTATCTAGAGTCGTCTACCTACCCTAAGGAATTTGTCTGTGTAAATGTCCTTTAAAGTAGTGCCATCCCACCATTGAGAGGTAGGTAGCACCACCGTTGGAGGTGTTCGGGTCAATTCGAAGGTTCGGGACATGGTGATCACCAGAGCAATGGGAAGACACCTTAGAAGCTACCCTCATGCCAGGTTCCCGGATCATGAGGACTTACTAAGACATCCTCTACTCGACGATCACCTTTCTAGGCAAGGCAACAGTGAGGCGTACCCTAGGGGTGGTGTGTGTGATTTGTGTGTCGTTTTCATTTGTATTTATCTTGTCATGTTATTGGTGTTCTAGCGTTTGTTTTTATTTTTGTCCATTCATTCTTGCATGCCATTATTTAACAGTTAAAAAATTGCGAAAAGTAAATTCTAAGCTATTACAAACGGCGCGGGTCCACATCGCCAAAATTTCTCGAACCCGATTTGACAGAAAAAATAAAGAAAGTAAAGAAAATAAAGAATTAAAAGTGAGACAGATTAATTACAAGGCTTTGGGAGAGATACATAAATATTTAACGAAATAAAATAAATATGCGAATTAATAAGAATTAAAAACGAGGGCGTTGGACCCTTTTTAACTAAATTAAATTAAATGATGCAATTAATTAATTAAAAAGAAAAGAAGTTGTTTTTTTTTGTATTTTTTGGTATTTTAGGATTTTAATGAAAAAAGAGAATTAATTAAAATTAAAATAAGATGCTAACCCTAATTCTGATTATTTTTAATTTATTAAGAAAAATGTTGAAGTTTTTAACCTAAAATTAACCCTAATTTTTATATACAACTTAATTATAAAAATAAATATCTAATGTTTAATTATTATGGGAGAAAAAGGAAAAAAAAGGATAAAAAAATTAATATGAACCCTAATTCTATGTTTTTTAGATTTTTATTAAAAGAATTAAAATTAAGACTTAATTTAAAACTAAATTTAATTATATGCAATTTAATTACAAAAATACTTAAAATAAAATATTTATCATTTTTTCATCTTTTCTGATTTTTTTATGATTGTTTTGTGTTTTTATGAAAATATTAAATTAATTAAGAACAATGATTAAAAGAAAATATAAATAATAAAAAGTAAAGAAAGTAAAAAAAGTTGGCAAACCTAGGGGGTTCAGACCCCAAATAGGAGGTTAGTCTTGAGAAATCTGGCCCATTTGCCCTTGGCCTGATTGACTTTTCCAGGCACCGTGTGGCATCTTTGACTAGGACCTACCATGTTCCTTGGATCTTGGCCTTTGATTGAATTCCCTTGGACGCGTGGACGCCTGATTCTGAAGGCGTATGATGTACCTTCATTATTGACACTGCACAGGAATTTTGGTTGAAAAATAACATGGAGATTGTGAAGACCTGGGGCTCGAACCCATGTCATGAACGTTATTAGCAACTGTACCTGCCACTGAACCAATTCACGCGCTTTGTATGTAATATAATAAACAAACAATATCAAACAAAGCCAAGGCGTTAGTGGGTTAAAGCGCGCAAATTCAAAAGAGCCAATCATGGCTGGCCACCACATCATCTTCTTCATTGATGATTTCCTGAAACAAATTAACAAACATTTAACGGGGGTTTTGAACCCCCTCAAAACATGCTTCTTTGAATAATAGCGATTAGATCCCCTTGGCATATAAATTCAGCGCGAGCATGCCATTATTTTCGTCTAAGCGAGCTGGTTTTGTTCATGGCATTGATGTGTCTCAATTTTACAGGGATAGAAAATGCCTAATTTGAAAACCTGAAAAACCTAAATATCTCTAATGGCAAGTCTCCATATAAGGCATGAAAACAAAATTAAACCACATGGTTAGCATCAGAATTGCATAAGGAATGTAAATCATATGTTAAAAGGTGCAAAAAGCGCATGAATTGAGATGCAAGAGTATGAAAATTTTTCGATACAGGTCCTGTTCGTGTTACCAATTCTTGAAGTTATGATGGATGATTTTGATCAGAAACCCTTCCTTGAAGCTTCAGGAAGGTGATGGGATAGAAATTTCACCTTGAATCGTCCTGCACAAGTGTTTTCAGAATTGAGATTTTGAAGAAAAAATGTGTGTTTTATTTCCAGGTTCTTGCGCAGCTTAATGGTTAATTGCATTAGGTTTGTGTTCTCTACTTATGTAAGAATGAATTAGGTCAAAGAAAACCATCCAAATCTTTTGCATTCATGGTTTTTGAAATTTGATTTTCAAAGATCTTTTTCAATCTTTTTTCATGTGCTTTTGCTCTCAAATCACATCCAATTGCATTGGTTCTTTCCTTATTTAGCTAGGCACGAAATCTTGATGATATAATGTGCACAAAAAGATTGAAAAACTAGGTTAAGCATTTTTCATGTATTTATTTTAATTTAAATGAATTATTATTAATAAAAATCCAAATAAATAAATAAAAAATGAATAAAAACTTCCCTTTGGGCCAAGTGGTCGTGCACATGCTTGGAATAATGGATTATGGAAGAAAACTAGGCCCATTAGCAATTTTAGGCCATTTGAATCAATGTTGACTTTTCAAAATATCCAAAAATTTCCCAACTTCCACAAGGCATAACTTGCTCAATTTTTAAGCTTTGCTCATGTTCTTGGACATTTTGGAAAGGTCTTTGAGTCCTCTAACCAATATCTTTGGTCCCATGTCATTTTGATTTACCAATCTCAAGTTATGGCCTTTTACTTAAAGTCCCTTTTTGTTGACTTTTGAAAATGACCTATAATGTTGAAATTGATAACTTTTTGTGAGAGCATTTCTTGGACTTGAAGTATGAAGATGAGTTGTAGGAAATGTCTTTCTCTTCAAAATGAGCTTTGGATGGGATTTTTCTGATAATCCATGTGAAAGTTATGCCCTGGTCAATTTACAGTTGACTTTTTCAACTGTCCAAATAAGGAAACTTTTGCATCTTGATGATTTTTGAGCCAAACTTTGAGAATCATGATCAAGCATTGATCAAATGATGTTTAAGGCTTCAAAATGAGATGTTGACCAAAAATTTGAACTTTTGACTGTCAAATGACCATTTTGCCCCTGCAGTTGACTGTAGTGCAATTAGGGTTTCTGACTGTGCAATTTTGAGCTGAATGTCTTGAAACTTGGTATGAGGATGCTTGACCATATTTGTAGGCATATGAGACTTGATTGGACCTTTGGAAACTTCATTTTCTTGATCAGAACAAAAACCCTAATTTTGACTGTTCAGGAGGCCCTTACACTGTGCAACCCTTGGGGAATTTTGAAGCTTGACTTGGCAAATTTTGAAGAATATGGGAGGGCAAATTTTGGGGTACAACAGTTGCCCCTGTTCAATCTTCTTAGACCTGAGGATGCAGATTGGCTGCCGTGCCTTTCGTAATCCGAGGGTAGAAGATGATTGAACACTAGAGTGCCTAGAAATTTGCGCTCACATAGTAGCAGTGTGATGGAAATGGGCTTACAGATGCCATTTAGAGGTTGATGGATAGGATGATGGGCTTATAGATGCCATCTGGATGTTGATCGCGTAAGAGATTCCTTAGTGAGAACCTGCGTACCTGCAAAAGAAAAATGAATACCTGACACGTTGCAGGAGTTGGTTTTCAGATGCTTGGTATAGATGTGTCCTGACTGGTTACAGGAGCTGAGTCTGGAGCTTCAAAAGATGATGAATAAACCAGGGGTGGTTGCTACCTCAGCATGAACAGTGAGAGAACCTTGGGTGACTTTAACTTCAACAACGCTCGTTGAGAAAATCTTGGTGGGAATTACCATCTTCGCAGTATCGGGAAGAGAACCAATAGGCAATTATAATCTCAAAAGCGGACGTCTGAGAAAAACCTGGAATGGAATTATCATCTCACGCACCGTCGGGGAGAGAACCATAGGAAATTATAATCTCAAAAGCGGACGTCTGAGAAAAACCTGGAATGGAATTATCATCTCACGCACCGTCAGGGAGAGAACCATAGGAAATTATAATCTCAAAAGCGGAAGTTTGAGAAAAACCTGGGATGGAATTATCATCTCACGCACCGTCGGGGAGAGAACCATAGGAAATTATAATCTCAAAAGCGGACGTTTGAGAAAAACCTGGGCTGGAATTATCATCTCACGCACCGTCGGGGAGAGAACCATAGGAAATTATAATCTCAAAAGCGGACGTTTGAGAAAAACCTGGGCTGGAATTATCATCTCACGCACCGTCGGGGAGAGAACCATAGGAAATTATAATCTCAAAAGCGGACGTCTGAGAAAAACCTGGAATGGAATTATCATCTCACGCACCGTCGGGGAGAGAACCATAGGAAATTATAATCTCAAAAGCGGACGTCTGAGAAAAACCTGGGTAACTTCTACTGAGTCTTCATCAGAAAAATCTGTTGGGAGTCGATTTAGCTGGACTAGAGAAGGCCTTGGACTGGATAAGAAATCTTTGGAGTCGATTAACTGAACCGGTCTAGGTCTTGAAATATGATGGAGAATTTAGCTGAATCTTTCCTGAAAGGTAAAGGTCAGTCAGATGCAATGCATGATATGGACCAAGCAATGATGTTCTCAACATAAATGAGATTTATATGATATGATGCGTCTATGCATGCTATAATGATGTATGTGATGTTTATGTATGCTTTCGTCTAGGAATGTAAATCCTTGACGGGTGCCGGTAAGTCACTCCTGGGCTGATGTTGGAGAATTGATTTATTGCTTCCGCTGGGGATGATAGTTGCAAGAATACCGGTAGGAGAAGATAACTCCGTTGGGGAATAAACTTGGCGAATGGAATAACTCTGCGGGGAGAAAAGTACTCTGACGATCTTGTTGGGAAGCAATACTCTGTGGGGAGAGGGATGCTTTTGCTGAATTGTTGATAGTAACTTGCTGAGGATACCTTTGTTGTATCGGAAGTGTTAATAGACTTTGCTGGGGATAAGAAAGAACTGTGTTGACGACGACCTTTCCGTGGCTTTTGGCTGAGGATAACCCAGTTATATCCTGGTAGGGAAATAACTCTTTGAATAAAGCCGGACGACGCGTTCGTGCTCTGCGAGGGATAAGCTTCCAGAATCTACTGGGGATAAGCTTGCTGCTTGGGGAGGTAAATTCCAACTTTCCTGGGGAACTGGATTGGACTCTCCTGGGGAAGTTTTGACTGCGGGGAAGTGATTCCTTTGAATGTTGATATGCCTCCGGGGAACAATCTTTAGACCAAGACTGCCGGGGATGCTTGTTAAGAATATGTATATTGCTGCTGGGGAATGTTGAGATCTGCTGGAGGATACTCAACTTCCTTGAGATTTGATAACTCTGCTTGGAGAAGAATGCACTGACTGCTGACTTACTCTCTGGGGAATTAAGATGTACTGGTCATGTTCTTTAGCTGAACCTACCTTGGTACCTTGGCGGACAGAACAATTAGATTGCTCAGACAACTCTTTATTGCCCCTGTTTCTGATGTTACCTGTAATTAATTCTTTGTTTCGTATGCAAATATTTATGAGTTAGCAAATTATTGTCAATGCATATATCACGAATTGAACCTTGGACGTTCTTCGCAAAACAAAACAGAGAAAGAAAAACAGTTGGCACGTTTGACTGAAAAGTATATTTATTATTGATTTTGAATGGCCTGAAAATAGGCGTTTCGTGTACAAGAGGCTGACGTCCTAGTAAGAGAACGCCGCCGAACCAGAGAGTTTATACAAATTTTGTACAAAAGAAAATAAAACAGCTGTGTGAAATGAATGATCCCACTGGGTTTCAACTCTGCTATTGCCGTTATATCTCCGAGCGTCTCATCACTTGATGACCTTGGTTGAAGGTGAAGCTGACTGATCGATGCCGTCTAAACTTGATGTAGATACCGGATTCTGGATGCAAAGTGATCCAATGAGACATAGTATTACGCTTTTATCCCTAATTTTTGCTTGGACCGCCCTTTCGGGTTTTCAGTCCACCGGGATACCCATTTTTGCCCAAGCCGCCTTTTCAGGTTTTCGACTTGCCGGGTGTACAGATTTTTTTCATTTCATCCCTTCATTTTGCCCGAACCCTTTTGGTTCGACGGGAAGCCCTAATTTTTGCCTAGGCATGTCAGCCTAGCGGGTCTTTTTCTCATGCGTAATATCTTTTTACTATGTCTGCATTAGCGGGGTGAGGAAGGTCGTCACCATCCATATTGGTTAGAATCATGGCTCCTCCTGAGAACACCTGTTTTACCACAAATGGCCCTTCGTACGTAGGGGTCCATTTGCCCCTTGGATCACTCTGAGGAAGGATGATTCGATTGATCACTAGATCCACGACTTGATATTCCTGTGGTCTGACCTTTTTGTTAAATGCCCTGATCATCCGTTTCTGATACGTCTGACCATGGCAGATAGCAGCAAGTCTCTTTTCATCAATGAGGTTGAGCTGATCAAGTCGTGTCTGGATCCAATCATCTTCGTTTAGATTTGCATCCTTCATTATCCGGAGAGAGGGTATTTGTACTTCGATTGGTAAGACTGCCTCCATACCATAAACTAGAGAGAAAGGAGTTGCCCCGATTGACGTCCTTGCTGAAGTACGGTACCCATGTAGAGCGAACGGTAACATCTCGTGCCAATCTTTATAAGTCACTGTCATCTTCTGCACGATTTTCTTGATGTTCTTATTTGCTGCTTCTACAGCCCCATTCATCTTCGGTCGATAAGGAGAAGAGTTGTGGTGCTGTATCTTGAACTGTTCGCAGAGCTCAGTGATCATCTTGTTGTTCAGATTGGTACCGTTGTCTGTAATAATTCTTTCTGGGACACCGTATCGACAGATCAGGTTGTGCCGAATGAACCGTGCCACAACAGTCTTGGTTACCATAGCATAGGATGCTGCTTCGACCCACTTCGTAAAATAATCAATCGCTACTAGGATGAAGCGATGCCCATTGGATGCCGTAGGTTTAATCTCTCCGATCATGTCTATGCCCCACATTGCAAACGGCCAAGGCGCAGTCAGAACATTCAGGGGAACTGGAGGAACATGCACCTTGTCTGCATAAATCTGGCACTTATGGCATGTCCTAGAATGTTGGTAGCAGTCAACTTCCATTGTGGACCAGTAATATCCTGCCCGTAGGATTTTCTTAGCCATAGTATGTCCACTGGAATGCGTACCAAAGGTTCCTTCATGTAACTCTTCCATGATCCTTTCTGCTTCAGTCTTATCCACACAACGCAGTAAGGTTGAATCATGGTTTCGCTTGTACAAGATGTCGTTGCTAAGGAAGAACTTGGCTGCGAACCTTCTCAGGAACTTCTTATCATTGACAGATGCACCTTCAGGGTATTCCTGAGTTTCCAAGTATCTCTTCACCTCATGGTACCAAGGCTTTTCGGTCACCAATTCAGTCTCGAGATCGCAACAGTATGCCGGTTCGTCCAGTTTCCAGATGATGATCCGGGGAGCCTCATTATCCCATTTGACCTTGAACATAGAAGACATTGTAGCTAACGCGTCCGCCAGCTGATTCTCTTCTCTTGGAAAGTGCTCAAAGGTTATCTCTGTGAAGTAGGGGATCAGGGTCAACACACATTCTCTGTAAGGGATAAGATTCGGATGTTTCGTATCCCACTCTCCTTTGATCTGATTGATCACAAGAGCGGAATCTCCGAAGACACTCAGAAACTTGATCCTTAGATCGATCGCAACTTGAAGACCCATGATGCACGCCTCATACTCCGCCATGTTGTTGGTACAGTTGAAACACAGCCGGGCAGTGAGTGGAGTATGAGTACCTTGAGGAGATATGATGATGGCGCCGATACCGTTATCCAAAGCATTGGAGGCTCCGTCAAAGTGCATAGACCATCGGGATCCGGGTTCAGGTCCTTCATCCGGTCCAGGTACATCACAATCAGTTACTATCATGATGCTTTCATCGGGAAACTCGAAGTTCATTGACTGATATTCATCTACAGCCTGATGTGCCAAGTGGTCTACCAATACACTTCCCTTGATGGCTTTCTGGGTTGTGTACTGAATGTCGTATTCCGTCAAGATCATTTGCCATCTTGCAATTCTCCCAGACAGAGCAGGCTTTTCGAATATGTATTTTATAGGATCCATCTTTGAGATCAACAAGGTAGTGTGAGTCAGCATATACTGTCTCAGCCGGCGAGCAGCCCATACCAAAGCGCAGCAAGTTTTCTCAAGCAGTGAGTATCGGGTCTCACAGTCGGTAAACTTTTTGCTAAGGTAATAAATGGCATGCTCTTTTCGGCCAGACTCGTCATGCTGCCCCAGCACGCACCCCATTGAGTTGTCAAGGACTGTCAGGTATAGTATCAGAGGTCTCCCTTCAACCGGTGGCATAAGGATAGGTGGTTCTTGAAGATACTCTTTGATTCTGTCAAAAGCGGCCTGACATTCATCATTCCAACGTACTACCTGATCTTTCTTCAGCAGCTTGAAGATTGGCTCACAGGTAGCAGTTAGGTGTGAGATGAACCGAGCAATGTAATTCAGGCGTCCTAAAAAGCCTCTGACTTCCTTCTCTGTCTTGGGGACTGGCATCTCTTGAATAGCTTTGACCTTGGCAGGGTCCACTTGAATTCCCTTGTCACTTACAACGAAGCCTAGCAACTTTCCAGATCTTACCCCGAAGGTGCACTTGTTCGGGTTCAGTCTCAGCTTGTATAGTTTCAACCGGTCAAACAACTTCTGCAGATGATCTAGGTGCTCTTCCTCAGTCTGGGACCTTGCGATCATGTCGTCAACATACACTTCTATCTCATGATGGATCATGTCATGAAATAAAGCAACCATGGCTCGTTGGTAGGTTGCCCCAGCGTTCTTTAGCCCGAATGGCATGACCTTGTAGCAGAAGGTGCCCCACTGAGTAACAAATGTAGTCTTTTCCATGTCTTCAGGTGCCATCTTGATCTGATTGTAACCTGAGAAACCATCCATGAAAGAGAATACCTTGTGCTGAGTTGTATTATCAACAAGAACATCAATGTGAGGTAGAGGGAAGTCATCTTTGGGGCTGGCCCTGTTCAGATCCCTGTAGTCGACACACATTCTGACCTTACCGTCCTTCTTAGGTACCGGCACCACATTAGCAACCCACTGAGGGTAAGAAGTCACTGCAAGGAACCCATCATCAAACTGTTTCATAACCTCAGCTTTAATCTTCTCAGACATCTCTGGACGCATACGACGGACCTTTTGTTTAACCGGAGGGCAATCTTCCTTAGTCGGCAAGTGATGGACCACAATATCGGTATCCAACCCGGGCATGTCTTTGTAGGACCAAGCGAAGATCTCCATATAATCATGCAGCATCTGAGTCAACCGTTGCTTCACGCTGAGCTCTAGGTTGGCACCAATCTTTACCTCTTTCCTGTCTGCTTCTGTACCCAAGTTTATTGTTTCCACTGGCTCTTCATGGGGTTGAATTTCCCTCTCTTCCTGAAGTAACAGTCTTGCAAGCTCGCCAGGCACTTCGCAATCATCTTCACCTTCGTCTTCGGCTAAGTTGATCGGATTTTCGAAGTCAAAACTGGCAGTAGCAGAGTCGTTACCAGTGAGATCCAGAGTGGATTGAAACCTGTATGAGTGAGTGTGTGTGTAAATACAGCTGTTTTAACATATACGTAAAGGAAAGAAAGACAGAAAAGGAGCACAAGATTTGAAATGCGAAAAAACGTCCAAGATTTTCATTCATGATATATGAAATGACAATTTATATGCCCTCACAAATGAAACCACGGTGCCTCGGGTAAGACACCGGGCCATAGAGTTTATTTATTGTTTATTACAAATAACGAAACAAAGAAATTTATTACTGCGTCACAAAGGTAACAGGAGTATGGTCCTTGGCAATCCAATTGGTCAATCCGCCTTCAGTCGTTGGATAGATCCAGCGATTAAACTCTGCTTCATCCACTTCATTGTCTTCCCCAACAGCATTCACTCCTGGATTTGTAATGAACACAGGAGGTCTTCCGATCTTCGCTTTCCTCATAGCTTTCTGACCCTCTGTAGTAAAACCCAGCCCAAATTTGTCAGTTTTCTGTGTGAAGTCTGGAAGCCTGCCCCAGTTAGCACATTCACCTTTCTGAACCACAGCCCGGGCATCCTTCAGGGAAGCCATCTTCAAAGGAACATTCTCTCCTACTGCTGTTTTTGTTGCTGCTGAAATCGGGAGCACCTCCTCGAAATGCTGAAAGGGGGTTTCAATAAACTCCCCGTCCATCTCAATGTATCTGAAGGAATTCAGGTGGCTTACCATATATTCCTCCTCTCCTTGCACAGTGACGATCTTCCCTCTGACGGGGTACTTCAGCTTCTGGTGCAAGGTAGAGGTCACTGCCCCAGCCTTATGTATCCAAGGTCGACCCAATAGACAAGAGTAAGATGGACGGATATCCATCACATAAAATGTAGAGTCAAACACCTGAGAGCCCACACGAATCGGAATGTCAACCTCTCCATGAACCATCCTTTTTGAACCGTCAAAGGCCCTGACGATGATATTGCTGGGTTTCAATTCCAGGCCTTCACAATCTAAACGGTCCAAAGCCTTCTTGGGCAGCACATTCAAAGAAGAACCGGTATCCACCAATACATGTGCCAGAGTAGTGCCCCTGCATTCGATAGAGACATGCAGGGCATCATTGTGGTCTCTTCCCTTCGCGGTCAGGTCAGCATCTGAGAAACCCAAGCCATTGTCTGCTGTCAGATTTGCTACGCAATCAGTGAACTGGACTGCAGATGTCTCATGTGGCACATGGGCCGTCTTGAGGAACGAGATTAAGGCCTTAGCATGGGCCTCGGAGCACAGCAATAAAGAGAGCATGGAGATCTTGGAGGGCGTGTACCCCAGCTGTTCCACAACATTGAAGTCACTCTTCTTTATAATTTTCAAAATTTCCTCCATCTCTTGTTGGGAGGCTTCAGCAGTTACAGGTATAGGTGCCTCCATCTGGGCAGGCTCAACTTCAATTCCTTTGCCCCGAGCATTGGATGACTCGGCAGCAGGAGAAATAACTTGATCAGCAATAGGAACAGGTACACTTGTAGGAGTTATAAGGAGTGGTCTTCGAGCCACAGGCGGTGCAATGTCAGGCGAGAAGAGTCTGCCACTGCGGGTGACTTTGGCTGGGCCAGTGATATCACAGATGCTGGCGCCAGCGTTGAACTCTTGTTTAATCCCATTTACATACACATCTGCCCCATAATGCCAGGGGATAGCTTTATCAGATACATAGGGCAGGGGCCCCGGAACAGTGATAACAATAGGTGCGACGGTCATGATTTGAACAGGCTTCTTCGGGAGAACCTGGATTGGATTATTGAAGATGGTAACCACAGAAACTTCTTCCACCGGAACCAACTGAACAGCAGACTTCTTAAACAGAATCTCCTTGCTATCCATTAGGCTTTGGATGCCTAACTTCAGCAAGGGACAACCAGATAGGGACACAACACAAAACATGCAACCCCCACTGCAACCCGGAAATAAACCGGCCAGCAGCAGGTTCTTCTTGACAGTCTTCAGAGGAGTGGCTAGATCATCCACAGAAACAGCATAAACATCTTTGTCAACAGAATTTACCCCATGCTGAGGCATAGGAGCAGTAACTACATTCGGCCTCTCAGGCGCTTCGAACTGTATCTCCTTCGCGTAGATAAGGTCTTGCACCTTACTCCTTAATGCCCAACAGTCGTCAGTGGAGTGCCCCGGGCTATCAGAATGGTAAGCACAACGAGCATTTGGGTTGTACTTAGGAGATGCAGTATTGGGGAACTTCGGCGCCTCTCTGACAGTCACTAAGTTGGTTGAGAGCAACTGTGGTAAGATCTGCGACAAGGTCATACTCAAGCGGGTGAACTCTCTCCGGGGTCTTTCAGCCCTTTGAGGATTGGTTGGCCGAGGAGCGGCAGCAGGCTTGGCAATCATCACCGCGTTGACAGATTGGCGGCGCTCAGGCTTCTCTTGTCTTCTGGACCCATATACCGCACTGGCCTCCTTCTTGAAGGGCTTCTTCTCAGAACTAGACGATGCACCCTTCGGAATCTTACCAGACTTTAACCCAGCCTCAATTCTCTCTCCAGTCAGAATCAAATCAGTGAACCCTGCAGATGAATTCCCGATAAGATGGTTGAAAAACGGCCCAGATAGGGTCCCCAAGAACATGTCTACCAACTCCCGATCAGTCAACGGAGGCTGCACCCTGCCAGCCAGGTCTCTCCACTTCTGAGCGTACTCTTTAAAACCTTCACTTGAACCTAACGACATACCCTGGAGTTGGGTACGTGTAGGGGCAAGGTCGGCATTATATTGATACTGCTTGTAGAAAGCAGTAGCCAACTCCTCCCAGTTACGAACCTTGGTCCCATCCAGCTGATAGAACCATTCGAGATGAGTCCCTGAAAGACTCTCCTGGAAGAAGTGGATCCACAAATTCTTATCTGCTGAGTACGGTTGGATCTTCCGAACATAGGACCTGAGATGTAGCTTGGGACAAGACGCCCCGTCATACTTAGAGAAAGATGGTGCTTTGAACTTCCGAGGAATAATCACACCAGTAGACAAACCCAGATCTCCGAAATCCAGCCCAGGTACCTGTTGTATCTCCATAGCATTCAACCTATCCTCCAGCTGCTTGTAACGGTCTTCTGCAGGAGGATATTGCTCTTCATCAAAATCAGTCTCGTTGTCGGAGACTACCGGACTAGGAACCCTTGCCTCTTGAGGAGTACCCTTGCCAACAGAAGAACCAGCCTCTTCATGCTGCAGAGTATTGCCGAACCTTCGGCCCGAGTTGAACAGAACAGTCCTTCTCTTCTTCTTCTTCTCCTTCTTCAGGAGCATAGCCTTTAGTTCTTCCTGGCCTTGAGCCAAACCCTTGATTAATTCCTGAAATTGCGCATTCTGCGCCTGAAGAGCCTTGATGGATGTCTCAGTTGATGACGAGTCGGGATTCATGATGCTGAAATAAACAGCGAAGAACTGTAAGCAACCTGAAAAGAGGAAAAACCTGCTATGCACATGATGAATGAGATGTGTTTATGCAATGCATTCAAGGGTTCGAAAGTTCAAATTTGTTGTAGACAAAAAGGAACACACGTTATCATTAAGGAAACAATTGTTTTAGTACATCAAAGCCTCATGGGCAAAATAATACAAAAGCAAATCAATCCAAAAATATACTACGCATCCTCTTTGGAGCTATGTAAGTGTTGAGATTCCTCTCCTCATGCAACAGGCGGGTGAGCTCCAAGACCTTCTTTTCACTGGCATGTAGACTGGTCTCAAGAGAATTCCGTTCTTCCTTAAGCTGGATCCAACTCTTCTGCATCTCTTCCCAGGATGTGGGCATATCAGGGTGCTGAATAGTGTAGGACACTTCTCCTTCCAAGACTGGTTCTTTGATCACAGGGAGCATATGGGGATAAGGCATTACCAACTTCTGGGAGCGGGCGCGTACCCACTTGAGATAAGGTTCCAACGGGATGGAGTTCCTGTGCCCCAGTGTCTTGCTGTCTATCCTACTTGGCATCCTCCAGGCTCTGATAAATCTCTGGCGAAGTCCTTGAGTATCGTTGTCGAAGTCAAAAACTATGTCAGGAATTAACATGTCATGAGGACCATCCCTCCGAGCATAACCAAACTGTCTCCAAGCCAGGCATGGGTTGTAAGTAATACCTCCTCTGATTCCAAGTAAAGGAACATTAGGGTACTCCCCGCAACGATCAATGATAGTGACATCTTCTCTGGACCTAGGGCACCAATGTATATCCGCATGTGTAAGAGTCATCAACCGTTGTGACCATCTCAAACCCCGCTCATTCTGCAAGACTGATTGGGGAAGGTGCGAAATAAACCACCTTCCCAGGAGAGGAGTGCAACACATAAGGACACCTCTTTTTCTCATGGTTCGAGTGTAACATGAGTGAAGGATGTCCCCCAGCAATGTAGGTATAGGATTCCTGGACATAAAGATCTGGACAGCACTGATATCAATAAGCTGATCTGGGTTAGGGAACAACACCAAACCATAAACAAGGAGGGCCACCACTTCTTCAAAAGCTTGCAAATCAAGGGAGTTCCAACATTCATGGGCCTTTTCAAACAGAAACCTGGCTAAGAACCCTTTGATACCACTTCTAACTTCCCAATGTCCCTTGAGGTCAGATGATTGTAGGTGCAAGGCTTTAGCAATCTCTTCAAGCTTAGGTTCTTTTTCTGTACCGTTAAAGGGTAGCTGATCAAGGATAGGGATCTTCAGGAGCCGGGAGAACTCCTCCAATGTAGGTACCAACTGATAGTCCAAGAAGGTGAAACAGTGATGCAGAGGGTCAAAGAATTGGAACATGACCTTTATCATATCTTCCTCAATGTTGGTATTGACCAAGCTGATGAGACTTCCATGTCTTTCACTGAATGATGAGTTCTCGGGAATCCTGGATATAAGTTCCTTAAGCTGAGGAGGGATCCTTACAAGACTGACTTGAATTGTCTTTCTACGAACAGTTTCCATGTCCTACAAAACAAAGAACAAAGATGAAGATTCGAACCCCTGAAATGGTTAGTCAATTCATATGATGCTGGATGATGTCATGATGCTATGATTAAACACACCACAAATATTTACAAAGACAAACATGTAAGGCACACAAGGCACACAAGACAAGCCCTTAGGGTTTAAGGCCAGCATGGGGTCTGGGTAGTACCCTCTTGAAGTTGGTGGGTTCAACCTGTCCTATCAAAGTAACCGGGTTCTAAGGGTCCCAATATCACGGGATTGCTTTCATTGTTCATTGTTTCGATTTAGCCACTGAACTGGCGACCGAAATATTCTAGGAAAGCAACCCTCAATTGAGTGTAGTATCGAGTATCAACCAACCTCGGACTGCACCAAAGTCAGTTATCTCACTACCCTAAAGAGGCCAAGATAGTTCAATTAAGGTTCCTAAGGTCTGTTGATGCTTCATGACACCACGCGGAGGCCCCGTACTCTCCTTGACTGAACTCAAGGGTTACCGGTACACACCAAAGTGCCACATCAACGTAGCAGACTGTTTCAACCATGTCGGTATACCCCGCACAGTTCCCTCACAGTCTTGTTGCTACTTTCTAAGAAAGGTATCCCCCCAGATCCGGGTTAGGATCTATAGAACTCCCGAGACAGTCCCACAATAATAAAGCAAACAAGGAAAGCAATTGAAAACACAGTGATCTTAGTCCTAAGGTACACCTCACTTTAAGTTTATCCCCAGCAGAGTCGCCAGTTCTGTGATCGGTGGATCTGGAACTGACTGTTTAACGCTGGTTCGCGAAATGTCGCGGAAGCAAGAGTCGCCACCGTCTTTTATTTTCTCCAAATGGAAAGGACAAAAGCACAGAAAAATTCCTTAAAGAGATTGCTCTCGGTTCGGGAGGTAGATTATAGAAAGGGAAGGTGTTAGCACCCTTTCTATCCATGGTTATCCATGGGCTCTTAGATACTTGCTCATTTGTGTTTTCAAAATGGTTTGTTTGCTTTTCAACTGTGGGTTTTAAAAAGTTTCTTTGAAAATTCCAGTTCGACTCTCGTATCGGTCCTCAAGAGTGTTTGAAAAATTTGCTTTCGAAAGCTTTTTGAAAAGGTGTCGGTGTGAAAAGTATTTTTGAATTTGTTTTGAAATTTAGAGCAAGTATCTAGAGTCGTCTACCTACCCTAAGGAATTTGTCTGTGTAAATGTCCTTTAAAGTAGTGCCATCCCACCATTGAGAGGTAGGTAGCACCACCGTTGGAGGTGTTCGGGTCAATTCGAAGGTTCGGGACATGGTGATCACCAGAGCAATGGGAAGACACCTTAGAAGCTACCCTCATGCCAGGTTCCCGGATCATGAGGACTTACTAAGACATCCTCTACTCGACGATCACCTTTCTAGGCAAGGCAACAGTGAGGCGTACCCTAGGGGTGGTGTGTGTGATTTGTGTGTCGTTTTCATTTGTATTTATCTTGTCATGTTATTGGTGTTCTAGCGTTTGTTTTTATTTTTGTCCATTCATTCTTGCATGCCATTATTTAACAGTTAAAAAATTGCGAAAAGTAAATTCTAAGCTATTACAAACGGCGCGGGTCCACATCGCCAAAATTTCTCGAACCCGATTTGACAGAAAAAATAAAGAAAGTAAAGAAAATAAAGAATTAAAAGTGAGACAGATTAATTACAAGGCTTTGGGAGAGATACATAAATATTTAACGAAATAAAATAAATATGCGAATTAATAAGAATTAAAAACGAGGGCGTTGGACCCTTTTTAACTAAATTAAATTAAATGATGCAATTAATTAATTAAAAAGAAAAGAAGTTGTTTTTTTTTGTATTTTTTGGTATTTTAGGATTTTAATGAAAAAAGAGAATTAATTAAAATTAAAATAAGATGCTAACCCTAATTCTGATTATTTTTAATTTATTAAGAAAAATGTTGAAGTTTTTAACCTAAAATTAACCCTAATTTTTATATACAACTTAATTATAAAAATAAATATCTAATGTTTAATTATTATGGGAGAAAAAGGAAAAAAAAGGATAAAAAAATTAATATGAACCCTAATTCTATGTTTTTTAGATTTTTATTAAAAGAATTAAAATTAAGACTTAATTTAAAACTAAATTTAATTATATGCAATTTAATTACAAAAATACTTAAAATAAAATATTTATCATTTTTTCATCTTTTCTGATTTTTTTATGATTGTTTTGTGTTTTTATGAAAATATTAAATTAATTAAGAACAATGATTAAAAGAAAATATAAATAATAAAAAGTAAAGAAAGTAAAAAAAGTTGGCAAACCTAGGGGGTTCAGACCCCAAATAGGAGGTTAGTCTTGAGAAATCTGGCCCATTTGCCCTTGGCCTGATTGACTTTTCCAGGCACCGTGTGGCATCTTTGACTAGGACCTACCATGTTCCTTGGATCTTGGCCTTTGATTGAATTCCCTTGGACGCGTGGACGCCTGATTCTGAAGGCGTATGATGTACCTTCATTATTGACACTGCACAGGAATTTTGGTTGAAAAATAACATGGAGATTGTGAAGACCTGGGGCTCGAACCCAGGTCATGAACGTTATTAGCAACTGTACCTGCCACTGAACCAATTCACGCGCTTTGTATGTAATATAATAAACAAACAATATCAAACAAAGCCAAGGCGTTAGTGGGTTAAAGCGCGCAAATTCAAAAGAGCCAATCATGGCTGGCCACCACATCATCTTCTTCATTGATGATTTCCTGAAACAAATTAACAAACATTTAACGGGGGTTTTGAACCCCCTCAAAACATGCTTCTTTGAATAATAGCGATTAGATCCCCTTGGCATATAAATTCAGCGCGAGCATGCCATTATTTTCGTCTAAGCGAGCTGGTTTTGTTCATGGCATTGATGTGTCTCAATTTTACAGGGATAGAAAATGCCTAATTTGAAAACCTGAAAAACCTAAATATCTCTAATGGCAAGTCTCCATATAAGGCATGAAAACAAAATTAAACCACATGGTTAGCATCAGAATTGCATAAGGAATGTAAATCATATGTTAAAAGGTGCAAAAAGCGCATGAATTGAGATGCAAGAGTATGAAAATTTTTCGATACAGGTCCTGTTCGTGTTACCAATTCTTGAAGTTATGATGGATGATTTTGATCAGAAACCCTTCCTTGAAGCTTCAGGAAGGTGATGGGATAGAAATTTCGCCTTGAATCGTCCTGCACAAGTGTTTTCAGAATTGAGATTTTGAAGAAAAAATGTGTGTTTTATTTCCAGGTTCTTGCGCAGCTTAATGGTTAATTGCATTAGGTTTGTGTTCTCTACTTATGTAAGAATGAATTAGGTCAAAGAAAACCATCCAAATCTTTTGCATTCATGGTTTTTGAAATTTGATTTTCAAAGATCTTTTTCAATCTTTTTTCATGTGCTTTTGCTCTCAAATCACATCCAATTGCATTGGTTCTTTCCTTATTTAGCTAGGCACGAAATCTTGATGATATAATGTGCACAAAAAGATTGAAAAACTAGGTTAAGCATTTTTCATGTATTTATTTTAATTTAAATGAATTATTATTAATAAAAATCCAAATAAATAAATAAAAAATGAATAAAAACTTCCCTTTGGGCCAAGTGGTCGTGCACATGCTTGGAATAATGGATTATGGAAGAAAACTAGGCCCATTAGCAATTTTAGGCCATTTGAATCAATGTTGACTTTTCAAAATATCCAAAAGTTTCCCAACTTCCACAAGGCATAACTTGCTCAATTTTTAAGCTTTGCTCATGTTCTTGGACATTTTGGAAAGGTCTTTGAGTCCTCTAACCAATGTCTTTGGTCCCATGTCATTTTGATTTACCAATCTCAAGTTATGGCCTTTGACTTAAAGTCCCTTTTTGTTGACTTTTGAAAATGACCTATAATGTTGAAATTGATAACTTTTTGTGAGAGCATTTCTTGGACTTGAAGTATGAAGATGAGTTGTAGGAAATGTCTTTCTCTTCAAAATGAGCTTTGGATGGGATTTTTCTGATAATCCATGTGAAAGTTATGCCCTGGTCAATTTACAGTTGACTTTTTCAACTGTCCAAATAAGGAAACTTTTGCATCTTGATGATTTTTGAGCCAAACTTTGAGAATCATGATCAAGCATTGATCAAATGATGTTTAAGGCTTCAAAATGAGATGTTGACCAAAAATTTGAACTTTTGACTGTCAAATGACCATTTTGCCCCTGCAGTTGACTGTAGTGCAATTAGGGTTTCTGACTGTGCAATTTTGAGCTGAATGTCTTGAAACTTGGTATGAGGATGCTTGACCATATTTGTAGGCATATGAGACTTGATTGGACCTTTGGAAACTTCATTTTCTTGATCAGAACAAAAACCCTAATTTTGACTGTTCAGGAGGCCCTTACACTGTGCAACCCTTGGGGAATTTTGAAGCTTGACTTGGCAAATTTTGAAGAATATGGGAGGGCAAATTTTGGGGTACAACAATAGGTATTTAGTAGTCAATGTTTCTATATATTTAGAAAAAGAATGTTAGCTTTTTAAGTTGTGAACTCCCCTTGGTTTTAATCGCGTGCCTACGTATCTCCTTGCGAAGAATCAAAGTCAAAATTCGTAGTTCATATATGTTTGGTTAGTATTTTATATATTGTGGAAATGTTTGGAATTATCCTTGAACCTTGTCCGGGTTTAAAAATAGTGTAGTCATAGACGCAATTCACAATTAATGAGAAATATATCCATGATCCTTTTTGAAAATAAAGTTGAATTTGAATTAAGTTAGTGAAAAGTTGTTATGTTTGATGGGTTAGTTTTCTTAGAATGTATGGTGCAATAAAAAAAGACAAGTCTGAATGATACAAATATTTGATGAATTTATGGAAAGTATGGTTAGTATTTTAGAAAATAATTAATAAATAACTATTTTCTTATTATTAAAAATATATTAAATATTTTTAATAATAATCCAATTTTTATTTATCAAATAATTTATCTGATAAATGATGCAAAAATATAATTTAATGCAAATGATTAAAAAAAGAAATATGACAGGAAAATTGATAATTATTAGTATATAAAATAAAATAAAACAAATAAATTAAACAAAATAATTAATTAAATAAATTATTTAAATAAAAAAGGGTGGTTCATTTTTAGTTCATGTAGTAAATCAGGGGGGTCTGAATAGTAAGGGCTTAAGCCCAATATTTATTTCAAGTCTAAATGCATCGAGCATGTCAGTTCGTATTGAATAGTAAAATCAGGGGGTCTAGATAGCATGGGCTTAAGCCCAAAAGTTGATCTTGATCTAATAGGCGCAGGGGTGTAAACTATAGTTGAAGTAAAAGGGAAAGGGGTGTCAATAGAGATGGGCTTGGCCCAAATACTTTGTTTGATCCGTTGGAAAATGTGTGGGCCGACGTAAGGAGTTATGGTGCCCTGGGACTATGAGGAGCATTTGATCTGAATCTAAGGGCCAACAGAGGCCAGCTCTGGAGTGTTGATTCAGACTAAGACAAACAAACAACTATGATTTACGTTTGATTGAGGGAGCATGTTATGCATGAAACATGGAGAGAGAAAGGGATTATATATTCTAATTCTTCTTCATTTCCTCATTTTCTTTTTTTCTCCTCTCTCCCTCTCTCCAAACTTTACAAAGAACCCTTCATAATATTCTAGAGAGAGAGGCTCTACCCTCTATCTAGAAATCCATCACAACGGAATTCACCACCACCGGCCATAAATCACTTCAACCGGTGGTTGGCCTCCTACCACCATAAACACCACCCTACAATCCAGATCTCCAGTTGATATTCAACCGGGATCTTCAAATCTTCAACCAAAATCCCTAGATCCCCTTAGAACCGTAGGATATATCTTAAAACCCTAACCCCTTTTGATGAACCCTAGGCTATATCCATCATGGGTGGCCGTCAAGGCCGCCATTAAGATGAACCTCTGTTTAGAAATCCACCCTTCGCCCAATTCTTCAATCAACAAACCTTATGAACCCCAGAAATTTATAAACCCTAACCTGCAAAACAAGAACCCTAACCCTAAAACCTAAGAACCCTAATTAGGAAGAACCCTAACCCTAAACCCCAAATTAAAACCTATAAATCCTAAATCAAACCCCTAATCATGCAATTAAACACCAATCATCATACAATCAAAACCCTAAAATTTAAGTGGTTTCAGGCTTACCTCTCCTTGTCGTGATTCTTTCAGTATTAATTTTTTCTCCTCTGAGTTTATCTTCCTCGCCTATGATCTCCTTCTCTTCTTCTTTGCAGGTACCAAAATTAGAAGGAGCCTCACTCAGAAGAACTTCGAGTTCCAGTCGTGAAACCTAATTCTCTAAACAATAAAAAGCTTTGGTGAGGTGTTGGAGATTAGCAGCGGTAATCAAGAATTCTCCAAGGTTTTTTTCGTGTCAAACTCAATATTTTAGGTATCTATATATAGTTTTAGGGATTATATTCAATTAGGAAAAATGTTAATAATTTATAGTTATTTTTAGAATTAGAGTTAGATTGATTCAGATTTGTAAATCACAAGATTTGATCGAGATTTGTAATTACAAATAGAAATTAGGGTTTGTAATTAGATGCATTTGGACATTTTTATGTACAAATTTGCTTATAAATCAATAAAAAAATTTCAATCTTCGATTTGGTTTCAGATTTGACTCATATAATATTTTAGAACTTGGGCTTGGATACCTTAGGGAAGAAGAGTAAGCTCGTTGGTGCAATTTTGGGAATTAGGGTTTTTACCCTTTGGTTAACTTGGTCAACAAGATAACAATTTCAAATAATAATAAAAAGTAATAATGTAATAGGAAAAGAAAATATAGCGCATGTGTGTATGTTGACCTTAAGTCAACCATAATAATAAGATTTAAATAAATAATAATTTTAAAACTAATGTTGACTTCAGTCAACAATCAAAATTAACAAAGCCTAATATAATGGGCTTCAAGACACCTAAATGGGTCGTTTAGATTTAATTTAGCATAATAGACTCCTTTTGATAAAAACACACCACCTCCCAACATTATTTATAATTTTAAACAACAAGTAGCAACACCAATTTTAATAGCAATATGGTCAACTATAATGAATTGACCATTAACCAGTAGGGCAAATTTGGGGTATGACAGTTGTTCTATTTGATTTCTCTTTGATTGAAGGTGTGAGAATACGCAGGTCTCGCACAATCTGATCAAAGGGTTATTAAATAATGGAAGACCCTAACATTTGACTGCAAAATTGAAAATATTTTGAAAAGACATTTTGAACAACAAAGTAAATAAAGATATCATCGTAGATTACATGCATTTACCATAACCTAGGAGGTAAATAACACAAGTTTAAAAAATAGACAACTTATCGCTGCTTTGAGACTGATGCAACAAGTTATACCATAGTATTTACATATTTACCATGACCTAGAGGGTAAATAAAACAAGTTTGAAAATTATCTTACTAACGCTTCAAGACTAACATAGTAAGCTTCGACATAGATTATGCATGTTTATCATGACCTAGGGGATAAACAACACATGTTTGATAATTCATTGTCACTTTGATACTAACACAATGAACTATATCGTAAAAAAATAGATAACTTATTGCTACTTCGAGACTAACGCAATGAGTTACACCGTATCTTACCGTACATCTGCTACAACCTAGGGGGTAAATGATACTGGATGGAAAATATCTTACTAACGCTTTGAGACTAACATAATATGGTATATCATAGATTTGCGTATTTATCACGACCTATAGGATAAATACAATAATATTGATAATTCACTGTTGCTGAGAGACTGATACAATGAATCATATCGTAGATTTTCACATACCTATCGAAACCTAGAGGATATATAACATGACCTTGAAAGATAAATAACTTACTAACGCTTCAAGACTAATATATTTAGCTATATTGTAGGTTTGCATGCTTATCACAACCTAGGGGATAACTATCGCTTAGTGAAGTTCCAATCTACTGATTGTGTCTGTTCTCAACCAAGGTATCTGTTGCTAATGGTAAGGTTTGCACTTTTGGCATGCGTAGATAAGTTAGCTCGTACTAAGCCCCAAGGTGTTTCGCTACTCTCTTAGCATAAGAAGTTTGGGAAATTCAATGTATAATCCATATGCACAATGGCCTAAATTGATGTGATACCCAACGACGATGCTATTGACATGATACCCAAGTATTTCATATGTATATGCACCAAATGTTTTTGTAAGTGTTTTTGATAATTCTCTCCTTTTAAACCATTGGGTCTTCCAAGTCACCGACTTCCCAATGTTGATTGTTGTTGATTGTGGTATCACCAAGTTGATATGAATTTGATATATCATGATGAATATTGTCAATGTGTTATTGATAATTGTATCGCAGGCGTAGGCGTAGACATAGGTGTGGATTTCTTTCGACGTTTTTCTAACCAAAATACTTTTTAATGCTTTATCAAATGCTTTTATTTGTTTGTCAAATCCCCTAAATAATTTTAACACAATGTTTACAAGAAACAATCATGGTATTTTGTAAACCAGTCAAGAAAAAGAAAAAGAAAAATAATATTTTGAAAAATGATTTGTATTATAGAAATGCCTTTGAATAGATGAGAGTACAAGATGCAATTCCCAAAAGAGGTAATTACAAAAAGTTTAACAAAATTCTAAAAATGGAAATGAAAATGATAATTGATACTGATAATTCTCGAATGTCCTTTGATAACTCCAATCTTATTTTCCTCTAAGTTAGATGATTTTGATTAATCCTTCTCCTTTGTGGTCGTAGTAGTGAATACTCGAATTAGAGTCTATTTGTTCATTTTTTGAATAAGATCCCTAACTTTTGCCTGGATCGCCCTTTCGGGTTTTCAATCCACTGGGATAATGTTTTTGTTTATATGTCCTTAATTTTTTCCTGGATCTCCCTTTATGGTTTTCAATCCACTGGGACGCCCCTTTTTTCCTAAGTCTCCCATTTGGGGTTTCGACTTAGCGGGCCTTTTATACATAGTATTTTTTGATTGCTTTAGAATTCGTAGGATGTGGTAGTTCTTCCCCATCCATTGTGGTTAGGATAAGACCTCCTCTTGAGAATGTTGTTTAACCACATATAGACCTTCATTGTTAGGTGTCCATTTACCACGTGAATCTAGACAAGGTATCAGAATCTTTTTGACAACTAAATCTCCTTTTTTGAACACTCGAGGACATACCTTTTTATCGAATGCCTTCTTCATTCTCTTTTGGCAACAATGACCATGACAAAGAGCTGTTAAACATTTTTCTTCAATAAGGTTGAGTTGATCAAGTCGTGTTTGAACCTTCTCTGATTCTTAAAGCTTGGTTTCCATGATAACTCGTAATTATGGAATCTCTAATTCAACAGGGAGTACAACCTCCATGACATAAACAAGAGAGAAATGAGTCGCACCTATCGAAGTATGTACTGAGGTACGGTAGCCATGTAGAGAAAGGGAAGTATTTCATTCCAATCTTTATATGTCTTCACCATTTTTTGAATGATTTTCTTAAAATTTTTATTGGCAGCTTCAACGGCCCCGTTAATCTTGGGTCGGTAAAGTGATGAGTTATTATGTTCAATCTTGAAATCATCGTATAACTCCTTCATCATTTTGTTGTTCAAGTTGGATCCATTGTTTGCAATAATTCTTCTAGGAACCCTATATCTGCATATAATGTTCTGTTTGATAAATCGAGTAACCACTTGTCTTATCACATTTACATAAGACGCAACTTCTACCCACTTGGTAAAGTAGTCAATGGCGACTAGTATGAATCGGTGTCCATTAGAAGTCTTTGGTTTGATCATTCCTATCATATCAATTCCCCATATTGAGAACGACCATGGTGAACTTATGAGATTCAGAGGAGTTAGTGGTACATGCACCTTGTCAGTGTAGATTTAGAACTTATGGCATGTCTTTGTATAATTCTAGCAATAAAATTCCATTGTTAACCAATTATAACCCGCTCTTAAGATTTTTCTAGCCATGGCGTATCCATTTGTATGAGTCCTGAAGGTTCCTTCATGGATCTCTCTCATAAGCGTGTCTACTTGATGTTTCTCCATGCACCTGAGTAACACCATACCGTAGTTCCTTTTGTTTATTACATCACCATTTAAGAAGAACTTCACAACTAGCTTTCATAGAGTTCGCTTGTCAATAATTGAGGCCCCTTCTGGATATTCTTTCTTTTCTATATACCTCTTGATGTCCTTGAGCCAAAGTTTATTAACTTGTCCTTCTTCAACTGTGAGACAATGTGTCGGTTCTTCGAAGTGTCTGATTGTGATGCACGATTTTTGATTAGGCCAACTTACTTTGACCACGGATGATGGAGTTGCTAAGGCGTCTTCCATCTGATTTTCTTCCCTCAGAAAATGAGGGAAAGTGATCTTAGTGAATTTCGTAGCTAGCTTCAAAACATAATCCCGGTATGGAATTAATTTAGGATGTCGAGTGTTCCATTCACCGTTGAATTGGTATATGACTAATTTGGAGTCTTCATATACCTTAAGGTATTTGATCCTTAAATCAATAGCAACTTTTAGACCCAAGATACAAGCTTTGTATTCAGCAATGTTGTTGGTGCAATCAAAATATAACCTTGCAGTATAAGGTTTATAAAAATTCTTTGGAGATGTTAGCACTTCCCCAATTCCATGTCCTAATGCGTTGGAAACACCGTTAAACATGAGTGTCCAATGTGCCCCTGGTTCAGGTCCTTCATCAGCCTCTGGTATTTCGTAGTCAATTATAACCATGATATCTTCGTCTGGAAAGTTGAACTTCATTGGTTGATATTCTACTAATGGTTGATGAGTCAGGTGATCAGCTAGTACACAACCCTTGATAGCCTTTTGAGTAACATATTGGATGTCGTATTCAAATAACAAGATCTGCCATATGGCAATTCTTCCTACGAGAGCCAATTTTTCAAACACATACTTCAAAGGATCCATTCTTGTTATTAACCACGTGGTGTTAGTTAACATATACCGCCTTAGTCGTTTAGTAGCCCAAGTTAGAGCACAACAAGTTTTCTCAAGGAGTAAGTATCTAGTTTCACAGCCAGTGAATTTCTTTCTCAAGTAGTAGATGGCACACTCTTTTCTACCAGTTTCGTCGTGCTGCCCAAATACACATTCCATAGGTCCCTCAAGTACTGTTAAATACATGATAAGTTGTCTTCTAAGAATGGTGGCATCAAGATTGGTGGCTCTTGTAAATACTGTTTTATTGTTTCAAAGACTGTTTGACAGTCTTCATTCCACTCCATTGATTGACCTTTTCTAAGTAGTTTGAATATAGGCTCGCATATAGCAGTTAGGTACGATATGAACCTTGAGATGTAGTTCAAATGTATTAAGAAACTATGAACCTCCTTTTCTTTTCTTGGAGTTGGAATTTCTTGTATGGCCTTCATCTCGTCGGGATGCACCTCAATACCTCGTTGGCACACAATAAAACTCAATAGTTTACCTGACCTGACACCAAATGTACATTTGTTTGGATTCAACCTCAGTCTAAATTTTTGTAGACGTTTGTATAACTTATGTAAGTGGATGATGTGATTTTCCCCCGTGTGAGATTTGATAATCATATCATCCACATATACCTAGACTTGTTTGTTGATCATATCATTAAATAGTGTGACCATTGCTCGTTGATATGTTTCTCATGTGTTCTTTAGACCGAAGGGCATTACTTTGTAAAAGAAGGTTCCCCAAGGAGTCATGAAAGTAGTATTTTTCATATCCTCCGGTGCCATCTTGATCTGATTATATCCTGAGAAACCATCCATGAAAGATAACACCGAAGCTTGAGCTATATTGTCCACCAAAACATCTATGTGAGTGTAGCGATAAAAAATGTAGCGGTGTAAATCAGAGATCGAGCTATTAATTAACTCGGCTCCTAAAAGAAAGAGTCGCCAGCACGCTTTACTATTTCCAAGGGAAAGGGAAAAGAGCGAAATAAAACTCTTAAACATGCAATGTAAAGTAATACTTAAAAGTAGTGAAAATACAATGCGTTTTTGAGAGAGATCTAGAGTTCGGAGATTGGTTATACAATGGGAAGGTATTAACACCCAATGCATCTGCGGTACTCCAGAGGAACCTTTTGAAATATATGTTTTTTTGGTTAAAACTTGTTTGTTTGGTTAAAATGCTTTGTTTGGTCAAAATGGGTGTGAATGAGATTTTTGAATATACGACGACCTAGTGTTGAAGTTTTACTTAAAAGGTGTGAGTTTTAAAATTGATTTTTTTAGGAAAATTAACTTAAGATTAAGAAAAATAATTTAAAAAAAATGAATGAAGGGATTCGCATAATCGTATCAAATATATTTGATGACATGAAGTCAACAAAGTTAAAACATTTCCCTTGGAATGTAGACAGACGAATAAGATTAAACGATCGATAATAAAGTTAATTAGGGCGACAATTGAATAATAACAAAAATTCAATAAGATATTAATTTATAAGCATGTATTTTTAAACAATTAAATAAATTAATTAATTAAATAAAGACTAATCTATAATAGCATGTATTTTTTTGATATTTTTATAATAGCAAGAAATAAATTATATATACAAAATAAACTAAGTTAATATTTTGGTTATCAAGTATACTTAATAAAATTTGGAAATAAGGCTAAAAGAATCAAGAAAAACAGAATAAAATGGCCCAACAAAGAGTTGAACTCGTGTCCTTTAAGGTTATCAATGGTATGCCTTTCCAATTGAATTATGCTATTTACCTGTTATTACTATGTTTCTATTAAAATAAAAGGTGAATATTGATAGTGTGATTGGGCCAACAGGCCCAATGGGCTGACCTGGTTTGGGGGAAGAGGCAAGGAAGTGTTTGGAACCCTAAAGCAAAAGAAAGTTCCGCTGCTGTCTTTATTGAGAAGGAAAATTCAGATCATTATTACAATTGTTAATTCCAACAAAAAACAATTAAAAAAAAGAAAAAGTTGAAACAAAAAGCTATTCTCTCTCTCTCTTTATTATCAAGATCTTCTTTTCTCTTCGTATTTTCCTTTTTCAAATTGTTCTTGCTTCAGCTTGTTCAAAAAGAAGCTTTTCGCGGTCAGTTATGATGAAAGTCGATTCACATGTGCAGCCTTCCCAATCTTTGAGTATCGAGCAAGAAATATGAAGTTTTCTGTGTTGATTCTTCAAATTGTGAATATTAATTTTTGTTTGAGTGTAAAACAAGAGAAGACAGTAGAGAACAGAGGGTGTAGGCGATGGTATATCCCTGGATGGTAACGACGATTGGTTATAGTTTGGATGAGAGTGATGGTTTGGTGGCTATTATCAAACGGTATGAAAGCATGGATGCTAGAAATGTTTAAGCTTTCTCCTCTGTGTGAGCTTGATGTTAGGGTTAGGGCTTTCTTTCGACAAAGAAGAATTTAGGGTTTTGTGGTTCATATTCGATCCTACAGAAGGTGAATCAGTGATGGGTTATTGAACGCGAACGCTGAGGGGATATGCTTGACGGATTCACAGAACAGATGGGTAGAGATTGAAGATGATGTGCTGGAGAAGTGGTGAGTGCTGCACATAGGGCATATGGTGATGTGAATCTGATGAAGGTCGCGTGATTGGAGAACAGGGGAGTCCAAGAGGTAATTTTTCAGTTCAGTAGTCTATCTGGTTGTTTTTCTTACTTTGCATTTGATTACTTTTTATCTAAATTTGGACATATATGTAGGCCATTTGGACGGTTGTGGTGGGATGGTGAGAACAGATTAGGAAGGGATCAATGATGATGGATGTTAATTAATGGTGTTGTTTATGTGTTAATGGTAGAATATTTGAACTATTTTGACAAACTGTTTTAATGCCTTCTTCATGTAGTTTTTCTTTAGCCATTTTGATGTAATTTCTTGGCTGTTATGATGCAGGGCAGCAGGTTGTATAGACTGGTTTATAACAGTTTTCTCGCAGCATTTGCATCATTGCAGGTTGCTGTTTTTTAGGACTGGTTTGTAGCATTTTTTAGGTAGAATTTGGATTGTTTTGCATTGTTAGACATGGCTGGAAAATGGGCAGTATGTTGCTATTTTTTGTACTGGTTTGTAGGGGTTGCAACATGATATTGGGTTGATTTGTATTGTTTAACATCAAGGCCTTTTTGGAGCAAGATTGAAGTTTTGAAATTAATATCAATAGGTCTAGAATTTAATTCTTTATGTAACATAAATGGAAACTTGTCTTGAATGTAATTTTATCAATTCCTTTGTAATTGTAAACATTTTGGATCTTTATTTGTTTTGATGAAATTAAAAATCTTCCATTTGAATTTGGAGAAGAATTGATTGATACTTGAATGAATTTTTGAATGATGAATAAATAATGATGCAAGCCTTAAGACCTCAATCTTGCATCTTGTGTTAGAGATCCAAATAAATTACATGAATTGATCTTATAATGAAGTTGTAACCATCATGTATTTATTCTTGGGATGAAAGATTATTTGAATCATGTTTCTCTTTTCAATATCTCCTTTAATAAATGCCTCATGTGAATTCAAAAGGCCATGGTATGAATCCATCAAAATAGTCACACAAAAATAATCTTGAATAAATATTAATGTGATGAATGATTATTCTTGAATGAGCCCTTTTGATAACTTCTATTTAGTTAACACTTGAATTCAGATGAGGAAAATTCCAAGTATTCTAAATAAAATCTTCCAAAGTGATCTTGAATTCAATCTCCACACCCTAACGAAATTCACCCCGCGTCATGTAAGTATAAGAAATCGAACCATACTTAAAAGCTTCGAATGATCAATAGAAGAGGGATTTGAGGCAAAATGTTATCGCGTTGAGAATACTTAGAGATCAAGAAACTCTTAAATCATGACAAACGTCCTGTAAAGTCCTCTCATGGATTTCTAAACACAATTTGTCTTCAACTTTTAAAGAAAACTTGCAGATGACTTTTGGTTGAACTGCTCGGAATTGACTCGCATAGCCTGATCTTTCTTGTATTTCAAAGAAAGGTGAAACACACGTAAACCAGTGATCACGGAACCTTGACCGTTTCTTTTAGAATTTTGGAGACGCTTGAGGCCACTTGTTGAATAAAGCATGGAAATAAACACACGATTCTCTTAATGAATCAGTCTTCGAGAATCAGTGATCAATCGTACTTCTGGATTAATAGATTCAAAACCCTAATTGAGGCGTGACGCCTGATGCTATTGATTCAAACCTGTTTCTATACATGAAATCAAAGAAAGAAAAAAACATACACTTCGGGTTTGATTAGAAGTTAGTCATACATCAGATAAAATATTCACAACACTCTATAATCTCTGCACAGGAATGCTCGAAGGTGAGAAGTTCGAAACCGACCATATTTCGTGGCCTTGATGTATATAACAAAAAATCCAATGGAGATGGGATCTTAGGTCAAAAATTGGGGTATGAAAATTGCCCTTTTTTAAGTTTCTTCTATCCGGAGATATGAAGATTGAAATTTTAGTCTCCACAAGATTGAAGGTACTTAAATACAGAATACAAAATTTTTGACCCTAAGATACCGCCATTGTGTTTATGATATAAATGTAATATTTAAATCTTATGGGGAATGATGTCGCATGAGACAAAATAATGCTGAAGAAACCAAGCATATGATAAAATAATCCACAGGGAAAGAGATTATAACTCTACTAGAGAAACAAAGCCACGGACTTCGAATGAGAGACTTCTTATTGGGGAATAACTTCAAGAGATAACAATTTTCTAACTCTAACAAAGTAAACGACTTGTATAGGCTACAAAAAGATAGATGGCTACTGACCCAAGATGATTGTGAGTTTACAGTTCAGAGTTAAAGGTGGACTAAAAGATACACTAACTTTTACTGATAGTGAACTACCGATTTTTACTGAAGGTAGAGATTTCATAACAAACTTCTCTGCGGGACTTTTTCGGAGAGATACCATTTGCTGCTGAAATAACACAAGCTGCTCAAATAAAGAGGCCGCCACTTGCTGTCTTCAAAGGATATTAATAAACACACAAGCTGCTCAAATAAAGAGGCCACCACTTGCTGTCTTCAAAGGATATCTATAAACACACAAGCTGCTCAAATAAAGAGGTCTCCGCTTGTTGTCTTCAAAAGGTATCTATAACACATAAGTTGCTTAAATAAAGAGGCCGCCACTTGCTGTCTTCAAAGGATATCTATAACACATAAGCTTCTCATGAAGAGACTGTCGCTTGTTATTTTACAAAGATATCTATAACATACAAGTTGCTCAAATAAAGAGGCTGCCACTTGCTGTCTTCAAAGGATATCTATAACACATAAGATGCTCATGAAGAGACTGCCGCTTGTTGTCTTCCAAAGATATCTATAACACACAAGCTGCTCATGAAGAGACCGCCACTTGTTGTTTTCCAAAGATATCTATAACACACAAGCTGCTCATGAAGAGACCGCCACTTGCTGTTTTCTAAAGATATTCCAGGAGAATGTTATGATAACACTACTAGGGAATAAAATTCTTCTTCAATGGGGAACGATGAATAGGTCCTTCCTGAGGAGACCAAGTATTTAAATGCGCAAAATAAATGTGCTCTTCATCTAGGTTTCACAGCCTAGTGAAAACCACAGGGTAGCATATGCAAGAGACAAAGCTCAATCTAGGAATAAACTAGAGAGATAAAAATCAAACAAGACTCCATCTAATGAAGAAACAACTCAATTGGGGATTTATCTTATCCAGAGATGGAAAAGGAAGGCTAAAGCAAGATTCTTCCACGAGGATTAGCTAAGTTGGGGAATTAGAAAGGAGGCACACTTTCTTCCTAAGTTGACATTTTATTTGGAAAGAGAAAATACACCTTCGAATATACATAACCAAGGTATACGAACCCAATAACATCGACCAATATGAATGTGCATGCATGATGCAAGTGTGAATGAATAAACGAATGTCATGTATATGCTAACGAAACTGATAGAGTAGAACTGAAGATAATAAGACATCACAAAATGACCAGATACTCGGCCAATCTCAAAGAGATGTGAAAATAACTGGAGATAGGACAAAAGGCATTGTAAAAGCGTATCATGTTACTAGTCTCAAGCATCTTTGAAGAGGACCATACCCAAATTCAATCTTCTAACATCAATAAACCACAAACATGATAACAAAATGTACTTCAACTTCGGTTAGGGAGAAAAATCTTGCTCAACTAGAGATAACTGAATCAAGGTTTAATCGGGATTGCTGGGGAGTCACTAAGCTCAGTACTCTACTGGGAACACAAGATCACACAACCAACACCTCATGATGATTTTGAATGAAGAAACCACTATTCATCACACAAGGATGAATTACTATGTTGTTTGGCATTTCAAGGCTTAACCTTTCTCGGAGCAACTGCTAACATTCCATCCAGTATTCACGACAAATTTCAAGATAGGAATACCCTAATTAATTTTATTTCAAATATTGCTATAAAAAACTGAAAATTTTCCCGATAGAAAAACACAAAAAAGATAAATGATCAAATTTCATTAATATGATGGTAGTCCGCTAATGGCGCGACTCCAAAGGTTTACAAAAATTTGGAAAACAATATATGAAAGAAAAGGTTACAAGAAAACAATGACAACTATTCTCCCTAACAACTTTGAATTCCAAGATGTGCTCAAATTTGCCGTGACTGGTCTGATCAAAAGCTTGCTTAAGCCGCCCCTTAGGGTTTTCAACTTAGCGAGTTGTCATCTCAATTTAAGAGAAGTACTTCTTAACTGCATCAGCGTTCACAGAGCACGGGAGCTCCTCACCGTCCATACTTTTAAGAATTATGGCGCCCCTAGAGAAAACCTTCTTGACAACATAAGGTCCTTCATAACTTGGAGCCCATTTTCCCCTAGAATCAGGTTGGGAATATAATATCTTCTTGAGCACGAGGTCACCTTCTCTGAGTTCACGTGGCCGAACCTTCTTATCAAATGCCTTCTTCATTCTCTGTTGATATAGCTGGATGTGACACAACACTGTCATTCTCTTTTCTTCAATTAAATTCAACTGATGAAATCTACTTTGACACCATTCATCCTCAGAAATCTTAGCTTCCATCAGAACTCTCATAGACGGGATCTCAACCTCCACGCGGAGTACTACTTCCATGCCATATACTAGAGAAAATAGAGTTTCACCTGTTGAAGTTTGAACTGAAGTACGGTACCCATGTAGAGAAAACAGGAGCATCTCATGCCAATCTTTATAAGTCACTACCATCTTCTGGATAATCATCTTGATGTTTTTATTAGCAGCTTCAAGAGCCCCGTTCATCTTTGGTCTGTAGGGAGAAGAATTATGATGTTCGATCTTGAACTCTTCACAAAGCTCTCTCATCATTTTGTTATTCAAATTTGAACCATTATCAGTGGTGATCTTGCTCGGGATGCCGCATCGACAAATGATCTAATTCTTGATAAATCAGAGTACCACCTGCCTGGTTACATTAGCATATAACGATGCTTTCGCCCATTTAGTAAAGTAGTCAATGGCCACTAAGATGAAACGATGACCATTTGAAGCCTTGGGTTCAATCATTCCAATCATATCAATGCCCCACATAGAGAAAGGCCAAGGTGAAGAGATAACATTGAGGAGGGTCAGTGGCACATATATCTTGTCTGCATAAATTTGGCACTTATGGCATTTCTTCACATATTTGCAGTAATCAGATTCCATCGTCATCCAATAGTAACCAACCCTCAACATCTTTTTAGCCATTTCATGTTCATTGGCATGAGTGCCAAAGGATCCTTCGTGTACTTCTTGCATCAACATGTCTGCTTCGTGTCTATCCACGCATCTGAGCAAAACCATGTCATAATTCCTCTTATATAATACTTCTTCATTGAGGAAGAAACTACTTTCCAACCTCCTCAACGTCTTCCTATCTTTATTGGATGCCCCAGGCGGGTACTCTTGAGTTTGGAGAACACGTTTAATGTCATAGAACCACAGTTTGTCCTCAGTGACTTCTTTTGCTGAGAATACATGAGCAGGTCTATCGAGGCGTATAATTTTGATTGAAGGTATATCGTTCCAATCATTCACTTGGAACATAGAAGACAAAGTATCTAAGGCATCAGCCATTTGCTTCTCATCTCTAGGGATATGATGTAATTCTACTTTGTTGAAGAAAGTTAACAATCTTCTAGCATAATCTCTGTAAGGGATCAAACCAGGATGACGAGTCTCCCATTCTCCTTTGATTTGATTGATTAATAAAGTCGAGTCTTCGTATATGTCAAGAATCTTGATCCTTAGATCCACCACTTCTTCGAGACCCATAATACATGCTTCATATTCAACCATGTTGTTCGTACAGTCATACTTTAACCTCGTTGTGAACGGGATATGAGTACCTCAGGGAGTAATGAAGATTACCCCAATTCCATTTCCATAAGCATTTATAGCCCCGTCAAATATAAGACCCCAATGGGATTCCGGATTAGGTCCTTCTCCAAGTAATGGCTCTTCACAATCTTTGGCTTTCAAGTACATAACATCTTCATCTGGGAAGTCAAACTTAATGGATTGATAATCATCAATTGGTTGGTGAGCCAAATGATCGGCTAGAACACTACCTTTAATTGTCTTCTAAGTGTGATACTCAATGTCATATTCAGATAATAACATCTGCCAACGAGCTATTCTTCCAGACAAGGTGGGCTTCTCGAGATGTACTTGATCGGATCCATTTTGGAGATCAACCAAGTAGTATGGTTAATCATATATTAGCGTAGACGGCGAGCAGCCCAAGCTAAAGCACAACAGGTTTTCTCAAGCATTGAATATCGAGACTCACAGTCTGTGAATTCTTACTCAGATAATATATGGCATGTTCCTTTCTTCCAGTCTCATCTTGTTGACCAAGCACACATCCCATGGAATCTTCCAATATGGTCAGATACATAATCAGAGGTCTTCCTTCCACTGGAGGAATCAATATGGGAGGTTCAAGTAAATATTCTTTGATTCTATCAAAATCTCTCTAACAATATTCTGGCCATACACATCCTTGGTTCTTTCGAAGAAGCTTAAAAATTGGCCCACAGGTAGAAGTCATATGAGATATAAATCTGGAAATATAGTTCAACCTTCCGAGGAACCCTCTTACTTGCTTTTCCGTCTTGTGTGCGGGCATCTCTCGAATAACTTTGACTTTATCAGGATCTACCTCAATACCTCGTTGGCTGACAATGAAACCCAGAAGTATTCCAGAACGAACACCAAAAGTGCACTGGTTTGGATTCAGACGGAGTTTATACTTTCTCAAACATTGGAACAATTTCAATAGATGCTCCACATGATCTTATTCAGTCTGCAATTTGGAAATCATATCATCTACATAAACTTATATCTCTTTATCCATCATATCATGGAATGGAGCGGTCATAACTCTCTCATACGTTGCATCAGCATTCTTTAAACCAAACGACATTACTCGATAAAAAAAAAGTCCCTAAGGTGTAATGAAGGCTGTCTTCTCCATATCTTCAGGTTCCATCTTGATTTGATTATAACCAGAGAAAACATCCATAAAAGAAAAGACTTTGAATTTTGCGGTGCTGTCGGCTAATACGTCAATATGTGGTAATGGGAAATCATCCTTTGGGCTGGATCTATTCAGATCTTTGTAGTCCACACACATTTGAACCTTGCCATCTTTCTTAGCAATAGGCACTATATTGGCTAACCACTAAGGATACACTGATGTAACGAGGAAGCATGCATTAATTTGTGTCTGTGCCTCTTCTTTGATCTTGTCAGCCATATTGGGACGAGTCCTTCTCAACTTCTACTTAATCGGTGGACATTCAGGTCTCAACGACAATCGATGCTCCACAATATTATTATCCAATCCTGGCATGTCTTGGTAGGACCAAGCAAAAACATCTACATACTCCCTGAGAAGCTCCAAGATTCTTCCTTTGACCCCTAGGATAAGCAACGCTCCAATCTTGACTTCCTTTCTATCTTCTTCACTACCCAAATTGATTATCTCCACGGGCTCTTTGAACGGTTGAATGATCTTTTTATCATGCTCAAGTAAATGGGAAATTTCATCAGGAATCTCTTCACTGTCCTCTTCCTCAGCTCTGAACACAAGGAAATCGAAGTTGGGAGGGAGCATAGGGTCATTGTTTTCAATGGTTAAGTCATAGATAAATCTGCACATATGATTTATGCTTTATTTTAGAATTCAATTAATGTGAATGTTGTACAGATATATAAAAATATTATTATATTTCGTTATTATGATTATTTTATTTTTGTTTCCATTTTCCTGAAAAAGAGAAAAGTAAAAACAATATGGGGGACAAAATAACATTTTTATTTATGATTGGCAATACTTGAAACAAAATCCCAAACATCTTCTCTTTTTCCTTGGGAAGAGCAAAAGGATTTATTTTTAACATAGCCCGACACAAATACTCTTTCTCCTTGGGCAGAGCGAAAGGTTTTTCAAAATAGAACAAAGAATTAATCAGAAATATTCATCACAGAAGGAATATCAACAACAGTCTAGTTCTATAAAACCACTCCATGTGCTACAAAGTAAGGTAAATCCTCTTCAAAATCATCTTTCATTATAGCATCAACTTCGGGCGGAGTCGGATGGATAAAACCTTCTCTTTGGAAAACTTCTTGTATCGGACGGGTAACTGTATCTTGCTTAGATCTTGCAGACACGGGATAAAAACCAAGACCTTCTCCAAACTTATTCTTAGGCAAAATCAACACTTGGCCCCATCCTTCAGCTGAACCACTCTCAACCACTCGCCGTGCATCTTCAAGAGAAGAAATAGATGCCCCTTGCTTCTTTACTTAATTATTAGCAACATATAGAGCTTGGAACTTGGTTCCAATAGCCTCATCAACATCAATATAAGAAAAATAACACAAGTGGCTTACCACCATAGCCTGTTCTCCACCAATTGTTACCAGCTTTCCATTCCTAACAAACTTCAATCTTCGATGGAGCCTTGAAATGACTGCCCCTGCACCGTGGATCCATGGGCGACCCAATAGGCAACTTTAGGCAACATGAATATCCATTACTTGGAAAGTAATCTGGAAGGTCTGAGGACCAATTGTCATGGGGAGATCCACTTCACCGATGACAGTTTTCCTAGAACCATCAAACGCTTTTACAATTACCCCACTAGGTCTCATAGGAGCACCTTGATGTGATAGTCGAGATAATGTAGTTTTGGGAAGTACATTTAATGATGAACCTGTATCTACTAGCATACTTGACAAAGTATCATTTCCATAATTTATTGAGAAATGCAAGGCCATATTATGGTTTCTTCCGTCTACCCGAAGTTCTTCATTGCTGAAACTAAGATTATTACATGAGGTAATATTACCCATAATTCTATCAAATTGGTCTACCATCACATCATGATCCACGAACGCCTGGTCCATGACCTTCATTAAAGCTTCCATATGAGCACCAAAATCTCTTAGTAAAGCGAGCACAAAAATCATGGAAGGAGTTTGCAATAGTTGGTCCACGATCTTATATTCACTTATCTTAATGAGTTTAAAAATCTGATCATCATTAGGATGTGGGTTAAATCCACTAGATCGGCCTGACTCGACCCTTGGCTCAACATTCATCATCAGAACTTACACTGGTATAGGTCTTCTAACTTGAACTTCAGGCCTTTTCGATGGTACAACTGCAAAGATACACCCACTCCTTGTGACTCTACTCACATCAGCAATATTGGCAAAAGATGCCATTGGTGGTATGGGGACTTCTACTACATTCTCAATCATTGTAGCACTATATTTGTATGGTATGGATTTATCCGAGTTATAAGGCACGGGACCAGATGGACAAATAATCAAAGGAGCAGCAGATAAAGTCTGACTATCATAAGCAATCTCTACTGGCTCAGGCATGTTGAACTGTGGCACTATAACTTTCACCTCATCATCTGGATCTCTGTCGTATGTGATGGTAATGACCCTTTGATCTAACAACTTTTGAATATCTTCTTTCACAACAGGGCAATAATCTTTTATTGAGCAAAATTCGCAAACGTCATAATTATGTCGATGTTTAAAGAAGGAAAGTCTACTTAAACTTTGATGCATTCTGATCAGTGAGTCCCTTATATGCTCAACCTGGTAGACTCGAAAATTTCCAGTGCATCCGTGCACCATATTTATCAACTCTTCCCCATGTTGAGTCAATGGATTAGTTTGAACATTCAGGTTAACATATTTTAAAGACAAAATACCACTCTTGATTAACCTCTGAACATCTTCCTTCAAAGCAATGCAATTTTTAATATTATGTCCTGGCGAACCTTGGTGATATGCACAAAATTGATCAGCCTTGTACCAAGGGGAAGTATTATTTGGTGCAATAGGAGGAGGTTTCATTGTTATGAGATTATTCTGGATCAAAGCGGGGAATAACTCGGTATAAGTCATTGGTATTGCATCAAACTGGGGTTTTCTTGGCGAACGGTTCTGATTATTGAATTGAGGAGCCTGTTGTCGAGGTTGTTGCTGAAATTGTCGTTGTTGAATTGGAGAGGCTTGATAGGTTGGAGTTACCATTGTTAGGTGGACAGCAGGACTGACTGCTGCAATGTTTGAATATCCTATTCTCGGCCTTCTAGGAAAAACTGCACTAACATCTTATTCCCTTCTCTTGGGGAAGGCACTCTCAAATTTCTTAACACCACTAGATGTACCACCTTTCTTGGCTAGACGCCCTTCACAGATTCCCTCTTCAAGTCGCATGCCCATGTTCACCATTTCAGTGAAGTCTCTAGGTGCACTTGCGATCATTCTCTTATAGTAGAAGGAACCTAATGTCTTTAGAAAAATCTCTGTCATTTCTTTTTCTTCGAGGGGAGGGTAGATTTGAGAGGCAATATCACGCCACCTTTGGGTATACTCTTTAAAAGATTCTCTATCCTTCTGGGACATAGTTTGGAGTTGATATCGGTCCGGGGCCATATCAACATTGTACTTGTATTTAAAAACAAAAGCCTCACTGAGGTCATTGAAGTTGCAGATTCAGGTGCTATCCAAACCCATGTACCATTTCAGGCCGGCACCAGTTAAGCTGTCCTGGAAGTAATGAATTAATAGCTTGTGATCATCATAGTAGGTGGGCATCTTCCTCACATACATGGTCAAGTGACTTTGCGAACATGAGACACCTTTGTATTTTTCAAAGTTTGGCACTTTGAACTTAGGTGGAATTTTCACTTTTGGGACCAAACACAAGTCATGAGCATTTTTCCCGAACAAGTCTTTCCCTTTAAGTCCTCTAGTTTCCCTCTGCATTTCTTGAAATTGGTTTTGGAACTCCTCCATCCTATCAAAGATGCCTAAACTTTCAGTAGGTTTAGCATGATAAACGGGTTCATTTGTGTATGGAATAGTGTGAACCACGAGAGCGTTAGTAGTCATTACAGGCTGAGGGAAGGATACCATAGGTTGGATCACATGTTGCACAGTAGTTATCACAGGTTGAGGAAAAGATACAACAGGTTGAATCATGGGTTGCACAAAAGGTTGGTACCCTTCTGGCGTGAAATTGTAAGGCATACCCCATGGAAAACCTTTCAGCATTTGATGTTGCGTAGGGTTTACTTGAGCCAAAGAGGCTGGAGCAGCGACAATCTCGGAAACCACAATAGTTTGAGCTTGAGCTTCTGTGGCCGAAGTCGATGGCTGATTCTGAGCAGCCATCAAGCTTTCCACTAAAGAGGTCAATTTTTCCATTCCAGTACGAAGAGTAGTAACCTCCTCGCGAATCTCATGATTTTCTTGCTCTAGATCTTCCATTCTCTTTCGATGATTGGCTCGAGTATTATACTGGTGAAACAGCTTAACGATCTATCAGAGTGGAAAAAGAAGCAAGAATAAGACTCTAAAAAACATGTAAGATTGAATTTTGAATGATGCATGATATGCGATGCAAATGATCATTTATTTTGATAGTTTTTCAAGGAACTTTAAAACTTTGATAACTTTGCAAACATCAATGGTAAATAACTTTGGAACAAAACTCATTTCATTAATAAAAGACAAAAAAATACAACTTTAGAACATAAAATCCCACTTAAAGAGTTTTACAAAATGGCATAAGTAATAAAACTAGGGACTATGATCACTCATAATCATCGCTGGACGAAGGACCTAATTATACTTATAACTTGAGCTTCCTAATCTTATTTTCCTAGAAGTCTTCCATCTCTGTCTTCTCGGATATCAACTGATCAACAACTTTCTTCCATGGATTAGGAACGGGAGTAACACCTGCCAAATTTTCCTTCTTTCTCTTCTTTTCCTTAGAATATTTCCTGAGAAAAACATCCTTTTGATGAAACTTCTCATCACGATCAATAAACCTACCATCTTGAATAAATAGCATATCCTCCTTCTCCTTCAACTGTCAAGTCAAGACCCTGTTTTCGTATTCGAACATACTATATTCTTCCTTCCAAGCATCTCTTTCAGACTCCATCCTAGCCATATTTTCCTGATACTCTTTCATGTTCTCAATAGGAATGGCAGTAGATGATGGTGTAGCAACATGGAATAAGGGTTTCTAGGGAGAATAAGGCATCTTGAGAACACAAGCTCTAGCACGAATCCATTGAAGGTAAGGCTCCAAAGAAAAATCGCCTCTCTTCCCTAACATGTATTTTCCCTTTCTATGGATATGGCACCAAGCCCTTTCAATCTCGTCCTTAGTTGCTTTGTGATCCCTTCCTTCTTGGAGAAAGAAACCACTCAAATGAATGTTATTTGGCTTGTCCTTCATTTGCCATCCAAACTGGCGGCGCACAAGAACATGATTATAGTTAATTCCTCCTATCGTACCAAGAAGAGGCATGTTGGGAAAATAACCACAACTATCAATGATCTTCATATCATAGTAAGCTTGATTATACCAATCTATGTCGGAATGAGTAAGAGCCATAATTTTTGGCGCCCATCGTGGCCCCTTCTTGAGATCCCAAAAGACATCAGACCCAGGTAAATGGGAAACATACTACTGGTATAGAATGTATCTCCGAAGATGGATGGAATATAAGGTATCTCCTAGAAGACTAGGGACCATATTTCCAATCAAGAAGATTCTAATGGCGTTGACATCTACGAACTTATCAATGTTAGGGAACAAGAACAACCCATAAGCAAGCAAAGCAAAGACAACTTCAAAGTTGACAATATCCTTTATCTCGGCGAGGTAACAGGCTTTCTTCAACAAAAACTATGCAGGTAAATCTCGGATTCTTCCCTTGGTAGTCATGTTATCTTCTATCTCATACTTCCTCAAGTGGGTAACTGTTTCTATCTCATGAGATTTGGGTTCCCCTTCTAAACCGGAAAAAGGAACACAGTCGGTGATTAGTAAACCAAGTATATAAGAATACTCTTCCAAAGTGGGCATCAACTGATAATCAGGAAAAGTGAAGCATCAATACAACGGGTCATAGAACTGGACCAACATAGTAAGGATACCCTCCTTCATCTTGCGCTTCATAAGAGGAATAATAGATCCATATTTTTTCCAGAAATCTATAGGGTTCTCAATCTTGGGAATCAAACTCTTCAACTCTTCAATCTCAGGATCCTTGAAACTGTAACTCTGAGTGTTTCTTTTTCCAAAATCCATATTAAAAGTACCTGAGATGTCTGCAAAAATCATTCTTAAGTTCCTTGAAAAACATGTTTAAAGAATTCTTATGGATGCATGAATGAATGAGAATACAACAATTACACATAAGTTCACAAACATGTGAGGTTAAAAGGTTCAATGCTACAAGCATGGAGTCAAAGGTAAAGATGGGTTAAGGGTTCAACGGTTCTCAGATTTTAAGGGTTCGGATTACTCCGTTATATTCTTCTCACTACACCTAAGAGGCCAAGATGGGTTAAGGGTTCTACGGTTCTCAGATTTTCTGGCTCCCAGGTCGAAAGCAGTAACATCTTCCTGATTACTTAGTAAACAAATACTACAGACAAAGGGGCTTCCAATGAGTGGGGGATTTCATGCCTCCTTCTTTGGGATTACTCCCTCAAATTTAACATGATTATATTGCCTGTCCTATTGTTAAGTGTAACTTACTCCGGGTATAAGACTTGTCCTTTGTAAGTATCATCGACACCCAAATAACCATAATATATAACATATAATTAAACAAACAAACAAATAAAAACAGATATGACAAATTAGGCTTAACCCACTTAGGGATGGACCAGCAAGAGGTCAATCTGTCCCCACCAGATTCGCCAATTCTATGGGATAAAAAATGTAGTGGGGTAAATCAGAGATCGATAACTCTCTGACACAACTTTATCATTTTCTTATGGAGTAGGAGACGGACCCATGATCAACATGTACTCTTCAGAAGCACTGGTATGTTACTAGTATTTTTATTGAAGTTGATTCTCCCCAAGGAATTATAAGTGGTTTCTTTGCAGATTTTGGACCTTGGTAAGGAACCACTAGTGGTCTTCTTGTACTCCCATTTATTGCAGCTACATATCCTTGTTCAGGGTAATTCCAGAATTGAACTATCCCTTGATCCACTAATTTCTTGAAAGTTTTTCCGAAGGCGTCATTATGTTCCAATAGAAAACCATGTTCCACCAGATTCCCTTCAGGATATCTATCGAAGCTTTTTCACTGAGTCTCTCCAAGATTAGTGATTATCTCAATTACCTTCACAGCTAGACCACCATGTTGAGGCATGTGGTTCGTCTTGATATTTGGTTTTCCAAAAATGATTGTTCTTGCTAAACACTAAACGGGTGACTACCCTGCTAGATGAAGGATATCAGAGAGAGCCTCAAGCAAGTGGGAATGAATTGTTTATGTTATTATAGGATTCAGAGGGTCATACAAGTATGCGTTATCTCCAAGTGATGTGTCTTGCTTATCCCTCACTCGGGAGCCCTATATATAGAGGTATCTAGACTTTATTGATCACTGCATGTAACCGTTGTGACTCTCCATCATACATAACTTAGTTGCGATTAAGGCAAGAAAAGTCTGTCGTTGCCAATGATGGCTGTTATCGTAACACGCGCCACCATGTAATGATGAGCGGTTACACCCTTAGTGGGCCGATCACTCTGTAATGGCCTCATCAAGGCCAGGATTTATCTAACCTACGAATCCAGGGATAATCCCATGTGGATCCTCTTCTTCTTAAACCGAGGTATTACCCCGCTAAGCATTTATTTGTCCTCCTTGGCCTTTTATTCATGTCTTGCCTTTTTATCTCTCCTAGCCCAAACAATGGATCTATGTATGAACATAAGACTCACGAGCATATGGATTTTATCTGAAGCCTTATGTTCGATCAACGTAAATATTAATTTTTTGCTCTGGCTCAGGCTTCTATAATCGGGTGATAGTTGATCCTATACCTTGGCGTGCATGTCGCCCATGCCCTAGTTTCCCAACAGTCACCTAGTTTTCTTATGTATAATCATTACTAAGGAGATTTTTGAAACCTACACACATTTCATTTTATTTAATCATTACTTCCTATAACTTCTCCTTTTATAAAAACCTTTCCTCTTCTATTCCCAAAGACTCTCCGACTTTCCTTTGCAAGTGCCCTCAATTCATTATTTTCAATTTATTCAAATGAAAACCGCTTCCAGGTACCTATCTCTTCCCTTTACCTTATTTTTCCTACACATTTCCTTTTGTTTTGATAGATGGTAGTTTTACCCAAGTGTGGTGAAGAGGGTGTCATTCTAAAACCCCAAAATGCTGAAGAGAGATACGCACTATAGCAAGCATGCATGTGGGCTTATGAAAAAGGCTTAGGTAGAGAGGAGTTCGATCGTATTATGATGGAAGTTTATGGGGATATATATGCTTATTTTATAGATTATGACTCCGAATCTTCCTCATTAGGTTCCATGGAAATCCTGATGGAAAGTTCTGGCTCTTTTAGTGAGGAGGTGATGGGTTACGACCAAAGCTCCATGGATAAGGCAGAGATAGCGAAGCTTCGATCTTTGCGAAAGGTGAGTGTAATACCCAAAATTTGTCTTACTCTCTGTCAAATCATCTGGCTTATGCATCTTGCATGTTTTCATGTGCATTTTTCAATTAGGTCATACAATAAATCATGTGTCATCGGTAAACTGGGCATGGGATCGAGGATCTTGAAGCTAGGGTTTCTTTTATATGGTTTGAGCTTGTTAGCATTCATCAGTATAAAGATCATGGATAGGGTTATATTAATAGTTTTCCGCTAAGATTCAAGTCTCATTCATCTTCATCCAAGGATGCTCCAAAGGTATTGTTTTGTGTTAAAATCATCAAGTGAAAAAGAATTTTTACAAATCAAATATTTGAAGATTGAGTTTCCAAGGTTTTGGTTTGTGCTACAAAAGATGAAGTGTTGATGAAGGAATTAGTGTGTTGCTTACAATACAAGTTAATGTGGATGGAATAGTTGAATTAGGGGTTTTCATTGAATTGAAGATGATTCAAATTCGGTTAGAGTTTATATTGGTATTAAAAACGAAAGATGCATTAACTTGCAAATCAAGTTACAATCAAGTTCAAAGTTCATTCAATCCAAATTCAGGATTTTTATTCATTCATAGGTTCAAGTCTACAATACTTTTCAAATACAAATATCATTTCACCATCATTTACCAATACTTATTTATCCGAGTTCGAGTACAAAATCCCAAGGTCCAAAACTCTATACAATCACATACATTCAAGACATTTTATCCATTACTTTGCTAAGCCTTGAACCTCGTCCATTTTTCAAATTCAAAATGACCAACCTCGCAATACATCAAACCAATGCCTTATTTCAATTATACCGAGTCCGTCCAAAAAAAGAAAACAATTCAGAAAATTTGTCCAAACACAATTAAAAATCAGTTCTAAATTATGGTCAACTATTAAAATCCTTCGTTATTGTGTGCTTGATTCCATATTGCAAGCTACTTCTTCAGCACCAAACCATTCAAAAAGAAAATTGTAAACAATAACATGCAGCCCTGCAAGAACAAAAAAAAGGTCATAACATGTCTAAACATACCAGCCAGTTTAAATCAAAACCTTGCTCAAAGGCATCGTCATAGAATACTGAGTTATTTTTGCAGGTTCTAAGAGGTATGATTGAACGTAAATGTAATGCATTACCTGCTTAGTAGCGAAATAGACAAAGGATTTCATCTCTCGTATCGGTGCATGGATTGCCAGCAATGAGGTCTCACTTCAGATGGGAAGGTTGTATGTCAGTAAAATCTATATCGTATTGGTTCAGATTTACATCCACGAGCAGCCAACAAGATGGCGAAGCATTATTCTTGATCCTGGCCAGTAGCTAAAAAAACAGTCTATCAGAATACCTGGCTATATTAAAACATTTGGGTTTTATTTTCAAGAAAGAAAGGAAACAACAGAGTAGAGAGCTTAAGCAATCATTAGTGAATTTCATATCATACCTGAATAATGCTTACATGAGCTGTCAGTATTCCAGCAAACTGAACTCGTATGAGCAACACTGCACCATTGCTTTAACCTCATCCGTTAGGCATCTTTAAAATTATACATCCAATGTTCCTCATGATCGATTGAGCTTGCGTTTCATGGCACAATTTCATTCACCTATAAGAGAATAATCTTCCAGCTCATACTAACTGTCATAACAGAATTCATAACAAAAACGAAAACTCCTCCCAACTAACTTCCTCATCTCCAAACTGTCATAACCTAACAGCCTCTTAACCAACTGATTTCTGTAACCAACTCACAAACTAACAGTCTATAACATAAATCCCAAACTGCTTCAACCTCCTAACTATTTCTAAACAGAAATTACAATAGAAAATCTGAACTATTTTCTAACCAACAGAATAACTGAACCAGAACCTAACTGCCTAACCAATTCCATAACTGCCTCAACAGAAAAACTTTAATAGAATTCCAATTTCACAACAGAATTTCTAACCGATTTACAATTAAACTGTCATATTTCCTAACTGACCATAACGGAAAAACAACGGCCAACTCCAATTTCCTAACAGTTTCTAACTCCCTATAAATCCCTAACTAACCTTCCAAAAATAGCCAACCAACTTTCAACCAAATTGTTCTCACATAATTCACTAATAGAACTATGAGGAAGATAACAGAAAAAGAAAATGGAGGAAGGGATACAAGTCACTTCTCAGAAAAATCAGTTAAAAACATACCAGAAAATCTCTTCTCTCGCGTCACAATCCTTGAAGCATCTTCATCTTCTTCATCTTCAAGATTCTCTTCAACCTTCAAGCTTCTTCAGAACCTTCACGCATCAAGATCAATGCTTCATTCTGCATCTTTTCATTATCTTCACATTCTTCGCCAACCTTGATACAACAACTTCTTCAAACTCTACATCTTCATCATTAACATAACTCCAATCAACCTTTAATCCGTTCTTCACAAACAACAACGAATCTGCACCTACAACATCAACTCTCGACATCAGCACGAATCTACAACAATAACCACATCCAAACAAACATGGAGGGAAGAAGAAGCGAAAGAAGTACATGAGTGCACACAACTCCGTCGTTCTTCCTCACGGTCACCGTTGAAGGTTACCGTATGTGTAATACGGTAGCAGAATCGACTATTATACTTTTTTTGCATTTTTTATTCACAAATTAGTGTTATTCACAGATTTTTTTTGGAATAACCATGTATTAGAAAAAATCACAAATAACCATGTTTCGGAAAAAATTACGCAAATAACCATGTTTCAGAAGACTGCCCAAGGGAGGAACCATCTCACTTGGCGCCTCCACTCAGCATTATGCCCTAGGCGCCATCTCACTTGGCGCCTCCTCTCTCTTTTAGCCAAGTGATATGGCGCATGCACTTTAAAAGTGAGAGGAGGCGCCATCTTACTTGGCTCCTAGGGCAAAATGTTGTTTTTATAAATAATTCATCAGTTTCTCCATCATTTGTCACACTTTCTCGCACTGTTTTGTTATTTTTTACTCTGTTATTTGCGTCATGACATCACCCATGATTTTTACCAGAGATGGTTACGTTATCTTCTCTGCCACAAAACCTCCGATGAAAATGAAATTCTGGCACATTCACTCCATGGAGCGTCTGAAGCGGGAGTTGATACGATGGCTAGATGGAGACATCGTGGAGGGGGGGAAATTAGTAGGATCCATCAAAGACGAACAACATCTCACTTACGACAGGAAGACCTAATGTTTGGTTGGAGGAAGTCAAAACAGACAACGACATAATGTTGATGATGCATGGGTCAGATGAAATTGTTTTAACGGTTGTAATTTTGTAGACGGTTTATCGTGTTTTTTTTTCTTGTTCGCACAATGTTTATTGTAACAAATTCTGTTAACGAAAAACCCTAATGTTTACAACATAATAAAGGAATGATTTTTTGTAATACAATTTTTATGTGGTTGAGGCAGTAGCCCGATTCGGATAATTTTTGCGATTGTGTCCGACCTGACGACATAAACCACACTTTCTTTCCAGCTTGTCAAGGGAGTACATTTTGGTTGTGATGCGCTTTGTGATCGGTGGATCTGGAACTGACTGTTTAACGCTGGTTCGCGAAATGTCGCGGAAGCAAGAGTCGCCACCGTCTTTTATTTTCTCCAAATGGAAAGGACAAAAGCACAGAAAAATTCCTTATAGAGATTGCTCTCGGTTTGGGAGGTAGATTATAGAAAGGGAATGTGTTAGCACCCTTTCTATCCATGGTTATCCATGGGCTCTTAGATACTTGCTCACTTGTGTTTTCAAAAATGGTTTGTTTGCTTTTCAACTGTGGGTTTTAAAAAGTTTCTTTGAAAATTCCAGTTCGACTCTTGTATCGGTCCTCAAGAGTGTTTGAAAAATTGCTTTCGAAAGCTTTTTGAAAAGGTGTCAGTGTGAAAAGTATTTTTGATTTTTGTTTTGAAATTTAGAGCAAGTATCTAGAGTCGTCTACCTACCCTAAGGAATTCGTCTGTGTAAATGTCCTTAAAGTAGTGCTATCCCACCATTGAGAGGTAGGTAGCACCACCGTTGGAGGTGTTCGGGTCAATTCGAGGTTCGGGACATGGTGATCACCGGAGCAATGGGAAGATACCTTAGAAGCTACCCTCATGCCAGGTTCCCGGATCATGAGGACTTACTAAGACATCCTCTACTCGACGATCACCTTTCGAGGCAAGGCAACAGTGAGGCGTACCCTAGGGGTGGTGTGTGATTTGTGTGTCATTTTCAGATATTTTGTCTTGTTCATGTCAAAGTGATCTACGCGTTATTTTTATTTTGTCATTCATTCTTGCATGCATTTATTAACAATTAAAAAGATGCGGAAATTAAAAGTTCTAGACTATTACAAAGGCGCGGGTCCACATCGCCAAAATTAAAGTCCAGGACCCGATTTGACAGAAAATAAAGAAGTAATATGCGAGAAATATAAATTGTCCGAGTTTACAAGGCTTTGGGAGAGTTACATTAATATTTACAAGAAGGAATAAATAAAATGCGTGAATTGGAATTAAAAAATTGGAAGCGAGGGCGTTGGACCCTTTTCAATGGAATTAAATTAAATTAAGCAAATTAATTAAATTAAAATAAAAAAAGAAATTATTTTGGTATTTTTTGGATTTGTGAATTTTTATGAGAAAAATTAAATTAAAATATTAACCCTAATTCTAGTTGTTTTTTAATTTATTAAGAAAAATGTTAAAGTTTAACTTAATTCACTAAAGAATTTATGCACATGTTTATTTACAAAATAAATTAGTAATTAATAATAATAATAATGATGAGAAAATTATTTATTAAAAAAAATGATGAAAAAGTTAAAAACCCTAATTTCTACATATTTAATTTATTAAGAAAAATATTAAAGTTTTGAAACCTAAATTAATCTAATTAATTGTTTAAAGTTTATTTACAAAAATAATAATAGTGAAATTAATATTAATAAAATAAATATTTTTTTTGATTTTTCTGTATTTTATATTTATTATGAAAATTATTTTATGGAATTAAAAGAAAACAATTAAAAAAACAATTAAAAAAATAAAAAGGAAAAACAAATAAAAATTAAAAATTGAGCAAACCATAGGGGGTGTCTGGCCCAAGGGGAGGTTTTTTTTGATGTATTGACTCCTGAGTATCGTGGTCTGCATTCTTTGGCCATTGGATTGAGTTTCATGCATAAGTTGTTCTACTTTGGCCATTTGGCTTTTGGCTTTTGGCTTTTGGCTTTTGGCCATTTGTGTTCTGGCCTCAACGTTCCTTAATCTTCTCGGGATGTTTGTCTCGCCATGTATTGGTGTCATGCATAAGTTTTTCTACTTTGGCCATTTGGCTTTTGGCTTTTGGCCATTTGGCTTTTGGCCTCAACGTTCCTTAATGAACCTACATGGGATCCTGTCTAAATCTGCATTGTTGAATATCACGAACACATTAAATAAAATCATAAAATGCAAATAAAGCCAATATATGAAGAGATTTAATGTTTAGGCACAATATGGCATGTATGAATGATTATACCCTTTTGATCATGGAGATCAAATCAACCTTACCCTTACTGGAAAAGTAGTGACATGAATGCTTTTATGCCCTTTGGATCATGGAGATCAAGCCAGCCTTACCCTTACTGAAGAAGTAATAAGATGTTGGTTTGTAACTGAGATGACTTGTTTGTAGTGAGAGAGGGATTTGTAATAAGGATTTCAAGGTTTTAGGGTTCTTGAAAGAATTTAATATTCTAACAGTGTTGTGGCAAGGTATTTTTCTCTCTTTTCCTCCTCCTTTTTTTTCTCTCTGGTTTGTGTGAAAAGAAGGTGATTATATAATGGAAATTAGGGTAAAGCAAATGGGCTTTGAATGTGCAATTGGGCCTCCAATATTCACTTGAATTCGTCACTTTCCAGGCTAAATCGCAGGGACTTAAGTGCATTTTTTGAAGTTGAAATGTGAAAACAAAATGTAGCCGACATAGAGAACTAACTCCTGTCCGAAAATCGACTCAATCGGATAAACGGTAAATTAGTTATCAATTTTTGAAGTTTCAGCTCAGACAAACTTATTTTGGGCTTCAGTGTCGACTCTGACACGTTCTTCAATAAAAAACTGGTATTGATCGGTGCATAATTTGGTCTCGACTTTTGAAGCAAAGTTGTAGATCTATGAGTCAGTAACCTTGTGTAAAAATATGAGTCCGATCCGATAAAAATTGACCGAGTTATGAATTTTCGAAGTTTCGGCCCGGATGAAATAATATTCAGCATTCAGGATTTTCAGCGTGTCACGCACTCTGAGAAAAAAACGAAGGCCTTTTGAATACTGTTTGAACTCAATACCTTCTGTGAAAATGTAGCCAACTCAATTTGTGAAATTTTGGCACCGGAACCAGCTCGATACGATGAAAATCGACCAAGTTATGATTTTCTGAACATGACGCAAATAAACTTCTGTCACAAATTTTCTGTATGAAAATACTTGATAAATCCACATTTTTGAAGACCTTATGATCGAAATTGGCTTCCATTCGTGAGAGATGAAAACGTAGATAATGTCAAGACGGAATTTTGGCCACCGGAACGGGTTCAAAACGAGCCACGATCTTTAAGTTATGAATTTTTTAGCGCGTAAAAACTGCACTTTCAGCACACTTTTTCACCATATTTCTTCGAGAAAACTCACACATTCAGATACCTTCTTTAAAGAATTGACTCTTGAGCCGAACCTGAATTTGAGAATACGTTATCAGAGATATCTTGGCGAAAGAATACCTGAATATGACGCGCCAGGTTGGACTTGTGAATTTTTCTTGAAATGTTTTGAGAAATATGGGAGGGCAAATTTTGGGGTACAACAGTTGCCCCTGTTCAATCTTCTTAGACCTGAGGATGCAGATCGGCTGACGTGCCTTTCGTAATCCGAAGGTGGAAGATGATTGAACACTAGAGTGCCTAGAAATTTGCGCTCACATAGTAGCAGTGTGATGGTGGAATGGGCTTATAGATGCCATTTGGAGATTGATGGATAGGATGATGGGCTTATAGATGCCATGCTAAGAGATGATGGAAGGTGGATGGGCTTATAGATGCCATCTGGATGTTGATCGTGTAAGAGCTTCCTTAGCGAGAACTTGCATACCTGCAAAAAAGAAAAATGATTACCTGACCTGTTACGGGAGCTGGTCTTCAAATTCTTTGTGTAGATGTGTCCTGACTGGTTACATGAGCTGGATTTGGAGCTTCAAACGGTGATGAATGAACCAGGGATGGTTACTACCTCAACAGGAACGGTGAGAGAACCTTGAATGATTTTAACCTCAACAGCAATCGTTGAGAAAATCTGGGGATGATTACTACCTCCGCAGGATCGGGGAGAGAACCATAGGTGACTACAACCTCAATAGCAATCATTGAGAGAATCTTGGATAACTTCAACTTCAACAGCAATCGTTGAGCGAATCTTGGGATTACCACCTCCGCAGTATCAGGGAGAGAACCATAGGCGACTACAACCTCAATAGCAATCATTGAGAGAATCTTGGATAACTTCAACTTCAACAGCAATCGTTGAGCGAAATCTGGGATTACCACCTCCGCAGTATCGGGGAGAGAACCATAGGCGACTACAACCTCAACAGCAATCATTAAGAGAATCTTGGATAACTTCAACAGCAATCGTTGAGCGAAATCTGGGATTACCACCTTCGCAGTATCGGGGAGAGAACCATAGGCGACTACAACCTCAATAGCAATCATTGAGAGAATCTTGGATAACTTCAACTTCAACAGCAATCGTTGAGAGAAGCCTGGGATTACCACCTCCGCAGTATCGGGGAGAGAACCATAGGCGACTACAACCTCAATAGCAATCATTGAGAGAATCTTGGATAACTTCAACTTCAACAACAATCGTTGAGAAAAGCCTGGGATTACCACCTCCGCAGTATCGGGGAGAGAACCATAGGCGACTACAACCTCAATAGCAATCATTGAGAGAATCTTGGATAACTTCAACTTCAACAGCAATCATTGAGAGAAGCCTGGGATTACCACCTCCGCAGTATCGGGGAGAGAACCATAGGCGACTACAACCTCAATATCAATCATTGAGAGAATCTTGGATAACTTTAACTTCAACAGCAATCGTTGAGAGAAGCCTGGGATTACCACCTCCGCAGTATCGGGGAGAGAACCATAGGCGACTACAACCTCAATAGCAATCATTGAGAGAATCTTGGATATCTTCTACTAAGTCTTTATCAGGAAAATCTGTTTGGGGTCGATTTAGCTGGACTAGAGAAGGCCTTGGACTGGATAAGAAACAGAGAAATCTTTGGATCGATTTAACTGAACCGGTCTAGATCTTGAAATGTCTTTAACTGGATAAGAAACAGGGAAATCTTTGGAGTCGATTTAACTGAACCAGAGAAGGCCTTTGACTGGATAAGAACCAGGAAAATCTTTGGGAGTCGATTTAACTGAACCAGACAAGGTCTTGGAGTCTTCAACTGAGTCTTCAAAAGAAAAACCTTTAGGAGTCGGTTTAACTAGACCAGAGAAGGCCTTTGACTGGATAATAACCAGGAAAATCTTTGGGAGTCGATTTAACTGAACCAGACAAGGTCTTGGAGTCTTCAACTGAGTCTTCAAAAGAAAAACCTTTAGGAGTCGGTTTAACTAGACCAGAGAAGGCCTTTGACTGGATAATAACCAGGAACATCTTTGGGAGTCGATTTAACTGAACCAGACAAGGTCTTAGAGTCTTCAACTGAGTCTTCAAAAGAAAAACCTTTAGGAGTCGGTTTAACTAGACCAGAGAAGGCCTTTGACTGGATAATAACCAGGAAAATCTTTGGGAGTCGATTTAACTGAACCAGACAAGGTCTTGGAATGTAGCTTGAGAACTTAACTGGATCTTTCCTGAAAGGTAAAGGTCAGTCATATGCAATGCATGATATGGGTCAAGCAATGATGTTCTCAACATAAATGAGATTTGTAAGATACGATGCGTATATGCATGCTATAATGTATGGAAGTGTGATGTTTATGAATGTATGTTTTTGTCTTAGGAAAATAAATCCTTGACGGGTGCCGGGAAGTCATATCCTGGGCTGATGTTGGAGAACAGATTTTGCTTCCGCTGGATGATAGTTGCAAGTATACCAGTAGGAGAAGATGACTCCGTTGGGGAATAAACTTGGCGAATGGGTTACTCTGCGGGGAGAAAAGTACTCTAGTGATTTTGCTGAGAAACGATACTCTGTGGGGAGAAGGATACCTTGTTGAGTTGTTGATAATAACTTGCTGGGAATACCCTTGTTGTGTTGGAAGTGTTGATAGACTTCGCTGGGGATAGGAAGACTTCGCCGAGGACGATCTTTCCGTGGTTATTGGCTGAGGATAACCCAGTTATATCCTGTTAGGGAAATAACTCTTTGAATAAAGTCGGGCGACGCGTTCGTGCTCTGCGAGGATAAGCTTCCAGAATCTACTGGGGATAAGCTTACTGCTTAGGGAGATGGATTCCAACTTTCCTGGGGGAGCTGGATTGGACTCTCTTGGGGAAGTTTTGAACTGTATTGGTTATGTTCTTCCACGGAACCTACCTTGATACCTTGGAGGACAAAAACAATCAGATTGCTTAGACCACCCGTTATTGCCCCTGTTTCTATGGGGGAGGCACCTGTGGGATGCTGATAATTGTTGAGGGTCAAACTTTCTTCAGGTAGGCAGATGACAAGATGACAGGACATAGTCGTACGCTTTGATCCCTAACTTTTGCCTGGACCGCCCTTTCGGGTTTTCAGTCCACCGGGATACCCATTTTTGCCCAAGCCGCCTTTTCAGGTTTTCGACTTGCCGGGTGTACAGATTTTTCATTTCATCCCTTCATTTTGCCCGAACCCTTTTGGTTCGCCGGGAAGCCCTTATTTTTGCCTAGGTATGTCAACCTAGCGGGTCTTTGACTTTGCGTAGTATTTTTTCGACTATGTCCGTGCTTTAAGAATGTAGGGAGTTGCCCCTGTCAGAAGTGTTTTGTCATGCCACCAGAAAGTGTTTGATCAGGCAAGATTCGTTGCTGGAGTGCCCCGAGTGACTCAGGAGGAGATTTGCCCCAGGCTATTTTGCCTTTGAGAGATTCTCCGAATCTTGATTGGACTGCCCCAGATAATGGACCATGGTCATGTCTGCCCCTTGATTGGAAGTACTTCTGTTCATTAGGCATTCGTCGTGCGAATTTCTATGTTGTTCAAACAAAAAGTCATATGCAAACAAAGTTATGTTAAAAATGCAAAGCCTATGTCTGTCTTGAAGATTTTGAAAATGCATTCTTTTTTTCATAAAACAAATGAATGTTTGTAAAACGTGATGTCAACTCCTTCTTTATAGTAAGCCTTCAGGAGTCAGGATACCTTTCGTAACAGTATGCTTTCGAACTAACCCATGCTTCAACTAGAACTTTTGAGGGTTATAACGTGGCCTGGTTCACGGTTTAAAAAACAAAGGATAAAGGCTCAAATTTTATTTGTACCCACCCGCTCTTCGTGATGTTCTCCAAACCTAAACTCAGTTGATCATATGTTAGACCTTGTTTGAGTCTTTGCTCTGATTTTCCGGTGATGATTCAGATATTGATGATTTATTTGGAATAGGCAGTCATTCCTTTTTGTTGAGGGTTTGTATGACCTCTTTCTTTTTGATTTTTGTTATCCCTTTCCTTTTTTACCTGAACTGTTACCTTTTTTGGAATTACAGTCAGCGGGATGCCCCAGTTTTGTAAGTCTCCTTTATGGGTTTTGACTTAATGGTTTTTTTTTTGTTTTTTAAGATAATGACTGCCTTTCTTTATTGATTATTCGGAACCATCACTGTCTTTCTTTGTTTTGTAAGGATCTTTTTGGTGCCATTCGTTATGCACTTGGGTCAACTGAGAGACTACCCTGCCCCAGGTTATGATTAAGGGTTTTAAATTTCGAAAAGAAAAACTCCTACTTCTTTGGCTCAGAGGGGTTGACGAGGGATTATCTTCCTTATAACTCCAGTGTTTAGGAATTGAAACAATGCCTGTACCTCATCAGCGGGGTCTGTTCAAAAGCATACTGTAAAGATCGTGGTATCGTTTTCATCATCCTCCCTCAAGAGGCTTAGAATTTTCAATCAAGAGTTGATCATCACAAAAATATGAAAACAGTTTGCATATAGTGAATACGAATATATTGATTCAAAATAGACATAAGCGATGCATTAATGGAATAACAATATTTAACATGGATAAATGTCTAAACAATCAAAGAACGACACAACTTGAACATTCGAATGAACAAAAGTCTTTTCATCTCAGGGCTTGTCACTTCAAATGGTGAGCCTTGGAGGGATGGTAGAAAAATTCAGCCTGACCATCTTGTGTGAACTCCAGTGCTCCTTCATCAATCAGGTCCTGGATCTTGTTCTTCAGAGCCCAACACTCATTTGTATCATGTCCTGGACAGGCAGAATGGTAGGCACACCTTTTATTGGGATCATAAGCAGGATGTGCTGTGTTGGGGTTCTGGGGATGAGCCCTTAACGTGATCAGGTTCAACCTCAACAGGCGTTGTAAAGCTTGGAACATCGACATGTTGAGCGGGGTGAATTGCCTCCTGGACTTGTCTGGCTGAAGCCGGTGAGGTTGATGCTGAATTTGTGACACTGGAGCCATTTGAGGAGCTCTCCCCTTATCTCCTTGTCTCAAAGGTGGCTGAATGATGACTGGCTTTTTACCCTTAGACGTTTGCCCCAGTTGGTTACCCTGAAGTAGTTGATTGATGAGAACCTCGAACTCATCTTGTCTTTGAGCTAAACCTTGAATGGCAGTCACCTGCCCCAGCATCTGGACCTTCAATGCATCCACCTCAGCTTGTAGGTGTTTCAGCCTTTCATCCTCAGCACTGTTCCTGACAAAGGTCCCCATGAGAAGTGTCCTTAGCTCCTCCTGCCCCTTGGATAGATTCAGGATGATTTCCCCGAACCGAGTCTCTTGAGCAAGAAGGTCCTGGTTATCCTGTTGGGAAGCCATTGCTGAAATAAACAGCGAGAAAGGTAAGTGACCTGCAACAAGGATACCTGTTATGCAATGATGTGTATGTATGCATGCAATGTTTTCAAGGACCTCGCGGGATAAATAGAGAAAATTGTTAGAATTTGAATCTGGTAGCTTGATTGAAGGAACTTCATGTTGTTGAGAGTCCTTCTTCAAAGGGTCAAAGGCTCACCATATCCAGTGGGTCATAGCCCCTGACAACCTTGGCTATGGGAACCTTCTTCAAGTGTCAGAGCTCACCATATCAAGTGGGTCATAGCCCCTGACAACTTTGGCTAGAGGAAAATAAATCCTCTTTGCCCTTTGCTAGATGTTTGATTTATCATGACCTGCATCACAAGCCCTTGAGATCCTTGAAATGGGTTAGGATGTATGCAATGGTATGATGTTATGGTATGCATGGGGTAATATGGATAAACCCTGTTATGAGTCCCAATTAAGGACTATAACCAAACCCTGCAAGGAATTCAGTATACTTTGTTATGAGTCCCAATTAAGGACTATAAACAAAACCTGCAAGAGACCTAGTAAACCCTGTTATGAGTCCCAGTTAAGGACTATAAACAAAACCTGCAAGTAGCTTATGTGTCAGATAACACGCATGCAATTAGTCAAGTACGAAGGCACACAAGTCACACAAGAGAAGCCCTTAGAGTTTAGGCCAGCATGAGGTCTAGGTATTACCCTCTTGAAGTTGGTGGGCTCAACCTGTCCTATTAGAAGTAACTGGGTTCTAAGGGTCCCAATATCACGGGATTGCTTTCATTGTTCATCGTTTCGATTTAGCCCCTGAACTGGCGACCGAAATATTCCAGGAAAGCAACCCTCAATTGAGTGTAGTATCGAGTATCAACCAACCTCGGACTGCACCAAAGTCAGTTATCTCACTACCCTAAAAAGGCCAAGATAGTTCAATTAAGGTTCCTAAGGTCTGTTGATGCTTCACGACACCACGCGGAGGCCCCGTACTCTCCTTGACTGAACTCAAGGGTTACCGGTACACACCAAAGTGTCACATCAACGTAGCAGACTGTTTCAACCATGTCGGTATACCCCGCACAGTTCCCTCACAGCCTTGTTGCTACTTTCTAAGAAGGTATCCCCCAGATCCGGGTTAGGATCTATAGAACTCCCGAGACATTCCCACAATTTAAAGCAAACAATTCAGACAATTGAAAACACAAGTGATCTTAGTCCTAAGGTACACCTCACTTTATAAGATCCCCAGCAGAGTCGCCAGTTCTGTGATCGGTGGATCTGGAACTGACTGTTTAACGCTGGTTCGCGAAATGTCGCGGATGCAAGAGTCGCCACCGTCTTTTATTTTCTCCAAATGGAAAGGACAAAAGCACAGAAAAATTCCTTATAGAGATTGCTCTCGGTTCGGGAGGTAGATTATAGAAAGGGAAGGTGTTAGCACCCTTTCTATCCATGGTTATCCATGGGCTCTTAGATACTTGCTCACTTGTGTTTTCAAAAATGGTTTGTTTGCTTTTCAACCGTGGGTTTTAAAAAGTTTCTTTGAAAATTCCAGTTTGACTCTTGTATCGGTCCTCAAGAGTGTTTGAAAAATTGCTTTCGAAAGCTTTTTGAAAAGGTGTCAGTGTGAAAAGTATTTTTGATTTTTGTTTTGAAATTTAGAGCAAGTATCTAGAGTCGTCTACCTACCCTAAGGAATTCGTCTGTGTAAATGTCCTTAAAGTAGTGCCATCCCACATTGAGAGGTAGGTAGCACCACCGTTGGAGGTGTTCGGGACATGGTGATCACCGGAGCAATGGGAAGATACCTTAGAAGCTACCCTCATGCCAGGTTCCCGGATCATGAGGACTTACTAAGACATCCTCTACTCGACGATCACCTTTCGAGGCAAGGCAACAGTGAGGCGTACCCTAGGGGTGGTGTGTGATTTGTGTGTCATTTTTAGATATTTTGTCTTGTTCATGTCAAAGTGATCTACGCGTTATTTTTATTTTGTCATTCATTCTTGCATGCATTTATTAACAATTAAAAAGATGCGGAAATTAAAAGTTCTAGACTATTACAAAGGCGCGGGTCCACATCGCCAAAATTAAAGTCCAGGACCCGATTTGACAGAAAATAAAGAAGTAATATGCGAGAAATATAAATTGTCCGAGTTTACAAGGCTTTGGGAGAGTTACATTAATATTTACAAGAAGGAATAAATAAAATGTGCGAATTGAAATTAAAAAATTGGAAGCGAGGGCGTTGGACCCTTTTCAATGGAATTAAATTAAATTAAGCAAATTAATTAAATTAAAATAAAAAAAAGAAATTATTTTGGTATTTTTTGGATTTATGAATTTTTATGAGAAAAATTAAATTAAAATATTAACCCTAATTCTAGTTGTTTTTTAATTTATTAAGAAAAATGTTAAAGTTTAACTTAATTCACTAAAGAATTTATGCACATGTTTATTTACAAAATAAATTAGTAATTAAAAATAATAATAATGATGAGAAAATTATTTATTAAAAAAATGATGAAAAAGTTAAAAACCCTAATTTCTACATATTTAGTTTATTAAGAAAAATATTAAAGTTTTGAAACCTAAATTAATCTAATTAATTGTTTAAAGTTTATTTACAAAAATAATAATAGTGAAATTAATATCAATAAAATAAACATTTTTTTTTATTTTTCTGTATTTTATATTTATTATGAAAATTATTTTATGGAATTAAAAGAAAACAATTAAAAAAACAATTAAAAGAATAAAAAGGAAAAACAAATAAAAATTAAAAATTGAGCAAACCATAGGGGGTGTCTGGCCCAAGGGGAGGTTTTTTTGAAGTATTGACTCCTGAGTACCGTGGTCTGCATTCTTTGGTCATTGGATTGAGTTTCATGCATAAGTTGTTCTACTTTGGCCATTTGGCTTTTGGCTTTTAGCCATTTGTGTTCTGGCATCAACGTTCCTTAATCTTCTCGGGATGTTTGTCTTGCCATGTATTGGTGTCATGCATAAGTTTTTCTACTTTGGCCATTTGGCTTTTGGCTTTTGGCCATTTGGCTTTTGGCCTCAACGTTCCTTAATGAACCTACATGGGATCCTGTCTAAATCTGCAGTGTTGAATCTCACGAACACATTAAATAAAATCATAAAATGCAAATAAAGCCAATATATGAAGAAATTTAATGTTTAGGCACAATATGACATGTATGAATGATTATACCCTTTTGATCATGGAGATCAAATCAACCTTACCCTTACTGGAAAAGTAGTGACATGAATGCTTTTATGCCCTTTGGATCATGGAGATCAAGCCAGCCTTACCCTTACTGAAGAAGTAATAAGATGTTGGTTTGTAACTGAGATGGCTTGTTTGTAGTGAGAGAGAGATTTGTAATAAGGATTTCAAGGTTTTAGGGTTCTTGAAAGAATTTGATATTTTAACAGTGTTGTGGCAAGGTATTTTTCTCTCTTTTCCTCCTCCTTTTTTTTCTCTCTGGTTTGTGTGAAAAGAAGGTGATTATATAATGGAAATTAGGGTAAAGCAAATGGGCTTTGAATGTGCAATTGAGCCTCCAATATTCACTTGAATTCGTCACTTTCCAGGCTAAATCGCAGGGACTTAAGTGCATTTTTTGAAGTTGAAATGTGAAAACAAAATGTAGCCGACATCGAGAACTAACTCCTGTCCGAAAATCGACTCAATCGGATAAACGGTGAATTAGTTATGAATTTTTGAAGTTTCAGCTCAGACAAACTTATTTTGGGCTTCAGTGTCGACTCTGACACGTTCTTCAATAAAAAACTGGTATTGATCGGTGCATAATTTGGTCTCGACTTTTGAAGCAAAGTTGTAGATCTATGAGTCAGTAACCTTGTGTAAAAATATGAGTCCAATCCGATAAAAATTGACCGAGTTATGAATTTTCGAAGTTTCGGCCCGGATGAAATAATATTCAGCATTCAGGATTTTCAGCGTGTCACGCACTCTGAGCAAAAAACGAAGGCCTTTTGAATACTGTTTAAACTCAATGCCTTCTGTGAAAATGTAGCCAACTCAATTTGTGAAATTTTGGCACCGGAACCAGCTCGATACGATGAAAATCGACCAAATTATGATTTTCTGAACATGACGCAAATAAACTTCTGTCACAAATTTTCTGTATGAAAATACTTGATAAATCCACATTTTTGAAGACCTTATGATCGAAATTGGCTTCCAGCCGTGAGAGATGAAAACGTAGATAATGTCAAGACAGAATTTTGGCCACCGGAACGGGTTCAAAACGAGCCACGATCTTCAAGTTATGAATTTTTTAGCGCGTAAAAACTGCACTTTCAGCACACTTTTTCACCATATTTCTTCGAGAAAACTCACACATTCGGATACCTTCTTTAAAGAATTGACTCTTGAGCCGAACCTGAATTTGAGAATACGTTATCAGAGATATCTTGGCGAAAGAATACCTGAATATGACGCGCCAGGTTGGACTTGTGAATTTTTCTTGAAATGTTTTGAGAAATATGGGAGGGCAAATTTTGGGGTACAACACGCTTACTTTTGGGACGACCCTTTTTATTCCTTCGCATTTGGTCATTGTGCCATACTATTTCGTCGTCGTATGCAGGCCAATAATCTGGTTTTGCTACCAAAGGGAAGCTGTTGTTGTAAACGTTGAGCAACGTTTCAGATTTGTAAATGTGTGAAAGAAGTTGTAGCGCGTCTTGATGAGTATAGGCACACGCGGTAACGACATGAGAGCAAGGCATACGAAAGGCTTGAAACATGCCACAATCGTACCAACGAGAAGGTAGTACAACCTTATATTCTTGTCTTGACAGGCCCTCGTTGTGGTCGATTGTCTCTTTGACAATGAAGTTGTGGCTGTGTTGGTCAAATCGTATAACCATATGGGTGTTGGCTTTGGCACTTTCTTCCTTAATGTACTTCATGCAGCTTTCACTCCATAGTTAACCAGATTGCAACACCGCATTCCACATTTCACCTCTTTTGGCAAACAACGAAGTCATCCTAAAATATGTTGATTTAACCAAAGCAGTGACCGGGAGGTTTCGTATGCCTTTGAATACCCTATTCATCGATTCAATTAGATTTTTTGTCATGTGGCCCCATCTTTGTCCATTGTCGTATAACCTAGTCCATTTTTCAATCGAAATATTGTCGATCCACCTACCGGCTTCCAGATTTGACAAACGGATCTCGTTGCGATAATATTTGAACGTGGGTTGTGTCAATGCATATCCCGCATTCATAATCGGTTTCCTAAGTGTTTTGTCTTTGATCTCCCTCGTGAAATTTTGGACGATATGTCTAAAGCAATAGACATGCGTAGAAGGAGGGTCATGCCAACCGTTTGCAGGATTATTGTATGCACTTTCAATGGATGCATGTCTATCCGAGATCAAACAGAGATGTGGTTGAGGAGCCACGTGTGTTCGCAGATTTTTGAGAAAAAAGCTCCAAGCACCACCAGTCTCCCCCTCGACCAGGGCAAAGGCAATTGGGAAAATGTTGTTGTTTCCATATTGTGCAACTGCCATCAGTAGCGTGCCCTTGTATTTCCCATACAACCAAGTCCCATCAATTTGTATAATTGGTTTGCATGACGCAAACCCTGTGATGCAAGGTTGAAAAGCCCAAAACACTCGACTGAATATTCCATTTCCGTTGAGTTGACTACCATTCGGGGCGTATGCTGGCACTGTTTTCAGAATGTAAACAGTACCCGGAGAATAAGTATGGAGTGCATTCAGGTAGCAAGGAAGTTCTTGGTATGACTCCTCCCAGTTTCCATATACCTTTTCAATCGCCTTGGTCTTTGCTAACCATGCCTTACGGTAAGACGGGTTATAGTTAAATACCCTAATGATGTGGGAGATTATGGTTTTCACCTTCAATGATGGATCGTTGTTGACGAGTGGTAGGATTTCTTGACAAATGAGATCATAATTAAGTTTTCGATGATCCTGTGATTGAGTAGAACTGACACAAGTGTGGGTAGACATGGAACCTATGATTCCAAGATTCAATGTCGCACTATACAGCAATATATTGGATCACCTTGGCCCGGATGATGTACGTCGTACCTTTCAACTTTCGACTTTTAAATTATTTATATATTACGTTTCCATTAACCTGATTTAATTTTATCTGCAGTTTGTCTGGAGACCATATTTGGGTTTGGACCATGAACCAAACCCCGAGGATGAGTAATTTGGAGCGCAAAGACTGAAATTATACGGTTCAATGTTATGGAGATGCACCACAGCGACCGTGTGAAGATGCAGTTTGGAATGCATTAAGAGATACCCAGCGATCCGACTTGCTTGTCCCCGTGGCATCTCAAACGGGTCGACGCCCAATGGGGTCTTACAAACTGGAAAGACTTTGCTCCAGAATGGTGTAAGATGTGGCAGAGGCGTCACCGACATGTCTTGCAATTCCCAGTTTTCCTCAACCATGGTAATATGCGACACACGGATCAGTATTTATCTTGGTACAGATCGGTTAGTACCCCTGAAATGCACGTGTCTCATCCAAGGTATTTGGTTGACCCACGAACACAATGGGCACAACCCTCATTTCCCCAACAACAAACCCAACACACATCAACCTCCCACCAACCCCCCAGACGAAACAGAACCACAAACACCCAACCACAGTCACCACCACAATACAATTACACCGACATGCCCCACAACCAACCACAATCACCACCTCAGTACCAATACCCTCATATGCCTCACACCCAACCGCAATTTCAATCATAATACCAACACACCTGCATACCCCACACACAATTTCAATCTTCTACATATCCCAATATGGCCCCCTCAACATCCAACCTTAGCGCTAATCTGGGATTGTCCGAAGATTATGAACCAACCGACCCAACTTACCATCAACCACAATATCACCGAACCACCCAACATCCTCAATACCAAACACCACAAGATCCATTTCCTTTCTACCCCTCGTACTCAGACGACCAGTGCTACAGACCAACCATGGAACCCCACCTACCGCCAACACGACCAAACTTTAAGGGTATGAGTAACCAACTGTACCAAAACGGATCTTCTAGATATGGAGATTTGACTGATTTCATGGATCCGGAATGCATTGACTTTGCTGGGCCATCGACTCTGCCACAACAGGAAACACGACGAAACCCAACACGAGGATGCGGAACCGGGGGTCATTACCGGGTTCCAGGGGACCACTGATTAATCTGTTTTTTTTATGTAATAGTTTTGTGTGTAACCATATTTTGTAAATAAAAAGTCAATTTTGTTGATCCTATATCAAATACGTAATGCACCGCATTGAAAGAAAAACACGAAAATTTCCCTAGCAAATGCACTAAGGCGCCATCTCACTTGGCTTAGGGCAAGTCCTAAGCACCTAGGCGCCAAGTGAGATGGCGCCTCCCCTTAAAAAGTAGGTGGAGGTGCCAAGTGAGATGGCTCCTCCCTTGGGGAGTCTTCTGAAACATGGTTATTTGCGTAATTTTTTCCGAAACATGGTTATTTGCGATTTTTTTTAATACTTGGTTATTCCAAAAAAAAAATCTTATTCGCAAGGGGGGTAGATTATGGAAAGGGAAGATGTTAGCACCCTTTCCATCCGTAGTTATCTACGGGCTCCTAGTTGCTAGCTCATTTGAAAATTCCTTGTGTTTGTGTTTGAAAAAGTATTTTGAAAATACGCCTTACTGCGGTGAACTTTGTAATATTTCTCGTATCGTGGAGAACGTATACAAAGTGTCTTTGAAAATATTTTTTAGAAAAGAGTGTATGTGTGTAAAATTGTTTTATTTGAGCAAGCGTCTAAGAACTATCTACCTACTCAAAAAGGTTTGTTCTTTTCCTCTTTTCCTTTATAAAGTGCTATCTTACTATTAGTGAGTAGGTAGCCCTATAGTCGGATGTTTTTGAGGGACTAGCGAGGGTCATCGTACGGTTACAAAGGCAACTAGTAAGATATCTTAGTAATTACCCTAGGGTTTTAAGATCATTTTACCGAGGCAACGTCGAAAGGGTCATCGAGGGACTAATGATCTATTAAACCAAAGGGCAGCCACTAAAATCTCTTACGTTCGAGAATCATGACCATTTATTCCGAAGGCAACAAGTGGGGAAACCTTAGAGGTGCGCGTGTGCAAGTGTGTTTGTTTCAGTTATGTTATCTTGAAAATTAGGATCAGCTACCGTTTTGTTTTTTCTTCTTGTCATGCAATCTTATTAGGCATACATCTAACAGTTCAATATCAGTGCGGGGAATTAAAGTGCAGAAATTAAACCTAACTATTACATGGCTTCGGGGATGGGAAAATTACAATTCCAAAATTGGGGATAAAGACAGTAAATAAAATCCTAGTTTTTAACTATTAAAAACCGGGGGGCAGATACAATAAATATGAAAAGTAACAAATGCACAAGGATTAAAAAAGAACGTCTAAAAACCTAAAAAGTTCTAAGGACATTAAGACAAATTATGTTTTTTTGGTTTATTTTAAAAGAAGTGTTTAAATTAAGGGTTAATACCTATTTTCACCCCTGAGATATGGGGTGTATTTGAAAAAAACCCCTGCCAAAAAAAAAGTTCCAACAAATTTTAAAAGTTTCAGTTTTTATCTTGAGGATGCCACATCACCTAAAAGGCTGATGTGGCTTATATTTTTGTTATATTTTTATTATTACGTCTAAAAACCTAAAAAGTTCTAAGGACATTAAGACAAATTATGTTTTTTTGGTTTATTTTAAAAGAAGTGTTTAAATTAAGGGTTAATACATATTTTCACCCCTGAGATATGGAGTGTATTTGAAAAAAACCCTGCCAAAAAAAAAGTTCCAACAAATTTTAAAAGTTTCAGTTTTTACCTTGAGGATGCCACATCACCTAAAAGGCTGATGTGACTTATATTTTTGTTATATTTTTATTATTATTTTAATGATATGGCTTGATTAGTTGTCATTTTTAATTAATTTTTAATTTTTAATTTCATATGGCATTTATATTAATATTTTATTAATTGAGTGTTAATTCAAATTTAAATTTTTTTTGTCCTTCAGCAAGAATCGAACCATGGACATACTGTTTGTAGTTAACATTTCTTACCACTAAACCAATGCATTTTCTTTGTTACATATATGCATAAATAAATATTCATATCATTAACATATTAATTACAATTATCAATAAATTTTCTTAACTAGTTGGTTTAAATAATTTTTAAAAAAATGTTTTACATATTTTATCTTTTTACTGTAACTTTTTTAAAATTTTAAATTTTCAAAAATCACTTAAATTTTCAAAAATCACTTAAATTTAAAAAAATCACTTAAATTTAAAAAAATAAGTTAAATTTAAAAAAATCACTTAAATTTTCAAAAATCACTTAAAATTTAAAAAATCACTTAAATTTTCAAAAATCACTTAAATTTAAATCACTTAAATTTAAAATCACTTAAATTTTCAAAAATCACTTAAATTTTCAAAAATCACTTAAATTTAAAAAAATCACTTAAATTTAAAAAAATAAGTTAAATTTAAAAAATCACTTAAATTTAAAAAAATCACTTAAATTTTCAAAAATCACTTAAATTTAAATCACTTAAATTTAAAATAAGTTAAATTTAAAAAAATCACTTAAATTTTCAAATATCACTTAAATTTTCAAAACTAAGTGATTTTCAAAAATCACTTAAATTTTCAAAAATCACTTAAATTTTCAAAACTAAGTGATTTTCAAAAATCACTTAAGTGATTTTTGAAAATTTAAGTTATTTTAAATTTAAGTGATTTAAATTTAAGTGATTTTTGAAAATTTAAGTGATTTTTGAAAATTTAAGTGATTTTAAATTTAAGTGATTTTTGAAAATTTAAGTGATTTTTGAAAATTTAAGTGATTTTTTTAAATTTAACTTATTTTTTTAAATTTAAGTGATTTTTTTAAATTTAAGTGATTTTTGAAAATTTAAGTGATTTTTTTAAATTTAAGTGATTTTTGAAAATTTAAAATTTTAAAAAAGTTACAGTAAAAAGATTAAATATGTAAAACATTTTTTTAAAAATTATTTAAACCAACTAGTTAAGAAAATTTATTGATAATTGTAATTAATATGTTAATGATATGAATATTTATTGATGCATATATATAACAAAGAAAATGCATTGGTCTAGTGGTAAGAAGTGTTCACTATAGATAGTATGTCCATGGTTCGATTCCTGCTGAAGGACAAAAAAATTTTAACTAGTTGGAACTTTTAGAATTTGTCAAGGTAACAATTGGAACTTTTTTTTGGCAGAGGGGTTTTTCAAATACACCCCATATGTCAGGAGTGAAAATAGGTATTAACCATTAAATTAAAATTAATTGAATAAATAGAAATAATAAAAAAGTGATTAGAAATAAACCTAAAAAAGAAATTAATTCTAATTTATTTTTGTATTTTTATTATGAAAAAAAAATTGAAATTAATTAAATCCTATATTCTAATTGATTTTATAATTAATGAAATAAGTCAAAGTAACTAACTAATTGATTCATGAAAATTAATTTTAATAAAAAAATCTAAATTTTCGGTGATTTTCTGATTTTATGTCATGGTAGCGCATGGTGCACATGCTTGGCCTGGTCACACTGGATCTGCAAGAAATGTATTAGAAAAATTAAACTCAAGACCTGGGTATAGAACCCAGGTCCTTCACTATTGTAAACACACAATTCACCAACCAGCCAACCTGTTCATTCCTTATTACAACTAAACCAATAACATTATATGTGAAAACAAATCAGAAAAATATTTAAATTAAAAACACGCTCGCTGAGTGGGTCCCTTATTGTTTGAATGAATGAATCATAAAGAAAGATTGTTGTACCCCAAAATTTTCCCTCCCATATTTCTCAAAACATGTCAAGAAAGATCCTCAAGTTGCTCAAGGAAGTCCAAGGGTTGGCCAGACAATCTCTCTCCTAAGGCAGTCTACCCCAAATTAGGGTTTCATGTTGCATCAAGATACTTGAGTCCAAATGGTCCCAAATGCTCAACATTGTCCTAATATGTTCTCAAGATCATCCATGACAAGTTTTAAGCCTTGCAGAGGAAGATTGCTCAGTAATTGCTCAAAGGTCCAAAAATCAATTGTGATAGGGCAAAAGTCAACTATGACCTACATACAATCAAATCTCAAGATTTTTTGTCAACATCCTCATTTTGAAGTATAATTCATCATTTGATCAAAGGTTGATCATGATTCATCAAGGATTGCTCATAATTCATCAAGACTCAAAAGTTGCTAAATTAGGGTTTTGTAGGAAAAGTCAACTCAACTTTGACCAAGCATAACTTTCTCATACTTTATGAGAAATGACCCATACAAAGCTCATTTTGAAGAGGATGCAATTCCTTACAATCCATCTTCAGATCCCAAGTTCAAAATATGCACTCACAAGAAGTTATGAATTTGGACATTATAGGTCATTTTGAAAAGTCAACAAAAACACCTTTTTTGTCAAAGATTCATACATTAGCATGGAATATCAAATTGAGATGAGACCAAAAGGGTTGATTAGAGGATATCTCAAGCTTTCTAAAAAGTCCAAGAACACATCCAAAGAGTAACAATTGAGGAAGTTATGCATTGGTGAAGTTGACCATTTTTGCAAAATTGCCAAAAGTCAACTATCCCCAAAACTTCAAATTTTGCCAAATGGGCCCAATCTTTTTCACTTGTTTTGAGTTGGCAACATAGCCCACGTGCTCTAGCCTTTGCCACTTGTCCATATCTTATTTTTATTATTTGTTTTGATTTTTATTTGAATTAATTTGATTTAAATCAAATAAAATCAAATAAAATCAAATAAAATCCAAAACATTGATAACAAGAGATTTTTGTGATTGTTTCAGGTTCCAATTACAGCTAGCAAAGCATTCAAACTCGTGTAAAGGCTTGTATGCACAAAAAGATTGAAAATAAGTCAAATTTGGAAGGTTTCCAAAGTGAATCAAATCAAATATCAAAAGCATTGAAGGAAGAAGATTTGGATACAATTATCAACCCTAACTCAGTCCATGGTACATAAGGAGGCGATGCAGACCTAAAAGGAGGTTGGAAACATGTGTGAGAAGGAGAACAAAATCTGAAAAATCAAGGAAAAAGTGTGAGATCAAAATCCCACTTAGAGGCATCCTCAAGGCTTGTTACCTATCCCAATCGCTTCCTGGGACTCTCTAGAAGCTAAAGACATCAAGAACCTGTCCATTCCTGTCCCTAATCGCACTATAAGTCGTTCACGATACACCCTTGTTCTTGAATTCACATCTTGTAATTTAAGCATTGTTAACATGAATTAATGGCATATTGTTGATCGTTGAAGCATTTGCAAACTTTCTGTATTATATGATTTCATTTATATGGCCTGTGCTGTAAATCACCGTTGCTAAGTTTTCGAGCTTGGTTTTAGGGTTTTTGTTTTCAAGGACAATTGGCCTCTGTAAATGGTGTCGTTGTGATCAGGAGGACGAGAGGGACACAGCCATGGCTTTAGATATTATTTCCATGGTCTGTAGAAGATTTTGGAACGAGCATGGCCTATAGCAACGAACAAAACGCCCGTAGGTAAAAGTATTTTACTTTTACCCGCCGAGAGAGGAAGGGGACGACTGCGTGTCACTCCCCCATATGCCTATTCAAATCTGGCGCTTTTTTTTTTACATTATCCACTAACTTTTTTTCTTATATTATCTTTGTTTCTTGGCATATGTACAATAACAACCAACAACCCAGCTGGTTACAAGCCATTGGAAATTGCCTTCAGGACCTGGGTTCGAATCCCAGGTTCCCCTATTTCTCTATATTATTTTCCTGCAGGCAATCCAGTGCATGCATGAGCAGGAGATCCACCATGGGTCTTCATCATCAACGCACCATATGGCCAGATGGCCAGATCGAGTGGTCACCATTGAGAGTGCACCATAAGCCAAGTCCAACGCACCACACAGGATCAAAAAAGTCAGCGTGGACCTCCACAAATGGGCCCAGATTCTTGCTATTCACACCTCCAAAAATGCTTAACTCAGGCCCATTTTCTCATCCTTTTTCTTTTTTACATTTTTATTAATTATTTCATTTAATTATTTTTACTAACAAATTAAATTTTTCTTTTTATCAAAAAATCACCAAAAAAATATTTTATGTCCAATTAAAATTAAAATTTTTATTTTTAATCAATAAATTAATTAAATTAATAAAATTAATTAGGTTATTTATGTTAGATAACTTTAATTTATTTTGCAAATAATTAAAATTAATTAGAATAAATAGGAGTTATACTAATTTAATTGTATTTATTTTTTACCTAAAATAACACAAAACTCAAAAACAGGTCTTATAATTATTTTCATTAATTAAATTTAATAACTAATTGATTTATCATTTAATTCTAAAAACCTAACCTCTTTTCTTTTAAAAATATTAAAAACAACAAAAAAAAAGCATTTTTTTAAATTAAGATGGAAGGATCAAAACCCTAGCTTCGCGTTCGATCTAATTTTCTCGCGCGCTTTATTTTTATTATTTACCATATTGATGTAACTTCCTACAGTTTATAATAGTTTAATTAAGACGTTTATTTACATTTATCGCTTTATTTTCGAAGGGTTTGTTTTTGGCTATGTAAATACCCGAAGCCTTGTAATAGCTTAGTTTAAAATTCCGCACTTTAATTTCTGCAAATATTTAACTGTTAGATGTTTGATAATAGGGCTTGCATGACAAGAATGTATGTCTAAATTTAAAACAGTTAGATCACCCTAAATGTGCAAAGAAAAAATAAACTGAAACTGAATCATTCGCACATGCACACTCTTAGGGTACACTCCCACTTGGTTGCCTTTGTTAAAACGGTCATTGAGTATATGATGTTTTAGTGGTCATCCTTTTGTCCAAAGATCATAGTTGCCTCGGAATGGTTGCCTCAGATATTGTTGCCTCGGATAAATGATCTAAGACATTAGGGTTACTACTAAGACGTCCTAACATTGCTTTAGTGACCGTACGTCCCTTTCGAATTGACCCTCAAAACTCCAACGACGATGCTACCTACTCACTAATAGTAGGATACCGTTGTTTAAAGGAAACGAATACAAAATGATTCTTTTTTAGAGTAGGTAGATTAGTTCTTAGATACTTGCTCATTCAAAATAAATTTTTCACACTTACACTCCTTTTCAAACAAGTTTTCAAAAACACTTCATTACACTCTTGAAGACAGAATCAAGAGTTAAATCGAAGTTAAAATAAAAACTTTTCAAAACCGACAAACACAAAGAAAACAATTTTTGAAAATGATGAGCAAGTACCTAAGAGCCCGTAGATAACTACAGATAGAAAGGGTGCTAATACCTCCCCTTTCTATAATCTACCCCCCGTACTCAGAAATATCTCGAAAAAAGAATTTTTCTGTGCTTTTTTCCTTTCCTTGTTGGATAAAATAAAAGTCGGTGGCGACTCTTGCTTACCGCGACATTTTGCGAAAACAAACGCAAAACGCAAACCAGCAAATTTCCTTAACGAAATAGGGAAAACACGATCCCGGTTCTGGCCACCGTATCATAGAACTGGCGACTCTGCTGGGGACATTTTTCAAGTGGGGTGTACCTTAGGATTAGTTCATCATATTGTTTTCAATTGTTTGATTTGTTTGCTTTATCTTTGTGGTCTTTGAATTGGAGTTACTATAGATCCTAACCCGGATCTGGGGACACCTTTTAGGTAAGTAGCAATAGACTGTGAGGGAACTGTACAGCGTAGACCGATACGGTTGAAGCAGTAGCTACGTTGGTGTGACACATTAGTTGGTACCGATATCCCTTGTGGAGGAACAAGGAGAGTATGGGGCTGCTAATGGGTCATTAAGCATCAACTGACCTTAGAACCTATAATTGACCAACTTGGCCATAGAAAAGTAGCAGTATGCTACACTCATTGAGACCATACTCTCGCGATGATTCCGGCTGCAAGAAAAGGTTGCTAAACTGGAATTATGACTGATCGAGGATGGTCAGTGATATTGACATCCTCTAGAACCCGATTACTATCACTAGGACAGGTTGAACCAACTAAACTGAAAGAGGTTAATACCTAAACTCCATGCCAGCCTGAAATTTAAGGGCTATTGTGTGACTTGTTTGCCCTTACCATGTTTGCTATCTGTGAATACTTGTGGTGTGTTTCTATCATGACATCATGCATCATGATATTGCACGCATACTTCATTAGACTAACCCATTTCAAAGACCAAGGGGATTCATCTTTGTTCTGTTTTGTAGGTCATGAAATCTATGCGCAGAAATACCATCCGGATCAGTTTCGTGCAAATCCCTACTCAGCTTAGAGAGTTGGTTTTAGAGGTTCCTGATACTTCTTCCTTTGTCAGAAGACATGGTCACCTCATTGGCTTGGTCACTTCAAAGTTTGATGAACAAATGATGTGCGTCTTGTTCCAGTTCTTTGACTCGTTGTATCACTGTTTCACCTTCCCGAACTATCAGCTGGTCCCTACTTTGGAGGAGTTCTCTGATTTACTTGGCATATCTATTCTAGAGCAGACACACTTTACAGGTTGGGAGATAGATCTTAGGCCAGAGGATATTGCTACAGCCCTACATCTGACAAAGGCTGATGTAATGTCTAACTCGGAGACACGGAGCGGGGTTAAAGGTTTCTTGGCTAAGTTTCTGATCGATCAAGCTCAACAGTTTTGGGATAACTTGGATTTTTAAGCTTTCGAAGACATCCTGACACTTCTCATCTATGGCTTGGTTATGTTCCCTAATCCAGATTCTTTCGTTGATGTGAACACAGTCAAGATCTTCATGTCTCGTAATCCAGTGCCCACTCTCTTAGGTGATATTCTACATGCTCTTTATGCCCGTACTGCTCGGAAAAGGGGAACCCTTATGTGTTGTGCACCGCTGCTGGAGAGGTGGTTTATTTCTCACCTCCCCAAATCTGTACTGAAGAATAAGGAAGGTATGGGTTGGGCCTACAGAATCATGTCCCTTGCTCACACAGACATCATTTGGAGTATTAAAGATATGGAAGAGGTAGCTGTCATTGATTGGTGTGGGGAATACCCCAATGTTCCATTACTTGGAATTAGAGGAGGAATAACCTATAATCCTTGCTTGGCCTTACGACAATTTAGACGAGCTCGAAGGGACGGTCCTCATGAGTTGCTGCTTCCGGACATTGTCTTTGACTTTAAGGGGGATGTTGAGGGACATCACCGCAAATTCATACGAGCTTGGAATAGGGTTAACAGGTCTGATCTACATGAGCTAGGAATGAAGACTTCTCTCCCGATGGAACCGTATCTTCGGTGGGTTCGAGCACGTGCTCAAAAGCTGGGGATGCCATACGAAGCTGTCTTACCGGTAATTATAGAGCATGCTGATGAAGAATGGGTTCCTCATACTGTCCTCCATCCATACATGCCTACTGACATTGGGGCATTAAAAAGGTCTTGGATCAAACTAAGGGAAGAAAGGGATACTTATAGAGAGAAGTATCATAAGCAGGAGCGGAAGATCCTGAAGCTTACAAGGGAACTGGAGACTGAAAAAACCATCAAAGACTATGTCAGCACGCAAGGAAAACGACCATGGGAGCATTGATCGTCTTTTGTAATTTCTAGTTTTGATTTGCTTTTCAGTATTTCTTTTGTAACGCCTTTAAAGGCATTTGTTAAACATTGTTTCAAGTTTTAATATAATAAAAGTGTGTTTCATTTTGGTTTACAAATTTGAATCTCCCTAAAGTATTTGAAATCATATCATACGAATTCCATTCCCATGCACCTCATTAGAGGTACCCTTACAGGTCTCTCATCTTCTTCGTTGTTTATTTCAGCAATCATGTCTACCGAAACATCCACTGATCAAGCCATCAAGGCTCTGCAAGCTCAGAATGCCCAGTTCCAGGAAATGTTCATGAACTTGGCCAAGGGGCAACAAGATTTGAAGACTCTTATCTTGAAAGACAAGAAGAAAAAGAAGAAGAAGAAGACGGTCCTACTGAATATGGGTCACAGGTTTGGGATCCGGTTCAGACAAGAAGCCGATTTATCTCACTAATCTGGAGGGGGAGAGAATCAAGAAAAAAGGAGGGCTCCTAGCCTTGTGGTTTTTGACAATGAAACTGACTTTGATGAAGACCGGTATCCTCCTACCGAGGATAGATATAAGCAACTCGAAGACCGGCTAAGTGCAATGGAGATCCAGAAGATACCTGGGTTGGACTTTGGAGATTTGGGTTTGGCATCTGGGGTGGTGATTCCCCATAACTTTAAAGCGCATGTCTTTGCTAAGTACGATGGGGTCTCCTGTCCAAAGCTACACCTCCGCTCGTATGTCAGAAAGATTCAACCATATACTGCTGATAAGAACCTCTGGGTTCATTTCTTTCAAGATACTGCTGTTGCTTTTTACAAGCAGTACCAATATAATGCCGACCTTGCTCCCACGCGTACCCAACTTCAGGGTATGTCTATGGGTGCGAGCGAAGGTTTTAAAGACTACGCTCAGAAATGGAGAGATCTTGCTGGAAGAGTCCAACCCCCTCTGGCTGATAGGGAGTTGGTGGATATGTTTATGGGGACTTTGTCTGGTCCATACTTCAATCATTTGATCGGTAGTTCATCGTCTGGGTTCACTGAATTGATTATGACCGGGGAGAGGGTTGAAGCCAGTATCAATAGCGGCAAGATATAGAAGGGTGCTTCGTCAAGTACAGAGAAGAAGCCTTTCAAGAAGGAAGCTAGTGCAATTTACAGTTCGAAGAACCAAAACCGTCCTGAACGCCACCAAGCAGTCAATGCGGTAGTTATATCAAGACCAACTATTGCCCCACAATGCAACAATCAGCAAAGAGTATAATCCGAAGGAGGCTCCAAAGAATCCCAACACCACATCACCACTGTATAATCCGAACGCCCTTTGTGCTTATCACTCTGATAGCCCGGGGCATGATACCAATAACTACTGGACCTTGAAGAATAAGGTACAAGATCTGATTGATGCTAAGGAGATTGAGTTTGAAGCGCCGGAAAATCCTAAAGTCATGACTGCTCCTATGCCCAAGCATGGAGTGAATGCTGTGGATGATGACTCATTTGTGACTTCCATGAAAGACATTTCTATTCCGCTGATGACCGTAAAGAAGAACCTTCTGTTAGCCGGTTTATTTTCAGGTTGTGGCGAAGGCTACCACCTGTGTTCCATCCTACCTATTGGTTGCCATCTATTGAATTCAGGTGTCCAACGCCTGATGGATAACAAAGAAATCTTGTTCGAGAAGACTTTGGTTCCTTTGATTCCTGTTGAAGATGTTTCTGTAATCACCATTTCCGCCAATTCTTCCAAGGCTTCCTCGAGAAAGCCTGTTTGAATTACATTTGTTCCGAGAATTTCTCCTTTGATCATTACTATTCCTGGACCTATCCCTTACATGTCGGATAAGGCAGTCTCGTGGAATTATGGGGTCGATGTGTATTATCACGAGATTAAACAAGACTTGAAGGATAAAGAGGCTGATACTGATGTCAGCAACATTGTTGGGTCTAACAAAGTAACCCGAAGCGAAAGACTTTTCTCCCTTGAGATCTCCCCACCAGTTATTCAGAAGCCCGTTGTTATTACACCTGCCAGTGCATCTGCTACTGTTCCTGTTCATGTTCCAATCATTACCCCTGTTGCTGAGTCATCTGATGCTCGGGGCAAAGGGATCACCGGTGAGCCTGCCCAGACGGAGGCACCGAAAAAGATTACTATTGAAGCCTCTAGACAGGAGATAGAGGAAATTCTAAAGATCATCAAGAAAAGCGATTACAACGTAGTCGAATAGTTGGGGAAAACCCCGTCAAAGACCTCTATGTTGTCTTTATTGTTGTGTTCAGAAGCCCATGCTAAGGCTCTGATTGTTTTTTTGAAAACTGCGCATATGCTGCAGGAGACATCAGCTGATCAGTTCAAGGACTGTGTGGCTAGTTTGACTGCTGATAATGGGTTAGATTTCTCCGACGCAGATTTGACTGCCAAGGGAAAGAATCACAATGACGCTCTGCATGTTTAAATCGAGTGCAAGGGCACTACTCTAGCTCACGTGTTGGTGGATATGGGGTCCTCGTTAAATGTTTTACCCAAGAAAGCGTTAGACCGGTTAGACTGTGAATGGTTGATGCTGAAGCCGAGTAACATTGTGGTTAGGGCCTTTGACGGGTCCAAAAGGATGGTACATGGAGAGGTGGATATTCCAGTTAAGGTTGGTTCTCAGATTTTCGCGTCTACATTCTATGTGATGGACATTCGACCATCTTATTCTTGTTTGCTGGGTCGCCCGTGGATCCATAAAGTTGGGGCAGTGACTTCTACGCTCCACCAGATGTTAAAGTATCCGGTTAAGGGGAAAATTGTTACAATACAAGGAGAAGAGGAGTACATGTTAAGCCACCTCAACTCATTCCGGTATGTCGAAATGGACGGGGAGTTCATTGAAACCCCGTGTCAACATTTTGAAGAAGTCCCCCAGACTCAGGCGTCGACTGAAACTATTTCTGAAGATCCTCCAATGAAGATGGCTTCCCTCAAGGATGCCCGGGCTGTTATTGAGAAAGGTGGGTGTGCGAATTAGGGCTAACTCTCTGACTTTGCACACAAGACTGACAAGTTTGGTTTGGGTTTTACTGCAGAAGCTCAAAGGGTTGTTCGGCGTGCGCGAATCGGAAGACCTCCCATGCGTATCACAAATCCTAAAGTGAATGCGATTGAAGACGATGGTGAAGAATCTGAGTTTGATAGCTGGATTTACCCGACTACCGATGGTGGGCTAAGCAATTGAATGCCAAAGGACTTCGTGCCAATTTCTTTTATTACACAGTAGTAGACTTTTGTTTTGGATTTGTAACATACAATTTTAAACTTTACGGCCCAGTGCCTTACCCGAGACACCGGGGCTTTATTTGAGGGCTTATTATGTGTCATTTCCATATATCATCAATAAAAGCATTAGACATTTTCTTGCATTACAAATTTTGCGCTCCTTGTTTTTCTTTTCTATCTTGCAAAACAGCTATTTGTCTTACACACACTCACATATACAGGTCTACATCCACTCTGAATCCCACTGATAACGTCTCTGCTACTTCCAGTTATGACTTCGAAAGTCCGATCAACCAAGCCAAGGACGAAGGTGAGGATGATTGTGAAGTGCCTAGTGAACTTGCTAGACTGTAACTTCAGAAAGAGAGGGCCATACAGACGCATGAAGAATCAGTGGAAACAGTAAACTTGGGTACATAGATAGACAAGAAAGAGGTCAAGATCGGTGCAAATCTGGAGTCTAGTGTCAAACAACGGTTGATTCAGATGTTGCGTGACTATGTTGAGATCTTTGCCTGGTCTTATGAAGATATGCCTGGGTTGGATACCGATATTGTGGTTCACCGCCTGCCCACCAAGGAAGACTGTCCTCTAGTGAAATAGAAAGTTCGCCGAATGCGCCCAGAGATGTCTGAGAAAATCAAGGCTGAAGTTATGAAACAGTTTGACGTCAGTTTTCTAGCAGTTACTTCTTACCCACAGTGGGTGGCCAACGTGGTCCCGGTGCCGAAGAAAGATGGTAAAGTTCGAATGTGTGTCGACTATAGGGATCTGAATAGGGCGAGTCCCAAGGATAATTTACCTCTACCTCATATCGACGTTCTGGTTGACAATACCGCACAGCATAAGGTCTTCTCCTTTATGGATGGTTTCTCCGGTTACAATCAGATTAAGATGGATCCCGAGGATATGGAGAAGACAACCTTTATTACTTAATGGGGTACCTTTTGCTATAAGGTTATGCCGTTCGGATTGAAGAATGTCGGGGCAACGTATCAGCGCGCCATGGTCTCTTTGTTCCACGACATGATTCACCATGAGATTGAGGTATATGCTGACGATATGATTGCAAGGTCCTAGACTGAGGAAGAACATCTTGACCATCTTCAGGAGCTATTTGACAGGTTGAAGTTGTACAAGCTGAGGTTAAACCCGAACAAGTGCATCTTCGGGGTGAGGTCTGGTAAGCTACTGGGTTTCGTCGTTAGTGACAAAGGTATTCAAGTGGATCCTGTAAAGGTGAAGGCTATACAGGAAATGCCAGCTCCCCGAACAGAAAAGGAAGTCAGAGGCTTTTTGGGACGTTTGAACTATATTGCCCGGTTCATCTCACACCTGACTACTACTTGTGAGCCAATCTTCAAGTTACTGAAGAAAGATCAAGTGGTAAGATGGAACAATGAATGTCAGGCCGCTTTCGAAAGGATCAAAGAATATCTCCAAGAGCCTCCTATTCTGATGCCTCCAGTTGAAGGGAGTCCTTTGATCTTATACTTGATAGTACTCGACAATTCAATGGGGTGCGTGCTGGGGCAGCATGACGAGTCTGGACGAAAAGAGCATGCTATTTACTACCTTAGAAAAAAGTTTACCAACTGCGAGACCCGTTACTCGTTGCTTGAGAAAACTTGCTGCGCTTTGGCATGGGCTGCTCGCCGGCTGAGGCAGTATATGCTGACTCACACCACTCTATTGATATCAAAGATGGATCCAATCAAGTATATCTTCGAGAAACCTGCCTTGTCCGGAAGAATAGCAAGATGGCAGATGATCTTGACTGAGTATGACATCCAATACACCACTCAAAAACAATTAAGGGAAGTGTGTTAGCAGATCATTTGGCACATCAGGCAGTGGACGATTACCAGTCTATGAACTTTGAATTCCCGGATGAGAATATCATGTTGGTGACTGACTGTGAGACACCTGGACCGGATGAAGGACTTGAGGAAGGATCCCGATGGTCTATGTACTTTGATGGAGCTTCAAACACTTTGGATAATGGCATTGGCGCCGTGATAATATCTCCTGAAGGCTCTCATACTCCATTCACCGCCCAATTATGTTTTAGCTGCACCAACAACATGGCGGAGTATGAAGCGTGCATTATGGGTCTTCGAGCAGCCATTGACCTAAGGATAAAGTTCTTAAGTGTATTCAGAGATTCCTCTCTCGTGATCAGTCAGATCAATGGCGAGTGGGATACGAAACACCCAAATCTTATTCCTTACAAGGAGTATGTGTTGACGTTGCTTACGCACTTCGAGGAGATAAACTTTGAAAACTTCCCTAGAGAGGAGAATCAGTTGGCGGACGCGCTAGCTACGATGTCTTCTATGTTCAAAGTCAGATGGGACAATGAAGCTCCCCAGATTACCATTGAGAGGTTGGACGAGCCTGCACATTGCTGTGACATTGAGACTGAAGAGGTAGCAGAAACCCTGGTTTCACGAGGTGAAGAGGTATCCTGAAGCTAAAGAGTACCCCGAGGGTGAATCCGTTAATGATAAGAAGTTTCTGAGGAGGTTCGCAGCGAAGTTCTTCATCAGTAATGGTATTCTGTACAAGCGTAACCATGATTCGACCTTACTGCGTTGTGTAGATAAGAACGAAGCAGAAAGGATTATGGTAGAGTTACATGAGGGTACTTTCGGGACTCATTCCAGTGGACATACCATGGCAAAGAAAATCCTTCGGGAAGGATATTATTGGTCCACCATGGAAGCCGACTGTTATCAGCATTCTCGGACCTATCATAAGTGCCAAGTCTATGCTGATAAGGTGCTAATACCTCCAGTTCCTCTAAACGTCTTGACAGCTCCTTGGCCTTTTGCAATGTGGGGCATCGACATGATTGGCGAGATTATACCTACTGCATCCAACGGGCATCGTTTCATCCTGGTAGCTATTGATTACTTTACGAAGTGGGTTGATGCAACTTCCTTTGCTACCGTAACCAAGAACATCGTGGCACGGTTTATTCAGAACAATCTGATTTGTCGATATGGTGTACCATAGAGGATCATCACGGACAATGGTGCAAATCTCAAAAATAAGATGATCACTGAGTCATGCCAACAGTTCATGATACAACATCATAACTCTTCTCCTTATCGGTCGAAGATGAATGGGGCTGTTGAAGCGGCTAATAAGAACATTAAGAAGATTGTGCAGAAGATGACAGTGACATACAAAGATTGGCACGAGATGTTACCGTTTGCTCTTCATGGGTACCGTACCTCAGCACGGACGTCAACAAGGGCAACACCCTATTCCTTGGTATATGGCATGGAGGCCGTCTTGCCCATCGAAGTTCAGATACCCTCTCTTCGGATTATAAAGGATGCAGGTTTGAGCGAAGATGACTGGATTCAGACCCGACTTGATTAGCTGAACTTAATCGACGAGAAAAGACTTACTGCTATTTGTCATGGTCAGACGTATCAAAAGCGGATGATCAAGGCATTTAACAAGAAAGTTAAACAACAAGAATATAAAGTCAGGGATCTGGTGATCAAGCACATCGTATTACCTCAAGGTGATCCCAGGGGCAAATGGACCCCTACTTACGAAGGGCCATTTGTGGTTAAGAACATTTTCTCAGGAGGAGCGATGATTCTAACCACCATGGATGGTGACGACCTTCCTCACCCCGTCAATGCAGACATAGTGAAAAAAATACTACACATAATCAAAGACCCGCTAGGTTGACTGGCCTAGGCAAAAATAAGGGCTTCCCGGCGAACCAAAAGGGTTCCGGCAAAAATAAGGGATGAAAATGAAAAAATTTGTACACCCGGCAAGTTGAAAACCTGAAAAGGCGGCTTGGGCAAAAAAGGGTATCCCGGTGGACTGAAAACCCGAAAGGGCGGTCCAGGAAAAAATTAGGGATCAAAGAGTAACACTATGTCTCATTGGATCACCTTGCAACCAGACTTCGTTATCGACTATCAAGCTCAGACGGGACCAAACAATCTGATCCACCTTCAACCAAGTAGCAAATTGATGAGATGCTCGAGGACATAAAGGAAATAGCAGAGTTGGAACCCAGTGGGCTTGTTCACATAGCTATTTTTCTTTGTTTTTTACAAATTCTATAAACTCTATCATTCGACGGCATTCTCTTACTAGGACGTCAGCCTCTTGTACAAAAATGCCTATTTACAAGCTAACTTCAAAATCAATACAAGTCATTTTTACAAAGAAATTTCAAACTGTTTTCCTTTTTCTGTTTTATTTTGCAAGAACATCCAATGTTCATTTTTGATATATGCATTTGATATTAATTGCTTCTCATGGATATTTACATGCGAAACAAAAGGCGATTACTTGTAATATCAGAAACAGGGGCAAACGAGAAATGTCCAAACTGTACAGTTGCTCTGTCCACCAGGTATAGGGATAGACCTAGCTGGAGGAAACGATTGAAAGTACATTCATTCCCCGCAGAGTAAAGAGAAAGTTAGTGGTGTTAAAGCTCTCCCCAGCTGAGACTCGCAACTGAGAATGAATGAGTAATATTCTCCCCAAAGCAGAGTTTATCTACCATCAGCACTAAAAAGCCTTATCATCCCCAGCGGAGTATAAAAAATATCCCCAGTGGAGTTTGAAGATTTGTCCCCAGTGGAGTTTGAAGATTTGTCCCCAGTAGAGTCTAAAAGGCTATCCCCAGTAAGGTCGCTATTGGAAAATCATCCCCAGTGGAGTTCATTCCTTTCACAAGCAGAAATTCAATCCCCGATAGGTTTCATTAACGCCAACAACGGTAATTCATCCCCAGCTGAATTTATCAACGGAATCCTCAACAGAGCATCTCCTCCCCACAAAGTCATTCTCTCGTCAGCTTATTCCCCAACGGAGTTATCCTCTCCTGCAGGTTTATTCTCACAAACATCTTCATTCACTATCTCCAGCGGAAATGAAGAATTCATTTCTTTTCTCCAGCAGCAATCCGGAATTTATTTTCCCCAGCTCAAAACATCACATGACATGCATACGCATCATACGACACAATCTCATTTACTTTGAGAACATCATCGCTTGATACATATCATGCATTACATACAACTAACCTTTACCTTTCAGGAAGGATACAATTAAATTCTCACAAAATTCAAGCTATGAAGCTGTTTCTTCAGTTGAATTACGGACGAGCTCCTAAATCTCAGCAGAGATGTTTTCTCAGTTGAATTACGGACGAGTTCCTAAATCTCAGCAGAGTTATTTCCTCAATTAAATTACGGAAGAGTTCCTAAATATCAACATAAATGATTCTTCAGTTGAATTATGGACGAGCTCCTAAATCTCAGCAGAGATGTTTTCTCAGTTGAATTATGGACGAGTTCCTAAATCTCAGCAAAGATGTTTTCTCAGTTGAATTACGAATGAGTTCCTAAATCTCAGCATAAATGTTTTCTCAGTTGAATTACGGACGAGCTCCTAAATCTCAGCAGAGATGTTTTCTCAGTTGAATTACGGACGAGTTCCTAAATCTCAGCAGAGATGTTTTCTTAGTTGAATTACGAACGAGTTCCTAAATCTCAACAGAGATGTTTTCTCAGTTGAATTACGGACGAGTTCCTAAATCTCAGCATAGCTATTTCTTCAGTTGAATTACAGACGAGTTCCTAAATCTCAGCGTAGATGTTTTCTCAGTTGAACTACGGACGAGTTCCTAAATCTCAGCAGAGATGTTTTTTCAGTTGAATTACGGACGAGTTCCTAAATCTCAGCATAGATTTTTCTTCAGTTGAATTACAGACGAGCTCCTAAATCTCAGCAGAGATGTTTTCTCAGTTGAATTACGGACGAGTTCCTAAATCTCAGTAGAGATGTTTTCTCAGTTGAATTACGGACGAGTTCCTAAATATCAGCATAAATGTTTTTTTAGTTGAATTACGGATGAGCTCCTAAATCTCAGCAGAGATGTTTTCTCAATTGAATTACGGACGAGTTCCTAAATCTCAGCATAGATGTTTCTTCAGTTGAATTACGGACGAGCTCCTAAATCTCAGCAGAGATGTTTTCTCAGTTGAATTACGGACGAGTTCCTAAATCTCAGCATAGATGTTTCTTCAGTTGAATTACGGATGAGCTCCTAAATCTCAGCAGAGATGTTTTCTCAATTGAATTATGGACGAGTTCCTAAATCTCAGCATAGATGTTTCTTCAGTTAAATTACAGACGGGCTCCTAAATCTCAGCAGAGATGTTTTCTCAGTTGAATTACGGACGAGTTCATAAATCTCAGCATAAATGTTTTCTCAATTGAATTACGGACGAGTTCCTAAACCTCAGCGTAGATATTTCCTCAGTTGAATTACGGAAGAGTTCCTAAATCTCAGTAGAGATGTTTCCTCAGTTGAATTACGGACGAGTTCTTAAATCTCGGCATAGACGATTCCTCAGTAGAATACAGACGACCGAAGCTCCTAAAATTCTACTTTTCTCAACAAAGATCAGCTCTCCCCAGCGGAATCTTCCTCAAACAACAGATATACAAGCTCTCGCTAAGGAATCTCTTATGCGATCGAAACTCCTTCAGGTGGCATCTTTAAGCCCGTCTCCTCGTCAGCAATCTCCAAATGGCATATGTAAGCCCGTTCCCGATATCACAAGACAATCACCAATTCATGCGAGTGCAAATTTCTGGGCACTCTAGTGTTCAATCCTCTTCCACCTTCGGATCACGAAAGGCACGAAAGCCAATCTATATCCTCGGGTTTAAGAAGATTTAACAGGGGCAGATGTTGTACCCCAAAATTTTCCCTCCCATATTTCTCAAAACATGTCAAGAAAGATCCTCAAGTTGCTTAAGGAAGTCCAAGGGTTGGCCAGAGAAGCTCTCTCCTAAGGCAGTCTACCCCAAATTAGGGTTTCATGTTGCATCAAGATACTTGAGTCCAAATGGTCCCACATTCTCAACATTGTCCTAATATTTTCTCAAGATCATCCATGACAAGTTTCAAGCCTTGCAGAGGAAGATTGCTCAGTCAATTGCTCAAAGGTCCAAAAATCGACTGTGCTAGGGCAAAAGTCAACTGTGACCTACATACAGTCAAATCTCAATATTTTTGGTCAACATCCTCATTTTTAAGTATATTTAATCATTTTATCAAGGGTTGATCATGATTCATCAAGGATTGCTCATAATTCATCAAGACTCAAAAGTTGCTAAATTAGGGTTTTGTAGGAAAAGTCAACTCAACTTTGACCAAGCATAACTTTCTCATACTTCATGAGAAATGACCCATTGAAATCTCATTTTGAAGAGGATCCAATTACCTACAATCCATATTTATCTCCCAAGTTCAAAATATGCACTCACAAGAAGTTATGTGTTTGGACATTATAGGTCATTTTGAAAAGTCAACAAAAACACCTTTTTTGTCAAAGCTTCATACATGAGCATGGAATATCAAATTGAGCAGAGACAAAAAGGGTTGATTATAGGACATCTCAAGCTTTCTAAAAAGCCTAAGAACACCTCCAAAGAGTAAAAATTGAGGAAGTTATGCATTGGTGAAGTTGACATTTTTTGCGAAATTGCCAAAAGTCAACTATCCCCAAAACTTCAAATTTTGCCAAATGGGCCCAATATTTTTCACTTGTTTTGAGTTGGCAACATAGCCCACATGCTATAGCGTTTTCCACTTGTCCATATCTTATTTTTATTATTTGTTTTGATTTTTATTTGAATTAATTTGATTTAAATCAAATAAAATCCAAAACATTGATAAAAAGAGATTTTTGTGATTGTTTCAGGTTCCAATTACAGCTAGCAAAGCATTCAAACTCGTGTAAAGGCTTGTATGCACAAAAAGATTAAAAGTAAGCCAAATTTGGAAGGTTTCCAAAGTGAATCAAATCAAATATCAAAAGCATTGAAGTAAGAAGATTTGGACACAATTATAAACCCTAACTCAGTCCATGGTACATAAGGAGGCGAGGCAAACCTAAAAGGAGGTTGGAACCAGGCGTGAGAAGGAGAACAAAATCTGAAAAATCAAGGAAAAAGTGTGAGATCGAAATCCCACTTAGAGGCATCCTCAAGGCTTGTTACATATCCCAATCGCTTCTTGGGACTCTCTAGAAGCTAAAGCCATCAAGAACATGTCCATTCCAGTCCCTAATCGCGCTGTAAGTCGTTCACGATAAACCCCTGTTCTTGAATTCACATCTTGTAATTTAAGCATTGTTAACATGAATTAATGGCATATATTTGATCGTTGAAGCATTTGCAAACTTTCTGCATTATTTGATTTCATTTATATGGCCTGTGCTGTAAATCATCATTGCTAGGTTTTCGAGCTTGGTTTTAGGGTTTTTGTTTTCAGGGACAATTGGCCTCTGTAAATGGTGCAGTTGTGATCAGGAGGACGAGAGGGACACAGCCATGGCTTTAGATATTATTTCCATGGCCTGTAGGAGATTTTGGAACGAGCATGGCCTATAGCGACGGACAAAACGTCTGTAGGTAAAAGTATTTTACTTTTACCCACAGAGAGAGGAAGGGGACGACTGCGTGTCACTCCCCCATAGGCCTATTCAAATCTGGCGCGTTTTTTTTTACATTATCCACTAACTTTTTTTTCTTATATTATCTTTGTTTCTTGGCATATGTACAATAACAACCAACATCCCAGCTGGTTACAAGCCATTGGAAATTGCCTTCGGGACATGGGTTCGAATCCCAGGTCCCCCTATTTCTCTATATTATTTTCTTGTAGGTAATCCAATGCACGCATGAGCAGGAGATCCACCATGAGTCTTCGTCATCAACGCGCCAGATGGCCAGATCTGGTGGTCACCATTGAGAGTGCACCATAAGCCAAGTCCAACGCACCACACAGGATCAAAAAAGTCAGCGTGGACCTCCACAAATGGGCCCATATTCTTGCTATTCACACATCCAAAAATGCTTAACTCAGGCCCATTTTCTCATCCTTTTTATTTTTTAGATTTTTATTAATTATTTCATTTAATTATTTTTACTAACAAATTAAAATTTTCTTTTTATCAAAAAATCACCAAAAAAATATTTTATGTCCAATTAAAATTAGAATTTTTATTTTTCATCAATAAATAAATTAAATTAATTAGGTTATTTATGTTAGATAACTTTAATTTATTTTGCAAATAATTAAAATTAATTAGAATAAATAGGAGTTATACTAATTTAATTGTATTTATTTTTTACCTAAAATAACACAAAACTCAAAAATAGGTCTTATAATTATTTTCATTAATTAAATTTAATAACTAATTGATTTAGCATTTAATTCTAAAAACCTAACATCTTTTCTTTTAAAAATATTAAAAACAACAAAAAAAACATTTTTTTAATTAAGATGGAAGGGTCAAAACCCTAGCTTCGTGTTCGATCTAATTTTCTCGTGCACTTTATTTTTATTATTTACCATATTGATGTAACTGCCTACAATTTGTAATAGTTTAATTAGGACGTTTATTTACATTTATCGCTTTACTTTCAAAGGGTTTTTTTGGCTATGTAAATACCCGAAGCCTTGTAATAGCTTAGTTTAAAATTCCGCACTTTAATTTCTGCAAATATTTAACTGTTAGATGTTTGTTAATAGGGCTTGCATGACAAGAATGTATGTCTAAATTTAAAACAGTTAGATCACCCTAAATGTGCAAAGATAAAATAAACTGAATCTGAATCATTCGCATATGCACACTCTTAGGGTACACTCCCACTTGGTTGCCTTAGTTAAAACGGTCATTGAGTATAGTATGTTCTAGTGGTCATCCTTTTGTCCAAAGATCATAGTTGCCTCGGAATGGTTGCCTCAGATATTGTTGCCTCGGATAAATGATCTAAGACATTAGGGTTACTACTAAGACGTCCTAACATTACTTTTGTGACCGTACGTCCCTTTCGAATTGACCCTCAAAACTCCAACGATGATGCTACCTACTCACTAATAGTAGGATAGCATTGTCTAAAGGAAACGAATACATAATGATTCTTTTTTTGAGTAGGTAGATTAGTTCTTAGATACTTGCTCATTCAAAACAAATTTTTCACACTTACACTCCTTTTCAAACAAGTTTTCAAAAACACTTCATTACACTCTTGAAGACAGAAGCAAGAGTTAAATTGAAGTTAAAATAAAAACTTTTCAAAACCCACAAACACAAAGAAAACAATTTTTGAAAATGATGAGCAAGTACCTAAGAGCCCGTAGATAACTACAGATAGAAAGGGTGCTAATACCTTCCCTTTCTATAATCTACCCCCTGTACTCAGAAATATCTCGAAAAAGGAATTTTTCTGTGCTTTTTTCCTTTCCTTGTTAGATAAAATAAAAGTCGGTGGCGACTCTTGCTTACCGCGAAATTTTGCAAAAAAAAACGCAAAACGCAAACCAGCAAATTTCCTTTACAAAATAGGGAAAACACGATCCCGGTTCTGGCCGCCGTATCACATGGATTATGACACGCAAGCTCCAGGGATGTCAAACCACCATCCAAGGTGACTGACCACCTTTTTCTTCGGCCATTCAAAAACCCTAACCTGCGAAATAGTGAGATTCGAGACCATAAATTTGGTATACCCCCCCCCCCTAAACCATAGGTTGTGAATCCAACCATGGCGTTAGTTTGAACTGAAAGTCCCTGCATCATGTCATTCAAGCGTTATATCCAAATTATGCCCTCACAATGGCAACCTTCGATTCTTGCATCAAACCTTAACAAAAAGGGTTCTAAAATATCCCTAACATTAGTATGCATATATATGTATGCTTGCAATCAATTTGTAACGTAAAAAAATAAATATTTAAGATCACGATAACATACCAAACCAGAGTGGTTGAAAATATCGGTTCCTGTGTGCGTTGGGCTTGCCTAAGGATTGTGAATGACTCTTGGGACCTTCAGGAAGTGGATGGAACGCTTGGTTTGGATGGATGATGGCTGGAAGTTCAGTTTCAAATTTCATAACTTTGAGATTTTTTGTGATATTTTGCAGCGTTTTTAGGGCAATGTGTGCCTGTCCTGGCTTGAGCTTGTGGCCTTGTATTTATAGAGGAGGGAGAGGGCTAGAAAAGATGGGAAGAAATTAAATCATAATGGCCATGATAAAAGCAAAATAATCAAGTTTGAAAAACTTGCCATTTTTGAAATATTTCATGCCATTTTTGCTTGTGCACGAAAATGGCAAGGTTGACAGGCATGATTATGCTGTATGGGCCTTAGAGAAGTCATTCCATGCGCTGGCTCAATGGTTTCATATTTTTTTCTAATTTATTTTGCCTTTATTTGGATAAAAACAAAATAAAATGTGAATAAAATAATAATAAAATAAAGGCATGGTGAGTGTGATTTTTGAGGTCCTTCATAAGGTCATGAAGATGTTTGAAGCTCAAAAAGTTAGGCCATTGACCTAAAATTTCAAATTTGCATGCTTTGCATTTCATGAATTTCATCAAACTTTCCCAACTTGTGCAAACCATAATTTGCTCAATTTTTGTACTTTGAAGATCTTGGACTTTTTGGAATGCCCAAGATGTCCTCTTCAATCTCTCTTTTGATCAATTTTGCATTTGGAAGTTTCATCCTGATATAGATTGTCTTGATAAAAAATGTCTTTTGTTGACCTTTTGAAAATCACATGTAATGTATGAGCTCATATCTTCCAAATGATGCATTTCTTGGACTTGAGGAAAAAAGAAATTTTTTATGGAATTTAATCTTCTTCAAAATGGGCTTTAGTTGGGGCAAAATGGATGAAGCATTTGAAAGTTATGCCTGGTCAAAGTTCAGTTGACTTTTCCTATGGAAACCCTAATTTGGAAATTTTGGATTCTTAATGATTAAGAGCATTCCTTGAGGAATCATGATCAACCCTTGATCAAATGATGAATATCGCTTCAAAATGTTGATGTTGACCAAAAATCTTGAAGTTTGACTGTATATTGGCCATAGTTGACTTTTGACCTAGTAAATTGATTTTCATACATTTTAGCAATTGACTGAGAAAACTTATGATTCAAGGCATGGAAATTGGCATGAGCACTCTTGAGGACATATTAGGAACCATGGAAATCACTTGAGGCCTTTGAAAGCCAAACTTCTTTGTAAAAAATGAAACCCTAGGTTTTTAATCCATTGCTTAGGAGGAGAATTTGTCTGGTCAATTCTTGATCAACCTTAAGCACTTGAGGACCTCTAGAAGTATGTTTTGAATAAAATGAGAGGGCAAATTTTGGGGTACAATAGTATGGTTCAGCAAAGTGGAGGAAGGTGAAGAATATTGATCCGCTTGAGACGTAACCATGAGGAGGCAATCACGGTGAGGTTGAAAAAAACAACAGAAGAGAGGTTGAGGTACACCGAGTAAAGGAATGTCGACGTTTGAATCGGGGAGAAGAAGAAATCCGCTGGTGCGTTGCAGAGAAGGGTGAGACAAAATCGAAGGAGATTGATATGGAGGCGTAACAAGGAGGTGATGAAGACGAGGTGATAATTTTTGACTACGAATTCAATCAGAAGAGGAAGTAGGCGGAAGTAAGTCCAATGTTGTTAGAAGATATAAAGATTATATGTTTGGTTCATGCGAAGCATCACCATTTTTTTCTTACCCTAACTTTACTAGATACAGGCCTTTCATTTCTTCTCAGGCCCGATTGGTTTTTGGTAGCTGTTGGATCATGCGCAAAAAAGCTTATTGGATTCATTCTCAGTGGTCTTAGCACTAACTCATTTTCTTGCAGTACACCACCTGGGTTACAGCCTTACACTATCTTGAAATCCCTTTTGCTATACTAGTTTCAATTGTAATTTTTGATTAATTATGGTGATTGAATTTTTGTGATATTGGTGAGTAAAAGAGACTTAGGTGAAGTTTATAAGCTATATAAGGGCATAATTTTCATCAAGGGAATTGGAGGAAGCTTTTAGTAGAGTTTTCTTATTGCTTGTGTGATTATGAAGAGGCAACGGACCTTCTCCGTTAGGTATCATCGTGGCTTCACTTTTATTCCTCATTTCCGCACTTTACCGCTTTTCTAGAGACCATGAGAAGCAGGGCTTTACTGTTTTCTGATGCCATGAGAAGTAGGGTAGAGATGTATGAAAGGGGTCTCCGTTGCTGATCATGTCAGGAACCCCTCTGGTTTTTTTAAAGACCCGTTTAGGGCAATTCCGCATTGTTTTCCATTGTGTGCTACTTGCGTGTGGTTTGTTTAAAACCTTACCTTTGAGAAGGTATTCTGCAGGTGTGTTTATATTTGTGCCCACATATGTACAAATTATAAGTCCTCAAAAAGAGGCAAGAGGAGAGGGTTTGCAATCGACCCCCGCAATTTTGTTTATGTCATCCTTAGCTCGTATCGCACCATGATGTTTCGGACTTATGCCTGTTCTTATGTATCGAGTCGTCAAGTCGGGAAGGGTTCCGCAATCGAACCCCTATTATTTGTCAGGAGTTCGTATTGGCTAATGCTGATACTCCGTGATTGTTCATATTGCCTTCTATCGTCTACCTCGATCTCCTATATCTTGGTTAGGTGTTCAGTCGCTTTAGACATCACATTTTTTGTTTTTCCATCCTACTCCCGCTTATTTGTCTTGGGTGATACGCTCCCCTTGACTAAAGCATTTCGATTCTTTTCCTTACTCTTTTATGTGTATGCTCTTCCGAGTTTGCTTGTTTTATCCTTGTACATACCATGTTTCCTTAGAATACTTGTTCCTTTCGGATGCAAGATAGACCTTAGGTTGCAAACCATACATGCTAACATTAGGTAGGGATTCCCTTTTGTGGACTACCATTGTATGATAACATTAGGTTAGAAATAGGCTAGTCTCCCTTAGACTCTTTTCTTCCCATTTTGCATATGCATCTAAAACTAATACCTTTCTTTGCAAATCCTAAAACATGCTAATTACACTTAAACTCTGTTTCAAGGTAACGAAATACAAACCAATAAAATGTGGCATCTTGCCTCAAGGGCGTAACTCGAAACCCTTTTCAGGTAAGGACATGATTAATTTACTTCTATGCCAACGCGTGACTCTCCAAAGGTCGAGCTGCGGTAAGAAGGCGGAATTAACATTGTCCATAAAATATATAAACAAACAAAAATATGTGAGCCGAACTACGGTAACCCTGATTCCTCAAAAAGGATACGTAGGCATTGGGGTAGGGCCCAAGCGAGTACAACTTTATTTTCCCTAAATTCTTTTCTCATTCCTTTTGCATGCATTCTTCCTGAATAATAAACAGTAAGCATATATTAAAAACACGCATAAGATAGATAACAAGAGTGGATACAGTAGAGTACTGCAGGCGTATAAGGTGCTAATACCTTCCCCTCGTGTAACAGACTCCCTTACCCGATCTCTTGGTTGCATGACTGTGACTTCTACCTTCTCAGGTTTTATCGATGTTTACCTTTCCCTTCATGTGGGATAAAATATGTTCAATGGTCACTTCATTATTTAATGATTTTCAGCCGGTTGTTTTAGCTGGTGACTTCACTGGGGATAAATCAACCAATTGTTGGTCCATCCTGGAGTCGCTCCTAGCTCTTGTTTTCTTTTCCTTGGATGTTTATTTTTTATGCTTTCTGTTTATTCTTCCATTCATGATTACCTAAGCATATGTATGCATTGCATTTTACTGTTTTCCATATACTACTATTATACTGGATCTGCTTCATGTTGGGTGGGTGTTGCTATGATGTAAAAGGCCAAATACCCAGGCGAAGTGACAACCATATGAATCTTAGGAATAGAGTGGAACACGACGGATAGGGGATGTATATTACCCTAGACTGCTGTTTTGTCCATGCTCAGATGAGGTTTTAATGAGGTGTTATCATCATCAAGTAGGTGTACAATGATAATACTCTCAAGTGAACCCGTGATTTTGAGTTACCATTGCCTTACCCAGATCCAGTCTTCACCTGTGAGTGGGGAGGGAATTATTATCACAGGTACAAATGGTGAATATGATCATACAATGACTATTGGTTCTAATGGTTAAGTTCTGGATTTCTGTTGGTGGCTTATTCATATGCTATATTATGTTGGTGGCCGTATGGTTCTTAGATTTACTTTTTGAGTTCCTGACTTGTTTATTTGGAGATTCATTCGGGCCTTTAATCTTGGTATTTCCAACATATTCAGAAAAGGCTTAGCAATATCTGGTGTTCCAGAAGCCTTGATCCCATACAATTTATGATCTACAGGGTACCTGGTTCTTGTATGTGTGGAAGCTATGTCGGACCTTTGATCTGATGATATTCATATGGTTCATAAACAGTGTAGCAATCATATTCAGAAATGATGTAACCTTGATCCCGTTTGATCCTATGTTTTTGCATATATAACATGGTTACCACATGCTTAACATACATGTTCTATTATTTCCAGGGAATCATATTTGTAAGTCTTGTGTTGAACTTTTCCATCCCTTACTTGCGTAAAATCAAAATCAAAGCACGTAAATTCCTTGGAAATAATAGAACATGACATGGCATCCATTTATGCACCCCATGCATATCCATGCATCCATAACAAGTACTTGAAGATTGGGGATTCTTATTGAGACCTGGTGCTTTCTTCAGAGGTTCAAACTTGATTTCTTACTGTCACATGCTCAGAGATCAGTTATGGAATAACTCCGTGTGATATACATGTAAGCTTTGACCCGCGGCCTGGAATTCTTTGAAAAGGAAGATAATTGATTGAAGACTTAGATGAGCCATGTCATGGAAGCTCTGATGATGATGTCAACAATATTGCACCTACTGCCGCAACAGAGGTTCTCTCTTCTCCTCATCTTTTGGGGATCGCTTTTAACCATGGAACACTACACAATATTGAGTTCTTGGAACATCTTATTAGCAGATGTTTTACCAACAATATTAGAATACGCTAAAAGAAGAGTTGATCTTATATCAGTGCTTAATTCTCATTGGTTTCCACACTTGTTCGAGCTTCAGTGGGTTAGACCCCATACTTCAGTACCGTCTATAAATTCCCTTCCAAATCATGATACAAACGTCAGATGTGGTTACTATGTTGGGGAATCCGACTATTCAATCAGGGGAACTCTACACAGATCTGGGTTCCCTGATTTGTTTGACAACAACTAGTCTTTGTTCCCCTGGTGAATTCATGGAAAAAAGCTTTTAAGCAAAAATAGAAGAAGCCTGATGAGTATGCTGGTATAAGCCAATTGCATTACATCTGATTATTTCCTCCTCCCACAAACATCTCTTCTAATTGTGATACACATGCTACATGTATCCCCTATTCTGGGGCACCCGGTTTTGATATTGAAAATAGTAAAGGGGTTGAAGTATAAATCCCAACACCTGTCTGGTGTCTCTTCCAAAAGTCTAATTCCTATTTGGCCAACTTCCAGACTCTTTTTCACCACGTGTATATCTCTATTGTTCTGATAGAAGAAGAACTGTATTATTTCTTTGTGGCATAATACGCTTGGTGATGCATTTTATACTGATTCGCTTGGTAAATCATTCATTCACTCTCCTGAAAGAATCTTTTATACATATTATTCTGGGGCATCTGTCCATTCGATTGAATATAGTATGTCATCAAGAGACAAGGTCCAAGACGGGATCAATTCAGAGACTGTTATGTTCATATCATGCCTGAAGGGGAATTATGTAGCCCATTTAAGCATCAAGAGTAAAGAAATTCGTAAGAATCAAGAAGTCCATACGGAGTCAAGTCTCCTCAACGATGGAAATCATGGGTTTCTTTACTACATTTTCATTTGCATTCTTCCTTGTTTGTTTAAACTTTGCTTTCATGTAGAAACATGTATATTTTTGAATGAAAATCTTAATGCAATAAGTATGCTTGTCTTGAAGTGTTCTTTTTCGTTTTTATTCATCCATTCGCTATCACTCTTTAAATGTTTTACTTGCATATTGATGCCAAGTTTCCAAGTCTTATGCTTAAGTAAAGATTGGAGGGAGGATGGCGATAATCTAAAAACAAAAAAAATCTCCGGTTGGTGTGCTTTTGAGTAAGACCCTGCTGGCGATGTACATACCTTGTTTCTATTCCTAAACACCGAAGATATAAGGGAGATAGAACCTCGTTAACCCCTCTGAGCCTTTCAAGTAGGAGTTTCTTTTCTGTTCAGAAAAAAACCCTCATTTTAACCTTGGGGCAGGTAGTGTTCAGTTAATATGATCATGCGTTCAGAACTCATAAAGAGTGTGCATTTAAGGATACAATAATGGTTATCCATAAAAAGGTTAAGTAAAGTCAAAACCACAATGGTTAACCCTCATCTATTAGCAACATGCATCAACTAACGATATCCCAATGGGTATCTCTCGCAGATCAGGAGGTCAACAGATGACGATACAACAATGGTTGTCCCTCATCTACCAAAGACTCAGACAGTCGCTGTCACTTCCAACAAATCAGAAACAACATAAAGATCAATGAATTTTTTAAAAGGGAAAGTATGAATAAGAAAGAAACAAAAAGTCCCGCTAAGTCGAAACTTGAAAACAAGTCGCTTAGGCAAAAGGTAGGGCACCCAGCTGGACTTCAAAATCAAAATTCAAAAGAATTCGTCCAGGCAAAAGTTATGGAAAGCAAGAAAGAAATTGAAAAGCCTAAAAGGAGAGAAAAGGATTACCAATAAAAATCCTCATCGAAAGAACAAGGTCGTGTGATCATACACCAAAAGCAAAAGGTGAAGTGACTGTGGTATCCAAGTAACCCCTATGATTCCTTAGCCATCACAAACTCCTATTTTGAAATATGAATACTTGTTTCAGGTTAACTGAAATTAGAACTGAAGATTATCATGGAGAATGGGTGGGCACCAAAAAATTTGAGCTTTAAATCCTTTTTTCTAAAACCGTGAACCAGACCACGTTACAACCCTTAAAAGTCCTAACTAAAGCATGGTTCAATTTGAAAGCGTGCTACAATGAGATAGAGTTTAACTGACTCCTAAGGGGTATGTTTAAATATCTGTGTTGGCATCATATGCTTGCATTACCTTTCATGAAAAAGAATTTTCAAATGTTGCTCTCTAGCTAGTGACTCGTTCACAACAGAGTTGTGACATCATTTCACTCAAAGTTTTTCAAGCTTCATGACTTACATACATGTTGCATTAGAATTATCATTCTTATGATAAACATTCTTCTGCATACAAAACAACTGATTGACATCAAGTAAGTTCATAATGAACAATCGGTAAAGAGCTCAATCTTGTCTGAGAAGAGAGGCTTGAATACTCTATTGAAGAAAGAGTCAGCTGTCGCAAGAGAAATTGACTTATCTAGGGGCATGTTAACCAATGATTTTGTCAAGAGAAAGTATCTTGATGCTTTACAGTCTTAGTACCCTTTAGGATAAAGTTAGCAGATTTCACCAATCTGGGGCGATCAAGTCGAGAGTCGATCTCTATGAGGTCAGCCAAATATGGGGTATTCCCTCAAAGCTATCAATCATAGGCTATCACGTCGATAAATCTCTTCAAGTTATTGTCAATCAGAGGCTATCACGTTGATAAATTTCTTCAAGCTTTTGCCAATCAGTCTGGGGCAATCACGTCAAGAAATTTATTTAGAATTCATTCAACATGGGGCAGTTACGTCGAGATTCGACAAATCTCTCCAAGAAAGTTGTAACCAAGAGTATTTTATTTCGTGACTCAAGAAATTGGGGCAAGCCACCTCATATCATATTGTGGCACGAATATTTTGATCTTCTATTCAACACAGATTCTTTCAGAAATCCCACAAACAGGGGAATTCCTCATCCGTACTCGCAAAGTTGTTCAAGCCAATTGTGTTTCATGACACGAATCAAGCTAAAAGCATCATAACGTTCACCCTGACCTAGCCAACACACGAAACCTCCTTCATCTGCTGCAGACAATTTCAAACATGATTCCCTAAGTAAATTCTGAAAGTCCAGAGTCTTCGTTTGACTTGGCGCGCATAAGTGCACATCCCCAATGGACTAAACCGGGGCATCGCATGGCTAAACTGGGGCATTCTCAAAATTATCCTATAGACTTTCCCCAATGGAGTAAACCAGGGCATTCACAGGCGTCCATGTCCATCTTTTTATCCCCAAGTGATTCAAGAGGTAATTCCCCAGTGTGGCATAAACTTGGGGCACGTATTCGAAGAGATCCACATGGTGTTCATTATCCGTTCTTCAGCATATTCAATCCTACCATCCTCTTAGCAGTTCAGGATATGGAGAAGTCGGTCCAGATTATCTCTTCCCCAACAATACAATTCAGAATTTAGTAGCGTACCTGAAAACTCACTCCGTCAGCAATTCGATCTCCAATGGAGTCTCCAATAATCTCTGGTATCATGGGCTCCCTAGTGTAAATTCTTATCAGTATCCCCAACAATCTTTGGTACTAAAGGTTTCCAGCGCCGATATGTATTGGCACCCCCAATGATAAACAACATCTCCCAACGAGCCTTCGCTTATCCCCATGAAGTTTATTTCTCTGCATTGCATATAACTATCACTGCATGACATTGCATCCTCAAAAGCGCGTAGCTGATCTATCATAATGGATCTTTGCGGCAAATAAAATTCAAACATGTGTACAAAGCATAAGCCATATCGGGTACCTTACACAAAAGACCTGAATCATTCAAAGGCGGTAATACATCCCCACAAGAGGGTATCGCTTCCAAAATCCCCAACTGGTGACCTTCATCTTCACAATTCCCAGCAAAATCAATACACCTTGTCATTTTAAATCCCAATTCCCGCTCTGGAAAACCATATTCTAAACCCAGTTCCCGCCTGGTAGCCAGTTTTCGTCTGACGGTCAATTCTAAATCTGGTTCTCGTCTAGTAGTCAGTTCTCATCTGACAAATAATTCAAATTCCAACACTCGTCTATGTTAGCTCTCCAAACACTCTGTGTCAACTTCCAAACACTCATCTGCGTCAACTTCCAAACACTCATCCGTGTCAATTTTCTAAACACTCGTCTGTGTTAATTTCCCAAACATTCGTCCATGTTAAATATTTTCCTTGATACTCGTCCATATCTTCTTTCAATACCCTTCCGTATTGATTCAAACACTCGCCCATGTCTAACCTTTCCTTGATACTCGTCCGTATCTTCTTTCAATACCCATCCTTATTAATTCAAACATTCGTCCGTGTTTAACCTTTCCTTGATACTCGTCCGTATCTTCTTTTAATACACGTCCGCATTGATTCAAACACTCGTCTGTGCTTTACCTTTCCTTGATACTCGTCTGTATCTTCTTTCAATACTCATCTGTATCGATTCAAACACCCGTTTGTGTTATACATTCCTTGTATTGGCGTTGTTTATACGTTACAAGTTTGATCACTTCCTTGTATTGGCGTCACGCTACATTACATGTCTGATCTCTTCCTTGTATTGGCATCATGATATGTTACAAGTCTGATTTCTTCCTTGTATTGGCGTCATGCTATGTTACAAGTCCAATATCTTCCTTGTATTGCCATCATGCTACATTACAAGTTCGATCTCTTCCTTGTATTGGCATCATGCTATGTTATAAGTCTAATCTTTGTCTTGTATTGGCATCACGCTACATTACAAGTCCATTCTCTTCCTTGTATTGGCATTATGCTACATTATAAGCCTGATCTCTTCCTTGTATTAGCGTCATGCTACGTTGCAAGTCCGATCTCTTCCTTGTATTGGCATCATGCTACTTTACAAGTCCGATCTTTGTCTTGTATTGGCATCACGCTATGTTACAAGTATGATCTCTTCCTTGTATTGGCATCATGCTACGTTATAAGCCCGATCTCTTCCTTGTATTGGCATCACACTATGTTACAAGTCTAATCTCTTCCTTTTATTGGCATCAGCTATGTTACAAGTCTGATCTCTTCCTTGTATTGACATCATGCTACGTTACAAGTCTGGTCTCTTCCTTGTATTAGCATCATGCCACGTTACAAGTCTTCTATGTCCTTGTATTGGCCTCATGCTACCTTCTGACACTTGTTGTGTCAGCTTCTAAACACTCATCGTGTCATCTTCTAAACACCCGTCGTGTCAATATCTAAACACTTATCGTTTCAATTTCTAAACACTCGTCGTCGTCAACTTCTAAACGCTTGTCGTGTCTTCAAGTACTCTTCGTATCAGTTTCTAAACCCCATTTCGGCACCGTTGCCATGTTATAAGTCCAATCTCCGTCTTCCCAAGGAAACACCAAAATTCTTCCCCCAGCAAATACTACAAAAATAAAAATAAAATAAATAAATAAGCATGCACACTTTCTTTAAGAACAAATTTTTAGCATTGGTATTTAATCATCTTCTACCTCGAACTTCTGAAAGGCAAGCGCCAATCGTACTTTCAGGTTTAAAACGATTAAATATGGGCCACTGTAATACCCCAAATTTGTCCTACTCTGTGTCAAATCATCTAGCTTATGTATCTTGCATGTTTTCATGTGCATTTTTCCATTAGGTCATACAATAAATCATGTGTCGCTGATAAACTGGGCATGGGACCGAGGATCTTGAAGCTAGGGTTTCTTTTATACGGGTTAAGCTTTTTAGCATTCATCAGTATAAAGATCATGGATAGGGTTATCTTAAAGGTTTTCCAGTATGATTCAAGTCTCATTCATCTTCATCTAAGGATGCTCAAAAGGTATTGTTTTGTGTTAAAATCATCAAGTGAAAAATAATTTTACCAAATCAAATATTTAAAGATTGAGTTTCCAAAGTTTTGGTTCGTGCTACAAAATATGAAGTGTTGATCAAGGCATTAGTGTGTTTATTACAATACAAATTAACATGTATGGAAGAGTTGAATTAGGGATATTCATTAAATTGAAGATGATTCAAATTCGGTTAGAGTTTATATTGGTATTAAAAATGAAAGATGGATTAACTTGCAAATCAAGTTACAATAAAGTTCAAAGTTCATTCAATCCGAATTCAGAATTTTTATTTATTCATAGGTTCAAGTCTACAATACTTTTCAAATACAAATATCATTTCACCAACATTTATCAATACTCATTTGTCCAGGTTCGAGTACAAAATATCAAGGTCCAAAACTCTATACAATCACATACATTCAAGACATTTTATCCATTACTTTGATAATCCTTCAACCTCGTCCATTTTTGAAATCCAAAATGACCCAACTCACAATACATTGAACCAATGCCTTATTTCAATTACACTGAGTCCGTCCAAAAAAAAAAATAGTTCAGAAAATCTTTCCAAATATAATTCAAAAACAGTTCTAAATTTTAGTCAACTATTAAAAGCCTTCGTTATTTTGTGCTTGATTCCATATTGCAAGCTACTTCTTCGGCTCCAAACCATTCAAACAGAAAATTCTAAACAATACCATGCAATCCTGCAAGAAAAAAAAAGGGTCACAACATGTCTAAACATACCAGCTAGTTCAACTCAAAACCTTGCTCAAAGGCATCAACAAAGAATTCTCAGTTCTTTTGCAGGTTCTAAGAGGTATGATTGAACGTAAATGGAATGCATTACCTGCTTAGTAGCGAAATAGATGAAGGATTTATTCTTTGGTATCGCTGCATGGATTTCTAGCAATAAGGTCTCGCTTCAGACGGGAAAGTTGTATGTCATTAAAATCCATATTGTATTGGTTCAGATTTACAACCGCGAGCAGCCAGCAAGATAGTGAAGCATTATTCCCGATCTTGCCCAATAGCTAAAAAAAACAGTCTATGAGAATACATGGTGTTATACCCAAAATTTTTCCCTCTCATTTATCAAGTATTTCCTCACAAGATCTCCTTTTGTTCAAGACTGCACAAGGGTTGATCAGCTCAAGTTACCTCCTTAAGCACTGATGACTGAAATTAGGGTTTAAGATTGCACAAGGAAAATTGAGCTTTTAATGCCTCATATGAATTTCATGGATCATTATGGACCCCCAATATTGCTCATGTCAAGTTTCAAGTCTTGGATCAAATTTTTGCTCACTCAACTGAGCAGTTGACCTAAAAATCAGCTGTATTGGGGAAAAAGTCAATTGTGGCCAATTTATAGTCAAACTTCATAATTTTTGATCCATATCAACATTATAAACTCACATGTATCATTTGATCAAGTTTGTACCATAATTCCTCAAGAAATTTGATTAGATCATCAAAAGGGCAAAATGGTCAAAATTAAGGTTTTGACTGAGAAATGGCAATTTCTGATTTTTGACCTAGAAAATGGTTAATTTGTTTGAGGCATGATCTCAAGAGTTCAATTTAATAATTTTGACCTAATGTAATGACTCAAAACATTGCTCAAGGTCATTTGATTGATAGTTGATTTTCAGTCAACTGATCAAAAGTCAACTATACACTGAAAAGTCAAACTTTGACTTTTTGGTCAAAATCAAGTGTCAAAGAATGTGAAACTTGTTCATCAAGAAATAAAAAACTCAAGATTTCATTTTGAAAAGTCAAAGTTTCCAAACTTAGAAATTTTTCTAAGTGTTGAAAGCTTCATATTTCTTCATAACTTTGAGCCAATTTTTCACCATGATGCAAGATGATTCAAAAGAAACTTTCAACATGAAAGTTGTAGATCTCCATGAGATATAAAAAATTTCTTTATGCAAATTCTCCTAGAAATTCTTGGATCTCAAGTTATTAATCCATGAAGTCATGGTCATGAAACTAAAACACTTTGTTAAATTTTGAGCATTTTTGGTCAGGATTTTGACCTAATTTCTGACCCAAGTTTCACACAGTTCCAGTTGGATTTTGAAAAAGTGATTCAAAGAGGGGTTGTAGAGAACATTACGAGCTTTCCAAAATGTCCAAGAACTCCTTGAGATCATTTGTGAGCAAGGAGAATCGAAGGCCAGAAGTTGGGGTTTCAAGTTGTTTTGCAAGGCAAAATTTGTGATGCAACATGAACCAAATCCATAGCCATGCTGTATAATCTCACTTTTCAGGACCCAAACTTGTTTTTCATTCCATAATTAATGGTTTACACAACTAATTATTCCCTTATCCAAGAGTTTCAAGCATTACCCAAATTAATTTGCCATTTTAGGGAGAAAGCAATATATCCATTCTTGTAAAGCAAGCTTTATGCACAAAGTCAGCTTCTTGAGCTCCTAACTTGTTTTCTCTGATTACACTCCATCCACAAAGTCATAGGCATGGTGTTTAAAGTGGATAACAACTCTATGAACAAAGGTACAATGCATGGAAACTTGTTTTGTTAAGAAAATTACATGTTGAGTTTAAACATGGATTTTGAATTCAGACCAACTTGAGCACTCCAAACCTCTTGCTTATAAATAAAGGCAATGTATTCAAGCTAACAGACGAATTGAAAAGCCTAGAAACTCCCTAAAACTCCATGAAATCATAATTTGCACACAAACTCCATTTTTGTTTCATTTCTGACTTTGAATTCCAAACTCACATTTCACTCGTGCGTTCTCACTCAAATTCAATCACAAAGCTTCCATACACCATTTAGAACTCATCCCACACCCTGTTACACGACTGTAACACCATTTGAACCATCTTCCATTTTCAAAAATAGAGCTTTGCACTTGGACTTCTCCAACACAATTCAACCATCTCTAGAACAAACTAAACATTGCATTAGTGTCCTGGAGGGTCACTGAAGCTATTCTGATCATCACAACACCTTGAGGAGTGCTCAAACTCAGAAAACGATTTCCAGTTTTGAGGTAAGTTTCCTTAACTTTGAACTCTCTCTACAAGCATCATTATTAATTCATTTGTGAAGATAAAATGTATACATCATAGTCCTGAAACTAACCAAGTCCTTAGAATTCATTTATGTTGCCTGAGTAGTGAGAATTTTAGAGTTGAATCTTCTGAAAAAATTAGGTCAGATTTGGTACCATTCAAAATTCATGCTCATTTTTTATTTATAGATTTAGTTATTTATATGACTGGACTCGTGATGAAATTTAGAGCAAGTTTCATGTTTATACTTTTGCAAATGGTTGAGAAATGAAAGATATAGCAATTTCAAAAATCATGTTGAGGGGTCTGGAGCGAGGTTGAAGATGATACAAGTCTAGGAATGTGTTTCAAATATATATTCTTGGTTTTGTATTAATAAACGGATGTATAGCCACCATAGCGGTAGAAGCGCGCGCTTGTGACTATAGGGACCTGGGTTCGAGGCCTAGTGGTACCCTTTTATTTATTTTACATTTATTTGTTTCAGATCCAATGCAATCATGTACAAAGCGCCTATCATGAGCATCACATCAACACCGTTGGATATTCAACAATCTAAATCCAACGCTTCATGATGCAAGCTCATGGTGCACTCACAGAAATCAACCAGACTTGATCCAAACAGGCGCTGGGTTTTTGCTTTGGGCCCAGTCTGAATTACTGACTCTCACCCCCATTTTACTTTCTAATGCAGGCCCTTTCATGCATTTTTTTATTAACCTTTCTCTGATTACAAAAATACACATTTGGGCCTAGCGCCCCCTTCTGCTATTGTTAACCCCCATTTCCATTTTTTAACCCCCTGACTATAATTTTACATTTTTATTTTATTCTCTTTTCTTTATTATTTTCTTTATTATTATTATTATTATTATTATTAATATTATTTTTATTGTCATTAATAAAAATCCAAAAAATATTTTTATTTTATTATTTTTATTTATTTAGTTTATTTTTCTTCATAAATCAAAAGAACAAAAACATTTCTTAATAAATTAATTTCTTTCTTAATAATTAATATTTTAGGTTTAATTATTATATTATGTTATTTTTCTTGTAAATTAAAATGAATTTAGAACTTAGGACTTTTATTTAATTAAGTTTATTTATTAATTTAATCAAATTCACAAAAAAAAACCTAAAAATTTAGTTCTCTTTAAATTAATTTATTTTACTAACTTAATCTTAATTTTCTTATTTTTAGTTAATTATTTTATTTTAGTTAACTAGGTCAAAAAACCCTTTTCATGAAAACCAAACAAAAATAACATTTCCTTTTACATTTACATTCTTGCATTTTATTTATTCATTTTTATACAATATTAATATGGTTGTAATAATTATTTAGATTTAATTTCTTGCAATTCCCCATTTGTAATTTGTACACCCCCTCCCCTAATGATGTAATAGCTTAGTATTTTTATTTTCCGCAATTTAAATGCTTTATATACAAATGCTAGTAATTAACGTTTGTATGGAAAGATTAAAACTAACAAATAGCAAACCCTAATCAAGACAAATAAAGTATGAAAACCAATACACTTGCACACTTGCACCCTTAGGGTAAACCCACTTTGTTGCCTTACAAAAATGGCCATATTATGCATGTGAGGTATCTTAGCAAAAACAAACAAAATACAAGATCATAGTCCCTCGATGACGCTATCAAAGTTGCCTTTCAAAAATGATCTTAGTCCCTTAAAGAAAATGCTAAGATATCTTAAAACATTGCCAATCAAAGCTATACGATGACCCTTGCCCGTCCCCTTTACATCCAAAGATAGGTTTACTTACCAAATCAATGGTAAGATAACAATGTCAAAGGAAAGAGGAAATAAACATGAAAGGCTTTTGAGTAGGTAGAATGTTCCTAGTTTCTTGCTCAATTTCAAAACCAAAAACATCCTTGCTATTTTCAAAACAAACACCAACACTTTCAAAAACATCTTTCAAACTTGAAAACATTTTCAAAAGATCAACATTTTATATACATTCTTACGAATGAGAATCATTACAAAGTTTGCCTAAACGATGACACCTTTTCAAAATACTTTCAAAAACCACACAAAGCACATTTTCAAACAAAAGAAATTGATATAGCAAGCAACTAAGAGCCCATGGAAAACCAAGTGATCTTTCCAGCCTTTCCTCTTGGATAAAAGAAAATTCGGTGGCGACTCTTGCTAACCGCAACAATTTCAATCAAACGCAAAACAACAAAGTCAGTTCTCCCACCGTGTTACAGAACTTGCGACTCTGCTTGGGAATAATCTTAAAAGTGGGGTTACCTTAGGGCTAGGTCAGATTTACTTGCTTTCCTTATTTGACTTGCATGCTTTACATTATGGTTCCTTGTTTGGGCTTGCTTTTATCCTACACCCGGATTTGGGGGACCTTTCTTAGGTAAGTAGCGATAAACTGTGAGGGAACTTTGCAGGGTATACCAACACGATTGAAATAATAGCTACGTTGATGCGATACTTTGGTGTGTACCGATAGCCCTTGAGTAATCAAGGAGAATACGGGGCCGCTGCATGGTGTCATAAAGCATCAACTGACCTTAGCACCTTGATTGACCAACTTGGCTTTTAGGATGTAGTGAGATAGTCGTCTTTGGTGTAAACCTAAAGTCGGTTGATACTCAATGCTACACTCATTGAGGTTTCACCTTTTAGTTTTGTTTGGTGGCAAGTCAATTGTCCATCAGAACGAGATTTGGGGGAAAGACCGGTGATATTGAGATCCCTTAGAAGCTAGTTACTATATTTAGGATAGGTTGAACCAACCTAACTTCAAGAGGGTATCACCTCAAAATCCATGCATGCCTTAAACCTAAGGTCTCTATGAGACTTTCTTGTGTTTGCTATATCTGTTGTACCTGAGCATAACCATGACATCATAACATAGCATGTCATACTAACCATTTCAAGGATTCTTAGGGTTTATTTTTGTCTTGTTTTGTAGGACATGGCTCTCGCCCGTAGATTCACTATCCAAGTCAGTCTAGTAAAAGTACCTCCTCAACTTAAGGATTTGGCATCAAGGGTTCCCGAAAGCTCTCCATTCACTTAAAGACATGGACGACTTCTCAGCTTGGTCACTTCAAACCCTGATGAAGAAATTTTAAAATTGCTCTTTCAATTCTTTGACCCTCTACATCACTGTTTCACTTTTCCTGATTATCAGTTAGTGCCTACTATGGAGGAGTTTTCTCTATTGTTGGGGGTGCCTATCCTTAATGAGGTACCTTTAAATGGTATGGAAAGAGACCTTAAACCTGAATATGTTTCCAAAGCTCTATCCTTACAACGGTCTGACGTAGTAGCAAATTAGGAAACTAGGAGAGGTGTCAAAGGTTTTTTGGCTAAGTTCTTGTTCGAGAAAGCTCATCATTTTTGGGATACCTTGGACTTACAAGCTTTTGAAGAGGTGTTAGCCCTTCCCATCTATGGTTTGGTACTTTTTCCTAATCCGGACCAGCTCATAGACGTGAATGCAATTTAGATTTTCAGGTCACGTAATTCGGTACCTACTCTGCTTGGAGATATCCTACATTCGTTGCATACTCACACTGTAAGAAGAAGAGGAACCCTTTTGTGTTGCACACCTCTTCTGGATAGGTGGTTTATTTCGAACCTACCCCGTTTTGTCTTGAAGAATGAACAGGGTTTGAGATGGTCTCAAAGGCTGATGACTCTTGCACATTCAGGCATTCATTAGTGTCCTTGATTGTCGGAGAATGTTACCATCATTGATCGATGCGGAGAATTCCCTAATGTACCTCTCTTAGGCATTAAGGGAGGAATCACTTACAATCCTTGTTTGGCATTGCGACAATTTGGATTTACGAGAAGGGATGTTCCTCATGATGCACTTATTCAAGGAATCATCTTCTACTATGAGAATGATGCTCAGGATTACCGCAAAATGTTCATGCGAGCTTGGGGCATGGTACATAGAGTTGATAGCAAGACACTGGGGCATAAGAATTCCATCCCTCTTGAGCCTTATCTCAAATGTGTACGAGCTCGTGCTCAACGTCTTATGATGCCTAATCCCTCTATTCTCCCAGTTATCATAGAGCCTGTTGTGGAGGGAGATGTCCCATACACTATCTTTCATCCCAACATGCCTACCTCGCTTGAAGACTTGCAAAGGGATTGGATACAGCTTAAGGAGGATCGAGACACTTTCGAGGCCCAATTCTATGCCAGCAAGAAGAAGGTTCTGGAACTCACCAAGCAGCTTCATGAGGAGCGGAGTCTGAACGCCTACATCGCACCAAAGAGGATGCGCTCAACTTTTTTGTCTTGGATTTTTGTATTTTCAGTGTAAGCCCAAAGAGGCATGATGTACTCAAACTTTGATTTATTAATATAGCGTGTGTTTCTTTTTTGTCTAAAGCAAATTTAAATCTCTAACTTCCTTGAAATCATTTGCATATGCATCTTCATTCATCATAACATAAGTAGGTTTCTTACCACATGTCTCCTTATCTTTCTACTGTTTATTTCAGTAAGATGGATCTTGAGCAGACAGTAAAAGATCTCCAGGTGCAGAATGCTCAGTTTTAACAAATGTTCTTGACTTTGTCCAAAGGACAAGAGGATTTGAAAACTTTGCTGATCAACAAAAAGAATAAGAAAGCAAAGAAATGAATCGGTGTTTTGAACCTGGGAAAGAGGTTCCAAGGACAAGCCAGACGGACCCTAGACTTCACAACATCGTCGGGTGAAAAGGATAATCAAGAAGGGAAAAACAAGGAAGTAATTGCCCATCCGGAATCTGAAGAGGAATAAGAAGATGATTACTCTGAAGAGCAGTATCCTCCAGCTGACGACAAATATAAACATCTGGAAGAGCGTCTAAGTGCAATGGAGATTCAGAAAGTGCTCGGGCTGAACTTTGAAGAGCTGGGTTTGGTGTCTGGGATTGTTACTCCACCAAAGTTCAAGGCGCTAGTATTTTCTAAGTATGACAGGGTTTTGTGTCCCAGGATGCACCTCTGATCTTACGTGAGGAAGATACAGCCTCACACTACTGACAGAGATTTGTGGGTCCACTTCTTTCAAGATAGTTTATCCGGGACTCAGCTAGATTGATTCTATCAACTGGAAAGGGCCAATATCTATAATTGGGAAGACCTTGCCGCTGATTTTTATAAACAGTATCAGTACAATACAAACCTTGCTCCCACCTGTACTTAACTCCAGAGTATGGCTATGGTTTTAAGCGAGGGTTTCAGAGACTATTCTCAGAAATGGAGGGACTTAGCAGGAAGAGTCCAACCTCCCCTGTCAGACAAAGTGCTAGTGGACATGTTTTTGGGTACCCTGTCCAGTCCTTTCTTTAATCATCTAATTGATAGCTCCTCAGCCGGATTCACTGAATTAATCTTGAACGGGGAAAGAGTGGAAGCTGGGATTAAGAGTGGGAAGATCCAAAAGGACGCATCCTCCAGTGCCGTGAGAAAACCATTTATTGGGAAGAAAGAAGTTGGTGCTGTGTACCCTCAAAGGAATCATGATAGAATTAAACACCGTCCAACAGTAGGGGTTGTCATGATCCCTAAGCCTGCACCTAGCCAACAAAGGAATAACCAGCCTAGAACAGAAAGACCAGTAAGACAATTTACCCGAATAAATATGACACTATCTCAAGTCCTGCCACATTTGTTGAGATCTAATCTGGTAACTTTGAAGGAAGCCCCGAAGAATCCCAACACCGCCTCTCCTCATTACCACCCTAATGCTCACTGTGCTTACCATTCAGAAAGTCCAGGCCATGATACCAACAACTACTGGGCTTTGAAAAATAAGGTGCAAGACCTTCTCGAGGAAAAAGAAATTGAATTTGATGCTCCTGAGATCCCAAATGTTTTCACCGCTCCTATGCCCAAACATGGCCGTGATGTTAACGCTGTTGAAGATGATGTGTTTGTTATTGTTGTTGATGAACTTGTTACTCCCCTCCTGACTGTCAAGAGGAACCTATTGAAGGCCGGTTTATTTTTGGGCTGTGACAAAGGCTTCCACCTCTGTTTATCCTGACCAACTGATTGTCATTTATTGAAAGCAGGTGTCCAGCGCCTAATGGATGACAAAGAGATTTTATTTGAAAAGACTCCCACTCCATTCATTGCTTACAAAGATGTTTCAATAGTAACCATTTCCGCCAATCCTTCCAGGGTCTCCCCCAAAAGAGCCGTTAGGATTACGTCTGTTTCGGAGGTGACTCCACTGATAATTACTATTCCTGGACCAATCCCGTACTCATTAGATAAAACTGTCCCCTGGAACTATGGGGGTGATGTCTACTATAACGGCGTCAAGTAGGATTGGCTGGCTGATAAAGACTCGATTTTTGAGAAGGCTGACCCCGACATCAACAACATTGCAGGAACTAGCAAAATAGCCCGAAGCGGAAGAGTATTCTCCCCTGAGATTGCTCCTCCGAAAACTGTTACCGATTCTGTGATCATCCCTACTTTTGTTCCTGTTGACATTACTACTACAGTTCCTATGGTTACCCCTACTGATACCCCTACCACCGAGTCGACCGAGACTCGGGGCAAAGGCATTTTGGTTGAGCCTGTCCGGATGAAGGCGCAATCAGTATATATACCAGAATCCTCCAAAAAGGAGATGGAAGAAATTTTGAAAATTATAAAGGGAAGTGACTACAACGTAGTCGAACAGCTAGGGCAGACTCCGTCAAATATTTCTATGTTAGCTTTGCTGTTGTGCTCCAAGGCTCATGCGAAGGCCTTGGTGAAATTTCTTAAAACTACCCATGTGCCACAGGAAACCTCTGCTGATCAGTTCAAGGATTGTGTGGCCAGTTTAACAGCTGCCAACAGTTTAGGCTTTTCTGATGCTGACCTAACACCTAGAGGGAGGAAACATAACGAGGCGTTGCATGTCTTTATTGAATGAAGGAGCATAACTTTGGCCCATATCCTGGTTGATACCGGTTCGTCTTTGAATGTGCTACCTAAGAAGGCTCTTGATAGACTAGACTGTGAAGGTCTAACCTTAAAACCTAGCAACATAGTGGTAAGGGCCTTCGAAGGTTCAAAGAGAATGGTGCATGGAGAGGTGGACATCCCCATAAAAGTTGGAGCTCAAACCTTTGATTCAACTTTTTATGTAATGGATATCCGCCCTTCCTATTCCTACTTATTGGGGCGACCTTGGATTCATGACGCTGGTTTCGTCACCTCTATATTACATTAGATGCTGAAATACCCAACCAAAGGGAAAATCATCACTGTCCATGGAGAAGACAAATATATGGTCAGTCACTTGAACTCCTTCAAATACATGGAAATGGATGGTGAATTCATCGAAACTATGTTTTAGCATTTCGAGGAAGTCCCACAAACAGCGGCAGCAACCAAGATTGTTTCCCAAGTCCTGAAGATTACCAGACCTCCGCTAAAGATGTCTTCACTAAAAGATGCCAAGGCAGTTGTTATACCCCAAAATTTGCCCTCCCATATTCCTCAAGAAATTGCCAAGTCAAGTCACAAAATTCCCCAAGGGTTGTGCAGTACAACAGTCTCCCATACAGTCAAAATTAGGGTTTTGAATCTGATCAAGAAAAGGAAGTGTTCAAAAGCTCAATCAAGTCTCATATGCTTACAAACATGGTCAAGCATCCCCATATCAAGTTTCAGGGCATTCAGCTCAAGATTGCACAGTCAAAACCCTAAATTGCACTACAGTCAACTGTAGGGGCAAAATGGTCATTTGACAGTCAAAAGTTCAAATTTTTGGTCAATATATCATTTTGAAGCCACAAACATCATTTGATCAATGCTTGATCATGATTCTCAAAATTTGGCTCAGAAATCATCAAAGATGCAAAAGTTGCTATATTTGGACAGCTGAAAAAGTCAACTGAAATTGACCAGGGCATAACTTTCACATGGATTATCAGAAAAATTCCATCCAAAGCTCATTTTGAAGAGAAAGACATTTCCTACAACTCATCTTCATACTTCAAGTCCAAGAAATGCTCTCACAAAAAGTTATCAATTTCAACATTATAGGTCATTTTCAAAAGTCAACAAAAAGGGACTTTAAGTCAAAGGCCATAACTTGAGATTGGAAAATCAAAATGACATGGGACCAAAGGCATTGGTTAGAGGACTCAAAGACCTTTCCAAAATGTCCAAGAACATGTGAAAAGCTTAAAAATTGAGCAAGTTATGCCTTGTAGAAGTTGGGAAATTTTTGTGAAATGGCAAAAGTCAACTATCCTTGAAACTCCAATTTTTGACAAAAGGGCCCACTTTCTTCCACTTGATTCATCCTTGTCATGCCACACACGTGTCCCATGATTAATTTCAAGACCAAATATTGATTTTTCTATTTTATTTAATTTTTGATAATTTAATTCATTTTAAATCTTTAAAAATTCAAATAAAATTCAAAAACCAATGGAATAGTGTCATTTGAATTTGGACAACTTCCATATATCATGGGCCAACTCAAAAACTCAGGCTAGGGTTAAATTGCACACTAAGTCTTGGTCTTGGCTTAAAAGAAGGAAAAGTTTGTTAATGAAAAAACCCTAGGACTAGTTCTCTCATGAGCATGAATCTAGGTCAGCTAGCAAGCCAATTCTCTTCCCTCATAAGTGCTAAGTCAAACCCTAACCATAAGACACCAAATGCTGCGCCAAAGAGCTTATTGAAAACTTGAAAAATTGGCCATATAACTCAAAACTGAAATCAAGGGTTCATAAAGCTCAGAATTAGGGCTTTTCAATTGAAGAAAAATTAGCTTTCCAGACTTAGACCATTCAAACCGGCACACTCCAACGAACAAGAATCCGTCATCGCGATTAATTTATAGGGCCTCAGGGCCTAATCGTTATTTTCTCGTATGCCATTTTCTGCAACGGTGTAAAAACCGTTGCCTAATACTTTTGTTCTTTTCAGGCAAAACGAAGCCATGGGGAAGATGATGAAGTGGCGTGTACTGATTGGATAAATTTGAATTTTCGCGCTTTAAACCACTGATGCATTGTTTTATATTATATTATTCATTGTATGTTTATTTAACAAATGCGTGTTAGTGGTCCAGTGGCAATGAGGTGTATTGGCAATCCACGTGACCTGGGTTCGAGACCCAGGTCCTGACTTTCCTTCATATTTTTCCTCAATGTAAAATCCCATGCAGCATGAGCGTCCCAGTATACCATACGCTCACCATCTCACTCGTCCACGCGTCCCACCAGTTCAAATCAAAGGCTTGGATGCAAAGGAGCACAATAAACTCCAGTCAACGCTGAAGCAGGCTAGCAAAAAGTCAGCAAGGCCATAACATAAATGGGCCTGAAATGCTAAGGCCTTACCTCCTAAATTGGGGCTACCCCCCCTGGTTTGCTTTTCTTTTCATGTTTTATTGTTTTTTTTTAATTATTAGGCTATTTATTTTCATTGTTTTAATTAATTAATTGTTTTCTTTACAAAATATAAAAACATCACAAAAAATCAAAAAAAGGATAAAAACATAAAAAATATTTATTTTGTTTATTTTCTTGTAAATAATTAACATGTAAATAAATTTAGTAAAATAGGTTTTAACTTTAATTCTTTCTTCCATAAAAAAATCCAAAAATATAGCATTAGGTTAATGACTTTTTATTCCTTTTAACTTTCCTTGTTTTTTGCCATAATATTAGTAATTTTCATAATTTAACATGTAAATAAATTTAGTTTTAATTAGGTTTTAAATTTTAATTCTTTTAATAACAAAAATCCAAAAATATAGAATTTAGGTTTAATTGTTAATTTTGATTCTTTTTTAATTTCCCTTTTTATAATAATAATGTTTATTTTATTTTCATAAATTAAGTTTTGCATGTAAATTAACTTAGATTTAAATTAGGTTAAAACTCAATATTTTCACAATAAACCTAAAAAATAGTTAGAATTAGGGTTTGACGCTTCATTTTTGTTTTAATTAATTCTTTTTCTTTTAAATCTTAAAAAACACAAAAATACCAAAACATTTAATTTTAATTTTAATTCTTCATTAATTTTAATTTATTGCAAAAGGGTCCAACGCCCATGTTCATAATTTATTCAATTTGCGCATTTATTTTATGTCATTTATTATAATTATGTACATGTCCCAAAGCCTTGTAACTTTATTTCTCGCACTTTTATTTTATTGCTTCTTTACTTTCAGTCAAATCGGGTTCGGTTTATTTTGGCGATGTGAACCCGCGCCATTTGTAATAGTTTAGATTTATTTTCTCGCAAGTATATAACTGTTAACAAAAAGCATGAAAGAATGTATGGCCCTTAAAATAAAATCAAGCGTAGAACACCAATAAACATGACAAGACAAACATCAATGAAAACGATACACGAATCGCACACACCACCCCTAGGGTACGCCTCACTGTTGCCTTGCCTTTCGAAAGGTGATCGTCGAGTAGAGGATGTCTTAGTAAGTCCTCATGATCCGGGAACCTGGCGTGAGGGTAGCTTCTAAGGTGTCTTCCCATTGCTCTGGTGATCACCATGTCCCTACAAACCCGAATTGACCCGAACACCTCCAACGGTGGTGCTACCTACCTCTCAATGGTGGGATGGCATTACTTTAAAGGACATTTACACAGACGAATTCCTTAGGGTAGGTAGGTTCTCAAGGATACTTGCTCTAATTTCAAACAAAATATACTTTTCACACCAACACACTTTCAAAAGCTTTCAAAGCAAATTTTTCAAACACTCTGACGTACGAGTCGAACTGAAATTTTTCAAAGAAACTTTTAAAACCCACAATTGAAAAGCAAGCAAACATTTTTGAAAACACATTGAGCAAGTATCTAAGAGCCCATGGATAACCATGGATAGAAAGGGTGCTAACACCTTCCCTTTCTATAATCTACCTCCCGAACCGAGAGCAATCTCTTTTAAGGAATTTTTCTGTGCTTTTGTCCTTTCCATTTGGAGAAAATAAAAGACGGTGGCGACTCTTGCTTACCGCGACATTTCGCGAACCAGCTTTAAAACAGTCAGTTCCAGATCCACCGATCACAGAACTGGCGACTCTGCTGGGGACTTACAAACTTAAAGTGAGGTGTACCTTAGGGTTAGTTCATAACTGTGTTTTCAATTGTATTGCTTTGTTTGATTTAAATTGTGGGACTGTCTTGGGAGTTCTATAGATCCTAACCCGGATCTGGGGGATACCCTTTTAGAAAGTTGCAACAAGGCTGTGAGGGAACTGTGCGGGGTATACCGACATGGTTGAAACAGTCTGCTACGTTGATGTGGCACTTTGGTGTGTACCGGTAACCCTTGAGTTCAGTCAAGGAGAGTACGGGGCCTCCGCGTGGTGTCGTGAAGCATCAACAGACCTTAGGAACCTTAATTGAACTATCTTGGCCTCTTTAGGGTAGTGAGATAACTGACTTTGGTGCAGTCCGAGGTTGGTTGATACTCGATACTACACTCAATTGAGGGTTGCTTTCCTGGAATATTTCGGTCGCCAGTTCAGTGGCTAAATCGAAACGATGAACAATGAAAGCAATCCCGTGATATTGGGAACCTTAGAACCCGGTTACTTTGATTAGGACAGGTTGAGCCCACCAACTTCAAGAGGGTACCACCCAGACCCCATGCTGGCCTAAACCCTAAGGGTTTCTCTTGTGTGACTTGTGTGCCTTTGTACTTGCCTACTTGCATGCTTGTTAGCTGACACATGAACTACTTACAAGTTTTGTTTATAGTCCTTAACTAGGACTCATGACAAGGTTTACCAAATTTCTTGCAGGTTTTGTTTATAGTCCTTAATTGGGGCTCATAACAAAGTACTGAATTTCTTGCAGGGTTTGTTTATAGTCCTTAATAAGGGCTCATAACAGGGTTTACCTACATCACCCTATGCATAGCATGACATCATAACATTGCATACATCCTAACCCATTTCAAGGATCTCAAGGGCTTGTGATGCAGGTCATATAAATCAAACATCTAGCAAGGGGCAAAGAGGATTTATTTTCCTCTAGCCAATGTTGTCAGGGGCTATGACCCACTGGATATGGTGAGCCTTTGACCCGTGACGAAGGACTCTCAACAACATGAAGTACTTTCAATCAAGTTGCCAGTTTCCAACTCTAACAAGTTTCTCTGTTTACCCCACGAGGTCCTTGAAATCATTGCATGCATATCATACATATCATTACATAACAGGTACCCTTCCTCTGCAGGTTGCTTACCTTCTTCGCTGTTTATTTCAGCAGTCTCGTCATGAATCCTGAATCATCAACCGAGGCATCTATCAAGGCTCTTCAGGCGCAGAACGCCCAATTTCAGGAGCTGATCAAAGGCTTGGCTCAGGGTCAACAAGATCTGAAGGCTTTGTTTTTGAAGAAGGACAAGAAGAAGAAGAGGATTGTTCTGTTCAGCCCTAGACGCAGATCTGGGAATACACCGCAGGAGGAAACTGAGGGGACAACCCCATCTGTGAGGGAAAGCAGTCACCATGAGAGAGAGGTGCCTAGTCCAGTGGTCTCCGACAGCGAGACAGATTTCAACGACGAACAGTACCCTCCGGCTGAGGACAAGTACAAACAGTTGGAGGATAGGCTGAATGCTATGGAGATCCAACAGGTACCTGGGCTGGATTTTGGAGATCTGGGTTTGTCAACTGGTGTGATTATTCCTCGGAGGTTCAAGGCACCATCCTTTACCAAGTATGACGGGGCGTCTTGTCCCAAGTTGCATCTCAGGTCTTATGTTCGGAAAATCCAACCATACTCAGCAGACAAGAACTTGTGGATCCACTTCTTCCAGGAAAGTCTTTCAGGGACTCACCTCGAATGGTTCTATCAACTGGATGGGACCAAAGTTCGTAACTGGGAGGAGTTGGCGACTGCTTTCTATAAGCAGTACCAGTACAATGCCGACCTTGCTCCCACACGTACCCAACTCCAGGGTATGTCGTTGGGGTCAAGTGAAGGTTTCAAGGAGTACGCACAAAGATGGAGAGACCTTGCTGGAAGGGTGCAACCTCCGTTAACTGACCGGGAACTCGTTGATATGTTCTTGGGGACCCTATCCGGGCCATTCTTCAATCACCTCATTGGTAACTCATCTGCTGGATTTACCGACCTCATCCTGACTGGCGAAAGAATTGAAGCTGGTATCAAGTCGGGGAAGATTCAAGAGGCCACACCTTCTGATATTCATAAAAAACCTTACACGAGAAAGAAGGAATCCAATGCTGTATACAGTCAAAAGAGTCGCCGTGATCAACATGCAGGGGCAGTCATGATCTCTGGTTCTGCACCACGCCGTCAACCACAAAGGGGAAACCAGCAAAGGCCGGAAGGGCCTAAAAGGCAATTCACCAACATTAACATGCCTTGGTCACAAGCATTGCAGCATATGGTGAAGATGAACCTGATTGCAGTAATCAACCCTCCTGCCAATCCTAAGACCTCCTCTCCTAGCTACAATCCAGAAGCAAGGTGTGCCTATCATTCTGATAGCCCGGGGCACGATACTGAGGACTGTTGGGCACTGAAGTACAAAATTCAGAACATGATCGATGCCAAAGAGATCGAGTTCGAGCCTGCGGAGACTCCCAACGTGATCACCGCTCCATTGCCAAAGCATGGCTAAATTTTTGTTCATTTGATTTCAAGTTGTATTTTTCCTTTTCTTGTTCAGATAAACAATTATTGTGTTAAACTCTTTTATTTCATGAATGCATTACACATGTCTGTCTTGAATTAATTATGTTTACTATGCTTAAAACTGCTTTCATATTTTTTGCGATGGTCAATTCTTAATTGAAAATTCTAAACCTCTTGAGGGAGGATGACGAAAACAATACCACAATTTACAGTATGCTTTTGAACAGACCCCGCTGATGAGGTACAGGCATTGTTTCAATTCCTAAACACTGGAGTTATAAGGATGATAATCCCTCGTCAACCCATCAGAGCCAAAGAAGTAGGAGTTTGTATTTTCGAAAATCAAAACCCTTAATCATAACCTGGGGCAGGGTAGTTCTCTCAGTCGATCCAAGTGCACAATGAATGTCACTAAATGAGTTTTTCAAAAACAAAAGACAGTGATGGTTCCGAACAATCATAAGGACAGGCAGTCATTATCAAAAAAAAATTCATGAATGAAAAGCCCAAAAAGTCAAAACCAATAAAGAAGACTTACCAAACTGGGGCATCCCGCTGACTGTAATCCCAAAAAGGAAACAGTTCAGGCAAAAAAAAAGAAAGGGATAACTAAATCAAAAAAAAAAAGAGGTCTCACAAACCCTCAGCAAAAAAGGGGATGATTGCCTATTCAAATAAACGTTCAATATCCGAATCATCACCGGAAAATCAGAGCAAAGACTCAAACAAGGTCTAACGCACGATCAACTGAGTTTAGGTTTGGAGAACATCACGAAGAGCGGGTGGGTACAAATAATTTGAGCCTTTATCCTTTGTTTCTTAAACCGTGAACCAGGCCACGATATAACTCTTAAAAGTCCTAGCTGAAGCATGGGTTAGTTCGAAAGCATACTGTTACGAAGGTATCCTGACTCCTGAAGGTTTGCTGTAAAATATTGAGTTGACATCGCACTGTATTACAAAAAATGCATTTTCAAAATTCAAGACAGACATAGACTTTTGCATTCTTAAAATAACCTTGTTTGCATATGACTACTTGTTTGAACAAGCAGGGAAATTCGCACGATGAACACCTTGTGAACAGAAGAACCTCCAATCAAGGGGCACATTGCTCATTATCTGGGGCATGGCAAAATACTTCCAACAGGGGCAACTCCCTACATTCTGAGAGCGTGGACATAGTCGAAAAAATACTGTGCATAATCAAAGACCCGCTAGGTTGACATACCTAGGCAAAAATAAGGGCTTCCCGGCGAACTAAAAGGGTTCGGGCAAAATGAAGGGATGAAACGAAAAACATGTACACCCGGCAAGTCGAAAACCTGAAAAGGCGGCTTGGGCAAAAATGGGTATCCCGGTGGACTGAAAACCCGAAAGGGCGGTCCAGGCAAAAGTTAGGGATCGAAGCGTACGACTATGTTCCGGTATCTCGTCACTTGCCTACCCGGAGATTTGTCGATCACCCGCACAGGTATCCTCTTCCCTCACCTCCGAAGCAGGGGAAATAATGAGCTATCCAGGCGATCCAATTGCTCTGTCAACCAAATTACAAAGGACAGATCAACATAAAAATGATTACCATCTACCTTTACAAATTCCAGATCGTGGGCTAACGTCCGAGACCAAACAGGACAATTATCCACTTAATCAAAATATGCAACCCAACACCGGTTTCTGCTCAACCTTCAGACAAAGTCATACACAGACTCCTCCTCCATAAGATGACCTAACCCCGGTTCATCAAGAAGTTTTACACAAACTTATCCCGAAGCAACCTTACCCCGGTTCCTCCAGAAGTTTTTACACAAACTTATCCAAGTAACCTTACCCCGGTTCCTCCAGAGATTTTTACACAAACTCAACCAAATAACCTTACCCCGGTTTCCTCCAGAAGTTTTTACACAAACTTATCCAAGTAACCTTACCCCGGTTCCTCCAGAAATCTTACATGGATTTATCACAAGTAACCTTACCCCGGTTCGTCAAGAAGTTTTACACGAACTTATCCCGAAGTGACCTAACCCCGGTTCCTCCAGAAGTCTTACATGGACCTATCTCAAGATGACCTAACCCCGGTTCATCAAGAAGTTTTACACAAACTTATCCTGCCGTAACCTAACCCCGGTTCCTCCAAGAGTCTCACATGGACCTATCTCAAGATGACCTAACCCCGGTTCATCAAGAAGTTTTACACAAACTTATCCTGCCGTAACCTAACCCCGGTTCCTCCAAGAGTCTCACATGGACCTATCTCAAGATGACCTTACCTCGGTTCGTCAAGAAGTTTTACACGAACTTATCCTGCGGCAACCTAACCCTGGTTCCCCCCAGAAGTCTTACATGGATTTAGCTCAAGATAACCTCACCCCGGTTCATCAAGAAGTTTTACACGAACTTATCCTGCGGCAACCTAACCCTGGTTCCCCCCAGAAGTCTTACATGGATTTAGCTCAAGATAACCTCACCCCGGTTCATCAAGAAGTTTTACATGAACTTACCTCACCAAGCAACCCTACATCGGTTCCCTCTCTTCAAGATGCAGTTTTACATGGACTCGTCACCCAGAAACCCTACACAGGTTCTCCCTTTCCAAAAAAACGAAGTTTTACACGAACTCATCATCAAAGTAACCCTACCCAGGTTCCTTCTCCATTTCAGATACAGTTTTACACAAACTCATCAGCATGCAACCCTACATAGGTTCCCCCTTTCAACTTATAAAATTACATTCCAAAACTCCCCAGAAGAGTCCAATCCAGTTTCCCCAGGAAAATTGGAATTCATCTCTCCAAGCAGTAAGCTTATCCCCAGTAGATTCTGGAAGCTTATCCCCTCGCAGAGCACGAACGCGTCGTCCGGCTTTATTCAAAGAGTTATTTCCTTAACAGGATATAACTGGGTTATCCTCAGCCAAAAGCCACGGAAAGGTCATCGTCAACATAGTTCTTTCCTATCCCCAGCGAAGTCCATTAACACTTCCAACAACAAAGACATCCTCAGCAAATTACTGCTATCAACACTCAGCAAAGCATCTCTATCCCCACAGAGTATTGCTTCCCAGCATGATCGCTAGAATATCTTTTCTCCCCGCAGAATCTTCCATTCGCCAAGTTTATTCCGCAACGGAGTCATCTTCTCCTACCGGTATCCTTGCAGTTATCATCCCCAGCGGAAGCAAAATCTATTCTTCGACATCAGCCCAGGATATGACTTCCCGGCACCCGTCAAGGATTCACTTTCCTAGACAAAAATATACATGAAACATCACATACATCATTATAGCATGCATGTACACATCATATCTTACAAATCTCATTTATGTTGAGGACATCATTGCTTGATCCATATCATGCATTGCATATGACTGACTTTTACCTTTCAGGAAAGATCCAGTTAAGTTCTCAAGCTACATTTCAAGACCTAGACCGGTTCAGTTAAATCGTCCCAAGATTTTCCTGATGCTTATCCAGTCAAAGGCCTTCTCTGGTTCAGTCAGATCGACCCTAAGATCTCCCTGATGCTTATCCAGTTGAAGACATTTCAAGACCTAGACCGGTTCAGTTAAATCGTCCCAAGATTTTCCTGATGCTTATCCAGTCAAAGGCCTTCTCTGGTTCAGTCAGATCGACCCTAAGATCTCCCTGATGCTTATCCAATTGAAGACATTTCAAGACCTAGACCGGTTCAGTTAAATCGTCCCAAGATTTTCCTGATGCTTATCCAGTCAAAGGCCTTCTCTGGTTCAGTCAGATCGACCCTAAGATCTCCCTGATGCTTATCCAGTTGAAGACATTTCAAGACCTAGACCGGTTCAGTTAAATCGACCCTAAGATTTTCCTGATTCTTACCCAGTCAAAGGCCTTCTCTGGTTCAGTCAGATCGACCCTAAGATCTCCCTGATGCTTATCCAGTTGAAGACATTTCAAGACCTAGACCGGTTCAGTTAAATCGACCCTAAGATTTTCCTGATTCTTACCCAGTCAAAGGCCTCTCTGGTTCAGTCAGATCGACCCTAAGATCTCCCTGATTCTTATCCCAGTAGAAGACACCCCAGATTTTTCTCAACGAGCGTTGTTGAAGTTAAAATCACCCAGATTTTTTCTCAACGAGCGTTGTTGAAGTTAAAATCCCCCAGATTTTTCTTAACGAGCGTTGTTGAAGTTAAAATCCCCCAGATTTTTCTCAACGAGCGTCGTTGAAGTTAAAGTCACCAAGATTTGTCTCAACAAGCGTTGTTGAAGTTAAAGTCACCCAAGATGTTTTTCTCAACAAGCGTTGTTGAAGTTAAAATCGCCCAAGGTTCTCTTACCATTCATGCTAAGGTATGCAGGTTCTCGCCAAGGAATCTCTTACGCAATCAAACATCCAGATGGCATCTATAAGCCCATTCCCCCATCATTGCTAACATGTGAGCGCAAATTTCTGGGCACTCTAGTGTCCAATCATCTTTTACCCTCGGATTACGAAAGGCACGTCAGCCAATCTGCATCCTCAGGTCTAAGAAGATTGAACAGGGGCAACTGTTATACCCCAAAATTTGCCCTCCCATATTCCTCAAGAAATTGCCAAGTCAAGTCACAAAATTCCCCAAGGGTTGTGCAGTGCAACAGTCTCCCATACAGTCAAAATTAGGGTTTTGAATCTGATCAAGAAAAGGAAGTGTTCAAAAGCTCAATCAAGTCTCATATGCTTACAAACATGGTCAAGCATCCCCATATCAAGTTTCAGGGCATTCAGCTCAAGATTGCACAGTCAAAACCCTAAATTGCACTACAGTCAACTGTAGGGGCAAAATGGTCATTTGACAGTCAAAAGTTCAAATTTTTGGTCAATATATCATTTTGAAGCCACAAACATCATTTGATCAATGCTTGATCATGATTCTCAAAATTTGGCTCAGAAATCATCAAAGATGCAAAAGTTGCTATATTTGGACAGCTGAAAAAGTCAACTGAAATTGACCAGGGCATAACTTTCACATGGATTATCAGAAAAATTCCATCCAAAGCTCATTTTGAAGAGAAAGACATTTCCTACAACTCATCTTCATACTTCAAGTCCAAGAAATGCTCTCACAAAAAGTTATCAATTTCAACATTATAGGTCATTTTCAAAAGTCAACAAAAAGGGACTTTAAGTCAAAGGCCATAACTTGAGATTGGAAAATCAAAATGACATGGGACCAAAGACATTGGTTAGAGGACTCAAAGACCTTTCCAAAATGTCCAAGAACATGTGAAAAGCTTAAAAATTGAGCAAGTTATGCCTTGTAGAAGTTGGGAAATTTTTGTGAAATGGCAAAAGTCAACTATCCTTGAAACTCCAATTTTTGACAAAAGGGCCCACTTTCTTCCACTTGATTCATCCTTGTCATGCCACACACGTGTCCCATGATTAATTTCAAGACCAAATATTGATTTTTCTATTTTATTTAATTTTTGATAATTTAATTCATTTTAAATCTTTAAAAATTCAAATAAAATTCAAAAACCAATGGAATAGTGTCATTTGAATTTGGACAACTTCCATATATCATGGGCCAACTCAAAAACTCAGGCTAGGGTTAAATTGCACACTAAGTCTTGGTCTTGGCTTAAAAGAAGGAAAAGTTTGTTAATGAAAAAACCCTAGGACTAGTTCTCTCATGAGCATGAATCTAGGTCAGCTAGCAAGCCAATTCTCTTCCCTCATAAGTGCTAAGTCAAACCCTAACCATAAGACACCAAATGCTGCGCCAAAGAGCTTATTGAAAACTTGAAAAATTGGCCATATAACTCAAAACTGAAATCAAGGGTTCATAAAGCTCAGAATTAGGGCTTTTCAATTGAAGAAAAATTAGCTTTCCAGACTTAGACCATTCAAACCGGCACACTCCAACGAACAAGAATCCGTCATCGCGATTAATTTATAGGGCCTCAGGGCCTAATCGTTATTTTCTCGTATGCCATTTTCTGCAACGGTGTAAAAACCGTTGCCTAATACTTTTGTTCTTTTCAGGCAAAACGAAGCCATGGGGAAGATGATGAAGTGGCGTGTACTGATTGGATAAATTTGAATTTTCGCGCTTTAAACCACTGATGCATTGTTTATATTATATTATTCATTGTATGTTTATTTAACAAATGCGTGTTAGTGGTCCAATGGCAATGAGGTGTATTGGCAATCCACGTGACCTGGGTTCGAGACCCAGGTCCTGACTTTCCTTCATATTTTTCCTCAATGTAAAATCCCATGCAGCATGAGCGTCCCAGTATACCATACGCTCACCATCTCACTCGTCCACGCGTCCCACCAGTTCAAATCAAAGGCTTGGATGCAAAGGAGCACAATAAACTCCAGTCAACGCTGAAGCAGGCTAGCAAAAAGTCAGCAAGGCCATAACATAAATGGGCCTGAAATGCTAAGGCCTTACCTCCTAAATTGGGGCTACCCCCCCTGGTTTGCTTTTCTTTTCATGTTTTATTGTTTTTTTTTAATTATTAGGCTATTTATTTTCATTGTTTTAATTAATTAATTGTTTTCTTTACAAAATATAAAAACATCACAAAAAATCAAAAAAAGGATAAAAACATAAAAAATATTTATTTTGTTTATTTTCTTGTAAATAATTAACATGTAAATAAATTTAGTAAAATAGGTTTTAACTTTAATTCTTTCTTCCATAAAAAAATCCAAAAATATAGCATTAGGTTAATGACTTTTTATTCCTTTTAACTTTCCTTGTTTTTTGCCATAATATTAGTAATTTTCATAATTTAACATGTAAATAAATTTAGTTTTAATTAGGTTTTAAATTTTAATTCTTTTAATAACAAAAATCCAAAAATATAGAATTTAGGTTTAATTGTTAATTTTGATTCTTTTTTAATTTCCCTTTTTATAATAATAATGTTTATTTTATTTTCATAAATTAAGTTTTGCATGTAAATTAACTTAGATTTAAATTAGGTTAAAACTCAATATTTTCACAATAAACCTAAAAAATAGTTAGAATTAGGGTTTGACGCTTCATTTTTGTTTTAATTAATTCTTTTTCTTTTAAATCTTAAAAAACACAAAAATACCAAAACATTTAATTTTAATTTTAATTCTTCATTAATTTTAATTTATTGCAAAAGGGTCCAACGCCCATGTTCATAATTTATTCAATTTGCGCATTTATTTTATGTCATTTATTATAATTATGTACATGTCCCAAAGCCTTGTAACTTTATTTCTCGCACTTTTATTTTATTGCTTCTTTACTTTCAGTCAAATCGGGTTCGGTTTATTTTGGCGATGTGAACCCGCGCCATTTGTAATAGTTTAGATTTATTTTCTCGCAAGTATATAACTGTTAACAAAAAGCATGAAAGAATGTATGGCCCTTAAAATAAAATCAAGCGTAGAACACCAATAAACATGACAAGACAAACATCAATGAAAACGATACACGAATCGCACACACCACCCCTAGGGTACGCCTCACTGTTGCCTTGCCTTTCGAAAGGTGATCGTCGAGTAGAGGATGTCTTAGTAAGTCCTCATGATCCGGGAACCTGGCGTGAGGGTAGCTTCTAAGGTGTCTTCCCATTGCTCTGGTGATCACCATGTCCCTACAAACCCGAATTGACCCGAACACCTCCAACGGTGGTGCTACCTACCTCTCAATGGTGGGATGGCATTACTTTAAAGGACATTTACACAGACGAATTCCTTAGGGTAGGTAGGTTCTCAAGGATACTTGCTCTAATTTCAAACAAAATATACTTTTCACACCAACACACTTTCAAAAGCTTTCAAAGCAAATTTTTCAAACACTCTGACGTACGAGTCGAACTGAAATTTTTCAAAGAAACTTTTAAAACCCACAATTGAAAAGCAAGCAAACATTTTTGAAAACACATTGAGCAAGTATCTAAGAGCCCATGGATAACCATGGATAGAAAGGGTGCTAACACCTTCCCTTTCTATAATCTACCTCCCGAACCGAGAGCAATCTCTTTTAAGGAATTTTTCTGTGCTTTTGTCCTTTCCATTTGGAGAAAATAAAAGACGGTGGCGACTCTTGCTTACCGCGACATTTCGCGAACCAGCTTTAAAACAGTCAGTTCCAGATCCACCGATCACAGCAGTGGTCGAAGAAGGTGGGTGTACTATTTGGGGCCAAATCCCATATATCCCTTACAAATCTGACAAATTTAGTTTGAGTTTCACTTCAAGAGCCCATAAATCCATTCGCCGTGCTCGTGCTGGGGGACCACCCTTGAAGATCAGCAACCATGGAGTCAATGCAGTGGAGGATAGTAATGACAGCTACAACCTGGAGGAATGGATTTTCCCAACTATCAACGGAGGACTCACCAACTGGGAAGCCAAAGAATTTGTCCCAATTACTTTTATCCAACAGTAATTGTCTTTAAATTTTTGTCGGACGTGTAATAATTAAACAATTCAGACTTTTAAATCCTTGTGTCTTACCCGAGGCACAATGGTCCATTTGTAAGGGTTGTTACTTCATTTTCATATGTCATCAATGAATCATGGACGTTTTTTCATACAAACTTTATGCTCTTTGTCTTTCTTTTTCTACATTTTTATTTCTTTCAAAAATAGCTATGCTCTTACACACACTCACATATCAAAATGCAGATCTACATCCACTCAGGATCCCATGGGTAACGATTCTGCTATGGCCTATTGTGACTCTGAAAATATAATCTACCACGCCAAAGACGAAAGTGAGGAAGATTGTGAAGTGCCAGGGGAACTAGCCAGGTTACTACAACAGGAAGAAAGGACCATACAACCCCACGAAGAACCAGTGGACACAGTTAACTTAGGTATCGAAGAGGACAAGAAAAAAGTCAATGTAGGAGCTAATCTAGAACTTAGTGTCAAGAAGCGCCTAACTCAGTTACTGCATGACTATGTTGAAGTCTTTTCTTGGTCATACGAAGACATTCCAGGACTTGACACTGAAATCGTGGTCCATCATCTACCGACAAAAGAAGACTGCCCTCTGGTAAAATAGAAAGTTCGTCGCATGCGGCCAGAGATGTCGGAGAAGATCAAGACTGAAGTCATGAAACAATTCAACGCCTGATTCTTAGCCGTTACCTCCTATCCACAATGGGTCGCCAATGTTGTTCCAGTTCCTAAAAAGGACGGCAAGGTGCGAATGTGTGTGGATTACCGAGATTTGAATAGGGAAAGCCCTAAGGATGATTTCCCACTTCCCCATATCGATATTCTGGTTAACAATACCGCACAACATAAAGTGTTCTCATTTATGGATGGTTTCTCAAGCTACAATCAAATCAAAATGGCACCTGAGGACATGGAGAAAACGACCTTCGTCACACAATGGGGAACTTTCTGTTACAAGGTTATGCCATTCGGGTTGAAGAATGCTGGGGCAACTTATCAGCGCGCCATGGTAACTCTATTTCACGACATGATCCATCACGAAATAGAGGTCTATGTGGACGACATGACAGCCAGATCTCAAACCAAAGAGGAACATCTTGACCATTTGCAGAAACTGTTCGAAAGGCTAAATAAATACAAGCTAAGGTTGAATCCGAATAAATGCACATTTGGGGTGAGGTCCGGTAAACTCCTAGGCTTCGTCGTCAGCCGTAAAGGTATAGAAGTGGACCCTGCCAAGGTGAAATAAATACAAGAAATGCCTGCTCCTCGCACCGAGAAGGAAGTCAGAGGATTCTAAGGACAGCTAAACTACATCGCCAGATTCATTTCTCACCTAACCGCTACTTGTGAACCAATCTTCAAATTACTGAAGATGGATCAATGAGTCAAATGGAACGATGAATGCCAAGCTTCCTTCTACAAGATCAAGGAGTACCTTCAAGAGCCTCCTGTTTTGATGCCTCCAGTTGAGGGAAGACCTTTGGTCATGTATCTAACTGTTTTGGAAAATTCAATGGGGTGTGTGTTGGGGCAGCATGACGAGTCTGGCCGAAAAGAGCATGCTATTTATTACCTGAGAAAAAAGTTTACCGACTGTGAAACAAGATATTCACTGCTCAAGAAAACTTGTTGCACTCTGGCATGGGCTGCTCGCCAGCTAAGACAGTATATGCTGACTCATACTACCTTATTGATATCCAAGATGGATCCAATTAAATACATATTCGAGAAGCCTGCCCTCTCTGGGAGAATAGCAAGATGGCAGATGATTCTGACTGAATACGACATTCAGTACACTACCCAAAAAAAAATAAAGGGAAGTGTACTAGCCGATCAGCTTGCTCATTAAGCTATGGATGACTATCAATCCATGAAATTCGAGTTCCCAGATGAAGACATCATGATGGTAAACAATTGTGAAGAACTCAAACCATATGATGGACCTGAACAAGGATCCTGATGGACCTTGGTTATTGATGGAGCCTCCAACGCACTTAGCAATGGCATAGGTGCTGTAATCATATCCCCTGAAGGATATCATACTCCATTCACCACAAGACTTTGTTTCAATTGTACCAATAACATGGAAGAATACGAAGCGTGTATTTTTGGTCTCAAAGCTGCCATAGATTTGGGAATCAAGTCCTTGAGTGTATTTGGAGATCTAGCCTTAGTCATCGGTCAGATCAAAGGAGAATGGGACAGGAAACACCCTAATATCATCCCCTACAAAGAACATGTGTTGACATTAATCCCACATTTTGAGGAGATTACCTTCGAGCATTTCCTGCGAGAGGAAAATCAACTAGCGGACGCGCTAGCCACTATGTCATCCATGTTTAAACTCAAGTGGGGTAACGAGGCTCCCCAGATCACCATTGAACGGATGGATGAACCGGCTTACTATCACGAGATCGAGGCCGAAGAAGTAATGGACCATCCTTGGTTCCATGAAGTTAAGAGGTATCTCGAGGCTCAAGAGTATCCGGAGGGAGCTTTAGTCAATGATAAGAAGTTCTTAAGAAGATCCTCTGCTAAGTTCTTCATCAGTAATGGCATTCTCTACAAGCGCAACCACGACTCTGTTTTGCTTCGTTGCGTAGACAAGGTTGAGGCAGAAAAGATCATGGCTGATCTATATGAAGGCACTTTTGGAACCCATTCCAGTGGGCACACGATGGCTAAAAGGATCCTACGGGCAGGGTACTACTGGTCTACCATGGAAGTAGATTGCTATCAACATTCACGAACCTGTCACAAGTGTCAGATCTATGCTAACAAAGTACATGTGCCTCCAGTTCCTCTAAACGTCCTGACTGCTCCCTGGACATTCGCAATGTGGGGAATCGATATGATTGGAGAAATCAAACCTACAGCTTCTAATGGACACCGCTTCATCTTGGTGGTCATTGACTATTTCACGAAGTGGGTTGAGGCAACTTCTTTCACTTCTGTTACCAAGAATGTTGTGGCATGATTCATCAAACAGAATCTCATATGTCGGTATGGTATCCCAGAGAGAATCATCACAGACAATGGTATGAATCTCAACAATACTATGATCATCGCACTGTGCGTGCAATTCAAGATCCAGCACCATAATTCTTCTCCTTACCGACCTAAGATGAATGGTGTTGTCGAAGCCACAAATAAGAACATCAAGAAGATCATACAAAAAATGACAGTAACCTACAAGGACTAGCATGAGATGCTACCATTCGCTCTCCACGGTTACCGTACCATGACGCACACATCAACAGGGGAAACTCCCTTCTCCTTGGTATACGTCATGGAAGTTGTTCTACCAATTGAAGTCCAAATACCTTCTTTGAAAATCATAAAGGATGCAGGGCTGAATGAAGATGATTGGATCCAAACTCGACTTGACCAATTGAACCTAAATTATGAGAAGAGGCTTACGTCTGTCTGTCACGGCCAAATGTACCAAAAACGTATGATCAAAGCCTTTACAAGAAGGTCAGACGTCAGGTATATTAGGTTGGTGACTTGGTAATAAAGCGTATCATATTTCCACAAGGTGATCCAAGGGTAAAATGGAATCCTACATACGAAGGACCATTTGTGATCAAAAGCATATTCTCTGGTGGAGCAATGATCCTAACCACTATGGATGGCAACGAACTTCCGCACCCTGTGAACGCGGACATAGTCAAAAGATACTACGCATAAGGGACCCGCTAGGTTGACACACCTAGGAAAAACAATGGCATCCCGACGAACAAAAAATGTCCGAGCAAAAATTAGGGATAAAATACAAAAAAAATTTGTACACCCGGCAAGCTGAAAACCCGAAAGGGCGGCTTGGAAAAAAAGGGTATCCCGGTGGACTGAAAACCCGAAAGGGCAGTCCCGACAAAAGTTAGGGAATTAAAGCGTATGACTATGTCTCGTTGGATCACCTTACAGACAACCTTTAGCATCGAATGACAAGCTCAAACGGCTCTGATCAATCCAATCAGCTTTGTACAAGGCAACAAGTGAATGGGACGCTCAGAGACATGAAGGCTATAGCAGAATGGGAACCCCATGGGATTATTTCAAATATCTATCTTTTCTTTGTATCAATTTTCATTTTCTACGACGACATTCTCTTACTAGGATGTTCGTCTCATTGTACAAAAATACTTATTCAAGTAAATACAAAGATATTCCTTTGAAAGTGCAAAACTATCTTTTTTTCTTTTATTTCCGTGTTTTGTTTGTGAAAACGTCCAATGATTATTTTTGAACATATGCATTTGAACGTGACTACTGTTTACAAATGAACAAAGAAAAAAGGAACATAAAATAGAAAGACAATCACTAATGGCTTTAAGAAATAGGATAATATCTTTAGACTATTCCATAAAATCCCCCGCAGATACTTTTCCAGCGAAAGCGGAAAATGGGACATCCCATTACAGGATCGCTAACGCATCTCCAATATGCAGCTTAATGATATCAAGCTCTCTCATATCCCAGACAGAGCAAAACTTCCAGTTACCGCTCCTAAGATTCCCCCAGTGAAAGTCACCTAGTTTCTCAGGATTCCCCAACAGGATTTCACGAGGTCCACAAGCAATGCACAATGTTTCCATTTCACAACAAAGTTTATTTATCTATTAAATGGAAACTCACACTTCAACTTCAAAATACAAAGACTTACACTCTTCATAACGAGCAATGCTCAGGGATTTATTTTCCCTGACTTTAGCAACACTGCAGCATAACAATTAATGTGTCCATACATTACATCCATACGTCATAGCATTGACAACACAGATACATATGACACAATCTCATTTATTTTGAGAACATCATCGTACCCATGCATTTCATACATCATGAAATTGCATACAACTAACCTTTCATCTTTTCAGGAAAGATCAATAACTAGAAAATTATCGTCAAATTTTCAAAAAGTCAAATACATATCAACTCCCAAGAAAGGATTGGTCAACCATCTATATAACAGATATTTATTTCAAGACTTTTGGTTCAGTTTAAACCCCTCAATGGTTTATCCTGATACTTTCCAAAGGAACACTTTAGGTTCAGATAAATCATTCAACGATTTATTCTGATTCTTTCCCGCAGACGTCTTCTCTGGTTCAGATAAGTCTCTCAATGATTTGTTCTGATTCTTCTCCAGATCCCTGCCGATTCAGTTTAAACCTATCAACAACTTATTCTGATTCTTTCCCGCAGACACTTTCTCTGGTTCAGATAAATCACTCAAAGATTTACTCTGATTCTTTCCAGTTAAAGAATATTCAAGATCTCTTTTGGTTCAGTTTAAACCCCTCAACGGTTTATCCTGATACTTTCCAAAGGAACACTTCGGGTTCAAATAAATCTCTCAATGATTTATTCTGATTCTTTCCCGCAGACGTCTTCTCTGGTTCAGATAAATCTCCCAATGATTTGTTCTGATTCTTCTCCAGATCCCTGCTGGTTCAAATAAATCTCTCAACAATTTATTCTAATTCTTTCCTAGCAGACACTTTCTCTGGTTAAGATAAATCGCTCAAATATTTACTCTGGTTCTTTCCAGTTAAAGAATATTCAAGATCTCTTTTGGTTCAGTTTAAACCCCTCAACGGTTTATCCTAACACTTTCCAAAGGAACACTTCGAGTTCATATAAATCTCTCAACAATTTATTCTAATTCTTTCCCGCAGACGTCTTCTCTGGTTCAGATAAATCTCTCAATGATTTATTCTGATTCTTCTCCATATCTCTACTGGTTCAGATAAATCTCTCAACGATTTATTCTGATTCTTTCCTAGCAGACACTTTCTCTGGTTCAGATAAATCGCTTAAAATTTACTCTGATTCTTTCCAGTTAAAGAATATTCAAGATCTCTTTGGGTTCAGTTTAAACCCCTCAACGATTTATCCTGATACTTTCCAAAGGAACACTTCTGGTTCAGATAAATCGCTCCAAGATTTATTCTGATTCTTTCCAGTCGAACAACATACAAGACTTCTTCTGGTTCAGATAATTCGCTCCAAAGACTTATTATGATTCTTTTCCAGTGGAAATCAAGTTCAGACTTAGTACATTTTCCGTCAGCAGTCACCTTTGGATGGAATCTACAAGCCCATCTCAGGAAAATCTCCATCATTCCTCTAAATGGAATTTATAAGCTCATTCCCAATTCATCTTCGAGTGCAAATTTCTGGGCACTCTAGTGTCCAATCATCTTCTACCTTCAAGTAACGAATGACGGATCCGCCAATCTATCTCTTCAGGTTTAAGAATATTGAACAGGGGAAGCTGTTATACCCCGAAATTTTCCCTCTCATTTATCAAGTATTTTCTCACAAGATCTCCTTTTGTTCAAGACTGCACAAGGGTTGATCAGCTCAAGACACCTACTTAAGCACTGGTGACTAAAATTAGGGTTTGAGATTGCACAAGGATAATTGAACTTTTAATGCCTCATATGAATTTAATGGATCATTATGGACCCCCAAGATTGCTCATGTTAAGTTTCAAGTCTTGGATCACATTTTTGCTCAGTCAATTAAGCAGTTGACATAAAAATCAACTGTATTGGGGAAAAAGTCAACTATGACCAATTTACAGTCAAACTTCATAATTTTTTAGCCATATCAATATTATAAACTCATATGTACCATTTGATCAAGTTTGGAACACAATTCCAAAAGAAATTTGATCAGATCATCAAAAGGGCAAAATGGTCAAAATTAGGGTTTTGACTGAGAAAGGGCAATTTCTGATTTATGACCTAGCAAATGGTTAATTGGTTTGAGGCATGATTTCAAGAGTTCAATTGAATAATTTTGACCTAATGGCATGACTCAAAATATTTCTCAAGGTCATTTGATTGATAGTTGATTTTCAGTCAACTAATCAAAAGTCAACTATACACTGAAAAGTCAAACTTTGACTTTTTGGTCAAAATCTAGTGTCAAAGATCACAATTATTAAAAACATGTCAAAATATGAAACTTGTTCATCAAGAAATGAAAAATTCAAGATTTCATTTTGAAAAGTCAAAGTTTCCAAACTTAGAAATTTTTCTGTGTTGAAAACTTCATATTTCTTCACAACTTTGAGCCAATTTTTCATCATGATGCAAGATTATTCAAAAGAAACTTTCAACATGAAAGTTGTAGATATCCATGAGATCTAAAACATTTCTTTACACAACTTCTCCTAGAAATGCTTGGATCTCAAGTTATTAATCCATGAAGTCATGGTCAAGAAACTAAAACACTTAGTGAAACTTTGAGCATTTTTGGTCAGGATTTTGGCCTAACTTCTGACCCAAGTTTCACATAGTTCTAGTTGGATTTTGCAAAAGTGATTCTAATATTGGTTGTAGAGCAGATTACAAGCTTTCCAAAATGTCCAAGAAATCCTTGAGATCGTTTGTGAGCTAGGAGAATCGAAGTCCAGAAGTTGGGGTTTCAAGTTGTTTTGCAAGGCAAAATTTGTGATGCAACATGAACCAAATCCATAGCCATGCTGCATAATCTCACTTTGCAGGCCCCAAACTTGTTTGTCACTCCATAATTAATGGTTTACACAACTAATTGTGCCGTTATCCAAGAGTTTCAAGCATTATTCAAATTAATTTGCCATTTTAGGGAGAAAGCAATATATCCATTCTTGTAAAGCAAGCTTTATGCACAAAGTCAACTTCTTGAGCTCCTAACTTTTTTTCTCTGATTACACTCCATCCACAAAGTGAGAGGCATGGTGTTTAAAGTGGCTAACAACTCTATGAATAAAGGTACAATGCATGGAAACTTGTTTTGTCAAGAAAATCACATGTTGAGTTTAAACATGGATTTTGAATTCAGACCAACTTGAGCACTCCAAACCTCTTACTTATAAATATAAGCATTGTCTGCAAGCTAACAGACGAATTGACAAGCCTATAAACTCCCTAAAACTCACTGAAATCAGAATTTGCACACAAAGTCCATTTTTGTGTCATTTCTGACTTTGAATTCTAAACTCACATTTCACTCGTTCGTTCTCACTCAAATTCAATCACAAAGGTTCCATACACCATTTAGAACTCATCCCACACCCTGTTACACGACTGTAACACCATTTTCACCATCTTCCATTTTCAAAAACAGAGCTTTGCACTTGGACTTCTCTAGCACAATTCAACCATCTCCAGTATAAACTAAACATTGCATTAGTGTCCTCGAGGGTCACTGAAGCTATTCTGATCATCACAACACCTTGAGGAGTGCTCAAACTCAGAATACAATTTCCAGTTTTGAGGTAAGTTTCCTTAACTTTGAACTCTCTCTACAAGCATCATTATTAATTCATTTGTGAAGATAAAATGTAGACATCATAGTCCTGAAACTAACCATGTCCTTAGAATTCATTTATGTTGCCTGTGTAGTGAGAATTTTAGAGTTGAATCTTCTGAAAAAATTAGGTCAGATTTGGTACCATTCAAAATTCATGCTCATTTTTTATTTATAGCTTTAGTTATTTATATGACTGAACTCGTGATGAAATTTGGAGCAAGTTTCATGTTTATACTTTTGCAAATGGTTGATAAATGAAATAGATAACAGCTTCAAAAATCATGTTGATTGGTCTGGAGCGAGGTTGAAGATGATACAAGCCTAGGAATGTGTTTCAAATATACATTCTTGGTTTTGTATTAATAAACGGATGTATAGCCACCCCAGTGGTAGAAGTGCGCGCCTGTGACTATAAGGACCTGGGTTCGAGCCCCAGTGGTACCCTTTTATTTGTTTCACATTTATTTGTTTCAGATCTAATGCAATCATGTACAAAGCGCCAATCACGAGCCTCACATCAACACCATTGGATGTTCAGCAATCCAAATCCAACGCTTCATGATGCAAGCTCATGGTGCACTCACTGAAATCAAACACACTTAATCCAAACAGGCGCTGGGTTTTTGCTTTGGGCCCAGTCTGAATTACTGACTCTCACCCCCATTTTACTTTCTAATGCAGGCCCATTCATGCATTTTTTTATTTATCTTTCTCGAATTACAAAAACACACATTTGGGCCTAGCGCCCCCTTTTACTATTGTTAACCCCCATTTCCATTTTTAATCGCCTGACTTTAATTTTACATTTTTATTTTATTCTCTTTTCTTTATTATTTTCTTTATTATTGTTATTATTATTATTATTATTATTATTATTATTATTATTATTATTAATATTATTATTTTTATTGTCATTAATAAAAATCCAAAAAATGTTTTATTTTATTATTTATATTTATTTAGTTTATTTTTCTTCATAAATCAAAAGAACAAAAACATTTCTTAATAAATTAATTTCTTTCTTAATAATTAATATTTTAGGTTTAATTATTATATTATATTATTTTTCTTGTAAATTAAAATGAATTTAGAACTTAGAACTTTTATTTAATTAAGTTTATTTATTAATTTAATCAAATTCACAAAAGAACCCTAAAAATTTAGTTCTCTTTAAATTAATTTATTTTACTAACTTAATCTTAATTTTCTTATTTTTAGTTAATTATTTTATTTTAGTTAACTAGGTCAAAAAACAGTTTTCATGAAAACAAAACAAAAATCACATTTCTTTTTACATTTACATTCTTGCATTTTATTTATTCATTTTTGTACAATATTTAATATGGTTGTAATAATTATTTAGATTTAATTTCTTGCAATTTCTCATTTGTAATTTGTACACCCCCTCCCCTAATGATGTAATAACTTAGTATTTTTATTTTCCACAATTTAAATGCTTTATATACAAATGCTAGTAATTAGGATTTGTATGGAAAGATTAAAACCAATAAATAGCAAACCTTAATCAAGACTAATCAAGCATGAAAATCAATACACTTGCACACTTACACCCTTAGGGTAAATCCACTTTGATGCCTTACAAAAATGGCCATATTATGCATGTGAGGTATCTTAGCAAAAAAAACAAACAAAATACAAGATCATAGTCCCTCGATGACGCTATCAAAGTTGCCTTTCAAAAATGATCTTAGTCCCTTAAAGAAAATGCTAAGATATCTTACAACATTTCTAATCATGGCTATACGATGACCCTTGCCCGTCCCTTTTACATCCAAAGATAGGTTTACTTACCAAATCAATGGTAAGATAACAATGTCAAAGGAAAGAGGAAATAAACATGAAAGAATTTTGAGTAGGTAGAATGTTCCTAGTTGCTTGCTCAATTTCAAAACCAAAAACATCCTTGCTATTTTCAAAACAAACACTAACACTTTCAAAAACATCTTTCAAACTTGAAAACATTTTCAAAAGATCAACATTTTGTATACATTCTTACGAACGAGAATCATTACAAAGTTTGCCTAAACGATAGAATCTTTTCAAAATAATTTCAAAAACCACACAAAGCACATTTTCAAACAAAAGCAAGTGATCTAGCAAGCAACTAAGAGCCCATGGAAAACCATGGATGAAAAGGGTGCTAATACCTTCCCTTTTCATAATCTACCCCCTGAACTCAAGAAAACATCTCTAAAGGTCATTCTTGTTCTCTTCAGCCTTTCCTTTTGGATAAAATAAAAGTCGGTGGTGACTCTTGCTAACCGCAACAACTGTGATCAAACGCAAAACAACCAAGTCAGTTCTCCCACCGTGTTACACATGGCTATATTGAAACGTTTGGGTTTTATTTTTAAGAAGAAAAGTGACTCAACAAAGTAGAGAGCTTAAGCATTCATTAGTGAATTTCATATCATACTTGAATAACGCTTACATGAGCTATCATTATTCCAACAAACTGAACTCTTATCAGCAACGCTGCACCATTGCTTTAACCTCATCCTATAGGCATCTTAAAAACTATACATCCAAAATTCCTCATGATCGATCGAGCTTGCGTATCATGGCACGGTTTCATTCACCTATAAGAGAACAATCTTCCAGCTCATACTAACTGTCACAACAAAATTCATAACGAAAACAAAAACTCCTCCCAACTAACTTCCTCATCTCTAAATTGTCATAACCTAACAGCCTCTTAACCAACGGATTTATGTAACCAACTCACAAACTAACAGTCCATAACAGAAATCCCAACTACTTCAACCTCCTAACTATTTCTAAACAGAAATTACAACAGAAAATCTGAACTATTTTCTAACCAACAACAAAACTTAACCAAAACTTAACCGCCTAACAAATTCCATAACTGCCTCAATAGAAAAAGTTTAACAGAATTCCAATTTCACAACAGAATTTCTAACTGATTTGCAAATAAATTGTCATATTCCCTAATTGTCCATAACAGAAAAACAACGACCATCTCCAATTTCCTAACAGTTTCTAACTCCCTTTAAATCCCTAACTAACCTTCCAAAAACAGCCAGCCAACTTTCAACCAAACTGTACTAACATAATCCACTAACAGAACTACGAGAAAGATATCAGAAAAAGAAAATGAAGGAAGGGATACAAGCGACTTCTCATAAAAATTAGTTAAAAACTCACCAGAAAATGTCTTCTCTCGCGGCACAATCCTTGAAGCATCTTCATCTTCTTCATCTTCAAGGTTCTCTTCAACCTTCAAGCTTCTTCAGAAACTTCACGCATCAAGATAAACGCTTCATTCTACATCTTTTCATTATCTTCACATTCTTCGTCAACCTTGATACAACAACTTCTTCAAACTCTACAACTTCATCATCCACACAACTCCAATCAACCTTCAATCTGTTCTTTACAAACAACAACGAATTTGCACCTATAACATCAACTCTCGACATCAGCATGAATCTACAACGACAACCACATCCAAACACACATGGAGGGAAGATGAAGCAAAAGAAGTACATGAGTGCATGCAGCTCCTTCGTTCTTCCTTACGGTCACCGTTGAAAGTTACTGTATGGTTCAACGAAGTGGAGGAAGGGGAAGAATGTTGAGCCGCTTGAGACAGAGCCGTGAGGAGACAATCAAGGCGAGGTTGAAAAAAACAACATAAGGGAGGATGAGGATGACCGAGTAAAGGCACGACGACATTTGAATCAGGAAGAAGAAGAAATATGTTGGTGCTTTACGGAGAAGAGTGAGACAAAATCGAAGGAGATTGAGATGGAGGCGTAATAAGGAGGTGATGGCAGCGAGGTACTGATTTTCGATTGCGGATTAAATTAGAAGAGGAAGTAAGTGGAGTTAGTTCCAATGTTGTTAGAAGAGATAAATATTTTCTCTTTGGTTCACGCTAAGCATCACCATTTTTTCCTTACCCTAACTTTACTAGATACAGGCCTTTCGTTTCTTCTCTGGCCCGAAGGGTTTTTGGTAGCTATTGGATCATACGCAAAAAATCTTATTGGATTCATTCTCAGTGGGCTAAGCACTAACTCATTTTCTTGCAGTACACCACCTAGATTACAACCTTACACTCTCTTGAAATCCCTTTTTCTATACTACTTTCAATTGTAAGTTTTGATTAATTATGGTGATTGAATTTTTGTGATGTTGGAGAGTAAAAGAGACTTAGGTGAAGTTTTCAAGAAGTTTATAAGCTATCTAAGAGCATAATTTTCATCAAGGGAATTCGAGGAAGCTTTTATTAGAGTTTTATTATTGCTTGAGTGATTATGAAGAGGCAACAGACCTTCTCAGTCAGGTATCATTGTGGCTTCACTTTTATTCCTTATTTCCACACTTTACCGCTTTTCTAGAGATCATGAGAAGCAGGGCTTTACTACTTTCCAATGCTATGAGAAGTAGGGTAGAGATATATGACGAGGGTTTTCATTGTTGATCATGTTAGGAACCCCTCTGGTTTATATAAAGACCCGTTTAGGACAATTCCGCATTGTTTGCCATTGTGTGCTACTTGTGTGTGGTTTGTTTAAAAACCTACCTTTGAGTAGGTATTCTGCAGGCGCGTTTATATTTGTGCCCGCATATGTACAGATGATAAGTCCTCAAAAAGAGGCAAGCAAAGAGGGTTCGTAATCGACCACCACAATTTCGTCTGTGTCATCCTTAACTCGTGACGCACCATGATGCTTCAGAGTTGTGCCTTTTCTTCTGTATCAAGTCTTCAAGTGGGGAAGGGTTCCACAATCGAACCCCCGTGCTTTTTCAGGAGTTTTCATTGGCTGATGCTGATACTCCGTGATCGTTATTATTTCCTTCTGTCATCTACCTTGATCTCCTATATCTTGGTTAGGTGTTCAGTCGCTTTGGACATCACATTTTTTGTTTTTTCATCCTACTCCCACTTGTTTGTCTTGGGTGATACGCTCCCCTTGTCTAAAGTATTTCGATTATTTTCCTTAATCTTTTATGTGTGTGCTCTTCCGAGTTTGCTTGTTTTATCCTTGTACATACCATGTTTCCTTAGGATACTTGTTCCTTTCGGATGCAAGATAGACCTTAGGTTGCAAACCATGCATGATAACATTAGGTAGAGATTCCCTCTTGTTATTCCAAACCTTAGGACTACCATTGTATGATAACATTAGGTTAGAAATAGGTTAGTCTCCATTAGACTCTTTTCTTTCCATTTTGCATATGCATCTAAAACTAAAACCTTTCTTTGCAAATACTAAAACATGCTAATTACACTTAAACTCTGTTTCAAGGTAACAAAATATAAACCAATCAAATGTGGCATCTTGCCTCGAGGGTGTAACTTGAAACCCTTTTCAGGTAAGGACATGATTAATTTACTTATGTGCCAATGCATGAGTCTCCAAAGTTCGAGCTGCGGCAGAAGGAAGAAATAACATTATCCATAAAAAACATAAACAAACAAAAACGTGTGAGTCGAACTACGGTAACTCTGATTCCTCAAAAAGGACACGTAGGCATTGGGGTAGGGCCCAAGCGAGTACAACTTTATTTTCCCTACATTCTTTTCTCATTCCTTTTACATGCATTCATCCTCCGTAATAAAAAATAAGCATAGATTAAACACACCCATAAGATAGATAAAAAGAGTGGATACCATAGAGTACTACGGACGTATGGGATGCTAATACCTTCCCCTCACGTGACAGACTCCCTTACTCGATCTCTCAGTTTCAAGACCGTGACTTCTCCCTTCTCAGGTTTTCTCGGTGTTTACCTTTCCTTTCATGTGGGATAAAAGACGTTCGATGGCGACTTCATTGTTTGATGATTTTCAGCCGGTTGTTTCAGCGACCTTGACCAAAAATGAGGATGATGTTGTTCTGGAGGCTTGCATTCCTGGTGGACGGGTTTGTATGTCCTGGCCAAAGGTAGTACAATACGAATGGTTTTAGTTTTATCCGGGGTGTTAGAGGATATGTTTATCTGCATCCCCTTTACTGTCTTTGAGGTAGACATGTTGAAGACGGTGAACATGGCCCCCTTTAAACTTCTCCCTAGCTGTTGTGGCTTTATCAAAGCCTTCGAGATGATATGCACAATGTTGGATGTGACTCCGACCATTGGTTTGTTTTTCTCTTACTTTTTAGTTAAAAATGTAGAGTTTGGAAGTTGGGTTGCCATTAGCGGTGTACCCCGTAAGAGCTTCCTTCAAGCCTATACCACTAATTAAAAGGGCTTCAAAGACCAATTCCTTCAAGTTAAGTGTAGACCGAGGTGCCCTCAAGTCATCTATGCCACTGATGGTCATCCTAAGTTTCCTTTATACTAGACTGGGAACCCCTTACCCATATATGGGTTTAATTATGATAAATTGAGTGACACCGAGACCCAATCTTCACAAGTGCAAGTCTTTCTCTGTTTATTCAAGGTCAATTACCTATTACCTTTTCCTAACAAGGAGGTTCTGACTTTTCTGGGTAAGGTTCATTTTATTTCTTCATCGCCTGTGGATCTTTTATTCCTTCCCACATGTTCCCTTTTGATGTTTTTGCAGATAAAATGTCTGACCTTTCTGTCGAAGAACAAAAGAAGTTGATGGTTGCAGCCCGGAAAGGAGCTGGAGGGCTTTCTGAGTTCAAATCTGACTTGATTGACTTGTGTGATCGGTGGATCTGGAACTGACTGTTTAATGCTAGTTCGCAAAATGTCGCGGAAGCAAGAGTCGCCACCGTCTTTTATTTTCTCCAAATGGAAAGGACAAAAGCACAGAAAAATTCCTTATAGAGATTAGTTCTCGGTTCGGGAGGTAGATTTATAGAAAGGGAATGTGTTAGCACCCTTTCTATCCATGGTTATCCATGGGCTCTTAGATACTTGCTCATTTGTGTTTTCAAAATTTTTTGTTTGCTTTTCAGAGTGTGGGTAAAAAAGTTTCGTTTAAAATTTCAGTTCGACTCTTGTATCAGTCCTCAAGAGTGTTTGAAAAATTGTTTTTTGAAAGCTTTTTTGAAAGGTGTCAGTGTGAAAAGAGTTTTGATTTGTTTTGAATTAGAGCAAGTATCTATGAGTCGTCTACCTACCCTAAGGAATTCGTCTGTGTAAATGTCCTTAAGGTAGTGCCATCCCACCATTGAGAGGTAGTTAGCACCACCGTTGGAGGTGTTCGGGTCAATTCGAGGGTTCGGGACGTTGTGGTCACCAGAGCAATAGGAAGACACCTTAGAAGCTACCCTCATGCCATGTTCATGGACATGAGGACTTACTAAAACGTCCTCTACTCGACGACCACGTTTCGAGGGGCAAGGCAACAGTGAGGCGTACCCTAGGGGTGGTGTGTGATTTGTGTGTCATTTTCAGTTATATTTGTCTTGTTCATGCATTGGTGATCTACGCTTTGTTTTTATTTTTGACATTCATTCTTTCATGCAAGTTATTAACAGTTAAAAGATGCGGAATTTAAAAGTCCTACGCTATTACAAAGGCGCGGGTCTACATCGCCAAATTAATCCAAGACCCGATTTGAATAAAATAAAATGCGGAAAGATAAATGTCCTAATTAATCTATTACAAGGCTTTGGAGTAATTACATGAAATTTATAAGAAAATAAATAAAATAAACGCGCGAAACGAATTATGATCGAATGCGAGGGCGTTGGACCCTTTAAAGGAAATTACATTGAAATTATGAAATTAATTAAATTAAATAAAGGAAAAAGACTTATTTTTTGATATTTTTCGTACTTTATGAAATTAAGAAAATTAATGGAATTAAAAACCCTAATTCTAAACTATTTTTAATTTGTTAAAAAAAAAGTTTAAGTTGTAACCTAATTTACATTAATTATTTACATGACAATTTTATTAAAAAAAATAATTAATACTTAATAATGGCAAAAGAAAAGAAAAAGAATAAAAGTATTAAAACCCTAATTCTACATTTTTTAGTTTATTAAAAAAACATTAAAATTCAACCTAAAATTAAAACTAAATTAGTTAGCAAAATTTATTTACAAAATAATATTAATTAATATTAACAAAGCATATTTTTTATTGTTTTATGATTTTCTGATTTTTTTTTATATTTTATGAAAATTAATTTTGATGAATTAACTAAAATAAATAAAACAAATAAATAGAAAAAATAAAAAGAAAGAAAATAAAATGCAAACCAATGGGGGGTGTTGACCCCAATTTTGGAGGTAAATTGAGCAATCAGGCCCAATGAATTCAAGCCTTTGGTTGACTTTTCAAGGACGCGTGTGGATCTGCTGACCAAGGTGCATGGTGGAGATCCTGTGTTGGCCCTTGGATTCATCTCCTGAGACGCGTGGCAAGCTCCAGCGCTGGATGTTTGGTGGACTTCTGAACATGTTGGGTACCTAATCACGTTGCAAGAAAAAATAGAAAGAACTATAGGGGACCTGGGGATCGAACCCAGGTCCCAAGGCTTGTAGACATCACTTTCCACCAACTGAACTATGCACGCGTATTCGTTAGTATAATAGGATAAAATTAATATATGTAACAAATAAACATTATGCTGGAACCAAATAAAAAACGCGCTGAATTTCAAATATGCCAATCACACGCTTACAACTCATCTTCTTCACCACTTCTTCGTTTTGGCCTGAAAAAAAAAGGAAGGGATAGCGGGGGTTTTAAACCCCCACTAAATGGTGCATGTGAAAATAGCGAATAGAACACCGTTGCTCATAAATTGAGCGCAATATATGGAATCAGTCCGTATGAAGGTCACGAGTCTAATGGTCCAGGTCTTGTGGTTCAATTTTTCCATATGAATGAAGCCCTCTTTTTAAGCTTCTGAAACCCTAATGCGTGTTCATGGTGGATTCTCATACAAGTCTTAAAAACTCAATTGAATAGCACTGTTAGCTTCAGAATGATTAAATTAGTACAAATCAAGCATTAGAAATTAAAAACAACGCATGAATCATGAGACACGAATATGCAAAAAGTTTGAGAAAGTTTGATTTCTATATACCAATTCCTGAGGTTAGAAGAGTGGAAAGGGATTGAGAAAGCTTCCTAGTTATCCCAGCAAGCCTTTGGAATCGTTCTTTTGCCTTGAAACTCACCCTAGCTATGAAATCAGTTTTCAGAAAATTTGGAAAAAATGCAAAGTTATGCTTTTGTTTGAGGCGCAGCTTGGAGGTCTTGTGCGTTAGGGTTATCATGTGTACATATATGTGAATGTTTTAGGTCAACAAAACAAGCCCAATATCCATGGAATCAATGCTTTTGAATTTTGTGATTTTGCATAATCTTTTTCAATCTTTTTATCATGAAACCTAGCCAATTTGCATGGAATCTTTCTTCTTTGGGCATGCACGAAATCCTTAGGCCTTGATGAGAGATTATACTGCACAAAAAGATTTGAAAACCTTATTTTAGTATTTTTCTTGTAATTAATTTTGATTAAATGAATTAAATAGATTAAATATTCAATTAATTAATTAAAAATAAGAAAATAACTCCCCTTTGGGTCAATGGGTCGTGCATAGCTTTTGGATGATGATTCTTGGAAGCATTTGTGGCCCATTAGCAATTTTGAGGCATTTGAAGTAAAGTTGACTTTTCAAAATTCCCAAAAATTTCCCAACTTCCACAAGGCATATCTTGCTCAATTTTTAAGCTTTGATCATGTTCTTGGACATTTTGGAAAGGTCTTGAAGTCCTATAACCAATACATTTGGTCCCATGTCATTTTGATTTACCAATCTCAAGTTATGGTCTTTGACTTAAAGTGCCTTTTTGTTGACTTTTGAAAATGACCTATAATGTTGAGATTGATAACTTTTTGTGAGAGAATTTCTTGGACTTGAAGTGTGAAGAGGAGTTGTAGGAAATGTCTTTCTCTTCAAAATTAGCTTTGGATGGGATTTTTCTGATAAACCATGTGGAAGTTATGCCTTGGTCAAGTTACATTTTACTTTTTCAACTGTCCAAATATAACAACTTTTGCATCTTGAGACTTTTTGAGCCATACCTTGAAAATCATGATCAAGCATTGATCAAATGATGTTTGTGGCTTCAAAATAAGATGTTGATAAAAAAATTGAACTTTTGACTGTCAAATGACTATTTTGCCCCTGCAGTTGACTGTTGAGCAACTAGGGTTTTTGACTGTGCAATTTTGTGCTGTGAGTCTTGAAACTTGGCATATGGATGCTTGACCATGTTTGTAGGCATGTGGGACTTGATTGGACCCTTGAAAACTTCAATTTCTTTGACAGAACCAAAACCCTAGTTTTTGACTGTTAGGAGGCCCTTGACCTGTGCAACCCTTGGGAGATTTTGAAGCATGTTCTTTGCAAATCTTGAAGAATATGGGAGGGCAAATTTTGGGGTACAACAACTTGGAACATAGAGTGGTTAAGAAGAAGGGAACCGGCCCAAAGGCGGGTGTCATCATCGGCTTGCCCCAGTCACCGACCAAGAATGTCCAGGCTGTTGAAGAACCTTCTCAAAGATCTCCAAAATGGCTGAAGACTGTGATGGTGAATGAGGTTTTTCGGGCTGATTGGGAGGTCTTGAATTAATGCAGGAGACTGGTGATGACTCTGTTTCTGCTTCTAGTAAGAACAAGTCTGGGTCCAACAACTTTGATGGGATGAAGTTCCTTTATAACCAGCTTAATACCACCGAAGATGTCAATAGGGTAAAGAGTCTTGGCGCTCAGAAGCTTACTCAGAACCAAAGTTCTTACCTGATATGGTTCATTGTGCTGGGCCAGGTCTATTTGAATCCAGGGAAAACTTGGAGGAAAGGGGTACAAAACTTAATAAGGATGTACAACAGGTGACAAAGAGTGACAAGTCTTATGCTGATAAATGTTCAACTTTGGAAAAGAGTTTACTTGAAGAAACCTTGAAGAATGTCTCTGACCAAGGAAACGAAGGCCTTAAGACCTCCTGCACCAAACTTACCAATGCATTGAATGCTGCACAGAAGTCTTGTGCCAATTTGCAACGATCTTTGGAGATGACTCATATGGATGTCCTTAATGCCGGGGATATGTCTTTCGACCGGGCAAAGGATCAGGTGTTGTGTCTCTATCCAGAATTGGATATCTCCTATGTGGACTTCTTTAAGAATATTGTAGATGGTAAGATGGTGGACGCAGAAGCAGATGATAATGAGGATGGGTTCCTAGCCACAAGTGAGCTGGATACTAATGAAGCCTCCCAGGATGATGTGACCAAGTGATTTTAGTCTTTCCCTCGTTTATTTTGAATAATTTGTTGTTAGTCACCCTTTTTAGGTGGATGCATTCTGTAATGATTTTAAATATTCTGCCTTCTTAGACAATTTCCCCATAGGCCTTATCGTTAATCGTATTTTTGCTTTAGGTTTTGCAATTTCCGTTCATGCCAATTTTATTTATATGCCCATATGCATGTAAGAGGATTATGGATATATGGTAGCCCCCTGGTCATGTGGTTTTGACAAAAACCATACTGATTAGTTTTGAAAAAAATTCCTTAATCCTCTTTGATATGCCTGGCGCTGCTTAATAATAGGTCGCCCGCTTTGTGAAGATAATTTTATCCCGACTCTACCCTTTTTAGGATTTTGAACTCTGGTTTGAGTAATCATTGTGAGACATAAGAATTCCTTTTAAGCATTTGTTTTTATTTCATTTTTAAGGCATTGCCCATAACTTCTGATTTAAATAGACGTATCGCTCATAGTAGCCAAGAAACATTCTTTAGGCGTCGAATTTTCCATGCAGAGATATTGCCATGTAGGCGTTAGCTCCAAGTCCTTGGCTAGAAAAAAACACACAGGCTATAAAGTTAACCCTAGTAAGCTAAGGGGTACAAATTTTGAGTGTTCCTGGTTAAAGTATACAGCCTTGAAGATTACTCTTGAGACACACAAGTTTAAACTGAGGTGTAGTGTTTGGAAGGTTACACATGAGGCATACCAATATATGAACCGAGGTGCTTAGTTAAGAAAGGTTACACCTGAGGCGGCTCAAGTTTGAACCGAGGTGTTGAGCCCGAAAAGGTTACACCTGAGGCGGTTCAAATTTGAACTGAGGTGCAGAGCCTGGAAAGGTTTTTGCTCAGGAGTTACCACGATGTGAGTTATCACTTGGTAAAGAGTTATCACGGTGGGAGTTAACCTCTGTTTTTTCTCATGATTGACCATGATGGGAGTTACCACTTGGAAAGGAGTTAAACCTGGAAGGTTTCCCTTCGGAGGCTCAAGAATTTAACAGAGGCGCATAGCCTTTTAGAATGCTCTTAGGCAGACTCTAGTAGGATCTGATTAAGGTACATTTCCTAGAAGGTTGCACCTGAGGTGACCCAAGTTGGAATTGAGGTGCAAAGCCTGAAAAGGTTACATATGAGGCGGCCCAAGTTGGAATCGAGGTGTAGAGCCCAGAAAGGTTACACCTGAGGCGGCCCAAGTTGGAACTGAGGTGCAGAGCCAGAAAGGCTACATCTGAGCCGGCCCATGTTGGAATCGAGGTGCAGAGCCCTTGAAGGTGAACCCTGGGTAACAATTTTATTTGTTTTTCATGATGTTTTTTATTGGTTGCATCGTCAAGAACCCTTGCCCTTTCTAGGTAAAAGAGTGCACCCATTTTATTTATTACACGAGCTTACATGATTTTAGCTGAAATAAATCCTTACACTAGATACATGCCAAGTCCTAGGAATTCCTATGCCATTTAATGTCTCTAGCTTGTAAGCCTCATTGCTATGTCTCTTAATTACTTGGAAAGGTCCCTCCCAGTTTTGTAAGAGTTTCCCCTTCTTCGTTGGATCTGTGACCTTCTTCAAAACTAGATCCCCTTTGAAAAATCTCCTTTGTTTCACCTTCATATTGAATCATCGGGCTGTCCGTTACTTGGCCGCTATCTCTCAAATATGTGCAGTGTTTCTGATTACATCAAGTAAACCAGCTTCACTTTCCATATGCTCAATATTTACATTTTCTTCAAAGCTTATTGTCCTCTAGGACGGAGTTTTTACTTCGACTAGGATCATGGCATCAACCCCATATACCATTATGAACGACGTCTCCTTGGTCGTAGAGTGAGCAGTGGTGTGATAAGACCATAATATCTAATGGAGGTACTCGGCCTATAATCCTTTTGCTTCATCTAACTTATTTTTCATCCCGGTTAGGATTATTTTATTAGCTGACTCTTCCTGCCCATTCGCCTGAGGGTGTTCCCCTGAAATGAAACATTTAGTGATTTTGAGCTCTCTATGGAACTCTATTACAGATGTGCTAGCATATTGGGTTTTGTTATCTGAAACGATAACACGGTGTAACCCAAATCTACAAATGATGTTCCTCCAATAAAACCATCCCACACTTTAAATTTTGAATCGGGCTACAAACTCTGCCTTCACCCACTTGGTGTAGTAATTAACTTCCATGATTAAGAAATTGAGTTGTCCCGGTGCCACTGGGAACGGTCCTAGTATGTTTATTCCCCATTGATGCAAAGGCTATATAGATACTATAGAATGGAGCAACTCGAAGGGGGTATGGATAAATGGATAATATATCTGACATTTGTCACACCGACCTACAAACTGGACGCAATCTCCGAGCATAGTCAATGTAGTGGTAAAAATGTTTAAGACCGAGCCATTAGATTGAGTAGACTTATACAGATCAAAATAAAAATCACCACCGTGCTATATTGTTTTTAGAGGAATGGGAAAAGAGTGAGTAACCCAAAAAGAGGGGGAAGATTCAAGGTAAAGGGGTTGGTTATGCAAAGGGAAGGTATTAGTACCCTAAACATCTACGGTACTCCACAAGAACCTCTTTGTAAAATCTGTATATTTTGGCTATAAAATGTTATATAAAAAAATAGATGGTGGAGGTGAGAAAAGAAGTATTTTTTATGATTTTTGCACCCGCCGCTGTTGCGAACCTTTAGTTCCTACATACCACCTTTCGTGCAATAAGGGATCAAGGTACACGTAGTTCACCTTTAAAAAAATTAAGAACACAAGTGTGTTGGTTAAGTTTATGAGATAAGACATCATCGTCATTGTCCGTGTGGAAATCATACTTACTACCCACAATCATGAGAAAGACTAATTTCCATCATATCAAAGTGGAGGATATGGCTTGGATTTTAAAATCAACAATGCCTCACTCAACACTCATGTGGGAAATATCTCTCTTCACTACATATTGTAGAAGTATAGTTGTTTGGACCACTACAAGGATTGACAAGAGTATAATCTTTTGAGAAAGGTATTAAAATAAAAAGTCAAAGTGGTAAAATGGTTTGAAATGAGATTGATTGACTTTTAGTCTTCTCACAAAAAATGACAAGGTATTATTAAATTGATTGGAGTTTATTTATGAAAAATGTTTTGAAAGTGCATGGACCTAAGTCCAAGTTTATTGTGAAAGTGGTTCAAGTTTAGAAACAAGAAGAGTTTTCAAAAGGAGAGAGAAGATTTTTGAAATTAAAGAAGATGGGAAGAGAAGAGACTACCCTAAAGCATAAGGTAAAAGCTAAGGAGAAGAAACATCTAACCAACAAGAAGCCAATACTTGACATTATGAGTCAAGATATAATTCTCATTATTTGGATTGAAACCAAGCAAGAAAAGATACTAGACCTTTTGAGAGAACCAAACTTCTAATGTATTATGTCTTCACGAAAATTGGGCATAGTAACGGCTGTATACATGTGATTTCCAGATTACAAACAAAGTATGTAATCACAATAACCTGCACACAAAACAAACAAACAACCCAATGTCTTGAGGTAAACATCAAGAACTCCAGACAAAATATCAATTAGGGTCACAATGTCTCCAACATAGTCCAAGGTCTCTAATCTTAAGTCTAAGAAGTCCAATACTCCATAATGCCAAGGATAGTAACCAAATAGTCCAAGTATCATTAAAGTTTTTTTATAGTTCATGTTAATTATTAAGTATCTTCAAAAAGAAAAGAAAAGCTCAAATGAGCAAAATAAAAATGACATAAAAGTAAATGCTCAAGTGAGCAAAGATGAAAATAGCATAAAAGTAAATGCTGAAGTGAGCAAAATAAAAATGGCATGAAATGTAAATGCTAAAAGTAAATGGTATATAAAGCATAAAAAATAACAGTATAAAGTGAACTCAATTGTTAGAAATTAGTGGTTAGTTGGATGACCATCTCGAAACTTACATTTGGAACTCATTAGAGGATTGGTAGAACCAAAGCCTCCACACAACAAGTTGCATTTGCTTTTTGTCAAGTATATCATCCATTTTGGAATCCTCAAAAGTAACATTTAATGATCAATGATGTTTAAGTGATCCGCGTTGACCAAAAGTGATGTAGATCCATTAGAGGATTGGTAGAACCAAACCTCCACACAATGAATCTTAAGGTTATTGGATCAAAGAGATCAAATTAACATAATTGGGCTTGCAAAGATAGGTTTGGGCCACGAATGATCATTTGTTCGAATCGGGACAAAATTTAGCGCTATGTTAAGCAATCGTAAGTGGACATATGTAGAAGTAAAACCTATTTTGAGGTCGGTCAATAGCAATCTATGCACTATTTGTTTTGAGACATGATATAGAGATCATGCTCCAATAACACTTAGTGCAATAAGAAAGGGATAAGATGAAGAGGGATGGGAAAGAATATACAAACCATTTTTGAATTAAAATTTAATCAAACTATTATTAAAATCATTCATCCATTTTTATGGAGTTATACTCAACACCATACATCCAATGATGTTAACAAAGTTCATGATCAAAAATTCAACCCAAGATCAGCCAGAAAATAATACAAAATAATATTACATTTAATATATGCATTAAAAAACGTTTTAAAATGTTTTAAAATAGAAATAAGAGAGAAAAATATCAACTATGTTCAAATGAATCAAGAAAGATTAAGTAAGACCATAGAAAAATCAGAAATGAACTCAAATCTTTTTATAAAATTTTTGGTAATTTTTTAAAGTCAGAAACTAATTCTAAAATTAAAAGAAATGAGTAAAATAAACCAAAAATGATAAAAAAATAACAAAGTCGGAAATAAAAAATAAATGAAGTCACCAATATTTGTCACAATATCATTGGATAATTCCATATTTTTTTAGAATTTAAAAATTCATAAAAGTATTTTTAAACATTTAAAACAATTCAAATAAAGTGAAAATTTATAAAAAATATCAAAACACAAAATAAAATTGTAAAAAAATAAAAATCAGAAAGAGAAAAATCAATAATATTTTTCATAATTTTTTCAGATTTTTTGGACTTAAAATGATTTTTCTATGATTTTTTGAAGTTTAAAACAATTTAAATATAAACTAGTGGATGAGAGTCAAAATGAGGTAGTAAGCTAATCCAATGGATCAGACGCACTGTGCATATCATGGTCATTAGTGAATAACACACATGATCGTTAATTAAATCAGATATTCAAAAATTCCAAATGGCGTTGTTTCATTGGTTAAAGGATGACACATTGGTCATCTTCAACCTCCAGCTAGTCTCAAATCGAGCTTGCTCAAATTGTAAAATTAGAGCACGAGACTGGTACCATTCGCTTCATCTCATCAAGGCAAAGACAACCATACATTCACGAAAAATTTATATAAACTGTAGCTCATACAATTTGGAATGAAAGTTTTGAAAATGAATTTGAAAATTCATGGCCAACACGTTTTTCCAGTTAAAAGAAAGTGTTACGACTAGAACCAGGGAAATGAGAGCTTCACAATGATATCAAAGTTTAGAAGAATTGATGGACAAATCTACCTATTGAAGTTCAGTTGCAGAGCTCTGTAAATGGGTTTGGTCAGATCAATTCAGAAGGTTTCAAGGCTCAAATCTTCTTTTGTTAGCTTCAGGGAAGATCAAGGAAGGTGAATTGATAGAAAAAATGGATTGAAAAAGGCTTGAACAATGATTTTGAAGTTGCAGAAAAGTGAGTTATGGAGCGAGTTTGGCAGGGTGATTTTGGTTGTTCAAGCTTGAGAAAACAAATGGGATAGCTCATGTATTTATAGGAGAAGCAAATGGGATCAAAAGGAAGGGTGAATGATGCAATTTGGAGGGAATTCGTGTGGGTATGCATCATGAAGAAAGTGTGACTTCTCTTTTGTCAAAACTCATCCAAAACGCGCGTTTTAATGCACTAATCCACTTGGGAAAGTTAGCTAATCATGTTTAGACCCAAAGCGCGTGCTAGTTTGAGGGTTAGAAGTTGTAACATGAAATTTAAATTCGGACTTGCAATGAAACTTCAATTCCAAGTTACCACTTTTGAAACAATGGCATTCTCAACTCAAAGGGTATTAAGGCATGGTTCTTGATGCTTTAGAAATATGATATTAGAAGATTTACAATGGGAAAAGAATGGAATCAAATGGATTTTTGAGCTGAAAGTTGCAATGAGTCAAAGTTGGGAAAAAGAGGTTGACTTTCCATACTTAGAAATATTTCATGTTTTTCTTCAAAAGTGATCTATAATATTTTGCATCCAAACATGGCCTTCCTCTTGGAATTTGCTCTTGATCAAAAAAGATGGCATGAAATAGACCTCTTGAATGAAATTTTGAAACTTGAACCAATTAAAATATCCCAAAATTGAGAGAGTTATGAATTGTTGAAGTTGGCAAAACAAATCATGAAATGACCTATAATCTTTTGTATCCTTAATGAACCCTCCATCCATTTTCTCACTTTTTACATAAAAGAAGGAATAAAGTTCACATCATCAAGATCATTGTGGAAAAATATTGGGCTCAAGGTGATAAAAATTGACCAAGTTATGATCATTTGAAGTCACACATGGGAAGTTGGGGGTTCATCTGGAGGACTTGTAATCTTTCTTCATCATCAAGTATCTTCCACATGAAAACTCCTTGAAACTTTTGAAGTGATTTATTAATAACACTTTGAAGAGAAGGATGTTTTTGGAGGAACTCAAAAATACCAAAATATGAGAAAGATATACTTCTTTGAAGTTCAAAACGCTAGCTCCTAGATCAAGAAAATGCTTTGAGGCACTTTGAAAATTTTAAACAACCTTCTTGTACCAATGCTTTTGCTTTGTAGATAGAAGTTGTTGAGGATGATAATGATAACTCATAGCAACCAAAACCACTTCCATATCTTGAGAATTTAGAAAAATATGGACTTATGACCAATGGGAACAAGGCCTTGTCCAACCATGACAACTTCTTCAATCAACTCCTTGTACTTTTAAATCAATCTTGATAACTTTGAAATGTGGTGAACCAAAATAAACCTTTACATGCCATTTCTTCCAAAACAAATTCAATGGTGAGGTTTGAAATTCTTAAGCTTTATTGACTAGGGTATGGAAATAAACTCATGAACCCATGGATCAACTTGCTAAGCCACATAGCCTTTAGCTACGTTATTAATAAGTAAGACAAACCAACATTGCATTTTATTAATTAAAAGGAAATTAAAAACAAAACATGCATGATCAAAAAAGAAAAATAAGTCAAGGTGCTTGGTGATTCCCGAAAGAGCAAAGCTAAAGATAGGGAGGAGAACCAAAAGCCCTAATGTGATCTTGTTGTGATTGAATCAACATGGTATGATGAAGGGATCTTAGGGGAAAAAATTTGGGTACAACAACTGGCCTTATTTAAGTTTCTTCTATCCGGATATATGGTTAAAAATCTTCGTGTCGACGTGATCGAAGATACTTAAATATAAAACAAACCTTATTTTTGGCCCTAAGATGCCATGCAATGCTTATGAGTATGAATGCATATGGACAACTTCAAAGGGACGCAAAACACCACTGGGGATGTAGCAAAGGAAATAAGGATCAAAAGAGAAGCTCGACCAGGAAAATAAATCACTAGTGAATCAAAAAGATCCGACTCTATCGGTGTAACACCCAAAGACGAGATAAGGTAGCATCAACTCAGCTAAAAAGGAGATAGTACTGGATAAAAGTGATTGACAACCAACTGTGAACTACCAAACTCAATAGTCGAAGGTATAATATCAAAAGAATACACTAACTTTTACTGAAGGCGAAACTACCAACGTTCACTGAAGGTAGAAAAAGAAAAGAATAACAACACCGACGTTCACTGACGGTGAGCTACCAACGCACATTGAAGGTAGAAAGACAAACATCAACATTCTATGACGATGAACTACCAACTTTCACTGAAGGTAGTAAAAAGATAACAATCACCAACTGTTGTACCCCAAAATTTGCCCTCCCATATCCTCCAAGATTTGCAAAGAGCATGCTTCAAAATCTCCGAAGGGTTGCACAGTCCAATGGCCTCCTAACAGTAAAAAATTAGGGTTTTGGTTCTGACAAAGAAATTGAAGTTTTCAAGGGTCCAAACAAGTCCCACATGCCTATAAACATTGTCAAGCATCCTCATACCAAGTTTCAAGACTCACAGCACAAAATTGCACAGTCAAAAACCCTAATTGCTCAACAGTCAACTGCAGGGGCAAAATGGTCATTTGACAGTAAAAAATTCAAATTTTTGGTCAACATCTTATTTTGAAGCCACAAACATCACTTGATCAATTCTTGATCATGATTCTCAAGGCATGGCTCAAAAAGTCTCAAGATGCAAAAGTTTCTATTTTTGGACAGTTGAAAAAGTCAACTGTAACTTGACCAGGGCATAACTTCCACATGGTTCATCAGAAAAATTCCATCCAAAGCTCATTTTCAAGAGAATGACATTTCCTACAACTCCTCTTCACACTTCAAGTCCAAGAAATTCTCTCACAAAAAGATATCAATCTCAACATTATAGGTCATTTTCAAAAGTCAACAAAAAGGCACTTTAAGTCAAAGACCATAACTTGAGATTGGTAAATCAAAATGACATGGGACCAAAAGAATTAGTTATAGGACTTCAAGACATTTCCAAAATGTCCAAGAACATGATCAAAGCTTAAAAATTGAGCAAGATATGCCTTGTGGAAGTTGGGAAATTTTTGGGAATTTTGAAAAGTGAACTTTGCTTCAAATGCCTCAAAATTGCTAATGGGCCACAATTTCTTCCAAGAATCATCACCCAAAGGCTATGCACGACCCATTGACTTTAAAGGGAGTTATTTTATCATTTTTTATTAATTATTTGAATTATTATTATTATTAGTTCATTTAATTAAAATAAAATATGACAAAAATAGAAAATCATGTGTTTTAAATCTTTTGTGCAGCTAATTCACTCTTTATGGATCAAATATTTCGTGCATCACTAAAAAGGCAAGAATCTTCATTGATTGGCATGAGAAAGGTATGAAAAAGATTGAAAAAATCAAGAAAGATCACAAATTTGAAAGGCATTAAAACTTGGATGTTGGGCTTGTTTTGTTGACCTAAAACATTCACATACATATACATATTGCAACCCTAATGCACAAAGGAAGGAAGCTACGCCAGAATCACAAAAACAAACTTGCATTTTTCTTAAAAAAGCTCAAAACTGTTTTCATAGTTTGAGTGTGTTGCAAGGCCTAAAAAGGATTCCAATAGCTTGCTTACAAATCCAGGAAGCTTTCTGAATCAAAATCACGTCCTCTAACCTCAAGAATTGGTATAACCGTGTTCCACTTTTCTTAAAAAAATTGATAATCGTATTCCATTTTATATGCATGATTAATGTCTTTTAACTGTTGTTTTGCACTAACATGAGCATTCTAAAGCTGTTGGTATCTTCTAATTGAACTAACGTGCCCTGTACGAGAATCTGCCATGGAAATTTTCTAGGTTTTCATAAGCTTGAAATTGGGGTTTCTTTCCCATGGAAAAATTGGCCGTCCTAACCTACACCATTGAAATCAGAAGCTCCAAACGAACAAAACCATGCCAACACGCTTTTTTTATGATTGCCCAATCTCTATTCGCTATTATTTGTGGTTTCAGGTTGTGGGGGTTTAAAACCCCCGCTATCTAGTTTATTTTTTCAGGCAAAATAAAGAACAAGTGGAGAAGACGATGCGTGGAGGAACGTGGTTGGTGGATTCAAACATTGGCGCTTTTTTGTTGTTATCCAGCATAATGCTTTTTCTCTCTCTTATTATTCATTGTCCACTAAACATACAACCAAACGCGCTAGTTCAGTTGGTGGCCAACGTGTAATACAGGTACTGGGACCTGGGTTCGATTCCCAGGTCCCCTCACTTCCTCAATATTATTTTGCTTAATATATTTCCATGCAGCATCCCCTTCAGTGGTCTACCATGCACTCAATGCCTTGGCTTGCCAATTGTCCCAGAAGATGAATCTGAAGGTCAGGATGTGAGGCCCATCATACGCATCAGTCAACACATCCATACGCAAGTCTGAGAAGTCAAACAAGGCCTGAATTCTTGGGCCAAATTACTGCAAATCAACCTCCAAATGGGTCAACCACCCCCCCATGTTTGCCTTTCTTTTCTCTATTTTTATTCTTTTCTATTATTTATTTTAATTATATTATTTGTTTTATTTAATTCCTTAAATTAATTTTCATAAAAATACAAAAAAATCAGAAAGTCAAAATAAAATATGTTTATTATTTAATTCTATAATATTTATTTTGTAAATAAATTTCATAATCAATTTAGTTTTAATTCTAGGTTTTTAACTTTAATGCTTTTTCTTAGATAATTAAAAAATATAAAAAACAAGTCTTTTAGCATTTTTTATTCTTTTTCTTAATAAATAATCTTTTTTCTTATCACTATTAATTATTAATTATTTTTGTAAATAACTTATAATTAAATAATCAGTAAATTAGGTCAAACTAGAATTTATTTCTTTAATAATTAAAAATGCTTAGAATTAGGGTTTTAATTCCATTTAATTTTCTTTAATTTCACAAATACAAAAAACATAAAAAATAAGTCCTTTCCTTTATTTAATTTAATTAATTTAATAATTTCAATTTAATTTCCTCAAAGGGTCCAACGCCCTCGCACTCTCGATTCTTATTTTCTTTTCGCGCATTTATTTTTATTTCTTTTGTGAATATAATGTATTTTCCCCAAAGCCTTGTAATAGATAATTAGGACATTTATTTTCCGCATTTTATCTCAAATCGGGTCTTGGTTTAATTTGGCGATGTAGACCCGCGCCTTGTAATAGCGTAGGACCTTTATCTTTCCGCATTTAAGTTCCCGCACCTTTTAACTGTTAATAATCACATGAAAGAATGTATGCCCAAAATAAAAACAAGCGTAGAACACTCAATGCATGATCAAGACAAAAAATAACTAAAAATGACACACTATTCACACACCACTTCTAGGGTACGCCTCACTGTTGCCTTGCCCCTCGAAACGTGGTCGTCGAGTAGAGGACGTTTTAGTAAGTCCTCATGTCCATGAACATGGCATGGGGGTAGCTTCTAAGGTGTCTTCCTATTGCTCCGGTGACCACACTGTCCCTAATCCTCGAATTGACCCGAACACCTCCAACGGTGGTGCTACCTATCTCTCAATGGTGGGATGGCACTACCTTAAGGACATTTACACAGACTAATCCCTTAGGGTAGGTGGATGACTCATAGATACTTGCTCTAATTCAAAACAAATCAAAAAACTTCTTTTCACACCGACACTTTGCAAAAAGCTTTCAAAAACAACTTTTCAAACACTCTTGAGGACTGATACAAGAGTCGATCTGAAACTTTCAACGAAACTTTTTCAAACCCACTCACTCTGAAAAGCAAACACTTTTGAAAACACAAATGAGTAAGTATCTAAGAGCCCATGGATAACCATGGATAGAAAGGGTGCTAACACCTTCCCTTTCTATAAATCTACCTCCCGAACCGAGAACTAATCTCAATAAGGAATTTTTCTGTGCTTTTGTCCTGTCCATGTTGGAGAAAATAAAAGACGGTGGCGACTCTTGCTTCCGCGACATTTCGCGAACCAGCGTTAAACAGTCAGTTCCAGATCCACCGATCACAGAACTGGCGACTCTGCTGGGGAAACTTTATAAGTGAGGTGTACCTTAGGAATAGTTCACTCTTGTTTTCAATTGCTTGCTTTGATTGCTTTTTTATTGTGGGCTTGCATCGGAGTTTCATAGATCCTAACCCGGATCTGGGGAATACTGTTTTAGGTAGCATAAGCTGTGAGGGACCTGTCCGGCGTAGACCGACATGGGTGAAGCAGTGGCTACGTTGGTGTGGCGCCTTGGTCTGTACCGATATCCCTTGTGTTGCAACGAGGAGAATATGGGTCTTCTGAGGAGTCATTAAGCACCAACCGACCTTAGAACCTTAAATGACCCAACTTGGCCAATAGAACAGTAGCAGTATGCTACGCCCATTGAGGCTAAAATCTCGTGATGGTTCTGGCCGCAAGAAAAGATTGCGATGCTGGAGTTATGACCGATTGAGGGTAGTCAGTGATATTGGGATCCCCTAGAATCCGGTTACTTCTGATAGGACAAGTATGAACCAACAAACTGAAAGAGGGTAATACCTAGACCCCATGCGGGCCTAAACTCTAAGGGCTTCTCTTGTGTGACTTGTGTGCCTTCCAACTTGACTATTTGCATACTTGCTATCTGACACTTGAGTTTCTTGCAGGTTTTGTTTATAGTCCTTAATTGGGACTCATAACAGGGTTTACTGAGTTTCTTGCAGGTTTTGTTTATGTCCTTAATTCGGACTCATAACAGGGTTTACCTACATTACTCCATGCATAGCATAACATCATGCCATCATACCATTGCATGCATCCTACATAAGGACTAACTCATTTCAAGGATCTCAAGGTTTGTGATGCAGGTCATGATGAACCAATTGTCCAGCAAGGGGCAAAGGGGATTTATTTTCCTCTAGCTAAGGTTGTCAGGGGCTATGACCCACTGGATATGGTGAGCCTTTGACCCTTGAAGAAGGACTCTCTACAACACGAAGTTACTTCAATCAAGCTACAAGATTCAAATGCTAACAAATTTCTTTTTTACCTCGCGAGATCCTTGAAAACATTGCATATATATACATACATATCATTGCATTACAGGTACCCTTGTTGCAGGTCACTTACCCCTTTTCGCTGTTTATTTCAGCAATGGCTTCCCAACAAGATAACCAGGGACCTCATGCTCAAGAGACTCAGTTCAGGGAGATCTTCTTAAGCCTATCCAAGGGGCAGGAAGAGTTAAGGACAATCCTTATGGGGAATTTGGCCAAGCAAAGTCCCGAAGATGACAAGGAAGAGCAACTGAAACGTCTACAAGCTGAGGTAGACACATTGAAAACCCAGATGCTGGGGCAAAGGGCTCTCATTCAAGGTTTAGCTCGGGAGCAAGGAGAGCTGAGGGCCATGATCAGTCAGCTTCATCAAGATATGAAGCAACCAGCCCAAGTCAGGGACCAGGTCATGGAACAGCTTCCAAAAGGGCAAAGGTCCGGTCCAATGAATAGACCTCTCCAAGCTGCTACCACTCCACAGGTCCAACAACGACCTCGCCGAGAACAACGGGCTGATCAGAGCAAGCCAGACAAGCCTAAGAGGCAGTTCACCCAGCTCAACGTGTCACCGTCTCAAGCTTTACAACAATTATTGAGGTTAAATCTGGTGACGCTAAGGGACCCTCCTAAAAATCTCAACACAGCCTCCCCAAAGTACAACCCTGAGGAGAGATGTGCATACCACTCTGGTAGTCCAGGCCATGACACCGACGACTGCTGGGCTCTGAAGAATAGGATCCAAGACCTGATTGAGGAAGGAGCTGTGGATTTCACCCATATGGGCCAGGCTGAATGCTCCTGCCATTCCTACAAGATGCACCAGTCGAAGTAACAAGCCCTGAGACTAAAAGACTTTTGTTCATTAGGATTTTCAAGTTGTAATTTTCTTTTGTTCAAACATTTACTCATGTTAAACGTTGTTATTTCATTAATGCATCGCATATGTCTCTTTTGAAGCAATATATTCATATTCACTATATGCAAATTATTTTCATATTTTTTCTGATGATCAACGCTCGATTAATAATTCTAAGCCTCTTGAGGGAGGATGACAAAAACGATACCACAATCTATAGTATGCTTTTGAATAGACCCCGCTGATGAGGCACGGGCATTGTTTCAATTCCTAAACACTGGAGTTATAAGGAAGATAATCCCTCGTCAACCCCTTTGAGCCAAAGAAGTAGGAGTTTTCTTTTCGAAATAAAAACCCTTAATCATAACCTGGGGCAGGGTAGTCTTCTCAGTTGATCCAGAGTTCACAACGAACGACACCAAAGGAGTCTTTCCAAAACAAAAGACAGTGATGGTTCAGAATAGTCATAACGACAGGCAGTCATTATCAAAAAATAAATGAAAAGCCCAGAAAGTCAAAACCTATGAAGGAGACTTACAAAACTGGGGCATCCCGCTGACTGTAATCACAAAGAAACAGTTCAGGCAAAAAAAAATAGGGATAATGAAATAAAAAAGAAAGAGGTCCTACAAACCCTCAACAAAAAAAGGAATGACTGCCTATTCAAAAATAAATTGTCAAAATCCGAACCATCATCGGAATATCAGAACAAAGACCAAACAAGGTCTAAACGCACGATCAGCTGAGTTTAGGTTTGAAGAACCTCACGAAGAGCGGGTGGGTACAAATAATTTGAGTCTTTATTCTTTGTTTCTTAAACCGTGAACCAGGCCACGTTATAACCCTTAAAAGTCCTAGCTGAAGGATGAGTTAGTTTGAAAGCATACTGTTACAAAGGTATCCTGACTCCTTAAGGCTTGCTGTAAAATACTGAGTTGACATCACAGTCTACAAAAAGTTTCACTTGTTTTACAAAAATGAATTTTCAGAATTCAAGACAGACATAAGCTTTTGCATTCTTAAAATAACATTGTTTGCATATGACTATTTGTTTGAACAACATAGAAGTTTGCACGACGAACATCCAGTGAACAAAAGTCTCTTCAACAAAGAGGTCACCTCAAGTGGAAGAAACACTTCCAATCAAGGGGCATGGCATGATCAGTGTCTATCACTTGGGGCATTCCAGCAACGAATCTTGCCTAATCAGACATCTTCTGGTAGCAGGGCAACACGACACTATCAACAGGGGCACCCCCTACATCCTGAGAGCATGGACATAGTCGAAAAAAAATACTACGCACGATAAAAGACCCGCTAGGTTGACATACCTAGGCAAAAATAAGGGCTTCCCGGCGAACCAAAAGGGTTCGGGCAAAAATAAGGGATGAAAAAGAAAAATTTGTACACCCGGCAAGTCGAAAACCTGAAAAGGCGGCGTGGGCAAAAATGGGTATCCCGGTGGACTGAAAACCCGAAAGGGCAGTCCAGGCAAAAGTTAGGGATCAAGAGCGTACGACTATGTCCCGGCATCTCGTCACTTGCCTACCAAAGGGAAGATTTGTCAATCGGCAGTCATCCAGCACCTCCACAAGGTATCTTTTCCCCTCACCTCAGAAACAGGAGCAATAATGAGTCGTCCAGGCGATCCAGTTGCTCTGTCAACCAAAGTACCAAGGAAAGGTTAATACAAAGATGATTACCATCTACCTTTACAAATTCCAGATCGTGGGTTAACATCCGAAACCAAACAGGACAATTATCCACTTGATCATCATCAGGCAACCCTACACCGGTTCTTTCTCAACTTTCAGACAAAGTCTTACACAGACTTATCATCAAAGTAACCCTACACCGGTTCCGTCTCAATTTTCAGACGAAGTCTTACACGGACTTACCTCAAAGATAACCTTACCCCGGTTCATCAAGAAGTCTTACACGGACTTATCCCGAAGTAACCTTACCCCGGTTCCTCCAGAAGTCTTACACGGACTTATCATCAAAGTAACCCTACACAGGGTTCCTTCTCAAAATTCAAGACGTAGTTTTACACAGACTCGTCATCAGTAAACCCTACACAGGTTTCCTTCTCAGCTCTAGATACAGTCTTATATGGACTCATTGTCAGTAAACCCTACACAGGTTTCCTCCCTCCAAAGATGCAGTTTTACACGAGCTCATCATCATGCAACCTTACACATACTCTCCCCAAGTAGAGTTAGCCTGCAGTCAGCCCTATGGAAGTTGGATTATCCTCCAGCAGATCTCAACATTCCTAACAGGCATCCCCGCAGTCTTAATCTAATATTGTTCCCCGGCGGTATACCAGACATTCAGCGGAGCCACTTCTCCAATGTACCTCAAAATTTCCCCAAGAGAGTCCAATATAGTTCAAGATCTCCCCAGGAAAGTTTGAATCATCTCCCCAGCAGGAAGCTTATCCCCAGTAGGTTCTGGAAGCTTATCCCCTACAGAGCACGAATGCGTCCCCCGACTTTATTCAAAGGTTATTTCCCTACCAGGATATAACTGGGTTATCCTCAGCCAAAAGCCACGGAAAGATCTTCCTCGGCGAAGTCTTCTTATCCCCAGCGGAGTCTATTAACACTTCCAACCTAACAACGGTATCCTAAGCGAAGTTACCATCAACATCTCAGCAAAGTACCTCTCTTCCCACAGAGTATTGTTCCCCAGCAAGATCGCTAGAATAAATTTTCTCCCCGCAGAGTAATCCATTCGCCAAGTTTATTCCCCAACGGAGTCATCTTCTCCTACCGGTAATTCTTGCAACTATCATCCCCAGCGGAAACAACAAAGCACTATTCTCCAACATCAGCCCAGGATGTGACTTCCCGGCACCCGTCAAGGATTTACTTTCCTAGACAAAAACATACATTCATAAACATCGCATTTCTATACATTATAGCATGCATATATGCATCATGAACATACAATCTCATTTATGTTGAGAACATCATGGCTTGATCTATATCATGCATTGCATATGACTGACCTTTACCTTTCAGGAAGGACCCAGTTAGGTTCTCAGTTATTTCAAGACCTTGCCTGGTTCAGTTAAATCGATTCCTAAAGATTTTCCTGATGAAGACTCAGTTGAAGATTCCAAGGCCTTCTCTGGTTCAGTCAGATCGACCCTAAGATCTCCCTGATTCTTATCCAGTTGAAGATATTCCAAGACCTAGCCTGGTTCAGTTAAATCGACCCTAAGATTTTCCTGATTCTTATCCAGTCAAAGGCCTTCTCTGGTTCAGTCAGATCGACCCTAAGATCTCCCTGATTCTTATCCAGTTCAAGATTCCAAGACCTTGTCCGGTTCAGTTAAATCGACCCTAAGATTTTCCTGATTCTTATCCAGTCAAAGGCCTTCTCTGGTTCAGTCAGATCGACCCTAAGATCTCCCTGATTCTTATCCAGTTGAAGATTCCAAGACCTTGTCCGGTTCAGTTAAATCGACCCTAAGATTTTTCTGTTTCTTATCCAGTCAAAGGCCTTCTCTGGTTCAGTCAGATCGACCCTAAGATCTCCCTGATTCTTATCCAGTTGAAGATTCCAAGACCTTGTTCGGTTCAGTTAAATCGACCCTAATATTTTTCTGTTTCTTATCCAGTCAAAGGCCTTCTCTGGTCCAGGTAAATCGATTCCTAAAGATTTTCCCGATGAAGACTCAGTAGAAGACGCCCCAGATTCTCTCATCGTTACTGTTGAGGTAGTAATCGCCCCAAATTCTCTCATCGTTACTGTTGAGGTAGTAATCGCCCCAGATTCTCTCATCGTTACTTTTGAGGTAGTAATCGCCCCAGATTCTCTCATCGTTACTGTTGAGGTAGTAATCGCCCCAGATTCTCTCATCGTTACTGTTGAGGTAGTAATCGCCCCAGATTCTCTCATCGTTACTGTTGAGGTAGTAATCGCCCCAGATTCTCTCATCGTTACTGTTGAGGTAGTAATCGCCCCAGATTCTCTCATCGTTACTGTTGAGGTAGTAATCGCCCCAGATTCTCTCATTGTTACTGTTGAGGTAGTAATCTCCCCAGATTCTCTCATCATTACTGTTGAGGTAGTAATCGCCCCAGATTCTCTCATCGTTACTGTTGAGGTAGTAATCGCCCCAGATTCTCTCATCGTTACTGTTGAGGTAGTAATCGCCCCAGATTCTCTCATCGTTACTGTTGAGGTAGTAATCACCCCAGATTCTCTCATCGTTACTGTTGAGGTAGTAATCGCCCCAGATTCTCTCATTGTTACTGTTGAGGTAGTAATCACCCCAGATTCTCTCATCGTTACTGTTGAGGTAGTAATCGCCCCAGATTCTCTCATTGTTACTATTGAGGTAGTAATCACCCCAGATTCTCTCATCGTTACGGTTGAGGTAGTAATCGCCCCAGATTCTCTCATCGTTACTGTTGAGGTAGTAATCATCCAAGGTTCTCTCATCGTTACTGTTGAGGTAGTAACCATCCCTGTTTCATTCATCACCGTTTGAAGCTCCAGACTCGATTCCTGTAACCAACCAGGGTGCGTCTATATAAAGAGTTTGAAGACCAACTCCTGTAACAGGCCAGGTAATCATTTTCTTTTTCAGGTACGCAAGTTCTCGCTAAAGAATCTCTTACGCGGCCAACACCCAGATGGCATCTATAAGCCCATCCACCTATCCATAACCTCTCAACATGGCATCTATAAGCCCATCTTCCCATCCATCAATCTCCAAATGGCATCTGTAAGCCCATTCCCACCATTACACTACTATGTGAGCGCAAATTTCTGGGCACTCTAGTGTTCAATCATCTTCCACCTTCAGATTACGAAAGGCACGTCAGCCAATCTACATCCTCAGGTCTAATAATATTGAACAGGGGCAACTGTTGTACCCCAAAATTTTCCCTCCCATATCCTCCAAGATTTGCAAAGAGCATGCTTCAAAATCTCCCAAGGGTTGCACAGTCCAATGGCCTCCTAACAGTAAAAAATTAGGGTTTTGGTTCTGACAAAGAAATTGAAGTTTTCAAGGGTCCAAACAAGTCCCACATGCCTATAAACATTGTCAAGCATCCTCATACCAAGTTTCAAGCCTCACAGCACAAAATTGCACAGTCAAAAACCCTAATTGCTCAACAGTCAACTGCAGGGGCAAAATGGTCATTTGATAGTCAAAAATTCAAATTTTTGGTCAACATCTTATTTTGAAGCCACAAACATCATTTGATCAATTCTTGATCATGATTCTCAAGGCATGGCTCAAAAAGTCTCAAGATGCAAAAGTTTCTATTTTTGGACAGTTGAAAAAGTCAACTGTAACTTGACCAGGGCATAACTTCCACATGGTTCATCAGAAAAATTCCATACAAATCTCATTTTGAAGAGAATGACATTTCCTACAACTCCTCTTCACACTTCAAGTCCAAGAAATGCTCTCACAAAAAGATATCAATCTCAACATTATAGGTCATTTTCAAAAGTCAACAAAAGGGAACTTTAAGTCAAAGACCATAACTTGAGATTGGTAAATCAAAATGACATGGGACCAAAGGCATTAGTTATAGGACTTCAAGACCTTTCCAAAATGTCAAAGAACATGATCAAAGCTTAAAAATTGAGCAAGATATGCCTTGTGGAAGTTGGGAAATTTTTGGGAATTTTGAAAAGTGAACTTTGCTTCAAATGCCTCAAAATTGCTAATGGGCCACAATTTCTTCCAAGAATCATCACCCAAAGGCTATGCACGACCCATTGACTTTAAAAGGAGTTATTTTATCATTTTTTATTAATTATTTGAATTATTATTATTATTAGTTCATTTAATTAAAATAAAATATGACAAAAATAGAAAATCATGTGTTTTAAATCTTTTGTGCAGCTAATTCACTCTTTATGGATCAAATATTTCGTGCATCACTAAAAAGGAGAGAATCTTCATTGATTGGCATGAGAAAGGTATGAAAAAGATTGAAAAAATCAAGAAAGATCACAAATTTGAAAGGCATTAAAACTTGGATGTTGGGCTTGTTTTGTTGACCTAAAACATTCACATACATATACATATTGCAACCCTAAGGCACAAAGGAAGGAAGCTGCGCCAGAATCACAAAAACAAACTTGCATTTTTCTTAAAAAAGCTCAAAACTGTTTTCATAGTTTGAGTGTGTTGCAAGGCCTAAAAAGGATTCCAATAGCTTGCTTACAAATCCAGGAAGCTTTCTGAATCAAAATCACGTCCTCTAACCTCAAGAATTGGTATAACCGTGTTCCACTTTTCTTAAAAAAATTGATAATCGTATTCCATTTTATATGCATGATTAATGTCTTTTAACTGTTGTTTTGCACTAACATGAGCATTCTAAAGCTGTTGGTATCTTCTAATTAAACTAACGTGCCCTGTACGAGAATCTGCCATGGAAATTTTCTAGGTTTTCATAAGCTTGAAATTGGGGTTTCTTTCCCATGGAAAAATTGGTCGTCCTAACCTACACCATTGAAATCAGAAGCTCCAAACGAACAAAACCATGCCATCGCGCTTTTTTTATGATTGCCCAATCTCTATTCGCTATTATTTGTGGTTTCAGGTTGTGGGGGTTTAAAACCCCCGCTATCTAGTTTATTTTTTCAGGCAAAATAAAGAACAAGTGGAGAAGACGATGCGTGGAGGAACGTGGTTGGTGGATTCAAACATTGGCGCTTTTTTTGTTGTTATCCAGCATAATGCTTTTTCTCTCTCTTATTATTCATTGTCCACTAAACATACAACCAAACTCGCTAGTTCAGTTGGTGGCCAACGTGTAATACAGGTACTGGGACCTGGGTTCGATTCCCAGGTCCCCTCACTTCCTCAATATTATTTTGCTTAATATATTTCCATGCAGCGTCCCCTTCAGTGGTCTACCATGCACTCAATGCCTTGGCTTGCCAAATGTCCCAGAAGATGAATCTGAAGGTCAGGATGTGAGGCCCACCATACGCATCAGTCAACACATCCATACGCAAGTCTGAGAAGTCAAACAAGGCCTGAATTCTTGGGCCAAATTACTGCAAATCAACCTCCAAATGGGTCAACCACCCCCCCATGTTTGCCTTTCTTTTGTCTATTTTTATTCTTTTCTATTATTTATTTTAATTATATTATTTGTTTTATTTAATTCCTTAAATTAATTTTCATAAAAATACAAAAAAATCAGAAAGTCAAAATAAAATATGTTTATTATTTAATTCTATAATATTTATTTTGTAAATAAATTTCATAATCAATTTAGTTTTAATTCTAGGTTTTTAACTTTAATGCTTTTTCTTAGATAATTAAAAAATATAAAAAACAAGTCTTTTAGCATTTTTTATTCTTTTTCTTAATAAATAATCTTTTTTCTTATCACTATTAATTATTAATTATTTTTGTAAATAACTTATAATTAAATAATCAGTAAATTAGGTCAAACTAGAATTTATTTCTTTAATAATTAAAAATGCTTAGAATTAGGATTTTAATTCAATTTAATTTTCTTTAATTTCACAAATACAAAAAACATAAAAAATAAGTCCTTTCCTTTATTTAATTTAATTAATTTAATAATTTCAATTTAATTTCCTCAAAGGGTCCAACGCCCTCGCACTCTCGATTCTTATTTTCTTTTCGCGCATTTATTTTTATTTCTTTTGTGAATATAATGTATTTGTCCCAAAGCCTTGTAATAGATAATTAGGACATTTATTTTCCGCATTTTATCTCAAATCGGGTCTTGGTTTAATTTGGAGATGTAGACCCGCGCCTTGTAATAGCGTAGGACCTTTATCTTTCCGCATTTAAGTTCCCACACCTTTTAACTGTTAATAATCACATGAAAGAATGTATGCCCAAAATAAAAACAAGCGTAGAACACTCAATGCATGATCAAGACAAAAAATAACTGAAAATGACACACTATTCACACACCACTTCCAGGGTACGCCTCACTGTTGCCTTGCCCCTCGAAACGTGGTGGTCGAGTAGAGGACGTTTTAGTAAGTCCTCATGTCCATGAACATGGCATGGGGGTAGCTTCTAAGGTGTCTTCCTATTGCTCCGGTGACCACACTGTCCCTAATCCTCGAATTGACCCGAACACCTCCAACGGTGGTGCTACCTATCTCTCAATGGTGGGATGGCACTACCTTAAGGACATTTACACAGACTAATCCCTTAGGGTAGGTGGATGACTCATAGATACTTGCTCTAATTCAAAACAAATCAAAAAACTTCTTTTCACACCGACACTTTGCAAAAATCTTTCAAAAACAACTTTTCAAACACTCTTGAGGACTGATACAAGAGTCGATCTGAAACTTTCAACCAAACTTTTTCAAACCCACTCACTCTGAAAAGCAAACACTTTTGAAAACACAAATGAGTAAGTATCTAAGAGCCCATGGATAACCATGGATAGAAAGGGTGCTAACACCTTCCCTTTCTATAAATCTACCTCCCGAACTGAGAACTAATCTCAATAAGGAATTTTTCTGTGCTTTTGTCCTGTCCATGTTGGATAAAATAAAAGACGGTGGCGACTCTTGCTTCCGCGACATTTCGCGAACCAGCGTTAAACAGTCAGTTCCAGATCCACCGATCACACCAACGTTCACTGATGGTGAACTACCAACTTTCACTAAAGGTAGAGAGAAAAGAAATATCATAGCACCGATGTTCACTAACGGTGAACTACCAACGTTCACTGAAGGTAGCAAGAAGATAAAAATCACCAACGTCCACTGATGGTGAACTACCAACTTTCACTGAAGGTAGAGAGAAAAGAAATATCATAGCACCAACGTTCACTGACGGTGAACTACCAACGTTCACTGACGGTGAACTACCAACGTTCACTGAAGGTAGAAAAAATATAACAATCACCAACGTTCACTGATGGTGAACTACCAACTTTCACTGAAGTTAGAGATAAAAGAAATATCATAACACCGACATTCACTGACGGTGAAATACCAACGTTCACTGAAGGTAGCAAAAAGATAACAATCACCAACTTTCACTGAAGGTAGAGAGAAAAGAAATTTCATAGCACCGACGTTCACTGACGGTGAACTACCAACGTTCAATAAAGTTAGAAAAAAAGATAACAATCACCAATGCTCACTGATGGTGAACTACCAACTTTCACTGAAGGTAGAGAGAAAATAAATATCATAGCACCAACGTTCACTGACGGTGAACTACCAACGTTCACTGAAGGTAGAAAAAAGATAATAATCACCAACGTTCACTGATGGTGAACTACCAACTTTCACTGAAGGTAGTAAGAGAAAATATCATAGCACCAACGTTCATTGACGGTGAACTACCAACGTTCACTGAAGGTAGAAAAAAGATAATAATCACCAATGTTCACTGATGGTGAACTACAAACGTTTACTGAAGGTAGTGAGGGAAGAAATATCATAGCACCGATGTTCACTGACGGTGAACTACCAACATTCACTGAAGGTAGAAAAATAGATAATAATCACCAACGTTCACTGATGGTGAACTAGTAATGTTTACTGAAGGTAGTGAGGGAAGAAATATCATAGCACCGACGTTCACTGACGGTGAACTACCAACATTCACTGATGGTAGAAAAAAAGATAACAAGTTTCCCCAAAATCATGGCGTTTCACCTAGAAAGGGTCTCAACTTCTTCTTTAACCAAGGCATTCTGCCTTGAAAGGGTAGTATATAAGCTATCTCAAATAAAGAGACTACCACTTGCAAAGATTTCACAACGAACTATCTTTGCGATATTGAAAAGACTTGCCATCCATTGGAGTAATTTGATAACAAACTACAAACAATCTAATCATAGGGAAGATAGAAAAAAAAAGTAACATCGACTTTTACGGGGAAGTACAAGTTGCTCAAATAAAGAGACCTGCTACTTGCTGTTATAGGAAGGTTTTTAAAAATGACTTTCTAGGGAAAGCAATATGGCTTCCTGGGGAAAGAAATATGAATTCCTGGGGAATGAATCATGACTTCCTGGGGAAATACCGATATATTCCTGCTGAGGAGATAAATTTTTCTCGTGCAAAATAAATGCACATTCTCAAACTAAGGCTCGAAGCTTGCAGAGATCATAAGTAATAATATTGCTGGGAAACAAAGATTAAACAAGAAATAAACTGGAGTAAAATAGTAAACCATAATACATCCTTTGAGAATTAAACTCAAAAGGGAAATCCAATCTATCCAGACAAAGAGCTGCACAGGAAGGCTAAAGCAAAAATCTTCCACGAGGGATAAATCAGTGGGGAAATTGAAAGAATATACACTTTCTACTTAAGACCGACACTCTATTGGAGAAAGGACAACATAACTCTGCAAAACAGGATAATATATCCACAAAATATTAACGAATGTGAATGAGCAATGATTTGCTAAATTTAACTATGCATGATGTATGTATGAATGCATGAGTGTTATCATGTATATGTTGACAAAATAGACATATAACACTGGGAGTAACCAGGAAAAACTAACTAGGGTACAGTCAATACTCAACTAAATCACATCAGAGATGAACATTCCATAAGAAAATAAGCACCAAACGAGAAACCATAATCCTATTTCGCGGCTTAACTTTATTGGGAAGGAACATAATCCGGAAGTAAACAAATCATAGTGACAAAATAGTACAGATACAGGGATATAACATCCTTCTCCAAGCTTCACCAGGGAATAGCACTCAGACTTCAATGGGGAAACAAATATTTTCACGGTCCGTACTTCTACTGGGGATTGCAATACTGATTTCAAATAAGGTAGATGGAAACCATATCGGAAAAACATCAACTGAGGATTTCGAGCTGACTTCATTGGGGAAATATCATACAGACTTCACTAGGGGAGATAATGCCTCATTATCGAGACATCAACTGGGGACCTCTTTCTGACTTTATTGGGGAGGCCAACACCACATCGAAGAGGGGAAACCAAGATACGTTCTTCAATATTGAGAGTAAGTATTGCACCAACTTCTCTAGGGAAAAAGTATGAAACCTCATAGGGAGTTAAGAAGTTAAATATTATAGCAGGAAATCAATGTTATGAGAATTTTAAATTAAACCCAGCATTTGGCGGGTGAAAACCCAAAAAACTGACAAATGCCTCAACACTTCTTAAATAAAACATTGCCCTTGCCTGCTTATCGGGCAATCAAACAAAATGCAAGTACTTCTGAAAGGGAGATGCTTCATAAATGAGTCAAATCTCAGCATGCACATGGAAAATAGACTTCTATCAAATAGCGAAGCCTTCACTGGGGAACCTTGGATTGAGTCTTCATATCACACAAACTTATTCCAACAAAAGATGCCCTGGGATAGCCTTCCTGGGGAATCAAGAAGTCAACATTATAGAAAAAGGTCAAACTCATGGGGATTTTAAATCAAACCCAGTACTTGGCGGGTGAAAACCCAAAGGGTTGACAACTGTCTCAACACTTCTTAGAAAATATACTGCCCTGGTCTAGTTGCTTGGGAAATAAATACCAACAATAATGCCAATACTGCAGAAAGAGCGATATTTTGCAAATAGTTCCATCTCAGCACACCAAGGGAACAAGACCTTTCGTCATATGAGGGAAGACTTCGCTGGGGAATCTGGGATAGAGGCCTCACACCAAGCAAACCCAAAAATAAAATAAAAATGAACCAAGACTTGACTTGGGACACTAGGATCACAAACCCAATACTGCACCTTACGCCAATTGGTATCGTCTTCAATATACAAAAATCACGTGTATACTAGTGAAAACCTTCCCGGGGGAAACAAAACTTTCCAAAATTACTGGAGTTCGTCCATTCATGGGATCACCACTTTTGTTTTCCTCTTGAATCACAAAATCTAAAGTAAAATTATGTTGTAAATTCTTTTTGAAAAATAATTTTGTTATTTAATCTTTTTGCTTTGAAAAATATTATCAATAACAAATGGAGTCTTTGTAAGCTGAATAAAAATAAGAAATACAAAGAATTGGGTAAAAGCTCAAATTTTATTGATAGAATGGTAGTCTGTGAATGGCGAGACTCCACAGATGATTACCAAGTTCAGAAAATGGTAATATATAATGGAAAAGATACATTGAGATACAATGACCACTATTTCCTCTAACAACTTTGAAATTATGAGCAGCAGCTTCCGTTGAATTATGGTGAGGATCCAAGAAGATTGTTTCTTCAATGATCAAGTCATGTCTGATGTAGTTACTTGCCAAGAAAGTCTATAACTTTTGCCTAAGCTTCCCTTGCGGGTTTTCAACTTAGCGGGAAATTCTATTCTGTTTATGTCTCAAATTTTTCCTAGACCTCCCTTTTGGGTTTTTAGCCTACCGAGACGCTCCTTTTTGCCTAAGCCTCCCTTTCGGGTTTTAAACTTAGTGTGCTGTTCTTTTATTTCTTTAGGCAAAGTATTTCTTGACTTCATCAACATTCATGGGACGTGGGAACTCCTCGCCATCCATAGTTTCAAGAATTAATGCACCACCAGAGAAGGCTTTCTTTACAACATATGGGCCTTCAAAATTGGGAGTCCACTTGCCCCTAGAATCAGCGTTAAAAGATATGATCTTCCTGAGCAAGAGGTCGCCTTCTCTGAATTCATGAGGTTTGACCTTCTTCTCAAAAGCTTTTTTCATTCACTTCTGATATAACTGCCCATGACACAAAGCCGTCATTCTCTTCTCTTCGATCAAATTCAATTGGTCAAACCTGTTCTGGACCCGTTCAGCCTCTGACAACTTGGTTTCCATTATCACACACAAAGAGGGAATATTAACCTCCATTGGGAGCACCGCTTCCATTCCATACACAAGGGAGAACAAGGTTGCTTTTGTTGAAGTGCGGACAAATGTCTGATATCCATGTAAAGCAAAAGGGAGCATTTCATGCCAATCTTTATAAGTAACAACCATCTTCTAGATGATCTTCTTGATATTCTTATTAGCAGCTTCAACAACCCCATTCATCTTCGGCCTGTACAGAGATGAATTGTGATGGACAATCTTGAATTCTTCACAAAGTTCTGTCATCCTCTTGTTATTCAGATTCGAGCCATTATCGGTGATAATTCTGCTCGACACACCATACTGACATATAAGATTATTCTTAATGAAGTGTACTACCACATGTTTAGTAACATTAGAATATGAAGCAGCTTCCACCCATTTTGTGAAGTAATCAATTGCTACCAAGATAAAACGGGGTCCATTCGAAGCTTTAGGTTCTATCATTCCAATCATGTCAATACCCCACATAGAGAAATGCCACGGGGAAGAAATAACATTGAGAAGTGTCGGAGGCACATGAATCTTGTCCGCATAAATATGGAATTTATGGCACTTCTTTGCCAACATATAACATTCAGATTCCATTGTCAACCAATAATAACCTACCCTTGTCGTCTTTTTAGCCATTGAATGTCCATTGGCATGAGTGCCAAATGAACCTTCACGAATCTCATGCATACACATGTCTACTTCGTGTCTATCCACACATCTGAGCAAGACCATGTCATAATTTCTCTTGTACAACACATTTTCACAGAGGAAGAAGCTACCATCCAGTTTTCTCAATGTCTTTCTATCTTTATTCGATGCACCAATCGGGTATTCCTGAGTCTGGAGAAAATGCTTGATATCATAATACCAAGGTTTCTCATATTCTACCTCTTCTGTTGTAAACACCCGAGCGGACCTATCCAATTGCCGAACTATAATTCGAGGTATATCATTCCAAGTATTCACTTGATACATAGAAGCCAGAGTTTCCAGAGCATCCGCCATTTAATTTTCGTCTCTGGGGATGTGATGGAATTTAACTTTATTTAAGAAGGGTAGAAATCTTCTAGTGTAATCTTTGTAAGGGATCAAGCAGGGGTGACGAGTATCCCACTCTCCTTTAATCTGATTTATTACCAAAGTTGAATCGCCATACACATCTAGAATTTTAATTCTGAGATCAATAGCTTCCTAGAGACCCATGATGCAAGCCTCACATTCTGCCATATTATTAGTATAATCAAATGTCAACCTTGTAGTAAAAGGAATGTGTGATCCATGTGGAGTGACAATCACAACACCAAGTCCTTTACCATAAGAATTCACAGCTCCATCAAATATCATGCTCCAGCGAGATTCAGGATCAGGACCTTCCTCAGGCAATGGTTCATCACAATCTTTCACTTTCAGAAACATCACATCCTCATTAGGGAAATCATACATCACATACTGATAATCATCAACTGGTTGGTGAGCAAGATAATCATATTCAGATAACAACATCTACCAGCGGGAAATTCTCCCAGTAAGAGCAGGCTTTTCAAAAAATTACTTGATTGGATCCATTTTAGAGATCAACCAAGTAGTGTGATTCAACATATACTGCCACAAACGTCTTTCCGCCCAGGCCAAAGCACAACATGTCTTTTCCAGCATGGAATACCACGACTCACAACCAGTAAACTTTTTACTTAGATAATAAATGGCATACTCTTTCTTCCCTGTTTCATCTTGTTGTCCCAGAATACAGCGCATGGAATTATCTATTACTGTCAGATACATAATCAATGGTCTTCCTTCAATAGGAGGGAGCAAGATAGGAGGTTCAAGTAGATATTCTTTAATACTTTCAAATGCCCTTTGGCAGTCATCTGTCCATACACAACCTTGATCTTTCTTTAACAACTTAAAGATCGGTTCACACGTTGGGGTCATGTGGGAAATGAATCTGGAAATATAATTCAAACGGCCGAGGAACCCTCTTTATCTTTCTTTTCAGTTCTTGGCGCTGACATTTCTTGAATTGCTTTAACTTTATCAGGGTCAACTTCAATCCCTCTCTGGATAACAATGAAACCAAACAATTTCCCTGACCGAACACTGAAGGTACATTTATTTGGATTCAAGTGGAGATGATAGTTCCTCAAACGCGGAAACAACTTCAACAAATCTTCTACATGCCCTTCTTCAGTATGGGATTTAGCAATCATATCATCAACATATACCTCAATTTCCTTGTGCATCAGATCATGGAAAGGGTTGTCATAGCCCTTTGGTACGTTGCACCAGCGTTCTTCAACCCGAAGGGAATCACTCTATAACAGAATGTTCCCCAGGGTGTGATAAACATTGTTTTCTCCATGTCCTCAGAATCCATCCTTATTTGATTATACCTGAAAAGTTTGTCCATGAACGAGAAAACTATGAATTTTTCTGTGCTATCCACTAACATATCAATGTGTGGCAATGGAAAATCATCTTTTGGACCAGCTTTATTTAGATCTCTGTAATCTACGCACATGCGAACTTTTCTGTCTTTCTTCGGTACTGGGACAATATTGGCAATCCACTGAGGGTACACTGATGTCGCAAGAAAACCGGCATTAATTTTCTTTATAACTTCTTCCTTGATCTTCACTGCCATATCTGGGTGAGTTCCTCACAACTTCTGTTTGATTGGCGGACACTCTAGCTTCAGCGGCAAACGGTGCTCTACAATATCTGTATCTAAACCAGGCATATCTTGGTAAGACCAAGCAAAAATATCCACATACTCTTTCAACATCTCAATCAACATGCTCTTCACATCAGGATGCAGTAATGCTCTAATCTTGACTTCCTTCGAATCTTCTTCTGAACCCAAATTGATTACTTCTAATGGCTCTTTATATGGATGAATGGAATTCTCCTCGCGCTCAAGCAACCATGAGACCTCTTATGGAATCTCATCATAGTCTTCTTATTGAGCCCCATACACAGGACATTCAAAGTTTGTAGAGGGTGCAGGGTCATTGTATTCAACGAGTTTTTTAATTAATCCGCATATATGATTTATGATTGCTTTAGAAACCGAAACATATAACAAGTGATCATGCAGATTGAATTTCAGTTATCATTTATTTTGAAAGGTTTTTTATGATTACCATTTTCCAAGAAAAATAAAAAAATAAAGACACAATTTGGGAAACAAAGACAACTTTTATTATTGATTTTAAAAATCAAAGCAAACCTGTAAGCCCATACAATATTAATACTTTCACCTCAGGAAGAGTGAAAGCTTTTCAAAAAGATTAACAAAAAAAAATTACTTTGAAACGTGTATGCAAGAGGGAACATTAATGGTGATCCAGTTCTGAACCCTAACTCCGTGCGTCACATAATTTGGCATTTCTGGATCTGTTTCATCTTCCACAATGGTATTAATCTCGGAAACAGTTGGATGAAGATAACCCCCGCTATGAAATATGTCTTGATACTTGCCTGCAACAGACTTCGGCTTCATGCTCTTACTTTTATCATTATTCACAGAGAACCTTAAGCCAGCTCTATTATTGGTTACATGTGGATCAACAATCTGTCCCTATACTCCACTATGGCCATTACGCACAATATACTGAGCATCCTTAAACGAAGCCATAGAATTCTCATTTTCTCTTATATTATCAATGGATAAAGCTTTGAACTAGGTTCCAATAGCAGATTCTTCCGCCTCCACAATGCTGAAAGAGGACAAATGAGATATCAATAATGCCTGTTCTCCATTTATAATTACCATTTTCCTTCACGCACAAACTTCAACTTCTGGTGTAAAGTCGAAGTGACAGCCCCTGCCTCCTGTACCCACGGTCGTCCCAACAAACAGCTGTAAGCGGGTATCCATTACCTGGAAAGTAATATGAAACAAATGTGGGCCTATATGAATAGGCAAGTCCACTTCACCAATAACAGATTTCCTTGATCCATCAAATGCTTTCACAATAATTCCAGTTGGGCGCATGGGCATTCCTTGATATTTCAACTTCATAAGTGTGCTCCTCGGTATGACGTTCTACACAGATCCATTATCAATCAGCATATTGGATAATGAATCATTCTTGTAGTTCATAGAGGTGTGGATGGCCAGATTGTGATTCGTTCCTTCATCGAGAAATTCATCATCGCAGAAACTCAGGTTATTACATGATGTAATGTTCCCTACCACACTGTTGAATTGGTCTATAGACATATCACTTTCCACAAAAGCATGGTCGAATACCCTCATCAAAGATTCTCTGTGGGCAGAGGAGTTCATCAATAAAGCCAAGATAGATATTTTTGAAGGAGTCTGCAGTAGCTGATCTACAATTCTGTAGTCGCTCATCTTGATTATCTTCAAAATATCACCCACCTCCTTTTCTAGCGTAGCTCCACTAGATTCACCCACTGCTTTCTTGGGTTCAACATTTTAACCAATTTTCTTTCCAGTACTAACATCTCCATGTACGACTGGTGTAAATACACGACTACTACGGGTCACTCTGCTAGTCTCATCAATATTTCCAACTTTAGGCATTGGCTGGATGGGAACTTCCAAACCATCCTCTAAAATTGTAGCATTATATTTGTAGGGTACATCCTTGTCTGACTTTAGGGGACATGACCCGGTAAGCTAATCACCAATGGAGTAATAGTTGGCTTGCCATGATATTCAACTTCAAAAGGGGTGGGTGCACCAAAAAAAGGCACAATAACATTTACTTCCTTTTTAACACATTCAGTCATTACAGAGTCATCTTTGGAAAACATATCTTCATCTAAGGAGAAGAACTCATCCGCAGAGGCATACTCATCATCTGACTCTTCTTCAGCCAACCAAACCTCAATCTCATCAACCTCATGGTAATCACCCCTTTGGCTTGTAACCTTGATAGTTCCATTATCCAATAACAATTGAATACCTTTCCTTACAATTGAGCATCCTCGGGAGTCCCAACAACAAATTTGGCAAGATCCATACTGATGTTCTACCTGACCAGCCATGTGGCAGAAAGTAGCATGCAATTGTAAAAGATCCTCATTCATATATTCCACATCAAAGATTCTGAACTCTCAAGGACATCCAAAAACCATGTTTACTTACTCTTCATACTCTGCCCTAGGCCTGATTATATGGATGAGGCCCTCATCCAGCATCTCCTGCAAATCAACCTTTATCTTGTCACAACCATGTATATTTGTACTGCAAATAGCATAACCAGCATGGTCATGCATATAATATCTAAATTCACAGAGGTCTGCATGCATTTTCACCAAATCTCCTCTAACCAAATTAATATCAAAAATTTGGAAGTTGCTTGGACATTCGGCCACCATGTTCACAACATTTTCTCCTCCATGCTTTGGCAAAGGATTATCTTTCACATTAGGGCCAACATCCTTGAAGGACAAGATACCAAACTTCACCAATTTTTGTACTTCAGTTTTCAAAGGATAGCAGTTCTCAACATTGTTCCCTAGTGCTCCTTGATGAAAAGCACATGTTTGGTCTGCCTTGTAATACCAAGGCAATGGTGATGGTATATCGGGAGGTGGTCTGGTCTGAACCAACTTCTTTTGAATTAACGTTGGGAGTTATTATGTATAGCTCATAGGGATAGGGTCATAACTCTCTCTTTTCTGATTATACCCTTGATTCTCCTGAAGGGATGGTCTCTGATAAGCAACGGTGGTTGAAGCTACACCAACAACTAGAGTTACTGAGGCAACTTGTTGATGACACTGATAATTTCTTTTAGGAGGATTAACCCTCCTCTCTTTCATAACAACATTTGTATCTCCTTCCTTCTTTTTGGAAAACCCATAGGATGGATTCTTCGTACTTCCGGAACATTCAATTTTTGTTAAACGACCCTCTCTTACAGCCTCTTCTAATTGGATACCCATGCCCACAATTTCAGTAAAGTCACTTGGAGAACTCACTACCTTCCACTCATAGTAGAAAGAACCCAGAGTCTTCAGGAAAAATTTTTCATCTCCTTTTCTTCCATGGGAGGAATCACTTGGGCGGCTACCTCACGCCATCTCTATGCATATTCTTTGAATGATTCCCTGTCCTTCTGGACCATGTCCCTGAGTTGACCACGGTCAGGTGCCATGTCCATGTTGTATTTGTATTGTCTGATAAATGCTTCTCCCAAGTCGTTGAAAGTATGGATATTAATGCTGTCCAAACTCATATACCACTTCAACGCAGCACCAGTCAAACTGTCCTGAAAAAAGTGAATCAACATACATTGATCATCAGTGTGGTTAGACATTCTTCTTATATACATCATAATACGAGAACGGGGACAAGTGTTGCCCTTGTAATTATTGAATTCCAGGACTTTAAACTTCGCAGGTATCTTGACACTCGGAACCAAGCATAAATCATTCAAATTCTGCCAGAACAATTCCTTTCCCCTGAGGGCCTTCATCTCCCTCTGCATCTTGTCAAACTGATCTTTAAAATCATCAATTCGATCATAGATACCCAAGACTTCACTTGGTGGAGGAAAATGAAGATACATATCATCATTAGCAAATGGGACCATATTCACCGAAGGAGGTGCAACAGGAGTAACATGCACCACAGGAGGTGCAGGAGTAACAGTAGTCTGAACAATTGGAGTAACTTGAGGACCAAGATTAAAATCTTCAGGCATAAAGTTCTCTGGCATTCCCCATGGATAACCTTAAGGCATGCGATTCTGAACAACAGCTGGAATGGAAGACACAGGAACAATCGGAGCTTCAGTAGTAACCTTTGTCTGTTGAGGTTGAACACTCGGTGGCTGATTTTTAGTAGTCACCAGAGATTCCATTGGAGAAGTAAGATTGGCCATGCTGGCCTTCAGAGCAGAAACTTCTTCGTGCAGCTCGCGATTCTCTTGTTCTAAGTTTTCCATCTTCCTTCTGAAATTATCTCGAGTATTGTACTGGTGAGACAACTTGCTGAACAAAGTAAAGAAGTTGGGTAAGACACCTGGATATGCATAAGAAATTCAAGAAATATGTGAAATATCATGCATGATATGCAATGCACATGATTTATTTTATTATTAATATTTCAAGGAACTTAAAGATTTATAGACACATTGAAAATATCAAGGTAATAACACATTTGAAATACTGAAAAATTTCATTATAATAAATTCAAAATGGATTACAAGTTTCAATAAATCCAATTACAAGATGAAAATAAAGTCTAAAAGCCAAGAAGTAAATATGATGGAGGTCACTCTATACGCTGGTGCTTCCCTGTAAGCCTTGCAATCTAAGCCTTCAACCTCTGGTTTTCTTCCGCATATCTGGTGGCAACCTCCTTCCAATCACCTGAATCATGAAGTGAGCAACTAGCATCTGACTGAAGCTTAGGAGAAAATAAATCCCCTTGCGTCTCCATCATCTCTACAACCCGACTGTCAAGAATCTCAATCAAGTTGTCTCTCTCCTTCAAATCTGCTATATAGGAAATCTCTAAAGTTTGGCACTTATTCTTCCAAGCATCCTTTTCCTGCTGCATCCTGACCAAAACAACTTGTAGCTCTTCCACATCATCCAATAGGGGAGGAGTGGTCTTCACAACCAAATCAGGCATAGGTGCTTCCCGAGAATACAACATCTTCAACTGAATAGCTCTCGTTTGGACCCACTGAAGACAAGGCTCCAAAGAAATAGCCCCTCTAGGTCCCAGGTCTTTCCTACACTTCCTATGAATGTGACGCCAGGCCTTCACAACCTGCTCCCTAGCTTCCTTATGGTCTTCTCCCTCCCTCAGAAAGAAACTACTCAAATGAATACTATTTGGTTTATCCCTCATCGGATAACCAAGCTGTCGTCGTGCAAGAACATGGTTGTAGTTAATTCCTCCCTTTGTCCCAAGAAGAGGTACATTGGGGAAACTACCACAACTGTCGACAATCTCTACATCATGGTAAGACCGATGATACCAATCAATATTTGAGTGAGTAAGTTCCATGATCTTAGGAGCCCAACAGGGTTCCTTCCTGACATCCCAGAAAGCATCAGACTGAGGCATATGAGAAATAAACCACCGGTATAACAGAGGCGTGCAACAGATAATCATCCCCCATGATAAGAATTCCGAAGATGAATAGCGTAATAAGCATCACCCAACAATGTAGGAACTGGGTTTCCAATCATGAAGATCCTGATAGCATTAATGTTAATAAACTTATCCACATTAGGAAATAAAAACAAACCGTAAGCAAGTAGAGCAAAGATGGCCTCAAAAGCAACTGTACTCTTCATCCTGGAAAAGTAACGAGCTTTCTCCAATAAGAACTGAGCTGGTAATCCTCTAATCCCTCCTTTAGTAGTCATATGGGCTTCAACCTCATACTTCCCCAGATGGATCAAAGCAGCAATCTTATATGGTTTTGGCTCACCCTCCAAACCAGTAAAAGGAACATGATCGATAATAGGTAAATCCAACAGATAAGAATACTCCTCTAGTGTAGGCATCAACTGATAGTCAGGGAATGTAAATCAATGATACATCGGATCATAGAACTGGACCAAGGTCTATAGAATACCCTCCTTCATCCTAAGCTTCATGAGAGCAATGATGGATCCATACTTATTCCGAAAATATACAGAACACTCAATCTCGGGAATTAGACTGATCAACTCATCAATCTTGGGATCTTTGAAACTGTATTTTCCGGTCTTTATTTTTCCAAATCTCATGGTCAAAAGGTACCTGAGATATTCACAAATGGTCAACTTTCAATTCCCTTGAAATGAAATTTATTCAAAAGATGCTTATGAATGCATGGATGCATGATGCAACAATCACACACAAGATCACAAACATAGAGTTCATAGGTTCAACGTCACAAGCATGAGGTCAAAGGTACTACCCATAAGGTATGGTCTAAAAGTTATCACCTTCCGAACAAGGTTCTAGAGGTTCCCAGAGTCTACATCCTTCCTTCGGATATTACCAACTTCCCAATTAACTGGGTAATTAGTAATATTCTCAAGAAAAACTCGTCCGAGCGTAGTATCGCGTGACAACTATTTTTGGATTACTACGTCATAGCTTATGCACTACACCTAAAAGGCCAAGATGGGTTAGGTATTCTACGGTCCTCAGCTTCTGCAGGCTCCCAGGTCGAAAGCAGTATGTCTTCCCGATTACTTGGTAAACGACACTACAATCAAAGGGGCCTCCACTGAGTGGGGGATCTCATGCCTCTTTTTTTAGTATTACTCCCTCAATGTTAGCATGACTGTACCGCCTATCCTATCTTAAAGTTTTCCCAGATCTGGGTATAGGACTTATAAGTAATCACCAAGCCCCCTGAAAACCAGGAAAATCTAGACAAACATATATACAACATATAACACATAAATAACAATAGCTCATATACAAATATAAACAAAGATAGGCTCAACCTACTTAGGGATGGACCAGCAAGATGTCTATCTTTCCCCAGTGAAGTCGCCATTTTTTTTGTAGCGGTATAAATGTTTAAGACTAAGCCATTAGATTGACTAGACTTATACAGATAAAAATAAAAATCGCCACCGCGCTTTATTGTTTCAAGAGGAATGGGAAAAGAGAGAGTAACTCAAAAATAGGGGGAAGATTCAAGGTAAGGGGGTTGGTTATGCAAAGGGAAGGTATTAGCACCCTAAACATCTATGGTACTCCACATGAACCTCTTTGTAAAATCTGTATATTTTGGCTATAAAATGTTATATAAAAAATAGATGGTGGAGGTGAGAAAAGAAGTATTTTTTTATGATTTTGCACCCGCCGCGGTTGCAAACCTTTAGTGCTTACGTACCACCTTTCGTGCAATAGTGGATCAGGGTACACGTAGTTCACCTTTAAAAAATTTTAAAACACAAGTGTGTTGGTTAATTTTATGAGATAAGACATCATCATCATTGTCTGTGTGGAAATCATACTTACTACCCACAAACATGAGAAAGGAGAATTTGCATCATCTCAAAGTGGAGGATATGGCTTGGATTTTAAAATCAACAATGCCTCACTTAACACCCAAGTGGAAAATATCTCTCTTCACTATATATTGTAGAAGTATAATTGTTTGCATCACTACAAGGATTGACAAGAGTCTAATATTTTGAGAAAGGTTTTAAAATAAAAATCCAAAGTGGCAAAATGGTATGAAATGAGATTCATTAACTTTTAGTCTTCTCACAAAAAATGTCAAGGTATTATTAAATTGATTGGAGTTTATTTATGAAAAATATTTTGAAAATGCACGGACCTAAGTCCAAGTTTATTATGAAAGTGGTTCAAGTTTAGAAACAATAAGAGTTTTCAAAAGGAGAGAGAATATTTTTGAAATTAAAGAAGATGGGAGGAGAAGAAGAGACTATCCTAAAGCATAAGGTAAAAGCTAAGGAGAAGAAACATCTAACCAATAAGAAGCCAATACTTGACATTATGAGTCAATATAGAATTCTCATTCTTTGGATTGAAACCAAGCAAGAAAAGATACTATACCTCTTGAGAGAACCAAACTTCAAATTTATTAAGTCTTCACAAAAATTGGACAGAGTAACAACTGTATACGGGTGAATTTCATATTATAAACAAAGTATATAATCACAATAACATGCATACAAAACAAACAAACAACCCAATGTCTTGAGGTAAACCTCAAGAACTCCTGAAAAAATATCAATTAGGGTCACAAGGTCTCCAACATAGTCCAAGGTCTCTAATCCTAAGTCCAAGAAGTTTAATACTCAATAATGCCAAGGATAGTAACCAAATAGTCCAAGTATCATTAAAGTTTTTTATGGTTCATGTTGATTATTAAGTATCTTCAAAAAGAAAAGAAAAGCTCAAGTGAGCAAAATAAAATGACATAAAAGTAAATGCTCAAGTGAGCAAAGATGAAAATAGCATAAAATTAAATGCTCAAGTGAGCAAAATAAAAATGGCATGAAATGTAAATGCTAAAAGTAAATGGTACATAAAGTATAAAAAATAAAAGTATAAAGTGAAGTCAATTGTTAGAAATTAGTTGTTAGTTGTATGACCATCTTGAAACTTGAATTTGGAACTCATTAGAAGATTGGTAGAACCAAAGCCTCCACACAACAAGTTGCATTTTCTTTTTGTCAAGAATATCATCCATTTTGGAATCCTCAAAAGTAAATTTAATGATCAATGATGTTTAAGTGATCCGCGTTGACGAAAAGTGATGTAGATCCATTAGAGGATTGGTAGAACCAAAGCCTCCACATAATGAATCTCAAGGTTATTGGACCAAAGAGATCAAATTAACATACTTGGGCTTGCAAACATAGGTTTGGGCCACAAATGATCATTTATTCGAATCGGGACAAAATTTAGCACTATGTTAAGTAATCATAAGTGGACTTATGTAGAAGTCGCACCTATTTTGAGGTCGGTCAATAGCAATCTATGCACCATTTGTTTCGTGACATGATATAGAGATCATGCTCCAATAACACTTAGTGCAATAAGAAAGGGATAAGATGAAAAGGGGTGAGAAAGAATATATAAACCATTTTTGAATTAAAATTTAATCAAATATTATTAAAATTATTCATCCATTTTTATGGAGTTAGACTCAACACCATGGATTTAGTGATGTTAACAAAGTTCATGATCAAAAATTCAACCCAAGATCAACCAGAAAATAATACAAAATAATATTACATTTAATATATGCATTAAAAAACGTTTTAAAATGTTTTAAAATAGAAATAAGAGAGAAAAATATCAACTATGTTCAAATGAATCAAAAAAGATTAAGCAAGACCATAGAAAATTCAGAAATGTACTCAAATCTTTTTATAAAATTTTTGGTAATTTTTTAAATTCAGAAACTAATTTTAAAATTAAAAGAAATGAGTAAAATAAACCAAAAATCATAAAAAATAACAAAATCAGAAATAAAAAATAAATGAGGTCACCAATATTTGTCACAATATCATTGGATCATTCCATATTTCTTTTAGAATTTAAAAATGCATAAAAGTATTTTTAAACATTTAAAACAATTCAAATAAAGTGAAAATTTATAAAAAAATACAAAAACACAAAATAAAATTGTCAAAAATAAAAATCTGAAAGAGAAAAATCAAAAATATTTTTTATAATTTTTTCAGATTTTTTGGACTTAAAATGAATTTTCTATGATTTTTTGAAGTTTAAACAATTTAAATATAAAAATCAGAAAATAAAATAAAGTCAAAAACATATGGACCAATGGATGAGAGTCAAAACGCGTTAGTAAGCTAATCCAATGCATTAGACGCACTGTGCATATCTTGGTCATTAGTGAATAACACACATGATCATTAATTAAATCAGATATTAAAAAATTCCAAATGGCGTTGTTTCATTGGTTGAAGGATGACACGTTGGTCATATTAAACCTCCAGTCAGTCCCAAATCGAGCTTGCTTAAACTGTAAAATTAGAGCACGAGACTGGTAACATTTGCTTCAACTCATCAAGACGAAGACAACCACACCTTCGCGAAAAATTTATATAAAATGTAGCTCAAGCAATTTGGAAGGAAAGTTTTGAAAAGGAATTTGAAAATTCATGGCCAAAACATGTTTCTAGTTAAAAGAAAGTCTTGTGAATAGAACCAGGGAAATGAGAGCTTCACAATGATTTCAAAGTTTGAAGAATTGATGGAGAAATCTACCTATTGAAGTTCTGTTGCAAAGCTCTGTAAATGGACTTGGTCAGATCAATTCAGAAGGTTTCAAGGCTCAATTCTTCTTCATTTAGCTTCAGGTAAGATCAAGGAAGGTGAATTGATAGAAAAAATGGAATAAAAAAAAGGCTTGAACAATGATTTCGAAGTTGCAGAAAAGTGAGTAATGGAGCGAGTTTGGAAGGGTGATTTTGTCTGTTCAAGCTTGAGAAAATGAATGGGATAGCTCATGTATTTATAGGAGAAGCAAATGGGATCAAAAGGAAGGGTGAATGATGCAATTTGGAGGGAATTCGTGTGGGTCTGCATCATGAAGAAAGTATGACTTATCTTTTGACAAAACTCATCCAAAACGCACGTTTTAATGCACTAATCCACTTGGGAAAGTTGGCTAATCATGTTTAGACCCAAAACGCATGCTAATTTGAGGGTTAGAAGTTGTAACATGAAATTCAAATTCTGACTTGCGATGAAACTTCAATTCCAAGTTACCACTTTTGAAACAATGGCATTCTCAGCTCAAGGGGTCTTAAGGCATGGTTCTTGATGCTTTAGAAAGATGATAATACAAGCTTTGCAATGGGAAAAGAATGGAATCCAATGGATGTTTGAGCTGAAAGTTGCAATGAGTCAAAGTTAGGAAAAAGAGGTTGACTTTCCATACTTAGAAATATTTCAAGTTTTTCTTCAAAAGTGACCTATAATGTTTTGCATCCAAACATGGCCTTCCTCTTGGAATTTGCTCTTGATCAAAAAATATGGAATGAAATATAACTCTTGAATGAAATTTTGAAACCTTAACCATTCAAAATATGCAAAAATTGAGAGAGTTATGAATTATTGAAGTTGGCAAAAAATTATGAAATGACCTATAATCTTTTGTATCCTTAAGGCATCTTCCATCCATTTTCTCACTTAGCACATAAGAGAAGGAATAAATTTCACATCCTAAAGATCATTGTGGAAAAAGATTGGGCTCAAGGGGATAAAAATTGACCAATTTATGATCATTTGAGGTCACACACGGGAAGTTGGGGAATCATCTGGAGGACTTGTAATCTTTCTTCATCATCAAGTTTCTTCCACATGAAAACTCCTTGAAACTTTTGAAGTGATTTGTTAATAACCCTTTTAAGAGAATGATGTTTTTGGATTCACTCAAAAATACCAAAAGATGAGCAAGATATACTTCTTTGAAGTTCAAAACCCTAGCTCATAGATCAAGAAAATGCTTTGAGGAACTTTGACAATTTTAAACAACCTTCTTGTACCAAAACTTTTTCTTTGTAGATAGAAGTTGTTGAGGATGATAATTAGAACTCATAGCAACCAAAACCACTTTCATATCTTGAGAATTGAGAGAAATATGCACTTGTGACCAATGGGAACAAGGCCTTGTCCAACCATGACAACTTCTTCAATCAACCCCTTGTACTTTTGAATCAATCTTGATAACTTTGAAATGTGGTGAACCAAAATAAACTTTTCCATGCCATTTCTTCCAAAACAACTTCAATGGTGAGGTTTTAATTTCTCAAGCTTTATTGACTAGGTCATGGAAATGAACTCATGAACCCATGGATCAACTTGCTAAGCCACATTGCCTTTACCTACATTATTAACAAGTAAGACAAACCAACATCGCATTTTATTAATTAAAAGGAAAGTCAAAACAAAACATGCATGATCACAAAAGTAAAATAAGTCAAGGTGCTTGGTGATTCCTCAAAGAGCAAAGCTAAAGAGAGGGATGTGAACCAAAAGCCCTAATGTGATCTTATTGTGATTGAATCAATATAGTATGATGAAGGGATCTTAGGGGAAAAAATTGGGGTACAATAGTCGGCCAATAGTACTCGACCCTCAATATTTTGCTGGACAAGGATCGGACCCCAATGTGGCTCCCACATATGCCTTCATGCACTTCTTTAAATAACAAGTTCTTGTCATCTTATGAGACACACCACAAAATAGGTGTTGATCTACCCATTTTGTATAGCTTACCTGCCACCATAAGATATCTTGTTGAGATATTCTTTACACACTTTGCCTCTTCTTTGCCAGATGGTAGTTTCCCCTGTAGAAAATATCTGATTATGGGGGTCATCCACCCTACCTTCTCCTCTACAGTGAGTACTTCTCCTTTCTCTATACTTGGTAATTCCAATGTTTCTTGAATCACCATTTTGTTCAGACCTGAACCTCTTGTGCTAGCAAACTGGGCTAACATATCGGCTCAGGTGTTTTCTTCTATAGGTACATGGCATATTGTAAACTCATGGAACTCCTTCGACAGATGCATAACCTGTTGTAGATATATCAGCAAATTGGGATCTTTGGTCTGGAACTCTCCTCCATCCTACCTGACCACTAACTGTGAATCTGTCCGGACAAGCAGGTGGGTAATCCCGACCTCTTTAGCTAGTTTCATTGCGACAATCAAGGCTTCATATTCAGCTTAGTTGTTGCTAGTTTAGAAATTAAAGCACGATGAATATTCCAGGACCAACTCGACTGGTCCTTCTAACACAATACCAGTCCCACTGCCCCTCAGATTGGATTATCCATCCATAGACATAGCCCATTTTGTAGACCCTCTTCATTTATCGGAGCACTCAGTTCTACCATAAAGTCGGCCAACACCTGAGACTTTATGCTAGTGCATGGGGTGAACTCTATGTCATATTGTGAGAGTTCTACAACCCATGCCACCATCTGTCCTGCTAGGTCCTGCTTCTTCAAAATTTGCTTTATTGGGAAATTTTTTTCACCAGGATAGGATGACTCTGGAAAATAGTGCCTCAGTTTTTTTTGTAGTATCTAAGCTCTGCCCCTCGCAGTACCTTGATGACAAAATAAACTAGCCTCTCACCTGACTCCCCGTCTTAGACCAGAACCGAGCTACTGGCTTTATCCGATACTGCTAGATAAAGTACCAGAGGTGTATTTTCCTTAGGTCGGAAAAGTATAGGGGGAGCTTACAAGAACTTCTTGACTTCCTAGAAAGCTCTTTCACAGTCGGCTGTCCACTCAAATTTAGCCTTCTTTATAATTGCTACAAAGAAGTGAATCAATTTGTCACCTGAACAAGATAGAAAACGAGATAAGCCAATCAAACAGTCCGTTATTTGTCGGACTTCATGAATAAATTATGGTCTCCTCATGTGAATGATCACCTTACATTTGTATGAATTGGATTTTATTCCTTGGTTCTTGAGTATGAACCCTAGGAACTTCCCGTCCTGAAATCTAAACGTACACTTGTTCAAGTTCAAGTGCATGTTATAACTATACACCAACGTGAAAGTCTCATGCCGATCTTGAACATACATTTGTTCTTTAACAACCTTGATCACCATGTCATCAACATATACCTTCATGTTTCGTCCAATCTATGGAGCGAAAACTATATCCATTAATCTCTGGTATGTAGCCTCAGAGTTCTTCAGACCGAACAGAATAACCTCGTAGTAATAGTTACTCTGATCTGTCATGAATGATGTCTTTGACGCATCCAATGGGTTCATACAGATTTGGTTATACCTGGAATAAACATCCATAAAGCTCAACAATCTGAACCTAGAAGCTCCATCGATCAACTCGGTAAAGTCTACACATATTCGCCACTTCCCAGTTTTCTTTTTAACCATTACCACATTGGATAGCAAGGTAGGATACTTGATCTCTCCGATGAATTCTTTCTTCATCAGTTTATACACCTCTTCAACTATCGCCTTTCTCTTTTCCTCCATGCCCTTTCTTTTTCATCGGGACACAGGTTTCACCCCTGGGTCATGTGCTAAGTGATGACACATCACATTAGGGTCAATATAGAGCATGTCAGATGGCTTCCATGCAAACAGATCAATGTTTCTCTTCAGAATATAAACAATTTCAGTCTCCTCCTCTGATGATAGATTGGTTCCCAGGTGAGTAATCTCCGAAAATTGAGGACCAATCTGAACCTCTTTAGTTTCTTCTCGAGGAGCTAGGCTATCCTCTCTAGGATCTCCCCGAGGATAAATATCGACCACATTAACTTTGTGGCTGTCTACTTCTTCTACAATCATAATCTTCCTTTTCAGTTTCACACTTTTGTTATAACATTTACGTGCCAGACCTTGGTTTCCACGTACCATTCCTACCTGGCCCTCGCTGATAGGGTACTTCATAGTGAGGTACAGGGTTGAGAGCGTCACCTTCAGTGCATTAAATAATGGTCTCTCGATTATGATGTTGTAGGGAGACGCTGCATTGATAATCAAGTATCATAATCTAGCTGCTTTGGCGTTCTCCTTCATTCAAAATACAGTTAGAACCGAAAGGTTCCCGAGTACTTGCACCTACTATCCGAAAAACCCGACTAAGGTCCCATTGAATGGTAGCAACTCTTTTGAGTCAAAGTCCATTCCTTTGAAGGCTCCCAGTACATCACGTCGGCTGAGCTTCCAGGATCGACTAAAACCGGCTTAACACTCCAACCCCTAATCTGAACTTTAATGACCATGGGGTCGTTTTCGTGTGGCAGGACTCCTTCTACGTCCTCCTGGGAGAAAGTGACATCCCCGAGATCTCGGCTTTTGTCTTTGCATTCCACCGGAGCCACATGCATTACATTCCGAGCATACCTCTTTCGTGCCGAACTGGTGGAGACTCCTCTAACAAATCCTCTAGAGATGGTATTGAGCGTGTGTCGGGTCAATCACGCTTCTCATACTTCATTTGTGCCTTTCCTTTCTTCTTGGAAGGGCATTCCGAGTTATCATCCCTCCTAGGAGGGCTTCGTTTTCTGGCCTGCTCGGCATTACCTTTGACATAAGACAACAACTTTCCCCTATGGATCCCTGGATCCGGTGATACGCACATCAAGCCTCGGCGTCATCCCCCAAGATTGCGTTTACTCCATGAGGAAGCCAAGGTCTAGGAAGAAAGTTAAGGTGATTTACATCTCTCCAAATGTCCTCTCTTCTTCCATTTAGAGGAGTGAGGTCTTCGTCCGAAACCAAAGGTCGTTGGGATGGCCGGCGAGGAGGCCGCTCCCTTGGTGGTGGTCGATCATGGGACCTAGTCTGCTCCTTATTCTGCCCAAAAGCTTATTCCTAGGCCTTTCCTTTTTCTATAGCACCTCTAGTTCTCTTTTCCATGTTACTCTCTTCTTCTTTTACATAGCACTCGGCCCGAGTGATTATCCTGTCCTTGCTGGCAGCTGGTTTCTGGGCCAGTAACTCATTGAATTGCCCAGCCCATAGACCGTGTGTGATACGGTGGGAGAACTAACTTGATTGTTTTGCGTTTTATTGCAAATTTTGTGATTAGCAAGAGTCTCCACCGACTTTTCTTTTATCCAAAAGGAAAGGTGAAAAAGCACATAAAATACCTTTGAGATTGTTTCTTGAGTTCGGGGGGTATATTATGAAAAGGGAAGGTATTAGCACCCTTTTCATCCATGGTTTTCCACGGGCTCTTAGTTACTCGCTAGATCACTTGCTTTTGTTTGAAATTGTGTTTTGTGTGGTTTTGAAAGTATTTTGTAAAAGAGGCCATTGTTTTAGGCAATCTTTGTAATGATTCTTATTCGTAACAATGTATGCAAAGATATTTGTCTTTTTGAAAATGTTTTCAACGTTCGTAAGATGTTTGAAAATGTGTGTGTTTGTTTTGAAAATAGCAAGGATATTTGTTTGAAATGGAGCAAGTAACTAGAAGAAAACTACCTACTCAAATGTCTTTCTTGTTCATTCTCTTTTCCTTTGACATTGTTGTCTTACCATTGATTGGGTAAGCAACCCTATCTTTGGATGTAAACGGGACGGATGTGGGTCATCGTATAGCCATGATTAGTAATGTTGCAACGTATCTTAGCATTTTTAGGGACTAAGACCATTTTGTAAGGTAACTTTGAATAGCGTCATCGAGGGACTATGATCTTGTTTTTGTTTGTTTTGCTAAGATACCTTACATGCGTAATAAGGCCATTTTTTTTTGTATAAGGCAACCAAGTGGAGTAACCTTAAGGGTGCTTGTGTGAAAGTGTGTCATTTTCATGCTTGATTTTGTCTTGAATTAGGGTTTTCTATTTGATTGGTTTTATCTTGCCATACAAACCCTAATTACTAACATGTTATGTAAAAGCGATAAATTGCGAAATTTAAAGATTACTACGCTATTACAACACTTTGTGGGAGGGGGTATACAATTTATGAATGGGGATTTGCAAGAAAGTAAAAACCCTAATTATCTATTACAACCATATCGAATTCATCAACTGTACAAAGAAACGAATGTAAATACAATGTGTAAGAAGTGAAATGAATATAATGTACAAGTATGAATGAACAAGGCCATGGATGTTGTTTTAACTTTAATTAACTTAGGAGAAAAAGAAATAATTAATTAAACAAAATATTAGAATTAAAATAACAAAAGAAACTAGTTTAGAGAAACAAATTTCTAAATGAATAATAATCACAAACCTAATTTAAATATTTGATTAAATTAAAGAAAAGAATTTTAACAAGAAAATATTTTAGTCTATTAAACAAAAATGAATATATTTAATATATATATATATATATATATATATATATATATATATATATATATATATATATATATATATATATATATATATATATATATATATATATATATATATATATATATATATATATATATATATATATATATATATATATATATATATATATATATATATATATATATATATATATATATATATATATATATATATATATATATATATATATATATATATGCATAAATAAAATTTTTTTGAGATTTTTTATTTATAAAAATAAATATTGTTGTAACATTAATAATAGTAATTAAAAAGTAAATAAATAAAAATAAATTATATAAAATAGGTTAAGGGGGGTTAATGATTAAAATGGGTGTTTGGAGAAAAAAAACAAAAAAAAACTATTGGGCTTTCAGCCCACAAAAAACATGGCCAAACAAAAATCATATTTTTTAAGGGGATGGGGGGGGGGGGGGGGGGGGGGGGGGGTGTAGCGAATGAGAGGGGGTTGGGCTCAACATTTTTGGTCTTGGGCTTGAATGAGCAGGCCTGGTTGTTTTAGACAAAATAACCAGGGTCCAAGGGCGTGGCTCATTTTGTTATTTTTCTTCTCTCTCTCACTTCTAATTCTCTCACTGGTTCTCTGAAGTCCCTCCACCGAAGAAGAAAAATAGGCCGCGCCGGAAATCGCCTTGCGGCGGTGAGGCCGGCGGCTGGGTTCAAAACCTCAACTTTTTTACATTAATTCCTTCCTCTCATCTTCCTCATTATTAATTCATCGTTTGATTGTGCAAAAAATAAGAGATTCGACATAGATCTAAACGGGGACAACCGGAACCCTAGGGGTTCCGATTTGCATCTTCTACATAATTTGGTGACATCTTTCCTTTCTTCGCTAGTTCTGAGGGGTTAAGATCTTTGAAAATGATGATAAAAAATCAGGGTTTTTGTCTTGCATACATTACTATATCTATCTTGTATACTTATGAATTTGAAAGAATGATTTTTTGAGGGTTTTGACAGTTTGGGTTGCTATGATTCTGTATATTACTTTTTGTTGGATAGAAATGAAAGGATTTGCTGGCTTGCTGTGACTTTGGTTCTAGATATTTCTATATTTCTGATGATGAGGAGAACATGTGAAATGGTTTGGTTGTTTTTTTATTTCTGAGTAATTCGTATGTTTTGGATAAATGGTTTTTTCTGAAGGGTTTGGTTCTGTTTGTTTGTAAGGCTTTGTATATTTTGTAGGAAAAGAACTTGAAATGATTTTGAGGTTTTTGACAGTTTGTATTGGAATCTCTGTATATTTTTTTCTGTAAAAGGAAAATGATGCTTGTTGCTGATTCTTTCTTGAGGTAAATGAAAGATGGCTTGGTGTTTATTTCTGTTACAAGTTTTTCTGTCCCTTTGGCTTTTTATTTGAAACTAAACTATATGTTTTGAAAAAATAAGGCTAAGAAAAAGTTTTCACAAAGTTTATATATTTCTATGAAAAGAATTTGGAAATAGTTTGAGAAATTACCTTTGTTGCTGTGTTTGGGATATCCTGTGGCTTGTTGACTGTGATCTTTGATGGTCTTGTGATGAAAGTAGTGGCTTGACTTTTATCTCTTCTGTATGTTCTTCTTGCTTGCCCCCAAAAAAAAACCTGCTTTTTTGTGCACAGTATGGCTGCCTTTTATATTGGTTAGTTTGTGCTGGTTGACTTTGCTTGTTTGCAGTTGGTACAATGCCTGCTGTACTGACTTTGCTTTTTCTGTACTTGCTGTATATTTTATGACTTTGGCTTCTCTTGTGATCCAAGACTTAAATGATTGAGATTTTGTACATCCCCCCCCCCCCCCCTCCTCTTTTGAGTTTGCTCCCTTACTTTGTGATTTTCTGCATTGCTTCCTTTCAAACTTGTATTTGCTGATAGTTTTTCTACATTTAGTAACTTGTGGACTTTTGCTATGAACCAAACTTTGCTTTGAGATTTGTGGTAAAGTACTCTACGCCTATGACATGAATTTACAAATTTTGAGGCTCTTTGATTGTTGTTTGTACTGGTTTTCTTGTTGAGACCATTTTCTGATTTGAAACAACATGATACTTTTGCTTGTTGATTTGATATTTTCTGATTTGGAGCAACATGAGGCTTTTGCTTGTTGATTTGGTATTTTATGATTTTCTCTTTATCTCTTGTGAACCAAGATTTGAGATTTGCAAGAGATTAAACCCAGCTAATGATGTATGATCCTGATTTTCTGTTGCTTGCTGTAGTGGTTTTCTTCTGAATTAAACCTGCACCTGTTGCTTGATGAATTCTGGTTTGCACCTTTTAGTTTGTTGTGAACCAAATTTTTTGAGATTTGCAATATAACTTTAGCCTATGATGAAACTGAAATTGTATGAGGCTTTTTTTTAATTGTTTTAAATCATGTTGGGCTGAAATCTGTTGGGCTTGTACTTGTGTTGGGCTTGAAACTCCATTTGCACTATTGTGAACCAATTCTTTTGAGATTTGCAATGTAATTTTGGCCTATGATAGAACTGAAATTGTATGAGGCTTTTGAACACAAGACCCTCTTTTTCTGAACTTCTGGTATTTTGCTGCCTATTGTGCAGCTTGCCCTGTTGTTGGTTACATTTTTCTTGCATTTTTAACTTGCTGCCTATTATGCTTGCCCTACTGTTTGTTGCAATTTGCTTGCATTGTTATCTTGCTGCCTGTTATGCTTGCGCTGTTGTTTTCTGCAGTTTGCTTGCATTGTTTGTGAACCAAGTTTCCCCCCTTTTCATTTGCAAACTATGAACCCTTAGGCCAATGATTAAGCAAAGAATGCATGAGGCCTTAGCATACAAACCATTCTTTTCTGATTCAGCAGAAAACCACCCCAATGATGAATTTAGGATTACCTTTGTATGTTTTGCTCATTTTTCTGAATATTTGAACTACTAACAAACTTTTCCTTTTCTCTTTTCATGAGCATGAAGCATGGATGGCAAGTAAAGGCTGGAGAGATTGCTTAAGGATGAAGACTTAGGATTTCTCTTTTAAACAATTTTTTTGTAATTTATTGCATTGGTAGATATTTCTTTTGTAAAATTCAAAATTTGTAATGTAACGAATACAATACTTTTGAATAATATTGTGAAAATATTGTACCAAATTCAATCTTTGAATCTTGTAATTCTTATGTTATTTTTTTTGAGTAAGAAACCTCATTCTAGGTAACTTGTATTTCAAGGCATCACCAAAGATGACCAAATAAAACAAAACTCTTTGCCCTCCAATCAAACCTTTAAAACAAAAAATGAAATTTTGAGAATTCCATTTGATTAACTTAACTTCAAAGGCCTATGATAAAAAAAATCTTAATCTTCAATTCTTGTTCAAAGCTAAACTGGTAACCAAAACGAGTTCGCATGTCATTCTTGATTCAAACGGGATTTCATCATCTACCAAACATGTTTTAAGAACAATCGCCAGTCTTGTAGAATTAACAAACTTCAGCGAGTTGTGTTTAAGAACATTTGAAATTTTGAAGACTCAATTATCCCTGAGAAATCCCAAACCCTAATCATTGATTTACCATCTAGGAAGAGAATCTGTCTGATCGACCCTCGAGCTAATTGTATGCACCAGAAACCCTAGGATAGCATCTTGTATGAAAATTTAAAGGGCAAATTTTAGGGTACAACAACTGCCCCTGTTTAATTTTCTTGCACTTGAAAAGCGAAATTGGCGTGCTTGTCGTTTGTAGCTTGAAAGTGGAAGATGATTGAACACTAGAGTGCATGAAAATTTGCACTTGTTGGTGTGCGAAGTAATGCCTTGAATCTATTGTATCGGGAATGGGCTTAAAGATGCCATTGAATGAATTGAGGGATAACTGTCAGAGAAGGGCTTATAGATGCCATCCAAGGGTGACTGTTGACAGGAAATGGACTAAGTCTGATCTTGACTTCAACTGAAAGAGTGTCAGGATGGTATCCATGTCTGGAGCGTGTCTGAACTATATCTGTAAGATGCTCTGAATGAGTATCAGAATGACGTCTGAGTCTGGAGCGTATCTGAACTGTATCAAAAGATTGAATTCGAAGGAGTATCAGAATGGCATCCATGTCTGGAGTGTGTCTGAACTGTATCTGTAAGATGCTCTGAATGAGTATCAGAATGGCGTCCGAGTCTGGAGCATATCTGGACTGTATCAAAAGATTGAATCCGAATGAGTATCAGAATGGCGTCCGTGTCTGGAGCATGTCTGAATTGTATCTATAAGATACTCTGAATGAGTATCAGAATGGCATCCGAGTATGGAGCGTATCTGAACTGTATCTGTAAGAATCTCTGAATGAGTATCAGAATGGCGTTCAGGTCTGGAGCGTATCTGAACTGTATCAAAAGATTGAATCTGAATGAGTATCAAAATGGCGTTCGTGTCTGGAGCATATCTGAACTGTATATGTAAGATGCTCTGAATGAGTATCAGAATGGTGTCCGAGTCTGGAGCGTATCTGAACTGTATCAAAAGATTGAATCTGAATGGTAGCTGTTAATCTTATCCTTAAAAGAGTAAAATGTTAGCTAAAATGCCAAGTTATGACGTATGAAATGTATGCATAATGGGATTATGTTGTATGCATTCGTGTTATCAATGATTATGATATATGAATGCAATGTATGTGTATGTGAGCTAATCTGCTTCATTGCTGTTGGATTGAAGGAAATAAATCCTTGGATGCTGCTGAGGATATGTGAGCCTTCATATCTTAAAGTCGAAGTATTGATTGATTTCTGCCGAGAGAAATGAATTCTGCTGTAAGGGCAATGCCAAGTACTGCTTGTAAAACCTGTTTGGGGGTTTTGAGGAATTTTGACAATTTCTACTGGGGATCAATAGTTTTAAACTTTTGTTCTGCTGGGGATTTAAATGGCGTACTGTAGGGGATTACTTATGGAATAGCCTTGAGACATTTCCCTATTCTTTTAACCTATCAGTAATTGTCTTTCCCATTTTGTTTATTTGTAAACAGTAATTACGATCAAATGCATATGTTAAAAAATAAATCATTGGACATTTTTGCAAACAAAAACACAAGCGTAAAGAAAATAAAGACCAATAGTTTTTGCGCTTTCAAAGGGATATCTTTGTATTGACTTTGAGTAAAATTTTTGTACAAAGGGGACAAACATTCTAGTAAGAGAATGATGTCATAAAAAAGAAAAATTTGATACAAAGAAGGATAGCTACGTGTAAAAAATCCCATGGGGTTCCCAATATACTATAGCCTTTGTATCTCTGAGCGTCTTGTCTATCTGTCGCCTCGTCCGAAGATGACTGAATTGATCAGAACCTCTGAATTTTCCAGTGGGAGCCAAAGATTGTTTGTAAAGTGATCTAATGGGACATAATCATACGCTTTAATTCCCTAACTTTTGCCTGGACCGCCCTTTCAGGTTTTCAGTCCAACGGGAAACCCTTTTTTGCCCAAGTCGCCCTTTCGGGTTTTCAACTTGGCGGGTGTACAGATTTTTTGTTTTATCCCTAACTTTTTCCCGAACCCTTTTGGTTCACCGGGATGCCCTTGTTTTGCCAAGGTATGTCAACCTAGCAGGATTTTTACGCGTAGTATCTTTTGACTATGTCCGTGTTCGCAGGGTGTGGCAGGTCATCGCCATGCATGGTGGTCAAGATCATTGCCCCACCGGAGAATATGTTTTTGATTACAAATGGTCCTTCATAGGTAGGGGTCCATTTGCCCCTGGGATCACTTTGTGGTAAGATGATACGTTTGATTACTAGATCCCTAACTTGATATACTTGGCGTCTGACTTTCTTGTTGAAAGCCTTGATCATCCGTTTTTGATACGTTTGACCATGGAAAATAGCAGTAAGTCTCTTCTCATCAATTAAGTTTAGTTGATCAAGTCGAGTCTGGATCCAATCGTCTTCGTTCAGGCCTGCATCTTTCATAATCCTCAGAGAGGGGATCTAAACCTCAATAGGCAAGACAACCTCCATGCCGTAAACTAGAGAATAGGCTGTTGCCGCGGTTGATGTGCGAGCCGTGGTACGGTACCCGTGGAGAGGGAATGGTAGCATCTCATGCCAGTCTTTGTATGTGACTGCCATTTTCTGTATGATCTTTTTAATGTTCTTATTTGCAGCTTCGATGGCACCATTCATCTTTGGCCGATAGGGAGAAAAATTGTGATGCTGAATCTTGAATTGCTTGCACAGTGCGGTGATCATAGTGTTGTTGAGATTGGTACCATTGTCAGTGATGATCCTTTCCGGGATACCGTACCGGCAAATGAGATTTTGCTTGATGAAGCAGGTAACAACATTCTTGGTAATGGAAGCAAAGGAGGTTGCTTCAACCCACTTTGTAAAATAGTCAATGGCCACTAGAATGAAGCAATGTCCATTGGAGGCGGTCGGCTTAATTTCTCAAATCATATCAATTCCCCACATAGCAAAAGGCCAAGGATCCGTCAAGACATTCAGAGGAACCGGGGGTACATGCACTTTGTCGGCATAAATCTGGCACTTATAACAGGTTTGAGAGTGTTGATAGCAATCTGCTTCCATGTTGGACCAATAATAGCCTGCCCGTAGGATTTTCTTCGCCATTGTATGCCCACTGGAATGGGTACCAAAAGTTCCTTCGTGCAATTCAACCATGATTCTTTCAGCCTTAACCTTATCTACGCACCAAAGCAAAACAGAGTCATGATTGCGTTTGTATAGGATGCCATTACTAAGGAAGAATTTAGCAGAGAATCTCCTTAAGAAATTTTTATCATTGATTGAAGCTCCTTCTGGATATTCTTGAGCCTCGAGATACCTCTTGACTTCATGAAACCAAGGTTGGTCCACTACTTCTCCAGTATTAATCTCGTGATAGTGTACTGGTTCGTCCATTCGTTCGATGGTGATCTGGGGAGCCTCATTATCCCAATTAAGTTTAAACATAGATGACATTGTGGCTAGAGCGTCTGCTAGCTGATTTTCTTCTCGCGGGAAATGCTCGAAGGTAATCTTCTTAAAGTGCGGTAGCAATGTCAAAACATGTTCTTTGTAAGGGATAAGGTTAGGGTGTTTGGTGTCCCATTCCCGTTTGATCTGGCCGATGACCAAGGATGAGTCTCCGAATACATCTAATGATTTAATTCCCAAGTCTATGGAAGCTTTGAGACCAAAGATGCACGCTTCGTATTCCGTCATGTTGTTTGTGCAATTGAAGGAAAGTCTAGCAGTAAAGGGAGTATGACACCCTTCCGGAGATATAAGTACAGCACCGATAGCATTACCAAGTGCATTGGAGGCTCCATCAAAGAACATGGTCCATCAGGATCCTTGTCCAGGTCCGTCATATGGCCTGATTTCTTCACAGTTGTCTAATGTCATGATGTCTCCGTCCGGGAATTCAAACTTCATGGATTGATAGTCTTCTACAACTTGATGAGCAAGATGATCAGCTAGCACACTTCCCTTTATAGCTTTCTGGGTAGTATATTGTATGTCGTATTCTGTTAGGATCATCTTCCATCTAGCTATTCTCCCATAAAGAGCAGGCTTCTCGAAGATATATTTTATCGGATCCATTTTAGATATCAACAAGGTAGTATGAGTCAGAATATACTGTCTTAGCCGGCCAGCAGCCCATGCCAGAGCGCAACAAGTTTTCTGGAGCAGTGAATATCTGGTTTCACAGTCGGTAAACTTTTTGCTCAGGTAGTAAATAGCGTGCTCTTTTCAGCCAGACTCGTCATGCTGCCCCAATACACACCCCATTGAATTTTCTAAAACAGTCAGATACATGATCAACGGTCTTCCCTCGTCTGGTGGCATCAATACAGGAAGTTCTTGTAAGTATTCTTTGATTTTGTCAAAAGCAACTTGGCACTCATCATTCCACTTAACTACATGATCTTTCTTCAATAGCTTGAAGATTGGCTCACAAGTAGCTGTCAGGTGAGAAATGAATCTGGAAATATAGTTCAAACGTCCCAAGAATCCTCTGACTTCCTTCTCAGTACGGGGAGCAGGCATCTCTTGTATTGCTTTAACTTTGGCAGGATTGACCTCAATACCCTTGTTACTGACGATAAAGCCTAGGAGTTTACCAGATCGTGCCCCAAATCTACACTTCTTTGGATTCAACCTCAGCTTATACTTCTTCAGTCTCTCAAACAGTTTTTGTATGTGGTCAAGATGCTCTTCTTCTGTTTGTGATCTGGCTATCATATCGTCTACGTAGACCTCTATTTCATGATGTATCATTTCATGAAATAAAGCTACATGGCGCGCTGGTAGGTTACCCCAGCATTCTTCAGTCCAAATGGCATCACCTTGTAGCAGAATGTGCCCCACTATGTGACAAATGTTGTTTTCTCCATGTCCTCAGGTGCCATTTTGATTTGGTTGTAACCTGAGAATCCGTCCATGAAGGAAAACACTTTGTGTTGTGCCGTATTGTCAACTAGGATATCAATGTGGGGGAGTGGGAAATCATCTTTAGGGATCGCCCTACTCAAATCTCTGTAGTCCACACAAATTCGTACTTTGTCGTATTTTTTAGGTATTGGAACAATGTTGGCAACCCATTGAGGGTAGGATGTGACAGCCAAAAATCCAGCGTTGAATTGTTTCATAACCTTTGCTTTAATCTTTTCTGACATATCATGTCTCATGCGGAGAACCTTTTGTTTTACTGGCGAACAATCTTCTCTCATAGGCAAACGATGTACCACAATTTTTGTATCAAGTCCTGGAATGTCTTCATATGACCAGGCGAAGATTTTAACATAGTCGTGTAGCAACTGAATCAGACGCTCCTTGACACAGGGTTCCAGATTGGCACCTACCTTGACCTCTTTTTTTATCTTCTTCGGTTCCCAAGTTGATTGTATCCACGGGTTCCTCGTGAGGCTGAATGGTTCTTTCCTCTTGTTGTAGCAGTTTGGCAAGCTCCCCTGGTACTTCACAATCTTCCTCACCTTCGTCTTCGGCTTGGCAGATCAGATTTTCATAGTCACAAAAGGCCATAGCAGTATCGTTACCCATGGGATCCAGAATGGATGAATACCTGCACTGTGAGTGTGGGTGTGTGTAAGGGTATAACTATCTTTTTAAAGAAAATAAAATGTAAAAGAAAAAACAATGAGCATAAAATTTTGTATGCGAAAAACGTCCATGATTCATTGATGTCATATGAAGATGAAATAATAACCCTTACATATGAACCATTGTGCCTCGGGAAAGACACAAGGTTTTAAGAGTGCGAATTGTTTTTGAATATTACAGATCCAACAAAATGTAAAGATAAATTACTGCGGGATAAAGGTTATTGGGACGAAGTTTCTAGCCTCCCAATTGTTGAGCCCTCCATTGACAGTCGGAAAGATCCAATCCTCCAAGTTGCAAACATCTTCACCATCTTCTACTGTGTTCACCTCACGGTTTATAATCTTCAAGGGTGGCCTTCCAACTCGGGCACGGCGTACAGCCTTTTGAGCACTCGAAGTGAAAACTAAGCCAAACTTGTCAGACTTATACGGGATATCCGGAAGTTGCCCCCAGATGGTGCATCCACCTTCCTCTATCACTTCTTTGGCGTCCTTCAGAGATGACATCCGGAGCATAGGTCTTGTAATCTTGGGAATCTGGGACACGGTTTTGGTCACTGCTACCTCTTGAGGGACCTCTTCGAAGTGTTGAAATGGAGTTTCAATGAATTCGCCGCCCAATTCCACATATCTGAAGGAATTGAGATGGATGATCATGTATTCTTCCTCTCCATGGACAGTAATAATATTTCCTTGAACCATATACTTCAGCATCTGGTTCAATTTAGAGGTGACAACGCCAGCATTGTGGATCCATGGCCGACCTAGCAGGAAAGAGTACGAAGGGCGGATGTCCATTACATAAAAGGTTAAATTGAAAGTTTGAGTCCCAACCTTTATGGGGATATCCAATTCCCCGTGCACCATTCTCTTCGAGCCATCAAATGCCCTTACTACTATGTTGCTTGGCTTTAACATCGGTCCTTCGCAGTCAAGTCTGTCAAGAGCTTTTTTCGGTAATACATTCAAGGATGACCCTGTGTCCACCAAAACATGGGCCAGAGTTGTGCCCTTACATTCCACTGAGACATGTAATGCATCACTGTGCTTTCTTCCCCTTGGTGTCAGATCAGCATCCGAGAAGCCTAGGACGTTATCCGCTGTTAAGCTGGCCACGCAGTCTTGAAATTGATCAGCAGACGTCTCTTGAGGCACATGGTCTATTTTTAGGAACTTCACCAAGGCTTTCGCATGTACCTCGGAACACAATAGTAATGCCAACATGGAGATTTTGGAGGGATTTTTCCCCAATTGTTCAACTACATCGTAGTCGCTCCTCTTTATAATTTTTAGGATCTCCTCCATTTCTTTCTTGGATGTCTCGGGGATAGTCAGTGATTTAGCCTTCGTCGGGACAGGCTCCACTTGAATACTCTTTCCTCGAGTTTCAGCAATAGGAGTGTTGGTAGGAATGACAACAGGAGTTGTAACGGCTTCGTCAATAGGAGCACTTGTAGAGATGATTATGGGTACGGAAGTAACCTTTGGAGCAGCCACGGGGATGATCACAGGTCTAGAAACTGCTTTTAGGGGAGAAATTTCTGGAGAAAAGATCCTACTGCTTCGGGTAATTTTACTAGTTCCGACAATATTGTTGATGTCAGAATCTTCTTCTTCAGAGTTTATCTCTTCGGCGGCCGTCCAGTCTTGTTTGATGCCATGGTAGTAAATGTCCCCTCCATAATTCCACGGCACAGTTTTGTCTGATTCATATGGGACTGGCCCAGGCATTGTGATTATTAGAGGATCTGCTTTCGGAACCGATGTAATTCTAACGGGTATTTTGGTGGAGACCCCAGAAGAACTGGAGGAGATGGTAATGATTGAAACATCTTCAACAGGAATAGGTGAAACAAGAGTACTTTCAAACAAAATCTCTTTGTTATCTATCAGGCGTTGGATGCCTTCTTTCAACAAAGGGCAATCAGTTGGTGAGGACAAGAAGAGATGGAAAACTTCATTACAGCCCGGGAACACACCGGCTTTTAGCAAGTTTATCTTAATGGTCGGAAGTGAAGTCATGAGTTCATCAACTTTGGTAACAAACAAATCTTCTTCAATAACATTGGTATTGTGACCATGTCTAGGCATGGGAGTAGAAATGACATTTGGCTTCTCAGGCGCATCAAACTCAATTTCCTTTGCTTCAATGAGGTCTTGTATTTTGTTCTTCAAAGCCCAACAGTTATTGGTATCGTGGCCAGGACTTTTAGAGTGATATGCGCAACGGGAATTGGGGTGATAATGAGGGGATGTTGTATTGGGATTTTTAGGAGCCTATTTCAAGGTTTCCAAGTTGGATCTCAGAAGATGCGATAATACTTGAGACAAATTCATGTTAATTCTGGTGAATTGCCTAACTTGCCTTTCCACCCTTGGTTGATTACTTCTTTGTTGCTCAGACGTAGGCTTTGGAATCATAACAACCCTCACCATTGGTCGGTGTTCGGCCCTCTCTTGGTTTCTTTATGGATATACAACAAATACCTTTTTCTTCCTAATAAAAGGCTTCCTCACAGTTGTAGAAGAAGATGAATCCTTCTGAATCTTTCCACTTTTATGCTAACTTCCACCCTCTCTCCGGTCAGTATTAGTTCAGTAAAGCCTGCAAACGAACTTCCAATGAGATGGTTGAAAAAGGGACTAGACAAAGTGCCTAGGAACATGTCTACCAATTCCCTTTCAGACAGAGGGGGTTGAACTCTTCCAGCCAAATCTCTCCATTTTTGTGCGTAATCCTTGAAACCTTCATTAGAAACCATGGCCATACTCTGGAGTTGAGTACGGGTAGGCGCCAAATCGGCATTGTATTGATACTGCTTGTAGAAAGCTGTGGTAAGATATTCCCAATTGTGGACGTTGACTCTTTCTAGTTGGTAAACCCAGTCGAGTTGTGTTCCAGACAGATTGTCTTGGAAAAAATGCACCCATAAGTCTTTATCAGCGGTGTGGGGTTGGATTTTTCTCACATATGATCGTAGATGCATTTTATGGCATGACACTCCATCATATTTTGCAAATGTAGGCACTTTGAATTTCGGAGGAATCATAATCCCCGATACTAGTCCCAATTCTTCAAAGTCTAAGCCTGGCACCTTTTGTATTTCCATCGCGCTCAAACGCTCGTCGAGATGTCTATACTTGTCATTAGCTGAAGGATACTGTTCCTCAGAGTAGTCTTCCTCTTCTTCTGATTCTGACGGAACAACTGTTTCCTTGCCTTTCCCTTCTCCTTCACCGGAAGTTGTTGCAAAGTTCAAAGTCCTTCTTGTCTGCCCCTGAAATCTTCTCCCCATGTTTAAGACTCCAGTTACCTTCTTGGTTTTCTTTTTCCTCTCCTCAGCTAGCAGAGTCTTCAATTCTTCTTGCCCCTTGGCTAGGGTCATGAGCAACTGTTGAAACTGCATGTTTTGAGCTTGGAGATCTTTCACTGTTTGTTTGATATCTATATTACTTAAATAAACAATAGAGAGATGAGGAGACTTGTTGCAAAAGACCTGTTTATGTTATGATGAATGATATGTGCATATGCAATTTTTTCAAGGATTTCGAAGATTCAAGTTCGTTTTAGACAAAAAGAAACACACGTTATATTAATAAGATACAATTTGAGTACATCCATGCCGCTTGGACAAAATAATACAAAACTCTAAGATAAAAAAGTAGTGCGCATCCTTTTTGGTGCAATGTAGGCATTTAGAGTCTACTCCTCATGAAGTAGCCTAGTGAGTTTCAAAACCTTCTTGTCCCTCGCGTAGAATTGGGCTTCGAAAGTATCTCGATCTACTTTGAGCTATATCCAATCCATTTGTAGGTCTTCAAGAGATGTGGGCATGTCAGGATGTAGGATAGTGTATGGAACATCTCCTTCCTTAACAGGCTCAATGATTACCGGGAGAGTGGAGGGGTAAGGCATCATAAGACTCTTAGCACGAGTTCGTAACCATTTGAGGTAAGGCTCAAGAGGGATGTAATTCTTGTGCCCCAAAGTTTTGCTATCCACCTTGTTTAACATTCTCCAAGCTCGGATAAATCTCTGGCGAAGACCTTGATCGTCATTGTCGTAGTCGAATACCAAACCATGAATCAGCATCTCGTGCGGGCCGTCCCTTCGGGCGTAACCAAACCGTCTTAAGGCTAAGCATGGGTTGTAGGTGATACCTCCTCTAATTCCAAGTAAAGGGACATTATGGAATTCTCCACAATGGTCGACAATGATAACATTCTCTTTGGATCGGGAGCACCAATGAATGTCTGATTGTTTGAGCGTCATTAACCTTTGTGACCACCTTGAACCTTGCTCATTCTTTAAGACTGATTGGGGAAGATGAGAAATAAACCATCTCTCCAGGAGAGGGGTGTAACACATAAGGACACCTCTTTTCCTCGATGTGCGAGTGTGAAAAAAGTGTAGGATATCCCCTAGCAATGTAGGCACTGGGTTGCGTGACATGAAGATTTTGACGGTGTTCACATCTATGAGTTGGTCAGGGTTTGGAAATAAAACCATCCCATAGATGAGGAGAGCCACAATTTCCTCAAAGGCTTGCAAGTCTAGGGAATTCCAACAGCTTTAGGCTTTCTCAAACAGGAACTTTGCTAAGAAGCCTTTGACACCACTCCTAGTTTCCCAATGAGTTGTGACATCAGATGAGTGCAAGTGTAGAGCTTGAGCAATCTCTTATGGCTTTGGGTCTCTTTTCGTACCATTGAAAGGTAGTTGATTGAGAATGGGAATTCTCAAGAGTTGGGAGAATTCTTCCAAAGTAGGCACAAGTTGATAGTCGGGAAATGTGAAGCAATGGTGCAAAGGATCAAAGAACTGAAAGAGCACCTTCATCATATCTTCATCTGTGTTAGAGGTGACCAAGTTGAGTAGACGACCATGTCTCTCGGTGAATGGAGAGTTCTCAGGAATCCTTGAAGCTAACTCCTTAAGTTGTGGGGGAATTCTTACAAGGTTGACTTGAATAGTTTTCCTGCGAAGTGAATCCATATCCTACAAAACAAGAACAAAAATGAATCCCAAAAATCCTTGAAATGGTTTGTAGATGTATATGATGTTCATGATGTCCATGATGTTATGTATAAGTATGCATATACAAGTAAAGCAATCAAATTCTTAGTTTAGGCTTGCATGGAGTTTTTTAGGTAAGTACCCTCTTGAAGCTAGTTGGCTTAAACCTGTCCTAGTAATAGTAACCGGGTTCTAAGGAGCTCAATATCACTGGATTGTTTCCTTGGTCATTGTTTCAGCTTAAGCCTCTTTAATGGCAACCGAAATATCCCAAGAAACCAAACTTCAATGAGTGTAGTATCGAGTATCTACCAACTTCGGACTGCATCAAAGCCGGTCATCTAACTACATCCTAAAGGCCAAGTTGGTTAAGTAAAGGTTCTAGAAGTCCATTAGTGCTTCATGACATCACTCAGCGGCCCCGTATTCTCTTTGATTAACTCAAAGGCTACCGGTACCCACAAATATGTCACACTAACATAGCTATTGCTTAGACCATGTCGGTATACCCCGCACAGTTTCCACAACGTATTGCTATTTACATATAATGTATCCCAAATCCGGGTAGAGGATTCAAACCCAAACAAAGAACCATAATGTAAAGCATACAAATCAAACAATGTAAGCAAGTAAATGTGAACTATCCCTAAGGTAACCCCACTTTTAGAATTTTCCCCAACAGAGTTGCCAGTTCTGTGATACGGTGGGAGAACTGACTTGATTGTTTTGTGTTTTATCGCAAATGTTGCGGTTAGCAAGAGTCGCCACCGACTTTTCTTTTATCCAAAAGGAAAGGTGAAAAAGCATAGGAAAGACCTTTGAGATTATTTCTTGAGTTCGGGGGGTAGATTATGAAAAGGGAAGGTATTAGCACCCTTTTCATCCATGGTTTTCCATGGGCTCTTAGTTACTCGCTAGATCACTTGCTTTTGTTTGAAATTGTGTTTGGTGTGGTTTTGAAAGTATTTTGTAAAAGAGGCCATTGTTTTAGGCAATCTTTGTAATGATTCTCGTTCGTAAGAATGTATGCAAAGATGTTTGTCTTTTTGAAAATGTTTTCAACGTTCGTAAGATGTTTGAAAATGTGTGTGTTTATTTTGAAAATAGCAAGGATATTTGTTTGAAATTGAGCAAGTAACTAGAAGCAAACTACCTACTCAAATGTCTTACTTGTTCATTCTCTTTTCCTTTGACATTGTTGTCTTACCACTGATTGGGTAAGCAATCCTATCTTTGGATGCAAACAGGACGGGCGTGGGTCATCGTATAGCCATGATTAGTAATGTTGCAAGGTATCTTAGCATTTTGAGGGACTAAGACCATTTTGTAAGGAAACTTTGAATAGCGTCATCGAGGGACTATGATCTTGTTTTTGTTTATTTTGCTAAGATACCTTACATGCGTAATAAGGCCATTTTTTTTGTATAAAGCAACCAAGTGGAGTAACCTTAAGGGTGCTTGTGTGCAAGTGTGTCATTTTCATGCTTGATTTTGTCTTGAATTAGGGTTTTCTATTTGATTGGTTTTATCTTGCCATATAAACCCTAATTACTATAATGTTATGTAAAAGCGATAAATTGCGAAATTTAAAGATTACTACGCTATTACAACACTTTGTGGGAGGGGGTATACAATTTATGAATGGGGATTTACAGGAAAGTAAAAACCCTAATTATCTATTACAACCATATCGAATTCATCAATTGTATAAAGAAACGAATGTAAATACAATGTGTAAGAAGTGAAATGAATATAATGTACAAGTATGAATAACAAGGCCATGAATGTTGTTTTGAATTTAATTAACTTAGGAGAAAAAGAAATAATTAATTAAACAGAATATTAGAATTAAAACAACAAAAGAAACTAGTTTAGAGAAACAAATTTCTAAATGAATAATAATCACAAACCTAATTTAAATATTTGATTAAATTAAAGAAAATAATTTTAACAAGAAAATATTTTAGTCTATTAAACAAACATGAATATATATATATATATATATATATATATATATATATATATAAATAATATTTTTTTGAGATTTTTTATTTATAAAAATAAATATTGTTGTAACATTAATAATAGTAATTAAGAAGTAAATAAATAAAAATAAAATATATAAAATAGGTTAAGGGGGGTTAATGATTAAAAGGGGTGTTTGGAGAAAAAAAACAAAAAAAGCTATTGGGCTTTCAGCCCACAAAAAACATGGCCAAACAAAAATCAGATTTTTTAAGGGGATGGGGGGGGGGGGGGGGGGTGTAGCGAATCAGAGGGGGCTGGGCTCAGCATTTTTGGTCTTGGGCCTGAATGAGCAGGCCTGGTTGTTTTAGACAAAATAACCAGGGTCCAAGGGCGTGGCTCATTTTGTTATTTTGCTTCTCTCTCACTTATGATTCTCTCACTGGTTCTCTGAAGTCCCTCCATCGGAGAAGAAAAACAGGCCGCGCCAGAAATCGCCTAGCGGCAGTGACGGCGGCGGCTGGGTTCAAAACCTCAACTATTTTACATTAATCCCTTCCTCTCTTCCTCCTCATTATTAATTCATCGTTTGATTGTGCATAAAACAAGAGATTTGGCCTAGATCTAAAAGGGGACAACCGGAACCTTAAGGGTTCCGATTTGCATCTTCTACACGATTTGGTGAGATATTTCCTTTCTTCGCTAGTTCTAAGGGGTTAGGCTCTTTTAAAATGATGATAAAAAATCAGGGTTTATGTCTTGCATGTATTACTGTATCTATCTTGTATACTTATGAATTTGAAAGAATGATTATTTTGAGGGTTTTGACAGTTTGGGTTGCTATGATTTTGTATATTACTTTTTGTTGGATAGAAATGAAAGGATTTTTTGGCTTGTTGTGACTTTGGTTCTAGATATTTCTATATTTCTGATGATGAGGAGAAAATGGGAAATGGTTTGGTTGTTTTTTTATTTCTGAGTAATTCATATGTTTTGGATAAATAGTTTTTTCTGAAGGTTTTGGTTCTGTTTGTTTGTAAGGCTTTGAATATTTTGTAGGAAAAGAACTTGAAATGATTTTGAGATTTTTGACAGTTTGTATTGGAATCTCTGTATATTTTTTTCTGTAAAAGGAAAATGATGCTTGTTGCTGATTCTTTCTTGAGGTAAATGAAAGATGGCTTGGTGTTTATTTTTTTTACAATTTTTTCTGTCCCTTTGGCTTTTTATTTGAAACTAAACTATATGTTTTGCAAAAATAAGGCTAAGAAAAAGTTTTCACAAAGTTTATATATTTCTATGAAAAGAATTTGGAAATAGTTTGAGAAATTACCTTTGTTGCTGTGTTTGGGATATCCTGTGGCTTGTTGACTGTGATCTTTGATGGTCTTGTGATGAAAGTAATGGCCTGACTTTTATCTCTTCTGTATGTTCTTCTTGCTTGCCCCCAAAAGAAAAACCTGCTTTTTTGTGCACAGTATGGCCGCCTTTTATATTGGTTGGTTTGTGCTGGTTGACTTTGCTTGTTTGCAGTTGGTACAATGCCTGCTGTACTGACTTTGCTTTTTCTGTACTTGTTTTATATTTTCTGACTTTGGCTTCTCTTGTGATCCAAGACTTAAATTCTTGAGATTTTGTACAGCCATCCCCCCCCCCCTCTTTTGAGTTTGCTCCTTTACTTTGTGATTTTTTGCATTGCTTCCTTTCAAACTTGTATTTGCTGATAATTTTTTACATTTAGTCACTTGTGTACTTTTGCTATGAACCAAACTTTTCTTTGAGATTTGTGGTAAAGTACTCTAGGCCTATGACATGACTTTACAAATTTTGAAGCTCTTTGATTGTTGATTGTACTGGTTTTCTTGTTGAGACCATTTCCTGATTTGAAACAACATGAGACTTTTTCTTATTGATTTGATATTTTCGGATTTGAAGCAACATGAGGCTTTTTCTTGTTGATTTGGTATTTTCTAATTTGAAGCAACATGAGGCTTCTGCTTTATGATTTGGTATTTTCTGATTTTCTCTTTATCTCTTGTGAACCAAGATTTGAGATTTGCAAGAGATTAACCCTAGCTAATGATGTATGATCCTGATTTTCTGTTGCTTGCTGTACTGGTTTTCTTCTGAGTTAAACCTGCACCTGTTGCTTGATGAATTCTAGTTTGCACCTTTTAGTTTGTTGTGAACCAAATTTTTTGAGATTTGAAATATAACTTTAGCCTATGATGAAATTGAAATTGTATGAGGCTTTTTTTGAATTGTTTTAAATCATGTTGGGCTGAAATCTGTTAGGCTTGTACTTGTGTTGGGCTTGAAACTCCATTTGCACTATTGTGAACCAATTCTTTTGAGATTTGCAATGTAATTTTGGCCTATGATAGAACTGAAATTGTATGAGGCTTTTGAACACAAGACCCTCTTTTTATGAACTTCTAGTATTTTGCTGCCTATTGTGAAGCTTGCCCTGTTGTTGGTTACAGTTTGCTTGCATTGTTATCTTGCTGCCTGTTATGCTTGCCCTGCTGTTTATTGCAGTTTGCTCGCATTGTCACCTTGCTGCCTGTTATGCTTGCCCTGCTGTTTGCTGTAGTTTGCTTGCATTGTTTGTGAACCAAGTTTCCCCCTTGTGATTTGCAAACTATGAACCCTTAGGCCAATGATTAAGCAAATAATGCACGAGGCCTTAGCATACAAACCCTTATTTTCGGATTCAGCAGAAAACCACCCCAATGATGAATTTAGGTTTACCTTTGTATGTTTTGCTCATTTTTCTGAATATTTGAACTACTAACAAATTTTTCCTTTTCTCTTTTCATGAACATGAAGCATGGATGGCAAGTAAAGGCTGGAGAGATTGCTTGAGGATGAAGACTTAGGATTTATCTTTTAAACAATTTTTTTTTAATTTATTGCATTGGTAGATATTTCTTTTGTAAATTTCAAAATTTGTAATGTAATGAATACAATACTTTTGAATAATATTGTGAAAATATTGTACCAAATTCAATCTTTGAATCTTGTAATTCTTATGTTTTTTTTAGTAAGAAACCTCATTCTAGGTAACTTTTATTTCAAGCCATCACCAAAGATGATCAAATAAAACAAAACTCTTTTCACTCCAATCAATCCTTTAAAACAAAAAATGAAAATTTGAGAATTCCATTTGATTAACTTAACCTCAAAGGCCTATGATAAAAAAAATCTTAATCTTCAATTCTTGTTCAAAGCTAAACTGGTAACCAAAATGAGTTCGCATGCCATTCTTGATTCAAACGGGATTTCATCATCTACCAAACACGTTTTAAGAACAATCGTCAGTCTTGTAGAATTAACAAACTTCAGCAAATTGTGTTTAAGAACATTTGAAATTTTGAAGACTCAATTATCCCTGAGAAATCCCAAACCCTAATCGTTGATTTGCCATCTAGGAAGAGAATCTGTCTGATCGACCCTCGAGCTAATTGTATGCACCAGAAACCCTAGGATAGCATCTTGTATGAAAATTTAGAGGGAAAATTTTGGGGTACAACACCGTGCTAGAAAGCTTCCACCAATATCTCCTGATTAGGATGAGAGACCTTTATGGTTTCCTCGTTGAACCGGGCCATGTAATCCCTCAGGGATTCTGACTGGAGCTGACGAACATTAAACAACGTTATTGTCGACACATTTCGGTTCCAGCTTGCTGAGAAATGCTGAACCATCTTCTTGGTGAAGTCCTGGTAGCTGATAAATAGAGTGCCTGTGAAGGCTTATGTACTACCTCAGGGCCTATTCCTTGAAGGTGTCGGCCATAAGCTTGCACTTCAGCGAATCATTAGCCCCGATTATTGCAATCATATTACTAACAACAATGATGTCCTCTTGGGGATCAAATTTGTCGTCATGCATTATAAATGTCGGAGGTTTGAAATTCTCTGGAACCTGATCGTCCTAAATATCCTGGGATAATGGTTGAGGCTCCAAAAGCTCAAGCCCTGGTCGCCATCATCTTGGCTCTTCATCTGCAAGACCTGGATGCTGTCCTGCAGCGTATCATTCTGTTGGCGAAGATCCTCGATCATGGCCAATAATTGCGCCATGCCTGAAGGGGGATCCTCATCAGAAGACATTTCTCAAAAGTGTTCGGATAATGCGTCCTGGGAAATTTTTACCATGCCCAACATTGGGCGCCAAATGTTCTTGCTAAACACTAAATGAGTGACTTCCCCACTAGTTGAAGGATATCGGGGAGAGCCTTAAGCAAGTGGGAGTGAATTTTTATGATATTAAGGGATTTGGAGGGTCAGACAAGTATATGTGAGCTCCAAGCAATGTATCTTGCTTACCCCTTAGTAGGGAACCCTATATATCGAGGTATCTAGACCTTATTGATCACTGCATGTAACTTCTGTGACTCTCCATCATACGTAATTGAGTTTCCATTAAGGCAAGAAACGTATGTCGTTGCCAATGATGGTTGTTATCATAATGTGTGTCGCCATGTATTGATGAGCGCTTACACAATTATTGGGACGATCACTCTATAATGGCCTCATAAAGGTCAGGCTCTAGGAAACCTCTGGATCTAGGATAAGCCCGGCTGGCACCTCTTTGTCTTTCTCTATGGTCGACCACATATGCCTCCGGCTATACAATTCGGCTCAGACTTGATAATCTTAAACGGAGGTATTACCCGACTAATCATTTATTTTTCCTCCTTGGCCTTCTATCCATGTCTTGCCTTTTTATGTCTCCTAGCTCAGACAATGGATCTATGTATGAACAGTGATATCTTGGGAATCCAACAAATCTTGAACCTTATGTCTGAAGGCCCAACATTTCTCTATAGTATGCTCTGGAGAATTGGCATGATACTCACACCTTGCGTTTGTATCATATTTTGGGGGTAGTGCCCAATTGGAGGAGCAAGTGGCTTCAGCTCTACCAAGGATGCCTTAAATAGGTGTTGCAGTAATTACTTGTGTGGCATAGGGAGAGGATCAAATCTTCTCGAAATCCTTACTAACCTATTTTTTATTGTTGTTCCCATGGGATTACCAATGGTTGTTGTGCCCTTGGATGTGCTGCGACAACATTAGTTTCTCCTTCTTTCTTCTTTGAGAATTTCATAGTATGTTTCTTTGGATTATAAGTAGTAATGGATGATGCCCCGGGTATCTTGCCACTTTTCACCCCTGCTTCAATTCTTTTACCAATTGTCACCGAATCAGAAAGTCCGGAGGAGAGGTTGCCTACCATTTTATCATAATACATGCCTTGTGGTGTACCCAAGAACATGTCAACCAATTCTTTTTCAAGGAGTGGTGGTTGTACACGGGCTGCCATCTCTCTCCATCGTTGAGCGGATTATTTGAAAGATTCGCCCTTCTTTTGGGACAAACTCTCAAGTTTCATGCGATTAGGAGCCATATCCAAGTTATACTTGTATTGTCTTAAGAATAAGTTAGCAAGGTCTTCCCATTATTGGACATGCATTCTCTCCAATTGCATATACCAATCTAAAGATACCCCACTCAGGCTATCTCGGAAACAATGGATCATCAATTTCTGATTGTGAGCATTGGCATGCATTTTACTACAGTATATGCGTAAAGGGTTCCTTGGGCACGCGATCCCTTATATTTTCCAAATTCATGTACTTTGAATTTAGGCGGAATCACTACATCTTGAACTAGACCCATTTCAAGAGCATCGACGTCAAAAGCATCATAACCTTCCTCAACCTTCAATCTTTCTTCAAGAGTTGTATACTGGTTAACTGCCACATGATCTTTAATAGTCTTTGGTTTAGGAACTTGAGAAATGCCTTCCAAATCATGGTCTCTATATTGCAGGGGTATGTAGTTATCTATGTTGTTAACTGTAATTTGCAAAGTATGGGATTCCCCTACCTTCGGAGGAGGTGGAATGAAACCTTCAGTAATGATGGTCTCTTATTTGGAAAAAATTTACTTTACAGGACCAGATTCTAGCTCATGTTTTGGTTGGTGACGACTTGATGCACCAAGGGTTTGGGCTACTTCTTAAAATGCCACATTGGGAATCTCGTCTTGTCTTGCTGTGATATTTTTCAAGGCGGGCAGAACTTGACTCATGTCTCCTTTTATCGAGTCGATGCTTCCTTTCACTTGTTCCAAGTCTTATTGGAAGGAAACTTGGTTCTCTTTGATTTTCCCTATTACTTTCTTTTGATGAGCTCTTGATTGATATGGTGGTCGGGAAGGTAGCATGGTTTTCCCAATGATTTAACTGGAGATGATATAAAAAAGATAAGTTTTTGTATGAGATATGAAATGAATTCCTGGGCTTGGATGAATGCGTATGAATATGCAAAAAATTTATTCGAATGTCTTATTCACTTGGATTCCCTTTTATTATTCATCGTTATTGTTTTTCATGTTTTGCTTTTTATTGGTGAGTATCCCAAAATTAACACACAAATGAAGTACTGAAACAAAAGAACTTTTTACTAAATAATGATCACCATCCTTGAAAAAGGGAAATACAAACCAAATACTGAAACAAATACTGAATGGGAAATATAGAAAGTGGGAAATTGAAACCAAATACCAAATACTGAAAGAAGTAACAAAAAGGAAACTAAAATCTCTTAAGCACACTTGCAGATTTCTACCCTAAAACCATGAACCATCTCCCTACAAAGCTTAATTAAGTCTTCAACGACCTTCAGAAGAGGGACCATCACGGCTTCTGCATCTCTCAAACTTCTTAGAATATCACCAATGAGATTTATTTCTAGGAAGCAAGCTTTGCATGCTTGTCTTTGTACCTCAAATACTCCTTGTATAGTATAGGGATTATGACCTTGTTGTCTTCTCCTGCTTGAGATATCTTTGCATATTGCTCTTCCCAATATCTCTTTTCAGCCCTAATCTCTCTATAGAGTTCCCTTTGTATAAGGAAATCATTTCGGAGACCTTCTAATTCTTGGAAAACTTGTTCATATTTCTCCACCTTTTGAGAGAGAAGTTCTTCTGCTCTCATCTTTCTAAGGCGTTCTCTCTCCTTTTCTTCTTGGCTTTCTTGGAGACTCGTGAGAAGGATTTGGATTTTCTCCTCAGTCTAGAGCACCTTCTTCTAATCCTTGATTTTGAGCTCTCAGATCTTCTTCGATTCTCTTTTGTCCTGCAATGCTTTGTCATACCATTTCTTTAGCCTTACAATTCCCTTAGTAGCGTCATCTAACCGTTGATTGTGGGAATCAAAATTGAATGTAGCACTTATCAGCGCCTCGGTTGAATGCTTTCTTTTAGACCTTTCTTTTTCAACCAATTCACAGTTGTTATGAATTTGTTGGCCTTTTTGCACAAGATCTTGTTGCAACTGATTTTTCTCCATAGTAAGGTTAGAAAGGTCATGCTCCAAATTCTCCTTGTCCCTTTGAGCTTGCTCAAGGGAATTCTTTAGCTCTTCTATCTCATCCGCTGACATCTGAAGAGGGTTTGGTATGTCTAGTATGTATGTAGGATAAATATGAAATGGTATTTTTAAGATTTGAACCCTCTCCAAAACCCATTGAGTATAAGGCTCTCTTGCCACCACATTCTTCCTTCCAAATTTATCCCCTTTCTTATGTACCTTATCATAAAGGACCAATTATCGAAGTTGTTCGTCGAAAGGTTTATCTTCCAAAGGATACCCAAGATGACGTAAAGCCAGTGTGGGGTTATAGTTAATGCATCCCCTTGTTCCAATTAGAGGAACATTTTTAAATTCTCCGCAACTAATGACAATATCACCTATGTTCAATTTCCTAGCATACCATAAAACAAAATCAGGAGTAAGAGCCCTCAACTTTTGGGACCATTGATTCCTAGTCAGATCTTTAACCATACAATCCACACAAGCTTCCCATTCTTTCTTATCTGCAAAAGACAGAGACTTAGATTCTAAGTATTGACTTTTAATACCTTGAACTTCCCCATCTTTTTTGTAATTAAGTAGCAGATCAGTGAAAGGTATCCCTATTTCCTTAGCCAAATCTCTGATACTGATAGTCTGTTCCATTCCTTTGTAAGATTCATATTTGCTCCTATAGAAATCCAAGATCCTTCGTATGTGTTTGGTTAGTTTTTTTATTGATTGTGGAAATGTTTGGAATTATCCTTGAACCTTATCTAAGTTTAAAAATAACTTAGTCGTGGACGCAGTTCACAGTTAATGAGAAATATATCCATGACCATATTTGAAAATAAAGTTGAATTTGAATCAAGTTAGTGAAAAGATGTTACGTTTGATGGGTAAGCTATCTTAGAATGTATGATGCAATAAAAAAAGGTAAGTCTAAATGATAAAAATATTTGATGAATTTATGGAAAGTATGGTTAATAATTTAGAAAATAATTAATAAATAACAATTTTCTTGTTATTAAAAATATATTAAATATATTTAATAATAATCCAATATTTATTTATCAAATAACTTACCTGATAAATGATGCAAAAATATAATTTAATGCAAATGATAAAAAAAGTAATATGAGAAAAATTGATAATTATTAATATATAAAATAAAATAAAACAAATAAATTAAACAAAATTATTGAATAAATAAATTATTTAAATAAAACAGGAGGGTGCGTTTTCAGTTCAGGTAGTAAATCAGAGGGGTTTGAATAGTAAGAGCTTAAGCCCAATATTTATTTCAAGTTTGTATTGAATAGTAAAAGCAGTGAGTCTAGATAGCATGGTCTTAAGCCCAGAAGTTGATCTTGATCCAATAGGTGCAGGTGTGTAAACTATAGTTGAAGTAAAAGGGAAAGGGGTGTCAATAGAGATGGGCTTGTCCCAAATACTTTGTTTGATATATTAGGAAATGTGAGGAGAGACGTAGGGAGTTATGGTGCGCTTGGGCTATGAGGAGCGTTTGATCTGAATCAAAGGGCCAACAGAGGCCCACTATGGAGTGTTGATTCAGAATAACACATATGAACAACTATGATCTATGTTTTACTGAGGGAGTATGTTACGCGTGGAACATGGAGAGACAAAGGGATTATATATTCTAATTCTAATTCATTTCCTCATTTTCTTTCTTTCTCCTCTCTCTCTCTCTCTCCAAACTTTACAATGAACCCTTCATAATATTCTAGAGAGAGGCTCTACCCTCTCTCTAGAAAACCACCACACTGGAAATCGCCACCACCGACCAGAAATCGCATCCACCGGTTATTGGCCTCCTACCACCACAAACACCACCATACAATCCAGACCTGCGGTTGATAATCAATCGGGATCTTTAAATCTTCAACCAAAATCCCCAGACCCCCTTAGAACCCTAGGATATATCTTAGAACCCTAACCCCTTTTGATGAACCCTAGGTTCTATCCACCGTGGGCGACCGTCAAGGCTGCCATTAAGATGAACCTCCGTCTGGAAATCCACCCTTCGCCTAGATCTTCAATCAACAAACCTTATGAACCCTAACCTGAAAAATAAAACCCTAACCCTAAAACATAAGAACCCTAACCTAACCCTAAACCCGAAAATGAAACCCAAAAATCCCAAATCAAACCTCTAATCAAGCAATTAAACACCAATCATTATACAATCAAAACCATAAAACCTAAGTGGTTTCAGGCTTACCTCTCCATGCCGTGATTCTTTTATTATTAATTTTTCCTCCTCTGAATTTCTCTTCCTTGCCTCTGATCTCCTTTTTCGCAGGTATCAAAATTGGAGGAATTCTAGCTCAGAAGAACTTAGGGTTCCAAGTCGTGAAACCTAAATCTCCAAATAATGAAGAGCTTTGGTGAGGTGTTAGAGATTAGCAACAACAATCAAGAATTCTCCATGGTTTTTTTCTATGTCTAACTCAATAGTTTAGGTCTCTATTTATAGTTTTAGGAATTATATTCAATTAGGAAAAATGTTACTGATTTTCAGTTATTTTTAGAACTAGAGTTAGATTGATTCAGATTTGTAAATCGCAAGATTTGATTGAGATTTGTAATTAGAAATAGAAATTAGGGTTTGTAATTGTGATGCATCTGGACATTTTTATGTTCAAATTCGCTTATAAATCAATACAAAATTGCAAACTTTGATTTGGTTTCAGATTTGACTCCAAAAAACTTCTGGAACATGGGCTTAGACACATTAGGGAAGAAGAGTAAGCTCTTGGGCACAACATTGGGAATTATGGTTTTTACACTTTGGTTTACTTGGTCAACAAGACAACAATTTCAAATAATAGTAAAAAATAATAATTTAATAGGAAAATAAAATATAGAGCATGTGTGTATGTTAACAAAGCCTAATCTAATGGGCTTCAAGACACCTAAATGGGCCGTTTAGATTTAATTTAGCATAATAAACTCCTTTTGATAAAAATACACCTCCTCCCAACATTTACATGGGATTTTCAACTAGGCTAATAAACCAGCAAACCCATCAAATAAACATGACACACCCCTCCCCAATTGAATCCTTCATACACAAATTAGAATGCACTACTAATACTACTTAGACATTATTTATACTTTTAAACAACAAGTAACAACACCAAGCTTAACAGCAATATGGTCAACTATAATGAATTGACCATTAACCAATAGGGTAAATTTAGGACATGACAAAGATGGACTGGAGTAACTTACTTAACACTGAACCATGATAAAAATACTTGTGTTCATTTATTATTATTCACTTGTTAAGCTTTGTGTTTGAGTTGCGAAAAGATTATATTTGGTGCAACCCAATTCAAAACCCTTTTCTTGTGTTTCTCCCACCTTCAATTGGCATCAGAGCTCCACTTATGGTATTGATTATTATCAAACACTTAACTATGTCATAAAAATATCCAGACGAGTTTCAGAAACACTATGGTTGAACCTACTCCACCACCATCTGATCCAGTTTCAAATGATAGAGTTAACTATAATGCTAAACCTCCCATTTTTTATGGTGAAAAAAATGAATATTGGAAAGACAGACTAGAAAGTTTCTTTCTAGGTCATGTTGTTGCTCTATGGGACATGGTAGTTGATGACTACGATCCTCCCACAGATGCTGCTGGAAAGAAGCTTGAAATGAGAGCTATGAATGATCAACTGAAGAAGGATTATAAGAATCATCATCAAGCAAGAAACATTTTGTTGAATGCTATTTCTTATACTGAGTATGAGAAGATCACAAATAGACACTCAGCTAAGTTTATATTTGATTCTCTCAGAATGACTCATGAAGGAAATGATCAAGTCAAATAAACCAAGGCTCTGGCCTTGATTCAGAAGTATGAAGCCTTTAAGATAGAGGATGTTGAAACAATTGAGATGATGTTCTCAAGGTTTAAAAACTTAGTTGCATGACTGTGAGTTCTAAGAAAAGGATATTCTACGTCAGATCACGTGAAGAAGATTATCAGAAGCTTGCCATCCAAATGGAGACCTATGGTAACTGCACTCAAGCTTGCAAAGGATCTAAACAACACTTCTCTAGAAGAATTGGTGAGTTCTTTAAAAAGTCAAGAGATTTAGCTAGAATAAGATGAACCTCAGATGAGAGGCAAATCTGTTGCGCTCAAATTAGTTAAAAGATATGAGAAGTGCAAAGCTCTTCAAGCTGAAGAGATTAAGGATTCAGAAGAAGATTATGATGAAAATGAAGATGAGTTATCACTGTTGTCCAGAAGGGTTAACCGTATCTGGAAGAGAAATCAAGGCAACAAGTTCAGAAGTACAAGAAGGACTGGTGGTCACTTTGAGTCAACTTCTGGTCAAAGGAAGTCTAGTGGAAAAGAAGTCACTTTTTATGAGTGAACCGAGCCAAGACACTACAGGTACGATTTTCCTAAACTTCAGAAAGACAAGATCAAGAAGAAAGCCCTGAAGAGCAAGAAGAAAGGACTGATGGAAACCTGGGATGATTTTGACTCTTCAAAAGACTAATCAGAAGAAGAACATGCTAACGTGGCGCTGATGGCTCAGGTTAGAATTTCTGATGAAATGAACACTCTAGAAGATAAGGAAGAATCTGATTCAAACACATAAGAGGTATTCTCAAAAGAGGTATTTTATGAATTTACTCATTCTGAATTAACTACCTATTTACTTGAAATTCGAGAAAAACATGAGTTACTCATGATTTAATACAAGGAACTTAAAAAGTCCCATGATTCCATATTTTCTGAAAACAACAATCTTAAGGAAGATCTCTTCATTATCAATGAAGAATTTTTTTTACTTAAAGTTGAGAACTCTGCCCTAAAAGGCGCGAGAACACTTCCAGAAGCTTCTGAGAGTACTGATGATGTCATTAAGAAATATGACAAAGCTTTTCATAAGTTCCTAGCCAGAAGCATAGGGAGAAGCATGATGGCTTCTATGATCTATGGCGTGAGTAGAAATGGAACAAATGATGTTGGTTATAACTTCTATGACGTATATAATTCTAATAAGGAAGAAAAAGCTAATACTATGCATTCCCATTCTGTCTCTGCTAGGTTTGTGCCTAAATATAAAGGAAAGGAAAAAGAGAAATTTGTTTTTGAACCTAAAGAAAAACCTTTGGCTAAACCTTCTCGTTTTATTTCTTGTAAATACATTTATTCTATTGCTAAATGAAATTCTAGTATATCAGACTTCAGATGTCCTATGACATGTTGAGACATTTGATCTAACTTAAACAACACATGCAAGGTATAAACAATATAAACATTAATGAAAAGCATAAACAACACGTCAAAATCTTTAACCCATTTCGGAGCAACTCTCCTACTCTAGGCGCATACTAAGCCAGGGATAAGTCTACTAAAATAGTATCCATTCATAGACCCTTAGAAAAAATCTAGTTTACGATCTAATCATTTAATCACTACCCTTGACTTCTGTCTAAGACTCACCTAGATATGAGGCCCTCCTCAATCCCTCATCAATCACAGACAATGATTTGACAAAACACAGGAAGACACACTTCCATGATGACAAACTAGAAGACACACTTCCATGACAATACCTAGACAAGACTCTTGACTAAGAACACAACTTGGAGTTTCTTACAAGCTTCCTCCAAGAACAATACTCACTCTTGCTTCCAAGCTTCAGGGAGAATAATAATCAACTCATTACCTAAAGGCTTCTGAGTGTTAACAGAACCTTGCAACTCAAGGAACATAATTCAACTAACATCTCAAGTGGACCACACAACCAACTCTCCTAGAGAGTGGTACAAACTTAGCCCTACTGATTACATCTTTTCAATATTCATCTTGTACCTTTACCTAGGTTACAATGCTTCTATTTATAACCTATCTTCCAATTGGATTTGGGCTTCTAATCATAACATATTAGTTGTTACAATTCTGCAGAAGATTTTGCAACAAAATAGCTCTTCAATCAAATCTTTCCTAAAAAGTCTCCTTATTTAGAAAGTCAATATTCTTCAATATTCTTCTTGATTATTCCAGACCTTTAAATCGGTGCCACATAGGACTGTATAATATCCCCAAAATATTCTATTACTGTTAGATCATAAAAGAATCCAACTGTTATGCTTAGCTCAGGCACAGTTAAGTATGACCCTGCATATGACATCTCATCTGACATCTTTCTCCAGATGTTGAAATATTTCAACTCAACAAGTTCTACATAAAATAATACTTTTTGCTCCACCTGTTCTTCATAGTAAGTAATCACACCCTATTTAACATATTGCTTCTATATTTATTTTACTAAAATTAATGTCAATCCTAAAATCAGAGAACTAACACTAAACCCAAAGTTGTTAAGAACTCTGGGAGAACTAACAAGAAAGGACCCAAGAATTATGGGTACACATGAAACAAATAATTTATGTTGTAGATATCCTTAGCAACATAGTTGAAACACCAATCATGGTGCCTGTACTTTGGCTGCTTGCAACACATGGCGGGAAGAAGGCATATGTTCCAAAGCCTAAAACTTAAGCCTGGAGGCATCATGTATTTTGGAGGTGTTCAGAAGGGAAAGATCATAGGCTCCAGAGCAGTTGGAAATGGGCGAAGGTTCTTAGTCATAAGGATGAGTGATATTATGCATTACATTTAGAACAGAGTCTCTACAAAACACTCCCTATGATAGAAGAAATAAAAGCTGATAACACGAAATTACATTGCATATTCGACTTGACTCGCATGAATTTTGTTGTTACCATTTTTATTTATTTTTGTCCTATTATGGTGGTATTTATATTTTTTTCAGGTGTATGCTAGCTAAGAGGCTAAATGTGAAGAAGAGAAAGAGACAGATAAGAATTGAAGAAAATATGAAAGAAAAGCGCCAGGAAACACATTTCAAACCCGTGACCCTCGCCATGGGTAGTGTGGTCCTCGCCACACAATGTGTGGCCCTCTCCACCACTTGTTTTTATGAGCCACGTGTGTGTCCTTCCCCACGTCAACACTCACAAAAACCAATTGTCCCTATTATTTCTCTGCAAACTTAGTCTCCCAGAAGATTCTCCACTAGCCATAAGTTTTTGATTCTTCTCGAGGGAAGTTACGAGAATTTAGCAGGGATTCTATAAAAGCAGCAGTTCTTCACAGTTGAAGGGGAGTCCAATTTTTCGAGTTTTGAAGCACAGAGTATTGTTATTAGATTTTTAGGAAGAAAAACTTACCATCGAAAGTGATAGCCTTCTACATCGGGGGACTATCACAACTCTAGATTTATGTTTATTTTTAGTTTTCATTCAGTACTCTTGGTTTAGAGAATCCTGTCGGCATTTGTGGAGGATCATAATTTTCAATTCCAGCATTCAATTTCAATTGCACTCGAAGAATTTACACTTATTCTATTCAGTTTTTAATTTCCAGGTTTCAATTTAACATTTGTTATCTTTTTTCTTAGAAATCATGCTTAGGGGTATATTTAATTTGTTCAATTACTGTTATTGTATGTTTATGTTTAAAACCATGACCAGCTAATTCACTTGATATCGGTATGTGAAAGTAGTCTCACGGACGAGGTTTATAAATCTATTGGCCTAAATATTTCAAAAACAAATTTTCTGGTTTAGTTCCTAATTTTAATTGACACAGTTTTGCTACGGGTGTTAAAGACACACAAAGGTTATAATCAATAAAACGGGAGTTTGAGATTTTTAATCGGATAGTAAAAACTAGACATTAATTCTAAACACATCGAGAGTACTTTAGGTTTAATTAGAATCTGTTGATTTCCAAAAATTATTTCTAAATTCAAATGAGACAGTGAGAGCAAAGGGTTCTGATTTAGGATTTTAGTCAGAGTCAATAAACATGAGAGTGTGAGATAAATACTTTTAAATTGATATTTTCTACTGAACAATGTTTTAACATTTAAATATTACGCCAATGATTTATCGAATTCTTGAAGTTTGACGAATTGCATACCGGTGTCAGGTTATCGAATATTTTAATAAAACTTGAATTTATTCCCTGTTTCTCTCAAAAACCTAAGATTAATGATCAGTCTTAGATTTACATAGTAACATTAGATAGCATTAGTTTGATTATCAATCCCTGTGGTTTTGATATCTTTTAAAACTACGCGGTTAGCTTGTGCACTTGCAGTCAGTAATTCCAACAAACTCTTAAAGTCACAACCAAGTTTTTGGTTCCGTTGTCGGGGACTAATTTAGTCAATATTCTGCTTCCTTTGTTATGCAATATAGACTAAGGAAACAAATTTTATTACTTTTAGTCCATTGATTGTATACCGAGAACTCGCTTTCAAAGCAAACAATTAGAGAAACCAATCGACGAGGTCGAGCATTTTATTAGTATAAGACACCGAATTAGAGAATGCCAAATTAAGTACAATCTTTCCGAATTCAATCTTCCAAACTTTTCTCTTCCTAAACCTGAACCAAGAATGGATGAAGGACCCCAAAATTGTCCTATGAAGGATTATGTTGTCCCATCAAAGGATAAACCTCACAACAACATTGCATCCCCCGCTATCACTCGAAATGATTTCGACTTAAAACATTCGTTGCTACAAGCTGCCCAACAGGACCAATTTTTAGGATGTCTACATATGACTCAAACATACATTTGTCTATGTTTGTGTAGTACACAGACATAGTGAAAGCAAATGGTGTCAACCATGAAGCAATAAGACTATTTCTTTTCCCTTTCTCATTACGAGATAGAGCTACAGCTGCGCCCGAATGTCCACTTTTAACATGAGTACTAATTGATCAGGTGAATTATGCTCAAGGGGACCCTTACGGTAATACCTATAACCCTGCCTAGAAGAACCATTCAAACTTTTCATACAAAAACAATAATGCATTATATGCACCTAGACAAGCTCCTGCTACACCACCATGATATCATAAAGTCACCCCAATTGTTCCAAATGTTCCTAGGAAATCCAATATAGAAATCATGATAGAAAATTTTGTAGCCACTCAAGCTCAACAAAACAAAGATTTTCTAAATCAGAACATACACACTAGTGAAAAACTCAAGAAACTATCAAACAAGGTTGATACCCTAGCCAGTCATAACAAAATGCTAGAAACGCATATCTCTTAAGTGGCTCAACAGGAAGAAGCTACCAATGCTCCAGCTGGCACTTTTCCTGGACAACCACAACCAAATCTAAAAGGTCATGCTAATGCTATAATACTTTGGTGTGGGACAAAGTTAGATGGACCAATTAATCCAATAACCAAAAGTCCAGCCATGTATCAGAATACTGGAAAACCGACTGAAAACGAAGACGAACCAAAAGAAGATGAGAATGAAGATAAAAGTGAAGAGGCCAAAGAGAAAGAAAAACCCTATGTTCCTCCACCACCATACAAACGAACGATACCTTACCCTCAATGGTTAGCTAAGTCTAAAAATGTAGGACAAGTTAAGAAATTCGTTGAACTTCTAAAACAACTAAATATCACTGTACCTTTCACATAAGTTATCACACAAATTCCCTCTTATTCTAAGTTCCTTAAATAAATATTATCCAATAAGAAAAATCTCGAGGAAAACGAAATCGTTATGCTTACTGCATAATGTAGCGCTATAATCTAAACTAAAATACCTCCTAAGCTAAAAGACCCTCGTAATTTTTCCATACCGTGTGTAATCAGAAAGTTTGTTATAGACAAAGCTCTATGCAACTTAGGAGCCAGTATTAGCTTAATGCTCTTAAAAATTTGCAAAAGGATTAACATGGGAGAATCGAGACCAACAAGAATGTTCGTGCAACAAGCTGGTAGTTTAGTGAAATTACCTTTAGGTATGCTAGAAAATGTTCCAGTGTGTATCAGACAATTCTATATTCCCAATGATTTCATTATTATGGACATCAAGGAGGACTCCAACATCCCTATTATATTAGGAGGACCATTCCTCGCCACCGTTGGAGCCATTTTTGATTTAAAATGTGTAAACTCACTTTTGAGGTTTGCGAAGAAAAGGTCGAATTTATTCTCTCGCAATTCTTCAAGGTATCGACTATAGATGGTTTATGCAGTTTCTTAGATGTCATTGATGAATGCGTTAAATAAATGAAGAAATAACAAACTACATATTTAGAAGTTTTGAAAATTCCAATACCTCATAACCTTGAAGACGATAACTAGTGTGATGAAAACAAAGATGACAATCTAAGTGAATGTCTCGCGCTGACCCTTAATCCTATGCCTTGCCCAAAGAAACCAACTATCGAACTTAAAACACTTCCCAAATTTCTAATGTATGAATTCTTAGACATGGAACTTGAATAACCCATTATAGTCAACGCAGATTTAGGACTAATAGAAACTGAAAAATTATTACATATCCTAAGAAAATACCCTATTGCTTTAGGCTATAACATTTCAGATCTAAAAGGAATAAGTCCCTCTATCTGCATGAATTGCATTATGCTTGAAGACTGTAAGACCTCGAGAGAACATTAGAGAAGAATAAATCCCATTCTGAGTGATGTAGTCAAGAAAGAAGTACAAAAGTTATTAGAAGCAGGAATCATATACCCGATATCCGACAGTAAATTAGTTAGCCCAGTACATGTTGTACCCAAGAAAGGAGGTGTTACAGTTTTCAACAATGCAAAAGGTGAATCTGTAGCACAACATACTCAAACCGAATGGAGAATGTGAATTGACTATAGGAAATTGAACAAAGCCACTCGAAAAGATCACTTTCCTTTACCTTTTATTGATAAAATGCTTGAACGATTGGCTAAGCATTCTCACTTCTGCTATTTAGATGGTTATTTAGGATTATTTCAAATCCCTATTTATCCTGAATACCAACAAAATACCACCTTCACTTGTCCTTATGGTACATTTTCTTATCGACAAATGTCGTTTGGACTATGTATTACTCCCGCAACATTCCAAAGATGCATGATGTCAATTTTAGCCCATTTTATAAACAACATCTTGGAAGTTTTTATGGATAACTTTGCTGTTTGCGGGAAAAGTTTTGAAGGATGCATATCGAACTTAGAGATGGTATTCAAACGATACGTAAAAGTAAATCTCGTGTTAAATTGGAAAAATGTCATTTCATGGTCAGACAAGGAATCGTGCTTTGACACCTGATAAGGGAATTGAAGTTGACAAAGCTAAAATAGAAGTTATAGAAAACCTTCAACCTCCGAAAACCGTAAGAGAAATATGATGTTTTTTAGAACATGCCTGTTGTACCCCAAAATTTGCCCTCCCATATTTCTCAAAACATTTCAAGAAAATTCACAAGTCCAACCCGGCGCGTTATATTCAGGTGTTCTTTCGCCAAGATATCTCTGATAACATATTCTCAAATTCAGGTTCGGCTCAAGAGTCAATTCTTTAAAGAAGGTATCCGAATGTGTGAGTTTTCTTGAAGAAATATAGTGAAAAAGTATGCTGAAAGTGCAGTTTTTACGCGCTAAAAAATTCATAACTTGAAGATCGTGACTCGTTTTGAACCCGTTCCGGTGGCCAAAATTCCGTCTTGACATTATCTACATTTTCATCTCTCACGGCTGAAAGCCAATTTCGATCAGAAGGTCTTCAAAAATGTGGATTTATCAAGTATTTTCGTGCAGGAAATTTGTGACAGAAGTTTATTTGCGTCATGTTCAGAAAATCATAACTTGGTCGATTTTCATCGTATCGAGCTGGTTCCGGCGCCAAAATTTCACAAATTGAGTTGGCTACATTTTCACAGGAGGTATCGAGTTCGAACGGTGTTCAAAAGGCCTTCGTTTTTTGCTCAGAGTGCGTGACACGCTGAAAATCCTGAATGCTGAATATTATTTCATCTGAGCCGAAACTTCGAAAATTCATAACTCGGTCAATTTTTATCGGATTGGGCTCATATTTTTACACAAGGTCCCTGACTCATAGATCTACAACTTTGCTTCAAAAGTCGAGACCAAATTATGCACCGATCAATACCAGTTTTTTATTGAAGAACGTGTCAGAGTCGACACTGGAGCCCAAAATAAGTTTGTCTGAGCTGAAACTTCAAAAATTCATAAATAATTCACCGTTTATCCGATTGAGTCGATTTTCGGACAGGAGTTAGTTCTCGATGCCGGCTACATTTTGTTTTCACATTTCAACTTCAAAAAATGCACTTAAGTTCCTGCGATTTAGCCTGGAAAGTGACGAATTCAAGTGAATATTGGAGGCCCAATTGCACATTCAAAGCCCATTTGCTTTACCCTAATTTCCATTATATAATCACCTTTTTTTCACACAAACAAAGAGAGAGGAAGAGGGAGGAGAAAAGAAGAGAGGAAAAAAAAACCTTGCCACAACACTGTTAGAATATCAAATTCTTTCAAGAACCCTAAAACCTTGAAATCCTTATTACAAATCCCTCTCTCACTACAAACAAGCCATCTCAGTTACAAACCAACATCTTATTACTTCTTCAGTAAGGGTAAGGCTGGCTTGATCTCCATGATCCAAAGGGCATAAAAGCATTCATGTCACTACTTTTCCAGTAAGGGTAAGGTTGATTTGATCTCCATGATCAAAAGGGTATAATCATTCATACATGCCATATTGTGCCTAAACATTAAATTTCTTCATATATTGGCTTTATTTGCATTTTATGATTTTATTTAATGTGTTCGTGAGATTCAACACTGCAGATTTAGACAGGATCCCATGCAGGTTCATTAAGGAACATTGAGGCCAAAAGCCAAATGGCCAAAAGCCAAAAGCCAAATGGCCAAAACAGAACATTTTACACATGACACCAATACGTCGCGAGACAGACATCCTGAGAAGATTAAGGAACGTTGAGGCCAGAACACAAATGGCCAAAAGCCAAATGGCCAAAGTAGAACAACTTATGCATGAAACTCAATCCAATGGCCAAAGAATGCAGACCACGGTACTCAGGAGTCAATACTTCAAAAAAACCTCCCCTAGGGCCAGACACCCCCTATGGTTTCCTCAATTTTTAATTTTTATTTGTTTTTCCTTTTTATTCTTTTAATTGTTTTTTTAATTGTTTTCTTTTAATTCCATAAAATAATTTTCATAATAAATATAAAATACAGAAAAATCAAAAAAATGTTTATTTTATTAATATTAATTTCACTATTATTATTTTTGTAAATAAACTTTAAACAATTAATTAGATTAATTTAGGTTTCAAAACTTTAATATTTTTCTTAATAAATTAAATATGTAAAAATTAGGTTTTTTTAACTTTTTCATCATTTTTTTTAATAAATAATTTTTTCATCATTATTATTATTATTAACTACTAATTTATTTTGTAAATAAACATGTACATAAATTCTTTAGTAAATTAAGTTAAGCTTTAACATTTTTCTCAAATAATTAAAAATAACTTAGAATTAGGGTTTCTTTTAATTTTAATTTTAATTTTCTTATTTCATAAATTCAAAAAAACCTAAAAAACACTTCTTTTATTTCAATAAATAATTAATTAATTTTTAATTTCAATTTAATTCCAAAAGGGTCCAACGCCCTCGCTTCCAATTTTAATTCCAATTCGCGCATTTTATTTCGTATAATATTAATGTAATTCTCCCAAAGCCGTGTAAATATTTATATTTCGCACTTTACTTTATTTCTTTATTTTATGTCAAATCGGGTCCTAGATATAATTTGGCGATGTGGACCCGCGCCTTTGTAATAGTTTAGAACTTTACATTTTTCGCTCTTTTAACTGTTAATAAAATGCATGCAAGAATGAATGGCCTAAAATAAAAACAAACGCATAGATCACTTTGACATGACAAGATAAATATAAACGAACGTGACACACAAATCACACACCACCCCTAGGGTACGCCTCACTGTTGCCTTGCCTCGAAAGGTGATCGTCGAGTAGAGGATGTCTTAGTAAGTCCTCATGATCCGGGAACCTGGCATGAGGGTAGCTTCTAAGGTGTCTTCCCATTGCTCTGGTGATCACCATGTCCCGAACCTCGAATTGACCCGAACACCTCCAATGGTGGTGCTACCTACCTCTCAATGGTGGGATGGCACTACTTTAAAGGACATCTACACAGACGAATTCCTTAGGGTAGGTAGACGACTCTAGATACTTGCTCTAATTTCAAAACAAAATTCAAAAAATACTTTTCACACCGACACCTTTTCAAAAAGCTTTCGAAAGCAATTTTTCAAACACTCTTGAGGACCGATACAAGAGTCGAACTGGAATTTTCAAAGAAACTTTTTAAAACCCACAGTTGAAAAGCAAACAAACCATTTTTGAAAATACAAGTGAGCAAGTATCTAAGAGCCCATGGATAACCATGGATAGAAAGGGTGCTAACACCTTCCCTTTCTATAATCTACCTCCCGAACCGAGAGCAATCTCTATAAGGAATTTTTCTGTGCTTTTGTCCTTTCCATTTGGAGAAAATAAAAGACGGTGGCGACTCTTGCTTCCGCGACATTTCACGAACCAGCGTTAAACAGTCAGTTCCAGATCCACCGATCACAGAACTGGCGACTCTGCTGGGGACATCTTTATAAAGTGAGGTGTATCTTAGGGTTAGTTCATAACTGTGTTTTCAATTTCTTTCCTTGTTTGCTTTAAATTGTGGGACTGTCTTGGGAGTTCTATAGATCCTAACCCGGATCTGGGGATACCTTCTTAGAAAGTAGCAACAAGGCTGTGAGGGAACTGTGCGGGGTATACCGACATGGTTGAAACAGTCTGCTACGTTGATGTGGCACTTTGGTGTGTACCGGTAACCCTTGAGTTCAGTCAAGGAGAGTACGGGGCCTCCGCGTGGTGTCATGAAGCATCAACAGACCTTAGGAACCTTAATTGAACTATCTTGGCCTCTTTAGGGTAGTGAGATAACTGACTTTGGTGCAGTCCGAGGTTGGTTGATACTCGATACTACACTCAATTGAGGGTTGCTTTCCTGGAATATTTCGGTCGCCAGTTCAGTGGCTAAATCGAAACGATGAACAATGAAAGCAATCCAGTGATATTGGGACCCTTAGAACCCGGTTACTTCTAATAGGACAGGTTAAGCCCACCAACTTCAAGAGGGTAATACCCAGACCCCATGCTGGCCTAAACCCTAAGGGTTTCTCTTGTGTGACTTGTGTGCCTTCGTACTTGACTACTTGCATGCTTGTTATCTGACACATGAACTACTTGCAGGTTTTGTTTATAGTCCTTAATAGGGACTCATAACAGGGTATCTAAGTTTCTTACAGGTTTTGGTTTGCAGTCCTTAATTAGGACTCCTAACAGGGTTTACCGAGTTTCTTGCAGGGTTTGTTCTAGTCCTTAATTGGGACTCATGACTAGTATACTGAATCTCTTGCAGGTTTTGGTGTGCAGTCCTTAATTGGGACTCATAACAGGGTTACCTACATTACCCCATGCATCATGACATCATACTATTGCATACATCCTAACCCATTTCAAGGATCTCAAGGGCTTGTGATGCAGGTCATGACGAATCAAACATCTAGCAAGGGGAAAAGAGGATTTATTTTCCTCTAACCAAAGTGGTCAGGGGCTATGACCCACTTGATATGGTGAGCTCTGACTCCTGAATAAGGTTCCCCTAACCAAGGTTGTTTGGAAATCAGAACTAGACATGATGACTAAAGTCAGGGGCTATGACCCACTGGATATGGTGAGCCTTTGACCCTTGGAAGAAAGACTCTCAACAAATATGAAGTTTCTTCCAATCAAGCTACCGGATCCAAATGCTAACAAATTTCCTTGTTTACCCCGCGAGGTCCTTGAAAACATTGCATGCATATCATACACATCATTGCATTACAGGTATCCCTTTTGCAGGTCACTTACCTTTCCCGCTGTTTATTTCAGCCATGGCTTCCCAACAAGACAATCAGGACTTTCTTGCTCAAGAGACCCGGTTCGGGGAAATCCTCCTGAATCTATCCAAGGGGCAGGAAGAGCTAAGGACACTTCTCATGGAGACCTTTGTCAGGAACAGTGCTGAGGATGAAAGGCTGAAACACCTACAAGCTGAGGTGGATGCATTGAAGGTCCAGATGCTGGGGCAGGTGACTGCCATTCAAAGGTTAGCTCAAAGACAAGATGAGCTCTGGTTTCTCGTCAACCAACTGCTTCAGGGTAACCAACTGGGACAAAAGTCTAAGGGTAAAAAGCCAGTCATCGTTCAACCACCTTTGAGACAAGGAGGTAAGGGGAGAGCTCCTCAAATGGCTCCAGTGTCACAAATTCAACATCACAACCAACCAAAGAACGAGAGAAGGCAGTTCACTCGGCTCAGCATGACCTTATCCCAGATATTGCCACAGTTGCTGGAGACCAAGCTGTTAACTCTAAAAGAAACTCCGAAGAACCAAAATACAACGTCACCGAAGTATAACCCCAACGCCCGCTGCGCTTATCACTCTGACAGCCCGGGGCATACAACAGATGATTGTTGGAGCTTGAAAAATAAGATCCAAGACATGATCGACGCTGGAGAGATTCAGTTTAAAGTACCCAAGACTCCCCACGTGATCACTGCTCCCTTGCCAAAACATGGCTAGGATTGAGAAATTTTTGTTCATTCGAATGTTCAAGTTGCAATTCTCTTTTGTTAAAACATTTACTCATGTTAAACATTGTTATTTCATTAATGCATCGCATATGTCTGTTCTAAAACAATATATTCGTATTCACTAAATGCAAATTATTTTCATATTTTTTATGATGATCAACTCTTAAATAATAATTCTAAGCCTATTGAGGGAGGATGACGAAAACGATACCATAATCTACAGTATGCTTTTGAACAGACCCCACTGATGAGGTACAGGCATTGTTTCAATCCCTAAACACTGGAGTTATAAGGATGATAATCCCTCGTCAACCCCTCTGAGCCAAAGAAGTAGGAGTTTTTCTTTTCGAAATTTAAAACCCTTAATCATAACCTGGGGCAGGGTAGTTCTCTCAGTTGATCCAAGTGCATAACGAACGACATCAAAGAAGTCCTTACAAAACGAAGAAAGACAGTGATGGTTCCGAATAAACATTGAAGAAAGGCAGTCATTCTCTTTCAAAATGAAAAGCCCAATAAGTCAAAACCCATGAAGGAGACTTACGAAACTAGGGCATCCCGCTGACTGTAATTCCCAAAAAGGAAAAAGTTCAGGCAAAAAAGAAAGGGATAAAAAAAAAACAAAAAAAAAGAAAGAGGTATTATCAAACCCTCAACAAAAAAGGGAATGACTGCCTATTCAAAATAAGTCATCAACATCCGAATCGTCACCGGAAAATCAAAGCAAACACTCAAGCAAGGTCTAACGCACGATCAACTGAGTTTAGGTTTGGAGAACATCACGAAGAGCGGGTGGGTACAAATAATTTGAGCCTTTATCCTTTGTTTCTTAAACCGTGAACCAAGCCACGTTATAACCCTCAAAAGTCCTAGCTGAAGCATGGGTTAGCTCGAAAGCATACTGTCACGAAAGGTATCCTGACTCCTTAAGGCCTACGGTAAATACGGAGTTGACATCACGTTTTACAAACATTCACTTGTTTTATGAAAAGAATGCATTTTCAAAATCTTCAAGACAGACATAGGCTTTGCATTTTTAACATAACTTTGTTTGCATATGACTTTTTGTTTGAACAGCAGGGAAATTCGCACAATGAAAGTCTAATGAACAAGAGTATCTCCAATCAAGGGGCATGGCATGACTATTGTCCATCATCTGGGGCAGTTAAGTCAAGATTCGGAGAATCTCTCAAAAGCCCAAACAACCTGGGGCAAATCTCCGCCTGAGTCATTCGGGGCACTCCAACAACGAATCTTGCTTGATCAAGCACCTTCTGGTGGCATGACGAAACACTTCTAACAGGGGCAACTCCCTACATTCTGAAAGCACGGACATAGTCGAAAAAATACTACGCACAATCAAAGACCCGCTAGGTTGACATACCTAGGCAAAAATAAGGGCTTCCCGGCGAACCAAAAGGGTTCGGGCAAAATGAGGGATGAAATAAAAAAATCTGTACACCCGGCAAGTCGAAAACCTGAAAAGGCGGCTTGGGCAAAAATGGGTATCCCGGTGGACTGAAAACCCGAAAGGGCGGTCCAGGCAAAATTTAGGGATTAAAGCGTACGACTATGTCCTATCATCTTGTCACCTGCCCACCAGAAGAAGGTTTGCCCATCAATGGCTATCAGCATCTCACAGATCTTCCTCTCCCACCTCAGAAACAGGGGCAATAATGAGCTGTCCAAACAATCCAATTGCTATGTTCGCCAAGGTGCCAAGGTAGGTTCAGCTAAAGAACATAACCGGCATATCTCAATTCCCCAGAGAGTAAGTCAGCAGTCAGTACACTCTCTCCAAGCTATCAAATCTCAAGGAAATTGGGTATGCTCCCGCAGATCCCAACATCCCCCAGCAGCAATACATATATTCATAACAAGCATCCCCGGCAGTCTTGGTCTAAAGATTGTTCCCCGGCGGCATATCAAACATTCAAAGGAAACGCTTCCCCGACATAGTTCAAAACTTCCCCAAGAGAGTCCAATCCAGTTTCCCCAGGAAAGCTGGAACTCATACCCCCAAGCAGTAAGCTTATCCCCAGTAGATTCTGGAAGCTTATCCCTCGCAGAGCACGAACGCGTCGTCCGGCTTGATTTAAAGAGTTATTTCCTTAACAGGATATAACTGGGTTATCCTCAGCCAAAAGCCACGGAAAGAGCGTCGTCGACAAAGTCTTCCGATCTCCAGCAAATTATTATCTACACTCGGCAAGGCATCCCTCTTCCCACAGAGTATTGCTTCCCAGCATGGTCGCTAGAGTATCTTTTTCTCCCCGCAGAATCCTCCATTTGCCAAGTTTAGTTCCCAACGGAGTTATCTTCTCCTACCGGTATTCTTGCAGTTATCATCCCCAGCGGAAGCAAAATCCATTCTTCAATATCAGCCCAGGATATGACTTCCCGGCACCCGTCAAGGATTAACTTTCCTAGACAAAAGCATACATAAAACATCACATACATCATTATAGCATGCATAGACGCATTATATCATACGAATCTCATTTATGTTGAGAACATCATTGCTTGATCCATATCATGCATTGCATACGACTGACTTTTACCTTTCAGGAAAGATGCAGTTTAAATTCTCAAATCACATTTCAAGACCTTGTCCGGTTCAGTTAAATCGACCCCAAGATTTTCCTGATGCTTATCCAGTCAAAGGCCTTCTCTGGTTCAGTCAGATCGACCCTAAGATCTCCCTGATGCTTACCCAGTTGAAGATATTCCAAGACCTTGTCCAGTTCAGTTAAATCGACCCTAAGATTTTCCTGATGCTTATCCAGTCAAAGGCTTTCTCTGGTTCAGTCAGATCGACCCTAAGATCTCCCTGATGCTTATCCAGTTGAAGATATCCCAAGACCTTGTCCGGTTCAGTTAAATCGACCCTAAGATTTTCCTGATGCTTATCCAGTCAAAGGCCTTCTCTGGTTCAGTCAGATCGACCCTAAGATCTCCCTGATGCTTACCCAGTTGAAGATATTCCAAGACCTTGTCCGGTTCAGTTAAATCGACCCTAAGATTTTCCTGATGCTTATCCAGTCAAAGGCTTTCTCTGGTTCAGTCAAATCGACCCTAAGATCTCCCTGATGCTTATCCAGTTGAAGATATCCCAAGACCTTGTCCGGTTCAGTTAAATCGACCCTAAGATTTTCCTGATGCTTATCCAGTCAAAGGCCTTCTCTGGTTCAGTCAGATCGACCTTAAGATCTCCCTGATGCTTACCCAGTTGAAGATATTTCAAGACCTTGTCCGGTTCAGTTAAATCGATCCTAAGATTTTCCTGATGCTTATCCAGTCAAAGGCCTTCTCTGGTTCAGTCAGATCGACCCTAAGATCTCCCTGATGCCTATCCAGTTGAAGATATTCCAAGACCTTGCCCGGTTCAGTTAAATCGACCCTAAGATTTTCCTGATGCTTATCCAGTCAAAGGCCTTCTCTGGTTCAGTCAGATCGACCCTAAGATCTTCCTGATTCTTACCCCAGTAGAAGACACCCAAGATTTTTCTCAACGAGCGTTGTTGAAGTTAAAGTCGCCCAAGGTTCTCTTACCATTCATGCTAAGGCAGTAACCATCCCTGGTTCATTCATCGCCGTTTGAAGCTCCAGACTCAGCTCCTGTAACCAGTCAGGATACATCTATACCAAGCATCTGAAAACCAGCTCCTGCAACGTGTCAGGTACTCATTTCTCTTTTGCAGGTATGCAGGTTCTCGCTAAGGAATCTCTTATGCGATCAACATCCAGATGGCATCTATAAGCCCATCATCCTATCCAGCAACCTCTAAATGGCATCTATAAGCCCATTCCATCATCGCACTGCTACTATGTGAGCGCAAATTTCTGGGCACTCTAGTGTTCAATCATCTTCCACCCTCGGATTACGAACGGCACGTCAGCCAATCTGCATCCTCAGGTTTAAGAAGATTGAACAGGGGCAACTGTTGTACCCCAAAATTTGCCCTCCCATATTTCTCAAAACATTTCAAGAAAATTCACAAGTCCAACCCGGCGCGTTATATTCAGGTGTTCTTTCGCCAAGATATCTCTGATAACATATTCTCAAATTCAGGTTCGGCTCAAGAGTCAATTCTTTAAAGAAGGTATCCGAATGTGTGAGTTTTCTTGAAGAAATATAGTGAAAAAGTATGCTGAAAGTGCAGTTTTTACGCGCTAAAAAATTCATAACTTGAAGATCGTGACTCGTTTTGAACCCGTTCCGGTGGCCAAAATTCCGTATTGCCATTATCTACATTTTCATCTCTCACGGCTGGAAGCCAATTTCGATCAGAAGGTCTTCAAAAATGTGGATTTATCAAGTATTTTCGTGCAGGAAATTTGTGACAGAAGTTTATTTGCGTCATGTTCAGAAAATCATAACTTGGTCGATTTTCATCGTATCGAGCTGGTTCCGGCGCAAAAATTTCACAAATTGAGTTGGCTACATTTTCACAGGAGGTATCGAGTTCGAACGGTGTTCAAAAGGCCTTCGTTTTTTGCTCAGAGTGCGTGACACGCTGAAAATCCTGAATGCTGAATATTATTTCATCTGAGCCGAAACTTCGAAAATTCATAACTCGGTCAATTTTTATCGGATTGGGCTCATATTTTTACACAAGGTCCCTGACTCATAGATCTACAACTTTGCTTCAAAAGTCGAGACCAAATTATGCACCGATCAATACCAGTTTTTTATTGAAGAACGTGTCAGAGTCGACACTGGAGCCCAAAATAAGTTTGTCTGAGCTGAAACTTCAAAAATTCATAACTAATTCACCGTTTATCCGATTGAGTCGATTTTCGGACAGGAGTTAGTTCTCGATGCCGGCTACATTTTGTTTTCACATTTCAACTTCAAAAAATGCACTTAAGTTCCTGCGATTTAGCCTGGAAAGTGACGAATTCAAGTGAATATTGGAGGCCCAATTGCACATTCAAAGCCCATTTGCTTTACCCTAATTTCCATTATATAATCACCTTCTTTTCACACAAACAAAGAGAGAGGAAGAGGGAGGAGAAAAGAAGAGAGGAAAAAAAAACCTTGCCACAACACTGTTAGAATATCAAATTCTTTCAAGAATCCTAAAACCTTGAAATCCTTATTACAAATCCCTCTCTCACTACAAACAAGCCATCTCAGTTACAAACCAACATCTTATTACTTCTTCAGTAAGGGTAAGGCTGGCTTGATCTCCATGATCCAAAGGGCATAAAAGCATTCATGTCACTACTTTTCCAGTAAGGGTAAGGTTGATTTGATCTCCATGATCAAAAGGGTATAATCATTCATACATGCCATATTGTGCCTAAACATTAAATTTCTTCATATATTGGCTTTATTTGCATTTTATGATTTTATTTAATGTGTTCGTGAGATTCAACACTGCAGATTTAGACAGGATCCCATGCAGGTTCATTAAGGAACGTTGAGGCCAAAAGCCAAATGGCCAAAAGCCAAAAGCCAAATGGCCAAAACAAAACATTTTACACATGACACCAATACGTGGCGAGACAGACATCCTGAGAAGATTAAGGAACGTTGAGGCCAGAACACAAATGGCCAAAAGCCAAAAGCCAAAAGCCAAATGGCCAAAATAGAACAACTTATGCATGAAACTCAATCCAATGGCCAAAGAATGCAGACCACGGTACTCAGGAGTCAATACTTCAAAAAAACCTCCCCTTGGGCCAGACACCCCCTATGGTTTCCTCAATTTTTAATTTTTATTTGTTTTTCCTTTTTATTCTTTTAATTGTTTTTTTAATTGTTTTCTTTTAATTCCATAAAATAATTTTCATAATAAATATAAAATACAGAAAAATCAAAAAAATGTTTATTTTATTAATATTAATTTCACTATTATTATTTTTGTAAATAAACTTTAAACAATTAATTAGATTAATTTAGGTTTCAAAACTTTAATATTTTTCTTAATAAATTAAATATGTAGAAATTAGGTTTTTTTAACTTTTTCATCATTTTTTTTAATAAATAATTTTTTCATCATTATTATTATTATTAACTACTAATTTATTTTGTAAATAAACATGTACATAAATTCTTTAGTAAATTAAGTTAAGCTTTAACATTTTTCTCAAATAATTAAAAATAACTTAGAATTAGGGTTTCTTTTAATTTTAATTTTAATTTTCTTATTTCATAAATACAAAAAAACCTAAAAAACACTTCTTTTATTTCAATAAATAATTAATTAATTTTTAATTTCAATTTAATTCCAAAAGGGTCCAACGCCCTCGCTTCAAATTTTAATTCCAATTCGCGCATTTTATTTCGTATAATATTAATGTAATTCTCCCAAAGCCGTGTAAATATTTATCTTTCGCACTTTACTTTATTTCTTTATTTTATGTCAAATCGGGTCCTGGATATAATTTGGCGATGTGGACCCGCGCCTTTGTAATAGTTTAGAACTTTACATTTTTTCGCTCTTTTAACTGTTAATAAAATGCATGCAAGAATGAATGGCCTAAAATAAAAACAAACGCATAGATCACTTTGACATGACAAGATAAATATAAACGAACGTGACACACAAATCACACACCACCCCTAGGGTACGCCTCACTGTTGCCTTGCCTCGAAAGGTGATCGTCGAGTAGAGGATGTCTTAGTAAGTCCTCATGATCCGGGAACCTGGCATGAGGGTAGCTTCTAAGGTGTCTTCCCATTGCTCTGGTGATCACCATGTCCCGAACCTCGAATTGACCCGAACACCTCCAATGGTGGTGCTACCTACCTCTCAATGGTGGGATGGCACTACTTTAAAGGACATCTACACAGACGAATTCCTTAGGGTAGATAGACGACTCTAGATACTTGCTCTAATTTCAAAACAAAATTCAAAAAATACTTTTCACACCGACACCTTTTCAAAAAGCTTTCGAAAGCAATTTTTCAAACACTCTTGAGGACCGATACAAGAGTCGAACTGGAATTTTCAAAGAAACTTTTTAAAACCCACAGTTGAAAAGCAAACAAACCATTTTTGAAAATACAAGTGAGCAAGTATCTAAGAGCCCATGGATAACCATGGATAGAAAGGGTGCTAACACCTTCCCTTTCTATAATCTACCTCCCGAACCGAGAGCAATCTCTATAAGGAATTTTTCTGTGCTTTTGTCCTTTCCATTTGGAGAAAATAAAAGACGGTGGCGACTCTTGCTTCCGCGACATTTTGCGAACCAGCGTTAAACAGTCAGTTCCAGATCCACCGATCACAATGCCAGTTTCTACCGACGATTCATTAAAGATTTCTCTAAAATCACCAAACCACTAACTGGCCTATTAATGAAATACACCAAACTCATTTTTTATGGCAAATGCTTAAAAGCATTCAAAAAATAAAACAACTCTCATTATCGCACCTATTATGCAACCACCTGATTGGAGATTACCGTTTGAAATCATGTGTGACGTTGGTGATTATGTCGTAGGCACAGTCTTAGAACAAAGAAAGGATAAAAAGCTTCATGAAATTTATTACACTAAAAGACCCCTAGATCCTGTGCAAATGAACTATACCACCATAGAAAAGGAACTTTTAGGTGTCATGTTCGCTTTGGATAAATTATGTTTTTACTTAGTAGGAGCAAAGATGATTATCTATAACGATCATGCTGCAATTAGTTACCTATTGAGTAAAAAGGACGCAAAACTAATATTACTCAGGTGGATTTTACTCCTACAAGAGTTTGGTTTAGAAATCAAAGACAAGAAAGGCACTAAAAATGTAGTAGCTGATCACTTATCTAGAATGGATGGCATTAAGCCTGAACAAGTTCCTATCAATGATGATTTCCCTTACGAACAACTCATAGCCGAGTTGGAAAATAATATAGTTGAATGCCTTATAACTTATAACGATACCGAAACAAATGAAGTTTTAAAGGAAATCTACACTAAAACCACACTGCCATGGTATGCTTACTTTATCAACTACTTAGTAGCAGGAGAGTTACCACCAGATTTAACTTACTAACAAAGGAAGAAATTATTCCACGATCTTAAACAATATTACTAGGACGAACCTCTACTTTTCAAGAGAGGCGCTGATGGTATTTTCTGTCAGTGTGTCCCCGAAGATGAAGTAGAAGGTATAATTTCCCATTGTCATTCTGCCCCCTATGGTAGATACAAAAGCACATCAACAACTTGCGCTAAGATCTTGCAAGTTGGCCTCTTTTGGCTTAATCTATGGAAAGATGTCCATATCGCGATCATAAATTGTGATCGGTGCCAACACACTGGAAAATCTCTAGTCGTGACGAGATTCCACAAAAAGGCATCTTATAAGTAGAAGTCTTTGACGTGTGGGGAATAGATTTCATGGGACCATTCCCATCTTCTTTTTGTAATAAATACAGGCTCATTGATGTATATTATGTATCGAAATGGATTGAATTTATTGCTTCTCCAACAAATGACACACGAGTAGTAATTAAGCTCTTCAAGAATATAATTTTTCCTAGATTCGGTGTGCCAAGACTTGTCATCAGTGATGGTGGCTCCCATTTCATTTCAAATACCTTTGAAAAATTATTACTGAAATATGGAGTCTGACACCGTGTAGCAACACCTTATCACCCACAAACAAGTGGGAAAATAGAGGTCTCAAATATAGAAATTAAGCAAATCTTAGAAAAAACAGTTGTCATCTCTAGAAAAGATTGGTCTTTAAAGTTACAGGAAGCTCTGTGGGCATATAGGACAGCCTATAAGACCCCAATAGGAACAATGCTATTTAAGCTATTTTATGGTAAGTCGTGTCATCTGTCGGTATAATTAGAGCATAAATATTATTGGGTCATTAAGACCCTTAATTTAAATTATACTGCCGCGAGCAAGAGGAGAATTCTAGATATTCATGAACTAGAAGAACTTAGATTAGACACATACGAGAATGCACAGATCTATAAAGAAAGAACCAAAAAGTGGCATGACAAGCGTATATCGAGGAGAGAGTTTAATGAGGGTGACATAGTACTTATGTTTAATTCTCAATTTAAACTTTTTCGGGGTAAACTTCGTTCTAGGTGGTATGGTCCCTTGGAAATTACCAAAGTTTTTCCAAACGGCGCAATATAAATAAAGGGTAAATCTAGTGAACCATTTATCATAAATGGGAAGCGCTTGAAACATTATCATGGCATTAACAATAGAGACTACTATTGTAGTCTAAAGCTTACAGAGCTTCCCGGCAACCCCCATAATTAATCTTTTGATTATGTCAAGCTTACGACATTAAACAAAGTTCTTGGTGGGAGACAACCCACATTTTAACTTTAATTTTAATTTTCTTTTATCATTCCTAACTGTTTTCATTTTATTTTTCTCTGATTTGCAATATTAATCTTGAAAATTAGTTATTACATACTTAGTATCATCATATACTTACTTTCAGGCTAACTTAACATTAACTAACTAGTAACTCTCATGAAGCAACAAGTAGACTATATGGATATCATTTTTAGAGGAAAAGCTTAGAGGAGGAGATTTGAAGTTTTGGCTGAGAAAGAGATGGCACTAACTATCTACCCTGATAGCTGCACCATGACCTCACTTGTCATTAGAGATAATGTCATGTGTTTTCTTGACCAAATAGGTTGGAATAATTTTACTGTAGGGAGAAGATTTAGTTCTTACCGTAGGCTGACCCTTGAAAATAATTTTAAAAAAACTAGAATCTAATTAATCCTAAACCGCTCTCGCTGTATTTTAAATTAATGTTTGATTACCACTATCCATTTAAAAACTCATACTCTCGTGATTATTGGTTTTAGAGTTCATTTGTCTCTTACTCTCGTAACAAAACATTTTTATATTGAAATTTGGAAACCAAACCAAAAAACTGTTTTATAAAAGTTTTATGCCAAATTATTACCGAACTCCTTCATTTTGTGACCTTACATACCGGTATCAGGGAAATTAGCCAAACATGTTATTACGTACCAACATAAAATAACAGTAAGAAAACATTAACATAAACCTGATTACTAAATATAAAATAGTTAATATAAATGAAAATAAGAACCTGGAATTAAATAAGAGACACTGTAATTAATGACAAGCTTCTAGCACCAAATTGCAATCCTCCAAAATATGCCAGCATGATTTGCTTTGAAGAAAATAAATAACTTGAATGCAAGAAGAATAAAAACTAAAACAAATTCTGAAGGTTTTGAATAAAATCTATGGTGCAATAGCTCCCCGGTATGGAAAACTATTGATGTATTAGGTAGGAAATTATCTGCTTAAAATTCTAAACAAAATTTCTGAGCAATAGAAACTAGAATAAAGGCGTGAAAAAGCGAAAATTCGAAATAACATAACAAAGACGAGAGAGCGGAGATGAGAAGAAGAGAGCTTGTTGTCAACTGTCCTTCTTTTATAGTGCTTTACCTATAACAGAGTTCTTGAGAGAATCTAGGAGTTATGACTTCATGCTTTAGAAAAATCTGTGTGTGGAGAAAGACCAGAAGGAAATAATGCAGGAGTCATTGGCACTGGCAACATGGAGAATCATGGAGAAAACATCACGCGTCAAACAAAAAAATAGGTTGTGTCGAGTGGAATGCATTGTGTGATGTGGGGCACACATATTTCTATCTTGTGTCAGTCGTCATGGCTTGTGTGCCGAGGGGCACACATGTTTAACTTGTGTCGAGAGTCATGGAAGGTGTGACGACCATCACAGCCTTCTGATATGCATTCTTCTGCTATTTTCTCCTATTTTCTGATTTTCAGTCTGTTTCATTTTCCATTTCTTTTCCTTTTCTCATGTAGGCCTTGGATGAAATAATTAACTGAAACAAACTTGAAATACCAACATAATGCAACATAATTGAGATAAAATGGTAACTTTATTTATGCAAATCGGGTCAAATATGCTATGTATTTCCGCGTTATCAAACTCCCTTATACTTGAACCTTTGCTTGTCCTCAAGCAAATAATCAGTATGGCATTCTCTTATGCACAAGTCAAAAGTAATTATATGACACAAATCAATTCGTACGTGGTCGCATGGTGTTTTCGTTAAAACAATACAAGCTCAATATCAACACCAAAGATACATTAATGACACTAGACAACCCCTCCTTATACAGACCAGTTCTAGTCATGCTATTATAGCTCAACCTAGTTCTTTTTGCTTCGTTTCACCCGTTTTATTCGAGAACAATCACATTAAGCCCTTTATCTTATTGGATGCACATAGTAGAGTAGCCGGTTAGTGATGGTCATTTAAAGCGCGAGGTTCTAGTACATAAATTTGGTAACCCCTTTGTAATGCGGTGGGAGAACTGACTTTTTTGGTTTTATCCAAATATGCGGATAGCTAAAGTCTTCACTGATTTTTCTTTTATCCAGTATTTAGGAAAGGTGAACAGAACAAGAAAGACCTTTGATAAATTTTGAGTTTGGCGGGTAGGTTATGAAAAGGAAAGGTGTTAGCCCCCTTTTCATCCGTACTTATCTACGAGCTCTTAATTTCTTAGGTCACTTTTGAAATTTTCTTTGTGTATGTGATTTGTAAATATTTTGAAAAGCCAAAGTATGATTAATTTGTAATGGTTCTTGTATCAGTCCTTAAGAATGCGTACAAAGTGTTTGAATATATTTTGTTTGAAAAAAAGTGTCATGTGAGAAAATGTTTTGAGAAATTATGAGCAAGTGATTAAGAGTTCCTTACCCACTAAAGTCTTTCTTATTCTTTTCCTTCTCCTTTAGAGATAGTGTTATCCATACCATTAGTTGGTAGGTAGCCCTATCTATTAGATGTGAATGGACATACATATGTTCGTCGAATGGTCATTGAAGGCAACACGTAGAGATACTCTAACAATTGTATCAGGGGAACTAGATCATTTTTCATAGGCAACATCGAAGGGTCATCGAGGGACTATGATCTTTATTCAAGGGTCTTTGCTAAAGTATCCCTACTTTAGAGGGACATGACCAATATTTCTGGAAGGAAACAGAGAGAGGTCACACTAGAGGTGCAAAGTGTGAATGGTGTATTCAGTTCAATTAGTTATCTTGTATTAGGGTTATCTATGAATTTTTATTAGATCTTGACATACAAACCCTACTTACTGGCAGTTGAATATATACAGAAAATTAAAGGTGCGGAAAGTAAAGACCTAAGCTATTACAGGGCTTTGGGGCAATTACATTAAAAAGATGCGTTAAAATAAAGTGTGAGATTTAAATTCTAAACTATTACATCCCGTAAGCAGTTACATAATAGGTAAAAAATGCGGAAAGGAAAATCTAAGCTATTACAAAAAGTTGTGCGACCTATACAATTTCTCTAAGAAAATAAATAGCAAAAGAAAATAAGAAAAGATTAGAAAAATGTTTTAATGTTGTTTAAGTTTTTTTTATAGAAAATAATTTGAAGTTAATTAAATATTTAAAACCCTAAGTCTAATTAATTTTAATTAATAAAAAATACCTAAAGTCTAACTAGTTTTAATTTTAAGAAAATACTAATTAACCTAATTAATTAATAAAAAAATGTCAAATTCAATAATTGATTAGAAAACCTAAACCTAATTTATTAGGGTTTTAAGATAAAGATTAAAATTGATTAATGGTTAATTAAGAAAATATTTAAGAAAAAGGGAAAAAATTAGGGTTAGAAATCAAAGAAATTAGGTTAAAAAACAAAATAAGGTTAAACCTTCATGGGGTCAGTGTTGAACCCATACCCTCTAGCTTCACCGTTGCATAGCTTGCCACCAAGCCAAACGTTGGTTGGTGATAGGAAACAGGCGCTGAAGATTATATGTGAAACCTGCATGACTTGGAAAAATAACAAAAAAAGATGCAAAAGGCAGGGATTGAACCCACGCCTTTAGAGACCAAAGCCTTATCGCGCGTTCTTGCCACTGGGATGACTGTTTCATCCGGTTGTATAACATAAAAAAATAAATATGAAATAAACAAATATAGATGGACCGGAGAGGCGCCGAAGCCCTAGCTCCGATCGTCTTCTTCGGTGAGTTGATTATTGTAACCTACAAAATAACAACCGTTATGATTAAAAAAGAGCCTACCCCCCTAAATTGACCCTCGTGAATTCATTGGTTGCCTTAGTTTTGGTCGAATCATCTTGTAGAGAGATATATGAACAAGATAACTCAAAATTTTTCAAACATGGTGATGGGTTATTCTGGCGTTATGGGACTCATGCAAGGGATCAAACATGCATAGTTTTGTCTCAGGAACACCTTAGCATGGTTAGTTTCAATCAAAATAGCATAAAAAAGAAAACACGAAATTCATAAAAATAAGGTTCACTCAATTTTAAGGTTCAAGCGTAACTCACTCAATTTTTTTCATGTGAAGATGGTCTTGGACTTTTTGGAAACCTCAAGACATCCCCTACAATCTTCTTGTTGATCATTTTTGCATTTGAAGATTTTAACTTGATGTAAGTTACTTTGACAAAAAGTGTCTTTTTGTTGACTTTTAAAATGACCTGTAATGTTTTGGCTCATATATCTCAAATGAAGCATTTTTGGGCCTTGAGCTTAGAGAGGCAAAATTGTAGAAAATTGAATTTCCATTAAAATGGGCTTTGGTTGAGAATTTTATGATGAAGCATGTGAAAGTTATGCTTGGTCAAAGTTCAGTTGACTTTTGACTTTTGATGAATCTTTGAGTTTTCTTGATGAGTTATGTTCAACCCTTGATAAAATGATGAATGTGTCTTCAAAATATTGATGTTGACCAAAAAAATCTTGAAGTCTAATTGTATGCTCACCACAATTGACTTTTTGTCCAATATAGTTGATTTTCACTTATTTGAGCAATTGACCGAGCAAACTTGTGATGTGACGCTTGAAACTTGATATAAGGATTCTTTGACGCATATCAGGAACCTTGAAACTCACTTGATATCAGGAACCATGAAACTCACTTGAGGCATTAGAAGTCCCATTTTCCTTGAGAATACCAAAACCCTAGTTGTAGGCCATTTCTTAGGAGAAAGATTCATCTGATCAATTCTTGAGTAGTCTTTACCTATTAAGAACCCTAAGAGTAAGAGGAGGTATCTTGAATCAATTTATCTTTGAAAAATAGGAGGGAAAATTTTGGGGTATGTTGTACCCCAAAATTTGCCCTCCCATATTCTTCAAGATTTACCAAGATCAAGATTCAAAATCTCTCAAGGGTTACACAGTCCAATTGCCTCCTAACACAGTCAAAATTAGGGTTTTGGTTCTGACAAAGAAATTGAGGTTTCCAAGGGTCCAATCAAGTCCCACATACCCATATACATTGTCAAGCATCCATATGTCAAGTTTCAAGACTCACAACATCAAATTGCACGGTCAAAAACCCTAAATGCTCCACAGTCAACTGCAGGGGCAAAATGGTCATTTGACAGTCAAAAGTCAAATTTTTGGTCAACATCTTATTTTTAAGCCACAAACATCAATTGATCAATTCTTGATCATGATTCTCAAAGCATGGCTCAAAAAGTCTCAAGATGCAAAAGTTTCTATTTTTGGACAGTTGAAAAAGTCAACTGCAAATTGACCAGGGCATAACTTCTTCATGGTTTCTCAGAAAAATTCCATCCAAAGCTCATTTTGAAGAGAATGACATTTCCTACAACTTATCTTCACACTTCAAGTCCAAGAAATGCTCTCACAAAAAGTTATCAATTTCAACATTATGGGTCATTTTCAAAAGTCAACAAAAAGGCACTTTAATTCAAAGACCATAACTTGAGATTGGTAAATCAAAATGACATGGGACCAAAGACATTGGTTAGAGGACTTCAAGACCTTTCCAAAATGTCAAAGAACATGATCATAGCTTCAAAATTGAGCAAGATATGCCTTGGAGAAGTTGGGAAATTTTTGGGAATTTTGAAAAGTCAACTTTGCTTCAAAAGCTTCAAAAATGCTAATGGGCCTCAAATTCTTTCATGAATCATTACCCAAAGGCTATGCACGACCCATTGAGCTAAAAATGATTTATTTTCTTATTTTTAATTAATTAATTGAATTTTATTATTATTAATTCATTTAATTAAATTTAATTATTAGAAAATATCAAATCATGCTTTTTAAATCTTTTTTGTGAAGCAAATCAAACTAGGGCAAAGTGGCAAGGCGTTTCATGTTCAAAAAGGAAATATTCTCCATGATTGACAAGGGTTTCAATGGCAAAAGATTGAAATTGATATAATTGAAAATCAAATCTTCAAAACATGAATGGATGGACCTTGGGCTTGTTTTCTTGACCTAATCACGTTCAGATACATATACAAGACTAAACCTAATTGACAAGGACACGAAAAACTGCCCAAAAAGGCATAACCAAATTGCAACTTTTCATCAAAAATTTTGGAATCTGAAATCATATTGGCAAGACATTTCAAAGCATAACAAGTATTCCATTGCGTTGCTGGACCTTCCAGGAATTGATTGCAACCAAGAACACGCTTCCACACTCAAAGAAACGGTAGAACGACATCGCGTTTGGCACAAATATGTCCATAATCGTTTTTGAATTTTCACGCATCATTCATATGTTTTGATTGTTGATTTACACTAATAATGATGTTCTGAAGCTATTGGTAATATTTAATTGGACTAACAATGCTTAAATCGAAATCTGCCATTGATGAAACCTAGGGTTTCAGAAGCTCCAAATTAGGGGTTCTCACATATGGAAAAATTGGCCCTTAAAACCTATGCCATTGTATTCTTGGTAACAAGACGAAGCTATTAAACACCTCGCGCCCTTTTTATATATGTCCATGTTCTAATCGCTATTTTCATAGTTTGTAGTTTGCGGGGGTTTAAAACCCCCGCTATTTGTCTATATTACAGGTAGAAAGATGAAGACGAAGCTAGCGTGTCATTCTATGGTTGGGGCATTCAAATACTGGCGCATGATTTTTGTTCATACCACTAGCACTTGTTTCTTTTTATTTAATAATTATGCTCCATTACATTAACAAATGCACGCGTTAGCTCAGTTGGTGGATGAGGTGTCCTACAGGTATTGGGACCTGGGTTCGATTCCCAGGTCCCCTCACTTAATTCATGAATTTTGTTACAATGTGTTTCCATGCAGCGCTTCATCCAGAACTCCACCATGAGCCTCACGTCCAAGCTTGCCACATGGCCATGAGCTTCAATCCAAGGGCCTCAGAAGGAACTCCATGATGCACACTAGTCAATGAACGTGCACTCAAGCTGGAAAAGTCAAACAGGCTTTGATTCAATGGGCCAAAATTGCTTCCAAAAAACCTCCAAAATGGGCCAGACACCCCCTAATGTTTGTATTCTATTTTTTTTATTTCCTTTTCTTTTCTTTTTTCTTTTAATTCTTTTAATTGTTTTTAATCATTTATTTAATTCACCTAAATTAATTTTCATAATAAAAAAATCAGGAACAAAGAATGTAATATATTTAATTAATTATTAATTCACCATTAATTTATTTTGTAAATAAACTCTAACAGTTAATTAGATTAATTTAGGTTTTAAAACTTTAATCCTTTCTTAAATAAATAAAATATGTAGAAATTAGGGTTTTTGACATGTTCACCTTTTTCTTGATTAAATCTTTTTTTTTCATTATTCATTATTATTATTATTAATTGCTAAATATTTTTGTAAATAAACATGTAATTTAATTAATTAGTGTAAATTAGGTTAAACTTTAATATTTTTCATTAATAATTAAAAATAACTTAGAACTAGGGTTTCCTTCTAATTTTAATTCTTTTCTTTATTTCATAAATGCAAAAACATAAAAAACAATTTCTTTTTTTTTTAAATAATAATTAGACTTTAATTTCAATTTAATTTCAAAAGGGTCAAAACCCTCGGACATTCGATTCTAATTTCTGTCGCACGTTATTCTTATTTTCTTTTCGAATATTATGTAACTGCTCAAGGCTTGTAATAGTAATTAGGTCTTTTACTTTCCGCATTTTTTATCAAACGGGTCTTTGTAATTTGGCGATGTATAGACCCGCGCCTTGTAATAGCGTAGGATTTATTTTTCTGCATTTAAATTTCAGCGCTTTTAAATTCTAATTTGCATGAAAGAATGTATGGCTAAATTAAAAACAAGCGTAGCTCACAAATGCCCTGATCAAAGATAAATATTAAACTGAAAACAACACACAAATTCACACACCACTCTTAGGGTACGCCTCACCTGTTGCCTTGCCTTCAAAACGTGGTCGTTGAGTATAGGACGTTTTAGTAAGTCCTTATGTCCATGATCCAGTCGCCTCGAAACGGTTGCCTCGGATTAAAAAAGGATCAATGGCATAAGGGTAGCTTCTAAGGTGTCCTACTGTTGCTCTGGTGACCACACTGTCCCTACAAACGAATTGACCCGAACACCTCCAACGGTGGTGCTACCTATCTCTCAATGGTGGGATGGCACTACCTTAAGGATATTTACACAGCCTAATTCCTTAGGGTAGGTAGATGACTCATAAATACTTGCTCTATTAAAAAACAAATCAAAAATATTTTCACACCGACACTTTCAAAAAGCTTTCAAAATAAATTTTTCAAACACTCTTGAGGACTGATACAAGAGTTATTCAGAAATCTTTAAACGAAACTTTTTCAAACCCACTCACAATTGAAAAGCAAACACTTTTGAAGACACAATGAGCAAGTATCTAAGAGCCCATGGATAACCATGGATAAAAAGGGTGCTAACACCTTCCCTTTCTATAAATCTACCTCCCGAACCGAGAAACTATCTCATAAGGAATTTTGTTGTGCTTTTGTCCTGTCCATATTGGAGAAAATAAAAGACGGTGGCGACTCTTGCTTCCGCGACATTTCGCGAACCAGCGTTAAACAGTCAGTTCTAAATCCACCGATCACAGAACTGGCGACTCTGCTGGGGAATATACTTTAAAGTGAGGTGTACCTTAGGATAGCTCATACTTGTGTTCTCAATTGCTGTGTTTGTTTGCTTTATTATTGTTGGCTGCATTGGAGTTACATAGATCCTAACCCGGATCTGGGGATACCCTGTTAGGTAGCATGAGCTGTGAGGGACCTGTCTGGCATAGACCGACACGGGTGAAGCAGTAGCTACGTTGGTGTGGCACCTTGGTCTGTACCGATATCCCTTGTGTCGCAACGAGGAGAATATGGGTCTTCTGAGGAGTCATTAAGCACCAACCGACCTTAGAACCTTAAATGACCCAACTTGGCTAATAGAACAGTAGCAGTATGCTACACCCATTGAGGCTAAACTCTCGTGATGGTTCTGGCCGCAAGAAAAGATTTCGATGCTGGAGTTATGACCGATTGAGGGTAGTCAGTGATATTGGGATCCTCTAGAACCCGGTTACTTCTGATAGGACAGGTCTTAACCAACAAACTGAAAGAGGGTAATACCTAGACCCCATGCTGGCCTAAACTCTAAGGGCTTGTCTTGTGTGACTTGTCTGCCTTATCATGTTTGCCTTTGTGAATATTTGTGGTGTGCTTTATCATAACATCATGCCATCATAAACATTGCATGCATCCTGCATAAGGACTGACCATTTCAAAGACAAGAGGGTTTCATCTTTGCTCTGTTTTGTAGGACACCATGATGCCTATGCGAAGGAACACTATCCGACTTTGTTCACCCACCTGAGTTGCTTGAAGAATTGGTTAGCAGAATTCCAAATACTACTTCCTTCATCCAGAGGCATGGTTCTCTTCTCAGTTTAGTCACGGCAAAGTGGGACCAACAACTGATGATGTCCTGACCCAGTTTTATGACCCTCTGTACCAGTGCTTCACCTTTCAAGACTTCCAGCTGGTCCCTACCCTGGAAGAGTTCTCTAATTTACTTGGCATCCCTATCTTGGACCAGACTCCCTACACTGGTTGGGAAAAGACTCTTAGGCTTGAGGAGATTGCTGTAGCCCTCCCTTTGACCCACAAAGAGGTAATGGACAACTGGGTGACTAGAAGCAAAGTTAAGGGTTTCTTGGCCAAGTTTCTGATTGGTAAGGCTAACAGTTTTTGGAATGACCTGGACTTTAGGGCGTATGAAGACATTCTGGCTCTCTTAATCTATGGTCTAGTCTTGTTTCCTAATCCTGATAACTTCATTAACGTCACTGCCATAAGGATCTTCATGTCTCGGAACCCTGTGCCCACTCTCTTGGGTGATATCCTGCAACAACTCTATGCTCGTACTACTCGAAGACGAGGAACTCTGTGGTGTTGCATTCCTTTGTTAGTGAGGTGGTTTATTTCGCACCTCCCTAAGTTCGTGCTGAAGAACAAAGAAGGAAGAGGCTGGGCTCATAGGTTAATGTCTCTCACTGATAATGACATCATTTGGACTCTCAGAGGTTTGGATGAGGTGGCTGTTATTGATCGTTGCGGAGAATATCCCAATGTTCCTTTGATTGGTACCCAAGGAGGAATCTCTTATAATCCATGTCTAGCTCTCCGTCAGTTTGGAAGAGCCAGAAGAGCAGGGCCTCATGAGATGTTGGTGCCTCACATCAGTTTTGAGTTTCAGGTAGATAGTAACGAGTTGCGTCGTAGGTTCATCAAAGCTTGGGACAGAATTCACAAAGCTGACCCACAAGAGTTGGGACCAAAGACTTCTCTACCTATGGAAGCCTACTACAAATGGGTCCGCATCCGTGCTCAGAAGTTAGGTATGCCGTACGAAGCTGTCAGACCCGTCATTCTTGAATATCCTGATAGAGATGGGGCTCCTCCAACTGTTCTCCCTCCTCAGATACCTACTGATGTGGATACACTAAAGAGGTCTTGGTTTCAACTACGAGAAGAACGAGATTCTTATCGAGAAAAGTTCAACGAGCAGGAATTGAAGATCTAGAAGATGACAAAGCAATTGGAGAACGAGCGGGCCTTGAATGACTACATCCGTACTGAGAAGAGGAGACCCTGGGATCAATGATGAACTTTGGATGTTCTTTTACAGATTTTATTTCCCTTTTCAGTATTTCCACTTTATGTAACGCCTAAGGGCAATCTGTTGAACAATTTAAATTTCAAAGTTGAATCTAATGAAGTGTGTTCCTTTTTGTTTACAAAGTTGATTCCCGATTGTCTTTGAAAACATAAATCATATGCATTCCATTCATCATGTGCATCACAGGTACTCTTCTTTTCAGGTTGCTTAATGTTCTTCGCTATTTATTTCAGCATCATGAACCCTGAATCATCTACCGAGCAGTCCATCAAGGCCCTTCAGGCTCAGAACACCCAATTCCAAGAGCTGATCATGAGTTTGGCCCAAGGACAGGAGGAATTGAAGGCTTTGCTGGTCAAGAAGAAAAAGAAGAGAACTGTACTATTCAACACGGGCCGGAGGTTTGGTAACACACTGCAGAATGAGGTTGATCAAGCTGGTTCTTCTGTAGGGAAAGGCAGTCCCCAAGGGGGAAGGGTTCCTAGTCCGGTGGTCTCTGACAACGAGACTGATTTTAATGAGGAGCAGTATCCTCCAGTTGAAGACAAATATAAGCAGTTGGAAGACCGTCTGAATGCCATGGAAATTCAACAAGTGCCTGGTTTGGATTTCGGAGACTTGGGTTTATCTTCTGGTATGGTCATCCCACACAAGTTCAAAGCACCATCTTTCGCAAAGTATGACGGGGCGTCCTGCCCTAAGCTACATCTCAGATCCTATGTGCGGAAGATCCAGCCGTATACTATGGACAAGAACTTGTGGATCCATTTCTTCCAGGAGAGTCTTTCAGGGACTCATCTCGAATGGTTCTATCAGCTGGATGGAACCAAGGTTCGTAACTGGGAGGAATTGGCAACTGCTTTTTACAAGCAGTATCAATATAATGCCGACCTTGCTCCTACATGTACCCAACTCCAGGGTATGTTGCTAGGATCGGGAGAAGGTTTTAAAGAGTATGCGCAGAAGTGGAGGGACCTGGCTGGCAGGGTGCAGCCACCATTAACCGACCGTGAATTAGTGGACATGTTCTTGGGGACCCTATCCGGGCCGTTCTTCAATCATCTCATCGGTAATTCATCGGCAGGGTTCACAGATCTTATTCTGACTGGGGAAAGAATAGAGGCTGGTATGAAATCAGGGAATATTCAGAAGGGTGCGTCCTCAAGTTCTGAGGAGAAGCCTTTCAAAAGGAGGCCTGTGCTGTGTATAGGCCTAGGAGGCAGAATAAACCAGAGCGCCGCCAAACTGTCAACGCGGTGGTAATTGCTAAGCCTGCTGCCGCTCCTCGGCAACCCAACCAACCAAGGGCTGAGAGACCCAGAAGAGAATACACTCGGCTGAGTATGACCTTGTCACAGATCTTGCCGCAACTGCTATCGACCAACTTGGTGACCGTCAGAGAAGCTCCGAAGGTGGTAAATACGACCTCTCCAAAGTATAATCCAAATGCCCGCTGTGCTTATCACTCTGATAGCTCGGGGCACTCTACTGATGATTGTTGGGCCCTAAGAAATAAGGTTCAGGACCTTATTGATGCGAAGGAAATACAATTTGAGGCGCCCGAAAGGCCAAACATTGTGACTGCTCCTATGCCCCAGCATGGAGTAAATGCTGTTGATGAAGACTTGTATGCAGTTTCTGTGAATGATATTGCTACCCCTCTATTGACTGTTAAGAGGAACCTGTTGCTAGCTGGTTTATTTCCGGGTTGTAGCAAGGGTTGCCTTCTGTGTGTTGTTTCCCCTACTGGTTGTCCATTGCTGAAGTCAGGCATCCAAAGCCTGATGGATAGCAAGGAAATTTTGTTCAAGAAGACCGCTGTTCCTTTTGTTCCCGCTGAAGAAGTATCTGTCGTCACAATTTTCAACAATCCTACCAAGGCTCCCCCGAGGAAGCCAGTCAAAATCATGTCCGTTGCACCCATCATTATTACTGTTCCGGGGCCCCTCCCCTATGAATCTGACAAGGCTGTCCCATGGCACTATGTGGCAGATGTTTATGTACTTGGAGTGAAGCAGGAGTTCAACACCGGTACCAGTATCAGCAACATCACCGGTCCAGCTAAAGTAACTCGCAGTGGCAGGCTCTTCTCGCCTGACATTGCGCCACCAGTTATCCGAAGACCTCTTATAATTACGCCTGCAAGTGCGCCTGTTTCCACTTCTGATCCAGTTTCTACCCCTGCTGCTGAGTCATCTGACACTCGGGGCAAAGGGATTGATGATGAGCCTGCCCGGATGGAGGCACCGAAGACTGTGAATGTTGAAGCCTCCCAGCAAGAGATGGAGGAAATCCTTAAGATCATTAAGAAGAGTGACTTCAATGTCGTTGAACAGCTGGGGCATACCCCCTCCAAGATCTCTATGCTATCATTGCTGTTGTGCTCAGAGGCCCATGCCAAGGCCCTGATTTCATTTCTGAAGACGGCCCATGTGCCACAAGAGACATCTGCAGATCAATTCACTGACTGTGTGGCCAATTTGACAGCTGACAATGGTTTGGGTTTCTCGGATGCTGATCTTACCGCTAAGGGAAAGAACCACAATGATGCCCTGCATGTCTCCATTGAATGCAGGGGCACTACTCTCGCACACGTGTTGGTGGATACCGGTTCTTCCCTGAATGTATTGCCCAAGAAGGCCTTTGATAGATTGGATTGTGAGGGTCTGGAGTTGAAGCCTAGTAACATCGTAGTCCGAGCCTTTGACGGGTCGAAGAGGATGGTGCATGGTGAAGTGGATATTCCGATTCGGGTTGGTTCCCAGGTCTTTGATTCAATGTTCTATGTGATGGACATTCGTCCATCTTATTCCTGTTTGCTGGGTCGACCTTGGATTCACAAAGCTGGGGCTGTGACCTCCACTCTACACCAGAAGCTCAAGTACCCTGTCAGGGGGAAGATTGTTACGGTGCATGGGGAGGAAGAATACATGGTTAGTCATCTGAACTCGTTCCGGTATATTGAGATGGACGGGGAGTTTATCGAAACCCCCTTTCAACATTTTGAAGAGGTACCTCCAACATTGGCGTCAGCAGAAACAGTGGTTGAAGAAGACTTTCCTTTGAAGATGGCCTCCTTAAAGGACGCCCGGGCTGTAATTGAGAAAGGTGAATGTGCTAACTGGGGAAGGCTCCCTGATTTTACTCCTAAGACTGACAAGTTTGGGCTGGGTTTTACTGCAGAGGCTCAGAAGGTTGTACGCAAAACTAGGATCAGAAGACCTCCCGTGATCATCACCAACCCGGGAGTGAATGCTATTGAAGGCGATGCGGAGGAATCAGAGTTTGATAGCTGGATCTACCCGACGACCGATGGTGGACTGGACAATTGGACAGCAAAAGACTACATACCTGTTACTTTTGTTACGCAGTAATGAATTCCTTTGTTTTTTAATTTGTAATGAACAATAAATTGAAACTTTATGGCCCGGTGTCTTACCCGGGGCACCGTGGCTTCATTTGTGAGGGCATATTACTTGTCATTTCCATATATCATGAATAAAGACATTGGACATTTTTCGCATTGCAAATCTCGTGCTCCCTTTCTTTCTTGCTTTCTTTATATATTGCAAAACAACTATATTTACATACACTCACCTATACAGGTTTCAATCCACTCTGGATCTCACTGGTAACGACTGTGCTACTGCCAGTTATGACTTCGAAAATCCGATCAACTTAGCCGAAGACGAAGGTGAAAATGATTGCGAAGTGCCTGGTGAGCTTGCAAGACTGTTACTCCAGGAAGAGAGGGCCATTCAGCCACATGAAGAGCTAGTGGAAACGGTAAATCTGGGTACAGAGACAGACAGAAGGGAAGTTAAAATTGGTGCCAATCTAGAGCTCAGCGTGAAACAACGGTTGGTTCAGATGTTGCATGATTATGTGGAGATCTTTGCCTGGTCTTACGAAGACATGCCTAGGTTGGATACTGACATTGTGGTCCATCATCTGCCTACCAAGGAAGAATGCCCTCCGGTTAAACAAAAGGTCCGCCGTATGCGTCCAGAGATGTCCGAGAAGATCAAAGCTGAGGTTATGAAGCAATTTGACGCCGGTTTTCTTGCAGTGACTTCTTACCCTCAGTGGGTTTCCAATGTGGTGCCGGTACCTAAGAAAGATGGTAAGGTCAGAATGTGTGTCGATTATAGGGATTTGAACAGGGCAAGCCCCAAGGATGATTTCCCTCTACCTCACATCGACGTTCTGGTTGACAATACTGCTCAGCACAAGGTGTTCTCCTTCATGGATGGGTTTTCAGGTTATAATCAAATCAAGATGGCTCCTGAAGATATGGAAAAAACTACCTTTGTTACTCAGTGGGGCACCTTCTGCTACAAGGTCATGCCATTCGGGTTGAAAAATGCTGGGGCAACCTACCAACGTGCCATGGTTGCTTTATTTCATGACATGATCCATCATGAGATTGAAGTGTATGTCGATGATATGATTGCAAGGTCCCAAACTGAGGAGGAGCACCTTGACCATCTACAGAAGCTGTTTGACCGTCTGAAGTTGTACAAGCTGAGGTTGAACCCGAACAAGTGCACCTTCGGAGTAAGATCTGGAAAACTGCTAGGCTTCGTCGTAAGTGACAAGGGTATTCAAGTGGACCCTGCCAAGGTTAAAGCCATACAAGAGATGCTAGTTCCCAAGACAGAGAAAGAGGTCAGAGGCTTTCTAGGACGTCTAAATTACATTGCCCGATTCATCTCGCACCTAACTGCTACCTGTGAGCCGATCTTCAAGCTGCTGAAGAAAGATCAGGTAGTAGGTTGGAATGATAAATGTCAGGCCGCTTTTGACAGAATCAAAGAGTATCTCCAAGAACCACCCATTCTTATGCCACCAGTTGAAGGGAGACCTCTAATACTATACCTGACAGTACTTGACAACTCAATGGGGTGTGTGCTGGGGCAGCATGACGAGTCTGGCCGAAAAGAGCACGCCATTTATTACCTTAGCAAAAAGTTTACCGGCTGTGAGACCTGATACTCACTGCTCGAGAAAACTTGTTGCACTTTGGTATGGGCTGCTCGCCGGCTGAGATAGTATATGTTGACTCACACTACTCTGTTGATATCAAAGATGGATCCAATAAAGTACATATTCGAAAAGCCTGCCCTGTCTGGAAGAATAGCAAGATAGCAGATGATCTTGACAGAATACGATATCCAATACACGACTCAGAAAGCTATCAAAGGAAGTGTATTGGAAGACCACTTGGCACACCAGGCAATGGACGATTACCAATCCATGAACTTTGAATTTCCTGACGAGAGCATCATGATAGTGACTGATTGTGAAGTACCTGGGCCGGATGAAGGACCTGAGGAAAGATCCCGATGGTCTATTCACTTTGACGGAGCCTCAAACGCTTTGGGTAATGGTATCGGCGCTGTGATCATATCCCCTCAAGGCACTCATACTCCACTTACTGCCCGGCTATGTTTCAACTGCACCAACAACATGGCGGAGTATGAGGCATGCATCATGGGTCTTCAAGCTGCAATTGACTTAAGGATCAAGTTTCTGAGTGTCTTCGGAGATTCCGCTCTCGTGATCAATCAGATCAAAGGCGAGTGGGATACGAAACATCCGAACCTTATTCCTTACAAAGAGTGTGTGTTGACATTGATCCCGCATTTCACAGAGATAACTTTTGAACATTTTCCAAGAGAGGAGAATCAGTTGGCGGACGCGTTGGCTACGATGTCTTCCATGTTCAAAGTCAAATGGGACAATGAGGCTCCCCGGATCATTATCTGGAAACTGGACGAACCGGCATATTGTTGTGATCTTGAGGCTGAGACAGTAACTGAAAAACCCTGGTATCATGAGGTGAAGAGGTACTTAGAAGCTCAAGAATACCCTGAAGGTGCATCCATCAATGATAAAAAGTTTATGAGAAGGTTCGCAGCAAAGTTCTTCCTCAGCAACGACATTCTGTACAAGCGAAACCATGATTCAACCTTACTGCGTTGTGTGGATAAGACCGAAGCAGAAAAGATCATGGCAGAGCTGCATGAAGGTACCTTCGGAACACATTCCAGTGGACACACTATGGCAAAGAAGATCCTTCGGGCAGGATATTTCTGGTCCACAATGGAAGCTGATTGTTACCAACATTCTAGGACATGTCACAAGTGCCAGATTTATGCAGATAAGGTGAACGTTCCTCCAGTCCCTCTGAATGTTTTGACTGCACCTTGGCCTTTTGCAATGTGGGGCATTGATATGATCGGCGAGATTAAACCTACGGCATCCAACGGGCATCACTTCATCCTAGTGGCGATCGATTACTTCACAAAGTGGGTTGAAGCAGCTTCCTACGCCACAGTAACCAAGAATGTCGTGGCATGGTTCATTCGGCATAACCTGATCTGTCGATACGGCGTCCTGGAAAGGATCATTACAGAAAATGGTACCAATCTCAATAACAAGATGATCACTGAGCTCTACGAGCAATTCAAGATACATCACCACAACTCTTCTCCTTACCGGTCGAAGATGAATGGGGCTGTAGAAGCAGCGAATAAGAATATTAAAAAGATTGTGCAGAAGATGACAGTGACCTATAAAGATTGGCACGAGATGTTACCGTTCGCTCTTCATGGGTACCGTACCTCAGGAAGGAAGTCAACCGGGGCAACTCCTTTTTCCCTGGTCTACGGCATGGAGGCAGTCTTGCCGATTGAAGTCCAGATACCCTCTCTCCGGATAATGAAGGATGCAGGTTTGAGTGAAGATGACTGGATCCAGACACGACTTGATCAATTAAACCTAATTGACGAAAAGAGACTCACTGCTATTTGTCATGGTCAAACATATAAAAAACGGATGATCAGGGCATTTAACAAGAAAGTCAGACCACAAGAGTATCAAGTTGGGGACCTGGTAATCAAACGCATCATTCTTCCTCAAAGTGATCCCAGGGGCAAATGGACCCCTACGTATGAAGGGCCAGTTATGGTTAAACATGTGTTCTCAGGAGGAGCCATGATTCTAACTACCATGGATGGTGACGACCTTCCTCACCCCGCCAATGCAGACATAGTAAAAAGATACTACGCATGATAAAAGACCCGCTAGGTTGACATACCTAGGCAAAAATTAGGGCTTCCCGGCGAACCAAAAGGGTTCGGGCAAAATGAGGGATGAAATGAAAAAAATCTATACACCCGGCAAGTCGAAAACCTGAAAAGGCGGCTTGGGCAAAAAAGGGTATCCCGGTGGACTGAAAACCCGAAAGGGCGGTCCAGGCAAAAGTTAGGGATTAAAGCGTAATACTATGTCTCATTGGATCACCTTGCATCCAGAATCCGGTATCAACTTCAAGTTCAGACGACATCGATCAGTCAGCTTCATCTTCAACCGAACAGCCAAGTGATGAGACGCTCGAAGATATAAAGGCAATAGCAGAGTTGGAACCCAGTGGGATTATTCTTTTCACATAGCTGTTTTGTTTTCCTTTGTACAAATTGTATAAACTCTGTTGTTCGGCGGCATTCTCTTACTAGGACGTCAGCCTCTTGTACATAAACGCCTATTTACAGGAAAATTCAAAAATCAATACAAATTCACTGTTCAGACCAATTGCCAATTGTTTTTTCCTTTTTCTGTTTTGTTTTGCGAAGAACGTCCAATGTTCAATTTTTGATATATGCATTTGACACTAATTGCTAACTCATAAATATTTGCATACGAAACAAAGGATTAATTACAGGTAACATCAGAAACAGGGGCAATAATGAGTTATCTAAGCGATCTAATTGCTCTGTCCACCAAGGTACAAAGGTAGGTTCGGTTGAAAAACGTAACCAAGATATCTTAATCCCCCAGAGAGTGAGCCAAGATTCAACAATTCTCCCCCAAGCAGTTGGTCTCCAATCAGCCCTAAACAAGGTACAGTATCTCCTAGGAGGTCAACCATACTCTCCCCGAGCAGAGTTATCCTCTGTCATCCCTAAGGAAGTTGGGTATCCCCAGAAAATCTCAACATTCCTCAGCGGAGTCTACAAACATCCCATAACAAGCATCCCCGGCAGTCTTGATCTAAGATTGTTCCCCGGCGGTATACCGGACATCCAGTGGAGCCATTCCCCAGTCCAATCTGAAAAGTCTCCCCAGGAAAGTTCAATCAATCTCCCCAGCAGGAAGCTTATCCCCAGTAGATTCTGGAAGCTTATCCCCTGCAGAGCACGAACGCGTCCCCCGGCTTTATTCAAAGGTTATCTCCCCACCAGGATATAACTGGGTTATCCTCAGCCAATGGTCACGGAAAGATCATCCCCGACAAAGTCTTCCCATCCCCAGCGGAGTTCATTCTTCCAACGAAGCTTATCAATGGTATCCCCAGCGGAGTTGTCATAAACCTCAGCGAAGTACCTCTCGCTCCCCACAGAGCATTCCCCGCAGAGTAATCTATTCGCCAAGTTTATTCCCCAATGGAGTCATCTTCTCCTACCGGTATTCTTGCAACCATCATCCCCAGCAGAAACAAAGCACTATCCTTCAACATCAAGCCCAGGATTTAACTTCCCGTCACCCGTCAAGGATTTACTTTCCTAGACAAAAAATATACATTCATAAACATCACATCCTCATACATTATAGCATACACATATGCATCATGGACATACAATCTCATTTATTCTGAGAACATCACGCATGTCATACATCATGACATCGCATACAACTAACGTTTTGTCTTTTCAGGACAAAAGTCAATACAAAGATAATTGCTATCAACGGTCGCAACTAAAGATCCGATTCCTGTATCTTGCCAAGGTGTATCTGTTGACGACTACATTTCCAGACTCGATTCCTGTATCTTACCAGGGCACGTCTGAAGAGTTCGAAGATCCGAGTCCTGTATCTTGTCAGGGTGTATCTGTTGACGACTAATTCCAGACTCGATTCCTGTATCCTGCCAGGGCACGTCTGAAGAGTTCGAAGATCTGATTCCTGTATCTTGCCAGGGTGTATCTGTTGACGACTAATTCTAGACTCGATTCCTGTATCCCGCTAGGGCACGTCTGAAGAGTTCGAAGATCCGATTCCTGTATCTTGCCAGGGTGTATCTGTTGACGACTACATTACCAGACTCGATTCCTGTATCTTGCCAGGGCACGTTTGAAGAGTTCAAAGATCTGATTCCTGTATATTGCCAGGGTGTATCTGTTGACGACTAATTCCAGACTCGATTCCTGTATCCTGCCAGGGCACGTCTGAAGAGTTCGAAGATCCGATTCCTGTATCTTGCCAGGGTGTATCTGTTGACGACTACATTACCAGACTCGATTCTTGTATCCTGCCAGGGAACATCTGAAGAGTCCGAAGATCCGATTCCTGTATCTTGCCAGGGTGTATCTGTTGACGACCATACTCTCCAGACTCGATTCCCGTATCTTGCCAGGGCACGTCTGAAGAATTTAAAGATTCGATTCCTGTATCCAGCCAGGGCACATCTACACAAAGGGTTTGAAGATCAACTCCTGTAACAGGCCAGGTAATTATTTTTCTTTCTCAGGTACACAAGTTCTCGCTAAGGAATCTCTTACGCGATCGACAACCTCCCGATGGCATCTGTAAGCCCATCCACCTACCAACAATTCCAAATGGCATCTATAAGCCCATTCCCGACAAGGTTCTGTCACATCTCCAGATGGCATCTATAAGCCCATCAGTCTCCAAATGGCATCTGTAAGCCCATTCCCGCCATCACACTGCTGATACTCTACTATGTGAGTGCAAATTTCTGGGCACTCTAGTGTTCAATCATCTTCCACCTTCGGACTATGAAAGGCACGCCAGCCAATTTACATCCTCAGGTCTAAGAAGATTGAACAGGGGCAACTGTTGTACCCCAAAATTTGCCCTCCCATATTCTTCAAGATTTGCCAAGATCAAGATTCAAAATCTCTCAAGGGTTACACAGTCCAATTGCCTCCTAACACAGTCAAAACTAGGGTTTTGGTTATGACAAAGAAATTGAGGTTTCCAAGGGTCCAATCAAGTCCCACATACCCATATACATTGTCAAGCATCCATATGTCAAGTTTCAAGACTCACAGCATCAAATTGCACAGTCAAAACCCTAAATGCTCCATAGTCAACTGCAGGGGCAAAATGGTCATTTGACAGTCAAAAGTCAAAATTTTTGGTCAACATCTTATTTTGAAGCCACAAACATCACTTGATCAATTCTTGATCATGATTCTCAAAGCATGGCTCAAAAAGTCTCAAGATGCAAAAGTTTCTATTTTTGGACAGCTCAAAAAGTCAACTGCAAATTGACCAGGGCATAACTTCTTGATGGTTTATCAGAAAAATTCCATCCAAATCTCATTTTGAATAGAATGACATTTCCTACAACTCATCTTCACACTTCAAGTCCAATAAATGATCTCACAAAAAGTTATCAATTTCAACATTATGGGTCATTTTCAAAAGTCAACAAAAAGGCACTTTAATTCAAAGACCATAACTTGAGATTGGTAAATCAAAATGACATGGGACCAAAGACATTGGTTAGAGGACTTCAAGACCTTTCCAAAATGTCAAAGAACATGATCATAGCTTCAAAATTGAGCAAGATATGCCTTGGAGAAGTTGGGAAATTTTTGGGAATTTTGAAAAGTCAACTTTGCTTCAAAAGCTTCAAAAATGCTAATGGGCCTCAAATTCTTTCATGAATCATTACCCAAAGGCTATGCACGACCCATTGAGCTAAAAATGATTTATTTTCTTATTTTTAATTAATTAATTGAATTTTATTATTATTAATTCATTTAATTAAATTTAATTATTAGAAAATATCAAATCATGCTTTTTAAATCTTTTTTGTGAAGCAAATCAAACTAGGGCAAAGTGGCAAGGCGTTTCATGTTCAAAAATGAAAGATTCTCCATGATTGACAAGGGTTTCAATGGCAAAAGATTGAAATTGATATAATTGAAAATCAAATCTTCAAAACATGAATGGATGGACCTTGGGCTTGTTTTCTTGACCTAATCACGTTCAGATACATATACAAGACTAAACATAATTGACAAGGACACGAAAAACTACCCAAAAAGGCATAACCAAATTGCAACTTTTCATCAAAAATTTTGGAATCTGAAATCATATTGGCAGGGCATTTCAAAGCATAACAAGTATTCCATTGCGTTGCTGGACCTTCCAGGAATTGATTGCAATCAAGAACACGCTTCCACACTCAAAGAAACGGTAGAACAACATCGCGTTTGGCACAAATATGTCCATAATCGTTTTTGAATTTTCACGCATCATTCATATGTTTTGATTGTTGATTTACACTAATAATGATGTTCTGAAGCTATTGGTAATATTTAATTGGACTAACAATGCTTGAATCGAAATCTGCCATTGATGAAACCTAGGGTTTCAGAAGCTCCAAATTAGGGGTTCTCACATATGGAAAAATTGGCCCTTAAAACCTATGCCATTGAATTCGTGGTAACAAGACGAAGCTATTAAACACCTCGCGCCCTTTTTATATTTGTCCATGTTCTAATCGCTATTTTCATAGTTTGCAGTTTGTGGGGGTTTAAAACCCCCGCTATTTGTCTATATTACAGGTAGAAAGATGAAGACGAAGCTAGCGTGTCATTCTATGGTTGGGGCATTCAAATACTGGCGCGTGATTTTTGTTCATACCACTAGCACTTGTTTCTTTTTATTTAATAATTATGCTCCATTACATTAACAAATGCACGCGTTAGCTCAGTTGGTGGATGAGGTTTCCTACAGGTATTGGGACCTGGGTTCGATTCCCAGGTCCCCTCACTTAATTCATGAATTTTGTTACAATGTGTTTCCATGCAGTGCTTCATCCAGAACTCCACCATGAGCCTCACGTCCAAGCTTGCCACATGGCCATGAGCTTCAATCCAAGGGCCTCAGAAGGAACTCCATGATGCACACTAGTCAATGAACGTGCACTCAAGCTGGAAAAGTCAAACAAGCTTTGATTCAATGGGCCAAAATTGCTTCCAAAAAACCTCCAAAATGGGCCAGACACCCCCCAATGTTCGTATTCTATTTTTTTATTTCCTTTTCTTTTCTTTTTTATTTTAATTCTTTTAATTGTTTTTAATCATTTATTTAATTCACCTAAATTAATTTTCATAATAAAAAAATCAGGAACAAAGAATGTAATATATTTAATTAATTATTAATTCACCATTAATTTATTTTGTAAGTAAACTCTAACAGTTAATTACATTAATTTAGGTTTTCAAACTTTAATCCTTTCTTAAATAAATAAAATATGTAGAAATTAGGGTTTTTGACATGTTCACCTTTTTCTTGATTAAATCTTTTTTTTTTCATTATTCATTATTATTATTATTAATTGCTAAATATTTTTGTAAATAAACATGTAATTTAATTAATTAGTGTAAATTAGGTTAAACTTTAATATTTTTCATTAATAATTAAAAATAACTTAGAACTAGGGTTTCCTTCTAATTTTAATTCTTTCCTTTATTTCATAAATGCAAAAACATAAAAAACAATTTCTTTTTTTATTAAATAATAATTAGACTTTAATTTCAATTTAATTTCAAAAGGGTCAAAACCCTCGGACATTCGATTCCAATTTCTGTCGCACGTTATTCTTATTTTCTTTTCGAATATTATGTAACTGCTCAAGGCTTGTAATAGTAATTAGGTCTTTTACTTTCCGCATTTTTTATCAAACGGGTCTTTGTAATTTGGCGATGTATAGACCCGCGCCTTGTAATAGCGTAGGATTTATTTTTCTGCATTTAAATTTCAGCGCTTTTAAATTCTAATTTGCATGAAAGAATGTATGGCTAAATTAAAAACAAGCGTAGCTCACAAATGCCCTGATCAAAGATAAATATTAAACTGAAAACAACACACAAATTCACACACCACTCTTAGGGTACGCCTCACCTGTTGCCTTGCCTTCGAAACGTGGTCGTCGAGTATAGGACGTTTTAGTAAGTCCTTATATCCATGATCCAGTCGCCTCGAAACGGTTGCCTCGGATTTAAAAAGGATCAATGGCATAAGGGTAGCTTCTAAGGTGTCCTACTGTTGCTCTGGTGACCACGCTGTCCCTACAAACGAATTGACCCGAACACCTCCAACAGTGGTGCTACCTATCTCTCAATGGTGGGATGGCCCTACCTTAAGGACATTTACACAACCTAATTCCTTAGGGTAGGTAGATGACTCATAGATACTTGCTCTATTAAAAAACATATCAAAAATCTTTTCACACCGACACTTTCAAAAAGCTTTCAAAACAAATTTTTCAAACACTCTTGAGGACTGATACAAGAGTTATTCAGAAATCTTTAAACGAAACTTTTTCAAACCCACTCACAATTGAAAAGAAAACACTTTTGAAGACACAATGAGCAAGTATCTAAGAGCCCATGGATAACCATGGATAGAAAGGGTGCTAACACCTTCCCTTTCTATAAATCTACCTCCCGAACCGAGAAACTATCTCATAAGGAATTTTGCTGTGCTTTTGTCCTGTCCATATTGGAGAAAATAAAAGACGGTGGCGACTCTTGCTTCCGCGACATTTCGCGAACCAGCGTTAAACAGTCAGTTCTAAATCCACCGATCACAGGGTACAACAGCTGCCTCTGTTCAATCTTCTTAAACTTGAGGAATTAGATTGGCATGTCTGCCATTCGGGATCTGAAGGTGGAAGAGGATTGAACACTTAAGTGCCCAGAAATTTTCACTCACATGTGCACGAAGTAACATTGCTGGTTGATTATATCGGGAATGGGCTTAAAGAAGCCATATGGAGAGGTGACAGGATTTTGTCGGAGATTGGCTTAAAGATTCCATATGAAGTAACTGTTGATAGGAGTATCAGAATGAGTCTACGCCTGATTATATCTGAAGAGGTCTTTTCAAAAAATCTCTGAAGGGAAATGCTTTTCAGAACAAAGGCCCTAAAGGAGATGTTTTTCAGGATTCTTTCTATGAAGGGGAAATGCTTTTCAGAACGATCCTCTGAAGGAGATGCTTTTCAAAATAAACTTCTAAAGGGAGATGCTCACCAGAACTCAGCCTCTAGGGGAATGCTTTTCATAATTCCGTCTCTGAAGGGGAAATGCTTTTCAGAACGAAGTGCTAAAGGAGACGCTTTTCAGAATAAAATTTTGAAGAGGAATGCTCGCCAGAACTCGATCTCTATAGGGAATGCTTTTCAGAATTCCATATCTGAAGGGGGAATGCTTTTCAGAATGAAGCGCTGAAGGAGATGCTTTTCAGAATAAACTTCTGAAAGGGTATGCTCGCCAGAACTAGGTCACTGGGGGGAATGCTTTTCAGAATTCCATCTCTGAAGAGGAAATGCTTTTCAGAATGAAACGCTGAAGGAGATTCTTTTCAGAATAAACTTCTGAAGGGGAATGCTCGCCAGAACTCGATCTCTGGGCGGAATGCTTTTCAGAATTCTGTCTTTGGATGGGAAATGCTTTTCAGAACGAAGCAATGAAGGAGATGCTTTTCAGAATAAACCTATGAAGGAGATGATTTTTAGAATTTAGTCTCTGAAGGAAATTACTTAGTCATGTAGATAGTCGCCCCGTCTTGTTTTGGGAATTTATCCATAGTTTGTCTATAAACTACTAGTAGTATTTGTCTGTTTGAGAACTTAAACTGAAAAGGAAAAGTTAGTTATGTGCAATGTCATGATTTATGTAATTCATTTGTAATGATGCTCTCAAAATAAATGAGAATGTTATATGCATATGTCATGATTTTTGTGTATGATGTATAGGTGCAATATGACGTTAAAGCGTATCGGTAGCTTTGTATAATAATGACTGGCTGGGGAAAATAAATCCCTGATTATTGTCGTGGATGAAGAAAGCAGTTCACGAATTTTATTTAGAACTTCTTTATTGGGGATTTCTGCTTTCTGCTTTAGGATATTTCGCTGGGGATCTTCGACTTCTGCTATGGGATAGAAGCATTCAAGGAGAGTCGGTCATTCATTGTTCTTTGTAAGATTTATATTTTAACTGGAGATGAAAGAGATGAAATTCTTTGATGTGTTGTTTGACTGGGTTTCAGATATGAATATAGACTCTTCTGGGGAGGACAACGTTGAATGTCGTCTAGTCTGAGAAGAGGGTCTTGTCGGGGAATGATAATATTTGGAGAAATAAAAAATCTATTGGGGAAATAAACCCTATAGACTGTGCTGAGGAGATAAACTTTGATGGGGTTTAGCTTGTGAAAATAGCTATGAGGAGATTTATCTGTGGGAATTTATGGTCAACTTTAAACATTATCCCAACTCCTGGAGTCTCTCGTAAATGTTAATCCTATTTTCATTCATGTATTTGTAAACGGTAATCATATTCAAATGCATATGTTCATTCAATATAATCATTGGATGTTTTTGCAAACAAAACAGAGAAAGTAAAAATAGCTTTTGAATTTGAAATTGATTGCATTGATTTGGAAAATTTGCCTATAAACAGATAGTTTTATACAAAGAGACTGAAATCCTAGTAAGAGGAAATCGTCTTAAAAAAAGGTGTACAAAGAGAAACAAAGAAAAACAACTATGTGGAAATGATCCCATTGAGTTTAAACTCTTCTATTGCCCCTATGTCTTCAAGCATCTCACCCCTTGCTGTCGGAAGAAATTGATTGAATTGATTTGTACCATTTGAACTTTGACATCGGTGATTATGCTGGTTGAAAGTAGATGGGTGATCCAATGGGACATAGTCGTACGCTTTAATTCCTAACTTTTTCCTGGACCTCCCTTTCGGGTTTTCAGTCCACTGGGATATCCTTTTTTGCCCAAGCCTCCTTTTCAGGTTTTCGACTTGTCAGATGTACACTTTTTATGTATATCCCTAATTTTTGCCCAAACCCTTTTGGTTCTCCAGGATGCCCTTATTTTTTCCTAGGCCAATCAGCCTAGCGGGTCTCTTTTATGCGTAGTATTTTTTAACTATGTCCACGTTCATAGGGTGTGGAAACTCTTCATTATTCATGGTGGTAAGTATCATAACACCGCCAGAAAATATCTTCTTGATAAAAAATGGCCCTTCGTATGTGGGAGTCCATTTTCCCCTGGGATCACCTTGTGGTAAGATGATGTGCTTTATAACCAGATCACCAGCCTGGTACACCTGATGTCTGACTTTCTTGTTAAAGGCCTTAATCATGCGCTTCTGGTACATCTGACCATGACCAATAGCCGCAATCCTTTTCTCATTAATCATATTTATCTGGTCAATTCTAGTCTGAATCCACTTGTCTTCATCCAAACCTATGTCTTTCATAGTCCTTAGAGAAGGAATCTAGACTTCAACAGGCAGGATAACCTCAATGCCCTAGTTGATGTATGTGCTGAAGTGCGGTAACCATGAAGAGCGAATGGTAACATTTCGTGCCAATATTTGTATGTCACCATCATTTTTTGCAAAATCTTCTTGATATTCTTGTTGGCAACTTCTACTGCACCATTCATCTTTGGTCGATACGAAGAAGAATTGTGGTGTTTTATCTTTAATTGTGTGTAGAGTTCCGTGATCATAGTATTGTTAATGTTAGTACCATTATCCATGATTATATTTTCAGGTATGCCATACCGACATATGAGGTTATGCTTAATGAATTGGGCCATAAAATTCTTGGTAATGAAGGCAAACGGGGCTGCTTCAACCCACTTCGTGATATAATCAATAGCGACCAAGATGAAACGATGCCCATTAGAAGTAGTAGGCTTAATCTCTCCAATCATATCAATGCCCCACATCGCAAACGACCAAGGGGGCAGTCAAGAAATTCAAAGGAACCATAGGCACATGTACTTTGTCAGCAAAATCTGGCATTTGTGACAAGTTCTGGAATGACGATGGAAATCGGTTTCGATGGTCGACCAATAATAAGCAGCTCTCAGGATTTTATTAGCCATCATATGCCCACTGGAGTGAATACCAAAGAGTACTTCATGCATATCTTGTATAATCTTCACAGCTTCCTTTTTGTCTACATAACGAAGCAAAGTCAAATCGCGATTGCGCTTGTACAACATTCCGTTACTCAGAAAGAACTTGACAGAGAACCTATGTAAAAATTTATTATCATTAATAGACGCTCCTTTAGGATACTCTTGAGTCTCGAGGTATCTTTTCACTTCGTGGTTACAAGGATTTTCCTCTACTCCATCAGTATCAACTTTGTAGCAATGCACCGATTCATTTAGTTTCTCAATAGTAATTTGAGGAGCTTCATTGTCCCATCTGACTTTGAACATAAATGACATGGTAACCAATGCATCTTCCAATTGATTCTCTTCTCATGGAATGTGTTCAAAAGTGATTTCTTTGAAGTACAAAATTAACGTCAACACATGCTCTCAATAAGGAATGATATTTGGATGCTTCATATCTCATTCTCTCTTAATTTGACTGATTACTAGGGTTGTGTCCCCATACACGTTCAGGAATTTAAATATCATATCGATGGCAGCCTTGATACCCATGATTCAAGCTTCGTATATGTTGACTCACATTTCCTTTGATTTCCTTCTAAGTAGTATACTGAATGTCGTATTTAGTCAAGACCATTTTCCATCTTTCTATTCTTCCTGAGAGAGCGAGTTTCTCGAATATATATTTTATTGGGTCCATCGTAGAGATCAACAAGGTAGTATGAGTCAATATATATTGTCTTAGTCAGCGAGCATTCCAATCCAAAGCGCAACACGTTTTCTCGACCAGTGAGTATCTTGTTTCATAGTCGGGAAACTTTTTGCCAAGGTAGTATATTGAATTCTCTTTTCTGCCAGACTCGTCATGTTGCCCCAATACACACCCCATTGAGTTCTCTAACATTATTAGGTACATGATCAGAGGTTATCCTTCAATCGATGGCGTTAGAACCGGAGGTTCCTGGAGGTAATCCTTGACTTTATCAAAGTCTATCAGACAATTATTGTTCCACTTTACTACTTGATCTTTCCTTAGTAACTTGAAGATTGACTCACAAGTAGCGGTCAAATGGGAAATAAATCTGGAAATATAGTTCAATTGTCCATGGAAACCTCTGACTTCCTTTTCAGTACGGGGAGCTACAATTTCTTGAATGGCTTTAACCTTGGAGGGATCAACTTCAATACCATTACCATTGATGAAGAAACCTAGGAGTTTACCTGACCTTACCCCAAAGGTGCACTTGTTTGGATTCAACCTCAATTTGTACTTCTTTAATCTCTCAAATAACTTGTATAGGTGGGCAAGATGTTCTTCTTCAGTCTAAGACCTGGCTATCATATCATCAACGTAAACCTCTATCTCAAGATGGATCATATCATGGAACAAAGCTACCACAGCACACTGATATGTTGCATCGGTGTTCTTCAAACTGAAAGGCATAACTTTGTAACAAAAAGTTCCCCACTGTGTGACGAAAGTAGTCTTCTCCATGTCTTCAGGTTCCATCTTGATTTGATTATACCCGGAGAAACCATCCATGAAGTAAATACCTTGTGCTGGGCGGTGTTGTCAATTAGAACATCGATCTGTGGAAGCGGAAAGTTATCTTTGGGGTTCACCCTATTTAAAGTGTTGTAGTCTATACACATATGTATCTTGATCTTTTATGACATCTCAGGACGTGTACAACGAACCTTCTACTTTATATGAGGACAACCTTCCTTCATCGGTAGACGGTGAACCACAATATCAGTATTGAGCCCTAGCATGTCTTCGTACTACCAAGCAAAGATCTCAACATAGTCACGCAACATCTGGATTAACCTTTTTTTGAAATTATCTTCTAGGTTGGCACCTATCTTTATTTCTCTCTTGTCCTCTTCAGTACCCAAGTTCACAACCTCAACTGGCTCTTCATGTGGTCGTATGGCTCTTTCTTCTTGCATTAACAACCTAGCAATTTCTCCAAGTCTTTCACAATCATTCTCACCTTCGTCCCCAGCTTGGTAGATCGGATTTTCGAAGTCATAATTGGCAACAACAGAATTGTTATCAATGGGATCCATGGTGGATATGGATCTGCAATTTGTTGTGTGGGTATGTGTAAGAATACATAGCTATTTTGAAAGTAAATAAGGTAAAATAAAATAAAACAAAGAGCACAAAATTTGAATACAAACATCAAATAATTTATTAAATGAAAATATGCTGATGAATAATGACAACCCTAACAAATGGACCGTTGTGCCCGGGGTAAGGCACGAGGCTTAAAGTCATTATTTAAATTACATAACCAAAACTTAAAAGCAAGAAAACAAAAAATAACATTTACTCCTGAATAAAGGAGATCACTATGAAGTCTCCAGTCTTCCAATTATTGAGCCCACTGCCGGTAGTAGGGAAGATCCAACTGTCTATGTCACATTCACTATCAGTGTCTTCCACAGAGTTCATATCATTGTTGTGAACCCCATTGTTGTTTATGCAGAATGGCGGTCTCCCATAATTAGCACGACCACGAAGGACAACCCTCTGAGCCTGAGAAGTGAAACCCAAACCACACTTGTTGGAGTTTAAAGGAATATCGGGAAGCAGACCCCAAGAAATGAAACCACCTTCTTCAAGAATAGCTCTAGCGTCTTTTAGAGAAGCCATTTTTGATGGGGTCTTTAGAACAACGGGAGAAACTTTATCAACAACTTCAAAGGTCTGGCAGAGGGTCTCGAAGAATCTAACATCCATCTCAACATACTTGAAAGAGTTCAAATGGCTCACCATGTATTCTTCTTCACCGCAAATTGTAACAATCTTTCCCTTAACGAGATACTTCAACTTCTGGTGTAAGGTAGAAGTAACAACACCTTCCCCATGAATCCAAGGGCATCCCAACAAACAAGAATAGGTTGGACGAATATCCATCACATAGAATAAAGATTCAAATACCTGGGAACCCACTTTAATTGGAAGATCCACATCTCCATGCACCGTGTCTACCAACACATGAGATAAGGTAGAGCCCCTGCACTCAATAGAGACATGTAGGTCCTTATTAAGATCCCTTCCTATGGGAGTTAAGTCTGCATCAGAAAAGCATAGCCCATTATCAGATGTCAGGTTAGCTATATGATTTTCGAATTGATAAATAGATATTTCTTGTGGTACATTAGCAGATTTTAGAAATTTCACCAAAGCATGAGCATGGGCTTCAGAGCACAATAATAGGGATATCATAGATATTTTGTAAGGTGTCTGCCCCAGGTGTTCAACAATCTTGTAGTCACTCTTTCGAACAATCTTCTGTATTTCCTCCATCTCTTGCATGGAGGTGTCTTCAACATCGACCTCTTTCGGTGCCTCAGTCTGGGAACGCTCGGTCATATGTTATTCACTTTGATTTTCAGTAGTAGTAATGATACAAACCTGTGTAGTAACAACCTTCAGAGATATCTCTGGAGAGAAAGCCCTTCCACTTCTGGTAACTTTACTAGTCCCAGTAATATTGCCAACATCAGGATCAATAACTTCAACATTTTCATCTTCAACAGTCAATGGTTCTTGCTTGACGCCATGGTAGTAGACATCAGCTCCATAATTCCAAGGGATAGCCTTATCAGAGGAATATGGAATTGGCCCTAGTGTAGTTGTTGTAACTGGTTTTTAAATCAGAGTCGCCACCCTTAATTTTTATCCCAAAGGAAGGGAGTATAAAGGAATAAACCTAAAGTTCAGAGATTCTAGATTTAGACCCGGTTCTAGACGAGGGGAAGGTGTTAGGAACTCCTTATCTACCATGTTCGCAAAGATACTAGGTTTAGAAGCACATTTTAAGAAAATAGGGTTTTAAGGTTTATTAGGGGAAAAGGGTTTTACTTTTTAATAGGGGGAACTCGCCACGATTTTGATCACACGCCTACGTATCCTCTTAGAAGGAATCAAAGTCCATTTCGTAGTTCGCAGTTGGTTTCTGTTTTTTATAGATTGCAAAGATATTTGCATCTTCTGCGCGTTTAGTCTGGGTGTTATGAATATTGGAGATTGTTAGACTAAATGCGCAGTCAATTTGAATGAATTCATAATTCTTTTTTGAAAGTTGATTATTGAATGGATTTGATTTTAAAAATGAGTTTGCAGTTGGTTGAATATTTTTTAATATATCAATTATTTAAAAAATAATTATATTTAAATTCATGAATAAAAAATAAGCTTTAATGCAATAAAAAATAATATTTTAATAAATTTAGAAAAAATAGAAAATTATGTAATGATTACAAATAATAAATATAATATTTAAATATGTTAAGTATATAGTATATATATATATATATATATATATATATATATATATATATATATATATATATATATATATATATATATATATATATATATATATATATATATATATATATATATATATATATATATATATATATATATAAATAAAATAATTATTATAATTGAAAGAAAATATAAAAATATAAAAATAATAAAATAAATGAAATATTTAAAAAAAAACGTAGGGGGTGTAAAATATAAAGGGTAGTAAAAAGGTAGGGTGCTAATAGAAAGGGTCTGAATTCAGATATTGAATTCAGGCCCAAAGGCCAAAAGGGTGTGTTTTTGCATTAAACAGCAAAGGATATGGGTGTCAAAAGTCAGGGGCCCAAGTCCAGATTTTGGACTTGGTCCAATTGGCCTATGGGTGCGTTTTTGTGTTGCTAAGAAAAATGGGGGGTGTGAGAAGTAGAGGGCCCAAGTCTAGATTTTGGACTGGGCCCGTTAGGCAAGGGAGGTGTTAATTGAAACTAAAAAAAGGTAAGAAGGAAATACTGGGGTACAATTAAGGAATGGGCTTTTGGCCAGAAATTGGTAAAACAAGCCCAAATAATTCTGGGTCCACTTGAGTTTCAGGCGGGTTAGTGCATTATCTTATTGTAGTCTGCATCAATGTCATTGTTCGATGGGGATCATGTGGTGATGGTTGGGGGTATACGGTAGAGATTAAGGGTGTGTGCGCATGGGATTCAATACATTATATTTCCAACTTACAACATATATTTCATTTTTTTTATTCCTCTCTCTCTTCACCCGTATCATCTCATCTCTTCTCTAACAAAAACAAAACCCTAGCCCCAAGAGAAACTACCCTGGTGGCGCAACCCCAAAGGAAAATCCAGCATCCCTTATGCGATGATCTAGACAACCCTAACCCTAAATTCACACCTCAAATTCCAAAAATCTAAGTATTATGTACCTCCGTGTCTTGAACTCATGAGTTATCTCTAATCTCGATTCTCAACCTTCTTTCTGTTTCAGTTGCAGGTTAGAGGCACGATGATGATGACGAACACGGCGGCGGTCATTTAAGGATTTGAGGGAGGTGATTTAGGACTCAGCGATGGATATTTGGGGTTTTCATATATTGAAAACCCTAAATCCATATTCCTTCTTCTTCTGGAAAGTCTGTTAACGCTTCCTTCTCCGTAATAGTTTTTTTTTGCCTTGAATTTCTGTACTCAACCCCTCCCCCTTCTGTAAATTTAGATTAGGGTTTTATAGTGATTTTTAGGAAATTAGATTAGGAAATAAAATTAAGTTTGTTATTGTAGTTTTATTTTCATTGTAAATGTATTTATCCATCCATATGATGGGTCGCAGATGGTTGAGACGTAGAGAGGCCACCCATGTAACAAGGCTGCTTGTCACATAGTGGTAGTGTGTCGTGCTTGCATGATTACCTGATACTCGTTTTGAACTCAAAGATTGCTGATGTAGAAGATAGGTCCCCTGGAGGATTGTGAAAGTATGAAGAGAGCTTACTTTCTATGTGGACTATTTTTCCTCAATTTGTTGGTCGGGTCTTGGAGGAGATTATCATTGATATGAGTTTGGAAACAGTTTGATCATAATGTGGATGACCCACTATTTTGTATTATACCCCTGATTAAAAGATTCTTGAAAATGTTTGGCTTTGATAAACCCTTTTGAGTCAACTCCTTTTGATCGAGCCTCGTAGTGGTTTTCCCCAACATTCAAAAATTTGAAAGATGTGCCCCTCAATCTCTAATATCTGGACGAATCATCCTCAGAAGTAACTTAGCCCTTGCCATGAACTTGTCATAGGTTTCCCTAAGTATTCGAAGCTTGAAAATATTTGTATTTGAAGTTCCTTGAAGAATTTGGACCTTACTTGCAATAAGGTGAACTTGATACGCACTGCACTAACATTAGAATATTGGAAGGTTTCCCCTGTTTATCAAGGCCTTGTGATGTCTGTTAAAACGAGGAAATCGAGTCATACCCTGTTGTGATATGACCTGATTAAGGAATGATTTTTCGAAAGGTATGCCCTTGATTGAACATTGCATTAAATTTTGATTGAAGTTGATTGAATCTCGGAATGATCACCCCTTGCCAATAATATCTTCAAGTGATATACCCCTACGATCATTAATATTTTTCCCTTTTTATAAGGGTCCTCTTATATGCTTTTCCCCTAGTTAGAAGCTTCTTGGAAATGATGCCTTTGATCAGACCTTTTCTTTTGAAATCTCCTTGATGTTAAGTATTGATTCGTAGATAAAATTGTACATTTTGAAAAGTAATCCTAATGTAATGCACATGTAAGTTCTTGAAATCAATGTTAATTGTTGAAAATAAATGGATGATTAGAGATGGAGATTCAAAGAAGCGATTAGTAGTTAGATATAATTTTAACAAACATAGAAGTCAGTTTAACAAAAAAATTGCTGAGTACGCTTTCATAGTGAACCTAGCTTCAATTAGGACTTTCGAAGGTTGTAACATGATCATGGTTTGTGGTTAAACAAACAAAAGATATAAGGCTCAAATTTTATTTAGCCCACCCCATTCTCCTTGATGTTCTCCAATCCTAATTTCAATTAATGCAACAGACGCGTTTAATCTACAAGAGAAATTTCGTAGTCGCACTGATGATGAGAAGTGTAGATAAAGATCCAAATGCCGATGAAAAGTATTGATAAGGTCCTGGTATTGATAAGATCCAAGCTTTATTGAGAAGCCTTGATGATTCTTGAGATGGAAGTCACAATATTGTTTTCCAATTTATTTGTTTTTTAATCCTTTATTTTGCATAGACCAGATCTTTTGAATTTCGAGTCCATCGGGATGCCCTGATTTTTTCCTAAGTCATGTTTTTTTTTACTTGACTTAGCCGGCTTTTTTTTATTTCTTTTTGCTTTTGATTTTGGAAATTGTGACTTTCATGATGACTGTTGTAAGCTTGGTCTTCATTGATTCCTCGATCTTGATTGACGTATTGAGGAAGAAGACGTCATGGACTTTGTCTTTGTTGATTCCTCAATCCTGGAGGATGAACGCAGGGAATATGATGTGTTCAAATCTTTGCTTAGATCGTTCTATCGATGATGTATCGAGGAAAGAGATATGCTTGATCCTTTTCTTAGGTTGTATCGATTCTCCTGAGATTTGAATGCATCGTCGAATTAATTGAAATCTACCCTGCCCCTGGTTATAATTAAAGGTTTTCTTTTAAATAGAAAGAACTCCAACTTCTAGATCGAGGGGGTTAACTACGAATTATCTCCTTATTTCTCCACTGTTTAGGAAGTGAAACAATGCCTTATATCGTCAGCTAAGCCTTACTAATAAAAAGCGTATATCAACAAAATTCGATTATTTTGTATTTTCAACATTCTCCATTAAGGTTTGTTAAAGTTATGCAATGGAAAATAGAAAATAAGAGTGGGAAGTGGTTGGTTATTTTTGGAATGGATCGATTTAAAAAAACATGCATGATTATTTTATTAGAGTTACTGATCCAAAGATACAAATTTATGGCAAATGAAAAGTAACAACTAGGAAATTACAAATTGAAATAATAAATGCCTAATTATCTAGAGATAATCCCCCTTGTTGATCCACTAACTTTAGGGAATTCTTCTTAGTCTCTGGATTTGTGAAAGCAAGGGGCAACCATTCACCAATGGGATCCCTTCTTCAAAAGTCAACTACTTATTATCGATTAAACCTTGGACCTTGTATCTGAAACCCCAACATCTTTCAAGGGTATGTATTGGAGAGTTGGCATGATACTCGCACCTGGAATTTGCATCATACTTAGGTGGGAGTGTCCAATTTAGAGGATTCAGTGACTTCTGCTCTACCAAAGATGCCTTGAGTAAATGTTGTAATAGCTGACTGTGCATTATGGGGAGTGGATCAAATCTCCTTGGTGGTAATTTTTATCTTCTCCTTTGTTGGGAATATACCTTACATTGATAGGGTTGTTGTAGTTTCTATTGAGGTGGGGGACTTCCCATGGTGGCGACATCTGTGGTGTTGAATAAGCTTGTGGTTGGGCTGATGAAGCGTTACCTTAGCTCCTTAGTAAAAATTGCATGATCATGTTTATTTGAGTCTTTAACTGGTGGACCTCCTCCTTCAATAGTTCTTGGCCTCTTTTGAGTTCCTACATGGCTTCTTGAGACATGCTTTGAGTTTGCTTGTGAGTATCGAGAATCTTACGAGATGGATCACAGTTGGATAAGGGTAGATCTTTTCTTTAAGTGGAAGAGATATGAGTTTTATGTAGATGGATGAAAATGGAAATGTATGAAAATGCTTGGGTACGAAAAAATATTTTTTTGGCTTTCATGGATATGCAATGTGATGTAAACATAATATGATGGTATACATAAGGGTACCCTATACAGGTATAATGATAGACGTGATGATACTCTTACACTGACTCAGAAGTTGAGACAGGAAAAAACTTCTTAAGGAAGAAGATAATAATAGATATGGATTTGATGATATCGTACATTGTCTCAGAATTTGAGACAGGCCAGAATCCCTTAAGGATTATGGCCAAAGAAAAACGACGAGGAATCCCTAGGAATTACGACATAGACGGAAGCCCTACTGGCCAAAGATAGTAGTGGAAGAAAAGATAACCCTTCCGGGTTTATAGATTGTAGTGGGATTTATGAAAGGTATCCTTAGAAGGTAGGTTCCTAGTTTTGGCCTACAGATAGTTTATCCTTCCCACAAGGTGGTTTCCTTAAGAGTATCATGAATAACACTATAGGGAATGGTACAAGGGCCTCCCTTAAGCGAAGCTTCCTTACAGACTGAAACTTTCGTTTCTAGGTCATGAAAGGTCTCATCATGAGTCTTTGATTTAAAGGTCGTACAAAGATTCATATATGTCATTCCAAAGTCCTACTTCCCAAGAGGATGTCTCTCGATAGGTATTCATTTTCTGGATTCTACTAACTCTAGGCGAAGTCGTCGCATAAACTCATAGGGTTGATGATACCCTTGGCTAATAGACGAACCTTCTTTCTAAGGTTTTTCGAAAATATTATTTTGCAAAATTTAAATCCCAACACAAATATAATATGATAAATATAATAAACAAAATAAGTGAATAAATAAATAAAGCAAAATAAAGAAAAACCAAAAAATAAGAAAAACCCTAAAACCTAAAGGAGAGGCTTTAAACTTAGGGTTGAGTCCCCAGCAGAGTCGCCAGCTGTTGTAACTAGTTTTTAAATTAGAGTCGCCACCCTTAATTTTTATTCTAAAGGAAGGGAGTATAAAGGAATAACCCTAAAGTTCAGAGGTTCTAGATTTGGACTCGGTTCTATACAAGGGGAAGGTGTTAGGCACCCCTTATCTACCTTCGCAAGGATACTAGGTTTAGAAGTACATTTTAAGAAAAAAGGGTTTTAAGGTTTATTACGGGAAAAGGATTTAAATTTTTAATAGGGGGAACTCGCCAAGATTTTGATCGCATGCCTACGTATCCTCTTAGGAGGAATCAAAGTTCCATTTCGTAATTCGCAATTGGTTTGTGTTTTTTATGGATTGCAAAGATATTCGCATTTTTCGTGCGTTTAGTCCGGGTATTGTGAATAGCGGAGATTAATAGACTAAACGCGCAGTCGATTTGAATGAATTCACAATTATTTTTTGAAAGTTGATTATTGAATTGATTTGATTTTAAAAATGAGTTTGTAGTTGGTTGAATATTTTTTAATATATCAATTATCTAAAAAAGAATTCTATTTAATTGCATGAATAAAAAATAAGCTTTAATGAAATAAAATACAATATTTTAATGAATTTAGAAAAAATAAAAAATTCTGTAATAATTAAAAATAATAAGTATAATATTTAAATGTGTTAGGTATATAATATATATATATATATATATATATATATATATATATATATATATATATATATATATATATATATATATATATATATATATATATATATATATATATATATTATAATTCAAAGAAAATATAAAAATATAAAAGTAATAAAAAAAATAAAATGTTTAAAAAAACGTAGGGGGTGTAAAATATAAAAGCGTAGTAAAAAGGTAGGGTGCTAATAGAAAGGGCCTGAATTCCGATATTAAATTCAGGCCCAAAGGCCAAGGGGGTGTGTTTTTGCGTTAAACAGCAAAGAATAGGGGTGTCAAACGTCAGGGGCCCAAGTCCAGATTTTAGACTTGGCCCAATTGGCCTAGGGGTGCGTTTTTGTGTTGCTATGAAAAATGGGGGGTGTGAGAAGTAGAGGGCCCAAGTCTAGATTTTGGACTGGGCCCGTTAGGCAGGGGGTGTTAACTGAAACTAAAAATTGGTAAGAAGGAAATACTGGAGTACGATTAAGGAATGGGCTTTTGGACAGGAAGTAGTATAACAAGCCCAGAATAATTTTGGGTCCACTCGAGTTTCATGCGGGTGAGTGTACTGTCTTATTGTAGTCCGCATTTATGTCATCGTTCAATGGGGATCGTGTGGTGATGATTGGGGGTTTATAGTATAGATTAAGGGCGTGTGCGCATGGGATTTAATATATTATATTTCCAACTTACAACATATATTTCATTTTGTCTTTATTCTTCTCTCTCTCTCTCTCTCTCTCTCTCTCTCTCTCTCTCTCTCTCTCTCTCTCTCTCTCTCTCTCTCTCTCTCTCTCTCTCTCCACCCGCATCATCTCTTCTATTCTCTAACAAAAACAAAACCCTTTCCCCTAGAGAAATTACCCCGGCGACGCAACCCCAAAGGAAAACCCAGCATCTCTTATGAGATGATCTAGCCAACCCTAACCCCAAATTCACACCTCGAATCCCTAAATCTTCTAACAATCGCAAAAACATAAGTATTATGTACCTCCGCGTCTTGAACTACTGAGTTATATCTGATCTCGATTCTCAACCTTCCTTGTGTTTCGGTTGTAGGTGAGAGGCACGATGATGATGACGAACAAGGCGGCAACCGTTTGAGGATTTGAGGGCGGCGATTTGGGACTCAACGGCGGAGATTTGGGGTTTTTAGATATTGAAAACCCTAACTCCATATTCCTACTTCTTCTGGCGAGTCTGTTAATGCTCCCATCTCCGTAATCATATTTATTTTTGCCATGAATTTTTGTCCTCAACCCTTCCCCCTTCTGTAAATTTAGATTAGGTTTTTATATAGATTTTTAGGAAATTAAATTAGGAAATTAAATTAAGTTTATTATTGTTGTTTGACTTTCATTGTAAATGTATTGATTCATCCGTGTATACAATTTTGATTAGGTTTTAAATTGTATTAATATCTGTATATTTGATTCCATTTTGATTTTGTTTCTGGTTCATCCCTGTTTTAGTTTTCACTCTGATTCACATTCATATTCTCGATTCTTAATAAAGGATCTTGTATTTTCCCCTTTTAATACGCATAATGCTTGTTTCTGTGTTTAAAGCAGACATTTTATTTCCAACAATAAGTATTACTTCTAAATCAATCAGTACAATGACTAATTGTTAAATATGCGTTTTCCTTTTTGTCTTGGGCCATGTTTTTCTGATTTGTTAACAAAAGGAACTTTTCATGCCCTGGATTTGGGCCTTAGAAGAGATCGGTCCCAGTATTCAGTAAAGGCCTTTTTATTTTTCAACCTGACTTCATTAGTTAAATTAAAATAGACAAAATTATAATTAAGTACTAAAACAAAAATGTTTAACAATAATAATTAACATAAATTTGAATAACCAAAAGTCAGAAGTTGACTCTTAGCCATACAAGAATTTGGGCCAAAAAATCTTTTTATGGGCCATAAAAAAACCTCAATGGGCTTGATGAAGACAAAAACGCACCTCTCTATACATAAAGAAAAAGAGCCCAAAAAACTTACAATGGGTCGTACTGCATTAATATATTGGACCTTTAACCAAAATGAAATTCTTTATACACCCCTCACTGATTTTAAACATCCATATAGAAATAAAAACTATATAATATGATTTATTTTGAAAAGAACCCTAAATATAGTATAAGGGTAGGGCAACTTTGGGGTATGACAGCAATAACGATTAGAGGAGCAATTCTTGGTTCGACAGTAATCTTCACAAGACCCTTAGAAGTGATCCTTACAAGAGTACCAGAAATTGTAGACACGTCTTCAAGATTCATATCTTGGAATGTACTCTCCACAGAAGGAGTCTTCTCAAAAGGAATTTTCTCAAATAGGATCTCACGGTCATTCATCAAACACTAAATACCTTCTTTTAGAAATGAACAACCATTGGATTGGGATGCACATTAGTAGCAATCTTTAGCATAATCCGAAAATAAAACGGCTTGCAGCAGCTTCTCCTTAACAATCATTAGAGGAGTAGTCAAATCATTCATAGTAGCAACATAAGAAACATCTTCAATAGCATTGACGACTTGTCATGATTGGGCATAGGCGCCGTAATCACATTAGACGTCTCAAAAGGATCAAATTCAATTTACTTGGCATCAATCATGTCTTGGATCTTACTATTCAGAGCCCAACAATTGCTAGTGTCGTGCCCAGGGCTGTCAGTGTGATACGCACACCTTGCGTTGGGATTGTAGTAGGGGAGACGAAGTATTGGGATTCTGAGGAGGCTCTCTTATTGTAACCAGCACGGTCTTCAACATGTGTTGAAATGATCTAGCCAACGGCATGTGGATCTTTGTGAATTACCTTCTAGGTTCCTTCTGCCTACGCTGATTATTTTGTTGTTGTTGCACTGGTGCAGGATTAGAGATCAGTATTGCCCCCACATATTGGTTGCGATCACTCTTATTATGACCCTTCTGACCGTATACAGCATTGGATTCCCTCTTACCATTATAAGGCTTCTTCAGAGTATTTGAATATGTAGCCACCTTGATTTTTCTGCTTCTGATTCCATTTTCCACATGTTCCCCTGTCAAAATCAGTTCAGTGAAACCAACCAAAGAACTTCCTAGTAGATGATTATATAAAGGACCTGTCAATATGCTCATGAACATATCAACCAACTCTCAATCAGCCAAAGGAGGTTTAACTCTGCCTGCAAGATCTCTCCACTTCTGTGCGTACTCTTTAAAGCCTTCGTCAGAGCCCATGGTCATACTCTGTAGTTGCATACAGGTTGGTGCAAGATCAACATTATACTGGTATTTCCTATAGAAAGCAGCAGCCAAATCTTCCCAGGTGTGAATATTGGTCCCTTCTAGTTGATAAAGCCATTCCAACTGTGTTCCAGACATGCTTTCTTGAAAGAAATGAACCCACAACTTCTCGTCAGTAGTGTGTGGTTGGAATTTGGGAACATAAGACCTCAAATGCAGCTTTAGACAGGAAATTCCATCATACTTGGCAAACACATGAGTTTTGAATTTAGGAGGGATGACAACTCCTAAGACCAGACCCAAATCATCAAAGTTCAATCCAGGCATTTTCTGGATCTCCAAAGCTCTTAGAAGCTCTTCCAGCAGCTAATACTTCTCATCAGCAGGCGATATTCTTCATCCAAGTAATCCTCTTCCTCTTCATCATGACATTTGTTAGAACCATGATTGCTTCTTACAGTCATCACACTCTTATCACCTTCATCCTATTTGTCCTCTTCATCAGATGGGATGTAAGATCTCGAGCTTCCTTGACAGGACCTCTGAATCTTCTCCCCATTTTAAGAAGGCCAATTGGTTTCTTTGCTTTCTTATTTTTGTCACTGGTGACAAGTACTTTCAATTCTTCCTGCCCCTTGGCCAAGTTCAGGAACATCTGTTAGAATTGGGCATTCTGAGCTTGGAGGTCTTTGACTGTTTGTTCAAGATCCATTTTCTGCTGAAATAAACAGCAAGAAGATGATATGCATGACATGTAGATGTATATGCAATGTTTTCAAGGATTTTATGGGATAAAAGATATTGGAAAAATAATTTGGTTGCAGCTTTGTCTTGAAGAACTTTGAGTTTTCATCTTTGAACGTCCTTCTATAAGAATCAAGCTCACCATATCAAGTGGGTCCTAGCCTCTGACACAAAATAATATGCTTTAATTTTGATGGAATCTGGTTAGAGAAAAATAAATCCCCTTGCCCCTTGCTAGCAATTTGGCTTGTGACACCAAAGATCCCTAAGATCTTTGAAATGGTTAGTAAAAATGCCATGTCATGATGATATGATATTATGATGTCATTTTCATGTTAGATAAATAGAAAACGCTAACATATCACACAAGAGCCTTAGGTTTACAGGCTTGCATGAGGTCCATTGGTTAGTACCCTTATCTTTTAAAGTTAAGTTGGCTCAAACTATCCTAAAATAGTAATCGGGTCTTAGGAATCTCATATCACGGATCTTTCTCGAAGGTTTTATTTTAGTACAACAACTGATTTGCCACCAAAACATCTCGTGAGTCGTATCTCAATGAGTGTAACATCAAGTATCAACCAACCTTGGACTCACCAAAGCCGGCCACCTCGCTACCTTCTAATGGCTAAGATGGGTCAATTAAGGTTCTAAAAGTCAGTTAGTGCTAATGACACCATGCGGAAGCCTAATGTTATCCTCGACTGACTCAAGGAACATTAGTACAATCCAAAGTTTCGCACTAACCGTAGCCATCACTTTAACCATATCGGTCTACGCCTTATAGTTTTCATGATATATTTCTAATTACCTAAGGCATACCTAGATCCGGGTGTAGGATCTTACAAGCAAATAAACCTAAGCAACCCTTAAATTTAAATAAAATAAAGAAAACAAATAAAGTAGGTAAAGTGGTCTAACCCTAAGGTAACCTCCCTTTTTTTAAGCATTTCATCCCCAATAGAGTCGCCCATTCTGTAATACGGTGTGAGAACTGACTTTTTTTGGTTTTATCCAAATGTGCGGATAACAAGAGTCACCACTGACTTTTCTTTTATCCAATATTTAGGAAAGGTGAAAAGAACAGGAAAGACCTTTGATAGATTTTGAGTTCAGGAGATAAGTTATGAAAAGGAATGTGTTAGCACCATTTTCATCTGTAGTTAACTACGGGCTCTTAATTGCCTACCTCACTTTTGAAATTTTCTTTGTGTATGTGAGTTGAAAATATTTTGAAAATCCAAAGTACGGCTAACTTTGTAATAGTTCTTGTATCAGTCCTTAAGAACGCGTACAAAATGTTTGAAAATATTTTGTTTGATAAAAAGTGTGATGTGAGAAAAATGTTTTGAGAAATTGTGAGCAAGTGATTAAGAGTTCCTTAACCACTAAATTATTTCTTATTATTTTCATTCTCCTTTGGAGATAGTGCTATCCATACCATTAGTTGGTAGGTAGCTCTGTCTATTTGATGTGGAGCGACAGGTGTAGGGTCTTCGAATGGTCATTGAAGTCAACATGTAGAGATACTCTAGCAATTGTATCAGAGGGACTAGATAATTTTTCATAGGCAACATCGAAGGGTCGTTGAGGGACTATGATCTTTATTCGAGGGTCTTTGCTAAAGTATCGCTACTTTCGAGGGACATGACCAATATTTTCAAAGGCAACAAAGAGAGGTTACCCTATAGGTGCAAAGTGTGAATGGTGTATTCAGTTAAATTATTTATCTTGTCTTAGGGTTATCTATCGATTATTTTTAGATCTTTTTATACAAACCCTAGTTGCTAGTAGTTGAATATATAAAGAAAATTAAAGGTTCAGAAAGTAAATATCTAAGCTATTACAGGGCTTTGGGGAAATTACATAAAAACGAGGCGGGAAAGTAAAATGCAGAATTTAAACCCTAAACTATTACATCCCGTAAGCAGTTACATAATAGGTAAAAAACACGGAAAGGTAAATATAAGCTATTACAAAAAGTCGTGCATCCTATACAATTTTTCTAAGAAGATAAATAAGAAAAGAAAATAAGAAAAGATTAGAAGAATGTTTGAATGTTGTTTAAGTTTTTTTTAGAAAATAAATTGAAGTTAATTAAATATTTAAAACCCTAAGTCTAATTATTTTTAATTAATAAAAATACCTAAAGTCTAATTAGTTTTAATTTTAAGAAAATACTAATTAACTTAATTAATTAATAATTAAAAAGGTCAATATTAATTATTGATTAGAAAACCTAAACCTAATTTATTAGGGCTTTAAGAAAAAGATTAAAATTGATTAATGGTTAATTAAGAAAATATTTAAGAAAAACAATTAGGGTTAGAAACCAAATAAATTAGGTTAAAAAAAGAAAAAAAATGGTTAAAACTACTTGGGGTGGGTGTTGAACCCACACCGTCTAGCTTCACCGTTGCATAGCTTGCCACCAGGTCAAGCGCTGGTTGGTGATAGGAAACTGGCGCTGAAGATTATATGTGAAACCTGCATTACTTGGAAAAATAACAAAAAAATTGCAAAAGTCAGGGATCGAACCCACGCCTTTAGAGACCAAAGCCTTAGCGCGCGTTCTTGCCATTGGGGTGGCTATTTCATTCGGTTGTATAATAGAAACAAATATATATAAAATAAACAAAAATAGATGGACCGGAGAGGCACTAGAGCCCTAGCTCTTGTTGTCTTTTCCAGCGAGTTGATTCTTATAACCTGCAAAATATCAACCATTAATGACTCAAAGAGACCCTACCCCTTTAAATTGACCATCGAGAATCCATTGGTGGCCTTAGTTTTGGATGAATCTTCCTGTACAGAGAGATATGAACAAGATAACAAAAAATGGTTCAAACATGGTGATGGGTTATTCTGGCGTTATGGGACTCATGTAAGGGATCAAACCTGCATAGTTTTGTCTTAGGAACATGTTTGTATGGTTAGTTTCAATCAAAACAACATAAAAAAGAAAACATTAAATTCATAAAAATAAGAAAATCGGTGATGCCTATAATGCACATTCCAGCCCTCTTTGATCATCAAGAATGATCAAGACTTACTCTGCAATATCTCAGCGGTTTATTTGAGTCGGTGGTTTGCTTTGAGAAGGGATGGAACAACGCTTTCGAGTTTTCCCTAGTTTGGACAAAATTTGAGGTTTTGAGAGTGTTCTTTGAGGCAAGTTTTCCAGTTGGCTTATTGTCTGATTTTGAAGGGTATTTATAAGAAAAGATATTAGGTCATAACATGGGCTTGGACCTTGTATGAAAAAACATCTTCAACTTTGCTTGAAAGTGCAATGAAATCTCATAAAACCATGAATATTTGGTTTGTAAATAATTTCACACGGTTTCTACATGATCTTGGGCCCCCAAATAAAATCAAATCTCAAGCCTTTTATGCTTTGTACATTATTTGATAATTGTTTGATTTAATTTTGAATTTAAATGAATTAAATCAAAATAAATGAAATAAAGGCAACAAAAATAAATGAATGGACTTAGGTGTCTCTTATGTGGTCAAGAACACGTTTGGACCTTAAAAGATAAGCTCATTAGCCCAAAAATTCAAATTTGCTCAATTTGGACTTCATGCATTTCCTAAAAATTATCCAACTTGAACTAATCATAACTCACTCAATTTTTGTCATGTGAATATGGTCTTGCACTTTTTGGAAACCTCAAGATATCCTCTACAATATTCATGTTGGTGATTTTTCCATTTGAATATTTTAACTTGATGTATGTTGCTTTGACAAAAAGTGTCTTTTTGTTGACTTTTAAAATGACTTGTAATGTTTTGGCTCATATCTCTCAAATGAAGCATTTTTGGGCCTTGAGCTTAGAGAGACAAAGTTGTATAGAATTTAATTTCCATTAAAACGGGATTTGGTTGAGTATTTTCTGATGAAGCATGTAAAAGTTATGCTTGGTCAAAGTTCAGTTGACTTCTCCTAAAGAAAACCCTAATTTAGCAACTTTTGACTTTTATGAATCTTTGAGTTTTCTTGATGAGTTATGATCAACCCTTGATCAAATGATGAATGTGACTTCAAAATGTTGATGTTGACCAAAAATCTTGAAGTTTGGTTGTATGTTGACCACCATTGACTTTTTGTCTAATATAGTTGATTTTCACTTATCTGAGCAATTGACTGAGCAAATTTGTGATGTGAGGTTTGAAACTTGACATGAGGATTACTTGAAGCATATAAGGAACCATGAAACTCACTTGAGGCATTAGAAGTCACATTTTTCTTGAGAACACCAAAACCCTAGTTGTAGGCCATTGCTTAGGAGGTGGATTCATCTGATCAATTCTTGAGTAGTATTATACAATTGAGAACCCTAACAGTATGAGGAGGTATCTTGAATCAATTTGTCTTTGAAAAATATGAGGGAAAATTTTGGGGTACAACACCCTTTATCAATCTGATTGCTAGATGCGGGGAATCGAATCGTAGTCCTCCCTACAAAGTTCAGCAACAGAAACCTCTGAACCAACTTAAATCAGGTAGTTATAACATATTTTTTAGGTTCCATAACAGTTGGATTAAGTAACCAGGTGAGGGTCACCTAACTTTATCAGCGGACTCCCTGTTTTCAATTCATCATTACAAGATGTTTTTGGAAATTTATTTAAGACCATTCCCTTATATTCATTGACTCTCTACGTAGTTTGTTTTTAAGACGGTGCTAACTGCTTATATAAACTACTCAGGGCTAATTTAAAGATTGAAGTTTCGGTATAATAGGTACTTAAACAGGTCTCGTGTAAGCGGGGTTTTAGAGTGTTAAAATGATATCAATTTTGTTTAAATCTTACTCATGGTTTCTAACATATCTTAAGAGTAAGCAACCTATATACTCTTCGAATGTGTCAAGTAATTTTTTTTGTTATGGCTCAAGAAAGTAAGAAAGTTAAATAATGAACAAAAATATGCATATAACGACTTGATAGTACATAAATTTTATTCAAAGGAAATTTACGTTAATGTAAATCTACTTAGAAAACGGTAAATGAAAGTGGTAAAGCTTCCTCCGCCAAACTTAAACTAAGAATTATCCCCAATGCAACAAAGTAAGGTGAGAAAGGAAGGAAGAAAATAAGATGAATGACTACTCTATGCCTTGGTCACACGCTCCGCGACATGCCCGTGTTCGTGCTCGTCCACGTGCATCATCTCTGCCTTGGAAAGGCACTACACCATATCCCTGTACTCTGACATGAGTAACAAAATCATGCAGACTATTAACCCGATAAGTCAATGCTTGCATCTCTTTGATAAGCTTTGACATACTACGGTCATGCCAGTAGGCGTAGTCGTGCTGATCTCTCTGAAGTTGTCAGAAATTTTACATTATCTTGTTATGTTGTGCCTCCATCCTTTGATAGTGTTGAGCTTTAGCTTCATTATGGCGCAACATTTTAGCATAAATGTCATCAAGAGTAGCTGGCTGCCCCTGGTTTCTTTTTCTTCGGGGCTAGTGCCCAAATGATGAACATGCAAGAGTCTTGTAAGGAATTTGTGCAGCAGGTTGGTGGGTGTCTGGTTGCTGAGCATCTTGTTCCAGTACTTCCTCCATTTCATCGGGTGCATCATTGCTCAAATGACCTGGATTATTTTGAACATTCTCACCAGGAGCATGAGCACTTAGATCATAACACCACTTATCCATATTTATTACATTGGTAAGCTGGGGATTTGGAAAAATAATATTTGGAACTACTTTGTTCCGCACTATAAGATTGTAGCTTCCATCATCTATAGCCTTGATTAGGTGCCTAGCATGACAGTTATCAACATTAATAAGTAGAGCTTGTAGTGAAGGCAGATTCACTATTTTGTCCCCCAAGTTCAAAGGAAGTGATATAGAGGTGACTAATCCTCCAATACATAAAGGGGTAATACCTCTTTCACAGACAGACTAGATATGCGCCAAGAGGAATGAACTAGCATTTATCTTCCAACCAGGCGTGAAGATGCAGTGCAGGAAAAACAATTCTTTGGAATTAACTTTGTTATTGTTTGCCCTCCCGAAAATGGAGTTGTAAAGGATGCGATGAAAGTAACGGATGGATGGATTATGGATAGATGAAGCAAAAAGACCCTTTGAAATTGAAGGTCGCTCACCAGTTAAAGCTTGCCATAGACCGAATGTTGTCGATGCCCAATCTACTTCTAGAGGGATTCGATAGTACACTTCTCCTCCACGAGGAAATCATAATAAATCACTTAGAGCCTTTTGATTCATAGAATATTCATCATTAAACAATATAAAGTTTGCAATGCCGGTAAGGTATATGTTATCATCTGCTGGAGTGTTGTAGGAGAAAGAGCTCAAAAATTCCATGGTCAAAGATTCATAAGTTGGGTGGTTCAATGTGCAAACATAAGATAGGTTAGAATTATGAAGTACCCATTGCACATTGTCTAACAATCCCAACTCACGTAGATAGTTAACATCAACATACCTTGTAGCGGTAACTGAATGTTGATAAAACTTCTTGTACTGAGCTTCTTAATGTACCCCAACTTTGCTGTTTCGGAACACGATTCCAGAAAGTTCAGGCTCTCCTCTTGGGTGTTGAACACTTCGATACATAATTAGATGCAAGGAAGGTGGAATGGGTTCGGTTACGAATTTGACAGAAGGTTATGGGTTTTGATATTTTTTCCTCAAGTGCTTAAATAATAGAACAATATAGAATGCATGGGTTGGATTTTAATGGTCTTTAATGATAATTTTGGAAATAGATGATGTGGGACGGTCAAGGGTAAAGAATATGGAGAAATGGTTTTAATGGGGTTTAAAGATAGTGGAAGAATATGAAAGAAAAGAACAAATCTCGTATCTGTTTGAAACAAATACACGCGCTGGATTTTTTTTCATCCCGAGGGGTACGAAATGTGTGTCGAGCAGCACAATTCATAAGCGTGTGGAGGTCGTCACAAAATGTGTGGCTAACGGCACAATATAAAAACTCATAATTTCCAGAATTGTAAATAATAAACGCGATAGAGCGATACGTCTAGGCACAAAGAGATGTTTTATATCAGTATGAAATAGAGTAATAGTGTAACAATAAAGCATAACATAAATGTAAATATCATATATTGTGCCAAACATTTTAATATAATCCAAAAACTTTGAATTTTTCTAAACAAAAGTTTGAGAAGCAAAAACAGAAATAGAAAGTAAACATAAAGTAAACAGAAAAACAATAAAATCTAGAAATGTAGAATGATAGCAATCTCAGCCACTACTGTTAGTGTTGAGAGCAGAGGAGTAAATATGTTTAAAGATGTGATCCACCTACTCTGTTACTAGATCCATAAAACCATGAAACTCAAAGCGCAATTTAGTGACTTCTTCACTAAAGCAAATTAACTCAGTTTGAATAGCAAGTAAGGCAGTATCTTGATCAACAAAGGGAGGTGCAGAGGAAACTGGAGCAAAAGAAGAACGTGAAGGGGTAGGTGGGTCGGCGGATGGAAAATGGTGATAAAATGGAGGTGTTTCGGGATATGTTTCGATATCAGAAAGGAAAGCATCATTGTGGTTGTAGATTTGAGGTTTTTCGGGAGAAGCAAGAGGTGAAGTTGATTGTACTTCCAGATCAAAAAGCCAAATGTTTTGATTATGAATACATGTTCTTAGATTTGTTAAGGTGAATAGTTGCATAACCTGGTTGTTGATGAGAAGTTCAAATTCCCTAGAGCCTATATTTCTAATTATGCCGGTGTTGAAACAGAACCGTATATCCATTGGTCGGAATTTACCTAGAGGGCAAAGTTTTAGAAGTGGTTGTCGCGTTTTGATAGCATTTGCTTCAGGGTCACTAGACCTCCCACCAAGATAGGTGCATGATCATTTTGAGAAATACTATCAAGGTTAGCTATCATATAGGTAGCGGTATTAACAGGGTGGTTTCTGGAGGCACAATACATGATGAAGAGCTCATCTCTGGACACAAAAGTAATGTTTTGCAGTTTCCTGAAAAGAGTGTGAGCAAAGAAATTATGGAAGCGGATAGCAGGGTTATGAATACTTTCAGAAAACATGTTATCAGGCTCGGGGTTTCTATCTCCAGTTATATTATCCTAGAAGTATCCAAGTTCATGGTCCATAAGAAGGTCCTCCTAGGTACAAGTAAAAACATGCGGGCCACTACGAAATCCAAACAGATTGGCAAGTTCACGATTATTATAACGGTATTTGATACCAAACATTCTAAAGGTGGTTAGGCCTCGATTGAATCCTAAACCATGGTCAAGAAAAAAGATGAGTGAGCTTAGGAATTCTAAGGTCAACTTTCTATAAAAACTAAATCTTCTTCTCAAAGGAGAAGTATGCCAACCTACTTGGTTCAGCAAAAACATTACACTATCTCTAATACCTAAAGTGGTCATGGTAGGGCCATCAGGGTAGAAAGTTAGTTCTATTTCTCTCGCAGCCAGTGCCTTAAAACGCCTCCTCTAGGCTCTTCCTCTGAAAGCTATTTCCATAGTTTCAACCTCTTGCATCGTTAGTTAGTATGATTAGCTAAAAATTAAGTTAGTTTGTAAGTAGGTTGACAATAAGAATTAAGTTAGTAGTGGTTAACGGTAGAGAACAATACTGCAAAACTATAATGAAAAGAAAAAGAAAGAAATGTAAGAAAATGCAAAGATAAAGAAATTAGTAAAGCAAGATAAAAGACTAGAAATTAGGGTGTCTCCCACAAAGCGCGTTATTTTATGTCATAAGCTCGACATAATTTTAATAGGTGATTAGATATAGGAGTGAGTGGGTAGCTCTGCAAGATGGAAACTAGCAGAATAGTCTCTCTTTTCTATACAACGATAGTGCTTCAAGCGCTGCCTATTTACGATAAACGGTTCTCTAGATTTTCCTCTAATTTCAATAGTTGTAGTTGGAAAAACTTTAGTTATTTTAAACTGACCGGACAACCTAGAACAAAGTTTTCTGGGAACAATTTAAGTCTAAAATTAAACAAGAGCATTACGTCGCCCTCATTGAACTTTTTCCTAGATATGCGCTTGTCGTGCCAATTCTTTGTTCTTTATTTATAGATCCTGGCATTTTTATATGCATCTAATCTAAGTTCTTCTAACTCATGGATATCTAGGATTCACTTTTTTCCTGTGGCAGTGTAACTTAAGTTGAGCATTTTGATTTCCCAGTAAGCTTTATGCTTGAGTTCTACCGGCAGATGACACGATTTTCCATAAACTAGTTTGAATGGTGTGGTTCCTTTGGGTGTCTTATAGGATGTTCTATATGCCCATAGCGCCTCGTGTAATTTGGACGACCAATCTTTCCTAGAAGTGGCAACTGTTTTTTCTAGGATTTGCTTAATATCTCTGTTGGAGACTTCTACTTGCCCACTTGTTTCGGGATGATATGGTGTTTCTACACGATGTCGGACTCCATATTTTACTATAGTTTTTCAATGATTTTCGAAATGAAATGAGAACCACAATCATTGATGACAATTCTTGGCACACTGAATCTGGGAAAATTATATTTTTAAAGAGCCTGATTACTACTCATGTGTCATTTTTTAGAGAAGCTATGGCCTCGATCCATTTTGACATGTAATCTACAATAACAAGTATGTATTTATTTCCAAAATAGGATGGGAAAGATCCACTGAAATCAATTCCCCACACCTCAAAGACTTCTACTTCTAAAATGCATTTTTGAGCCATCTCGTCGCGTCTGGAGATGTTTCCAGTGTGTTGGCATCGGTCGTAATTTATGACTGTAACGTGGACATCTTTCAATAAGTTGTGCCAATAGAAGCCATCTTGTAAAATTTTAGCGCAAGTCTTTGAAGTGCTTGCATGTCCACCATAGGGAGCAGCATGACAATGGGAAATTATGTTTTTTATTTCATCTTCGGGGACACATCAACGGAAAATACCATTGGCATCTCTCTTGGATAGTAGATGCTCATCTCAAAAATATTGTTTAATATCATGGAAGAACTTCTTCTTTTGTTGATAGGTAAGATCCGGTGGAATCACCCCAGCGGCCAAATAGTTAACAGAGTCGACGTACCATGGCAATGTGTTCTTAGTGTAAACTGCTTCCATGGATTCACTTGTCTTATTATTAAAAGTTACTTGGCCTTCAACGGTGTTGTTTTCTAACAGGTCTATGAGTTGTTTGTAAGAGAAATTGTCGTTGATAGGCACTTGTTCAGGCTTAATGCCTTCCATTCTAGATAAGTGATCAGCTACTACATTTCCAGTGCCTTTTTTATCTTTGATTTCTAAATCAAACTCTTGTAGGAGTAAGATCCATCTAAGTAATCTTGGTTTGGCGTCCTTTTTGATTAATAGGTATCTAATCACAGCATGATCAGTATAGATAATTATCTTTTCTCCTACTAGGTAAGAACGAAATTTATCTAGGGAGAAGATGACAACCAAAAGTTCCTTTTTGGTTGTGGCGTAGTTCATTTGTGTCGGATCTAAGATTCTACTGGCGTAATAGATTGCATGAAGTTTTTTAACTTTTTGTTGTCCTAAATCTACGCCTGCAACATAGTCACTAGCATCACACATAATTTTGAAAGGCAATCTCCAATCAGGTGGTTGCATAATAGGTGTGGTAATAAGAGTTGTTTTTTATTGTTCGAATTCTTTTAAGCATTTGTTGTCGAAATTGAATTCAACGTCTTTCAATAGCAGGCCAGTTAGAGGTTTGATAATTTTAGAGAAATCCTTAATGAATCGTCAGTAGAAACCGACATTTCCTAAGAAACTTCATATTTCTCTTACGGTTTTCGGAGGTTGAAGATTTTCTATAACTTCTATTTTTGCTTTGTCAACCTCGATCCCCCTGTTGGATACTATGTGTCCAAGTACGATTCCTTGTCGGACCATGAAATTGCATTTTTCTCAATTTAATACGAGATTAAATTTTATGTATCGTTCAAGTACCATTTCTATGTTCGATAAGCATCCTTTAAAGCTTTGCTGACAGACAGAAATCATCCATAAATACTTCTATGATGTCATCTATAAAATCAGCGAAAATTTACATCATGCACCTCTGGAATGTTGTGGGAGCATTGCATAGTCCAAACGACACTCATCTATAGGAAAATGTACCATAACGACAAGTGAATATAATATTTTCTTAAATTTCGGGGTGTATAGGGATTTGGAAAAATCTCGAATAACCATCCAGATAGCATAAATGGGAATTCTTAGCTAGTCGTTCGAGCATTTGATCAATGAAAGGTAAAGGAAAATGATATTTTAGAGTGTCTTTGTTTAACTTCCTATAGTAAATACACATTCTCTATATGGTTTTAGTATGTTGTGCTATGGATTCACCTTTTGCATTATTGACAACTATAACACCTCCTTTCTTTGGTACAACATGTACTGGGCTGACCCATTTACTTCCAGTTATTGGATATATGATTCCTGCTTCTAATAACTTTTGTACTTCCTTCTTAACTACATCACTCAGAACAAGGTTTATTCTTCTCTGATGTTCTCTTGAGGTCTTGCAATCTTCCTCAAGCATAATGCGACGCATGCATATTGAGGTTCTTATTCCTTTTAGATCTGAGATGTTATAGCCTAAAGCAGTCGGGTATTTCCTTAGGACCTGTAGTGATTTTTCTGTTTCTATTTGTCCTAAATCTGCATTGACTATGACGGGTTGTTCGAGTTCTGTGTGTAGGAATTCATATCTTAGATCTTTTGGTAGTGTTTTAAGTTTGACAACTAGTTTCCTTAAGCAAAGCATAGGGTCAGGAGTTATCGCGAGACATTCACTTAGATTGTCATCCTTGTATTCATCGCATCAATTATCATCTTCAAGGATTGGAGGTATTGGAATTTTTAAAGCTTCTGAATATTTGTTCTGTTGTTTCTCCATTTCTTTAACGCATTCATTAAAGACTTCCAAGAAACATCATGAATCATCTATAGCAGGTGCTTTGAAGAATTGTGAGAGGATGAATTCAACTTTTTCTTCACCGACCTCAAATGTGAGTTTACCTCTTTTTACATCTATTATGGCTCTGGCGGTGGCGAGGAATGCTCTTCCGAATATAATAGGGATGTTGGAATTTTCCTTGATATCCATAATAATGAAATATGTGGGGATATAAAACTGTACAATACGTACAGGAACATTTTCAAGCATTCCTAAAGGAAACTTCACTAAACGATCAGCTAGTTGTACGCATTCATGTCTGTCGCAATTCTCCCATATTTAATCTTTTGCAAATTGATAAAGGCATTAGACTAATACTGGCTCCCAAGTCGCACAGAGATTTTTCTATGACGAACTTTCTGGTTACACATGGTATGGAAAAACTAACAAGGTCTTTGAGCTTAGGGGGCATATTATTTAGGATCATAACGCTACATTCTGCAGTAAGCATAACAGTTTCATTGTCCTCGAGCTTTTTCTTATTAGATAAAATTTCTTTAAGGAACTTATCAGAGAAGGGCATTTGCACGATGGTTTCTGTAAAAGGTAAAGTGATATTTAGTTTTTTCATAAGTTCAACAAATTTCTTAAATTTCCCTATATTTTTAGATTTATCTAACCGTTGAGGGTATGGTATCGGTTGTTTGTACGGTGGCGGAGGTACGTAGGGTTTTTCTTTCTCTTCTAACTCTGCACTTTTATCTCCCTTCTCATCTTCTTTTGGTTTGTCTTCCTTCTCAGTTGGTTTACCAGTACTATGGTACATGGCTGGATTTTTGGTTCTTGGGTCAGTTGGTCCTTCTACTTCCTTTCGACACCGAAGTATTATAGCATTAGCATGACCTTTTAGGTTTGGTTGTGGTTGGCCAGGAAAAGTGTTGGTTGGAGCAGTTGTAGTCGGTTGTTGTTGAGCCCCTTGAGAAGTTTATGTTCCAATCATTTTGTTATAAGTGGCAAGGGCATCAACCTTGTTTGATAGTTTCTTTATTTGTTCACTAGTGTGTATATTTTGATTTAGAAAATCTTTGTTTTGTTGAGCTTGAGTGGATATGAAGTTTTCTATCATGATTTCTATATTGAACTTCCTAGGAACATTTGGAATAATTTTGGCGTATTTTTGGTATCCTGGTGGTGTAGTAGGAGCTTGTCTAGATGCATATAGTGCATTGTTGTTCTTGTACGCAAAGTTCAAATGGTTCTTCCAGGTAGGATTATAGGTATTCTCGTATGGGTTTCCTTGAGCGTAATTCACTTGATCAACTGGTACTCCTGTTAAAAGTGGACATTCAGGTGCGGCATGTGCGTGAAGTCCGCATAAATCGCAGGTTGGAGATACTGCAACCACGGTGGCTGCGGGAGTTGTGGTCAACTTTTCTATCTTTTGAGTAAGAACTTCTACCTTAGTGTTGACTTGGTCTAAAGTGCTAACTTCGTACATACCACCTTTCGTTTGAGGTTTCTCCATAATATTTCTATCGCTTCCCCACTGGTATTGGTTTTGAGTCATACTTTCGATAAGTTGATAAGCGGCAAGATAAGGTTTATCCATCAATGTGTCGCCATATGCAATGTCAATCGTTAGTGTTGTGTTGTACAAGAGACCATTGTAAAAGGTGTGGATGATCATCCATTCTTCTAGACCATGATGTGGACAAAGTCGCAACATGTCTTTGTATCTTTCCCATGCTTCGATAAGAGATTCACTTTCCTTTTGTTTAAAACCATTGATATTGGCTCTTAGCATAGCCGTCTTGCTCGGCGGAGAATATTGTGCTAGGAAAACTTTCTTCAACTTGTTCCATGTGGTAACAGAGTTGGATGGTAGATACTGGAGCTAGGCTCTAGCTCTATCTCGTTATGAAAAAGGGAAAACAAGAAGTCTTATTACTTCGGGGCTGACACAATTTGCTTTCACTGTGTCTACAAACATGAATAGATGTAAGTTTGGATCATCTGTAGGACATCTTGAAAACTTATTTTTATGGACAACTTTTAATAATGAAGGTTTCAACTCGAAATCGTTCCGAGCGATTTCGGGGGTATCAATGATGTTGTGAGGTTCCTCTTGCGATGGGACAACATAATCCTTCAAAGGACGATTTTGGGGTCCTTCTGTCATTCTTGGTTCAAGAAGAGATAAATCGGGAAGATTGAATTCAGGAAGATTGTACTTAATTTGCTATTCTCTAATACGGCGTCTTATACTGACAAAACACTCAACCTTGTCGATTGGTTTCTCTAGTTCTTCACCTTGAGAGCAAGTTCTTGTCATACAATCAACTGGTAAAGGGAAAATTGGTTGGCTTAGTCTATACTGCATAACAAAGGTTTCACAATATCGACTAAGTCAATCCCCGACAACGGTGCCAAAAACATGATCACGACTTTATGAGTCTATCGGGTGTATTAACTGTAAGTACAAAGTTTAATTGCGTAATTTTAAAATATATTGAACCCACAAGGATTGATAATCGAATTACTGCTATCTAAAGTTACTGTGTGAAGCTAAGGCTAATAATAAATCTTAGGTTTTGGGGTAGACGAAAATAAGCTTAGAACTAATTGAAATATTTAATAACGGGACATCGGTACGTAATAGTCTGAGTTCAGGAATTCAGTAAATCATTGGTATAGCTTTGAGTATTCAAAACACTTGTTTAGTAGAAACTATCAGTTTAAAAACCTTTACCTCACACTCTCGTGATTATTGATTCAAATTATATAATTAAACTTAAATGCTTGCTCTCGCTGTCTCATTTTAAATCCAATAATATTTTTTGAAAACAAGTAGAATCTAATTAATCATAAACCGCTTTCTCTGTATTTAAAATTAATGTTTGATTACCACTATCCGGTTAAAAACTCACACTCTCGTGATTATTGGTTTTAGCCTTCGTTTGTCTCTTACTCTCTTAACAAAACACTTTTATATTGAAATTTGGAAACCAAATCAGAAAAGTATTTAATAAAAGGTTTATGTCGAATTATTACCGAACTCCTTCGATTTATGACCTTACATACCATCATCATGGAAATTAGCCAAAGACGTTATTACGTACCAACATAAAATAACAGTAAGCAAACATTAAGATAAACATGATTAGTAAATATAAAATAGTTAATATAAATGCAAATAAGAACCTGGAATTAAATAAGAGATTTTGGAATTAATGATAAGCTTCTAGTACTAAATTGCAATCCTCCATAATATGCCGGCAGGATTTGCTTTGAATAAAATAAATAACTTGAATGCAGGAAGAATAAAAACTAAAACAAAATTTGAAGGTTATGAATAAAATCTATGGTGCAATAGCTCCTCGGTGGGGAAAACTATTGTTGTATTAGGTAGGAAATTATCTGCTTAAAATTCTAAACATAAGTTCTGAACAATAGAAACTGGAATAATGGCGTGAAAAAGTTAAAATGCAAAATAACGTAACAAAGACGAGAGATCAGAGACGAGAAGAAAAGATCCCGTTTTCAACTGTCTTTCTTTTATAGTTATTTTCATATAGCATAGTACTTGAGGGAATCTAGGAGTTGTGACTTCATGCTTTAGAAAAATTTGTGCGTGGAGAAGGACCAGGAAGAAATAATGCAGGATTCGTCGGCACTAGCAACATGGAGAATCATGGAGAAAACTTCACACGTTAAACAAAAAAATAATTTGTGCCGAGTGGAATGCTTATGTGCCGTGGGGCACACATATTTCTATCTTGTGCCGATCTTCATGGCTTGTGTGCCGAGGGGCACACATGTTTAACATGTGTCGAGCATCGTGTAAGGTGTAATGACCCTCACAGCCTTCTAATATGAATTCTTCTGCTATTTTCTGTTGTTTCTTTTCCATTTCTTCTCCTTTTCTCGTGTAGGCCTTGAATGAAATAATTACCAGAAACAAACTTGAAATACCAACATAATGCAACATAGTTGGGATAAAATGGTAACTTTATTTAAGCAAATTAGGTCGAATATGCTATGTATTTTTGCGTTATCAACCCTTGAATTCCTAAGTTCACTTACTTTCATGCCTAACCATAGATTAGGATTTAACCGAGGCCAGATTATTTTCAGGATGTTTGGTATTGATTTACGATATAATATCCAAACTTTTGCTAACCATTTAGGAGACCCTGGTGGCCCACGTGTATTTGCTAGTACCCAAGAAGACCGTCTTTTGGACCTTGAGCTTGGATATTTTTGGAGTAGCATAGCTGAGATGATAATCCTGAGCCTAATAATATGTTTTCTGAAAATATCCATAACCTTGTTATTCGTTACTTTCATAAGATCCTTGCTCACTCCTTATTCGGAAAAGAAGTAAACATAACCTCCGTGTCCAGAGATGAACTTTTCATCATGTATTGTGCTTCCCAAAACCGTCTTGTTAATGCTGCTACCTTTATGTTAGCCAATTTTACTCGTCTTGCACAAGATGACCATGAACCAATCTTAATAGAAGGCTTAGTAACCATGATTGCAAATGCTATTTGGTTGAGACAACCACTTGTCAGCCTTGACCCTTTACGACGAATCGATCCCATTAACATTTCGTTCTGTTTCAACACTAGCTTCATTAGAATCCTAGGACCGAATGAGTTTAAACTTCTTATCAACAATCAAGTTTTGCAACTTTTTACCTTGCCAAATCTTAGGACTAGTGTACCTGACAGAAATAACTAACTGTTTGATTTGGATGTACCCCAAAATGACCCACCAACTCCTCTTGAGACACCTCAAGTTTATGACCACTTTGATAACTACGTCTTTGATGCTGAAACTAACCATGTGACCCCTTCATTCTACCATAATTTTCTATCCCCAGACCATGCCAACCCTCTGGTTGCCTCTCCAATCATTACACCACCCCCAAATGAAGGCCATCTCCATGACACAACTTCTTGTACTTCTATTGCTCCATTTGCTCCACCTCCTGATCACATTGTAGTCATCAACGCACTCCAAACTAACATTGCTACCATTAGAGATGAGCTGACATCTTTGCGCATCAATTTTTACGGTTTTATGGACATAGTGACAGAGCAATTTGATAACATCTATCAGCATATTTATGATGTTACTCCTCCTTTTGGACGTAGTGGCTAATGTTTATGGATAGTTATTGTATTTCTGACTCTCACACTCAAACAGTGAGGAAACTGTATTGTTTTCAATATGGGGGAAGGCATACCTCTTAATTTAGGATTTTAATTTCTTTATTCAGTTAAGATTTACATTGTTTTCTAGATTAGATTTAATGTTTTCAGACTACTTTGTAATTTTTCTGCATTTTTTTATATACAGTAGAAATTTTCATGCATAAATTTAATTATGGAATTTTATTTAATTCTTTTATCTCTGATTTTCTATAAATTATTCTGCTATTACGTTGCAAAAATGCTTAAAATTTATTATGAGTTCTACATTGTGGCCCTCGCCACAGGTCTGTGGCCCTCACCACACTATCCAACTTCCGTGACCCCCGCCACAGGAATGTGTGGCCCTCTCCACACTTCTAATGAATAGAAAGCACAAGTGGTTTATATGACACTACGTGTTTTTCTCTTCTTCCTTTTCCATTCGATCCAATCTCTTCCTCTTCCAATCCATTCCAATTCCCCATTAAATTCCATTAATGCCCAATCACGTCTCACATTCCAGCTTCTATTTCCCCTATAAATTTGGTGAATTACTAAACCCTAAGTACCACAATCCACTTCTCTACTCACCTTGACTTAAGAGAAACCCATTTTCCTTTTGAAGTAGGTGTATGCGTCATGTCTCAAGAAACTCAACTATCAAACAGGAGGGAACGACAACCACCAGACTTGACAACAATTATCTTCCTCATTGAGGACTCTGGCTTACAGAGAGAAAAGTTAAGTTTTACCCATGTTCAGTCATGCCTACAAGGTACATTGATGAATCTTGTCTGCGTGAATTAGGGTTATTAGATAGTGTTCAATGGTTGCTGAATAATTCGTGTCTAACACACCTATGTACGTTGAACCACCCAACATATGAACCATTAACCTTGAAATTTTTGAGTTCGTTTATCTATGACACCCCTATAGTGGAACCATATCTCAGCGAAACTGCCAAGTTTAGAATGTTTAACAAAGAGTACTCCTTCAGCCAAGATACCCTAGGTGATATGTTACATTTCCCGCACAGAAAAGATGTCGCCTGTAGAGTTCCTCTGGAATTAGATTGGCAAACAACAACGTTTAGCCTTTGGGAAAATTTAACAAGTGAGAAGACTCTAAATTAGGAAGGACTTAAGGCCTCACTTATTCTTAATTCCGACATACGCTATTTTCACCGTGTTCTGGAAAGCATAGTTTTTGGCAGGATAAACAACCACAAAGTGAATTCTAAAGAGTTGTTCTTTTTGCATTGTATCTTTATATCGACTAGAATCAACGCCACTCCATTTTTGTTGGCACACATTCATTCCATTTGTGAAATAGGAACCAGTCATTTTTGTATAAGGGGGATAGTCACATCCATAACACTTGCATTAGGTCTGAACAAAAAACTTTCTGATTTTCCATCAATACCAGCCCTGTTCCTTGACATCGATAATTATCGATCCGCACACTTGATTATGGTTAGAGAATATGGAAAATATAATATGAAGGTCCAAAATAAAATGGTCAAGAGTGTCATTTTTCCTTGTTGTAATCATACTAATACGCATAATATGGAAAATTAGCTTTATGATATGGCTGCCCCTGAGCCAAATGCGCCTACACAAGGTGAACAAGGTGGTCATGCTGATGATGAGTTAGATAAGATGGAGCAAGGTGCACCTGAAACTGATCCACATCCATACACCACACAAGTTCCTTCTAAAAATGTTGCAGGTACATCATCCAGACGCCAAAGAAGAAATGAAGGCACATCTGCCACATCTGATGACATTCTTGCTGAAATGAGGCAGCACAATGAATTGGATGCTCAGCACAACTAAAGGCTTCAATATATACAAACTCAGCAAACTGAGATGATGTGAATAATTAAGTAGATTTAACAAGATCAACGTGACTATGGTGACAGGAATGAACAAAGAATGTCAAGCATGATCGACGAGATAACGACTTTGACAGTACATGTGGATGTCCTACAGGAATACATTCATCATGTGAGTATGCCACCTCACCAGCCTGGTAATGGTGGGAATGGACGAGCACATGGAAGAGGCCACCAATAGCAGAGATTATAGGTTCTAACTTTCTTTTTCACCTTATTTCGAAAGATTGGGGACAATGTTCGATTCGAGTTTGGGGGAGAAAGCTTATTGCTTTTGTTTATTGCTTTTTAGGTAGTTTTAAATTATTATTCATTTTCCCTTGCTCGTTTAGTGTTAGTGTTAGTTGAGTAAAATTATTGTGTTTTCGAGTTTATATGCGTGTTTTTTCGCTACTAATTGATTCCCTAATTTTCTTGAGCCATAACAAAAAAATTGTTGGTTTGATCCATAACACGACACCTTAAGAGTATATAGGTTGCTTTGCACTTAGGCTATGTTGGAATGGTTCGAGAAAGATTCAACAAAACTGATACCGTTTTGAGACCCTAAGCTCCCCAATTATGCATGATCAATTTGAGTACCTATTATACTGAGACCTTAAATTTGAGTTTTAAAGTAGGCCCGAGTAGTTTATATTAGTAGTTAGCACCATCTTAAGCACAAACTATATAGGGAGTCGATGAATATAAGTGAATGATCCCAAAATTATAAAATTACATGCGTTAACATAATAAAAATAGGGAATACACTTATTAAGTTAGGTGACCCTTACCCAGTCACTTAACCCAACGATTTTGGAACCTACAAAAAATATAATAACAATTCGTCGTTAGTTGGTTCAGAGATGTCTGGTGCTGAACTTGGTAGGATGGACTACGATCCGATCCACCACAACTTACAATTAGGTAAATAAAAAGGGTTACCAAACTCATGTACCAGAACCCCGTGTTTAAGGATCAAAATCACTAACCGACTACCCCATTATGTGTGTGCACGGATAAAGGGCTTAATGTGATTGCACTAGAATGATTCAAATTGTTTTTGCATAACGCGGGAGTTTTTGATCGCGTTTTGCAGTTTCGTGTCATTATGGTATCCTTATTGTTGACATTGAGTATATATATCTTTGACAATATTCCTCGCAACCATGTATAATTTAGGTTTTTGTCGTGTATTTGTGTCGAGCCCGATTATAATTGAATTTTCACGGTAGTTATTTGCTTGAGGACAACAAAAGGTTCAAGTGTAGGGGAGTTTGATAACACGAAATTACATTGCATATTCGACTAGCATGGATTTTGTTACGATTTTAATTTATTTTTTTCCTATTATGGTGGTATTTCTATTTTATTTTAGGCGTATGCTAGCTAAGAGGCTAAATGTGAAGAAGTGAAAGAAACAGAGAAGAATTTAAGAAAATATGAAAGAAAAGCGCCAGAAAACACATTTCAATCATGTGGTCCTCACCATAGGTAGTGTGGCCCTCGCCATACATATTGTGGCCCTCTCCACAACTTGTTTATTTGAGCCACGTGTGTGTCCTTCCCCGCGTCAACACTCATGAAAAAAACTTGTCCCTATTCTTTCTCCGCAAACTTAGTCTCTCAGACGATTCTCCATGAAGCCATAGATTTCTAATTCTCCTCTAGGGAAGTTACAAAAATTTAGCAGGGAGTCTATAAAAGCAGCAGTTCTTCACAGTTGAAAGGGAGTCCAATTTTTTAAGTTCTGAAGCATAGATTATTATTCTTGTTAGATTTTTAGTCAGAAAAATGTTGTACTTGTACCTAAGAAAGACGGGAAGGTACGAATGTGTATCGACTACAGAGAGTTGAACATAGTAAGTCCAAAGGATGATTTTCCGCTTCCTCACATTGACGTCCTAATAGATAACACTTCTTATTAAAATGTGTTATCTTTTGTTACAACCAAATCAAAATGACCTCGAAAGACATGAAGAAGACTACCTTCATTTCCCCTTAGGGCACCTTTTGTTACAAAGTAATGCCATTTGGTCTAAAAAATATCAGTGCAGCCTATCAGCGTGCCATGGTGACTCTATTCCATGATATGATCCACAGGGAGATTGAGGTCTATATTGACGACATGATTGCAAAGTCTCATACTGAGGAAGAGAACTTGGTACACCTTTAGAAGCTATTTTAAAGGTTAAGAAAGTTCTATTTAAGGTTGAACCCAAACAAATGCACTTTGGAGTACGATCTGGCAAGAAGTTGGGTTTCATAGTAAGTCAACATTGTGTTGAAGTTGATTCTGCCAAAGTGAAAGCAATATAAGAGATTACCGAGCCAAGAACATGGTAAGAAGTTTGTAGGTTCCTGGGAAGTTTAAACTACATAGCCATGTTTATCTCTCGCTTAACAACTACCTATGAGCCAATATTTTAGTTGTTGAGAAAGGATTAAGCCATGGAATGGAATGATAATTGTCAACAAGCCTTCAACAAGATCAATGAATATTTATAAGAGCCTACGATTCTCATACCTCCAGTTCCAGGAAGACCTTTGATTATATACTTAACAGTTCTTGAGAATTCAATGGGCTATGTACTCGATCAACATGACCAAACATGGAGAAAAGAGCAGGTAGCTTATTACTTGAGTAAAAAGTTCACTGACTACAAGTCAAGATATTCACTGCTCGAGAAGACGAGTTGTTCACTCACATGGGCCGCCAAGCACTTGAGGAAATACATGTCGAGATATACAACGATTTTGATATCCAAGATGGACCCAGTCAAGTACATATTTGAAAATCCAGCTTTAACAGGACGAGTTGCTCGTTGGAAAATTGTCCTGACAGAGTATGACATCTAATATGTTACCTAGAAGACCATCAAGGGTAGTGTGTTATCAGATTATCTTACCCGTCATCCAATGGATGATTGTCAACCCATGAAATTTTATTTCTCAGATGAAGACATCATGCTTATTAAAGAAGTACCATAATTAGAAGAAGGACCCAAACCAGGAGCGTGATGGAAGCTCTTGTTTGATGGTGCCTCGAATGCCTTGAAGCATAATATTGGAGATGTTATTACCTCCCATAGAGATTTTCACATTCCATTTAACGACAAATTTTTTTTATGCCACCAATAATGTCGCTGAATATGAAGCCTGCATTTTTTGTTTGAAAGAAGCCATGAGGATGAGAATCAAGACCCTAGATATGTACAGAGATCAACAGAAATTGGGAAACTCGTCATCCCAACTTAATTCCTTACAAAGAACATGTCATGAAGCTAATTCCATATTTTGAGAGATCACTTTTAGCCATATCGTAAGGGAGGATATCAATTGGTCGATGACTTGGCCACTCTGTCTTCCATGTTCAAGATTAAATGGGCTAATGAAGCGCTTATCATCAGAATTGAATGTTTATACGAGCTGACATACTGTTATGAAATTGAAGTCAAAAAAAATGACAAGCCTTGGTACTACGACATCAATACCTCTAAATGAAAGAATATCTCGAGGGGGAATCCTTAATTGATAAAAAGACTCTACGAAAATTGTCATCCAAATTTCTCCTCAATGGTGATGTGCTTTATAAAAGAAACTTTGATTCAGTGTTGCTCGGATAATTGGATAGAAACAAGGAAACTAATATCATAGAAGAAGTACACGAGGATTCCTTTGCAACACATTCTAGTGGTCCCACCATGGCTAAGAAAATACTGAAGGGAGAATATTATTGGACCATTATGGAAACTGATTGCTTTCATCATGCAGACAAAATGAACATATCGACAGTACCTATGAATGTCATTACTTCTCCTTGGCCCTTTGCTATATGGGGAATTGACATGATTGGTTGTATCAAACCACTTGCTTCTAATGGTCAATGCTTCATTCTAGTTGCTATCGACTACTTCATCAAATGGGTGGAAGCTGCTTCATATGCCAACAACACCGAATATGTGGTTGTCCGTTTCATCAAGAATTAAATTATTTGTCATTACAGAACTCCTAGAGGATCATTAATGATAATGGATCCAACCTCAACAACTAGATGATGGAAGAGTTATGCCAAAACTTCAAAATCCAGCATCATAACTCTTTTCCTTACCAATCTAAGATGAATGGCATTGTCGAGGCTGCAAATAAGAATATTAAGAAAATTGTGCAAAGGATGGTGGTAACCTACAAGGATTGGCACGAGATGTTAGCTTTTTCTTTACATGGATATCGTACTTCAGTACGCACTTCGACCAGGGAAACCCCTTCCACACTTGTTTATAGGATGGAAGCAGTCCTACCACCTGAAGTATAAATCCCTTCTCTAAAAGGTTATGATGGATTTTAAAGGTGACGAAGTAGAATAGGTTCGAACAAGGTTTAATCATTTCAACCTCGTCGATGAAAAATGATCGGCAACCATTTGCAATGGCCAGTTATGTCAAAGAGGGATGAAGAAAGCTTTCGATAAAAGGGTTCGTCCCTGGAATTTCTAAGTCAAAGACCTCGTGTTAAAGAAGATCCTGCCTCCCAATAGTACATATACCAGGGGAAAATGGGCTCCAAATTACGAAGGTCTATACATTGGGAAGAAGGTTTTTTCGGGAGGGTCTTTGTTGCTTACTGAAGCAACTAGAAAAGTAATGAACAATGAAGTCTCCATCGAATATTTATTTATCCCAAGGAAGAGAAAGGAAAACATCAAATAAAATATAAGAAGGAAGAGATCAAGGTCTCACAACCAAGATAAAGGTAAGGGAGTCGATTAGGCAAGGGGATGGTATTAGCACCCCTCATGTCCTCTGTACTCAATGGGATCCAATATTGTTGTTCTAATCAAAGGGTGTATTTATATCTAAAGCTTACAAGCTAAGGGAATGTATGAATAAATTGTTAACAAACAAAAAGAAAGTTTTAAATTTATGGACTCGCCTAGGTTTCGCAACCTCCTGCCTACGTATCCCATGAAGGAATCAGAGCATCGTACTTCTTCTCAAAAATAATTGTTGTATTTGTGTTTTTTATGAATGATGTTAATTTTGCATACTACCGCCACTCGAACTTTGGAGACTCACGCATTTTTCATAGAAAGGAATTAACATGTTCTTACCTGAAAAGGTTTTCAAAAGAAAAAGGCCTGAAGGCAAAAAAAGTTAGAATTGGTTGAGTCTTATTGTTACTTTGAAAAAGGATTTGGTGATTTGAACCACATTAAAGACTATGACTGGGAGAAATAAAAAGGTCATAAATTCATCTCCTCATACTTCTCCCAATACTTAAGGCTCGTGACACGTGGTTTTCCTCTTTATTCTTAAGTGTTTTTGAGATTTGATAAGAAAAATAAGTTGTTGTTTTAAATGCAAATGCAAAAAAGAAAACAAAAATCAAAGGGTAAACTCAAGCCCTAATGTTGTCATTTACAACGGCCTTAGAGTTAGGATATCAACGAGAAAACTACTATTGTATCCCAAAATTTCCCCTCCCTTTTTCTCCAAAACATTCTCCTAGGGTTCTCAAATGCTCAAAGTTTCTCAAGAATTGATCATACAAATTCTCCTCCTAACCAATGGGCTTACAACTAGGGTTTCATTTTTCTCAAGGAAGATTGGGTTTCTAAGGACTCAAGTGGTTTTAATGGTCTCTAATAGGTCTCCAAGAATGCTGATACCAAGTTTCATGCCTTGCATCACAAGTTTGCTCAATCAATTGCTCAAATGACGGAAAATTAACTGTATTGGGTAAAAAGTCAATTGGGGTCAACATACAGTCAAACCTTAAGATTTTTGGTCAACAAGGTTTTAAGTTGACATTCATAATTTGAGCAAGCCTTGATCGTGATTCATCGAGAAACCCTCAAATCATCAAAAGTCAAAAGTTTCCAAATTAGGGTTTCCTTAAGGAGAAGTCAACTGAACTTTGACCAAGCATAACTTTCACATGCTTCACCAATTTTTCCCCAACCAAAGCTCATTTCAAAAGAAATTCAATTCTATACAATCTAAGCTCAAGTCCAAAAAATGATTCAATTGAGAGATATGGGCCAATACATTACAGGTCATTTCAAAAGTGGACAAAAAGACACTTTTTGTCAAGGCAACTTACATTAAGATAAAGTCTTCAAATGTAAAAAGGATCAACATATGGATTGAAGAGGACATCTTGAGCTTTCCAAAAAATTAAATATCACATTCAAAGGATGGAAAGTGAGATATTTATGACCAGTACAAGTTGGAAACTTTTGAGCAAATGCATGAAGTTCAAGTTGAGCAAACTTGATATGTTGGGCTATTGGGCCATTGTTTCAGAGTCCAAGCGTGTACTACACTCTTTATATACCTCTAATCTTGTTCGTGTACCCCTTAATCTATTTTATTTTAATTATTTTTTATTTATTCATTATTAATTCAAAAATAAATAAGATAGAATACAAGGCTTATTAACAAAGGTGCAAGCCCATGTTATTGACCTAATTTCACCCTTATATAATCTCCATTATTCAGACACAAAAGCCACGAAAAGAACCCTTGTCCAAGAAATCTCCAAAAAAACACAAAAATATTCAAATTAGGGAAAAGCAAGAAACCTATTTGCATCCATTTTCAAAGCATCCAAACCCTCCCAATCAATCTCTGAGTGGTATAAGGTGAGAATGGATCATCTTTGATGATCCAAAGGGCTCGAAACAGCATCCCTTGCATCACCAGTTTCTCATTGTGCATGAACTTGCATTCTTATTTTTCTTTGTGTTTTAACTTGTACTAACCATGCTAATGTGTTCATGAGGTCCTAATATGAAATAATGACCCATCGTGGGAGTCCCATAATGTCCAAATCATGAGCCACCATTTTGATACATATTTGTGTTATTTTTGGCATAACTCCCAAACCAATGTGTTTTAGCCCAAACTAACAATCCCATTGGATTTGCAGGGTTGGATTTAGGGGGTAGGCACTCTTGGATTTCTAACAACGTTTGAATTACATGTTTGAAGAAAGGGAGTCACTGGAGAAGACGACCGGAGCTAGGGCTCCAGCGCCTCTTCGGCCCAGGCATTGAGTTTGTAATGTATTTAATTTTTTTTTATATCATTGGATGTATCACCACCCCAGCAGTTAAAACGCGTGTGCTAAAGCATTGGTCTCCCAGGTTGCGGGTTCGATCCCTGGCTTTGCAAAAAAAATTCATATTTTTTAACTCTTGCAGATCCAATAAGTGCTTTTATGCCTCAGTCATGTGCCCTTAACTCTCAGCCATCAAATCTCATCATCCTCAACATCAAACGCTTCAAGCGCTTCCCTGCCATACGCCCTTGAAGTTGCATCGCACTGGATTAATGGGCCTCTCCTCTTTGGGTCGTGGACTTCATGCTATTCACATAATTGTTTTTTAATTTAGTTAATTAAAATTAATTTAGACTTTTGGGTTTTTTAATAATTTTCTAATTAACCTAACTAAAAAACATTTTTTTAATAATTAAATAAATTTCTCTTTTGTTAATTAAAGTTAATGAAGGTTTTTTAGATTTTATTTTAATAATTTCTTTCTTAATAAAAAATAATTAGGGTTTTTTAATCAATTGATCACAAATATCTTTTTGTTATAAAAAACAACAAAAAACATTTCCTTTTCTGTCGATTCCAATTTTTCCCTTTTTTATATTCATGGTGCGTTTGTGAATATATCTTTATTTCTTTATCATTATTGTAACTTTCTATGGGATGTAATAGTTAATTAGGGTTTATTTTCCGCATTTTTCTACTATTATGTATCTCTCCCGAAGCCGTGTAATAGTTTTAGGTTTACTTTCTGTCTTTTGCTTTCCGCATTTATTTTTTGGCACATTTATCGCTTTCCTATTTTATTGTTACTATTAGTAATTAGGTCAGGTATGGCAAGATAAAAATGAAACTGTAGCAAACCCTAATGCAAGATAATAAGTACTTGAATCACAACAAACTTTGCACACCCGCACCTCTAGGGTAACCTCTCTTGTTGCCTCAGAAAAATAGTCATGTCCCTTGAACGTGGTGACACTTTAGAATTGTCCCTCGAAATCAAAGATCGTAGCCCCTCGATGACCCGTTTGAATGTTGCCTTCGGTAAGCGTTGTAGTCCCTTAAACGATAATTGCTAAATCACCTCTACAAGTTTCCTTCTATGATTGTACGATGACCCGCGCTTGTACCTTCACATCCAACGATAGGGCTTCCTACTAACTAATGGTAGGATAACACTATATAAAGGAGGAGGAATATTACAAGAAATACCTTGAGTATGTAGAACACTCGTAGTCGCTTACTCATAAATCTCTTCAAAACAAAAACATTTCATACAAAAACTTTCGAAATATTTTCAAAACACCTTGTACGTATTCTCGAGGGAAGATACGAGTATCACTACAAAGTCATGCCTTACAATTGGCATTTTCAAAATATTTTCAAACATCCACAACATAAAGAAATTTTCAAAACAAAGTGAGCTAGCAATTAAGAGCCCGTAGATAATTACGGATGAAAAGGGTGCTAAAACCTTCCCTTTTCATAACCTACCCCCTGAACTCAATAATCTCAAGGTCTTTCCTGTTCTTCTCACTCTTTCCTTATTGGATAAAAGAAAATTAGATGGCAACTCTTGCTATCCGCAACATTTGCGATAAAATGCAAGACCAAGTATGTTCTTCCACCGTATTACAGAATTGGTGAGTCTGCTGGGGACAACTTAAAAGAGGGGTTACCTTTAGGGTTAGATCACTTTTAATTAATTTCCTTGTTTTCTTTTTGTACTTTACTTTTGAGGGTTATTTGGGTTTACTTTCTTACAAAGATCCTATACTCGGATCTAGGGATACCTTAGGTAAGTAGAAATATATCATGGAAGCTATACAACATATACAGATATGGTTGAAGTGATGTCTACATTAGTGTGAAACATTGGTTGGTACTGGTGTCCCTTGAGTCAGTCAGGTAGAATACTAGGTTGTCGCGTGGTGTCATAAGCACTAACTGACCATTAGAACCTTAATTGACCAAATTTGCCATTAGAAGGTAGTGAGATAGTCGGCTTTGGTGCAGTCTGAAGTTGGTTGATACTCGATGCTACACTCATTGAGATTCTACTCCAGGGTTTTGTTTGGTGGCAAGTCAGTTGTCGTGCTAAACAAAACATGTGGGAAAAATCAGTGATATTGAGATCCCTAGAACCCGGTTACTTCTTTAGGACAAGTTGAGCCAACTAAACTTCAAGAGGGTACTTACCTATTAATCTCATTCAAGCCTTAAACCTAAGGCTCTGATGTGCTTTGTTTTTGTTTGTTATCATTTTAAACATGACATCATAACATCATAACATCATATCATGACATTTTCATTAACCATTTCAAGGATTTAGGGTATTTATCTTTGTTCTGTGTTGTAGGGTCATGGCTTCCAGTCGCAGGAATACTATCTGAGTCAACTTTGTAAGGATACCTTCTAAGCTTGAGGAATTAGTCTCAAAGGTTCCTGACAATTCTCAATTCACAAAGAGACATGGTCATCTACTCAGTTTGGTTACTACCGGTTTCAAAGAAGACATGATGAGTGTTCTGTTCCAGTTATTTTATCCAAACACCACTGTTTTAACTTCACGGATTATCAGTTGGTACCCACAATGGAATAATTTTCTAAGTTACTCGAAGTGCCTATTCTTGATCAGTTACCTTTCACTGGTCTAGAGCTAGTTCTAAAACCTGAAGACATCATAGCAGCCTTACATCTAAAATGATCGGACATCGTATCTAATTAGGAAACAAGAAGTGGAGTCAAGGGTTTTCCTCCTAAATTTATGATAGAGAAGGATCAATGGTTTCTAGATGCCATGAGTTTCCGTGCTTTTGAGGATATTTTGGCTTTGTTGATATATGGTTTGGTGCTATTCCCTAATCCAGACCAATTCATAAATGTGAATGCCATTAAAATATTTGTCACTCATAATCTGGTGCATACTTTGCTTGGAGATGTCCTGCATTCCCTTCACACTGATACTATGAAGAAGCGAGGAACTATTATGTGTTGCATACCTCTACTGTCCAGGTGGTTTATTTTTCACCTCCTCGATCAGTGATGAAGAATGAACAAGGTTTGAGGTGGTCTCAAAGGTCGATGTCACTCGCTCATTCAGATATCCATTAGTGTTCTCGGTCTCGGGAAGATATCACTATTATTAACCGCTGTGGGGAATTCCCTAATGTACACTCCTAGGTATAAGAGGAGGAATCACTTACAACCCCTCTCTGGATCTACATTGGTTTGGTTATGCTCGAAGGGACGGCCCTCATGATATGATCATCTAGGGTATTGTGTTTGACTATGAGAATGATCCTTAAAATTACCATCAAAGGTTTATACGTGCTTGGGGAATGATCAACAAGATTGATAGCGAGGAATTGGGATACAAGAACTCCATTCCTTTAGAGCCTTACCTCAGATGCATGCAGTCTCATGCTCAAAATCTTAAAATTCCATATCTTGCTATCCTACTAGTGATCGTAGAGCCTATTATTGAAGAGGATGTTCCTCATACCCTTCTTCATCCTGATATGCCTACTGACTTTGAAGAACTGTAGAAGTCCTGGATTTAGCTCAAGGAAGAAAGGGATACCTTCGAGGCTCAGTTTTGTACTAGTTAGAAGAAATTACTAGAGCTGACAAAACGACTCCATGAAGAACAAAGCCTTAATGCATATGTCAACACAAAGAGGAAGCGCCCATGGGAGACTTGAATTCATATTTTACTTCTTTATAACTCTTTTTGTTATCATTATAAGTCTAGAAGGCAATTAGAATTTGAGCTTGTTACTAAAATTTATTTTGTTTCCTTTTGTTTAAAAAAATTTAAATCCCACAAAGATCCTTGAAAAGATTGCACTGGCATTTACATATCATGTATATCATCACATAACAGGTGTTTTCCCAGTACAGGTTTTCTCATCTTCTTACTGTTTATTTCAGTAAAAGATGGCTCTCGAACAAACTATGAAAGAACTTCAAGCTCATAACGCTCAGTTTCATAATATGTTCTTAGACTTAGCTAAGGGATAAGACGAGTTTAAAACCCTCATCACAAAGGGGAATAAGAAGAAGACTAAAAAGCCAACAGTCTTTCTTAATATGAGCAGAAGATTCAATGGTCCGAACAGAAGGGATCTAGATTTTTAGGTTCCACTAAATGAAGACGATAACCAATAAGAAGATGATAAGAGTGGGAAAGCTGAAGAGAATAACAACCTTTGTTCTGGCCAAGGTTCTGATGAAGACTATTCTGCTGAACAATATCCTCCCATTGATGACAAATACAAGTAGCTGGAAGATCAACTTAATGCTATGGATATACGGAAAGTGCTTGGGTTTGATTTTGAAGAGTTGGGTCTTATTTCGGGGGTTGTTATCCCTCACAAGTTCAAGGTCCCCACTTTTTCCAATTATGATGGTGTGTCATGTCCAAAGCTTCATCTGCGGTCTTATGTTCGGAAGATTCAGCCTCATACTACTAACTGAAAGCTATGGGTTCACTTCTTTCAAGAGAGTTTATCTGGGACACAACTGGAGTGCTTCTATCAGCTGGAAGGAACCAACATTCGCACTTGGAAAGATCTGGTTGTTTCTTTTTACAAGCAATATCAATACAATACTGACCTTGCACCAACTCGCGTGCAACTACAAAGTATGACTATAGGCTCAGATGAAGAGTATAAAGAGTATGCCTAAAAGTGGAGAGATATGGCTGGAAGAGAGAAACCTCCTTTATCTGACATGTAGCTAGTTGATATGTTCATGGGCACTTCGACAGGGCCTTCCTTTAATCATCTGATCGGAAGTTCCTCATCTAGTTTTACTGAGTTGATTCTAGTGGCTGCATCTTTGAGTGTTGTAAAGAATACATTTAACGGAAAGAAGGAGACACATGTTGTTTATGGCCAGAAGGGCCGTGTTAGAAATGATCGCAACCAATCTGTGGGGGCAGTGCTAATTCCTAATCCGTCACTTGTGCAACAACATCAACAGAACAATCAACATAGGACAGACGCACCAAGAAGACAGTTTACCAAGATCAGCATGCCATTATCTCATGCATTGCAACATTAAGGGATCCTCCTCAAAATCCCAACACCTCTTCTCCTCGCTACAATCCGAATGTGAAGTGTGCTTACCATTCCAATAGCCCCGTGCACGACACCAATAGTTGTTGGGCCTTGAAGAACAAAATCCAAGTCATGATTGACAATAAAGAGATTGAGTTTGATCCACCTGAGACTCCCAATGTAATTACTACACTAATGCCAAAGCACGATAAAGGCATTAGCGCTACTTGTATGTCTCTGCTGTAACCCCTCCCAATTATCAAGAAGAATCTATTGCATGTCGGTTTATTTCCTAGCTGTATTAAAAGATGTTATTGTTGTGTAGCCCAACCCAATGGGTGCAAGTTGCTGAAAGAAGGTATTCAGCGCCTAATGGACAATCACATGATTCTGGTTGAGAAGATTTCGTCGGCTGAGAATATGTTTATAGACTCATCTATAATATTGGGTACTCCTATCAAGATCACTTCCGAGGATCTTGTAAGGATCACTGCCAATCCCAAAGTGGCTCCTCTAATAATTACTACACCCGGACCCATCCTGTATTCTTCGGATATAGCTAATCCTTGGAACTATGGAGCCAACGTCTACTACCATGGCTTCAAGCAAGAACTATCTACTATTGAATGTGAAGGTGCTGAAGTTGTTGATCCCATCATTGAAAATATTGTCGGGACCAGTAAGGTTATTAGAAGGGGAAGGATTTTCTCTCCGGAAATCTCTCTGAAGACTGTCGCTACACCAGTTAGAGTTACCACTACCGAGTCAACTACTAAGACTCGGAGCAAAGAGAAAACAATGGAGCCTGCCCAGATGGAGGCGCCTAAAGAAGTTTCAGCTAAAGACACCTTTTGAAGAGAGTTGGAGGAGGTATTAAAGATTATTCGTAAAAGTGATTATAAAATTGTCGAACAGTTGGGGCAGACCCCCTATAAAATATCCATGTTATCTTTGTTACTGTGTTCTAAAGCCCATTCCCAAGCTTTAGTAAAGTTCTTAAAATCTACGCACGTTCCACAAGAGATTTTTTTCGATCAATTAGGGAGTTATGTTGCTAGCCTAACTACTGACAATGGGCTAGGCTTTTCTATTGTTGTCCTAACTCTTGAGGGAAGAAACCACAAAAAGGCCATGTATGTCTCTATTTAATACATGGGGAACTACTTTAGCTCACGTATTGGTTGATACTGGTTCCTCATTGAATGTTATACCAAAGGGTTCTCTTGATAAACTCGATTATGAAAGGGTTGTGCTGAAACCCAGTGATATTATAGTCTGAGCCTTTGACGGGTCAAAGAGGATGGTACATGGAGAGGTAGATCTCTCAATTAAGGTAGGGTCACAGGTCTTTGAATCTACCTTATATGTGATGGATATCCGACCAACTTATTCTTGTTTACTCCGACACCCTTGGATTCATGGGGCAGGTGCAATTACCCCTACGTTGCATCAAAAGCTGAAATATCCTGTGAAAGGAAAGGTTGTCACATTTTGCAGTGAAGAAGAATATATGGTTAGTGACCTGAACCCATTCAGATACGTTGAGATGGATGGAAAATTCATCGAAACTCCATGTCATACTTTTTGAAGTAATCCCTCCTACCACTACTAAAGATGTTTCAGATATTCCCAAGGTTACCAGGGTTCCTCCCAGAATAGCCTCTTTGAAGGATGTTAGAGATGTCATGGAAGAAGGTGGTTGCACTACTTGGGGTCAGCTTTCTGACATTACATATAAATCTGACAAATTTGGTTTGGGTTTTACTGCAGAGGCTCAGAGGGTCGTTTGTCGTGCTCGCGCTGGAGGACCACCATTCTACATCAGCAACAACGGAGTAAATGCTATAGAAGATGCTGACAGTGACTATGACCTAGACAATTGAATTTTCCCACTATCGGCAATGGGCTTAACAACTGGAAGACTCAAGACGTTATCTCAATCTCCTTTTGTCAAGAGTAATAACTACTTTCTGTTTTATGAGCTTCCGAAGTTTTGATTGTGTAATTTGTTTTAAACAATGACTTTAAGCCTTGTGCCTTACCCGAGGCACAATGGTACACTTGTTAAGGGTTGTCATCTCATAAACATATCTTTATTTAATAAAGCATTGGACATTTTGTATTCAAAGTTTGTGCTCTTTGTCATTATTTTATTACTTTCAAAATAGCTATGTGTTCTCACACACACCCATACAATAAATTGCAGATCTACATCCACTCTGGATGCCATTGATAACAGTTCTACTATTTCCACTTATGACTTTGAAAATTTGATCTACCAAGACGAGGAAGAATGTGAGGAAGTTTGTGAAATACTAGGAGAGCTTGCCAGACTGTTAGTGCAAGAGGAAAAGGCTATACAACCACATGAATAGTCAGTCAAGATTGTAAACTTGGGTACTGAAACAGACAGGAAAGAAGTCAAGATAGGTGTCAATCTAAAGGAGAACGTCAAAAACAGATTAGTCGAGATGTTGCATGACTATGTTGAGATCTTAGCTTGGTCGTACAAGGACATTCCAGGGCTCGATATTGATATTGTGGTTCACCATCTGCTGATGAAAAAGGGTTGTTCTCCAATAAAGTAGAAGGTTTGTCGCATGCACCCCGAGATGTTGGAGAAGATCAAGGTCGAGGTTATGAAGTAATTCAATGCAAGTTTCTTGGCTATTACATCATATCCTGAATGGGTAGAAAATGTTGTTCCCGTACCAAATAAAGACACCAGAGTGTGTATGTGTGTGGACTACAAAGATCTGAACAGGGAGAGCCCCAAGGATGACTTTCCGCTTCCACATATTAATGTTCTGGTCGACAACACCGCTCAACACAAGATATTCTCCTTCATGGATGGTTTCTCAGGGTACAATCAGATCAAGATGGCGCCTGAAGACATGGAGAAGACAACTTTTGTTACACAGTAGGGCATTTTCTGCAACAAGGTTATGCATTTTGGGTTGAAGAACATCGGCGTAACATATCAGCGTGCCATGGTAGCTTTATTCCTTGACATGATCCATCACGAGATAGAGGTCTACGTTGACGACATGATAGCAAGATCCCATACTGAAGAAGAACATCTTGACCATCTACACAAGTTGTTTGAGATATTGAAGAAATATAAGCCGAGGTTGAACCCAAACAAGTGCACCTTTGGGGTGAGATCCGATAAAATCCTAGGTTTCATTGTCAATGGTAAATGTATTGAAGTTGATCCCGCCAAGGGTAAATCCATTCAAGAAATGCCAGCTCCCCGTACTTAGAAGGAAGTCATATGTTTCTTGGGAAGACTGAATTATATTGCCAGGTTTATTTCTCATTTGACCACTACTTATGAGCCGATCATCAAGTTGCTGAAGAAAGATGAGGTAGTAAAGTGGAACGAAGATTTCCAGATATGTTTTGACAAGATCAAGGAGTACGTCCAAGAACCTCCTATTCTGATGCCACCAGTTGAAGGAAGACCTTTGATTATGTACTTAACAGTGTTAGAGAACTTAATGGGGTGTGTGCTGGGGCAGCATGACGAGTCTGGTCGAAAAGAGAATGAAATATACTACCTTAGCAAAAAATTTACCGACTATGAAACAAGATACTCACAACTCGAGAAAACTTGTTGCACTTTGGCATGGGCTGCTCGTCGACTAAGACAGTATATGTTGACTCATACTACCTTGTTGATCTCTAAGATGGATCCAATCAAATACATATTCGAGAAGCCCACTCTCTCTGGAAGAATAGAAAGCTGGAAAATGGTCTTGACTGAATACGACATTCAGTACACCACTCAGAAAGCACTCAAAGGAAGCGTCCTGGAAGATCATTTGGCTCATCAAGCTGTAGATGACTACCAGTCTATGAATTTTTAGTTCTCGAACGAGAACATTATGTTAGTTACAGATTATGAAGAACCTAGACCATATGAAGGACCTGAGCTGGGATCCCGATGGACTATGGTTTTTGATGGAGCTTCCAACGCACTTGTTAATGGAATTGGTGTTATGATTATTTCCCCCAAGGGTTTCCATACACCCTTTACCGCTAGACTATTCTTTGATTGTACCAATAATATGGCAGAATATGAAGCATGCATTATGGGTGTCAAGGCTGCTATTGATATTGGAATCAAGTTCTTGGACATATACAGGGACTTAGCCCTGGTAATTAGTCAGATTACGAGAGAATGGGATACAAACATTCGAACCTCATTCCTTATCGGGAGCATGTGTTGATGTTAATCCCATACTTCGAGGAAATCACTTTTGAGCATATCTCACGAGAAGAAAATCAACTAGAAGATGCATTGGCTACCATGTCATCTATGTTCAAAGTCAGATGGGACAACGAAGCTCCTCGAATTACTATCGAAAGATTGGATGAACCGGCACATTGCTACGAATTTGATACTGACGGAGTAGAAGAGAAGCCTTGGTTTCATGAAGTGAAAAGGTACCTCGAGGCTCAAGAATATCCCGAGGGGGAATCTACCAATGACAAGAAATTCCCATAGAGGTTCTCTGCTAAGTTCTTCCTGAGCAATGGAATTTTGTACAAGCGCAACCTTGATTCGACTTTGCTTCGTTATATGGACAAGAAGGGAGCAGAGAAGATCATGGAATATATGCACGAAGGTATCTTTGGTACTCACTCCAGCAAAAATATGATGGATAAGAAGATTCTGAGAGCGGGTTACTATTAGTCGACTATGGAAACTGATTTCCATTATCACTCCATAACTTGTCACAAATGCCATATCTACACAGACAAAGTACACGTGCCCCTGGTTCCTCTGAATATCTTGATTTATCTTTGTCTATTTGCAATGTGGGGCATTGATATGATTGGAGAAATTAAGCCTACTGCCTCTAACAGAAACTGTTTCATCCTTGTCGCCATCAATTACTTCACAAAGTGGGTTGAAGCAGCTTCATTTGCCTCTGCCACCAAGAATGTTATGGCCCGGTTCATTAACCATAACCTTATCTGTTGATATGGAATCCCAGAAAGGATTATCACAGACAATGGTTCTAATTTGAATAATAATATGATCACGGAACTCTGCACGTAGTTCAAGATCAAGCACCACAACTCTTCTCTGTATCGACCGAAGATGAATTGAAAAGTGGAAGCCGCCAATAAGAAAATTAAGAATATTATACAAAAGATGATGGTGACATATAAAGATTGGCATAAGATGTTACCATTTGGTCTTCATGGATATCGTACCTCAGTTCGTACATCAATTGGGGCAACCCCGTTCTCTCTAGTCTATGATGTGGAAGTTGTCCTACATGTCGAAGTTGAGATTCCTTTTTTAAGGATTATGAAAGATGCATGTTTAGACAAAGACGAATGGATTCAGACTAGGTTGGACCAGATAAGTTTGATCGTCGAGTAAAGGCTCGCGGCTGTTTTTCATGGTCAGATGTAACAGAAGCGCATGCTAAAAGCCTTCAAAAAGAAGGTCAAGCATCGGGTATACCAGGCTGGTAACTTGGTAATAAATCGCATCATCCTACCGCTAGGTGATCCCAGGGGAGAATGGACTCCCACCTATGAAGGGTCATTTGTAGTGAAGAATATATTTTATGGAAGTGCTATGATACTTGCCACATGGATAGTGAAGATATTCCGCACCCTGTGAACGCGGACATAGTCAAAAGATACTACGCATGAAAGCGACCCGCTAGGTTGACTGGCCTAGGCAAAAATAAGGGCATCCCGGAAAACCAAAAGGGTCTAGGAAAAAATCAGGGATATATATAAAGATGGTACACCCGGAAAGTCGAAAACATGAACAGGCGGCTTGGGCAAAAAAGGGTATCCCAGTGGACTGAAAACCCGAAAGGGCGGTCTAGAAAAAAGTTAGGGATTAAAGCGTACGACTATGTCCCGTTGTATCATCTACTTACATCAAGCTTTATTATCGATGTCAAATTCAAACGGTACAAATCAATTCAGTCAACTTCTTCCAATAACGAGGGACGACATGCTCAAAGACTCAATAAGATCGTTTCCACATAGTTGTTTTCTCTTTGTTTTACTGTGTACTCTTTTCATTTTACGATGATTTCCTCTTACTAGGATTTATGTCTTTATGTAAAAAAAACGCCTGTTTATAGGCGAATTATCAATACAAATACAATTTCAAAATTCAACTTCATTTTACTTTCCTTGTTTTGTTTGCAAAAATGTCCAATGACTAAATTGAATGAACATATGCATATGAATATGATTATTGTTAACAAATATATGCATAAAAAACAGGAATAAGCATTTACTCAAGACTCTAGGAATTGGGGTAATGTTTAGGTCGTCCATAAGTCCCCACAGGAAAATCCCCAGAGACTAACCTCCATGGGATTATGCCCACAGAGTTACCTTCACAAGCTCATCCCCGACGGAGACACATTCCCCTTGTAAGTCTAATATGCTTCCAGCCAGGAATTGGGGCATCTTCCGGATATTAATATAACCATAATCCCTAGAAAATCCCCTTAGCAGATAAAGGAGTTTGATCATTTCTCCAACATATAATGAGAACTTTCTCCGCATAACCCACAAAATTCCAATCAGAAATGACTCACTCAACATAGTTCACAAGACTTCTCTTCCCTAGCTGATTTTATTTCTTTAACACTGTGGAATCGCCTATAGAATTCTCTTCTCCAGCAGGCCCCATTTCCCCAGCAGAGCACATGTCTCCATCAAAGGTTACTTCTCCAGCATGGCTCATTTCCTGAACAGAGAATATTTCTCCAGTAGGATTTATTTCCCCAACATAATTTAACTTCCCAAGCAGAGTTCATTCCTCAGATTACTACAAATCCCCAGTAAGATTCTCTTCTCCAACAAAGTGTATTCCAGGTTTTTATCCCCAGAAAGTTGATACGGAATATGAAACAGAGCCAGACATCATTTAACTTTGTCCTCCCCCAGAAGAGTTGATGTCCATATCGGAAAATCGGTCATATGGCACCTCTGAAGGTTATTTATCTCTTTTATCCCCAGTCAGGTTATATAAGAACTAAATTCCCCAGTAGAGTGATGCACGACCAATTTTCTTGAACTCTTCTATCCCCAAGTAGAAATCAAATTCCACAGCGGAGTATCCTCAAATAGAAAGCAAGAATTCCCAGCAGAAACATTCTAAACAAGATTAAATAATTACTTTCTTTATCCCCAGCAACAGTCAGGGATTTATTTCCCCCAGTCAAAGATGTTATACGAATCTACCAATACACTTCAATGACATCTCACATCCATACATCATTTACAAGTATTATAGCATATGCATACAAAACACATATTACCACTCTCATTTATTTTGAGAACGTCATTATACAATGCATTACATACATCATGACATTGCATACATCTAAGTTTTTATATTTTCAAGTAAAGTCTACATATAGACGAATATCATCAACAATACTCAAAGAGGTCGCAGATTAATTCCCGAAACAAGATAGGGCAACTATTTGTATGATCAGGTCCAAGATTAATTCCCAAAATAAGACGGGGCAACTATTTGTACGACCAGGTAGTATAAATTTCCAAAACAGGACAGGTTCACGAACAAAAAGAAGGTCAGAGATTAATTCTCGAAACAAGATGGGGAAACTATCTGTAGGACCAAGCAAAGATTAACTCTTGAAACAGGACGGGGAAACTATCTTTATAACCAGGAAAGGATTAACTCCCGAAATAGGACGGGCGACTATATACATGACAAGCATCTACCTCAGACTATATCTGACAAGCATCTCCCTAAGAGACTAAATATGACAAGCATCTCCCTCAGAGACTAAATCTAACAAGCAGCCACTCAAACACCTTCGTCAGAGGTTCATTCTGGAAAGCATTCTTCAGTTACAGTCAAGCGTAGACTCATTCTGAAACCCATATCAACAATTACTTTTGATGGAATCTATAAGACCATCTTCGTCGACATTCCGTCACTTCTTCGAATGGCATCTTTAAGCCCATTAAAGAAATATTATTAACCAACGGCGTTACCTCCTGGTCATGCGAGTGCAAATTTCTGGGCAATTAAATGTTCAATCCTCTTCTACCTTCAGATCAAGAATGGGGGACAGGTTAATATAACTCTTCGGGTTTAATAAGATTGAACAGGGGCAGCTGTTGTACCCTAAATTTTCCCTCCCTTTTTCTCCAAAACATTCTCCTAGGGTTCTCAAATGCTCAAAGTTGCTCAAGAATTGATTAGACAAATTCTCATCCTTAGCAATGGACATACACTTAGGGTTTCATTTTTCTCAAGGAAGATTGGGTTTCTAAGGCCTCAAGTTGTTTTCATGGTCTCCTATAGGTCTCCAAGAATGCTCATACCAAGTTTCATGCCTTGCATCACAAGTTTGTTCAGTCAATTGCTCAGATGACTGAAAATCAATTGTATTGGGTAATAAGTCAATTATGGTCAACATACAGTCAAACCTCAAGATTTTTGGTCAACCAAGGTTTTGAAGTAATATTCATCATTTGATCAAGGTTTGGTCATGGTTCATAAAGAAAAACCCGAAAATCATCAAAAGTCAAAAGTTTCCAAATTAGGGTTTCCTCAAGGAGAAGTCAACTGAACTTTGACCAAGCATAAGTTTCACATGCTTCATCAGTTTTTCCCCAACCAAAGCTCATTAGAAGGAAATTAAATTCTATACAACTTTGTCTCTGTAAGCTCAAGTCCAAAAAATGCTTCATTTGAGATATATGGGCCAATACATTACAAGTCATTTCAAAAGTCGACAAAAAGACACTTTTTGTCAAGGCAACTTATATTAAGATAAAATCTTCAAATGAAAGACAGATCAACATAGGGATTTAAGAGGACATCTAGAGCTTTCCAAAAATTCTAATATCACCTTCAAAAGATGAAAATTGATAGAATTATGACGAGTGCAAGTTGGGAAATTTTGAGCAAATGCATGAAGTTCAAATTGAGCAAACTTGATATGTTGGGCTATTGGGCCATTGTTTCAGAGTCCAAGCGTGTACTACACTCCTTATACACCTCATATATTTCTCATGTACCCCTTGATCTATTTTATTTTAATTATTTTTGAATTATTCATTATTAATTCAAAAATAAATAATATATAATACAAGGCTTATTAACAAAGGTTCAAGCCCATGTTGTTGACCTAATTTCACCCTTATATAATCTATATTATTCAGACACAAAAGCCACAAAAAGAACCCTTGTCCAAGAAATCTACAAAAAACACAAAATATTCAAATTAGGGAAAAGCAAAAAACCTATGTGCATCCGTTTTCAAAGCATCCAAACCCTCCCAATAAATCTATGAAGGGGTATAGGGTAAGAATGCATCATCTTTGATGATCCAAAGGGCTCGGAACAGAATCCCATGCATCACCAGTTTCTTATCGTGCATGAACTTACATTCTTGTTTTTGTGTTTTAACATGTACTAACCATGCTAATGTGTTCTAAGGTCCTAATATGCAGGAATGATCCATCATGGGAGTCACGTAATGGCCAAATCACGAGCCACCATGTTTATACAAATTTGCGTTATTTTTGGCATAGCTCCCAAACCAATGCCTTTTAGCCCAAACTAAGAGTTCCCAATTGTGATACGGTGGCAAAACCGGCTGTTAATACTGAATTTTCATTTTATGTTTGCAAATGTTGCGGTAAGCAAGAAACGCCACTGACTTTTATTTTATCCAAATTAAGGAAAGGGTGAAAAGAATAGAAAAAGACCTTTTCTAGAATTTTCTGAGTAAAGGGGGTAGATTATGGAAAGGGAAGGTGTTAGAACCCTTTCCATCTGTAGTTTTCTACGAGCTCTTATATGCTTAGCTCATTTTAAAAAGTACCTTGTGCTTTGTGTGTTTTTTGAAAAGTATTTTGAAATGCTTTAGTGTGGAGATTCCCTTTGTGATAACTCTTGTATCAGTCCTCAAGAGTGTTGACAAAGCAAATGTTTTTTAAAGTTGTTTTTGAAATGTGTAAGTGTAAAAGGTTCGTATTGAGCAAGAATATAACAACTATCTACTTGTACTCAAAAGGGTTATTCTTTTCCTCTTGTCCTTTAGACAATGTTGTCCTACTATTAGTCAGTAGGTAGCCCTATCGTTGGATGTATGAGGAACATTCGAAGGGACGTACAATCACGAAGGCAACTTGTGGAGACATTTTAGAAATTTTGTCTAGGGACTAGATCGTTTACCGAAAGGCAACTGTAGGGTCATCGTGGGACTATGATCTTTTTGATTTATGGGTCTTTGCTAAAGCATCCCCGTTTCGAGGGACATGACTATTTTTCCGAAGGCAACCAAAGTGGGGTACCCTAAAGGTGTATATGTGCATGTGTGTTATGTTCAGTTATTTTTTATCTTTTGTGTTAGCTTTGCTAACCTTTTGTTATTAGTCTTTCCATACAATCCTATTAGTCATACATCTAGCAGTTAATATGAAAAACAGTAAAATTGCATAAAGTAAGGGTCCTACGCTATTACAACCAAATCGGAAGACAAGAAAAATGTAAAAATAAAGAACAAAATAAAGAAGATAAATGAATTCTTCGATCTAGGCCATGGACTCCTTCAATTCACCCTTCTTTTGCCTTCTTTCGACTGGGCTTGAGAATTGACGTTAGCAAGCTTTGATTTTCACCTTTTCCTGCCTCCTTCGACTGAGTTTAGGAATGGTATGGGCAACCTTCGATTTGCACCTTCTTTATTTCTTTCCATTGAGCCAGGGAGTGGACATGAGCAACCTTCGACTGTTAACTCCTTTTCTTCTTTTAATTTAGAATATGAAGTAACATGGACCTGCGGAGAAGCATGAGTGCATATCCTTTGTTCACACTCTTTTTGTCTTTCGTTTGAATCTGTACAGGTTAGTTCCAACAATAAAATCAAACAAACCAAGAGGGAAGAAACGAAGAACATAACTAAGAGGTTATCTACATATTATGGTGAAACGAAAAGTAAGTAAAAGGCTATTTATATGTTATGCTGAAACGAAAAGAGGCTAGGTCAAGACGACTTACGTTGCCTGGAACTGGTACTTGTGTGTGGACTGGAGTTGTTGGATGCTCTTGGATTCGAAAGGAAAGAGGCAATTTTGGTATGATCTTTTGAGGTAGCTTGTGCATATGTACCTGGTCTCCTCTCTTTTCGTCCCGCCTGTGAAGCTTGCTAGTGTTCTCCTTATATAGAGGGGATGGATGGGACAAGAGGACAAAGGAATAAACAACCATTAAGTTGGTGTTTTAAAGGCCATAAATGTCACTTTGAAACTTTTCCAAAGACATGGTTTCTTGTCCCTTTTTGAATTTGCTATGAACCTGGACACCTTTGACTTTCGAATACCTTCAGTCCCTGCCCTTCGATTGGACCTCTTGTATATCCTTCGAATGGGCCTTTTGAATGTTTCTTTGAATGGACCTTTTGTGTACCCTTCGAATGGTCCTTTTGAATGTTTCTTCGAATGGATCTTTTGTGTACCCTTCTGTGGTACGGTGGCAGAACCGTCTATTATACTGGTTTTGCATTCTGTATTTGCAAATGTGCGGTAAGCAAGAGTCGCCACTGACTTTTCTTTTATCCAACAAAGGAAAGGGTGAACAGAACATAAAAAGACCTTTTTCGAGATTTTGAGTAAGGGGGGTAGATTATGGAAAGGGAAGGTGTTATCACCCTTTCCATTCGTGGTTTTCCAAGGGCTCTTAGGTACTTGCTCATTTTGAAAATTGCTTTCGTTTTTGTGTGTTTTGAAAAGGTTTTTGTTTGCTTTATGATAACTCTTGTATCAGTCCTCAAGAGTGTGATAAAGCATTTTTGAAAAGAGTTTGGAAAGTGTGTAAGTGTAAAAAGTAATCTGACTTGAGCAAGTACTTAACAACTATCTACCTACTCGAAAAAGGAATTATTTTCCTCCTTTCCTTTAGACAGTTCTATCCTACTATTAATGAGTAAATAGCCTTATCGTTGGATGTTGAGGGACTATCGTAAGGGACGTTTATGGTCATTGAAGGCAACATGTAGAGATACCTTAGCAGTTCGAAGGTATTGTCATCATATATTCGTAGGCAACATCGAGGGACAAGATCATTTCTCGTAGGCAACTCGAGGGACATTTTGGGGCTATGATCTTTATGATGACTTTAAACTGAGGGTCTTTGCTAAGATATCCATACGTTCGAGGGACACGACCACTTCCGAAGGCAACCAAAGTGGGAAGTACCCTAGGGATGCAAATGTGCAATAGTGTGCTTTTTTCAGATATTTTTATCTTGATGTTAGTGATCTAATGATTGATTGATTAATTCTTGTCATGCACGCCTAATTTACTAGTAGTTTATATACAGTCATATAATATAGTGCAAAAAGTAAATTGCAGGAAATAAACACTCCTAGGCTATTACACGACTTCGGGGCAATTACAATTATATATGACTGAAAATGTAAAGTGCGGAAATTTAAAACCCTAATTAAGCTATTACAAACCGGGCATAGTTACATAATTTCCAAAAAAATAATCGTACGAAGAATAACAACATGCGAAAATTAAGACGGAAATACGTTTGAAACCCTAATTGTCTAATTGCTTATTAAATATTTTTTTTTGGTATTTTATAAAAAAAAATTTAAGACTTAACCTAATCTCTAATTAGTTTTAAATTAAAGAAAACAAATTAAAGTTAATTAAATTAATTTGCAAGAATTAATTTTAATAAAAAAAAACAAAAACCTAAGTCCTATTTTTTATGATTTTCTGATTTTATGATTGAAAAAAAAAAGAATTTTAAAAAATAAAAAACAAAAACCAAAAAAGGAAAAAAAGGAACAAAAAAAAAGAATGAATGGGCCTGGGGTGAGAAACCCAAATTGGGGGGATGCTGCTGAATTTTTGCTAGGCCCATAAAATCAGCAGCCCAATGCAAGCGTGAGATCCAGTAATGCTGCATTTGAAAGGTCTATGGCGGGGCTGCACCCAAGAGCGCTGGATCTGGAACAATGCAAATCTGATGGTTGGTGAGTTGATGGTATATGACACACCTCTATGGCCTGCAAGCACTGGATCTATAATATGCATGCTAGAAAAATAAAACACCTGACTTGGGTATCGAACCCAGGTCTTTCACTTCAAACGCGTTCTTCCTTACCACCAGGGCATTTTGTCATTCATTGTATAAAATAAACACAAAACAATATATTAGAAATAATGGTCAGAATTTCATTTAAACAAAAAACTGTACGCTATTTCAAACTAGCCAACAAGGCTGCACCATGCAATCATCTTCCCCAACCCTCCGTCGTATTAGCCTATGCATATTTACCTACGGACAGTGTCCATCACTAAATCACCTGCAATTTCCAAAATCTATAACACGCAATATAAATTCAGTTTAAGGTCATGGATCAACCGAGTTTGATCCCCTGAGCATGATGGTACTCCTCTTTAGGCCCTATTTTGCCTGTATCGTGACTTTATTGGGCACGATTGGAGCTTAGGCGCTTGGGAGTGATGCAGCTAGCTTCAGAATGCCTCTAGGAATTGATTGCAAGCTTTAGAATGCCTTGAATCCTTCTGCCACTCCAAATCCGATTGACACTTTTCTCTTGAAAATTTGGAATTTTGAATGTGATTTTTATGCGGCCAACCCTTGTTCTTTTTGTCTTTTGGTTTCATTCCAATTGGATCTTCCATGTTCATGTAAGGAGCTTTTACCCAAAAGGTGTTTTTGTTGACTTTTTGAAAGGACCTATAATGTTTGGGCTTATATCTTATGACTGAGGCATTTCTTGATCTTGAGGGCTGAAGAGAAACTGTAGGGAATTGGATTCTCTTCAAAATGAGCTTTGGTGGAAAAATTTCTGATAAAGTATGAGAAAGTTATGCCTGGTCAAAGTTTGGTTGACATTTCCTATAGAAACCCTAATTTGTCATTTTTTACTTTTGATGAGTTAGGAGCATTTCTTGAGGAATCATGATCAACCCTTGATAAAATGATGGATATCACTTTAAAATATTGATGTTGACCAAAAATATTGAAGTTTGACTGTATTTGGGCCACAGTTGACTTTTGACCTAGTACAATTGATTTTCAGGCATTTGACCAGTTGACTGAGCAAACTTGTTGTACAAGGCATGAAATTTGGCATGGATAACCTTGAGGACATATTAGGGCCATGGAAAACATTTTAGATCCGTGGGACTCACACATCTTGCTTAAAATTGAAACTGTAGTTTGAGGTTCATTACTTTTAGGAGGAGAGTTGCCTGGTCAATTCTTAGTCATCCTAGGGCAAGTTAGGGATCTCAATGAACATGTCTTGAGTAAACCTGAGGGGTACAACAACTGCCCATGTCCAATCTTATTAAACCTGAGGATGTAGATTGGTTGGTATGCCTTTCGTGGTCTGAAGGTGGAAGATGATTGAACACTAGAGTGCCTAGAAATTTTAACTCTTCTGAAATGATACTTGACTATGTAGATAATATCGTGAATGCGCTTATATTTGCCATTTAGAGAAGATGACCGAAGATCGTCAGATATGGGCTTAAAGATGCCATCCAGAGCAATGTTGATTTCATGAGATATTCCTTTGTGGGGATTCATATGCCTGTTGTTAGGGAGGACTCCACTGATGAATGTTTGTATTTGTCTTAGAAAATAGAGTTTATGAGCTTCAATTGTCCTTCACTCTACTGGGAAGTACTCTTGATTGAAGAGACATAAGTAAACTGCTATTTGGTCAGGATCTAGGCTTCACATCGAATTGTTGAGGATAATAAGGCTGACTGTTATCTGGTCATATTCCATGCTTCATAGCAACTTACTAGGGAAACGTGAAATTAACTGCTATTTGGTCGTATTCTAGGCTTTGCAGTTTCTTTAACTGGAATAGAAATCAGAAAAATATTAGTGTCAATTTGACTGAGCCAGAGAAGGTCTTGAGTTAACTTTGACTAGGGTGGAAATCATAAAAAAGTTTAGCATCGATTTAACTGAACCAAACAAAAGTCTTGGAATATTTTCAACTGGAATAGAAATCAGAGAGATCTTAGTATTGATCTAACTGAACCAGAGAAAGTCTTGAATTAACTTTGACTGGAATGGAAATCAGAAGAATCTTATTATCGATTTAACAGAACCAGAAAAAATTCTTGGAATATATTCAACTGGAATATAAATCAGAGAGATCTTAGTATCGATCTAACTGAACCAGAGAAGGTCTTGATTTAACTTTAACTGGAATGGAAATCATAAAAATCTTAGTATCGATTTAACTGAACTAGACAAAACTCTTGGATTTTCTTCAACTGGAATAGAAATCAGAGAGATCTTAGTATCGATCTAACTAAACCAAAGAAAGTCTTTTGAGAACATTTATCTCAGGAAAATGTTGAAATAACCCTTCATCAGACGCAGCTTTTGAGAAGACTACCAGGTCACATAAGTAGTCAATGGTGTTTAGCGATTTGATCTTTTCTGAAAGCGGTAAAGAGTTAGTCGTATTCAATGTCATGATGTTTGAAATGCATAGTGATGATGTTCTCAAAATAAATAAGATTATGTTGTATGCGATGTGTACGTGCATGCCATGATGTATGAATATGGGATGATGTTGCTGGAAAGAGTCGCTATCGGGACTACAAATAGCTTTTTTAAACTTTTCCCCATTTCTTAAAGTCATTAGCAACTGTCTTTCTGTTTTTTATGCAAGTATTTGTGAGCAGTAACCATATTCAAATGCATATGTCAAAAATAAGTCACTGGACGTTTTTTCTAAACAAAATAAAAAATAGAAAAAAAAATAGTTTTGTACTTTCAAAGAAATGATTTATATTGATTTTTGAAATTCGCCTATAACAGGCATCTTTGTACAAAGAGAATGACGATCTAGTAGGAGAATGTCGCCGTGAAAATGAAAACTATATAAAATAGTGTACAAAGAGAAAACAACTATGTGTAATAATCCCATTGAGTTTCAATTTTGTTATTGTCCCTATGTCATCGAACGTCTCATCACTTTGCTACTTGTCAGAAGCTTACTAGATTGATCGGTGTCGTTTGAGCTTGATAGTTGATACTGAAATCCGGTAACAAGGTAATCCAATGGGACATATTTGTATGCTTCAAATCCCTAACTTCTTCCTGGACCACCCTTTCGGGTTTTCAGTCCACCGGGATACCCTTTTTTTCCCAAGTCGCCTTTTCATGTTTTCGACTTGCCGTATGTACAATTTTTTTTGTTTATTCCTAATTTTTGCCCAAACCCTTTTGGTTCACCAGGATGCCCTTATTTTTTCCTAGGCCAGTCAACCTAGCATTTCTTCATTTACGCGTAGTATCTTTTCACTATGTACGCATTCACAGGGTGAGGAAGGTCGTCACCATCCATGGTGGTTAGAATCATGGCTCAACCAGAAAATATGCTTTTGATTACAAATGGACCTTCGTATGTGGGAGTCCATTTTCCCCTGGGATCACCTTGTGGCAGTACGATGTGCTTGATTACTAGATCACCCAGCTGATATACTTGACGTATGACCTTTTTTTTGAAAGCATTGATCATTCTCTTTTGGTATATCTGACCATGAAAGACAGCAGCAAGCCTTTTCTCATCAATCAGATTCAATTGATCAAGTCGAGTTTGGATCCAATCGTCTTCATTCAAACCCGCATCCTTCATGATCCTCAATGAAGGGATTTGGACCTCGATAGGTAGGACAACCTCCATACCATATACCAGAGAATAAGGTGTTTCCTCTGTTGACGTACGTACTGAGGTGCGGTAACCATGAAGAGCAAACGGTAACATCTCATGCCAGTCTTTGTACGTCACCATCATCTTCTGTATGATTTTATTAATATTCTTGTTAGCAGCCTCCACAGTTCCATTCATCTTCGGCCTGTAAGGGGAAGAGTTATGATGCTGGATCTTGAATTGTTTACAGAGCTCGGTGATCATTGTATTGTTGAGATTTGTACCATTGTCTGTGATGATTCTCTCTGGCAAACCATACCGATAAGTCAGGTTATGCTTTATAAACCGCTTCACAACATTCTTGGTAACAGTAGCAAAAGAGGCAGCCTCAACCCACTTCGTGAAGTAATAAATAGCCACTAGGATGAAATGATGGCCATTGGAAGCGGTAGGTCTAATTACTCTGATCATGTCAATGCCCCATATTGTAAAGGGCCAGGAAGCCGTCAAGACATTCAAGGGAAACGGAGGTACGTGTACTTTATCAACATAGATCTGGCATTTGTGACAACTTCGGGAATGTTGATAACGGTTTGCTTCTATAGTGGACCAATAGTATCCTGCCCATAGGATCTTTTTAGCCATGGTATGTCCACTAGAATGAGTGCCGAAGATGCCTTCGTGTAAATCTTCCATAATCCTCTCTGCTTCTCTCTTGTCTACACACCAGATTAAAGTATAGTCATGGTTGCGCTTGTAGAGGATTCCATTACTGAGGAAGAACTTTATGGAGAACCTTCTCAGAAACTTCTTATCATTGACAGATGCCCCCTCAGGATATTCTTGAGTCTCGAGATACCTTTTCACTTCATAAAACCAAGGTTTGTCTACAACTTCTTCAGTGTCAATGTCATAGCAGCATGTTGGTTCATCCAACCTCTCAATAGTGATCTAAGGAGCCTCATTTTCCCATCTAGCCTTGAACATGGATGACATAGTATCTAGCGCATCCGCTAACTGGTTCTCTTCTCGTGGAAAATGTTCAAAGGTGACCTCTTCAAAGTGTGGAAGCAATGTCAGCACATGTTCTTTGTAAGGATGAGATTAGGGTGCTTCGTGTCCCACTCCCCTTTGATTTGACTTATTACCAAGGCCGAATCCCTGAAAACGCTCAAGAACTTGATCCTTAGGTCAATAGCATATTTGAGACCCATGATGCATGCTTTATACTCAGCCATATTGCTGGTGCAGTTGAAACATAATCTGGCGGTGAAAGGAGTATGACAGCCCTCGGGAGATATAATTACAACACTAATGCCATTTCCGAGTGTTTTGGAGGCTCCATCAAAAACCATAGTCCATCGGGATCCTTCCTCAGGTCATTCATCTAATCCAGGTTCTTCACAGTCAGTCACAAACATAATATTCTCATCCGGGAATTCAAAGTTCATGGGTTGGTAGTCATCCACAGCCTGATAAGCCAAATGATCACCTAATACACTTCCCTTGATTGCTTTTTGGGTAGTGTATTAGATATCATATTCGGTCAAGATCATTTTCCATCTTGATATTCTTCCGGAGAGAGAGGGCTTCTCGAAGATGTACTTTATCGGATCCATCTTAGATATCAACAAAGTAGTGTCGGTCAAGATATACTGTCTCAGTCGGTGAGCAGCCCATGCTAAAGCGCAGCAAGTTTTCTCGAGAAGTTTGTATCTTGTTTCACAGTCGGTAAATTTTTTGCTAAGGTAGTATATTGCATGTTCTTTTCGATCAGACTCGTCATGCCATCCCAACATACACACCCATTGAATTATCTAACACTGTTAAGTATATTATCAAAGGTCTTCCTTTAATCGGCGGCATCAGAATTAGAGGCTCTTGAAGGTATTCCTTGATTCTCTCGAAGGAAGTATGGCATTCGTCATTCCATTTTACCACATGGTCTTTCTTCAGGAGGCTGAAGATTGGCTCACAAGTAGCGGTTAGATGGGAAATGAACCTGGAAATGTAATTTAGGCGTCCCAAAAAACCACTAACCTCTTTCTCAGTACGAGGAGCCGACATTTCTTGTATAGCCTTCATCTTTGCAGGGTCCACCTGAATACCTTTGTCACTGATAATGAAACCTAGAAGTTTACCAGACCTTACCCCGAAGGTACACTTGTTCGGATTTAACCTCAGCTTGTACATCTTCAACCTATCAAACAACTTTTGTAGATGATCAAGGTGCTCTTCCTCAGTTTGAGACCTGGCTATCATGTCATCAACATAGACCTCTATCTCATGGTGAATCATGTCATGAAACAAAGCTACCATGGCTCGTTGATAGGTTACCCCAATGTTCTTTAACCCAAACGGCATCACTTTGTATCAGAAAGTGCTCTATTTCATGAAGAAGGTTGTCTTCTCCATGTCTTCAAGTGCCATCTTGATCTGATTGTAACCAGAGAAACCATCCATTAAGGAAAAGATCTTATGTTGTATGGTGTTGTCAACTAGAACGTCAATATGGGGAAGTGGGAAGTCATCCTTGGGGCTTGCCCTATTCAAATCTCTATAGTCCACACACATTTGCACCTTGCCATCCTTTCTAGACACCGGGACTACGTTAGCAACCTGTTGTACCCAAAAATTTTCCCTCCCATTTTTCATTGATTTCTCACCACAAAGCCCTTGAAGCTCAAGATCCAGTTAGGGTTTCATCTGCTCAAGACCTCTCCTTGCACTGTTGACTCAAATTAGGGTTTGTGTTTGCCCAAAGATGCTTTGACCTAAAATGCCTAAGACGACTTTCATGCTTCATATTGGACTCCCAAGTTTATCCATACCAAGTTGCAAACTTTGATTCCAAATTTTGCCCAGTCAATTGGACAGTTGACCTAGAAATCAGCTGTATTGGGGAAAAAGTCAACTGTGGCCAATTAACAGTCAAACCTCATGAAAATTTACCTACATCAACATTATGAACTCATATGGTCCATTTGATCAAGTTTGGATCACAACTCCATAAGAAATTTGATCAGATCACCAAAAGGGCAAAATGGTCATTTTTAGGGTTTTGACTGCACAAAGGCAATTTTTGACTGTTTAACTTAGCCAATGGCAAATCTAGCTCATATATGGACTCAAGGACCCCATGGAATTATCTTGACATGCTCAACAAGCTCAAAAGATCCAAAGTACACAAGATTGACAGTTGAATTTCCCAGTCAATTGATCAATTCTGACTGTATACTGAAAAGTCAAACTTTGACTTTTTGGTCAAAATCAAGAGTCAAGATTCATTTTTCATCAAAACATGCCAAATCATGAAACTTGTTCACCAAGAAATCACAAAATGCAAATTAGGGTTAGAAATTAGAATTTTTCATAACTTAGAATTTTTCTAAGTTATAAAAAACCCTAATTTTTTCCCAACTTTGCCCCACTTGTTCACCAAGATCCATTTGGATTCAAACAAAAGTCAAAACATGAAAGTTGTATCTTGTTGCATAATCTACAACTTTGAATCACAAAGTTTTATCATTTGAAGTTTGTATCTCAAGTTACAAATTTTTGAATAAGGGCACTAAACCATTCTTAACTTAGTGAATTTTTGACCTATTTTGACAAGGTTTTCTACCCAACTTTAAGACCATTTTCCATACACTTCCACTTGGAATTTCAATTTTCATTTCAAAGATGGATTGTAGTACACATTCCAAGCTTTCCAAAATGTCCAAGAACTCATCAAACAACCTCATGGTTAGGGAGAATCGAATTTCACAATATGGAAAAAATTCACTTTTGTTCTTGACCAAAGCATGTTCATAACTCATGCCATTTGCAAGTCAACTTGGTTTGTGCTGCATTACAGGTCTTTAAACCATCCAACACTCAATAATTTAATGCATGTTCATTGTGTTAAAGTGTTGTTCTATGAGTTCAAGCATTACATACAAGTTTAATCCATTTTTAGATAAAGCAAAATAGCCATTTTTGAAAAGTTATGCTTTATGTCAATTGGTAAATCAAGAAGGTACAGATCAAATCTCTTTAGCACAAGATTATGAACAAATCACACTGATCAAGGAGGGATTATGCAGCATATTAGGGGGCCCTCTACATGCCTAGAACACAAGTTGGCTTTTTGTTGCTTAAGAAAGAAGAAAAGTGTCATAACATCACACAACTCTGATATCAGTGAACTAGAGCTTAGAGAAAGTTATCAAACACCTTTCAAACATTGATCTTAAGCAAAATCACAAGCCTTTCCCTTCCAATACCTTCAAGAACTCAGAACCACCATAAAAATGCAAAAACAGAGTGACCTCTGCAGTTTGAGTGCCATCTTCCATTTCCCTCAAGCTCTCTTGCCCAAACCAGTTCACATACATTCCCTAACATCTATGCAAGCTAACCAAGAGCAAAAACACGACCTGTAATCCCTCTAACTGGTTCCACCATTTTCACATTTCTGACTTGCAGGTGAAGTGCTCTAGCTCGATTCCAAAGCTTTCAAGGCAAAGTAAACATTGGAATAGCATCCCTGGACCTCAAGGAAGCTTTTCCAACCATCACCTTGCACTGAAAGTTCCTGTACTGCCAGATAGAACTTCAACTGAACAAGTAGGTTTTTGAATTCGTATCTCTCTTGTTAGGCATCATTAGCTTTAAGTTTGTGAATAAACAATGCTCTACTCATGCCACTGAACACATACATGCTTTTACTTTTCATTTCTTTTGCTTGAGTTGTGAGAATTTAAGGTTTGAAAATGGCAGAAAACTTAGGTTAGGATTTGGGATTGTTAAAATTCTCTCTCATTTCTGAGAGTTAAGAGATATTCTTTATATATTTGGAATCCTGGTTTCATGCTTTACATTTTCTGTGTTGGAAGTTTGTTCAAAAAATCAAAGAATCAGGATATTCAAATGGAGCTTCTTGCGCGCGTTTTTTGTACAAGTTTTGTTCAGAGGTTGAAGAAGGTGGCATTGGGCTGGGCTTGCTTTGTGTTTTCTTTTCACACCACTCAATTGGTTTCACACCCCCCTGAGCCCATTTGTTTGATTTAATGTTTTTTTGACATTTCCTTTTTATTTCTGATTCATTTATTTTTTCTAATAATATTTAAAACTTGAAAAATCATTTTTACACCATTTTTGCATTTTTTAAGTATTTATTTGATTATATGGACATTTATATACAAACATATATATATATATATATATATATATATATATATATATATATATATATATATATATATATATATATATATATATATATATATATATATATATATATATATATATATATATATATATATATATATATATATATATATATATATATATATATATATATATATATATATATATATATATATATATATATATATATATATATATATATATATATATATATATATATATATATATATATATATATATATATATATATATATATATATATATATATATATATATATATATATATATATATATATATATATATATATATATATATATATATATATATATATATATATATATTATTATTTAGAAATATTATTAATAATGTAAATATATTATATTTCTGACTTTTTTGTATTTTTATTTTTCCTTTTGAAACATTTGTACAAAAAATACTTTTTTTATATATATAAAATTAAATATTATTATTTTTGGCACATTTAATATATTTTGTAAATAATATAAATATATAGGTCTATATTAATATACTTAGGATAAAAACACCAAAAAATGTACATATTTTATTTTTTAATATTTAATACTAAAAAATACCCTTTTTACAAATATACTATATTTCATTTTATTTTTGTATGTAAATAATAAATATTATATGAATTAATTGATTAATACCCCTTTGGTTAAAAATTAGGGTTTTGCCCTAAATTTGAAAATACTCCAAACAAATAATACCTTTTTTTATTTTCTTTTTATTTTACATAAATAATACTTTTTTTTCATATATATAAAAACCTTTTTGCATTCTTGCATATTTGTTTCATTTTCATTTAATTATGCATTCATTTGTATTGTAAATATTCAAAGAAAATGATGTAATAGCTTAGGTTTAAATTCTTGTCTAAATATCCCCATTTGAAACATTGTACCCCCTCCCCATATTATTGTGTTGTAATAGCGTAGGAATTTAAATTTCGCACTTTTATTGCTTTCTAAACATGCTATGCTAGAATTAGGGTTTGTATGCGAATAAAACGAACAAAAATAGTTTGACCTAATACAAGACAAAAAAGCATGAAAATGGACAACACATTTCACACTTGCACCCCTAGGGTATTCCACTTTGTTGCCTTCAAATAATTGGGCCATATTGTATGTTGAATTTCTTTGGGTAAAACAAAAAATCAAATGATCATAGTCCCACAAAATGTTGCTTAAATGAATGATCAAGTCCCTTTTAAAGAAAATTGCCCAAAGACATTTAACACTATTGCAATTATGGTCTAAACGATGACCCGCGCCTGTCCCTTTCACCTCCTAAGACAAGATTGTCCACCAAATGCAATGGTGGAACAAAATTGTCAAAAGGTTTAAAACATAACAAAAATCTTTGAGAAAACTTTAGGGTAGATAAACTCTTAAGTACTTGTCAATTTGCAAAGAAAACACTTGCCTAACTTCAAAACCCACTTCACAAACACTTTCAAAACCAACTTTCAAAAACCTTGAAACATCTTTTTAAAAGACAAAAACACCTTTTGTAAAACATTCGAGTAAAGAATTGTTACAAGGTTAGCCTATACAAGGCATATTTTCAAAACATTTTCAAAACCACACACCAAGCACCATTTCAAACAATTAAGGCAAGTTGATCTAAGCAAGTACCTAAGAGCCCATGGATAACCATGGATAGAAAGGGTGCTAATACCTTCCCTTTCTATAATCTACTCCCCGAACCCAAGAAAAATCTCAAAGGTTTTTGTTGTGCTTTTTAAACCTTTCCTTAGGATAAAATAAAAAGTCGGTGGCGACTCTTGCTCAATCGAAACATTTGCAAAAACAAACGCAAAACCATAGTCAGTTCTCCCACCGTATCACAGAACTGGCGACTCTGTTGGGGACAATTTTTAAAGTGGAGTAACCTTAGGGCTTAGATCACCCTCTTGCATGACTAATTGTTTGATTTGCTTGCTTTATACTTTGGCTCTATTGTTTGGGTTTACAATCCTCTACCCGGATTTTGGGAAACATTCATAGATAGCAATACGTTGTGGAAACTGTGCGGGGTATACCGACACAGTCTAAGCAATAGCTATATTAGTGCGACATATTTGTGAGTACCGGTAACCCTTGAGTTCAATCAAGGAGAGTACGGGGCCGGTGAGTGATGTCACTAAACACTAATGACCTAGAACCTTACTAGACCATCTTGGCCTTTTATTAGGGGTAGTGAGATGACCGGCTTTGGTGCAGTCCGAAGTTGGTAGATACTCGATACTACACTCATTGAGGGTTGTTTTCTTGGAATATTTTGGTCGCTAGTTAAGTGGCTAAACCAAAACAATGAACATTGAAAACAATCCAATGATATTGAGCTCCTTAGAACCCGGTTACTATTTATAGGACAGGTTTTTAAGCCAACTACACTCAAGAGGGTACTTACCTATGAAACCCCATGAGAGCCTGAAATTAGGGTTTGGTGTGATTTTCTTGTACATATGTTTTGTGCATACATCATAAACATCATAAAACATCATATGCATTCACTAACCATTTCAAGGGTTTTGGATCTTCATCTTTGTTCTTGTTTTGTAGGACATGGAAATTCCTCGCAGAAATACCATTCAAGTCAACCTTGTGAGAATCTCTCCTCAACTCAAGGAGATCACCTCAAGAATTCCGGAAAATTCATCCTTCAGTGAAAGACATGGTAGACTGCTCAGCCTAGTCAACACCAACATTGAAGAAGACATGATGAAAGTGTTATTACAGTTCTTTGACCCTCTTCACCACTGCTTCACTTTCCCTGATTATCAGTTGGTGCCCACTTTGGAGGAGTTCTCTCAACTCCTAAGAATCCCTATCCTTAATCAACTACCCTTCAACGGTACGGAAAAGGAGCCAAAGCCGGAAGATGTTGCTCGAGCATTACATCTACAACCATCCGACATCAAGGGGCATTGGGAAACCAGGAGTGGCGTCAAAGGATTCTTAGCAAAGTTCTTGTTTGAGAAGGCACAAGAATGTTGGAACTCATTGGACCTGCAAGCCTTTGAAGAGATTGTGGCACTCCTTATCTATGGGTTGGCCTTGTTCCCAAATCCTGACCAATTGGTAGATGTCAACGCTGTCAAAATCTTCTTGTCCAGAAATCCAATACCAACATTGCTTGGGGACATCCTTCACTCATTTTACACACGAACAATGAGAAAGAGGGGTGTTCTCATGTGTTGTACTCCTATCCTTGCAAGGTGGTTTATTTCGCACCTTCCGCAATATGTCTTGAAGAATGACCAGGGTACAAGGTGGTCCCAACGGTTGATGACTCTTACTCATTCTGATGTGCATTGGTGTTCTCGGTCCAGAGAAAATGTCATCATCGTCGATCGTTGCGGAGAATTTCCTAATGTTCCTTTACTTGGAATTAGGGGAGGTATCACCTACAACCCTTGCCTAGCTTTGAGGCAATTTGGATATGCACAGAGGGATGGCCCTCATGATATGTTGATTCCTAGCCTAGTTTTTTACTTCGACAACGATGCGCAAGGATTTCGCCAAAGATTCATCAGAGCTTGGGGAAAACTCAACAAGGTTGATAGCAAGACTCTGGGACACAAGAACTCCATCCCTCTTGAGCCCTATCTCAAGTGGGTACGAGCCCGAGCCCAAAGTCTATTGATGCCTTATCCTCATGTACTCCCAGTGATTAAAGAGCCCGTCAATGAAGGAGAGGTTCCCTACACCATCCTACATCCAGACATGCCTACATCATGGGAGGAAATGCAGAAAAGTTGGATTCAGCTCAAGGAGGAACGGAATACTTTTGAAGCTAGCTTCTACGCCAGTGAAAAGAAGGTTCTAGAGCTTACCCGCCGACTCCATGAGCAAGAGGCCTCAATACCTACATCGCACCAAAGAGGATGCGCAATGTCTTTCTGCCTTAAGAAGTTTATTTTGTAATATTTGGCCCATGGGGCATTTATGTACTAACAAATTTCTTCTTATTAATATGACGTGCATTCTTCTTTGTCTGAAACAATTTTGAATGTTCCAAATCCTTGAATGCATTGCATACATAAGCATACCATTCATCATGTGCATAAGCAGGTCTCACTCCAGGTTTCCTTATCTGTCTGTTGTTTATTACAGTAGGATGGATCTCGAGGAAACAGTCAAAGACCTACAAGCTCAGAATGCACAGTTCCAGCAACTCCTGATGACTTTGGTTAAAAGTCAAGAGGATATCAAGACTCAATTGGAGAATAAGGACCCAATGAAGAAGAAGAAAAAGAGGATCGGGGTGGCTACTTTGGGGAGAAGATTTGACGGAGAAGCTTGGAGAGTGCTTGAATTTCCTCCTACTTCTGATGAAGGGACTAGTAAAAGAGATCGAGTTGCAGCGCCTTCCAAGTCTGATGCGGAGGAGGAGGAGGTTGAAGAGGATGAAGATTATTCTGACCAGCAATACCCTCTAGCTGATGACAAATACAAGGGTTTAGAAGACAGATTGGCCGCCATGGAGTTACAAAGGGTACCGGGTTTGGATTTTGAAGATTTGGGTTTGGTTGTCGGGATTGTGATTCCTGCAAAATTCAAAGTGCCAGTATTTGTGAGGTATGATGGGCTGTCCTGCCCCAAAATGCATCTCAGGTCCTACGTGAGAAAGATTCAACCCTATACAGCAGATAAAAATCTCTGGATTCATTTCTTTCAAGACAGCCTGTCGGGAGCTCAGTTGGAGTGGTTTTATCAGCTAGAAGGAACCAGTGTCAGAAATTGGGAAGATTTGGCCACCGCTTTCTACAAACAATACCAGTATAATTCTGATCTTGCTCCTACTCGTACCCAACTTCAGGGTATGTCACTAGGAACAAGTGAGGGATTCAAAGAATATGCAAAAAAATGGAGGGATTTGGCTGGCAGGGTGCAGCCTCCTCTAACCGATCGTGAGCTCGTTGATATGTTTCTTGGGACCCTATCTGGGCCGTTTTTCAATCACCTAATTGGTAACTCTTCCGTAGGGTTTACCGATTTGATCTTAACCGGCGAAAGAATAGAAGCTGGCATCAAGTCAGGAAAGATTCAGAAGGGTGTTGCTGCAAGTGTTAAGAAGAAGCCTTTTAAGAAGGAGACAGCTATGGTATATTCTCAGAGAAGAACAGGGAAGACGGAGCGTCGGCCAACTGTGGGGGCTGTAATGATTCAAAACACTCCGAGTGAGCAGCCTCGCTATAACCAGTCCAGACCAAATCAGCAACGAGTGGAACGGCCACAACGGCAGTTCACCCGTATTAATATGACTACAGCACAAGTGCTTCCCCATCTATTGAAGTTGAATCTTGCCACCATCAAGGAGGCGCCAAAGAATGTGAATACGTCCTCTCCGCATTATCATGCCAATGCTAAATGCACCTACCATTCAGACAGTGTTGGACACGACACCAATGATTGTTGGGCACTCAAGCATAAAATCCAAGACCTGATAGAGGCTAAGGAGGTAGAGTTTGACGCTCCAGAGAAGCCTAATGTGATATCTGCACCTATGCCGAAGCACGGCCGAAATGTCAATGCTATTGAAGAAGATTTGTATGTTGCTGACGTCAGTGATCTGACTACTCCACTGCTAACCATTAAGTTGAATTTGTTAAGGGCCGGGATCTTCCCGGGTTGTAAAGAAGACTGCTACTGTTGTCACTCTCTACCGTTTGATTGTCCGCTATTGAAGAAAGGCATCTAAGGCCTTATGGATAGCCGACAAATTTTGTTCCAAAAAGTTTCTGCTGTTCCAGTTCATGTTGAAAATGTCTCAATCATAACCATTCACGCCAATCTTTCCAAGGCCGTCAAAAAGCCTGTTAAGATTACACCAGCTGCAAAATTTGTTCCATTGAAGATAACAATGCCAGGGCCTTTTCCCTATGTTTCTGAGAAGTCTATACCTTGGAACTATGGCGGTGACATCTACTACCATGGTATCAAGCAAATCGAGGTAATTGAAGAAAATTCGGATGATGAAGAGACCAGCATTAGTAACATTGCGGCCCCCAGCAAAATCACCAGGAGTGGGATAATATTTTCTCCAGAGATTGCCCCTCCAAGAGCAGTCTTTGGACCCTCATCGGCTGACAAGTTCGTCCCTGCACCAATCAAACTTTTTGCTAAAACTCCTTTGATTGAAGAAGTTGTTGTTCCTAGTGCTGTCTCTCCTACCATTGCTGACAAAGGTAAGGAATCCAAGATGAGCCCGTCAGGACGAGGGCTCAACCCTTGGTTATCCCGGAAACCTCCAAGAAGGAAATGGATGAGATCTTGAGATAATCAAGAGAAGCGATTACGATGTGGTGGAACAGTTGGGGAAAACCCCCTCCAAGATCTCCATGCTGGCACTACTACTTTGCTCAGAAGCGCACGCTAAAGCCCTGATAAAATTCCTGAAGGCAGCTCATGTGCCCCAGGAAACCTCTGCGGATCAATTTCAAAATTGCGTGGCTAGCCTGACTGCGGACAATGGACTAGGTTTTTCTGATGCCGACTTAACCCCTAAAGGCAGAAACCACAATGATGCTTTGCATATTTCAATCGAGTGTCGCGGAACCACTCTTGCACATGTTTTGGTTGATACCGGTTCGTCGTTGAACGTTTTGCCTAAAAAGGCCTTGGACCGGCTGGATTGTGAAGGGTTGGAATTGAAGCCGAGTGATATTGTTGTCAGAGCTTTCGATGGATCGAAGAGAATGGTCCATGGAGAGGTTGAAATTCCCGTCAAGATAGGCACCGAGGTGTTTAAATCCACTTTCTATGTGATGGACATCCGTCCATCATACTCTTGCCTGCTGGGTAGACCTTGGATACACCATGCTGGGGCAGTCACCTCCTCCTTACATCAGATGTTGAAGTATCCTGTCAAGGGAAAGATCATCACTGTCCATGGCGAAGAAGAGTACATGATTAGCCACTTAAATTCATTCCGGTATGTGGAGGTTGAGGGAGAATTTATCGAGACACCGTGTCAACATTTCGAAGAAGTCCTTCCTGAAATAGCAGTAGCAAAGTTGGCAGCTGAGACACCGAGACAGATGGCCAGGATGGCATCTCTGGAGGATGCAAGGGCCGCAATAAAAGAAGGGAAGAATTCAGCATGGGGGCAGTTACCCGACTTTCCATATAAGACTGACAAGTTTGGATTAGGGTTCACAGCCGCTGGCCAGAAAGCTATGCGCCGGTCGAAGATTGAAAGGGCGCCAGTCAAAATTTCTCCCTACAGAATCAACGCCTTGGAAGATGAAGACAAAGAAAGAAACATTGAAGAGTGGATCTATCCAACTGTCAAAGGAGGATTGAGCAATTGGGAGGCTAAGGACTTTGTTCCCATCACTTTGATTCACCAGTAATTTACCTGTTAAACATTTCCTATTTGGTCTGTAATATTTACTTTCAAACAATCCGTACACTATCTTTTCACCTCCTGCCTTGCCCGGGGCATGTAGGTCCACTTGTAAGGGTTTTGATTATTTTTCATATTCATATGCCATGTTTAATGATTCATTGGACGTTTTTCATTTGATAAACTGCTTATGTTCATTTTCTTTCCTTTTGAATTTTTTGTTTAAGGATGGCTATCCCTTACATACACCCACACTCACCAATGCAGGTACCCATCCACTCCGGATTCCATGGGTGACTATTCTGCTGTATCTTTCAATAACTCTGAAGATCTGGTCAATCTAGCCGAGTATGAAGATGACGAAGGTTGTGAAGTACCCGGGGAACTAGCCAGACTTCTGCAACAAGAGGAAAGGGCCATCTTACCGCATGAAGAGTCACTGGAAACTGTCAACTTAGGGACCGAGGAAGACCGGAAGGAAGTGCAAGTGGGTGCCAATCTGGAACCGAATGTCAAGGAGCGCTTGGTACAATTGTTGAATGAGTATGTTGAGATCTTCGCTTGGTCTTATGAAGACATGCCGGGTTTAGACACAGACATCGTGGTTCACCGTCTCCCCACAAGAGAAGACTGTCCACTAATCAAGCAAAAAGTTCGCCGAATGAGGCCTGACATGTCCGAAAAGATCAAAGCAGAAGTAATGAAGCAATTCGATGCTGGCTTTCTGGCTGTTACATCCTATCCTCAATGGGTCGCTAACATTGTGTCAGTACCTAAGAAAGATGGAAAAGTCAGGATGTGTGTGGACTACCGGGATTTGAATACGGCCAGCCCTAAAGATGATTTCCCGCTGCCTCATATTGACATTTTGATCGACAATACAGCTCAACATAAAGTGTTTTCCTTCATGGATGGATTCTCGGGCTACAATCAAATCAAAATGGCCCCCGAGGACATGGAGAAAACAACTTTTGTCACACAATGGGGCACTTTCTGTTACAAGGTGATGCCGTTCGGGATGAAGAACGCAGGGGCAACTTATCAACGCGCCATGGTAGCTTTGTTTCATGATATGATACATCATGAGATTGAAGTTTACGTAGACGATATGATAGCTCGATCACAAACAGAGGAAGAGCACCTTGAACATCTGGAAAAGCTGTTTTCCAGGTTGAAAGAATACAAGCTCAGGCTGAATCCAAGTAAATGCACTTTTGGAGTTAGGTCTGGTAAACTCCTGGGATTCATTGTAAGCAACAAAGGCATTGAAGTCGATCCGGCAAAAGTAAAAGCAATACAAGAGATGCCTGCTCCCCGTACTGAGAAGGAGGTTAGAGGATTCTTGGGGCGCATAAACTATATTGCCAGATTCATCTCACATCTGACTTCTACCTGTGAGCCAATTTTCAAACTCTTGAAAAAGGATCAGGTAGTGGAATGGAACAACGATTGCCAAGCTGCTTTTGATAGAATCAAGGAGTATTTGTTAGAACCTCCTATTCTGATGCCACCCGTCGAAGGAAGACCATTGATCATGTACTTAACCGTCTTGGATAACTCAATGGGGTGTGTTTTAGGCCAGCATGACGAGTCTGGTCGAAAAGAGCATGCTATTTATTACCTTAGCAAAAAGTTTACCGACTGTGAGACTCGCTACTCACTGCTCGAGAAAACTTGCTGCACTTTGGTATGGGCTGCTCGCCGATTAAGACAGTATATGCTGACTCATACTACCTTGTTGATATCCAAAATGGACCCTATCAAGTATATCTTCGAGAAGCCCGCTTTATCTGGAAGGATAGCTAGATGGCAAATAATCTTAACCGAGTATGACATCCAATACACCACCCAAAAAGCTATAAAAGGGAGTGTATTAGCTGACCATCTGGCTCATCAGGCTATTGAAGACTATCAACCCATGAGATTTGACTTCCCGGACGAGGACATCATGAATTTGGACAACATTGAAGGTAACAGACCGTATGACGGACCCGAAAAGGGATCCCGATGGACCCTGTACTTTGATGGTGCTTCAAATGCACTTGGAAACGGTATTGGCGCAGTACTTATTTCTCCGGAAGGTTGTCACACTCCTTTCACGGCCCGACTTTGCTTCAGCTGCACAAACAACATGGCTGAGTATGAAGCTTGCATCTTTGGTCTCAAGGCTGCTATAGACTTGGGGATCAAATCTTTGATCGTCTTTGGGGACTCGGCTTTGGTCATCAGCCAAATCAAAGGAGAGTGGGATACTAAACATCCTAATCTTATCCCATACAAAGAACATGTCCTGACATTGTTGCCTCATTTCGAGCAAATTACCTTCGAGCATTTCCCGCGAGAAGAGAATCAGCTAGCAGATGCTCTAGCCACAATGTACTCCATGTTTAAACTCAACTGGGATAACGAGGCTCCCCAAATCACCATCAAGCGAATGGATGAACCGGCACATTGCCATGAGATTAATACCGAAGAAGTAGTGGAACAACCTTGGTTCCACGAAATCAAAAGGTATCTCGAGACTAGAGATTATCCCGAAGGAGCTTCCGTGAATGACAAGAAGTTCTTAAGGAAATTCGCTGCTAAGTTCTTCCTGAGCAACGGCATCCTTTACAAATGAAACCATGATTGTGTATTACTCCGATGTGTAGACAAAGCTGAAGCGGAGTTAATTATGACTGACATACACAGCGGGACATTTGGCACTCACTTGAGCGGGCATACAATGGCTAAGAAGATCCTAAGGGCAGGCTATTACTGGTCTACCATGGAAGCTGACTACCATCAACATTCCCGTACTTGTCACAAGTGTCAAGTCTATGCTGACAAAGTTCATATCCCTCCGGTTCCTCTCAACGTCCTGACTGCTCCGTGGCCTTTTGCAATGTGGGGCATTGATATGATTGGAGAGATCAAGCCCACGGCTTCCAACAGACATCGCTTCATCCTAGTTGCCATTGATTACTTCACTAAATGGGTCGAAGCAGCTTCCTTCGCCTCTGTCACTAAAAGTGTGGTTGCCCGCTTTATCAAGCAAAATCTCATATGTCGGTATGGTGTTCCAGACAGGATCATCACAGACAACGGTACAAACCTGAATAACACAATGATCACTGCATTGTGCGAACAGTTCAAGATTTATCATCACAATTCACCTCCTTATCGGCTGAAGATGAACGGTGTTGTTGAAGCTGCGAACAAAAACATCAAGAAGATCATTCAGAAAATGACAGTCACTTACAAAGACTGGCATGAGATGCTACCGTTTGCTCTGCATGGATACCGTACGACGACACGTACTTCAACTGGGGTAACCCCATTTTCTCTGGTTTATGGCATGGAAGCTGTTTTGCCTACGGAAGTCCAGATCCCTTCTCTAAGGATTATGAAGGATGCATGTTTGAATGAAGATGATTGGATGCAGACCCGACTTGATCAACTCAATCTGATCGACGAAAAGCGACTTGCTGCTATATTCCATGGTCAGACGTATCAAAAACGGATGATCAAGGCCTTCAATAAGAAAGTCAGACGTCAAGTGTATCAAGTCGGAGATCTAGTAATCAAGCGGATTATCTTGCCGCAAAGTGATCCCAGGGGCAAATGGACTCCTACATATGAAGGACCATTTGTGATCAAGAGCATATTTTCTGGTGGTGCATTGATTCTGACCACCATGGATGGTGACGACCTTCTGCACCCTGCGAATGCAGACATAGTCAAAAGACACTACGCATAAAATAACCCGACAAGTCGAAAACCCGAAAGGGCGGCTTGGGCAAAAATGGGCATCCCGGTGGATCGAAAACCTGAAAGGGCGATTCAGGCAAAAATTAGGGATAAAAAACAAAAAAATCTGTACACCCGACAAGTCGAAAACCCGAAAGGGCGGCTTGGGCAAAAATGGGCATCCCGGTGGATCGAAAACCTGAAAGGGCGATTTAGGCAAAAGTTAGGGAATTAAAGCGTATGACTATGTCTCGTCGGATCACTTCGAGAACAATCTCTTCATCAACCAGTTCCGGGTTTCTGATCAATCCAGTCATTGGCGAACGAAGCATTGAATGGACAGATATTCAACGTTGTGAAGGCTGTAGCAGAATGGAATCCCATGAAATTATTTCACATAGCCATCTTTATTTTGTATAAATTTTTCAAATATTTACGGCAAAATCCTCTTACTAGGATGATTGTCTCCTTTGTACAAATATACTCAAAGAAAATCAATACAAATACTTTTCCCAGAAATTTGTGTCATTTCCTTTTCTTTTCTCTTGCACTATTTGTTTTATTTTGAGAAACGTCCAATGTTTTGTTAAAATAGGCATATGCATTTGAAACATAATCATTTTCTTATGAGTCGGGAAAGAGGATTACCGATAAGTCAAAAGTACAGATGGATACCCGATACCCTTTCAAAGGAAACCCCCGGGAGATTTGGAATCCATATCCCTAGCAAGTCTTGAAGCTCATCCCCAGTAGGTTCTGGAAGCTTATCCCCCGCAGAGAACGGACGTCTCTCCCGAGTTTTTATTCAAAGTTATTCCTCCCAAGGACTTATAACTGGGTTATCCTCAGCTAACAATCACGGAAGATCGCACTCGCCAAAATTCTTCCTATCCCCAGCGGAGTTCATCAAAATTCCCCAGCAGTAACTTATCTTTGCAAATCTCCAGCCAAAGAATCCTCCGGAATTCAATTCCCCTCAGAGTTTAAGTTTCAGTGTCCCCAGCCGAGCTAAAGCTTCAAATTATCAATCCCCAGCGGAGCCAAATTAATGAACTTTCTCCCCACAGAGTTTTGGGAGGGCAAATCTTAAGTTCCCCAGTGAAGTCGCCAGAGTTACTTCCCCCCAGACTAAAGATTCTCAGTCTTACGTCCCCAACATGAGCCTATTAGATTGGAACTCCCCAGTAAAGGTCATCAGGAATCCTCTTCCCCAGCAGCAGCCAAGGATTTATTCTTCCTGGCAACAGTCAAGATACTTTTATCTTCAGCCATCTCGAATTCATCTATCCTTTACAAAACAGCTCTCCAGCTTACATGCACATCCACTTACATTCATATCATATAACATATATTGTATCATGCATCATGACATTGCATACAATTAACTCTTTATCTTTTCAGGTAAAATCAGTCGACAGACTAAAATCATTATCTTCCCAGATTTTTGAAAACAGTTTACGGACGCTTCCCGACAACGGATGCTGCTCTATTGCTTATTCAACTTCAAGATTTTTGAAAACAGTTCACGGGTTCTCCAAGTAAACGAATGTTAACCTATCACTTGTTCAGATTCTTCTTCAAGACTTCTGAAAACAGTTTATGGATTCTTCCCAACAACGGATGTTAATCTATCGACTTGTTCAGATACAACTTTTGGAAACAGTTTACGGACGCTTCCCAACAACGGATGCTGCTCTATTGCTTCTTCAACTTCAAGATTTCTGAAAACAGTTCACGGGTTCTCCAAGTAAACGGATGTTAACCTATCACTTGTTCAGATTCTTCTTCAAAACTTCTGAAAACAGTTTATGGATTCTTCCTAACAACGGATGTTAATCTATCGACTTGTTCAGATACAACTTTTGGAAACAGTTTACGGACGCTTCCCAACAACAGATGCTGCTCTATTGCTTCTTCAACTTCAAGATTTCTGAAAACAGTTCACGGGTTCTCCAAGTAAACGGATGTTAACCTATCACTTGTTCAGTTTCTTCTCCAAACCACTGAAAACAGTTTACAGATTCCTCCCAACAACGGATGTCAATCTATTGCTTGTTCAGACCCCCAGTTCAGAGATGGTCCAAAGCTTGGACACCTTCCTGATATTCCCTTCCAGATGGCATCTCTAAGCCCATCCCCGACAAGATTTCTGTCACTCTCCCAGATGGCATCGTTAAGCCCATCTCCAAATGGCATCTCTAAGCCCATTCCCGCATCCATTGCTTTGACGAGTGCAAATTTCCGGGCACTCTAGTGTCCAATCTCCTTTTACCCTCGAGTCACGAAAGGCAAACTTGCCAATCTAACTCTTCGGATTCAAGAATATTGAACAGGGGCAACTGTTGTACCCCAAAATTTGCCCTCCCATTTTTCATTGATTTCTCACCACAAAGCCCTTGAAGCTCAAGATCCAGTTAGGGTTTCATCTGCTCAAGACCTCTCCTTGCACTGTTGACTCAAATTAGGGTTTGTGTTTGCCCAAAGATGCTTTGACCTAAAATGCCTAAGATGACTTTCATGCTTCATATTGGACTCCCAAGTTTATCCATACCAAGTTGCAAACTTTGATTCCAAATTTTGCCCAGTCAATTGGACAGTTGATCTAGAAATCAGCTGTATTGAGGAAAAAGTCAACTGTGGCCAATTAACAGTCAAATCTCATGAAAATTGACCTACATCAACATTATGAACTCATATGGTCCATTTGATCAAGTTTGGATCACAACTCCATAAGAAATTTGATCAGATCACCAAAAGGGCAAAATGGTCATTTTTAGGGTTTTGACTGCACAAAGGCAATTTTTGACTGTTTGACTTAGTCAATGGCAAACCAAGCTCATATATGGACTCAAGGACCCCATGGAATTATCTTGACATGCTCAACAAGCTCAAAAGATCCAAAGTACACAAGATTGACAGTTGAATTTCCCAGTCAATTGATCAATTCTGACTGTATACTGAAAAGTCAAACTTTGACTTTTTGGTCAAAATCAAGAGTCAAGATTCATTTTTCATCAAAACATGCCAAATCATGAAACTTGTTCACCAAGAAATCACAAAATGCAAATTAGGGTTAGAAATTAGAATTTTTCATAACTTAGAATTTTTCTAAGTTATAAAAAACCCTAATTTTTTCCCAACTTTGCCCCACTTTTTCACCAAGATCCATTTGGATTAAAACAAAAGTCAAAACATGAAAGTTGTAGCTTGTTGCATAATCTACAACTTTGATTCACAAAGTTTTCTCATTTGAAGCTTGTATCTCAAGTTACAAATTTTTGAATAAGGGCACTAAACCATTCTTAACTTAGTGAATTTTTGACCTATTTTGACAAGGTTTTCTACCCAATTTTAAGACCATTTTCCATACACTTCCACTTGGAATTTAAATTTGCATTTCAAAGATGGCTTGTAGTACACATTCCAAGCTTTCCAAAATGTCCAAGAACTCATCAAACAACCTCATGGTTAGGGAGAATCGAATTTCACAATATGGCAAAAATTCACTTTTGTTCTTGACCAAATCATGTTCATAACTCATGCCATTTGCAAGTCAACTTGGTTTGTGCTGCATTACAGGTCTTTAAACCATCCAACACTCAATAATTTAATGCATGTTCATTGTGTTAAAGTGTTGTTCTATGAGTTCAAGCATTACATACAAGTTTAATCCATTTTTAGATAAAGCAAAATAGCCATTTTTGAAAAGTTATACTTTATGTCAATTGGTAAATCAAGAAGGTACAGATCAAATCTCTTTAGCACAAGATTATGAACAAATCACACTGATCAAGGAGGGATTATGCAGCACATTAGGGGGCCCTCTACATGCCTAGAACACAAGTTGGCTTTTTGTTGCTTAAGAAAGAAGAAAAGTGTCATAACATCACACAACTCTGATATCAGTGAACTAGAGCTTAGAGAAAGTTATCAAACACCTTTCAAACATTGATCTTAAGCAAAATCACAAGCCTTTCCCTTCCAATACCTTCAAGAACTCAAAACCACCATAAAACTGCCAAAACAGAGTGACCTCTGCAGTTTGAGTGCCATCTTCCATTTCCCTCAAGCTCTCTTGCCCAAACCAGTTCACATACATTCCCTAACATCTATGCAAGCTAACCAAGAGCAAAAACACGACCTGTAATCCCTCTAACTGGTTCCACCATTTTCACATTTCTGACTTGCAGGTGAAGTGCTCTAGCACGATTCCAAAGCTTTCAAGGCAAAGTAAACATTGGAATAGCATCCCTGGACCTCAAGGAAGCTTTTCCAACCATCACCTTGCACTGAAAGTTCCTGTACTGCCAGATAGAACTTCAACTAAACAGGTAGGTTTTTGAATTCGTATCTCTCTTGTTAGGCATCATTAGCTTTAAGTTTGTGAATAAACAATGCTCTACTCATGCCACTGAACACATACATGCTTTTACTTTTCATTTCTTTTGCTTGAGTTGTGAGAATTTAAGGTTTGAAAATGGCAGAAAACTTAGGTTAGGATTTGGGATTGTTAAAATTCTCTCTCATTTCTGAGAGTTAAGAGATGTTCTTTAAATATTTGGAATCGTGGTTTCATGATTAACATTTTGTGTTGGAAGTTTGTTCAAAAAATCAAAGAATCAGGATATTCAAATGGAGCTTCTTGCGCGCGTTTTTTGTACAAGTTTTGTTCAGAGGTTGAAGAAGGTGGCATTGGGCTGGGCTTGCTTTGTGTTTTCTTTTCACACCACTCAATTGGTTTCACACCCCCCTGAGCCCATTTGTTTGATTTAATGTTTTTTTGACATTTCCTTTTTATTTCTGATTCATTTATTTTTTCTAATAATATTTAAAACTTGAAAAATCATTTTTACACCATTTTTGCATTTTTTAAGTATTTATTTGATTATATGGACATTTATATACAAACATATATATATATATATATTATTATTATTTAGAAATATTATTAATAATGTAAATATATTATATTTCTGACTTTTTTGTATTTTTATTTTTCCTTTTGAAACATTTGTACAAAAAATACTTTTTTTATATATATAAAATTAAATATTATTATTTTTGGCACATTTAATATATTTTGTAAATAATATAAATATATAGGTCTATATTAATATACTTAGGATAAAAACACCAAAAAATGTACATATTTTATTTTTTAATATTTAATACTAAAAAATACCCTTTTTACAAATATACTATATTTCATTTTATTTTTGTATGTAAATAATAAATATTATATGAATTAATTGATTAATACCCATTTGGTTAAAAATTAGGGTTTTGCCCTAAATTTGAAAATACTCCAAACAAATAATACCTTTTTTTATTTTCTTTTTATTTTACATAAATAATACTTTTTTTTCATATATATAAAAACCTTTTTGCATTCTTGCATATTTGTTTCATTTTCATTTAATTATGCATTCATTTGTATTGTAAATATTCAAAGAAAATGATGTAATAGCTTAGGTTTAAATTCTTGTCTAAATATCCCCATTTGAAACATTGTACCCCCCTCCCCATATTATTGTGTTGTAATAGCGTAGGAATTTAAATTTCGCACTTTTATTGCTTTCTAAACATGCTATGCTAGAATTATGGTTTGTATGCGAATAAAATGAACAAAAATAGTTTGACCTAATACAAGACAAAAAAGCATGAAAATGGACAACACATTTCACATTTGCACCCCTAGGGTATTCCACTTTGTTGCCTTCAAATAATTGGGCCATATTGTATGTTGAATTTCTTTGGGTAAAACAAACAATCAAATGATCATAGTCCCACAAAATGTTGCTTAAATGAATGATCAAGTCCCTTTTAAAGAAAATTGCCCAAAGACATTTAACACTATTGCAATTATGGTCTAAACGATGACCCGCGCCTGTCCCTTTCACCTCCTAAGACAAGATTGTCCACCAAATGCAATGGTGGAACAAAATTGTCAAAAGGTTTAAAGCATAACAAAAATCTTTGAGAAAACTTTAGGGTAGATAAACTCTTAAGTACTTGTCAATTTGCAAAGAAAACACTTGCCTAACTTCAAAACCCACTTCACAAACACTTTCAAAACCAACTTTCAAAAACCTTGAAACATCTTTTTAAAAGACAAAAACAACTTTTGTAAAACATTCGAGTAAAGAATTGTTACAAGGTTAGCCTATACAAGGCATCTTTTCAAAACATTTTCAAAACCACACACCAAGCACCATTTCAAACAATTAAGGCAAGTTGATCTAAGCAAGTACCTAAGAGCCCATGGATAACCATGGATAGAAAGGGTGCTAATACCTTCCCTTTCTATAATCTACTCCCCGAACCCAAGAAAAATATCAAAGATTTTTGCTGTGCTTTTTAAACCTTTCCTTAGGATAAAATAAAAAGTCGGTGGCGACTCTTGCTCAACCGAAACATTTGCGAAAACAAACGCAAAACCATAGTCAGTTCTCCCACCGTATCACACAACCCATTGGGGATAAGAGGTGAGGGCTAAGAACCCAGTGTTGAACTATTTCATAACTCCTGCTTTGACTTTCTCTGACATTTCAGGGCGCATACGACGGACCTTTTGCTTTACTGGAGGGAAATCTTCTTTAGTTGGCAAATGATGAACCACAATATCCTTGTCTAGTCCTGGCATGTCTTTATACGACCAGGCAAAGATCTCTACATAGTCATGCAACATTCGTATCAACCGTTGTTTGACACTAAGCTCCAAATTTGAACCTATCTTGACTTTTTTTCTATCTTCTTCTGTGCCCAAGTTCACTGTCTCAACTGGCTCTTCATGAGGCTGTATAGCCCTTTCTTCCAGCTGTAACATTCTAGCATGTTCTCCGGGTACCTCACAATCTTCCTCACCTTCGTCCTCAGCTTGGTTGATCGGATTTTCAAAGTCATAACCGACAATAGCATAACTGTTATCAATGGGATCCATATTGGATATGGATCTGCAGTTTGATACGTGAGTGTGTGTATGAGCATAGTTGTATAGACAAAGTAAAAGTAGAAAAGAAAGACAGAGAGCACAAAATTTGTATGCAAAACGTCCAATACTTTAATAATGACATATGAGATTGAAACATGATAACCCTCACAAATAAACCATTGTTCCTCGGGTAAGACACATGGCCATAGAGTTTATATTTTTTAATTATTACATATCAGAAAGCAAGAAAGACAATTACTTCTGAACAAAAGTAATCAGTACAAAGTATTTAGCTGTCCAATTACTGGGTCCACCGTTGGTAGTAAGGAAGATCCAGCTATCCATGTCATAGTCACCATCATTGTCTTCTAAAGCGTTGACCACATGATTACTGATACATAGTGTAGGTCCTCTAGCACGAGCATGACGAACAGCCCTTTGAGCCCCTGAAGAGAAACCCAAGCCAAACTTATCTGATTTGTATGGAATGTCAGGGAGTTGGCCTCAGATGTTACACCCACCTTCTTTAATAACTGCTTTTGCGTCCTTGAGAGAAGCCATTTTCAAGGGAGGTCTGGTGATTTTCGGCGGATTGGTAACAGTCTCAGTTGCAACCATGGTCTGGGGCACCTCTTCAAAGTTCTGACAAGGGGTCTCGATGAAATTGCCATCCTTTTCCACATGCTTGAAAGAGTTCATGTGACTTACCATGTATTCCTCTTCACCATGCACCGTGACAATCTTTCCTTTCACCGGGTATTTCATAATCTGATGCATAGTGGATGTGACAGCTCCCGCCCCATGGATCCAAGGGCGACCCAACAAACAAGAATAAGATGGTTTGATATCCATCACGTAGAAGGTGGAGTCAAAGGTCTGAGAACCAACTTTAATGGGGATGTCCACCTCCCCATGCACCATTCTCTTCGAACCCTCTAAAGCCATCACTAAATGTTGTTGGGCTTCAGAGTCAAACCTTCACAGTCTAATCTGTCCAGAGCCTTCTTGGGTAGCACGTTCAATGATGAAACGGTATCTACTAGAACATAGGCCAAAGTAGTGCTCCTGCATTCAATGGAGACATGTAGCGCATCATCATGTTTTCTTCCTCTGGGTGTCAGGTCACCATCAAAAAAACCCAAACCGTTATCAACTGTCAAACTGGCCACACAAACTTCAAATTGGTCAGCGGAGGTTTCTTGTGGAACATGGGCGGTCATGAGGAATTTCACCAAAGCTTTTGCATGAGCTTCAGAGCACAATAGTAAGGCTAACATAGAAATCTTAGAAGGGGTCTGCCCCAGTTGTTCGACCATATTGTAGTCGCTCTTTTTTATTATCTTCAAGATTTCTTCCATTTCCTTCTTGGAAGCCTCTGGAATAGATACTGAATGTGCCTTCGATTGAATAGGCTCAATCAGTATGTCTTTGCCTCGAGTCTCGGCCGACTCGGTGATAGGGGTGGCAACTGGGGTAATCACAGGAGCTGCAGTGGTAGTATCAGCAGGAACAACAGTAGGAATGATCACAGGAATAGTAACGGCATTTGGAGGAGAAATCTTAAGGGAGAACACTCTTCCACTTCTTGTTATTTTGTTGGTTCCAACGATGTTGCCAATGTCAGGATTAGTATTTTGAGAAACTTGGTCTTCAACAGCCGACAGGTCTTGCTTGACACCATGGTAATAGACGTCATCCCGATAGTTCCAGGGAACAGCCTTGTTCGAGGAGTATGGGATTGGCCCTGGAATAGTGATGATCAGAGGAGCCAACTTTGGAGCAGATGTAATCCTGGCGGGTCTTTTGGTGGAGACCCTATGAGGTTTAGAGGAAATGGTTATGATTGAAACATCCTTACAAGAAATAGTCGGGACGACAGTCTTCTCAAATAAGATCTCTTTATCATCCATCAGACGCTGAACACCTGCTTTCAACAAATAACAACAAGTCGGTAGAGATAAACATAAATGGCAATCTTCGCCACAGCCCGGAAATAAACCGACTTTCAACAAGTTCCACTTAACGGTCATGAGAGGTGTAACATGTTCCTCAACAAAAGTAACAAACACATCACTGTCAACAGTATTAACACCACGGCCGTGATTGGGCATGGGAGCAGTTATAACATTGGGAATCTCAAGAGCATCAAATTCAATTTCCTTCGCCTCTATAAGGTCTTGCACCTTGTTTTTCAAAGCCCAACAATCGTTTGTATCATGACCTGGAAATTCTGAGTGGTAAGCACATCGAGCATTTGGGTTGTAGCGGGGAGACATGGTGTTGGGATTCTTGGGAGCTTCTCGCAAGGTAACCAGATTGGACTTCGGTAGATGAGGAAAAACTTGAGACAAAGTCATATTTATCCGGGTGAATTTCCTTACAGACCTTTCTGCTCTAGGCTGATTATTCCTTTGTTGAGTAGGTGCAGGTTTAGAGATCATAACAGCCGCTACCATTGGATGGCGCTCGGTTCTGCCCTGATTTCGTTGATTGTAAACAACACTGACCTTTTTTTCCCTACGAAAGGTTTCTTTCCCGCACTTGAAGAGGCATCCTTCTGAATCTTACAACTTCTAATCCCAGCTTCAACTCTTTCTCCTGTCAAAATCAGCTCAGTAAAGCCAACTGAGGAGCTTCCAATCAGATGATTAAAAAACGAACCAGACAGAGTACCAAAAAACGTATCCACTAACTCCCTATCATACATGGGAGGTTGGACTCTTCCTGCTAAGTCCCTCCACTTCTGAGCATAGTCTTTAAAGCCCTCGCTCGAACCCATAGACATACTTTGGAGTTGTGTACGGGTGGGAGCAAGGTCTGCATTATACTGATATTGCTTGTAGAAAGTAGCAGCCAGATCTTCCCAGTTATGAATATTGGTCCCTTCCAGCTTGTAGAACCACTCTAGTTGAGTCTGAGATAAATTGTCTTGAAGGAAGTGGACCCATAAGTCCTTGTCAGCAGTGTGAGGCTGAATCTTCCTCATATAAGACCGGAGATGCATTTTAGGACATGAAACCCAATCATATTTTGCAAACACCGGACCCTTGAACTTCTGTGGGATGACAACACCAGAAACCAAACCCAGTTCTTCACAATCCAGCCCAGGCACCTTCTGGATTTCCATTTCACTTAGACGCTCTTCCAGTTGTTTGTATTTTTCATCTGCTAGAGGATATTTCTCCTCATTATAGTCAGTCTCATTATTAGATTCCCTTGGTATGGGGTCTTCCTCTCTTGTATCCCCTTCTTTATTGTCTCCTTCTTTTGACGAAGATGTTAGCTCTACAACTTTCCTTAACGGTCCTTTGAACCTCCTTCCCAAATTCACCACACTAGCTATCTTCCTTTGCTTCTTGGTCTTCTCTTTGACAATCAGGGCTTTCAGTTCTTCTTGCCCCTTAGCCAGAGCCCTGATCATTTTTTGAAACTGGGCATTTTGAGTTTGTAGATCCTTCACTGTTTGTTCGAGAGCCATTTCTTTACTACTGAAATAAATAGCGAAGAAGATGAGAAACCTGGTATGAAACCTGCTTATGCATTGATATGTATGATATATGTATGCAATGATTTCAAGGACCTTATTTGATTTAAGCTCTTTTAAACAAAACAGGAAACAAAAATCTTTATTAGTCTATTTTTAAAGAAACAAAAGATTACACAGGGATAAATATTAAAAGGAAATTCTAAACTCCTAAGTCTCCCATGGGTGCTTCCTCTTGGTGTTGAGGTAGGTGTTGAGATTCCTCTCTTTGTGAAGATGCTTTGTTAATTCTAGCACCTTTTTCTCACTTGCATAGAATTGAGCCTCAAAAGTATCCCATTCTTCCTTGAGCTGGATCCAAGACTTTTGCAACTCTTTGAAGTTAGTTGGCATATCAGGATGGAGAATAATACGGGACTCGCCATCTTGAACAACAGGTTCCAATATCACCGGTAAGATGGAATCATATGGCATCATAAGACTTTGGGCTCGAGCTCGCACCCATTTGAGGTAAGGTTCCAAAGGGATGGAGTTCTTGCGCCCCAAAGTCTTACTATCAGTCTTCTTAATAATGCCCCAAGCGCAGATGAACCTCTAACGATAATTTTGCAAATCATTTGAGTAGTTGAACACAATACCCTGGAGGAGCATATCCGGTGGACCATCTCTCTGTGCATAGACAAACTGACGTAGTGCTAAAGAAGGATTGTAGGTGATGCCTCCCCTAATGCCCAGGAGTGGCACATTAGGAAATTCTCCGCAGCAATCAATAAAAGAGATGTCTCCTTGAGAGCGAGGACACCAATGGATGTCGGAGTGAGAGAGAGACATTAGTCTTTGACTCCACCTTAAGCCTAAACCATTCTTCTTTACTGACCGAGGAAGGTGCAAAATAAACCACCTATATAGCATAGGGGTGCAACACATGAGAGTTCCTCGCTTCTTCAGAGTATGATTATAGAGAGAATGTAGGATATCCACGAGCAATGTAGGAACAGGATTGTGAGCAAGAAAAATGTTGATGGAATTCACATCTATAAAATGATCAGAATTAGGAAACAGGACCAACCCATGGATCAAGAAATCTAAGACATCTTCGAAGGCATGGTAACTCATAACATCCAGGAAAATCTGAGCTTTCTTCATCAAAAAATTTGCAAGGAGACCCTTAACTCCACTTCTTTTTTCCTAATTGGACTCAAGGTCAGATGGCTTCAAGTGCAAAGCTATGACAACATTTTCAGAAGCAGGGTCTTGTTCTAAACCAGTGAAAGGTACTCGCTCCAATATAGGTAAACCAAGTAACTTAGAGAATTCTTCCAGGGTAGGCACCAGTTGATAATCGAGGAATGTGAAGCAATGGTGCTTAGGGTCGAAAAACTGGAATAAGACGCTTATCAAACCTTCGTCAAATCTGGTGGTAACCAAAATGAGTAAGTGACCATGTATTTTGTGCAATGATGAGTCATCGGGAACTTTCAAGACTAATTCTTTGAGCTTGGGAGGAACTTCTATGAAGTGAATCCGGGAGGTTTTTCTGCGACCTGAATTCATATCCTACAAAACAGCAAATAGGTAAATCCAACAGGTCCTTGAAATGATCAGTATGAATGTCATGATGTTTATGATGTCATGATTATGCTTAAAATCATAGATAAACATAAAAAAATCACACAATAGACCTTAGGTTCAAAGGCTTTCATGAGGTTTTAAGGTAAATACCCTCTTGAATGTTCAGTTGGCTCAACATGTCCTATTCATAGTAATCGGGTTCTAAGGAGTCTCAATATCATCAACCTTTCCTTCAAGAATTTTTTTAGCTCAAGCACCGAAGTATTGCGGCCAAAATATCCCAAAAGTCCAGTCTCAATGAGTGTAGCATCGAGTATCAACCAGTCTTCGGTCGGAACTAAAGTCGGCTATTTCACTACTTCCTAATGGCTAGGATGAGTCAATTAAAGGTTCTAAAGGTCAGTGAGTGCTTAGTGACACTATGAGGAAGCCTAATGTTATCCTTGACTTACTCAAGGAACATTAGTACAATCCAGAATATCGCACTAACATAGCCACCACTTCATCCGTATCGGTCTACATCGTACAACCTCCATGGTTTATTGCTACTTACCTAAAAGGTGCCCCAGATCCGGGTGTAGGATCTTTACCAGAATACCCCAACAAAAACCTTAAGAGTAAAGCAGTCAAGGAAAACAAAGAAAGCAATTTTAAAATGATCTAGACCCTAAGGTAAACCCCACACTATAAGCCTTATCCCCAGCAGACTCGCCAGTTCTATGATACGGTGGCAGAACCAACTATTATAGTGGTTTTGCATTTTGTATTCGCAAATTTTCGGTAATCAAGAGTCGCCACCGACTTTTCTTTTATCCAACAAATGAAATGGTGAAAAGAACAGAAAAAGACCTTTTTCGAGATTTTCTGAGTAAGGGGGGTAGATTATGGAAAGGGAAGGTGTTAGCACCCTTTAAATCCATGGTTTTCCACGGGCTCTTAGGTACTTACTCATTTTGAAAATTTCTTTCGTGTTTGTGTGTTTTGAAAAGGTTTTTGTTCGCTTTATGTAACTCTTATATCAGTCCTCAAGAGTGTGATAAAGCATTTTTGGAAAAGAGTTTTAAAAGTGTGTAAGTGTAAAAAGGAATCAGACTTGAGAAAGTACTTAACAGCTATCTACCTACTCGAAAAATGCGTTCTTTTCCTCCTTTCCTTTAGATAGTGATATCCTACTATTAATGAGTAGGTAGCTCTATCGTTGGATGTTGAGGGACTATCGTAAGGGACGTTTATGGTCATTGAAGGCAACATGTAGAGATACCTTAGTAGTTTGAAGGGATTGTCATCATATATTCGTAGGCAACATCCATGAACAAGATCATTTCTCGTAGGCAACTCGAGGGACATTTAGGGACTATGATCTTTATTATGACTTTAAACTAAGGGTATTTGCTAAGATATCCCTACGTTCGAGGGACATGACCACTTCCGAAGGCAACCAAAGTGGGAAGTACCCTAGGGATATAAGTGTGCAATAGTGTGCTTTTTTCAGATATTTTTATCTTGATGTTAGTGATCTAATGATTGATTGATTAATTCTTGTCATGCACGCCTAATTTACTAGAAGTTCATATACAGGCATATAATATAGTGTGGAAAGTAAATTGCAGGAAATAAACACTCCTAAGCTATTACACGGCTTCAGGGCAATTACAATTATATATAACTGAAAATGTAAAGTGCGGAAATTAAAAACCCTAATTAAGTTATTACAAACCGGGCAAAGTTACAGAATTACCAAAAAAAATAATCGTACGAAGAATAACAACATGCGAAAATTAAGACGGAAATACGTTTGAAACCCTAATTGTCTAGTTGCTTATTAAATATATTTTTTTTGGTATTTTATGAAAAAAACATTTAAGACTTAACCTAATCTCTAATTAATTTTAAATTAAGGAAAACAAATTAAAGTTAATTAAATTAATTTGCAAGAATTAATTTTAATAACAAAACAAAAACCTAAGTCCTATTTTTTATGATTTTCTTATTTTATGATTGAAAAAAAATAATTTTAAAAAATAAAAAATATAAACTAAAAATGAAAATAAAGTAACAAAAAATAAGAATGAATGGGCCTGGGGTGAGAAACACAAATTGGGGGGCCGTTGCTGAATTTTTGCTAGGCCCAGAAACACAACACCCTAATTCAAGCGTGAGATCCAGTAATGTTGCATCTGGAAGGTCTATGGTGGGGCTGCACCCAGGAGCGCTGGATCTGGAACAATGCAGATTTGATGGCTGGTCAGTTGATGGTATATGACGCACCTTTATGGCCTGCAAGCACTGGATCTGAAATATGCATGTTAGAAAAATAAAACACCTGACCTAGGTATCGAACCCAGTTCTTTAACTTCACACGCGTTCTTCCTTACCACCAGGGCATTTTGTCATTAATTGTATAAAATAAACACAAAACAATATATTCAAAATAATGGTCAGAATTTCTTTTAAACAAAAAAAGGTGCGCTATTTAAAACTAGCCAACCAGGTTGCGCCATGCAATCGTCTTCCCCAACCCTTCGCCTTATTAGCCTATGCATCTTTACCTACAGACAGTGTCCGTCACTAAATCACCTGTAATTTCCAAAATCTACAACACGCAATATAAATCCAATTTAAGGTCATGGATCAACTGGGTTTGATCCCCTGAGCATGATGGTACTCCTCTTTAGGCTCAAATTTTCCTGTATCGGGACTGTATTGGGCGTGATTCTTGGAGCTTTGATGCTTGGGAGTGATGCAGCTAGCTTCAGAATACCTCCAGGAATTAATTGCACGCTTCAGAATGCCTTGAATCCTTCTGCAACTCCCAATCCGATTGACACTTTTCTCTTGAAAATTTGGAATTTTGAACGGGATGTTTTGTGCGGCCAACCCTTGTTCTTTTTGTCTTTTGGTTTCATTCCAATTGGATCTTCCATGTTCATGTAAGGAGCTTTGACCCAAAATATGTTTTTGTTGACTTTTTGAAAGGACCTATAATGTATGAGCTTATATCTTTTGAATGAGTCATTTCTTGATCTTGAGAGCTGAAGAGAAGCTGTAGGGAATTGGATTCTCTTCAAAATGATCTTTGGTGGAAATTTTTTTGATAAAGTATGAGAAAGTTATGACTGGTCAAAGTTTAGTTGACTTTTCCTATAGAATCCCTAATTTGCCATTTTTTACTTTTAATGAGTTAGGAGCATTTCTTGAGGAATCATGATCAACCCTTGATCAAATGATGGATATCCCTTTAAAATGTTGATGTTGACCAAAAATGTTGAAGTTTGACTGTATTTGGGCCACAGTTGACTTTTGACCTAGTATAGTTGATTTTCAGGAATTTGAGACTTTTACTGAGCAAACTTGTTGTACAAGGCATGAAATTTGGCATGGATAACCTTGAGGACATATTAGGGACATGGAAAACATTTAAGATCCTTGGGACTCACACATCTTGGTTAAAATTGAAACCCTAGTTTGAGGTTCATTGCTTTTAGGAGAAGAGTTTCCTGGTCAATTCTTAGTCATCATAGGGCAAGTTGGGATCTCAATGGACATGTCTTGAGTAAAATGAGAGGGAAAATTTTAGGGTACAACACCTTTGAATGGGCCTTTTGTTTCCTCCTTCGAATGGGATTTTTGAGTGTCTTTCTAATAGTCCTTATGTATGCCTTATGCCCTCTTCGAATGGGCCACCAATGTGTGTCCTTCGAATAGACCTTTGGAGTACTCTTTCGAAGGGGTCATATTGTGTGTCATAGTGCAGAAACTATGTTGAGGGGTCTTAATCTTATGAATTAAAGGCCCGTTAGGGGAAGCCTTTGACTTAGCGAATCCAAGGCAAGCAAGAAGAGGCCTTTGCCCAGTAAGTCGAAGGTTCCATGTAGAGGTCACTGCTGGTGAATTGAAAGGGGCTTGTAAGGGGGTTCTTACCTTGTGAATCGAAGGCAAGCCTGAAGTAGCTAATGCACAGTCGAATACTTGTGAACCAAACTTGGTCGATGGAGGCCCAGCGCTCCATCGAAGACATTGTGAAATCAACTTGATCTAAGGAGGTTTAGCGCTCAATCGAAGTTGGTGAGTTAATCTTGTATCGAAGGATGCCAAACACCTAATCGAAGCTTACTAATCAAGGCATGATCGAAGAGTTTCAAATGCCTAATCGAAGTACCTTGTCCCAATGCCGATCGAAGACATCTTATTTATCCTTAAAAATTTTACATTTTCTTTAAGCAGTTGTTTATAACCAACCATGTAGGAGACAATCTTGGAGAACATGAGAGGGGAAATTTTGGGGTACAACAGCTGCCCCTGTTCAATCTTCTTAAACCTAAAGATGTAGATTAACTTGTCTGCCTTTCGTGATCTGAAGGTGGAAGATGATTGAACAATATAGTACCCAAAAATTTGCACTCGCATGAAGCAACACTGATTGTTGATGATGGTGGGAATAGGCTTACAGATGCCATTTGGATAAGATGATAGCGAGTTGTCAGTGATGGGCTTATAGATTCCATCCAAAGTAGATGCTGACTTTATAAGAGGTCTTTTGTGGGGATTCTTATTCCTGCTGTCTGAGGAGGACTCCGCTTGGGAATGTTGATTTCTGTTTGCGGAATAGAGTCTAGGATTTGTAGTTGTCCATTACTCTATTGGGAGTTATCTCTTGACTGGGGAGATGAAAGTTAGCTTTTATCTATTCGAAATCCAGGCTTCACAGTGACTTACTGAGGATAATGAAGTTGACTGTTATCTGGCCATATTCCAGGCTTCACAGTGACTTAGATGAAGTAAACTACTATCTGGTCGGATTCCAGGCTTCACAACAACTTAAACTGTCATCTGGTTGAAATCCAGGCTTCATAGTAATTGAAGAAGTTAACTGTTATCTGGTGGTATTCCAAGCTTCACAGTAATTGAAGAAGTCAATTGTGATCTGGTAGTATTGCAGGCCTCGCAATAACTTAAACTGTTATCTGGTCGAAATTCAGGCTTCACAATAATTGAAGAAGTGAACTATTATCTAGTCGGATTCCAAGCTTCATCGAAACTTAAACTATTATCTGGTCGAAATCCAGGCTTCACAATAGCTTGCTGGGGATAATGGAATTAACCGTTACCTGAAAATTTATTAGAAAGAGCCTGTGTAGGACTGTTCCAGGATGAGTCCATGTTAGTCTGCACCCGGAGATATATGAGAAGGAACCCTTGTAAGATTTCTTCGTATGGTTGTGTATATAGTTTTCCTATCTGGTTTCAGGTATTAATCTACAAATCAGCTATTCGCAGATAGTTGTCCTGTCTGGTTTCAAGTATTAATCTTGAACTTGAAAATTATCGGTTGCTGAGATAGTTGTCCTGGCTTGTTACAAGTATTTATCTCTGACCTGAGAAATAAAGATTGTTTTCCTAGCTTGTTATAGGTGTTAATCTTCAATCTCCTCTTGTAGATAGCTTTCCTGGCTTGTTACAGGTATTAACCTACTATCAGTCGTCCACGACTAGTTCTCCTGGCTTATTACAAGTATTAATCTGGAACTTGTTTTTTGGTCAGTCGTCGAGATAGTTGTCCTGGCTTGTAACAGGTATTAATCTCTGACTTGAGAAAAAAAGATAGTTTTCCTGGATTGTTACAGGTATTAATCTTCAATCTCTTCATGTAGATAGTTCTCCTGGCTAGTTATAGGTGTTAATCCATAATTGGTCGTCCATAGATAGTTCTCCTGGCTAGTTTCAGGTATTAATCTGGAACATGAAAATATTGGTCACATAGATAGTTCCTCGCCTGGTTTTGCGCATTAATCTGTGCCCTATTGTATTTTTTTGTAAACCCGTCTTGCTTAGGGAGTTCATACCACTTAGTCGTGTAGATAGTTTTCCCGTCTGGTTTCGGGCATTAATCTTTGACTTGTTGTGGAAGTTTATAGTGTTTGCTTGTCTGCTGATTTAACCTGAAAGGTAAAGTCAGTTTCATGCGATGTCATGATGCATGAATTGCATGATGCTCCCAAAATAAATGAGATTGTGATATATGTATTTATGTTGTATATTCTAAGATTTTTTTAGAATGATGTATGAATGCAATGTATGAACGTATCAGCTGTTCTATTGCAGGGTTGTTAAACCAGGGAAAATAAATCCCTGATTTTTTCTGGGGGGAAGAATGTAGGTCTTCAAATTTATTGAAGTTGAAACATTGGGAGACGAACTTCCGTTGTTAGAGAAATAAACTTTGTTAGGGAAGGTAAACTCTGTGGATTGTTTGAGGATTTTCAGAGTGAATCTATGTCATGATTGTATCTGGAGATGTGTTGAATAAGTATCAAGATGACATCCATATCTGAATCGTACCTGAACCGTTTTAGAAGATGATCTGAATAAGTATCAGGATGACATCCATCTTTGGATCGTACCTGAACTGTTGCTATAACATAGTCTGGAATAAGTATCAGGATGACATATGTCTTTAGATCATACCTGAACCATTTCTAGATGAGAATCTGGAGTAAGTGTCAGGATGACATCCGTCTCTGGATCGTACCTGACATGTTGCTAGAAGATATTCTGGAATAAGTATCAGGATGATATTCGTCTCTGGATCGTACCTGGACTGTTGCTAGAAGATAATCTGGAATAAGTATCAGGATGATATCCATCTCTGGATCGTACCTGAACCGTTTCTAGAAGATGATCTGAATAAGTATCAGGATGATATTCGTCTTTGGATCGTACCTGAACTATTGCTAGAAGATAGCCTGGAATAAGTATCAGGATAATATCCGTCTCTAGATCATACCTGAACAGTTTCTAAAAGATAGTCTGGAATAAGTATCAGGATGATATCCATCTCTGGATCGTACCTGAATCGTTTCTAGAAGATGATCTGAATAAGTATCGGGATGACATCCGTCTCTGGATTGTACCTGAACTGTTGCTAGAAGATGATTTGAATAAGTATCAGGATGACCTCCTTCTCTGGATCGTACCTGAACTGTTTCTAGATGAGAATCTGGAATAAGTATCGGGATGATATTCGTCTCTAGATCATACATGAACTGTTGCTAAAAGATAGTATGGAATAATTATCAGGATGATATTTGTCTCTGGATCGTACCTGAACCATTTCTAGAAGATGATATGAATAAGTATCAGGATGACATCCATCTCTGGATCGTACCTGAACTATTTTTAGATGAGAATGGAATAAGTGTCAGGATGACATTCGTATTTGGATCGTACCTGAACCATTTCTAGATGAGAATCTAGAGTAAGTGTCAGGATGACATCCGTCTCTGCATCATACCTGCACCGTTTTTAGATGAGAATCTGGAGTAAGTGTCAGGATGCATCCGTCTCTGGATTGTACCTGAACCGTTTCTAGAATATAGTCTGTAATAAGTATTAGGATGATATTCGTCTCTCGATCGTACCTGAACCGTTTCTAGATGAGCATCTGCAGTAAGTGTCAGGATGACATCCGTATTTGGATCATACCTAAATCGTTTCTAGATGAGAATCTGGAATAAATGTCAGGAAGACATCCGTCTCTGGATCGTACCTAAACCGTTTCTAGATGAGAATATGGAATAAGTTTCAGAATGACATCCGTCTCTAGATCGTATCTGCACCGTTCTAGATGAGCATCTAGAGTAAATGTCAGGATGACATCCGTATTTGGATTGTACCTGAACTGTTTATATATGAGAATCTGGAATAAGTGTTAGCATGACATCCGTCTCTGGATCGTACCTGAACCGTTTCTAGATGAGAATCTGGAATAAGTGTCAGAATGACATCTATCTCTGGATCGTATCTGCAACGTTTTTAGATGAGAATATGGAATAAGTGTCAGAATGACATCCGTCTCTGGATCGTATTTGCACTGTTTCTAGATGAGAATCCACTTTATTCAGAATGTTTCCGCTGGGGATTCCTGTTTTGTCGTTTTGAGATGAAATCCGTTGGGGATTCCTAAGAAGCTTGGCGACTTCACTGGGGAATTCTTAGATGTTGGAGCAGTAATTAGAGATTCTTGCTCTGCCGAGGGTATGAGAACACCTGACATCAATAGGTTGCATGCTAAGAATATGGTAGTGACCTTGTAGTAGAATGCCCCTGCCTTAGTACCTGATGGAGAAGGTATCTGCCGGGGATTTTGTAGATGGTTTAACTATTATCCCAACTCTTGGAGTCCTTGGTGAATGCAGATCAGGGTGATAAACCTTCTACTGGTAGACAAGTGACGAGATGACGGGATGTAGTCGTACGCTTTGATCCCTAACTTTTTCTTGGATTGTCCTTTTAGATTTTCAGTCTATCGGAATACCCTTTTTTCCCAACACGCCTTTTCAGGTTTTCGACTTGCCGGATGTACAGTTTTTTCATATGTATATCCCTTATTTTTTCCTGAACCCTTTTGGTTCACCGGGATGCCCTTATTTTTTCCTAGGCCAGTCAACCTAGTGGGTCTTTATTCATGCGTAGTATTTTCCGACTATGTCCATGTTCACCGGGTACAGAGAATTGTCACTGTCCATAGTAGTAAGTGTTGCCAAACTTCCAGAAGATGTTTGTTTGATCATACATGATTCATTGCTGGAATTCGTGTCCAATACCCCAAGTGATTCGGATGGAGATCTGTCCTTGGCTATTTGGCATTTTTAAGAGATTCTCTGAATCTTGACTTGACTACCCCAGATTAGCTGGACACCATGCTATGCCCCTTAATTATGAAAGGCCTATCACTGGAATGTCTTTCCATCTGAGGTGATTCTGTCCACTGAGAGGATTTCTGTTCATCGAATATTCGCCATGCGAATTCCTCTGTTGTTGAACAAATAGTCATATGCAAACAATGGTATTTTAAGAATGCAAAGCTTATGTCTGTCTTAAAGTTTGAAAATTAATTTTTTAGTAAAACAAACAAATTTTGTAAGAGTGTGATATCAGCTCAGGATTTATAGCGAACCCTACAGGAGTTAGAATACCTTTTGTAATAGTATGTTTTCGAACTAACCCATGATTCAGCTAGGACTTTTAAGGGTTATAACGTGGTCTGGTTCACGGTTTAAGAAACAAAGGATAAAGGCTCAAATTGTATTTGTACCCAACCCGCTATTTGTGATGTTCTTCAATCCTATGCTCAGCTAATTATGCGTTTAGATCCCAATTGAGTCTGGAATCTTTGCTCTGATACTTGGTGATGGTTCAGAAATTGAACGTTTGTTTGAGAAGGCAATCATTTTTTATAACCTTTTCTTGTTTTGTTGAGGATTTGTAGGACCTCTTTTTTTTTTTGTTATCCCTACTTTTTCCTGAACTGTTTCTTTTGTGATTACAGTCAGCGGGATGCCCCAGTTTTTTACTTAAGTCCCCTTCATAGGTTTTTACTTAGCGGGTTTTTCTTTTGAAAAATAATGATTGCCTGCTTTAATGATTATGCCGAACCATCACCATCTTTTGGAAGGCATCTTCTACATTATTTATTGTGTATGAAGGATAAGCTTGCGACTGAATGCACCTCTAAATTAACAGAGAAAGCTACCCTGCCCCGGGTTATGATTAATGGTTTTAATTTGTAGGAAAAGAAAAAAATCTCCTACTTCTTAGGCTCAAAGAGGTTGACTAGGGATTATCTTCCTTATAACTCCACTGTTTAGGATTTGAAACAACGCATGTATATCGACAGTGGGGTCTGTTCAAAAGCATACTGTAGAGACTGGTATCGTTTTCGTCATCCTCCCTCTAAAGCCTTAGAGCTTTTAATCGAGATTTGAATATCATAGTAAGAAAGAAGTTTAAATATAATGAACATGAAATAATTCAAGACCAACATATGCAATGCATTAATGGGAAAACCAAAGTTTGACACTATAGTAATTGTACGAACAAGCAAAGGAAATTTTAATTGAAAAATCACAAATGAACTGGACGTTCTTAATGGTTTGGCCTAGGATTAGTGATCACATGGTGAGTCTTTGGAAGGTAGAATTTGATCTCCTTGGCATCAATCATATCTTGAATTTTGTTCTTCAGAGCCCAACAACCATTCGTATCATGTCCAGGGCTATCAGAATGGTATGCACACCTTTCATTGGGGTGGTAACTGGGAGCATGAGTATTGGGGTTCTGTAGAGGAGCCTTTAACGTAATCAATCCTTCCTTCAACATGTGTTATAACGCTTGAGCTAGTGACATGTTTATCTTGGTGAATTATCTTTTAGGTGTGACCTCCTTATGTTGATACCCTTGTTGATGTCGTTGCGTAGGCGTAGGATTAGAGACCAGTACTTCCCCCACAGATGGGTTGTGGTTACTTCTAGCACGTCCCTTCTGGCCATATACAGCATTAGCTTCCTTCTTGCCACCGAATGGCTTCTTCTCAGCATTAGAAGATGCAGCCATCAGAATCTTCCCACTCTTGATACCGGCTTCTACTCTTTCACCTGTCAGTATCAGCTCGGTGAACCCAACCGAAGAACTTCCAATCAAGTGGTTGAAGAATGGACCAGACAAAGTGCCCAAGAACATGTCCACCTGCTCTCTATCAGACAGAGGAGGCTAGAATCTCCCTGTAAGAGCTCTCCATTTCTGGGTGTAATCCTTGAAGCCCTCGCTAGAACCCATAGACATGCTTTGAAGTTGATTATGGGTTGGACCGAGGTCAGCATTATATTGGTACTTCCTGTAGAAAGCAGCAGCCAAGTCTTCCCAGGTATGGATCTCAGTTCCTTCTAGCTGATATAACCATTAAAGTTGAGTGCCGACAAAACTTTCTTGGAAGAAATAGACCCATAACTTCCGGTCAGCAGTGTGAGGCTGGATCTTTCTGTTGTATGATCCCAAGTGAAGTTTAGGACAAGAGATTCTGTCATTTTTAGCGGATGTGGGAACCTTGAATTTTGGTGGGATGACCACTCCAGAAACCAGCCCTAACTCTTCAAAGGTCAAGCCAAGTATGTGCTGAATCTCCATAGCATTGAGACGATCCTCTAATTATTTGTATTTATCATCAACAGGAGGATACTGTTCCTCAGAGTAGTTAGCTTCATCTTCATCAGTCCATGGGTTGTTATCACCTTCATGATTATCCCCCTCATTTGATGGAGTTGTGAGATCTAGAGCTCGCTTGACTGGTCCTCTAAGTCTTCTTCCCATAGTCAGGATGCCATCCTGTTTCTTTGGCTTCTTGGTCTTCTCCTTGATGATAAGGGTTTTCAGATCATCCTGTCCCTTCGCCAGAGCCAGGAACATTTGCTGAATTTGAGTGTTTTGAGCTTAGAGATCCTTCACTGTTTGTTCGAGAGCCATTTTTTATATTAAAATAAACAGTGAAGGGATAAGAAGTATGTCCGGAGAATACCTATTATGCAATGACATGTATGATATGTAAATGTTTTCAATGATCTCGCGGGTTAAACACAAGAATATGTTAGGAGTTGACGACAGCTATGATTGAAGAACTTTATATTGTTGAATGTCCTTCTACGAGAGTCAAGCTCACCATGTCGAGTGGGTCATCTCCTCTAACTCAAGTTGTTATGTTTTGATCTTTTGACAACATTATCTAGAGGAAAATAAATCCCCTTGCCCCTTGTTAGACATCTGGTTCATCATAACCTGCATCACAGACCCTTGAGATCCTTGAAATGGTTAATGAGATGCTATGGGATGATGTTACGATGTGTATGATATGCATTAAGCAAAAGTGTAAGGTGGCATAAGCATGTAAACCCTACAAGAAATCCAAGTTATTGGATAATGACTGTAAACAAATCCTGCAAGGAAATCATGTTGTTAGATAATAAAAACCCTGCAAGTAGTTCAAGTTGAAAGCAAACAAGTCACACAAGCAGCCTTAGGTTTAGGCTTGCATGGGGTTTTTAGGTAAGTACCCTCTTGAAGTTTAGTTGGCTCAACCTATCCTAGTAATAGTAACCGGGTTATAAGGGATCTCAATATCGTTGATTTTTCCCACAAGTTTCGTTTGGATCGACAACTGACTTGCCACCAAAAAAAACTCGGGAGTCAAATCTCAATGAGTGTAGTATCGAGTATCAACCGACTTAGGACTACACCAAATAAGGATATCTCACTACTTCCTAATAGCCAAGTTGTTCAATTAAAGGTTCTAAGGTCATTTGATGCTTCGTGACACCATGCAGCGGCCCAGTATTCTCCTTGACTACTCAAGGGCTACCGGTACCAACCAAAGTGTCATAACAACGTAGCTATCGCTTCAACCGTGTCGATATACCCCGCACAACCCCCACGGTCTACTGCTACTTCCCTAAAAGATTCCCCAGATCCGGGTGTTGGATCTATTGTAATAACCCAAACAAACCCTCCAAGCATGAAGCATACAAAGCAAGCAATTAAAATTTTTTTAAAATGAACTAACTCTAAGGTAACCCAACTTTTTATAATTTCCCCAGCAGAGTCTCCAGTTCTGTGATACGGTGGCAAAACCGACTGTTAATACTAGTTTTGCATTTTCTGTTTGCAAATGTTGCAGTGAGCAAGAGTCATCACCGACTTTTCTTTTAACAAATTAAGGAAAGGGTGAAAAGAACAGAAAAATACATTTTTGAGAATTTTCTGAGTAAGGGGGGTAGATTATGGAAATGGAAGGTGTTAGCACCCTTTCCATCCGTAGTTTTCTACAGGATCTTAGATTCTTAGCTCATTTTAAAAAAGTACCTTGTGCTTTGTGTGTTTTTTCAAAAGTATTTTGAAATGCCTTAGTGCGGTGATTCTCTTTGTGATAACTCTTGTATCAGTCCTCAAGAGTTTTGACAAAGCAAATGTTTTTGAAAGTTGTTTTTGAAATGTGTAAGTGTAAAAGGTTTGTTTTGAGCAAGCATCTAACAACTATTTACTTGTACTCAAAAAGGTTATTCTTTTCTTCCTATCCTTTAGACCGTGTTATCCTACTATTAGTGACTAGGTAGACCTATCGTTGGATGTATGAGGGACATTCAAAGAGACTTACAGTCACGAAGGAAACTTGTGGAGACGTTTTAGCAATTTTGTCTAGGGACTAGATCATTTATCGAAAGGCAATTGTAGGGTCATCGTGGGACTATGATCTTTTTGATTTATGAGTCTTTGCTAAATCGTCCCCGTTTTGAGGGACGTGACTGTTTTTTCGAAGGCAACCAAAGTGGGGTACCCTAGAGGTGTATATGTGCATGTGTGTTATGTTCAGTTATTTTTTATCTTTTGCGTTAGGTTTGCTAACCTTTTGTTATTAGTCTTTCCATACAATCCTATTAGTAATACATCTAGCAGTTAATATGAAAAGCAGTAAAAATGCAGAAAGTAAGGGTCCTACGCTATTACAACCAAATCGAAAGACAAGAAAAATGTAAAAATAAAGAACAAAATAAAGAAGAGAAATGAATTCTTCGATCCAGGCCATGGACTCCTTTGATTCACCCTTCCTTTGCCTTCTTTCGATGGGGCTTGAGAATTGACGTGAGCAAGCTTCGATTTGCACCTTTTCCTGCCTCCTTCGACTGAGTTTGGGAATGGTATAGGCAACCTTCGATTTTCACCTTCTCTATTTATTTCGATTGAGCCAGGGAGTGGGCATGAGCAACCTTTGACTGCAAACTCCTCTGCTTCTTTCGATTTTGAATATGAAGTAACATGGACCTGCGGAGTAGCATGAGTGCATATCCTTCATTCACACTCTTTTTGTCTTTCATTTGAATCTGTACAGGTTAGTTCCAACAAGAAAAGAAAACAAACCAAGAGGGCAGAAATGAAGAACATAACTAAGAGGCTATCTACATATTATGCTGAAACAAAAAGTAAGTAAAAGTATATTTACATGTTATGTTGAAATGATAAAAGGCTAGGTCAGGAGAACTTACCTTGTTCAGAATTGGAACTTGTGTGTGGACTAGAGTTGTTGGATGCTCTTGGATTCGAAAGGAAAGAGGCAAGTTTGGTATGATATTATGAGGTAGCATGTGTGTATGTATCTGGTCTCCTCTCTTTTTGTCCCTCCTGTGAAGCTTGCTAGTGTGCTCCTTATATAGAGGGGATGGAGGGGACAAGAGGACAAAGGAATAAACAACCATTAAGTTGGTGTTTTAAAGGCCATGAATGTCACTTTGAAACTTTGCCAAAGACATGGTTTCTTGTCCCTTTTTGAATCTTCTATGAACCTGGACACCTTTGACTTTCGAATACCTTCAGTCCCTGCCCTTCGATTGGACCTCTTGTATATCCTTTGAATGGGCCTTTTGAATGTTTCTTTGAATGGACCTTTTGTGTACCCTTCGAATGGTCCTTTTAAATGTTTCTTTGATTGGATCTTTTGTGTACCCTTCGAGTGGGACTTTTGTTGCCTCCTTCGAATGAATTTTTGAGTGTCTTTCAAATAGTCCATGTGTATGCCTTGTGCCCTTTTCGAATGGGCCACCAATGTGTATCCTTCGAATGGGCCTTTGGAGTACTATTTCGAAGGGGTAATAATGTGTGTCGTAGTGTAGAAACTGTGTTGAGGGGTCTTGGCCTTGTGAATCCTAGACAAGTCTGAGGAAGCCTCTTCCTTATGGATCGAAGGCCCGTTGGGGGAGGCCTTTGACTTAGTGAATCCAAGGCAAGTAAGAAGATTCCTTTTCCTAGTGAGTCGAAGTTTTCACGTAGAGGTCACTATTGTTGAATCGAAAGGGGCTTGTAGGGGGTTCTTACCTTGTGAATCGAAGGAAAGCCTGAAGTAGATAATGCGCAATCGAAGCCTTATGAATGAAGCTTGGTCGAAGGAGGCCCAGTGCTCCATCGAAGACATTGTGAAATAAACTTGATCGAAGGGGGTCCAACGCTCAATAAAAGTTGTTGAGTTAAGCTTGTATCGAAGGATGCCAAATACCTAATTGAAGCTTACTAATCAAGGCATGATCGAAGAGTTCAAAATGACTAATCGAAGTACCTTTTCCCAATGCCAATCGAAGACATCTTGTTTATCCTTAAAAATTTTACATTTTCTTTAAGCAATTGTTTGTAACCAACCATGTAGGAGAAAATCTTGGAGAACATGAGAGGGGAAATTTTTGGGTACAACACCATTGGATTCGCAAGATTAGATTAGGGGGTAAGGCATTCTTGGATTTCTAACAACGTTTGAATTACAAGTTTGGAGAAAGAGAGTCACCGGAGAAGACGACCATAGCTAGGGCTCTGACGCCTCTCCGACCTAGGCATTGAATTTGTAATATATTTAATTTATTTTGTTTATATCATTGGATGTATCACCACCCCAGTGGTTAAAACGCACGCTAAGGCATTAGTCTCCTAGGTCGCGGGTTCGATCCCCGATTTTGCCAAAACAATTTCATATTTTTTAACTCTTGAAGATCCAATATAGCACTTCTACGCCTCAGCCATGCACCCTTAAATCTCAGCTATCAGATCTCATCATTCTCAACATCAAACGCTTCTCTGCCATACGCTCTTGAAGCTACATCGCACTGGATCAATGAGCCTATCCTCTTTAGGCCCTGGACTTCATGCTATTCGCACCCCCTTTCGTTTTCCACCTTCAGGCCCAATTTCTGTTATTTTTAACTATTACTTCTTTTTAAAACATAATTGTTTTTTAATTTAGTTAATTAAAATTAATTTAGACTTTTAGGTTTTTTAATCATTTTATAATTAACCTGACTAATCAACTTTTTTTAATAATTAAATTAATTTCTCTTTTTTTTTAATTAAAGTTAATTAAGGTTTTTTAGGTTTTATTTTAATAATTTCTTTCTTAATCAACATTAATTAGGGTTTTTTAATCAATTGATCACAAATATCTGTTTTTATAAAAAACAACAACAAAAATTTCCTTTTTCGCCGATTCCAAATTTTCCCTTTTTTATATTCTTGGTGCGCTTGCGAATATATCTTTATTTATTTATCATTATTGTAACTGCCTATGGGATGTAACAGTTAATTAGGGTTTATTTTCCATATTTTTCTACTATTATGTATCTCTCTCGAAGACGTGTAATAGTTTTAGGTTTACTTTCTGTCTTTTACTTTCCGCATTTATTTTTCCGCACATTTATCGCTTTCCTATTTTACTGTTACTGTTAGTAATTAGGTCATGTATGGAAAGATAAAAATGAAATGGTAGAAAACCCTAAAGCAAGATAACCAATACTTGAATCACAACACGCTTTGCACACCCGCACCTCTAGTGTAACCTCCCTTGTTGCCTCGGAAAAACAGTCATGTCCCTCGAACGTGGGGATGCTTTAGCACTGTCCCTCGAAATCAAAGATTGTAGTCCCTCGATAACCCTTTTGAATGTTGCCTTCGGTAAGCGATCTAGTCCCTTAAACGATAATTGCTAAACCGCCCCTACAAGTTGCCTTCTATGACTGTACGATGACCCACGCATGTCCCTTCACATCCAATGACAGGGCTTCCTACTAACTTATGGTAGGTGTAATACGGTGGGAGAACTGAATTTTGGGTTTTGCGTTTTATCGCAAATGTTGCGGATAGCAAGAGACGCCACCGAATTTTATTTTATCCAATAAAATAAAAGCTGAAAAGAACAGGAAATACCTTTTGATATTTTTCTGAGTAAGGGGGTAGGTTATGAAAGGGAAAGGTGTTAGCACCCTTTTCATCCATAGTTATCTACGGGCTCTTAATCGCTAGTTAACTTTTGAAAATTGTTTTTTTTTGTGTAAGTGTTTTGAAAATATTTTGAAAAGGCCTAAGTACGACAACTTTGTAATGATTCTTGTATCATTTAAGAATGCGTACAAAGTGTTTATTTTTGAAAATATTTCAGAGAAAGTGCTTGTGAAAAAGATGTTTTGAAATGTTTGCGAGCAAGCGATTAAGAACTATCCATCTACTCAAATTATTTTGTGTTATTTTCCTCCTCCTTTAGATAGTACTATCCTATCATTAGTTAGTAGGAATCCCTATCGTTGGATGTGTGGGATAGGCGCGGGTCATCATACAGTCATAGAAGGCAACTCGTAGAACGCTTTAGCATTTTTTGTAAGGGACTAAGATCGTTTACCGAAGGAAGCATCGAAGGGTCATCAAGGGACTACGATCTTTTAACCGAGGGTCTTTGCTAAAGTGTCCCACGTCCGAGGGACATGACTGTTTTATCCGAAGGCAACAACCGAGGTTACCCTAAATGTGCGCGTGTGCAAAGTGTTTTTATATCAGTTATTAGTATTAATATTAGGTTATCTAACATTGGTTTTTTACATCATGCCATGCACGCCTAATTAATCTAGCAGTTAAATATATCCCAGTGTGGAAAATAAAAATGCGGAAAATAATCTACGTTATTACATCGCTTCAGGGATGGAGAGTAAAAACCATAAACTGGGGAGGAAAACAATAAACCCTAATTATCTATTACAAACTTTTGACAGTTACAATATTGAGAAAAAAAATGTGAATGAGTGCGCGGAGATGGAAAAGGGAAAGATGTCAACCCTAAAAAATTTCTAAGTGTTTTAAGAAAAATATTTTTGTTGTTTTTTTTGTTTAGAAAAATATTTGAAATGTAAAATAAAATAAAATCTAATTCTAATCAATCAACTAGTTAATTACTAAGTAAAAAAATGTGATTAAATTAAATTAATTTTTGTTAGTAAAAATTAAATTAAGTAAAACCTAAATATAAATTTTTTAGGATTTTATGATTTTCTTATTTAAATAAAATTAATTAAAAAGAGAATAAATGATTAAAACAAAAAAAGGAAGAAAAAAAGTAAAATGGGTCTGAGTTGTAAAGAAATTTGGGGGGTGTTGAAACATCAACAAATTGTAAGTGTTTGTTGGCAACAAGTTTGGTAAAACACTGGCTTGATAATGTTTTGCTCAATGCCTTGACATTTGAAGAAAACTTGTTTTGAATGATGTCAAGGAAGATGTCTTGACATCTGCCTCCCGATCTGAATGTGACTTCATATTTGTTTTCAGTATTCTGTTTCCTATTTTTATGCGCGCCATTATTCAGGATTTGTGACTCATAGCTTACGAAAAATATGGAGGAATATTTTCCGATCTGTATTATCCTTTTGAATTATATCTTGGCCTAATTTCATGGAAATATTCAAGGGATTGGAATATTTGTTTTTCAGCCCAAGCCCACTACTACGCCTTTATAAGGACTTGCATCCTTATTCGTTAAAAGACAAGTTTTGAAGGAGAATATATTCTTTCTGTTTTAAAAGTCTATGTCTATTAATTGTAATACACTCTAAGTATTGGTTTAATAGTTGAGTTGTAATTTGAGTTGTTAATTATGGATCATTCATAAGCTTTTAAGTATTGAATAACTGAAGTCTTTAAAACTTAATATTTCTACTATTCTTCATTGTTAGTGATTGAAGGGATTTGAGAAGGGCCTCATACCTAGGTGTGTCTTAGGTAGAAGTATAACACGGATAGTGATTAAGTGATTAGATCGTAAACTGGTTGTTTACTGAGGGTCTATGAATTGATACTATTTAGTGGACTTGCCCCTGGCTTGGTAGCCCTCAGAGTAGGTGTTGTTGTACACCGAACTGGGTTAACAATCCCTTGTATTTTTACTGGTTTTAATATTGTTGCATTTTATATTGTCCTCATATATTTGTGTCGTGACATCTCCTTCGACATCACATATATGATACCAGAATTTCACAAATCTTGAGCCCAAGCGCTGGCCCAGCTGCCTGCATGATCTAGTGAGGATGATCTTAAGAGGTACACCATGGTCCTGGTTGTCTGAATCGCTGGATCTAGAATCTTGAGATCTGGTGGTCAAGATATGAGGTACACCATGCGCTCCTTGGATTTGTTTGTATTGGATATGCAAGGAAAGTGTTAGAAAATAAAATGCCAGAGGCGGGGATCGAACCCCGGCCCTAGCACACCAAAGCATTTGCATGCTTCCTCCTACCGTTGGGATGGCTATTTCATCCGGTTATGAAACAAAAACCATTAAATATATTACAACCCAAAAATGGAAAAGTTTAAATTTCCAACACAACTCTTTCTTCTTCCTCGCACGCTTACAGTAACAACAACAACATAATTTCCATTCTTTGATTTTTTAAAAATTCTCATTTCTCAACCAAATTGAAATATGTAAACACCAAACTTGCTTGATTTTTGACAAGGAATTCAACCATATAATTTTCAGAAGCTATATATTAAATATTGAAACAAAGGTTCTAAGGTCAGTTAGTGCTTATGACACCACAAGGCAACCCAACATTCTCCTTGACTGACTCAAGGGAGACCAGTACCAACCAATGTGTCACACTAACGTAGCCATTGTTTCAACCATATCGGTGTACACCGTACAGTTTTCATGATCTATTTCTACTTACCTAAAATGCCCACAGATCCGGGTATAGGACCTATATAAGAAATAAACCCAAGCATATCCGGAAATATAAAGCATACAAGGAAAACAAGTAAAGCAACAAAGGTGAACTAGCTCTAAAGGTAACCCCACTTTTAGTATTATTCTCCCCAGCAGAGTCACCAATTCTATAATACGGTGGGAGAACTGACGTTTAGGTTTTGCTTTTTATTGCAAATGTTATGGATATCAAGAGTCTCCGCCGACTTTTCTTTTATCCAATAAAGGAAAGGGTGAAAAGAACAGGAAATACCTTTTGTGATTTTTCTGAGTAAGGGGGAAGGTTATGAAAATGGAAGGTGTTAGCACCCTTTTCATCCGCAGTTATCTAAGGGCTCTTAATTGCTAGCTCACTTTTGAAAATTGCTTTTTTTGTGTATGTGTTTTGAAAATGTTTTGAAAATATTTTGAAAATGCCTAAGTACGGCAACTTTGTAATGATTCTTGTATCAGTTAAGAATGCGTACAAAGTGTTTGTTTTTGAAAATATTTCAGAGAAAGTGCTTGTGCAGAAGATGTTTTGAAATGTTCGCGAGCAAGCAATTAAGAACTATCTACCTACTCAAAGTCTTTCGTGTTATTTTCATCCTCCTTTAGATAGTATTATCCTACCATTAGTTAGTAGGAAGCCCTATCGTTGGATGTGAGGACAGGCGCGGTTTATCGTACAGTCTTAGAAGGAAACTTGTAGTACGCTTTTACAATTTTTGTAAGGGACTAAGATTGTTTATCGAAGGCAGCATAGAAGGGTCATTAAGGGACTACAATCTTTTAACTGAGGGTCTTTGCTAAAGCGTCCCACGTTCGAGGGACATGATTGTTTTATCCGAAGGCAACAAGCGAGGTTACCCTAAAGGTGCGTGTGTGCGAAGTGTTTTGATTTAAGTTTTTAGTCTTGAGATTAGGTTATCTAACGTTGGTTTTTTACATCTTTCCATGCACGCCTAATTAATCTAGCAGTTAAATATATCCAAGTGCGGAAAATAAAAATACAGGAAATAATCTACGCTATTACATCGCTTCGGGGATGCGGAGTACAAACCATAAACTGGGGAGGAAAGAAATATACCCTAATTATCTATTACAAACTTTTGACAGTTACAATATTGAAAAATAATGCGAATGAGTGCGCAGAGATGGAAAAGGGAAAGATGTCAACCCTATAAAATTTCTAAGTGTTTTTAGAAAAATATTTTTGTTGTTTTTTTTTTGTTTAGAAAAATATTAGAAATGTAAAATAAAATAAAATCTAATTCTAATCAATTAACTAGTTAATTACTAAATAAAAAAAAGTGATTAAATTAAATTAATTTTTGTTTGTAAAAGTTAAATTAAATTAAACCAAAATCTAAAAAATTTATGATTTTATGATATTTTTTCATTTAAATAAAAACAATTAAAATGAGAATAAATGATTTAAACAAAAAAAGGAGAAAAAAAAAAGCAAAATCGGCCTGAGTTGTAAAGAAATTTGGGGGGTGTGGAAACAACAACAAATCTTGAGCCCAAGCCCTGGCCCAATTTCCAGCATGATCCAGTGAGGTTGATCTCAGGAGGTACATCATGGTCCTGGCTGTCTGGAGCGCTGGATCTGGAATCTTGAGATCTGACGATCAAGATATGAGGTACACCATGCACGCCTTGGACTTGTTTGTATGGGATATGCAAGGAAAGTGTTAGAAAATAAAATGCCAGAGGCAGGGATCGAAACCCTGCCTTGGCACACCAAACCCTTTGCGCGCTTCCTGCTACCGCTGGGACGGCCGTTTCATCCGGTTATGAAACTACAACCATTAAATATATTACAACCCAAAAATGGAATATTTGAAATTGCCAACACAACTCTTCCTACTTCCTCGCACGCTTACGGTAACAAAAACAACATAATTTCCATTCTTTGGTTTTTCGAAAATGCACATTTCTCAACCAAATTAAAATATGTAAACCTCAAACTTTCCTGCTTTTTGACAAGGAATTCAACCATATAATTTTCAGAAGCTATAGATTATTGATTGAAACAAATTTTGCTCAGTACCAAATTGAAACCCTAACGGTTCAGAAACTTCAATTCCAAAATTATCATCACACAGTCAATTTAAATGAGATTTAAGGACATGGTTAGCTTCATACACATGATGTCTACATTTTTTTGGTTAGAATGTATATGAAAATGATGCTTAAATTAGGATTTCAAAGTTTGAAAAATCTACCAAGTTGGAGAAAGTCTAACGCTTCTTCAAGCACTTCCAGAAGTAAAATGATGATTGCTTTAGCTTGCTGGGACCTTGGTGAATGTATTGTAATCCTTACTTTTCATTGAGAATGGCTGGAATGCTCTGTCCAAGTCAAGTTGCAAGGATGGAAGTTTAAAATGGTGAATGACGATAATGGTGTTACATAAGTGAAACATGTGTTTGAATCACTTCTATGTGATGTATATGAAGTGTTTGGATGATTTGTTTGTACAAAAGCTGCAAGGTTTGAGAGATTCGAAGGTTTGGACTTAAAAGCTCAAAAATGGAGTTTTTGAGGCCAATTCGGATTTGGGAGAGTTTGAGAGGGTTTGAGGTCTTTTTCATTCGTCCTTTGGCTTGCAAATGAGCTCTCTATTTATAGAGAAAACACAGAGGTAATGAGATGGACAAATTCTTAAGTTATCAAGTTATGGCTTGGTTGGATTTCAAATGTCAAGTTATGTGAAAATGGTGGTTCTAGTGGAGAAGTACAAGAGTGCTCTATAGTTATTGGGTGTAGAGGGTTGCTTCTTGACTTTGTTGTAAAGCTTGCTTTTCCAAAATGGAAGTGTCAACTTTGTGCCATTAATGAAATAATCACTTAGATAATGGTTAAGTCAATTGGATTATAGCCAAAAAGAGTGAATTCAACTGATTATGGAGAGATTTTTGGGTTTAGAGGCCTGAAGAGTAAGATATCTAGGCATGGTTATGAGATTTGATTATATCTTCCTCAAATAAATGACTTATAATCCAAGTAAAAATGCCCAACTTTGTCTCTTCGAAACTCTCAGCTCAAACATGATCTTTTCATACTCTTGGATGTTTTGGAAATCTTGAATCAAGATCCTAAACTTTCATGTTGACCATTTTGGCTAAAACGAAAGGGAAATTCGTGAAAAATGGCTAAGAAGTTGAGATGAAAAACTGATCCAAAATATTTCTAAGTGTTGGGTAAAAATATCAGAACTTCATGGGCCCATATCTCTTAATCCAAGCACTTTTTGAGGATCATCCCACATTAACAAAGTTATAGAATTCATCAATCCCTACAACTTTCATGTTGAATGTTTTCCTTGAATCAGTTTGGATGTTAGTGAAAAATGACCATAAAGTAATGACTTTGTTAACAACAAAACACTTGGAAATTTTTCTAAGTGTTGGAAAATTTTCCAACTTTTCTTGACTTTTTTATTGATTTTCTTGACTTTGTTGATTCTTGATGACCAAAATTGATAATTTTGAATGTTTTGATGATTCTTGATTTTTTGAATTCCAATGATGACCAGAAAGTCAAAGTTTGACTTTTGTGTGACTGTTGACTTTTTATAAATTAATTCAATTCTTCAACTATCAATCACTTGTATCTTTGGAAATGTCTTGAGCTATGTAATCAGGTCAAGATGTTGTATTTGAGCCCTTTAGATCGTTCTATAAGCCATTAGGTCATGCACTAGGCTAGAAGTCAATGATCAGTCATCTTTAATCAAAACCCTAATTTGGAAATTTTTTGACTTTGATGATTTTAGGGCTATCCTTGAGGAATAATGATCAAACCTTGATCAAATGATGAATATCACCTCAAAATGTCGATGTTGACAAAAAATCTTGAAGTTTGACTGTATGTTGACCATAGTTGACTTTTTACCTAATACAATTGACTTTCAATCTTCTGAGCCATTGACTGAGCAAGCATGTGATGCAAGACTTGAAGCTTGATATAAGCATTATTGAGGACCCATGATGAACCATGAAAGCCATATGAGATCCTTGCAACCTAGTCTTCCTTTAGAAGCACAAAACCATAGTTGTAGACCCTTGCTTATGAGGAGGTTTGACCAGTAAAATCTTGAGTAGCTTTGAGTATTTGAGACCTTTGTGAGCATGCTTTGAAGAAAATGGGAGGGCAAATTTTTAGGTACAAGAAATATTTTCAAAACACCTTGTACGCATTCTCGAGGATAGATACGAGAATCATTACAAAGTCTTGCCTTACAATTTCCATTTTAAAATATTTTCAAACATGCATAACACAAAACAATTTTCAAAACAAAGTGAGCTAGCAATTAAGAGCCCGTAGATAATTACAGATGAAAATGGTACTAACACGTTTCCTTTTCATAACCTACCCCCCGGACTCAATAATCTCAAGGTATTTCCTGTTCTTTTCACCTTTTCCTTATTGGATAAAAGAAAAGTCGGTGGCGACTCTTGCTATCTGCAATATTTGCGATAAAACATAAAACCAAGTCAGTTCTCCCACTGTATTAAAAATACCTAAGAGTTAACATGCTTGCTTTGAAGCCTAAGGTCAATTTAATTCACACCTTGAACAAGAAGGAATCAAACTCTTAAGGGTACATGTGATCACAAGCAATCAAACACTACAAATAAAACAAAAGGAACAAAGTCGTGATTTCAGCCAAAGGGCAAAACTTAATGACTCATCATTTAACACAAAGAAAACAGACGGAATGAAGTCGTGATTTCAGCCAAAGTGCAAGACTGAATGACGCATCAGTCACCACAAAGAAAATAAGTGAAAAAGAAACATTTCTAAATCGTGGTAGGACTTAAGAAACATTGCCTACTTCGAGGTAGGACTTTATAATGATGTGTAAAAGAGATAAAACTGAGTTTCAAGTGGTACCTAACAGAGAATGGTTTGTTGCCTCTTTAAAGCCACACAAGTAATAAGACATCAGAAGCCTCACCAGTAGTTAACCAAGTAATACCCAAGCATCTCATATCACAAAAGATCGCCTCAATACTATTACAAGATCTTGACAAATAATGGTAACAAAAATGATTACCAAACATGAAAAAATAATAGAAAAATCTAATTAAAATTCTAAAGAGAAATCCTAAATAATTCTAAAATATTCTACTATTTTTTCATCATTTTATCGTTTGGAAAATTAATCCAAATCATGAAAAAGTCGCAAAAAAAAATTGAAACAAAAATTAAAATAAAGCAAATTTGAGATGGAACCAAAGGGTGCAAGGCTTTGGACTCGATGATGGGAAATAGATGGCGCTAGGCCCATCACACTTTAGTCCAATAAGAGTCTTTTGTGCCAAGCTTCAAAAATTTCTTCAAACATTTGCTATGGGCTCAAAAGCTTCGGTCCAGGGCCATGCGGATGGAGATTCAACAACATATTCACCAGCTTTTTATCAATCAGCTTATTATCAATTGATTCATAAAAGAAAGGAATTAAAAGAAAAATTAAAAAATGAAAAGAAAAGAAATAACAGATACTCCCACCTTAGGCTAGTTTACTGGCTCTGTAAGTCCATACCAGATGGCATTTGATATTTTTCCATTTTGTAAGTCCACATTAGTTGGTGTCTAGGATACCTTTTCTTTGTAAGTTCATACAAGATGGTATTTGATATTTTTCTATTTTGTAAGTCCACATTAGTTGGCGTCTAGGATACCTTTTTCTCTCTAAGTCTATACCAGATGGCATTTGATATTTCTCCATTTTATAAGTCCACATTAGTTGGCGTCTAGGATACCTTTTGCTCTGTAAGTCCATACCATATGGTATTTGATATTTGTCCATTTTGTAAGTCCATATTAATTGGCGTCTATCATACCCTTTTGCTCTATAAGTCCATACTAGATGGCGTTTAATATTTGTCTGTTTTGTAAGTCCGCATTAGTTGGCGTCTAGGATACCTTTTTCTCTGTGAGTCCATACCAGATGGTGTTTGATATTTGTGTGTTTTATATGTCCACATTAGTTTACATCAAGGATACTTTTTGCTCTGTGAGTCCATACCAGATGGAATTTAATTGACACCGTTATCAAAGCTATCATCCCACTTAATCCTTTCATTGGAATTCAGTTCACTTGGATATTATCCTATATCATTATTCCTTGTAGTGCAAATTTTATGGTTATTTTAGTATTCAATCTCCTTATACCACGAATGTTCGAATGGCATGAGCCAATCTCACCTTCAGGTTTAAGATGATTAAATAAGGGAAGTTGTTGCACCCTAAAATTTTCCCTATGGATTTAACCATTGACTTATGCTTCACATTCATTTGCATTAGAATCACAATCATTCATAACACTGGTTTCTAAAAGCACGAGATCACAATCTCCTTGTAATTAGGGTTTTTGAGAAGGAGAAGCTTTTCTTTCATTGGATTGTGTAGCGGTAGAAATGTTGAGACTATGCCATTGGATTAACTTAACTCGTACAAATCAAATAAAAATCGCCAAAGGAAATGGGAAAAGAGCGAATAAACCCAAAGGGAAGGTATTAGTTCCCTAAACATCTATGGTACTCCGAAAGAACCTCTTTGAAAATATGTGTATTTTGGCTATAAAAGGTATATACAAAATAAGATGGTGGAGATGAGAAAAGAAGTATTTTTACAATGTCGCAGTTGCGGACCGTTAGTGCCTACGTACCACCTTCTGTGCAATATGGGATCAGGGTACTCGTACTTCACCTCAAAAATTTTAAAACACATGTGTGTTGGTTAATTTTAAGAGAAGAGATGTCTCGTCATATCCGAGAGGAAAACATGCTTACTACTCACAATTATGAGAAATGAGCATTTGCGTCATCTCAAAGTGGAGGATATAACTTGCATTTAAAATCCATCACTCAACACCCAAGTGGAAAATAGCTCTCTTTGCTACATATAATAGAAGTATAGTAGCTTGCATCACTACAAGAATCTACAAGAATCTTATCTTTTTGAGAAAAGTTTTAAAGTAAAAAGCCAAAGTGGAAAAATGGTTTGAATGAGGTTAATGACTTTTAGTCTTCCAAAAAAAAGATGTCAAAGTATGGTTAAATTGATTAAATTTTAATTAAGAAAATCTTTTGAAAATGCATGGATCTAACTCCAAGTTTATTATCAAAGCGGTTCAAGTTAGAAAACAAGAAGAGTTTTGAAAGGGAGGAAGAAGATTTTTGAAATTAAATAAGATAGGAGGAGATGAAGGGACTATCCTAAGTACACAGACTAAAAGTTAGGAAAAGAATTATCTAACCAACAAGAAGCCAATACTTGACATAAAGAAGTCAATGTAGAATTCCCATCCTTTGGATTAAAACCAAGTAAGCAAAATTACTAAACCTCTTAGGAATACCAAGATTCAGATGAATTAAGAACCAAGCAAAGTCTTCATTGACAAAAACTAGCCAGAGTAACAACTATATACAGAAGAATTCTCTATCACAAACAAAGCATGAAAGTCAAAATAACCTGCACACAGAAAAATTCAAACCAATGCCTTGGAGTAAACCCCAAGGATTTTAGAAGATCTTCACAAAAATATCAAGCAAAGATCACAAAGTTCCAAGGTCTCATGGCTTCTAATCCTAAGTCTCAGGAATCAAGTAGTCCAAGTAACCTCAATATTTTTTAATGTACAATTTGATTATTAGGTATATTTACCCAAAAAAAGAAGAAGAAAATAAAGCTCAAGTTAGCAAAGATAAAAAAATGCAAAAACTAAATGCTCAGGTGAGTAAACGACAAATAGAATGAGATATAAATGCTTAAAAATAAATGGTACATCAAATTAAAGGCACAAAATAAAGGCGTAAAGTAAAGTTAATTGTTAGTGAATTAGAAGTTAGAGGTCAAGTATAACAAAATGTTAGTTGGATGACCATCTTGAAGTTTGCTTTTGAAAACTCATTAGAAGATTGATAAAATCAAAGCCTCTCAACAACAAGTTTCATTTTCTGTTTGTCAAGTATATCGTTCATTTCAATTACTTAAAGCCAACACATATGACGAACGATAATTGAAGATCGAACTTAGGCCAAAGTTGATGAAGGCTTGTTAGAAGATTGGTAAGACCAAAGCCTCCTAACAACAAAATTCAAAGGTTTTGAACAAAACTCCAATAATAAATTATACTTGGGCTTTCTAACATAAATTTTGGGCTACAAATGATCATTTTTTGAATCGGGACAAATTTAGCATTATGTTAAGGAATCGTAAGTGGACATACATAGAAGCCACACCTATTTTGAGGTCGGTCAATAGCAATCTATATACTATACATGTTAGAAATGATATGTAGATCATTCTCCAAAAACATGTAGCACAAGTAAAAACAAGAAAGGGATAAGATGAAGAGGGAGGGGAATGATAGTGTAATCAATGCCTCGGATGAAATTAGCATTTCAAATATCATCAACATAATCCATACATTTTGGTGGATTTGGTTTTTTAACCTATCAACACCAAAGATCCAATGAGGTTGAGGAACTTGTCCCAAAGTAATACTCAAGTATCCAAATCAGAACCGAGTCACTTTTCAGATGATAAAAATAAAATAAAATAAAATTATATATATAAAACTCAATTAAATAACCATTTATATATATATATATATATATATATATATATATATATATATATATATATATATATATATATATATATATATATATATATATATATATATATATATATATATATATATATATATATATATATATATATATATATATATATATATATATATATATATATATATATATATATATATATATATATATATTTGATTTTAAAAATGGTTATTTAATTGAGTTTTATTGATGAAATACACAATGGTATTCAAACATCAAAATAAAAATCCAAGAAAATTACCAAAAAGTCAAACAAATGTCAACAAGTTTTGACAAAAATTTTCAGAATTATTAAAAGTCAGAAACTATTTTTAAAATAGTAAGAAATAAGCAAAATAAACCAAAATTTGTATAAAAATTAGTAAAATCAGAAATAAATATAAAATAAAGTCACTAATATTTGTCAAGAGGTTATTGGATCCTTCCATAATTTTTTCAGAATTTAAAATGACCAAAAAGTATTTTTTAAAAATTAAACAAATCAAAAGAAAGAGAAAAATGGTAAAAAATTCAAATCATAAAATTAACTTGTGAAAAAAATCAGAAAGAGAAAAATCAAAAGTATTTTTAATAATTTTAGAAGTTGAAATGAGTTTTTTATGAATTTTTAAAGTTGAAAACAATTAAAACAAAAATCAAGAAACTAAAATAAAATACTAAATAATATGGTGTGATGGATGGATCTGAATAATGGAAAGTAATCAGATCCAAGAGTCAACATGTCAGTGCACAGTGGGGTTTTCTAGATTTAATACATCCAATCAATTATTAAAACAAAAGAAAATCATAAATAACATGATACGTTGATTTGTTTCATTAATTGACTTGGCCAATCTAATGATTCATAGCAAGCACGCATGGTAGGGACGAGTCAATGCACCACAAATAATTATTGGAAATTTAAACATATCGTGGCATGGGATATGTCACGATTCTATTGGTTGAAGGATGACGAAGCATCGCCTTCAACCTCCAGATCTTTGCAGAAATTGTGATTTAACAAACTGTAAAGTTAGGCTTGCACACTGGTATCATTGGATTTGTCTCTTTAAGATGAATTCAACCATGTCCTTGCTCCAAATTTATATTAACTGTAACTTAGTCAATTTAAGGAAAACCAGAGAAACTTGAAAACTTAAAACTCAAAAAAAAATATGCATCAAATACATCGATTGTTCAAAATTAAGCTAACAACAAGCATTAGTGAACGACATAGATCACTCCATCAATTTAAGTTAGAAGATTTAATGCCTTCACTAGCACGATTTAGAGCACTTCAAGGCTTGGTTCTTCTTCTATTAACTTCAGTAGAGTTCAGTGATGAAGAATCAATTAATAAGTAAGATCTGGAAGTGTAGGAAATGAGAAATCGAAAACTCAGAAAAGAGAGATATGGAAGAAGTTTGGCAGAGCTTCTTTGGCTATCAAAGCTTGAGAAATGAAGAGGGGTATACCTCTATTTATAGGAGAGTGAATGGCGATGAGAATTGGAAGAAATATTGAGGTTTGGAGGGAAATCGTGTGAAGGTTGAAAGTGAGAAAAGTGTGACTTGCATAGTTTTGTAACCCAAAATTTTCCCTCCCACTTATCAAGAATTTGCTCACAAGATCTCCTTGACTCAAGACTGCACTAGGGTTTGATCAGCTCAAGACACATCCTTAAGCACTGAAGACCAAAATTAGGGTTTGAGTTTGCACAATGATTTTTGAACTTCCAATTCCCCATATGACTTTCATGGATTATTATGTACCCCAATATTACTCATGTCTAGTATCAAGCTTTGGATCCCACTTTTGCTCGATCAATTGAGCAGTTGACCTAAAAATCAGTTGTATTGGGGAAAAACTCAACCATGGCCAATTTACAGTCAAACTTCATAATTTTTTATCCACATCAACATTTTAGACTCATATGTATCAATTGATCAAGTTTGGACCACAATTCCTCAAGAAATTTGATCAAATCTCCAAAAGGGCAAAATGGTCAAAATTAGGGTTTTGACTGAGAAAGGGCAATTTTTAATTTTTGGCCTAGCAAATGGTCAATTGGTTTAAGGCATAATCTAAATATTCCAATTTCATCATTTTTACCTAGTGACATGGTTCAAAACATTGCAAGTCCATTGGATTGACAAATGACTTTTCCAGTCAACTGATCAAAAGTCAACTCTATACTGAAAAGTCAAACTTTGACTTTTTGGTCAAATTCAAGTGCCAAAAATCATAATTCATCAAAACATAACAAAATATAAAACTTATTTATCAAGAAATCTATAAGTCAAGATTTCATTTTGAAAAGTCAAAATTTCTAAACTTAGAAATTTTTCTAAGTGTTGGTAATTTCTTATTTTTTCATAACTTTGAGCAAAATTTTCACCATGATGCAAGTTGATTCAAAAGAAACTTCCAACATCAAAGTTGTAGATATCCATGAAATCTACAACTTTTCTTTACACAACTTCTTCCAAAAATCCTTGGATCTCAAGTTATAATTTTATGAACATGTGGTCATGAAACTAAACACTTAGTGAAATTTTGCCCTAATTTGGTCTGGATTTTGACCCAACTTCATGGCACTTTTTCATATAGTTCCAAGGGTAATCTTCAAAAGCAACTCAAATACGGGTTTTAAAGCACATTGCAAGCTTTCCAAAATGTCCAAGAACTCCTTGAGATCATTCTTGAGTAGGGAGAATCGAAGAGATGAAGTTAGGGTTTTATCACTTTTATTACAAGTCATTTTAGTGATGAACAAAATTTAAATTCAAAGTTATGCTGCATAAACTCTACTTTGCAGGCCTCAAACTTGTTAGGCACTCCATAATTAATGGTTTACACAGTTGTTAGAGGCCTCACTTCAAGCATTCAATGCAAGGACATGCTTTATATCCATTTTTGGAAGAAAGGTCACATTGCCATTTTGATAAAGTGACTTTTTGTACAAAACTTGTTCTTGAGCCTTGCACTTGTTCTCTTATGATCAAACCAGTCCTATAACTCATGAGAAATGTTTCAAACACTTACAATCACCCATCCCATGCTTGTACCTCTTCTTGAAACTTGTTTCCCTCTTTTCTTCAAAATCAAGTAACCTAGCCAAAAGCTAAGGCCTTGTACTTCTTACTTGCCAATGCACTCAAACACTTTTGTTTATACATACACAAACCATTTGACACAAACAAACGAATGCTCAAGCCTTGAAAGAACCTAGAACTCGGAATCACACTTCACACTTCCATTTTCACACAAACTGACCAAAAACTTGAAACTCATAATCTACTCGTGCGTTTCTTGGCCTTTTAGTTTCTAAAGTTTCTAAACATCACATAGAATCAATCCCACACCCTGTTACAGAATTGTAACACCTTTAAAACCATTCCCCATTTTCAAAAACTCAGCTCTGCACATTGACTTCTCCAGACCATTTCAGCCATCCATTGTTCAAGCTAATCATTGCATTAGTTTCCTAGGACCTCAAGGAAGCTAACCTGATCATTACCATCACTTGAAACAAGCTCAAACTTAAAACACGATTTCCAGTTTTGAGGTAAGTTTTATCAACTTGGAACTCTTCATACAAGCATCATCAATGATTTATTTGTGAACAAAACATGTAGATATCATTGCCCTAAAGCTAACCATGTCCATAGTTTCCATTAATTTTGCTTGAGCTTAGAGAATTTTGAAACTGAAATTTCTGAGATTTTTAGGGTTCAGATTAGGGCCATTAAAATTCATGCTTATATTTGATCTTTAGTTTTAATGCTTTACATTTTTGAAACCGTGAGGAAATTTGCTACAAGTTTCATGTTTACAGTTTTCATTTTTGATGAGAAATGAGCAAGTTACAGTTGGTCTGGCTGGAGGTTGAAGATGAAGTCTTCAAGGCACGTTTTGCCTTGTATATTTATTAATTTTCCTATATTAATGGATTTATAGCCACCCCAATGGTAGAAGCGCACGCCTGTAACCTTTGGGACCTGGGTTCGAGCCCTAGTGGTATCCTTTTGCATTTGTTTACATGTTTTCCTTTCAGACTATTTTTGCAGGCGCTTAGGCCTTATTGGGCTTGTGTTGTTTTTTTTGTTTTTTTGCTTACTAACCCCCCAACAGACTATTGGCACCCCTGGCCCAAGTTTATTTATTTTCTTTTTTATTTCATTTTTATTTTATTAAATATATTTTCTAAATACTGAAAAATCATAAAATACAAAAAAATGATAGATTTATATTTTGACTTAGTTTATTTTAATTTTCTCACAAAAAATATTTTATTTAACTATAAATTATTTATTTTTACTAACTAGTCTTATAAATTTAATTAAAACTAGGTTAGTATTATTTTTACACCTATTAAAATATATTTATTTTAATATAAAAAAAGGGCCAAAAATATTTTATAATACTATAAATATTTTCAAGACAAAAATACCAAAATAATATTTTTTTTAAAACTTATTTCCTCTAATCAATTAATGAATTAGGGTTTTTATTAATTTTCTTTTTTTAGTGAATTAGGTTTACTTTTAAGTTTAATTAATTATTTTCTTTAATTAATTATATTAAGACAAAATCCTTTTCTCTAAAAATCCAAATAAAATATTCATTTTTCTTCACCTTTACATTATTGCATATTTATTCTTTTTGCACATTGTATTCATTTAATTCCTTGTACATTGATACCCATTCAATATGGTTGTAATAGACTAACTAGGTTTATATTCTTGCAATCCCCATTTACAAATTGTATACCCCCTGCCCACAAGTGTTGTAATAGCGTAGTAACTTTAAATTCTGCAATTTATCGCTTTATATATAACATGTTAGTAATTAGGGTTTGTATGGAAAGACTAAAACTAATAATTAGAAAACCCTAATTCAAGATAAAAAACAAGCATGAAAACAATACATTTGCACACAAGCACCCCTAGGGTTATTCCACTTGGTTGCCTTATATAAAATGACCATATTACGCGTGTGAGGTTTCTTAGCGGAAACAAGCAAAATATAAGATCATAGTCCCTCGATGACGCTATCAAAGTTGCCTTTCAAATGATCTTAGTCACTAAAAGAGAATTCTAAGATACCTTGCAACATTGCTAATCATGGTTATACGATGACCCACGCCCGGCCCGTTTACATCCAAAGATAGGTAGAATGCTCCTAATTACTTGCTCAATTTCAAAACCAAACATCCTTGCTATTTTCAAAACAAACACCTACACTTTCAAAACATCTTACAAAACTTGAAAACATTTTCAAAAGATCAACATCTTTGTATACATTCTTATAAACAAGAATCATTACAAAGATTTCCTAAACAATAGCCTCTTTACAAAATACTTTCAAAAATCACACCAAGCACAATTTCAAACAAAAAAGCAAGTGATCTAGAAAGTAACTAAGAGCCCATGAAAAACCATAGATGAAAAGGGTGCTAATACCTTCCCTTTTCATAATCTACCCCCTGAACTCAAGAAAAAAAATCTCTAAGGTCTTTCTTGTGATTTTTCACCTTTCCTTTTGGATAAAAGAAAAGTCGGTGGCGACTCTTGCTAACTGTAACATTTGTGATCAAACGTAAAACCTTCAAGTCAGTTCTCCCATCGTATCACAGAACTGGCGACTCTGCTGGGGACAATTCTAAAAGTGGGGTTACCCTAGGGTTAGATCACATTTACTTGCTTTCATTGATTGTCTTGTATGATTTACATTATGGTTCTTTGTTTCGGTTTGAATCCTCTACCTGGATTTGGGATACCTTATAGGTAAGTAGCAATACGTTATGGAAACTATGCGGGGTACACCGACATGGTCTAAGCAATATCTACGTTAGTGCGACATATTTGTGGGTACCGGTAGCCTTTGAGTTAATCAAAGAGAATACGGGGCCGTTGAGTGATGTCGTGAAGCACTAATGAACTTTTATAACCTTTACTTGACCAACTTGTCCTTTAGGATGTAGTTAGATAACCGGCTTTAGTGCAGTCCGAAGTTGGTAGATACTCGATACTACACTAATTGAGGTTTGGTTTCTTGGGATATTTCGGTTGCCATTAAAGAGGCTTGTGCTGAAACAATGACTAACGAAACAAACCAGTGATATTGAGCTCCTTAGAACCCGGTTACTATTGCTAGGACAGGTTTGAGCCAACTAAACTTCAAGAGGGTACTTACCTATAAAACTCCATGCAAGCCTAAACCTAAGGATTTGTTTGCTTTGTTTGTATATACATACTTGTACATAACATCATGAACATCATAACATCATACTCATCCACTAACCATTTCAAGGATCTTGGGATTTATCTTTGTTCTTGTTTTGTAGGACATGGATTATATTCGTAGGAAAACTATTCAAGTCAATCTTGTGAGGATCCCTCCACAACTAAAGGAACTAGCTTTAAGGATTTCTGAGGATCCCTATATTGCTAGGAGACACCCTACACTCTTTTCACACTCGCACAATGAGGAAAAGAGGTGTCCTTATGTATTGCACTCCTCTCTTGGTAAGATGGTTTATTTCTCATCTTCCTCAATCTGTATTGAAGAATGAGAAAGGTTCAAGGTGGTCACAAAGGTTGATGACGCTCAAACATTCAGACATTCATTGGTGCTCCCGATCCATAGAGAATGTTACTATTGTCGACCTATGGAGAATTTCCTAATGTTCCTTTACTCGGCATTAGCGGAGATATCACCTACAACCCCTGTTTAGCCTTAAGACAATTTGGTTACGCCCGAAGGGATGGCCCGCACGAGATGCTGATTCAAGGTTTGGTATTTGACTACGAGAACGACGATCAAGGTCTTCGCCAAAGATTTATCCGAGCTTGGAGGATGTTGAACAAGGTAGATAGCAAGACATTAGGGCATAATAATTCCATCCCTCTTGAGGCTTACCTCAAATGGGTACGAACTCGTGCTCAGAGTCTTATGATGCCTTATCCCTCCATTCTCCTAGTAATCATTGAGCCTGTCATGGAAGGAGATGTTCCATACACTATCCTACATCCTGACATGCCTACCTCTCTTGAAGACCTACAAAGAGATTGGATACAACTCAAAGGGTAGAGAGATACTTTCGAAGCCCAATTCCACACAAGCGAGAATAAGGTTTTGGAACTCACTAGGCTACCTAATGAGGAGCAGACTCTGAATGCCTACATTGCACCAAAGAGGATGCAAACCACCTTTTTATCTTAGAGTTTTTGTATTATTTAGCCCAAGGAGGCACTGGTGTACTCAAGCTTTAATTTATTAATATAATGTGTGTTTCCTTTTTGTCTAAAACAAGTTTGAATCTTAAAATCCTTGAAATCATTACATATGCATTTACCATTCATCATAACATAAGCAGGTTTCTTGCAAGAAGTCTCCTCATCTCTCTAATGTTTTCAGTAAGATGGATCTCGAGAAAACAATGAAGGACCTCTAAGCTCAGAATGCACAGTTTCAACAGTTGTTCTTAACTCTAGCCAAAGGATAAGAAGAATTGATGACCTTGCTGGCTGAGGAGAAGAAAAAGAAGACAAAGAAGATAAACGGAGTTCTAAACATGGGAAGAAGATTCCAAGGGCATACAAGAAGGGCCTTAGACTTTACAACGACATCCGGTGAAAAAGACAATCAAGATGGGAAGGGAAAAGAAACAATTGTCCTATCAGAGTCAGAAGAGGAAGAGGAAAAAGAAGACTATTCTGAAGAACAATACCCTTCAGTCGACAACAAGTATAAACATCTAGAAGAACGATTTAGTGAAATGGAAATCCAAAAAGTGCCTGGCTTAGACTTTGAGAAATTGGGTTTAGTATCGGGGATAGTCATTCCTCCAAAATTAAAAGCACCTGTGTTCGCCAAATATGATGGAGTCTCATGCCCCAAAATGCATCTCTGGTCCTATGTGAGGAAAATCCAGCCTCATACCGCTGACAAAGACTTATGGGTACACTTCTTCCAAGACAGTCTGTCCAGAACTTAACTTGATTGGTTTTATCAGTTAGAAAGAGCCAATGTTCATAACTGGGAAGATCTTGCTGCAGCCTTTTACAAACATTACCAATACAACACTGATCTTGCAACCACTCGTACTCAACTCCAGAGTATGGCCATGGTTTCAAGTGAAGGCTTCAAGGAATATGCGCAAAAATAGAGGGATTTATCCGGAAGAGTTCAACCTTCTCTATCTGAAAGAGAGTTGGTAGACATGTTTTTGGGCACCTTGTCTGGTCCCTTCTTCAATCATTTGATTGGGAGTTCAACGACAGGTTTTACTGAATTGATATTGACGGGAGAAAAGGTAGAAGCCGGGATAAAGAATGGAAAGATTCAAAAGGATGCATCCTCTGCTGTTGTAAGAAAACCATTCATCGGAAAGAAGGAGGTGGTTGATGTATATCCTCAGAGAAGTCAAGATAGGGGTGAACGTCGTCCAATGGTGGGGGCTGTTATGATTCCTAAACCTGTGCCTGATCAACAAAGAAACAACCAACCAAGAATGGAAAGACCAGTCAGATAGTTCACCAAAATTAACATGACACTCTCTCAAGTATTTCCACATTTGTTAAGATCCAACCTAGTGACTTTGAAAGAAGCTCCAAAAAACCCTAACACAACCTCTCCTCACTATCATCCTAATGCCCGCTGTGCATACCATTCTTAGAGTCCTGGCCATGACACTAATAATTGTTGGGCTTTAAAGAACAATGTACAAGACCTCCTTGAAGCCAAAGAGATTGAATTTGATGCGCCAGAAAAGCCCAATGTCATTTCTGCCCCTATGCCCAAACACGACCATAATACCAACGCCATTGAGGAAGATATGTTTGTTAATTCAGTTGATGAACTTATGACCCCACTCCTGATCATCAAAAAGAACTTATTAAATGCCGGTGTTTTCCCAGACTGTGAAGAAAGTTGTCATCTTTGTTTGTCCTCACCAACCAGTTGTCCTTTGTTAAAAGAAGGCGTTCAATGCCTAATAGACAACAAGGAAATTTTGTTCGAGAAGACTTCTATTCCAACTGTTTCTTATAATAATGTTTCCATCGTTACCATTTCCGCCAATTCTTCCAGGGTCTCCACCAAAAGACCCTTTAGAATTACATCAGTTCCAAAAGTAGCTCCTTTGATAATTACAATGCCTGGACCAATTCCGTATTCGTCAGATAAAACCATACCATGGAATTATGGAGGGGATGTCTACTACCACGGTATCAAGCAAGATTGGCCAGCTTCCAAAGATTCAAGTTCTGAGAAGGTTGATTCTAATATCAGTAATATTGCAGGGACTAGAAAGATTACTCGAAGTGGAAGGGTTTTTTATCCGGAGATAGCTCCTCCAAAAGCTGTTTCTGGACCCGTAATCATTCATGTTATTGTTGCTCCTCCAAAGGTTGTTCCCAGTCCTACAATCATCTCTGTTAGTACTCTAACTGACAAAGCTGTTACAACCCCTGTTATCACTCCTACTGACATTCCTGCTGCCGAGTCAACTGAGACTTGAGGTAAGGGTATTCTGATTGAGCCTGTCCGGACGAAGGCACAATCATTTTATATCCCTGAGACCTCCCGAAAAGAGATGGAGGAGATTCTAAAGATCATAAAAAGAAGCGACTACAATATAGTCGAGCAACTGGGACAAACTCCATCAAAAATTTCCATGCTGGCTTTATTACTATGTTCCGAGGGTCATGCAAAGGCCTTGGTAAAATTCCTCAAAACTGCCCATGTACCCCAAGAAACATCTGTCATTCAGTTCCAAGACTGCGTAGCCATCTTTACTGTAGATAATGGTCTAGGTTTTTAGGATGTTGATTTAACGCCAAGAGGGAGGAAGCATAATGAGGCATTGCATGTCTCAGTGGAATGCATGGGCACAAGCTTGGCTCATGTTTTGGTTGACATCGGTTCGTCTCTGAATGTGTTGCATAAAAAGGCTCTTGATAGGCGTGACTGCGAGGGATTGACATTGAAACCAAGAAACATAGTAGTGGGGGCCTTTGACGGCTCAAAAAGGATGGTGCATGGGGAAGTGAATATCCCCATAAAGGTTGGAACCCAAACATTTGATTCAACTTTTTATGTAATGGATATTCACCCTTCATATTCCTGCTTGTTGGGCCGACCGTGGATTCACAATGCTGACGCTGTTACTTCTAAATTGCACCAAATGCTGAAATACCACATTCAAGGGAAGATCATCATTGTTCATGGAGAAGAAGAGTATATGGTCAGCCATCTCAATTCCTTCAGATATGTGGAATTAGATGGTGAATTTATTGAAACTCCATTTCAACACTTTGAAGAAGTCCCGCAAGATGTGTTAGTGACCAAGGTTGTGTCTCAAGTTCCCAAGATCACAAGGCCTCCACTCAGGATATCGTCTTTGAAGGATGCCAAGGCAGTGATAGAAGAAGGAGGGTGCACTATTTGGGGACAACTCCCAGATATCCCATACAAATCTGATAAGTTTGGCATGGGTTTCACTTTAGGTGCCCAGAAGGTTGTACACCACGCTCGTGCTGGAGGACCACCCTTGAAGATCAGCAATTGTGAAGTCAATGCGGTAGAAGATGATGAAGATGGCTATAACCTGGAGGATTGGATTTTCCCAACTGTCAGTGGAGGGCTCAGCAACTGGGAGGTTAGAGAATTTATCCTGTTCACTTTTATCCCACAGTAATTTGTCTTTTCATTTTGTTGGATCTGTAATATTAAAATAATCAGACTCTTAAAACCTTGTGTCTTACCCGGGCACAATGGTCCATTTGTAAGGGTTATTATCTCATTTCCATATAACATCAATGAATCATGGACGTTTTTGCATACAAACTTTGTGCTCATTGTTTTTCTTTTACATTTTCATCTCTTTCAAAGATAGTTATACTCTTACACACACTCACACTCACAATTCAGGTCTACATCCATTCGGGATTCCATGTGTAACGGTTCTGCTATGGTCTTTTGTGACTCTGAAAATGTAATATACCAAGCCAAAGACGAAGGTAAGGAAGATTGTGAAGTACCCGGGGAACTTTCCAGATTACTACAACAAGAAGAGATAACCATTCATCCCCACAAGGAACCAGTGGACACCATCAACCTAGGTACCAAAGAAGACAAAAGAGAAGTCAAGGTGGGTGCCAATATGGAACCCAGTGTCAAGGAGCGTCTGATTCAGTTGCTACACGAGTATGTTGAGGTCTTTTCCTGGTCGTATGAAGACATGCCAGGACTTGATGCAGATATTGTGGTACATCGTCTACCTACAAGAGAATATTGTCCACCAGTAAAGTAAAAGGTTCGTCGTATGCGACCTGACATGTCAGAGAAGATTAAAGTTGAAGTCATGAAATAATTCAACGCTACATTCTTGGTCATCACCTCTTATCCATAATGGGTTTCCAATGTTGTTCCCGTGCCCAAAAAAGACGGCAAGGTACGAATGTGCGTGGACTACAGAGATTTGAATAGGGCAAGCCCTAAGGATGATTTCCCACTCCCCCACATTGACATCCTAGTTGATAATATGGCACAACACAAAGTGTTTTCCTTCATGGACGGTTTCTCAGGCTACAACCAAATCAAAATGGAGTCCTAGGACATGGAGAAGAGAACTTTTTTCACGCAGTGGGGCATATTCTGCTACAAGGTTATGCCATTCGGACTGAAGAATGCTGGGGCAACCTATCAGCGAGCCATGGTAGCTCTATTTCACAACATTATACATCACGAAATAGAGGTTTATGTGGACGTCATGATAGCTAGATCTCAAATAGAAGAAGAGCATCTTGATCATTTACATAAACTGTTTGAGAGGCTAAAGAAGTACAAGTTGAGGTTGAACCCAAATAAATGCACGTTTGGAGTAAGATCTGGTAAGCTCCTAGGTTTTGTCGTCAGCAATAAGGGTATTGAAGTAGATCCTGCCAAGGTGAAAGCGATACAAGAGATGCCTGCTCCTCGTAATGAGAAGGAAGCCAGAGGGTTCTTGGGACGTTTGAACTACATTTCCAGATTCATTTCTCATCTGACAGCTACTTGTGAACCAATCTTCAAGTTACTGAAGAAAGATCAAGTAGTCAAATGGAATGATGAGTGCCAAACTGCTTTCAAAAAGATCAAAGAGTACCTACAAGATCCTCCTGTGTTGATGCCACCAGTCGACGGAAGACCATTGATCATGTATCTGACTGTTTTATAAAATTCAATGGGGTGTGTGTTGGGGCAGCATGACGAGTCTGGCCGAAAAGAGCATGTTATCTATTACCTGAGCAAAAAGTTTACTGACTGTGAAACAAGACATTCACTACTCAAGAAAACTTGTTGCGCTCTGGAACGGGCTGCTCGCCGGCTAAGACAGTATATGTTGACTCATACTACCTTGTTGATATCTAAAATGGATCCGATAAAACATATCTTCGAGAAACATGCTCTCTTAGGGAGAATAGCGAGATGGCAGATGATCCTGACAGAACATGACATACAATATACTACCCAGAAAGCAATAAAGGGCAGTGTACTGGCTGATCACCTTGCTCACCAAGTTGTGGAAGACTACCAGTCCATGAAGTTTGAATTCCCAGATGAAGACATCATGATGGTAAACGACTGTGAAGAATTCGGGACATATGATTGACCTGAACAAGGATCCCGATGGACCCTGGTTTTTGATGGGGCGTCCAACGCACTCGAAAATGGTATTGTTGTTGTACTCATATCTCCTGAAGGGTGTCATACTCCTTTTACGGCAAGACTCTGCTTCAATTATACAAACAACATGGCAGAATACGAAGCATGCATCTTTGGTCTTAAAGCTGCCATAGATTTGGGGATCAATTCCTTGAATGTATTCGGAGATTCAGCTTTGGTCATCATCCAGATCAAAGGGGAATGGGACACCAAACACCCTAACCTTATCCCTTACAAAGAACATGTTTTTACATTGCTCCCACATTTTGAGAAGATTACCTTCGAGCATTTCCCGGGAGAAGAAAATCAGCTAGCAGGCGCACTAGACACAATGTCATCTATGTTAAAACTTAAATTGGATAACGAGGCTCCCTAGATCACCATTGAACGAATGGATGAACCAGCACCCTGTCACAAGATTAATATTGAAGAAGTAGTGGTCCAGCCTTGGTTTTACGAAGTCAAGAGGTATCTCGAGGCTCAAGAATATCCAGAAGGAGCTTCAGTCAATGATAATAATTTTTTAAGGAGATTCTCTGCTAAATTCTTCCTTAGTAATGGCATTCTTTACAAATGCAACCATGACTCTGTGTTACTTCGATGCGTAGACAAGGTTGAAGCTGAAAGGATCATGGCTGAGTTACACGAAGGCACTTTTGGAACCCATTCCAGTGGGCATACAATGGCGAAGAAAATCCTACGGGCAGGCTATTACTGGTCTACCATGGAAGCAGATTGATATTAACACTCTCGAACCTGCCATAAGTGTCAGATATATGCTGACAAGATGCACGTACCTCTGGTTCCTCTGAATGTCTTGATGTCTCCTTGGCCCTTTTCTATATGGGGGATCGATATGATTGAGGAAATCAAGCCAACAGCCTCTAATGGACATCGCTTCATCTTAGTGGCCATTGACTATTTTACAAAATGGGTTGAGGCAGCTTCTTTCGCTTTCGTCACCAAGAATGTTGTCGCCCGGTTCATCAAGCAGAATCTCATCTGCCGGTATGGTATCCCAGAAAGAATTATCACAGACAATGGTACGAACCTGAACAATACTATCATCACTGCCCTGTGCGAGCAATTCAAGATCCAGCATCACAATTCTTCCCCTTACCGGCCAAATATGGATGGTGATGTCGAAGCCGTGAATAAGAACATAAATAAGATCATACAAAAGATGACAGTCACATACAAAGACTGGCATGAGATGCTACCATTCGCTCTCCACGGGTATCGTACCATAGCTCATACATCAACCGGGGAAACACCCTATTCTCTAGTATACGGCATGGAGATTGTCTTGCCTATTGAGGTCCAGATCCCATCTATAAGAATTATGAAGGATGCAGGACTGAATGAAGAAGATTGGATCCAGACTCGACTTGATCAACTAAACTTGATTGATGAGAAAAGGCTTACTGTTGTCTGTCATGGTCAAATGTATCAAAAACGGATGATCAAGGCTTTCAACAAAAAGATCAGACGCTAAGTATATCAAGTTGGAGATCTGGTGATGAAGCGTATCATACTGCCGCAAGGTGATCCTAGGGTAAAATGGACTCCTACATAAGAAGGACCATTTTTAATCAAAAACATATTCTCTGGTGGAGCAATGATCTTAACCACCATGGATGGCGACGACCTACCACATCCTGCAAATGCAGACATAGTCAAAAGATACTACACATAAGAGACCCGCTAGGTTGACACACCTAGGCAAAACAAGGGCATCCCGGTGAACCAAAAAGGTTCGGGCAAAAATTAGGGATAAAACAAAAAAAACCTGTACACCCGGTAAGCTGAAAACCCGAAAGGGAGGCTTGGGCAAAAAAGGGTTTCCCGGTGGACTGAAAACCCGAAAGGGCGGTCCAAGCAAAAGTTAGGGAATTGAAGCATATGACTATGTCTCGTTGGATCACTTTACGGACAACCTTTGGCTTCCACTGACAAACTCATAGGTTTTGATTAATTCAATCATCTTCGGACGAGGCAACAAATAGACAAGATGCTCAGAGATACGAAGGCCATAGCAGAATGGGAACCCCATGGGATTACTACACATAGCTATCTTTCCTTTGTATCAAGATTTTCATTTTTTTACGACAACATTCTCTTACTAGAATGTTTGTCTCATTGTATAAAAATATTTACTCAAAGTCAATACAAAGATATTCCTTTGGAAGTGCAAAAATATCTGTTTTTCTTTACTCTTGTGATTTGTTTACAAAAACGTCCAGTTATTTATTTTTGAACATATGCATTTGAACATAATTACTGTTTACAAATAAACAAAATAGAAAGACAATCACAAATGGATTTAAGGTAGGGAAATCTCTCTAAGCTATTTCCACAAAATCCCCGCAGTGTGCAGTTTAATCCCCAACGGAACAAAGCTTCCAATTATCAATCCCCAGTAGAAGTCACCAAGTTTTCAAGATTCCCCAACAGGATTTTAGAAAGCAGTACATGAAGACTTCACTCCATATCCTCAGCAGCAGTGAGGGATTTATTTTCCCCAATCCAATAGCAGTGCAGCAGATTAGCTCACATACGCATACATCGCATCCATATATCATAAACATTGATAACACGAATGCATTATGCCATGCATTTCATACAACATGACTTTGCATTTTAGCTAACATTTTACCCTTTTCAGGATAAGGTTAACAACCACCTTTAACAGTGTTCAAAGTTTTCAGATACACTTCAGATACGCTCCAGACACGGATGCCACTCTGATACTCATTCAGAATCTCTTATACTATTCAGATACGCTCCAAACACGGATGCCATTTTGATACTCATTCATATTCAATCTTTCAGATATAGTTCATATACACTCAAGACACGGAAGCCATTCTGATACTCACTCAGAATCTCTTATACAGTTCAGATATGCTCCAGACACGATGCCATTTTGATACTCATTCAGATTCAATCTCTTAGATACAGTTCAGATACACTCTAGAAGCGGATGCAATTCTGATACTCATTCAAATTCAACCTTTCAGACACGCTCCAGACGTGGATGCTATTATGATACTCATTCAGAGTCAGCTTTCAGATACAGTTCAGATACGCTCCAGACACGGACGCCATTTAGATACTCATTCAGATTCTCTTACAGATTTAGATTCAACAATCAATTTTGGATGGTATCTACAAACCCATCTCTAACAACTTTCTATCATCTCTCTAAATGGCATCTTTAAGCCCATTCCCCCAACCATCACATCACCGAGTGCAAATTTCTGGGCACTCTAGTGTCCAATCATCTTCCACCTTCGAGTCACAAATGGCAAATCCGCCAATCTAATTCTTCAGGTTTAAGAAGATTGAACAGGGGCAGCTGTTGTACCCCAAAATTTTCCATCTCACTTATCAAGAATTTGTTCACAAGATCTCCTTGACTCAAGACTGCACTAGGGTTTGATCAACTCAAGACACCTCCTTAAGCACTAATGACCAGAATTAGGGTTTGAGTTTGCCCAAGGATTTTTGAACTTCCAATGCCCCATATGACTTTCATGGATTATTATGGACCCCCAAGATTACTCATGTCAAGTTTCAAGCTTTGGATCCCACTTTTGCTCAGTCAATTGAGCAGTTGACCTAAGAATCAACTGTATTGGGGAAAAAGTCAACCATGGCCAATTTACTGTCAAACTTCATAATTTTTTATCCACATCAACATTTTAGACTCATATGCATCATTTGATCAAGTTTGGACCATAATTCCTTAAGAAATTTGATCAAATCTCTAAAAGGGCAAAATGGTCAAAATTAGGGTTTTGACTGGGAAAAGGCAATTTTTGATTTTTGGCCTAGAAAATGATCAATTGGTTTAAGACATGATCTCAAGAGTCCAATTGCATCATTTTGACCTAGTTACATGGTTCAAAACATTACAAGTCCATTGGATTGACAGATGAATTTTCCAATCAACTGGTCAAAAGTCAACTGTATACTAAAAAGTGAAACTTTGACTTTTTGGTCAAATTCAAGTGCCAAAAATCATAATTCGCCAAAACATGTCAAAATATGAAACATATTTATCAAGAAATCTAAAAGTCAAGATTTCATTTTGAAAAGTCTAAATTTCTAAACTTAGAAATTTTTCCAAGTGTTGGAAATTTCTTATTTTTTCATAACTTTGAGCAAAATTTTCACCATGATGCAAGCTGATTCGAAAGAAACTTCCAACATGAAAGTTGTAGATCTCCATGAAATCTACAACTTTTCTTTACACAACTTCTTCCAAAAATTCTTGTATCTCAAGTTATAATTTTATGAACATGTGGTCATGAAACAAAACACTTAGTGAAATTTTGCCCTAATTTGGTCAGGATTTTGACCCAACTTCATGGCACTTTTTCATATAGTTACAAGGGTAATATTCAAAAGCAATTCAAATATTTGATTGTATATCACATTTCAAGCTTTCCAGAATGTCTAATAACTCCTTGAGATCATTCTTGAGTAGGGAGAATCGAAGAGATGAAGTTAGGGTTTTATCAATTTTATTACAAGTCATTTTAGTGATGAACAAAATTCAAATTCAAAGTTATGCTGCATAAACTCTACTTTGCAGGCCTCAAACTTGTTAGACACTCCATAATTAATGGTTTACACAGCTGTTAGAGGCCTCACTTCAAGCATTCAATGCAAGGACGTGCTTTATAACCATTTTTGGAAGAAAGGTCACATTGCCATTTTGATAAAGTGACTTTTTGTACAAAACTTGTTCTTGAGCCTTGCACTTGTTCTCTTATGATCAAACCAGTCCTATAACTCATGAGAAATGTTTCAAACACTTACAATCACCCATCCCATGCTTGTACCTCTTCTTGAAACTTGTTTCCCTCTTTTCTTCAAAATCAAGTAACCTAGCCAAAAGCTAAGGACTGGTACTTATGACTTGCCAATGCACTCAAACACTTTTGTTTATACATACACAAACCATTTGACAGAAACACACGAATGCTCAAGCCTTGAAAGAACTTAGAACTCATAATCACCCTTCACACTTCCATTTTCACACAAACTGACCAAAAACTTGAAACTCATAATCTACTCGTGCGTTTCTTGGCCTTTTGGTTTCTAAAGTTTCTAAACATCACATAGAATCAATCCCACACCTTGTTACAGAACTATAACACCTTTAACACCATCCTCCATTTTCAAAAAGTCAGCTCTGCACATTGACTTCTCCAGACCATTTCAGCCATCCATTGTTCAAGCTAACATTGTATTAGCTTCCTAGGACCTCAAGGAAGCTAACCTGATCATAACCATCACTTGAAACAAGCTCAAACTCAAAACACAATTTCCAATTTTGAGGTAAGTTTTCTCAACTTGGAACTCTTCATACAGGCATCATCAATGATTTATTTGTGAACAAAACATGTAGATATCAATGCCCTAAAGCTAACCATGTCCATAGTTTCCATTAATTTTGCTTGAGCTTAGAGAATTTTGAGACTGAAATTTCTGAGATTTTTAGGGTTCATATTAGGGCCATTAAAATTCATGCTTATCTTTGATCTTTAGTTTTAATGCTTTACATTTTTGAAACCGTGAGGAAATTTGCTACAAGTTTCATGTTTATAGTTTTCATTTTTGATGAGAAATGAGCAAGTTACAGTTGGTCTGACTGGAGGTTGAAGATGAAGTCTTCAGGGCATGTTTTTCCTTGTATATTTATTGATTTGCCTATGTTAACGGATGTATAGCCACCCCAGTGGTAGAAGCGCGTGCCTGTAACCTTTGGGACCTGGGTTCGAGCCCCAGTGGTACCCTTTTGCATTTTTTTTACATGTTTTCCTTTCTGACTTTTTTTGCAGGCGCTTGGGCCTTATTGGGCTTGTGTTGTTTTTTTAATTTTTTGCTTACTAACCCCCCAGCAGACTATTGGCACCCCTAGCCCAAGTTTATTTATTTTCTTTTTTATTTCATTTTTATTTTCTTAAATATATTTTCTAAATACTGAAAAATCATAAAATACAAAAAAATGATAGATTTATATTTTGACTTAGTTTATTTTATTTTTCTCACAAAAAATATTTTATTTAACTATACATTATTTATTTTTATTAACTAATCTTATAAATTTAATTAAAACTAGGTTAGTATTATTTTTACACCTATTAAAATATATTTATTTTAATATAAAAACGGCCAAAAATATTTTATAATACTATAAATATTTTCAAGACAAAAATACCAAAAAAATATTTTTTTTAAAACTTATTTCCTCTAATCAATTAATGAATTAGGGTTTTTATTAATTTTCTTTTCTTAGTGAATTAGGTTTACTTTTATGTTTAATTAATTATTTTCTTTAATTAATTATATTAAGACAAAATCCTTTTCTCTAAAAATCTGAACAAAATATTTATTTTTCTTCACCTTCACATTATTGCATATTTATTCTTTTTGCACATTGTATTCATTTAATTCCTTGTACATTGATACCCATTCAATATGGTTGTAGTAGACTAACTAGGTTTATATTCTTTTAAACCCCATTTATAAATTGTACACCCCCCTCCCCACAAGTGTTGTAATAACGTAGTAACTTTAAATTCTGCAATTTATCGCTTTATATATAACATGTTAGTAATTAGGGTTTGTATGGAAAGACTAAAACCGATACATTTTCACACAAGCACCCCTAGGGTTATTCCACTTCGTTGCCTTATACAAAATGACCATATCACACACGTGAGGTATCTTAGCAAAAACAAGCAAAATATAAGATCATAGTCCCTCGATGACGTTGTAAAAGTTGCCTTTCAAATGATCTTAGTCCCTAAAAGAGAATGCTAAGATACCTTGCAACATTGCTAATCATGGTTATACAATGACCCACGCCCGTCCCTTTTACATCCAAAGATAGGGTTACTTGCCAAATTGATGGTAAGATAACAATATCAAAGGAAATGAACATGAAATACTTTTGAGTAGGTAGAATGCTCCTAATTACTTGCTCAATTTCAAAACAAAACATCCTTGTTATTTTCAAAACAAACATCTTACAAAACATGAAAACATTTTCAAAAGATCAACATCTTTGTATACATTCTTACAAACAAGAATCATTACAAAGATTTCCTAAACAATGGCCTCTTTACAAAATACTTTCAAAAATCACACCAAGCACAATTTCAAACAAAAAAGCAAGTGATCTAGCATGTAACTAAGAGCCCATGGAAAACCATGGATGAAAAGAGTGCTAATACCTTCCCTTTTCATAATCTACCCCCCGGACTCAAGAAAAAAATCTCAAAGGTTGTTCCTGTGTTTTTTCACCTTTCCTTTTGGATAAAAGAAAAGTCGGTGGCGACCCTTGCGAACCGTAACATTTGCGATCAAACGCAAAACCTTCAAGTCAGTTCTCCCACCGTATCACACTTAGCATCAAAACTCACTCAATTCCTGTATTTTAATGCTTAAACAAGTCTGAGCAAGTTTGTTAAACATATTTAAGTGAAAAAAACGCACAAAATTGGTGATTAGAATGCACATTGTGAAAATCAAATTCTGACTTTTGAAGAAAACTACAGTTTCATGGTACCCAACTTTGAATTCATGGTGCACACAATTCAGGAAGTTTTATGGAATGATTCTTGAAGCTTTTGAAATATCATATCACCATCTTCACAATATGCCAAGAAATACTACATTCAAAAATCATAAAAAATGAAAGAGTTATGGTCTTTGGAAGATGATGAACAAATTTAGGGAAATTCACAAAAGACCTATAATCTTTCCAATTCTTTAATGACTTTCCAGATATTTTCAAGTCTTGCATATTGAAACAAATTTGTAGTACACATCCTAAAGTTTATTGTGAAAAAAGAATGAGCTCAAGGAGTTAAAATATGACCAAGTTATGATCCTTTGAAGTCACACAATAGAATTTGATAGCCTTTTCAAAGGACTTGTAATCTTCTTCAACCATTAGTGATCTTCCATTCAAAATTAGCCTTAGATACTGGAAGAGAAGTTGCTAAGGACTCTTCAAAGATAATCATGGCTTTGGAATCAACCTAATATCTCAAAAAATGAGCAAGATATGGTCCTTGGAAGTCAACCAACCCATACTTAGAGAGTGCCAAAATGACTTGTAACCATTTTCAACTTGTGATGACTTTCCTTTCACAGTTGAATCTTGTCATGTGAAAAAAAGTTGTTGTAGATGGCGATAAGAACCCATAGAAAAAAGAACCAACTCAAAATATTGAAAATTGATAGATTTATGCACTTGTGATCACTAAATCAACTCAAAAAAACACATGTACAAGATACACAATTCAAGGTGCTTGGTGATCCCTCAAGAGAAAACTTAAAGATATGATGAAGTAGAAGGGAGAACCAACTCTAATGTTTGATCTTGATGTATTGATAATATAAGATGATGAGAGATCTTAGGGGAAAATTTTGGGGTATAACAGTTACCCTTATTTAAGTGTCTTTTATCTAGAGATACGAAGGTTAAAATCTTCTTCTCGACACGATTGAAGATACTTAAATACAAAACAAACCCTATTTTTTCCCTAAGACACCATGAAATGCTTACGATTACGAATGCAAACGACCAACTCTATAGGTGACACAGAACACCATTGGGGATGCAAAAATAAAACAGACAGCCTAATGAAGAGAGTTCAATCAGGAAAATAAATTACCGGGGAATGACATGATTCTTGGGATGACTATAAATAGGCCAAACCAAAAACACGATTAAAGAATCCAAATGCATAGTAATATTTCAACGATGAAAATTCTTAACAATACAAGCAACAAGCTAACAAGGAGGTAACTATTAAAAAGGGTTACCGACTCGACTAGGGAACGAAACTTAACTCTGTTAGAGAAAAAACAACTTCGCTAGGGAAAATAAGACACAACTCTACTGGGGTAAAGCTTTAAGAGGAGAAAAAAGACCATCAACTAAATAAACGAGGAAAAAGCAATGGATAACTATTACTGAAAGATAACTGTGAACTACCCACTCACAGAGGAGGTAGCAAAAAGAGAGTAACACCAACTCACCGAGGATTTTAAACTGCCAACTCAGGGTTGAAGGTAGAACAAACATCATAGTTATAGATTATACCAATTTATGTATGGTGCGATATCATGTTTATGATCCCATTGTCCCCAATCAAGTCTTGGTTCATTTTAATTTTGGGTTTGCATGGTCTGAAGCCTCTATCCCAGATTCCCCAGTGAGGACTTCACTCATATGATGAAAGTTCCTTCTCCCTTTGTGTGTTGAGATGGAACTATTTGCAAAATGTCACTCTTTTTGTAGTGTTGACATTATTGTTGGTATTTATTTCCCAAGTAACTAGACCAGGGCAGTATCTTTTCTAAGAAGTGTTGAGATATTTGTCAACTTTTTAGGTTTTCATCCACCAAGTGTTAGGTTTGATTTAAAATCCCCATAAGTTTGACCTCTTGCTATAATGTTAACTTCTTGATTCCCCAGGAAGGCTATCCCAAGGCACTTTTTTTGGAATAAGTATGATCTTCTTGTGTTTCTCAGATAATTAAAGATGATACCAATTGATGTATGGCTCGGTGTTGGGTTGATGATCTTGTTTTCCCAACCAAGTCTTGTTTCATTTGAACCTCGAGTTTGCATGATATGAAGACTCTATCCAAGATTACCCAATGAAGGCTTCACTCGTTTAATAAAAGTCTTTTCTCCCCGTGAATGATGAGCTGGACTCATTTGCGAAGCATCTCCTTTCGGTAATACTTGCATTTTGTTTGATTGCCCGATAGTCAGGCAAGGGCAATATTTTATTTAAGAAGGGTTGAAATGGTTATCAACTTTTTGGGTTTTCTCCCGCCAAGTGTTGGGTTTGATTTAAAATCCCCATAAGTGTGATTTCTTGTTGTAATGTTTGATTTCTTAACTTCCCAAGTCTTTATTCCCATGAGGTTTCATACTTTCTCCTCAGAGAAGTTGGTGCAATACTTACTTTCAATATTGAAGAATGTATCTTGGTTTCCCCTCAACGATGTGGTTTTTTCCTCCCCAATGAAGTTAGCATGAGTTCTCATGTTGATATCTCGACGATGAGGCACTATCTCCCTTAGTGAAGTCTGTATGATATTTCCCTAATAAAGTCAGCACGAGATCCTCAATTGATGTTTTGACGATATGGTTTTCATTTGCCTTATTTGAAATCAGTATTGTAGTTCCCAGTAGAAGTGAAGACCGTGAAACATTTGTTTTCCCCATTGAAGTCTGTGTGATATTCCCAGGTGAAGCCTGGAGGTGGATGTTATATCCTTGTATCTATACTGATTTATTGCTATGATTTTATTATTTTTGGATTATGTTCCTTCCCAATGAAGTTAAGCTGTAAAATAGGATTTTGTTTCCTCAGTTGGTGTTTACTTTCTTATGGAATCTTTGTCTTGGATGTCATTTAGTCGAGTATTGATGTTACCCGAGTTGGTTTTGTCTGGTTATCCCCAGTGTTATATGTATGTTTTGTCAGCATATGTATAATAACACGCATACATTCATGTATACATCATGCATAGTTGAATTTAGCAAATCATTGGTCATTTGCATTCATTATTTTTTTGTTAGTCTATTACCCTATTTTGTAGAGTTGTGTTATCCTCTCTCTAATAGATTGTCAACCTTAAGAAGAAAGTGTATTTCTTTCAATTTCCTCACTGAGTTATCCCTCGTGGAAGATTTTTGCTTCAACCATCCTGTACAGCTCTTTGTCTGGATGGACTGGATTTCCCTCTTGAGTTTATTTCTCAAAGGATGTATTACGGTTACCTGTTTCACTCCAGTTTATTTCTGGTTTGAATCTTTGTTTCCCAACAATAGTACTATTATGATCTCTGCAAGCTTCGAGCCTTGGTTTGAGAATGTGCATTTATTTTGGCACGATAAGACTTTTACCTCCTCAACAGGAGTATGTTGGCATTTCCCCAAGAAGCCATATTTATTTCCCCAGGAAGCCATTTTTCTTTCCCCAGGAAGCCATGTTCCTTTCTCCAGGAAGTTATTTTTTACAATCCTTCCCATAACAACAAGTAGCAGGTCTCTTTATTTTAGTAACTTGTACTTCCCCGTAAAATTTGGCGTTACTTTTTTGCTATCTTCTCTATGAGTGAATAGTTTACAGTTCAATGTTAAATGACTCCAATGGATGGCAAGTCTTTTCAATATGACAAAGATAGTTCGTTGAGAGATCTTTACAAGTGGCAGTCTCTTTATTTGAGACAGCTTATATATTACCCTTTCCAGGCGGAATTCTTTGGTTAAAGAAGAAGTTGAAGACCCATTTTAGGTGAAACGCCATGATTTTGGGAAACTTGTTATCGTCAATACATTTTTTTCTACCTTCAGTGAATGTTGGTAGTTCACCTTCAGTGAACGTTGGTATTATTCTTTTATTTCTACCTTCAACTATTGAGATGGTAGTTTATCGTCATCTGTGAGTTGGTATCTTTTTTATTTTCTACCTTCAACTATCGAGTTGGTAGTTTACTGTCATCTGTGAGTCGCTATCTTTTTGATCTTCTACCTTCAACTATTAAGTTGGTAGTTTACTGTCATCTGTGAGTCGATATCTTTTTTATATTCTAACTTCAACTATTGAGTTGGTAGTTCACTGTCATCTATGAGCCAGTATATTTTTGATCTTCTACCTTCAACCATTGAGTTGGTAGTTTACCGTCATCTGTGAGTTGGTATCTTTTTGATCTTCTACCTTCAACCATTGATTTGGTAGTTTACCGACATCTATGAGTCAGTATCTTTTTGATTTTCTACCTTCAACCATTGAGTTGGTAGTTTACCGTCACCTATGAGCCAATATCTTTTTTGATCTTCTATCTTCAACTATTGAGCTGGTAGTTTATCGTTATTTATGATTCGGTATCTTTTTGATCTTGTACCTTCAACTATTAAGTTGGTAGTTTACCGTCATATATGAGTCGAAATATTTTTGATCTTCTACCTTTAACTATTAATTTGATAGTTCATCGTCATTTGTGAGTCAGTATCTTTTTTATCTTTTACCTTCAACCATTGAGTTGGTATTTTACCGTCATCTATGAGCCGATATCTTTTTTATCTTCTACCTTCAACTATTGAGTTGGTAGTTTAAGGTTATCTATGAGCCAATATCTTTTTTATCTTCTACCTTCAACCTTTGAGTTGGTAGTTTACCGTCATCCATGAGCTGGTATCTTTTTTATCTTCTGCCTTCAACTATTGAGTTGGTAGTTTACCGTCATCTATGAGTCGGTATCTCTTTATCTTCTACATTCAACTATCGAGTTGGTAGTTTACCGTCATCTGTGAGTCGGTATCTTTTTATCTTCTACCTTAAACTATTAAGTTGGTATTTTACTTTCATCTGTGAGTTGATATCTTTTTGATCTTCTAACTTCAACTATTGAGTTGGTAGTTCACCGTCATCTGTGAGTCGTTATCTTTCTGATCTTCTACCTTCAACTATTGAGTTGGTAGTTCACCGTCATCTGTGATTCGCTATCTTTCTGATCTTCTACCTTCAACTAATGAGTTGGTAGTTTACCGTCATCTATGAGTCAGTGTATTTTTAATCTTCTACCTTCAACCATTGAGTTGGTAGTTCATCGTCATCTATGAGTCGGTATCTTTTTGATCTTCTACCTTCGACCAATAAGTTGGTAGTTTACCGTCATCTGTGAGTCAGTATCTTTTTTATCTTCTACCTTTGACCATTGAGTTGGTAGTTTACCGTCATCTGTGAGTCGGTATTTTTTTGATCTTCTACCTTCAACCATTAAGTTGGTAGGTTACCGTCATCCGTGAGTCAGTATCCTTTTGATATTCTACCTTCAACCATTGAGTTGGTATTTTACCGTCATTTGTGATTCGGTATCTTATTACTTTTCTACCTTCATCGATTGAGTTCGTAGTTCACAGTTATCTGTCGATCGTTATCATTCTTTAATTTTTCCTTAATATTTGAGTTGATGCTACCTTGTCTCCTTCTTGAGCTTTACCCCAATAGAGTCAGTTTTTTGCTCACCAGTGATTTATTTTCCTAGTCGGGTTTCTCTTTTGATCTTTGTTTCCTTTTCTACATCCCCAGTGGTGTCTTGCGCCCCTTTAGACTTATTCATCTGCATTCATATTTATAAGTATTGCATGCTATCTTAGGGACAAAAATAGGGCTTGTTTTATATTTAAGTATCTTCAATCGCGTCAACATGAAGATTTTTAATCTTCACATCTCCGGATAGAAGACACTTAAATAAGAGCAGTTGTTGTACCCCAATTTTTTCCCCTAATATTCCTTCATCATATCATATTAATTCAATGCAACAAAATCACATTAGGGTTGGTTTTTCCTCTTTTTCTATCTCCTATCTTTAAGTTTTCTCTTGAGGGATCTCCAAGCACCTTGGTGGTATATTTTGTATATGGATTGCTGACTTATTTCTAATCAAAATACAAAAAATATATTTGTCTTTGTCTTTGCATACTTGTGTTTTGTAGGTACCGAGTCAAAGCATCTGACAAATAAGGTTTTCTGGTATTATTTTCCTAGAATCTCTAATTGCAAAGAAAAATAATTTTAAAAAAAATCATTTTCTCTTAGAGTGAAATCGATTGCAAAGAGTGCATTTTGCACCATTTTTGAAAAAATACACTGATGCAATCGATTGAGCCCAGAGTGCAATCGATTGCACAGAGTGAAAATTTGAAAAAAAATCAGCAATTTCAAGCTTGTCAACTTTGGCTCACATTTTTCTTTATTTTTTGAAAGATATATCATTAATTCAAATTTTGGCTCCAATTTTTCTTTTTTTGAAAAAATATTCATTAATTCAAATTTTGGCTCCAATTTTTGAAAGATATATCATTAATTCAAATTTTAGCTCCAAGAATTAATTATCAAACCTAATTTCATTTCCCAAACCAACACTAATCCTAAGCCTAAACTCAATAAATAGAGCCCTCATTTCATTCAAATCACAAGCTTTTGAGAGCCAAACTCACTTTGCTAAAAAATCTCTCAATTCTCTCCATCTACCAAATTCACTCAAAGCTCCATTTTCAAAAAAAGTTAGTAAGCTTTGCATTGGAGCTTACTAATCTTTGAGTTAAACCTTCATCTAAACACTTTTTCTTCATCAATTCTTTACATCCAAGCTTGGGCAATTGATTCTTGAGACTGAACTGAAGCAAATTCTTGAAGTTTTTTTGAGAATTCTCTAGATCTACCTTTAGTAAGTTGGATTATTCATCTTTCACAATGTGATCTCTTGTTGATCTTTGGGTTTGATTCATTGTGCATTGTTTTGTGATTTCGGTGGTGTTATTTTCTCATAATTTGATGGAATTTTCGTGCTCAATTGGATCCATGATCATAAGGTGTTTGATGGAAAGTTTGAACAAGAATTTGGCCTTTCAAAATGCTGATTTTCTGATTTTAATAGGGTGCAGTCGATTGCTGTAACGGTGCAATCGATTGTCACAGAAGCATTCTGCATTTTTTTTTTGAAAAAATGCACTGATGCAATCTATTTCTATTTGAGCGCAATCGATTGTAATAGTGCCAAAATTCTTTTTCTGCCTTGTTTTGGGGTTGTTTTGATCCATATATATTTTTCTACTCACTCCTTTTGATCGTTGATTTGGATTTCAATTTTAAATGTCCAATTTCTCTTTAAATTCAATGGACTTTGGGGTGTAGATGAAGTTGGATAAATGTTCATTGATTCAAATCTACCAAAGAGTGAATTATTCAATTCATTTTTGATGCTTTGGATTAATGGTATGTTTAGTACTTTAATCCATCTAGATGAGTTATTGAATTTAAAGATGAAAGAAATTTGAGGTAGTGGTCCAAATTAGCTTATTATTCCCCTCCCTCTTCATCTTATCCCTTTCTTTTTATTTTTGCTACAAGTTATGGGATGATGATCTCTATATCATTTATCCAAACATGAAGTACATAGGTTGCTATTGACCGACCTCAAAACAGGTGCGACTTCTACATAAGTCCACTTACGATTGCTTAACATAGTGCTAAATTTTGTCCCAATTTGAGAAAATGATCATTCATGGCCCAAACCTATGTTTGCAAGCCCAAGTATGTTAATTTGAACCCTTTGATCCAATAACCTTGCGATCAACGTGGATCACTTAAACATCATTGATCATTAAATGTTTCCTTGAGGATTCTTAAAATGGATTATATACTTGTTAAAAAGCAAATGCAACTTGTTGTTGAGAGGCTTTGGTTCTACCAATCCTCTAATGAGTTCCAAATGCTAGTATCAAGATGGTCATCCAACTAACCATTAACTTCTAACAATTGACTTTATTTTATGCTTTTATCTTATGCCCTTTACTTTATATACCATTTATTTTAGCATTTAAATTTCATGCTATTTTTATCTTTGCTCACTTGAGCATTTACTTTTATGTCATTTTTATTTTGCTCACTTGAGCTTTTTCTTTTCTTTTGAAGATACTTAATAATCAACATGAACCATAAAAAAAATTAATGATACTTGGACTATTTGGTTACTTTCCTTGGCATTATGGAGTATTGGACTTCTTGGACTTAGGATTAGAGACCTTGACCTATGTTGGACACCTTGTGACCTTAATTAATATTTTGTCTGGAGCTCTTGAGGTTTACCTCAAGACATTGGGTTGTTTGTTTGTTTTGTGTGCAGGTTATTGTGATTACACACTTTGTTTGTAATCTGGAATTCATCTGTATACAGTCGTTACTCTGCCCAATTTTTCCGAAGACTTAATACACTTGAAGTTTGGTCTTCTCAAGAGGTTTAGTATCCTTTCTTGGTTTCAATCCAAAGAAGTGGAATTCTATCTTGACTCATAATGTCAAGTGTTGGCTTATTGTTGGTTAGATGGTTCTTCTCCCTAGCTTTTATCTTATGCTTTAGGATAGTCTCTTCATCTCCTCCCATCTTCTTTAATTTCAAAATATTTCTCCCTCCTTTTGAAAACTCTTCTTGTTTCTAAACTTGAACCACTTTCATAATAAACTTAGACTTAGGTCCATGCATTTTCAAAATATTTTCATAAATAAACTTTAATCAGCTTAATAATACCTTGACATTTTTGTGAGAAGAATAAAAGTCAATCAATTCCATTCAAACCATTTTGTCATTTTGGCTTTTGCTTATAAAACTTTTTCTTAAAATATTAGACTCTTGTCAATCCTTGTAGTGATGCAAACAACTATACATCTACAATATATAGTGAAGAGAGATATTTTCCACTTGGGTGTTGAGTGAGGCATTATTGATTTTAAAATCCAAGCCATACCCTCCACTTTGAGATGATGTAAATCCTCCTTTCTCATGATTGTGGGTAGTAAGTATGTTTTCCACACGGATAATGACGATGATGTCTTATCTCATAAAATTAACCAACACACTTGTGTTTTAAAATTTTAAAGGTGAACTACGAGTACCCTGATCCCCTATTGCACGGAAGGTGGTACGTAGGCATTAAAGGTTCGCAACCGCGGTGGGTGAAAAAATCATTAAAAAAAACATTTCTTTTCTCATCTCCACCATCCATTTTTATACAACATTTTATAGCCAAAATATACAGATTTTACAAAGAGGTTCCTACAGAGTTCCGTAGATGTTTAGGATGCTAATACCTTCCCTTTGCAAAAATAACCCCCTTACCTTGAATCTTTCCCCCTCTTTTGGGTTATTCGCTCTTTTCCCATTCCTTTGGAAACAATAAAGCGCGGTGTAGATTTTATTTTGATATGTACGAGTCAAGTCAATCCAATGGCTTAGTCTTAAACATCTCTACTACTATAGATATGTATAGAATCAGAGTTGAAACATATTTCTAACTCATCTTCTGTGCTTCTTCCATTAGAACTTCTCTGTAAAATAAATTACTCATTTAGGGAGCATAATTGTTCTTTGAGTGTTTGTTATCATCAAAACTCTTATAAGGGTTGTAGAATCAAACTATGTTCTAACATCAAGATCAGGACCTTCCTCAGGAAAAGGCTCATCATAATCTTTAATGTTCAAATACATCACATCCTCATTAGGGAAATCAAACTTAACAAACTTATAATCACCAACTAGTTGGTGAGCAGGGTAGTCTACCAACACACTTCCTTTAATAGCCTTTTGAGTACAATATTCAACATCATATTCAGACAACAACATCTGCCAACAGGAAATTATTTCAGTAAGAGCAGGTTTTTCAAAAATATACTTAATTGGATCCATTTTGGAAATCAACCAAGTAGTGTGATTCAACATATATTGTCGCAATCGCTTCGTAGTTAGTGAACTTCTTGCTCAAATAATAAATGGCATATTCTTTTCTTCTGGTTTCCTCTTGTTGTCCCAAAATACAGCCCATGGAGTTATCACACACAGTGAGATACATAATCAATTGTCTTCCTTCAATAGGAGGGAGCAAGATAGGAGGCTCAAGAAAATACTCTTTAATGTTTTCAAATGCCCTTTGGCAATAATCCATCTACACACAACCTTGATCTTTCTTTAACATCTTGAAGATTGGTTAACATGTTGTAGTCATATGGGAAATAAATCTGGAAATGTAATTTAAACGTCCAAGGAAACCTCTAACTTGCTTTTCAGTTCTTGGTGCAAGAATTTCTTGAATTGCCTTTACTTTATCAGGATCAACTTCAATTCCTTTTTGGCTAACAATGAAACCTAACAACTTTCTTGAAAGAACACCAAAAGTACACTTATTTGGATTCAAGTTGAGACAAAAGCTGAAACAATTCCAACAAGTCTTCCAAATGCCCTTCCTCAGTCTGAGATTTTGCGATCATATCATCAACATATACTTCCATTTCCTTATGCATCAGATCATGGAATAAGGTTGTCATGGCCCTCTGGTATGTTGCACCAACATTCTTCAACCCGAAAGACATCACTCTATAACAGAATGTCCCCTAGGGTGTGATAATCGTTATTTTTTCCATGTCCTTAGAAGCCATCCTAATATTATTGCATCCATAAAATCCGTCCATGAATGAGATCACTTTGAATTTTGTTGTGCTATCAACCAACATATCAATATCGGGCAATGAGAAATCATCTTTCAGACTTGCTTTATTTAAATCTCTATAATCAACGCACATGCAGACTTTTCTGTCTTTCTTTGGTACTGGAACAATATTGGAAATCCACTGAGGGTACATGGATGTCACAAGCAAACCAGCATCAATTTGTTTCAAAACCTCTTCTTTAATCTTCACTGCCATGTCAGGATGAATTATTCGCAACTTTTTCTTTATTGGTGGGCATTTTGGCTTTAGTGGCAAATGATGTTCCACAATATCAGTGTCCAAACCAGGAATGTCTTGGTAAGACCAAGAAAATATACCCACATACTCTTTCAGCAACTCAATCAACATGCTCATCACATCAGGATGAAGTTGTTCCCCAATCTTGACTTCTTTCAAATATTCTTCTGAACCCAAGTTAATCTTCTCCAGCGGTTCTTTATACGTCAATGGTATTTTCCTCGCGCTTAAGTAGTTGTGAAACCTTTTCTAAGATTTCATTATATTCTTCTTCAGCCACATACACAAGATATTCAAAGTTGAGAGAGGGTGCAGAGTCATTGAATTCAATGGGTTTTATAATTAATTTGCACATATGATTTATGATTGATTTTAGAAACTCACACATGTAACAAGTGATTATGCAGATTTACTTACAATTATTATTTATTTTAAAAGGGTTTTTTATTACCATTTTCAAAGAAAAAACAAAAAAAATAAAGACACAATTTAGAAATTAGAAACAACATTTATTAATGATCTTAAAATTGAAAACAAATTACACGCTCATAAACATCACTTTCACCTTGGACATAGTGAAAGACTTTTGAAAAGATAAAAAAAAACAAATTACTTTGAAATTTGAATGCAAAAAGGAAAATCAACAGAGATCAATTATGGATTCGGACTCCATGTGTCACAAAGTTCGACATCTCTTGTCTGGATCATCTTCGAGAACAATGTTGATATTTGGAGTAGTCTGATGGAGATATCATGCACTATGAAAGATATCTTGATAATTACTCAAAGTGGACTTTGGATTCACAACTTCATTCTTCATGGAAAACTCCAAACCAGTCTCTTTCTTGTTCACGGGTGGACTATTAACATGCCCTCACACCTTTCTATGGCCCTTCTACACTACATGTTGTTCATCCTTAAATGAGGTGATAAAATCTTCATCCTTCCTTATATTATCAATAGACAAAGCTTGGAACTGAGTTCCAACAGTGGCTTCCTCATCTTCTACAATGCTAAAGGAAAACAAATGAGATATCAATAGAGCTTGCTTACCATTCACAATAACTATCTTTCCTTCACAGACAAATTTTAGTTTCTGATGCAAGGTTGAAGTAACAACTCCTGCTTCATGGATCCAGTGTCATCTCAATAAACAACTATAGGCTGGGACAATATCCATAACCTGAAAGGTGATTTGGAATAAGTGCGCACCTATATGAATAGGTAAATCCACCTCTCCAATGACATATTTTCTCGAATCGTCAAAAGCATTTACTATAATGCAACTCGGGCGCATAGGAGTTCCATGGTATTTGAGCTTCATGAGAGTGCTTCTTGGCATGACATTCAAAGCGGATCCATTGTCTATCAGCACATTGGATAAAGATTCAGTCTTACAATGCATAGATATATGCAGAGCCAGATTATGGTTTCTCCCTTCATCAGGAAATTCCTCATCACAAAAACTCATATTGTTACAAGACATAGTATTCCCTACAACACTGTTGAACTAATCAGGAGACACATCCCTTTCAAAAAAAGCATGATCCAACACCCTCATCAGAGATTCCCGATAAGCAAAAGAGTTCATCAATAAAGCTAGAATGGAGATCTTAGATGGAGTTTACAAAAATTGATGCACAATCTTGTAATCACTTATCTTGATGATTTTTAATAGATCATCAACATCCTTTTCCAAGGTAGCGCCACTAAATTCCCCTACCACTTTTTTAGGTTCAGCATTCTCAACAATATTCTTACCAAAATTAACATCTCCTCAAAAGGTAGGGGCGGAGACCGACCATTACGAGTTACTTGACTAGCTTCAGCAATATTCTCAACATGGGACAAAGGTTGGGTAGGAATTTCCACACCATCTTCTAGGATAGTTGCATTGTACTTATAAGGCACAACTTTATCTGATTCATATGGGATAGGACCAGGCAGACAAATAACTACGGGAGCAACAATAGGTTTATTGCGATATATAATCTTACATGAGTGGGAATATCAAAATGTGGCATAATGACATTCACCCCTGCTTCTTCAGAATACTCAAGAATCACAGAGTTGTCATAGAAACAACCGGCCGAACAGTCATCTGATATAAAACCAATGAAGTCTCCATCGAACATCTTTTATCCCTCCGAAAGGGAAATATAAACATCGAGTAAACCTGAGGCGGGAGAAATCACATTCTTACGACCGAGAGATCGGGTAAGGGAGTCGGTTACGCGAGGGGAAGGTATTAGCATCCCACATGCCCGTAGTACTCTATAGTATGCACTCTTATTGTCTAACCTAATTGGTGTGTAAAATATATATCTATCATTAAGAGCTAAAATAAAATGCAAAGAGGGAATGCATGCAAAAGAAAAGAGAAAATAATATTGGAGAAATAAAATTTGTGGTCGTTCAGGCCCTACCCCAATGCCTACGTATCCCTTTTAAGGAATCAGAGCAGCCGTAGTTCGGCTTAAGTATTTTGATTGGTTTGTGTTTTTTAGTTAAAAAGACAAGCGATAATTAAGATGGGAAAACATCAAACAAAATGACAAAACATCAGCAACGATGATGAAACGTTAAAACAAGGATGATAACACATCACATGGTAACACTAACTCAGATAAGATGATAACACATCATCATGATAGTAAAATATCAGATAAGATGGTAAAACATCACACCTATCAATGATATCAAAAATCAAAGTAGGATACCAAACATACGTGATGATGAAACATCGGTAAAAAGATAGTAAAACACCATGGAAAAGATGGCAAACATTATGATTTAGATGATAAAACATCACACATAATAATGATATTGAAAATCAAAGTAGGATAACAAACATACACGATGGTGAAACATTGACACAAAGATAGCAAAACATAATGGCAAGGATAGAGAAACATCAATTTAGATGATAAAACATCACACCTAACAATGATATTGAAAATAAAAGTAGGATAGATGGAAGAACATCGGAAAAAAGATAGTAAAATATCATGGTAAGGGTGGCAAGATGTCAACTTAACAAGATTTAAAACAGAACCAAATAGCGCACAAACAATTAAAGTTGGTTTGTATTTTTTTTTACCATGAAGAAGGATTTAAGTTCATTAGAGATGTTTTATAATTTTCCAAGAAAAATAAACTTTTGTTTTAAGATGCAATATGAAAAGAAAAGAAAACATATAAGGGAGACTATCCTAATCTCTAGCCCTAGTGTAATCATATAATAATGGCCTTCTTGTTGAGTTTTGAGAGGGGAGTATCTACCTAAGTGAACATACATGGATTCCCATCCTAATGTCTAGCTCGACAACTAGCCTCAACGAGCGATCCTAAGGGAGCATGGCAAATAAAATGTCACAGATCCTGTGACAAAACATCAAACAAGCAGATGGAAAAACATTTGGGAAAACAAAAGCTCGAGCATCACTCGAATATCAAACACCTACAAGGCGCAGGCCAAGTAGTATAAGGCAGGTCCCGCCATAGACAAGCAAATAAGCATTAGACCAAGGGTCAAGCCATAGCCAAGGAGAGCTTATCACACAAGTCTAAAAAGCCATAAAATTATAGGAATATAAAAGGTCCTTAACCGTGGTATCAATTACTAGGGCAAGAAAGATCTGGTGGAAAAGACACAGTATATGCATACACTAAGCATCAGTGTTAGTTAACACGAGCTAAAGAAAGCGTGGGGATCCGATTGCGAGAAACCTTTTCACTTTCTTTTAAAAGGCTTAAATTCATTTAGATCTTGGCCACATGTTCAGAGCCTCCACTTGTAGAAAGTGAGCATAGGAATGACACGAACTAGAATGTGTGAGGGTCGATTACGAACCCTCTCTGCTCGCCTCCTTTTGAGGAATTATCATCTATAATATAATGCAGGCACAATTATTAAACCAACAAAAACATGTCCTCCTAGTAAGGACTTCCAGAATTGCCTACAAAGTGGCACGGGCTCCCAATCCTAAGTAATAAGTAAAATGTGGGAAAGAGTAAATCGAATGAGAAAGTACCAAACGAATATAATCCACAAATAAGCAACTAAATAGTAATGAAACCCGAATATATTCGAACGAGTTAGCATCAACAAAGAAACAAGTCAGAAATCGTGTCGTCAGACATAAGCATCAAAGCCTCAATGTGAAAATAAATCCCAAATGGTGTGTAGCGGACACAACCATGCAAATATTATGCAAGGTAATACAAACAGACAAAGCACAAAATAGTGCAAATATATATGTATCCTATAGATGTGGGAAACAAGATAGATTGCCTCAAAAGCATAGTTGTATCCCACAAATAAAGTGGAACACAAAGTATAGAAAGCCTATGAAGTACCTCGCACAGCTCAATAAAATGATTAGTATTAACAAGGTAAGGTAAACTATGATCACAAACGTGTCATATATTTATCATTTATCATGGCTAAGAGAGCACTCAGTTGGTTATTTAAAGTGTAGTACAAACTTCATAGCAAACGAACTAGTATCCGGCAAAACGGTGTAGTGAAGCGTGCATAGGTAAATGGCTAAATAATCAAGGCAAGAAAAGTCAAGTGAAGATGAGATCAGAAATAAACACAATAGGTTAGTTTATCCTAAAAAACTATGGTAGTCCCAAAAAGAACCTACTAGAGTAATCTTAGGTACAATCATAAAACTAGGTCCAAAATCAACCCCAGACTAACCCTAAGAGTAAAAGAGGTACGAGGAAAGGGTAAGTGAAGGATGAACATGGTGAAGAATGGAAAAACACAAGAAGGAGGGTTAGAATTGGGGTTTTTAAAACTTAAAGTAAAAAACTTGTTGGTTATCCTAGTTCATTTAAACTCAAACTACTCCAGTCCACCCGCCAAGGTGATTTTGCCTCTCTCAATGAGGTCTTAATCCACTAATCAAACTTGATTACACAGTTACTATGAAAACCGTCAAAGTCTTCTTGAATTTAAACCACAACCCAGTTTTCTCAAGGAATTACACAATAAAATATTCAAGAGAGTGTACAAAATGTGTTTTCTAATAAAACAGTATCACATAAGTGATGTTTTACACAAATGAAATTCAGTATGCTGAAGGTGATGAAAAATATCACGTTTCTTGTGCACACAAAATCGTAAACGATTTCTCCTTCAAGCTTTGTTTATATAGGAAATGTGTGTGGGAGATTTTGGAATGTTGATAAATATTAATTAAAGAGCTTTCCAAATATAGAGATTCTTGTCCCCTATCAGCCGTTACTTTTGAATAGCCATAAGTGAATTGTAACACTTCAGAACATGCTTGCTTCAGAAGATGAATGTTACCGTTACTTCTTTCCAGAACTGTATGAATCAGAATAACAGAGTTCCTGTTCGCAGCGTTTAGGCACTCAGAAGTTGCAGCTTTAAAACTTCTTTATAAAATATGTATTGAATCAGAGTTTGAACAACGATCTAACTCATCTTCTGTGCTTCTTCCATCTGAACTTCTCTGCAAAACAAAATACTTATTTAGGGATCATAATTTTTCTTTGAGTGTTTGTTATCATCAAAACTCTTACAAGGGTGTTAGAATCAAACTATGTTCTAACAATCTCCCCTCTTTGATGATGACAAAAACTTGGATATTTAGATAGAAACTTAAAGAACATAAAACATTTAAAGTCCCCCCCTGAGTTGAATACTCAGATAGAGAAGAAATACTTCCCTGAATATTATTCTGATCAGAGTTTTTGAGAAAAGGATTTTTGATGTGTCCGCTTATGTCCTCAACAAAGTTTGTTCCTGTTTTGCTTTCAGAAAAGAACAGTGGAAGTTATGATATTCAAAATGTTTGAGACTGAGTCTCGATACTGTTATATTAGAAATATCTTACGTTCTCCCCCCTTTTCTTCAAGAATCAAAAAGCAATAAAAACACTTTAAGTAATAAAATACGGTTTTTATTCAAAAGGATTTCAGAAGAAAACAAATAACAATAACATAATGAAGAAAACAAATTTCAGAACAAAGTTTGAGGTGGTGGAAGCCGTGTGAATAGGGCTTCCAACAAAATATTAATTTGATTGTTTGACTCTTCTTGTTTTCCAAGCATCCCCTTGATTTTCTTGCACGTATCATCCTGCTTGTCTAGTCTTTCCTTAAACACAACATTCTCTTTCTTCAACTCCTCTAAAGTTTGCAGCACAAGAGATGAAGATCGTATATCAGCAGAAGGTATCACTTTTTTAGAGCAAGTTGCGGCTGATTCTGACTCAGGAGCTTCTTCAACTTCCTTGCCATTGTCTTAAAATCTAACCAGAGGCAGAGGATCAGAGGATAGTTCATTACATTTTGTTGGCTGATGATCTTCCCAAGGGACATTGTCCAGCATAAGGAGTGGCTTCTTTTCCTAGTGACGTAGAACATGATCCTTGAAGATATTTAGATGATCACAAAAGTTTTGTTAATCAATTTCATAACTGGGCTCCTTGAGTTTCTGGGATTCAGAGTTGAACCATTTTCTGAACTGGTTCCAATGAGAATCAGAAGCAGTAGGATTAAGATTCTCTAAGCAAGCTTGCTTCAGAGAGATAACCCGTTCATGTATTTCTGTTTCAAAAATCAGCTAAGATTTACCAACATCTGCTTTGGATATTTTTGGTTTTGGTTTTGGTACGAAAATTTTTTGAGAGCTTGAGATAATATTTTCCAGAGCTTCTAAGTCTATAATTGTTTGAAGGGGGTCTTCTAGGTGGTTGTTTGGAGAGGGTGAGTCAGAAATAACAATGGGTGAATATGGTGAGTTTGGTTGAGTGGATTGATCGGGAGATGGAATATCTGGGATGGACAGGTTCTGTGAGGAAGTTGATGGAATTATGGGTGGTTGAGAGACCATGAGAGGGCAGGTGATTCCAGGAATGGATGTTGTGGTATGAGAGTCAAAATTTGGATTTTCTGTGTGGGGAGCTTCAAACAGCGGATCAAATTTATCATTATCAGAAAGAACTTGAGAAAGTTCAGGCTAATTTTGGTCAAGATGGGTAGTAAGTGGATTGTTCAGAAGGTTATCTAGAGATAGTGAGGGGTCAAATTCAATGTCAAATTCATCAAAAGTTTGTGGCAAGGGATCTTCTGTGGGTTTTGGAGAAGAAGGGTTTTCAGGTGTTGATAACAGTATTGATTCAATAACAAAAATAAAAGAAGGATTACCTTTCTTTTTAGCAGCCTTGGGAATCTTCTGAGAAGTTCCTTCTACAGCAACTTTCCTTTTCCTTGATTTTCTAGGAGCAATTTCCAGAGGTTGTTGTCTCAGATCACAGATGATTACTTCTAGATTTGTCTCATCCCTTTTGCAAGCATCCAGATACCTGAGAATAATATTTGGAAAAGCATTTGTTTGAGTGAAGAGTGGAAAGTCCTTTAGAGGTACTCTTCTATTTGTAATGACATCCTTGGTTGTTATTGTTGGATCCTTCTTGATGGTTTCAATAATCTTCATCTTCTTCAGATTCATAGCGATGAGAGGTTTACCAGCACAAGCTTCTAGAGTACTGACTTGTTGAGCCTCAGCCAGATGTTCTATCAGTTTGTTTTCTGTCAAATATCTGAGATGAGTCTGCCCATAGGCATCCAGTCTCTCTTTGTTCTTTCTTCTTCTCTTATCTCTTTGACGCTGGTCTTCATATGATTAAACAGAAGATGAGAAAGATTAACCTTTTCTTTGGTTGCTATGAAGTACAGAAGATATTGTTGATCAATATTGATATAGTCTGGAAAAATTATGGGTTTTCTGCGATTGATGCAACCCAAAATGATTTTGACCAAATTCTGAGGTGGTCTTTCAGATCTTTGATTTTGTTAGATGATTGGCTAGAAGTAAAAATCTCTTTTGAAATCTTTGTTAGGTCAGAGCTTTTGTCAGCCATATCGCTGCAATGAATACCACTGTCGTTGTGACCTATCAATTTCCCAATGAAATCTTCAGAGATTATTATTTTCTTTCCCATCACAAAAGAAGTGACCTAATGATTTGAAGATGTAGCGTGAATCCAGAATTTTTTAACAAGTCTTAGAAAAACTGGACCCAGAAGACAATCAAAGTACTTTGTCCATCCTTGAAATACAACATCAGGGGTTAAATTGTATCCGTTTTCCTTTATACTGACGAAGTCTACAATGAGTTCACACAGAGCTTCCAGCGATTCAATGGGAGTTAGGAGTGTTCTTGAGGGTTCTTCGTACCTTTCTGCTATTGAGGAACAAGAGTCGGGAATACTTTGAGAGCTTTGAGCAAGTTATTGGGAGGAAGCTAATGTTCACACCGACTTTTTAGGGTTTTTGAAAGATTGAACACAAGTAAGAGAGAAAAAGGAATTGAGAGTAGAAAAGTGATAGTGAATGTGAGCAAAATATATATAGAAAAATAGGAAACTTAATTAACAAGAAAAGGGTAAAAAATGATTACCAGCATTAATGATTCCTAAAAAGAGAGATGTCGTAGAGATATGAAACAGTTACCGATATGACACGAGTCTCAATGCATCCAATCAACAGTTCAGTCTCTTCAGAATTTGAATAAGTGTTCACACTTAGAAGAAATCCTTTTGAAGAGATGACAAATGTTGATATATGAACTGTAAGCTTCTTTCTTTGAAATGAACCATTTAGGGACCGTTCAGATCTTCTTAGATAAATCCTGATATAACTTTCCTTCTTACTTATGAAGAATTATTGATCAGATGTTCACAAAAAAAAAGGAAAGACATAAAGTTGAGGGTTAACGTATACATAAACAAAACTATCATTCTGGGCATAATTTCATTCTGAGATGTTTCAGAATGAAGTTAAACCTATCTTCGCAAAAGGGTTTAGTGAAAACATCAGCCCATTGATGGTCTGTGTCTATAAATTTTAATGAAATAATTCCTTTCTGAACATAGTCCTTAATAAAATGATGTTTAATTTCTATATGCTTAGCCCTAGAATGTAAAATAGGATTTTTTGAAAGATATATAGTAGAAGTGTTGTCACAGAGTATAGGAATGTTACTCTCAAATATGTTGAAGTCTTCAAGTTGACTTTTCATCCAGAGCATATGTGTGCTGCATCCAGCTGCTGCTATATATTTAGCTTCTGCAGTTGACATTGCAATGGTGGATTTCCTCTTGTTGGACCACGAGATTAGATTTTCTCCTAGAAATTGGCAGCTTCCAAAAGTACTTTTCCTTTCTATTCTGTCTCCAGTGAAGTCAGCATCATAGTACCCTACTAATTTGAATTCTTTGGTTTTTCTATAATAAAGACCAAGATTAGTAGTACCTTTCAGATACTTGAAAATTCGTTTAACAATTGTTAAGTGAGATTCTCTAGGATCTGATTGGAATCTAGCACACAGACAAACACTATACAGAATATCAGGTCTTAAAGCTGTTAAATATAAGAGATAACCAATCATACCTTTGTAGATCTTCTGTTCTACCTTCTTACTTACCTCTTCCTTTTCTAGAATGCATGTGGGATGCATGGGAGTTTTGGTAGGCTTACATTCTGACAAGTCAAATTTCTTCAGAAGTTCTTTGACATACTTGCTTTGATGTATGTATGTTCCTTCTGGAGTTTTAACATCCATCTGATAAAGAGTGATGCCATTATTTACAGAAAAAGAAATTAAAAGTTTGATAGATTCTAACCTAGAGACTGGAGCAAAGGTTTCTATATAGTTTATCCCATCTTGCTGACTATAACCTTGTGCCACCAGTCATGCTTTGTTTTTGACAACTTCTCCTTGTTCATTCAGTTTGTTTCTGAATACCTATTTTGTTCTAATGATGTTAAACCCTTTTGGTTTAGGAACTAGATCCCACACATCGTTTCTGGTGAATTGGTTTAATTCTTCGTGCATTGCAAGTATCTAATCATTGTCCAAAAGGGCTTCGTCAGTGGAGGTTGGCTCAATCAAAGACATTAATCCCATGAGAGATTCTTCAGAATTTCTGAATGTAGATCTTGTTCTGATTGGGTCTTCTTTCTTTCCAAAAATTTTGTTTTCTGGATGAGCTAAACTTCTTTTGGATTGTCTTTTATGGAAAGGCTCTTCAGATGTTGTTGTAATGTTTGTGACATCTTCTTCTGGAGTTGACTGTGATTCTTTGTGAGAAACTTCTGATGCAGTGTCTTTAGTACCTGTAAATTAGACTTCTATATCTGCAAAAGTTTTACCCTGCTTTGACTTTTGAGAGCCAAGTTTATCATCAAATATGGAATTGATGGACTCTTCTACAATCCGTGTTTCTGTGTTATATAATCTAAGGCCTTTTGAGCGATCATAGTATCCTAACATGAGACACTTTTGTGATTTAGAGTCAAACTTATTCAGATGTTCTTTATTGTTCAGAATAAAACAAGTACATCCAAATGGATGAAAATAAGAAATGTCGGGCTTTCTATTCTTCCACAGTTCATATGGAGTCTTATCTAGAATAGGTCTTATGGAGATTTTATTCTGAATGTAACACAATGTGTTAATTGCTTCTGCCTAGAAGTTCTTAGAAATGTTAGTCTCATTGATCATGGTTCTGGCCATTTCTTGTAAAGTTCTATTCTTTCGTTCTACAACTCTGTTTTGTTGAGGAGTTCTAGGAAAAGAGAAATTATTAGAGATGCCATTCTCATTAAAAAATATTTTAAATTTTTTTCCAAATTCCCCACCATGATCACTTCTGACTTTAACAATTCTAAGATCTTTTTCGTTTTGGACTTGGTTACAGAAGGCAAAGAACACAGAATGTGACTTATCCTTATGTCTTAAGAACTTTAGCCATATCCATCTGCTATAGTAATCTACGATCACTAATCCATACTTCTTGCCACTAATGGATGCAATTTTCACTGGTCCAAATAGATCTATATTCATAAGTTCTAATGGTCTAGAGGTAGAAACAAAATTTTTGGTTTTGAAAGAAGGTTTTGCAAACATGCCTTTTTGACATGCTTCACACAGAGCATTTGAGCTGAACTTCAAGTTAGGAAGTCCTATGACTAGATTGAGTTTGTTAATATGAGATATTCTTCTCATACTAACATTCACCAATCTTCTGGGCAAGAGCTTTGGTTTCTTTGACTTGTGTGTTGCCGTCATGCGATATTCTCAAGGAGTCAAACATGGGTTTTGCTGACTCGTTGTTTGTGATCTTTTCATACTTTGTGTGTGAGATAGCACTCAAGAGAATAGTTGTGGCCTTGTGATGATTTCTGAATTCTTTCTTTTGATGATCTGTCATTCTTTTCTATCAATCTTCGGACCGATTTCATCAATGGGATGTATTTACCCATCAGCCACTATATCCTAGAGATCAGCGTCATGAGCTAGAAAGAAACTTTCAATTCTGTCTTTCCAGTAATTGAAGTTTTCACCAACAAATATTGGAGATTTGTCATTGATTCTGTCTTTATCATCATCGTAATCATTGTTGATGTTCTGACTTGGTCCCACCATAGTGTTTTTCTTGCTTGGATCTTTTTTTGACACGATTAAGTGCTTGTACTCATAACCAGGCGCTCTGATGCCAATTGAAGAATGGAAAAACACAAGAAGGGGGGTTTGAGTTGGGGTTTTTAAAACTTAAAGTAAAAAAAAACGTTGGTTATCCTGGTTCGTTTGAACTCAAACTACTCCAGTCCATCCGCCAAGGTGATTTCGCCTCTCTTAACGAGGTCTTAATCCACTAATCAAACTTGATTACACATTTACTATGACAACCGTCAAAGTCTGCTTGAGTTTAAAACACAACCCGGTTTTCTCAAGGAATTACACAATAAAATATTTAAGACAGTGTACAAAATGTGTTTTCTAATAAAACAGTATCACACAAGTGATGTTTTACACAAATAAAATTCAGTACGCTGAAGGTGATGAAAAATATCTCGCTTGTTGTCCACACAAAATCGTAAACGATTTCTCCCTCAAGCTTCGTTTATATAGGAAACGCGTGTGGGAGCTTTTGGAATGTTGATAAATAGTAATTAAAGAGCTTTCCAAATATAGAGATTCTTGTCTCCTTTCAGTCGTTACTTTTGAATATCCATAAGTGAATTGTAACGCTTCAGAACATGCTTGCTTTAGAAGATGGATGTTACCGTTACTTCTTTCTAGAACTGTATGAATCAGAATAACGGAGTTTCGGTTCGCAGCGTTTAGGCACTCAGAAGTTGTAGCTTTAAGACTTATTTATAAAAGATGTATTGAATCAGAGTTTGAACAGCAATCTAACTCGTCTTATGTGCTTCTTCCATCTGAACTTCTCTGCAAAACAACATACTTATTTAGGGAGCATAATTGTTCTTTGAGTGTTTGTTATCATCAAAACTCTTACAAGGATTGTAGAATCAAACTATGTTCTAACACATGGTCAGGAGAGTAACTTGTGATAAAAGTCAGTAGCAAACCAAATATCTAGAAATCATATTCAAATATTATAAATCATGCAAGAATAGTCGCACATGTATCATACAAAAGGGAGGTGTTGAAAAGAGTCAAACAAACAAGTTTACATTGGGCAAGCATGGACTTTAAACAAAGAGTGCATGATTTGAGAATCATGGAATGTGTGACTTATATGATAGTTTATCTCAAGACGAGACTCAAGAGTAACCAAGTAGAATTTGAGACTTTATACATAAACAAAGTCACCTAATTGATGAGAAAAATCATCTAAAAGGAAAGTAAAGGCATTTTATCTTAGATCAAATGAAGTTGATAAAGACCAAATGAAAGTAAGAAATAATCTTATTTATCCTTGGGTGATGATAAAACCCTCATAAGATATTAATCATGAATTTAAAACCTTAAGAGATGTTAAGAAGGTAACACACTTAAGTGTCATGACATTGGAGAAATATAGTCCCTTAAGCTATATAAGAAAAGTGATCAAAGTAATTTAAACTTAATGTCCTTGGACTTTATGGGTAAAAACCAAAAATCAAGGTACAAGGTTGGGACAAGTTTCACAATCATAAGAAGCAAACATCAACAACTAAAAATTTGAAACCATATGCAAGAGGTAAATATAGCTCCCATTGTGTCACCATGATGAATTAGCAAGTGATAACTAACCAAGTGGATCATAGGTGAATAGAGAGTGGAGATGATAAGAGAAGTAAAATCGAAGTTTAAACATTATGAAATGTGTGACTCAAAGTCCTTCCAAGCAAACAAACACAAACTAGATCAACAACTAGTATATAGCTCCTATTGTGTCATCAAGGTGAATTCACAATGCACTACTCATGAAGAACCTCAAAGTTAGATGTGAATTCACAATGCACTACTCATGATTGTATCAAAGGAATTTGATAAAAATGTGCATCAAAACTACTTCCAATTTTGACCATATTTAGTGAACTCAAACACACAAACAAACAAAAACTAGGGAACTTAAATGGCTCAATGAAATTGAACTTAAGATATCAATCAAGTAGTGAAAATAGGATACAAATTATAAGGCTTGTTTCCTTAGATGTTGCATAAATGTGTTTCAAAATATCTCTCTTCCAACAAATAGCATAAGCAAAAGATCAATTATGATGAGGCAAGAAAAAATAAATTAAAAAAAAAAGATCAAATGTCTCTCAAACCTTGAGTAAGGCTATCCTTGATTTATCATATCTCAAAATCACTTGGAGTCATAATCATGATCAAGACTTGATCAAGGATTTATCAAAACTCCCCAAATTAGGATTTTAAACTTGCTCAATTTGGGAGCTCCACAACAATGATCATCAAAGGCTATAATGGACCATGTGATACGGTGGGAAAACTGACTGTAGTTTTGCGTTTGTATTCGCAAATGTTTCGGTTGAGCAAGAGTCGCCACCGACTTTTTATTTTATCCTAAGGAAAGGTTTAAAAAGCACAGCAAAAACCTTTGAGATATTTTCTTGGGTTCGGGGAGTAGATTATAGAAAGGGAAGGTATTAGCACCCTTTCTATCCATGGTTATCCATGGGCTCTTAGGTACTTGCTTAGATCAACTTGCCTTGGTTTTCAATTGTTTGAAAATGGTGCTTTGTGTGTGGTTTTGAAAATGTTTTGAAAAAGATGCCTTGTCTAGGCTACCCTTGTAACAATTCTTTACTCGAATGTTTTACAAAAGGTGTTTGTCTTTTTGAAAAGATGTTTCAAGGTTTTTGAAAGTTGTTTTGAAAGTGTTTGTGAGGTGTGATTTGAAAAATAGGCAAGTGTTTTTGTTTTGCAAGTTGACAAGTACTTAAGAGCTATCTACCCTAAAGTTCTCAAAGATTTTTGTTATGTTTTAACCCTTTTAACAATTTTGTTCCACCATTGCATTTGGTGGACAATCTTGTGTTAGGATGTGAAAGGGACGGGCGCGGGTCATCGTTTAGACAATAATTGCAATGGTGCCAAGTATCTTTGGGCAATTTTCCTTGAAATGGACTTGATCATTTTTAGGCAACTTTTCGAAAGCTTCATCGAGGGACTACGATCATTTGATTGTTTGTTTTGCCCAAAGAGACCTAACATGCAATATGGCCCATTATTGAAGGCAACAAGTGGAATACCCTAGGGGTGCAAGTGCGATATGTGTTGTCCATTTTCATGCTTGATTATCTTGAAATTAGGTCAAACTATTTTTGTTCTTTTTATTTGCATACAAACCCTAATTCTAACATGGTATATTTAGAAAGCGTTAAAGTGCGAAAAGTAAAGTTCCTACGTTATTACAACATAATATGGGAAGGGGGGTACAAATGTTCAAATGGGGGGTATTTGACAAGGAATTTAAACCTAGCTATTACATCAATTTGGAATTTATTTACAAGATAATTAATTTACACAAATTAAATAGAAATAAAATAAATATGCAAGATGCAAAAAGGGTTTTTTATATGTATGAAAAAAGTATTTTTTTATGTCAAATAAACAAAAATAAAAAGTATTATTTTTTTGGAGTTTTTTATGTTTTAAGGGGAAAACCCTAATTTTATTAAGTAAATATATTAATTATTTAATATATACAAATATTTAATAATTATGTACAAAATAAAATAAAAATTGAAGTATATTTATAAAAAGGTATTTTTTGAGGTTAAATATTGATAAAAGAAAAATGCATGTATTTTTGTATTTTTGTCCTAAATATATATATATATATATATATATATATATATATATATATATATATATATATATATATATATATATATATATATATATATATATATATATATATATATATATATATATATATATATATATATATATATATATATATATATATATATAAATTTGTATTATTTTCTAAATATGTATTATATATGCAAAAATAATAATATTTAATTTTTATAAAAAGTATATTTTATATAAAATATTTTAAGAAGATAAAAACAAAATAAAAATGAAAATAAAATGGTGTTTACATTATTTTTAGTATTTTAAGTAAAAAGTGTTTATTTATTTATTTATGTACAAATAACTATCTTAAACAAATAAATGCCTAATAAATTCAAAAATGGTTTAAAAAATTATTTTTATATTTTTAATATCATGAGGAAAAATAAATAAGTCAGAATGAAAAAAGAAAAGTCAAAAAATCATGAAAATAAACATAATGGGCCTAGGGGGTGTAAAACCAAAAACATCGTGTGAAAAGAAATATCAAAACAGGCCCAGCCCACGTGGATCTTCTTCAACCTCTGGACAGTTCTTGTTCAAAAAACGCGCGTTTGCAACATGATTCAAACATCCTGATTCCTGGCTTTTTAATGAAAACTCACAACATCAAAAATGTTCAACATCAAACAACGAATCCATACATATAAAGAACTCATCCTAACTCTCAGAAATGAGAGAGAATTTCATCATTCCCAAATCTTAACCTAACTTTTTATCAATATTCAGACCTTAAATTCTCATAGCATATGCAAAATAAATGAAAAGTAAAGGTATGTACAGATTCAGGGGCATGAGTAGAACACTTTTTATTCACAAACCTAGAGCTAACAATGCCTACATTAAGAGTTAGAAGTTCAAGAAGATACCTGTTCAGTTGAAGTTGTATCTGATGATGGAGGTACTTTCAAAGCAAGGTGATGATTGGTACAGCTTCCTTGATGTCCAGGGATGCTATTCCAAGTTTTACTTTGCTTTGAAACTAGCTGAATCGAGTTGTAGAACTCCACCTGCAAATCAGAAAAATGAAAATGGCCAAACTGAATAGAGGAGTTACAGTCCACTTCTAATGCTTTGGATAGTTTGGATTGATGGTAGGGAAGGTGTTTGAACTGGTTTGGGCAAGAATGCACGATGGAAATGAGTTATAGGATTCAATCTGCAGCAAGCCCTGTTTTTGTGCAGTTCAATGGTGATTTTGTGAATGGGAGTGTTTGGGACTTGGTTTGCTCGTGTTCTAGCTCAGAATGGATGTTTAGAAAATGTTTGATAACTTTGCTTAAGGCTTGCTTTACTGAGATGAGAGTTGTTGTACAAAATACTATGTTTCTTCACACTTAAGCAAGAAAAGGTCAAGTTGGTTTTTAGACAGGTAGAGGCCCCCCTAATGTGCTGCAAACCTTGGAATTGATCAGTGTAATTAGTTCCTAAACTTGTGCCAAATATATTTGATCTGTACTTCTTGGATTTGCATATTGACATAAAGTGAAACTTTTCCAAAATGGATAAAATGCTTTATCTATTTTGGGATTAAACCACTATGCAATGCTTGAGCACAAAAAATATGGTCTTGGCACAAAGAGTTTGCATTAAATTTATGAGTGAAAAAGGGTTTTAGGGCCTGTAATCAAGAGATGCATGCTGATTTGAAAAATTGTACAAGTTATGAACATGTACATGGCCATGAATCAAAGTGACTTTTTCCCATATTGCAAAATTAGATTCTCTCTAGCCATGAGGTTGTTTGATGAGTTCTTGGACATTTTGGAAAGCTTGGAATGTGTACTACAATCCATATTTGAAGTGCAAATTGAAATGTCAAGTGGAAGTATGTGAAAAATGGTCTTGAAGTTAGGTAAAAACCTTGCCTAAAATAGGTCAAATTTTCTCTAAGTTAAGAATGGTTTAGTACCCTTGTTCCAAAAATTGTAACTTGAGATACAAGCCTCTTTTGGGAAAACTTTGTGCATCAAATTTGTAGATTATGCAATAGGCTACAACTTTCATGTTTTGACTTTTACTTGAATCCAAATGAATCTTGGTGAGAAAGTGGGGCAAAGTTAGGAAAAAATTAGGGTTTTTCATAACTTAGAAAAGTTCTAAGTTATGAAAAACCTTCATTTCAAACCCTAATTTGCATTTCTCACTTTCTTGATGAACAAGTTTCATGATTTGGCATGTTTTGATGAAAAATGAATCTTGCCCCTTGATTTTTGACCAAAAAGTCAAAGTTTGACTTTTCAGTATACAGTCAAAATTGATCAATTGACTGGGAAATTCAACTGTCAATCTTGTGCATTTGGGATCTTTTGAACTTGTTGAGCATGTCAAGACAAATCCATGGGGTCCTTGAGTCCATATGTGAGCTTGGTTTGCCATTGGCTAGGTCAAACAGTCAAAAATTGCCTTTGTGCAGTCAAAACCCTAAAAATGACCATTTTGCCCTTTTGGTGATCTGATCAAATTTCTTGTGGAATTGTGATCCAAACTTGATAAAATGGTCCATGTGAGTTGATAATGTTGATGTGGGTCAATTTCATGAGATTTGACTGTCAATTGGCCACAGTTAACTTTTTCCCCAATACAGTTGATTTCTAGGTCAACTGTCCAATTGATTGGGCAAAATTTGGAATCAAGACTTGAAACTTGGTATGGATAAACTTGGGAGTCCAATATGAAGCATGAAAGTCATCTTAGGCATTTTTGGCCAAAACATCTTTGTGCAAACACAAACCCTAATTTGGGTCAACAGTGCAAGGAGAAGTCTTGAGTAGATGAAACCCTAACTGGATCTTGAGTTCCAAGGGTTTTGTGATGAGAAATTATTGAGAAATGGGAGGGCAAATTTTGGGGTACAACAGTTGCCCCTGTTCAATCTTCTTGAATCCGAAGAGTTAGATTGGCAAGCTTGCCTTTCGCGACTCGAGGGTAAAAGGAGATTGGACACTAGAGTGCCCTTAAATTTGCACTCGTCAAAGCGATGGATGTGGGAATGGGCTTAGAGATGCCATTTGGAGATGGTCTTAACGATGCCATCTGGAAGAGTGACAGAAACTTGTCGGGGATGGGCTTAAAGATGCCATCTGGAATGAGTATCAGAAAGGTGTCCATGTTTAGGACCATCTTTGAACTGGGGGTCTGAACAAGCAATAGATTGACATCCGTGTCTGGAGGTATCCGTAAACTGTTTTCAGAAGTTTGAGAAGAGTCTGAACAAGCGATAGGTTAACATCCGTTACTTGGAGAACCCGTGAATTGTTTTCAGAAATCTTGAAGTTGAATAAGCAATAGAGCAGCATCCGTTGTTGGGAAGCGTCCGTAAACTGTTTTCAAAAGGTTGCATCTGAACAAGTTGATAGATTAACATCCGTTGTTGGGAAGAATCCATAAACTGTTTTCAGAAGTCTTGAGGAGAATCTAAACAAGTGATAGGTCAACCTCCGTTACTTGGAGAACCCGTGAACTGTTTTCAGAAATCTTGGAGTTGAATAAGCAATAGAGCAGCATCCGTTGTTGGGAAGCGTCCGTAAACTGTTTTCAAAAGGTTGCATCTGAACAAGTTGATAGATTAACATCCATTGTTGGGAAGAATCCATAAACTGTTTTCAGAAGTCTTGAGGAGAATCTGAACAAGTGATAGGTCAACCTCCGTTACTTGGAGAACCCGTGAACTGTTTTCAGAAATCTTGGAGTTTGAGGAGGAACCGGTGTAGGGTTTCCTGATGATGAGCTCGTGTAAAACTGCATCTAGATGAATCTGGAATAAGCATCAGAAAATTGCCATGTTTGGGTCATATCTGAACTATTCTTGGAAAGAATCTCGGAAGATAATGATTTTTGTCTGTCGACTGATCTTACCTGCAAAGGCAAAGAGTTAGTTATATGCAATGTCATGATGCATGATACAATGTATGTTATATGATATGAATGTAAATGGATACGCATGTAAGCTGGAGAGCTGTCTTGCAAAGGATAGATGAATCTGAGATGGCTGAAGATAAAAGCATCTTGACTGCTGCCGGGAAGAATAATTCCTGGTGGTTGCTGGAGAATAAGGAGCTTGGGTTGTATACCAATCTTCTGGGGAATTCTTGTCTTGAGGAGATCTTCACTGGAGAATACAATGAGGAACTGACAACTGAAAGCCTTAAGATTTTCTTGGGGAATACCAGACCTTCAATTGTTGAGGGACCTTGGAACCACTTGCTGGGACTTGGAATTTCCTTGGTGACTTGCAGGGTAAGAGAATCTCTGATGATGTCTACTGGGGATTTTAGAACCTGGTAGACCCATGCTGGGGAGATAAGACTGAGAATCTCTAGTCTAGTGAGAAGCATTTATGTGGGGAAAAGGTTCACTAGTCTGGTTCCGCTGGGGATTGATAGTTTGAAGTTTTAGCTCTGCTGGGGATACTGAAACTTAAACTCTGAGGGGAATTGAGTTCTGGAAGATTCTCTGGCTGGGGATAACAAAGATAAACTCCTCTGGGAATTGTATTGATAAGTTATGCTGGGGAACACTGATGAACTCCGCTGGGGATAGGAAGAAATTTTCCGAGTGCGATCTTCCGTGGCAATCAGCTGAGGATAACCCGGTTATAAGCCCTTGTGAGGAATAACTTTGAAATAAGCTCGGAAGAGACGTCCGTACTCTGCAGGGGATAAGCTACCAGAATCTAATGGGGATAAGCGTCAAGACTTGCTGGGGATATGGATTCCAAATCTCCTGGGGGTTTCCTTTGAAAGGGTATCAAGATATCCAACTGCACCTTCAACCTATTAGTAATCCTCTTTCTTGATTCCTAAGGAAATGATTATGTTCAAATGCATATGCCTATTTAACAAAACATTGGACGTTTCTCAAAATAAAACAATTAGTGCAAAAGAAAAAAGGAATGACACAAATTTCTGGGAAAAGTATTTGTATTAACTTTCTATGAGTATATTTGTACAAATGATACAATCATCCTAGTAAGAGGATTTTGTCGTAAATATTGAAAGATTTGTACAAAATAAAGATGGCTATGTGCAATAATTCCATGGGATTCCATTCCGCTATAGCCTTCACAACTCTGAATATCTGTCCATTCAATGCTTCGTTTGCCGATGACTGGATTGATCAGAAACCTGGAACTGGTTGATGAAGAGATTGTCTTTGAAGTGATCCGACGAGACATAGTCATACGCTTTAATTCCCTAACTTTTGCCTGAATCTCCCTTTCGGGTTTTCGATCCACCGGGAAACCCCTTTTTGCCCAAGTCGCCCTTTCGGGTTTTCAACTTGCTGGGTGTACAGATTTTTTTGTTTTTATCCCTAATTTTTGCCTGAACCGCCCTTTCGGGTTTTCGGTTCACCGGGATGCCCATTTTTGCCCAAGCCGCCCTTTCGGGTTTTCGACTTGTCGGGTTATTTTATACGTAGTATCTTTTGACTATGTCTGCGTTCGTAGGGTGCGGCAAATCGTCACCGTCCATGGTGGTCAGAATCATTGCACCACCAGAAAATATGCTCTTGATCACAAATGGTCCTTCATATGTAGGAGTCCATTTGCCCCTGGGATCACTTTGCGGCAAGATAATCCGCTTGATTACGAGATCTCCGACTTGATACACTTGACGTCTGACTTTCTTATTGAAGGCCTTGATCATCCGTTTTTGATACGTCTGACCATGGCATATAGCAGCGAGTCGCTTCTCATTGATCAAATTGAGTTGATCAAGTCGGGTCTGCATCCAATCATCTTCATTCAAACCTGCGTCCTTCATAATCCTTAGAGAAGGAATCTTAACTTCCATAGGCAGGACAACTTCCATGCCATATACCAACGAAAATCGGGTTTCCCCGATTGAAGTATGTGCCGTCGTACGGTATCCATGTAGAGCAAACGGTAACATCTCGTGCCAGTCTTTGTAAGTGACTGCCATTTTCTGAATGATCTTCTTAATGTTTTTGTTCGCAGCTTCAACAACACCGTTCATCTTCGGCCGATAGGGAGATGAATTGTGATGATAAATCTTGAACTGTTCGCACAAAGCGGTGATCATCGTGTTATTCAGATTTGTACCGTTGTCTATGATGATCCTGTCTGGAACACCATACCGACATATGAGATTTTGCTTGATGAAGCGGGCAACCACATTTTTAGTAACAGAGGCGAAGGAAGCTGTTTCGACCCATTTGGTGAAGTAGTCAATGGCGACCAGGATGAAACAATGTCTGTTGGAAGCCGTGGGCTTGATCTCTCCAATCATGTCAATGCCCCACATTGCAAATGGCCAAGGAGCGGTCAGAACGTTGAGAGGGACCGGAGGGATATGAACTTTGTCAGCGTAGACCTGACATTTGTGGCAAGTACGGGAATGTTGATGGCAGTCAGCTTCCATGGTAGACCAGTAATAGTCTGCCCTTAGGATCTTCTTGGCCATTGTATGCCCGCTCAAGTGAGTGCCAAATGTGCCGCTGTGTATCTCAGTCATGATCAACTCTGCTTCAGCTTTGTCTACGCATCAGAGTAATACACAATCATGGCTTCGTTTGTAAAGGATGTCGTTGCTCAGGAAGAACTTAGCAGCAAATTTCCTTAAGAACTTCTTGTCATTTACGGAAGCTCCTTCGGGATAATCTCTAGTCTCGAGATACCTTTTGATTTCATGGAACCAAGGTTGTTCCACTACTTCTTCGGTATTAATCTCGTGACAATGTGCAGGTTCATCCATTCGCTCGATGGTGATTTGGGGAGCCTCGTTATCCCAGTTGAGTTTAAACATGGAAGACATTGTAGCTAGAGCATCTGCTAGCTGATTCTCTTCTCGCGGGAAATGCTCGAAGGTAATTTGCTCGAAATGAGGCAACAATGTCAAGACATGTTCTTTGTATGGGATAAGATTAGGATGCTTGGTATCCCACTCTCCTTTGATTTGGCTGATAACCAAAGCCGAGTCCCCAAATACGATCAAAGATTTGATCCCCAAGTCTATAGCAGCCTTGAGACCAAAGATGCAAGCTTCATACTCAGCCATGTTGTTTGTGCAGCTGAAGCAAAGTCGGGCCGTGAAAGGTGTGTGACAACCTTCCGGAGAAATGAGTACCACGCCGATACCGTTTCCAAGTGCATTTGAAGCACCATCAAAGTACAGGGTCCATCGGGATCCCTTTTCGGGTCCGTCATACGGTCCGTTACCTTCAATGTTGTCCAAATTCATGATGTCCTCGTCTGGGAAGTCAAATCTCATGGGTTGATAGTCTTCGATAGCTTGATGAGCCAGATGGTCAGCTAGTACACTCCCTTTTATAGCTTTTTGAGTGGTGTACTGGATGTCATACTCAGTTAGGATCATCTGCCATCTGGCTATTCTTCCAGATAAAGCGGGCTTTTCGAAGATATACTTGATAGGATCCATTTTGGAAATCAACAAGGTAGTATGAGTCAACATATACTGTCTTAGTCGGCGAGCAGCCCATACCAAAGCGCAGCAAGTTTTCTCGAGCAGTGAGTAGCGAGTCTCACAGTCGGTAAACTTTTTGCTAAGGTAATAAATAGCATGCTCTTTTCGACCAGACTCGTCATGCTGGCCCAAAACACACCCCATTGAGTTATCCAAGACGGTCAGATACATGATCAATGGTCTTCCTTCGACGGGTGGCATCATAATAGGAGGTTCTAGTAAATACTCCTTGATTTTATCAAAAGCAGCTTGGCAATCGTCGTTCCATTCGACTACCTGATCTTTCTTCAAGAGTTTGAAAATTGGCTCACAGGTAGAAGTCAAATGAGAGATGAATCTGGCAATATAGTTCAAGCGCCCCAAGAACCCTCTAACCTCCTTTTCAGTACAGGGAGCAGACATCTCTTGTATTGCTTTCACTTTTGCTGGATCGACTTCAATGCCTTTGTTGCTTACAATGAATCCTAGAAGTTTACCAGACCTAACTCCAAAAGTGCATTTACTTGGATTCAGCCTGAGTTTGTATTCTTTCAATCTGGCAAATAGCTTTTCTAGATGTTCAAGGTGCTCCTCCTCTGTTTGTGACCGAGCTATCATATCGTCTACGTAAACTTCAATCTCATGATGTATCATATCATGAAACAAAGCTACCATGGCGCGTTGATAAGTTGTCCCTGCGTTCTTCAGCCCGAACGGCATCACCTTGTAACAGAAAGTGCCCCATTGCGTGACAAAAGTTGTTTTCTCCATATCCTCGGGGGCCATTTTGATTTGATTGTAGCCCGAGAATCCATCCATGAAGGAAAACACTTTGTGTTGAGCTGTGTTGTCGATCAAAATGTCAATATGAGGTAGCGGAAAATCATCTTTGGGGCTGGCCCTATTCAAATCCTGGTAGTCCACGCACATTCTGACTTTGCCATCTTTCTTAGGTACTGGCACGATGTTAGCGACCCATTGAGGATAGGACGTATCAGCCAGAAAGCCAGCGTCGAATTGCTTCATCACTTCTGCTTTGATTTTTTCAGACATGTCAGGCCTCATTCGGCAGACTTTTTGCTTGATCGGTGGATAATCCTCTCTTGTAGGGAGACGGTGAACCACGATGTCTGTGTCTAAACCCGGCATGTCTTCATAAGACCAAGCGAAGATTTCAACATACTCATTCAACAACTGTATCAGGCGTTCCTTGACACTCGGTTCCAGATTGGCACCCACTTGCACCTCCTTCCGGTCTTCCTCAGTCCCTAAGTTGACAGTTTCCAATGACTCTTCGTGCGGTAAGATGGCCCTTTCCTCTTACTGTAGAAGTCTGGCTAGTTCCCCTGGTAATTCACAACTTTCGTCATCTTCATACTCGGCTTGATTGACCAGATCTTCAGAGTTATTGAAGGATATAGCAGAATCGTCACCCATGGAATCCGGAGTGGATGGGTACCTGCATTTGTGAGTGTGGGTGTGTGTAAGGGATATCCATCCTTAAACAAAAATGAAAAAGGAAAGAAAATGAACACAAGCAGTTTATCAAATGAAAAACGTCCAATGAATCATTAAACATGGCATATGGATATGAAAAATAATCAAAACCCTTACAAATAGACCTACATGCCCCGGGCAAGGCATGAGGTGAAAAAGATAGTGTACGGATTGTTTGAAAATAAATATTACAGACCAAATAGGAAATGTTTGACAGATAAATTACTGATGAATAAAAGTGATGGGGACAAAGTCTTTTGCCTCCCAGTTGCACAATCCTCCTTTGACAGTTGGGTAAATCCACTCCTCGATGTTGCTCTCTTTGTCTTCATCCTCCAAAGCGTTGATTCCGTAGGGAGAAATTTTGACAGGCGCTCTTTCAATCTTCGAACGGCGCATAGCTTTCTGGCCCGCAGTAGTGAACCCTAATCCAAATTTGTCTGTTTTATGCGGAATATCAGGCAACTGCCCCCATGCTGAATTCTTCCCCTTCTTTATTGCGGCCTTTGCGTCCTCCAGGGATGCCATCCTGGCCATCTGCCTCGGTGTCTCAGCTGCCAACTTTGCTACTGCTATTTCAGGGAGGACTTCTTCGAAATGCTGAAAAGGCGTCTCAATGAACTCACCTTCTACCTCCACGTACCGGAATGAGTTTAAGTGGCTGATCATGTACTCCTCTTCACCATGGACGGTAATGATCTTTCCCTTAAGAGGATACTTCAACATCTGATGTAAGGAGGAGGTGACTGCCCCAACATGGTGTATCCAAGGCCTACCCAACAAGCAAGAGTATGACGGACGGATGTCCATCACATAGAAAGTAGATTTAAACACCTCAATGCCTATCTTGATGGGAATTTCAACCTCCCCATGGACCATTCTCTTCGAACCATCGAAAGCTCTGACAACAATATCACTTGTTTTCAGCTCTAACCCTTCACAATCTAGTCGGTCCAAGGCCTTCTTAGGCAGTACATTCAACGACGAACCAGTGTCGACCAAGACATGTGCGAGAGTAGTTCCTCGGCACTCGACTGAAATGTGCAAAGCATCATTGTGGTTTCTACCTTTAGGAGTTAGGTCGGCATCAGAGAAACCTAATCCATTGTCCGCAGTCAGGCTAGCCACGCAATTCTGAAATTGATCTGCAGAGGTTTCCTGGGGCACATAGGCTGCCTTCAGGAATTTGATCAAAGCTTTAGCGTGCGCTTCCGAGCAAAGTAGTAGTGCCAGCATGGAGATCTTTGAGGGGGTTTGCCCCAGTTGTTCTACCACATCGTAATCACTCCTTTTGATTATCTTCAAGATCTCATCCATTTCCTTCTTGGAGGTTTCCGGGATGACCAAGGGTTGAGCCCTCGTCCTGACGAGCTCATCTTGGATTCCCTTACCTTTATCAACAGCGGTAGGAGGGACAGTACTAGGAACAACAACATCTTCAATCAAAGGGGTTCTAGAGGAGAGTTTTATTGGTGCAGGGATGACCTTGTCGGCAGATGAGGGTCCAAAGATTGCTCTTGGAGGGGCAATCTCTGGAGAAAATATTCTCCCGCTCCGGGTGATTTTACTCATGCCTGCAATGTTTCCAATGCTGGCTTCTTCATCATCCGAACTATCTTCAGTTATTTCGATTTGTTTAATACCGTGGTAATAGACGTCACCGCCGTAGTTTCATGGTATTGACTTCTCAGAAACATAGGGGACAGGCCCTGGCATTGTTATCTTCAAAGGAACATATTTCGTAGCAGGTGTAATCTTAACAGGCTTTCTGACGGCCTTGGAAAGATTGGCGTGAATGGTTATGATTGAGACATCTTCAGTATGGGTTGGAACAGTAGAAACTTTTTCAAACAAAATTTGTCGACTATCCATTAGGCCTTGGATGCCTTTCTTCAGTAACGGACAATCAAATGGCAGAGAGTAACAACAATAGCAGTCTTCTTTACATCCCGGGAAGATCCCGGCCCTTAACAGATTCAACTTGATGGTTAACAATGGAGTTATCAGATCATTGACATCAACAACATACAACTCTTCTTCAATGGCATTTACATTTTGGCCGTGCTTCGGCATGGGAGAAGATATCACATTAGGCTTCTCCGGAGCATCGAACTCCACCTCCTTCGCCTCTATCAGGTCTTGGATTTTATGCTTGAGTGCCCAACAATCGTTGGTGTCGTGCCCGACACTGTCAGAATGGTAGGCACATTTAGCATTAGGATGATAATGCGGAGAGGACGTATTCATATTTTTTGGTGCCTCTTTGATAGTGGCGAGATTCAACTTCAACAGATGGGGAAGAACTTGCGCGGGAGTCATATTAATACGGGTGAACTGCCGTTGTGGCCGTTCCGCCCGTTGCTGATTTGGTCTGGACTGGTTATAGCGAGGCTGCTCACTTGAAGGATTTTGAATCATTACGGCCCCCACAGTTGGCCGGCGCTCAGTCTTCCCTGCTCTTCTTTAGGAGTATACAACAGTCGTTTCCTTCTTGAAAGGCTTCTTCTCAACACTTGCAGCAACACCCTTCTGAATCTTTCCTGACTTGATGCCAGCTTCTATTCTTTCGCCTGTTAAGATTAAATCGGTAAACCCCGCGGAAGAGTTACCAATCAGATGATTGAAAAATGGCCCAGATAGGGTCCCTAGAAACATATCAACAAGTTCACGGTCGGTTAAAGGAGGCTGCACCCTGCCAGCCACATCCCTCCATTTTTGTGCATACTCTTTGAATCCTTCGCCTGTTCCCAATGACATACCCTGAAGTTGGGTACGAGTAGGAGCAAGGTCAGAATTGTACTGATATTGTTTGTAAAAGGCGGTGGCCAAGTCTTCCCAGTTTCTGACGCTGGTTCCCTCTAGCTGATAGAACCACTCCAATTGAGCCCCAGAAAGGTTGTCTTGAAAGAAATGGATCCAAAGGTTTTTATCTGCCGTATAGGGTTGAATCTTTCTTACGTAGGACCTGAGATGCATTTTTGGACAGGACGGCCCATCATACCTCACAAAAACTGGCACTTTGAACTTTGGGGGAATTACAATCCCGACAACCAAACCCAAGTCTTAAAAATCCAAACCCGGTACTCTCTGTAGCTCCATGGCGGCCAACCTGTCTTCTAAACCTTTGTATTTATCATCAGCCGGAGGGTATTGTTGATCAGAGTAGTCTTCATCCTCTTCAACCTCCTCTTCTTCCACATCGGACTCGGAAGGTACCGCAGCCCCACCTCCTTTACTGGTTCCTTTATCAGAAGTAGGAGGAAATTCAAGCACTCTCCTGGCCTCTCTGTCAAATCTTCTCCCTAGAGTAGCCACCCCGAGTCTCTTTTTCTTCTTTTTCACTGGGTCTTTATTCCCCAGCAAGGTCTTGAGATCCTCCTGACCCTTAGCCAAGGTCATCAGGAGTTGCTGGAACTGTGCATTTTGAGTTTGCAGGTCTTTGACTGTTTGCTCGAGATCCATCCTACTGAAATAAACAGCAGACAGATAAGGAAACCTGGAGTGAGACCTGCTTATGCACATGATGAATGATATGCTTATGTATGCAATGCATTCAAGGATTTGGAACATTCAAAATTGTTGTAGACAAAAAGGAACGTACGTCATATTAATAAGGAGAAATTTGTTAGTACATAAATGCCCCATGGGCCAAATATTACAAAAACAACTTCTCAACGCAAAAAGACGTTGCGCATCCTCTTTGGCGCAATGAAGGTGTTGGGGGCCTCTTGCTCATGGAGTCGGCGGGTAAGCTCTAGAACCTTCTTTTCACTGGCGTAGAAGCTAGCTTCAAAACTGTTATGTTCCTCCTTGAGCTGAATCCAACTTTTCTGCATTTCCTCCCACGATGTAGGCATGTCAGGATGTAGGATGGTGTAGGGAACCTCTCCTTCCTTGACGGGCTCTTTAATCACAGGGAGTACATGAGGATAAGGAATCATTAGACTTTGGGCTCAGGCTCGTACCCACTTGAGATAAGGCTCAAGAGGGATGGAGTTCTTGTGTCCCATAGTCTTGCTATCAACCTTGTTGGGCCTCCCCCAAGCTCTGATGAATCTTTGGCGAAGTCCTTACGCATCGTTGTCGAAGTCAAAAACTAGGTCAGGAATCAACATGTCATGAGGGCCATCCCTCCGTGCATATCCAAATTTCCTCAAAGCTAGGCAAGGGTTGTAGGTGATACCTCCTCTGATTCCAAGTAAAGGAACATTAGGAAACTCACCACAACGATCGACGATGATGACATTTTCTCTAGACCGAGAACACCAATGTACATCAGAGTGAGTAAGAGTCATCAACCGTTGGGACCACCTTGAGCCTTGGTCATTCTTGAAGACAGATTGTGGAAGGTGCGAAATAAACCACCTTGCAAGGAGAGGAGTACAGCACATGAGAGCACCCCTCTGTCTCATTGTTCGTGTGTAAAATGAGTGAAGGATGTCCCCAAGCAATGTTGGTATTAGATTTTTGGACAAGAAGATTTTGACGGCGTTGACATCTATCAATTGGTCAGAATTTGGGAACAAGACCAACCCATAGATAAGGAGTGCCACAATTTCTTCAAAGGCTTGAAGGTCCAATAAATTCCAACATTCTTGTGCCTTCTCAAACAAGAATTTTTCTAAGAATCCTTTGACGCCGCTTTTGGTTTCCCAATGCCCCTTGATGTCGGATGGTTGTAGATGTAATGCTCGAGCAACATCTTCCGGCTTTGGTTCCTTTTCCGTACCGTTGAAGGGTAGTTGATTAAGGATAGGGATTCTTAGGAGTTGAGAAAACTCCTCCAAAGTGGGCACCAACTGGTAATCAGGGAAAGTGAAACAGTGGTGAAGGGGGTCAAAGAACTGGAATAGCACTTTCATCATGTCTTCTTCAATGTTGGTGTTGACTAAGCTGAGCAGTCTACCATGTCTTTCACTGAAGGATGAGCTTTCAGGAATTCTTGAGGTGAGCTCCTTGAATTGAGGAGAGATTCTCACAAGGTTGACTTGGATGGTTTTTCTGCGAGGAATTTCCATGACCTACAAAACAAGAACAAAGATGAAGATCCAAACCCTTGAAATGGTTAGTGAATGCATATGATGCTTCATGATGTTTATGATGTATGCACAAAACATATGTACAAGCAAATCACACCAAACCCTAGTTTCAGGCTTGCATGGGGTTTCATAGGTAAGTACCCTCTTGAGTGTAGTTGGCTTAAAAACCTGTCCTATAAATAGTAACCGGGTTCTAAGGAGCTCAATATCACTGGATTGTTTTCATTGTTCATTGTTTTGGTTTAGCCACTTAACTAGCGACCAAAATATTCCAAGAAAACAACCCTCAATGAGTGTAGTATCGAGTATCTACCAACTTCGAACTGCACCAAAGCCGATCATCTCACTACCCCTAATAAAAGGCCAAGATGGTCAAGTAAGGTTCTAGGTCATTAGTGCTTAGTGACATCACTCAGTGGCCCCGTACTCTCCTTGATTGAACTCAAGGGTTACGGGTACTCACAAATATGTCGCACTAATATAGCTATTGCTTCGACCGTGTCGGTATACCCCGCACAGTTTCCACAACGTATTGCTATCTATGAAATATTTCCCAAAATCCGGGTGTAGGATTGCAAACCCAAACAATACAGAACCAAGATATAAAGCAATCAAGTCAAACAATTAATCATGCAAGAGGGTGATCTAAGCCCTAAGGTTACTCCACTTTTAAAATTATCCCCAGCAGAGTCGCCAGTTCTGTGATACGGTGGGAGAACTGACTGTGGTTTTGCGTTTGTATTCGCAAATGTTTCGGTTGAGCAAGAGTCGCCACCGACTTTTTATTGTATCCTAAGGAAAGGGTTAAAAAGCACAGCAAAAACCTTTGAGATATTTTCTTGGGTTCGGGGAGTAGATTATAGAAAGGGAAGGTATTAGCATCCTTTCTATCCATGGTTATCCATGGGCTCTTAGGTACTTGCTTAGATCAACTTGCCTTGGTTTTAAATTGTTTGAAAATGGTGCTTTGTGTGTGGTTTTGAAAATGTTTTGAAAAAGATGCCTTGTCTAGGCTACCCTTGTAACAATTCTTTACTCGAATGTTTTACAAAAGGTGTTTGTCTTTTCGAAAAGATGTTTCAAGGTTTTTGAAAGTTGTTTTGAAAGTGTTTGTGAGGTGTGATTTGAAAAATAGGCAAGTGTTTTTGTTTTGCAAGTTGACAAGTACTTAAGAGCTATCTACCCTAAAGTTCTCAAAGATTTTTGTTATGTTTTAACCCTTTTAACAATTTTGTTCCACCATTGCATTTGGTGGACAATCTTGTGTTAGGATGTGAAAGGGACGGGCGCGGGTCATCGTTTAGACCATAATTGCAATGGTGCCAAGTATCTTTGGGCAATTTTCCTTGAAAGGGACTTGATCATTTTTAGGCAACTTTTCGAAAGCGTCATCGAGGGACTACGATCATTTGATTGTTTGTTTTGCCCAAAGAGACCTAACATGCAATATGGCCCATTATTGAAGGCAACAAGTGGAATACCCTAGGGGTGCAAGTGTAATATGTGTTGTCCATTTTCATGCTTGATTATCTTGAAATTAGGTCAAACTATTTTTGTTCTTTTTATTTGCATACAAATCCTAATTCTAACATGGTATATTTAGAAAGCGTTAAAGTGCGAAAAGTAAAGTTCCTACGTTATTACAACATAATATGGGAAGGGGGGTACAAATGTTCAAATGGGGGGGTATTTGACAAGGAATTTAAACCTAGCTATTACATCAATTTGGAATTTATTTACAAGATAATTAATTTGCACCAATTAAATAGAAATAAAATAAATATGCAAGATGCAAAAAGGGTTTTTTATATGTATGAAAAAAGTATTTTTTTATGTCAAATAAACAAAAATAAAAAGTATTATTTTTTTGGAGTTTTTTATGTTTTAAGGGGAAAACCCTAATTTTATTAAGTAAATATATTAATTATTTAATATATACAAATATTTAATAATTATGTACAAAATAAAATAAAAAATGAAGTATATTTATAAAAAGGTATTTTTTGAGGTCAAATATTGATAAAAGAAAAATGCATGTATTTTTGTATTTTTGTCCTAAATATACTAATATATATATAAATTTGTATTATTTTCTAAATATGTATTATATATACAAAAATAATAATATTTAATTTTTATAAAAAAGTATATTTTATATAAAATATTTTAAGAAGATAAAAACAAAATAAAAATGAAAATAAAATGGTGTTTACATTATTTTTAGTATTTTAAGTAAAAAGTGTTTATTTATTTATTTATGTACAAATAACTATCTTAAACAAATAAATGCCTAATAAATTCAAAAATGGTTTAAAAAATTATTTTTATATTTTTAATATCATGAGGAAAAATAAATAAGTCAGAATGAAAAAAGAAAAGTCAAAAAATCATGAAAATAAATATAATGGGCCTAGGGGGTGTAAAACCAAAAACATGGTGTGAAAAGAAATATTAAAACAGGCCCAGCCCACGTGGATCTTCTTCAACCTCTGGACAGTTCTTGTTCAAAAAATGCGCGTTTGCAACATGATTCAAACATCCTGATTCTTGGCTTTTTAATGAAAACTCACAACATCAAAAATGTTCAACATCAAACAATGAATCCATACATATAAAGAACTCATCCTAACTCTCAGAAATGAGAGAGAATTTCATCATTCCCAAATCTTAACCTAACTTTTTATCAATATTCAGACCTTAAATTCTCACAGCATATGCAAAATAAATGAAAAGTAAAGGTATGTACAGATTCAGGGGCATGAGTAGAACACTTTTTATTCACAAACCTAGAGCTAACAATGCCTACATTAAGAGTTAGAAGTTCAAGAAGATACCTGTTCAGTTGAAGTTGTATCTGATGATGGAGGTACTTTCAGAGCAAGGTGATGATTGGTACAGCTTCCTTGATGTCCAGGGATGCTATTCCAAGTTTTACTTTGCTTTGAAACTAGCTGAATCGAGTTGTAGAACTCCACCTGCTAATCAGAAAAATGAAAATGGCCAAACTGAATAGAGGAGTTACAGTCCACTTCTAATGCTTTGGATAATTTGGATTGATGGTAGGGAAGGTGTTTGAACTGGTTTGGGCAAGAATGCACGATGGAAATGAGTTGTGGGATTCAATCTGCAGCAAGCCCTGTTTTTGTGCAGTTCAATGGTGATTTTGTGAATGGGAGTGTTTGGGACTTGGTTTGCTCGTGTTCTAGCTCAGAATGGATGTTTAGAAAATGTTTGATAACTTTGCTTAAGGCTTGCTTTGCTGAGATGAGAATTGTTGTACAAAATGCTATGTTTCTTCACACTTAAGCAAGAAAAGGTCAAGTTGGTTTTTAGACAGGTAGAGGCCCCCCTAATGTGCTGCAAACCTTGGCATTGATCAGTGTAATTAGTTCCTAAACTTGTGCCAAAGAGATTTGATATGTACTTCTTGGATTTGCATATTGACATAAAGTGAAACTTTTCCAAAATGGATAAAATGCTTTATCTATTTTGGGATTAAACCACTATGCAATGCTTGAGCACAAAAAATATGGTCTTGGCACAAAGAGTTTGCATTAAATTTATGAGTGCAAAAGGGTTTTAGGGCCTGTAATCAAGAGATGCATGCTGATTTGAAAAATTGCACAAGTTATGAACATGTACATGGCCATGAATCAAAGTGACTTTTTCCCATATTGCAAAATTCGATTCTCTCTAACCATGAGGTTGTTTGATGAGTTCTTGGACATTTTGGAAAGCTTGGAATGTGTACTACAATCCATCTTTGAAGTGAAAATTGAAATTCCAAGTGGAAGTATGTGAAAAATGGTCTTGAAGTTAGGTAAAAACCTTGCCTAAAATAGGTCAAATTTTCTCTAAGTTAAGAATGGTTTAGTACCCTTGTTCCAAAAATTGTAACTTGAGATACAAGCCTCTTTTGGGAAAACTTTGTGAATCAAAGTTGTAGATTATGCAATAGGATACAACTTTCATGTTTTGACTTTTTCTTGAATCCAAATGAATCTTGGTGAGAAAGTGGGGCAAAGTTAGGAAAAAATTAGGGTTTTTCATAACTTAGAAAAATTCTAAGTTATGAAAAACCTTCATTTCAAACCCTAATTTGCATTTCTCACTTTCTTGATGAACAAGTTTCATGATTTGGCATGTTTTGATGAAAAATGAATCTTGCCCCTTGATTTTTGACCAAAAAGTCAAAGTTTGACTTTTCAGTATACAGTCAAAATTGATCAATTGACTGGGAAATTCAACTGTCAATCTTGTGCATTTGGGATATTTTGAACTTGTTGAGCATGTCAAGACAAATCCATGTGGTCCTTGAGTCCATATGTGAGCTTGGTTTGCCATTGGCTAGGTCAAACAGTCAAAAATTGCCTTTGTGCAGTCAAAACCCTAAAAATGACCATTTTGCCCTTTTAGTGATCTGATCAAATTTCTTGTGGAATTGTGATCCAAACTTGATAAAATGGTCCATGTGAGTTGATAATGTTGACGTGGGTCAATTTTCATGAGATTTGACTGTCAATTGGCCACAGTTGACTTTTTCCCCAATACAGTTGATTTCTAGGTCAACTGTCCAATTGACTGGGCAAAATTTGGAATCAAGACTTGAAACTTGGTATGGATAAACTTGGGAGTCCAATATGAAGCATGAAAGTCATCTTAGGCATTTTTGGCCAAAACATCTTTGTGCAAACACAAACCCTAATTTGGGTCAACAGTGCAAGGAGAAGTCTTGAGCAGATGAAACCCTAACTGGATCTTGAGTTCCAAGGGTTTTGTGATGAGAAATTATTGAGAAATGGGAGGGCAAATTTTGGGGTACAACAGACCAAATAAAATTGTTTCAAGCTCATGAGATATCAAGGGAGTCCAGGGGCTATCACAAATATAAATATAAGCCTTGAAAAGTTAACTTAAAGAACAAATGTAGATCATAAGGTTCCAACAAATCACAAGGCATTACAAACAAACAAAATTAAGTCAAAAAAAAGAAAATGGATTTCTAAAATCAAACCAAAATTATTTCAAAGTCTAATACATGCATACAAGTCAGAAACAATATTCCAAAATTCAAGTCTAAACAAAATTAGTTGAAAAAAAATCATTAAACACAAAAGTATGAGAAAAGGGCTCAAATTAGAGATCCAAACCAAAATAAATTGGGAAAATAGTTAGAGACACGATAAAATCATGAAAAATCATACACAACTAAGTGAAGTCAATAGTGTCAAGAGCTTAGAAGATTGGTCCAAGAATATAAACAAAATCAATCAAATGGAAACATTTTTTATGAGGTAAAGCTCAAATGACAAGTTCACAAACTTAAATCAATTAAAAATAGAAAAAGACCTCTAAAAAATCAAGTGAAATTTTTTTAAAATCCTTAAGACTTGGAAAAAAAGAATTAATCAACTTGGATCCTTGAAGGTTAAGGAAAAAGTGAAAACAAAATTCATTTTCCATAACTAGTTGAGATAAAGCTCAAACTACACACACTTTGCAAATTATTTTTGAAAAAAAATAAATTCAAAGGATAAATTCAATAAAAATTAATTTCCAGAGAATTAACATATTCAAGTATCACAAACCAAATCCAATTAACCTTTACAAGGTTGGAGAATTAGCCAATTAAATCATACTTGTAGTGTAAGCAAACAAAATCATTAAAATGATGTTTATTCATTTCTAATTTTTGAAGTCAGTGATAAAAAATATGAAAACCATAAATAAAGTCCTAAAATTAAGATAAAATCATGAGGATACTAGAAAGTATTTTTTTGATTTTTTAGGCTTAAGGAAAATAGTGAAATAAATAAAAATGCAAAAATTATGGTTAAAAATACTAATAAAATTCCACGAATTAACTAATTGGTCAAAAATGAAAAAATTAGAAAATAAAAATCAGAATATGAAAAATTTGCTAATTATATGATCTAAAATATTTTTTGTAGAATTTTTGATTGGTTGAAACTATTTTAACAAAAATGCACAAAACAATTAAAATGGAATAAAAATTCAAATAAAACCTAAACCAATTACACCTTATATTTAGAGAAAGCGCTGTAAAAGTAAACAAGAGCATGCTCAATCAAATCCTAACACCTCATCATCCCTGTAAACAGAAACCCTATTATCCAGTTTTTTTAAGTTCCAATGAACGAACTTCAGGACCCTATCTCCTGGCTTAATGAAATTCAAAAGTAAAAACACAAAAAGTGTAGATCTCATGGAGATCTACAAACTAGTATCAATAACATCATCAATCAACCATTAAATCTGGGAGAAAATCAAGCACCAAATCACGAATTGATCACTTTTCATAAAACTTGCGGAACACGATTTCAACACAAACTCACACAAATTATGCCTCAAACATATGGTTTGGCCAGCTAATCAATCCATGAACATAAATGTATATGTAACACGGTGGGAGAACTGACTTGGTTATTTTGCGTTTTATCGCAATTTTACAGATAGAAAGAGTCGCCGTCGACTTTTCTTTTATCCAAAAGGAAAGGCTGAAAATAACAGGAAAGACCTTTAGAGATGTTTTCTTGAGTTCGAGGGATAGATTATGAAAAGGGAAGGTATTAAAACCCTTTTCATCCATAGTTATCTACGGGCTCTTAGTTTCTTGCTAGATCACTTTCTTTTTGTTTGAAAGTGTGCTTGTAGTGTGGTTTTTGAAAGTATTTTGAAAATGTCTTTGTAATGGTTCTCGTTTCTATAAGAACGCGTACAAAGTGTTGTTTCAAAAATAGTTCAAAGATGTGTTTGTGGAATGTGTATTTTGAAGGTGATTTTGAAAATGTGTCTTCTTTGTAATGGCTCTCGTTCCTATAAGAACGCGTACAAAGTGTTTGTCTTTTGAAAATGTTTCAAGATGAGTGTGTGGGTGTATAAAATGTTTTTGTTTTGAGCAAGCAAGCAACTAGGAACGGATCTACCTACTCAAAGGGTCTTTAATGTTCTTTTCCTCCCCCTTTAGATGTGACTATCTTACCATTGATTTGGTAAGAAGCCTCGTCGTTGGATGTGAAGGGACGGCCGTGGGAGGTTTTTACAGTCATAGAAGGCAACTTGTGAGACGCTTTAGCAATTTTTCGTAAGGGACTAGATCATTTTACTTAAGGAAACATCGAGGGTCATCGAGGGACTACGATCTTTTTTATCGAAGGGTCTTTGCTAAAGCGTCCCATATTCGAGGGATATGATTGTGTTTCCGAGGCAACAAGTGAGGTTACCCTAGAGGTGCGCGTGTGAAAAAGTGTGTTTGATTCAAGTCATTTTGTCTTTGAAATTAGTTTATCTAACGATTGATTTTAAATCTTTCCATGCACGCTTAATTACTATACTGTATAAGGAAAACAGTAAATTTTTGGAAATCAAATTTCTACGCTATTACAGAGCTTTTGGGAATGGGGGTACAAATTTATAAATGGGGATGGATTAATACAATTAAATATCCAAATAGGCAAACAACACAACCAAATCGAATCAAGCAATTAATCGAAATTACAACAAGTTTATAAAGTGAAAATTAATTAACAAAGTATAAAATTCTAAGTATTTTGTTTGAAAAGTTTGAAAATAAAAATAGAAAAAATCTATTTCTATTAATTAGCTAAAAAAATATTAAATTAAAAGTATGTGTTTTGTCTTTTAGGATTTTTGTTATTTAGAAATTAAATGAACAAATTAAAGCTTAAGCACAAAATAGTAAAAAAATTTACAAAGTTTTTTTTATTAAATTAGAACTAAGCTAAATCGTGAAAATTAATTAACAAAAATTATGATTTATTAAATTAATAGAAATAAGTAAAACCAAATTAAATTTTTAAAAAAAATACAAAACACAAAGGATGGGTGGTGTTAAATTGGAATGGGGGGATGCTGTCTTTTTGGACATGGGCTTTAAAAGCTTAAGCCCACGAGGTTTTGTTTTAGAAAAAAAAGAAAATGAAGTAAACATTCAGAAAAATGAAAAAAATGTCCCAAGAGGGTCTTGAACCGAGGACCTCACCCACACCATACACACACCTTAACCGCTACACCAAATGCTCATTCATTAATCTAATCTCCTTTGCAAAATGATAATGCAATACTTAAAAAATGGGTTGGGCCAAGTAAACCAGCCCCAAACCCGGTTTAGGAAGGACATGGAAAGGGTTTGGAACCCTAATCAGAATACTAACGTTATTGTTGTTGTTAATTGGGAAAAGAAACATAATCATTGCAAACCCTATCTCTCCTCTCACACTTCTTATTCCTGTTCATATTCTCTTTGTCCCTCTCGATACCTCTCTGTTCTAATGGTGAATCTCTCTATTATCTCTCATGTATCTAGCTACCCTCATCCCCAGCGAAAACCCTAAAGCCCCAAATCAAATGCTATAGTGATTGCAAAAGGGTAAGGGAAGGTAAGAGCAAACCATGAGTTACCTCGTTTTCAGCTTCTAAGGTATGGTCCGAATCTCAACTTTGCCTCTTCCTCTGATTTGCGTATGAACTTTTGTGTTTTTTTATGAGATGATTAGGGTTTTGTTCTTGAGACGGAGGGAGTATGTATGCGAATTGATTTGTGAATGAAGAAATATTGGTTGGATTGTCTATTTTCTGGTTTTTCTTCTTTTTTGGGATTTTTGTGTTTGAAAGGAAGTTAGTGTTTTGATGGAATCGGGTTGGTGGTTTGGCTCTTTTGGTTCATGCTAATGCTTCCATCTAGAACATATGGAATTTGTTTGTGTTATGTTGAACAAGAATTGGAATTTTTGGTTTTTCTGGTTTGCTAATGTCTTTGCTGGTTTTTTGGGTATGCTGGCTTGGTTTTTACTCTTGGTTTGAAATCTCTCCCTTTTGCTGGTTTAGCTCTTGGTTTTTTCGCTAGTTCTGTTATCCTTTGTTTGGTTTTCTGACTTGGCCTTTTATGCTTCAAATCGTCCCTCTCTCCTATTTGCTCATTCTGGCTGTGTATATTATATTCAAAATCATGGTGAAAAATGGGGGGGAAATATTTTCTGATATGCTGACTTTGGCCTTTTGAGGTGCAGGCCTTGAGTTGCCTCTTTTATGCAACACTTGGGCTGAGTTTGAGCAGGACTAACTATGGCATTTTCCAGGATTTTGGACTATTGTTTGCTAGGTGATATCTCTTTCATCTTTCCTCTTTCATCTTTCAATGATGCAAATAAATTCTAAAGGGTTTGAAATATTTAGGAAAGTGATGATAATATGGTGTGTTGGGCAAGCTAGCTATGCTTTGCCTTTGCTTGCTTTCCCTGTTGTCTGACCTTGCTGCATTGCAACCTGTTTTGTTTGTTTGCATATTTATTATAGGTTTTTTTGGCTTGTGTACTTAGGTAGCTTGCTTGCTGCAATGCAGCCTGTTCTTGCTGCTATGTTTACAGCAGCTGTTGCATGCTTTGTTTGCCCTGCCTTTGCGTTGATATTTTGTTGCTTGTTTTGACAGCCTCGGGCTTGCATATTTTCTTGCTGTTTTGACAGCCTTGAGCTTTCTTGTATTTTCTTGTTGTTTTGACAGCCTTGGGTTTGCTTGTATTTTCTTTTCCTTTTTGTGAACCAAGGTCAACCTTGTGATTTGCAAAAATGGGAGAAGAGGTATTATGATGAAACAAACAGTCTTTAAATCTGATTCCTACATACAAACCCTAGTGATGAATCTTTTTCCTTTCTTTACACATCTCTTTTGCTTGAATTGCTAACTTTCTTTTCTTTGTTTCATGAACATGAGGCGTGGATGGCAAGCGAGGATTGGATGGATTGCTTGAAGATGAAGCAACGAAGACTTGAATAAATAGAACAAAATTTCTTTCTTTGTAAACAACAAATTTGTAATTCTTTGTAAACAAGACAAAAATTTGTAATTCATTTCATTTGTAATGTAATAAACACAAAGCCTTGAATAAATTTGTAAATGATGAAATTTATTGTACAAAACTTGAATTTTAATTTAAACTTTGCAATTCTCAATTGAATGCTTTGAATAAAATACCTTGGTTTGGTAACTTCAACTTCAAGAAATCACAAAATGATCAAATAACCCATTCGCCTTGTACTACAATAAAATTCCTAAACAAAATAAATGTTTAAGAATTCAATTCCAACTTGGTTAACTCAAACCCAAAACCATGGTCATCTAAATGACAGTCTTAATCTTCACCTCTTGTCCAAATAAAATTTTCATTCAAAATGAACTCGCACGCCACGCTTGATTAAAATGGGACTTCATTGCCAAACAAACTTCCTTTAAGAAGATTCGTCAATGTTGTAGAATTAACAAACTTCAACAAATTGTGGTTAAGAACATTTGAAACCAAACAAATGACTTGCGATGATTCGATAACTTTCAAAGTCTTCCAAACACACTTTTCTTTCGATCTTTGAAGATAAACTCGTGAGCGACATCACTTATGACCATATGTAGAAATAATCGTTTCAAGATCTTGTAATTTGAGGAAATCACAATTCTTAGAAATCATACGATAGTTATTTAAGATTAGGTCAAAGTCCCTGATGCGACTTCTAATGTATTCGAATTTTGGTGATCTTATATATGTAATCAGCTATTCATTTATGAAGAGAAATTAGAGATGACATCAAGGAGAATCACATGCAAGAAAAACCGCTCGAAAATATCGAATAACGAAGAAGTTACAATTTCTTGAACTTGTTCTTACAAAAGGTCGATTTTTGGGTCAATGTAGTCGTTTTCAGTTATCTGAGCCATCGATTGAGCTAAATTGCAATGCAACTTTTGAAAACTGGAATAAACATCCTTGAGGATACCAGAATACCTATGAAGACCATTTGAAACCTTGAAAACTCAATTTTCCCTGAGAAATACCAAACCCTAATTGTTGATTTGCTGCCTAGGGAGAATCTGTCTGACCAACTTCTGAGCCAAATTGAGTATTCGAGAAACCCTAGAATATGAAAAATGGGAGGGCAAGTTTTAGGGTACGACAAATTCCCTTGTTCAATCTTTTTAAACTTGAAAAGCGAAATCGGCACGCTTGTTGTTCGTAGCTTGAAAGTGGAAGATGATTGAACATTTAGAGTGCCCAGAAATTTGCACTTGATGACGTGTTGGCTGATTGTGTAGGGAATGGGCTTAAAGATGCCATTTGGAGAAATGATGAAGAGCTGCTCGAGATGGGCTTGTAGATGCCATCCAAAGGTGACTGTTGACAGAAGATTGACTAAGTCTGAACTTGGTTTAAATTGGAAAAGAATCAGAGTAAACCTTCTGAGTGATTTATCTGAAACTAGCAGAAATCTTGCATGTGGTTTGACTAGAAAGGATCAGAATAAATCTTGGAGCGATTTATCTGAAACGGATGAAATGTTTATTTGGAAAGTATCAGGATAAACCATTGAGAGATTTAAACTGAAACAAACGAGGTATTGGATATTCTTTAACTGGAGAGAATCAGAATAGATCTTTGAGCAAATTATCTGAACCAGAAAAAGTGTCTACTAGGAACGAATCAGAATAAATCGTTAAGAGATTTATCTGAACCAAGAGGGATCTAGAGAAGAATCAGAATAAATCTTGAAGAGGCTTATTTGAACCAAAGAAGATGTCTATGGGCAATAATCAGAATAAAATGTTGAGAGATTTAAACTGAACCGGCAGGGGTCTGGAGAAGAATCAGAATGAATCTTGAAGCGACTTATATGAACCACAAATGATGTCTGCAGGAAAGAATTAGAATAAAACGTTGAGAGTTTTAAAACTAAACTAGCAGGGGTCTAGAGAAGAATCATAATAAATCTTGAAGCGACTTATCTGAACCAGAGAAAATGTCTGCGGGGAAGAATCAGAATAAAATGTTGATATATTTAAACTGAACCGGAAGGGGTCTGGAGAAGAAACAGAATAAATCTTGAAGTGACTTATCTGAACCAGAGAAAACGTCTGCGGGGAAGAATCAGAATAAATTGTTGAGAGATTTAAACTGAACTGACAGGGGTCTGGAGAAGAATCAGAATAAATCTTGAAGTGACTTATCTGAACTAGAGAAGATGTCTGCGGGGAAGAACCAGAATAAACCGTTGAGAGATTTAAACTGATCGGCAGGGGTCTGAAGGAAATACATGTTATGTAGATGGTCGACCATTCCTTTCTCAGGAATTGATCTGTAATCGGCTTGTTCATAGATATTTTCCTTGTCTTGTTGAAAATTTGACGATAATTTTCTGTTGATTGATCTTTCCTGAAAAGGTGAAGAGTTAGTTGTATGCAATGTAATGATGTATGAAGTGCATGGTATAATTCTGTTTCTCAAAATAAATGAGATTGCGCTATATGCATTTTTGTTGTCAATGCTATGACGTATGAATGCAATGTATGAACATATTAATTATTCTGTTGTAGTGTCGTTGGATTAGGGAAAATAAATCCTTGACTGCTACTGGGGGTGTGGAGTGTAAGTCTTCATTAGTGGTTGTCTTTCTATTTTCTGTTCCTCCCTTTTTTGAGTCATTTGTAAATAGTAATCACGTTCAAATGCATATGTTCAAAAATAATCATTGTACGCTTTTTCAAACAAATCAGGGAAATAAAAGAAAAACAGATAGTTTTGTACTTTCTAAGGAATATCCTTGTATTAACTTGAATAAGTATTTTTGTACAAAGAGACGAACATCCTAGTATTGGATTGTCGTTGTAGAAAATGAAAATTGTTACAAAGAAAAGATAGCTATGTAAAATAATCCCATGGGGTTCCCACTCTACGATAGCCTTCATGTCTCGGAGCGTCTCATCCACTTGCTGCTTTGTCCGAAGCTGATTGGATTGATTAGAACCGTTTGAATTTGTCAGTCGATACTAAAGGTTGTCTATAAGGTGATCCAACGGGACATAGTTATACACTTTCAATCCCTAGCTTTTTCCTGGACCGCCCTTTCGGGTTTTCAGTCCACCGGGATACCCTTTTTTGCCCAAGCCGCCCTTTCAGGTTTTCAGCTTGCCGGGTGTACAGATTTTTTTTGTATTTTATCTCTAATTTTTGCTCGAACCCTTTTGGTTCGCCAAGATGCCCTAATTTTTGCCTAGGCCAGTCGACCTAGCGGGTCTTTATTCATGCGTAGTACATTTTGACTATGTCCGCATTTACAGGATGCGGAAGGTCGTCGCCATCCATAGTGGTCAAGATAATTGCTCCACTAGAGAATATGTTTTTGATCACAAATGGTCCTTCGTATGTAGGAGTCCATTTGCCCCTGGGATCACCTTATGGCAATATGATACGCTTGATTACCAAGTCACCAACCCGATATACCTGACGTCTGACCTTCTTGTTAAAAGTTTGATCATGCGTTTTTGGTACAACTGACCATGACAAACAGTTGTAAGACTCTTCTCATCAATCAAGTTCAACTGGTCAAGTTGAGTTTAAATCCATTCATATGATTCTCAGAGAAGGTATTTGGACTTCAATTGGTAGGACAACTTCCATACCATATACCATAGAGAAAGGATTTGCCCCTGTTGCCGTGTGCGCCGTGGTACGGTAACCATGGAGAGCAAATGGTAACATCTCATGCCAGTCCTTGTAGGTCAATGTCCTTTTTTGTATGATCTTCTTGATGTTTTTATTTGCGGCTTCTACAGCGTCATTCATCTTTGGCCGGTAAGGAGAGGAGTTATGGTGCTGGATCTTGAATTACGCGCATAGTTCGGTAATCATAGTATTATTGAGATTGGTACCATTATTTGTGATGATTCTCTCTGGGATACCGTATCGAAACATGAGATTTTTTTTGATGAATCGGGCCACAATGTTCTTTGTAACAGAAGCGAATGAAGCTGCCTCGACCCACTTCATGAAGTAATCAATGGCAACCAAGATGAAACGGTGTCCATTAGAAGTTGTGGGTTTGATCTCTCCAATCATGGCAATGCCCCATATTGCGAAGGGCCAAGGAGTAGTCAGGATGTTTAGGGGAACCGGAGGCACATTTACTTTCTCAATATAGATTTGGCACTTGTGACAAGTTCGTGAATGATGATAATAATCTGCCTATATGGTGGACCAGTAGTATCCTGCCCGTAGGATCTTTTTAGCCATCGTGTTCCCACTAGAATGAGTGCCGAAGGTACCTTCGTGTAAATCAGCCATGATCTTTTCTGCCTCACTCTGGTCTACGCAACGAAGAAAAGTAGAGTCGTGGTTGCGTTTATAGAGGATTCTGTTACTGAGGAAGAATTTAGCAGAAAAACTTCTCAAAAACTTCTTATCATTGACTGAAGCTCCCTCTGGATACTCTTGGGCCTCGAGATACCTCTTAACTTCATGGAACCAAGGCTTGTCCACTACTTCTTTAGTATCGATCTCGTGACAGTAAGCTGGTTCATCCATCCGCTCAATGGTGATTTGGGGAGCCTCGTTACCCTACCTAACTTCAAACATGGACGACATAGTGGCTAGCGCGTCCGCTAGTTGATTTTCCTCTCGTGGAAAATGCTCAAAGGTAATATCCTCAAAATGTGGGATTAATGTCAACACATGTTCTTTGTAAGGGATGAGATTAGGGTGCTTCGTGTCCCATTCTCATTTGATCTGACTGATGACTAAGGTTGAATCTCCAAATACCTTTAAGAACTTGATTCCCAAATCTATGGCAGGTTTGAGACCCATGATACACGATTCATATTCCTCCATATTATTGGTATAGTTGAAAAAAAGTCTTGCAGTGAAGGGAGTATGACATCCTTCAGGGGATATGATCACAATGCCTATGCCATTACCGAGCGCATTGGAAGCTCTTTCAAAAACCAAGGTCGATCGGGATCCTTGTTCAGGTCAGTCATATGGTCTGAGTTCTTCACAATTGTTTACCAACATGATGTCTTCATCTAGGAACTCGAATTTCATGGACTGGTAGTCATCCACATCCTGATGAGCAAGGTGATCGGCTAGAACACTACCCTTTATTGCTTTTTGGGTAGTGTATTGAATGTCGTATTCAGTTAAGATCATCTGCCATCTTGCTATTCTTCCAGAGAGGGCGGGCTTCTCGAATATGTATTTAATTGGATCCATCTTGGATATCAACAAGGTAGTATGGGTCAACATATACTGTCTTAGCCGATGAGCAGTCCATGCCAGAGTGCAGCAAGTTTTCTCGAGTTGTGAATATCTATTTTCACAGTCAGTAAACTTTTTGCTCAGGTAGTATATTGCATGCTCTTTTCGGCCAGACTCGTCATGCTGCTCCAGCACACACCCCATTGAATTTTCCAAGACAATTAGATACATGATCAAAGGTCTTCCCTCGATTGGCGGCATCAAAACAGGAGGCTCTTAAAGGTACTCTTTGATCCTGTCGAAGGCAGCCTGTCAGTCGTCGTTCCAATCCAACACTTGATCTTTCTTCAATAATTTGAAGATTGGTTCAAAAATAGCAGTTAGGTGAGAAATGAATTTGGCGATGTAGTTTAGCCGTCCTAAGAATACTCTGACTTCCTTCTCGGTGCGAGGAGCAGGAATTTCTTGTATTGCTTTTACCTTTGCAGTATCCACTTTGATACCTTTACCGCTGACAATGAAGCCTAGGAGTTTACCGGACCTCACTCCAAAAGTGCATTTACTCGGGTTCAACCTTAGTCTGTATTTCTTCAGTCTTTCAAACAGTTTCTGCAAATGGTCAAGATGTTCCTCTTCAGTTTGAGATCTGGCTATCATGTCATCCATGCAGCCTCTATCTCATGATGGATCATATCGTGAAACAGAGCTACCATGGTGCGCTGATAAGATGCCCCAACATTCTTTAACCCAAATGGCATAACTTTGTAACAAAATGTACCCCACTGTATGACGAAGGTCGTTTTCTCCATGTCCTCGGGTGCTATTTTGATTTGATTGTACTCGGAGAAACCATCCATGAAGGAGAATACTTTATATTGTGCGGTTTTGTCAACTAGAATATAGATATGGGGAAGCGGGAAATCATCCTTAGGGCTTGCCCTATTCAAATCTCTGTAATCCACACGCATGTGTACTTTACCGTCCTTTTTAGGCACTGGAACAACATTGGCGACCCATTGTGGATAGGAGATGACGGCTAAGTATCTGATGTTGAACTGTTTCATGACTTCAGTCTTGATCTTCTCTAACATTTCTGGCCACATGCGACGGACTTTCTGTTTTACCTGCCTTTAATAAATGACAACCAGTCGGTAGGGATAAACAGAGGTGGCAGCCTTCGCCACAGCCCGGAAATAAATTGGCATTCAATAGGTTCCTTTTGACGGTTAGGAGAGGAGTAACAAGTTCATAAACAATAGTAACAAACACATCATCTTCAACAGCGTTAACACCATAGTCGTGCTTGGGCATAGGAGCGGTGATAACATTTGGGATCTCAAGAGCGTCAAATTCAATTTCCTCTGCCTCGAGAAGGTATTGCACCTTGTTTTTCAAAGCCCAACAGTCGTTTGTATCATGACCTGGACTTTCCGAATGGTTAGCACAACGAGCATTTGGGTTATAACGGGGAGAGGCAGTGTTGGGATTCTTCGGAGCTTCCCGCAAGATTACCAGATTAGATTTCAACAAGTGCGGCAAGACTTGAGACAACGTCATATTTATCCGGGCAAACTATCTTATCGGCCTTTCCATTCTAGACTGATTGTTCCATTTTTGAGTAGGTGCAGGCTTAGAGATCATGACAGCCCCTACTGTTGGACGGTGTTCAGTTCTGTCCTGATTCCTATGGTCATATGCAACACTGACCTCCTTCTATCCGTTAAAGGGCTTATTTATCGTGCTCGAGGATGCATCTCTTTGAATTTTGCCACTTTTTATACCTGTTTCTACCCGTTCACCGGTCATGATTAATTCGGTAAACCCAGTCGAGGAGCTTTCGATCAGGTGTTTGAAGAATGGACCAGATAGCGTACCTAAGAACATATCCACCAATTCTTTGTCTGATGGAGGGGGTTGGACCCTTCCCACGAGATCCTGCCATTTTTTAGCATAGGTATTGAAACCTTCACCTGTACCCATAGACATGCCTTGCAACTGTGTCTGTGTTGGAGCTAATTCAGCATTATACTGGTATTGCTTGTAAAAAGCGGCTACCAAATCTTCCCAATTGTGGATGTTGGTCCCTTCCAACTGATAGAACCAATCCAACTACGTCCCTGACAAGCTTTCTTGGAAGAAATGCACCCATAGATTCCTATATGCAGTATGGGGTTGAATGTTCCTGACATATGATCTTAAATGCAGCTTTGGACAAGAGACGCCGTCATATTTAGTGAAAGTGGGGACCTTGAATTTTTGTGGTATGATAACCCCTGAGACAAGTCATAGCTCCTCAAAATCCAACCCGGGTACCTTCTGGATCTCTATAGAATTGAGGCGATCTTCTAACTGTTTGTATTTGTCATCAGCTGGAGGATACTGCTCTTCAGAGTAATCAACCTCTTCTTCCTCTTCAGATTCTGGAGGGTCAGTCACTTCCTTGTTTTTCCTTCTTGATTATCCCTGTCACCCAATGATGTTGTGAATTCTAGAGTCCATCTGGATGGTCCTTTGAACCTTCTTCCTAGATTCAAAACACCGGTTGATTTCTTCGCTTTCTTCTTCTTTTCTTTGATCAGCAGAGTTTTCAACTCATCTTGTCCTTTTGCCAGAGTCAAGAACATTTGTTTAAACTAGGCGTTCTGCGCCTGGAGATCTTTTACTGTCTGTTTAATATCCATCTCACTGAAATAAACAGTAAAAAGATAAGGAGACCTGTTGTAAGAAACATGTTTGTGTTATGATAAATGAAAATGCATATGCAAATGATTTCAAGGAAATTAGAGATTTAAATTTGTTTAGACAAAAAAGGAAACACACGTTATATTAAGAAACCCAAGTTTGAGTACATCATGCCTCTTTGGGATTACAATGAAAGAAATAAAATATAAAACTCCTAAGACAAAAAAGTTGAACGCATCCTCTTTGGTGCGATGTAGGCGTTCAGACTCCGCTCTTCATGAAGCTGCTTGGTGAGTTCCAAAACTTTCTTCTTGCTGGCGTAGAATTGGGCTTCGAAAGTGTCTCACTCTTCCTTAAGTTGTATCCAATCCCTTTGCAAGTCTTCGAGGGAGGTGGGCATGTTAGGATGAAGGATAGTGTGTGGGACATCTCCTTCAACAACAGGCTCTATGATAACTGAGAGAATGGAGGGGTAAGGCATTGCAAGACTTTGAGCACAAGCCTGTACCCACCTAAGGTAAGGCTCAAGGGGAATGGAATTCTTTTGCCCTAATGTCCTATTTTCCACCTTGCTTACCATCCTCCAGGCTCGTATGAACCTCCGACAGTAGTCTTGATTTTCACTTTCATAGTCGAACACTACACCTTGGATGAGCATGTCATGTGGGCCATCTCTTCGTGCGTACCCAAACTGTCGCAGAGCTAAGCAAGGGTTATAAGTGATTCCTCCCCTAATGACAAGAAGAGGAACATTAGGTAATTCCCCATAATGATCGATGATAGTAATATCCTCCAAGGATCGAGAACACCAGTAGATATCTGAATGCCTGAGTGACGTCAGCCTGTTGGACCACCTAAAACCTTGCTCATTCTTCACAACGGATCGGGGAAGATGCGAAACAAACCATTTAGCCAACAGAGGAGTACAACACATGAGGGTTCCTCTTCTCCTCATGGTGCAAGTGTGGAGAGAATGCAAGATATCTCCCAACAAAGTATGCACCGGATTGTGAGATAAAAATATTTTGACAGCATTCACATTTATAAGTTGTTCAGGATTTAGAAATAGTACCAACCCATAGATGAGAAGAGAAAAAATTTCTTCGAAAGCTTGTAAATCCAGGTTGTTCCAACAGTCTTGAGCTTTTTCCAGTAAGAACTTGGCTAAGAACCCTTTGACACCAATATTAGTCATGCCATCGGATTGTTGCAAGTGTAAAGCTCGGGCAACCTCTTTAGGGCTTGGGTCTCTTTCGGTACTGTTGAAAGGTAGTTGATCGAGGGCAGGAATTCCCAAGAGCTGAGATAAATCTTCCATAGGTTGTACAAGCTGGTAATCAGGGAAGGTAAAGCAATGGTGCAACGGTTCAAAGAACTAGAAAAGCACCTCCATCATATTTTCATCAAAGCTCGAGGTAACCAAGTTGAGAAGTCGTCCATGTCTTTTGGTGAACGGAGAATTCTCAGGGATCCTCGACGCTAGATCCTTGAGCTGAAAAGGTACTCGTACAAGGTTGACTTAGATTGTGTTCCTGCGAGTGGGAGTCATATCCTATAAAACAGAACAAATATGAATCTCAAAATCCTTGAATTGGTTAGTCTAAAATGCTATGGTATGATGTCATGATGTTATGTACAAGCATATTCACAAGTTAAATCAAACAAATCCTTAGGTTTAGGCTTGCATGAGGTTTTATAGGTAAGTGCCCTCTTGAAGTTTTGTTGGCTCAACCTTTCCTAGTAATAGTAAAGGGGTTGTAAGGGATCTCAATATCACTGATTTGTCTTCTCAGGCATTGTTTCAGCGCAAGCCTCTTTCATGACGACCAATATATCCTAAAAAGCCAAACCTCAATAAATGTAGTATTAAGTATCTACCAACTTCGGAATGCACCAAATTCGGTCATCTCACTACGTCCTAATGGCCAAGTTGGTCAAGTAAAGGTTCTAAAAGTCATTTAGTGCTTCATGACATCACTCAGCCGCCCTGTATTCTCCTTGACTACTCAAGGGCTACTGGTACCCACAAATATGTCACACTAACGTAGCTATTACTTAGACCATGTCGGTATACCCCATACAGTTTCCACAATGTATTGCTACTTACCTATAAGGTATCCCAAACCCGGGTAGAGGATTCAAGCCCAAACAAAGAACCAAAATGTAAAACAGACAAGTCAAACAAAGAAAGCAAGTAAAGGTGATCTAGCCCTAAGGTAACCCCAATTTTTATACTCCCCAGCAGAGTCACAAGTTCTGTAACACGGTGGGAGAACTGACTTGGTTGTTTTGCATTTTATTATAATTGTGCGGATAGCAAGAGTCGCCACCGACTTTTCTTTTATCCAAAAGAAAAGGCTGAAAAGAACCGAAAAGACCTTTAGAGATGTTTTCTTGAGTTCGGGGGGTAGATTATGAAAAGGGAAGGTATTAGCACCTTTTTCATCTGTAGTTATCTACGGGCTCTTAGTTTCTTGCTATATCACATGCTTTTTGTTTGAAAGTGTGCTTGTGGTGTGGTTTTTGAAAGTATTTTGAAAATGTCTTTGTAATGGTTCTCGTTTGTTTCGAAAATAGTTCAAAGATGTGTTTGTGGAATGTGTTTTTTAAAGGTGATTTTGAAAATGTGTCTTCTTTATGATGGCTCTCGTTTCTATAAGAACGCGTACAAAGTGTTTTTCTTTTGAAAATGTATCAAGATGAGTGTGTGGGTGTATAAAATGTTTTTGTTTTGAGCAAGCAAGCAACTAGGAACGAATCTACCTACTCAAATGGTCTTTAATGTTCTTTTCCTCCCCCTTTAGATGTGACTATCTTACCATTGATTTGGTAAGAAGCCCCGTCGTTGGATGTGAAGGGACGGCAATGGGATGTTTTTACAGTCATAGAAGGAAACTTGTTAGACGCTTTATCAATTTTTCTTAAGGGACTAGATCATTTTACCGAAGGCAACATCGAGGGTCATCGAAGGACTACGATCTTTTTTATCGAAGGGTCTTTGCTAAAGCGTCCCATATTCGAGGGATATGAATGTGTTTCCGAGGCAACGAGCGAGGTTACCCTAGAGGTGCGCTTGTGAAAAGTGTGTTTGATTCAAGTTATTTTGTCTTTGAAATTAGGTTATCTAACGATGGATTTTAAATCTTGCCATGCACGCCTAATTACTATACAGTATAAGGAAAACAGTAAATTGGGGAAATTAAATTTCTACGCTATTACAGAGCTTTCGGGAATGGGGGTACAAATTTACAAATGGGGATGGATTAATACAATTAAATGTCCAAAAAGACAAACAATACAACCAAATTGAATCGAGCAATTAATTGAAATTATAACAAGTTTATGAAGTAAAAATTAATTAACAAAGTATAAAATTCTAAGTATTTTGTTTGAAAAGTTTGAAAAGAAAAATAGAAAAAATCTATTTCTATTAATTAGCTAAAAAAAGGTTAAATTAAGAGTATGTATTTTGTCTTTTAGGGTTTTTGTTATTTAGAAATTAAATGAACAAATTAAAGCTTAAACACAAAGCTAAATCGTGAAAATTAATTAACAAAAATTATGATTTATTAAATTAATAGAAATAAGTAAAACCAGATTAAATTTTCAAAAAAAAAAACACAATGGAGGGGTGGTGTTAAATTGGAATGGTGGGATGCTGTCTTTTTGGACATGGGCTTTAAAGGCTTAAGCCCACGAGGTTTTGTTTTAGCAAAAAAAAAAAGAAAATGAAGTAAACAGTCATAAAAATGAAAAAAATGTCCCAAGAAGGTCTTGAACCCAGGACCTCACGCACACCATACACACACCTTAACCAATACACTAAATGCTCATTCATTAATCTAATCTCCTTTGTAAAATGATAATGCAAAACTTAAAAAATGGGTTGGGCCAAGTAAACCAGCCCCAAACCTGGTTTAGGAAGGACATGGAAAGGGTTTGGAACCCTAATCAGAATACTAACGTTATTGTTATTGTTAATTGGGAAAAGAAACAGAATCATTGCAAACCCTATCTCTCCTCTCACGCTTCTTCTTCCTGTTCATCTTCTCTTTGTCCCTCTCGATACCTCTCTGTTCTAATGGCGAATCTCTCTATTATCTCTCTTGTCTCTAGCTACCCTCATCCACAGCAAAAACCCTAAAGCCCCAAATCGAATGCTACAGTGATTGCAAAAGGGTAAGGGAAGGTAAGAGCAAACCATGAGTTACCTCGTTTTCAGCTTCTAAGGTATAGTCTGAATCTCAGCTTTGCCTCTTCCTCTGATTTGCGTATGACCTTTTGTGCGTTTTTTTTGGATTTTTATGACATGATTAGGGTTTTGTTCATGAGACAGATGGAGTATGTATGCGAATGGATTTGTGAATGAAGAAATATTGGTTGGATTGTCTATTTTCTGGTTTTTCTGCTTTTTTGGGATTTTTGTATGTTTGAAAGGAAGTTAGTGTTTTGATGGAATCCGGTTGTTGGTTTGGCTCTTTTGGTTCATGCCAATCCTTCCGTCTAGAACACATGGTATTTTGTTTCTGTTATGTTGAACAGGAATTGGAATTTTTGGTTTTTATGGTTTGCTAATGTCTTTACTGGTTTATTTGGGTATGCTGGCTTGGTTTTTACTCTTGGTTTGAAATCTCTCCCTTTTGCTGGTTTGGCTCTTGGTTTTTTCGTTGGTTCTATTATCCTTTGTTTGGTTTTCTGACTTGGCCTTTTATGCTGCAAAACGTCTCTCTCTCCTGTTTGCTCATGCTGGCTGTGTATATTATATTCAAAATCAGGGTGAAAAGTGGGGGGGAAATATTTTTTGATATGCTGACTTTGGCCTTTTGAGGTGCAGGCCTTGAGTTGCCTCTTTTGTGCAACACTTGGGTTGAGTTTGGGCAGGGTTGACTTTGGCATTTTGCAGGATTTTGGACTGTTGTTTGCAAGGTGATATCTCTTTCATCTTTCCTCTTTCATCTTTCAATGATGCAAATAAATTATGAAGGGTTTGAAATATTTAGGAAATTGATGATAATGTGGTATGTTGGGCAAGCTAGCTATGCGTTTCCTTTGCTTGCGTGCCCTGCTGTCTGACCTTGCTGCATTGCAGTCTGTTTTTTTTTTTGCATATTTATTGCAGGTTTTGTTGGCTTGTGTACCTGGGTAGCTTGCTTGCTTCACGGCATCCTGTTCTTGTTGTTATGTTTACAACAGTTGCTGCATGCTTTGTTTGCCCTGCCTTTGCTTTGATATTTTGTTGCTTGTTTTGACAGCCTTGGGATTGCATATTTTCTTGCTGTTTTGACAGCCTTGAGCTTGCTTATATTTTCTTGTTGTTTTGACATCCTTGGGCTTGCTTGTATTTTCTTTTCCTTTTTCTGAACCAAGGCCCAACCTTGTGATTTTAAAAAATGGGAGAAGAGGTATTATGATAAAACAAAGCATTTTTAAATTTGATTCCTACATACAAACCCTAGTGATGAAACTTTTTCCTTTCTTTACACATCTCTTTTGCTTGAATTGCTAACTTTTTTTTCTTTGTTTCATGAACATGAGGCGTGGATGGCAAGCGAGGATTGGATGGATTGCTTGAAGATGAAGCAAAGATGACTTGAAGAAATAGAACAAAATTTCTTTCTTTGTAAACAACAAATTTGTAATTCTTTGTAAACAAGACAAAAATTTGTAATTCAATTCATTTGTAATGTAATAAACACAAAGCCTTGAATAAATTTGTAAATGATGAAATTTATTGTACAAAACTTGAATTTTAATTTAAACCTTGCAATTCTCAATTGAATGCTTTGAATAAAACACCTTGGTTTGGTAACTTCAACTTCAAGCAATCACAAAATGATCAAATAAACCATGCGCCTTGTACTTCAATAAAATTCCTAAAAAAAATAAATGTTTAAGAATTCAATTCCAACTTGGTTAACTCAAACCCAAAACCATGGTCATCTAAATGACAGTCTTAATCTCTACCTCTTGTCCAAATTAAATTTGCATTCAAAATGACCTCGCATGCCAGGCTTGATTAAAATGGGACTTCATTTCCAAACAAACATGCTTTAAGAAGATTCATCAATCTTGTAGAATTAACAAACTTCAACAAATTGTGGTTAAGAACATTCGAAATCAAACAAATGACTTGCGACGATTCGATAACTTTCAAAGTCTTCCAAACACAATTTTCTTTCGAACTTTGAAGATAAACTCATGAGCGACATCACTTATGACCATATGAAGAAATAATCATTTCAAGATCTTGTAATTTGAGGAAATCACAATTCTTAGAAATCAGACGACGGTTATTTAAGATTAGGTCAAAGTCCCTGATGCGACTTCTAACGTATTCGAATTTTGGTGATCTTTTATACGTAATCAGCTCTTGATTTGTGAAGAGAAATTGGAGATGACATTAAGGAGAATCATACACAAGAAAAACCACTCAAAAATATAGAATATCGAAGAAGTTACAATCGCTTGAACTTGGTCTTGCAAAAGGTCGATTTTTGGGTCAATGTAGTCGTTTTAAGTTATCTGAGCTATCGATTGAGCAAAAATGCAACGCAACATTTGAAAACTGGCATAAACATCCTTGAGGATACCGGAATACCTATGAAAACCATTTGAAACCTTGATAACTCAAATTTCTCTGAGAAATACCAAACCCTAATTGTTGATTTGCTGCCTAGGGAGAACCTGTCTAACCAACTTCTGAGCAAAATTGAGTATTCGAGAAACCCTAGAATATGAAAAACGGGAGGGAAAATTTTGGGGAACGACAATATCATTACAGTACAATTGAATTCGAGAATGCACACATTAGATTGAGAGTTAAAGAAGTCTCCCCTTGAAGAATATCTTCAAAAGATGAAGCTCAAATAAAGAGCCAGAAATCCAGAGGTACATGGCTTGATGCTTTTAGGAGCGATTTAGAATAGAGCTTGAACTAGAAGTAGAAGAACCTCGCTTGAAGAAAGTAGAAAAACTTTTCAGATCTCCCTCTCTCTTTTGCCAGAATTGTTGCTTATATGTTTGCAGTGGAGAACTCGTCCCTTATGAAAGATGGAAAAGGTCGCTTATATAGATTTCATAAGAGTGCAAGGGAAGTTTTCTCTTTTTTTAAAAATCGCAAGTTGTCAAGTAGTGAAAACATGTATAGCATGTGCTGCATTTTATGAGCATCCACTGAGCTACTATAGTCATTTTGGAACAAAGGGAATAAGGTGAGCTACCTGGCACGTGATCAGTGTGTCCCCATTTAAGAACCTTTCCTAATGTAGCATGAGAGATAAATTGTGTGCATGCATGACAATTCTCAATTGCATTGGCTATTTTAGGTAATATGGGGACAAATGCATGTGTGTGCCAGGCCTATTGCAAATAATCCTCTCAAATGTGTGCATAAGGCTTCAACATGCTGTCTAGTATACCTATGTGAAATATCAACTTTTTTCCCTGACTTTAACTTGAAGTATCTCCCTCCATAGTCCATGAAATGAGACACATTATAAACCAGAGTTGGAGAGAACATGACAAGCTTCAACTTTGGTAATTGTCATTTCTCAAAATAATGAACATTTTAAGGAGTAAAATGATGATCAATGTGTGCATATCACATGCTCGATAGAATGTGGGCTAAGTGCACGCGCACGACAGGCTCCAGTGTTGGGCAAAAATAAATTTCATGTTGCCTACTTACTAAGGTTATATCTTAAAATGTAGGGGTTATTTTGGAGCACTTCTTGAAGCAAAGTTTCTCACCACACATGGGTCTTGATCTTTGATGTTGGGAGCTTTTCAAAATAATGAAAATTTCAAGGGATAAAATGATATTGAATGTGTTCCCACAAACTGCTTGATGAAATGTCAGGCCTAGAATGCGGACTTGCTAGCAATCTTTCCTTCTCAAGGCCTCGAGTCCTAAACCCAATATCACTCTCAATACTGTAAGTATGAGAGTGCGCCTAAGAGGGATTTGAATTAGGTACTTTAATAGTTTTACCATTTTAGTGAGATGGATGTTATTTTTCTGGTTTAGTGCATGCGTTTACAAATGTGTTTCTTTCTTTTCTGGTTAATGACTAGTGATGAAAGCAGTTAATGCGGAAAAGTAAAGAACACAGAGATGTATCCTGGTTCCCCTCACAGTCCGAGAGTACTCCAGTCACCTTTCAACATGAAAGAGATTTCCTTATTGTTAGATCTCTAGACAAGACACCCTAGTCCTTATATACAATACTCTAACCAATAAAACCACCAAGAACAATCCTCTTAGATTTTCACTAAGTACACTAAGAGAACAATCCTCCCTTAATGACTCTCTTGCTTCCAACAATCCTGGACAGCAATATACAACCAAAAACCAAGAACAATCCTCTTGTATTTTCACTATGTCAACAATGAGAACAATCCTCTCAAAGTGACTACACTTGTATCTAACAATCCTGGAAAGACAAGATTTAAAAACACTTAAACTTATTTCCAACAATTCTGGAAAAATACGTAAGTAACTATCAATATTTGATTTTGGGTGAGTTGAGTAGTATTAATCACTTAGAGTGATTTAACAATGAATTATCTTCTCTTACAATAATAATATTGTACAATGACTCAAGATATAATTGCTCAAAGTTTTCTGTTTAACAATGTATGAAAGTGTGCAGAAAACTTATGTATGAAAGTGAAGAAATGCTTTAGTTTGTATTTTGAAAATTCAGGAAACGTATTTGGAAGAGGTGTTGAAAATGATTTTTAAAAATGAATATTTATATGTTTATAACACCCTTTTGAAACAACATAAAGTTCTGAAAATGAATCATGAACAAATGCCAAGATTTAGTGAAAGGTTTTAATGAAAAGGTATTATAAACAGGCATGTGAAAAGTTGTTGTTTTTCAAAATTGTGCAGTATGCAATCGATTTCACCCTTTGTGTAAATCGATCGCACAGAGTTTCAACAACTATATTTTCAAAAGTTTTAATTGTGCAATCGATTGCATGTAAAGTCAGTAGAAAAAATAAGTTAGGGCAATCGATTGCACAAGCAATGTAAATCGATTGCATGAGAAACAGAAGCAAACGTTTTGAAAATTTTAAGTATGTGTTGTACCCCAAAATTTTCCCTCTCATATTTCTCAACACATGGCAAGTGAGGTCCCCAAATTGCTCAGGGAAGTTCAAGAGTTGACCAGACAAACTCTCTCCTAAGGCAGTATACCTCAAATTAGGGTTTCATTTTTCAACAAGATGCTTGAGTCCAAAGGATCTCAAATTCTCACCATTGTCCTAATATGTTCTCAAGATCATCCATGTCAAGTTTCAAGCCTTACAGAAGAGGTTTGCTCAGTCAATTGCTCAAATGCCTGAAAATCAACTATACTAGGTCAAAAGTCAATTGTGGCTCACATACAGTCAAACCTTAAGATTTTTGGTCAACATCCTCATTTTGAAGTATTATCCATCATTTGATCAAGGATTGATCATGATTCCTCAACGATTGCTCACAATTCATTAAAACCCAAAAGTTGTTAAATCAGGGTTTTACAGGAAAAGTCAACTCAACTTTGACCAAGCATAACTTTCTCATGCTTTATCAAAAATGACACATCCAAAGATCATTTTGAAGAGGATTCAATTCCATACAATTCATCTTCAGCTCCCAAGTTCATAATATGCACTCACAAAAAGATATGAATTTTGACATTATAGGTCCTTTTAAAAAGTCAACAAAAACACCTTTTGGGTCAAAGCTTCATACATGAACATGGAAGACTCAATTGATATGAGAATAAAATGGTTTCTTTGAGGACATCCTAAGCTTTCTAAAAAGTCAAAGAACACCTCTCTAGGGTCAAAATTGAGAAAGTTATGCATTGGCCAAGTTGACCATTTTTGCAAAATTGCCAAAAGTCAAATGTGCTCAAATTTACATTTTTTGCTAAATAGGCCCAACTTTTTATGCTTGCACTTTAATTATAATGTGGTCCACGACTCAAATACTTATCTACAAATTATTTGCTTCATTTTTCAATTTATTTTGATTTTTCATTAATTAAAAAAATGAATTAAATCAAATAAATGATGAAAATTATCAAAGATATGATTTGATTTGTTTTTTTGAGAGGTTAGCAAACAAGATATGATGAGCTTGCAAGATCAATTCGAATCAATGGCAATAGGTAAAAAAAGAGCATGATTGCCATGAAAATAGAAAGATATCATATGGATAAAGAATCAAATCAAATCTCATCAAAGGTTCAAGATTCAATCTGTTTTGCAACCCTAATTCATTGAGGGATATATAATGAGTAAGGACAAAGCAAAAAATAAGGGTTAGAGGTCGTGAATTGCCAGGAAGAAAACTAAAAAATTCAAGAAAAAGTGGGAATCGATTTTCAATCTACAAGGCGTTTCAAAGCATTTCAAGATCACCAATCCCTTCCTAGACATCCCAGGAAGCTGTTCCAATCATTCCCAGGGCCTGAAGCACTCAAACTCGTTTTACAACTCACACGTTTTGGTATATTTTTGAAATTTGATTATTGCAATTTATGCATCATTAGCACTTTTGATTTACATATTCTTGTTCATCATTGAGTTTGCAAGCTATTGGTACCACTTAATTGCATTTACAGTGCAGGAGTCACGATATGCCATTGTTAGGGTTCCTTTGCTCGGTTTAGGGGTTTTCAGTATAGGCGAAATTGGGCCTTGTTTCTGGTACCATGATGCTCGTGAGGATGAGACGAGTTGATTGGTACCCTTACCTTTCATTTAAATTGCTTGTATAGGATTTTTGAATATCACAGTTTTGTAGCTATACCAAGACGTTCGAAGGTAAAAGCGCCTGGGTCTAAAACGACGGATGAGGAAGAAGAAGATAAAGTGTCCCAGCATCATTGGCTTATTCAAACTGACGCACGTTTTTCTTTTTGTTTTAACAACTAACTCATGTTTTCTTATATTATGCTTTGTCATTATTATAATTATAACTAAACATCACAGCTCAGCTGGAAGCATGGTATTGGAAGCAAGCATAAGGACCTGGGTTCGATCCCCAGGTCCCAGCATTTTATTTGTATTATTTTCAGTTAGCTGATCCAGGGCGTTGCTTATCATGACGTCCACCATATGCCTTTAAAATCTAACCACCAGATTCATCAGCAAGCTAGATCTAACGTGCCAGCATGGAAGGACCATGATATGCACTCAAGTCAACACCTCACCAAACCAAGCGTGGTCAACACAGGCTTTGGAGTTTTGGGCCCAAAAATTCAACTTCATACCCCCCACAATTGCTAACAATCAAGCCCATCTTTACCTTTTTTTATTATTTCTCTTTTTTATTTATTTTTCTTTAATTATTTTAATTAACACCTTTAATCACTTTTTTTTATAAAATCATAAAATCAAGAAATCATAAAAAATTAGAATTAGTTTTTTTTATCAAATTTAATTTAATTTAATTTAATTTAGGGAAATTTTAACTTGTTTTTTGCAATTAAAATCAAATAGAAAATTAGGTTAAGTTCTTGATTAAATTTTTCTTTCTTTCTCAAATAAACAAAAAACACAAAATTAGGGTAACTTAACTAATTTATTTTTCTTAATTAATATTAATTAGAATTAGGATTTTCTTTTAATTTAATTGTTTCATTATTTTCTTAAATAACAAAACATGACAAAAACATCCTTTTTTTAATCAATCGTAAATAGGTTTAGTCAAGGGTCAAAACCCTAGTCGTTTCGTATTTAATTCACTGCACGCTTATTAATTATTTTGCCAATATTTTGTAACTGTTCATGGTTTGTAATAGTTTAATTTAGGGTTTTATTTACTGTTTAAATTCCCGGGTTTTTGGCTATGTAATTAATCCCCCTCCCCGAAGCCTTGTAATAGCGTAGATTCATTTTCTCGCATTTTTAATTCCTGCAAATATTTAACTGTCTAGATGTATGCTAATAGGATTGTATGACAAGAATGCGTGACAAATTAATACGATTAGAAAACCCTAATGTGCAAAGATAAATAATTGAAACAAATCACTCGCACATATCACTCTTAGGGTCTACTCTCACTTCGGTTGCCTTCAGTAAACGATCATTAAGCATAGGGTGTCTTAGTGGTTGCCCTCCTGTCTAAAAAAGATCAAACGTCCCATTCGAATGTTGCCTCGGAAATGTTGCCTCAGAAATGTTGCCTCGGAAATGTTGCCTCGGAAATTTTGCCTCGAGTATGGTCTTAAGACTCTAGGGTTATTACTAAGATGTCCTAATATTGCTTTAGTGATCGTACGTCCCTTTCAAATTGACCCTTAAAATTCCAACAATGGTGCTACCTATTTCTCAATAGTGGGATAGCGCTGTCTAAAGGAAACGAGAATAGCAACAATCTTTTTTCGAGTAAGTAGATGCTAATGGGTACTTGCTCAAATCAAAACTTTTCACACTTACACATTTTCAAACAAATTTTCAAAATAACTTCGTCACACCTTTGAGGACTGATACAAGGGTTATCACGAAGTAAAACATTTTTCAAAACAAAGCACAAACACAAGCAATTTAAAAAATGAGCAAGTACCTAAGAGCCCATGGAAAACCATGGATAGAAAGGGTTCTAACACCTTCCCTTTCTATAATCTACCCTCCATACTCAGAAACATCTCGAAAAAGGATTTTTTCTGTACTTTTTTCCTTTCCGGTTGGATGAAATAAAAGTCGGTGGCGACTCTTGCTTACCACGACATTTTGGGAACACAAAACGCAAAACGCAAACCAGTATCAAATAGTCGGTTCTACCACTGTATCACAGAACTGGCGACTCTGCTGGGGACCTATAAATGGGGTATACCTTAGGATCTAGGTCATCATAATTGCTTCTCTTGATTGCTTTGTTTGCTTTACATTTAATGGTTTTGTTTGGGGTTACTATAGATCCTACACCCGGATCTGGGGAACACCTTTTAGGTAAGTAGCAATAGACTTTAAGGGAACTGTACAGCATAGATCGATACGGTTGAAGCAGTAGCTACATTTATGTGGCACTTTGGTTGGTACCAGTATCCCTTGTGGAGAAACGAGGAGAATACGGGGCCGCCGCATGGTGTCGTTAAGCATCAACTAACCTTAGAACCTTTAATCTCCCAACTTGGACATTAGAAAGTACCGAGATAGACGGCCTCGTTGTAGAGCTGAGAACTGGTTGATACTCGATGCTACACTCATTGAGATCATACTCTCGGAATATTTCGGCTGCAAGAAAAGATTGCGTGAGCTGAAACCATGACCAATGGAGGATGGTCAGTGATATTGAGATCCTCTAGAACCCGGTTACTTTTCTAGGACAGGTTGAACCAACTTAACTTCAAGAGGGTGTTACCTTTGACCTTATGCAAGCCTTAAACCTAAGGGCTTTGTGTGATTTGATTGTGTTTGCAATACTTGTGTTTGCTATACCTGTGGTTTATCATGACATCATGCATCATAACATGGCATTCATGCTTCATTACACTAACCATTTCATAGACCAAGGGAATTTATCTTTGTTCTGTTTTGCAGATCATGGCTTCCGTGCATAGAAATACTATCTGGATCAGCTTTGTGCAGATACCTGCCCAACTCAAAGAGCTAGCATCAAGAGTTTCTGAAACTTCTACTTTCATGAAGAGACACAGTCAACTTCTCAGCCTGGTTAATTTAAACCTTGATGAACAGATGATGAGCGTACTTTTTCAGTTCTTTGACCCCAAGCATCACTACTTCACCTTTCCAGATTATCAGCTAGTACCCACCTTGGAAGAATTCTCTCAGCTATTGGACATATCCATTCTTGAACAGGTACCCTTCATAGGTATAGAGGAAATTCCTAAGCCAAAAGTCATTGCCTCGGCTTTGCATTTGAAACGGGCCGACGTGGTATCCAATTGGGAAACTCGAAGCGGAGTCGAGGGTCTTCTAGCCAAATTTCTGATAGACCAGGCTCAGCTATTTTGGGATGATTTGGATTTTTGGGCTTTTGAGGATGTCTTGGCTCTTCTTATCTATGGTTTTGTTCTCTTCCCTAATCCGGACTCTTTCGTAGATGTGAATTCTATCAAGATTTTCCTTTCTCGCAACCCTGTGCCTACCTTGCTTGGAAATATTTTGCACGCTCTCCATACTCGTACCATGAAGAGAAGAGGGACTCTTATGTGCTGCATGCCGTTGTTGTCGAGGTGGTTTATTTCTCACCTCCCTAAGTCCATACTGAAGAACGAAGAAGGTTTGGGTTGGTCGCACAGGATAATGTCACTCGCTCATACGGATATTCTTTAGTGTTCCCGGGCTATGGAAGACACTGCTGTTATTGACCGCTGTGGGGGGTACCCTAATGTCCCATTACTTGGTATCAGAGGGGGTATAACCTACAATCCTTGTCTAGCTTTACGACAATTTGGTCGTGCTCGAAGGGATGGTCCCCATGAGTTACTTCTCGAGGACATTGTATTCGACTATAAGGATGATGTTAAGGAGCATCGTCGGAGGTTCATACGAGCTTGGGGCATGGTAAACAAATCTGACCCCAAACAGTTGGGACCGAAGACTTCCCTTCCTATGCAGGCTTACCTGCAATGTCCGAGCTCGTGACCAGAAGCTTATGATGCCTTATGTGGCCGTATTACTGGTGATTATGGAGCCCACTATTGAAGAAGGCATTCCTTACACGGTTCTCTATCCGTACATTCCCACCGATCTTGGGGAGTTACAGAGGTCTTGGATTCAGCTGAAGAATGAGCGGGATACTTACAGGGAATAGTTCCATGATCAAGAGAGGAAGGTTTTAAAGCTCACTAGGCAGCTCCAGGAAGAAAGAGTGCTCAATGATTATATCAGCGCAAAGAGAAAGCGTCCATGGGACTTTTGATTTTTCTTTTCTAGTTTTAGATTTATTTTATTTACTTATTTGTAACGCCTTAAAGGCATTTTGAACCTTCAAATTTAAGCTAATAAAGTTTTTGTTTATTTTGGGTTTGCAAATTTAAATTTCCCGTAGTCTTTGAAATCATTACATGCGCATCCCATTATCATACACATCATTACAGGTACCACTACAGGTTTCTCATCTTCTTCGTTGTTTATTTTAGTAGAAATGTATTTCGATCAAGCCATCAAGGATCTTCAGGCACATAACGGCCAGTTCCAACAGATGTTCATAAGTCTGGCTAAGGGGCATGAGGATCTGAAAGCCGTCATTCTGAAAGAGAAGAAGAAAAAGAAGAAGACTGGTATTCTGAATATGGGCAGAAGGTTTGGAGAAAGGTTGAAGCATCAAACTTATCTGACCTCTTCATCCAAGGAAGGGGAGAACCAAGAAGGGGAAAAATACCCTAGTCCTGCAGTTTCTGACAATGATACGGATTACAACGATGAGCAACATCCTCCTGCTGAGGATAGATGCAAACAGCTAGAGGATCGCCTGAGTGCCATGGAAGTTTAGAGGATACCTGGGTTTGATTTTGAAGAATTAGGATTGGTATCGGGAGTGGTCATCCCTCTGAAGTTCAAAGCTCCGGTTTTTGCCAAGTACGATGGGGTGTCCTGCCCAAAACTCCATCTCCGCTCGTATATCAAAAAGATTCCACCCCACACCGCTGATAGAAATCTATGGATGAACTTCTTTCAAGATAGTTTGTCAGGGACTCAGCTTGAATGGTTCTACCAGCTGGAGGGAGCTAGTGTCAGAAACTGGGAAGATCTTGCTGCTGCTTTCTACAAGCAGTATCAGTATAATGCCGACCTTGCTCCCACTCGTACTCAACTATAGAGTATGTCCATGAGTGCAGATGGAGGTTTTAAAGATTATGCACAGAAGTGGAGAGACTTGGCTGGGAGAGTTCAACCCCCTTTGTCTGATAGGGAGTTGGTGGATATGTTCCTTGGTACGCTGTCTGGTTCGTTTTTCAATCACTTAATCGGCATTCATCATCTGGTTTCACCGAGCTAATTTTAACTGGAGAAAGAGTAGAAGCTGGAATTCGGAGTGGTAAAATACAGAAGGATGCCTCGTCGAGTTCAGCAAAGAAGCCTTTCGCTCGTAAGAAGGAAGTCAGTGCGGTCTATAGCCCGAGGGGCCAAAGCAGATCTGAAAACAGTCAAACGGTAAATGTTGTAGTGATACCAAGACCCGCAGTTGCCCCACAACGCAACAATCAACAAAGGGTGGAAAGACCACAACGGCAGTTTACCCGTATCAACATGACTTTGGCTGAAGTTCTACCTCATTTATTAAAATCTAACTTGGCAACCTTGAGAGAGGCTCCCAAGAATCCAAACACTACCTCTCCCAGATACAATCCCAATGCGCGGTGCGCCTACCATTCTGATAGTCCTGGCCACGATACAAATGATTGTTGGGCTCTGAGAAACAAAGTGCAATACTTGCTTGAAGCCAAGGAGATAGAGTTTGAAGCTCCAGAAAAGTCTAATGTTATAACTGCTCCCATGCCCAAACATGGTCATAGAGTTAATGTTGTTGACATTGATTTATTTGTGACCTCTGTTGAAGAAATTTCTACTCCCCTTATGACTGTTAAGAAGAATTTGTTGTTGGCCGATTTATTTCCGGGTTGCGGTGAAGGTTTCCACATGTGTTCGATTCTACCTTCTGGTTGTCGTTTGTTGAAATCAGGTGTCCAGCGCCTGATGGATAATAAAGATATTTTGTTCGAGAAGACTATGATGCATGTTGTTCCAAGTAAAGACGTTGCCATTATAACCATTTCCTCCAATCCTTCCAAGGTTTCCTCGAGAAGACCTGTTAGGATTACACCTGTTCAAAGAATTACTCCACTGATAATCACTGTTCCTGGTCCCATCCCGTACACCTCAGACAAGGCTGTCCCATGGCATTATGGTGTTGATGTGTACTATCATGGCATTAAGCAAGATCTGAAGAATGAAGAAGCTGATACTAATGTCAGTAATAATGTCGGGACTAGTAAGGTTACCCGAAGTGGAAGGTTTTTCTCTCCTGAGATTGCTCCGAAGATCATCAAGCCTACTGTTATTCCAACTGTTGCTCCAACCAGCACTCCTAACATTTCTCCTGTTCCTACTCCAGTTATTACCCCTGTTGCTAAGTCATCTGGGACTCAGGGAAAGGAAATTATAGGTGAGCCTGCCCGGACGGAGGCACCTATGAAAATCGTTGTGGAAGCCTCTAAACAAGAAATAGAGGAAATACTGAAAATCATCAAGAAGAGCGACTACAATGTGGTCGAGCAGCTGGGACAGACCCCATCAAAGATATCCATGTTGTCTCGGTTGTTGTGTTCTGAAGCCCATGCGAAGGCTTTGATTGCATTTCTCAAGACTGCGCATGTGCAACAGGAAACTTCAACAGACCAGTTCAAAGATTGTGTGGCCAGCCTGACTGCTGACAATGGGCTGGGTTTTTCAGATACGGATCTGACACCGAAAGGAAGGAATCATAATGATGCCTTGCATGTCTCGATTGAGTGCAGAGGCACCACAATGGCCCATGTGCTGGTAGATATTGGGTCTTCACTGAATGTTCTTCCGAAGAAAGCGTTAGACCGTTTGGATTATGAGGGTCTGACACTAAAGCCTAGTAATATTGTGGTAAAGGCTTTTGACGAATCGAAGAGAATGGTGCACGGGGAGGTGGACATCCCTGTCAAAGTGGGTTCTTAGACTTTTGGGTCCACCTTCTACGTAATGGATATCAGGTCGTCGTATTCTTGCTTGCTGGGTCATCCTTGGATCCATGAGCCTGGGGTAGTTACATCCACACTTCATCAAATGCTAAAGTATTCAGTGAAGGGGAAGATCGTCACAGTGCGAGGTGAAGAAGAATATATGGTAAGTCACCTCAATTCCTTCTGCTACGTAGAGATGGATGGGGAATTCATAGAAACTCCCTGTCAGAATTTCGAAGAGGTTCCTCAGATCTTGGCATCAACTGAAGTTACTACCAGCAAACCTCCATTGAAGATGGCTTCTCTCAAGGACGCCAGGGCTGTGGTTGAAGAAGGTGGGTGTACCAATTGGGGTCAGCTCCCTGATTTCACTCACAAAATTGAAAATTTTGGTTTGGGCTTTACTACAGGGGCTCAAAGGGCTGTTAGGAGCGCTCGGATTGGAATACCTCCTCTACACATTAGCAACTAGGGAATTAATGCAATTGAAGACAGTGAAGAGGATTCAGACATCGACGGCTGGATCTACCATACGACCAACGGTGGACCGAATAACTGGACGGCTAGGGACTTCATACCTGTTTCTTTTATTCCGCAGTAATTGACTCATTTGTTTTAAGATTTGTAATAAACAGTTTGAAACTTTATGGACCGGTGTCTTTCCCGAGGCACCTTGGCTTTGCTTACGAGGGCTTCTATTTGTCATTTCATATATCATTAATAAAGCATTGGACGTTTCTTGAATTACAAATTTTGTGCTCCTTGTTTTTCTTTTCTGTCTCTCACTTTATCAAAACAGTTATTCTCTTACACACACTCACGTATCATACTGCAGATCCATATCCACTCTGGATCCCATTCATAACAGCTATGCTACTGCCAGTTATGACTTCAAAAATTCGATCAACCAAGCCGAGGACGAAGGTGAGGATGATTGTGAGGTGCCTGGAGAACTTGCTAGACTATTACAGCAGGAAGAAAGGGCCATACAGCCTCATGAAGAGCCAGTTGAGTCAGTGAATTTGGGTACAGAGGAAGACAGGAAAGAGGTTAAAATAGGTGCGAATCTGGAGCCCAGTGTCAAACAGAGGTTGGTACATATGCTACGCGACTATGTTGAGATCTTCACCTAGTCCTATGAAGACATGCCTAGCTTGGAAACTAATATCGTGGTACATCTCTTACCAACTAAACAAGACTGTCCTCTGATAAAGCAGAAGGTCCGCCGTATGCACCCTGAAATGTCAGAGAAAATCAAGGAAGAAGTCATGAAACAGTTCGACGCCGGATTCTTAGCTGTCACTTCTTATCCGCAGTGGGTTGCTAACGTTGTTCCGGTACCTAAGAAGGACGGTAAGGTACGGATGTGTGTGGACTATAGAGATCTGAACAAGGAAAGCCCCAAGGATGACTTCCCACTTCCGCACATTGATGTTCTAGTCGACAACACCGCGCAGCATAAGATCTTCTCCATCATGGATGGTTTTTCCGGCTACAACCAGATCAAGATGGCACCTGAGGACATGGAGAAGACAACCTTCGTTACGCAGTGGGGCACCTTCTGTTACAAGGTAATGCCTTTTGGGTTGAAGAGTGTTGGGGCAAGTTATCAGCGCGCCATGGTCGCTTTGTTCCATGATATGATTCACCACGAGATCGAGGTTTATGTTGATGACATAATAGCCAGGTCCCAGACTGAGGGAGAGCACCTGGATCATCTCCAGAAACTGTTTGACAGGTTGAAGACATACAAGCTGAGGTTGAATCCGAACAAGTGTACCTTCGGGGTAAGGTCTGGTAAGCTTTTGGGTTTTGTTGTTAGTGACAAAGGTATTCAGGTAGACCCTAGAAAGGTAAAAGCCATACAAGAGATGTCGGCTCCCTGCACAGAAAAAGAAGTTAGAGGTTTCTTGGGACGTCTGAATTACATCGTCGGGTTCATTTCACATCTGACTGCTACTTGTGAGCCAATCTTCAAGCTTCTGAAGAAAGATCAAGTGGTAAAATGGAATGATGAATGCTAAACCGCTTTCAAAAGAATCAAGGAATACCTTCAAGAACCACCAATTTTGATGCCTCCAGTTGAAGGAAGACCTTTGATATTATACTTGACAGTGCTAGACAGTTAATTGGGGTGTGTGCTGGGGCAGCATGATGAGTCTGGTCAAAAAGAGCACGCCATTTATTACCTTAGCAAAAATTTTACCGACTGTGAGACCCGATACTCATTGCTCGAGAAAACTTGCTGCACTTTGACATGGGCTGCTCGCCTACTGAGATAGTATATGCTGACTCACACTACCTTGTTGATATCAAAGATGGATCCGATCAAGTACATTTTTGAGAAGCTCGCTCTCTCCGGAAGGATAGCGAGATGGAAGATGATCTTAACCGAGTACGACATCCAATACACAACCCAAAAAGCAATCAAGGGGAGTGTATTGGCGGAACATTTGGCGTATCAAGCCGTGGATGACTACCAGTCCATATATTTCGAGTTCCCAGATTAGAATATCATGTTGGTAACCGACTGCGAAGAACTTGGACCGGATGAAGGACCCGAGGAGGGATCCCGATGGTCTATGTATTTTGATGGAGCCTCGAACGCATTAGGTAATGGAATTAGAGTTGTAATTATATCTCCTGAGGGCTGTCATACTCCCTTCACCGCTCGATTATGTTTCAACTACACCAACAACATGGCGGAGTATGAAGCGTGTATCACGGGTCTTCGAGCTGCTATTGAACTAAGGATTAAGTTCTTGAGTGTATTCGGAGATTCTGCTCTGGTAATAAGTCAGATCAAAGGCGAGTGGGATACGAAGCACCCGAATCTTATTCCTTACAAAGAATATGTTATGACATTGCTCCCACACTTTGAGGAGATAACCTTTGAAAATTTCCCACGAGAGGAGAACCAATTGGCGGACGCGCTAGCTACCATGTCTTCTATGTTCAAAGTTAGGTGGGACAATGAAGCTCCCCAAATTACCATTGAGAGGTTGGATGAACCCGCACACTGCTGTGAGATCAACATCGAAGAAGTGGTAGACAAACCCTGGTTTCATGAGGTAAAGAGGTATCTTGAGGCTCAAGAATATCCCGAGGGGGCATCTGTTAATGATAAGAAGTTTTTGAGAAGGTTCGCTGCGAAGTTCTTCATCAGTAATGGAATCCTCTATAAGCGTAACCATGATTCAACCTTAGTGCGGTGTGTAGACTAGAACGAGGCAGAAAGGATCATGGCAGAGTTACATGAAGGTACCTTCGGAACCCATTCTAGTGGACACACCATGGCAAATAAAATCCTACGGGCAGGATATTACTGGTCCTTTATGGAAGCTGATTGTTACCAGCACTCTCGAACCTGTCATAAGTGCCAAGTTTATGCTGATAAGGTGCATGTACCTCTGGTTCCCATGAATGTTTTGACAGCTCCTTGGCCCTTTGCAATGTGGGGGATCAATATGATCGGCGAGATCATACCTACTGCGTCTAACGGACATCGCTTTATTCTGGTAGCAATTGATTACTTCACCAAGTGGGTTGAGGCAGCTTCCTTTGCTACAGTAACCAAGAATGTCGTGGTGCGGTTCATCCGGCACAACCTGATCTGTCGATACGGGGTGCTAGAGAGGATTATTACTGACAATGGTATAAATCTCAACAACATAATGATTACCAAGCTCTGCAAACAGTTCAAGATTCAGCATCATAACTCTTCTCCCTACTGGCCAAAGATGAATGGGGTTGTTGAAGCAGCTAACAAGAACATCAAGAAGATTGTGTAGAAGATGACGGTGACATACAAAGACTGGCACGAGATGTTACCATTCGCTCTTCATGGGTACCGTACCTTAGCACGGACATCGACAGAGGCAACACCCTACTCTTTGGTGTATGGCATGGAGGCAGTCCTACCCATCAAGGTCTAGATACCCTCTCTCAGGATTATGAAGGATGCGGATTTGAAGGAAGACGACTGGATCCAAGCCCGACTTGATCAGCTGAATCTAATCGATGAAAAGAGACTTAATTCTATCTGTCATGGTCAGACGTACCAAAAGCGAATGATCAAGGCTTTTAACAAGAAAGTCAGATGGCAAGAATATCAAGTCAGGGATTTGGTGATCAAACGTATCATACTGCCACAAGGTGATCCCAGGGGCAAACGGACCCCCACATACGAAGGGCCATTTGTGGTTAAGAACATTTTCTCGGGAGGAGATATGATTCTAACCACCATGGATGGTGACGACCTTCCTCACCCCGTCAATGCAGACATAGTGAAAATATATTATGCATAATCAAAGACCCGCTATGTTGACTGGCCTAGGCAAAAATAAGAGCTTCCCTGCGAACCAAAAGGGTTCGGGCAAAAGTAAGGGATGAAAATGAAAAAATTGTACACCCGGCAAGTCGAAACCCTGAAAAGGTGACTTGGGCAAAAAAGGGTATCCCGGTGGACTGAAAACCCGAAAGGGCGGTCCAGGAAAAAAATAGGGATCAAAGCGTAACACTATGTCTCATTGGATCATCTTGCGATCAGACTTCGGTATCGACTGTCAAGCCCAGACGGCACCAATCAATCTGATCCACCTTCGGCCAAGTACCAAAGTGATGATATGCTTGAGGATATAAAGGCAATAGTAGAGTTGGAACCCAATGGGATTGTTTCACATAGCTATTTTTCTTTCTTTTACACAAATTGTATAATTTCTGTCTTTCGGCGGCATTCTCTTACTAGGACGTCAGCCTCTTTGTACAAAACGCCTATTACAGGCCAACTACAAAGTCAATACAATTCATTTTCACAAGAAATTTCAATTTGTTTTTCTTTTTTCTATTTTGTTTTGCAAGAACGTCCAATGATTCATTTTTGATATATGCATTTGAAAATAATTGTTGCTCATAAATATTTACATAAAAAACAAAATACGATTACTCGTAATTCCAGGAACAGGGAAAATAAGAAGTACCAAACCTTACAGTTACTCAGCCCATCAGGTGTCGGGATAGAGCCAGCTTGAGAACATGAGTAGTGATACATACACTCCCCACAGAGTAAAAATTATCTAAAGACAGTGATGTTAGTTTCCCCGAACAGGACACAACTCTCCCCAGCTGAGGTTCACAATCGCGAGCGAGTCAGTAAATTTTTCCCCAAGCAGAATTTATTTCTCTCACAAGCAGAAATTCAATCTCCAACAGAATTCATTATTACCAGCAACAGAAATTCATCCCTGGTGGAGTTTATTTCTCTAAGTCAGCAGATCTATCAGCAGAGTAGCTCCTCTCCAATAGGGTTATTCCCCGTAAAGTTATCCTCAAATAGATTCTCTCCTCGGAAGAATATCTGTAAACGAGGGGCAAATCCCCAGTATAGTCATCTTTGTTCACCATCCTCAACAGAGATAGAAGAATTATGGTTTTTTATAGTAGTCAAGAATACCATTTCTCATACTCTCCAAACAGCAGTCAGGGATTTATTTTCCCAGACTCAGTTTATTACGTTAGCATTTCATGTTCATACATCATGACTTATGCACACAACACATATAACATAATCTCAGTTATTTCGAGAACCTCATCACAATGCATCTCATGCATCGCGCATAACTAACCTTGTATTTCTTTCAGGAAAGACAGTTATTATCCATAATTTCCAGCAAGTACATGATCAACACTCAAAGCTAAATCGATTAATCATCGGTGCGATAAAAGAAACCTTACCCAGGTTCCCTCTGCAGTTTTACCCAAACTCATATCGATGTAACCCTTCTATCTAGGTTCCTTCTAAAGCCCTACTATCCAGGCTTTCATACTGAAGTAACCCTGCTATCCAGGTTCCTTCTCACAGCCCTACCATCTAGGCTTTCATATCGAAGTAACTCTACTACCCAGGTTCCTTCTCAAGCCCTACTATCCAGGCTTTCATACCAAAGTAACCCTACTATCCAGGTTCCTTCTCACAGCCCTACTATCCAGGCTTTCATACCGAAGTAACCCTACTACCCAGGTTCCTTATCAAGCCCTACTATAAAGGCTTTCATACTGAAGTAACCCTACGATCCAGGTTCCTTCTCAAGCCCTACTATCCAGGCTTTCATACTGAAGTAACCCTACGATCCAGGTTCCTTCTCAAGCCCTACTATCCAGGCTTTCATACTAAAGTAACCCTACGATCCAGGTTCCTTCTCAAGCCTTACTATCCAGGATTTTATATCGAAGTAACCCGACTATCCAGGTTCCTTCTCAAGCCTTACTATCCAGGCTTTCATACCGAAGTAACCCTACTATCCAGGTTCCTTCTCATAACCTTACTATTCGGGTTCTGCCTCTCTTATCCCCAGACAGCAGTCCATAACACTGTAAGACTGGGACCCGGCCAAACCCACGGTTCACTTCCGCTTCCCAAACCAGAAGTATTCCCCAGTAGATTAACGGACAACTGAAGCTTCTAAAGCTCTATTTCTCTCAAGATAGAGACCAGCATTCCCCAGCGAAGTCCTCCTCAACAACAGGTATACGGGTTCTCGCAAAGGAATCTCTTATGTGATCGACACCTCTAGGTGGAATCTTTAAGCCCATCTCCCATAATTCTCTAGAAACTTACGTATGGAATCTGTAAGCCCATTCCCAATATCACAAATCGAGTATCACTACATGCGAGTGCAAATTTTTGGGCACTCTAGTGTTCAATCATCTTCCACCTTCAGATCACGAAAGGCAAAACAGCCAATCTACATCCTCAGGTTTAAGAAGATTGAACAGGGGCAGCTGTTGTACCCCAAAATTTTCCCTCTCATATTTCTCAACACATGGCAAGTGAGGTCCCTAAATTACTCAGGGAAGTTCAAGAGTTGACCAGACAAACTCTCTCCTAAGGCAGTATACCTCAAATTAGGGTTTCATTTTTTATCAAGATGCTTGAGTCCAAAGGATCTCAAATGCTCACCATTGTCCTAATATGTTCTCAAGATCATCCATGTCAAGTTTCAAGCCTTGCAGAAGAGGTTTGCTCAGTTAATTGCTCAAATGCCTGAAAATCAATTGTACTAGGTCAAAAGTCAATTGTGGCCCACATACAGTCAAACTTCAAGATTTTTGGTCAACATCCTCATTTTTTAAGTATTATCCGTCATTTGATCAAGGATTGATCATGATTCCTCAAGGATTGCTCATAATTCATCAAAACCCAAAAGTTGCTAGATCAGGGTTTTATAGGAAAAGTGAACTCAACTTTGACCAAGCATAACTTTCTCATGCTTTATCAGAAATGACCCATCCAAATCTAATTTTGAAGAGGATGCAATTCCCTACAATTCATCTTCATCTCCCAAGTTTAGAATATGCATTCACAAAATGATATGAACTTTGACATTATAGGTCCTTTTGAAAAGTCAACAAAAACACCCTTTGGGTCAAAGATTCATACATGAACATGGAAGATTCAATTTAGATGAGACCAAAAGGGTTTCTTAGAAGACATCCTAATCTTTCTAAAACATCAAAGAACACCTCTCTAGGGTAAAAATTGAGAAAGTTATGCATTGGGCAAGTTGACCATTTTTGCAAAATTGCCAAAAGTCAAATATGCTCAAATTTACATTTTTTGCTAAATGGGCCCAACTTGTTATGCTTGAACTTCAATTATAATGTGGTCCATGACTCAAATACTTATCCACAAATTATTTGTTTCATTTTTAAATTTATTTTGATTTTTCGTTAATTAAAAAAATGAATTAAATCAAATAAATGATGAAAATTATCAAAGATATGATTTGATTTGTTTTTTTGAGAGGTTAGCAACCAAGATATGCTGAGCTTGCAAGATCAATTCGAATCAATGGCAATTGGTACAAAAAGAGCATGATTGGCATGAAAATAGAAAGACATCATATGGCTAAAGATTCAAATCAAATCTCATCAAAGCTTCAAGATCCAATCTGTTTTGCAACCCTAATTCATTGAGGGATATATAATAAGCAAGGATAAATCAAAAAATAAGGGTTAGAGGTCGTGAATTGCCAGGAAGAAAACTGAAAAATTCAAGAAAAAGTGGGAATAAATTTTCAATCTACAAGGCGTTTCAAAGAATTTCAAGATCACCAATCCCTTCCTAGACATCCCCGGAAGCTGTTCCAATCATTCCCAGGGACTGAAGCACTCAGAAACTCGTTCTACAACTCACGCATTTTGGTATATTTTTCAAATTTGATTATTACAATTTACGCATCATTAGCACTTTTGATTTACATATTCTTGTTCATCATTTAGTTTGCAAGCTATTGGTACCACTTAATTGCATTTGCAGTGCAGGAGTCACGATATGCCATTGTTAGGGTTCCTTTGCTCGTTTTAGGGGTTTTCAGTATAGGCAAAATTGGGCCTTGTTTCTGGTACCATGATGCTCATGAGGATGAGACGATTTGATTGGTACCCTTACCTTTCATTTAAATTGCTTGTATAGGATTTTTGAATATCACAGTTTTGTAGCTACATCAAGACGTTTGGAGGTGAAAGCGCTTGGGTCTAAAACGACGGATAAGGAAGAAGAAGATAATGTGTCCCAGCATCATTGGCTTATTCAAACTGACGCGTGTTTTTCTTTTTGTTTTGACCACTAACTTATGTTTTCTTATATTATGCTTTGTCATTATTATAATTACAACTAAACATCACAGCTCAGCTGGCAGCATGGTATTGGAAGCGAGCATAAGGACCTGGGATCGATCCCCAGGTCCCAGCATTTTATTTATATTATTTTCAGTTAGCTGATCTAGCGCGTTGCTTATCATGACGTCCACCATATGCCATCAAAATCCAACCACCAGATTCATCAGCAAGCTAGATCTAACGTGCCAGCATGGAAGGACCATGATATGCACTCAAGTCAACACCTCACCAAACCAAGCATGGTCAACACAGGCTTTGGAGTTTTGGGCCCAAAAATTCAACTTCATACCCCCCACAATTACTAACAATCAGGCCCATCTTTACCTTTTTTTATTATTTCTCTTTTTTATTTCTTTTTCTTTAATTATTTTAATGAACACCTTTAATCACTTTTTTTATAAAATCATAAAATCAAGAAATCATAAAAAATTAGAATTAGTTTTTTTTATCAAATTTAATTTAATTTAGTTTAATTTAATTTAGGAAAATTTTAACTTGTTTTTTGCAATTAAAATCAAATAGAAAATTAGGTTAAGTTCTTGATTTAATTTTTCTTTCTTTCTCAGATAAACAAAAAACACAAAAATAGGTTAACTTAACTAATTTATTTTTCTTAATTAATATTAATTAGAATTAGGATTTTCTTTTAATTTAATTGTTTCATTATTTTCTTAAATAACAAAACATGACAAAAACATCCTTTTTTTAATCAATCGCAAATGGGTCAAGGGTCAAAACCCTAGTCGTTTCGTATTTAATTCACCGCGCTCTTGTTAATTATTTTGCCAATATTTTGTAACTGTTCATGGTTTGTAATAGTTTAATTTAGGGTTTTATTTACTGTTTAAATTCCCGGGTTTTTGGCTATGTAATTAATCCCCCTCCCCGAAGCCTTGTAATAGCGTAGATTCATTTTCTCGCATTTTTAATTCCTGCAAATATTTAACTGTCTAGATGTATGCTAATAGGATTGTATGACAAGAATGCATGACAAATTAATACGATTAAAAACCCTAATGTGCAAAGATAAATAACTGAAACAAATCACTCGCACATATCACTCTTAGGGTATACTCTCACTTCGGTTGCCTTTGGTAAACGATCATTAAGCATAGGGTGTCTTAGTGGTTGCCCTCCTGTATAAAAAAGATCAAACGCCCCATACGAATGTTGCCTCGGAAATGTTGCCTCGAGTATGGTCTTAAGACTCTAGGGTTATTACTAAAGTGTCCTAATATTGCTTTAGTGATCGTACGTCCCTTTCGAATTGACCCTTACAATTCCAACGACGGTGCTACCTATTTCTCAATAGAGGGATAGTGATGTCTAAAGGGAACGAGAACAGCAACAATCTTTTTTCGAGTAAGTAGATGCTAGTAGGTACTTGCTCAAATCAAAACTTTTCACACTTACACATTTTCAAACAAATTTTCAAAATAACTTCGTCACAACTTTGAGAACTGATACAAGGGTTATCACGAAGTAAAACATTTTTCAAAATAAATCACAAACACAAGAAATTTAAAAAATGAGCAAGTACCTAAGAGCCCATGGAAAACCATGGATAGAAAGGGTGCTAACACATTCCCTTTCTATAATCTACCCCTCGTACTCAGAAACATCTCGAAAAAGGATTTTTTCTTTACTTTTTTCCTTTCCAGTTGGATGAAATAAAAGTCGGTGGTGACTCTTGCTTACCGCGACATTTTGCGAACATAAAACGCAAAACGCAAACCAATATCAAACAGTAGATTCTGCCACCGTATCACAGTATACAATCGATTTCACAAGCAATGTAAATCGATTGCACTGAGAAACAGAAGTAAAAGATCTGAAAAATTGAAGCATGCAATCGATTGCACTCAAGTTAAAAGTGAATTTTAACTTTGAAAAACTTGAGTAATGATTTATAAAACATTTATTATTCACCATTGAGCATCTATATCTTAAGATTAAAGTAAATAATATCATTATACCTTGAAAGTTGTTAAGAGCTTTGAACTAAAGATTTTGTCTGTAGATGCTTTGAGCTTGATCATAAATCTTTGCGTTCTTTGTCAATCATGGTTTGTCTTCATCAAAACAAAAGCTCATTTGAGAAGCTTGATTTTATAAATACGGATCCAAATGGAAAAATTCGTGAACCAAAATTGTATAGAACACTTCAGACTTCAATTTTTATGTTGACAATTTTTTGAATTGGATTCATTTGACGCCTCAAAAATGATCATGAAGAAACCATGTTTTGTGCCCATTTTTGAGAATTCACTAAGTGTCAAGATTATTCCAAGCTGAATAACTTCTTCTCCTTTCACTTTTTGGACTTGATCCCACAAGGACAAAGTTGAAGAACTTTTTCCCCTCTTTCCAACCATATAAGGTTTGCATTTTTTCAGTAAAAAATGAAGTAGTTATGAATTTTCAAAATTTAGTACTTATGAATTTCCATACTTGGAAACTTTTCAAATATTCAAATGACTTCTTTGACAAGTCATCTTCAAATTCAACAATTCTCCTAATTCAATGATGAAATTGGTCATGAAATATGAAATGAGGATGTTTGAATTGATGGTTGACCAAAAGTCCACTTGGTCAACCTTGACTCTAACTGATTTTGACCAAAATGACCATTTGCCCCTTTTGATCAATTGAACTTATTCCCATCCAAATTGATGATAAATCTTTCAATAATATATGCCCATTAACATGTAGTGAAGCATGGAAACAAGTTTGGGTGAAAAAGTCAAAGAAATCTTGATTAAATCCAAAAACCTAGTTTTGCACCTTGTGTTAGGAGATAGTTGATCAAGCTTCAAAACCCTAATTCCATTAGACATATTGAAATATCTCTTGAAAAAAGTTGATTTAAATGATAATGAGTAGATGATGCTTCAAAATTTTGGCTCAGATAAGCCTAGATCACTTCAATTAGAAAAAACCCTAATTTTGACTGATGATTCACAAAAATGTGATTCACTTTACAATCAACACAATCTTCAATCTTTTGATGATCCAATGAGATGGATAAGATGTCTTGAGATATGAGAGACCCTTGTGACTTGAGAAAGCCAAGTATTGAGAAAATGAGACCCTCCTTGCACTAATTATCAATACCATTAACCTCCAAAGCTTGTGGGAAACTTGAGAACCAAAGTACTTTGATCTCATCACAATGTATGAATGAAATGCAATATGATGTTTATGATGAAACATAAGCCTAAATTAAGAGGGTAAATTTTGGGGTGCAACAGTCATAAAACATACTTTCATCATAGGAAAAGAATTCATCAACATAAACATATTCATCTTTAAACATGTCCCCAATAGAGTAGTCTTTAATCATATTAACTTCATTATAATCATCTTTGTTTCCTGTGACTTTGATAATACATTTGTCTAACAGTAGTTGAATACCTCTTCTCACAATAGAACAACCACGAGAATCTCTGCAGAAAATCTGATAGGAACCATAATGATGTATCTCCTGACCATCCATATACCAAAAGTTAGCATGCAACTGCACCAGATAGTCATCCATATAATTCACATCATAAATCCAGAATTCACTGGTTCATCCATAAACCATATTCACATCGTTCTCGTATTGTGCCTTTGGCGTGATGATATAGATAAGGAATTGATCCAACATCTCTTGTAAATCACCTTCTACCACAGAACAACCGCGAGTGCTTTCTCTACATACCCGATTGGCTTTATGATCATGCTCATAGTGACTGTATTGACATAGCAAAGCATGCATATTTACCAAATTCCCTCTTACCATGTTTATGTAAAAGATTCTGAATTTTTATGGACAATTAGAAACCATATTCATTGTTCCTCCACTTCCATACTTGGGTAGTGGATTAGCCTTCACATTAGGACCAATATCTTTAAAAGACAGGAGACCAGATCTTACAATCTTCTGTGCTTCATACTTCAATGGATAACAATTTTCAATGATGTACCCAAGGGCTCCTTGATGAAAAGCACGGGTCTGATCAGCTTTATGATACCATGGCAAAGTTGGAGGTATAGCAGGGGGAGGCCTAGTCTGCACCAGGTTCTTCTGAATCCAAGCTGGAAACAATTATGTATAACTCATCGGAATAGGATCAAAATCTTCCCTCTTTTCACCTTGCCCTTGATTACCTTGTTGAGGTGCTCTTTGATAGGAAACAATAGTCGGAGCTGCATTGACGACAGGAGTTACTGAAGCAACCTATTGCTGATGTTTATGATGTCTTCTTGGAGGTTTAATCCTTCTATCTTGAACAACAACATTCTTTTCTCCTTCTTTATTTTTAGAAAACCCATATGATGATTTCTTTGTTCCACTAGAACCTTCGTCTTTTGAAAATTGTCCTTTCCTGACGGCTTCCTCTAGACGAACACACATACTTACCATCTCAGTGAAATCACTTAGTGCACTTGCAACCATTCTTTCATAGTAAAATGAACCAAGGGGTTTTAGGAAGACCTTAGTCATTTCTTTCTCTCCCATCGGAGGTACCACTTGGGCAGCAACCTCGCACCAACATTGCGCATACTCTTTAAATGATTCCTTAGCTTTCTAAGACATCACTCTGAATTGGTCACGGTCAGGTTCCATAAACATGTTGTACTTATAATGCTTCATGAAAGCTTCACCCAAGTAAATTAACGTATGGATGTTGCTATTGTCCAATCCCATATACCCTTTCAAGGCAACTCCAATTAAACTATCCTGGAAGAAATGAATAAGCAAGTGTTGGTCATAAGTATGAGTGGACATCCTTTTACATCACTAGGTGGTCACGGGGACAAGAATTGCCCTTGTACATCTCAAATTCTGGTACTTTAAACTTTTCTGGCACTTTCACATTAGGAACCAAGCAGAGGTCACTAACATTTTATCCGAATAAATCTTTCCCTCAGAGATCCTTCAATTATTTATTCATTTCATTGAATTGATCTTGAAAGTCATCCATTCGTCATAAAATCCCAAACTTTCACTTGGTGGAGGAGGCGCATGATAAACTTCATCATTAATAACAAGAATAACATTCACTACAGGAGGTGTAGCATGATGGACCTCTTTATTAATAACAGAGACAACATGCACCACAAGAGGTGCATAAACAATATTAGTTTGAACAAATGGAGCAACTTGAGCAACAGGATTGTAACCTTCTGGCATAAAATTCGCAGGCATTCCCCATGGGTAACCACGAGGCATACGGTATTGAGTAATAGCAACTGGAGTAACAGAGATGGGAACTGACAGAACCTTTGAAATAACGGCTCTCAAAGCAGTCAGATTAGCCATACCGGCTCTCAAAGAAGTAACTTTTTCGTGCATCTCATGATTCTCTTGTTTAAGGTTTTCCATCTTCCTTCTAGAATTAGCTCGAGTATTATAGCGATGAGACAGCTTGCCGACTAAATGAAGTAGAGAAACAAGTAAGACACCTGAGAAAGATAGGAATGCAAAAATATGTGCAAAATGATGCATGATATACAATGAATATAATTTATTGGGTATATTCAAGGAACTCAAAGAACTATAAAAAATTGTAAATATTGAGGAACTGACACATTTGTAAGTACTTAAAAATCTCATTTTAATAATAACTTTGAAATGGATTACAAATTTTAGTATAAGTATCAATAATCCTAAGTACAAGAGAATAAAGAGAATTTAAAAATCCTAAGGAGCCAAAGGTGATGAAGATCTTTCCACACACTAACATTTTCCCTTGAGTCTTGCAATCTGAGCCTTCAACTTCTTGTTCTCTTCTGCATACTTGTCGACGAATTCTTTCCATCCACCAGAATCAGAAAATAGGTGACCGGGACCTAGCTGAACTCTAGAGGAAAATAAATCCTCCTTCTTCTCTATCATCTCCACAACATGACTCTCAAGAATCACAATCAATTCATCCTTTTATTTTCATTTTGTTGACTAGAACACCTCCAAAGTCTAGTACTTATTCTTCCATGCTTCATTCTCTTGTTGCATCCTAACTAAGGCAAGTTGAAGCTCTTCCACATCATCTAAGAGAGGAGGAGTAATCCTTATAAACATGCCAGCTAAAGATTCTTCACGAGAATAAGGCATCTTCAACTGAATTTTCCTTGCTTGTACCCAACAGATATGAGGCTCTTAGGAAACAGATCCTCTTGGTCCCAAATCTTTTCTACCCTTCCTATGAATATGGTCCAAAACCTTTTCAATCTATTCCTTAGATGCCTTGTGATCTTCTCCTTCTTTGATAAAGAAACCACTCAGATGAATGTTTCTTGGCTTGTCTCTCATTGGATATCCAAGTTGGCGGCGTGCAAGAATAGGGTTGTAGTTAATTCCTCCCTTTGTAACAAGAAGTGGAACATTGGGAAAAACACCACAACTCTCAATAATCTTAACATCATAATAAGCTTGATGATACTAATCAATGTCAGAATGATTGAGAGCCATAATCTTCAGTGCCCAACGTGGTTCCTTCTTGATATCCCAAAAAGCAGCAGACTAAGGTAAGTGACAAATAAACCACTGATATAACAACGGTGTGGAATAAATGATCATCCCTTCCTGGTAGAAATTTCGAAGACGGATGGAATGGTAAGTATCACCTAGAAATGTAGGGACTGGGTTCCCAATCATAAAGATTCTAATGGAATTAACATCCACAAATTTTTCGATGTTAGGAAACAAGAATAACTCATAGATAAGCAAAGCAAAGATAGCCTCAAAAGCATATGTACTCTTCATTTTGGCGAAGTAACGAGCTATCTCCAATAGAAAATGAGCAGGTAAACCATTGATTCCTCCTTTGGTAGTCATGTTAGCCTCATTCTCGGACTTCCTCAAGTGATTTATGGTGGCAATCTCGTGAGACTTGGGCTCTTCTTCTAAGTCGATGAAAGGAACACAATCAGTAATAGGTAAACCAAGTAAATAAGAATACTCCTCTAATATGGACATCAACTGATAATCAGGAAAATTAAAACACTGGTATAACGGATCATAGAATTGGACCAATGTAGAAAGAATACCCTCTTTCATCTTGAGCTTCATAAAAGGCATAATGGCTCCATACTTCTTTTGGAAATCTGTAGAACTTTCAATCTCAAGAGTCAAACTCCTCGGTTCCTCTATATTAGGATCCTTGAAATTGTACTTCCGAGTCTTTCTCCTTATCAAATCCATGGTCAAAAGAGTACCTGGTATATTTGTAAAAGTCAACCTTAAGCTCCTTGAAAAAATGTTTAAAGAATGCTCATGGGTGCATGAATGCATGATGATGCAACAATCACACACAAGATCACAAACATGGGGGTTCATAGGTTCGACGTCACGAGCATGAAGTCAAAGGTATTACCCACAAGGTAAGGACTAATGGTTTATCACCTGCCAAACAAGGTTTTAAGGAAATTCCAGAGTCTACATTCTTCCTTCGGATATTACCATAGTCCAGATTAGCTTGATAATTAGCAATATTCTCAAAAAAAACTCGTCTGAGTGCAGCATCGTGTGACAACTACTTCTGGATTGCTTCATTATAGTCTCTGCACTACACCTAAAAATACAATATGGGTTAAGGGTTCTACAGCTTCTCAGCTTTGCGGGCTCCCTGGTCGAAAGCAGCAGGTCTTCCTGATTGCTCGGTGAACTAATACTAGAGTCAAAGGGGCCTCCACTGAGTGGGGGATCTCATGTATCCTTTTTCGGTATTGCTCCCTCAAAGTTAACATGGCTATACCGCCCATCCTATCTTATGTTTTCCCAAGTTTGGGTATAGGATTTATAAGAGATCACCAAGCACCTTGAATACCAAAAAAATCCATACATAAATATATACAACAAATAATAACACATACACAGATAAACAAAGATAAGCTTAACCCACTTTGGAGACGTTACTCCCCAGTGAAGTCACCAATTTTTTATAGTGGTATAAATGTTGATACTAAGCCATTGGATTGACTTAACTCGTATAGATCAAATAAAATTCGCAAACGTGGTTTATTGTTTCCAAAGTAATTAGGAAAAGAGCGAATAAACCCAAAAAAAGAGGGGAGAATCTAGCTACAAAGGTTGGTTATGCAAAGGGAAGGTATTAGCACCCTAAACATCTACGATACTCCGCGTGAGCCTCTTTGAAAATCTATGTATTTTACTATAAAGGTGTATACAAAATAAGATGGTGGAGCTGAGAAAATAAGTAATTTTTACAATTTTGCACTTGCCGCAGTTGTGAACCTTTAGTACCTATGTACCACCTTTTGTGCAATAGGGGGTCAGGGTACTCGTAGTTCACATTAAAAGTTTTAAAACACATGTTTGTTGGTTAATTTTAAAAGAAGAGATATCTCGTCATATCCGAGTGGAAAATATACTTACTACCCACAATTATGAGAAAGGAGCATTTGAGTCATCTCAAAGTGGAGGATATAACTTGGATTTAAAATACATTACTTAACACCCAAGTGGAAAATAGATCTCTTCACTATATATCATAGAAGTATAGTAGCTTGCATTACTACAAGAATCTACAAGAGTCTAATATTTTGAGAAAAGTTTTAAAGTAAATATCCAAAGTGGAAAAATTGTTTGAATAAGGTTAATGACTTTTAGTCTTTCAAAAAAAGATGTAAAAGTATGGTTAAATTGATTAAAATTTAATTAAGAAAAGCTTTTGAAAATGCATGGACCTAAGTCCAAGTTTATTATGAAAGTGGTTCAAGTTAGAAAACAAAAGAGGGAGAAGATTTTTTAAATTAAAAAAGATATGAGGAGATGAAGGTACTATCCTAAATACACAAAGTAAAAGCTAAGAAAAGAATGGTCTAACCAACAAGAATCTAACACTTTACATAAAGAAGTCAATGTAGAATTCTCATCCTTTGGATTAAAAATAAGCAAGCAAAAATACTAAACCTCTAAGGAATACCAAGCTTCAGATTAATTAAGAACCAAGAAAAGTCTTCATTGACAAAAACAGGCCAGAGTAACAAATGTATACAGAGGAATTCTCAATCACAGACAAAGCATGAAAACCATAATAACCTGTACACAGAAAAAATTAAAACCAATGCGTTGGAGTAAACCCCAAGGATTTTAGAAGATCTTTACAAAAATATCAACCATAGATCACTGAGATCCAAGGTGTCATTGCTTCTAATCCTAAGTCTCAGGAATCCACATATCCACAGTGCTAGGTGAAACAACCGGCTGAAAATCATCAGATAATAAAGTCTCCATCAAGCGTCTTTTATCCCACATGAAGGGAAAGGTGAACATCGAGAAAACATGATAAGAGAGAATACACGGTCTTGCAACCGAGAGATAGGGTAAGGGGGTCTGTTATGCGGGGGGAAGTTATTAGCATCCTACACGCCCGTAGTACTCTATGGTATCCACTCTTGTTATCTATCTTATGGGTGTGCCTAAATATATGCTTATTGTACTACTAAGGAAGAATACATGCAAAAGAAAGAAGAAAATAATGTAGAGAAAATAAAGTTGTGCTCGACTGGGCCCTACCCCAATGCATACGTATCCTTTTTGAGGAATCAGAGTTACCGTAGTTCGGCTCACATATTCAGTCGGTTTTGTGTTTTTTAATGGAACATCATCAATTTCGCATTCTACCTGCAGCTCGACCTTTGGAGACTCACGCATCTGGAGTAGAAAGGAATTAATATGCTCAAAAAGTGCACGAAGGAGAATAATGCTAAAGTCGTAACTCGTAGCAAGTAGATATGGTGCAACCCGATCTTTGGGGAATTACGCGTCGTATTGCGTAGAGAGGGAAAATAACACATCCAGTTTGAAAGTTCCAAAGAAAGGCGCGAAGGAGGAAAATTTTTGTATTGGTTGATATCTTTTACCTTAAAGAAGGATTTGAGAGTTTATTAGATGTTTTATGCATTTTTCAAGAAAAAGAGTTTTAGTCTTAATGCAAGGATGCAAAAGAAAGAAAAACATCTAAGAGAGACTATCTAGTTATATCCCTAATGTCATCATACAATGATTGATCCTAAGATCGGGGATGAAAAGGGAAATTTCTACCCTACGTTAGCATGCATGGATAGCTATCCTAATGTCTAACTCGAAAGCCACACTAATCGATCGATCCTAAGGGAGCATGGTATAGAAAACAAATAAGCAAACAAGTTCTTCGGTAAAAGCACACAATCGGGGTGTACTGACTCAGGGGATGGGGGTAACAAGATAAATTCTTTAGCTAAGAGGAGAGGATCACCCAAAGCAAACAAGCAGAAGATTGAGATGAAATAAAAAAGAAAAGCATTACTTTATCTAAGGGGAGTGGATCACCCGAAGCAAACAAACGGGTAGCGAAGTGTCAGCAATGGCCATTGTGAACTCCTGACAAAGTGTTAGGTTTGATTATAGAACCCTTTTCCACTTGACCGACTCGATACACATGATCTGCACAAACCCAAAGCATCGACGTACAACGTGAGTTAAGGATGACACTGACGAAATGTGGAAGTCGAATGTGAACCCTCTCTGCTCGCCTCTTTTTGAGGACTTATTTGGGTGGGGGGATATGTGAGCATAAATGTAAACACACGCATGAAATACCTACTTTAAAGGTAGGATTTTAAACAAACAGAAATAGCACACATAATGCACATGATGCGGAATTGTCTTAAACATGTCTTTAAATAAACCAGAGGGATGCCTGACATATATCAGCAATGGAGATCCCCGTCATACATCTATATTCCTACTTGACATGGCAAGGAAAGCAGTAAAATCCCTACTTTTCATGATCTCTAGAAAGCAATAAAATACAGAGAGAAAATAGAAAAGAGGTTTACCAAACAGATTATAATTCGTAGATGCTAAGCAATAACAAAGAAACCCAGAAAACTTCGCGAGCTGCTAGCACCAATAAAGAAAATACCATTAACATATGCGTCAAAGTCTCAACAATAAAAAATTGGAATATGTGGTGAACACACCTGAGTACCAAAATTCACCTGCACCAAATATCGATCCAAACACAAGTATAATAGCACAGTGCACAACAAAAATGAGCACATGGCACAGAATACATATCGGACACTTTTGCACCATTAACAAGTTACCTGCACTAATTACAATCCATACAAGATACAAAATAATAATCACACGATGGAATGTGTAGCAAACACATCCGTGTGATCCCCGGGTACCTACACGAAAACAGGATTTATGCAAGAATAATATCATTTGCGTTTCATATGCAAACTTTCACTTAACAAGTGATCACATAAGGTGTCCTTTCAACCAATAATCATGCGCTAATTAAAGTTTGAAGACCTAAAAATTCACCTTACAAAGTATTCTTAAAAGTAGTTAGAAGTAACAAGGTAATGTTGCAAACATGCATTAAAAATAAAACAAAAATCGACATTTCTTTCTGGGTAACCGGTTACCATAACTGGGTAATGGGTTACCAAAACATGAAAATTGGCTACTAAATTGGGGTAACCGGTTACCATAATTGGGTAACCGGTTACCAAAACTTTGAAATTTTTTGAAATTTGCTACTGACTTGGAGTAATCGGTTACCAAAATTGGGTGATCGGTTACCTCGTGACAGTTTTGTGAGAAAAAATGAATGGTAACCGGTTACCATATCTGGATGACCAGTTACCCTCGTGTCAGAGGCAATTTTTAACAAATTTTTGAGCATTTCCAATGGTTTAGGCAATTGATCAAACACAAGATCCTCTCATATCAAACATGTGATTTTGCATAATTCAAAGTCTATATTCACACTATACATAATGAATTAAGGATCAACAAATAAGCTTCATGCAACATCATCAACTTGTTTCAATAGTTAAGCACTTTCATGTAAATCCACTTAATTCAAAAATCACTTAATTCAACTATCTAATTCCGGATTTACACATAATTATCAAATCAATTCACAATTCTAGGCTTGGATCTATATTCTCAATTCAAAATTCAACCTAGATCAAATTTATGCTTGATCAAAAAGTGCTTCTCAAATAATCACTTATTTTTAGAAGTGTATAATTCAAGAAAACTCACCAATAGAAATGAAGAGGAGGCTTAGGTATAGATACTGCAATGAACGGATCAATAATCAGAGAAGAATTTCTCTTGATCTTGACATTTGATCTTGATGCAGTTGTTGTGTTCTTGATGAAAAAGTTATAGAAATTTGATTTGATCCTTGAGAGAATTGGGAAAAAAGTTTAGAGTTTTTGTGAGATTTTATGAATTATAAGAGCCTCTTTGAAAATTATAGTAAAAAGGAATATATAGTGTGGAATTATGTGAGTGGATTTGACCAATGGACCTCAAATAACCATAAAACAAAAATGCATATTTTGAATCACTTGAGTGCGACATCGTTCCGGGTAAATTTGCGGGAATCTAGGTGCAATTTCTGAAGTTGAAACGTGAAAAAAATGTATCCCATATCGAGAATAGCCTTGTGTCCGAAGATGGGCTCAATCGGATAAACAATAAGAAAGTTATGAATTTCCGAAGTTTCGTCTCAGATGAAAATATTTCTTGGTTCAGGATTTTCAATATGTTGCACGTGGTTTGGACCAAAAACGAGAAACTTTAAATTACCATTTTCTTTTAGCGTATGAAGATAAGTTGAAGTAGACAATATTTGTGAATCAAAGCTACTGGAGCCAGCTCGATACGAAGAAAATCGACCGAGTTATGATTTTTTGAATGTGATGCACATAAACACTTGCCACAATTTCCCCGTGCGAACACACTTGATAAATTCACAATTTTGGAGACCTTCTGAGCAGAATTAGCTTAACATCGTGAGAGATGAAAATGTAGAGGACATCGAGACATAGTTTTTGCCACCGGAATAAGTTTAAAACGAGCCGCGGGCTCTAGGTTATGAATTCTTTAGTGTCCAAAAACTGCACTTCCAACACACTTTTCCAATGTATTTCTTTGAAACAAACTCGCACATTCGGAGCTCTTCTTTAATGAATTGGCTCTCGAGCCACACATGAATTTGCGAGTACATCTACAAGGATATCATGGCGAAAAACACCTAGATATGACGAACCGAATTGGCCCTGTGAATTTCCAACTACCCGAACCGTTGCAGCCCGATCGTTAGCATAAAAAAATAACCTGAGAGCGTTTATTGACAAAATAAAAATCTCTTGCAATTTATCGAGGCTCGTCTAAAATACCCTGATCCCATAACCATAGAACCAATGATATGTATGTATATAATGATGCAATATAAGCCAAATTAAAGTCAAATTGAAGAGGGTAAATATTGGGGTACAATACTAGGGATGGTAACCAAGTAGGGATGGTAAACCTCTAACAAGCCTTCATCAACTTTAGAGGTTTGGTAAGACGAAAGCCTCCTAACAACAAGCTTAAAAGGTTTTTAATCAAAAGCCAATAATCAATTATACTTGGCCTTTCAAACATAAAATTTGAGCCACGAATGATTATTTTTTAAAAGGGTCAAATTTAGCTCTATGTTAAGTAATTGTAAGAGGACTTATGTAGAAGCCACGCCTATTTTGAGGTCGGTCAATAGCAATCTATGTACTATACATATTAGAAAAATGATATGTATATCATTCTCCAAAACATTATAGTGTAATCAATGCCTCGGGTGAAAATAGGGTTTCAAATATCATTAACACCATTAATCCATTTTGATGGATTTGGTTTTTCAACCTTTCAACACCCAAGATCCAATGAGGTTGAGGAATTTGTCCCAATGTAATACTCAAGTATCCAAATCAGAACCAAGTCATTGTTCAAATAATGAAAGTAAAATTATATATATATATATATATATATATATATATATATATATATATATATATATATATATATATATATATATATATATATATATATATATATATATATATATATATATATATATATATATATATATATATATATATATATATATATATATATATATATATATATATATATATATATATTTTAAAAATGGTTATTTAATTGAATTTTATTAATGAAATACACAATGGTATTCAAACATCCAAATAAAAATCCAAGAAAATTACCAAAAAGTCAAACAAAGGTCAATAATTTTGACAAAAAATATCAGAATTATTAAAAGTCAGAAACTATTTTTAAAATATAAAGAAAAAGAAAAATAAACCAAAATTTGTAAAAAAAATAGTAAAATTAAAAATAAAAATAAAATCAGGTCACCAATATTTGTCAAGAGGTCATTGGATCCTTCCATAATTTTTTCAGAATTTAAAATGACCAAAAAGTATTTTAAACAATTAAACAAATCAAAAGAAAGAGAAAATCATAAAATATATCAAATCAAAAATAAAATTGTGAAAAAACTAAAATCAGAAAGAGAAAAATCAAAATTATTTTTGATAATTTTTTCATAATTTTAGATGTTGAAATGAATTTTTTATGAATTTTAAAAGTTGAAAACAATTAAAACAAACATCAGGAAACTAAAATAAAATACTAAATAATGTGGTGCGTTGGATGGATCTGACTAATGGAAAGTAATCAGATCCAAGGGTCAACATGTCAGTATACGATGGGGTTTTCTAGATTTAATACATCCTATCAATTATTAAAACAAAAGAAAATCAAAAGTAACATGATATGTTGGATTCGTTTCATTATAGACGTGGCCAATCTAACGATCCATAGCAAGCATGCACGGTAGGGACGAGTCAAAGAATCACATACAATTCTTTGAAATTTAAACATATTGTGGCAAGGGATGTGTCACGATTCTATTGGTTGAAGGATGACGAAGCATCGTCTTCAACCTCCAAATTTTTGCAGAAATCGTGATTTAACAAACTGTAAAATTAGGCTTGCACACTGGTATCATTGGATTCGTCTCTTCAAGAAGAATTCAACCGTGTCCTCACGCAAAATTTATATTAACTGTAACTTAGTCGATTTAAGGATAAAGAGAGAAACTTGAAAACTTAAAACTTAAAAAACAGATGCATCAAATGCATCGATTGTTCAAAATTAAGCTAACAACAAGCATCAGTGAACGACATAGATCACTCCAGTAATTTAAGTTAGAAGATTTAATGCCTTAAACTACCTGAACAAAGTCTGAGAATTTTTCTCTGAAACTTGACTTGGCTAGCACAATTTAGAGCATTTCAAGGCTTGGTTCTTCTTCTGTTAGCTTCAAAAGAGTTCAGTTATGAAGAATCAATCAAGAAATAAGAGCTGGAAGTGAAGGAAATGAGAAATCAAAAACTCAAAAAAGATAAAGATGGAAGATGTTTGGCATAGCTTCTTTTGCTATCAAATCTTGAGAAATGAAGAGGGGGATGCCTCTATTTATAGGAGATATAATGGCAATAAGAATTTGAGGAAATAGTGAGGTTTGGAAGGAAATCGTGTGAAGGTCGAAAGTGAGAAAAGTTTGACATGCTTAGCATCAAAATTCACTTAATTCCTGTGTTTGGATGCTTAAAAAAGTCTAAGAAACTTTTTTAAACATGTTTAATTGAAAAACACGCACAAAATTGGTGATTAGAATGCACATTATTAAAATCAAATTCTGAGTTTTGAAGAAAATTTCAGTTTCATGCTACCAACTTTGAATTCATGGTGCACACAATTCAGGAGGCTTTACGGGATGATTCTTGAAGCTTTTGAAAGATAACTTCACCATCTTCATAATGTGCTGAGAAAGAGTCCATTTGGTGATCTGAGCTGAAATTTATGATCAATTGAAATCGTGAAAAACAAACTAATTTTTGTACTTAGAAATATTTTTAAGTGTTGAACTTCAAAATGACCTATAATGTTCTTCAAAACTACATGACCTTCCACTCAAAATTTACTCTTGATCCTTCAAGAAAAAATGAAGTAGACCCATTGAGTTGAATTATGGAATTTAGATCATTCAAAAATTATAAAAAATGAAAGAGTTATGGTCTTTGGAAGACGATGAACAAATTTGTGGGAAATTCACAAAACACCTATAATCTTTTCAATTCTTTAATGACTTTCCAAATGTTTTCAAGTCTTGCATATTGAAACAAATTTGTAGTATACATCCTCAAGTTTATTATGAAAAAATAATAAGCTCAAGGAGATAAAGTATGGCCGAGTTATGATCCTTTGAAGTCACACAAGAGAATTTGATAGCCTTTTCAAAGGACTTGTAATCTTCTTCAACCATAGTGATCTTCCATTCAAATTTAGCCTTAGATCCTTGAAGATAAGTTCTTAAGGACTCTTAAAAAAGAATCATGGCTTTGGAATCAACCTAATATCTAAAAAAATGAGCAAGATATGGTCCTTGGAAGTCAACCAACCCTTACTCAGAGAGTGCCAAAATAATTTGTAACCCCTTTCAACTTTTGATGACTTTCCTTGCACAATTGGATCTTGTCATGTGAGTAGAAGTTGTTGTAGATGAAGATAAGAACCCATATCAAAAAGAACCAACTCAAAATATTTAAAATTGATAGAGTTATGCACTAGTGATCACTAAATCAATCACTTGCTCAATTAGGTTAATCTTTTTGAATCAACCTTTAATATTTTGAACTTTCTTTGCAAAATAGAGCATGATGGATCACATTATACCTTGAAATGATGTTGTCTTGAAGCACACTCAAAGGTGGAGCTTAAGTCTCAATGAAACTTTTTGAAGAAGGCATGGAAATAAACACATGAACTTATGAATCTTCTTGATGAATACCACCGCCAACTTTGAGGAAATCTTAACCTAAATAAAGTGAGAGAGCTCTTTGAACCAAAAAAAACATTGATATCATAGACATATCCTTGAATCTTAAGCTCTTGCAATCCATTAAAGAACCGGTTGACGGAGGACTATCTCTCAAAACCTTAGGTTAGATGGTGAGATGGATGCAATTGTGACACCACCTACAATATGAACATCCAAAGAAACATATATATATATATATATATATATATATATGTATATTTTATTGTTAGTTAAAAATAAATCCACATAAAAAACACATGTATAAGATACACAATTCAAGGTTCTTGGTGATCCCTCAATAGCAAACTTAAAGATAGGATGAAGTAGAAGGGAGAACCAACTCTAATATGTGATCTTGATGTATTGATATTATGAGATAATGAGAAATATTAGGGGATAAATATGGGGTATAATAGATTGGATCATTATCATATCTATCAAAGCACGAGGATTACCATCTTCTTCAATATTTCCTCAAGAATTAGTGTTTGATCATCATTGGTTCATCAGTTGATTGAAGAGAACTAGGGTTTTTGAATTCATCAGTAAAAATCAGGAATTAGGGTTTGTGGGTTGAGCTTCAAGAGTAATCATTTCCAATGATAATCAACATCATCTCATGGTCCTCAAGGGTATCTCAAGGTGTCAATGATCTCATCATGATCACAAGATTCCATTGATTGAAGAGGATTTGAATTCAGTAGGTGAAAAGTCAACTGCAAAGTCAAAGTTTTGACTTTTTGATTTTTTTTGTCAACAATGGACTTCCCAAGATAAATTTCATGAAAATATGGTTAATCAAGTTTTATAATTGAAATAAAGAGAAAGAATCAAGGATACAAAAGTAGAGTTTTGGAAATTTCACTAAGTCCCTAAATTCTAATGTTCAAGTGCACTACTTTGCAAGCTTGTAATTTCTTCATTAAGCAACCATTTTTCTTGATCTAAAGATCTAATTGAAGATGTTTTTTCATACTAAAACTTTTTCACAAGGAATCATCTCCAAAAATGCATGAATTTGAAGATATGAATTGATTAAAATGGATGTTCAAAGTTATCAAAATCTCAACACTTAGAAAAAATTGTCTAAGTGCTTGTTCAGTCCAAAACATAAAAGTTGTGAGGAATTTTTCACCAAGATCTCATATGATTCATGGAAAGTCGTCAACATAAATTTGTAGAGGATGTTTCAAGCTTTTCAAAATGTCAAAGATCATGAAAATATGATGCTTGAGCTAGGAGAATCGAAGAGATGAAGTTGGGCATTCAAAGTTACATTAGAGGTCAAACTTGTGACAAGTTTGTGATCAAATCACAACACCTTACCATGAAATCCCTCTTTTCAGGCCACATTACCTCTAAATTTCACCATAATAAGAGGTTTACATGAAACTTTGAGGCATTACACAAGGATTACAGACTTTATCAAATTCATCATGCCATATTTGGAGCATTTTGCACAAAGTTAACACTTCCATTCCCATAAAGATGACTTTAATTACAAAGTCAGCTCCTTGAGCCTATACTTATGATCATACTACACTCACAAGCTTATAAGCAATACCTACAAGCCTCCCTGTTGTCCAAAATCAAGCAACATTGCATTGGAACCATGGATCTTATGCAAACTTCCACTTGAAATTCAATTAAACTTAAACTCCCTAATTCTCACCTATGATCAGCTCTCATTCCCTCACTCTTTCCCTACAAATAGAGGTCACTTCTCAAGCTCAAAACACACCTCAATCCCCTTATAAAATCATAGAAACTAATAGTGGAATTTTGAAACTCCATTAAAGCTTCAAGAAACCATTTCTTCGAATTTCTCTCCTCTTGCAATTTCTTTGCAAACCAACCCTACAAACACATTATATACCTCATATATAACTCATCCATGGCCATTGTGCACATATGAAACACTTCCATAATCTTTTCCAACTCTCACTTTTCACACTTGCAAGTTGATTTGGTCAGAAGTGTCTAGAGGTTCTCAGCACCAAGTGAGCATTCAAACAACTTCTTGAGGGTCTAAGCAAGCTCACTAGATCATTTGTTCTCCTCTGGAACAACTGGAAAAAGCATTGGACTTCTCTCCAATAAGTGAGTTTTCTTGAACTTTGAAATCATCATCCATTCATTATTTTCATTTGATTTCTGAAGTAAAAATCTAAACTCATATATGCTGAAACTAACCATGTAGTCATTAGTCATTGATCATGCATGTATGTGACGTTTTGAAAAATTGAACATTAGGTTTTGGTTATGTTTTTGTTGGGTTCGTATGTGTTTATCTTTGATTATCATATTGTTTAAATGGAACCATTGAATTCTTTGTTAAAGTTTAAGCAAGATTGGCCTTTACACTTTTTAAAATGGTTGAGAAACAAAGAAGTTAGCATGTGTACAATGGTTGTTGTTTGAAAAAGTCACAAGGTTGAAGATGATGAGGTGACACAGTTTTGGTTTAAATTCTGTGAGCTGGTAATTCTACTTAATTAAATGGGTTTGTTTAAATAAATGGATGTATCACCGCCCTAAAGGTTAGAGCGAGTGTTTTCAAGTCTTTGCATTCATAAGGGCACGGGTGTTAGCTAGAAATTTTAATAGTAGAACATAGAAGATAAAAGTAGAAGAATAAGTTATTTAGACACGATGATTTTTATCCTGGTTCGCTTGATCTCAAACTACTCCAGTCCACCCGCCAAGGTGATTTCCCCTCTCTCCAACGAGGAATTAATTCACTAATCAAACTGATTACAATTCTACTTTGACAACTGCCAAAGTCTTCTTGAGTACAACCACAACAAGGTTTATCTCAAGGTAATTCACTTAATCAAAAGAAGAAATTCACTGTGGACTATATGTTTTTCGTTACAAAAATTGTATCACTACTGTGATGTATTACACGAATTTGGAGTATAGTATGAATAAAATTTTGCAGCTTTTTGAGATTGTTTGGAGCAATGGTGTGAAATCGTAAAACAATTTACCCTTTGATCTTGTTTATATAGGCGTGGAGATCTGTCCAAATGTAAATATGATAATGGACACTTAATGCTCTTTCCATAATGAGAAGATCCCTGTCTGATTGTAGCCGTTGTAAATGATATTGCCTTAATGGAAAAGTAACGCTTTAGAGCTTAGGAATCTTGCATCCTGCTTTGCTTCAGAACTTGGGAAGTCAGAAATATAAGGTTTTGTTAGCATTTTAGACTTCCGTTCATAATCAGGATATCTTTCTCTTTAGCACAGATTCTGATCATCATACTTCAGAACATTCTGATTACTCAGCTTGAGTGCTTTTGTGGCTTGACTTTTGATGCAGTTTCAGTCAGAACTACTGTACAACATAGAAAACAAATTTAGAGTGCATATTTGTTCTTTGTGTTTGTTATCATCAAAACTCTTATGAGGGTTGTAGAATCAAACTATGTTCTAACAATCTCCCCCTTTTTTATGATGACAAAAACTAGGATTTTCAATTAAAAATATACAAAACAAAAATCTTAAGAGAGTCTCCCCCTGAGTTGAGTACTCAGATAGAGATGAAGTACTTCCCTAAAATTCCTTCTTATCGGAGCTTTTGGTGCATCTTCTTCTGTCTTTATCAGAATTTGTTCCTGTTTATGCTTTCAAAAAAATAATAAGTTACGATATTCAGAATGTTTGAGACTTAGTCCCGGTAAACTGTTATTAAAAATATCCTACGTTCTCCCCCTTTTTGTCAGGTATCAAAAAGCAATATAGCCATAAATTATCATAGTCAAAGATGATTTGTATTAAAAACAGATTGCAATGACATTTTTCAGAAATAGAGAAGATAAGATGAAGAATACAGAAATAAAGTTAAAAATCTAAGATGGAGGGGTAAGTCATGTGAACATCGCTTCCAGTAAGCTCTTAATCTGAGTGCTTGATTCTTCTTGCTTTCCCAGCATATCTTTGATTTCTTTGGTTGTGTCTTCTTGCTTATCCAATATATCCCCGAGTTCTTTGTTTGTGTCTTCTTTCTTATCCAATCTTGCATGGATTATAGAATTCTCCTTCTTCAGCTCTTCCAGAGTTTGCATTACCAGAGACGTAGCTGGTGTTTCCTCAGAGGTTGCAAGTTGTTCAGAACACTTTGGAGCATCTTCTGATTCAACTACTTCTTCAGTTGCAATTTCCTTTTCTTGAACAGTATCCAGAGGGTGACTATCAGAACATGGTCCAGTGGCTTCTGAAGGTTGGTGCTCTTTCCAGGGAGCATTTTCCAGCAGAAGAATTTATTTCTTGTCCCAGTGACTTAGAACTTGGTCTTTAAAGGCTTTCAGCTGATCACTGAAGTTCTACTGAGCCATTTCATAACTCAATTCTTTCAGCCTCTGGGATTCATGGTTGAACAATTTTCTAAATCTATCCCAAAGAGAATCAGAAGCAGCAGGATTATAATTCTCTAGACTTGCTTGATTCAAAGAATTAACCCATTCATGTATTTCTATTTCAAAAATCAGCAAGTTCTTACCAACATCTATTTTGGTTAAGGTTGGTTTAGGTTTGGGAATAGCAATTTTATTTGTGGTTGATACTAGATGGTCCAGCACTTCTAAATCAATGACAGTTCTGAGGTGATCAGCTGGACGGTTAATTGGAGAGGGAGTGGGAGAATCCGAAATTAGGATTGGTGAGCGAGGGGTGTTTGGTGGTGTGGAATGTTATGGTGAAGGTATTTCTAGAATATCAAGTATTGAGAGAGGTTGACGAACCATAAGAGGTTATATTATTCCAGGAATGGGGGTAGTGGTATCAGAGTCTGTAAAAGAGTCTTCTGATTGGTTTGCGGTAGCGTGTTGATTTTCTGGTTCAGGGGTTTCAGAATTTGGATTTTCATTGTGGGGAGTGAGAGGGTTTTCATTTTCTGGTTGAGCAGAATGGAGGTTTTAATGTTCTGGTTGTGGAGAGTGAAGGTTGGGATTTTCTGGTTGTTGGGAATGGAGGTTTGGATTTTCTAGGATTGGTGAATGAAAGTCTTGATCAAAAAGTTCAATATCAGAAAGAACTCTTGCAAGATCTGGTTGATTTTGTTCTGGATTTGGATTAGGGGAGTGAGGTTCATTTAGGAAGCTTCCAAGAGTTACAGAAGGATCAAACTCTATGTCAAAATCCTCAAATATTTATGGTGAGGGATCTTCTGTTGGTTGAGTGGGAACTGTTTCAGATGTTGGAAAAACTATAGATTCTACAACAGAAAAAAAAGATGTGTTACCTTTCTTTTTAGCAGCTTTGGGTGTCCTCTGAGAGGATCTTTCTCCTATTGTCTTTCTCTTTCTGGATTTCTTCAGAACAACATCTGGAGCGCTTGTGCTGATCACGAATGTTGAGTTCTGGAATAGTTCCATCTTCCTTGCAAGCTTCAAGGTATCTGACCACAATCTCTGGAGAAGAATCCATCTCAGAAAATAATGGAAAATATTTCAGAGGGATTCTCCTAGATGTGATGACTTCATGAGAAGCAATTGTTGGTTCCTTCTTAATGCTTTCAATAATCTTCATTTTCTTCAGATTCTTGGTATTTAGTGGTTTTCCAGCACTTGCCTCTAGAGTGTTGATCTCCTGAGCCTCTGTCAAATACTCTATCAGCCTGTTTTCCGTCAAAATATCAGAAATCAATCTTCCCAGAGGAATCCAATCCCTCTTTGTCCTTTCTTATTCGCTTGTTTCCTTCACCCTTGTTCTCAGATGATTGAAGAGCAAGTATGGAATATTTATTTTGGTCTTCTTATAAAAAAAGTACAACAGAAACTGTTGATCAATGTTAATGTAGTCAGGAGAGCTTGTAGGCTTCTTGTGATTTATACATCCCAGAATGATCCTGACCCATATTCTGTAATAATATTTCAAGTCTCTTATCTTGCTGGATGGCTGTCCATAAGTGAAAATGACCCTAGCAATGGATTTTAAGTCAGAACACTTATCAATCATGTCAATGCACTTGACTCCGCCGCCATTGTACCCAATAAGTTTCCCAATCAAGTCTTCTGTAATCACTATCTTCTTCCGCATAACGTATGATGTAACCTGATGATTGGATGAAGTAGAATGAATCTAGAATTCCTTAACAAGAATGGGGAATACTGGACCTAGCAGACGATCAAAGTATTTGTTCCAGCCCTGAGCCGTTACATCTTCATACAAATCAAAACCATTTTCCTTTAAGCTCTCAAAGTCAATGATTAACTCACATAGAACTTCAAGATTATCAACCGGAGTGAGCAACGTTCTTATGGGTTCCTCATATTGTTCTGTTGAAGAAGTACCAGGAGCATTGTGGAGATTTTTTATGCTTCATGAGGATGTTATTGTTCACACGGATTTGTTTTGAAAAATACTGAGAAAAGGGTTTTTGCAAAACGAGAGCAAGAGAGAATAATGGATGCAGTAAGAAGTGAATGAAATAGTGAATTTGAAATTTATAAACACTTTTGAAAACTTAATCAGAAGGAAAGAGAAAATAAGTAATGATTATACTGAATTTATGAAACCTGAAATTGGGGATTGCATGTAGATACTGGACAGTTACCATTGGCAAGTGTCTTAATGCATCAAATCAGAGCCTTAGACCCTTCAGAATGTGAACGCATGTTCAGTCTCAGAAGGTAGCTTGTGAGGGGATGACAGATGTTTGATGGTGTGAACTGCATGCCTCTATCTTTGAAATGAAAGGTTCAGATCTTCATAGATAAATTCTGAAACAATTGTACTCCTAACTTCTGAAGACCCGTTAATCAGATGTTCACAGAAAGAAAATAAAGTTCTGAGGGTTACAGAATATGCAAATAAAACTTCTTATTCTGGACATAATTTCATGCTGAGATGCTTCAGAATTAAATTAAATCTATCTTCAGAAAGGGGTTTTGTAAAAACATCAGCCCATTGATGGTCTGTGTCAACAAATTTTAAAGTGAGAATTCCTTTATGAATATAGTCCCTAATAAAATGATGTTTTATTTCTATATGCTTAGCCCTAGAATGTAAAATAGGATTTCTGGATAAACAAATTGCAGAAGTATTATCACAGAAAATAGGGATGTTACTCTCAAATATGTTGAAGTCTTCAAGCTGACTTTTCATCCAGAGCATTTGTGTGTTGTATCTAGCAGATGCAATGTATTCAGCTTCTGTTGTTGACAATGCAATTGTGGACTTCCTCTTGCTGGTCCATGAGATCAGATTGTCTCCCAGAAACTGGCAGCTTCCAGAAGTACTTTTATTTTCTACTATGTCTCTAGTAAAATCAGCATCACAGTATCCTACTAAATTGTATTCATTGGATTTTCTATAAAACAAACCCAGGTTAGTAGTACCTTTTAGATACTTGAAAATTCGCTTAACTGCTGTTAAGTGAGATTATCTAGGATCTGATTTGAATCTAGCACATAAACAAACACTGTATAAAATATCAGGCCTTGAAGTTGTCATATAAAGGAGAGAACCAATCATACCTCTGTAGATCTTCTGCTCTACCTTTTTACATACCTCTTCCTTTTCCAGAATGCATGTGGGATGCATTAGAGTCTTTGATGGCTTATATTCTGAGAGGTCAAATTTCTTCAGAAGTTCTCTGACGTATTTGCTCTGGTAAATGTAAGTTCCTTCTGGAGTCTAATTGATCTGAATGCCCAGAAAGAATTTGAGTTCTCCCATCAAGCTCATCTCAAACTCTGCCTAAATGCACTTAGAAAATTCTCTTCCCATAGAAGGTTTAGTAGATCCAAATATAATATCATCTACATAAATCTGAGAAACTAAAATGTCATTCATAAATGTCTTACAGAACAAGGTTGTGTCCATTTTCCCTCTGGTAAATTCCTTTTCTAACAGAAATTTACTTAGTCTTTCATACCAAGCTCTGGGAGCCTGTTTCAGACCATAAAGTGACTTCTTTAGTTTGAAAACATATTTTGGGTGTTTGGAATTTTCAAACCCAGGGGGTTGGTGCACATATACCTCTTCATCAATGTAACCACTTAAGAATGGGCTTTTGACATCCATCTGATACAGAGTGATGGCATTATTTACAGCAAAAGAGATTAAGAGTCTAATAGATTCTAAACTGACGACTGGAGCAAAGGTTTCTGTATAGTCTATCCCCTCTTGCTGACTATAACCTTGTGCAACCAGTCGTGCCTTGTTTCTGATGACTTCTCCTTGCTCATTCGGTTTGTTTCTGAACACCCAATTTGTTCCAATGACGTTGAATCCTTTTGGTTTGGGAACCAGATCCCATACGTCATTTCTGGTGAATTGGTTTAACTCCTCCTGCATTTCCAGAATTCAGTCGTTGTCCAGAAGAGCTTCATCAATTGTTGTTGGTTCAATCAGAGATACTAATCCCATGAGGGATTCTTCAGAATTTCTAAACGTTGATCTTGTTCTGATTAGATCATCCTTCTTTCCCATAATCTTATCTTCAGGGTAAGCTATACTGCTTATGGATAAAAAAAATTGGAGTTGTTCAATAGAAGTTGCTGGAGTGCTTGTGACATTTCCTTCTGATGTTGTTGGAGCGTCTCTGTTGGGAACTTCTGATGAGCTGTCTTCAGTACCTGTGAATTCAACTTCTATATCTGCAAAAGATTCATTCTGCTTTGACTTTTGAGGGTCAAGCTTATCATCAAATCTAACACTGATTGACTCTTCAACAATTTGTGTTTCTGTATTGTATACTTTGTACCCTCTTGAGCGTTCAGAGTGTCCTAACATAATACACTTCTGTACTTTAGAGTCAAACTTGTTTAGATATTCTTTAGTGTTCAGAATAAAACATGTACATCCAAAAGGATGGAATTAAGAAATGTTGGGCTTTCTGTTCTTCCACAATTCATATGGAGTCTTTTCCAGAATAGGTCTTATGGAGATTCTATTCTGAATGTAACACGCTGTGTTAATTGCTTCTGCCTAGAAGATCTTAGCAATGTTAGTCTCATTGATCATGGTTCTGGCCATTTCTTGTAATGTTTTGTTCTTTCGTTCTACAACTCCATTTTGTTGGGGAGTTCTAGGACAAGAAGAATCATGCAACATGTCATTTTCATTAAAAAATATTTCAAATTTTTTGTTTTCAAACTCTCCACCATGATCACTTCTGAACTTGAAAATTCTAAGATCCTTTTCATTTTGAACTTGGTTGCAGAAAGCAATGAACACAGAATGTGACTCGTCCTTGTGTCTTAATAACTTTACCCATGTCCATCTCCTATAGTCATCTACGATCACTAACCCATACTTCTTGCCACTAACAGACGCAGTTTTTACTGGGCTAAATAAATCTATGTGCAGAAGTTCTAATGGCCTGGAGGTAGAAACAACATTTTTAGCTTTAAAAGCAGGTTTTGCAAATTTGCCTTTCTGACATGCTCCACACAGAGCATCTGAGCTGAACTTCAGATTAGGAAGTCCTCTAACCAGATTGAGTTTGTTAATCTGAGATACTCTTCTCATACTAACATGCCCCAATCTTTTGTGCCATACCCATTGCTCCTTGTTAACAGAAAGAAGGCATTTTACATTCTGACTCTTTAGTTCAGAAAGTTTTATCTTATAAATTTTGTTTTTCCTCTTTCCATTAAACAGGATAGTTCCATATTTCTGACTAACAGCTTTGCATGAATTTTGATTAAAGATTATATCATAACTGTTATCACTTAATTGACTTATGGATAACAGGTTATACATCAATCCATCAACTAACAGCACATTATTAATAGAAGGAAGGATACCATTACCTACTGTTCCAGAGCCAATGATCTTCCCTCTTTGATTGCCTCCAAAACCCAAGTAGCCTCCAGGTTTAAGTTCCAGGATTTGGAACATATGCTTTCTTCCCATCATGTGTCGAGAGCATCCAGAGTCCAGGTACCATGACTGGTGTTTTAGCCTTGCTGCTAAAGATATCTGCTACATATATAATTTTGTCCTTAGGTACCCATATCTTTTTGGGTCCTGGTTTTTTAGTTTTACAAAAATTCTGTTTGAATTTTGGTTTGGCAAAATAATCATTACTAGTGTATTTCAGATCATGTGTGTGCCCATAAGTGAAGTGAGATTTTAGTGGTGTGTGTTTAATTACTAGGTCCATGACTTTCTTAGGTGGAGATACCTTACCTTGGTATCCTATTCATTTTCTGCCATTTCTGCTAACTCTATAGATCATTGAAGCCATCTTGCTTCTATATATGTTTTTATCTAGAAACTTCTGAAAGATGTGATCATATTCTTTTATGATCTTATCAGCATTACTGGGAGCCTCTGAGATTATTTCCTTCTGAGAGTTTTGTAAATCAATTTCTAGTTTTGAAATTTTTTTCCTTTAACTCAGAATTTTCTAATCTAAGACTCTCAGTTTCTTCAGAGTCAGAAACAAGATCCTTTTTCAGGTTCTTGAATTTGACTCTGATTTGCTGATACCTTTCCAGAATTTCACTCAGACTTTCTCCTAGTTCAACTATGGTAAAATTAATAGTAAAGTCAGGAAATACCTCTTATGTGTCTGATTCTGAGTCTGACCCAGATGCTTCACTGTCTTCTGTCACATTTTCCATAAGATCAATGTTGGCTCTTTCATCATCTGACTATGTGTCTGCATCATAAGTATCTGAATCAGTCCATGTTGCCATGAGACTTTTCTTCTTCTCCTTGAAGAACTTCCTTTTGGGCTTCTCCTTGTGAAGCCTTGGACAATTACTTTTGTAGTGCCCTTGTTCATTGCACTCATAGCAGATGATGTCTCTGTTGTTTGACTTTTTGTGACCAGAAGAAGCTTTGGACCTTCTGTGTCCAGAGGAGGGCTCAGACTTTATGTATCCGGAGGAGGATTCATTCTGATTCCCTGATCTTCTGGAGTTTCTGAATTTTCTTTGCCTCTGCTTCCACGGCCGATTGACCCTTCTGGAGAGAAGAGACAATTTGTCTTCTTCTGATGAGGATCCATCAGAGGTTTCTTCCATATCCTGCAAAACTTTATAATCAAGTTTTTTGTTATATTTTAATGCTAAAGGCTTACCTTGCTTCTGAGGCTCGTCATCTTCTAGCTCTATCTCATGGCTTCTGAGGGAGCTAACAAGTTCCTCCAGAGATATCTTGTTAAGATATTTTGCCAGCTTGAGAGCAGTGACCATTGGCCTCCATTTCTTTGGTAAACTTCTGATGATCTTCTTTACGTGATCAGCAGTAGAATACCCTTTGTCAAGAACTCTCAGCCCATCAACTAGAATCTGGAATCTTGAGAACATTGCTTCTGTGGATTCACTTTCTTCCATCTTGAAGGCTTCGTATTTCTGAATGAGCACAAGGGCCTTGGTTTTTTTAACTTGTATGTTACCTTTATGCGTCATTCTCAGAGAGTCAAACATGTTTTTGGATGTCTCTCTGTTTGAGATCTTCTCATACTCTGAATATGAGATGGCACTAAGAAGAATTGTTCTGGCCTTATGATGGTTTCGGAAGTCACGCTTTTGTTGGTCAGACATTCTTTTTCTATCTATCTTCTGACCACTTTCATCTACGAGATGCATGTATCCATCAATTACCATATCCCATAAGTCAGCATCATGAGCCAGAAAGAAGCTCTCAATTCTATCTTTCCAGTAGTCAAAATTTTCTCAATCAAAGACTGGAGGTTTGCCGCTGATTATGCCCTTATCATCATGATAGTCATTGCTGATATTTTGACTTGGTCCCACCATAGTATTTTTCTAAAGCTTGGATCTTGTACTGACACAGTTAAGTGTATGAACTCAGAACCAGGCGCTCTGATGCCAATTGAAGAAGTGAAAAACACAAGAAGGGGGGTTGAATTGAAACTTAAAAATCAAAAGAAATAGACACGATGATTTTTATCCTGGTTTGCTTGATCTCAAACTACTCCAGTCCACCCGCCAAAGTGATTTCGCCTCTCTCCAATGAGGAATTAATTCACTAATCAAACTAATTACAATTCTACTTTGACAACTGCCAAAGTCTTCTTGAGTACAACGACAACCCGGTTTATCTCAAGGAAATTTACTTAATCAAAAGAAGAAATTCACTGTGTACTATATGTTTTTCGTTACAAAAATTGTATCACTAGTGTGATGTATTACACGAATTTGGAGTATAGTATGAATATAAATTTTGTAGCTTTTTGAGATTGTTTGGAGCAGTGGTGTGAAATCATAAACGATTTACCCTTTGATCTTGTTTATATAGGCGTGGCAATCTGTCCAAATGGAAACATGATAATGGACACTTAATGCTCTTTCCATAATGAGAAGATCCTTGTCTGATTGTAGCCGTTGTAAATGATATTGCCTTAATGGAAAAGTAACGCTTCAGAGCTTAGGAGTCTTGCATCCTGCTTTGCTTCAGAACTTGGGAAGTCAGAAACATAAGGTTTTGTTAGCGTGTTAGACTTTTGTTCGGAATTAGGATATCTTTCTCTTTAGCGTAGATTCTAATCATCATACTTCAGAACATTCTGATTACTCAGCTTGAGTGCTTCTGTGGCTTAACTTCTGATACAGTTTTAGTCAGAACTTCTGTACAACATAGAACACAAATTTAGAGTGCATATTTGTTCTTTGTGTTTGTTATCATCAAAACTCTCATGAGGGTTGTAGAATCAAACTATGTTCTAACACAAGATACTCTGATGAATTGTAAATCCAACATCACATTAAATGATAATCATTACAAGATCAAGATTGTAACGGCTAAAACATTATGGCTGGAAACAAGATCTTTATTATTGGAAAGGATATTAACATCAAATCATCAACCTTCCAGAAATATCGCACATGTCTCCAACGGATCTCTTGGATCAAATTCTAATATAAAGAAGACTATGAAGAAAATCCAAATAATACTTACACGCATATCAAACAAGAGTAACCAAAATTCTCTATTAATTTTATCTCTTGAATTATAATTGTGTTGCAACTTTGTGTAAAAATCACCGTTGTGATATAGCTTATTAGAAGCATTTGTAAACACAATATATTTGTTTAAATAGTGTAATTCCTATAGAAAATAAGTTATGGTTTGATCTCAAGAAGATATTGACAGTTGTCTTTGTGAATTCTAAAACATTTGTGATTAGTGGATTAAGACCTTGATTGAGAGAGGCGAAATCACCTTGGCGGGTGGACTGGAGTAGTTTTGAGTTCAAAATGAAGCAGGATAAGCAATGAGTTTTATAGCCTTATTTTTTTAAAAACGCAATTCAAAACCCATTTATTTTGTTTTTCTATCCTTCAATATACATCCAAGATGGAAAGTCCCCAAATTTACTAAATTCTTCTGGGACACTACTGAATCCACTGTTGAACATGTGGCTAGATACCTGATAGAGGCAGGAAAAATTCCCAGTAATGAGAATCTAAGGATTAAATACTTCCCAAGTTCATTAACAGAAAATTCCTTCACATTATTCACAACACTACCAGTGAATTCGATTCATAATTGGGTCCAATTGGAAAGGTTGTTCCATGAACAATTTTACTTGGGACATACCAAGATTAGTTTGAAGGATTTAGTAAGTTTTAAGTGCAAATTTACTTAGCCCATAGATGATTATCTGAGTCGATTTCGTTTGCTCAAAGCTAGATGTTTCACTCAAGTTCCCGTGCATAAATTGGTCGAAATGGCTGCAGGGGGCCTAGGTTATTCCATTAGGAAGAAATTGGACACCTAATACTTGAGAGACATGGCCCAGTTGGCTGATAGGGTTAGACTGATAGAACGCTTGAAAATTGAAAAGGCTAGAGCAAGTAAGAATAATAGAAAAGAAAGAATAGCCTATGTTCAATTCGACAAAGGTGATCAAAGGTTATATGAAGAGCCTTTGGATTTTGTCAAAGGTGAAATAGATCTTGGTCAACTTAAGCAAGGGCCCTCTTACTCTTGTAAAAGTTTAGCACCTTCAAATGGGAAAAACCGAGTCGAACCTGGTAAGGGCGATATATTCCCTAAGAGAACTTATAATTTTAATGTCACTAAATGTAACGAAACTTTTGATTTATTAATCAAAGATGGCTAAATGATAGTGCTTCCTAGTGCTAAAATACCCCCTTTGGAACAAAGGGAAAATAGGGGTTTATGCAAATATTATAATTTTTTTAGCCATAAAACATCTCAATGTTTCCTTTTCAGGGATCAAGTTAAAATACAATCAAAGAGGGGAGGCTTAAATTTCGGGAGAAGTCGAAACCCCATATAAAGGTTGGTGTTCACTGTGTCATGTAGTCGAGGCCCATTATGTTGAACCAACTTTGATTAACATGGTGGAAATTATTAAAGATTATGCCAAAGAAGTGGTCATGGTCAAGATGAAGGATTCACAAAGGGAATCACTGAGGATTCCACCTAAATGTTAGCAACGACAGAAACTACTGATGGTTTCATGTAATTTGATAACATATCAAAGGCTACTGGAGGCCTTATGGTTGAAACTAATAACGGTTTCGTGAAGATTGATCACATAAAAAAGGTTGATGAAGGCCTTGGGGCCGAAACTACTAATGGTTTCATGCAAATTGATAACATGAATGAAACTACTGAAATACCTTGTGGTTAAGTTACGAGATATGGGCATCACTTAGGATGCAGGTGTCAAAGTGAATCTGATCAAAGCTTCACAAAAGGTTGAGATGGAAGTGGATGAAAATACCAAAAGATAATAAGAATATAAACAGGTGGCATATCCTAAGAAAGTTGAAAGTTTGCTAGAATTTCTCCATAGGTGCCAGAGGAAGAAGTCTGAGGTTATGATGTGCCCCAGATGCAGTTTAATCTTTGACAATAAATCTGCTGAAAACATTGAAGGCTATCGAAGGATCAAGGAAATAAGGAATCAGAAAAATGTCAATAACAGGTTCACCTTCGATAAGAGGGGAATTCCAAGAAACCGGAACTAGGGAAGACAGAGGTTTTGTGCGAACAACCAATCTTCTTTCAAACCAATTGCTGAAGTCCCTAAGGGGAAATGGGTGAAGCCTGCTCACATGTGGGATCAGGACTACGCTAAGTGGAAGAATTTTGAGGTTGGAAGAGGATATTTGTTGGAATATTAAAAAGAATTTCAGGTTACTAAGCAACAAGCATATGGATCAAGTAACTACAAAGGGAAAAACCTTATGTCCCGCTCCCAATGGCGTAGGGAACAGAGGAAGCGAAAAGCTGAAGAAGAAGCTAAAGAGAAAATGGTTACAAAATTAAGTAGTAATATTCCTTTTGACACCATGAAGGACTTTATGAAGGAAACTGAGATGGTGATGGGGCTATTTGAAGCATAAAATTTTGAAGATAAGGTCGAAGATGCAGAGAATGAAGATGAATTGCTAACAGTCAACTTTGATACAGACTCATAACCAAGCCTCGATATCATCTGCAATGTAGTATCTATTCTTCCAAGGTAGTATGACCAAACCACAGAGGTCGAAGAGACATAAGAGAATGTTGATGCTGAAATGGCCAGACACAGACATGTGTGTTACTACATAATGTACAATGAGTGTGTCGAAGAGCAAAATGAATTTTTTGAAAGGCCATATGAAGTAATGAAAAACCATTTGAAACCTCTCTTCATAAGAGGAAAATTGTAGAAAAAGGCTATAAATAAGATATTGGTTGATGGAGGCGCTACTGTGAATCTCATGCCTCATACTACCTTGAAGAAGTTAGGAAAAATTGATATGGATACAAAGCCACATAACATGGTTTTGTCCAATTATGAGGGTAAAGTAGGATCAACCCTAGGAGACTCCAAGTTGACTTGACTATTGGCACAATAACAAGACCAAATATGTTTATGGTGGTCGAATAAAAGGCCAATTACAACTTATTACCGGGAAAAGAATGGATACATGGCATAGGGGCAGTGCCATCCTCAATGCACCAATGAACAACCATTTGGTGCAACGATGGTAAAGTGAAAAATATTGAATCTCACCAAAGTTATTTTATGGAAGAAGTTAATCATGTCGAAAGGTGCCATTTTGACAGAAATCTGGCAATCATTGCTCCTTGTAGTCCTTCTAGATTTGCATTTTCATATGATGATAATGCGTATTGTTCCCTTTATTTACATCCTACTCAAGGTTTCTAATGGGATAGATAAGTTGTAGGAAATGAAGATCTGGGTTTTGGGGGAACAGAAAGTATCCAACCAACTTGTTGGGGTAGGGAATGCAGTGAACATGTCTGAGTCCCAAACATTAAGAAAGATTTCGGCCTATATGGTTGGAAACAAACTAATATCGGCGTTAGAGGATAAAGTGAAATTTATGGTTGTCGAACCAAATAATGATAAGGGGCACCTTGAGGGTCCTGGAAAGGACTTCGATCCCGAACCAGCTGATAAGGTTCAAGACGAATTGCAATGCCAGAGTTTTGACGCCATCTATGATGATGAGCCTTTGGGTTTCGAAAAGGATCTTTTGGTGAACAATATGAATATATTAGCATAAGATCCACTCGAAGAGATAGACCTGGGTGAAGGGGAGATCAAAAGGCCAACAAACATTAGTGCCAACACCAACCCATAACTTATGATCGAAGTAATTCAACTATTGAAGGAGTTCAAGGAATATTTCACATGGGATTACAATGAAATACCTGGTTTAAGCAAGGATCTTGTCGAATTGAAGTTGCCAATAAATCCTGGGAAAAAGCCAATCAAGCAGACTCCAAGGCATTTTGCACCTGAAGTCCTATCCAAGATCAAAGAGCGGGTTGAAAGGCTTCTCAGATGTAATTTCATTTGAACGACCAGGTATGTTGAATGGATTGCCAGTATAGTACCAGTTATTAAGAAAAATGGAAGTCTTAGGGTTTACATATATTTTAGAGATTTAAATGCTGCAACCCTAAAAGATGAGTACCCAATTCCTGTGGCGGAAATGTTGCTTGATTTTGTTGTAGGGCATGAATACCTGAGTATGCTTGATGGGTACTCTGGTTATAATAAAAATTTTATTGTTGAGGAAGATGTGCCAAAAACGACATTTTGATGCCATAGAGCCCTAGGCACCTATAAATGGGTGGTAATGCCTTTTGGCTTAAAAAATGCAGGGGAAACCTATCAAAGAGAAATGAATTCCCTTTTATGTGACTTTATAGAAACATTCATGCAAATTTACATTGATGATATTGTTGTTAAGTATGTTTCAGGAAAAAGTCATAGACCATCTTCAATAGTCTTTCGAAAGAATGTGGAAACATGGTCTAAAAATGAATCCTCTTAAATGCGCTTTTTGTGTCCACGCTGTGGATTTTAAGGCTTCATGGTCCACAAGAAATAAATTGAAATAAATTAAAACAATACCATGGCCATTATGGAAGTGAAAGCACCATTAACTAAGAAGGAACTTCAGTCGCTGCTGTGTAAAATTAACTTCTTAAGGAGGTTTATTTCAAACTTAAGTGTCAAGACTCAAGCTTTCTCACTGTTCCTTCGACTTAAGAAGGAAGGTTTCGAATGGGGGAAAGCTCAAAAAGAAGCTTTCGACAAGATCAAGAATTATCTTGTTCAACCTCCAATTTTATCTCCTCCTTGTAGAAATAAGAGCATGAATATGTACATATATGCGACTGATGTAACTTTAGGGAGCATGTCGGCTCAAGAGGATGAAAATGGCGTCAAAAGGGCCATTTATTATCTTAGTAGAGTTTTGAAGGATCTAGAAACAAGATATAGTACAGTTGAAAAACTATGTCTCTGTTTATATTTTTCATGTACAAAGTTGAAGCATTATATAAAACTATTTGATGTTTATGTCTTGTCTCATTTTGACGTTATTAAACATATGTTATCTAAACATATATTGCACGGTCGAATTGGAAAATAGGCTGTTGCATTAACTGAATATTCACTGATATATACACCTTTAAAGTCTTTTAAAGGACAGATAGTGGTAGACTTTATAGTTGAGAACTTTGTAGTCGAAAGTCCTTTATATTATCTCGAACTTGAGCCTTTAAAGTTATATTTCGACGACTCTAGTCATAAAAATGGAATAGGTGTAGGAGTGCTAATTATTTCTCCTAATAAAATCCCAACAAAATTCAATTATAAAGTCGAAGGCCTTTGTTCCAATAATGAGGCCAAGTACGAAGCTTTGATAGCCAGATTTGAAATTTTGTTGGAATTGAGGGCAACTCGAGTCGAAATAATGGGTGACTCAGAGTTAGTTATAAAGCAAATTACAAAAGAGTATAAATGTGTTAAATAAAACCTCATAATGTATTTTGTAATAGTTATTTGACTCCTACGGAGGTTCGAAATGGTGAGTATTCGACATATACCTCAACTTGAAAATCGAGAGGCCAATGATGTGTCCCAAATTGCTTCTGGGTACAAAAATTCAAAAGAGAAGTTACAAGACGCGATTTAAGTTAGAGGAAGAGTTGTTGCAACCAGACTATCCCCGTCAGATTTGGAGACTACAAGGCTAGGGTACCTCGATGAAGAGAATTTTGAAATTCTATCCATAGACAGTTTAATAGACGAAGATTGGAGGAAGCCAATAGTAGAATATTTTAAAAATCCAACAACTTATGTCGAAAGAAAAATCAGGTATCAAGCTTTAAGTTATATAATTATGGGTAATGAGTTATTTAAAAATACATCTGAAGGAGTCTTACTTAAGTGTCTTAGCGAATCAGAGGCATATATATAGCCCTCTTTAGTGCCCATAGTGGTACATGTCGGGCACATCAAGTAGGTCATAAGATGAAATGGCTTTTGTTTCAACAAGGACTGTACTGGACGACCATGCTTAAAGATTGTGTGGGGAGTTCACTAAAGGATTCCAAAATGCTAGATGCATGCAAGCATACAACATGTTCCTATAAGTGAATTACATTTTATTGTGAAACAATGGTCTTTCAAAGGATGAGCTTTAGACATAGTTAGAGAGATTCAACCAGCATCATCAAAAAATCAAAGGTATATTTTGGTAGGTATTGATTATTTCACAAAATGGGTCAAAGCGATACCATTGGTGATTGTTGATTAAGAGGTTGTGATTGAACTCATCCAAAATCATATCAACTATAGGTTTGGAATCCCATAGACTATTACAACGAACCAAAGATCATTTTTTACTGGTCAAAAAGTTCAGGAGTTTGCTAAGAAATGGGATTCAAGTTACTCACATCAACGCCTTATTATGCCCAAGAAAACGACCAGGTCGAAGCAGCGAATAAAGTAGTAATTGGGTTGATTAAGAAACATGTGGGGGAAATCCAAATAATTGGAATAAGGCGTTGGACCAGATCTTATGGGCTTGCCGAACTTCCCCTAAAGAAGCTATAAATGCTACACCTTTTTTACTGACATATGGCCATGATGCAGTATTTCCAGTTAAGCTTTATCTACAATTAACTAGGATTCAGAGACAACATGAGATTCCATATGAGATATTGGAATATGATGTTGGATAAATTGGTTGAACTAGATGAAGAAAGAGTAATTGCCTTAGAATTACTGAGAAGGCATAAAAAGAGGGTGGAAATATTATAACAAGAAGGTGAAAGTTAAATCATTTTCGATTGATGATTTAGTTTGGAAAGTAATTCTACTTGTTAGATCAAAAGGATAGAACATTAGGAAAATGGTCCCCTAAGTGGGAAGGTCTTTTCCATGTTATCCAAGTTTTTTCTAATGGTGCGTACGCAATTGAGGAATTAAACAAAGATAAAAGAGTCTTGAAAGTGAATGGGAAATATTTGAAGAAATATAAGCCTTCACTTCAAGAAATAAAAATAATGCAAGAGTAGTTTGCACATAACAGTCAAAGCCATATATGGTATTCATAAACCAAGTAATGCCAAAATGGATATGTTTCAAAATAAAGTTACATCATTAGGCTTCATTCTCTTTGGAGAAGAATCAATGGGATATCGTCACGTTGTCCTTCATTAACATATTTCCTTTTAAGGTCAGTCTGTTGTTCTTCCTAATTATTATCAGATTATGGTGAAGGTTCTTTTTCAAGTTGTGAAGTAGACTCAAGTTGGTTCATATCAATGGAGGAACCTTTTTTTGAGTCTTTGTTGGTGGACAGAGGATGGTACGAAGTAGTGCCACTGCTAGGTGGAACTTCGTACACGATTGGTGATTCAGCGGATGTTGGTTGAGCATCCTGCAAAGAAGCAGAGTAAAAAGCATATTGAAAAATGGATTGTCGAAGAAAAAAAATTTGAGAATCGTACATTTGGTCCTTCGACTCTAAGACTCGAATTATCACTTTCAATCTTTTCCAAGACGGCATTGTCAGAAGGCTGCGAACTATCTATATTTTTAGGCGCAGGAGGCAATGTTTCGACTACCACATGTTTTGGTGGTTGAGAAGAGGTTGCATCAGAAGTTGGAGCTTTCTTCTTTCTTATATTTTTGGGCTTTTGAGGAATGTGAGATACGTCTTCATCATCTTCAATCGATGCTGGAATCTCCACAGGCAAAGGTCGTTTCTTTGGAGTAGGAGGAGGTTTTTGATTAGCCTGAAAAGATAGAAAGAGTTGGTGAAAATGGTGTAATAAAAAGAAAGGAGACATGCCAAACCGTAACTTGTTCATTGTTTTTGGTTTTTTGATGGTTGGACCAACACTCTTCAAAGAAGTTGTTGTTTTCTTGGGTGAGCCTGTCGATCCTGTCATCGAAGTAAGTTTTTGCTTCTTCGCTTGTTTCTTTTTAACAACTAGAAGAACATTGTGAAATAATAAATGTTAGCATTAAAAATGAGAATAAGAAAATAAATTGAAATATTCGAAGGATCCTTTGGTTCCACACCTTCACATTATGGAGAAAGCATTATGATATGTTATATATCATAGTGAAGGAAGCCTTTGAAACTGTCCAAGGTATGCTTAGTCGAAACCACTTATTCAGCAGATTTTTTATACTGTTGTTGGAAAAAGTTATAGTAATTCCCATAGACAAACCAATCTAGGTAAGGAGGATAAAATGTCAGGCTAAAATCAGTGCTGGATAATTTTGGTGGTTCGAGTTTAAAAGCTAAATCATACATATCCTCAAGCTTGACATATGCAGGAATACTTAAATGAGGAAGCATTTTTGTAAATTTCTCATTTAGAGTTTTCGTTGTGTTTTGAATGGTTTGACTAAGATTAGTTGGGTCATAGACAATTTCAAAGTACTTTTGGAACGTCTGAATCTCTTTTACGTGAGTCTTTATACCTTTCTTGACACGAACTTGCACAGAGGCGAAAGTTATTATATGTTGGTGGAGGAGAATAGCATCGATCATATTTCTAGAATAATACTCCTTCCACCAAGAGTCAAATTCTTGTGTGTAGTAGAAAGATGGTTGAAAAGGGATTAAAGTAAACTCAGCAAAGGTGGCATAATGGGCCATACACGTGTCTCGATCAAGGAGCGAAAAGTTCATTCCTTGGACACAAAGGGATATTTTCTTTTCAAAAAGAGGTTCATGAATTAATTGGAAAAGCCTAAATTGTTGAGAAATGAAGTTGGGTGGGTAATCAAGTAGGGTGATATGACTTTTGACTGGCATGAGTCTTGTGACAATTAGCCTTGGAAACAAGAAAGCTTTCCAGATGTCCAGAGTTTTTGTGCTTGAGAGGATACAATGTCAGAAACGGGTTTGGTAAACCATGTTGGACTGTGGGTTCTTTTAGCAAAAAGAGCCATAAAGGGAGTAAAGTTATCGCGTTTTATGAACATCATGGCATATTTGGTAAAACACTCCTCTATGTTTTTGCCATCATCATTAGGTGTCAGTCGAACTACCCTAGTCCCTTCGATAGTTCAATTTCGAATTTTAAGATCTGCTTCGTCCATTGTGCCAGAAGTAGACAAATAGGGTTCGAATGTGGCATTTAGACACAATAGGAGAAGCCAGTATGAGCCAACTAGCAGAAGATTAATGCATGCCTCATATTCTTTCAAAGAAGTAGTTGCTTCTCCCAAACACTCATATAGTCCAGCCAGGATTAATTCTCTAAGGCAGATATTTCGACCAAATTGGAGTTGATTCTCCAAGGTTAGGAATCTCTTAGCAACTTGGAGGGATTTACTGTAGAAAATATATCTAGATAACCATAGGGCGAGAAAGGATATGTGCTCGACATCTGATACTTCACTTCCTTGAGTATGATAATAATAAATATATTATGAATCCATCATGATCGAATTTAAAGTCGATGGTGCTTTCAAATTGCACAGAGGGATCAAAGGTTTCTCTAGTGGGTTAAAGCCCAGTGATTGCAGCCACATCGAATAGAGTGGGGGTAACCATTCCGCAAGGAAGGTAAAAGGTGTTAAAAGTATTGTCCCAGAAATACAGACATGCCATCAACATGGGTTGGTAATAGTTAGGACCAACCTTCGACAATTAGATTAAATTGAAGATGCCGATATCCTTCTAGAATTAGGATTTCTGTTTTTCGATATTAGCTAACCAATCAAGGTATTGCTTACTATCTTTTATTGGGAAAGATCTAAATGGTTTAAAAAGATCAGTCATGTAATTTAGTTGAAAGGGTTTTTCTTTATCAGCAAAACCTGAAGAAGTTCCTTCTTGAGGAAGTTCTGCATTAGATTCTTTTGAATCTTTATCAGTATTTTCACCTACATTATTTTTAGGTCTAAGTTTATTAGCTATGGGACTGGTTCTATGATATGTTGGGAAAAATTCCTTGAAATTTTCTAAATCATCAGCATGAACTAGAGGGCCCATATGCCATAAGGTTTTATCAATAAGAGTAAAGGGGATAATTACATGGGATGCATAGATCCTTTTTTGTTCTGCAGAAAGTACTAGGGTCGGTGCAAATTCTTGATTTCTAACCATAATGGGTTTTGATGCATGACCAATGGGCTTGAAAACAATGTCTTTGTTGTTCTTCACATCCTTGCTACCTTTGGTACTCTTGTTTGTAGGTGCCATTGATGAAAAAGTTTGAAGATTGTTGACGATTTGAAGAAAGAGAAAGAATTGTTCACAGTTTTTTCAGAAGAAGAGAAAACTAATGAAAGTTGAAAAAGTGTTTTTAAGATTAAAGAGGGTATTTATAAGGGAAACATTTCAGTTTTCATCTGTGTGGCTGAAGAATAGTGGGACGCGTTTTAACTTTCTATAAGCCAAGAAATTGGTTACTTTTTGGGAAGCCGTGATTTATGCCTACATTAGTATGGTAATGATGAAACTACATCAGCGCATGTCTCGATGGGACGTTTGAGGAAAATGGTCATTATGACCATGACCTCATAACAATAATGGTAATCATGAGATAACTATTGTTTTGAAATTGAAGACTATTCAAAAATTGTCCATTTCTTCAGATATTTCGAAATACACAATTTTGGAGGGCAATTTGTTAGTTGGAAATTTCCATAGTAGAACATAGAAGATCAAAGTCGAAGAATAATTTATTTTGAAAGAAATGTTTTGTGAAAGCTTCAACTGACTGTTTACTAAGTGGACAGTCGAACATTAAATTGTACAATTATAAGAAGTTTTTAAGGGAATTTGAAGTATTAAAAGTTTGAATTTCAATTGAGTTTTGGCATTCTCTACAATAGAAGGATTCGAAATTCAAGTCTTTGATCTTATCCAGAAGACACGTAGAAGTCCAATAGTTTGAAGAATTTGCATGTCACGAATGTGGCACCTAGATGTAGAAAGACCGTTAAGGTCAAATTTGTATATATATATATATATATATATATATATATATATATATATATATATATATATATATATATATATATATATATATATATATATATATATATATATATATATATATATGGGTCTTAGAAATAGGATTCAGGTGTTTATTCATTTGTACAAAATCTCACATTAAGTCAAAGTATATGTGTATTGAGAAAAGATTCCTCTGAGAAATGTATGTGTAAACACCATCTTTTTTTTAATACAAGTTATCATTCCAGAAATTTACTTTTAGCAATTTACTTTCGGTTGCTTTTATTTACACTTTCTTTACAAGTTTCATAAGTTTACTTTAAATAGTTATTTAGTTTGAAACCAATATTATAAAAAAACTATGAATATCATCGAAGTATTCTTATTTTCAAAGAACAAAGTTTGAATAAAACACATGTCTTAGGATCAATATAGTCGATCATGCAAGTAAGTAAGGACTTTTCATCGTTTTTAGAAGACTAGTGCTTGTTTACCAATTTTCACGGTAAACGGCGGGTTCGAACCAATGTGAACCCCCTTTTTCACTTTTCCATCATTTTTTGCTTTGTTACACATTTAGTGTTCTGTTTTATATTTTATTGGTTGGAAGTGTTATTATAACACCATAAGCGAGTGGCCTAGGGGATAATCTTTTGACTTGTAACCATGAGGGCGCAGGTTAAAACCTTGGCAGCCCCTCCCTTTTTTTAAAACACTTGTTTTATTCATTTTCGTTACCATTTTCTCTCAATTATTTCAATAAGCAAATTAACTTTTTTTGAGCTAATTTTTTGCACGCTACTTATTTATCTACTATATTTTGTGAATACATGAAAAAATCTCAAAAATAATATTTACGTTGACTATTTTTGCATAGTTGAAAATCAAGCTTTCTTAGGTGTTTCTTTTAAGGCTTTTCTTTGACTTCTTTGTTTATTTCTTGACTAATTTCAAATGGAATGATCATAACATGATATGTATTGACTATTGCTTGATAATATTCTTCTTGTGATACTCATACCATGATCAACTTGACTTTTGTTTAGGTTTTTAGCAAGATTTTGATGCATGTTATTCTCATTTGTATATCAAACCCTAATATGCTCCATGACCCTCTCCTTTAATTTTGATGCATGTAACTTATTTGAAGTTTGTTTCCCTGCTTAATCAATAAATACTTTTGATAACATATATACATGTATGCTCCTAACTTTTGATAACATGATACAATCATCATATGTTTTCCATGTTTTCTTCTCTCCTTTATACTTGTCTACATTTTGTAAGTTTGTTTGTCTTTAAGGAATGAATTTCCTCCATAAACTCCTTTTAAACACAAACCATAACATGTTTGATTGATCTTTTCATCAAAATATGATTTCATCTTCCATCCTTTTGTCACAACTTTTACTTGATAAGCATATTGTTTTTCTTCTTTGTTTGAATTCATTCAATTGTTTGTCCATTGCTTGTGTGATTCACATGCTCCCTTAGTCTCACTTGGCTCATCTTAATCCTTGATTAAGATTTGAATGAAGAGAGACATTAGGACTCTAATCCAAGCATGACAACATTAAGTTAGATTCCCTTCAATCTCAACCTTATGGCCATTTTGCATGACAACATTAAGATTTCAAGTCTCCCTTTAGACTTTCTTTTCTTTTGCATTGCATTGTTTAAGACTAAAACATTTTCTCAATCAAATCCAAAAGCACTTAACAATGTTCAAAACTCATTTCAAAACTAAAGGTATAAATGTCATGAGTTTATCCTTGGATGAGGATCCACTTATTATCTCTCTCCTAACAAAAACACAAACCAAACCCAAATCATTTTTTCACTTGGCATTTCTCCTTAAAACCTTTTCAAAAAGGACATGTTAACTCTATTCTACCATAAACAGACAAGCTCTGACTGCTAGAATGTGAACTTAACATCGTTCATAAAAAACATACAACAAACAAATATTTTTAAGAAGAACTACGGTGTTTTGATTCCTTTCAGGGATACATAGGAATGGGGTTGCAAAGCTCAGGCGAACGCACTAATAAAAATATTTTCTCTTTCCCAATGAATTTATGCATACATTACCCTTTAGCAAGTAAGTTTTAGATATACACACCCGTTTATTAGAATAACAAGAGTGGATCCCATGGAGTACCATGGGCGTAAGGGGTTCTAATACCTTCCCTTGTGTAATCGACTCCTTTACTCGAGATTTAGTGGCGAGACCATGTTCTTTTCCAATCATTTTTAAGTTTTCTCTATATTTTCCTTTCTCTATTTTTGGGATAAATAAAGTTTGGTGGCGACCCTGTTTGTTTTAGGAAGCTTTGTGCATATATTTTTTTCGTGTAGCTTCACTGTTGCTGCTATAACATTTGGGTCTGATTTGGTTTTGGTTGATGGTCAAATTTTTGGTTTAAAGGGGAAGCAAGATATGGAATGTGAATACCAGTTAGTTCGGCTGAAGGTTATTTTAGATAAACAGCTGAAGGACAATCTTCTCATCCATCAACGCTTAGATAAGCAGGATGAAATAATTGATCCTCGGGAGGCTTCATTCAAGCAACTATCAGATGTGCTGATGCAACTCATGGAAAAGTTTGACAAGAAGGATGATTAGAGCCTTATCTCTTTGTATTAGAACTTTATAATAGTTTTTCTTTTGTTTCTAAAACAATTGTATCTTTATCCCTTTGGTTTAATATAAGATTTCTTTTTTATTTTAAATCTTTTTTATTTCTAACAAACGGGGAGAAAGAGTATATCATTTTGATAGTATCTACTCTCAGAATCTTGAGGCCAAACATGATATAATGTTTTTTCTTCTAACCATTTGTTTGATGTTTGATTTAGGAACTTTGTGAAAGTTCACTGATTTTCATAGAAAGGTTAATTGGCTATCAAAATATTATCATCTGGCATCAGAAGATAAGATCAAGATGCATGAAGTATGCTCTGATGAGCTAAGCATCCGAGAACAATGTATTCATTAGAAGTTGTGAACTTTCTAAAAATGAATCATGTTATGATACTATGTGTTGGTTAGAAGTTACGAATCTTCTGATTGAGTTAAAAGTTGAAATAGGCTCTGATACAACATATGTTTCAGAAATTGTGAACTTCTTGAAAATATGGTTAAATCAAGCTCTGATGCCCCCACACTGTTCAAAAGTTATAAACTTTCTGAAAGTAGGGTAATCATGTTTTGATAACACCTATTATTCATAAGTTATGAACTTCTTGAAAATATGGTTAAATCAAGCTATGATACCCCGGATTGTTTAGAAGTTGTGAACTTTCTGAAAGTAAGGTAATAGTGTTTTGGCAACACCTATTGTTCAGAAGTTATGAACTTTCTGAAGGTATGGTGATCAGACTTTGATGCTTCAGAAGTTGTAAAATTTCTGGAAGCATGAGAAGATTGATTTGTTACTAAGCATTCTTTAGAAGTTGTGAACTATCTGAAAGAATGTCAACGTATACTTTGGAAACGTCTGCTCCATTACCACAAAGCTTTTCAGAAGTTGTAAACTATCTGAAAGTTTTATAATCAGAACATGACAAACGAGACTATGATACTTCTGAAGTTGAGAACTTTCTGGAAGTGTAGTAAGTCTTCTTTCAACCAGGAATCGTCCAGAGGATGTGGACCTTCTGAATATTTAATCAGAAGACATGGTCCAAGACACGTTCTAAATACATGGTCTAAAGATATGGTCTAAATACATGGTCTAAGGCATGGTTTAAACACATGGTCTAAAGACATGGTCTAAGATATCGTTTAAAGACATGGTCTAAAGACATGGTATAAAGACATGGTCTAAGACATGGTCTAAAGACTTGGTCTATGACATGTTCAAAAGACATGGTTTATGACATGTTCAGATGACATGGTCTATGACATGTTCAGAAGACATGGTTTAAAGACATGGTATGAGACGTGGTCAGAAGACATGATCAAGGACATGGTCAGTCAGGAAATGATTCAGATGTTGAACCTTTTGATAAAATGATGCTTTGCACCTTCTGGTGGAAGGATTCAAGATTCTATAAAAACCGGTGAATTAGTTCTGATGTTTGATACAAGTCATCAAGACAATGACTAAATAGGTTCTTGTACTTCATATTGTTCTGATAGTAAGCCAGGTTCTGAGATAAAGACCAGGAATTTCTAGTCAGGCTCTGATGAGAGGCCAATGGAGAAGTATTCCTTCTATATGTTACCTTCTGTACTGCAAAATTCATTTTGTGAGTCTTGGGCTTAAGGGGGACTCTGAACAAACATAAATGAAATTTTGGATATTAACAGATTTAGGGGGAGCTGGTTAGCTTTTCTGAATTTTTATTCTATGGGGATTACCCTGTATGAATTGTTCTATCAAAATATATGGTTTTGTCATCATCAAAAATGGGGGGATTATAAGAACAAGATTGGTTCTGCATCTGGCCTTGAGTTTTTATGATAACTTTACATGGTACCTTAGAGAATAATTGTGTACTCTAAGGGTTTCTGTCTAGTGTGTAGATTTTCTAATCAGGTTTTGAATCTAGTAAGAAGGAGTGTAACATCATCAAACTTAAACTCAACACTCTGGAAGAATACCTTTGGTATGTTACAAGTTAAGTCAAGATTACGGAATGCTTCTTATGCAATGGTTCTAAGGGACGTTAGTACAATAGCTTCTGATCGTGACTTTTGTAAGGAAGCATTAGAGGCTTTCTAAAGCTTTGCTTTTGTTGTTCCAAGTTCTGAAGATGCTGGAGACAAGGTTCTGTTGAAAGAGTACTGAAGATCTAAAGACATTACTTCTGAAAACCAAGTGCTAAAGACTCTGAAGACAAAGGTTCTGCTGAACAAGTTCTGAAGACTCAAAGACTTAGGTTCTGAAGATGCAAGTTTTGATCCTTCTACAACATGTTTCATCAACATACAAATCAGAAGCCTTCAAAGATATAGAAGATAAAGATCAAGACTAGGGATTGTGTGTGATGATGAGTATAAAAGTACAAAGTACATTGTGACCTCTACTCTAATAGGGTGGCGTAAGGACAAACCTTTTTGTACTTGTTGTTTACCATTATCACCATGACCGTTGGAAACCAAACACCTGGTTTTGTGTTTCCTATTCTACCCTCCAACGAATCTCTTTTTTAGCTATAAAAGGAGGACTTGGAAGAATTTGAAATCAATGAATCAGTTCAACTAAACTACGCTAAAGCGTTGCACAAACTCTTTTGAGATATTCTTTGTATAGTTTTATAAATAAGCAAGGAGATTTTGTTCGTATCTTGCTATCAACACTTTTGTGTTGGTGTACTTAAACATTGTGTAATATGCTTATTAGAAGCATCTCTTTATACACATATTTGTAAATCAACGGTTGTTTATAGATTCCTTAAGAAACTGTCAGGATTCTCAAGAAGACTTTAGATGCGGTTGTTGTACCCAAAAATTTGCCCTCCCATTTTTCATAGAAGACACAACCCTAGGGTTTCTCGGATATTCAAGTTGGCTCAGAAATCGACCAGACAGATTCTCTTCTATGGCAGTAAACTAGCAATTAGGGTTTCTTGCAATTCTCAAAAGAAAATGAGTTCTCAAAGATCCAATTGGCTTTCACAGGTGCTCATGCTTCCTCAAGGTTGTACTTATGATTTCTTCAAGCTACAAGATTTTGAGACGATTTTTTCTGTTCATGGTCAGATGTGATATCGCTCACGGTTTTATCTTCAAAGAACCGGAAGAAATTTGAGTTTGGGAAACTTTAAAATTATCAAATCATTGCAAGGCATTTGATTGATTTTGAATTTTCTTAAAATGCAGTTTACTGAAAAGATAATGTTTATTCTCAGAGCATGATCTATTTGGGACAAGAGATAGAAGTTAAGAATGTCATTTAGGACACTCATGATTGTGGGATCCAGGTTAACCAGATGATTTGCGTCTTTTAAAACATTTGCTTGGTTAGGAAATGGAACATACAGTGCGTGTTTATGTGAAATGCAATTACAGAATTATTGGGATTACTTGGAATTTAAGTTGCCAGACTGGAGCATTTTGTTTCAAATATCTTGATTGGAAATTTAAAAAATCAATTAGGATGCGAAGAGAAATTACAAGTTGTTGTTGATAAAGGATTTCAAGTTATTCAAGTGACACCAGAATATTTCATGCTACAACTCAAGATTTTCTCCAATTTCAAACATTTGGTACAAAACAATTTATTCTTTAATACTTTATGTTTTACAACCTATTGTATTTAAAGATGAATTGGTACTATTGGATACAACACATCAAAATACAGTACAAGAATGATTTCTCTAAATTACAAAGAAAATCCAAATGTTTGATTGGCCTAGGAGAATTAATCTATGCCTAAGTTTGTCTGGAGATTGAAGTCGTATCAATTTCCTTTGCTTATCTCCAAGACTTCCTTGCTTGCCACAAAGTTATTTCCTTCCTTGCTTTGTCATATCCAATTGTGCTCACTTGAAAACAAAAGAAAGAGAAAAAAATAGTTAGTGCAAATTATTTGGGCATGAACAAAAAAAATTCAAAAAGACATTCATCATTAAGGTTTGCAATGTGGAATCAGAGTACTGTTTAATTCATCACAATTTATCTCCTCTATTTGCAAATCACAAGAAGGTCATCCTTCTTGGTTCACAAAAAATAAAGAAAGAAAGAAATGCTACAAGCTGTCCAAACAAATGCTACAAGCTGTCCAAAATAAAATGCGCAAACTAAACCAAACAAAATGCGCAAACTAAACCAAACAAAATGCTACAAACTGAACCAAACAAAATGCCACAAAATGTCCAAACAGCATCACAAACAGCAGCATTACCACAGGACAAACCAGCAACATCAACAAAAAATGAGGCAGCAATATAGCAAGTAAGCAAATAACTAAGTCAACAAAAGCTAAAACATGTAGCAGTTCAGCAGTATGGCAAGTATGGCAAAATAAGCAAATAAGCAAAGCTTGCTCATGAAGTCATCATTTTCCATGCAAACCTTTCAGAATTAGAAAAAGAGCAAAAAAGCAATTTGCTTTTTTATTGTCATTGAGAGAGAAGAGAGGAAAGAAGTCACCTAGGTTATTGGAATGCACAGCCTTGCTTCCCTTCCTGTCACAAGTTGCATAGAATATGCTAAAAAACAAAACTGTAACAAAAAAGCCATAAGGACAATATACTAAAATATTCAATTTTTTTGGTTTTCCACCATTTTGAATATGGATAACAGAAGCAGGGTCAATATAACAAGGGGAGGGCAATAGAAAGAAAAAAGGAGGAGAACAAGTCTAAAAACTGAGAAACCTGTTGAACCCTCATCACAACAGAAACAGTAAACCATCAAAACTCTCAAAAACCAGTCACCATCTCCAAACTCATCAAACCTGAACCAAGCAAAACATCCCAAAACCTGAAACATGTCTTAAACTGAGAAACCAGTAACCCTCATCAAAGCAAAAAACCAGTAACCAAGCCAAACATCCCAAACCTGAACCAGAAGAACTCAAAACCAGTACCATCATAAAAAAAATTGTTAATCATCAAACCACAAAAACCTGTAACAAAACCCAAAACAACAAATCTCTACACTGTAACCAAGCCAAACAACCTAAAAATCTGTCAACTGTCCAAGAAAAAATCATCAATCACAAAAAACCATCAGTAAACCTCAAACATACCACCAGTGAACCAAGTTTCAAACTCACAAAAACCAGCAACAAATCTGAAACTGAAAAGACAGTAGCCAAGCCTCAAACATCTCAAAAAAAACCAGTGATATAACTATCACAAAAAAGAATCCAAAACCAGAAGAACAATAACCAGCATCACCATCATTCGAAGAAAATAGAGGAAAGTTACCAAAAATCACGATCTCATCCTCATATCTTCCCCTCGTGCAACCTCTGCCACTGTTGGAACACCATCCTTTCTCTCGCCTCTCCCTCTCTATTTCACAGAAAAAAATCACAAGGGACTGTAAAGCTCCAACAGGTATGAGCTCTCTCTCTCTTTCTCATATTTCCATAAACCTAATTTCCGCATTTTATAAACAACAAAGATTTAATTAACAGAACACGACCAAAATAGAACAAAACCAAGGAAGTTGTAACCTTTTTGAACATAACGGAAACCTTACCTTTTTTTCAAAGAAAATCACTAGATCTTGATTAGGGAGACGAGATTGGTTGCGTTCCGATAACAGAGGGTCATGGAGAGGTCAGGGACGAACCGATTTCCTTGCTTTTGGGTTTAAATCTAAAATTAGGGTTTCAAAGAGATACAAATCATGGTGAGATAAGGAGGTAGAAGAGGGCGATTCGGTCATGAGTTTAAAACAGGGATGGTTAGTGAGAACATTTAGAGGTTTCAGCAAGATGAACAAGGATGATACAGATATGGGCGAAGGAGATGAATGAGCGGCGCCATGAGTGACAAGGGTTCCAAACCCTAATTTTTTTCCCTTAATCAGATACTAAGTTGAGTTTAAGAAGCTTGGGCTTGTTTTTTTTGTTAATCTGTAAGCCCATGCATTTTGCTGGATACACCCCCTTGGTTTGTTCATTGTTACAGCAAGAATAACACTCTTTTCTTTTGGGCCTCATTCTCAAAATCACTTAAGCCCATGCGTTTTTTTAAGTTGTTTTCTTCTTACATACTTTTTTTTGTTATGCAAATACTAATAAAACTTGAATTATTTTTATTATTTTGATTTAGGTTTTCTTGTAAATAATTTTTATCATTTTCTTTCTTTAATAAATTTTGCTTTTAAATTTATTTGACTTAATAAAACACCAAAAAATAATAATTTAGTTCATTTGCTTTCTTTAGATTTCATTTAAGTAATTGAAATACAAAAATAAAGAATATAATTTAATCAGTTATTTTATTTTTAGAATAAGTTTTACTTTTCTCCTTTCAAGTAATTACTTAACATTTCATTTCCATATTTTGTTGATTTTATTTTCATGGATTATCATAGCTTTAATTAAATCGCACAAAATTCGATTTGGTTGTATTGCTTGTTATTTGGACCTTCCTATCACATTTGATTCATCCCCATTTGTAAAAATTGTACCCCTATTCCCGAATATTTTGTAATAGCGTAGAATTTCAATTCCCGCAATATACTGTTTTCCTTATACTGTATAGTAACTAGGCGTGTATGGCAAGATTCAATAAATCAATCGCTAGATGACCTAATCAAAGAAATAAAATAACTTGAAACCAACACACTTTTTCACACGTGCACCTCTAGGGTAACCTCGCTCGTTGCCTCGGAAATACAATCATGTCCCTCAAATATGGGACGCTCTAGCAATGACCCTTCGATAAAAAAAAGATCGTAGTCCCTCGATGACCCTCGATGTTGCCTTCGATTAAAACGATCTCGTCCCTTACAATAATTGCTAAAGCGTCTCATAAGTTGCTTTCGATGATTGTGAAATTGACCCGTGCCTGTCCCTTCACATCCAACGATGGGGCTTCTTACCAAATCAATGGTAAGATAGCACCATTAAAAGGAGGAAGAAAAGAACAATTTAAGACCTTTCGAGTAGATAGATTCGCTCTTAGTTACTCGCCTGCTCACGATAAAAACTTTTTACACCTACACTTCCATTTCAAAACATTTTCAAAAAAAAAATATTTTGTATACGTTCTTATAGAGACGAGAACCATTGCAAAACATATTTTCAAGACACTTTCCAAAACACGATTCACAAACACATCTTTGAACCACTTTTTGAAACAAAACTTTGTACGCGTTCTTATAGAGACGAGAACCATTACAAAGAGATCTTTTCAAAATATTTTTAAAGCCCACACCACAAGCACACTATCAAATGAAAGTAAGTGATCTAAACGAGTAACTAAGAGCCCATGGAAAACCATGGATGAAAAGGGTGCTAATACCTTCCCTTTTCATTATCTTCCCCCCGAACCCGAGAAATAATCTCGAAAGGTCTTTCCAGTGACTTTTTACCTTTCCTTTTGGATAAAAGAAAGTCGGTGGCGACTCTTGCTATCCGCACTAATGCGATCAAACCGCAAAACATCAAGTCAGTTCTCCCACTGTATCACAGAACTGGCGACTCTGCTGGGGAGATTGAAAAAAAGTGGGGTTACCTTAGGGATAGATCACTTTTACTCGCTTTCATTATTTGATTTGTGTGCTTTATATTCCGTTGTTTGTATTGGGCTTGCTTTGATCCTCCACCCAGATTTGGGGCACCTTTTTAAGTAAATAGAAATAGATTGTGGAGATTGTACAGCATAGACCGATATGGTTGAGACAATGGCTATGTTAGTGTGACGCATTTGTGGGTACTGGTATTCCTCGTGGTGAATCGAGGATAATATGGGGCCGCTGAGTGGCGTCGCGGAGCACTAACTAACCTTAGAACCCTAATTGAACAAACTTGGCCATTAGGACGTAATGAGGTAACCGGTTTCGGTGTAAAGCTGAAAATTGGTTGACACTCGATACTACACTCATTGAGGCTAGACTTTTGGGATATCTCGGCTGCAAGAAAAGATTGTTGTGCTGAGATAATGCCTAAGAGAAAGGTCGGTGATATTGAGATCCTTTAGAACCCGATCATTATTTCTAGGACAGGTTGAGCCAACTAAAACTTCAAGAGGGTACTTACCTACAAAACTCATGCAAGCCTAAAACATAGGGATCTGTTTGTGGTGTGTGTATATGTTTGCTTGTACATAAACATCATAAATATCATCAACATCATATGCATGCTCACTAACCATTTCAATGATTTAGAAATTTATCTTTGTTTTTGTTTTGTAGGATATGAATTCTCTCCGAAGAAACACCATCTGAATCAGCTTTGTAAAAGCACATCCTCAACTTCAAGAGCTAGCTTCGGGAGTTCCTGGGGATTCTCCTTTTACCAAGAAGTATTGTCGACTCCTCAGTTTAGCTACATCCAACTTCCAAGAAGAAATGACGTGTGTACTATTCCAATTCTTTGACCCCGTACATCATTATTTCACTTTTCCGGACTATCAGTTGGTACCTACACTAGAAGAGTTCTCTCTACTCTTAGGGTGCCCGTGCTTAATCAGATACCGTTCACCGATCTAGAAGGGATTCCAAAACCTGAAGTCATCGCCGAAGCTTTACATGTGAAGAGGGCCGAAGTCATAGCCAATTGGGAGACAAGAAGTGGGGTTAAAGGCTTTCTAGCTAAGTTTCTATTGGAAAAAGCTCGTTCATTATGGGATGACATGGATTTCCAAGCTTTCGAAGACGTGCTAGCTCTCCTCATTTATGGTTTGGTTCTATTTCCTAATTCGGACCAATTTATAGAAGTTAATGCCATCAAAGTCTTTCTCTCTCGCAATCCTATACCCACCTTGCTAGGAGACATCTTGCATTGCCTTCATACTCGTACCATGAAGAAAAGAGGTACCCTTTTGTGTTGTATACCCCTACTCGATAAGTGGTTCACTTCACACCTGCCTCAGTCAGCATTGAAGAACGAGAAAAGATTGACTTGGTCTCAAAGGATGATGTCTCTCACCCACTCTGATATCCGTTGGTGCTCAAGATCTTTGGAAGATATCTCTATCATTGACCGCTGTGGTGAGTTCCCTAATGTACCTCTGCTAGCTATTAGGGGAGGTATCACCTGCAACCTGTGTTTAGCTCTTCGGCAGTTTGGGTATGCCCGAAGGGACGGCCCTCATGAGATGCTCATCTGAGGTCTGGTGTTCGACTACGACAAAGAAGATCAAGGTTACCGCTAGAGGTTTACACGTGCTTGGGGAATGGTAAACAAAGTGGACAGTAGAACTTTGGGACATAAAAACTCTATCCCTCTCGAGCCTTACCTTAAGTGGGTACGGGCTCGTGCCCAGAGTCTCTTAATGCCTTACCCTTCCATCCTTCCTATCATCATTGAGCCTGTTATTAAAAGATACGTCCCATACACCATTCTTCATCCGGACATGCCTACCTCTCTCGAAGACCTGTAGAAAGCTTGGATTCGGTTGAAGGAAGAACGAGACACCTTTGAAACCCAGTACTACGCCAGTGAGAAGAAGGTTCTGGAGCTCACCAAACTGCTTCATGAAGAGAAAAATCTGAATACCTACATTGCTCCAAAAAGGATGCGCTCGGTCTTTTTGTCTTAAGAATTTTGCTGTATTTTGTTTCTTTCTTTGTAAGCCCAAGGAGGCATGATGTATTCAAACTTGGTTTTATTTAATATGATGTGTGTTCTTTTTGGTTTGGACAAATTTAAATCTTCTAAGTTTCCTTGGAATCATTTGCATATTGCATCTTCATTCATCATAACATCATACAGGTTTCTCATAACAGGTCGCCTTATCCTTCTACTGTTTATTTCAGTGAGATGGATGTGGAACAGACTGTGAAAGATCTTCAGGCGCAGAATGCCCAGTTTCAACAAATGCTCATGGCTCTGACAAAGGGGCAAGAGGAGTTTAAGACTCTACTAGCCAAAGAGAAGAAGAAAAAGACGAAGAAACCAACCGGGGTTGTGATTATGGGAAGAAGGTTTAAAGGATAGACCAGGCGAACCTTAGACTTTGCAACATCATCAGGCGAGGGAGATAATCAAACCCAATAAGTGAACAATGACCCAGCATCCGAAAGAGAGGAAGAGCCTGATTACTCTCAGGAACAATATCCTCCTGCTGATGATAAATACAAACAGCTAGAGGATCGCTTGAATGCCATGGAGATTCAAAGAGTACCCGGTTTGGACTTTGAAGAATTATGACTCATCTCAAGGGTTGTCATCCCACAGAAATTCAAGGTCCCAACCTTCGCCAAGTATGATGGTATCTCTTTCCCAAAACTACATCTGAGGTCATATGTCAGAAAGATTCAACCCCACACGGCTGACAAAAATCTATGGGTGCATTTCTTCTAGGAGAGTTTATCGGGGACTCAGTTGGATTGGTTTTACCAATTAGAAGGGTCCAATGTCCGTAATTGGGAAGAGTTGGCTGCCGCTTTCTACAAACAGTATCAGTATAATGCCGATTTGGCTCCGACTAGGACACAGTTACAGAGTATGTCTATGGGAACAAATGAGGGCTTCAAAACCTATGCTCAAAAATGGAGGGATCTCGTAGGCAGAGTCCATCCCCCTCTATCCGACAGAGAACTAGTGGATATGTTCCTTGGCACCTTGTCAGGACCATTTTTCAATCACCTGATTGGGAGTTCTTCATCTGGTTTTACCGAATTAATCATGACTGGTGAGAGGGTCGAAGCCAGTATAAAAAGCGGCAAAATTCAAAGAGATGCATCCTCAAGTATGGTGAAGAAACCTTTTGTTGGAAAGAAGGAGGTCAGTGTTGCATATGACCATAGAAATCAAAACAAAACCGACCGTCGTCCGGCAGTAGGTGTTGTCATGATCTCTAATCCTGCGCCAAATCAGCAGCGAAATTATCAGCGCAAACCAGAAGCGCCCATGAGACGATTTACCCGGATTAACATGACCATGTCTCAGGTTTTGCCACACCTTCTCAAGACTAATCTAGTAACCTTAAAAGAAGCTCCCAAAAATCCCAATACGGCTTCTCCTCGCTACAACCCGAACGCACGATGTGCCTATCATTCTAGAAGCCCAGGGCACGATACAGATGATTGTTGGGCCTTAAAGAATAAGGTGCAAGACCTTATTGATTCAAAGGAGCTTGAATTTGAGTCCCCAGAAACGCCTAATGTAATAACGGCACCAATGCCCATACATGGCCAAGGTATCAACGCCATTGATGATGATCGTTTTGTGTCCTCCGTGAATGACTTGGTTACTCCTCTGCTGACTGTTAAACAAAATCTACTGCAAGCCGGCTTGTTCCCAGGTTGCGATGAAAATTGCCACCTTTGCAAATCTCTGCCGAACGGTTGTTTGTTACTAAAGATAGGCGTCCAGTGCCTGATGACTAGTAAAGAAATCCTATTTGAAAAGTTACCCCTTATCAAGAGTTCTTATCAAGATGTTTCGATAATCACCATTTTCGACAATCCTTCCAGGGTCTCCACCAAAAGACCCGTCAGGATTACACCTGCTCCCAGATCTGTACCATTGATCATCTCTATGCCAATACCAATACCATACTCCTCAAATAAAGTTGTTCCCTGGAGTTATGAGGCTGACGTTTACTACTATGGCGTCAAGCAAGATCAGTTGGCTGTCACAAATGAAGTTGCGAGAGATATTGATCCTGATATTGGTAACATCACTGGAACCAGCAAAATAACAAGAAGTGGAAGAGTCTTCTCACCTGAGATTTCTCCAAAGACCGTTGCTACTCCTGTGATCATCACTACTGCCACTCCTACCGACACCGTCAGTGATACTCCCGTTGTTGTCCCTACTGCCGATACCAGGGGCAAAGAGGCTTTGGTTGAGCCTGCCCAAGCAAGAGAACGTCCTAAAGTCATCCTTGAAGCTTCTAAAAAAGAAATAGAAGAAATCCTGAAGATAATCAAAAAAAGTGACTACAACATTGTAGAACAATTGGGGCAAACCCCCTCGAAGATATTATTGTTGTCCTTACTTTTGTGCTCTGAAACTCACGCCAAAGCCTTGGTAAAGTTTCTTAAGACCGCTCATGTGCCCCAGGAGACCTCCATCGAACAATTTGAAGACTGAGTGGCCAGTCTAACTGCGGATAACATAGTGGGCTTTTCCGATGATGATTTAACCTCTAAGGGAAGGAAGCACAACGATGCCTTACATATTTCCATTGAATGCAGGGGCACCACACTTGCCCATGTTTTGGTGGATACTGGTTCATCGTTGAATGTCTTGCCCAAAAATGCCCTCGATCGGCTAGATTGCGAGGGACTCATCCTGAAACCTAGCAACATCATAGTAAGGGCCTTTGATGGTTCCAAGAGGACAGTGCACGGAGAAGTTAGTATCCCCATAAAAATTGGGACTCAGACCTTTGACTCAATTTTCTATGTGATGGACATCCGTCCTTCGTACTCTTGCCTGTTGGGTCGACCCTGGATCCATGGTGTTGGTGCCGTCACTTCCACTCTACACCAAATGCTAAAATACCCGATCAGAGGGAAGATTGTCACAGTTATCCATTTGAACTCTTTCAGGTATGTTAAAATGGATGGTGAATTCATAGAGACTCCCTGTCAGAACTTTGAGGAGGTTCCAACAACGGTCGCAGCAACCAAGTCTACTCCAAAGGTCCCGGAGATTATCAGACCTCTGCTAAAGATGGCTTCATTGAAAGACGCTCGAGCAGTAGTTGAAGAGGGAGGATGTACTATCTGGGGTCAGCTTCCGGATATTCTTACAAGTCCGACAAATTTGGGTTGGGGTTCACTTCAGAGGCTCAGAAAACTGTCCGATGTTCTCGCGCAGGGGGACCACCTCTGCGTATCAGCAATCAAGGAGTCAACACGTTAGAAGATAGTGATGGCAGTTGTGACATGGATGAATGGATTTTTCCAACTATCGGCGGAGGGCTTAATAATTGGGAGGCGAAGGATTTCATTCCTATTACTTTTATTCAAGAGTAATTGTCTTTTAATATTTTCAGGCTTGTAATATTTAAACAATTCAGACTTTTTGCTAAACCTTGTGTCTTACCCGAGGCACAATGGTCCATCTGTAAGGGTTGTCACTTCATTCTCATATGTCATTAATGAATCATGGACGTTTTTTACATCAAATTTTGTTTTCTGTGTCTTTTCTTTCTTGCATTTTATTTCTTTCAAAGTTAGTTGTGTTCTTACACACACTCACATATTGAAAATGCAGATCTACGTCCACTCAGGATCTCAGGGGTAACATTTCTTCTATAGCCAATTATGACTTTGAAAATCCGATCTACCAAGCCGACGACGAAGGTGAGCAAGATTTTGAAGTGCCAGGAGAGTTGGCCAGGTTGCTGCAACAAGAAGACAGAGCTATTCAGCCTCATGAGGAACCGTTGGATAAAATCAACTTAGGTACAGAGGAAGATAAAAAGGAAATCAAAGTGGGTGCCAATCTAGAGTCAAGCGTCAAGGAACGTCTGATTCAGCTGTTGCACGATTACGTTGAGATCTTCTCCTGGTCATACAAAGACATGTCAGGACTGGATGTAGACATTGTGGTACATCGTCTGCCTACAAAGGAAGATTGTCCCCCAGTAAAATAGAAGGTTCGTCGTATGAGACCCGATATGTCTGAAAAGATCAAAACAGAAGTTATGAAGCAGTTCAATGCTGGATTTTTGGTTGTCACCTCTTATCCCCAATGGGTGGCCAATTTTGTCCTTGTACCCAAGAAAGATGGTAAAGTGAGGATGTGTGTGGACTACAAAGACTTAAACAGGGCCAACCCTAAAGATGATTTTCCACTTCCACACATCGACATCCTGGTTGACAATACAGCCCATCACAAAGTATTTTCTTTCATGGACGAATTCTCAGGCTATAACCAGATCAAAATGGCACCTGAGGACATGGAGAAAACCTGATGCCATTTGGACTGAAGAATGTCGGGGCAACCTATCAGCGCACCATGGTAGCTTTGTTTCATGATATGATACATCATGAGATAGAGGTCTACGTATATGACATGATAGCCCGATCACAAACTGAAGAAGAACACCTTGATCACTTGCAAAAGCTGTTTGTCAGGTTGAAGGAGTACAAGCTAAGATTGAACCCAAACAAGTGCACATTCGGAGTCCGGTCTGGTAAACTCTTAGGTTTCATTGTCAGCAACAAAGGCATCAAGGTTGATCCTGCCAAAGTCAAAGCGATAAAAGAAATGCCTGCTCCTTGCACTGAGAAGGAAGTCAGAGGTTTTTTGGGACGCCTGAACTACATTGCTAGGTTCATTTATCACCTAACATATACTTGTGAACCAATCTTCAAGTTGTTGAAGAAAGATCAGGTAGTTAGATGGAATGATGACTGACATATTGCTTTCGATAAAATCAAGGAGCATTTGCTAGAGCCTCCTGTCTTGATGCCACCAGTCGAAGGAAGACCGCTAATCATGTATCTGACCGTCTTAGAGAACTCAATGGGGTGCGTATTTGGGCAGCATGACGAGTCTGGCCAAAAAGAGCATGCTATTTATTACCTGAGCAAAAAGTTGACTGACTGTGAAACCAGATATTCACTGCTCGAGAAAACTTGCTGCGCTCTGGTATGGGCTGCTCGCCGGCTAAGACAGTATATGTTGACTCATACCACTTTGCTGATATCTAAAATGGATCCGATAAAGTACATCTTCGAGAAGCCTGCTTTGTCTGAGAGAATAGCTAGATGGCAGATGATCCTAACAGAATATGACATACAATACACGGCCCAAAAAGCTATAAAGGGCAGTGTGCTAGCTGATCATCTGGCCCATCAAGCTGTAGAAGATTATCAATCCATGAAGTTTGACTTCCCTGACGAAGACATCATGACATTGGACAATGTTGAAGAATTCAGGCCATATGACGGATCTGAAGAAGGATCCCGAGGGACCCTGTACTTTGATGGGGCATCCAATGCACTTGGTAACGGTATCAGTGTTGTACTTGTATCTCCGGAAGGATACCATACTCCTTTCACTGCCAGACTTTGCTTCAACTGTACGAACAACATGGCAGACTATGAAGCATGCATCTTTGGACTCAAGGCTGCCTTAGACTTGGGAATCAAATATTTAGTTGTGTTTGGGGATTCAGCTTTGGTCATCAGTCAGATCAAAGGAGAATGGGACACTAAGCATCCAAACCTTATCCCTTACAAAGAACATGTTTTGACATTACTACCATATTTCGAGCAGATTACCTTCGAGCACTTCCCGTGAGAAGAAAATCAGCTAGCAGATGCTCTAACTACAATGTCATATATGTTTAAACTTAATTGGGATAACGAGGCTCCTCAAATCTCCTTTGAGCGGATGAATGAACCAGCCTACTGTCACGAGATTAATACCGAAGAAGTAGTGGACCAACCTTGGTTTCATGAAGTCAAAAGGTATCTCGAGTCTCAGGAATATCCAGAAGGAGCTTCGGTGAATGACAAGAAATTCTTGAGAAGGTTCTCGGCTAAATTCTTCCTTAGTAACGGCATTATGTACAAACGCAATCATGACTCGGTATTGCTTCGGTGTGTAGACAAGACTGAGGCTGAAAAGATCATGGGTGAGCTACACGAAGGCACTTTTGGTACTCATTCCAGTGGGCATACAATGGCCAAGAAAATCCTACGGGCAGGCTATTATTGGTCTACCATGGAAGCGGATTGCTATCAACACTCTCGGACTTGCCATAAGTGCCAAATCTATATCGACAAAGTGCATGTACCTCCGGTTCCTCTGAATGTCTTGACGGCTCCTTGGCCATTTGCTATGTGGGGTGTGATACGGTGGGAGAACTGACTAGTGTTTTGCGTTCGTATTCGCACTTGTGCGGTTGAGCAAGAGTCGCCACCGACTTTTTATTTTATCCTAAAGGAAAGGTTAAAAAAGCACAGCAAAAACCTTTTGAGATATTTCGTGGGTTCGGGGGGTAGATTATGAAAAGGGAAGGTATTAGCACCCTTTTCATCCATGGTTATCCATGGGCTCTTAGTTACTTGGTTATTTAGATCACTTGCCTTGTTTTTCGATTGCTTTGAAAATGGTGTGTGTGTGGGTGCTTTTTGAAAATGTTTTGGAAAAAGATGCCTTGTCTTAGGCAACTAATGTATTTGACTCGTGATTGAGTGTTTTACAAAAGTGTGGATCTTTTCGAAAAGAGGTTTTCAAATGTTTTTGAGAGTTTGTTTGAAAGTGTTATGGATTGTGGTTTTTGACAAGAAGGCAAGTGTTTTTGCAAATTGATCTCAAGTAACTAAGAGTTTTGTCTACCCTATTGTACTCAAAGGCTTTTGTCATGTTTTAACCCCTTTTAACAATTTTGTTCCATCATTGAATTTGGTGGACAATCTTGCGTTTTAGGAAGTTTATTCGGGACGGGCGCGGGTCATCGTATGGACCATGAATGCAATGGTGCCAAGTGTCTCTGGCAATTTGCTTTGAAGGGACTATGATCATTCCGTTTAGGCAACACTTTGAGGGACTTATGATCATTTGAATTTGTTTTGCCAAAGATACTCGACGTGCAAGCATGGCCCATTTTGGAAGGCAACATGTGAGATTACCCTAGAGGGTGCAAGTGTGATGGTGTATTGATTACATGTATTTGTCTTGTATTAGGTTATCTAGCGTTTGATTTTATGTACATGCAAACCCTAGGTCTAACCATGGTATAATTGGAAAACTGTAAATTGCGGAAATGTAAAATCTACGCTATTACAAAATAGTGTCCGGGAGTGGGGGTACAAAGTGTATGAATGGGGATGAGACTTATAGTATCCAATAAGTTACAACCAAATCGAATGTGCGATCAAATGTAAATATCGAATATACAAATATAAGATAAAAAATGTGTATAGGGCAATGTGAATGTATTTGTGTAAGTGTACATGTATATGAGTATGTGTAATTATTTACAGGTGCGATAATGTGAAATTGAAGCGTATTAGGGTTTTTGACCTAGATATGTATTTTAATGAATCTTTGATTTCTTTTAATATATACAAAAAGAAGAAAATGTTTTAACTTAAATGTTCAAGTTTTGATTAAGAAATGTATCTTTACTTATTTATATACAAAAAAGTATTTTAATCAAATGTTTGTGAATTTTAATATTAGAGAAAAAATGTATTTCTATTATTATGTACAAAAAGTATTAAATGTCCAAAATTAAATTATGTATGTTAAAAAAGGTTTTTTTTATTGTTATGTACAAAAGTAAATTAATTAAAAGAATAAAAGAAGTATTTTCAATTTTTAATTATATGATAATAATGATATGTACAAATGTTTTTTAATGTGTATTAAAAATGTTTTCGAGTTAATTGAATTAAACATGTATATAAAAAGTGTTTTAATTATATTGTAAATATTAAAGAATGTAAAATAATATATTTTGTATTAAAATGATTTTTGTAAAGAAAATAAAATGTTTAGATAACATATATAAAAAAAGGTTAGTGTTTACAAAATGTTTGGTTAGAAGTGAAAATCTTAATGGGCTTAGGGCAAAACGGAATGGGCAAGGCCCGTTTGGGGGCCAGAACGAATTTAGGGTTGGGAATATTGTTCGTTCAATTTGGTAACGCGTTAGGGTTTGAGCGCGCCGTTCGTATGTTCGTCTTCTCCGTTCTTCTTCATCTCCCTGAATGCTTCCTCCATCCGGCCACCAACGTCACCTCCAGACCTCTCTTCCCTCCATGGCACGGGCTCGGTGTCCTCTTGATACAAGGTTTGCTTTCAGTGTTATGCTCTTATCTCTTTTCTTTTACGAATTGCATGTTTTTCTGATTTGAACCTTACTTGATCTTTCGTTATTATGAGGTGAAGGAGAAGAGGTAGAAAGCTCATTACCTGACCTTGGAGAAGGAGGAGAGAAGAGGGGATGTGGCGCTTAGGAGGCCGGGACGGCGTGAACGTGACGAATCTTTGAGCTTTCCTGGTATCTTTTATCTGATTGATATTTTTCTAGGGTTTGATGATGATCTTAACTGAGAAACCCTCTTGAATTTGCCCTTTTCTTCTTCTTCTTTTCTATTGCGTGCTTGTTACTTATGTGGGATGCTATGTATTTGAATGCCTATGATGTTAATAGCCTGAGGTTTGCATGTATACCTTCTTTGTCTTCTCGTGTTGCCTATGTGTGGATTGGAATATGATGCTTTGAGATGAACTTGCCCAGTGATGTTTGTACTAAGGGCCTAGGTTACCTTGAACTTGCCTCTTCTTCTCTTGTGTTGCCCTATGTTACCTTGAACTATATCTTTGATACTTTTGTTGAGTTGGATGTTGTTTTCCTGTTGAAATATGAACTTGTTGCCTCGGTATTGCCTTGAATGTTGGAGAGATTCTGAGATTTATTGCCCAATGATGTTCATGCTGAGGGCTTAGGGCTTGGACACTGAGTTGCTTGGATTGAAAGGTTTTGGTGTTGACAGTAGTGGGTTTTCTGATAAAGCTTAGGCAAGTTCACTTAGGCTTCAAAATGCTTAGCAGGTTTTTGCTTCAGCATGTGGTATGTATTTGGTTTGGATGATGTGTTTGATAACTTGTGAGGCCTGCTGGGATTAGGCAGGTTGATGGTTGTGTTTGATGGTTGTTCAGGTTTGAAATTATGTTAGTAGGTTGGTATGGTTATGAGGCTTTTAGTTGTTTATCAGGTTTTTGGTGGTTAAGGCTTGACAGGATGCTATGGTTTGACAGGGACTTTGGTAGTTTTGTTTATGTGTTTGACAGGGACTTTGGCAGTTTTGTTTATGTGTTTGTATGTTATGACAGTAAGTTTTTTGGGCTTTGCAGATTATTGTTGTTTGATGGTATAAGCTTTGACAGGTTAATGGTTGTGGTTCAGCAGGATTCTACTTGGGTTCAGGCTTGAACTTACAGTAGGTTATGTTTGGTTTTTATGTGTGTAGTTTTGTAATGGTTCTTGAGACAGGTATGAGTTTTGTATATGTTTTCTTTTCTCTTGCTATGCTGAACTGAGTTCTCTTTTTCTATCCTTGCTCCTGAACTGAGTTCCTTTCTTTGTGTTATATCTTTTTCTGTCTTCTCCTGTCTAAGCCTAAAACCTGCCTATGCTGCTTTATCTCTCTTCTTCTCATTTTTCAGTACAGTTTAATATTATTATATGATTTCCTGTACTATTTCTGAAGGGGCCCTGGGAAATGATGATTTAAGATTGCTTGCATATAGGATTTTTCTGCATCTTTATCCTTCTTTTGACATCTTTGTGTGCTGACTTTGCATTGATATCTTTTTCAAATCCTTCTTTGACAGCTTGTGCACTTTTGACAGCAATTGTACTTTTTCTTTGATATCTTTTGAGAAGATTTTGGCATTTTGACAGTAAATTGCCTTTTTGCTTTGGATAGAAAGTGGAATTGGATTTGAACTATGCAGTTTGAACTTTGGATTTTATGCATTTGACATTTGCATTCATGAATAAAAATCTTCCCTCTCTGTGAACCGGGAGAAATCCCGTGATTTGCAGAGAGGGTCAACTGATCCCAGTCAGTGGCCTCTAATGATGAGTAAATTTTAACTGTCCTTTTTAATTCAACTGCTTTCTGACTTTTCTTCTTTTTCTTTTTGCAGACGAATAACGGAGCACCGGAACGAAGTGAAGAATGAAGAATATTAGAAATAGGATAGTTTTTTTTATTTTATTTAATATTTAAATTAATGTAAATTATTGTTTGTAATTTAAATTATAAACAACAATTTGTACAAATAATTCAAATATCAATAAAATCTAAATTATCCAATTAATTCTAATCTTCTTTCTTTATTGTTTATTTATTTATTTAAAACTCTTTGAATTAAAACAATTGAAAAATAAATTTCAATCATTCAATTTTAGAGTAATAAATAACTTAAATAAGAACAATATTGATCAATTAAACCTGTCTCTTCTAATATCCAAAGCAAAGCAGCAGTCAAGCAAAATAAACTGATCAAGCGCATTCCATCTTCATTGATTTGCCATAAACACTGTGAATCTGATACTGCATACTGTATTTGACTGGCTCAAAGAAAACAACATGAATTCAAACCACTGTCTCTTTCACTGATTAAATCAAAACAACGCGAATTTTAACCCGAATCTCGGAATAAACTGCAAAGTGTTGTAGAATTTTAATCTTTTTGAGAATATGCCCACAAAACCTTAATTCCTGATTAAATGTCAAATAACGCTCGCCTGATCAAAATTGAACCAAAAATCATCCAAACCCTAAGCCCACTGTATGAAACAATTCAGAGTCCTAAAAATCAGTAAAAACCCTAATTTCGCTTGACTGACAAGAAAAGTCCGTTTGTCCGATTCTTGAGCCAGTTTGAAAAGTCAGGAAAGGCTTGAAGTTTGAGATTGCTTGGGGAAAAATGCGAGGGCAAATTTTGGGGTACAACAATTGCCCCTGTTCAATCTTCTTGGACCTGAAGAGTTAGATTGGCAAGTTTGCCTTTCGCGACTTGAAGGTAAAAGGAGATTGGACACTAATGTGCCCAGAAAATTTGCACTCGGCGATGTGATGGTAGATGTGAATGGGCTTAAAGATGCCATTTGGTGATGGGCTTAAAGATGCCATCTGGTGCGAGAGAATTTTGTCGGGGGATGGGCTTAGAGATGCCATCTGAGAATGGGCTTACAGATGCCATTCGGCGACTGCTGGTAGGAGGATGGGCTTATAGATGCCATCTGGACATGTTGAACTGTATGTCAATGGTGAGTGGACAAGTATCAGGAAGGCATCCCTGTTTTGGAACATCTCTGAATTGAAGTCTGAACAAGCAACAGATTGACGTCCATATCTGGAGAATCTGTAAACTATCTGAGATTGAATAAGCAATAGAGCAACATCCGTTATTGGGACGTGTCCGTAAACTATTTTCAGAAATTGTGAAGAGTCTGAACAAGTTGGTAGATAGACATCCGTTGTTGGGACGTGTCCGTAAACTATTTTCAGAAATTGTGAAGAGTCTGAACAAGTTGGTAGATAGACATCCGTTGTTGGGACGTGTCCGTAAACTATTTTCAGAAATTGTGAAGAGTCTGAACAAGTTGGTAGATTGACATCCGTTGGAGGGAAGAATCCTTAAACTGTTTCAGAAGTTGAGAAGAGTCTGAATCAGTTGGTAGATTGACATCCGTTGTAGGGAAGAATCCGTAAACTGTTGTCAGAAGTTGAGAAGAGTCTGAATCAGTTGGTAGATTGACATCCGTTGCAGGGAAGAATCCGTAAACTGTTGTCAGAAGTCTTGAAGTTGAAGAGGAACCGGTGTAAGGTTTCTGCTGATGCGTCTGAATGAATCTGGAATAAGTATCAGAATGTCGCCGTGTCCGGGTCACATCTGAACTATTTCTGGATGAATCTCGGGAGATGATCTGTGTTTGTCGACTGATCTTACCTGAAAAGGCAAAGGGTTAGTTGTATGCAATGTTATGATGCATGATGCAATGTACGTGACATCAATATTTATGAATGTGATGGATGCGCATGTAAGCTGATGAGCTAATCTTGCCGAGGATACATGAATCCGAGGTGGCTGGAGATAAAAGCATCTTGACTTCTGCCGGGGAAAATAAATCCTTGGCTGTTGCTGGGGAAGAGAATTCCTGGTGACCTCTACTGGGGAGCTCTAAGCTAGTAGACTCATGCTGGGGAGGCCAGATTGAGAATCTTCAGCTTGGAGAGAAGTATCTCTGGAGATTTTACTGGGGAACTCAAGATTTTCTTCCTAAAACTCTGTGGGGAGAAGGTTTGAAAGTCTGACTCCGCTGGGGGTGGTAATTGAAGTTTTAGCCTTGCTGGGGAATTTTGATGAACTCCGCTGGGGATGGGGAGAGTTTTGGCGAGCGCGATCTTTCGTGGTGGTTAGCTTGAGAAGAATCTGAACAAGCGATAGGTTAACATCCGTTACTTGGAGAACCCGTGAACTATTTTCAGAAATCTTGAAGTTGAATCAGCAATAGAGCCGCATCCGTTGTTGGGAAGCGTCCGTAAACTGTTTTCAACGGTTGAGAAGAGTCTGAACAAGTTGGTAGATTAACATCCGTTGTTGGGAAGAATCCGTAAACTTGTTTCAGAAGTCTTGAGAAGGAACCGATGTAGGGCTTCCTGAAGATGAGCTTGTGTAAAACTGCATCGGGTTTTGAACACTTTTGACATTCGAATGCCCCAAGTGGTGATGTAGATAAATTCCTGGCTTATTACAGGTGTTGGTCTACAATCGGTCGTTCACAGATGTTTCCTGGGTTGTTGCAGGTGTTGATCTGGAATTCTTCAGACATGCCCTGGCTGGATACAGGAATCGAATCTGGAAAGGTGATAGTTGATAGATATGCCCTGGCTGGATACAGGAATCGAATCTTCAAACTCTTCAGACGTGCCTTGGCTAGATACAGGAGTCGAGTCTGGGAATGTGATCAACAGATATGCCCTGGCTGGATACAGGAGTCGAATCTTCGAACTCTTCAGACGTGCCCTGGCTAGATACAGGAGTCGATTCTGGAAATGTGGTCAACAGATATGCCATGGCTGGATACAGGAGTCGAATCTGGAAATAGTCGTCAACAGATATGCCCTGGCTGGATGCAGGAATCGAATCTTCGAACTCTTCAGACGTGCCCTGGCTAGATACAGGAGTCGAGTCTGGAAATGTGGTCAACAGATATGCCCTGGCTGGATACAGGAGTCGAATCTGGAAATAGTCGTCAACAGATATGCCCTGGCTGGATACAGGAATCGAATCTTCGAACTCTTCAGACGTTCCCTGGCTAGATACAGGAGTCGAGTCTGGAAATGTGATAGTTGACAGATATGCCCTGGCTGGATACAGGAATCGAATCTGGAAATGTTGTAGTTGATAGATATGCCCTGGCTGGATACAGGAATCGAATCTGGAAATGTTGTAGTTGATAGATATGCCCTGGCTGGATACAGGAATCGAATCTTCAAACTCTTCAGACGTGGTGTGGCTAGATACAGGAATCGAGTCTGGAAATGTTGTAATTGATTTGTTGAACACTTTTGACATTCGAATGCCCCAAGTGGTGAAGAAGGAGTCTTGAATCAGATTACTCTGCATATTGAGAGATTTCTTGAAATCTTGACTGGACTGCCCCAGGTTAACTGAACTTTGAAAGGTCTGTTGGACCTTGACTGGACTGCCCCAGGTTAACTGAATTTTGAAAGATCTGTTGGACCTTGACTGGACTGCCCCAGGTTAATTGAATTGTGACAAGTCATGCCCCTTGTTGATAGGAGATTTGATGGAAGTGTTATCCTTTCGAAGTGATTTTGACTTACTGAGAGAGTTTTCGTTCCTCCGAACATTCACTGTATGAATTTCTTCGCTGTCAAACAAAAGGGTCAAATGCAGACAGTGATATTCGAATAATGCAAAGTTTATGTTTGTCCCGAAGTTTTGAAAAATGCGTTTTTTAGCAGAAAACTTTTCATAAGACAAGTCAACACAAGATTTAGAGTAAGCCCTACAGGAGTCAGGATACCTTTTGTAACAGTATGCTCTCGAACTAACCCATGCTTCAATTAGGACTTTTGAAGGGTTGTAACGTGGCCTGGTTCACGGTTTAAGAAACAAAGGATAAAGGCTCAAAGTATATTTGTACCCACCCGCTCTTCGTGATGTTCTTCAACCTAAGCTCAGTTAATTGTGCGTCACACTCTGTTTTGAGTTTGGAACGACTTTTAGGCGATGGTTCACCAGTTGAATTTTTGGGAGACAGTCATCATCTCTTTTTTTTCTTTTACAACACTTTTCATGTTGTTGAGGGTTTTGTAATGACCTCACTATTTTGATTTTGATTTGTTATCCCTAACTTTTGCCTGACTGTTACCGTTTTCGGGATTACTGTCAGTGGGATGCCCCAGCTTTCTTAAGCCTCCTTCATAGGTTTTGGCTTGGTGGGCTTTTCTCTTTTGAGAGATTGACTGTCTATATGATAGGGAACCACCCTTGTCTTTTGATTCCAAAGGAATGCTTTCTTTTTCGATGTCGTTCGTTGTATTACGAACTGAGAGTTTGCGACTTCAATGCGCATTTTCTTTTGAATTAACTGAGACACTATCCTGCCCCGGGTTTATATCAAAGGTTTTGATTGTTTAGAACAGAGAACTCCTACTTCTTTGGCTCGAAGGGGTTGACTAGGGATTAACTTCCTTATAACTCCAGTGTTTGGGAATTGAAAGAAATGCCTGTACATCATCAGCAAGGTCTGTTCAAAAGCATACTGTATAAGATCATGGTATTGTTTCGTCATCCTCCTTCTAAAGGCTTGCAGCTTTTTATCAAGAGTCAAATATCATAAAGAAAAGCATAAGAGTAGTGAAACGAATGGATGAATTCAAGACAAACATATGCAATGCATTAATGAAAACAGAGTTTAACATCAACAGATAATTGTTTTGACAGCAAAAGAAATTACAACTTTGAAAATTCAAAAAGAAGCAAAAGTCTTTCAGTTTGAGCTTCGTCGCTTCGAGTGGAGAACCCTTTAACGGAAGATTTTCATCTCGCCGTCTGGCATGAATTCCAGCACCCCAATGTCGATCAGATCTTGAATCTTGTTCTTCAAGGCCCAACAGTCGTTGGTACTGTGTCCCGGGCTGTGGGAATGGTAAACACAGAATGCGTCGGGGTTAAAGTGAGGAGAGGAGATATTGAGCTTCTGAGGAGGGTCCTTTAAGGTGAGCAAATCGACCTCCAACAGGTGCTTCAGTATGAAGAATGACGGTATTTCAGTCTCAGTAAACTGTCTTCCCGACTTTTCTTGCTTACGCCGATTGCCCCTTTGACGCTGGCGAGGTTGTTGATGGGATTGTGACCCTGAAGCTAGCAAAGGAGCTTTCCCCTTGTCTTCTTGAATGGATGGAGGCTGAGCGGTGACTTGCTCCTCAACCTCAGATGTTTGCCCCAGTTGGTTGTTTGGAAGCAGTTGGCGGACAAGAACTCTGAGTTCCTCTTGTCTTTGAGATAGGTCTTGGATGAGGGCCATCTGGCCCACCAACTGTCCCATCATTTGAGTCCTTATGGTTGTCAGATCAAACTGCAGCTCCGCAATCTAATCACTCCTGGCATTGTTGGAATTCCCCAAGCCTTTGGTGAGGAGAGCTTTCATCTCTTCTTGCCCCAGAGACAAGTTCAGGAACATCTCCTGCAGCTGAGCAGTCTGGTCTTGGATGTCTTTGACAGACCGTTCTAAAGCCATCTCTTGCTGAAATAAATAGCAGGAGAGTAAGGAAACCTGAAAAAGGAAAGACTGTCAAAATGTAATGCATGATATGTGGATACATGCTTTCAAGGATCTCTTGGGGTAAACACAAGAAAATGTTAGAGGTTGAACTCTGCTCTTGGATTGGAGATCTCTGCATCGGTGGACGTCCTTCCACGAGAATCAAGCTCACCATGTCGAGTGGGTCATAGCCACTGATTCAAGTCGTTGTACTTGATCTTTGATTGGAGAGCTTTGTATCGGTGGATGTCTTTCCACTAGAATCAAGCTCACCATGTCGAGTGGGTCATAGCCACTGATTCAAGTTGTTGTACTTGATCTTTGACGGGATTGGTTAGAGGAGAAACCTCTTGCCCCTTGATAGACGTCTGGCTCAACATAATCCTGCATCAACAGAGCCCTCGAGATCCTTGAAATGGTTATTGAAAATGCTAAAATGCTATGGTATGATGTTATGATGTTATGTACATGCATGCATAAGCAAGTGAGTGTATATATAGGCAAACATATTCACACAAAGCACACAAGTCCTTAGGTTTAGGCTTGCGCGAGGTTCAGGTACTACCCTCTTTCAGTTTGTTGGTTAAAACCTGTCCTATCAAAAGTAACCGGGTTCTAAGGGTCCCAATATCACTGGATTGCTTTCATTGTTCATCGTTTCGATTTAGCCACTGAACTGGCGACCGAAATATTCCAGGAAAGCAATCCTCAATTGAGTGTAGCATCGAGTATCAACCAACCTCGGACTGCACCAAAGTCAGTTATCTCACTACCCTAAAGAGGCTAAGATGGTCAATTAAGGTTCTAAGGTCAGTTGATGCTTCGCGACACCACGCGGCGGCCCCGTACTCTCCTTGACTGAACTCAAGGGTTACCGGTACACACCAAAGTGCCACATCAATGTAGCAGACTGCTTCAACCATGTCGGTATACCCCGCACAGTTCCCTCACAGCCTTGTTGCTACCTAAAAGGGTTTCCCCAGATCCGGGTTAGGATCTATGAAACTCCGATACAAAGCCCACAAATGTAAAAGCAAACAAAGCAATCAATTGAAAACAAAAGTGATCTAAACCCTAAGGTAACCCCACTTTTAAAATTATCCCCAGCAGAGTCGCCAGTTCTGGGATACGGTGGGAGAACTGACTAGTGTTTTGCGTTCGTATTCGCACTTGTGCGGTTGAGCAAGAGTCGCCACCGACTTTTTATTTTATCCTAAAGGAAAGGTTAAAAAAGCACAGCAAAAACCTTTTGAGATATTTCGTGGGTTCGGGGGGTAGATTATGAAAAGGGAAGGTATTAGCACCCTTTTCATCCATGGTTATCCATGGGCTCTTAGTTACTTGGTTTTTTAGATCACTTGCCTTGTTTTTCGATTGCTTTGAAAATGGTGTGTGTGTGGGTGCTTTTTGAAAATGTTTTGGAAAAAGATGCCTTGTCTTAGGCAACTAATGTATTTGACTCGTGATTGAGTGTTTTACAAAAGTGTGGATCTTTTCGAAAAGAGGTTTTCAAATGTTTTTGAGAGTTTGTTTGAAAGTGTTATGGATTGTGGTTTTTGACAAGAAGGCAAGTGTTTTTGCAAATTGATCTCAAGTAACTAAGAGTTTTGTCTACCCTATTGTACTCAAAGGCTTTTGTCATGTTTTAACCCCTTTTAACAATTTTGTTCCATCATTGAATTTGGTGGACAATCTTGCGTTTTAGGAAGTTTATTCGAGACGGGCGCGGGTCATCGTATGGACCATGAATGCAATGGTGCCAAGTGTCTCTGGCAATTTGCTTTGAAGGGACTATGATCATTCCGTTTAGGCAACACTTTGAGGGACTTATGATCATTTGAATTTGTTTTGCCAAAGATACTCGACGTGCAAGCATGGCCCATTTTGGAAGGCAACATGTGAGATTACCCTAGAGGGTGCAAGTGTGATGGTGTATTGATTACATGTATTTGTCTTGTATTAGGTTATCTAGCGTTTGATTTTATGTACATGCAAACCCTAGGTCTAACCATGGTATAATTGGAAAACTGTAAATTGCGGAAATGTAAAATCTACGCTATTACAAAATAGTGTCCGGGAGTGGGGGTACAAAGTGTATGAATGGGGATGAGACTTATAGTATCCAATAAGTTACAACCAAATCGAATGTGCGATCAAATGTAAATATCGAATATACAAATATAAGATAAAAAATGTGTATAGGGCAATGTGAATGTATTTGTGTAAGTGTACATGTATATGAGTATGTGTAATTATTTACAGGTGCGATAATGTGAAATTGAAGCGTATTAGGGTTTTTGACCTAGATATGTATTTTAATGAATCTTTGATTTCTTTTAATATATACAAAAAGAAGAAAATGTTTTAACTTAAATGTTCAAGTTTTGATTAAGAAATGTATCTTTACTTATTTATATACAAAAAAGTATTTTAATCAAATGTTTGTGAATTTTAATATTAGAGAAAAAATGTATTTCTATTATTATGTACAAAAAATATTAAATGTCCAAAATTAAATTATGTATGTTAAAAAAGGTTTTTTTTATTGTTATGTACAAAAGTAAATTAATTAAAAGAATAAAAGAAGTATTTTCAATTTTTAATTATATGATAATAATGATATGTACAAATGTTTTTTAATGTGTATTAAAAATGTTTTCGAGTTAATTGAATTAAACATGTATATAAAAAGTGTTTTAATTATATTGTAAATATTAAAGAATGTAAAATAATATATTTTGTATTAAAATGATTTTTGTAAAGAAAATAAAATGTTTAGATAACATATATAAAAAAAGGTTAGTGTTTAAAAAATGTTTGGTTAGAAGTGAAAATCTTAATGGGCTTAGGGCAAAACGGAATGGGCAAGGCCCGTTTGGGGGCCAGAACGAATTTAGGGTTGGGAATATTGTTCGTTCAATTTGGTAACGCGTTAGGGTTTGAGCGCGCCGTTCGTATGTTCGTCTTCTCCGTTCTTCTTCATCTCCCTGAATGCTTCCTCCATCCGGCCACCAACGTCACCTCCAGACCTCTCTTCCCTCCATGGCACGGGCTCGGTGTCCTCTTGATACAAGGTTTGCTTTCAGTGTTATGCTCTTATCTCTTTTCTTTTACGAATTGCATGTTTTTCTGATTTGAACCTTACTTGATCTTTCGTTATTATGAGGTGAAGGAGAAGAGGTAGAAAGCTCATTACCTGACCTTGGAGAAGGAGGAGAGAAGAGGGGATGTGGCACTTAGGAGGCCGGGACGGCGTGAACGTGACGAATCTTTGAGCTTTCCTGGTATCTTTTATCTGATTGATATTTTTCTAGGGTTTGATGATGATCTTAACTGAGAAACCCTCTTGAATTTGCCCTTTTCTTCTTCTTCTTTTCTATTGCGTGCTTGTTACTTATGTGGGATGCTATGTATTTGAATGCCTATGATGTTAATAGCCTGAGGTTTGCATGTATACCTTCTTTGTCTTCTCGTGTTGCCTATGTGTGGATTGGAATATGATGCTTTGAGATGAACTTGCCCAGTGATGTTTGTACTGAGGGCCTAGGTTGCCTTGAACTTGCCTCTTCTTCTCTTGTGTTGCCCTGTGTTACCTTGAACTATATCTTTGATACTTTTGTTGAGTTGGATGTTGTTTGCCTGTTGAAATATGAACTTGTTGCCTCGGTATTGCCTTGAATGTTGGAGAGATTCTGAGATTTATTGCCCAATGATGTTCATGCTGAGGGCTTAGGGCTTGGACACTGAGTTGCTTGGATTGAAAGGTTTTGGTGTTGACAGTAGTGGGTTTTCTGATAAAGCTTAGGCAAGTTCACTTAGGCTTCAAAATGCTTAGCAGGTTTTTGCTTCAGCATGTGGTATGTATTTGGTTTGGATGATGTGTTTGATAACTTGTGAGGCCTGCTGGGATTAGGCAGGTTGATGGTTGTGTTTGATGGTTGTTCAGGTTTGAAATTATGTTAGTAGGTTGGTATGGTTATGAGGCTTTTAGTTGTTTATCAGGTTTTTGGTGGTTAAGGCTTGACAGGATGCTATGGTTTGATAGGGACTTTGGTAGTTTTGTTTATGTGTTTGACAGGGACTTTGGCAGTTTTGTTTATGTGTTTGTATGTTATGACAGTAAGTTTTTTGGGCTTTGCAGATTATTGTTGTTTGATGGTATAAGCTTTGACAGGTTAATGGTTGTGGTTCAGCAGGATTCTACTTGGGTTCAGGCTTGAACTTACAGTAGGTTATGTTTGGTTTTTATGTGTGTAGTTTTGTAATGGTTCTTGAGACAGGTATGAGTTTTGTATATGTTTTCTTTTCTCTTGCTATGCTGAACTGAGTTCTCTTTTTCTATCCTTGCTCCTGAACTGAGTTCCTTTCTTTGTGTTATATCTTTTTCTGTCTTCTCCTGTCTAAGCCTAAAACCTGCCTATGCTGCTTTATCTCTCTTCTTCTCATTTTTCAGTACAGTTTAATATTATTATATGATTTCCTGTACTATTTCTGAAGGGGCCCTGGGAAATGATGATTTAAGATTGCTTGCATATAGGATTTTTCTGCATCTTTATCCTTCTTTTGACAGCTTTGTGTGCTGACTTTGCATTGATATCTTTTTCAAATCCTTCTTTGACAGCTTGTGCACTTTTGACAGCAATTGTACTTTTTCTTTGATATCTTTTGAGAAGATTTTGGCATTTTGACAGTAAATTGCCTTTTTGCTTTGGATAGAAAGTGGAATTGGATTTGAACTATGCAGTTTGAACTTTGGATTTTATGCATTTGACATTTGCATTCATGAATAAAAATCTTCCCTCTCTGTGAACCGGGAGAAATCCCGTGATTTGCAGAGAGGGTCAACTGATCCCAGTCAGTGGCCTCTAATGATGAGCAAATTTTAACTGTCCTTTTTAATTCAACTGCTTTCTGACTTTTCTTCTTTTTCTTTTTGCAGACGAATAACGGAGCACCGGAACGAAGTGAAGAATGAAGAATATTAGAAATAGGATAGTTTTTTTTTATTTTATTTAATATTTAAATTAATGTAAATTATTGTTTGTAATTTAAATTATAAACAACAATTTGTACAAATAATTCAAATATCAATAAAATCTAAATTATCCAATTAATTCTAATCTTCTTTCTTTATTGTTTATTTATTTATTTAAAACTCTTTGAATTAAAACAATTGAAAAATAAATTTCAATCATTCAATTTTAGAGTAATAAATAACTTAAATAAGAACAATATTGATCAATTAAACCTGTCTCTTCTAATATCCAAAGCAAAGCAGCAGTCAACCAAAATAAACTGATCAAGCGCATTCCATCTTCATTGATTTGCCATAAACACTGTGAATCTGATACTGCATACTGTATTTGACTGGCTCAAAGAAAACAACATGAATTCAAACCACTGTCTCTTTCACTGATTAAATCAAAACAACGCGAATTTTAACCCGAATCTCGGAATAAACTGCAAAGTGTTGTAGAATTTTAATCTTTTTGAGAATATGCCCACAAAACCTTAATTCCTGATTAAATGTCAAATAACGCTCGCCTGATCAAAATTGAACCAAAAATCATCCAAACCCTAAGCCCACTGTATGAAACAATTCAGAGTCCTAAAAATCAGTAAAAACCCTAATTTCGCTTGACTGACAAGAAAAGTCCGTTTGTCCGATTCTTGAGCCAGTTTGAAAAGTCAGGAAAGGCTTGAAGTTTGAGATTGCTTGGGGAAAAATGCGAGGGCAAATTTTGGGGTACAACAATTGCCCCTGTTCAATCTTCTTGGACCTGAAGAGTTAGATTGGCAAGTTTGCCTTTCGCGACTTGAAGGTAAAAGGAGATTGGACACTAATGTGCCCAGAAAATTTTCACTCGGCGATGTGATGGTAGATGTGAATGGGCTTAAAGATGCCATTTGGTGATGGGCTTAAAGATGCCATCTGGTGCGAGAGAATTTTGTCGGGGGATGGGCTTAGAGATGCCATCTGAGAATGGGCTTACAGATGCCATTCGGCGACTGCTGGTAGGAGGATGGGCTTATAGATGCCATCTGGACATGTTGAACTGTATGTCAATGGTGAGTGGACAATTATCAGGAAGGCATCCCTGTTTTGGAACATCTCTGAATTGAAGTCTGAACAAGCAACAGATTGACGTCCATATCTGGAGAATCTGTAAACTATCTGAGATTGAATAAGCAATAGAGCAGCATCCGTTGTTGGGACGTGTCCGTAAACTATTTTCAGAAATTGTGAAGAGTCTGAACAAGTTGGTAGATAGACATCCGTTGTTGGGACGTGTCCGTAAACTATTTTCAGAAATTGTGAAGAGTCTGAACAAGTTGGTAGATAGACATCCGTTGTTGGGACGTGTCCGTAAACTATTTTCAGAAATTGTGAAGAGTCTGAACAAGTTGGTAGATTGACATCCGTTGGAGGGAAGAATCCGTAAACTGTTTCAGAAGTTGAGAAGAGTCTGAATCAGTTGGTAGATTGACATCCGTTGTAGGGAAGAATCCGTAAACTGTTGTCAGAAGTTGAGAAGAGCCTGAATCAGTTGGTAGATTGACATCCGTTGCAGGGAAGAATCCGTAAACTGTTGTCAGAAGTCTTGAAGTTGAAGAGGAACCGTTGTAAGGTTTCTGCTGATGCGTCTGAATGAATCTGGAATAAGTATCAGAATGTCGCCGTGTCCGGGTCACATCTGAACTATTTCTGGATGAATCTCGGGAGATGATCTGTGTCTGTCGACTGATCTTACCTGAAAAGGCAAAGGGTTAGTTGTATGCAATGTTATGATGCATGATGCAATGTACGTGACATCAATATTTATGAATGTGATGGATGCGCATGTAAGCTGATGAGCTAATCTTGCCGAGGATACATGAATCCGAGGTGGCTGGAGATAAAAGCATCTTGACTTCTGCCGGGGAAAATAAATCCTTGGCTGTTGCTGGGGAAGAGAATTCCTGGTGACCTCTACTGGGGAGCTCTAAGCTAGTAGACTCATGCTGGGGAGGCCAGATTGAGAATCTTCAGCTTGGAGAGAAGTATCTCTGGAGATTTTACTGGGGAACTCAAGATTTTCTTCCTAAAACTCTGTGGGGAGAAGGTTTGAAAGTCTGACTCCGCTGGGGGTGGTAATTGAAGTTTTAGCCTTGCTGGGGAATTTTGATGAACTCCGCTGGGGATAGGGAGAGTTTTGGCGAGCGCGATCTTTCGTGGTGGTTAGCTTGAGAAGAATCTGAACAAGCGATAGGTTAACATCCGTTACTTGGAGAACCCGTGAACTATTTTCAGAAATCTTGAAGTTGAATCAGCAATAGAGCCGCATCCGTTGTTGGGAAGCGTCCGTAAACTGTTTTCAACGGTTGAGAAGAGTCTGAACAAGTTGGTAGATTAACATCCGTTGTTGGGAAGAATCCGTAAACTTGTTTCAGAAGTCTTGAGAAGGAACCGATGTAGGGCTTCCTGAAGATGAGCTTGTGTAAAACTGCATCGGGTTTTGAACACTTTTGACATTCGAATGCCCCAAGTGGTGATGTAGATAAATTCCTGGCTTATTACAGGTGTTGGTCTACAATCGGTCGTTCACAGATGTTTCCTGGGTTGTTGCAGGTGTTGATCTGGAATTCTTCAGACATGCCCTGGCTGGATACAGGAATCGAATCTGGAAAGGTGATAGTTGATAGATATGCCCTGGCTGGATACAGGAATCGAATCTTCAAACTCTTCAGACGTGCCTTGGCTAGATACAGGAGTCGAGTCTGGGAATGTGATCAACAGATATGCCCTGGCTGGATACAGGAGTCGAATCTTCGAACTCTTCAGACGTGCCCTGGCTAGATACAGGAGTCGAGTCTGGAAATGTGGTCAACAGATATGCCATGGCTGGATACAGGAGTCGAATCTGGAAATAGTCGTCAACAGATATGCCCTGGCTGGATGCAGGAATCGAATCTTCGAACTCTTCAGACGTGCCCTGGCTAGATACAGGAGTCGAGTCTGGAAATGTGGTCAACAGATATGCCCTGGCTGGATACAGGAGTCGAATCTGGAAATAGTCGTCAACAGATATGCCCTGGCTGGATACAGGAATCGAATCTTCGAACTCTTCAGACGTGCCCTGGCTAGATACAGGAGTCGAGTCTGGAAATGTGATAGTTGACAGATATGCCCTGGCTGGATACAGGAATCGAATCTGGAAATGTTGTAGTTGATAGATATGCCCTGGCTGGATACAGGAATCGAATCTGGAAATGTTGTAGTTGATAGATATGCCCTGGCTGGATACAGGAATCGAATCTTCAAACTCTTCAGACATGGTGTGGCTAGATACAGGAATCGAGTCTGGAAATGTTGTAATTGATTTGTTGAACACTTTTGACATTCGAATGCCCCAAGTGGTGAAGAAGGAGTCTTGAATCAGATTACTCTGCATATTGAGAGATTTCTTGAAATCTTGACTGGACTGCCCTAGGTTAACTGAACTTTGAAAGGTCTGTTGGACCTTGACTGGACTGCCCCAGGTTAACTGAATTTTGAAAGATCTGTTGGACCTTGACTGGACTGCCCCAGGTTAATTGAATTGTGACAAGTCATGCCCCTTGTTGATAGGAGATTTGATGGAAGTGTTATCCTTTCGAAGTGATTTTGACTTACTGAGAGAGTTTTCGTTCCTCCGAACATTCACTGTATGAATTTCTTCGCTGTCAAACAAAAGGGTCAAATGCAGACAGTGATATTCGAATAATGAAAAGTTTATGTTTGTCCCGAAGTTTTGAAAAATGCGTTTTTTAGCAGAAAACTTTTCATAAGACAAGTCAACACAAGATTTAGAGTAAGCCCTACAGGAGTCAGGATACCTTTTGTAACAGTATGCTCTCGAACTAACCCATGCTTCAATTAGGACTTTTGAAGGGTTGTAACGTGGCCTGGTTCACGGTTTAAGAAACAAAGGATAAAGGCTCAAAGTATATTTGTACCCACCCGCTCTTCGTGATGTTCTTCAACCTAAGCTCAGTTAATTGTGCGTCACACTCTGTTTTGAGTTTGGAACGACTTTTAGGCGATGGTTCACCAGTTGAATTTTTGGGAGACAGTCATCATCTCTTTTTTTTCTTTTACAACACTTTTCATGTTGTTGAGGGTTTTGTAATGACCTCACTATTTTGATTTTGATTTGTTATCCCTAACTTTTGCCTGACTGTTACCGTTTTCAGGATTACTGTCAGCGGGATGCCCCAGCTTTCTTAAGCCTCCTTCATAGGTTTTGGCTTGGTGGGCTTTTCTCTTTTGAGAGATTGACTGTCTATATGATAGGGAACCACCCTTGTCTTTTGATTCCAAAGGAATGCTTTCTTTTTCGATGTCGTTCGTTGTATTACGAACTGAGAGTTTGCGACTTCAATGCGCATTTTCTTTTGAATTAACTGAGACACTATCCTGCCCCGGGTTTATATCAAAGGTTTTGATTGTTTAGAACAGAGAACTCCTACTTCTTTGGCTCGAAGGGGTTGACTAGGGATTAACTTCCTTATAACTCCAGTGTTTGGGAATTGAAAGAAATGCCTGTACATCATCAGCAAGGTCTGTTCAAAAGCATACTGTATAAGATCATGGTATTGTTTCGTCATCCTCCTTCTAAAGGCTTGCAGCTTTTTATCAAGAGTCAAATATCATAAAGAAAAGCATAAGAGTAGTGAAACGAATGGATGAATTCAAGACAAACATATGCAATGCATTAATGAAAACAGAGTTTAACATCAACAGATAATTGTTTTGACAGCAAAAGAAATTACAACTTTGAAAATTCAAAAAGAAGTAAAAGTCTTTCAGTTTGAGCTTCGTCGCTTCGAGTGGAGAACTCTTTAACGGAAGATTTTCATCTCGCCGTCTGGCATGAATTCCAGCACCCCAATGTCGATCAGATCTTGAATCTTGTTCTTCAAGGCCCAACAGTCGTTGGTACTGTGTCCCGGGCTGTGGGAATGGTAAACACAGAATGCGTCGGGGTTAAAGTGAGGAGAGGAGATATTGAGCTTCTGAGGAGGGTCCTTTAAGGTGAGCAAATCGACCTCCAACAGGCGCTTCAGTATGAAGAATGACGGTATTTCAGTCTCAGTAAACTGTCTTCCCGACTTTTCTTGCTTACGCCGATTGCCCCTTTGACGCTGGCGAGGTTGTTGATGGGATTGTGACCCTGAAGCTAGCAAAGGAGCTTTCCCCTTGTCTTCTTGAGTGGATGGAGGCTGAGCGGTGACTTGCTCCTCAACCTCAGATGTTTGCCCCAGTTGGTTGTTTGGAAGCAGTTGGCGGACAAGAACTCTGAGTTCCTCTTGTCTTTGAGATAGGTCTTGGATGAGGGCCATCTGGCCCACCAACTGTCCCATCATTTGAGTCCTTATGGTTGTCAGATCAAACTGCAGCTCCGCAATCTAATCACTCCTGGCATTGTTGGAATTCCCCAAGCCTTTGGTGAAGAGAGCTTTCATCTCTTCTTGCCCCAGAGACAAGTTCAGGAACATCTCCTGCAGCTGAGCAGTCTGGTCTTGGATGTCTTTGACAGACCGTTCTAAAGCCATCTCTTGCTGAAATAAATAGCAGGAGAGTAAGGAAACCTGAAAAAGGAAAGACTGTCAAAATGTAATGAATGATATGTGGATACATGCTTTCAAGGATCTCTTGGGGTAAACACAAGAAAATGTTAGAGGTTGAACTCTGCTCTTGGATTGGAGATCTCTGCATCGGTGGACGTCCTTCCACGAGAATCAAGCTCACCATGTCGAGTGGGTCATAGCCACTGATTCAAGTCGTTGTACTTGATCTTTGATTGGAGAGCTTTGTATCGGTGGATGTCTTTCCACTAGAATCAAGCTCACCATGTCGAGTGGGTCATAGCCACTGATTCAAGTTGTTGTACTTGATCTTTGACGGGATTGGTTAGAGGAGAAACCTCTTGCCCCTTGATAGACGTCTGGCTCAACATAATCCTGCATCAACAGAGCCCTCGAGATCCTTGAAATGGTTATTGAAAATGCTAAAATGCTATGGTATGATGTTATGATGTTATGTACATGCATGCACAAGCAAGTGAGTGTATATATAGGCAAACATATTCACACAAAGCACACAAGTCCTTAGGTTTAGGCTTGCGCGAGGTTCAGGTACTACCCTCATTCAGTTTGTTGTTTAAAACCTGTCCTATCAAAAGTAACCGGGTTCTAAGGGTCCCAATATCACTGGATTGCTTTCATTGTTCATCGTTTCGATTTAGCCACTGAACTGGCGACCGAAATATTCCAGGAAAGCAATCCTCAATTGAGTGTAGCATCGAGTATCAACCAACCTCAGACTGCACCAAAGTCAGTTATCTCACTACCCTAAAGAGGCTAAGATAGTCAATTAAGGTTCTAAGGTCAGTTGATGCTTCGCGACACCACGCGGCGGCCCCGTACTCTCCTTGACTGAACTCAAGGGTTACCGGTACACACCAAAGTGCCACATCAACGTAGCAGACTGCTTCAACCATGTCGGTATACCCCGCACAGTTCCCTCACAGCCTTGTTGCTACCTAAAAGGGTTTCCCCAGATCCGGGTTAGGATCTATGAAACTCCGATACAAAGCCCACAAATGTAAAAGCAAACAAAGAAATCAATTGAAAACAAAAGTGATCTAAACCCTAAGGTAACCCCACTTTTAAAATTATCCCCAGCAGAGTCGCCAGTTCTGGGATACGGTGGGAGAACTGACTAGTGTTTTGCGTTCGTATTCGCACTTGTGCGGTTGAGCAAGAGTCGCCACCGACTTTTTATTTTATCCTAAAGGAAAGGTTAAAAAAGCACAGCAAAAACCTTTTGAGATATTTCGTGGGTTCGGGGGGTAGATTATGAAAAGGGAAGGTATTAGCACCCTTTTCATCCATGGTTATCCATGGGCTCTTAGTTACTTGGTTTTTTAGATCACTTGCCTTGTTTTTCGATTGCTTTGAAAATGGTGTGTGTGTGGGTGCTTTTTGAAAATGTTTTGGAAAAAGATGCCTTGTCTTAGGCAACTAATGTATTTGACTCGTGATTGAGTGTTTTACAAAAGTGTGGATCTTTTCGAAAAGAGGTTTTCAAATGTTTTTGAGAGTTTGTTTGAAAGTGTTATGGATTGTGGTTTTTGACAAGAAGGCAAGTGTTTTTGCAAATTGATCTCAAGTAACTAAGAGTTTTGTCTACCCTATTGTACTCAAAGGCTTTTGTCATGTTTTAACCCCTTTTAACAATTTTGTTCCATCATTGAATTTGGTGGACAATCTTGCGTTTTAGGAAGTTTATTCGGGACGGGCGCGGGTCATCGTATGGACCATGAATGCAATGGTGCCAAGTGTCTCTGGCAATTTGCTTTGAAGGGACTATGATCATTCCGTTTAGGCAACACTTTGAGGGACTTATGATCATTTGAATTTGTTTTGCCAAAGATACTCGACGTGCAAGCATGGCCCATTTTGGAAGGCAACATGTGAGATTACCCTAGAGGGTGCAAGTGTGATGGTGTATTGATTACATGTATTTGTCTTGTATTAGGTTATCTAGCGTTTGATTTTATGTACATGCAAACCCTAGGTCTAACCATGGTATAATTGGAAAACTGTAAATTGCGGAAATGTAAAATCTACGCTATTACAAAATATTGTCCGGGAGTGGGGGTACAAAGTGTATGAATGGGGATGAGACTTATAGTATCCAATAAGTTACAACCAAATCGAATGTGCGATCAAATGTAAATATCGAATATACAAATATAAGATAAAAAATGTGTATAGGGCAATGTGAATGTATTTGTGTAAGTGTACATGTATATGAGTATGTGTAATTATTTACAGGTGCGATAATGTGAAATTGAAGCGTATTAGGGTTTTTGACCTAGATATGTATTTTAATGAATCTTTGATTTCTTTTAATATATACAAAAAGAAGAAAATGTTTTAACTTAAATGTTCAAGTTTTGATTAAGAAATGTATCTTTACTTATTTATATACAAAAAAGTATTTTAATCAAATGTTTGTGAATTTTAATATTAGAGAAAAAATGTATTTCTATTATTATGTACAAAAAGTATTAAATGTCCAAAATTAAATTATGTATGTTAAAAAAGGTTTTTTTTATTGTTATGTACAAAAGTAAATTAATTAAAAGAATAAAAGAAGTATTTTCAATTTTTAATTATATGATAATAATGATATGTACAAATGTTTTTTAATGTGTATTAAAAATGTTTTCGAGTTAATTGAATTAAACATGTATATAAAAAGTGTTTTAATTATATTGTAAATATTAAAGAATGTAAAATAATATATTTTGTATTAAAATGATTTTTGTAAAGAAAATAAAATGTTTAGATAACATATATAAAAAAAGGTTAGTGTTTAAAAAATGTTTGGTTAGAAGTGAAAATCTTAATGGGCTTAGGGCAAAACGGAATGGGAAAGGCCCGTTTGGGGGCCAGAACGAATTTAGGGTTGGGAATATTGTTCGTTCAATTTGGTAACGCGTTAGGGTTTGAGCGCGCCGTTCGTATGTTCGTCTTCTCCGTTCTTCTTCATCTCCCTGAATGCTTCCTCCATCCGGCCACCAACGTCACCTCCAGACCTCTCTTCCCTCCATGGCACGGGCTCGGTGTCCTCTTGATACAAGGTTTGCTTTCAGTGTTATGCTCTTATCTCTTTTCTTTTACGAATTGCATGTTTTTCTGATTTGAACCTTACTTGATCTTTCGTTATTATGAGGTGAAGGAGAAGAGGTAGAAAGCTCATTACCTGACCTTGGAGAAGGAGGAGAGAAGAGGGGATGTGGCGCTTAGGAGGCCGGGACGGCGTGAACGTGACGAATCTTTGAGCTTTCCTGGTATCTTTTATCTGATTGATATTTTTCTAGGGTTTGATGATGATCTTAACTGAGAAACCCTCTTGAATTTGCCCTTTTCTTCTTCTTCTTTTCTATTGCGTGCTTGTTACTTATGTGGGATGCTATGTATTTGAATGCCTATGATGTTAATAGCCTGAGGTTTGCATGTATACCTTCTTTGTCTTCTCGTGTTGCCTATGTGTGGATTGGAATATGATGCTTTGAGATGAACTTGCCCAGTGATGTTTGTACTGAGGGCCTAGGTTGCCTTGAACTTGCCTCTTCTTCTCTTGTGTTGCCCTGTGTTACCTTGAACTATATCTTTGATACTTTTGTTGAGTTGGATGTTGTTTGCCTGTTGAAATATGAACTTGTTGCCTCGGTATTGCCTTGAATGTTGGAGAGATTCTGAGATTTATTGCCCAATGATGTTCATGCTGAGGGCTTAGGGCTTGGACACTGAGTTGCTTGGATTGAAAGGTTTTGGTGTTGACAGTAGTGGGTTTTCTGATAAAGCTTAGGCAAGTTCACTTAGGCTTCAAAATGCTTAGCAGGTTTTTGCTTCAGCATGTGGTATGTATTTGGTTTGGATGATGTGTTTGATAACTTGTGAGGCCTGCTGGGATTAGGCAGGTTGATGGTTGTGTTTGATGGTTGTTCAGGTTTGAAATTATGTTAGTAGGTTGGTATGGTTATGAGGCTTTTAGTTGTTTATCAGGTTTTTGGTGGTTAAGGCTTGACAGGATGCTATGGTTTGACAGGGACTTTGGTAGTTTTGTTTATGTGTTTGACAGGGACTTTGGCAGTTTTGTTTATGTGTTTGTATGTTATGACAGTAAGTTTTTTGGGCTTTGCAGATTATTGTTGTTTGATGGTATAAGCTTTGACAGGTTAATGGTTGTGGTTCAGCAGGATTCTACTTGGGTTCAGGCTTGAACTTACAGTAGGTTATGTTTGGTTTTTATGTGTGTAGTTTTGTAATGGTTCTTGAGACAGGTATGAGTTTTGTATATGTTTTCTTTTCTCTTGCTATGCTGAACTGAGTTCTCTTTTTCTATCCTTGCTCCTGAACTGAGTTCCTTTCTTTGTGTTATATCTTTTTCTGTCTTCTCTTGTCTAAGCCTAAAACCTGCCTATGCTGCTTTATCTCTCTTCTTCTCATTTTTCAGTACAGTTTAATATTATTATATGATTTCCTGTACTATTTCTGAAGGGGCCCTGGGAAATGATGATTTAAGATTGCTTCCATATAGGATTTTTCTGCATCTTTATCCTTCTTTTGACAGCTTTGTGTGCTGACTTTGCATTGATATCTTTTTCAAATCCTTCTTTGACAGCTTGTGCACTTTTGACAGCAATTGTACTTTTTCTTTGATATCTTTTGAGAAGATTTTGGCATTTTGACAGTAAATTGCCTTTTTGCTTTGGATAGAAAGTGGAATTGGATTTGAACTATGCAGTTTGAACTTTGGATTTTATGCATTTGACATTTGCATTCATGAATAAAAATCTTCCCTCTCTGTGAACCGGGAGAAATCCCGTGATTTGCAGAGAGGGTCAACTGATCCCAGTCAGTGGCCTCTAATGATGAGCAAATTTTAACTGTCCTTTTTAATTCAACTGCTTTCTGACTTTTCTTCTTTTTCTTTTTGCAGACGAATAACGGAGCACCGGAACGAAGTGAAGAATGAAGAATATTAGAAATAGGATAGTTTTTTTTTATTTTATTTAATATTTAAATTAATGTAAATTATTGTTTGTAATTTAAATTATAAACAACAATTTGTACAAATAATTCAAATATCAATAAAATCTAAATTATCCAATTAATTCTAATCTTCTTTCTTTATTGTTTATTTATTTATTTAAAACTCTTTGAATTAAAACAATTGAAAAATAAATTTCAATCATTCAATTTTAGAGTAATAAATAACTTAAATAAGAACAATATTGATCAATTAAACCTGTCTCTTCTAATATCCAAAGCAAAGCAGCAGTCAACCAAAATAAACTGATCAAGCGCATTCCATCTTCATTGATTTGCCATAAACACTGTGAATCTGATACTGCATACTGTATTTGACTGGCTCAAAGAAAACAACATGAATTCAAACCACTGTCTCTTTCACTGATTAAATCAAAACAACGCGAATTTTAACCTGAATCTCGGAATAAACTGCAAAGTGTTGTAGAATTTTAATCTTTCTGAGAATATGCCCACAAAACCTTAATTCCTGATTAAATGTCAAATAACGCTCGCCTGATCAAAATTGAACCAAAAATCATCCAAACCCTAAGACCACTGTATGAAACAATTCAGAGTCCTAAAAATCAGTAAAAACCCTAATTTCGCTTGACTGACAAGAAAAGTCCGTTTGTCCGATTCTTGAGCCAGTTTGAAAAGTCAGGAAAGGCTTGAAGTTTGAGATTGCTTGGGGAAAAATGCGAGGGCAAATTTTGGGGTACAACATGGGGAATCGATATGATTGGGGAAATCAAGACAACAACCTCCAATGGACATTGCTTTATCTTAGTGGCCATCGACTATTTTACAAAGTGGGTTGAGGCAGCTTCCTTTGCTTCTGTTACTAAGAATGTTGTTGCCCGCTTCATCAAGCAGAATCTCATCTGCCGGTACGGTATCCCGGAAAGGATCATCACTGATAACTGTACAAACCTTAACAATATTATGATCACTACCTTGTGCGAGCAGTTCAAGATTCAACATCACAATTCATCCCCCTATAGGCCAAAGATGAATGGTGCAGTCGAAGCTGCTAATAAAAACATTAAAAAGATCATACAAAAGATGACAGTCACGTACAAAGACTGACATGAGATGCTATCTGTTGTACCCCAAAATTTGCCCTCCCATTTCTCATTGATTTCTCATCACAAAGCCCTTGGAGATCAAGATCCAGTTAGGGTTTCATCTGCTCAAGACTTCTCCTTGCACTGTTGACCCAAATTAGGGTTTGTGTTTGCACAAAGATGTTTTGACCTAAAATGCCTAAGATGACTTTCTTGCTTCATATTGGACTCCCAAGTTTATCCATATCAAGTTTCAAGTCTTGATCCCAAGTTTTGCCCATTCAATTGGACAGTTGACCTAGAAATCAGCTGTATTGGGGAAAAAGTCAACTATGGCCAATTGACAGTCAAACCTCATGAAAATTGACCCACATCAACATCATGAAATCACATGGACCATTTGATCAAGTTTGGATCACAATTCCACAAGAAATTTGATCAGATCACCAAAAGGGCAAAATGGTCATTTTTAGGGTTTTGACTGCACAAAGGCAATTTTTGACTGTTTGACCTAGCCAATGGCAAACCAAGCTCACATATGGACTCAAGGACCCCATGGAATTATCTTGACATGCTCAACAAGTTCAAAAGATCCCAAATGCACAAGATTGACAGTTGAATTTCCCAGTCAATTGATCAATTTTGACTGTATACTGAAAAGTCAAACTTTGACTTTTTGGTCAAAATCAAGTGTCAAGATTCATTTTTCATCAAAACATGTCAAATCATGAAACTTGTTCATCAAGAAATCAAAAAATGCAAATTAGGGTTTGAAAAGAGAATTTTTCATAACTTAGAATTTTTCTAAGTTATGAAAAACCCTAATTTTTTCCCAACTTTGCCCCACTTTCTCACCAAGATTCATTTGGATTCAAGAAAAAGTCAAAACATGAAGGTTGTAGCTTATTGCATAATCTACAACTTTGATTCACAAAGTTTTCCCAAAAGAAGCTTGTATCTCAAGTTACAATTTTTGGAATAAGGGTACTAAACCATTATTAACTTAGTGAAATTTTGACCTTTTTAGGCAAGGTTCTCACCTAACTTCAAGACCATTTTTCACATACTTCCCCTTGGAATTTCAATTTGCATTTCAAATATGGATTGTATTACACATTCCAAGCTTTCCAAAATGTCAAGGAATTCATCAAACAACCTCATGACTTGAGAGAATCGAATTTTGCAATATGGCAAAAACTCACTTTTGAATTGGCCAATTTCCATGTTCATAACTTGTGCAAATTTCTCAAATCAGCATGCAACTTGATTACAGGCCTCTAAACCATTCAACACTCATAAATTTAATGCAAACTCATTGTGCCAAGACCATGTTCTATGTGTTCAAGCATTACATAGTGGTTTAATCCATTTTTAGATAAAGCACTTTAACCATTTTTGCAAAAGTAAGCTTTATGTCAAAATGAAAATCCAAGAAGTACATTTGAAATCTATTTGGCACAAGTTTATGAGTTAATCACTCTAATCAAGACAAGGTTTTGCAGCATGTTTAGGGGGCCTCTACCTGTCTAGAACACAAAGTGGCCATTGCTTGCTTAAAGTGTAAGAAATAGGACATATCACAACACAACTTTCATCTCAGCAATAGAACCCTTAAGCAAATATTTTGTACACATTCAAGACATCCTAACTGAGCTAGCACACGACTCCAACACCTCCATTGCCCTCTAGAACACAGAACCACCTTCAAACTGCCAAAACAGAGCTCTTACTGCAGTTTGAGTGCCAACTCTCATCCCTTTCATGCATTCTTGCTAAAAGCTCATCAAACACATTCCCTAGCATCACTTGAAGCTAATCCAAACATAAAACACGACCTGTAACTCCTCTAATCAGTTCCACCATTTCCACTTTCTTGTTTTGCAGTTGAAGGTCCATAGCTCGATTCAAGGTGTTTCTAAGCAAAGTAAGCATTGGAATAGCATCACTACACTTCAGGCAAGCTGTACAGATCATCATCTTGCCCTGAAAGCTCCCCCATTGCCAGATACAACTTCAACTGAACAGGTATCTTCTTTAACTTCTAACTCTTAGTGTAGGCATCATTAGCTCTAAGTTTGTGAATAAGAAGTGTTCTACTCATGCCCCTGAATCTGTACATACTTTTACTTTTCATTTATTTTGCCTGAGCTATGAGAATTTAAGGTCTGAATGTTGATAAAAACTTAGGTCAAGATTTGGGAATGTTAAAATTCTCTCTCATTTCTGAGAGTTATGATGAGTTCTTTACATATTTAGAATCGTGATTCAATGCTTAACATTTCTTATGTTGAAAGTTTGTGCAAAAGATCAAGGAATCCAGATGTTTGAATTGATGTTCAGGCGCGCGTTTTTGAACATTTTTCTGTCCAGAGGTTGAAGAAGAAGCCACATGGGCTGGGCCTGCTTTGATATTTCTCTTCACACCCTATTTTTGCTTTCATACCCCCTGAGCCCATTTTGTGTGTTTTATTGATTTTTTGACTTTTCTCTTTTTATTTTGATTTATTTATTTTTGCTAGTAATATTAAAAACATGAAAAATTATTTTTACATCATTTTTATATTTTTTAAGCATTTATTTGTTTATATGAACCATTTGTACATAAATAATATATATATACTATTATTTAGAAAAACTAGAAAAAATGATGCAAATATATTTTATTTCTGATTTTTATTTCATTTTCTCTTTTGAAAACATTTTATATCAAAAATACTTTTTTTTAAATATTAAATATTATTATTTTGTATATATAATACTTATTTAGTAAATAATAAAGATATTTATATATATTAGTATATTTAGGTAAATAATACAAAAATATATATACATTTTTTATTTTATTAATATTTGACATGAAAAATACTTTTTTATGAATATACTTCATTTTTATTTTATTTTGTACATAATTATTAAATATTGTACACTTTAAATAAATATTACCTTTTACTTAATGAAATTAGGGTTTTACCCTTAAAACACAAAAACTCCAAAAATATTACTTTTTTTTATTTTTATTCATTTTGTTTATTTGACATAAAAAACACCCTTTTTCCATACATATAAAAACCCTTTTTGCATCTTGCATATTTATTTTATTTCTATTTATGCAATTAATTATCTTGTAAATATTCCAAAATTTGATGTAATAGCTAGGTTTAAATTCCTTGTCTAAATATCCCCCCATTTGAACATTTGTACCCCCCCTTCCCATATTGTGTTGTAATAGTTTAGAACTTTACTTTTCGCACTTTAATGCTTTCTAAATATACCATGTTAGAATTAGGATTTGTATGCAAATAAAAAGAACAAGATAGTTTGACCTAATTTCAAGATAATCAAGCATGAAAATGGATAACACATATCACACTTACACCCCTAGGGTATTCCACTTGTTGCCTTCAATAAATGGGCCATATTGTATGTTAGGTCTCTTTGGGAAAAACAAACACAATTCAAATGATCATAGTCCCTCGATGACGCTTTCGAAAAGTTGCCTAAAATGATCAAGTCCCTCTCAAGAAAAATTGCCCAAAGATACTTAGCACCATTGCAATTATGGTCTAAACGATGACCCGCGCTCGTCCCTTTCACATCCTAACACAAGATTGTCCACCAAATGCAATGGTGGAACAAAATTGTTAAAAGGGTTAAAACATAGCAAAAATCTTTGAGAACTTTAGGGTAGATCGCTCTTAAGTACTTGTCAACTTGCAAAACAAAACACTTGCCTATTTTCAAACCACACATCACTACACTTTCAAAACAAAATTTCAAAAAACCCTTGAAACATCTTTTAAAAAAGACAAACACCTTTTGTAAAACATTCGAGTAAAGAATTGTTACAAGGGTAGCCTATACAAGGCATCTTTTTCAAAACACTTTCAAAACCACGCACAAAGCACCATTTTAAACAATTGAAAACCAAGGCAAGTTAATCTAAGCAAGTACCTAAGAGCCCATGGATAACCATGGATAGAAAGGGTGCTAATACCTTCCCTTTCTATAATCTACTCCCCGAACCCAAGAAAAATCTCAAAGGTTTTTTGCTGTGCTTTTTGAACCTTTCCTTAGGATAAAATAAAAAGTCGGTGGCGACTCTTGCTCAACCGAAACATTTGCGAAAACAAACACAAAACCATAGTCAGTTCTCCCACCGTATCACACTATCGTTCGCTCTCCATGGGTATCGTACCACAACTCGCACATCAATTGGGGAAACACCTTATTCTCTCGTGTACGGCATGGAAGCTGTCTTACCTATTGAGGTCCAGATCCCCTCTCTGAGAATCATGAAGGATGTTGATTTGAATGAAGAAGATTGGATTCAGACTCGGTTTGACCAACTAAACTTGATTGATGAGAAGAGGCTTACAGCTATCTGTCATGGTCGGATGTACCAAAAACGCATGATCAAAGCTTTTAATCAAAAGGTCAAACGTCAGATATATACTGGATTGGTGACTTGGTAATCAAGCGTATCATTTTGCCACAAGGTGATCCCAGGGGTAAATGGACCCCTACATATGAAGAGTCATTTGTAATCAAAAGCATTTTCTTTGGTGGAGCAATGATTTTGACTACTATGGATGGCGACGACCTCCCACACCCGGTAAATACGGACATAGTTAAAAGATACTACGCATGATCAAAGACCCGCTAGGTTGACTGGCCTAGGAAAAAATAAGGGCTTCCCGGTGAACCAAAAGGGTTCAGGAAAAAATAAGGGATGAAAATAAAAAACTTTGTACACCCGGCAAGTCGAAAACCCGAAAGGGCGGCTTGGGAAAAAAGGGTATCCCGGTGGACTAAAAACCCGAGAGGGCGGTCCAGGAAAAAGTTATGGATTAAAGCGTATGACTATGTCCCGTTGGATCATCTGGCAAACAATCTTCAGCGTCAACCAATCAACTCAACTGGCTCTAAATCAATCCAATCGACTTTTCCAAGGCGACCAGCGGACAAGACTTTCAGAGACATGAAGGCTATAGTAGAACGGGAACCCCTTGGGATTATTTCACATAGCTACCTTTTCTTTGTATAAATTTCCATCTTTTTTACGACGACATTCTCTTGCCAGAATGCTTTGTCTCATTGTACAAAAAACACTTGTTCAAGTTAATACAAAGATATCCCTTTTGAAAATGCAAAACCATATGTGTTTTTCTTTATTTTCTATATTTTATTTACAAAAACGTCCAATGATTTATTTTGAACATATGCATTTGAACGTGATTACTGTTGCAAATAAATAAAAAAAACGGAAAGACAATTACTAATGACTTTAAGGAATAGAGTGATATCTGTGAGCCATTCCATAAAACCCCCGCAGGTACTTTCTCCAGCCAGAGCAAAATTTCCAACCACTGGTCCAAAGTGTCCCCAGCAAGTTACCCAACTTCTCAGGTTTCCCCAACAGGATATCACGAGCAATGTCTGGCTTTTCTCTTCTGCCACAGAGAATTTACCTGGAAATTCACCCATTAGTACTTCAGAGGGATTTATTTTCCCCACTTCCAGCAACGCTACGGCACAAACAATCTTTACTTTGAAGGGGTGAAAAACACAAGAAGGGGGGGTTGAATTGTAAAACTGAAATCTTAAAGCAATTGACAAGATATTTTTATCCTGGTTCGTTTGATCTCAAACTACTCCAGTCCACCCGTCAAGGTGATTTCGCCTCTCTCCAACGAGGTCTTAATTCACTATATTCAACTGAATATTACAGACTGCTTTAACAACTGCTAAAGCCTTCTTGATTCAAACCACAATCCGGTTTGTCAAGGCAACACTTTCTTACAAAGGTATAAAACAATGTGTGTGAATGTTTTCTACAAAACTTTATCACAACTGTGATGTATACACAAAATGAAGCTTAGAAACTAGATTGCTAAACACTAATGGAGTATCAGAGTTTGTTGGTTTAGCAAAACTGGTAGATGAAGATTATTGTTCAGCTTTGTGCGTGTAGAGATTTGGAGAGCATTAGCCATTATAATCTTCGAAGCCTTGTTTATATAGCACTTGAGAAGATGAACGTTGAATGCAATATTCTTGATTCAATGCTAATAACAAGCTTTCCTTTTTGAGCAGATCTTGTCTAGAATGATGCCGTTGGAATTAATTAGCGGTCAATGCACAGTACCGTTGCTTCTTCAATGCACGTTCTGGCTTGGCTCATTCTGATTCTGTTTCTCTGCTGATGAACTATTGTTTTTGTATCAGAGTGTTTACGCGCAGTTCTGTTCATCAAGCTTCAGCATGTACGTGAGTTGATCATCTGATCTTGACGTTCTGATTCAGCAACTTCTGATGCTGGTGTATGAAATCAAATTCTGATGCTGAAGAAGTGATCTTGCTTATTTTAATCAGCGTATCTGCAAGTCAGAGCATAGTAATTTTAGGCAGCATATAGTTCAAACATGAAACATATAAATACTATATCTTTTCACTTTGTTATCATCAAAACTTAAATATAGGGTAGTAGATTCAAACATTGTTCTAACAATCTCCCCCTTTTTGATGATGACAAAAACTAGATATTTTAAATGAAAAATAACGTGAAAAGGTGTCTGGGAAATGTTTCAGAGTTAAGAGGTAAGGAGAAATCAGAGTTAAGAGATACTCCCCCTAAGTTGATTACTTCCCTTTGATGATACGTGTTCTTCAAGATCAGATCTTTTTCTTTCTTTGAACATCAGATTATAAGAGTCTTTGACTTATCAGAGAGCAGAGCTTCAGAGCTTTTCCTGTCAGAGCTTTGCTTTGGATCAGAGTATATGGTCGATCAGAACTTCATATTTGATCAGAGCAACATTGATCAGAGCTTCTACATTCTGATCAGAGCTTCTAGTCTTCATAGTGTTCAGGAGCTTCCTTGTGCCTGTAGACTTAAAACAAAACAGAAAAACATTTCAAGTAATAGAGTTAGAATGTTTGAGAATTTCTGTCTAGTTAGCCGTTATTGATTTTAAATATCATTCTTGTTCTCCCCCTTTTTGTCAGCAATCAAAAAGTGTTGGTGATGTGCTAAAACAATTTAGATCAGAAAAACAAATTATATTAAAATAGTTCATGATCAGAGCAAAAGAACATTACAAAACATAGTCAAAACAGTACATCAGAAAATGAAGAAAGCATGAAAAAGTTATGCATGAAAAAGATTTAAGGTTGAGGGGGCATGCGTGAGAACAGGCTTTCCAGCATTGCTTGAATCTTTTCAGAAGTTTCATTCTGCTTCTGAACCATGTTGACCACAGTGTCAATTTTGCTGTCCTGTACATCCATTCTTGCTTTCATCTTCTGATCATTCTCTTCCATCCGCTGCTGTAGACGCAAGTCATTCAGCCTTAATTCTTCCAGAGCCTGCCTGTCCAAGGCAGCTTGAGAAGTGTCAGAAGGAGGAAGCTTCTCAGAACTTTCAGCGACATCTTCTGCTGGATTTTCTTCAGCCTGAATGGTCTTGTCTTCTTCTGATGGTTGCACCTTTGCAGCTTGCTCTTTCTCAGACCAAGATTCACTGTCCAGAGGGAGCACAACTTCTTGAGGCAGCTGACTTTAAACTTCCTTCAGCAGCTTGCTGAAGTTCTGTTGAGCCTGCTCATAGTTGACGTCCTGCAGCTTGAGGGCTTCAGCACGAACCCATAATCTGAACTGTGACCAGAGCTGATCAGAAGCAGCTGGGTCAATCATCCCAGGACAGACTTGCTTCATAGAAGCAATCCATTGCAGCATACCTGTTTCAAAATTCAAAATACCAGAGCCAACATCTGGTTGCTTTGGTTTGGGTATGGCAATTTTGTGTCTTAGATCAGCAAGACGTTCAAGACTTGTTAAGTCAATGAAAGTTCTGCTGGGGTTTTCAGCGGTTTTCTGAGGGGTTGTTTGTTTTGGAGGAGGGGTATCAGAGTCAGAGTCAGATATTTCTATTGGAGTGGTTGGAGTTTTTGGAGGTGTTGATTCTAATGAGGATGGCAACTGGGGCCTGACAATAGTGGTTCGACATGGCAACTGGATTGCCAGCGGTGAAGGTTGAGGTGAGTGAGGGTCAGAATGATGAGGAGAAGGGGTTTCATAGTGGTGAAACTCTGTTTGTGGTGAAGGTGGATTATTTTCTGGTTGGGGAGGTGGAATCTCTGATTGCTCAGGGATCAGAGGTTCTTCTGTGAGTGGTTGTTGTGATTGTGGTTCTGGTTCTGGTTGTTGTTGTATTTCTGGTTCAGGTTGTGGTTGAGCAGAAACATGTTCACGCTCAATATCAGCTAGCACTCGATCAAGTGCTGGTGTTGTTGAAACAGTTGGTTGTTTGGGAATCTTAGTTCTGGGTCTTCTGAGTAGTAAGGCCTCAGAAGGGTCTTCTGGTATGGTTTCATCAATGGTAGGGATTGGAACGGATATTCTGTGAGAGGTTTGAGAAGGAGCAGCAGATGTTGGAATAGTAAAAGATTTTGAAATAGGGGCAGCAGATGAAATACCTCTTTTCTTTGGAGTCTGATGAGATGATCCTTCTGTTGGCGCTTTCCTCTTCTTTGTCTTCTTCTGAGTCACTTCTGGTTGGATTTGACTCAGATCTTTGATCTTCAGCTTTGAACCTGTATCTTCTTCCTTGTATGAATCTGGATACTTGAGAAACATCTCTGGTTTGGATTCCATTTCAGAAAATTTATTGAAATCACTCAGAGGCACTCTTCTGCTGGAGATGTCAGCAGTTGAAGTAGCTCTGGGTTCCTTCTTAATATTTTCTATCAGCTTCATCTTTTTCAGGTTCTTAGCGTTCAGCGGTTTTCCAACAGTTGGTTCAATAGTGCTCAGCACTTGAGCTTCGCTCAGATACTCTATCAGCTTATTCTCTGTCAGAATATCTGATATGAGCCTTCCAAACGGTATCCAGTCCCTTTTGGTCCTTTCTTCTTCTCTTGTTTCTTTGACACTGGTCTTGAGATGGTTGAACAGGAAGTGTGCCAGATTGATCTTTACCCTCTGATCAATAAAGTAGATCAGAAATTGCTGATCCACGTTTATATAATCAGGAGAACTTGTTGGTTTCCTATGGTTGAAGCATCCAAGAACAATCTTGGCCCATACTCTGCAGTGATCCTTCAGATCCTTAATTTTGCTGCTGGGCATTCCAAGAGTGAAAATGCTGTTAGCTACCACGCCTATATCAGGGCATCTATCAGCCATGTCCACACAACGGACTCCACCACCACTTTGACCGATTAGCTTTGCAATGAGATCTTCAGAAATCACTATCTTCTTTCCCATAACAGAAGAGATGACTAGATGTTTAGCAATCTTGGCGTGAATCCAAAATTCCTTGACAAGCGCTGGGAATGTTGGTCCAACCAACCTATCGAAATACCTCTCCCACTTTTGAGCCCTAATTTCTTCAGTTAGGTCAAATCCATTTTCCTTCAAACTTTCAAAGTCGATGATTAACTCAGAGAGAACTTCAAGATTCTTTACCGGTGTGAGAAGAGTTCTGAGGGGCACCTGATATTGTTCAGAGGTTTCTTTCTTCTGATTGCCTGCAGAAATGCTGGAGGATGCCATTGTTCTCACTAAAAAAGCTTTGAGAATGATTTGAGAGAAAAAGGTTTGTAGGAGATAAACTCAGAAATATGCAGAAAATACTTGAATGATTATGAGAAAGCGTAAAGAATAAGAAAGAAGGATTAATGTGCTTAAATAGAGTTTTCAAAAATTATTTTGAAAAATTAAACGTTTTTTAAGAGAGAGAAAAAATAATGATTTCCATTTAACAAGCGTGATTACTTTTCATTAAATGCTTGCTGATTTTGGGGGATTTGAGAAAGATACTTAAAAACGGTTACCAGACATGTGTCTCAATGCACCCAATCAGCGCTTTGCCTTCTCAGAAGCGTGCACGCGTTCTGCTTCAGAGATTTGCTGATGATTGGATGACACTTGTTTGATGTAGTGATCAGCACGTCTGTCTTTGAGATTAGACTCTCAGATCTTTAGACTTGCATCTGATACAATCTGCATGTTCTATCTTTCTGAAAGAAGATTGATCAGAAGTTCACAATAATATAATTACATTCTGAAGATAAATATATGGAATTAAAACATTTTCATTCTGGGCATACTTTCATGCTGAGATGTTTCAGAATGAAATTGAACCTATCTTCTGAAAGGGGTTTAGTAAAGATATCAGCCCATTGATGGTCTGTATCTATAAATTTTAAGTTTAAAATACCTTTCTGAATATAGTCCCTAATGAAATGATGCTTAATTTCTATATGCTTAGCTCTAGAATGTAAAATAGGATTCTTACTTAAGCAAATAGCAGAAGTATTATCACAAAGAATAGGAATGTTACTCTCAAAAATCTGGAAGTCTTCAAGCTGACTTTTCATCCAGAGCATTTGTGTGCTACATCCTGCTGCTGCTATGTACTCAGCTTCTGCTGTTGACAGAGCAATTGTTGATTGCCTTTTGCTGGACCACGAAATCAGATTTTCTCCCAGAAACTGGCAGCTTCCAGAAGTACTTTTACGTTCCACTCTGTCTCCAGCAAAATCAGCATCACAGTAGCCTACTAAGCTGTAATCACTAGATTTTCTATAAAACAAACCCAGATTAGTAGTACCTTTCAGATACTTGAAAATTCGCTTAACAGCTGTTAAGTGAGATTCTCTAGGATCTGATTGGAATCTAGCACAAATACATACGCTGAATAAGATATCAGGTCTTGAAGCTGTCAGATAAAGGAGAGAACCAATCATACCTCTGTAGACTTTCTGTTCTACACTTTTGCTTACCTCTTCTCTTTCCAGAATGCACGTGGGATGCATTGGAATCTTTGATGGCTTACATTCTGAGAGGTCAAATTTCTTCAGAAGATCTCTGATGTATTTGCTCTGATGAATGTAAGTTCCCTCTGGAGTTTGATTGATCTGAATTCCTAGAAAGAATTTCAGTTCCCCCATGAGGCTCATCTCAAATTCTGCCTGCATACACTTAGCAAATTTTCTTCCAAGAGAAGGATTAGTAGAACCAAAAATAATATCATCAACATAAATTTGACAGACTAAAATGTCACTCTTAACTGTTTTACAGAATAGAGTAGTGTCCACTTTCCCTCTGGTGAATTCATTTTCAAGCAGAAAGTTACTTAGCCTTTCATACCAAGCTCTGGGAGCTTGTTTCAGACCATACAGTGACTTTTTCAGTTTGAAAACATGTTCTGGATGTTTTGTATTTTCAAAACCTGGGGGTTGGTGAACATAGACTTCTTCTTCTATATAACCATTTAAGAATGCACTTTTGACATCCATCTGATACAGAGTGATGCCTCTATTAACAGCAAATGAAATTAAAAGTCTGATAGATTCTAACCTGGCGACTGGGGCAAAGGTTTCTGTATAGTCTATCCCCTCTTGCTGACTATAACCTTGTGCAACCAGTCGTGCCTTGTTTCTGATGACTTCACCTTGTTCATTTAGATTGTTTCTGAACACCCATCTTGTTCCAATGACGTTGAATCCTTTTGGTCTGGGAACGAGATCCCATACGTCGTTTCTGGTGAATTGATTCAGCTCTTCTTGCATTGCCAGAATCCAGTCATTATCCAGAAGTGCTTCATCAATAGAAGAAGGTTCAATCAGAGACACAAGTCCCATAAGAGTTTCTTTAGAATTTCTGAAGCTTGCTCTTGTTCTGATTGGATCTTCCTTTCTTCCTAGGATAGTCTCTTCTGGGTGATCCAAACTGCTTCTGGGTAATCTCTTCTGAGGTTGATCAGCAGCAGTTGTAGGATTTCTAGCATTGCTCCTTTCAGACGTTGAAGGAATGTCTGTGTTGAGAGCTTCTGATGACTTGTCTTCAGAACCTGCAAATTCAATTTCTATACCTGCAAGATTTTCATTCTGCTTTGACTTTTCAGAGTCAAGCTTGTCATCAAAACAAACACTGATTGATTCTTCCACAATATGTGTTTCTGTATTGTATACTCTGTACCCTCTTGAGCGTTCAGAGTATCCTAACATAATACACTTCTGTGCCTTAGAATCAAACTTGTTCAAATAATTCTTTGTATTTAACATAAAGCAAGTACATCCAAATGGATGAAAATACGAAATGTTGGGCTTTCTGTTCTTCCACAATTCATATGGAGTCTTTTCCAGAATAGGTCTTATTGAGATTCTATTCTGAATGTAGCACGCTGTGTTTATTGCCTCTGCCCAGAAAGTCTTAGCAACGTTTGTCTCATTGATCATGGTTCTGGCCATTTCTTGCAATGTTCTGTTCTTTCGTTCTACAACTCCATTTTGTTGGGGAGTTCTAGGACAAGAGAAATCATGCAGAATGCCTTTGTCATTAAAGAATGACTCAAAATCTTTATTTTCAAATTCTCCACCATGATCACTTCTGACTTTAACGATTCTAAGATCTTTTTCATTCTGAACTTGGTTACAGAAGGTAACAAACACAGAGTGTGACTCGTCCTTGTGTCTTAAGAACTTTACCCATGTCCATCTGCTATAGTCATCTACGATTACTAACCCATACTTCTTACCACTGACTGAAGCAGTTTTAACTGGTCCAAATAAGTCAATGTGCAGAAGTTCTAATGGCTTAGAGGTAGAAACAACATTTTTGGATTTAAAAGAAGGTTTTGCAAATTTGCCTTTCTGACATGCTTCACACAGAGCATCTGAATTGAACTTCAGATTAGGAAGTCCTCTGACCAGATTGAGTTTGTTAATCTGAGATATTCTTCTCATACTAACATGCCCCAATCTTCTGTGCCAGATCCACTGCTCGTTGTTAACAGACAGAAGACATTTTACGTTCTGACTCTTTAGTTCAGAAAGTTTGATTTTGTAAATGTTGTTTTTCCTCTTTCCATTAAACAGGATAGTCCCATCTTTCTGACTAACAGCTTTACATGATTTTTGATTAAAGATTATATCATAACCGTTATCACTTAATTGACTTATGGATAACAGATTATGCATCAATCCATCAACTAGCAGAACATTATTAATAGAGGGAAGATTTCCATTACCTACAGTTCCAGAGCCAATTATCTTTCCCCTCTGATTGCCTCCAAAGCCAACGTGGCCTCCAGGCTTAAGTTCCAGGCTTTGGAACATATGCCTTCTTCCCGTCATGTGTCGTGAGCAGCCAGAGTCCAGGTACCATGACTGGTGTTTCTGACTTGCTGCTAAAGATATCTGCAACATGTATTATCTTATCCTTAGGTACCCAGATCTTTTTGGGTCCTGATTTGTTAGTTTTACCAAAACTCTGGTTGAATTTTGGTTTCACAGAGTGCTTACTGCTAGTATATTTGATATCATGTGTGTGACCATACACAAAGTGTGAATTTAGAGGAGTGTGTTTAATGGTTAAATCCATGACATTTTTAGGTGTAGGAACCTTACCTAGGTATCCTATTCCTTTCCTGCCGTTTCTGCTAACTCCATAGATCATTGAAGCCATTCTGCTTCTATCTATGCTTTTAGCAAGGAACTTCTAGAAACTATGATCATACTCCTTGATGATCTCATCAGCGTTGCTGGGAGTTTCTGAAATTGGTTCCTTCTGAGAGTTTTGTAAAGAGTTTTCTAATTTTGAAATTTTATCTCTCAGCTCAGAGTTTTCCAATTTGAGACTCTCAGACTTATTAGAGTCAGATTCAAGATTCCTTTTCAGGTCTCTGAATTTAGCTCTAATCTGCTGATAACGTTCCAGAATTTCATTGAGGCTTTCAGCAAGTTCAGCCTTTGTAAAATTAACAGCGAAGTTAGGGAATACCTCTTCTGTGTCTGATTCTGAGTCTGATTCAGAAGCTTCACTATCATCTGGAATGTTAGCCATGAGCGCTATGTTTTCCCTTTCATCATCTGATTCTGAGTCAGCTTCAGACGAGTCAGAGTCATCCCATGTGGCCATGAGACTTTTCTTCTTCTCTCTTCCAAACTTCTTTTTGGGCTTTTCCCTCTGAAGCTTTGGGCAGTCACTCTTGTAGTGTCCTTGCTCATTGCACTCGTAGCAGATGATGTCTTTTGTGTTTGGCTTCTTGCTACTGGAGGAGCCTTCAGATCTTCTGTATCCAGAGGAAGAATCTGTCCTTCTGTATCTGGAAGAAGACTCGTTCTGATCAGATCTTCTGGGATTCCTGAACTTCCTTTGTCTTTGCTTCCACAGTTGATTTACTCTTCTGGAGAGAAGGGAAAGTTCGTCTTCTTCTGATGAGGATCCATCAGATGTTTCTTCAACTGCCTGCAAAACTTTAGACTCAGATTTTCTGTTAGATTTTAATGCTAAAGGCTTACCTTGCTTCTGGGGCTCGTCAGCTTCTAGCTCTATCTCATGACTTCTGAGGGAGCTTATAAGTTCCTCCAGAGTGATTTTGTTGAGATCTTTCGCTAGCTTTAGAGCAGTAACCATAGGCCTCCACTGCTTGGGTAAACTTCTGATTATCTTCTTGACATGGTCAGCAGTAGAGTATCCTTTGTCCAGAACTTTGAGACCAGCTACCAGAATCTGGAATCTAGAGAACATAGTTTCAATGGATTCAGATTCTTCCATTTTGAACGCCTCATACTTCTGAATGAGCGCCAGAGCTTTTGTTTCTTTGACTTGAACGTTGCCCTCATGCGTCATTCTGAGAGAATCAAAGATGTTCTTAGCTGTGTCTCTGTTGGAGATCTTTTCATACTCAGTATAGGAGATGGCACTGAGGAGGATGGTTCTGGCCTTATGGTGATTCTTGAAGTCACGCTTTTGTTGATCAGTCATTGATTTTCTTTCAATCTTCTGACCAGTTGCATTCACAGGGTGCGTGTATCCATCTGTCACCATATCCCACAGATCAGCATCATGTGCTAGAAAGAAACTTTCAATTCTGTCTTTCCAGTAATCAAAGTTTTCTCCATCAAAGACTGGAGGTTTGCCGCTGAATCTGTCTCTGTCCTCATTGTTGTCATTGCTGAAATGAGAGTTGTTTCCTGCCATTGTGTTTTTCTGACGCTGGATCTTGTACTGACACGGTTAAGTGTTTTAGCTCAGAACCAGGCGCTCTGATGCCAATTGAAGGGGTGAAAAACACAAGAAGGGGGGGTTGAATTGTAAAACTGAAATCTTAAAGCAATTGACAAGATATTTTTATCCTGGTTCGTTTGATCTCAAACTACTCCAGTCCACCCGTCAAGGTGATTTCGCCTCTCTCCAACGAGGTCTTAATTCACTATATTCAACTGAATATTACAGACTGCTTTAACAACTGCTAAAGCCTTCTTGATTCAAACCACAATCCGGTTTGTCAAGGCAACACTTTCTTACAAAGGTATAAAACAATGTGTGTGAATGTTTTCTACAAAACTTTATCACAACTGTGATGTATACACAAAATGAAGCTTAGAAACTAGATTGCTAAACACTAATGGAGTATCAGAGTTTGTTGGTTTAGCAAAACTGGTAGATGAAGATTATTGTTCAGCTTTGTGCGTGTAGAGATTTGGAGAGCATTAGCCATTATAATCTTCGAAGCCTTGTTTATATAGCACTTGAGAAGATGAACGTTGAATGCAATATTCTTGATTCAATGCTAATAACAAGCTTTCCTTTTTGAGCAGATCTTGTCTAGAATGATGCCGTTGGAATTAATTAGCGTTCAATGCACAGTACCGTTGCTTCTTCAATGCACGTTCTGGCTTGGCTCATTCTGATTCTGCTTCGCTGCTGATGAACTATTGTTTTTGTATCAGAGTGTTTACGCGCAGTTCTGTTCATCAAGCTTCAGCATGTACGTGAGTTGATCATCTGATCTTGACGTTCTGATTCAGCAACTTCTGATGCTGGTGTATGAAATCAAATTCTGATGCTGAAGAAGTGATCTTGCTTATTTTAATCAGCGTATCTGCAAGTCAGAGCATAGTAATTTTAGGCAGCATATAGTTCAAACATGAAACATATAAATACTATATCTTTTCACTTTGTTATCATCAAAACTTAAATATAGGGTAGTAGATTCAAACATTGTTCTAACATACTTCTCATACATTCGCATACATACATCATAACATTGGCAACTCAAGTGCATATAGTGTAATCTCATTTATTTTGAGAGGCAAACATCACACCATGTATCGCATACATCATAGCATTGCATACAATTAACTCTTCACCTTTTTACAGGAAAGAAACATTTGACAATTATTATCAACAAATTTCCGACAGATACAAATCTTCAACAAGTTAGATACAGATCAGTTCTCGAGAAAAGGCTGATTTTTACTGGTTCAGATAAATCTCCCAACGATTTATTCTGATTCGTCTCCAGATTCTTACTGTTTCAGATAAATCTCTCAACGGTTTATTCTGATTTATTTCCAGATTCTTACTGTTTCAGATAAATCTCTCAACGGTTTATTCTGATTCATTTCCAGATTTCACTGGTTCAGATAAATCTCCCAACGATTTATTCTGATTTGTCTCCAGATTCTTACTATTTCAGATAAATCTCTCAACGGTTTATTCTGATTCATTTCCAGATTCTTACTGTTTCAGATAAATCTCTCAACGGTTTATTCTGATTCATTTCCAGATTTCACTGGTTCAGATAAATCTCTCAACGGTTTATTCTGATTCATTTCCAGTTCTTACTGTTTCAGATAAATCTCCCAACGGTTTATATTGATTCATTTCCAGATTTAACTGGTTCAAATAAATCTCCCAATGATTTATTCTGATTCGTCTCCAGATTCTTACTGTTTCAGATAAATCTCTCAACGGTTTATTCTGATTCATTTCCAGATTCTTACTGTTTCAGATAAATCTCTCAACGGTTTATTCTGATTCATTTCCAGATTTCACCGGTTCAGATAAATCTCTCAACGGTTTATTCTGATTCGTCTCCAGATTTTTACTAGTTCAGATAAATCTCTCAATGGTTTATTCTGATTCATTTCCAGATTTCACTGGTTCAGATAAATCTCTCAATGGTTTATTCTGATTCATTTCCAGATTTCACTAGTTCAGATAAATCTCTCAACGGTTTATTCTGATTCGTCTCCAGATTTTTACTGGTTCAGATAAATCTCTCAATGGTTTATTATGATTCATTTCCAGATTTTTACTGGTTCAGATAAATCTCTCAACGGTTTATTCTGATTCATTTCCAGATTGTACTGGTTCAGATAAATCTCTCAACGGTTTATTCTGATTCGTCTCCAGATTTTTACTGGTTTAGATAAATCTCTCAATGGTTTATTCTGATTCATTTCCAGATTTTTACTGGTTTTGATAAATCTCTCAACAGTTTATTCTGATTCATTTCTAGATTTTTACTGTTTCAGATAAATCTCTCAACGGTTTATTCTAATCCATTCTCTATTCAGATCCAGTTCAAACTTTCCGTCAACAATCACCTTTAGATGGCATCTATAAGCCCATCTCCGACAATTCTCCTTTGTTTCTCCAAATGGAATCTTTAAGCCCGTTTCCATACACAATCAAACCAGCACGTCATCGAGTACAAATTTCTGGGCACTCTAATGTTCAATTATCTTCTACTTTCAAGCCACAAACGACAAACATGTTGATCTCGCTTTTCAAGTTTAAGAAAATGGAACAGGGGCAGTTGTTGTACCCCAAAATTTGCCCTCCTATTTTTCATAGAAGACACAACCCTAGGGTTTATCTGATATTCAAGTTGGCTCAGAAATCGACCAGACAGATTCTCTTCTGTGGCAGTAAACCAGCAATTAGGGTTTCTTGCAATTCTCAAAAGAAAATGAGTTCTCAAAGATCCAATTGGCTTTCACAGGTCCTCATGCTTCCTCAAGGTTGTACTTATGATTTCTTCAAGCTACAAGATTTTGAGACGATTCTGTCTGTTCATGGTCAGATGTGATGTCGCTCACGGTTTTATCTTCAAAGAACCGGAAGAAATTTGAGTTTGGGAAACTTTAAAATTATCAAATCATCGCAAGGCATTTGATTGATTTTGAATTTTCTTAAAACGCAGTTTACTGAAAAGATAATGTTTATTCTTAGAGCATGATCTATTTGGGACAAGAGATAGAAGTTAAGATTGTCATTTAGGACACTCATGATTGTGGGATCCAGGTTAACCCGATGATTTGCGTCTTTTAAAACATTTGCTTGGTTAGGAAATGGAACATACAGTGTGTGTTTGTGTGAAATGAAATTACAGAATTATTGGGATTACTTGGAATTTAAGTTGCCAGACTGGAGCATTTTGTTTCAAATATCTTGATTGGGAATTTCAAAAATCAATTAGGATGCGAAGAGAAATTACAAGTTGTTGTTGATAAAGGATTTCAAGTTATTCAAGTGACACCAGAATATTTCATGCTACAACTCAAGATTTTCTCCAATTTCAAACATTTGGTACAAAACAATTTATTCTTTAATACTTTATGTTTTACAACCTATTGTATTTAAAGATGAATTGGTACTATTGGATACAACACATCAAAATACAGTACAAGAATGATTTCTCTAAATTACAAAGAAAATCCAAATGTTTGATTGGCCTAGGAGAATAATATATGCCTAAGTTTGTCTGGAGATTGAAGTCGTATCAATTTCCTTTGCTTATCTCCAAGACTTCCTTGCTTGCCACAAAGTTCTTGCCTTCCTTGCTTTGTCATATCCAATTGTGCTCACATGAAAATAAAAGAAAGAAAAAAAAATAGTTAGTGCAAATTATTTGGGCATGAACAAAAAAAAAATTCAAAAAGACATTCATCATTAAGGTTTGCAATATGGAATCAGAGTGTTGTTTAATTCATCACAATTTATTTCCTCTATTTGCAAATCACAAGAAGGTCATCCTTCTTGGTTCACAAAAAAGAAAGAAAGAAAGAAATGCTATAAGCTTTCCAAACAAATGCTACAAGCTGTCCAAAATAAAATGCGCAAATTGAACCAAACAAAATGCGCAAACTGAACCAAACAAAATGCTACAAACTGAACCAAACAAAATGCCACAAAATGTCCAAACAGCATCACAAACAGCAGCATTACAACAGGACAAACCAGCAGCATCAACAAAAAACGAGGCAGCAATATAGCAAGTAAGAAAATAGCTAAGTCAACAAAAGCTAAAACAGGCAGCAGTGCAGCAGTATGGCAAGTATGGCAAAATAAGCAAATAAGCAAAGCTTGCTCATGAAGTCATCATTTTCCATGCAAACCTTTCAGAATTAGAAAAAGAGAAAAAAAGCAATTTGCTTTTTTATTGTCATTGAGAGAGAAGAGAGGAAAGAAGTCACCTAGGTTATTGGAATGCACAGCCTTGCTGCCCTGCCTGTCACAAGTTGCATAGAATATGCTAAAAAACAAAACAGCAACAAAAAAGCCATAAGGACAATATACTAAAATATTCAATTTTTTTGGTTTCCCACCATTTTGAATATGGATAACAGAAGCAGGGTCAATATAACAAGGGGATGGCAATAGAAAGAAAAAAGGAGGAGAACAAGTCTAAAAACTGAGAAACCTGTTGAACCCTCATCACAACAGAAATAGTAAACCATCAAAACTCTCAAAAACCAGTCACCATCTCCAAACTCATCAAACCTGAACCAAGCAAAACATCCCAAGACCTGAAACAAGTCTCAAACTGAAAAACCAGTAACCCTCATCAAAGAAAAAAACCAGTAACCAAGCCAAACATCCCAAACCTGAACCAGAAGAACTCAAAACCAGTAACATCATCAAAAAAAACTGTTAATCATCAAACCACAAAAACTTGTAACAAAACCCAAAACAACAAATCTCAACACTGTAACCAAGCCAAACAACCTAAAAATATGTCAATTGTCCAAGAAAAAATCATCAAACACAAAAAACCATCAGTAAACCTCAAACGTACCACCACTGAACCAAGTTTCAAACTCACAAAAACCAGCAACAAATCTGAAACTGAAAAGACTGTAGCCAAGCCTCAAACATCTCAAAAAAAAACCAGTGATATAACTATCACAAAAAAGAATCCAAAACCAGAAGAACAATAACCAGCATCACCATCATTCGAAGAAAACAAAGGAAAGTTACCAAAAATCACGATCTCATCCTCATCTCTTCCCCTCGTGCAACCTCTGCCACCGTTGGAACACCATCCTTGCTCTCGCCTCTCCCTCTCTATTTCACAGAAAAAAATCACAAGGGACTGTAAAGCTCCAATAGGTATGAGCTTCTCTCTCTTTCTAATATTTCCATAAACCTAATTTCTGCATTTTATAAACAACAAAGATTTAATTAACAGAACACGACCAAAATAGAACAAAATCAAGGAAGTTGTAACCTTTTTGAACATAACGGAAACCTTACCTTTTTTTCAAAGAAAATCACTAGAGTTTGATTAGGGAGACGAGATTGGTTGCGTTCCAGTAACAGAGGGTCATGGGGAGGTCAAGGACGAACCGATTTCGTTGCTTTTGGGTTTAAATCTAAAATTAGGGTTTCAAAGAGATACAAATCATGGTGAGATAAAGAGGTAGAAGAGGGTGATTCGGTCGTGAGTTTAAAACAGGGATGGTTAGTGAGAACATTTAGAGGTTTCAGCAAGATGAACAAGGATGATACAGAGATGGGCGAAGGAGATGAATGAGCGGCGCCATGAGTGACAAGGGTTCCAAACCCTAATTTTGTTTTTCCCTTAATCAGATACTAAGTTGAGTTTAAGAAGCTTGGGCTTGCTTTTTTTTGTTAATCTGTAAGCCCATGCGTTTTGCTGGATACACCCCCTTGGTTTGTTCTTTGTTACAGCAAGAATAACACTCTTTTCTTTTAGGCCTCATTCTCAAAATCACTTAAGCCCATGCATTTTTTTAAGTTGTTTTCTTCTTACATACTTTTTTTTGTTACGCAAATACTAATAAAACTTGAATTATTTTTATTAGTTTGATTTAGGTTTTCTTGTAAATAATTTTTATCATTTTCTTTCTTTAATAAATTTTGCTTTTAAATTTATTTGACTTAATAAAACACCAAAAAATAATAATTTAGTTCATTTGCTTTCTTTAGATTTCACTTAAGTAATTGAAATACAAAAATAAAGAATATAATTTAATCAATTATTTTATTTTTAGAATAAGTTTTACTTTTCTCCTTTCAAGTAATTACTTAACATTTCATTTCCATATTTTGTTGATTTTATTTTCATGGATTATCTTAGCTTTAATTAAATCGCACAAAATTTGATTTGGTTGTATTGCTTGTTATTTGGACTTTCCTATCACATTTGATTCATCCCCATTTGTAAAAATTGTACCCCCATTCCCGAATATTTTGTAATAGCGTAGAATTTCAATTCCCGCAATTTACTGTTTTCCTTATACTGTATAGTAACTAGGCGTGTATGGCAAGATTCAATAAATCAATCGCTAGATGACCTAATCAAAGAAATAAAATAACTTGAAACCAACACACTTTTTCACACGCGCACCTCTAGGGTAACCTCGCTCGTTTCCTCGGAAATACAATCATGTTCCTCGAATATGGGACGCTCTAGCAATGACCCTTCGATAAAAAAAAGATTGTAGTCCCTCGATGACCCTCGATGTTGCCTTCGATTAAAACGATCTCGTCCCTTACAAAAATTGCTAAAGCGTCTCATAAGTTGCTTTCGATGATTGTGAAATTGACCCGCACCTGTCCCTTCACATCCAACGATGGGGCTTCTTACCAAATCAATGGTAAGATAGCACCATTAAAAGGAGGAAGAAAAGAACAATTTAAGACCTTTCGAGTAGATATATTCGCTCTTAGTTACTCGCCTGCTCACGATAAAAACTTTTTACACCTACACTTCCATTTCAAAACATTTTCAAAAAAAAAACAAAACGTTTTGTATACGTTCTTATAGAGACGAGAACCATTGTAAAACATCTTTTCAAAACACTTTCCAAAACACGATTCACAAACACATCTTTGAACCACTTTTCGAAACAAAACTTTGTACGCGTTCTTATAGAGACGAGAACCATTACAAAGAGATATTTTCAAAATATTTTCAAAGCCCACACCACAAGCACACTATCAAATGAAAGCAAGTGATCTAAACGAGTAACTAAGAGCCCATGGAAAACCATGGATGAAAATGGTGCTAATACCTTCCCTTTTCATAATCTACCCCCCGAACTCGAGAAATAATCTCGAAAGGTCTTTCCTGTGCTTTTTTACCTTTCCTTTTGGATAAAAGAAAAGTCGGTGGCGACTCTTGCTATCCGCACAAATGCGATCAAAACGCAAAACATCAAGTCAGTTCTCCCACCGTATCACAGCGGTTATTGTGGATTGGCAATAAGGATCAACAAACTTGCTGGGGTTGTCAACAAGGTTTATCAGACTTATTATAGTTGTCTGTGATCGGTTGGTTATAGTGGATTAAGTCTTTGTAGATAAGGCAAATCATCTTGCGGGGTGGACTGGAATAACTTAGTTAACAGTGAACCATGATAAAAATAATTGTGTTCATTTATTTTTATTCACTTGTTAAGCTTTGTGTTTGAGTTGCGAAAAGATTATATTCGGTACAACCTAATTAACCCCCCCCCCCCCCCCCCCCCCTTTCTTGTAATTCTCGCACCTTCATTTTTGGCCTTCTAGAAACATTGATTTATTTAATAAAATATAAACTAAAAAATAAATTGCAATTAAATGATATTTTTGTTTTAATTTTTTTGGAATAAAAATGGAGATCGGAAATAATCGAAAATAATTAAAATCAGATGTTTGCTAAATCAGGAAAAAAAACAAGTGAACGCATAAAAATGATCTACATGCAATAAAGTTTAATAAAAAAGATTGCAAATGATCAAAATCGAAAATAAAATTACTCGATAAAATAGACACTGACAATTAAAAGTTCGACTGCAAACAGCATCGAAAAATAAAACGACCATACCACCATGATCTATGGGTAACATAAATTCATAAAACATTCATTTAAAGATCAAAACTCAAAATATTTTCCCGCTAATTTTCCATACAGTGTCGAGTCGCTTTTACCGGTCTATCTATAGAATCAAAATTTCCTTCTAATTGGATTTTGATCATCCTCGCACAATGCATGAGGCAGTATAAGGAAATAAAAATTGTAGAAGTAAATCTTCATGTATTTTGACTTTAAAATGATGCAAATGTTGACTTAAAGTTGACTTTTGATCCACCTAATGCACGAACGATCGACTAATGACACAAATGTGATGAATGAATGGCCCTGAGGAAAAAATTGGGGTATGAAAATATGAAAAAGTCAACCTGATATAAGTTTCACAGTTGGATTAGTGAGCAAATACATGAGTTAACCAAGGGGTCACACATGAAGGCTGCTAGAAGAAACATGAGATACTTAAAAGGATTGATAAACTGTTGAATTCTATTTCGACGAGATTCTGAAAGTAAAGAAGCTATAGTTACTTTCTATAACTAGTTATTTATTTCAATTCTTTGATGCTCCAATCTCATGGTGCTCGAGAAAGCAACCTGCGGTGGCATTGTCATCGAGTGAGGTTGAATATATAGCAAGATCCTATGTTACATGTCAAGCAATTTGGATCAGATATGTGTTGTAAGAAATTGAGGTCGAAGTGAAGAAACCTATGGTGCTGCAGATCGACAACAAGTCAGCGATAAATCTTGCAAAGAATCTAATTTTTCAAAGAAGGAGTAAGCACATCGAACTTAGATTTCACCTCTTAAGGAAGAAGGTAAATCGAGGTAAACTTGAATTGAGACATTTCTCAAATGAAGCACAGTTGACCGACATTTTCACCAAAGGATAGAAATTAGGAATAATTCATATCGACTATGATTAGCGTATGTTCGACAACTTGGATTATAAAGGTATGATGGGATATAATTCAAGTTGTGTAGTCTAAACCTAAGTTAATTAGGATTTATTGTTTGTTACTAAATATACAAATTAATTATATATAAATACACATAACATAAATCCCTTTATCATTCAAGTCAATAATATAATCACACACTAACAATTTCCATGTGCTTGCTAATCTTATTGAGACAACTTTCTAAGAGAAGTCCTTCGTGCAGAAACTTCAAACCAGCATCAGAGTAGGTCTCATTACTTTCAAATCAAATCTGGAGTTCTGTAAATCTAGAGTTTTTTAACAACCAAAGTATTAGTCAACCTCCTAAATTAATCTAAGAATCTAAATCCTAGATGTGAGAAATGTTGAGAACACTATTTTTCAACACTTTCTTAAATATTTATTTTTTTATTAGTTAAAATATGTTTGGATCCTATTTATATAATAACTTTTAAAGTAAGTGATTCACATATGTTTAAATTAAGTGATCCCATAAAAATGTAAGTATTTGAGAGAAGTTGAAAAGAGAATGTTGTTAATACTCTTCTTTTAATATATTTAAATAAGTTTTAATCATATATTTGGTTTCTGAGTTAGGAAAATATTTAGTGAATTTATCATGTAATAATAAAATTTATTTTGGTTAAAATTGAGATGATGATAAATGTTTCATATTTAATTATATTTATATAATTGTTGTTCAATAATAAATTTAAGTGTAAAATTTTTGTTATAATAAAAAATTACAAACCATAAGTTTAAGTAGATTTAATTCTTGAAATAAAATCAATTCTAATTTAGAAAAATCAAATGTATCAAACTTAATTTTACATTTTTTAAATTATTTTTGCTTCTTTTAAAAATATGGAACCAAATGTATCGTAAGTCTAAAATAATCATTAGCTGGTTCATTGATAATTGATGTTAAATTTAGTAAAGATTCAGGATAAATCTGAAACTTGTTGATACTAGAATAGACTCTCGAATCAGATTAGACGGTCCAATAAAACAAATACTAGTGGTGAAAAAACAATTTTATATATATAAACTAACCGAGAGAGATGAGGTTATTGTCAACTCAACCACGTAAAATATAAAGCATGTGATGGATTATGTCCCGTTAAAAGCAAGCAAATACAATAATACAAAGGTGACGTTTCAATTTATGGATGATCTAAATTCATGGATGATTATGGAATGGAGCGTCGTGAGTCGTTTTCGAAGTTGCATAACATCACATGCACATCGTGAGATCTGTTTTGAGTGTTGACTAATCAAAGAAGGTTCCTTTCAATGTTGTCAATCTTGACGGTGATCACTATACCAAATCTCTTTGAGTTCAAACTACTCTCATGCTAACCATGTGTTCTGTTTGTTTGTGACAATAGAATCGCTTAAGCATAATTGCTATCAAATTTCTACAATTAAATCATTCATCATTTATATTCATATTTTAGAAATCCAGTTCTAAACTACTTCTACAATTGGATTATTTTATTATATAAATATATAATAAGTGAACATAAGTTGCATTCATTTGTTGCCATGACATAAGCCAAAACCATTTCTTTAAGCCCGTTAGGTAAGGATGATGAAAAGAACCACCACCACTATGTCATGTGGACCGAATATAAAACAAATCTTTCAATCATTGACTTTAATTAACTACTAAGTGCATATGCTAATTAGTTTCCTTTAGGAAAATAGTACTAGTTTATTTTAGTAACTATTTTGAGAATGCAAAACAAATAATAACTCCCTCAAGTATATGCTTTTTCTAGTACTCATCCATACATACCAGTTGATTAGTGAAAAAATAAAAATACTATTCTCTCTAAAAATATGTCACTTCACATGAGAAGCAATTGAGTCCAATTCAATGACACACTTAAATACATAATTAGTTTAGTTTCATTTAATTATATATATACACTTTTAATTATTGATCCAGTAACATACTATAGGTGGCTGAGAATATAGAGAAGTATATACACATGCCTAAGTAAGCATAACCAATTAAAAAGAAACAAAAAGGAGACTCAAATGAATCATTCATTACATATTCATGAATATTCTAAAGAAAAGAAGAAAGCAAAAATAACACTATCTTCATACATCTTCTATCCAAATTGACACAAAAAAATAATATTTTATTAATGTATTGAATGGTAATATTACAACTTACAACACGTTACAAATTTTCTCTATCTCCTCCATCAGCTTCACATATAGCTGCAAGTACATTTTTATTCTAAAATAACAGTAATTATATAACTTTAATAGTAACAAGAATAAAATGTACAATTTTAAAGACCGTGGAAAAAAATATAACTAAACCAAGTAATATACCAAGAAACAGAGAATAACAGAGAAAGGAGATATACTTAACGGCGTTAACTGAAGGATCTTGCTGCAGCGTTAAACACTGACGGTGCAGCGTTGAACAATCTGATACTTAACGGCGCCGCTATCACCGACGGAGATTCCGTTACTCTGAGGTCCAAACGTAATAAAAGCAGGACACCGAACAAAAACATGGTAATGACCGGAAATAAAAGTACCAACCTTCCACCTAACTCTACCGTCAATTTTAACGACAACAAGAACGTTACCGTTACTCTGATCCTGACTAAGAGTGACGGAGTTGTAAGGAGCAACTGGGACGTTGGTTCCGTAAACAAACGGCGACCAAACGTCGAGGTCTTTGTGGCCCTGGTACGACGGAGGTATGGCGGTTCTGTAGGTGATTTGCTGGCTCCGGTAAGTGATAAAAGCGTCTAGACGGTCGTAGTAGATGCCGATTTTGTTGTTGGGGTTGTGAGAAGAGACGGTGACTTGGAAATTCGAGGTGAGGAAATTTGGAACGGTGGCGTTGAAAGCGTAGACGGTAACGTCTTGCAGGATGAAAGATGGTTTGGAAGGTTTGAGGATTGCCCAGGTGATTAGGATTGTGAGGAGGACGATGAAGAGGAAGATTACGATTCCCCAGAAGATTTTTCTGATGCGCTTGTGTTTGTTTCCTTTGTGGTGGTTGCATTCTTTTACCGACATGTTTTGAGGTGGATGTTTTTGGAGAAAATAAGGTTTCAAGTTTTTTTGTGAAACAAGTGAGAAATGGTTCGAGTGATGGTGGGAGAGAGTGGGAATAATTAAGAAGGTGGAGATGGGTTGGAAGGTTATCGCTTTCAAGGTGGTATACTTTGTTAATAAATAATAATACTGATGATGTGTTTGAAAAGATGTGATAATATTATGTTAATACAGGAATATTGCATACTATTGCATGAATGTTAAATATAGTTCACAATAACTATAGTTTTTTATATTGTTTTTTTTTTTTTACTACAAATATACTGTGATAGGTTAATATTAATTTCTTTGTTTTGAGTTCACATTTTTTTTAGAAATAGAGAAGAGTTCAACTCAGTTAATACTTGATTGAATTCTCAAGAGTCATATTTGAAAAATGCGAATAAAAATTTTAAAATTATCATATAATAGTATAAATTTTAAAAGGAGATTAGGGTCACTTTAACGACATGCAAGATAGATTATTTTTTAGAGTTTAAAATTTGTCGCATCTAATTTGTGATTACCACTATATCAAAAAGTTTTTTAGTAACACTTTTTAAATCTTTGATAATACTTTTAAGCGCTCTTAAACAAAATTAATAGTATTTCTCTAAAAGTATTATCATAGTCTAGTTTGGTGGCTTTGATGGCTGTGTTGTGATATAGTTCAAGTTATGTAGTTTAAGTCTAAGTTAATTAGGGTTTAGAATTTATTACTTACAATATAAGTTAGTTATATATAAATAGATATATTATAAATCAGTTTTACATCATTCAATAATATCAATTTTTATTTTTTTTTTCTCTTTTTTTTCTCTCTTCACTAAAAGTGTTTTACTCCTTAAATAATTAGTATCTAAAGCTCTGGTTAGGTTATTGATTTGTTTTCAAGAATCACACGTTGGTGATTATGTTTTCGGGATCGCGAGTTGTTAATCTATCGCTGTAAAGATGAATGATATTAATGGAATTCTGAATTCTCTTCCAATTCTTAACGACAAAAATTTGAATCGACGGAGCAAGCAGATGGTTTTCATGAAATCCTAGAAGTGGTCGAAAACAATGTTCCTGAGCTTGCTCAAGATGCACTGACGTGCAGAAAACTACACACAAGGAGGTATAGAAGAAAGATTGTAAGGCTTCATATTGCATTCATTTAGTGGTAACTTTGGCGAATTTCGACAAGATCTTTCATGCTGAATCAACAAAGGAGGCATGGGATATTATTGTCAAGTATTGTGAAGGAGGTGAGAAAGTCAAAGTCGTCAAATTACAGACTTTGCAACGGCAGTATGAATTGCTCCAAATGAGAGAAGATGAAAAAATTGTAGGCTATGCGTCAAAGGTGTAGAAGGTAATGTGAACGTTAACCTTTCACTTTGATCATATTATTATAACCATTCAAGAATCCAACAATCTTGAAACTATGAGATTGGAATATTTGGTTGGTTTGTTAGAGGCACGTGAGATGAGGATTGTCGAAACACTACGCCAAAAGTAAGTTTTAACATCGCACCTTAGACAACGCTTTTGTACAAAAGCGCTGCTATAAGTGAATAAAAAAAACATGGAAAACGTATAAAATAATTAGTAAAAGCGCTGCTAAACATATGACCTTAGACAACGCTTTTAAAAAGGGCTGCTAAAGGATTGCTTTAGAAAGCGCTTTATCATAAGCGCTGGTAAAGGGCCACTTTAGACAGCGCTTTAAGAAAGCGCTGTCTAAATTCTTAAAAAATTTAAAAAAATAATTGAAAAGCGCTGCTAAAGGTCACTATTAGCCAGCGCTTTTCAAAAGCGCTGTCTAAGGGCCATATTAGCCAGCGCTTTTAGAAAGCGTTGTCTAAACCCTTATAAGTCAGAATTAAAAAAATAGAACGTTTGTATTCACAGTATCACTATCACACGAAAACAGAAACCCTTTCCCTCGCGAAACCCATTTCGTTCTCCGTCTCAAATCGTCCTCCACCGTTCGCTGTCGTACCTTCCTCCACCGTCTCGCTCTGTTTTCCTCCACCCACATCGGCCGGTTCTCAAGGTATGTTCTTTATTGAAAATGTGTTTAACTCCATTGATGTCCAAACTGAGTTATCATCCTTGAAAATGTGTTAATATCCATTGATGTCCAAATGTGTTTATCTCCTATTGATGTCTAAACTGGGTTATATGTATGCATTTTAATTTTTAGATTCTTGGTAGGGCTTGATATATAACAGCAACATTGTTAGCATTTAGCATTTTTTGGATTCTTGGTTCTATGTTTTGGAATATAAAAGATGATATATATGATGGGTTTTTTTGTTATTTTAATTGGTTTCTGAATTGTTTATCATGTTTATATTTTCCATAAACTAGTATTTTGTTACTAGTATTTTGAACCTAAATATGTATACAACTTGTTTTTGATGATACTTTTGTATTGGTGTAGTTAGGTGAAGATCATCACCGATTCGAAGAACATCAAAGCCGCATCATCCGCCGTCGACACCAATAACCCCTTTTCTTTCTTTGGAAAGTCAAGTTCAAATTCTATCTGTATCGATCAATTAAAAAACACAATTATTTTTATATAGATATATTTATTTTTAGTCCATGTTATTAACTCTAGAAATAAATTTCTAGAAATAATTCGTTTAATTCAAACAAAAAGAGAATAATCCGTTTATAGTGTTTTTGTTTACTTGAATAAGTAGAAAAAATGGTTAAAAAATGGATGTTTGCCGATCGATTGTCACAAGAGTACGAGAATGGGATATTGGAATTTGTTAAGTTTGCTGTTGAACACGCCAAAGACCCCAGTCGAATGAAGTGTCCTTGCTTGGGTTGTTGTCATGTGGGTCGGGTTAATGCAGATGGATTGAAATCACATTTACTAATGCGTGGAATTGATAGAAGTTATACGTGTTGGATATTTCATGGTGAAAAAAGTAACGACGACGTTGAACTGGGGGAGAAAAGTAGTATGGCCTATGCTTCCGACGACAAGGACACAAATATATACGATTTTGATAGAGTCGAAGAGATTGCAGATGCACTTAAAGAAGATCTTCAGGATTGTCCCAAAATGTTTGAGAGATTGTGTTTACATTTAAGTTTATGTTTATGTTAATTTTTGGCATTGTCATTTTATATATATTTTTTGACTCGCTTCTGACTCGCTTTTATATTGGGTTTATGTTTATGTTTATTACAGGTTAGATGGCTACTAACGACGATCACCCATGTGATGATTCTGTGCATGATGGAGATAAGGCCGTTAGTAAAACGGAAATGGTATATAGAAGTGGAATAACAATAATGAAGAGAATAATACGGGATAGAGACCAAGGCATAAAGTATGAAGTGCATTGGAGCCAAGAAGGCAAACTCATTGAGCTTAACGGTTCAACGTTGACAAGTTATCTCGGTTCCGTGGTAAGAATAGAAATTCCAATCACATGTGAAGATTGGAGAGCAAGTGTGTTGAACGGCGCTAAACATAAAATATGGAGTGAGATACAGGTACCATATGTGATGTTAATTGTTTTTAATGATGCACTTTGTTTATGATTTTCGGTTACTTATACTAACGCACTTTGTTTATGATTTTCGTAGAGGTCGTTCATCATTGAGGATACAAGGAGAGATTATATTCTTAAATTGGTCGGGAAACTACATAGAGAGTTTAGAGCTTTCTTGTCAAACAAGTTTCTAAGGGATACAGATAAAAAATTTGTTGATGCAGAGCTTCCAAGGAAATATGCTGATTTGACTATAGCTGAAGAATGGGAAACTTTTAAATCGAAAAGAAGTACCCAAAAATTTAAGAGCTTAAGTTCCATAAATCGACAACGAGCATCAAGTCCAGCATATCCATACAGAAAAGGTCGTATGGGATATGCACGATTACAACAATCTATTGTAAGTATCTATAAATTGCAAAGTATCTATAATATATAGACGCTTATATTTAATCATGTTTTTTGGCTTAATGAGTAGCTAACAAAAGAGAATAGTTCTGAAACATCTCTTCCGGAACACATTTTGTGGAAGGAAGCACGTGTGTGTAAGGATGAGGCTGTTGAAGAAAAAGTTCAACAAATTTTCGAGAGATGTGTAAGTATAACATTATTTATTTAATTACATCATACTTTTATTTATTTAATTACATCATTCTTTTATTAACATATCATTCTTTAATTACAATATTTATATGAATTTCAGGAGAGTCTTTTCCAGTCTATACCTCCAGACGAAGATACTGGTTGCAGGAGAATACTCTCACGAGCATTAGATATTCGTGAGTATTCTGGTCGGGTGAGGGGTAAGGGATTTGGGATCTCTCCAACATCCTTGAAAAAAAACAAAGACAAAATCTCCAAGCAATAAAGAACTGCAGGAGAAGTTGGAAAAGTTATAATAAGAAGTCTATGAGCTGAGAAAGGAAAAGGAAATCTATCAAGCTACAGGCTTTAAAGATACTAGTGACAAAGCTAGTATCAATGGTAATTTTGGAAAAAATATTCCCGAGGTAATTATATATCATCTTTATAAATTATAAAACCATGTTTATTAACTATATAACCATGTTTATTAATTATATAACCATATTTATTAAATTATAGGGCATTTCCCGGTGTCAACTCTATTTGTCGACACTGACTTATCGGATGGTTGGCAAGGGAAAAGTTTATAATATCTCGGGAGAAATGCTTCACCATAGACCGCTCCCAGAGGTATTTTTGAAAGTATCGGTCGACGTCGTTTTAGAGGGGGGTGCATTGTTACCACTATCTGACGATGTGGTGGATGCAACATTGGTGGAAGATGCAATAGGATCGTTTGTTGCATGGCCATCAAGCCTCGTTTGCGTAGATACTGAGGTATGCTTAAAATCATTTACTATTCAAAAATTTTATGGCAATTATACTTACATTTTGTTTACATGGTAATGTTAGACTCCCACAAAATCCATTCCAAAAGATAAGGGGATTAGGCGGGATACCGAGTCAATTGCATCATTTGAGGTAACACAATTATATGACATTTATGCTATGAGAAATACTAATTTGTGATTTTATACTTCCACTAACTAATTATATGATAACTAGATTCATGCTAAAGAGACTGCACAACTCAGTAGGGGTAAGGCGTCTGAAATTAGCAACATTTCCACACACACAAAATGTTGCTAAGAAGACTGTGGCACACAAAAAAACTACTGCTCAGTTCAGGTCGTGCCTTCGAACATATTTAGGAATTACAGATATTTCGGATGGTGGTACCCGCCTTATACCTATTAGTGCAAATATCTTTGGTTTTGAATATCTTGAAGAAATTGGTAGAGAGGATATGGAGCAAGTTTTTAGGCATTTGGAATTAGGCCTCAGTGTTATCAGTATATACATCAGGTATACTCTGATCAACTTTGTTTAATTAAATGAACAATTTAATCCCTCATTTCAATGAATATAGTATAATGTTAATCATGTTTTAATTTAAGGTTTATGTATGACAACATTGTGCGCCCGCGTGGATTAGAAGCAAGATTTGGCTTCTTAGCTCGTAACACTATCAATTCTGGGTTGATTGTAACAAGACCAGATGATGTCATATCATATGTACTAGGTTTATTCGTGGCCAGTAAAGATACTGAGAAGTTGTTCTTTTTGCCATATAATACTGGAAACGGGTTAGATTTTCATCCTAACTTGATCTATTATAATTTTCCGTTTTTGGCCATTGTTTAATCTTTGTTTAATCTTACAGTGGACACTGGTTATTGGTTGTGATTAATCCTATGAGAGAAATTGTGTATTATCTGGACTCGTTATACAATGATTGGTCAAAATATCTAGATTTGAAACAGATGATTGACACGTAAGTGTTTCGCTCCCAAAGAGATATTCAAGTTTATGTTTATGTTTATGGTCAACATATCTGGATTTGTGTTTATGTTTATGATTCTATGTGAGATTGTTCTAAACAGTCGTTTATATTTTATTATAGCATTCTACTTGCTTTTCGCTCCCAATGAGATATTCAAGTACCAAAAAGTAGAGCCAACAACATTATATGGATCAGAGTGGAGGTATATTTTCACAAAGAGATATTCAGTTTTGCTTACTTTAGTGATGATACTTGATAAAACAATTTAAGGGGTATATCCTGATATATATTCGTATTTTCTTTCCATGTGTAGTGTCCTCGCCAGCGTAACGGTATAAATTGTGGATATTTTATGTTGAGGTTTATGAAAAAAACTATTCTTTTGGATCGATTAGAGATTTCATCCACGATATGGATTTCTAACTTAGGAATTACATACTATTTTCATATTTTGTGTTTCTCATAAAATGACATATTGTTTTAAATAAATCACATACTATATGTAGTACTTTGAGGAATTCAATTGTGCACATTACTCAAAAGATCAATTGGATGAACTTATGGAGGAATAGTGTCAATTCATTATCGGATTGAGAATTTTATAAGCTAAGGTATATTGTCTTATTTCCTTTGATGAGAACTTTCGAGTTTTGAGTATAAATTAAATTTGAATTAATAAAGTGCAACGTTAATATTATCATGTTATGAATTTCGATCATTTATTTTTTTTTTCCAGGTTTATAGGTGCACGTGTAGAAGATAGAGCTAAGATATTCATGTTGTTGTTGTTTCATGAGAATTCTCGAAGATAGAAAGATGTATAGATGTAAATTCAATTTTGAATATTTTAGGCATTTTAACTTGTAGAATTTTAACTTGTATCATAAATTTTATAATTGTTGTTGTCTATATCATCAATTTATATATATGTGCAATTTATATATATATATATATATATATATATATATATATATATATATATATATATATATATATATATATATATATATATATATATATATATATATATATATATATATATATATATATATATATATATATATATATATATATATATATATATATATATATATATATATATATATATATATATATATATATATATATATATATATATATATATATATATATATATATATATATATATATATATATATATATATATATATATATATATATATATATATATATATTTATTGGAATGAAGCTACCGAATATGGAGCATAAAAGATAATTCTGAAAACCTGGATCAAAATATTGGAATGAAGCTACCAAATATGATAAAAATTCTGATTAAAATAGATAATTTATTAAAAAAAATTGTAAACAATAGACAACGCTTTAGGAGAAAAGCGTTGTAAAAACTTTTAAAAAAAGCGCTGCCTAAAGTCTGAAAGCGCTGTCTAAAGTGGGGGAATAGACAACGCTTTCAAAGGAAAGTGCTGTCTAAAGTCTATCTGGAAAAAATTACAAAGCGCTGCTAAAGGGGTATATAAAAAAGCGCTGTCTATTCTAAAAGCGATGTCTAAAGTGGACATAAGGCAGCACTTTTACGTTGAAAAAAGCGCTGTCTTTTCTTTTAGCAGCGCTGCTTTAGGCAGCGCTTTAAAACGCTGTTAAAGGAAAAAAAACGTTGTCTTTTCCTTTTTTTGTAGTAGTGAAAGGAAAGATATTCAAGATTCGATACAAGCATTACAGGCTCATGCATGGAAGAAGCATGGTGGTTCCAACAAATTCAAAGTCAAAGGTGACAAGACTCAGAGCAAGAAGTCTTGATCGAACCCTTAAAAGCATAAGGGTGGTGATAAGGCTTATGAATCTTCGAAAAGAGGAGAAGGAAACTCCTATCAGAAAGACAAAGACGAGAAAAAAGGTGTACAATGTTATGACTGTGAAAAGTTGGGTCACTAGACCAAAAATTGTTAGTACATGAAAGACAAGGGAATGACAAAAGGCAAGGAGGAAGGAGTAAACCTTGCACGCAAAGATTCTGATGATTCTGAACATATGGTGGTTATGGCTGCAGTTGCAGATGACCATGTCAACTCCAAAATATGGTTCCTCGACACAGGCTGCTCGAATCACATGACAGGTCAAAGAGCGTGGTTAGCAAATTTCGACGAGTCGAAGAAAAACAAGGTCAAACTTGTTAATAATAGCTCACTGCAAGCAAAAGGTATTGGCGATATAGTTATTCAAAGGAGTAATGGAGCAAATGCTATGATCAAAGATGTACTCTATGTACTTGTATGTTCGACAAATTAGATTATAGAAGATATGTTGTAATATAATCTAAATTGTATAGTTCAAGCCCAAGTTAATTATGATTTAAGATTTGTTATTTAGTATACAAGTTAGTTGTATATAACTAAATATATTGTAGATTAATTTTATATCATTCAATAATATCAATCCTTATTTCTTTATATTTTTTTTCTTTCCATATTAAATGTATCTCACGCAGTTATGGATTATAATAATAATTTTTAATAAGATTTAATAATATTTTCCTTAAAAATTATATTATAGATCTACAAGGCAAAAATGTAAAGTATTATATATATATATATATATATATATATATATATATATATATATATATATATATATATATATATATATATATATATATATATATATATATATATATATATATATATATATATATATATATATATATATATATATATATATATATATATATATATATATATATATATATATATATATATATATATATATATATATATATATATATATATATATATATATATATATATATATATATATATATATATATATATATATTAAAAATTATTATAATAGTGCTTACTGAAAACATTCTATTAAATTACTCTTTTATATTTTTTATTTTATTTTGGCATTTCATAACAACTTTCAACAAGAGAAATTATTATAGTTGTCTGTGCAAAATTTGTAATACCACTGTACTGAAAAGTGCTATTAAATTAATATTATATGTTAAAATTATATTAATATAAATAAAATCTCATAAAATATTTATGAAAGTTAAAACATAATATAGTTAAACGGTGACAAATATATAAAAAATCTTTAAAAATTTTAAACAAGCATTGCGGAATAATATAAGACTTATTTATAGAGACGATGTGGTATTGAACTCGGATGAGTGTTAATATCAATCTAATTATTAAACAAAAAGTTGTCTGGCTCACTAAAATGTATTGTCATTTTCATATCAAATTCAGCTTAAGCATACTTATAGTAAAATGGAATTATTGTTAGTTCACTGTCATTATTTATTACATTAGTTAAGGAACATGTGATATGAAATGTACCTATTTTTTCACCTTGAACAAACTAAGCAAGTACTGTATGTATGATTTAATTAGGTTGCCGGAAAACGTGTAGGGTGTGTAGGAATACTGCAAGAGTAGTTTATTAGCCTCCAATCACTATAGGATTGCGTGTTTTAGAATTTGCCACTTTATGATTGAAGTTTCCTTTCTAGTTCAATGTTGCGGAAATTAATTAGGAGTACACACTTGAAAGCAAAAGTGAAATTGCTTACCTTTTCTAGGGCTGTTTTTAGTTAGGTTTTGATTCAGGTATTTAATTTTTCGAGAGATAGATGAAAATTCTAATTAAGTAAATTGAGATTGGACTAAAATCGTTATGTATATTTATTAGACCGAAATCAGTTTGGTATATTCAGATAAATCGAAATCAGATTAAAATATAGTTTGATTGTTTTGTTCGGAACGAGACTCTATTGATATTTTTTTAGACGGATATTCGAGATTTTTTTTTTTTGAATAACTATGTATTAAAAAAAAATCATAAATAACTGTGTTTCGGAAAAAAATACGCAAATAACCATGTTTCAGATGACTCCCCAAAGGAGGAGCCATCTGAATTGGCGCATGCACCCATTTTTTAAGGGGAGGCGCCATCTCACTTGGCGCCTATGTGCTTAGGGCATGCCCTAAGTCAAGTGAGATGGCGCCTAGGTGTTATTTTAGGGCAAAATTTGATTTTTTTTTTGTCCAGTGCGTTGCGTGTTGGATACAGGATCAACAAAATAGACTTTTTATTAAAAAAAATAATTACATCCAACTGTATTACATTAAAATAACAGATAAAAAAACAGATAAAAAAATGGATAAAAAAATACAGGAAAAAAAACAGATAAATCAGTGATCCCCCGGAACCCGGTAATGACCCCCGGTTCCGCATCCCCGTCCTCGTCTTTCTCGTGCTGGGTGTCGTCGCGTTTCCTGTTGCGGCAGGGTCGATGGCCCAGCGAAGTCAATGCGGTCCGGATCCATAAAATCAGTCAGATCTCCATATCTAGAAGATCCGCTTTGGTACAGTCGGTTATCCATACCCTCAAAGTTTGGTCATGTTGGCGGTGGGTGGGGTTCCATGGTGGGTCTGTAGCATTGATCGTCTGAGTACGGTGGGTAGAAAGGAAATGGATCTTGGGGTGTTTGGTATTGAGGATGTTGGGTGGTTTGGTGATATTGTGGTTGATGGTGGGCTGGGTCGGTTTGTTCGTAATCTTCCGACATTCCCATATCAGGGCTAAGGCTGGATGTTGAGGGGCCCATATTGGGATATACGGAAGACTGAAATTGTGTGTGGGGTATGCGGGTGTGCTGGTATTGTGGTTGGGTGTGAGGCATATCGGGATATTGATAGTGTGGTAGTGATTGTGGTTGGTTGTGTGGCATTTGAGTGTAATTGTGTTGTGGTGGGGACTGTGGTTGGGTGTTTGTGGGTCTGTTTCTTCTTGGGGGTTGGTGGGAGGTTGATGGGTTTTGGGTTTGTTGTTGGGGAAACGAGGGTTGTGCCCATTGTGTGCGTGGGTCAACCAAGTATCTTGGATGAGACACGTGCATTTCAGGGTTACTAACCGACCTGTACCAAGACAAATATTGATCCGTGTGTCGCATATTACCTTGATTAAGGAAAACCGGGAATTGCAAGACATAGCGGTGACGCCTCTGCCACATCTTACACCATTCCAGAGCGAAGTCTTTCCAGTTGGTAAGACCCCACTGGACGTCGACCCTTTTAAGATGCCATGGGGACAAACAAGTTGGATCACTTGGTATCTCTTGATGCATTTCGAACTGCATCTTCACACGGTCGCTGTGGTGCATCTCCACAATGTTGAACCGAATGATTGCAGTCTTCGCGGTCCAAGTTGCTGCATCCTCCGGGTTTGGATCATGGCCCAAACTCAAATATGGTCTCCAGACGAACTGCGATAAAATCTAAATCATGTTAACGCAAAAGTAATGTATAAATAATTTAAATGAAGAAAAGTTAAAAGCTACGACGTACGTCATCCGGGCCTAAGTGATCCAACAGATTGTGGTATAGTGCGACATTGAATCTTGGATTCTTGCCGTAATCCATACCCCTCACGCAGTACCTAAAGGAAATGAAAAACATTTTATTCTTAGCATATATTTGGTGAAGAGATGAATAGTAATAAATGATATAACTTGATGACTTACTTTGTTGCGTACGGGAAACCGAAAGTGTTGTTGTTGACGGGGTTTAAGGACTCCATCCTCCACCAACCCCAGGCTTGTAGTAAAAAAGCGCACCCATAAAATGTACATTTTTCTTTGACTGCATTTTTGCACAAGGAACTGTATAGGTGGGCTAAAACTGCAGAACCCCAACTATATTTTCTTGTTTTTTCAAAATTTCTTAGTAAATGTAAATACATAAAATTTACACTATTTCCCGTACTTTCGGGAAATAAAAAGGTACCAAATAGTATCATAAGATAAGTTCTGGCTTTTACTACCCTGTCTTGCTCTGAGGAATTTTCGTTTAATTCCAAACTTGCATAATGACTTTTCAGCTCAGTGAGTAGTATTCCCTGACCTCTCGCACCACCACCTTCTACCATATCCCTGCCCAACAGTTCTTCACACTGAGAGTTCGGTTGTTGAACCGACCCGTTCACGGCCTTACCGTCGACAGGGAGACCTAGTAGCATGTACACATCCTCTAGCGTGATGGTACGTTCACCTATTGGTAGGTGAAATGTATGGGTCTCTGGTCTCCACCTTTCCAACATTGCAAGAATGAACTTCGAGTCAATGGTGCAGTTGGAGATCTTTATGACATGTCCAAAACCTGCGTATTCCAGATATAGTACAATAAATGGGTCGGGAGCCAGGTAGTTGTGAGAACGGATTCTGAATCTTTTTGTGTCCTGAGTTCATAATGTAAAAGGTGTAAGATTAAGTAAGACGAACAAAGCATATCTGAAGTATGAAAAATGTATAACCAAAATAGAAACTTACAAATGCGGCAATGTTTTCCCTTGTGCCTCTGTGAGTATCGCCCATTGTTAGAAGAGCCATTGTTTAAAATGCTTGAGATTATGAAAGACTTAGGAAGAGATAGAGAGTATGAAAGACTTAGAAAGTGTAAGAGATTATGAAAGATTTCGTAGCAGAGAGTGAGACTTGTGTGGGTGTGAGAGATGTATGATATGGTATGTATTTATAGGTAAAAAAATTTCATATATTGGTTGCTGGTGCTTGCATACATGCGAATTGTCACTCTTGCAGGCTAGGTGGCAGCCCAGGGGGTTACATATATGCATGCATGTATAAAAAATTAAAGGTGTCACTCTTGCAGGCTAGGTGGCAGCCTAAGGATGTATCACGATTGGACAGTAAGGGAGGCGTCATTGGACTTGGCGAAAGAGTACAAAAATGAATGGTGTCGCCATCCCAATTGGCGAATAAGAGGTGTCCTTTGTTGCAGGCTAGGCTCAGGCTACGTGACAGCCTTTGGGATGCCATGCCTGAATGCATGTAACCCCATTGGAGGTGATGGGAGGAGACTTACAACATACAGTATATGTGCAGAGTAGGCGCAGGCTAGGTGGCAGCCTAGGGGGTTACATATCTGCATGCATGTATCACGATTAGACAGTAAGGGAGGCGCCATTGGATTTGGTGAAAGATTACAAAAATGAATGGTGTCGCCATCCCAATTGGCGAATAAGAGGTGTCCTTGGTTGCAGGCTAGGCTCAGGCTACGTGACAGCCTTTGGGATGCCTTGCCTGAATGCATGTAACCCCATTGGAGGTGATGGGAGGAGACTTACAACATATAATATAGGTGCAGAGTAGGCGTAGGCTAGGTGGCAACCTAAGGGGTTACATATCTGCATGCATGTATCACGATTGGACAGTAAGGGAGGCGCCATTGGACTTGGCGAAAGAGTACAAAAATGAATGGTGTCGCCATCCCAATTGGCGAATAAGAGGTGTCCTTGGTTGCAGGCTAGGCTCAGGCTACGTGACAGCCTTTGGGATGCCTTGCCTGAATGCATGTAACCCCATTGGAGGTGATGGAAGGAGACTTATAACATACAGTATAGGTGCAGAGTAGGCGCAGGCTAGGTGGCAGCCTAGGGGGTTACATATCTGCATGCATGTATCACGATTGGACAGTAAGGGAGGCGCCATTGGACTTGGCGAAAGAGTACAAAAATGAATGGTGTCGCCATCCCAATTGGCGAATAAGAGGTGTCCTTGGTTGCAGGATAGGCTCAGGCTACGTGATAGCCTTTGGGATGCCCTGCATGTAACACTATTGGCAGCCTTGGGGGTTGCATCCTTACTTAATTGAAATTTTTAGTCTTACGTTTATCATAATATTGATTCACTTAATCTGTCAAATCTTCCAACCTTCAAACGTTCTTACAATCAAACCTTCAAACAATCAAACATATAAACTTTCGAATAACTCATAAAGTTCAAACATTTCAACCTTCAAACCTTACAACACTCAAACCTTCATACAATCAATAAACTTCAAACATTCCAACCTTCGAATCACTCATAAAATTCAAACATTCCAACCTTCAAACAATTCTACCCAATGGCCTCTACACCACAATTTGTCGTCAAAGCACATTTCAACGGTGAGACATACATTTGTCCCACCGCTGGGTTTTTGTTTAGAGACACAGACAACATCTGATTTCTCTTAAACGGGAAAGCCAATTTCTCGTACTTCAAAAAATGATTGGAGGCCAAACTTGAACGAGGCCCGGTGTCCCAGATATTTTATCAGAATCCAGGTTTTTTTGGAAACAACCAAGTAATTTTTTATAAGGTTGAAGTTCAAGATGACGAGGATCTCCAGAATATGTTTTCCACCCATGTCTATTCTGGGTACGACTCTATTGAGTTGTACGTTATGTTGCAAGAGCCTCAGGTGACACAAGAGGTTGATCCTTTGGAGAATTAACAAGTTGAGGTAGATACAATTGATGATGAAGAAGAAGATGACGAGTTAGAGTTTGATGAAATGGTGAATGATGATTCCGACGATGATGGCATCCCTAGTATTCCTGCAAACGAAATCTACACACCACCTCCGCACATGACAAACTTCAACATGGGCAGAGATGAACCTTCTACTGACTTATTTTTCAATCCGTATATGCAGTCGGATGAAAATTTAAAAGAGAAGGACAAGTTTCGTAACAGAGAGGAATGCATCAGGGCCATTAAAAAATTCCACATGCTCAACTCGGTTGATTTTAAGGTGGACCGTGTCAACCCGGAAAGGTACAAGATCAAGTGTGTCCACCCTGACTGTATGTTCAAGCTGACCGCATCATACAAATTAAGGGGTGACTGCTAGGTCATAGGTTCCATGACTACCCACACTTGTGTAAGTTTCACTCAATCACAGGACCACCGAAAACTCAACTACGATCTCATCTGTCAAGAAATCCTACCCCTGGTCAGCAACGACCCATCTTTGAAGGTGGAAACAATCATCTCCCACATCACCACGGTTTTTAACTACACTCCGTCTTACCGTAAGGCGTGGTTAGCAAAGACTAAGGCGATTGAAAGGGTGTACGGAAACTGGGAGGAGTCATACCAAGAACTTCCCCGCTACCTGAATGCACTCAAGACGTATTCTCCAGGTAGTGTTTACGTTCTGGAAACAGTGACAGCATACGCCCAAGATGGTAGTCTACTAAATGGCAACGAAATATTCAGTCGAGTGTTTTGGGCATTTCAACCATGCATCACAGGGTTTGCATCATGCAAACCAATTATACAAATTGATGGGACTTGGTTGTATGGGAAGTACAAAGGCACGCTACTGATGGCAGTTGCACAAGATGACAACAACAACATTTTCCCCATTGCCTTTGCCCTTGTCGAGGGGGTGACTGGTGGTGCTTGGAGCTTTTTTCTGAAAAATCTGCGGACAACGTGGCTCCTCAACCAGATCTCTGTTTGATCTTTGACAGACATGCCTCCATTGAAAGTGCCTATAATAATCCTGCAAACGGTTGGCATGACCCTCCTTCTACGCATGTCTATTGCATTAGGCATATCGTCCAGAATTTCTCGAGGGAGATCAAGGACAAAACATTGAGGAAAGCGGTTATGAATGCGGGATATGCAATGACACAACCCACATTCAAATATTACCGCAACGAGATCCGTTTGTCAAATCCGGAAGCCGGTAGGTGGATCGACAATATTCCGGTGGAAAAATGGACTAGGTCATACGACAATGGCCAAAGATGGGGGCATATGACAACGAATCTTATTGAATAAATGAATGGGGTATTCAAAGGCATACGAAACCTCCCAATCACCGCCTTGGTAAAATCTACGTATTTTAGGATGGTTGCGTTATTTGCCAAAAGAGGTGAAATGTGGAATGCGGTGTTGCAATCTGGACAACTATGGAGTGAAAGCTGCATGAAATACATTAAGGCTGAAAGTGCTAAAGCCAACACTCATATGGTTATACGGTTTGACCGACACAACCACAACTTCATTGTGAAAGAGACAATCGACCACAATGAAGGCCTGTCAAGACAAGAATATAGGGTCATGCTACCTTCTCAATGGTGCGATTGTGGCAGGTTTCAAGCATTTTGTATGCCTTGCTCTCATGTCATTGCCGCTTGTGCTCATACCCATCAAGACGCGCTGCAACTTCTGTCAAACATTTACAAATCTGAAACGTTGCTCAATGTTTACAACAACAACTTTCCTTTGGTAGCAAAACCAAATTATTGGCCTGCATACGACGGCGAAATAGTGTGGCACAATGACCAAATGCGAAGGAACAAGAAGGGTCGTCCCAAAAGTAAGCCCATCACAACAGAAATGGACGATCTTGACAAGTTGGAAAGAAAGTGTGGTTTATGCCGTCAGGTCGGACACAATCGCAAAAACTGTCCGAATCGGGCGTCTGCCTCGACCACATAAAAATTGTAATACATAAAATCTTTCCTTAATTGTGTTGTAAACATATGGGTTTTCCGTTAACAGATTTTGCTACAATTAATAAAACGCGTACAAGAATAATTAATGATATTCTGTCTACGAAATTACAACTGTTAACATAATTTCATCTGACCCATGCATCATCAACATTACATCGCTGTCTGTTTTGACTTCCTCCAACCATACATTAGGTCTTCCTGTCGCATGTGAGGTTGTTGTTCGTTTTCACTGGATCCTTCGAATTTTCCCCCCTCCGTAATGTCTCCATCTAGCCATCGCATCAACTCCCGCTTCAGACGCTCCATGGAGTGAATGTGCCAGAATTTCATTTTCATCGCAGGTTTCATGGCGGAGAAGATAACGTAACCATCTCTACTAAAAATCATAGGCGAGGTCATGACGCAAATAACAGAGTACAAAATAAAAATACAGTGCGAGAAAGTGTGCGAAATTTCGGAGAAACAGACGAATTATTTATAAAATAGCATTTTGCCCTAGTTTTGCCCTAGGAGCCAAGTGAGACGGCGCCTCCTCTCACTTTTAAGGAGCATGCGCCATCTCACTTGGCTAAAAGCCAAGGGAGGCGCCAAGTGAGATGGCGCCTAGGGAAAAAGTGTAGGTGCATGCGCCAATTCAGATGGCTCCTCCTTTGGGGAGTCATCTGAAACATGGTTATTTGCATAATTTTTTCCGAAACCCGGTTATTTGCGATATATTATTTTAATACATGGTTATTGTAAAAAAATCGATATCCGAACCACTCGAAATAGAAAAATAAATAAATTTTAAATTTCTAAAATTTAAAATAAACAACAATAAGGAAGAATAAATAAAAAATTCTAAAATTTCCATAATCATGATTCACATAACATAATTTTGAAAAGGAATGATAGATGTTCACTTCTCAAAAAAATTGTTTAAACATCATTTATGAAATTTAAATTTTAAAAAAATTACAAAAGGAGATTACATTTTTGAATGATGTCTCAGAATAATTTCATCATTGACAATGCAAAATACAAATATTTAAGTTGCAGTTGTCGAAGAAGCGACACCCGAATCTTCACTAAAATGATATGTCAAAGGTTCATCTTGTAGTTCTTCAAGCTACAAATATAAAAACATAAAGTTAGAAAACATATTAAGCATATACATATTAAGCAAAAAAGACCTTAAGCAAACCTACTTACAACACTAGTAGTGCAACCCTTCTTAATTTCATACTTCTCTTTCACCTAATCACCCCCACAAACTACCATTTCAGCTGTCTTAGTTTTCATAGATGATCGTTTCGGATCAATAATCCTTTTTCCAACACTAAAAGTTGTTTCTGAAGAAACATTAGTAACTGGAACAGTTAGGATATCATTTTCCAATTTACTAAGAACATGATACTTTGCTTCATTCCACATTCACCATGTTAAAACATCAAACTTAGGGTTTGTATGGAAAGACTAAAACCAACAAATAGAAAACCCTAATTAAGACAAATCAAAGCATTAAAATAATACATTTGCACACAAGCACCCCTAGGGTTACTCCACTTGGTTGCTTTACAAAAATGGCCATATTACGCATGTGAGGTATCTTAGCAAAAACAAACGAGTACAAGATCATAGTCCCTCGATGACGCTATCTAAGTTGCCTTACAAATGATCTTAGTCCCTTAAAAAGAATGCTAAGATACCTTGCAATATTGCTAATCATGGTTATACGATGATCCACGCCCGTCCCGTTTACATCTAAAGATAGGGTTGCTTACCAAATCAATGGTAAGACAACAATGTCAAAGGAAAAGAAAATGAACAAGAAAGACATTTGAGTAGGTAGATTGCTCCTAATTACTTGCTCCATTTCAAAACAAACATCCTTGCTATTTTAAAAACAAACACATACACTTTCAAACATCTTACAAAATTGAAAACATTTTCAAAAGATCAACATCTTTGTATACATTCTTACAAACAAGAATCATTACAAAGAGTTCCTAAACAATGACCTCTTTACAAAATACTTTCAAAAAAACACACAAAGCACAATTTCAAACAAAAAACAAGTGATCTAGCAAGTAACTAAGAGCCCATGGAACACCATGGATGAAAAGGGTGCTAATACCTTCCCTTTTCATGATCTACCCCCCGAACTCAAGAAACAATCTCAAAGGTCTTTCCTGTGCTTTTTCACCTTTCCTTTTGGATAAAAGAAAAGTCGGTGGCGACTCTTGCTAAACTGCAACATTTGCAATCAAACGCAAAACCCTCAAGTCGGTTCTCCCACCGTATCACAATATCATTTAGAAAATCATCAAAAATTGACATCATGCATCTCTGAAATGTGGAAGGAGCTTTACGCAGTCCGAACGAAATTCTCCTGTAGAAAAATGTACCATACGAACAGGTGAAGGTAGTCTTTTCTTAGTCGTCAGGATGAATATGGATTTGGAAAAATCTTGAATACCCATCTAAATATATGAAATGAGAGTGTTTAGCCAGATGTTCAAGAATTTGATCAATGAAAGGTAAAGGTAAATGATCCTTACGATGGCTCTATTTAGCTTCCTATATTAGATGCACATTCTCCATCCAGTTTGAGTACATTGTGCTATAGATTCTCCTTTTGTATTACTGACAACTATAAGACCTTCCTTCTTTGGTACAACATGTACTTGGCTAACCCATTTACTGTCGAATATCCGATATATGATTGTTGCTTCTAATAACTTTTGTACTGCTCTCTTGACTATATCACTCAGAATGGGATTAATTCTTCTTTGATGATCTCTAGAGGTCTTACAGTCTTCCTCAAGCATAATTTGATGCATGAAAATATAGGGACTTATTCCTTTTAGATCTGAGATGTTACAGCCTAAATTAGTTGGGTATTTTCTTAGGACATGTAATAGTTTTTCAGTTTCTATTTGTCCTAAATCTGCGTTGACTATAACGGGTCATTCATGTTTTGCGTCTAGGAATTCATACCTTAGATCTTTGGTATTTTTTTAAGTTCTACAACTGGTTTCTTTGGGTAAGGCATAAGGTCAGGAGTTAGTACGAGGCATTCACTTATATTGTCATCCTGGTATTCACACACCTTATCATCTTCAAAAATAGAAGGTATTAGAATTTTCAATACTTCAGAATATGTATTTTATTGTTTCTCCATTTCTTTAACGCATTCGTCAATGACATCTAAGAAACATCATGAATCATCTATAGTATGTGCCTTAAAGAATTGTGAGAGAATAAATTCGACCTTTTCTTCGCCAACCTCAAAAGTTAGTTTTCCCCTTTTTACATCTATAATGGCTCCGGCAGTGGCTAGGAATGGTCTTTCTAATATAACAGGGATGTTGGAATCCTTCTTAATGTCCATAATTATGAAATCAGTAGGAATATAGAACTGTCCTATACGTACTGGAATGCTTTCTATCATACCTAAAGGAAATTTCACTGAACGATCAGCTAGTTGCTTGGACATTCTTGTTAATCTCAATTCTCCCATGTTGATCCTTTTGCAAATTGATAAGGGAATTAGGATAATACTGGCTCCTAAGTCGCATAGAGATTTGTCTATGACAAGCTTTCCGATTACACAAGGTATGGAAAAACTACCTGGGTTTTTTAGCTTAGGAGGCATGTTGTTTTGGATTATAGCGCTACACTTTATAGTAAGCATAATAGTTTCGTTGTCCTCGAGCTTTTTCTTATTGGACAAGATTTCTTTAAGGAACTTAGAATTAGAGGGAATTTATGTGATATCTTATGTGAAAGGTATAGTGATATTCAATTGTTTCAGAAGTTCAACGAATTTCTTAAACCGCCCTAGACTTTTAGGATTAGCTAACCGTTGAGGATACGATATAAGTGGTTTGAATGGTGGCGGGGGCACATAAGGTGTTTCTTTCTCTTTGGACTCTTCATTTTTATCTTCCTTCTCATTTATTTTGGTTTGTCTTCCTTTTTAGTTTCTTTACCAGGATTCTAATACATGGATGGATTTTTTATTCTTGGAACAGTTGGTCCATCTAATTTTGTCCCACTCCCAAGTTTTATAACATTAGCATGACCTTTTAGATTCGATTGTGGTTGTCCAGGAAAAGTGCCAGCTAGAACAATGGTAGCTGCTTGCTGTTGAGCCACTTGAGAGATTTGAGTTTCTTGCATTTTGTTAGGAGTGGCTAGGTGTGATCGGTGGATCTGGAACTGACTGTTTAACGCTGGTTCACGAAATGTCGCGGAAGCAAGAGTCGCCACCGTCTTTTATTTTCTCCAAATGGAAAGGACAAAAGCACAGAAAAATTCCTTAAAGAGATTGCTCTCGGTTCGGGAGGTAGGTTATAGAAAGGGAAGGTGTTAGCACCCTTTCTATCCATGGTTATCCATGGGCTCTTAGATACTTGCTCATTGTGTTTTCAAAATGGTTTGTTTGCTTTTCAATTGTGGGTTTTAAAAAAAGTTTCTTTGAAAATTCCAGTTCGACTCTTGTATCAGAGTGTTTGAAAAATTGCTTTCGAAAGCTTTTGAAAAGGTGTCGGTGTGAAAAGTATTTTTGATTTGTTTGAAATTTAGAGCAAGTATCTATAGAACCTACCTACCCTAAGGAATTCGTCTGTGTAAATGTCCTTTAAAGTAGTGCCATCCCACCATTGAGAGGTAGGTAGCACCACCGTTGGAGGTGTTCGGGTCAATTCGAGGTTCGGGACATGGTGATCACCAGAGCAATGGGAAGACACCTTAGAAGCTACCCTCATGCCAGGTTCCCGGATCATGAGGACTTACTAAGACATCCTCTACTCGACGATCACCTTTCGATAGGTAAGGCAACAGTGAGGCGTACCCTAGGGGTGGTGTGTGCGATTCGTGTGTCAGATTCGTTTGCATTTATCTTGTCATGTTATTGGTGTTCTACGCTTGATTTTATTTAAGGCCATTCATTCTTGCATGCTTTGTTTAACAGTTAAAAATATTTGCGGGAAAATAAATTCTAAGCTATTACAAATGGCGCGGGTCCACATCGCCAAAATTAACCAGGACCCGATTTGACAGAAAGTAAAGAATTGAAAAGTGCGAGCAATTATTTACAAGGCTTTGGGAGAGGTACATAATTTATTTAAGCAAAATAAAATAAATATGCGAACAAATAAGAAATTAAGAACGAAACGAGGGCGTTGGACCCTTTTTGCGGAATATTAAAATTACATGAATTAATTAATTAAGAAAAGAAATTGTTTTTGTTTTTTTTTTTGGTATTTTTATGTATTTTAAAGATTTTCATGAGAAAGGGAAATTGATTAAAATTAAAATAAAGTGCTAAACCTAATTCTAATCGTTTTTTAATTTATTAAGAAAAATGTTGAAGTTTTTAACCTAAATTAAACCTAATTTTTACATGCAAATTTAAATATGAAAATAAATAAAATAAATAATATTATTATGAAAAAGAAAAATTAAAAGGAATAAAAACATTTATTAAACCTAATTCTACTTCTTTTTAGATTTTTTATTATGAAAGGAATTAAAATTAACCTAATTTAAAACTAAATTTATTTACATGCATTTATTTACAAGAAAATATTAAAATAAAATATTTATTATTTTTTTTGTCTTTTCTGATTTTTAGGCATTTTTTATATTTTGTAGAAATGATTAATTAATTTAAAATAATAAAGAAAATAAAATAATAATTGAAAATAAAATATAAGAAATATAGAGAAAAATTGCAAACCAGGGGGGGTTCAGGCCCCAATATGGAGGTATAGATCCAAGAATCCTGGCCCAAAAACCTGGGTCCATTTGACTTTTTTTGAGTAGCGTGTTAGCACTTTGACCAGGGTTTATGGTGCTCTCCCAATCTCAACCTTTGGTTTGATTCCACTAAGCACGTGGGCGATTTGATCTGGAGGATGTATGGTGCGCTCCACCTTTGAAACTGCACGTGAACATATATAGCAAAATAATATAGGAAATTATACAGACCTGGGGCTCGAACCCAGGTCATATACATTGCCAACGTTCTCGCTTGCCACTGGACCACTACAACGCATTCGTTATATAATAAACAAACAAATAATATAAAAGAAAGTGGGTTAATGCTTGGAAACGCGCGCGAATTTTTGAACAAGCCAATCAGCGTGTGCCACGACCTCGTCTTCCTCACTATCCCTGAAACATAAAATATGAGGCAACGGTTTTATATGCGTTGTTTTAGGCCGTTTTCCAGAAAATAGCGATTAAGCCTAGGTTACTCATAAATTGATCGCGAATATGGATTCTTCTTCGTCCAAGCTTGCTGATTACATTCATGGCATTATGGTTCTCTAATTTTACGCTATGTGAAAACGCCCAATTCCCAACTCTGAAAACCCTAGAATTTGGCAATGGTGGAATCGTCTACAGCTTGCAAAAACTCAATTAAACGCATGGGTTAGTTTGCAAATGCTTCACTGATCATGAATATATGATTAGAATGTCATGAATGTTCATAAATATTGAAACACGATAATGAAAAAAAATGGAACAAGAGGGACTTCTGTATACCGTTCCAAAGCGTAAAGCTTGAGGTTTTTGATTGGAATATGTTCAGGGAACCTTGAGGAAGCTATTGAAACAAGTTTCGTGCCTTGAATCCACCTAAAAAGGGTTTTTCAGATTTGAGTTCTTAGAGAAAAATTCAAGTTTGCAATGGTGTATTCTGAGCAGCTGCGCCTCTATCCTGATTAGGGTTGTGTTCTAGCATTTGTAGTGAGTGCATTAGGTCACAAAAAGTAGCACAAATCCAATGCATTCATGGCTTTTGAAAATTTGATTCTTTAAGATTTTTTTCATATCTTTTTCCATACAATCTTGTGTCAATTATGATCAATTTGCTCCAAATCTTTCCCTATTTGATTTTACACGAATTATTGAGTCTAAAACATGTATAAAAAGATTGGTTAGGGTGAGTTAAATATTTTTCATATATTTAAATGATTTAAATGAATTAATATAAATAAAAATTCAAATAAATAAATAAAAAATGAGAAAATACTTCCCTTTGGGCCAAGTAGTCGTGCATATGTCATGGATGATGAATCATGGAAGAAAAATGGGCCCATTAGCAATTTTAGGTCATTTGAATCAATGTTGACTTTTCAAAATATCCAAAAATTTCCCAACTTCCACAAGGCATAACTTGCTCAAGTTTTAAGCTTTTATCATGTTCTTAGACATTTTGGAAAGGTCTTTTAGTCCTCTAACCAATGTCTTTGGTCCCATGTCATTTTGATTTACCAATCTCAAGTTATGGCCTTTGACCTAAAGTCCCTTTTTGTTGACTTTTGAAAATGACCTATAATGTTGAAATTGATAACTTTTTGTGAGAGCATTGCTTGGACTTGAAGTATGAAGATGAGTTGTAGGAAATGTCTTTCTCTTCAAAATGAGCTTTGGATGGATTTTTTCTGATAATCCATGTGAAAGTTATGCCCTGGTCAATTTCAGTTGACTTTTTCAACTGTCCAAATAAGGAAACTTTTGCATTTTGATGATTTCTGAGCCAAACTTTGAGAATCATGATCAAGCATTGATCAAATGATGTTTGTGGCTTCAAAATGATATGTTGACCAAAAATTTGAACTTTTGACTGTCAAAAGACCATTTTGCCCCTACAGTTGACTGTAGTGCAATTAGGATTTTTGACTGTGCAATTTTGTACTGAATGCCTTGAAACTTGATATGAGGATACTTGACCATATTTGTAGGCATATGAGACTTGATTGGACCTTTGAAAACTTCATTTTCTTGATCAGCACACAAACCCTAGTTTTGACTGTATAGGAGACCTTTGCACTGTGCAACCCTTGGGGAATTTTGCAGCTTGACTTGGCAATTTCTTGGAGAATATGGGAGGTCAAATTCCAGTTCGACTCTTGTATCAGTCCTCAAGAGTGTTTGAAAAGTTGCTTTCGAAAGCTTTTTGAAAAGGTGTCGGTGTGAAAAGTATTTTTGATTTGTTTGAAATTTAGAGCAAGTATCTATGAGAACCTACCTACCCTAAGGAATTCGTCTGTGTAAATGTCCTTTAAAGTAGTGCCATCCCACCATTGAGAGATAGGTAGCACCACCGTTGGAGGTGTTCGGGTCAATTCGAGTTTTAGGGACATGGTGATCACCAGAGCAATGGGAAGACACCTTAGAAGCTACCCTCATGCCAGGTTCCCGGATCATGAGGACTTACTAAGACATCCTCTACTCAACGATCACCTTTCGAAGCAAGGCAACAGTGAGGCGTACCCTAGAGGTGGTGTGTGCGATTTGTGTGTCGTTTTCATTTGCATTTATCTTGTCATATCATTTGGTGTTCTACGCTTGATTTTATTTAAGGCCATTCATTCTTGCATGCTTTATTTAACAATTAAAAATATTTGCGGAAAAGTAAATTCTAAGCTATTACAAATGGCGCGGGTCCACATCGCCAAAATTAAACCGGACCCGATTTGACAGAAAAATAAATAAAGCAAAGTAAATAAAGAAATTGAAAAGTGCGAGAAGTAAATGTTACAAAGCTTCGGGAGAGATACATAATTATTTAAATGACATAAAATAAATACGCGAATTAAATAAATTACGAACGAGGGCGTTGGACCCTATTACAAAAATTAAATTACATGAATTAAAATTAAAATTAGAAGAAAATGTTTTTGGTATTTTTATGTTTTTTAAGATTTAATAGAAAAAGAATTAATTAAAACTAAAATAAAATGTCAAACCTAGTTCTAATTATTTTTAAGTTATTAAGAAAATATTGGAGTTTTTTAACCTAAATGAAACCCTAATTGATTTACAAGTTTAATTATAAAATAAATATTATTATTGTGAAAACAAAAGAAAACAATTAAAAGGAATAAAAATTATCAATTAAACCTAGTTCTACATTTTTTTAATATTTTTATTGTGAAAAGAATTAATATTAAAACCCTAATTTATACTAAGTTTATTTACATGCAATTTGTTTATGAAAAAATATTAAAATAAAAATACTTATTATATTTTTCATCTTTTCTGATTTTTAGGCATTTTTTGTATTTTGTAAAAAATAATTAATTCAAAACAAACAAATAAAGAAAAGAAAATAACAATTGAAAATAAAATATAAAAATAATTGAAAATAGCAAACCAGGGGGGGTGGAAGTCCCCAATATGGAGGTATAGGCCTTAGCAATCTGGCCCAGTTAAGCATGGCCCTTCTGACTTTTTGCATGACACGTGTGGCAACGTTGACTAGGGTTTATTGTGTGCTTTCAATCTGAGCCCTTTGATTGATCTCCCAGGACACGTGGGCGATGATCTTTGAGCGTGCATGAGGACCCTCAACGTAAGCGCTGCATAGGAATTATTATGGAAAAACAATATTGAAATATACAAGACCTGGGACTTGAACCCAGGTCATGAGGGTTAACAACATCACACCTTGCCAGCTGAGCCACTACAACGCGTTTATTATATAATAGACAAACAAATATTATAAAGAAAACAATCAACGTTAATGAATCCACGCGCGAAAATTCAAACCAGCGTATCACGTGTTGCCACGATTTCGTCTTCCTCGCGTGCCTGAAACACAAAAACAACAGCAACGGTTTTTCATGCGTTTTATTAGGCCGGCTATGGGAAAATAGCGAATAGGCCTTAGAGTGTCAATAAATTATGCGCGATGGCATGTTTAGGATCGTCCAGGTCTGCTGATTACAACCATGGCATTCTTGAAGGCCAATTTTTCTTGGTCTTAAAATCCCCAATTTTGATTCCTGTAAACCCTAGAACGCAAGCATGGTGAAATCGCGTATGCAGCATAAAAATTCAATTAAACATAATGGTTAGTCTCAGAACTTCATAATGAACATGATTCCATGAATAAAATGCTGTAAAAATGCTTAGAATATGATATACGATTATGGAATTTTCTTGATACAGTTTGAGTTTGTTTTACCAATTCTTGGCGTGGTGATGGATGATTCTGATTGGAATGTGATCAGTAATCCTTGAAGAAGCTATTGGAATAGGTTTTATGCTTTGAATCGACCTGTAACAATGATTTCAGTTTTGAGTTTATGGAGAAAAATTCCAAGTTTGCTTTTAGTTCTTTTGCGCAGCTTTTTGTGTCTTAGCATTAGGTTTTCACTCAGGCTTATGTACTGAATAGATTAGGTTAACAAAATTGATCCAAATATCTTTCATTCATGGATTTGGAGATTTGATTTTTCACCATTATGTTTTCAATCTTTTACATGTGCTCTTGTATCAATTATGCTCAAATCAAATCAAATCTTCCTATTTTTGAATGTGCACGAAATATTGAGGGCAAAACATGCATGAAAAGATTTATTAGGTCAAGTTATATATTTTTCACATATTTAAATGATTTAAATGAATTAATATAAATAATAATTCAAATAAATAGATAAAAAATGAGAAAATACTTCCCTTTGGGCCAAGTGGTCGTGCACATGTCATGGATGATGAATCATGGAAGAAAAATGGGCCCATTAGCAATTTTAGACCATTTGAATCAATGTTGACTTTTCAAAATATCCAAAAATTTCCCAACTTCCACAAGGCATAACTTGCTCAATTTTTAATCTTTTCTCATGTTCTTGGACATTTTGGAAAGGTGTTTGAGTCCTCTAACTAATGCCTTTGGTACCATGTCATTTTGATTTACCAATCTCAAGTTATGGCCTTTGACTTAAAGTCCCTTTTTGTTGACTTTTGAAAATGACCTATAATGTTGAAATTGATAACTTTTTGTGAGAGCATTTCTTGGACTTGAAGTATGAAGATGAGTTGTAGGAAATGTCTTTCTCTTCAAAATGAGCTTTGGATGGAATTTTTCTGATAATCCATGTGAAAGTTATGCCCTGGTCAATTTCAGTTGACTTTTTTCAGCTGTCCAAATAAGGAAACTTTTGCATCTTTGATGATTTCTGAGCCAAACTTTGAGAATCATGATCAAGCATTGATCAAATGATGTTTGTGGCTTCAAAATGATATGTTGACCAAAAATTTGAACTTTTGACTGCCAAATGACCATTTTGCCCCTACAGTTGACTGTAGTGCAATTAGGGTTTTTGACTGTGCAATTTTGAGCTGAATGCCTTGAAACTTGATATGAGGATGTTTGACCATATTTGTAGGCATATGAGACTTGATTGGGCCTTTGAAAACTTCATTTTCTTGATCAGAACTCAAACCCTAGTTTTGACTGTATAGGAGACCTTTGCACTGTGCAACCCTTGGGGAATTTTGCAGCTTGGCTTGGCAATTTCTTGAAGAATATGGGAGGGCAAATTTTGGGGTACAACAGTTGCCCCTGTTCAATCTTCTTAGACCTGAGGATGCAGATTGGCTGACGTGCCTTTCGTAATCCGAGGGTAGAAGATGATTGGACACTAGAGTGCCCAGAAATTTGCGCTCACATAGTGGCAGTGTGGTGGGAATGGGCTTATAGATGCCATTTGGAGATTGCTGAATAGGATGATGGGCTTATAGATGCCATCTGGATGTTGATCGTGTAGGAGATTCCTTAGCGAGAACCTGCATACCTGCAAACAGAAAATGGGTACCTGACACGTTGCAGGAGCTGAGTTTTAGATGCTTGGTATAGATATGTCCCGACTGGTTACAGGAGCTGAGTCTGGAGCTTCAAACGGTGATGAATGAACCAGGGATGGTTACTGCCTTAACAGGAACGGTAAGAGAACCTTGGGCGACTTTAACTTCAACAACGCTCGTTGAGAAAAATCTTGGGTGTCTTCTACTGGGATAAGCATCAGGGAGATCTTAGGGTCGATTTGACTGAACCAGAGGAGGCCTTGACATATCTTCAACTGGAGAAGAATCAGGGAGATCTTAGGGTCGATCTGACTGAACCAGAGAAGGCCTTTGACTGGATAAGCATCAGGAAAATCTTGGGGTCGATTTAACTGAACCGGACAAGGTCTTGAAATATCTTCAACTGGATAAGCATCAGGGAGATCTTAGGGTCGATCTGACTGAACCAGAGAAGGCCTTTGACTGGATAAGCATCAGGAAAATCTTGGGGTCGATTTAACTGAACCGGTCTAGGTCTTGGAATATCTTCAACTGGATAAGTATCAGGGAGATCTTAGGGTCGATCTGACTGAACCAGAGAAGGCCTTTGACTGGATAAGCATCAGGAAAATCTTAGGGTCGATTTAACTGAACCAGGCTAGGTGTTGGAATATCTTCAACTGGATAAGCATCAGGGAGATCTTAGGGTCGATCTGACTGAACCGGAGAAGGCCTTTGACTGGATAAGCATCAGGAAAATCTTAGGGTCGATTTAACTGAACCAGACAAGGTCTTGAAATGAGATTGAGAATTTCAACTGCATCTTTCCTGAAAGGTAAAGGTCAGTCATATACAATGCATGATATGGATCAAGCAATGATGTTCTCAACATAAATGAGGTTTGTGATATGTGATGCGTCTATGCATGCTATCATGATGTATGTGATGTTTATGTATGTATGTTTTCGTCTAGGAAAGTGAATCCTTGACGGGTGCCGGGAAGTCGTATCCTGGGCTGATATTGAAGAATAGATTTTGCTTCCGCTGGGGATGATAACTGCAAGAATACCGGTAGGAGAAGATGACTCCGTTGCAGAATAAACTTGGCAAATGGGAGATTCTGCGGGGAGAGAAAATACTCTAGCGATCATGCTGGGAAGCAATACTCTGTGGGAAGAGGGATGCCCTGCTGAGTGTTGATAATAGTTTGCTGGGGATAGGAAGACTTTGTCGACGACGCTCTTCCCGTGGCTTTTGGCTGAGGATAACCCAGTTATATCCTGGTAAGGAAATAACTCTTTGAATAAAGTCGGTGGACGCGTTCATGCTCTGCGAGGATAAGCTTCCAGAATCTACTGGGGATAAGCTTACTGTTTGGGGATATGAATTCCATCTTTACTGGGGAATTGGATTGGACTCTCCTGGGGAAGTTTTGATATGCTGGGGAAGAAGTGATTCCTTTGAATGTTTATATACCGCCGGGGAACAATCTTTAGACCAAGACTGCCGGGGATGCTTGTTTAAGAATATATGTATTGCTGCTGGGGAATGTTGAGCTCTACGGGAGGGTACCCAACTTCCTTGAGGTTTGATAATAGCTTGGAGAAGAATGCACTGACTGCTGACTCTCTGGGGAATTTAAGATGTACTGGTCATGTTCTTTAGCTGAACCTACCTTGGTACCTTGGAGGATAGAACAATTAGCTTGCTTAGACAGCTCTTTATTGCCCCTGTTTCTGAGGTGGGAGAGGAAGACCTGTGAGGTGCTGATAGTCGTTGATGGACCAACCTTCTTCTGGTAGGCAGGTGACAAGCTGACAGGACATAGTCGTACGCTTTGATCCCTAACTTTTGCCTGGACCGCCCTTTCGGGTTTTCAGTCCACCGGGATACCCATTTTTGCCCAAGCCGCCTTTTCAGGTTTTCGACTTGCCGGGTGTACAGATTTTTTCCATTTCATCCCTTATTTTGCCCGAACCCTTTTGGTTCGCCGGGAAGCCCTTATTTTTGCCTAGGTATATCAACCTAGCGGGTCTTTGATGATGCGTATTGTTTTTTCCGACTATGTCCATGCTCTCAGAGTGTAGGGAGTTGCCCCTGTCAGAAGTGTTTTGTCATGCCACCAGAAAGTGTTTGATCAGGCAAGATTCGTCGTTGGAATGCCCCAAGTGACTCGGGCGAAGATTTTCCCCAGGCTATTTTGCCTTTGAGAGATTCTCCGAATCTTGATTGGACTGCCCCAGATGATGGACCATGATCATGCCATGCCCCTTGATTGGAAGTGCTTTTGTTCACTAGGTATTCATCGTGCGAATTTCCCTGCTGTTCAAACAAAAAGTCATATGCAAACAAAGTTATGTTAAAAATGCAAAGCTTATGTCTGTCTTGAAGATTTTGAAAATGCATTCTTTTCATTAAACAAGTGATTGTTTGTAAAATGTGATGTCAACTCCGTATTTTACCGTGAGATTTAAGGAGTCAGGATACCTTTCGTAACAGTATGCTTTCGAACTAACCCATGCTTCAGCTAGGACTTTTGAGGGTTATAACGTGGCCTGGTTCCCGGTTTAAGAAACAAAGGATAAAGGCTCAAATTTTATTTGTACCCACCCGCTCTTCGTGATGTTCTCCAAACCTAAACTCAGTTGATCGTGCGTTAGACCTTGTTTGAGTTTTTGTTGAGGGTTTGTAGGACCTCTTTCTTTTTGATTTCGTTATCCCTATTTTTTGCCTGAACTGTTTCTTTTTGGAATTACAGTCAGCGGGATGCCCCAGTTTCATAAGTCCCTTTTTATAGGTTTTGACTTCTTGGGCTTTTCGTTTATGATTTTTTGATAATGACTGCCTGTCCTTTTGATTATTCGGAACCATCACTGTCTTTTGTTTATTTAAGGACCTCTTTGGTGCCATTCGTTATGCACTTGGATCAACTGAGAGACTACCCTGCCCCAGGTTATGATTAAGGGTTTTAAATTTTGAAAAGAAAAACTCCTACTTCTTTGGCTCAGAGGGGTTGACGAGGGATTATCATCCTTATAACTCCAGTGTTTAGGAATTGAAACAATGCCTGTACCTCATCAGCGGGGTCTGTTCAAAAGCATAATGTACGGATCGTGGTATCGTTTTCGTCATCCTCCCTCAAGAGGCTTAGAATTTTAGATCAAGGGCTGACATCAGAAAAAATATGAAAATAATTTGCGTATAGTGAATACGAATATATTGATTCAAAATAGACATAAGCAATGCATTAATGAAATAACAATGTTTTAACAATGAGTAAATGTTTGAACAGAAGAAAATTGCAACTTGAACATTTGAATGAACAAAAGTCTTTTCAATCCTAGCCATGTTTTGGCAAGGGAGCGGTGATCACGTTGGGAGTCTCGGCGGGCTCGAACTCAATCTCTTTAGCATCGATCATATTCTGAATCTTGTACTTTAGTGCCCAACAATCCTCAGTATCGTGCCCCAGGCTACCAGAATGGTAAGCGCACCTTGCTTCTGGGTTGTAGCTTGGAGAGGAGGTCTTTGGATTTGCAGGAGGGTTGATCACCGCAATCAGGTTCATCCTTAGCATGTGCTGCAAAGCTTGTGACCATGACATATTGATGTTGGTGAATTGTCTCTTAGGCTTGTCCGACCCGTTCTGATCAACCCGCTGTTCTTGGCGAGGTCGTTGTTGGACCTGTGAAGTAGTAGCAACTCGGAGAGGTCTATTTATTGGACCCGGCCTTTTCCTTCTTGGAAGCTGTTCCATGACCTGGTCCCTGATTTGGGCTGGTTGCTTCATTCCTTGAGGAAGCTGACTGATCATGGCTCTCAGCTCTCCTTGCTCCTGAGCTAAACCTTGAATGAGGGCCCTTTGCCCCAACACCTGGGTTTTCAATGTGTCTACCTCAGCTTGTAGACGTTTCAGCTGTTCGTCCTTGTCGTCTTCAGGACTCTTTCTGATCAGATTCCCCATGAGGAGTGTCCTCAACTCTTCTTGCCCCTTGGATAGACCTAGGAAGATTTCCCTGAACTGAGTCTCTTGAGCCTGAAGACCATGGTTATCTGGTTGGAAGGCCATTGCTGAAATAAACAGCGAGAAAGGTAAGTGACATGCAACAAAGATACCTGTTATGCAATGATATGTATGTATGCATGCAATGTTTTCAAGGATCTCGCGGGGTAAACAAGAAAATTTGTTAGCATTTGGATCCGGTAGCTGGATTGAAGGAACTGCATGTTGTTGAGAGTCTTTCTTCAAGGTCAAAGGCTCACCAGATCCAGTGGGTCATAGCCCCTGACTTTAGTCATCATGTCTGGTTTTGATTTCCAAGCAACCTTGGTTAAGGGAACCTTATTCAGGAGTCAGTGCTCACCATATCAAGTGGGTCATAGCCCCTGACGACTTTAGCTGGAGGAAAATAAATCCTCTTTGCCCCTTGCCGGGATAATTGGTTCACCATGACCTGCATCACAAGCCCTTGAGATCCTTGAAATGGGTTAGGATGTATGCAATGGTATGATGTCATGCTATGCATGGGGTAATGTAAGTAACCCTGTTATGAGTCCCAATTAAGGACTGCAAACCAAAACCTGCAAGAAACTCAAGTAAAACCTGTTATGAGTCCTGATTAAGGACTATAAACAAAACCTGCAAGAAACTCGGTAAACTTTGTTATGAGTCCTAATTAAGGACTATGGACAAGACCTGCAAGTAGTTCATGTGTTAGTTTAACAAACATGCAAGTAGGCAAGTGCGAAGGCACACAAGTCACACAAAAGAGCCCTTAGAGTTTAGGCCAGCATGAGGTCTAGGTACTACCCTCTTTCAGTTTGTTGGTTCATACCTGTCCTAATCAAAAGTAACCGGGTTCTTAGAGGATCCCAATATCATTGACTACCCTCCATCGGTCATAACTCCAGCATCGCAATCTTTTCTTGCGGCCAGAACCATCACGAGAGTTTAGCCTCAATGGGCGTAGCATACTGCTACTGTTCTAATGGCTAAGTTGTGTCATTTAAGGTTCTAAGGTTATTGGTGCTTAATGACTCCTTAGAAGACCCATATTCTCCTCGTTGCGACACAAGGGATATCGGTACAGACCAAGGTGTCACACCAACGTAGCCACTGCTTCACCCGTGTCGGTCTACGCCGGACAGGTCCCTCACAGCTTATGCTACCTAAACAGGGTATCCCCAGATCCGGGTTAGGATCTATGTAACTCCCATGCAACCCACAAATTTAAAGCAGACAAGTCAATACAATTGAAAACACAGTTATGAACTAACCCTAAGGTACACCTCACTTTAAGTTTATGTCCCCAGCAGAGTCGCCAGTTCTGTGATCGGTGGATCTGGAACTGACTGTTTAACGCTGGTTCGCGAAATGTCGCGGAAGCAAGAGTCGCCACCGTCTTTTATTTTCTCCAAATGGAAAGGACAAAAGCACAGAAAAATTCCTTAAAGAGATTGCTCTCGGTTCGGGAGGTAGGTTATAGAAAGGGAAGGTGTTAGCACCCTTTCTATCCATGGTTATCCATGGGCTCTTAGATACTTGCTCATTGTGTTTTCAAAATGGTTTGTTTGCTTTTCAATTGTGGGTTTTAAAAAAAGTTTCTTTGAAAATTCCAGTTCGACTCTTGTATCAGAGTGTTTGAAAAATTGTTTTCGAAAGCTTTTGAAAAGGTGTCGATGTGAAAAGTATTTTTGATTTGTTTGAAATTTAGAGCAAGTATCTAGAGAACCTACCTACCCTAAGGAATTCGTCTGTGTAAATGTCCTTTAAAGTAGTGCCATCCCACCATTGAGAGGTAGGTAGCACCACCGTTGGAGGTGTTCGGGTCAATTCGAGGTTCGGGACATGGTGATCACCAGAGCAATGGGAAGACACCTTAGAAGATACCCTCATGCCAGGTTCCCGGATCATGAGGACTTACTAAGACAACCTCTACTCGACGATCACCTTTCGAGAGGTAAGGCAATAGTGAGGCGTACCCTAGGGGTGGTGTGTGCGATTCGTGTGTCAGATTCGTTTGCATTTATCTTGTCATGTTATTGGTGTTCTACGCTTGATTTTATTTAAGGCCATTCATTCTTGCATGCTTTGTTTAACAGTTAAAAATATTTGCGGGAAAATAAATTCTAAGCTATTACAAATGGCGCGGGTCCACATCGCCAAAATTAACCAGGACCCGATTTGACAGAAAGTAAAGAATTGAAAAGTGCGAGCAATTATTTACAAGGCTTTGGGAGAGGTACATAATTTATTTAAGCAAAATAAAATAAATATACGAACAAATAAGAAATTAAGAACGAAACGAGGGCGTTGGACCCTTTTTGCGGAATATTAAAATTACATGAATTAATTAATTAAGAAAAGAAATTGTTTTTGTTTTTTTTTGTTGGTATTTTTATGTATTTTAAAGATTTTCATGAGAAAGGGAAATTGATTAAAATTAAAATAAAGTGCTAAACCTAATTCTAATCGTTTTTTAATTTATTAAGAAAAATGTTGAAGTTTTTAACCTAAATTAAACCTAATTTTTACATGCAAATTTAAATATGAAAATAAATAAAATAAATAATATTATTATGAAAAAGAAAAATTAAAAGGAATAAAAACATTTATTAAACCTAATTCTACTTCTTTTTAGATTTTTTATTATGAAAGGAATTAAAATTAACCTAATTTAAAACTAAATTTATTTACATGCATTTATTTACAAGAAAATATTAAAATAAAATATTTATTATTTTTTTTGTCTTTTCTGATTTTTAGGCATTTTTTATATTTTGTAGAAATGATTAATTAATTTAAAACAATAAAGAAAATAAAATAATAATTGAAAATAAAATATAAGAAATATAGAGAAAAATTGCAAACCAGGGGGGGTTCAGGCCCCAATATGGAGGTATAGATCCAAGAATCCTGGCCCAAAAACCTGGGTCCATTTGACTTTTTTTGAGTAGCGTGTTAGCACTTTGACCAGGGTTTATGGTGCTCTCCCAATCTCAACCTTTGGTTTGATTCCACTAAGCACGTGGGCGATTTGATCTGGAGGATGTATGGTGCGCTCCACCTTTGAAACTGCACGTGAACATATATAGCAAAATAATATAGGAAATTATACAGACCTGGGGCTCGAACCCAGGTCATATACATTGCCAACGTTCTCGCTTGCCACTGGACCACTACAACGCATTCGTTATATAATAAACAAACAAATAATATAAAAGAAAGTGGGTTAATGCTTGGAAACGCGCGCGAATTTTTGAACAAGCCAATCAGCGTGTGCCACGACCTCGTCTTCCTCACTATCCCTGAAACATAAAATATGAGGCAACGGTTTTATATGCGTTGTTTTAGGCCGTTTTCCAGAAAATAGCGATTAAGCCTAGGTTACTCATAAATTGATCGCGAATATGGATTCTTCTTCGTCCAAGCTTGCTGATTACATTCATGGCATTATGGTTCTCTAATTTTACGCTATGTGAAAACGCCCAATTCCCAACTCTGAAAACCCTAGAATTTGGCAATGGTGGAATCGTCTACAGCTTGCAAAAACTCAATTAAACGCATGGGTTAGTTTGCAAATGCTTCACTGATCATGAATATATGATTAGAATGTCATGAATGTTCATAAATATTGAAACACGATAATGAAAAAAAATGGAACAAGAGGGACTTCTGTATACCGTTCCAAAGCGTAAAGCTTGAGGTTTTTGATTGGAATATGTTCAGGGAACCTTGAGGAAGCTATTGAAACAAGTTTCGTGCCTTGAATCCACCTAAAAAGGGTTTTTCAGATTTGAGTTCTTAGAGAAAAATTCAAGTTTGCAATGGTGTATTCTGAGCAGCTGCGCCTCTATCCTGATTAGGGTTGTGTTCTAGCATTTGTAGTGAGTGCATTAGGTCACAAAAAGTAGCACAAATCCAATGCATTCATGGCTTTTGAAAATTTGATTCTTTAAGATTTTTTTCATATCTTTTTCCATACAATCTTGTGTCAATTATGATCAATTTGCTCCAAATCTTTCCCTATTTGATTTTACACGAATTATTGAGTCTAAAACATGTATAAAAAGATTGGTTAGGGTGAGTTAAATATTTTTCATATATTTAAATGATTTAAATGAATTAATATAAATAAAAATTCAAATAAATAAATAAAAAATGAGAAAATACTTCCCTTTGGGCCAAGTAGTCGTGCATATGTCATGGATGATGAATCATGGAAGAAAAATGGGCCCATTAGCAATTTTAGGTCATTTGAATCAATGTTGACTTTTCAAAATATCCAAAAATTTCCCAACTTCCACAAGGCATAACTTGCTCAAGTTTTAAGCTTTTATCATGTTCTTAGACATTTTGGAAAGGTCTTTTAGTCCTCTAACCAATGTCTTTGGTCCCATGTCATTTTGATTTACCAATCTCAAGTTATGGCCTTTGACCTAAAGTCCCTTTTTGTTGACTTTTGAAAATGACCTATAATGTTGAAATTGATAACTTTTTGTGAGAGCATTTCTTGGACTTGAAGTATGAAGATGAGTTGTAGGAAATGTCTTTCTCTTCAAAATGAGCTTTGGATGGATTTTTTCTGATAATCCATGTGAAAGTTATGCCCTGGTCAATTTCAGTTGACTTTTTCAGCTGTCCAAATAAGGAAACTTTTGCATTTTGATGATTTCTGAGCCAAACTTTGAGAATCATGATCAAGCATTGATCAAATGATGTTTGTGGCTTCAAAATGATATGTTGACCAAAAATTTGAACTTTTGACTGTCAAAAGACCATTTTGCCCCTACAGTTGACTGTAGTGCAATTAGGATTTTTGACTGTGCAATTTTGTACTGAATGCCTTGAAACTTGATATGAGGATACTTGACCATATTTGTAGGCATATGAGACTTGATTGGACCTTTGAAAACTTCATTTTCTTGATCAGCACACAAACCCTAGTTTTGACTGTATAGGAGACCTTTGCACTGTGCAACCCTTGGGGAATTTTGCAGCTTGACTTGGCAATTTCTTGGAGAATATGGGAGGGAAAATTTTGGGGTACAACACTAGGGCATAAACCTTGTTTGGTAGTTGCTTGAGTTGTTCGCTAGTGTGTATGTTCTGATTTAGAAAATCCTTGTTTTTTTGAGCTTCAGTGGCTACGAAATTTTCTATCATGATTTCTAGGTTGGATTTCCTAGGAACATTTAGAATAATTGGGGCGACTTTCTGATATCCTGGCGGTGTAGCAGGAGCTTGGCCAGGTGCATATAATGCATTTTTGTTTTTGTACGAATAGTTTGGATGGTTCTTCCAGGAAGGGTTATAGTTATTGCCATAAGGGTTCTCTTGAGCATAATTTATTTGATCAACTGGTATTCCTATCAAAAGTAGACACTCGGGGGAAGCATGCCCATGAAGTTTGCATAAATCACAGCTTGGAGCAACTGCAGCCACGGTGGCTGCGAGAGTTATGGTCAAGCTTTCTATCTTTTGGGTAAGAGCTTCTACCTTAGCGTTAAGGTCTAAGCTACTAACTTCGTATATACCACATTTCGTTTAAGGCTTCTCCATAACGATTATATCGCTTCCCCATTGGTAATGATTTTGAGCCATACTTTCGATAAGCTAGTAAGCATATTGGTAAGGTTTATCCATCAGTGCGCAACCAATTGCAGTGTCTATTGTCAATCTTGTGTTATACAAGAGACCATTGTAAAAGGTATGGATAAACAACCATTCTTATAGACTGTGATGTGGAAAAGTCGCAACATATCTTTGTATCTTTCCGATTCTTCGAAAAGATATTCGCTTTCCTTTTGTTTAAAACCATTGATATTGTCTCTTATCATAGCCGTCTTACTTGGCGGAAAATACCATGCTAAGAAAACTTTCTTTAACTTGTTCCATGTGGTAACACAGTTGGATGGCAGAGACTGGAGCCAAGCTCTAGCTCTATCTCTTAATGAGAAAGGGAAAATAAGTAGTCATATTGCTTCAGGGATGAGACCATTTGCTTTTACTGTGTTTGCGTACTGCACAAATACTGATAAATGTAAGTTTGGCTCGTCCATAGGACTTCCTGAAAACTGATTCTGTTGGACAACTTGTTGCAATAAAGGTTTCAAATCGAAAGTTTTTTGGTTGATAACGGGGGCAACAATGTTGTTGTAAGGTTCTTCCTGTGATGGGACATCATAATCCTTGAGAGGACAATTTTGGGGTCCTTCAGCCATTCTTGGCTCCGGTTCAGGAAGAGTAAAGTTGGGAAGATTAAATTCAAGAAGATTGTACTTAATACGGTATTCTTGGATTCGGTGTCTTATACTAACAAAATGCTCAATCTCATTGGTTGGCTGCTCTAATTCTTCACCTTGAGAGCGAGTGCTTGGCATACAATCAACAGATTAAAAAAGTAAAATATTGTTGCCTTAGTCTATACTGCATAACAATGGAATCACAATATTGACTAAATCAGTCCCCGACAATGGCGTCAAAAACTTAATCGCGACTTTAAGAGTCTACCGGGTTTACTGACTGCAAGTGCACAGTCTAATCGCGTAGTTTTAAAAGATTTTGAAACCACATGGACTGATAATAAAAATAATACTATCTAATGTTACTATGTAAATCTAAGGCTAATGGTTCTTGTTGTTGTTGAGGGAAACAATAAATAAATTTGAACGAAGAAATAAATCTTTAATAAAAATATTCAATAACGAGACACCGATATGTAACTCGCATCGTACTTCGGGGATTCCATAAAACATTGGCGTATAAAATTGTCAAAATACTTTTCAATAGAAGATATTGATTTAAAAGGCTTTATCTCACATTGTCGTGCTATTGACTCTGACTATACTCTTAAACTATAATACTTTGATGTCATTGACTCATTTGAATTAAAAGTAATTTTTGAAAATCAATAAGTTCGAATTAATCCTAAAGTGTTGTCACTGTGTTTAGGATTAATGCCTAGATTCTACTATCCGGTTAAAATCTCAAATTGTCGCTCTATTGACCCTAACATTTACTAGATTTTTATGGTCGTACAAAAACTATTGTAATTTTAGAATTAGAAACTATAACAAGAAAAATAGTTTATAAATATTAACGCTAATTATTACTGAATCCCATCCGGACGACGGTTTTTACATAATGGTATCAAACAATTTAGCCATACATGGTTTTAAACATATACATGCTATCACAATCAATAATCATGGAATAGAACATGATTTCAATAAAAATAATAATTATCTTAAATTATATTTAAATAGATCGGGACAACAGTGCAACGATGATATCAAAACAATCGTAAACACATAAAAAGAAGTTAAATAGAACCTGATATAAAATAAATGATATTATGACCGACAATTGCTTCAGAACTACTCCTAATTATGTCGGCAATATTGCTTATCCAAATACAGAATGAAAATCTAATACCTAGTACTAAGTTGTGATAGTCCCCCGATGTGGAAGAGTTATCACTTTTACAGGTGAGTTTCTACTTAAAATCTAAGAATAATTGCTCTAGATGGAAGACGATGATCCTCGACTGAAAGTGTGATCCCTATTTATAATGCAGCTCTTCCCCTGAAAATATGGTGGTCAACGAGAATTTAGGACGGTTGGCTTAAACGAGAAAGACGGGCCATGCGAGAGTGGCGGGCGTGTGGAGAAGAATGACGTGAATCTAGGAAAAATGACTTTGTGGCAGGTGCCACGTATGGAAGTGACAGATGCCACTTGCTTTGGTGATGGCAGACGCCACATCCTTTAGTGGTGGCAGGCGCCACTTGCTTCATGGCGGGTGCTTAGGGGAATGTGGCAGGCGCCACGTTGAAATACTCCTGAGATAAATATGATGTTAGGCCAGTTATATGGGATAAATATGTTTAACACTAAGCTACATACCCAAGGAAGGATTTAGGATCTCAGTGACAATCATAAACATGTCTTAAGAAAATAAATGATACAGGAAAGTGATTGAAGGAACATCGTCAGATGAAAAAAATAAATTATATATGACACTTATGTATTTGAACAATGATCCTACAATGGAAGGTTTTAAACCCTCCAGAACCCTATAAACCTCCTATAAAAATAATAGTAAAATTTCAAATCAAGGTACACACATTTTACATAAAATATCTCTTGCATCTGATGAAAATTTACTTGGGCATTAGAGTGCTTGCATACACCACTTTGTTATCAAGGTGACCAACCATAAGCAATATCACTTCCTAGAACTATCCACATCTGACCAACTACATAGCTACATATATTTATATATACCAACTCAATAAACTTATTAATATGATCAAAGATATTATCTTAATCTTCCTTCTTATCTATGTGCAAGCTCATGTTCATCATCAATTGGTTGGTTGATGTGATTGGACCTAACTTGCATTCCAACAACTTAATCCCAAAATCGAGTTATGCTCGTATTTACTGGTATTTCTAGTAAACAATCACATATTTAGTTCACAAAAGAGAGTAAACTCTAAAAATATCAAGGATAATTTGTATAGAAAAGTACAACAAAAATTATTGGTGATTGGAGCTTAGATGTTTGAACTTTGACAAGCTGAGCATAAACTTGAATTTAAACAATGTAGAATTGCTTCGGAAGAAGAAAATAGACGAAAAATGTAATAAATGTCGTTAAAATAAATATTTCAATTAAAAAGACATAAATAAATAAAAGAAAGGACACAAACTCATACATTTTCTCACAAGTTATTTCTCTCTGTGACTTGAATACTTTAGCTCTCTAGAGAATACTTGATGAATTTTGAACTCTTGATCACAATAATGAGATCAACTTATATACTAATACTATATTAACCGTCAACAACAGTTATCTCCACCGAATTTGACATGTATGACCTTACGTGGGCTTCAACCTTCTAGTTTGTTTCCACACGTCTTCATTGTTTAAGGAGCTGCAAACCACCCATCATGATGATAATTGTCTTTGAACCCCCTAACCACCTCATTCGAAAGTCTAAGGTCGACTCCTAGATAAAAAATTATACTAAGTCCCCCACATTTGATGGATGTGTCAGACAAAACACTTTGTCGAAGACTTAATTTATGAAAACCTTGTTGAGATCTTGAACATACTTTGAAGAGAGAGTGATCATAATCTTATTAATATGTTCATAAGACTTCCAAACCAAATCTAGTATATTAGTCGACTCATCTTGATCAACATAACTAATGCGTTGAAGATTAAATCTCTTTATACTTACTTATTTTCAAATATAATTATTATTCTTCTCTATCTAATCTTCTTACTAAAATTTCCAAGCTAACAATCCATTTTCAAAAAAGACGACTACTTAAGTCTAATATATATTTTTTTAAAATAAAATTAAGATGAAGAAAATTTAAACCAACTCTACATTCTCATATTTTTAAGTCAACTTTTACATTTTATCTTCTTCCCATTACTAGATACAGAATATAATTTAAATGAGTACCCACCTTGCCGGTACACCTCATCCATTTCAATGATGGCATTAATTTTATTAATGTTTATGCTTGGAGAGTCAACAAAGGGTTGCTTTACGTTTTGTAAAATAATCAATATTGCAAAGGTACAAAAACACACATATGTTAAGAAATTGGGCAAGACATTTTTATAACTAATATTTAAATAAAGGATCATATTAATATGTATCTTAAAATCACATATGTTAAAGATATTATATTTAAAAAATTTAAATATAATTAAATATAATAAATTTATATTTAAAGTTTCAATACATTCAATATATGTGTTTCAAAAAATATTTATTAACTTTTACGATATATATTAACTTTTTCCTTAAATAAAAACAAATTACAAACTCAATATACTATTAAATATTTAAACAATACAACAACTTTCATTATTGTCTTTTGTAATTATTAGAAACACAATTATGGAAGTAATTTACTAGTATATACTTCCTCCATTTTAAAATTAGTATATTTAAAGTTTTTACGGATAAATTAAAGAATGCAGTGATAGTATAAGTTTTAAAAAAATTTTTTTATTAATATATTAAAAATAGTATACAGAATAATAATTAAAGGATACTATTAAAAAAAAATTATATATTAAAAAGTGAAAATAATATTTATTTTAAAATAAATTTTTTCTCTAAAACGCCATTCATTTTAAAATAGAAAAAATAATATTTTAATGAAGCTTAATTTTTGTTGAAAAAAATTGGCTTCCGACAACGAATTTGGAAAAAGAACATCATAGCAACACGTCATATTAGGTCCCACATAGAAAAGCTTCCAACTCAGCCACACCAACCATGTTTTGGTTTTTCCTAACCTAAAGTAGTTTAGTGTCACCGACTTAATAAATACAGCTCAATGGTTTGGTGAATTGGGGAGAAAATAAGTCAATACGTTATACTAAATTAATTAAAAAGCAACTCAATTTTCCATCCCCATTTTTCTGAGAATGCTACATTGAAGGTTTTGATGCTTTTGATGCCTAGTTCATCTCTCTCCTTATCCAGACACACCTTGTCCCATTTTATCCATAAACTTTTATTCTTTTACTTTAAAAAAAAAACTATCAAAATTTTAAAATAATCTGAAGAAATACTATTTTTTATTAATGAAAAAAATTATTATCACGACATAATATTTTAAATATCATTTAATGTTAATTTAATTATTATCATATTTTAAACTCCAAACTAAATAATACTCTATTATATATTATATGTGTATTTTTGTGAATAAATAATGTCACAATTAAATTATAAAATTGATAATAATATGATAATATTACGAAGTCTATTTTTACATTGAGTAAGTTATATAGTAATATAACAAATTAAAAAAATGTTAATTAAGTTTGATCGGTTTCGATTTTTGACGATTATAAAATAAATATTTAAATTTGACTGAGGCAATTCAATACTATATAAATTAAGCAACTAAATTAATCTAATATTTGATGTGATCCGATATATTTTTTGTACAAGAAAAATAATAGATCAATTAATTTAAATTAAATGGTTTAAATTTGCCTACTTCTCGCTAGTAAAAAGGTAGGTAGATATTGACAAGAGAAGGTTTTTTTAAGACGAAATACAGTATATGTTTATAAAATTATGTTATTTTCTCCGATTTAAAATTAATGTTGTTTTAGAGAAAAAAATTTATTTTAAAATAAATATTATTTTTATTTTTTAATATAGCAATGATTATTATTTTTTAATTATTAGTCTGTACACAACTTTCAATATATTAATAAAATTAATTTAATAAAAGTGCAATATTTTATGATAATATTTATTGTATTTCTTAAATCGTATAATTTTAATAATGACTAATATTTTAATCGCCTTTTTCTTTGTCTTAATTGGAAAATAAGAAATAATTGGGAGAAGATAAAGAGACAAAGAATGCTCTAAATATGCAAGTGGTGGCCGAGCCAGCCAGCCAGATATTAAAAGGAGTGCTTTCTTGCATTTGCGCTGACATTGAGGGTCAGATTCAGATCCCAATGTTTGTACTCGAAATAAGATCTTCTTGGAAGTTAGAAAATTTTCTAAATTCCTACTTTTACCTTTTGCTACTACGTAGTACATACTCTAATAAAATTGATTATTCGTCCATTGAATTCAACCATATTATTTCTTCCATCTTATGATGAGTGTCTTAATTAAATTGTACGTAGTTTTTAAAAAATGATTAAATATATTAATTTTAATAATAAAATTAGTATTATTTAATAAAACATCTTTATTATAAAATAATTAAAAAACATGAAAAATTAATAAATAAAAATATAATAATAATAAAATAATAAATATTATATTAATATTTTAAAAAATATTTATTTTAAAATATAGAAAAATATATAAATGAGATACTTATTATGAGACGGAGGAAATAATATTTAATAATAAATTTAAATTATTTTCATGAATATTTTAAATAAATTTATAATATTTAAACAATTTATATTAATTGTTCTAATAATTAATTAAATATTTGTAAGGATGGTGGCAAACAATGTCGTGTAAGCTCAAGTATTCTTTAAAACGGTAAACGATCGAGCTTCGACAACTCTATAACAATGCTTCGACAAGATGGTGGTAGAGTGTGTGATGATTTGATGTAACAAAGTTCAAAATTGCATACGAATTGGATTAGATTGGATTTGACCTAATATGTTATTCAATATGTCTAAACTTTAATAGATTTGATTCATCCATCCTCTATTTTGTGGTTAAAATTGAACTGAATCAATCGGTTTATTTATAGGTTGAGATTGGTTGAGTTCGTGGGTAGTGTTTCAACAAAAAAAAATTAAAATATTTTTTCAATTTAAAAAAATTATAATCCAACTCAATACAATTAAACTCATTTTTTGAGAATTTATCATATCACTCTAATATTTTAACCTGAAACCCCAAGACCCTATGCTTTTACCACATTAACCTTGTAAATATTAAAATTTATTTCAAAAAATTATTGGAATATTTCGATTTTTTGAAAAGCTCTTGCCGTTACCAGATTTTTGAAAGGGACTACCATATTTTTTGAATTTTATGACTATTAAGTATCAATTTATACCAAATTTTTAAGTCTGTACCGGTTTTTTTAGGACAAAATCATAAATTTTTACTACAATTTCGGGAAAAATCTATTAAAAACACATGTTTTTCATGCATTTTTATCGGAATTAAAAAAATGCATACATTTTACCGGATATTTTAAATTTTTTAGAGAAAATGCATACACTATCGAATTTTCTGAAATAATCGTTAAAAATGTATGCATTTTTATAAGATTTTAAAAAAAACTCAAGAAAATTGTAATGCGTTTTTATTAGCTTTTTCAAAAAAATGCAGAGATAGTCATGGTTTTTACCGGATTTTTTGAGGTTAAGTATTTTTGTTATATTTTTCTATGAGGACCAGTGAATCAGACGACACGATTGCTTCTAAGTAGCGTGATAGAGCTGCAGCTACTACAGCGAGGGCTCATGCGAGGGGAGATAACATCGAGGACTCGTGAAATTTGGTTCTTAGGATGACAGATGTCCGACACAATGTGTGTGACAAGTTAAAAGTATAACAAACAGAACGAAGGCAGAATCAAAATAACACAAAAGTCGTTAACCCAGTTCGGTGCAATGTCCCCTACGTCTGGGGAAAAAAATTAAATGGGCTTACTATGAACTCTCCCATTTCAAGGCCGACCACTTTCCTAATACTACCTGTGAAGATTCATTCAGCCACCCCCCCCCCCCCCCCCCCCCTCTCTGAACAAGAGACCCCTCTCACTTTCACTTAAACATTTTCCTGGTGTTTGGACAATCACAATATAATTGAAAAGATGAAACAATCGTAATGCACAAATACTCTATTCTTAAGCTTATATAATTAGTATCTAGGAATAGAGTATTACAACCAAAAACTCAAAGACAAGACTCAACTAAAACTCTCTTATAGAGTGTATTTTTCTCTAAAGTTCTGAGTCTTCACAAAGGAGATGAACTCCTTATATAGCCATAAAAGTCCAGCTCTAGAATCCCATAAGGGTTTAGTTCATGAATTCGGTTGGACTTCTAAAAAGAAAATAAGATCAGTATTCAATAGTGATGATTTTGAATCTTGATTGATCACCTTGAATAAATATGAATCTCTTTAATATTCTTGTTGTATTTAACTCAGATCACATCCTCAAAAAACACACATGATCAATCAAATCTTTATAAGAAAAATTGAGATCCTTGATTGATACAAATCTTGAACAAATAAGCACACTAAAATAAATCTTGCTAAGATTAAATCCTTTTCAATTCTAAACGCATTCTTACACACTTATATCTATGATATAATAGAAAAGGAAACAAATCATAAAAGTACAAGATATTTCAAATCATCTTAAGGTCCAAGTATGTCGCCCATGACATGTTGATTATGGATGTCTTGGACATTATGCCCAACATCTTGCATTATGCAGACAATATATTTTGAATCTTCATTAAACATTGCCAATATTGTCTTTACTTGATATGAATAAAATTCTAACTTCTTCAAGTAAAGGATTCCGACTGTAAACTCTTCCACAAGCTGACCCACACTTTAAGTTTTATTTAATAGAGATTGAAGCTTTCCTCATTAAGTGCAAATCCAAATCCAATTAAATATTTTCATAGAATCTTTGTTTAGTCAAATCTTCAATCAATATATTTCATATCCAATTTCAGCACAGTCTTGAATAAACTAAATGTGAAACAAATATTCCTTCTATGGATTCTTATCATCATCAATAATAACCTCTCTTCACATGACAAGATCTAATTGTGCAAGAAAAATCATCAAAAGTTGAAAGGGGTTTCAAGTTATTTTGACACTCTCTGAGCTAGGGTTTGTTGACTTCTAAGGACCATATATTGCTCATTGTTTAAGATTTTTGATTGGTTCCAAATCCATGATTCTCTTTAAAGGGTCCTTAACAAGCTCTCTTCAGATATCTAAGGCTAATTTTGAATGGAAGATCACTAAAAGTTGAGAAAGATTACAAGTCTCCTTGAAGAGCCTTTGAATTTTAGAGTTTAACTTCAAATGATCATAACTTGGTCAATTTTTATCTCTTTGAGCCCATTCTTTTTCCATAATAATATTTGGAATGTCCACTAAAACTTTGTTTTTATGTGAAAGACTTAAGTATGCTTGGAAAGTGGTTGAAGAATTGAAAAGATTGTAGGTCTTTTGTGATTTTCCCCAAATTTGTTCACCATCTTCCAAAGACCATAACTCTTTCAATTTTTATAACTTTTGAGTGATCTCAATTCCACAATTCAATTTAAGAGGTCTACTCCATGTCATCTTCAAATATCAAGACCAAATTTTGAGTGGAAAGTTATTTAAGTTTGAAAAACATTATAGGTCATTTTGAAGTTCAACACTTAGAATTTTTCTAAGTACAAAACATCTGTGTGTTTTTCACAAATTCAATTGAATATAACTTTTTGCTCAAGCATCCAAATGATGTCTTTATTGGCACATTGTAAAGATTGTAACCTTGCCTTTCAAATGCTTCAAGAACCATCCCATAAAGTAAAGGTGGAGAAAACACGAGAAAGGGGGGTTTGAATTGTGTTGATATAAGCTTTTTCCCTTTCTAAATAGTTTGTGGAATCCTTTGAGCAAGTAGAAATTAATAGCAGTAAAGAACAAATTCATTTTTATACAAGTTCACCTTCTCAACTAAGGCTACATCTTGTCCACCCTCCTCGGGTGATTTTTCCTTAGAAAAGGACTTACTCCACTAATATTGAAAGATTGTAACAACCTCTAAGAGTCTAGAAGGACACCTTAGCCCTCTCAAGTATACAGACTAGAAAGTCACTTGAAGAAACACCCATTCTAGAAAGAATTTTTTTCTGGAGATTTACAAGAGTGCTTCTTATCAAGTGTATTTCTCCTACTTAGAGTACATATTATTTTGACAAGCTTTTGAGCAACAACTCCTTGTCTAAAACAATTTACATGAAGGTTTCTAAGAGATAACTCAATCAGAGCAACAACTCTTGTGATTTTCATGTTTCTACAAGATTGAATGTTATGGAGATTAAGTGTAAAACATCTTGTAGTCTTCTTATCTTCATCTTCTTTGTTAATCAAGCTGAACAAAATAGCTTCTTTCTTCTTTTCTGGTTTCTCTTGAGATGCGTTTTGATTTATATTTTGAACGACATCTTGTTGAGATCTTCATCTTTTTTCTTCAATGATCAAGACACGAGTATTAGCTCATGTTTCTTATTGCTCGTTGATCCTTTATTCTTTATGTTATTGTGATGTTTTTGTTGTATGATTGAAAACCTTTTTGGAACTAAGTTGTGATGAACATGTTGCTTCTTAGTAAGTTGTTAACACTTTAATATGCTTAATTAAATATTACACTATAGAGCAACAACTCAGTGTAAATATTGCATTTCAAGTGATAATACTTTGTGCTTGTGAAAATTCTTGGTGTTGTTAAGCCACACACATTTTCAAGTATAACAAAGTTGCTTTATATAGGCTTGAGAGGATAATGCTGTTGGAGTACATAATGTATTGTAATGTGTATATTGTAGTTTGATATGTTTTCAATGAAAATCTACCTTTTATAATTATTACTGTGTAGGAGGCATGATTTCTTCTTTTTATCTATCCAATATATAGCCGAGAATTGCCATCATTGTTACCCTCGAAAACTGTGATCATTTGTCAATTTTGATTAGAGCACTACTGAAGATGTATCTGGGCTTTTCTGGTCTTTGTTTAACTTGTTTATGTAGAACTTGATTTCTCCGGAAGATGTTATTTCTGTTTCTGAAGTGTTGAGCTTGAGACTTATTGTTTGTCTTTTCTTCAGATGAGTAGTTCATAAACTACTGATTTGATGTAGCGTAGAAACGTTAGGAATAGGTCTTGTTTTCAGAACTAAAGGCATCAACTTTTCTGAAAGACAACTTCACTTGTAAAAGCTTTCTAATTCTTGTATCTTCAACTTTCTGAGCTACATTTGCGCAAGCTCTTAGAATATTTCTGATGGACGATCATGTCTTCAGATGTATAGGCATAACCTTATCTTGAGAGACAGCTTCAGTTGTAGAAGCTTTCTGTAGCTTGTATCTTGAGATTTCTGAGTTATATTTGCGCAAGCTCTTTTATAGAATGTTTCTTGTTATTAGATCTGCACAATCAATAAAACCATTATTAGAAATAAAATTGTTACTCACAAAATATATGGTTGTTATCATCAAAACAAAGAATTTCTTAAAATCTTTCTTGCTCTAACAATATCCCCCTTTTTGATGATGACAAAAATCATGTATTTTGATGAAATAATTTTAATGGTATAAAAGTATAAACAAATTTAGAGTTAACTTTCCCCAAGCTCCCCCAGAGCTGGATAGCTCCCCCTGAGTCAATGACTTGATGATGTTCGAATATCCTGACTCTGAACTATTTGAGTGAAACTCCCTCTAGTTTCATTAGATCAAATATCGAGATCTTGAGAGTATTGACTTCAGGAATTTCAGAGTTTTCAACTTTTGATTTACTATGTTCTTCTGGAAGACATCTGCTTGTGATTTTGATTCTTATTTTCTGAATATCAGATTCTCAGACATTTTATATCTTCTTAACATTATGATACTAAAATCAAGATAACTTTAACTTTCAGAAAGTTATAAACTTCTGAACAGTATTGGGTTTATCTGATTCTTGAACATATGTTCATAGAGTATACATCTTAGAATACATGAACAATGAGTCTTTAAGAGATTAAACAAAGTTCTTTCATTTTGAACTGTCTTAGAATGCCTAGTGAACTTGTTCAGAGTTCCTTGATTAATTATCCAACAGACAAACACACGTCAGTGGTAAATTCACATTTTATATCATTCTATTATTATGATGGGTTTTTGCTTCTCTTTAGGTTCATTTAGGTTCATCAAAATATTTATACTTCTCCCCCTTTTTTGACATCATCAAAAAGATAATTATTCATGAAAAACATTAAAAAAAAGTTAACAGAAGAAACAATAAGTGCTAATCAGAAATAATTGCATTGATGATAGAATTAAAGAAATTACAAAATAAAATCCTATGGGAACCACTAATCATCAAATGTCTCACACTTCTCTTGATGCAGAGCATCACTGCGACCATCAGGAATCCTTCGAAGGATTCTTACAATCTCATTTTGAACACACACTTCTGACATAGTTTCCATAGGGAATGAAGGTTTTGTTTAAATTTATGGGGGAAGTGATGGAACTTTTGAGATGATTTAGGATGACTTGAGGAATATTGATCGGAACTCGTTTGACCAGACAGAGAATTAGAGTCTTATCATCATTGGTTAAGACATTTTTGTTAGTTTTGCATGGACAAAGATTTGTCAGAATAAAATGAAACCAGTCTTTTGCAATGGGATTAAGACTCTCAGGGTTAGTAGATTCGAACTCAGAGGATGCTACAAAGATGGAAATGATGTTACCATCAGGAATGCTATCAAGAGAGACACGACCAACCACGATACTTACACGTGGATAATTTATTATCTCAGAAATACATTTGGTAGTGAATAAAACATCCCAGCCGTAGATGTTTGAGAAGATTGAGGTACCACCAAATTGACAGAGGTATTTTTCTAGAAAGTCTTCACATGATTTGGATAAACAGGTCCTCTTAGTATGGAAAGATAGTGATTCCAGTTTTGAAAGAGTATGCTGATATGGAATTCCGAACTTGCACCAAAAAGTCTTGGATTTCTTTCAATGATAACTTCCAAGCGATCATCATTTTCATGAGAAGTTGTTGAAGTCATAATGAAAAGAGAAAGAGATAAGTAGAAGGAAGTTGTTAGAGATTATTTGTTAGGAGAGGTAGAGATCAGACATGGTGTATAAAAAGACACGAGAAGATGTGACTTGACAAGAGAAATGAATTTTCTTACGTAAGGTAATCAATCTTGGGAGACTCAATAGTAAATGACTGAGGAAGGTGGAGGACATCAATAACTCCTAAGATTCGATAAGAGAGATACAAATGAGTAATAATTGATATATTTGAATCGGGTTGTGAGTATAGAGTAGATTAGGACACGTAAATGTATAGGGAAGGGAAAGAGAACATTGATTTCATTTATGAGGGAATATCAAAATGTTCATAACTTAAAAAGGCTATTTTCTAAAACGTGAATAAAGTAACTAACAAACATAAAGATCTAAGTCCTAATCTATGACCTGGAGACGCATGCGTGGCTGTTTCATTTCAGACTCTAATGAACTTATAATACCTAAATACTTGTCATTTCATGATAGACAAAATTAACAAACAATAATTTATCATAAAATAAATAGTGCGTTAATTTAAGACAATTTAACAGATACAGATTTAAAAGTGAAGAACTAAACAAATGACATTATCAAGCAATAAAAACAATCATAATTTTTAATAGACAAGTCAAATTTTCCTAGCTAATGAAAATCTCGCACTTAGATTTTAACAAGCAATCTTCAGGACAGTTTTGTAGACCACTTTCTTCTATCATTTCTTTGAACATATTAACTATTCCTTCTTGGAAAATAGTTTTAGACAAAACTAGTTCATAAGGAATATAAGACTTTATGTGATTCTTGGACTCAGAAATAGATTTCCAAAGACAGATGAAGATTAACTGTGGTAAGCTTACACGATTTTTATTCATTAGAAGATAGATGAGTGCTTGGTCATCATACCTCAGAAGGACATATGCACGAATGACATAGATCACTGAGACAGGACAAGAATTTCAGAGAAAAAGAATGGAGTGAATCAGTCTTTATAAAGATAGAGTACCATACAGGTTCTAAATAAGGAATTTGAGTGAATTAGTATTTAGAGGTGACAGACCAGAACAGAAATAGAAAAACATTGAACATAGTTGCTTGAATGAGAAGCTATCATCAGATAGATCATTCGTAAAATATACGGCTCATCCTCAAGAGAACTTACGAGTTCACATTGTCTAGAGAATTGATTAAAAAAATCTTTTTCTTTGGAAGGAAAAATGTTCCAGATCATGAAATTTTCACTTAACCAGAAATTCACCACTTGGAGTTGCACTAATATTTGTAAAGCTTCTATTTAAAATCATCGTCTAACTTGTAAAGGTATTTATATCAGAAGTTCTAATAAGTTATATAAAAGAAAACATACCTTTGAGATTCTGAAATCTTTATAGCAATTCTTTTATCTGAGTGCTCTCCATTCTGGTTTTTAGCTTGTCCTTGATAGAACTTCTGATCACCTTGTCATGTCTTTGAAGATTTTAAATTTGTCTTTAATTTTTCTTTCTTCATATACATTCTGCTGCGTTGTAGTGAAGAATGTCTCTTCCTTGAGAACCCTTCTAGAATTTTCTGGAACTACCTTCTTATAGAGAATTCTCTTTTCTCTATAACATAGCTAGCTCAAGTATGCAGAGCTTCTGATGCTTACTTCAGATAATTTATTTTAGAAAGATGTTTGTGGTTTTTCTCTAACTGGATCTCTCTACACGATTAAGTGTTTGATTCAAGAATCAATAATAGAGCTAAATTACTTATACCAATTGAAGGTGGAGAAAAACACAAGAAATGGGGGGTTTGAATTGTGTTGACAGAAACTTTTTCCCTTTCTAAATAGTTTGCGGAAGCCTTTGAGCAAGTATAAATTAATAGCAGTAAAAAACACATTCATTTTTATACAAGTTCACCTTCTCAACTAAGGCTACATCTTGTCCACCCTCCTCAGGTGATTTTTCCTTAGAAAGGGAATTAATCCACTAATATTGAAAGATTACAACAACCTCTAAGAGTCTAGAAAGACCTCCTAGCTCTCTCAAGTATACATACTAGAAAGTCACTTGAGGAAACATCAATTTTAGAAATAATTTTTTTCTGGAGATTTACAAGAGTGCTTCTTATCAAGCGTATTTCTCCAACTTAGAGTACATATTGTTTTGACAAGATTTTGAGAAACAACTCCTTGTCTAAAACAATTTACATGGAGGTTTCTAAGAGATAACTCAATTAGAGAAACAACTCTTGTGTTTTGCATGTTTCTACTAGATTAAATGTTATAGAGATTGAGTGCAAAACATCTTGTATTCTTCTTATCTTCATCTTCTTTGTTAATCAAGCTGAACAAAATAGCTTCTTTCTTCTTTTCTGGTTTCTCTTGAGATGAATTTTGATTTATATTTTGAATGACATCTTGTTAAGATCTTCTTCTTCTTTTCTTCAATAACCAAGGCACGAGTATTAGCTCATGTTTCTTATTGCTCGTTGATCCTTCGTTCTTTCTATTGCTGTGATGTTTTTCTTGTATGATTGAAAACCTTTTTGGAACTAAGTTGTGATGAACATGTTGCTTCTTAGTAAGTTGTTAACACTTTAATATGCTTAATGAAATATTACACTATAGAGCAACAAATCAATGTAAATATTGCATTTTAAGTGATACTACTTTGTGCTTGTGAAATTCTTGGGGCTGTTAAGCCATACACATTTTCAAGTATAACAAAGTTGCTTTATATAGGCTTGAGAGGATAATATCGTTGGAGCACATAATGTATTGTAACATGTATATTGTAGTTTGATATGTTTTCAATGAAAATCTACCTTCTATAATGATTACTGTGTAGGAGGCGTGATTTCTTCTTTTTATCTAACCAAGATATAGCTGAGAATTTCCATCATTGTTATCCTTGAAAAACGTGACCATTTGTCAGTTTTGATTAGAACACTACTGAAGATATATCTGGGCTTTTCTGGTGTATGTTTAACTTGTTTCTGTAGAACTTGATTTCTCCGGATGATGTTATTTCTGTTTCTAAAGTGCTGAGCTTGAGACTTATTGCTTATCTTGTTCTTCTGATGAGTAGTTCAGAAACTACTGATTTGATGTAGCGTAGAAACATTAGGAACAAGTCTTATTTCCAGAATTATAGGCATCAGCTTATCTGAAAGACAACTTCAGTTGTAAAAGCTTTCTAATTCTTGTATCTTCAAAGTTTCTGAGCTATATTTACGTAAGGACTTGGAATCTTTCTGATGGACGATCATGTCTTCAGATGTATAGGGAACAACTTATCTTGAGAGGCAACTTCAGTTGTAGAAGCTTTCTGATTCTTGTATCTTCAGCTTTTGAGTTATATTTGTGTAAGCTCTTTTATAGAATGTTTCTCGTTATTAGATCTGCACATCCAATAAAACCATTAGTAGCACTAAAATTTTTACTCACAAAATATATGGTTGTTATCATCAAAACAAAGCATTGCTTAGAAGCTTTCTTGCTTTAACATAAAGGTCCCTAAGTAGTTAGCTATGCATTGTTGAAGTTGGCTCCATGGAATCTGTTTTTGCTTCAACTCAGAATTTTTACCACGAGTAAATTTGGATTACATGTCAAATTACTCAAGGTTTAGTTGCTAAACGTGTTTAACTAATTATCCAGATGCGTTTTGACAAGAATTGCACTTGATAAGAGGTCATTTTGAGGCATTTCAAGTCACACGCTTGGCATGATCACAACTGTCTTCGTTTGTAAGATTTGCCCATAATTCCTCTCGAATCGGGACAAAATTTAGCGCTATGTTAAGCAATCATAAGTGGACTTATATAGAAGTCGCACCTATTTTGAGGCCGGTCAATAGCAATCTATGCACCATTTATTTTTAGACATGATATAGAGATCATGCTCTAACAACACTTAGTGCAATAAGAAGGGGATGAGATGAAGAAGAGTAGGGTAAAAAAGAATATACAAACCACATTTGAATTAAATTTTAATCAAACTATTATTAAAATCATTCATCCATTTTTGTGGAGTTAATCTCAACACCATGGATCCAATGATGTTAATAAAGTTCATGATCCAAAACCTAACCCAAGATTAGCCAGAAAATAATCACAAAAATAATATTATATTTAATATATATACATTAAAAAATGTTTTAAAATAGAAAAATAATGAGGAAAATAACAATTATGTTCAAATTAATCAAGAAGTGAAAAATAAGGCCATAGAAAAATCAGAAATGGATCCAAATATTTTTATAAAAATTTTGGTAATTTTTAAAAGTGAGAAACTATTTTAAAACTATTTAAAATTGTTCAAACAAACATAAAATAGGTAAAAATAGTATACCTCAACATAAAATTCCATAAAATTTTCAGAAAGTCAAAAATATGCAAAATAATATTTATGATTTTTTCCAGAATTAAAAAATGTTAGAAAGTATTTTTTAAGTAATTAAAAGAAAGCAAATAATACAAAAAATATAAAAAATACCAAATGTTAAAATAAAAATGTAAAAAAATAGTCATCAGATCACAGATAATTCAAAATATTTTTGTGAATTTTTTCATAATTTTTGGATAAAAAATAATAGAGTTATGAATTTTTTAAAATTTAATCAAATAAAATATAAAATCAGAAAATAAAATAAAACCAAAAAGATGTGGACCATCAGATCATAGTAAAAACGCGTTAGTAAGCTAATCCAATGGACCAGACGCGCTGTGCTTGATATGGACCTTAGTGAAATACACATGGGATCAGAAAAAGGGCAACCAATGAAATTAAAACGTTTGGCACGCTATCATTGGCTGAGACGAGACATGTCATCGTCTTCAACCTCCAGACACCCTACAATGGGGATTTTGTGAGATCCTTCAAATGGAAAAATTAGGATCTCAGGCTAGCATCATTGAACTCGTCTCTTCAAGACGGTTCTAACACAACCATCGCGCCAAATTTATATAAGGTATGGAGAGAGATATGAATCAAAAACCCAGAAAACAGAGAGCACCTTCAATTTGAGATTTCTCTCTCAATTCTCAATGGATTTAAAAATTGTAAGCAGCATTAGAATCAGACAAAGGAGTAGAACATATTAGTGCTTGATTTGGATCCAAATGGTGGAGAATTCTACCTTTTCGAAGTTCAAGTAAGAAGCTCTGAAACTGGACTTCTGTAGCTTGAATTATGGCTCATTTTGATTGGTTTAAGTGCTGGAGAGTTTGTATGATGCTCAAGGATGATGAATGCGCAAAGAATTTTAGAAAAGGAAGCTTAAATTTCAGAAACTAAATTCAAAAAGAGTGGGTTCGTGTGAGGTTTTGGCAGGGTATTCTTGGCTCTCTAAGCTTGGGAAAATGGATGGGGGATGACCCTCTATTTATAGGGAAGTGAATGGGAATGAAAATTTGAAGAAACAAGGAAGTTTGGAGGGAAATTGAGTAAGGGTCGAGCACGAGTGAAGTGCGACTTCATTTCCATCAAAACTCAGCCAAACCTTGCGTTTTGGGGTGCTAATCACTTCTGGCAAGTTTTCTAATCAATTTTAAATCAAAAACACGCACACATCTTGTGTTTAGAAGTCACATTATTGATTTCAAAGTTCTGACTTTGTGAAATATCCAGTTTCAAGTTACCAAATTCAAATTCATGGCATTTCCAACTCAGGGGGTCTTAGGGCATGATTCTTGATGCTTTGGAAAGATGAGGTTACAAGATTTGCAATGGAAAAATAATGGAATCAAATGGATGCTTAAGCTGAAAGTTACATGGAGTCAAAGTTGAAGAAAAAGAGTTGACTTTCCATACTTAGAAATATTTCAAACTCTTCTTCAAAAATGACCTATAATCGTTTGTATCCAAACATGGCCTTCCTCTTAGAATTTTCTCTTGACCAAAAAAGATGGAATGAAGTAGATCTCTTGAATGACATTTTGAAATTTGAACCACTCAAAATATCCAAAAAATGAGCAAGTTATGACTTGATGAATTTGGTCAAAAATCATGAAATGACCTATAATCTTTTGCATACTTAATGCAGCTTCCATCCATTTTCTCACTTTGCATATAAAATAAGGCATAAATTACACATCTTTAAGATCATCATGAAAAAATAATGGACTCAAGGTAATAAAAATTGACCAAGTTATGACCATTTGAAGTCACATATGGAAAATTGTGGATTCATCTGTATGACTTGTAATCTTTCTTCTTCACCAAGTTCCTTCTACATGAGAACTCCTTGGAACTTTTGAATTGTTTTGTTGGTAACTCTTTGAAGATAAATATGTCTTTGGAATCACTAAAAAATACCAAAAGGTGAGCAAGTTATGTTCCTTTGAAGTTCAAAACCCTAGCCTCTAGATCAAGAGAATTCTTGGAGGAACTTTGACAAGTTTGAACAAACTTCTTGTGCCAATATTCTTTCTTTGTGAATAGAAATTGTTGAGGATGGTGTTGAGGACTCATAGACACCAAAACCAATTTCATATCTTAAAATTTGAGAGAAATGTGCTCTTGTGACAAATAGGAACAAGACCTTGTCCAATCATGACAACTTCTTCCTTCAACCCCTTGTATTTTTGAATCAATTTTGATAACTTTGAAATGTGATGAGCCAAAGCAACTTTTCCATGCCAATTCTTCCAAAACCACTCCAATGGTGAGGTTTGAACTCCTCAAGCTATATTGACTAGGGAATGGAAATAAACTCATGAACCCATGGAGCAACTTGCTAAACCTCATTGCCTTTACCTACATTATTAACAAGTAAGACAAACTAACATTGCATTTTATTAATTAGAAAGAAAATCAAAGCAATATATTCATGATCACAAAAGAAAACAAGTAAAGGTGCTTGGTAACTCCTCAAAAGAGCAAAGGTAAAGGTAGGGAGAAGAACCAAAAAGCCCTAATGTGATCTTGTTGTGAGTGAAATAACATGGTATGATGAAGGGATCTTAGGGGCAAAAATTGGGGTACAACAAAAATAACCTGTTGACACTTGAGTTTTCACTCTGTAAGCTATATCTTGAAAATTGTATCCCTTTTAACCTTCCAATTATCCTTCCACTTGAGGAACTCCCTTCAATCATAACTGAAATCACCATACATACTTGGTCATGATACAAGTTTTAAGGATGAAGTTAATTCACCTTGTAAGATATAGATAGTAGACAATCATTCATTCTCTGAAGACATAAGATTAGAAATAAACCACCTTTTATTTCTTCATGGTTGACAGACCTTTTATATTAGACATACAGATCTTTGAATAAAATAGTCAGCACATCATGAGATAAATCTTCAAAACAGAAATATTCATTAGAAGTCCATCTTTCAGTCAAAAACAGAAATAGAAAACCCACACAATTATTCTTGAGATAAACAAGGCATTCTTATCCACAAAGATCCAAAGTTTTCACACTCCTATGAATGCTTAGACATTGATCTATACACCAATTCCATCCTTTCTTTTAGCATCACAGACTTCTTGAAGTCACCACATATGTTATGACATATTGTTACAACATATTGTTTAATCTCTTTAACACCTGATTATATTGCCTTCCAAGGAACACAATAGTAGTAAGAAACCCTTCATCAGAAAACTGAAATAAGCTTCTATAGAGTTGGAAACAAAATCCATGCTCTTGTTATTCTTCAATAGTTGTAACTTCCATTTCAAATCTCTTGAATATAGACATGAGTATCTTCTTCTTGATCAACCTTTCTTCTGATCTCTTTTCTCCCATAACACTAAGATGTGCCTTTATGAGTGGACTTGAGAATTTCTCAAGTATCTTTGGTCATAAGTTATAATGTGTCTAAAAAAGAAACTTATCAATTCTAGTGATTATGGTATTGACAACTTCAAGGTTACATAGAGACAACTCATGATCTACTCTTTAATCTCTTCAGAACCAGAACTCCCTATCCTGACAATTCTTCAAAAACTGTTGTCCATTGATAACCAGAATACAATCATTCTAGTCTTCCATAAGGAATAGTAGTACTAGAAAACTACTCCTTGAAGCCCACCCAATAGACAAGGGTGCCTGCTCTGATACCAATTGAAGTTTCTCTAGTTCAGGCAACACATGTTAATATTTGGTGCAACATCAGAATAATGTCGCCTACTCTTGAGGCTACCATGCCAGGAAGGAAGTCGAATATTAGCAGTATTAGTTCAAAGTCTAAACATACCCAGTTTACAACTTCTCTCCTAATTCCTATTCGATGCTACTTCTACCTAGGAACCTCATAAATATGAGAAATCGCCATCTAACTTCCTAAATCACCGCAATGATATCTAACAGTCCCAATCCCAGTGGTTGTATCAAGAATAACTCAACAAGAAGATCATACTTCCATTACATACTTAGCCAAGACTATTGGCTAAGATCAATACTTGAATTTGCTTAGAAACTTCATTCAATAACAATACTCAACTTATTGCCTAAAGGCTTCTGAGTGAGAACATAATGTCGACCATATGTATCAAAAGATACAAGGGTTACTTACACCACACAATACACAAGAGACTCTCAACACCTAAGACTATTATTCCTTCACCTAATTTTTACAATTATTGAAAGTTCTAATTAAATTAGGTTAAGTTTTCTCTTTAAATACACCTCTGCAGCCCATGTGCTTCGAATTCTGGGTCAAGAAGTTTCTTGATCCATAAGCTGAGTGATGCACCTATTGCACAGTAAATCTCCTTAAATCTTGGAACAAACAATATATAGTTTCCTAAATAGTCTCATGGCCTAATATTAGTAACTTGTGTACAACTGAAGATATATAAACTATTCCAAAACAAATATTCCTGACCTGCGAAATATACTGAGATAAATCCAAAAGGAATATCATAGAATCCAATTTAATCTGTCCAGAATTAAAAACAATTGTGCATGTCTGCTGCATAACAAAACAAGTTGTCACGACATCTTGCTCGACATCAGTGTAGAACCTTGTTTTAGAAAAAGTTGTCAATCCTAAAACTATGGAACTAACATTTGGGATAATTATCTTCCACTGATAGAGTTTACTTACAATAATAATTTCCATTCTAGCATTGGAATGACACCATTAGATGATGTATGGTAGGAGGTGTATGAAACATTTGTGTTAGCATGAATCTGGTAAGAATGTAGTGCTTGTTCCTGAGATTGTTTAGTAGACTAGTTAAAAGGTGAAGTTAATTCGAGAAAATATGAAAGACTCATAGAGTAGGCATAAGAGTTACCATGATAAAAGATGAAAGAACCTTGAGTTTCAATAGGAAGACCATGTATTCTTGAGATTCACTCTGGTGACCGGTGTCAGGCGTGCTTTCAAATCGAGAAAGCTTACTCCACATTTTATCGGTCCATATCAGATTTCCCAATGGTTTAATTGTTGCTTATAGGGTGGCTTTTCCACCTAATATTTCAAATTTGTGTGAGATATTTCATGTATCATATTCAGAAGTATGTCCCAAATTCTTCTCATGTGATTCTGATGCATGATGTACAAGTAAGGGATGATCCTACAATTGAAGGCTTGCCTGTGAGGATTGAAGACCGTGAATTAAAAAGGTTTAGAGGAAAGGAGATTAATCTCGTGAAGGTAGTTTGATGAGGCACTGCAAGAGGGATCATGACGTGGGATTTGTAGAGTCGGATGCGAGAAGCGTATCTGAAGTTGTTCGCATCAGGTGAATTTTCGAGGATAAAAAAATCTCTAAGTAAGGGAGAGTTGTACCACCCCGTTTCTTAATTAGATATTTTATTATAATTTAATTGTTGAATTTCGTATGTTGTGTGATTTTTTTAATTATTAGAATGGTTGTGGGGGTGTGAGTCCTTAAGTTATATACATAGTAAGGTAATTATAGGTGGATTAGAATAAATTAGATTTATTGTTTGAGTAAAATAATATATTGGTCATATTATTAATTAATTATTAAAATAATAAGAGTAAGAGAGTGTGTAGAGATTTTGAGGGCAAAGTGGTATTTGTAAGGTTGAGTTGATGGCATTATATGAAAAGCCTAATTGGGAGAATATTTATAATAGAAAATGGGAAAAATCAGAATAGAGAACCAGTTATATCGTACGTGAAATTGAGAAGAGGAGAAGAGTGTTAGGGAAAAGGAGGCTTAAGGAGAACAATCCATCCATAGAGCTTGAGAAGCAAAATTGATAGGAATAACAAGGTAAGGATGGATAATTGTTTTCAATTATCATTGGTATGAGGGAAGTGTATAGTAGTGTTTTGATTCCTCTTTTTGATTTATGATGAATGTTGTGAAATAGTTGATGATGATACTGTTGTGATATAAGGATTATATGATGAATTTTGTTTCCTTATATATGTGACATTTCTATTTTTGATTGTTGACATGTTTTCCTTCATTGTTGAGTTATGAGGGTTAAATCCTAAACATGAAATTGAGGATCGTATGAGGTATGTATGATGTTAGGATCTATAAAAGGTGTTATATGGTGTTATAATTGTTACATATTTGTAGTATTTCAAATTATGAGATAAAAACTTTTTACGGAATCGAAATCAGAGGTTTAGAAGGCCTTCGATGGTGAAAACATAAGCTTCTGGATTGTTTCTCGAACTTGTAAGCGGTTACATAACTGAGTGTAACCGGTTACCACTTTAAAAATGGGTTTTTGCCCTACTTTCGAGCCCACAGCCGGTTACAGATTTGAGTGTAACCAGTTACCACTATTGCAACAAAAAAAATTGAAAATTGAAAATAACGTAACTCGAGCTTCGTAACTCCGTTTGACACGCGGTTCAAAGCATTGGGAAGCTAACATGTAATAATATCTATCGGTGATGCCTTAAGGGCCTAATATGATGTATTTAACATTGAAATCAATTGGTAATAAATTTATTGTTGTAGATGCCTTAGTTGTTATATCGAAGTTATTTACGGAAAGTCGCAATTGTTGATTTTCTGAGTTTTGTTGGTTGTTGGTTGTTGGCTATTGTTAGCTGTTGTATGATGTTGTTTTGATGTTAGTTGTTGATTTATCATGGCTTTGGTAATTGATGAATGATGAATATATGTTAATAATAAATGATTGATTAAACATGATTAAATATTGTAATGTTGATGTAAATGATGTTGCATTCTTATATGTGTATGCATCATATAGTTATGTTGATTATGTTGTAGGTGGCATACACAGTTATGGGAGGAACAATGCGTATGTATTATTATTGTTGTTGTGATGTGATGTGATGTAGGGATGAGCATGAATATTAAGTTGTGTAAACTATGTGTTGGTATTAAATGTGTTGTTGTGTTGATATGAAGGTGCTTATGTGCTAAATAATGAAATAGTTGTTGTGTGACAATAATGTTGTTATGTTATTGTTACTATAATGCTAATGTTGAATACTTGTAGTGTATGTATGGTGTTTGGTGGCCTATATTGGTGTGGTACATTGGTTAAGCTGAATATCCTTATACATGTTTATTGTTGTTGCATGTCATTTATGAATCATGCATCATGGTGTTTGGACGGTGGTCCACTTTTGGTGAACCTTAATCCTATGGTGGGAATTGAGTGCCAGTAGCTAATTCCTATGTAGGGGATTAATGAAGTGTTACCTATGGTGATGGTAGCGATTTTGTTGTGCTCCGGTTCAAGAGTGAACCAGATCCTATGGTGGAAGAACATGTATCCTATGGTGATGGAACAGGGACCGAAATGAACATGTGTGTTTATAATTTGGTACAACATGCATTAAGTCAATTGTTGAGTACGATGCATGAGCATTGCATCTTGTGTGATTGTTGTTGTTGAAGATGTTGAATCATGACTTGTGGTATTTGAAATGCTCACGTGCTTGATGATGATGTTTTTGGGTGTGAGAATTGTGATGTTGATGTTGTGATTGATTGTATCTAATTGTTGTAATCTATCTTTTTCTTATGTCTTTTATAATTGATTATGATTACTCACCCCTTTTGTTTGAATGTTTCCTTTACATGAGTAACGCACAAATACTCAGGAGTAGATATCGTGGAAGTATATGGAAGTCATTGGAGTTAATCATAGTTTATCATTTTATGTAGTGGATTCTGCTCTGATCATGTAACATTGGGTTAGGGTGACGCTTGATTTTTGAAACTATTATGTTGTTATGTTAGAGTCAAATTTTAACTATGTTGTTAAGATGCTATATGATGTTTTGAGTTCGTATCGATAATACTTTCGTTGATATTATTAAATTTAGAGTTTAAGAGTCACAATTAAGTGTTGTGTTACCTTTTATGATTATTCGATGATGATTCTGCTGCAAATGTTTTCAGATGAGTTTTGATGTCGTGTAAACATCCCATACATGAATATATGTGATAACATGTTTTGTTATAACTCGTGTTACAAAGAAGGATAATTGTGATGTTTTATGAAGTGTTACACTCTTGTGGTTTTATTTATATGATAAAATTAATTATTAATTTCGTGGGATTTTAGAAGGGTGTTACACTCTAAACTTCACTTTGAAAGATGATGTGTTCCGAGTTCTCCCAATATGGGTCACTTCCCACAGTTATCATTGGTGTTTTGGGGGGATAAAAACATAGGGAAAATTGCAAGCTATTGGAAAGCCAGTAATGATAGACGAGTGCACGACAAATAAAATCAGGGTTACTGATGCACATATGCTGATAGAGGTGGATGGTACCATGGAATTAAAGACTAACATCAAAATAAGCGATCACCAAGGAAAAATTCTAGTTCAACGGGTTGACTATGAGTGGAGACCACCTTTTTGCAAAACATGCTATAAGGTGGGATTTGAATGTAAACAAAAAGTGGCTCAACCCAAAAAGAAACCTGATATGACACAATATGTGGGCAAGGAAAAAGGAATTGGAAGTGGAGATAATAGAAAGAAGCATCCAAAATGACAGGGTAGTGGACACAACTGAACAGGAAAAATGGACAGAAGTGAAAGCCCAAAGAACTTGATATAACGTCTTATGCCAATTCTTAGATTTCTTAGAGACAAGTTTCTTAATTAATTTAATTATTACCTTGTTGGAAGCTTCGACCTGACCATTCTCTTGAGCGTAATAAGACGTGGATGTTACCAACTTGAAACCGAATTCAAACGCAAATTCTTGCATTTTACGCCCAATGAAAACTGACCCTTGGTCTGTAGTATTTGTCTCAGGAATTCCAAATCTATAAATGATATGTGTTGTACCCCAAAATTTTCCCTCTCATTTTATCAAGATTCCCCCTCACAAGACTCTTTGAACTTCAGACAGGATTAGGGTTTTGCTCTGCTCAAGACATCTCCTTGCATTGATGACCTAAATTAGGGTTTGAGTTTACACAGAGATTTTTGGACTTTCAATGCTCAAAATTACTTTCATACTTCATGTTGTACCTATAAGATTGCCTCTACCAAGTTTCAAGCCTTGAATCAAATTTTTGCCCAGTCAATTGGACAGTTGACCTAAAAATCAGCTGTATTGGGGAAAAAGTCAACTGTGGCCAATTTACAGTCAAACCTCATAATTTTTGATCCACATCAACATTATAGACTCCTATGGACCATTTTATCAAGTTTGGACCACAACTCCTCAAGAAATTTGATCAAATCATCAAAAGGGCAAAATGGTCATTTTTAGGGTTTTGACTATATAAGGGAAAATTCTGATTTTTCACCTAGCCAATGGCAAATTGGGTTCAAGCATGGATTCAAGGACTCAATGGAATAATCTTTACCTATTCACAAGGCTCAAAAGATCTCAAATGCATTGGATTAACAGATGAATTTTTCAGTCAACTGATCAAAATTTGACTGTACACTGAAAAGTCAAACTTTGACTTTTTGGTCAAAATCAAGTGCCAAGGGTCATTTTTCATCAAGATGTGTCAAAACATGAAACTTGTTCATCAAGTAACCTAATTTTGCAAATTAGGGTTTAAGATTGAAAATTTTCATAACTTAGAATTTTTCTAAGTTATAAAGTTTCCTTAATTTTTCCCAACTTTGCCCAACATTTTCACCATGATGCAATTGGATTCAAACAAAACTTTCAACATGAATTTGTAGTCCTCCACAAATTATACAAATTTTATTCATAAAGTTTTCTCAAAAGAAGCTTGGATCTCAAGTTATGATTTTTGGAACAAGGGTCCATGAAACTTTTAACTTAGTGAAATTTTGCCCTAGTTTAGGCAGGATTTTGGTCTATCTTCATGGAAATTTTCCACCTAGTTCCACTTGGAATCTAAAAATGAATTTCAAATATTGATTGTAGAGAATGTTACAAGCTTTCCAAAATGTCCAATAACTCTCCAAAATCATTTGTGGTTAGGGAGAATCGAAGGTTTGAATTTGGAAAAAATTTACTTTTGATCCATGGCATTTTTATGTTGATACAAGTTGCAACTTCTGTCCAGATTCATTTGTACTTGATTACAGGTCCCTAAACCTATTCATACTCAATAATTAAATGCAAATCCATTGGTTTGAGGCTTTGTTCTGATCATGGGAGGATTACACAAGAGATTAATCCAAAAATAGAAAAAAGGCAACATTGTCATTTTTGTCAAATTTGCTTTATGTCAAATTGCATTCTTAAGCCTTGAGAAAAATCTTGTACAACAAACAATATCAACAAATTGAGGGGGCCAAGATCATAGATTCCAAGCTGGTAGGTAGCCTGTACAGGCCTGTCTTGCATCACTTGTTACTTTTTCTTAAAATACAAGAAAACTTGCCAAAATCACATAACTTGCATATCTGATAAAACCAACCCTTGCAAGCATTAAAGACAAGTTTTTTACATTGTCTTGAGCCAAAAACACGAATTGTTGAACCCTCAAGCCTTCCAAAACACCAAATCACATTCTTCTTGCAAAATAGGGCACTCCCTGCATATTCACATCCATCACACAAACCACTCGTGCGTTTTGCCTCAAACCTGTTCAAACACATTCCATATAACCTATCCAAGCTATCCCAACCATTAGAAAGTGACTGTAACTCCATTTGTAAGCTTCACCATTTCTATTTTCAGCTTGTGCAGGTTGAGTTCTACAAGCTTGTTCAAGCACATCCAAGGCAAACTAGGCATTAGGAAAGGTCAGAGGAAGTTCAAGCAAGCTCCCAAGCATCTCAGGCCTCACTGAAAAGCTCCACATTGCCATACACGAGTTCATCTAAAACAGGTATTTGTCAACTTCCTATCTCTCTATTTAGGAATCATTAGGCTTAGGTTTGTGAATAAAAAATGTAGTACTCATAGCCATGAAGCCGTACATATGCTCAGTTTTCATTTAAGTTAAGTGTGTTGAGAGAATTTGATTCATGAACTTCCTGAAAAAGTTAGGTTAGAAATTAGGGCCAGAGAAATTCTCTCTGGTCTTTGAGAGTTAGATTAAGTTTCTTATATGGTTGAAATCATCTTGACAAATGCTACAACTTTTGTGTTATGAGTTTTTGCATTGGAGCACGTATGCAGGATCTGGATATTTGTACAGGGCGCACATTTTTGTTTGACAAAGGTTGAAGATGAAGTTCAGTGGGCTGGGCTTTGGCTTGACTCACTTTTTGCACCCCCTGCCTTGCTGACTGCACCCCCTGGCCCATTTGTTTTATATTTTCATATTATTTTCATTTCTTTTTATTTATGACTTTACTTTATTTTTTTCCAAATACAAAAAATTACTAAAAACATTTTCCTTAAATTTTCACATTTTTTTATTATTTATTTTATTTTATTTTGATACAATATTTAGTTTATTAGATATACTATTTATTTTCTCAAATAAAAATTTGTAAATAATATATATATATATATATATATATATATATATATATATATATATATATATATATATATATATATATATATATATATATATATATATATATATATATATATATATATATATATATATATATATATATATATATATATATATATATATATATATATATATATATATATATATATAGTATTTATATACTTAAATAATATTTTCTCATATATTATTATTTTCTAAACATTTGTATATATTTATATTTATTTTCTTGTACAAAATAATTAATATAATATATAATATCTTAAAACAAAAAAAAGCTAGGTTTTCCACCCTTGTTAAAAATAATATTTTTCTAATACATTTTTATTTCTTGACACTTGTATATATTTTTATTATTGTACATAAATAAATAATATTAATGAATATACTTTCTTAAAACAAAATTTAGGGTTTTTCCCTTAACAAAAATAATCTTTTATTTCTATTTTTTTAATACATTAAAATATATTTATTTTTTTACATACATCAAAATAAATAAATAAAACATTTTTTTGTACATTCATAATATTTTGCATATTTATCTAATTGACCATTTAAATACTTGTCTATTTATTTATTTGTACCATTTATTCAATTTGGATGTAATAGTAAATATTATGGTTTTAATTTCTTGCAAAATAATTCCCCATTCAAAATTGTATCCCCCCTTCCCATATCAAATGTTGTAATAGTGTAGATTTATTTTACGCACTTTATGCTTTCAAATATGCCATGTTAGAGATTAGGGTTTGAATGCAATAATTCAAAATCAAAACAAATAGCTTGACTAATACAAAGACAAAAAGCATGTAAAATGACAACACAATGCACACATGCACTCCTAGGGTTTCATCCACTTGTTGCCTTTAAAATGGCCATGTTATGCATGTTGAGTATCTTGGCAAAACAAAAACAAAACAAAAGATCATAGTCTATCGATGATGCTATCTTGGTTGCCTATACAAAATGATCTAGTCCCTAAAAAAATTGTTAAAGATACTTTGCAATATTGCTATCATGGTCAAAACGATGACCCGCGCCTGTCCCGTTTACTATCCTAATACAAGGTTGTTTACTAAATGCAATGGTAAAACAACACTGTCAAAAGGGTCAAAAATGCGTAGGAAAGATCTTTGAGTAAAATAGGGTAGATAACTCTTAGTTATTTGATCAAAACTTGCAAAAACATCCTTGCTATTTTCAAACACACCTCACAACACAATTTCAAAACATTTCCCAAAACAAAACTTTCAAACATTGAAACATCTTTTCAAAAGACAATACACCTTTGTATACATTCAAACAATAATCATTACAAAGGTTGCCATGACGATGGCCTCTTTTCAAAATATTTTCAAAACCACACACACAAAGCACCATTTTAAACAATTGAAAAGCAAAATCAAGTGATCTAAACAAGTAACTAAGAGCCCATGGATAACCATGGATGAAAAGGGTGCTTGCACCTTCCCTTTTCATAATCTACCCATCGAACCCAAGAAAACATCTCAAAGGTCTTTTCTGTGCTTTTTGACCTTTCCTTTGGATAAAATAAAAAGTTGGTGTCGACTCTTGCTAAACCGAAACATTTGCGAACACAAACGCAAAACCTCAAGTCAGTTCTCCCACCGTATCACAGAACTGGCGACTCTGCTGGGGAATAATATAAAAGTGGGTTTACCTTAGGGTTTAGATCACCTTTACATGCTTATCTTGTTTGCTTTGATTGCTTTACATTTGGTTCTCTTGTTTGGGTTTGAATCCTCCACCCGGATTTTTGGGAAACATTCATAGATAAATAGCAATACGTTGTGGAAACTATGCGGGGTATACCGACATGGTTGAAGCAATAGCTATATTAGTGCGACATATTTGTGGGTACCGGTAGCCTTTGAGTCAATCAAAGAGAATACGGGGCCGCTGAGTGATGTCATAAAACACTAATGAACTTTTAGAACCTTTACTTGACCATCTTGGCCTTTTTAGGGGTAGTGAGATGACCGGCTTTGGTGCAGTACAAAGTTGGTAGATACTCGATACTACACTCATTGAGGGTTGTTTTCTTGGAATATTTCGGTCGCCAGTTAAGTGGCTAAACTGAAACAATGAACACAGAAAATAATCCAGTGATATTGAGTTCCTTAGAACCCGGTTACTATTTATAGGACAGGTTGAGCCAACTAACTTCAAGAGGGTACTTACCTATGAAACCCCATGCAAGCCTGAAACTAGGATCTTGTGTGATTTGCTTGTACATATACTTATGCATACATCATGAACATCATAAAGCACCATTTGCATCCACTAACCATTTCAAGGGTTTAGATCTTCATCTTTGTTCCTGTTTTGTAGGTAATGGAATCTCTTCGCAGGAAAACAATTCAAGTCAACCTTGTGAGAATCCATCCTCAACTCAAGGAGCTTGTTTCCAAGATTCTAGAGAATTCTCCCTTCAGTGAAAGACATGCTAGACTTCTCAACTTGGTCAGCTCCAACATTGAAGAAGACATGGTGAAGGTTCTCTTCCAGTTCTTTGACCCCCTACACTATTGCTTTACATTTCCCGATTACCAACTAGTACCTACTTTGGAGGAATTTTCTCAACTCCTGAGGATTCCTATTCTCCATCAAATACCTTACAACGGTACAGAAAGAGAACCAAAGCCTGCAGATGTTGCTCAAGCCTTACACTTGCAACCATCTGATATCAAAGGTCATTGGGAGACCAGAAAAGTGGTGTCAAGGGTTTCTTGGAAAAGTTTTTGTTTGAGAAGGCACAAGAATGCTGGAATCCTCTAGATCTGTAAGCTTTTGAGGAGATTATAGCACTTCTCATCTATGGGTTGGTCTTATTCCCAAATCCTGATCAGCTATAGATGTGAATGCTGTCAAGATTTTCATATCTCAGAATCCTGTGCCTACATTGCTTGGGGATATCCTCCACTCATTTCACACATGAACAATGAGGAAAAGAGGTGTTCTCATGTGCTGTACTCCTCTTCTAGCAAGGTGGTTTAGTTCTCACCTTCCCCAGTCAGTCCTGAAGAATGAGCAAGGCTTAAGGTGGTCACAACGATTGATGACTCTTACATATTCTGATGTTCATTGGTGTTCTCGGTCCAGAGAAAATGTCATCATTATTGATCATTGTGGGGAATTCCCTAATGTCTCATTACTTGGCATTAGGGGAGGCATTACCTAGAACCCCTTCTTAGCTCTGAGACAGTTTGGGTATGCCCGAAGGGATGGCCCTCATGACATGCTGATTCCATACTTGGTTTTTGACTTCGACAACGACGCTCAAGGACTTCGACAAAGGTTTATCCGAGCTTGGAGGATGCCCAACAAAGTGGACAGTAAGACACTGGGGCACAATAATTCCATCCCCCTTGAGCCTTACCTCAAGTGGGTACGAACTCGCGCCCAGAGTCTTATGATGCCTTACACTTACATTCTCCCTGTGATCAAAGAGCCTGTTATGGAAGGAGAGGTTCCATACACCCTCCTACATCTTGACATGCCAACATCATTGGAGGATTTGCAAAAGAGTTGGATACAACTCAAGGAAGAACGGAATACTTTTGAAGCCAGCTTCTACGCCAGTGAGAAGAAGGTTTTGGAACTTACTCGTCGACTCCATGAAGAGCAGACTCTCAACACCTACATCGCACCAAAGAGGATGCACAATGTCTTTTTACATTAGAGTTTTGTATTTATTTGGCCCATGGGGCATTTATGTACTAACAAAATTCTTCTTAATATGACGTGTGTTCTTTTTGTTTGCAACAAATTTGAATTTCTGAATCCTTGAATGCATTACATGAATAACATATCATTCATCATATGCATAAGCAGGTCTTGACACCAGGTTTCCTTATCTTTATGCTGTTTATTTCAGCAAGATGGATATAGAGCAGACGGTCAAAGATCTACAGACGCAGAATTCACAGTTCCAACAACTCCTCATGACCTTGGCAAAGGGTCAGGAGGATCTTAAAGCACTGTCAGAGAAAGAAAAGGAAAAATAAAAGAAGAAAAATAAAAGAGCGGGTGTAGCTACTTTGGGGAGAAGGTTTGAGAACCAGGCTAGAAGGGTCCTAGATTTCCCCTCGACGTCTGATGAAGGGGTTAGCAAAGGAAAGGGAGTTGCAGTGCTCTCCGAGTCTGAAGAAGAGGAAGAAGAAAAAGAGGATGAAGATTACTCTAAGCAGCAGTATCCTCCGGCAGACGATAAGTATAAGAATCTGGAAGAGCGTTTGGCAGCCATGGAGGTACAAAGAGTACCTGGGCAGGATTTCGAGGAGCTAGGGTTGGTTGCTGGGATTGTCATTCCCCCTAAATTCAAGGTGCCTACATTTGCAAAATATGATGGTTTGTCTTGTCCAAAGATGCATTTGCGGTCTTACGTCAGAAAGATACAACCTCATTCTTCTGATAAGGATCCGTGAGTCCACTTTTTTCAAGATAGTTTGTCGGGTACACAATTGGATTGGTTCTACCAGCTTGAAAGATCTGATGTACATAACTGGGAGGATTTGGCTGCTGCCTTCTACAGACAATATCAATATAATGCAGATTTCGCACCTACTCGTACTCAATTACAGAGTATGGGTATGGTCTCTAATGAAGGCTTTAAGGAGTATGCCCAGAAGTGGCGGGACTTGGCTGGAAGGGTGCAACCACCTTTGTCTGAGAGAGAGAGCTGGTGGATATGTTTTTGGGGACCCTGTCAGGTCCATTCTTTAATCATTTGATCGGGAGCTCATCTGCAGGGTTCACCTATTGTACCCAAAAATTTGCCCTCCCATATTCCTCAAGACATGTCAAGAATAATCTTCAAGTTGCTCAAGTTGGCTCAAGGGTTGGACAGTCAAATCACCTCCTAAGGCAATCAAGTCAAGATTAGGGTTTTGTGTTGCATTAAGGTACTTACATCCAAATGACCTCAAGTGCTTCCCAATGTCTTAATATGTTCTTAAGTTCATCCATGTCAAATTTCAAGCCTTGCAGAGGAAGTTTGCTCAGTCAATTGCTCAAGAGGCCCCAAAATCGACTATGCTAGGGCAAAAGTCAATTGTGTCCCAAATACAGTCAAACCTCAATATTTTTTGTCAACATTCTCATTTTGAAGGATAATTCATCATTTGATCAAGTGTTGATCATGATTCATCAAGGATTGCTCAAGATTCATCAAGATTCAAAAGTTGTTAAATTAGGGTTTTGTAGGAAAAGTAAACTCAACTTTGACCAAGCATAACTTTCTCATACTTTATGAGAAATGACCCATCCAAATATCATTTTGAAGAGGATGCAATTTCCTACAATCCATCTTCACATCCCAAGATCAAGAAATTCTCTCACAAAAAGTTACAAATTTGGACATTATAGGTCATTTTGGAAAGTCAACAAAAACACTATTTTTGCCAAAGCTTATAACTTGAGCATGGAACATAAAAATGCGATGAGACCAAAAGGTTTGATTATAGGACATCTCAAGGTTTCTAAAAAGTCCAAGAACACCTCCAAAAGTTCAAAATTGAGGAAGTTATGCATTGTTGAAGTTGGGCATTTTTCCAAATTTGCCAAAAGTCAACTATCCTCAAAACTCCAATTTTTGACAAAAGGGCCCACTTTTTTCCACTTGATATGGTCTTGTCATACGACACACGTGTCCCATATTTGATTTTATTGCCATTCATTTATTTTTCTATTTTATTTAATTTTTATTGATTTAATTCATTTTTAATCAATATTAAATCAAATAAAATCTAAAAATTGATGAAATAATATCTTTGTGATTGGTACAACTTTCAATTGTCATGATTCATCAAATCAATTCGTATCAAGGCTTATTCATGCATAAAAAAAAATCAGATTTGAGCTATTTTTGGAAGTTTGATAATGGTGATCAAAATCAAATCATGAATCTTCAATGCACTTGGATTCAGGCCAAAAGATTAAACCTAATTCATCCTATAATACTTGTACAAGCCACACAAAGCAAAAACACGCATAAGGCATTGCTGAAACGGCCAGAAGAACCTTAAAAAAAGCATGAAAACTTGGAATCTGAAATCCATCTTGGAGCTCGATACAAAGCAAAAGCTTGACATGTCTCTCTTCCCTGACATCCAGTGAAGCCATACCAATCAAAATCCAGCCTTGAAGCAGCCTCAAACGCACTGTAAGCGCTCTTGAACACGACTCTGAACATTACATCGTGAAACTATTCTCTTGCGTCCTTTTACCAAATCTTTTGTATAATCATGCTTAATGTCAAATTTCTAACATGTCTGCATCATTTAATTTCGTTTTCATGGCCTATAATCATGTACCTGAACCTAGGGTTTTCTTGTGTTGTTTTTAGGCGTTTGAATTATAGGGAAAATTGGGACAAATAATGGTTACAGGGATGATCAGGTGAAGGAGACGAGTACAATGGTATTCTTAGAATTCGTTTCCATGGCCTAGGATGAGTTTTGGAAGCAAGCTACGAACTTTCCTGCGGATTAAAATCTGCAGGTAAATAACCAGGGGGCTTTATGAAGAAGACGACCACGCGTCTTCTCCTTACTGGCCAGTTCAAATTTTTAGCGCATTTTTTATTTTTGCCAGGCATAATTAATTGTTTGTCTTATAATATTTGTTTTCTATTCCAATAACAAAGAAGCAGCGTGGATGAGTTGGCAAGCACGCTATGGAAAAACCCCTTGGGACCTGGGTTCGAATCCCAAGTCCCGCAAAACTTTGATAAATTTTGTTTTCAGGAAATCTTGTGCAACGTCAAAGATGCAATCCACCATGCGCTTGCAGAGATCAACGTACCAAGTGGCTTCAGACCAAGATCCAAAAGCCAGAATTGAGTATCCACCATACTCCCTGGTCAACAAGCACGCAGGGAATCACAAGGGTCAAACAGGCTGGAGCGCTAATGAGCCTCAAAAATTGCTGATCATACACCCAGATCAGGCCCAATACCCCCCTGAGTTTGTTTTTATTTTCTTTTCTTTTCATTATTTTCCTATTTTTGTTTTATTATTATTATTATCTTAATTAATTAATTAACCAACTAACCTTTTTTCATAAAAAAATCAGAAACAACAAAAAGTAATATTTTTATTAAACCAATTAATTTCATTATTTATTTTTGTAAATAAACATTAATTTATTTATTTAGTTTAAATAGGTTTAACTGTAAGTCTCAGAGTGCCTAAGAGGGGGGGGGGGGGGGAGGGGTGAATTAGGTCTTATAAAATTTATTCGGTTTTATGAGAATGCTTGGTAGTAATTTTTGGTTAAGTGTTTGAAGGTTTTGATTATATCTTTATATTTTCCTGATTATGGTGATGAAAGCGATAAATGCGGAAAAGTAAAGAACACGGTGATATATCCTGGTTCCCCTTACAATCCGAGAGTACTCCAGTCCCCTTTCCAACATGAAAGAGATTTCACTATAGTTAGAACGATTGTACAGCCTATGCTTACTATCTAACCTATAGGGTGATCAAAGGTTCTTAACACCTTTAAGACCAAACAAACTTTAATGTGAATGAAGAACAATCCTCTTCAAATCACAACACTTACTTCCAACAATCCTGGATAGTAAGAGAATAATTTCTTTAAGTAATACAATGATTTATTTGAAGTATATGGAGAGCTTTATCAATCTTCAATTGATCTTCTTCTTCAAGATATAAACAATTTTCAAACAATGTATATAAATGTTCACAATGTATGCATGAAACTTGTAATGATAGTGAAAGTGTATATGGCAAGTTTCACAAAATTATGAACACATGAAAGTATGAATTCAAATGTGAATGATGAAAAATTGTTTATTGAAGAAGTATATTTGTTAATTTGAAAATTGAAGCATTATTTTTGAAATAAGAAAATCTGCAGCATTTTATAAAGTCATAAGAACCTCTTCATTCATGCCAATTCATATGAAAAGTTGCAATGCATTCATGAAAAGATACCACTTGAAAAATGTTTAAAAAACAAAAGAAAAGCTGCACTGGTTCGTTAGGAACCGGTTCCGACACTGACAGAACCCGGTTCTTAGTGAATGTTATAAGTCAGATTTCAAAAATATCACGCAGGAACCGGTTCCCCTATTGGTACAACCCGGTTCCTGGTACAAATTCCAGGGACATGTTTTTGAACAAGGTTTGGAACCCGGTTCCCTGTTAGGGAGGAACCGGTTCCTGAAAGTTAATTTTCAAAAATTCTTTTTGAAAAAGATTTTAAACAAAGTTTTTCTTAAGTGAAAACATGTTGGATATGTATATGATTATGAATGCGTATTTTTTGTGAACATCTATATTCAAGATTAAGAATTATTTATACCATTTGATATTTGATGATTCTTCAATAATTCTTCAATAATCTTCAAGACTTTTATATGATGTTGATAAGCTTTTTGCACATCCTTTGAATGTTGATTTCCATGTTGTCTTCATCAAAACACATGCTTTAAATATGACTTGAGAAGCTTGCAATTACATTCTCCCCCTTTTTGATGATGACAACCAAGTCTTGAAAACGATTTCTTGAAATGTTTATGTTGTTTTGTATAGCAAACATGTTGAGCAAATTCAAGGCTCCCCCTAAATTGTATGCCCCCCCTAAGTCCATGATTCCTTGAATTTTGGAGTGAGTATAATAGATATTTGGGCCTGCAATTTCGTTGAAACAAAACAACACATATGCATATTCTTCTCCCCCTTTGTTAACATCAAAAAGGATGGGGAAAAAGAGTGAAATAAATACATATAAAAGAATTAAGACGTGCATCTTAAGAGAAACATTAGATATCACCTTCATCCAAAATACCAAGTTCTTTTCGAAGCTTTTTGTTCTTGATGGACCAAAGAGATCCATGTGAAACAATTGTAGTGGCCTTGTAGTAGACACCACATTCTTAGATTTGAAAGTTGTTTTGGTATGTTTGCCCTTTTGGCATGCATTACATAATTTGTCTTTGATGAACTTCATCTTTGGTAGACCAATAACTAAGTCATGCTTAATCAATTTATTCAAGTGCTCCATGTGAATGTGAGCAATCCTCTTGTGCCATAACCAAGCGTCATTGTTGTTTACCATAAGACATTGTACCTTCAGAGACAAATCATCTAAAGTAATCATAAAAATATTGTTAGTTCTTATACCTTTGATTTTTACCTCATTGGTTGCCTCATCCATAATAAGACATTCTTCTTTGTTGAATTTAATCTTGAACCCTCTATCACAAAGTTGACTTATGCTAAGAAGGTTGTGCTTTAATCCTTCAACATAGAGAACATCCTCAATTTGAATGGATGTTGTCTCCATAGGTGACATACCCTTTGGCTTTATGTACTAGATATGAAAATTGGTGTACATCTCCTGTCATATGCTTTGAACATCCACTTATCAAGATACCAAACATTTGATGTGGATTTCAAGCATACCTACACAAACAAATTATTCTTTGTTAGGTACCCAAGTTGCCTTGGGTCCTTCATAGTTAGTTCCCTTTTTCACCCACACATAATGCCCACTTGCTATACTAAAGTTTCTAACATAGCAAGCATTAGGTGTATGGCCTTTAATACCACAATAAAAACAAGTAGGTTCAAAGTTACTTCTATATCTAGAAGGATAAGATTTCTTCTTAGGAAATGTTTTCTTTTTCGATACATTAGCCTTTTTCTTTTGATGATTATGAACAACTTTCTTCTTTTCTACTTTCTTGGGATTGGAACTATTACTAGCCTTTACAAAAATAGTGGGATTGTTACTTGGTTTCTTAGAATTCACATAACCAAGACCCCTTTTATCATTTGGATAACGTTGTTGGCTTAGTAATCGTTCCAATCCTATTTGTCCTTTTTCATATCGTTCAATGACTCTTTTCAATTGAACAATTTGAAAGACATTTGATTCACACTTGGAGCATGCAAAGTTTTCTTTTTCTTTAATAAAATTATGTTTTTGAAGATCAAAATCTTTAGTCATGGTGTCAATTTTTTCTAAACAAATTAGAAGTTCTTTTTCTTGATTTGACACCTTTTTGTATAAACTTTTACATTCTTTCAAGAGTTCATCAATAGCATCTTGAACATCATCATCAAAAAGATTAAATTCATTACTAACCTCTTCTTCATCGTCGGAGTGATGTGAAGCCATTAATGCTAGATTTGCACATTTGTCGCTTTCCGAATCGGATGAAGAACTTATTTCATTATCTTCCCATGCAACATAAGCCTTTTTGTTCTTGAACTCCTTTTTGCCTTTGAATCCATTTTTCTTGGAGAGTTTTGGACAATCCGGCTTTATGTGACCTTGCTTTCCACATTCATAACATGTGACATCTTGTGTTGATGTGGAGGCTTCTTTATCTTTATGATTATAAAATTTCTTCCTTTTGACAAATTTAGCATTATGAAGATTATTTTTATGACCAAAATATTTTCCTAACCTTTTTACAAGAAGCAATAAGTTTTCATCTTCCTCCGATGCATCTTTATCTTGACTTTCTTTTGAATCAACTTTCAAAGCAATGCCTTTGGATTTCTTCTCTAAATTTTCATGTTTTTCAAGTCTACCGAGTTCCGTTTCGTATTCTTGAAGTTTGCCAAATAATGTAGCGGAAGTCATTGCGGAGAGACTCTTCTTTTCTGAGATTGCCGTTACCTTTGGTTGCCATTCCCTAGTCAATGATCTAAGGATTTTCAAGTTGAGTTCATCATTTGTCAAGATTTTACCAAGAGCATTTAAGTGATTTGTCAAATGCACAAATCTCTTTTGTAAGTCAAGAATGGATTCTCCGGGCTGCATTCGAAATAGTTCATATTCTTGACTCAAGGTATTTAGCCTTTATCTTTTTACTTCAGTCGTTCCTTCATGAGTTTGAACCAGGGTATCCCATATTTCTTTTGCTGTTTTACAGTTCGAGACACGGAAAAATTCGTCCATACTGAGTGCACCTTGAAGAAGGTTTATTGCCTTTTTGTCATAGAGAACTTTCTTTTTATCATCGTCGTCCCATGCAGTTTTGGGCTTTGCAGAACCAATGCCATTGATTACTGATATTGGGATAAATGGACCATTTTTAACAGCATCCCATACTTCCTCTCCTTGCGCTTCTAAATGCGCCTTCATGCGTATTTTCCAGAAGTCAAAATATTCACCACAGAATAGAGGAGGCTTGTTGTTACTACCACCATCTCTGAAAACTGGTTGATGATTTGCGGAAGCCATTCTGGATCTTTAGGAACAAGTTACCTATAACTTGCTCTGATGCCAATTGTAAGTCTCAGAGTGCCTAAGAGGGGGGGGGGGGGGGGGGTGAATTAGGTCTTATAAAATTTATTCGGTTTTATGAGAATGCTTGGTAGTAATTTTTGGTTAAGTGTTTGAAGGTTTTGATTATATCTTTATCTTTTCCTGATTATGGTGATGAAAGCGATAAATGCTGAAAAGTAAAGAACATGGTGATATATCCTAGTTCCCCTCACAATCCGAGAGTACTCCAGTCCCATTTCCAACACGAAAGAGATTTCACTATAGATAGAATGATTGTACAGCCTATGCTTACTATCTAACCTATAGGGTGATCAAAGGTTCTTAACACCTTTAAGACCAAACAAACACTAATGTGAATGAAGAACAATCCTCTTCAAATCACAACACTTACTTCCAACAATCCTGGATAGTAAGGGAATAATTTCTTTAAGTAATACAATGATTTATTTGAAGTATATGGAGAGCTTTATCAATCTTCAATTGATCTTCTTCTTCAAGATATAAACAAATTTCAAACAATGTATATAAATGTTCACAATGTATGTATGAAACTTGTAATGATAATGAAAGTGTATATGGCAAGTTTCACAAAATTATGAACACATGAAAGTATGAATTCAAATGTGAATGATGAAAAATTGTTTATTGAAGAAGTATATTTGTTAATTTGAAAATTGAAGCATTGTTTTTGAAATAAGAAAATCTGCAGCATTTTATAAAGTCATAAGAACCTCTTCATTCATGCCAATTCATATGAAAAGTTGCAATGCATTCATGAAAAGATACCACTTGAAAAATGTTTAAAAAACAAAAGAAAAGCTGCACTGGTTCGCTAGGAACCGGTTCCGACACTGACAGAACTCGGTTCTTAGTGAACGTTATAAGTCAGATTTCAAAAATATCACGTAGGAACCGGTTCCCCTATTGGTACAACCCGGTTCCTGGTACAAATTCCAGGGACATGTTTTTGAACAAGGTTTGGAACCCAGTTCCCTGTTAGGGAGGAACCGGTTCCTGAAAGTTAATTTTCAAAAATTCTTTTTGAAAAAGATTTTAAACAAAGTTTTTCTTAAGTGAAAACATGTTGGATATGTATATGATTATGAATGCATATTTTTTGTGAACATCTACATTCAAGATTAAGAATTATTTATACCATTTGACATTTGATGATTCTTCAATAATTCTTCAATAATCTTCAAGACTTTTATATGATGTTGATAAGCTTTTTGCACATCCTTTGAATGTTGATGTCCATGTTGTCTTCATCAAAACACATGCTTTAAATATGACTTGAGAAGCTTGCAATTACATTAACAATAATATATTTTGCAATAAATTAAAATCAAATTAGAATATTAGGATTTTAATATTTTTAACCATCCTTATTTTATTTCCTTAATTAAAATAAAAACCCAAAAATATTTTCATTTAATTAATTAATTCAATTATTAACTTAGACCAATTTTTAATTCAAAAAAATAACAAAAAATATGCTTTATTTAATAAAAAGGGTCAAAACCCTAAGACACTCCAATTTAATTTTCTCGCACGCGTATTATTTTTTATCCATATTTCAATAATGTAATTGCTTCGGGAATGTAATAGTTTTTAAATTAGGACTTTATTTATTTACGCTTTTATTTATTTTCCGCAATTTAAGTTTAAAGGGTTTGTTTTTGGCATTGTAAATACCCGACACCTTGTAATAGCTTAGATTTAATTTCCCGCAATTTAATTTCCGCACAATATTAACTGTTAGATGTTTGGTAAATAGGCAATGCATGACAAGATTAATCTTTAACCTAAAATTAACAGTAGCTCACCATAACATGTACAAAGAAAATATAACTGAAAAATAACACACTCGCACATGTGCACTCTTAGGGTACACCTCACCCGGTTGCCTTCGAAAGTGGTCATTGAGTATAAGAAGTTTTAGAGGTCGCCCTCTTGTCCAAAGATCATAAGTTGCCTCGAAACGGTTGCCTTGGATAAAATGATCTAGGATATTAGGGTTACCGCTAAGGCGTCCTAACATTGCTTTAGTGACCACACGTCCCTTAATCGAATTGACCCGAAAACTCCAACGACGGTGCTACCTACTCATCAATAGTGGGATAGCATTGTCTTAAAGGACACTAGTACAATTTAATTCCTTTTCGAGTAGGTAGATGGTTCTTAAGTACTTGCTCCTTTTAAAACAAAACAAAACTTTTCGCACTTACACTCTTTTCAAAACAAAAACTCTTTTCAAACCCACAAACACAAAGAAAAAGCAAACTTTTGAAAACACAATGAGCAAGTACCTAAGAGCCCGTGGATAACCATGGATAGAAAGGGTACTACCACATTCCCTTTCTATAATTCACCTCCCGAACCCGAGAAATATCTCAAAAAGGAATTTTTCTGTGCTTTTGTCCTTTCCTTATTAGATAAAATAAAAGACGGTGGCGACTCTTACTTACCAAGACATTTTGCGAAAACAAATGCAAACACGAACCAGCATTCCAAAACAGTCAGTTCTCATTCCCACCGATCACAGAACTGGAGACTCTGCTGGGGAAATCACTTATAAGTGAGGTGTACCTTAGGATTAGATCACTATGTTTTCAATTGTATGCTTTGTATGCTTTAAATTTGTGGGCTTGTATCGGAGTTTCTATAGATCCTAACCCGGATCTGGGGATACCCTTTAGGTAAGTAGCAATAAACTGTGAGGGATCTATACGACGTAGACCGATACAAATGAAGCAGTAGCTACATTGGTGTGGCACCTTGGTCTGTACCGATATCCCCTGTGTTGGAACGAGGAGAAAATGGGTCTTCTAAGGAGTCATTAAGCACCAACTGACCTAAGAACCTTAAATTGACCAACTTGGCCATAGAACAGTAGCAATATGCTACACTCATTGAGACTAAACTCTCGCGATGGTTCTGGCCACAAGAAAAGGTTGCTAAACTGGAATTTTGACCGATTAAGGGTAGTCAGTGATATTGAGATCCTCTAGAACCCGATTACTATTTTTAGGACAGGTTTAAACCAACTGAACTGAAAGAGGGTAGTACCTAAGCTCCACGCCAGCCTGAAATCTAAGGGCTCTTTTGTGTGACTTGTGTGTCTTTACCATGTTTGCCTTTTGTGGATACTTGTGGTGTGCCTTTACCATGACATCATGACATCATAACATTGCATACATTTTGCATAAGGACTAACCTATTTCAAAGACAAGAGGGTTTCATCTTTGCTCTGTTTTGTAGGTCATTATGATGCCCATGCGTAAGAATACTATCCGGATCAACTTTGTCCAAGTCCCTACCTTGCTTAAAGAGTTGGTTGTCAGGATTCCAGACACTACTTCCTTCATCAGAAGGCATAGTTCTCTTCTCAGTTTGGTCACCTTAAAATTGGACGAACAAATGATGAGTGTCCTGGTCCAATTCTATGATCCGATGTACCATTGTTTTACTTTCTAGGACTTTCAGCTGGTTCCTACCCTGGAAGAGTTCTCTGAGTTGCTCAGTATCTCTGTTTTGGAGCAGACCCCGTTCATTGGGTGGGAAAAGACTCTTAAGCCCGAAGAAATTGCTGCAGCCCTTCACTTGACCAAAGAAGAGGTAATGGCTAACTGGGAGACTAGAAGTGGAGCTAAGGGTTTCCTGACTAAGTTCTTGGTTGGCAAGGCTAACTACTTCTGGGACAGCTTAGACTTCAAGGTGTTCGAGGATATTCTGGCTCTCTTGATTTATGGCTTGGTATTGTTTCCGAACCCTGATACTTTTGTTGATATTGATGCCATAAAGATCTTCATCTATCAGAACTCCGTACCCACTCTCTTGGGTGACATCCTTCATTAGCTCTATGCTCGTACTACCCGAAAGCGGGGAACTTTGATGTGTTGTGCTCCTTTATTGTCGAGGTGGTTTATTTCGCACCTCCCGAAGTCAGTGCTAAAAAACAAAGAAGGAATGGGTTAGGCTTATAGGGTGATGTCTCTTTCTAATAATGACATTATCTGGACCCTCAAAGGTATGGATGAGGTGACTATCATTGATCTCTATGGGGAGTATCCCAATGTTCCCCTGCTAGGAACCCATGGAGGAATTTCTTACAATCCATGCTTAGCTCTCCGTCAGTTTGGAAGAGCCAGAAGAGAAGGACCACATGAAATGTTGATGCCTCATATCATCTTTGATTTTCAGGGAGATAGCGACGAGCTGCATCGTAGATTCATAAGGGCTTGGGACTGAGTTCACCAATCTAATCCACATGAGTTGGGTCCAAAGACTTCTCTGCCAATGGAGCCATATCTCAGATGGGTCCGCATCTGTGCCCAGAAGTTAGGTATGCCATATGAAGCTGTCCGGCCTGTCACTCTTGAAGTTGCTAATGAGGAAGGGGTTCTTCCAACCATTCTCCACCCTTATATGCCCACTGATATTGGGGCACTGAAGAGGTCCTGGATGCAGTTGAGGGATGAACATGATTCTTATCGGGAGAAGTTCAATGAACAAGAGCAGAAGATCCAGAAGCTAACTAGGCAACTAGAGAACGAATGGATCCTGAATGATTATGTCCGCACTGAGAAGAAGAGACCATGGGAGCATTGATGGACCTTTGTTGATTTCTTTTACAGTTTTTATTTACTTTTTAGTATTTCCATTCTTGTATCGCCTAAGGGCAATTTGTTGAACAATTTAAATTTTGAAGTTTAAATCTAATAAAGTGTGTTTCCTTTCTTGTTTACAAATTTAAATCCCGATTGTCTTTGAAATCATAAATCATACGCATTGAATCCCATGCACTCCACAAAGCAGGTACCCATTACAGGTCTCTTATCTTCTTCGCTGTTTATTTCAGCAATCATCATGTCTGCTGAACCTTCAACTGAGCAAGCTATCAAGGCCCTCCAGGCCCAGAATGCCCAATTTCAAGAGTTGTTCATAAATCTAGCTAAGGGTCAGCAGGACCTGAAGACCTTGATTCTGAAGGAGAAAAAGAAGAAGAAGAAGAGGACCATCCTGTTCAATACTGGACGCAGGTTTGGAAACGGGTTGCAGAATGAAGTTGATCTGACCACCTCATCTGGAGGGAAAGATAGTCCATAAGAAAGGAGGGCTCCTAGCCCTATGATCTCCGACAACGAGACAGACTATGATGAAGAACAGTATCCTCCTGCTGAGGATAAGTACAAACAGCTGGAAGACCGTTTAAGCGCTATGGAAATCCAGAAGGTGCCCGGTTTGGACTTCGGAGATCTAGGTCTATCATCTGGGGTGGTGATTCCCCATAAATTCAAGGCACCAGCCGACGAAGTTTCCTGTCCGAAGCTGCACCTCCGGTCATATGTGAGGAAGATCTAGCCTTACACTGCTGATAAGAACTTATGGATCCATTTCTTTCAAGACAGTCTCTCAGGGACTCAGCTTGAGTGGTTCTATCAGTTGGACGGAGCCAGTATCTGTAGCTGGGAAGATTTGGCTACGGAATTCTACACGCAGTATCACTATAACTCCGACCTTGCTCCTACGTGTACCCAACTCTAGGGTATGTCAATAGGAACGGGTGAAGGATTTAAAGAGTATGCGCAGAAGTGGAGAGACCTTGCCGGAAGGGTGCAACCACCTTTGGCTGATCGTGAACTTGTTGATATGTTTTTGGGGACCCTGTCTGGTCTATTCTTTAACCATCTGATTGGAAGCTCTTCTGCTGGATTTACAGATCTTATTTTGACTGGTGAGAGGATTGAAGCTGGTATTAAGGCTGGGAAAATACAGAAGGGTGCCTCATCGAGCACCGAGAAGAAGCCGTTAAAGAGTCCAGTGCTGTCTACAGTGCAAGAAGACAGAATAGGCCTGAACACCGCCAAGCTGTCAACGTGGTTGTTATTTCAAAACTTGCTGGCGCTCCTCAGTACAACAACCAACAAAAGTATGAGAGACCTCGAAGGCAATTTACTCGTCTCAGCATGACTTTGTCTCAGATTCTTCCCCAGTTGCTGAAGACCAATCTGGTAATTCTAAAGGAAGCTCCGAAAAGTCCAAATACCACATCACCGAGGTATAACCCTAATGCCCGCTGTGCTTTTCACTCTGATAGCCTGGGGCATAATACAGACAATTTTTGGGTTTTGAAGAACAAGGTGCAAGACTTAATTGATGCAAAGGAGATTGAGTTCGAGGCGCACAAGAGGCCTAATGTTGTGACTGCTCCCATGCCCAAACATGGAGTAAATGTTGTAGAGGAAGACTTATTTGTAGTTTCCGTGGATGATATTGTTACCCCTCTGATGACTGTCAAGAAGAACTTGTTGCTAGCCGGTTTATTTTCGGGCTGTGGCGAAGGTTTCCATATGTGTTCTGTTTTACCTACTGGTTACCCATTTCTGAAGTTAGGTATCCAAAACCTGATGGATAATAAGGAGATCCTGTTTGAGAAGATTGTTGTTCCTTCCACTCCTACTGAAGAAGTCACCATTATTAGCATTTTCGACAATTCTTCCAAGGCTCCCTCGAGGAAGCCTGTTAGAATTACATCGGTTCCGAAGATCGCACTTGTAATTATCACTGTTCTGGGGCCCATCCCCTACACCTCTGATAAAGCTGTCCCTTGGCACTATGGGGCTGATGTTTATATTCTGAGAGTTAAGCAAGAGTTGGATGTTGATACTGATGTCAGCAACATTATTGGGCCTGCTAAAGTCACCCGCAGCGGTATACTTTTCTCACCCGATATTGCTCCACCAACTGTCTGAAGACCTGTTGTCATTACACCTGCAAGTGTGCCTACTTCCATTCCTGATCAAGTTCCTAGTCCTACCCCTGTCGCCGAGTCATCTGACGCTCGGGGAAAAGGGATCACCACTGATGTGCCTGCCCAGACGGAGGCACCGAAGACAATTACTGTTGAAGCTTCCAAGCAGGAGATTGTTTACCGGGAAAAATGGTAAACAACCGCTGATCTTCCAAAAGGTTACTTATTTGGTGACTTGCAGGATCGATCAGATTGATCCTAAGACATGGTTGATTTTTGGAGTTTAACTAATCCTAATGGTGATTAATTTCAGTAAAGTAAAGACACTTTAAGTAAATCGCATGAAGAAAAGCTTGATAGAATAAATAAAAAGCGTTAAGAAATTGTTAAATAAAAGGCTTCGACGGAAGTAAATAAATGAACAACGGTAAATTGCTTGAATATAAAATATTTTGATTAATTTAAATGGTGTTTCACACATACATTCTCAATGATTCTTTCTCTCGCGCTGGGTACTTGAATCTAAATGAGTGACTTGTATAAAATGATGAACACACTAATAACTACATAGAAACTTTGTATTTATACTAAGAAAAATCCTAAGTAACCGTTGGGCAGTTACACCGCTTCGAGATGACGCCACATGGCACGCTCACAACCTTCAACGCCTATGATCTCGACACGTTGCACTTGGTAACTGCTGGGAACCGTTTCCCTCCAACAATTCAAATCTCAAACTATTCGACCTTGGGCATCAGGGACCTTTGTCGAGAGGTTCCTTCGACATCGAAGACAACAAGATTCTAACTTAAAGGAATTTCTCTAAGTATCTTGTCATTCTTTGATGAGCCTTCGACATGATCAGTTGGTCGAAGCCTACTTATGTAGGAAACTCTTCTGACTCATAATTAATGGTCTATATGATAATAAACATGGGTATCGAATTTAGGAGCCAACAAATTGCCCCCCAAGAATGTCTTATTTCGACACTGAAAAGAAAAAGGCATTCTTTGAGATTCCATTCGACACTTGTCCTTCATTCTCAGCCACAAATCAGTTTGTGTGCTTTTCATCTACCAACCAACTGACAAACTCAAAAAGTCATCATTTCACCTTTTCCCAAGACGTCACTTCAATAAGGCGTTTTGCACGCACGTTTACCTTTCATATGCCGTCATCATGACTATTTCCCGAAATCGAGGACGCACGCTGCATCGTTTCCGTTTTTCAGAACGGTTATAGCACCAAATGAGTGCCACGTGCCCCACTCTTGTCTGTGGCATTAAATGACCTCGAGCCTTGTGATTTTTCAACCACTATAAATATCACTAAGTGCCTCTGTTGGACTCTTTACACTTTCTTGCATCCAAATCTTCAGTCGAACAGAATTTTCTGCAAGTAAACCTTTGCTTCTTCCTCTCCAAACCCAGTAATATTTGTTCTTCATCTTCATCCATCTTCATCTCAAACCAAAAAATGGCTTCACATACTCGTGCTTCCAACGTCCCCAGATCTAGCACTCCCTCTAAAACTACTCAATCAGAAATCTTCTCAACTGCTCCGATAGTTAACTTCATGGGAATGCGAAGGGTTCCTGAACCCATGGGAGATGCTGAGCGTGAAACTTATGGTTCTCAACTACTGATTCCTGTTGGATATTCCAACCAAGTTTTTGTAATGTCAGGTCCTCTCTCAGCATGCATTGCTGACCCAACGAAAATCGAGGGTTTCTTCCCCGTGCATGAGGCACTCAAACCCATTGGGTGCTCAAAGAAGGCGATAGATGATACCGAAGATCCTGCAAAAGAGAAAATAGATCTTCGGTTTTTAACAAGGGGGTTAGGGCTTTTAGGTCTAGCCCTAACCTTACACCAGAATACAACGCTTGGCTCAACAAGATGGAGAAGTTTCAGGCTTCGATTTGGAAAGGCATGGGGATTTATGACCTACTCATGTTGTCCAAAACTGGTCTTAACTACTGTCCTGAAATGCTGGTAGCTTCTTTGTTGTTTTGGGACTATACTCACTATACCTTCCACTTGCCTTGTGGAATGGTAACGCCCACTCTTTTCGACGTGGCCTCTATTACTGGTCTTTGACCAACTGGGGACTACTTCGACCCAAAGGAAATGTCTGAAGACCAGATTGGGTTTTCTGCTACCAAACCCACTTATACCACCTACACCAACCACTACCATGACAAATCAACGGCTGTGGTGACTGATGTGGAGCACATCGCGTTTCTAGCCCTTTGGCTGTCGCGCTTCGTGTTCTGTACGAAATCCCTACAGGTGGCGAAGAAAATGGTCACCCTTGCTACTCAGCTTCATCACGGCCAAAACATCTGTTTGGCCGAATTAATACTGGCAAACTTGTATGAGTTGATAAGCAGTGGAGCGGCTCAATTAAAAATAATAGAAAATAGAGCCAGCTTGCTGCTTGCTGGTCCCTTCTGGCTACTTCAACTCTGGATAAATGCCACTTTTGAGTCTTTTCTACCCCAGAAGACTCAGATAAATGAAAAGGCTCCTGAGATAGCCAGAAGGCGCGTCGAAGGCACCAGGCTTGCCTTATTAACTCCTATTGAAGATGGGCTGGAACTACAAAAGACCTTTGCAAACTTCGTTCAGATGTTTGCAGGGAGGAAGGAATTTACCTCGACCATGGCCCCTTTCGTCGGTCGAAAGTTTGGGCCAGGGTGGTTTACCAGGCCCCATCCTAAATCATCAGAGGATCCTCATCTTGAAGAGCACACAACAATGTGGGAAGCATTTCTCACTCCAAGGATAATGCCATTGCGCTTCAAGAGTTCAAAGAATCAGCTGAGCCTGATTGCCTACCAGCTGAATCTTGTCTCTCGACAGTTTGGCATTATCCAATCGCTTCCTTCTCCAATTTATCCTCGGGAGAAATCGTTGTTGTACTTTTGTAATGACTACTCTGAGGATACCGCTACTAGGCATATTAGTAGGTACGTTGGTCGGACCTTACTATCATTGTTCGACTACCAACTCAACTTCCTTTGTTCACCATCTTTTGAAGACTGGTGGAAGAGATATTACGTCGAAGAGTTCTTCGACGAAAAAGATTTTGCAGACGAACTTCAGAAGTCCTTCGTCTTGGTTCTCGACAAAATAAAGAAATGTACGTTCCCTCTTCAAATTATACTTGTCTTTTCATTTCAACTTATATCTGCCAAATATAACTTGTGAACATGTCTTCTTTCAGTTGTTCGAAAACCTGTGACTAAGAAGGCCACAGACAGCCATCAGGGTGGAGGTCCCTCTACAAAACCTCCAGTACAGGTAACAAAAATTTCTCTTGTTTCCTTCTTTGGTTTTAAACAATCTTGTTCCTGATGTTGTGTTTTAAATCGACTCCATTTGGGATTTTCAGGAACCCGCGCCTAAGAAGAGACCTATATTAACGGCCGAATCTTCAAGTGGCGACGAGGAGGAATCTCCTCCTGTTCCTCTCAAACGGAGAAAGCTGAAGAAGGCTGCCCCTGCTCCTGAGCCTCGACCTGTGATTAGAACTAAAGTCATAGGGAATAAACCCAGGCCACCTCCTGTGATCATCAAAGAACCCACGGAGGAGGAGCTAAATGTCTTGCTCAGCAAACCCGTTGAGAGTGACAACTCTAGCCCTGGGATGAGGTTCCTTTACAGGTAGTGCCTTCGACCACTTTTAACTTAGGTTCCGATGATCACCTTCGATTGTGCATCTCTCTAATCAGAATATTTTTCTTTTCTATTTGTAGGAAACAATTGGAACTTCAGCGCCAACTGGGCATCCTGTCGAAGGTTCTGATACCTTTGTAAACAGCACAGGGGAACCCACTTACCATCCTTCTTCTTTCGCCAGTTCTGCTAACGAAGTGAATCAAACTTTAGAGCCACAAGATTCTGCTGACTATAGCAGACAACGAGAGGAGGAACTGGTGGATGATGAAGTTCTTGCTGAAACAGAGGGTGCCCCTGAGAAGCATCACCAGGAGGAAGCTCAAGTGGTCAATGAGACATAAGAGAAACATGATGAAGAGGGTCATGTTGACGCTAACGCTGCTGAAAATGATCAGCCCCAAACCCATATTGCTGCAGACACGGTTACCTCAACAAAGCCCAGGTCTAAAGAGGACTTGGCCCTCTTGAAGCAAAACGATCCAATTGGTTACCTGAATGCCATTATCGAGAGCAGGGAAAATTCATCTGACCCTAGCCATGATACTTCTACTGCATCAGGGAAGTCTACTTCGACTTCTCCTCTCGATGAGGTCTTGAAGAAAGTCAAGGCTCAGTTCTTCAAGAGGGGTCTAATGAAGGCTTTGGAGGGGGATCCTACTGCCCAGTCTTGTTTGGGAGCTGTCTTGGGTGCAGTTGATTTGCTTGCTGTTTCTCCAGAGATTTCCAGCTTCATCTTGGAGTTATACTCCATTATTGACCAAGTCTCTGTGGACTATAATCGTCGAAGGGGGTTCAACAGCCAACTCAAAATGCTGCATGGAAAGAGTTCTTCTGCTTGGACTGAAGTAGCTGAATCGACTTCTCGAATTGCAGAATTGTCGAAACAGAAGACGTCCAAGAAACAGGAAATCGAAGCTATAGATCAGGACAACGCCTCTATAAAGGCGCAAATCAAGGATTTGGAAGCCAGGTTAAATGCTAACACTAAGCGCAAAGAGGAACTCCTTTCGACCATTTCAGACGCAGAGAGCCAAGATGAAGTTGCTCGAGGCGTAGAGTTCGCTGAAAGGGCCCAAGCCCTAGATGACCAGATTGCCAAAATTTCTCAGGAGAATGCCTTGTGTAACAAACGACTGGAGTTGCAGCGAGCCAAATATCTTCGTCTGAAAGCCCCTGTCCCTTTTTAATTTTGCTCTGTACCTCATTGACCATGTACTATAATTTTTGTAATACAATGTAGCCATTTTGGTTGATCAAGGTCATTTTCCATTTTGGCTTTATGGTTCATTTAGTCATTAATTGTTATTTATTTTGATCTCTTGGAGCATAGGTTTATATTTTTTCAAATATTTGTCGTTTACTCTCAAGAGTCTTTTATCTTCGCTTAACTCTTCGACCTCATAAGCTCCACCAGAAAAAGTTTGAATAATTCTGAACGGTCCTTCCCACTTGGGTGACCATTCTCCCATGCTTCGATCTCTTCGATCCATAGGAAGAATTACCTTCCAAACTAGTTCTTCAGGCGGGAATGCCTTAGGTTTTACCTTCTTATTGTAAGAGTCTTCCACTCTTTTCTTCTGAATTGTCAATAGTTCGAGAGCTCGCAATCTTTCTTCGTCTAAATCTACCAATTCATCTAACATCATATCCCAATAAACCTCAGAGGGGATATCTTGATGTCTTTGAACCCTTGCTAATTGAAGACAAATTTCTGCTGGCAGTACTGCGTCATGACCATAAGTTAGCCGATATGGTGTTGTACTTGCGGCTTCCTTTTGGGACGTTCGACAGGCCCACAAGATCTGGTCTAACATTTTGTGCCAATTTTTTGGCTTCTTTCCCACATGCTTTTTGATCAGGCCAATCACTATTTTATTCGCCGCTTCGACTTAACCATTTGCCTGCGCGTAATAAGGTGTTGATGTTAGGATTCTAAAGCCTGTTTCTTGAGCGAATTCCTGCATCTTTCGACCAGTAAACACTGACCCTTGATCAGTTGTTATAGTCTCAGGGATTCCAAATCTGTAGATAATGTTCTTTTGAATAAATTCAATGACATTTTCTTGGTCTGCGTTGACTAAAGGGATAGCTTTGATCCATTTAGTGAAATAATCAATGCCTACCAGTATATATTTCTGGCTCTTTGATGATGTTGGTCGAATCTCTCCAATAAGATCCAACGCCCATCCTCTAAAAGGCCAAGGTTTCACTATTGAGTGAAGTTCGCTTGCTGGTACATGTTGGATACCAGTATGGACTTGGCATTCCTGGCAACCCTTCACGAACTCAACACAATCTTTCAAGATAGTGGGCCAATATAGTCCTTGTCGAAACAACAACCATTTCATCTTATGACCTACTTGGTGAGCCCCACATGCTCCAGCATGCGTAGTCGAAAGGGCCATGTATGGTTCGGTTTCGCTTAAGCATTTTAATAATACCCCTTCAGGCGTCTTTTTGAACAACTCATTACCCATGAGTATGTAACTTAACGCCCTATATTTTATTTTTTGTTCTGTCAAAGCTGCTGGATTTTGTAGATAATCTACAATGGGTTTCCTCCAATCCTGCTCTGATAAATTGTCTTTGAACGAAATTTCGAAATTCCTTTGGTCAACATACCCTAGTCTTGTCGATTCCAAATCATTTGGAGACAAGCTGGTTGCTTTTATTTTTCCTCGAACTTCGATTGCTCTTTGTAATCTCGTTTTTGAAATTTTGTACCCAGATGCAATTTGTGCCAAATCATTGGCTACTTGGTTTTCCAATCTAGGTATGTGTCGAATATTAACCACTTCGAATTTTTTCAATAAACGATTTGCTATCACAAAGTACATAATGAGATTTTCTCTTATGCATTTGTACTCTTTTGTGACTTGCTTAATGACTAACTCTGAGTCTCCCATTATTTCGACTCGAGTTGCCCCCAATTCCAAAAATATTCCAAGGCCAGTAATTAGAGCTTCGTATTCAGCCTCATTGTTCGAACAAGTACCTTCTATCTTGTACTTGAATGTTGTTGGAATTTTTTCTGGAGAAATAATTAAGACCCCTACTCCTGTTCCATCTTTATGGCTGGAACCATCGAAGTAAAATTTCCAGGGTTCTATCTCCACGTAATTCATATTTTCAACCTGAATCGAGTGGTCGACTATGAAGTCTCCTACCACTTGTCCTTTTACTACCTTAAGAGGCATAAAGGTCAATGAATACTCAGTTAATGCTAGCGCCCACTTGCCAATTCGACTGTGCAAGATGGGTTTCGACAACATGTATTTGAAAACATCAAAATGAGACGAAACATACACATCAACTGGTTTTATATACTGTTTGAGCTTTGTACAAGAGAAATAAAGACATAGACATAATTTTTCAACTTCGCTATATCTAGTTTCTGCATCGTTCAAAACTCTGCTAAGGTAGTAAGTGGGTCTTTCGACTCCATTTTCATCTTCTTGGGCTAACATGCTTCCCAAAGTTTTATCGGATGCAGCTATGTACAATATCATACTCCTATTGCTACAAGGAGGCACCAAAATAGGTGGTTTGGTGAGATACCCTTTGATCTTGTCGAAGGCATCCTGTTGCTCTTGCCCCCACTCAAACCCTTCCTTATTCAATCGAAGTAAGGGTGAGAAGGCTTGCGCTTTTCCACTTAGGTTAGATATAAATCTCCTCAAGAAGTTTATCTTGCCCAACAGAGATTGCAGTTCCTTCTTATTCGTTGGCGCTTTCGCTTCCAAGATTGCCTTTGTCTTGTTCTAGTTGATTTCGATTCCTTTTTTATGGACGAAGAAGCCCAAGAAATCTCCAGCTTTCACACAGAACGCACACTTCAAAGGGTTAATTTTCAGACCATGCTCTCTCATTCTTTCAAATGATTGTCGAAGGTGGTCTATATGGTTCTTCCTGGAAACAGATTTTACAACGATATCATCAATATATACTTGCATGAAAGTGTTAATAAAATCATGGAAGATAGAGTTCATCGCTCGCTGATATGTTGCCCCAGCGTTTTTCAGACAAAAAGGCATTACTACCCATTCGTAAGTGCCTATAGCCCCGGGGCATCGAAAAGCTGTTTTCGACACATCTTCTTCAGCAATGAAAATTTGATTGTATCCTGAGTAACCGTTGAGCATGCTCAGGTATTCGTGGCCAGCGGCAGAGTCGACTAACATTTCCGCCACAGGCATATGATATTCATCTTTGGGTGTTGCAGCATTCAGATCTCTGAAATCTATGCACACCCTCAACGTACCATTTTTCTTAATTACTGGCACAATGTTTGCAATCCATTCGACGTACCTCAAAGCTCGTATTAATTTTCACTTCAGCAGTCTTTCGACTTTCGTTTTGATCTTCGACATTATTTCTGGAGCGAAGCGTCTTGGACATTTCTTGACTGGCTTTTTCCCAGGTTTGATTGGCAACTGAAGTTCTACCAATCCTCTGTCGAGACCAAGCATCTCGTCGTAATCCCATGCAAAGCAGTCCTTGAACTCCTTTAAAAATTGGATCACTTCAACCCTGAGCTCTGGGTCTATTTTGGCGATGATGTAAGTGGGCCTTTTATCTAACCCTTCGCCCAAGTTGATTTCTTCTAAAGGATCCTGTGCTAACATTTTGATGTTGTTCGCCAGGGGGTCCTTTTCGAATCCCAAAGGCTCATCATCGTAGATGGTGTCTATCCTTTGTTCCTGCATCCCCTCCGTCATGGTATCGGGAGGTTCTGGGTCAAAATCTTTTCCAGGACCAATATCTGGTGGCTCCTGGTCATTGGCCTTGTTGGCAATATATTTTACTTCGGCTTCAAGAGCTGCTATCATTCTTGTTTCGGCTACATAAGCCGAAATTCGCTGCAATGCTTGTGACTCAGTCATTATCACTGAATTCACTTCCCCAACCAGTTGGTTGGATGTCAGTTAGCCCACTGAAATCAATGTGGGACAAGTCTTCTTTATCCCATTGAAACCCATGATCAGGATGCAGGTACAAGGAACAAAAAGCATTTGGCGCTGGCGCCATGTCGAAGTCAGGTGCTGGACATGGCCCAATGTGAGCCAAATTTTTGTCGAAGTCAGCTCTTCCTAGGTGATTTACTTCGCCTAAGTAGTAGCTCTGATATGCTTCTATATTCTCGACAATTCCATCAAGATGCCATAATATCACCCTTTGATGCATTGATGATGGTACTGCTCCTACACCATGTATCCATTCTCGGCCCAACAAAAGGTTGTAATTAGGTTTAGCCGATATGACCATAAACATGGTTAGTCGAAGGATGGATCCCACTTTGAGATCTAGTTGAATCACACCCAGGGTGGTCCCTATTCCGCCTTGGTAGTTCGATAGGACCATATTATGAGGCTTGATGTTTTCATCACTCTTGCCTATTTTTCTTAGCATGAAGTGGGGAATTATGTTGATGGTTGCCCTACAGTCCACCAAGATTTTGTTTACAGTGGCCTCTTCGAGTTTTTTCCTTATGAATAAAGGCTTGAGGTGACTTTTCATCGCCTCAGTTGGTGGCTCGAAGAAACCATTCTGCTCTTCAGTGCAACCATTACCCATGACAAAGTAGCAAACTGGCCTATTCTTGGCCATCTCTTGTTCGACTTCCCAGTCGTTCGATTCAACTTCCATTTGGCGGTTGAATTCTATTGGCAAAACTGACACTATATTTACCATGATGTCTAATGTGTCGTCAGACTCAGAGCCATCTTCGTCACCAGCTTCACCTTGTTTAGGCCATACTAACCTATTGGACACCGGTTCCCTCTCCAAAGGGTTTCTTTGCTTTCGCTGGGGGACATTTGAACTTGAATCTGGTTTTGGTTTGTTGACAGCTTCTCTCTCAGCCTTGCGCCGCCTTTGGTATCTTCTCCACTGGGATCGAGACATTGGATTCTTTCCCTTGTAGTTACTTGATACTTGGGTCACTTTGGAGGCACCAACATGAGGTTCTTTCTTGAGTGTCAAAGATGAACCTCTTGGCACTTCAAAGGAATGCCACCTTTCTTTGCTGGGTCTCTTTCGACTCGATGTTTTGAGCCATGTATCAACTGGCACATTGGTTGGAGGCCTGAAAGTTGGTGGCCTCCTTTTCTGATTTGAACCCTTTGGGTAGATTCTTCTGGGATCGTGTCGAGCATCAAAGCCTGCACCTTTTTGGGCATTTCTGCTCCAATTTCTGTTTGCTACTCTCACACCTTCGATGTGTTCAGCAGCTTTCTTGTCAAAAATAGAGCTGCATCGAGGACACAACATCACTTCTGATTTCTTCTTCTGGAATCGTTGCAGGAATTCTTCCAGATTTTTGTTCTCCAGAGGAAAAGCTGTTTTGTTTGCTTGCTCTTGCCTAATGGTCTCCTTTGAAACTTTTGATTCAGAGATTTCGACCATGTTGACATTCATGTTGTCTTTAGTGGCAAGAGTCATTTGCTTCATTTGAGCCTCCAAGTCTTTTGTCTGGCCTTGCACTGCAGCCAAGTAGGAAACGAGTTTAGTTCCAGATTTTGAGGCTCCAACTGTCTCCAGTTTTAGACCTTCAGCGGCCTTTTGGACTGCTTCAATTGTCTTTCTAGAAAGGTTCCCAGAAAAACTGCCAAACATTGGCATATTGATATGATCTTTGGTGACTTCAACCATAGTTATCCCTGGCCTTTTCACCTGACTTCTAGAAGCTTCAATCACATTCACCTCTGAAGGTTCAACATAGTGGGCTTCCGCCTGCAAAGGGCTCGAATCCACATTCACGGGGGCCTTATCAGCGAACTTCAGCCTCCCTTCTTCGATAGCATTCTGCACGAGATCCCTGAAAAGAAAACATTGAGATGTTTTATGGCCCAGAAAGTTATGATATTTACAATAGCTTCTTTTCTTTCTTTGATGAAGAGGAGGCACTTTTACCCCTGGGGGTATTATCATTTGGCCATCTTTTACAAGTAAATCAAAAATTTCATCACATTTCGTAATATCAAAACTGTAAGTCTTTTTAGGGAACCTATCATTGGCCTTTTCAGAACCAGTGGGGTTTTTTCCACTTGAGGGGACTAGTAGTTTACAAGAGTATGGTGGCCCTTGTTTTAACTCAGCTAAATCGACCTCATTTTCTTCGACGGTTATAGGTTCGTCGAACGTTTCTGGATCTTCATCGTCCATTTCGACATACGCTATCCTTTCTCTTTTATGAGTTTTCGTCGCCCTGGCTTTTTCATCTTTAAGGCGTTCCACCTGTCGAACCCTATCGGCCAATTGGGCCATGTCCCTCAGGTACTGAGTGTCTAATTTCTTCCTGATGGAGTAATCTAGACCTCCTGCAGCTATTTCGACTAACTCATGTTCTGGCACTTGCGTAAAGCATCTTGCCTTGAGCAATCTAAACCTATTTAGGTATTCGTCTATAGGCTCAGTGAATCTCCTCTTTACACTGGCCAACTCTTTCATGATTATCTTGGTCTATCCCATGTAGAATTGCTCATGGAATAATCTTTCCAACTGGGTCCAATGGTGGATCGAATTGGGGGGAGAGTTGTGAACCAAGTAAACGCATTCTTGGTTAGGGAACTTGGGAAATACTTAATCCTCAGGTTCTCATTGTTTGAAATTTCTCCTGCTTCGGTTAAATATCTTGCCACATGTTCGACAGTGGATTCTGTGGTGTCCCCTGAAAACATAGTGAACTTAGGGACTTTGCATCTAGGAGGCAAGTCCGTTTGTAACACATATTCCGACAGCGGGGATGTGAAGTTGGGCCTACGGAAGCCCGTATTCATCCCATTTTGCACCATGATTCTTTCAATCATGGCTGTCAAGTTATTCTCCAAACCAACATTCTGGTATTGGATCTGCTGAACTACTTCATCAGCGTTTTGGTTTCTATTAACCATCCTTATTTCCGGGGCTATAAATCTAGGCTCTTCGACCCCGGGTTATTCCATTTGTACCCTAAGGTTCTCTTCGACAGGCTGCTGGACTTGGTTAATAGTGGTTTCTTCCTCTAGAAGTATGCCTTGATTCCCCCTTATTTGTGCCCTTTGAGGCTGTCGAATAGGTTGGGGTACCCCAAAAAAATATGCCAGACGCGACATTTGCGCTGTCATTTGCTGATTTGACTGGGTGGTATTCTGTATTAGAGGATTTAGCACTGTACTTAAAGTTTGCGCCAACATTTGAACCATGTCGTGGTTGCTTTCGTCCATTTGCTGCCTCAGGACTGCTGTCGAGGCATTCGTAAGGCCATGCATTACTTGGGACGTTCCTCCTAAGAGTTGGGTCCTACCCCTGTTCACTATACCAACCTCAGAGCCTTGGAGTGGCGAAGAGGCGCTCACTAAAGGATCTGAAAAAGTGGACGTAGCATTCGTCGGGCTAGCCAATTCAGAAGTTGGCATGCCATAGAGTGGTTCTCGATTTAAACCGACTGTCGAAAAGCCTGGGGGAGCATATGGCCTAGTTCCTTGGTTTCCCCTTGGTAGGGGAGTTCCCAAAGGCATTCTGGGGCCTGTAAATAGAGGTAATGGCCCCGTTTGTGTAACCGTTACTGCTGGCGTTGAACCAATGGTTACCACTTCACTTACGGTTGGGATAATCGTTGCTCCCACGTTTGTCTGTGGGATTTCTCCGTTGTTTGGAGGATTCGCCATTTCTTCACTTCTACTCCTAGTATTGGTTTAGTTGGTGTATATTCTACCACTTCTCAATAACATGCAATACTCTCGAAAAAGGAGGATATTTTATATAAAACGGTTAATCGTGAGAAAATTAACACAAGGTCCCACCGGGTGTGCCAATTTGTTTACCGGGAAAAATGGTAAACAACTGCTGATCTTCCAAAAGGTTACTTATTTGGTGACTCGCAGGATCGATCAGATTGATCCTAAGACATGGTTGATTTTTGGAGTTTAACTAATCCTATTGGTAATTAATGCCAGTAAAGTAAAGACACTTTAAGTAAATCGCATGGAGAAAAGCTTGATAGAATAAATAAAAAGCGTTAAGGAATTGTTAAATAAAAGGCTTCGACGAAAGTAAATAAATGAACAACGGTATATTGCTTGAATATAAAAGATTTTGATTAATTTAAATGGTGTTTCACACATACATTCTCAATGATTCTTTCTCTCACGCTGGGTACTTGAATCTAAATGAGTGACTTGTATAAAATGATGAACACACTAATAACTACATAGAAACTTTGTATTTATACTAAGAAAAATCCTAAGTAACCGCTGGGCAGTTACACCGCTTCGAGATGACGCCACATGGCACGCTCACAACCTTCGACGCCTATGCTCTCGACACGTTGCACTTGGTAACTGTTGGGAACCGTTTTCCCTCCAATAATTCAAATCTCAAACAGTTCGACCTTGGGCATCAGGGACCTTTGTCGAGAGGTTCCTTCGACGTCGAAGACAACAAGATTCTAACTTAAAGGAATTTCTCTAAGTATCTTGTCATTCTTTGATGAGTCTTCGACATGATCAGTTGGTCGAAGCCTCCTTATGTAGGAAACTCTTCTGACTCATAATTAATGGTCTATATGATAATAAACATGGGTGTCGAATTTAGGAGCCAACAGAGATGGAAGAGATTCTGAAGATTATTAAGAAGATTGATTATAACGTAGTTGAGCAGCTGGGGCAAACCCCATCCAAGATTTTTATGTTGTCACTATTGTTGTGCTCAGAGGCCCATGCTAAGGCTCTGATTACCTTCCCGAAGACGACCCACGTGCCACAAGAAACATCAGCTGATCAGTTTACAGATTGTGTGGCTAATTTAACTGCTGATAATGGTTTGGGTTTCTCCGACGCCGATTTGACTGCTAAAGGGAAGAACCATAACGATGCCCTGCATGTCTCCATTGAATGCAGGGGCACTACTCTTGCACATGTACTGGTTGATACTGGTTCCTCATTGAACGTCTTGCCCAAGAAAGCTCTAGACCGGTTAGATTACGAAGGGTTGGAGCTAAAACCAAGTAACATTGTTGTCAGGGCCTTTTATGGGTCTAAAAGGATGGTGCATGGTAAAGTTGATATTTCAATTAAAGTTGGTTCTCAGGTCTTCAATTCTACGTTCTATGTGATGGACATTCGGCCATCCTACTCTTGTTTGCTGGGTCGTCCATGGATCCATAAAGTTGGGGCCGTAACCTCAACGCTCCACCAGAAGCTGAAGTACCCTATCAGAGGAAAGATTGTGACAGTTCAAGGGGAGGAAGAGTACATGGTCAGCCACCTCAACTCGTTCAGATACATAGAGATGGATGGGGAGTTCATTGAGACCCCTTTTCAGCACTTTGAAGAGGTTCCCCAGACACTGGCATCAGCTGAGACTGTGGTTGAGGATTCTCCTATGAAGATGGCTTCCTTAAAAGATGCTCGGGCTGTTATTGAGAAGGGTGAGTGTGCAAATTAGGGCTGACTTCCTGATTTTACACAGAAGACTACCAAGTTTGGTTTGGGTTTCACTGTAGAAGCTCAAAGGGCTGTTCGTAATGTAAGGATTGGAAGACCTCCCGTGTTCATCAGCAACTCGGGAGTAAATGCCATTGAAGATGATTTGGAGGAGTCTGAATTCGACAACTGGATCTATCCTACGACCAACGGTGGACCAAGCAACTGGACAGTAAAGGACTTCATCCCTATTACTTTTGTTACACAGTAATGAACTCTTTGTTTTGAATTTGTAACAGACAATGTTTTGAAACTTTATGGCCCGGTGTCTTACCCGGGGCACCGTGGCTTCATTTGTGAGGGCTTTTGTGTGCCATTTTCATATATCATTAATAAAAGCATTGGACGTTTCTTGCATTTCAAATTTTGCGCTCCTTGTTTTTCTTTATTATATATTGCAAAACAGCTATTTTACACACACTCACATATACAGATCCACATCCACTCTGGATCTCACTGATAACGACTCTGCTATTGCCAGTCATGACTTCGAAAATCCGATCAACTTAGCCGAAGACGAAGGTGAAGATGATTGTGAAGTGCCTCTTGAACTTGCAAGACTGCTACTCCAGGAAGAGAGGGACATTCAGCCACATGAAGAGCCAGTGGAAACAGTGAACTGGGTACTGAGACAGACAAAAAGGAAGTCAAGATCGATGCAAACTTGGAGCTTATTGTGAAACAGTGGTTGATTCAGATGCTGCGTAACTACGTTGAGATCTTTGCCTGGTCTTACAGAGATATGCCTGGTTTGGATACTGACATTGTGGTTCATCGCCTGCCTACCAAGGAAGACTGTCCTCCAGTAAAACAAAAGGTTCGCCGTATGTGCCCAGAGATGTCCGAGAAAATCAAGGCTGAATTTATGAAACAGTTTGACACCGGCTTTCTAGCAGTGACTTCTTACCCTTAGTGGGTTGCCAATGTGGTTCCTGTGCCGAAGAAGGATGGGAAGGTTCGAATGTGTGTTGACTACAGGGATTTGAACAGGGCAAGCCCCAAGGATGACTTCCCTCTACCTCACATCGACGTTCTGGTTGACAATACTGCTCAGCACAAGGTATTCTCCTTTATGGATGGTTTCTCCGGTTATAATCAGATAAAGATGGCTCCCGAAGACATGGAGAAGATAACCTTTGTTACTCAGTGGGGTACCTTTTGCTATAAGGTCATGCCTTTTGGACTAAAGAATGTCGGGGAAACATATCAGTGTGCCATGGTTGCTTTGTTTCATGACATGATCCATCATGAGATTGAAGTATACGTCGATGATATGATTGCAAGGTCCCAGACTGAGAAAGAACACCTTGACCATCTACAGAAGTTGTTTGACAGATTGAAGTTGTACAAGCTGAGATTGAACCCAAACAAGTGCACCTTCGGGGTAAGGTCTGGTAAGCTGTTGGGTTTCGTTGCAAGCGACAAAGGTATTCAAGTGGACCCTGCCAAGGTGAAAGCCATACAAGAGATGCCAGCTCCCAAGATAGAGAAAGAGGTCAGAGGCTTCCTGGGACGACTGAACTAAATTGCCCGGTTCATCTCGCACCTAACTGCTACTTGTGAGCCAATCTTCAAGTTACTGAAGAAAGATCAAGTGGTACGTTGGAACGATGAATGCCAGGCTGCTTTCGAAAGGATCAAAGAGTATCTCCAGGAGTCAGCTATTCTAATGCCACCAGTTGAAGGGAGACCTCTGATCTTATACTTGACAGTACTTGACAACTCAATGGGGTGTGTGCTGGGGCAGCATGACGAGTCTGGCCGAAAAGAGCATGCTATTTATTACCTTAGCAAAAAGTTTACCGACTGTGAGACTCGATACTCACTGCTTGAGAAAACTTGCTGCGCTTTGGCATGTGTTGCTCGCTGGCTGAGACAGTATATGCTGACTCACACTACTCTGTTGATTTCAAAGATGGATCCAATCAAGTATATCTTCGAGAAGCCTGCTTTATCCGGAAGAATAGAAAGATGGCAGATGATCCTAACTGAGTATGACATCCAGTACACGACTCAAAAAGCAATCAAGGGAAGTGTATTGGCAGACCATTTGGCACATCAGGCAGTGGATGATTACCAGTCTATGAACTTTGAATTTTCGGACGAGAATATCATGGTAGTGACTGATTGTGAAACATCTGGACCGGATGAAGGACCTGAGGAAGGATCCCGATGGTCTATGTACTTTGATGGAGCTTCGAACGCTTTGGGTAATGGCATTGGCGCTGTGATCATATCTCCTAAAAGCTCTCATACTCCGTTTACCGCCCGACTATGTTTCAATTGCACCAACAACATGGCGGAGTATAAAGCATGCATTATGGGTCTTCGAGCAGAAATTGACCTAAGGATTAAGTTTTTGAGCGTCTTTGGAGATTCCACTCTCGTGATCAGTCAGATCAAAGGCGAGTGGGATACGAAACACCCAAATCTTATTCCTTACAAGGAGTATGTACTGATGTTGCTTCCCCATTTTGAGGAGATAACCTTTGAACACTTCCCTAGATAGGAGAATCAGTTGGCGGACGCGATGGCTACAATGTCTTCTATGTTCAAAGTCAATTGGGACAACGAGGCTCCCCGGATCATTATTGAAATATTGGACGAACCTGCACATTGCTGTGATCTTGAGACTGAAGAAGTAACAGAAAAGCCCTGGTTTCATGAGGTGAAGAGGTATCTTGAAGCTCAGGAGTACCCCAAGGGTGCATCTGTTAATGACAAGAAGTTTCTGAGGAGGTTCGCGACAAAGTTCTTCATCAGCAATGGCCTTCTTTACAAGCGTAACCATGATTCGACCTTACTGCGTTGCGTGGATAAGAATGAAGCAGAAAAGGATCATGGCGGAGTTACATGAAGGTACTTTCGGAACCCATTCCAATGGACATACCATGGCAAAGAAAATCCTTCGGGCAGGATATTACTGGTCTACAATGGAAGCCGACTGTTATCAGCATTCTCGGACATGTCACAAGTGTCAAGTCTATGCTGATAAGGTGCACATACCTCCAGTTCCTCTGAATGTCTTGACAGCGCCTTGGCCTTTTGCAATGTGGGGCATTGATATGATTGGCGAGATCAGACCTACGGCATCCAACGGGTATCGTTTCATCCTGGTAGCAATTGATTACTTTACGAAGTGGGTTGAAGCAGCTTCTTTTGCTACGGTAACCAAGAACGCCGTGGCACGGTTCATTCGGCATAACCTGATCTGTCGATACGGTGTACCAGAGAGGATCATTACGGACAATGGTACCAATCTTAACAACAAGATGATCACTGAGCTCTGCGAGCAATTCAAGATACAGCATCACAACTCTTCTCCCTACCGACCGAAGATGAATAGGGCTGTTGAAGCGGCTAATAAGAACATTAAGAAGATTGTGCAGAAGATGACAGTGACATACAAAGACTGGTACGAGATGTTACCGTTTGCTCTTCATGGGTACCGTACCTCAACACGGACGTCGACAGGGGCAACACCCTATTCCTTGGTATAAGGTATGGAGGCATTCTTGCTTATTGAGGTTCAGATACCCTCTCTTCGGATAATGAAGGATGCAGGTTTGAGTGAAGATGACTGGATGCAGACCCGGCTTGATCAGCTAAACCTAATTGACGAGAAGAGACTCACTGCTATTTGTCATGGTCAGATGTACCAAAAACGGATGATCAAGGCATTTAACAAGAAAGTCAGACGACAAGAGTATCAAGTTGGGGACCTAGTAATCAAGCGCGCTATTCTACCTCAAGGTGATCCCAGGGGCAAATGGACCCCTACTTACGAAGGGCCATTTGTGGTTAAGAACATTTTCTTATGAGGAGCTATGATTCTAACCACCATGGATGGTGACGACCTTCCTCACCCCGTCAATGCAGACACAGTAAAAAGATACTACGCATAATCAAAGACCTTCTAGGTTGACTGGCCTAGGCAAAAATAAGGGCTTCCTGACGAACCAAAAGGGTTCGGGCAAAAATAAGGGATGAAAATAAAAAAAATTTGTACACCCGGCAAGTCGAAAACCTGAAAAGGCGACTTGGGCAAAAATGGGTATCCCGGTGGACTGAAAACCCGAAAGGGCGGTCCAGGAAAAAATTAGGGATCAAAGCGTAACACTATGTCTCATTGGATCACCTCGCATCCAGACTTTGGTATCGACTATCAAACTCGGACATCACTAATCAATCAGATTCATCTTTAACTAAGCAGCAAAGTGATGAGACACTTGAAGACATAAAGGCAATAGAAGAGTTGGAACCCAGTGGGATTATTCACATTAGCTGTTTTTGTTTTCTTTTCACAAATTGTAAATTCTATCTGTTCGGCGGCGTTTCTCTTACTAGAACGTCAGCCTCTTGTACAAAAACGCCTATTTTCAGGCCAAACTTCAAAATCAATACAAATTCATTTTCAGAAATTGCAAGATGTTTTTCCTTTATCTGTTTTGTTTTGCAAAGAACGTCCAATGTTCATTTTTGATATATGCATTCAACATTAATTGCTGCTCATAAATATTTACATGCGAAACAAAGGACGAATTACGGGTGATATCAGAAGTAGGGGCAATAAGAATTGTCCGAGCGATCTAGTTGCTCTATCCACCAAGGTACCATGGTAGGTTCAACTGAAGAATGTGACCAAGATACCGTCACTCCCCGCAGAGTAAAACAGTAAGGGTAGATTTCCTAGCTGAGACTTGCAACTATGTACAAATCAGTAATACCCTCCCCAAGAAGAGTTAATCTACCATCAGCCCTGAAAAGGCTTGGTATCCCCAGAAGATCTCAATCTTCCCCAGCGGAGTATAAAGGTATTCCCCAGCAAGTATAAGAGCATCTTCGGAAGTCTTAATATTCTTCAACAGAGTATAAGAATGTTCCCCAGCGGAATACAAGATACCCCCAGTGGAGCCATTTCCCCAGCGCAGTCTAAAAAAGCTTCCCCGCCAGAGTTGAATCATCTTACCCAGTAGATTCTGGAAGCTTATCCCCTGCAGAGCACAAATAAATCTCCCCAGCCAAATTCAGAAAGTTATCCTCACAAGAGTCTAACTGGGTTATCCTCAGCAAGTTGCAACTAAATGATCATCCCTAGCGAAGTTCTTTCTTTCCCCCCAGCAGGACTTTTATCCTCAACAGATTCAATATCACCAGCAACGGTAATCCATCCCCAGCGGAATTTATCGTTGAAATCCCCAACAAAGCTTATTAATGGAATCCCCAGCGGAGTTTATCGTTAAAATCTTCAGCAGAACATCTCTTCCCCACAAAGTAATTCCCCTCAGAATAATCTCTTCATCAGTTTATCCCCCAACGGAGTTCTTCTCTCCTACAAATTTATCACCTTCATTCACCATCCCAAGCGAAAGCAAAGCATTCAACTTTATTCTCCAGTAGCTCCGGGATTTATTTTCCCCAACTAAAACATCACACTTCCATACATCATGATACATGCATATACGCATCATACGAATACCACCTCATTTATTTTGAGAACATCATTGCCTGATCCATATCATGCATTGCATATGACTGACCTTTACCTTTCAGGAAAGATACAGTTAAAGTTCTCAGTTACGTCGAAGACCTGACCGGTTCTTAAATCTCAATTGAATTATACTCGGTTGAATTTCGGATAAGGTTCTCAATCTCGACGGTTTCCCTACGTCATAGTGTGGACAAGTGCTATAACCTCAACGGTATACTTGAGCACGAGTCAGTTCCTAGATCTTGATGTTTTCCTCCGTCATAGTGTGGACAAGTGCTATAACCTCAACGGTATACTACGTTGAGCACGAGACAGTTCCTAGATCTTGATGAAGATGTTTCCTTACGTCATAGTGTGGACAAGTGCTATAACCTCAACGGTATACTACGTTGAGCACGAGTCAGTTCCTAGATCTTGATGTTTTCCTCTGTCATAGTGTGGACAAGTGCTATAACATCAACGGTATACTACGTTGAGCACGAGACAGTTCCTAGATCTTGATGAAGATGTTTACCCACGTCATAGTGTGGACAATTGCTATAACCTCAACGGTATACTACGTTGAGCACGAGTCAATTCCTAGATCTTGATGTTTTCCTCCGTCATAGTGTGGACGAGTGTTATAACCTCAACGGTATACTACGTTGAGCACGAGACAGTTCCTAGATCTTGATGAAGATGTTTCCCCCCAATTGAATTATGGACAGGTTCTTAAAACTCATCTGAAGCATTCTCTCAGTTGAAGTACAAGCAAGTTCCTAAATCTAAACAAAAATTAGACTTCCCCAGCGGAATCTTCTACAAACAACAAGTGTGCAAATTCTCGCTAAGGAATCTCTTATGCAATCGACACTCCTTCACATGGAATCTGTAAGCCCATCCTCTTACCAACAATCTCCAAATGGCATCTGTAAGCCCATTCCCGACATCACAAGACAGATGCTACTTCATGCAAGTGCAAGTTTCTGGGCACTCTAATATTCAATCATCTTCCACCATCAGATCACGAAAGGCCCGAACGCCAATCTAGATCCTCAGGTTTAAGAAGATTGAACAGGGTCAACTATTGTACCCCAAACTTTGCCCTCCTATATTCCTCAAGACATGTCAAGAATAATCTTCAAGTTGCTCAAGTTGGCTCAAGGGTTGGACAGTCAAATCACCTCCTAAGGCAGTCAAGTCAAGATTAGGGTTTTGTGTTGCATTAAGGTCCTTACATCCAAATGACCTCAAGTGATTCCCAATGTCTTAATATGTTCTTAAGTTCATCCATGTCAAATTTCAAGCCTTGCAGAGCAAGTTTGGTCAGTCAATTGCTCAAGAGGCCCAAAAATCGATTGTGCTAGGGCAAAAGTCAACTGTGTCCCAAATATAGTCAAACCTCAATATTTTTGGTCAACATTCTCATTTTGAAGTATAATTCATCATTTGATCAAGGGTTGATCATGATTCATCAAGGATTGCTCAAGATTCATCAAGATTCAAAAGTTGCTAAATTAGGGTTTTGTAGGAAAAGTCAACTCAATTTTGACCAAGAATAACTTTCTCATACTTTATGAGAAATGACCCATACAAAGCTCATTTTGAAGAGGATACAATTTCCTACAATCCATATTCACACCCCAAGACCAATAAATGCTCTCACAAAAAGTTACAAATTTGGACATTATAGGTCATTTTGGAAAGTCAACAAAAACACCTTTTTTTCCAAAGCTTATAACTTGAGAATGGAAATCAAAATGAGATGCGACCAAAAGGGTTGATTAGAGGACATCTCAAGGTTTCTAAAAAGTCCAAGAACACCTCCAAAAGTTCAAAATTGAGGAAGTTATGCATTGTTGAAGTTGGGCATTTTTCCAAATTTGCCAAAAGTCAACTATCCTCAAAACTCCATTTTTTGACAAAAGGGCCCACTTTTTTCCACTTGATATGGTCTTGTCATACCACACACGTGTCCCATATTTGATTTCATGGCCATTCATTTATTTTTCTATTTTATTTAATTTTTATTGATTTAATTCATTTTTAATCAATATTAAATCAAATAAAATCTAAAAATTGATGAAATAATATCTTTGTGATTGGTACAACTTTCAATTTTCATGATTCATCAAATCAATTCGTATCAAGGCTTATTCATGCATAAAAAAAATCAGATTTGAGCTATTTTTGGAAGTTTGATAATGGTGATCAAAATCAAATCATGAATCTTCAATGCACTTGGATTCAGGCCAAAAGATTAAACCGAATTCATCCTATAATACTCGTACAAGCCACACAAACAAAAACACGCACAAGGCATTGCTGAAACGGCCATAAGAACTTTAAAAGAAAGCTTTAAAACTTGGAATCTGAAATCCGTCTTGGAGCTCGATACAAAGCAAAAGCTTGACATAGCTCTCTTCCCTGACATCCAGTGAAGCCATACCAATCAAAATCCAGCCTTGAAGCAGCCTCAAACACACTGTAAGCACTCTTGAACACGACTCTGAACATGACATCGTGAAACCATTCTCTTGCGTCCTTTTACCAAATCTTTTGTATAATCATGGTTAATGTCAAATTTCTAACATGTCTGCATCATTTAATTTCATTTTCATGGCCTATAATCATGTACCCGAACCTAGGGTTTTCTTGTGTTGTTTTTAGGCGTTTGAATTATAGGGAAAATTGGGCCAAATAATGGTTACAGGGATGATCAGGTGAAGGAGACGAGTACAATGGTATTCTTAGAATTCGTTTCCATGGCCTAGGGTGAGTTTTGGAAGCAAGCTACGAACTTTCCTGCAGATTAAAATCCGCAGGTAAATAACCAGGGGGCTTTGTGAAGAAGACGACCACGCATCTTCTCCTTACTGGCCAGTTCAAATTGTTAGCGCATTTTTTATTTTTGCCAGGCATAATTAATTGTTTGTCTTATAATATTTGTTTTCTATTCCAATAACAAAGAAGCAGCATGGATGAGTTGGCAAGCATGCTATGGCAAAACCCATTGGGACCTGGGTTCGAATCCCAGGTTCCCCAAAACTTTGATAAATTTTGTTTTCAGGCAATCTTGTGCAACGTCAAAGATGCAATCCACCATGCGCTTGCAGAGATCAACGTGCCAAGTGGCTTCAGATCAAGATCCAAAAGCCAGAATTGAGTATCCACTATACTCCCTGGTCAACAAGCACGCAGGGAATCACAAGGGTCAAACAGGCTGGAGCGCTAATGGGCCTCAAAAACTGCTGATCATACACCCAGATCAGGCCCAATACCCCCCTGAGTTTGTTTTTATTTTATTTTCATTATTTTCCTATTTTTGTTTTATTATTATTATTATCTTAATTAATTAATTAACCAACTCACCTTTTTTCATAAAAAAATCAGAAACAACAAAAAATAATATTTTTATTAAACCCATTAATTTCATTATTTATTTTTGTAAATAAACATTAATTAATTTATTTAGTTTAAATAGGTTTAACAATAATATATTTTGCAATAAATTAAAATCAAATTAGAATATTAGGCTTTTAATATTTTTAACCATCCTTATTTTATTTCCTTAATTAAAACAAAAACCCAAAAATATTTTCATTTAATTAATTAATTCAATTATTAACTTAGACCAATTTTTAATTAAAAAAAAAACAAAAAATATGCTTTATTTAATAAAAAGGGTCAAAACTCTAAGACACTCCGATTTAATTTTCTCGCACGCGTATTATTTTTGATCCATATTTCAATAATGTAATTGCTTCGGGAATGTAATAGTTTTTAAATTAGGACTTTATTTATTTACCGCTTTTATTTATTTTCCGCAATTTAAGTTTAAAGGGTTTGTTTTTGGCGATATAAATACCCGACACCTTGTAATAGCTTAGATTTAATTTCCCGCAATTTAATTTCCGCACAATATTAACTGTTAGATGTTTGGTAAATAGGCAATGCATGACAAGATTAATCTTTAACCTAAAATTAACAGTAGCTCACCATAACATGTACAAAAAAAATATAACTGAAAAATAACACACTCGCACATGCGCACTCTTAGGGTACACCTCACTTGGTTGCCTTCGAAAGTGGTCATTGAGTATAGGAAGTTTTAGAGGTCGCCCTCTTGTCCAAAGATCAAAAGTTGCCTCGAAACGGTTGCCTCGGATAAAATGATATAGGATATTAGGGTTACCACTAAGGCGTCCTAACATTGCTTTAGTGACCACACGTCCCTTAATCGAATTGACCCGAAAACTCCAACGACGGTGCTACCTACTCATCAATAGTGGGATAGCATTGTCTTAAAGGACACTAGTACAATTTAATTCCTTTTCGAGTAGGTAGATGGTTCTTAAGTACTTGCTCCTTTTAAAACAAAACAAAACTTTTCGCACTTACACTCTCTTCAAAATAAAAACTCTTTTCAAACCCACAAACACAAAGAAAAGCAAACTTTTGAAAACACAATGAGCAAGTACCTAAGAGCCTGTGGATAACCACGGATAGAAAGGGTGCTAACACATTCCCTTTCTATAGTTTACCTCCCGAACCTGAGAAATATCTCAAAAAGGAATTTTTCTGCACTTTTGTCCTTTCCTTATTGGATAAAAGAAAAGATGGTGGCGACTCTTGCTTACCGCGACATTTTGCGAAAACAAACGCAAACGCGAACCAGCATTCAAAAATAGTCAGTTCTCATTCCCACCGATCACATCACCGAGTTAATTCTAACCGGTGAAAGGGTCGAAGCTGGTATTAAGAGCGGTAAAATTCAGAAGGACACATCTGCTTCTGCTGCCGTCAAGAAGACCTTTCCAGCCAAGAAAGAGGTCTCAGCTGTTTACTCCCAGAGAAATCAAGGAAGAATCCAACGCCGACCAGCGTTGGGGGCTGTGATGATTCATAATTCCGCAGTCGATCAACCTCGAGGCAGTCAACCCAGAACCAACCAAACCAGGGTGGAAAGGCCTGCACGACAATTCACCCGGATCAATATGACACCTGCTCAGGTTCTCCCTCATCTGTTAAAGTTAAACCTTACAAACTTGAAAGAGGCGTCGAAGAACCCAAATACCTCTTCTCCTTATTATCATTCAAATGCAAAGTGTGCCTATCATTTGGACAATGTGGGACACGACACCAACTACTGTTGGGCCCTTAAAAATAAGATCCAGGATTTAATAGATGCAAAGGAGGTGGAGTTTGATGCCCCCGAAAAGCCTAATGTGATATCCGCTCCAATGCCAAAACATGGTCACAATGTCCATGCTATTGTGGAAGATCTTTATGTTGCTGCTGTTGATGACTTAATGACTCCATTGCTAATGATCAAGATGAATCTGTTGAAAGGCGGGATTTTCCCGGGCTGCGAAAAAGATTGTTACTTTTGTTCGACCTTGCAATCCGACTGTCTGTTTTTGAAGTCAGGCATCCAACGCCTGATGGATAATCAAGAAATCCTCTTCAAGAAAACTCCTGTTACTCTTGTTACTCCTGTTACTCCTGATACTCCAATCAATGATGTTGCTATAATCACCATTTCTGACAATCTTTCCAAGGTCTCCAAAAGACCTGTTAAGATTACACCCGATCCAAAGATTGTACCGCTGAAGATTACTATGTCGGGGCCTATCCCATACAAGTCCAACAAGACAATACCATGGAATTATAGAGGAGAGATCTTCTACCACGGTGTTAAGCAGATCGAATCAGTTGAAGAAAGCTCCAATGAAGAAACTCCCGACGTAGGAAATATTGTAGGGACAAGTAAGATCACTCGTAGCGGAAGAATCTTCTCTCCGGAGATTTCTCCTCCAAGGGAAATCTTCGGACCCTCAAGTGCTCCAGTTCTAGTTAAGATATATGTGCAAAGTCCAATGATTGAAGAAATTGTTACTCCTAAAGTTGTACCCTCTGTTGTCGCTGCTAATAAAGGTAAGGGGATCGAAGAAGCGCCCGTCAGGACGAGGGCTCAGCCTTTAGTTATCCCTGAGACCACCCAAAAGGAGATGGAGGAGATTTTAAAAATAATTAAGAAAAGCTACTATGATGTCGTTGAACAACTGGGGCAAACCCCTTCAAAAATCTCTATGCTGGATCTATTGCTCTGCTCCGAGGCTCATGCCAAAGCCTTAATCAAATTCCTGAAGACGACGCACATGCCTCAAGAAACTTCTGCGGATCAGTTTCAAGAGTGTGTAGCCATCCTGACAGCCGACAATGGTCTTGGCTTCTCTGATGCTGATCTAACATCTAAGAGAAGAAATCACAATGATGCGCTGCATGTCTCGGTAGAGTGCAGAGGGACCACTATTGCTCATGTTCTGGTTGATACCGGGTCGTCTTTAAATGTCTTGCCTAAGAAAGCGTTGGACAGATTAGACTGTGAAGGTTTAATTTTGAAGCCCAACAACATCATCGTAAGATCCTTTGACGGTTCTAAGCGGATGGTCCACGGAGAGGTGGATATCCCAATCAAAGTGGGTACGGAAACTTTCAACTCCATATTTTACGTCATGGACATCCGTCACTCCTACTCATGCTTGTTAGGAAGGCCTTGGATTCATTATGCTGGAGCTGTTACATCTATCCTGCATCAGAAGCTTAAGTACCCTGTCCAGGGGAAAATTGTGACAGTTCGTGGCGAGGAGGAGTATATGATAAGCCACCTTAACTCTTTCCGCTACGTGGAGTTAGATGGTGAATTCATAGAAACACCTTTCTAACACTTTTAAGAGGTTTCTCCTGAAGTTGCGGCAGACAAAACAATGACTTCTGTGCCCATCATTACCAAACCTGTGTCCCGGATGTCATCCCTTAAAGATACGGAGGCTGTAATCAAGGAAGGAGGAAGCACAGTATGGGGTCAACTACCAGATTTTCCTTACAAGACAGATAAGTTCGGCCTGGGTTTCACGACTGCTAGTCAAAAGGCTGTGCGTCACTCCCGGGCTGGAGGACCGCCATTGAAAATCACTCATCATGGAGTTCATGCTTTAGAGGATGATGAAGAAGAAAGCAATTTTGAAGATTGGATCTTTCCAACCATTGAAGGAGGACTGAACAACTAGGAGGCGAAAGACTTTGTTCCCATTACTTTCGTCAATCAGTAATTTATCTTTTGAACATTTCCTGTTTGGTCTATAATAATTATTAAACAATTCGTACACTCTTTTCGCCTTATGCCTTACCCGGGGCATATAGGTCCATTTGTAAGGGCTTTGATTCTTCATTTTCATATGCCATTTTTAATGAATCATGGACATTTTCATATATAAACTTTTGTGTTCATTTTCTTTCTTTTTACATTTTATTTGTTTAAAGGTGGCTATCCCTTACACACACCCACACTCAAAAAATGCAGGTACCCAACCACTCCGGATTCCATGGGTAACAATTCTGCCATGGCCTTCAGTGACTCTGAAGATCTGGTCAATCATGCCGAGTACGAAGGTGATGAAGACTGTGAAGTGCCTGGAGAGTTGGCCAGACTTTTGTAACAGGAAGAAAGGGCTATTCTGCCCCATGAAGAGTTGTTAGAGACTATCAATTTGGGCACTGCCGAAGACAGAAAAGAGGTTAAATTGGGTGCCAACCTAGAGCTAAGTGTCAAAGCGCGTTTAGTTCAGCTATTGAATGAATATGTTGAGATCTTCGCCTGGTCCTATGAAGACATGTCGGAACTTGATACAGATATTGTGGTTCACCGTCTCCCTACAAGAGAAGACTGTCCACCAATCAAATAGAAAGTCCGCCGAATGAGGCCCGACATGTCCAAATAGATCAAAGATGAAGTGATGAAGCAGTTCAATGCTGGATTTCTTGATGTTACTTCCTATCCATAATGGGTTGCTAACATTGTGTCCGTGCCTAAGAAGGACGACAAAGTCAGGATGTGTATGGATTACCGAGACTTAAACAGGGCTAGCCCTAAAGATGACTTTCCACTACCGCACATTGACATCTTAGTTGACAACACAACTCAACATAAGGTATTTTCTTTCATGGATGGATTTTTAGGGTAAAACCAGATCAAAATGGCCCCCGAAGACATGGAGAAGACTACTTTTGTTACGCAGTGGGGTACCTTCTGCTATAAAGTGATGCCATTCGGACTGAAGAATGTCGGGGCAACCTATCAGCGAGCCATGGTAGCTTTGTTTCATGACATGATACATCATGATATTGAAGTCTACGTAGACGATATGATAGCCCGTTCACAGACAGAAGAAGAACACCTCGACCATCTGCAAAAGCTGTTTGTCAGATTGAAAGAGTACAAGCTCAGACTGAACCCTAACAAATGCACTTTTGGAGTCAGGTACGGTAAACTTTTGGGATTCATCGTCAGTAACAAAGGCATCGAGGTTGATCCTGCCAAAGTCAAAGCTATACAAGAAATGCCTGCCCCTTGCACTGAGAAGGAGGTCATAGGTTTCTTGGAACGCCTAAACTACATTGCAAGGTTCATTTCTCACCTAACATCTACCTGTGGACCAATCTTCAAGCTGTTGAAGAAAGATCAGGTAGTTAAATGGAATGATGACTGCCAAGTTGCTTTCGATAAGATCAAGGAGTATTTGCTGAAACCTCCTATCTTGATGCCTCCCATCGAAGGAAGACCTTTAATCATGTATCTGACTATCCTTGAGAATTCAATAGGGTGCGTATTGGGCCAACATGACGAGTTTGGCCGAAAAGAGCATGCCATTTATTACCTTGGCAAAAAGTTTACCGACTGTGAGACTCGCTACTCACTGCTCGAGAAAACTTGTTGCACTTTGGTATGGGCTGCTCGCCGGCTAAGGCAGTATATGTTGACACATACCACTCTGTTGATTTCTAAGATGGATCCAATCAAGTACATCTTTGAGAATCCTGCTCTATCTGTAAGAATCGCTAGATGGCAAATGATCCTGACTGAGTATGATATCCAGTACACAACCCAAAAAGCCATAAAGGGGAGTGTTCTAGCCGATTATCTGGCCCATCAAGCTGTCGAAGATTACCAATCCATGAGGTTCAACTTTTCTGACGAGGATATCATGACTTTGAGCGACATTGAAGAAAACAGACCGTATAACGGACCTGAACAAGGATCCCGATGGACTCTGTACTTTGATGGTGCCTCCAACGCACTTTGAAATGGTATCGGCGTGGTACTTATCTCTCCAGAAGGTTACCATACACCTTTCACTGCTAGACTCTGCTTCAGCTGCACCAACAACATGGCCGAGTATGAAGCTTGTATCTTTGGTCTCAAGGCTGCTATTGAGTTAGGAATCAAATCTTTGATTGTATTTGGGGACTCAGGTTTGGTTATCAGTCAAATCAAAGGAGAGTGGGATACTAAGCACCATAACCTCATCCCTTACAAAGAACATGTCTTGACATTGTTACCATATTTCGAGCAGATTACCTTCGAGCACTTCCCGCGAGAAGAGAATCAGTTGGCAGATGCGCTAGCTACAATGTCATCCATGTTTAAACTTAACTGGGATAATGAGGTACCTCAAATCACCATTGAACGAATGGATGAACCTACACATTGTCACGAGATTAATACCGAAGAAGTAGTGGACCGACCTTGGTTTCATGACGTCAAAAGGTATCTCGAAGCACAAGAATATCCTGAAAGAGCTTCAGTCAATGACAAAAAGTTCTTAAGGAGGTTCGCGGCCAAGTTCTTTCTGAGCAATGGTATCCTATACAAGCGCAATCTTGATTGTGTTCTACTCCGTTGTGTGGACAAAGTTGAAGCTGAGCAGATCATGGCTGAACTACATAATGGCACCTTTGGCACCCACTCAAGTGGTCATACGATGGCTAAGAAGATTCTACGGGTAGGCTATTACTGGTCTACCATGGAAGCTGACTGTCATCAACATTCTCATGCTTGTCACAAATGCCAAATCTACGCTGACAAGGTACATATACCTCCAGTTCCTCTTAATGTCTTAATAGCTCCTTGGCCATTCGCGATGTGGGGAATCGACATGATTGGAGAGATCAAGCCTACAACATCCAATGGACACCGTTTCATCTTGGTGGCCATTGATTACTTTACCAAGTGGGTTGAAGCAGCTTCCTTCTCCTCTGTTACAAAGAATGTGGTTTCCCGCTTCATCAAGCAGAACCTCATATGCCGGTATGGTATCCCCGACAGGATCATCACTGACAACGGTACAAATTTGAAAAATACTATGATCACCGCTCTGTGCGAGCAGTTCAAGATTCAACATCATAATTCATCTCCCTTTCGGCCAAAGATGAACGGTGTTGTCGAAGCTGCGAACAAAAATATCAAAAAGATCATTCAAAAGATGACAGTCACCTACAAGGACTGGCATGAGATGTTACCGTTTGCTCTGCACGGGTACCGTACCACAGTGCGTACTTCAACTGGGGCAACCCCCTTTTCTTTGGTATACGGCATGGAAGATGTTTTACCTATCGAGGTTCAGATTCCCTCCTTGAGAATCATGAAGGATGCTGGTTTGAGTGAAGACGATTAGATTCAGACCCAACTTGATCAACTTAACTTGATTGACGAAAAGTGACTTACTGCTGTTCTCCATGGTCAGGCGTATCAAAAACGTATGATCAAGGCCTTCAACAAGAAAGTCAAGAGACAAGTATATCAAGTCGGGGACCTTGTAATCAAGCGGATCATCTTGCCGCAAAGTGATCCCAGGGGAAAATGGACTCCTACTTATGAAGGACCATTTGTGATCAAAAACATCTTTTCTGGTGGGGCAATGATCCTGACCACCATGGACGGCGACGACCTATCGCACCCTGCGAACGCCGACATAGTCAAAAGATACTACGCATAAACGATCCGACAAGTTGAAAACCCGGAAGGGCGACTTGGGAAAAAATGGGCATCCCGGTGAATCGAAAACCCGAAAGGGCGGTTCAGGCAAAAATTAGGGATAAATAAAAAATTTTTGTACACCCGGCAAGTTGAAAACCCGTAAGGGCGACTTGAGCAAAAAAGGGTTTCCTGGTGGACTGAAAACCCGAAAGGGCGGTCCAGGCAAAAGTTAGGTTAATAAAGCGTATGACTATGTCTCGTCGAATCACTTTAAGGACAATCTCTTCAACAGATAAACTCCGGGCTCCTAATCAATCTAATCATCGTCGGACGAAGCAATGAATGGACAAGATATTCAGAGTTACAAAGGCTATAGCAGAATGGGAACCCCATGGAATTGTTACACCTAGCCATCTTTCTTTGTATAAATTTTTCTAAATTTTATGACAACATTCTCTTACTAGGATGTATGTCCCCTTTGTACAAAATACTTACACAAAGTTAATACAAAGATACTTCAAAGTGCAGAAAATTGTTTGACTTTTCTTTCCTCTTTTACACTTATGTTTTATTTGAAAACGTCCAATGATTTATTGAATGAGCATACGCATTTGAATATAATCACTGCTTACAAATAAAAGGAAATGAGAAAGAATAGTTACTGACAGATTGAAAGTATGGGAAAACGTCTTCAGGATATTCCAGGAGAAATCCTCAGCAGAGCTAAGGCCTTGAAATATATATCCCCGACGGAGTTAAGTTTCAAAATCCCCATCAGAACTAAGTTTCTAAACTCCCAATCCCCAGTGGAGCCAGCAAAACTTTAAACTGTGGACCCTCAGTGAAGATGAAGCTTCCTTCCCCAACGGAGTCCAAAACTTCAATCCTTAAACCCCGGTGGAAGACCATCCAGTTTCCTCCAATTCCCCAGAGATTTGTCTTAAAACCAGAAGATTCCCCTACAAGTTATCTTAGAAACTAGATGACATCTTCAGATAAGTCCTCAATAGATTGGCATACAACCCAAGCCCTCGAGAACTCTTCAAAAGAATAAGCATTCTCCCCACAGAGTTATTTCCCAGCAGATCGAAGATTCTCATTCTCATTTCTCCGGTGAAGCCTCCAAGGTTTCAATTCCCCAGTAGAGATCGTCAGAGTTTCCCTTTTTTCCCCAGGAAAGTCATGAAGGATTCTCACATCCCCACAAGTCACCAAGGATTTTCTATCCCCAACAGTGGTCCAGGGATATCTCATTCTCAGTAATCAAAGATTTTGAATCTTCAACAACGGTCAAGGATTTTATTTCCCCCGGCAGTAGTCAAAGATTTCATTATCTCCACTTATCAAGGATTTATTTTCCTCATCAAGACGGCTAATCAGATTACATGCGCATCCATTACATTCATATATCATGAACATTGATAAAGCATATTTTTTTGCATCATACATGTCATGCAACATAACTTTGTATTTTAGCTAACATTTTACCCTTTTTAGGATAAGATTAAAATCTACCTTTGACAAATGTTCAAAGATTTCAGATACAGTACACCCCAGACACAGCGGTCATTCTACTTCTCATTCAGACTTCAACAATCAGATACAAACTAGATACGCTCCAGACACGGAATACATTCTATTTCTCATTCAGATTCAACTATCAACTTCAAGTTCAGATACACTCCAAACACGGAAGTCATTCTGTCACTTATTCAGATCCCAGTTACAGTTCAGATACACTCCAGACATGGAAGTCATTCTGCTACTCATATAGATCTCAACTTCAGATACACTCCAGACGCGGAAGTCATTCTGCTACTCATACATATCTCAACTTCAGATACACTCCAGACAGGGAAGTCATTCTGCTACTCATACAGATCTCAACTTTAGATACAGTCTAGATACGCGCCAGACACGGTTGCCATTCTGTCACTCATTCGGAATTCATCCCCAGCCCAGAGATGCTCCATACATCGATGTTTTTCTGTCGCCCATTCAGAATTCAGATACAATACAGATACACTCCAGACACGGCAGTCATTATGGTATTCATTCAAGAATCAAATACAGTTACAGCTCGGATACGCTCCAGACACGGACGCCATTCCCTTGCTCATACAGATCCAATCTCCAGATACAACCCAGATACGCTCTAGATACGAATACCATTCTGATGTTTATTCTCCTGATTCTCAACAAACAAGTCTTGGATGGCATCTTTAAGCCCATCTCCAGCAAGATTCTTCCATCTCCAAATGGCATCTTTAAGCCCATTCCATCAGCTACATTTTGACGAGTGCAAATTTACGGGCACTCTAGTGTCCAATCATCTTTTACCTTCGAGTCACGAAAGGCAAACTCGCCAATCTAACTCTTCAGGTTCAAGAAGATTGAACAGGGGAAGCTGTTGTACCCCAAAATTTTCCCTCTCATTTTATCAAGATTCCCCCTCACAAGACTCTTTGAACTCCAGACAGGATTAGGGTTTTGCTCTGCTCAAGATATCTCCTTGCACTGATGACCTAAATTAGGGTATGAGTTTACACAGGGATTTTTGAGCTTTCAATGCTCAAAATGACTTTCATACTTCATGTTGGACCTATAAGATTGCCTCTACCAAGTTTCAAGCCTTGAATAAAATTTTTGCCCAGTCAATTGGACAGTTGACCTAGAAATCAACTATATTGGGGAAAAAGTCAACTGTGGCCAATTTACAATCAAACCTCACAATTTTTGACCCACATCAACATTATAGACTCCTATGGACCATTTGATCAAGTTTGGACCACAACTCCTCAAGAAATTTGATCAGATCATCAAAAGGGCAAAATGGTCATTTTTAGGGTTTTGACTGTATAAGGGCAATTTCTGATTTTTCACCTAGCTAATGGAAAATTTGGTTCAAGCATGGATTCAAGGACTCAATGGCATCATCTTGACCTATTCACAAGGCTCAATATCTCAAATGCATTGGATTGACAGATGAATTTTTCAGTCAACTGATCAAAATTTGACTGTACACTGAAAAGTCAAACTTTGACTTTTTGGTCAAAATCAAGTGCCAAGGGGCATTTTTCATCAAGATGTGTCAAAACATGAAACTTCTTCATCAAGTAACCTAATTTTGCAAATTAGGGTTTAAGATTGAAAAATTTCATAACTTAGAATTTTTCTAAGTTATAAAATTTCCTTAATTTTTCCCATCTTTGCCCAACATTTTCACCATGATGAAATTGGATTCAAACAAAACTTCCAACATGAAAGTTGTAGTCATCCACAAAGTATACAACTTTTATTCACAAAGTTTTCTCAAAAGAATCTTGGATATCAAGTTATGATTTTTGGAACGAGGGTCCATGAAACTTTTAACTTAGTGAAATTTTGCCCTAGTTCAGGCAGGATTTTGGCCTATCTTCATGGTAAATTTTCACCTAGTTGCACTTGGAATCTAAAAATTCATTTCAAATATGGATTGTAGAGCATATTACAAGATTTCCAAAATGTCCAAGAAATCTCCAAAATCATTTGTGGTTAGGGAGAATCGAAGGTTTGAATTTGGAAAAAACTCACTTTTGATCCATGGCATTTTTTATGTTGATACAAGTTGCAACTTCTGTCCAGCTTCATTTGTACTTGATTAAAGGTCCCTAAACCCATTCATACTCAATAATTAAATGCAAATCCATTAGTTTGAGGCTTTGTTCTTATCATGGGAGGATTACACAAGAGATTAATCCAAAAATAGCAAAAAGGCAACATTGCCATTTTTGTCAAATTTGCTTTATGTCAAATTGCATTCTTGAGCCTTGAGCAAAATCTTGTACATAAAACAATATCCACAAACTGAGGGGGCCAAGATCATAGAGTGCAAGCTGGTAGATAGCCTGTACAGGTCTGTCTTGCATCACTTCTTACTTTTGCTTAAAATACAAGAAAACTTGCCAAAATCACATCACTTGCATATCTGATAAAACCAACCCTTGTAAGCATTAAAGACAAGTTTTTTACATTGTCTTGAGCCAAAAACACGAATTGTTGAACCCTCAAGCCTTCCAAAACACCAAATCACATTCTTCTTGCAAAACAGGGCACTCCCTGCAGATTCACATCCATCACACAAACCACTCGTGCGTTTTGCCTCAAACCTGTTCAAACACATTCCATATAACCTATCCAAGCTATCCTAACCATTAGACAGTGACTGTAACTCCATTTGCAAGCTTCACCATTTTTGTTTTCAGCTTGTGCAGGTTGAGTTCTACAAGCTTGTTCAAGCACATCCAAGACAAACTAGGCATTAGGAAAGGTCAAAGGAAGTTCAAGCAAGCTCCCAAGCATCTCAGGCCTCACTAAAAAGCTCCACATTGCCATACATGAGTTCATCTGAAACAGGTATTTGTCAACTTCCTATCTCTCTATTTAGGAATCATTAGGCTTAGGTTTGTGAATAAAAAATGTAGTACTCATAGCCATGAAGTTGTACATATGCTCAGTTTTCATTTAAGTTAAGTGTGTTGAGAGAATTTGATTCATGAACTTCCTGAAAAAGTTAGGTTAAAAATTAGGGCCAGAGAAATTCTCCCTGGTCTTTGAGAGTTAGATTAAGTTTCTTATATGGTTGAAATCGTCTTGACAAATGCTACAACTTTGGTGTTATGAGTTTTTGCATTAGAGCACGTATGCAGGATCTGGATATTTGTACAGGGCGCGCATTTTTGTTTGACAAAGGTTGAAGATGAAGTTCAGTGGGCTGGGCTTTGGCTTTGCTCATTTTTTGCATCCCCTGCCTTGCTGACTGCACCCCCTGGCTCATTTGTTTTATATTTTCATATTATTTTAATTTCTTTTTATTTATGACTTTATTTTATTTTTTCCAAATACAAAAAATTACTAAAAATATTTTCCTTAAATTTTCACATTTTTTATTTTTTATTTTATTTTATTTTGACACAATATTTAGTTTATTAGATATACTATTTATTTTCTCAAATAAAAATTTGTAAATAATATATATAAATATTATATTTTTATTTATTTTTAGTATTTATATACTTAAATAATATTTTCTCATATATTATTATTTTCTAAATATTTGTATATATTTATATTTATTTTCTTGTACAAAATAATTAATATAATATATAATATCTTAAAACAAAAAAAGCTAGGTTTTCCACCCTTGTTAAAAATAATATTTTTCTAATACATTTTTATTTCTTGACACTTGTATATATTTTTATTATTGTACATAAATAAATAATATTAATGAATATACTTTCTTAAAACAATATTTAGGGTTTTTCCCTTAACAAAAATAATCTTTTATTTCTATTTTTTTTAATACATTAAAATATTTTTTTTTACATACATAAAAATAAATAAAAAAAACATTTTTTTAAATATTCATAATATTTTGCATATTTATCTAATTGACCATTTAAATACTTGTCTATTTATTTAATTGTACCATTTATTCAATTTGGATGTAATAGTAAATATTAGGATTTTAATTTCTTGCAAAATAATCCCCCATTCAAAATTGTATCCCCCCTTCCCATATCAAATGTTGTAATAGTGTAGATTTATTTTACGCACTTTATGCTTTCAAATATGCCATGTTAGAGATTAGGGTTTGAATGCAATAATCCAAAATCAAAACAAATAGCTTGACTAATACAAAGACAAAAAGCATGTAAAATGACAAAACAATACACACATGCACCCCTAGGGTTTCATCCACTTGTTGCCTTTAAAATGGCCATGTTATGCATGTTGAGTATCTTGGCAAAACAAAAACAAAACAAAAGATCACAGTCCCTCGATGATGCTATCTTGGTTGCCTATAAAAAATGATCTAGTCCCTCAAAAAAATTGTTAAAGATACTTGGCAATATTGATATCATGGTCAAAACAATGACCCGCGCCTGTCCCGTTTAATATCCTAATACAAGGTTGTTTACCAAATGCAATGGTAAAACAACACTGTCAAAAGGGTCAAAAATGTGTAGGAAAATTCTTTGAGTAAAATAGGGTAGACAACTCTTAGTTATTTGATCAAAACTTGCAAAAACATCCTTGTTATTTTCAAACACACCTCACAACACAATTTCAAAACATTTCCCAAAAAAAAACTTTCAAACATTGAAACATCTTTTCATAAGACAATACACCTTTGTATACATTCAAACAAGAATCATTACAAAGGCTGCCACGACGATGACCTCTTTTCAAAACATTTTCAAAACCACACATACAAAGCACCATTTCAAACAATTGAAAAGCAAAAGCAAGTGATCTAAACAAGTAACTAAGAGCCCATGGATAACCATGGATGAAAAGGGTGCTTGCACCTTCCCTTTTCATAATCTACCCCCCGAACCCAATAAAACATCTCAAAGGTCTTTCCTATGCTTTTTGACCTTTCCTTTGGATAAAATAAAAAGTCGGTGGCGACTCTTGCTAAACCGAAACATTTGCAAACACAAACGCAAAACCTCAAGTCAGTTCTCCCACCGTATCACAATATGCTTTTTAATGAGCTCAATCACTATTTATTGGTCGACATTGACCAATGGTATTGCTTCTATCCATTTGGTGAAGTAGTTTATCCCCACCAGGATGAACTTTTGTTGTTTCGCCGAGGCTAGTCGAATTTCTCCTATGATATTTAGCGCCCATCCTTGAAACGACCATGACTTAACAATTGTGTGTAATTCACTCGCAGGTATGCAATACCTGCATGTTCTTGGCATCCCTTAGCGAATTCAATATAGTCTTTTGACATACTTGGCCAATAGACATCTTGCATAAATAACCGCCACTTTATTTTAGGCCTGGCTGTAATACCCCAAATTTGTCCTACCCTTCTATGGGGATCGTCTGACTTATGCTTTTCATAAATTTCATTTGCATACTTTTTCATTAGGTCATCTGACACATGATGAATGATCAATAAACTTGGCATTGGGACCAAGAACTTTGCAAATCAGGGTTTTGGTTCATTATTTATGGATTTCTTCTGCATCAAGATACAAGGTTTTTCCATCCAAATTCATTTAGGCCAGAGATTAGGGTTTCAACCGAGTTTGCTTACATCAGGGTTTTGTTTCTCTGTCATCATGAAGTCTTCTCTTTAACACAGAGGGTTTTGAGCGAGTTCATCGTTTTATTGTGCATAAGAATTAAAGTTTATTTCCTTAATTCTGCGGCATTCAAGGGGGGTTTCAATTATTAATTGAAATGTAGGTTTTTGAAAGGATCATAAGGTATTCATGACACACTCAGGTTCTGATTCAAGAGTGCATCATCATGCCATACAAGGAGGATATCTTTTGATAAGATTTTTACCATTACAAGTTAGGGTTTTCAATTAACCTTCTTCCATCAAGAGAAGCTTAAATTGTTATTTGAATTGGTGTTTGAATTACATGACGTAAAAGTCAAGATAAAGGTGTTCAGAATGTTTAGCCTTTTCCATAAGGTTCAAGGTCCTCTACAAGGAAGACTTCAAGTTTCATCATATGATGATTTTTAATTTCACATCATTGAGCTAGCTAAAACGAAGTTTCATAGGAAAAAAATAGATACTTCATTCAAAAAAACATTCAAAATCACATATGCTTGAACTCTCATTCAAAGTGCATTCAGAATTTCATCCTTTATTCAAGTTTATTCAAATAATACACAAAGCTTTATGGAGTTATTCAAGAAATGTTGCAAATTTAAAATAAGCTCTTAGAAGGAAAAGATTATGAGATACTGTCCAGATCACAAGATATAATCCTACAAAATATGAGCAACAAGTCGTTAAAAATTATGCATAACTTCATGTTTCTTCCATGCTAAACTCCATAGTTTTCATGCCCCTGACTTTTATCCTCTTGATTAAGTCTTCATTCTTCATGACCAAAACTCGAAACATGTTGCATCCTTGTCTCATCAATATGCTCAGCTTTGAAATGTCCATGCTTTCAAATTGCTCCAAATATGCCTAGTGTACTAAAAAACCAAAAGAAAACATCAAAATCCATCCATGGCATTATCTAAAATCAGAAGAACAATATACATGATTATCATATATCAGTCAAACAAGCTAGACAATCCTCAATTCAAGTAAGGAAAGTCATTCTGGAAACTAGAGCAGTCAGTTCTAAGTTCAGTAGACTAGGCGCAACATGTGTTATAACAGGGTGTGACTCAAAATAATGCCAGGCTAGCTATGTGCTACTGAAAATGCAGAGGCAGAATGCTAAAGAGCATGTTTTCTATGGAAGAGATTTCCTGGTCCTGATCTGCTAGCACAAATGAATCTAGAAGTTAAAATTGGAAGAAGTTACAGAGAAACCTGGTTATGGAAATCTGATGTCTGCAAGTTTCGATGACTAAATAATTTCATTTTACTTGACACTCCAAAAATTCTCTCTTATCTTTCAATAGCCCACATAATTAACAAGCTGCCCGACTCGGTTATTTCCTTAACCAATCATATAGTTAACTGTCCTGTAACTTCCCCAAACTTTTCCTAACCATTTTTCTAATAGATGTTCTAACTGTTTCTAAACATAACTAACAAACAGCCAACTAACTTGACCCACCGAGTCGCTCAGCCTAACTTCTAACCTCCCTAAACTAACAATAACTATTAAACAACTTCTTGTAACTGAAGCCTAACAAAATTTCAATTTCCCAATAGAATCTCAACCAAACTTTCAATCCCTAACTGTTTTACTAACCCCTAACCAACTACCTAACTGATTTTCCAGCCAACAATATAATAACCTTCTAACAGCCCTGCATATTGTCCTAACAGTATTTCAAAACATTTCCTAACTGAACCATAACAGAAAAAACTATAACCCTGCGAACTCTCACTAATAGAATCTGAAACCAGAACAAACTCAAACAAAATTTCTAACAGACTTGCAAAACTTTTCTACTCCTAACTGTCGTAACCAACTTCTAACCAATTCCGTAACAAATTGTAACAGAAAAAACTCCTCTCTAATTAACCGTTTCTTCCACAAAAAACAGTCAGGAAAACCATCAACTAACCATCAACCAACCTTCCTAACAAACTAACAGAATCCTAACAAACTTCTCAACAGAATTCAGAAAAGAAGGAAAAGGGATTCACCATCCTTTCTACTATATAACAGAAAGAGAGGAGAAATAACATAACAAATAGAAAACTTACAAAAAAGATCTTTCTCTAATCTAATCTCACTCTCTCCTCCATAACCATTCTTATTCCTTCCCTGCAAATGCCTTAACTACCACATCTCATCTTCTCCAAAAAAAATCTCCATAACCAAGCCTCTCTAAGTCTGATTCCGGCTCCAACCTTCCATAATCCTTCGATCAGTTGGAAAAAATCTCAAAGATTTCTCTTCTCTCTCTACTTCATCTTCATCTTTCTACAAAATTCCAATCATCATCATGCTCCAACAATAATCCTCGTATTGCTGCAAGGAGCTTCAACCTTCAACAAGAACTTGACTTCATCGGGATTTTCTCATCAATCCTAAAGGAGATAGCATCATGTTCCTCAACTCTTCAAATCTCGCACGCACACAACTTTAACATCAACAACAGAGCATAAACAAGAGAGATCCATAAACAGCAGAAACACAATCGAAACGATGTAGAAGAAGAAGAAAGGATCGAAGAAAGTAGAAGAAGGATTTGTACCCGCTATAGTCAATTTGGACTTTCTCTATGATTTCGCATCACGTCTGAAAGCGGAAGACGGACGAAATTTGCGAAGCTGCGGCATAACGGGACGGTGTGTTGATCGTCGCGATTCGAAAGGAAGGAAGAAGAAGAGAATCGATTTCTCTTCGTGGAAGTCGAATTGGTACATTCAAAATCCCTAACTCATTCCTCTTTCTATATCTTTTTAATCCTAGTTTGTTGTTTATCATTATTTATTTTTTATATTTTTTATAAGGGAATATAGTGAATATAAAGAAATATGGATTGAATAAAAATTGGTGAAATATGTTGTTGGGTTGGATTAACCGAATTAGTCATCTCCATAAGCCCATGCTTCTTTTTTTGGAGCCTGTTGTCTTGTGAATACAAAAAACGTGCTTATTGGATCATTTTCTGATTGGGCTTAGTGCATCATCTTGTTTGTCATACAATACCACTACCAGCAGCATGCACCCCCTGATTTTCTTGTTTTCCTTCTTTTTATAATTATTTTTAATTCTTTCTTTCATTATTTTTTTTAAATAACAAAAATACATAATAAAAATGGTAAAAATACTATAAGACATTTTAGAAGTTAATTAGGAATTTATCTTCCCTTTATACTAACTTTTTAGTCAATTTTAATCGCTAGTTTTACTCATTTTATATCATGTATTTCGTTTGCGATTTTTTGGTATCAGTTGTATGCAATACTTTAATACTTGCTGCCTAATTTTACGTGTTTGTATGTTCTTTCATGATCCCTTAGGTGATTTTGGTTCAAATTTAATCTTCGATTTAATTAAACTAAAATTAGACATTAGGCTTTTAAATCCAAGCATGCAAACATTAGGTAGAATTCCCTCGAAATTCCAACTTTAGGTCCATGATGCATAATAACATTAGGTTTAGAAATAGGCTAGTCTCCCTTTGACTTTTCTTCCCCTTTTGCATTTGCATTAAAACAAAAACTTCTTTTTCCTTTAAAACTTCAAAATACTTTAAAACTACTGATGAGAATCATGCCTCTGCTTAGTATGGGAAATGATAAGCGGGTCTCTTCTCGATCTTATTGTTCTTCCATCTCAAGCCTAGGTGTGGGTCAAGTCTCAAAGACTCCTTTCATGGATAAGTAGAAAAGTGGCTAATATCTCTCTCTTGAGGTCAACTAGTCATTATCTGCAACAAAATATAAACCAATTCAAACTTTTTGGTGCACCCAACACGTTTTCTCTAGAACCCTTTTCAGGTAAGGACATGATTAGTTTACTTCTGTGCCAACGCATAAGTCTCCAAAGGTCGAGCTGCGGCAGAAAGCGGAATTAAAATTGTCCATAAAAAACACAAACAAACAAAAACATGTGAGCCGAACTACGGTAGCTCTGATTCCTCAAAAAGGATACGTAGGCATTGGGGTACGGCCTAAGCGAGTACAACTTTATTTTCCCTACATTTTTTTCTCCTTTCTTTTGTATGCATTCTCCCTTTAGCTGTAATAAACAGTAAGCATAGTATAAACACACCCATAAGATTAGAATAACAAGAGTGGATACCGTAGAGTACTACGGGCGTGTGAGGTGCTAATACCTTCCTCTCGCGTAGCAGACTCCCTTACCTGATCTCTCGGTCGCAAGACCGTGACTTCTCCCTTCTCAGGTTTTCTCGATGTTTACCTTTCCCTTCATGTGGGATAAAAGACGTTCGATGGCGACTTCATTGTTTGATGATTTTCAGCCAGTTGCTTCAGCGGCTTGGTGGGCGCCACAGGCTCCATTATAGACTTCGACCATTGTCAAATATGCTTCAGTACCCAAGCACTTAAGTAAAACCCCTTCCAGAGTTTTCTTGAACAACTCATTGCCTATGCACACGTAGTTCAAAGCTTTGTATTTTACTTTCATGTCAGCATTTCCAAATGGATTTTCCAAATAATTCATAATTCGCTTTCGCCAATCTGTGTCTAACAAATTGTCACTGGAAAAAACTTCAAAATTTTCAAAACTCACAAATCATCTGCCCCTCAGTTGTTGGGATTAACAATTTGGATTATGGTGTCTTTGTCGAGACCACCATCTCCCTCACTTCGACAAAACTCTTCAGCTAGTCGATAACTTGTACCCAGAGGCAATTTGTGTCAAACCATTGGCCACATGAATTTTTTAATATGGGCACATGCATTATGTTTAAAACTTCAAACTATTCCAGAAATTGATTAACCAATGCAAAATACACAAATAAGTGTTCTTTAATGTGTCATACTCGAAATTTATCCTACCCTCATATCTTTTCTTTTGGCTTAATGCATTTCATTGGCATACTTTCAGTAGGTCATAAGCATAACATGAAATTTCATTCAATAAAGTATAATGGTTCAAGAGTTCGGTTGATTGTGCAATATTAGTGTTTCACGGTGTTTTGAGGCGTATATATTCAATAAAGTATAGTTCTTTCGGACACTTCTGATTCTTCAAGTAGTGAAGTGTGAATTGGGGTTATGGAGGTGTGGTTATCAGGAATTTCTTCTGCAAAGGCTATTATCTATCCAATTTATCAATGTCAAAGATTAAGGTTTATTTCTCTACACCGGGTCAAGAATATTAGGGTTTCATTGGGTTTTCTCATTGTCAAATCAAAGTGGAGGTTCATTTGGTGACTTGAATTACAAGTTATGTGTTTTAGAACTTGTGCAAGAGTTGGATGAAATATAGGGCATTCAAATGATGAGAAAATTAAAATAAGAATTCAAAGTTCAAAGGATGCACTCAAGAGGGCCATAATTAAAGTTTCTTATTCATGGTTCTTGAGATTGTTAGTCTTGTATTCATTTGAAGTTCATGGGATTTCACATCAATGTGTTCTTCTATACTTCAAGCTCTATTATTCATTCTCAAAAATTCCTCAAAGGCGGTATTGAACAAGACTAGGACCTTGATTGATTAAAATACAAGATTGAATCATGGTACAAAGGATGAAATTATGAGCAAGGCTTTATTATTTCCTTCATTCATTTGGTGCTTATTGATTTGGATTTGAAAATTGAATTGAATTTGGATTTATGGGTTGAAGCATTCATTCGAGTTTTTTAATGTGTTCAAGTTAATCAATATTTCTTAAACAAGAAAACCAATTCTGCATCAATTTAGAAATTTTCATCAACAAATGTGCAGCTTTGTTCAAAGAAGAAAACCAACAAAACTTGTTCAGATAAAAAGAAACAGTGCCCTGCAGTGATACAAACCAGCCAATGCATAATTTCAACCATAACAAAAAGCAGAAAATTAATTCAGAAACAATTTCTAGCTCAACAAAATATCTGAATTGGTGTGCAAACCGTGAGAGAAAAGAGAATAATAGAAAATATCAAAATTTCACAGCTAGCCCCCCACTCCCACAAAACAAGGGATTCATTCTTATCCAATTCCCTCTGCCAATTTTTCATTCTACCCTCACTCAATTGTCCTATATAACAGACCTCAATCCTCTCATTTCTCACCCAACAATACCTCATAGATTCATCATCATTTTTTTGACACAGAGAAAAACTCAGATCCAAAATTCCCAGAGAAAAAACTCATTCATTACAGATATTCGCGACAAACAATTCATAGAAATTTTTTCTCTCCTTATCTCTTACACTGAAGTAGATATTCATTCATACACACACAACAATCACCACAACAACAACACCATCATACACAACAAAATACACACAGATTTCACGCAGAGAATATAGAGAAAGCCGAGATATACATTTCACAAAGATTCATAGAAAATACAACGAAATACTCACCTTCATTTGAGAATCATTCTTCAACCACCTCAGAATAATCACAAAAATCTCATAAACTCTCTCTCTGCATAACTGCTACTGCGTCATCTTCAACGCAACTTTCATCGAACCTGCTTCATCATACCAACCGTTTCATAACCATTATCCACATCACACCTCTATCTTCACATCAATCTTCATCAATCCTCTGAACAGCATCACTAAGCTTTATCCACCTTCGTCGTCGCAACATCAATCATCTTCCTACGGAAAACGACGAACTGAATCGAAGAGAAAGATGAGGGTTGAGTTGAAGTGGAGAAGTTAAGAGAGCGAGCATTAACCGACGGACTGCAATCAGAGGTAAAAGCTGGACGAATGAAGATGATGAGACGGAGGCGACCAATGTCGTTATTGTTGCTCAGAGAAGAGAGGATGTGTCGCTAATGTGCTTGAAGAAGAACGTGAAATTGTGATTTCACAATCGAGTCCGAAGCACCACAAATCTTCCAACTCTAATCCTTTTCTAAATTTTTTTCATTTTATTGTTTTAATTTTGTTATATAGTTTTAATTCAATAATTGAAAACTAATTGGATAATTTGGTGATGGATCAATCTTGTAGGTTGATGGGCCGAGCACCACCATTCCAGATGCTCATTCTTTGTTTTTGGCACAACCTTCCTTGCAAACAGAAGAAAAAAAACTCTTTGTGGATCTAGATCCGATGGGCCTAGCGCCAAGTTTTTTCTGTGCACTACAAGAATCATAACTTGCACCTCCTGATTAATACTTACTTAGAGTATTTTGTTTTGTTTTTTATCTTATAATTTTATCAATAATTTTTTACATGATTTTAGCTCTCTTTTGATAACAAAATATGATGAGTAATGTGTAGATATTAGTCATGATTTTAGAATTTCTCAATTCTTGTCCACAAAAAATGATAAGCATGCATTTGTTTCTTTTGATGATCTAATTGAATTTTTGGGTATTCTTTCTTGATTCTTTGTGCATGATTTTTGTGTGACGTCGTTGAGTAGAAAGATCTTGGTTGAGAAATTTCAAGAGGTTTTCGAAGAGCGTAAAATCCATCAAAGAAGTTCATCAAAGAAGTTCAAGGGAGCCTTTCGTAGATTTTTCCTTATTGTTTGTGCAGCTTTGAAAAGGCATCAGATCTTTCTCCGTTAGGTACCACTTGGACCTCTTTTTATCTATCTTTCCGCACCATTCTAGGTCTTGAATGCTTGCTATATTCATATAATTTAGTGTGCATCTGAAGACCTACCCCCGTAGGCATTGCGAAACCGTGTTTGTGGCATAACATAGTTGCATAGTACATGAAATCTTGTTTATGGCGTGTTCTGAAATTGCGTTTGTATATCATGTGCTACTACTTTGTCATATCTTTGTGAATGATTTGGTTTCATTTGTTTGATTGATTCTTCTTATGCCTATTGTGTACCCATCCTTGTTGAACCCTAATTATATTTTGATCAATCTTTTGAGCCAATTCTTGAGATGCTTTGTTTGTGGATCAATAATTGAGGAAGTATATATTCAAGGATAGTCCCTTGAGGACTTGAGAATCTTTTGACTTCATTTGATTTATTCTCCTTTCACTTTCATTTTGAACATGCTTCTTGTCTAATTGGGTGTTGTTGCTTGAGATACAAGGTATGCACTTGGTGCAACCTATAAGGAATCAAATTCCTTCTTTCTTTCTCTTATCCTCACAACATGTTATAGGTCTTAAGTTCATCTTAATTGAACCATTTAAGCACCTTAACATTGCTTCTTTACTTGCTTAGTCTTTGAAGTTACTTGTCCATCTTTGAGACTTTGATTTGGAATGCAATTGTGCAATTAATCTTTGATAATCATGAGTCTAAATTGATGTTAATAATTTGAGGTTACTTTATACCTTTAATTATAATTTCTCTTTAACTTTCTTATTTTATTCTTTGATTAACATTCAATTGTTAACTCATAATGATGACAAAGTAGAAGCTACACATCCATCTCTTTATTTGAGCTAGTTTTTTATTGTTAATTGGTGAAACTCATAGAGGTTTGTGATCCAACTTTTATGCTTGAATCTTGATTTCATCTTATCTTCTCATCTCAATTCTTCCATGCTTCTACGGTCCTTTTTGTTAGGCATTCATTTTCTAATCAACATGGTGACACTTTAGAAACTATATCTTCTTTATTACTTAAGCTTTTGAACATAATCCTTATTGAATTCTTTCCATAATCTTGATCCATGTCCTCTTTCTATTATTTGGTGTTGGATACTGTCCATAACACCTAAGTACCTCAATCTTTGCTCACTTTCTTGATGAGATAATTTACAATGCTTGTCTTACTCTATGGACGACATCTTTGCTTATTTGACTTGTTTTCTTGAACCAAATTTTTGCATGATGTTTTGGGTCACATCTCTTGACTGTTCTTGACTTCATATTAAATCTTGCTTATTATTCAAGTCACTTCACCCATATTTACTTATTTTAGCTTGCTTTCATCTCTTACTCACTTGGATGATGTTGATCTTATGCATTGTTAGTTTACCTTGAAATTTGAGTATGCTAACTTGATAGCATTTATTATAGTTTAGAGATTATGATTGATGTTATATTATGGAGTTTTCTACTTTCCTATGACATATAAGTGTCTCCTTTCTTAATCTTTGCTCATCTTGCTTGATTTAGGACAAGTGATTCCTATCTTGGATGATGTTATTGTTGGTTAATCAAATTGTTTGACTTTGCTTTGTGTATGGAGCTCTACCAACCTATTTTGTTACTCTTGAACCTCATCTTGAGTTAACTTCTTGCATAAGTCATACATTCCATAACATCATTTTTATGCTTTCATTGTTTGATCATTACTTGCCTAAATCTTCTTGAACTTGCTTGCTTGTTTGCTTGACTTCTTTGATCTAACTTTGGTTGGTACTTGACACTTCTTATTCCATCTTCATGGCTTGCCTTATTAAGTATTACTTGGTGTTGTTGCTGCCCTATTTTTTCTTCCATCTTGTATGCTTCAATTTGCTCTTGTATGGTGAGCCTTGAACTTGCTTGCTTGTCATCTTCATTCCTTTGCTTGCTTGTTTGATAACATGTTCCCTTAGGATGTTGATTCCATCTTGTTCAAGGTGAATCAATTAGACCCTAGTTTCTTACCCAAGCATGTCAACATTAGGTACCACCCTTCTATCCTCAACCATAGGTTCATCTTTGCATGATAACTTAGGTAGAGATTTCTATTTTCAATCCTAACTTTAGAGCCACCATTGCATGACAACTTTAGGTTTCTTTTTCAGATTCCTCTTAGTCCTTTTTATTTCTCTTTTGCATCCATTCTAAAACTAAAACTTCTTTTCTTCTCAAACTCTTAAAACACTTAATAACTAATGATGATAAGCACACTTTCACGAGCCTTAAGCAATGGAAAAGGATGAGTGGGTCCTTTCCCGAAGCTTGTTCTTTCTCTATTCATAGTCTTTTGTGTGTTTGAAATCACAAACTCCTTTCACCAAATAACAAAAACACAAACAAACCAAATGTAGCACTTTTTCTTGAGGGCGTAACTTAAAATCATTTCTAAAGGGTTCGTCACCAATAAAAACACACAACAAACCAAAAACATTTTTGAGGTGAACTACGAGTGCCCCGATCCCCTATTGCGTGAAAGGTAGTATATAGGCATAAAGGTTCGCAACTGCGGCGGGCGCACTAATAAAAACTTTATTTTTGTAATACTTTTGCATGCATGCATTCCCTTAGCAAGTTAAGCTTTATAATAAACACACCCTTTGATTAGAACAACAAGAGTGGATCCAGTCGAGTACGACGAACATGAGGGGTGCTAATACCTTCCCCTTGTGTAATCAACTCCCGTACCCTTTCTATTGGTCGCAAGACCTTGATTTATCCTTTCTCAGGTTTTCTTTGATGTTTTATTTTCCCTCCTTTTGGATAAATAAATATTCGATGAAAACTTCTTTGTTTGATGATTTCTCTAGTTGCTCATAATGCATTTATACTCTCGAGTGAGTTGTTTAATCACTAGCTCCAAATCACCTTTGGTTTCGACCTTTTTTGAACCTAAGTCTTCCAAAAGCTTAAGCCTAGTAATCAAAGCTTCATACTCTGCTTCGTTGTTGGAACACTTTCCATCTATCCTACATTTGAATTTTGTTGGTATCCCTTTTGGAGAGATAATCAGAACTCTGGCACCAGTTCCATTCTTATGGCTTGACCCGTCAAAATACAATTTCCAAGGGTCGATGCCTATCAGATTCACTGATGGTCCGACTATTGCATGATCAAGTATAAAGTCTGCCACGATTTGGCCTTTCATGGCCTTCAAAGGCATGTAAAATAATGAAAACTCAGTTAGGGCTAGTGCCCATTTGTCAATTCGACTATGCAAAATGGGTTTTGACAACATATGTTTAATGACATCACAATGAGACGAAACATAAACATCAACTAATTTAATATATTGCTTAAGCTTAATACATGAGAAATACAAACATAAGAATAATTTTTGTATCATGTTATTCCTAGTTACTGTATCTATTAATACTCGACTAAGGTAATATATGGGTCTTTCGACTCCATTATCATCCTATTGGGCTAACATGCTCCATCTTGTTAAATCAGATGTAGATATATACAATCTCATGTTCTTATTTCTACTAGGTGACAATAAAATGAGAGGCTTTGTCAAATATTCTTTGATTGCGTTGAAAGCCTCTTGTTGCTCCTTTATCCAATGGAAGTCACTTTCCATCTTGATCTTCACTAATGGCGAGAAAACCTTCATCTTTCCACTTAGATTTAAGATAAATCTTCTCAATAAGTTGATTTTACCCAACAAATATTGCAACTGTTTCATTGTCCAAGGCGGCTTGAGATCCAAAATTGCCATTTTTTGCTTTGATTGATCTTGATGCCTTTCTTGTGTACTATAAAACCTAAAAAGTCTTCTGTATGTACATAGAAAGCACATTTTAGTGGATTCATTTTCAATACATATTTCCTCATTCTTTCAAAGGATCGTCGAACAAGGTCTAATTGACCATTCTCAGATGATGATTTTATTACGATATCATCAATATATATTTGCATTAAATGTTATATGAAATCATGAAACATAGAATTCATTTCCCTTTGATAGGTTGCTCCGACATTTTTCAAACCGAAAGGCATTACCACCCATTCATACGTTCCTAATGCCCATGGGCATCTGAATGTCGTCTTAGGCACATCTTCATCTGCTATAAAAATCTGGTTATAGCCAGAATAACTATTGAGCATGCTAAGATATTCATACCATGCAGCTAAATCGACTAACATTTTTGTTACAAGCATCAAATAGTCATCCTTAGGGGTAGCATTATTCAAATCCCTAAAGTCTATGCAAACTCCAAGGGTTCCATTTTTCTTAATAACAAGAACAATTTTTACTAACCATTTGACGTACCTTGCAGTTCTAATGAACTTGCTTTTGAGTAGCCTTTCAATTTGTTGTTTGATCTTCAAGGTGATCTCGGGAGCGAATCTCATAGGATGTTGATTTATTGGCCTCTTGCCTGGCTGAATAGGTAAGTGATGTTCCACCATATTCCGACTTAATCCAGGCATCTCACCATAATCCCAGGTGACATAGTCTTTGTACTCTTTTAACAACTTGATCAACTTGACTTTCATTTTCGACCCAACTTTGGTGCTGATGTAAGTTGGTATCTTTGTTACACTATCTCCCAGATCAACTTCTTCAATCGGATCTTAGGCTTGGATCTTTTATACTGAATACAATGGGTCTTTTTCAAACCCTAAGGGTTCGTTGTCATAGATATAATGTAACCACCAGATTTCTGAAGTTGTTGTTTGGTCTTGTTGGCCTTTTTTTTATCTGTTGGTTTGGCTTTGACATCTATACTCTACAGTCTTTCAACTTCCAAAGCCGATTTCGTTTTGTTTTCAGCCATGTGAGTCAAAATTTGAGATAAATAACTGAATTAATACACTTCACACACTTGCACCTCTAGGGTAATATCTCTTGTTGCCTTATGATATTGGTAATGTCCCTCAAAAATGGGGAAACTTTAGCAAAATACCCTCGATTAAATAATCATGTCCCTTTCGAATAAAGATCATAATCCCTCGATGACCCTTCGAGCTGCCTAAAAATGATCTAGTCCCTTCGAGTTGCCTACAAAATGATGATAGTCCCTTCGATACAATTGCTAAAGTATTCTTACTTGTTTCCTTCGATGACCATACGATGACCCTATGCTTGTCCCTTCATATCCAATAGATAGGGCTACCTACCAACTAATGGTATAGATAGTACTATTACCAAAGGAGAAGGAAAAGAATAATAAAGACTTTAGTGGGTAAGAAACTCTTAATTGCTTGGTAACAACTTTTCTCAAAAATCTTTTTCACACTACACTTTCAAACAAATATTTTCAAAAATAACACTTTGTATACATTCTTGAGGATTGATACAAGAATCATTACAAAATCAGCCTTACATTGGCGGTTTCAAAATATTTTCAAACAAATCACACACACACATAAAGCAAGATTTTCAAAAGTGAGCTAAGCAATTAAGAGCCCGTAGATAACTATGGATGAAAAGGTGCTAACACCTTCCATTTTCATAACTTACTCCCCGAACTCAAAATCTATTAAAGGTCTTTCCTGTTCTTTTCACCTTTCCTGAATATTGGATGAAAGAAAAGTCGGTAGCGACTCTAGTTATCTGCATATTTGGATAAAACCAAAAAGTCAGTTCCCCACCATATTACAAAACTGGCGAATCTACTGGGGATTTCTACTTAAAAAAGAGGGGTTGCCTTAGAGTTTATGATCATTTTACTTGCTTTTAATTGTATGTTTTTCTTGCTTTACTTTAAGGGTTTGTTTGGGTTTAATTGCTTATAAGATCCTACACCCGGATCTAGGGATGCCTTAGGTAAGTAGCAATAGATCATAAAGGTTATACGGAATAGACCGATATGGTTAACATGATGGATACAGTTAGTGTGACACTTTGGTTTGTACTGATGTTCCTTGAGTCAATCAAGGATAACATTAGGCGTCTGCGTGGTGTCGTTAATACTAGCTTACTTTTAGAACTTTAATTGACCCAACTTGTCCATTAGATGATAATGAGATAGATGAAGGAATCTACCTATTGAAGTTCAAATTCAGAGTACTGAAATTTGACTTGGCTAGCACGATTTAGGATGCTTTAGGGCTTGGTTCTTCTTCTGTTAGCTTCAGTGAAGTTCAAGGATGAAGAATTGACAAAGAAAATGGATTGAGGAAGGCTGTACAACCAAATTTGAAGTTGCAGAAATATGGGTTAAGAAAAGAGTTGGGCAGGGTGACTTGGGCTATCTAAGTTTGAGAAAATGAGTGAGATATAACCCTCTATTTATAGGGAAGAAAGTGGGATGCTCAAGCGTGTGGAATGATGAAGTTTGGAGGGAAATCATGTGAAGTTGCAAGCATTAAAAGTGTGACTTCTATTTTGCTCAAAACCCAACCAAAACTTGTGTTTCAAGGTGCTAATCGCTTCTGGAAGATTTTTAAACATAATTAGAAGTAAAAACATGCAGAAATTTAGTGATTAGAAGCTGAATTGTGCATTTCAAATTCTGACTTGGAGGAAAAAGTCAGTCTCAAGGTACAAACTTTGAATCAATGGCATTCATAGCTCAATGAGTCTTAAGGCATGGTCCTTGAAGCAATTGAAAGATAAGGTTATAATATTTACAATGTGCAAATAATGGAGTCAAATGGATGCTTGAGCTAAAAGTTATGATGAGTCAAAGTTGAGAAAAAGATGCTGCCTTTTTGTATTTAGAAAAATTCTAAGTTTTTTCTCAAAAAAAAGTCCTATAATGTTCTGACTCCAAACAAGGTCTGTCTTCAAAATTGAGATTTTATAATTGATTCTAACTTGAAGTGGACTCCTTAAATATTATTGTGAAACTTGAATCACTCAAAAATAACAAACATTGAAAAAGTTATGTCCTTGTTAAGTTGGTGAAAATTCATGAGATGACCTATAATATTTTGCATTCTTAGGGCATCCTCCATCCATTTTCAAGCTTTACACATAAAGTAAGAGTTTAAGTTCACATCCTTAAGATAATTTGTGTAAAAAGAATGGGCTCAAGGAGATAAAAATTGACCAAGTTATGATCTTTTGAAGTTATATAAGGGAATTTGATGGCCTATCTAGAGGACTTGTAATATTTCTTCATCATTAGGCATCTTCCACATAAAATCGTCTTGAAACTTTTGAAGTGATTAGTTTATAATCCTTTACATAGAAGCATGTATTTTTAATTACTCAAAAATCTCAAAAGATGAGCAAGGTATAGCCCTTAGAAGTTCAAAACCCTAGCTCCTAGAGCAACAAAAGGCCTTGGGAGCCCCTTTCAATTTTGACAAACTTTCTTGAAAAAATACTTTTGTCGTGTGAATAGAAGTTGTTGTGGATGATAATAAGAATCCATAGAGATAAAACCACCTCCAAATATTTAGAATTGAGAGAGTTATGCACTTGAGATCTAGAAATCAAGAACTTGTCCAATTAGGTCAAACTTCTTCAATCAACTCTTGCATCTTTTAATTTTCTTTGACAAATTGAGTCATAATGAATCATAGTAAACCTAACACTTCAAAGTATATTCAATGATGAAGCTTGAATCTCAATGAAACTTTGTTGAAGAAGGCATAGAAATAAACGCTTGAACCTATAGATCAACCTGGTGAGATGTATTGTGCTTTCACCTATAACATCATCAATTAGAGAAAATATTCATTGTATTTATTAGTTAAAATTTAATCAATACAAAACATATATGATCACAATATATAAATCAAGGTGCTTGGTGATTCCTTATGAGCAAGCCTAAAGATAGGGAGAAGAACCAAACCCTAGTATGATCTTGTTGTGATTAAGTTGATATGAAATGATAAAGGAATCTTAGGGGGGGGGGGGGGGGGAATTGGGGTACAATAGGTACCCACAATGGAAGATTTCTATAAGCTATTCAGAGTACCTATTTTTTATCAAACACCCTTCACCGGTTTAGAGAAAGTTCCCAAATCTGAAGATATTGCAGCAGCCTTACATCTGAAGTGGTCCGACATTGTATCTAATTGAGAAACAAAAAGTGGAGTCAAGTGCCTTCTTGCTAAATTTCTGATATAGAAGGCTCATTTGTTTCTGGATGCTATGAGTTTTCATGATTTCGAGGAGATCTTGGCTCTGTTCATCTATGGTTTTGTACTATTCCCTAATCCAGACTAACTCATAGTTGTGAGCGCCATAAAAAAATTTCTTACTCATAATCATGTTTCTACTTTGCTTGCAGATATTTTGCATTCTCTTCACACTCGTACTATGAGGAAGCGAGGGAATCTTATGTGTTGCATACCTTTACTATCTAGGTGGTTTATTTCGCACCTTCCCCGATCAATGATGAAGAATGAACAAGGTTTGAGGTGGTCTCAAAGGATGATGTCACTATCTTATTGAGATATCTATTGGTGTTCCCAATCTTAGGAGGATATCACTATTATAGATCGTTGTGGGGAATTCCCTAATGTGCCACTCCTTGGCATAAGGGGAGGTATCACTTGCAACCATTCCCTAGCTCTACGTCAATTTGGTTATGCTCGAAGAGACGGTCCTCATGATATACTCATCCAGGGTATTATATTCGATTACAAGAATGATTCTCAAGGTTATCGTTAAAGGTTTATATGTTCTTGGGGCATGGTGAATAAGATTGATAGCAAGACTTTGGGACAAATGGGTGAGATCTCATGATAAAAATCTTATAATATCATATCCTGCTATTCTACCAATAATTGTGGAGCCTGTTGCTGAAGGAGATATTCCTCATACCGTTCTTCATCCATATATGCCTAATGACCTTGAAGAGCTACAAAAGTATTGAATTCAACTAAAAGAAGAAAGGGACACCTTTGAGACTCAGTTCTATGCTAGTGAGAATAAAGTATCGGAGTTGACCAAACGCCTTCACGAAGAGCAGAGCCTTAATGCATATATCAACACAAAGAGGAAGTGTCCATGGGAGAATTGAGTCATAATTTATTCCTTTGTAACCCTTCTTTTTGTTTTCATTGTAATCCTAAAAGGCGTTTATAATCTGAACTTACTAACAAGAATATTTGTTGTTGTTTCCTTTTTAATAACAAATTTAAATCCCACGAGGTCCTTGAAAACATTGCATATGCATCTACATACCATATATATCATTACATAACAGGTTTCCAAGATAGATTTTACCATCTTCTTGCTGTTTATCTAAGGGCAAAAAATGGATCTTGAGCAGACAATTAAAGATCTCCAGGCTCATAATGCCCAGTTCTGTTGCATCCCAAAATTTTCCCTATTTATTGCGATCCTAATTGGCTTATATTGCATTATCATATTGCATACACTCATTTCATGGGATCAAGGCTATCTAATCAAAAAAGAAAGCAAGTCATTATTTCTCTGGTTTCTAGGTGTATCAGTGTACTTAGAGTTGAAAAGAAATAGGACGTCTCAGTGAATTTGAGACAGTGTGTAATTGTAATCGACGACCGATTCATTGTCTTGAGAATATTCCAAAATTCATAACTCCGTTTTGGTTTATCATCTCAAGATTGTTTTTGCATCAAAATAATCGTCTTGATATGTACTCCATTTAGTGTGCTTGGATCAAGAGCCAATTCCTCAGGGAAAGCCTCCGAATAAGCGGATCTTCTGAAAATGTACAAGTGAGAATATTGTGAAAAATGCTGAAAGTGCAGTTTTGGCGCAATACAAAATTCATATCTCGAATACCGTTTATCTCTCTGAACCCGTTTCGATGGCCAAAATTCTGTCTTGATGTCATCTGCATTTTGTATCTCACGGACGGAAGCCAGATCTACTCAGAGAGTCTTCAAATATATGAATTTATCAAATATGTTCGCACAAGAAAATTGAGACAAATGTTCACCTGCTTCATCCTCAGAAAATCATAACTCAGTTGATTCTTATCATATTGAGATGGTTTTGGTGGCATTGGTTCATAAATTGAGTTGGCTAAATATTTCTTTCAACTTTCCAATTCGAAAGTTCTCCCAAAGGCCTTCGTTTTTTTATCCAAAACGTGCGCAACACATTTGAAAATCCTGAACCGAGAAATATTTTCATCTCAGATGAAACTTCAAAAATCATAAATAAATCACCATTTATCCGATTGAGCCCATCTTCAGACATAATGTTTTCCTCGACATTGGCTACATTTTAGTTTCACAATTCAACTTCAAAAGTCGCGCCGAGGGACCTGTGAATTTGACCTTAAGGTGTCAGACTCTGATGAACTGAAAATTTATAAACTTGCTTGTGTTTATTGGAGGCTCATTCATTCAAAAAAGGGCACACTATATATTCTTATTCCCTCCAATTTTCAAAGGAGACTCTCATAATTGACCAATTCTCAAAAACACTCAAAAACTTTCTCTCATCTTGCTTAACGATCAAAGAGCAACATTCTCTCATTTTCATCAAGAACACCAACAACTTTTCCAACAACTTTTTCAAGATTCAAAGTCAAAGAAGCTCAATTCTTCTCTGATCTTGAATATGATTGTTGTGATCTATATACCTAAGCTTCCTCTTCAGTTTTATGGTAATATTTTCTTGATTTAAGCCCTTTTCAAATAAGTGATTCTTAAATAAGCCCTTTTGTGGATCAATAAATTGAACTCTGATCTAATTTGAATTGTGGAAGTGATTTAAATTATGAAAATGTGAATTGATCTTGAATTATAATGTGCAAATCTGGAATTAGATGATTAAATAAGTGTTTATTCAATTAATTGATTTTCATGAAAGTGCTTATTTGAGAAAACAAAATGTTGAAGTTGTTTCAAGCTTAATTGATGATTCTTGATTGATTATGTGTGGTATAATTTGGATCTCTAATTGTGCAAAAAAAATCATGAGTTAAATTTTGGAGATTATGTGTTTGACAAAATGCTTGAGCCATTGTGCCTGGATCTTACCGCGTGATTCAATTGATTTTTGGTTGCGTACAAATTTCCTTGTGCTATGGTCATTGCATAATTGATGTGAATTTAGTTTTTGATCCAATGAAAATTGCGTCGAAACTCATGAATTGACATGTCGATCGTGCTAAGATCGGGGAATTTGATGTATAATTTTTGTTGTTTTGTTTTTTCGTTTCGTGGATATTCTATACTTTTCAAGATTTCCAACGATTCGAACCATGCGCGAAACAGACACTCGATTCAAAAGTTATGTCGCTTCAAAGTTCCAATTAAACAAAACTGTAGTTGATTCGATGCATAGCCTTTTTGAGTCGATGCAAACATTCTGGTCACCTGCGGGAAATGTTGTGCCGACCCAACGGTTGACGCAAACTGAGGAAAATCCTGTGCATGAGTCGACGCATAGCCTGTTGCAGTCGATGCATCTTTTCCAAATTATTGTTTTTTGCTTCTTTGGCTTTGCTTTGGCTATTGTATGCTCCAAATTTCTACCTACTCTTTTATACTTTAATTTTCCTTGTTATTTTTAACATGCATGTTGATTGTGCAAGGTACATTTAGATGGTTTCCGATCATGTAATTATTACTCGATTATTTGATCGGAAAACTTGTTTGGACTTTTGATTTGTGGTCCGATTTTTGTGTTCGACGCACATGCCATTGTCTTGTGCCCCGTATCTTGTATAGTTGTATTTTCTGAAGGTGCTTAGGAATACTGATATGTCAATACACATTCTGTTCTTGGTTTTCCTAATTGCATTTTGTGCAGGCACTTTGTGATACGGATGTGTCCGCTACATATTCGGATCTTGCTTATTGATGCCCCGACGCATATTCTCACTGAATATCTTTATTGATGCTAGCTTGCTCGAAGTTTTCCGGGTTTCTTATTTTTGCTTACTTGATACAGGTTCTTATCTGTTTGGTATTTCTCTCATACCTTTTTACCGCATTTATTATCAAATTCTTTATTGCTTTCTAGAGATCATGAGAAGTTGAAAGCAGGCACCTTTTACCGAAGTATCTGTTTAAAGACCTGTAGCAGGCACCGATTTCTGTATTCTAATTGTGATTTTTAAAAATCCTAACTTTGAAGTAGGTATTCTTCACGTCTGTTTAAATTTATACCCGTATTATATTACTTGATAATAAGTCCTAAAATATAGGCAAGCAGGGAGGGTCTGCAATCGACCCCCATACATTCTAGTCTGTGTCATCCATAACTCATGTTGTACGTCGATGCTTCGGAGTTGTGAAGATCATGGTTATCGAGTCGTCAAATGGAAAAGGGATCTGTGATCAATCCCCAGATTTTGTCTTGAGCTCGCGTTGGTCGACGTTGATGCTCCGTGCTATTTTCTTCTATCCTCTCCCTGCTTGTTTGCCTCGGTTGATATGACCCCTTGGCTAAAGCATCCCTACCTGATTTTATACCTACCTTGATCGTCCAAATCATGGTTAGGCATTTGACTTGAGTTATCATGTGCTGCTCATGACATATTGTTTGTGCTCTCTTGAGCTTGTTGGCTTGCTTGCTTGATTTCGTCTTTGTGTGCATGTTTTTAGATGATATACCCTCCACATATTCCCTTAGGAGCTCTCGTCTCAACTATAGATGATGATTCGAGATAGACATAGTTTTAGGTGATAGAACCTTGCTATAATCCTTTAGGACTTCTTGATTCATCTATAGATGATGATTTGAGATAGACATTAAGATTGTTATCCATGCATGTCAACATAGGTTAGCGTTTCCCCTTCAAAACTCAACTTTAGGGTCAATCATTTGTGTGATAACATTAGGGATATATTTAGGTTAGTCTCCCTTAGATGTTTTCTTTTCTTGCATCCTTTGCATAATAAAACAAAAACCTTTCTTCTATTTTACTTTGCAAATCATAAAACACTTAAAACTTTAAAATCCTTTCTCAAGGTAAAAAAGACAAACCAACACCTTTCTCTTTTTAAATTGGCATTTCTTTTCTAATAACATGTTACTTCCCTTCTGCTACAGGTCATGAGTCTCCAAAGGTCGAGCCGTGGTGGATTTATTCGAACCTAACATTGTTCAATTAAAAAACAACAAACAAACCGAAACATGTGAACCGAACTACAACTGCTTTGATTCCTTAAAAGGGATACGTAGGCCTTGGGGTAGGGCCTGAACGAGCACAACTTTATTTTTCCCTACATTATTTTCTCTTTTTTTTCGCATGCATTCCCTCTTTTCATTTTCTTTTAGTCCTTAAGCCTAGATATAGATCCTAACACACCCATAAGATAGACAACAAGAGTGGATACCATAGAGTACTACGGGCGTGTGGGGTGCTAATACCTTCCCCTCGCGTAACAGACTCCCTTACCCGATCTCTCGGTCGTTCGACCGTGATTTCACCCCTTCAGGTTTTCTCGATGTCTACCTTTCCCTTCTTATTAGGATAAAAGACATTTGATGGCGACTTCATTAATTTTTTATCAGATGACTATTCAAGCAGTTGTTTCAGCTGGAAACTTCACTAGGGATAAATTGACCTATTGCTGGTCCATCTCGGAGTCGATCCTAGCTCTTGTTTTCTTTTCCTTGGGTGTTTATTTTTATGCTTTATAGCTTGTTCATTTTATACATGTTTATTTGAGCATATGTTTGCATTGCATTTTATCGCTTTCCATATATTGGTGATACTGTTGTGTTGGATCTGTTTTCATGATTGGGTGGGTGTTACAAGAGGTAAAAGGCCAAATACCCATGCAATAGTGCACTATCTAGGACAACAATGAATAGAGTGGAACATGATGGATATGGGATGTAGATTACCCTAGACAGTTGTGTCGTACAGGCTCAGATGAGGTTTTAATGAGGTGTTATCATTATCACATAGGTGTACGATGATAGTACTCTCAAGAGAACCCGTGATTTTGAGTTACCATTGGCTTTACCCAAACTTAGTCTTGACCCATGAGTGGGGCGGGAATATGATCTTTACATGTACAGATGGTGACTATGTTCTAATGGTGATCGTTGTTCTATTGGTGACTATGTAGGTCTCAGATTTATTTTCTGAGTTTCTGGATTCGGTATTCAGGATGGTTCTTTGGTTATGTTCTGGACCTTTGTTCCTGATATATTTATCTAGTCCAGAGATTATACAACGGTTATTCATGGCACTTGGTTCCGTTGTGTTCTGAAATTGGTGTCGAACCTTTGACCCCTGTGATATTCGGATTATTCAACAGATTTATACAGTAGTTATCCAGAGGATTATACAGTTGCTATGCTGAACGTTTGAGCCTATGTTATTGGACCCTACATCATAGCATGTTTATTTTACACAAAAAAAATAAATGTGAAAGATTGTTTGCATAAAAAAGATGTTTGAACATGGCATTGCATCCGCTCACTCACCTCATGCATCTTCATGCATCTTCATGCATCCATAGCAGGTACTCAGAATGGGGAGTCCTTATTTAGACTCAGTATTTTATTTTCAGAATTATCAATCTTGACTTCTCACTGTTCCGTGATCAGATTCAAGTTCTGGAACAACTTCATGGGGAATTTGATGAGATGATGAGATGAAAAAATCAGATGGGGTTGTTTATCATGGACATGCAGGTTTTGGTCCATGGTGAGAAATCCTTAAGGGGGGAAATATAACCAGTTAGAGACTCAGTTTAGTCGGGTATGGAAGTTATGAAGACATCGCCAGTAAGGGAAAGTGATCCTATATATGGTGTTGCTACAAAAGCTATCATTCATCCCCAAACTAGGGGACATTTTTCAAATCGAGAGATACTTTGTGGGTCTCACCCTGAATTTCGTGTTCCCGAATTCTCTCGTCAGCAACTAGTTTTTGGTATCCAAGTGAACCCATGGGGAAAAGCTTATCAACAAAGATAGAAAAATCTTGAGAAGCAGGTTGATACAATCTCAATGCCTTGTATCCAGTTACTTCCTCATGTGTTGGAAGCTCTGTTGATTAAACTTCATGCTTTGGGTCATCCTTCCCACAAATTTCTCCCCTGATTTCGATGCAAATGCTAGATGTGTCTCCCATTCTGGGGCACCTGTTTATGATATTGAAGACTGCAAGAGGTTGAAGTATGAAGTTTGGAACTTGTCTGACTTCTTTTCCAAGGTTCAGTCCATATTTGGCAAACCGTTTCAGGCTCTTTCTCCTCAGCTGAGTGCTTCTTCTGTGTAGTAGAAGATGGGTATGCTTCTAAGATGAAGAAGCATAAGATGCCTAGCCCTTTAACATCTACTTTTGTGTCGAAGATAAATAACTCAAAGGTCGAAGACGAAGATTCTTTTATGAAGACGGAAATTCCCTGGAATTCAGTTGCTAAAACTTCTCTTTTGTGAAGTAGGAGATGAAGTTTATTTTCTGTGTAGTAGAAGATCCTTTGGTATGATTGATGGATTTTGCTTCTATGTAATAGAAGACAGTGCTTCTTTTGTATAGTAGGAGACGCTTCAGAATTCAGCGACTAGATTTCTCTTCTGTGTAGTAGAAGATGGTTGGCATTTCATCTCTGTGGTAGAAGATACTTTGTGATGCAGTTTATGCAAATTTGCTTGATAAAGCATTCATCACATCTGTTGAGGGAATCCTATGTGATTACCATGCTGGGGAACTTGGCCATTCAGCTAAAGGTTATAAACCATTCAAAGATGAGATACAAGACCTGCTTGATAAAAAAGCCATCATTCTCATGCCAGTTGGTCAAATTTGAAGTCTCCTTTGACTCATTGAATGTCAAGATTTCCAGATCATCGTCTGAAGCAACAAGTCCGTACGGAGAATAGTCTCCTCAACATGGAAGTTTCAAATTACACTTGCATTCTCATTTGTAATCTTCCTTGTTTTGGTTCAGTACTTGCTTGTATGCAAAATTTGCTTATTCTTGAATATTAATAATAATGCATTCAATATGTTTGTCTTGAATTAATCCATTTGTATTCACTCATTAACATTTTTCTTTGTTTTTGTTACTTAGATATTGTTAAATAATGAAAAAACCTCTAAAGGGAGGATGATGAAAAATATACCTATAATCTCAAATGGTGTGCTCTTAAATAAAAACCCTGCTGACGATGTACAAGCCTTGTTTCAATTCCCAAACAATGGAGATATAAGGGAGATAGACCCTCATCAACCCCGTTGATCCTTGAAGTAGGAGTTTCTTTTCTTATCATAAAAAACCTCACATTTAACCCGGGGTAGGGTAGATTTTAGTTAATCCAATCGAGCATTCAAAACTCATCAGGAGTGCACATCTAAGGATATAACGATTATCCATCAAAAGGTTGAGGAAATTCAAAACCACAATGCTTAACTATTATGTATCAGCAGTATGCATCAAATAGAACGATACCATAATGGTTATCTCTCTCACATTGGGAGGTCAACAGATGACGATACAACAATAGTTATCCCTCGTCTACTAAGGACTCCGACAGTCATAATCCTTCCAACAAAGTCAAAATGACTCGAAGTCACACGACGTGTTCAAAAGGAAAAATAATGATGAATGAAAAAGACAAAAAGCCCCGCTAAGTCGAAACTTGGAAAAAGAGTCGTTTAGCCAAGAGTCATGGCATCCCGCTGGACTTCAAAGTCAAATTTGGAAAAACTTATCCAGGAAAAATTTAGGGAAATCAAAAATTGCGAAAAGCAAAAAAGGACTACGAAATGAAAATCCTCAGCAAAGAACAAAGTCGTGTGATTAGACACTAGGAAAGAAAGAGGTGAGTGACTTCCATGTCCATGAAACCTCAGTGACTCCTCAATCATTCAAAAACTCCTCTTGAGAGATGAATGTCCGCGTTGGTTTAACTGAATGTAGGACTGGAGAATATCATGGAAAATGGGTGGACACCAAATATTTTGAGCCATAAATCCTTTTTTTTCTAAAACTGTGAACCAGGCCATGTTACAACCATTAAAAGTCCTAACTGAAGCATAGATTAATTTGGAAGCACACTATAACGAGAATACGATAATCTGACTGCTAGGAGGCTTGCTAAAACTTTCAAGTTGGTATCACTCCATATTTTACTTTCTTTCTCACAAAATTTTTTGTTGTTTAATATTTTCAATAAAAGTTTTTAAACTTCAAGACAAACATGAGCTTTGCATTAAAATTATAATTCTTAGAATAAACATTTTTTGCATATGAACAAGTGTTTAAACATCAAGTAAGTTTGCATAATGAGCATCAGATGAAAGTTTGATTATCTCGAGGGACAAATCGCTTCAAGATACCGTCGAAAGGTGAATAATTTTTTAGAATGATCTTAATATAGGGAAGACCTTTTATTGACTCCATTGAGTAAAAGAATACCAGTTTGAGAATTGGTCTGAAAAGATTGCAAAATTTGATTGCCCAGAGTCTCTGTCAAGCAGTGGTGCATTACTTTCAATTGGTCCCAAGGGACATATTCCTTCAAGTATCCGATTGGAGAACGAAGCAGCTCAGGTTGAGAAGTGTGGTTGTGAAGTAGCCTACTTACAAGACATAAGCCAACTCCCCTAAGGTTGTGTTGTCTTCATAACTCCACGAGCTTTTCATTTCTTTGTGAGCATGAGATGAAAGAAAAGTTTGTCAAGACTCTGTTGAGCAGGGGCAAACATGTTGAACACTCTATTGACTAAGTGTTTAGCCAATCTAGGGAATTCAGGTCTGAATTTGATCCCTCAAAGTATAGTCAAACTGGGGCAGTTATGTTGATATTTGACAAATCTCTCTGAGAATGCGCTTATTAGATAAAAAATATTCTCAGAATTTAAAGATGCAAGGGCATTCACTTAAGTATGGTTGAAACCACTTCCAACTCTGGTCAGTCAGGGGCAGTATTCTGAAGTTCATAACACTGGGTTGTTTATCTTGCTGGTACAGACCTCAGAAAGTCCTCTCGAGGCAAATTTTCTTCAAAGGCCCTACAGAATGGGGCAAGTCATTATGCAGGGGCATTTTCTCCTCTTTAATGGTCGATTCGATTAAGTCTAGACACATGCTAAACAATTTGTAAATTTGAAGAGCATGTCGAGAAGTTGGGATCTTTACCCTTGGCTCATCAGATACTTGAGTCCATTTATTGATGTTCCTTCATCAGAAGTCAGGATCATTATCTCCAGTTGAAGTTTGGATTATTATCCTCAATAGGATACGAGCAGGAACACAAAGAGCATGTGAGGTTTTTGCCCATACGAAGTTCAGGATGGAAATGTTGTTTCCTAAAAGGGTTCTTTCCCCAAATGTAGGGTCTTTCTCTAGTTGACAAAGGTATGTTTACTAAGGGGTTTCTCTTCCGAGATCTTTATTCCCCGGCGAAGAATTCCTCATTTCTATGCAGGAGGAGAATGGTTCTTTTCCTAGGAAATTTAGAATCTGTTTGAAGTCAAGTAGATTTCTTTTCGATGGACTGTAATTTATTTTTGCAGCAGCTTCTCCAAAGTCCATTTGCCAGTGGCATTCCTCCTCGAAGTCGACATGATGAAGTTGTAATCTTGCATCACAATTTTTACCAAATGGTTGGTAGTCTAGATTATTTATTATTCAGTGAAGTTTACCATTCCAAACAGGGGCATATTGCCACGATTTATATTTTGCAAGTGCTGTTGGTCTTTTATGACAAGAAGCATATCAACAAATGAATCAAGAAGGGGCTGTATGTGACCAACATGAGGATTTATGTAGAATGGGACCCAATTTCCCTAGTGAATGCTCACCTCTGCTCAAAACATAATCACTCATCCCCAGTAAAGGCATACTATCGCCTAGACAGAATTATTTATCTCTAGTGGAAGCATACCCATGCGTAATCCCCACTGAAATCAGCATTCTTGATGAGAGTTTATTTAAGAGTTTGTCCCTTATAGAGGGATTATCTCCGAAGAAGTGCACTTCAATGGGTCTTGTATAACCTTCTTCTTCAGCGTAGTCTACTTTGCTTCGACAAATCTAGGAAAGATCATTTCATTGGATCGTATACCTTTGTTATATCCCCTTAAAGTTGATACTCTGTGACTCTGTGGTTGGTATTTATCCCCTTCGTGAGGTTTTCGTTCATCGTCTCTATGAAGTTCGTATCTTTTCTCCCAAGGGAAGTTTGCCCAAGTCATGTTTTCTTAAAGAGATGTTTGATTGATATGATTGTTATGCTCAGTGGAGCAAGTCTCCTTTTTTTGTGGAGCAGTGTGCATGGACGAATGCCGTTTAGAATTCTTTTATCCCCAGTGATGGAGTATTTCTAAAATATTTCCCCGGTGGAGTTCTAAACCTCAAGCTTATGGTTCAAAGGCACCATTCTCTTCTTCAATTGAAGATTTTTACCCTCGAGAGTAGTATCCCCCGTGTGGCCTAGATAGAATTCTTTTATTCAATAATTTATGTGATGCTCCAGTCGAAGTCCCTTTTATTAAGGATTTACATCAGAAGATCCCATTTCCCAGCAAGATCCACTTTATCATTTGAAAGAAATGTTGGATCTTTTCCCCAGGAGGTTGGGAGTTGGATTGAAGTTAAAAATTTCCTCTGAAATGCAATTTATATTTGCAGTATTCTCCCTAGAAAAGGCGTACTTTTCCCCAAGTATCAATCCTTCTCAATGCAATCTGTTTCTTTCTAGGTTTTCTCGGAAGAATCGTTTTATTCACCAATTGGAGATTTTTGGTATACTTCCCTTGAAGTCGACTTTCTACAACTTCCCCAGTGAGATTCACACTCATTATCCCCATGAACTATGTATTCTCCTACTCAGTGAGGAATGCACTCCCCCTCTCTCTAATACGGATTTCCTATATCAAAGTTCTTGAAGAGACTCATGTTTATCTAAGGGATATTCTAGTTTGTTATCCTCATGAGGATGACCATCATTCGCAATAAAGTGATTTCTGTTCCCAGTGCAAAAAAATTCTTGTCGACTTGAATCTTGCAGAGATGGTTGTGCTAAGTGCAACCGAATATTGTTGATGTTATCATCTAAAGGCTTTTGGCCCCCTAATGTATGAGGTAGTCTTTGTCCCCAGTCGAAGACGAATTTTGAGGACCTTCCAGAGTAACTTATCTATCATTCCCCAGTGGAGATAATTCTTCTTTCCTTAGTGGAGCAAGTGTTTTGTCTCCCTAGTGTGGTGTGCATAGGAGTTCCAGTCATAACTCTTTCATCCCCAGTGACAAAATATTTAGCTGAGATATCACCAATGGAGTTTTTGTCCCAAGATATTTGCTTCTCCCCTAAGTAAAGAATTTTTACCCCCCAGCGGTGTTATCCCCAGTGTGGTCTGAGTAGAATTATTTTTATTTAAGAATTTCTATACTCCCCAGCAAGAGTTATCTTCGTCAAGAAATTATACGCTAGAAATTTTCCATTCCCAGCGAAGCTCTCCTCTTTTTAACAGAAGATAAATAATTTGTTCCCCAAGAAGTTGAGGGTTTGATCAGAGTTCAAGATTTTCACTGAACTACAATTTATTTTTGTAGTATTCTCCCCAGGAAGTTACTTCCCCAGTAATATCGATCTTTAGAGGTTAGTGGTTCCGAGTCTCGGGGCCCATTGAAGTTCGGATTTCCTTTTCTCTATAGAAGATCAGATGTGCACGAAAAATTGTTTGGAAGTTCATTTTCTTCTCAACAACCGATTATTGATGTGATTTCCCCAGTGAATTACTAAACATGCATCATTACATTGCATCTACCAAAATGCGTAGCATTTCCATTATATGGAGCATTACACTAAAAATTCAAACACGCATGAGTATAAGCCAACTATGTTCACCTGTGGTAACCAAATTGTTATACGCTCAGATTTGAATTATCTCCACAACAAGCCTAGGGTGATACTGTTATGTTTCCCCAGTGGAGTCTGTTTAATTTACCATCATCCGGGTCTTTGGTATCTTCCATTTCCCCAGTAAGTTGTGGGTCTCTCTTACCCTTTCAAGTCTTTGGTTATTTTACTTGTGTTTGCCTTTGCCATTAGAGTGTGAGTGAGGGTCGGTGTATAGCCTTTCTTGCTTCTCAAGTATTTGAGTATCCATACATAGTGTGTGGTGATTCAGATAATTGCCACTGTTGAAGAATTACACCCCGCCTTTGGCCTGAGGGATTTTGTAGTTCTTGCGTATTATCAACTCTTAAAGCCCAACATGTGTTGGTAATCCTTGTTTAGATTTCCTATAATTGGCCTCTTTGTTCTAAACACGAATTCACCTTCGCTCGGTGTCTTTCCAATTTAGTTCCACCTTCACCCGTTGTCCCTTCTTGTTGGTTAAGGTTCATCTTTGCTTGACATTCTCGTTTCTTCGGTAAGTTCACCTTGCCCGGTTTCTTTCCATTTAAAGTCCACCTTCACCCGATGTCCCTTCTTGTTGGTTAAGGTTCATCCTTGCCCGACGTTATTTTTTCTTCAGTAAGTTCACCTTCACCCGATGTCTTTCTATTTTAGGTCCACCTTTACCCGGTGTCCTTTCTTGTTGGTTAAGTGTAACACGGTGGGATAACTATCTTGGGTGTTTTGCGTTTAATCGCAATTGTTTTGGATAGCAAGAGTCGCCACCGACTTTTCTTTTATCCAATAAGTAAAGGGTGAAAAGAACAGGAAATACCTTTGAGATTATTTTCTTGAGTTCGTGGGGTAGATTATGAAAAGGGAAGGTGTTAGCACCCCTTTCATCCATAGTTATCTATGGGCTCTTAGTTGCTTGATAGATCATTGCTTTTGTTTGAAAGTGTGCTTTGTGGTGGGTTTTTTGAAAGAATTTTGAAAAGGTGTCTTTGTAATGGTTCTCGTCTCTATAAGAACGCATACAAAGTGTTTGTCTTTTGAAAATGTTTCAAAATGAAAGTGTTGGTGTATAAAATGTTTTTGTTGTGAGCAAGCGAGCAACTAGGAGCAATCTACCTACTCAAAAGGTCTTAAACGTTCTTTTCCTCCTCCTTTAGATGTTGCTATCTTACTATTGATTTGGTAAGAAGCCCCATCGTTGGATGTGAATGGACGGGCGTGGGACGTTATTATAGTCATAGAAGGCAACCTATGGGGCGTTTTAGCAATGTCGTTTAGGGACTAGATTGTTTACCAAAGGCAACATTGAGGGAATACGATCTTTTATCGAGGGTCTTTGCTAAAACGCCCATATTCGAAGGACATGACTATTTTTCCGAGGCAACAAGTGGAATCACCCTAGGGGTGCATGTGTGAATAGTGTGTTTGATTTGCATGCATTTAGTCTTTGATTAGGGGTGGTCTACTTGTTGCTTTTATCTTGCCATACATTCCATATTTTACTAGCAAGCATACAAAAGTAATAAAATACAGAAAGATAAAATCCTACACTATTACAACCGTATTGAATTGCATGAAAATATAAAGACAAAAAATAAAATAAAAGCAAGAAAAATGAGGGTCTTTCGATTAAGGCAGAAAACCCTTCGATTCTGCACTTTCTGGCTTCCTTCGATTTGGCCTGAATGGGGTGAATGCATGAATTTCGACTGAGGCCTGGGGGTCAGCATGTTTTGCCTTTCGACTGGGGCCTGGAAGTCAGCATGTTGTGCCTTTCGACTGGGCTTGGAAGTCAGCATGTTGTTCCTTTCGACTGGGCCTGGAACCAGTGCAAGATGTAATCTTCCTTTTTGCCTCCTTCGATTGGGGGTTGAAAGCAGTGAGGGAGTGCCTTTTGACTGGGCTTGGAATCAGTATAGGCATGCTTTTCGTCTGGGCCTAGAAGTCAGCACGATATGCCTTCTAACTACCTCTTTCGTTTTACCTGGAGGTTAGTGTGGAAGGCAAAGGCTTCGTTCTCTACATCTTGTTTCATGTTTTCCTTTGTTTGAGATGTTAAATAGCAACATGGCCTAAGGCCATGCTAGCACTGCCTTAGGGCCAGGTTAGTTCTTAAAACACTTGTAAGAAACCAAAGAGAAAAACCAAAGAGCAAAACCAAAAGGAAAGGCAATAAAACAAAACTATAAGGGTGTAAACGAAAGGGGAATAAATGCTATGTATATGCTTGAAATGAAGAGGAATTTTATTTACATGTTATGCTGTAAACAAAGGAATCAAGGTTAAGGATGACTTACCTTGTTGGAGGCTGGAGCATGTGCTGGACCTTTAGGTGATTGTCTTGAGCGTCCTTGGAATCAAAGAGAAGGAGTGAGGGTAGCATCTCTACTGTTGGATTCGAATGGGAAAAACAAATGAAATGTTTTTCTTGCTGGATTCAAAGGGTAAAAAAATGTAAGGATGCTTCAGATTTGAAGGGGATAAGTGTTTGGGATTTTGGGTTTGTATTTTCACAAGTGTTTAAGTGTTTGAGAACTTTATGGTGTTTCAGAAATTTGAAGATTCGTTCCTCTGGCCAAAAAGTCCCCCTTTGAGCTTGCAAATGTTTCTCTATTTATAAAGAAAAGAATGGATGTGTTTGAAGTAACCAGGTTTGTATGATAACAAACCATGGTTTGGTTAAAAATTAAACAAGTTTTGTCCATTTTCATTGATTCCCAGTTTCCAGTACAAGTGCGGGCCTGCTGGCAGAAGATTTGACATATGCTTTTGGCATTGCTTGTGTTCAGACAAAAATCAGATTGGAAGCTAACTTTGTGATTAAAGTACTTTTTATGAAAAAAAAAAGGGTACGCAGCTTTTGTCATTTCTTCCAAGAATGGTATTATCCAGTAGACAAAGCTTTGAAACTTTACGTAATGTATCACAAACTTGTATAAACCTCTGATTATGTGAAGATTTTGAAGTAACATAGCCTGAAAAGTGAGATTTGGAGGATAAGGCTATGAGATTTGTTCAATGTTCTTCAAACAAGCTTGCTTCGAATGGTTCAGATTTGATTCGAAGTGTGCTGCTTCGAAGGGAACTAATACTCTAATCGAAGCTTTGTGTGAAGGTGGATCTTGTCCAATCAAAGGCTTGCCTGCCAGAGGTCACATGGCCAATTAAGGATGCATGCAGGAGGCCACTGCCTTATGTCTGCTGGCATGAAGGAAATCCTGGCTTTGTGGTGTCAAAGGCAAACATGTAAGGGGTCAGTGGTGCAATCAAAGCACACTTTTCAGAAGGTTATTGCCTTCTAAATCTAAGGAAGCTTTCATAAGATTATTGACTTTATGAATTGAAGAAAAGCCAAAAGGATTTCTTTACTTCCTGAATCGAAGGACGCTGTTTCAAAGGGAAACAAGACTCAGTCGAAGCTTGTATGAAGATCATTTCCTTCTGAATCGAAGGAAGCTTTAAGGAAGTCCTAGTCCAATCGAAGCAGTCTTGAAGAAGGCCTGAAGGAGACCAAAGTCCAAACGAAGCCTTGTGAATCGAAGTAAACTTATTTTTTTTTCAATTTTGTCAAAAAGATTATTTGTATCCGTTTCCCCCTTTTTGACAGTTTCCTTTTAATCTTGGTACTGGAAAATCCCCATGTACCTGTGCAAGCTTGAACCTTGAGAATCCTTGTGAGAAAGGCCTTGAAAAATGAGAGGGAAAATTTTGGGGTACAACAGCTGCCCCTGTTCAATCTTCTTAAACCTAAAGAGTTAGATTGGCGAGCCTGCGATTCGTGACTTGAAGGTGGAAGATGATTGAACACTAAAGTGCCCAGAAATTTTCGCTCGATGATGTGGTGGTTGATTATGTAGGGAATAGGATTAAAGATTCCATTTATAGAAATGATGAAAAGTTGTTGGCGATGGGCTTATAGACGCCATCCAGAGTGACTGTGGAAGATATCAGGATAAATCTTTTGGTTGATTTATATTGAAATAGTAGATGTCTTTTGCCTGTTTTTAACTGGAAGAGATAAATCTAACCAGAAGAGCTCTTTGGTTCACCTGTGATTAATATGGAAGAAATAAATCTACCCAGAAGAGGACTTTGTTCGCCTGTTATTAATTGGAAGAAATGAATCTAACTAGAAGAGGACTTTGTTCGCCTGTTATTAACTGGAAGAAATGAATCTAACCAGAAAAGGTCTTGGATGCTCTTTAATTTATGATGGGCCTGTGTAGGATTGCTTCAAGATGAATCCGTGTGAAGCTTCTTCTAGAATTTAAGAGAAGGAACTTGGGTAGGGTTGCTTCAGCATGAGTCCGTGTAAAACTTTATTTGGAAAGAAGAAGGAACCTGGGTAGGGTTGCTTCATGAGGAGTCCGTGTAAAACTTCATCTGGAAATGAGAAGGAACCTGGGTAGGGTTGCTTCAGGATGAGTCCATGTAAAACTCCATCTAGAAAGGAGAAGAAACCTGGGTAGGGTTACTTCAGGATGAGTCAGTGTAAAACTGCACCTAGAAATAAGAAGGAACCTAGATATGGTCGCTTCATGAGGAGTCCGTGTAAAACTTCATCTGGAAAGGAGAAGAAACCTGGGTAGGGTTGCTTCAGGATGAGAAGGAATCCATGTAATATTACTTCATGATGAGCATGTGTACAATTTCATTTGGAAGTCAGAAGGAACCCATTAAAATTGCTTCATGATGAGAAGAAATCCATGTAAGATTGCTTCATGATGAGCCCGTGTAAAGCTGCATTTGGTCACGTAGGTAGTTGCTCTATCTTGCTTCAGAAACTAATCTTGGACCTATTGAAAATTGTTGATGATAGCCATCTGTTGATTGACTTTTTCCTGAAAAGGTAAAGCGTTAGCTGTATGCAATGTCATGATGTATGAAATGCATGGTGTTCTCAAAATAAATGAGATTATGTCGTATGCATTTATCATGTATGTAAATAGGATGTATGAAATGTGAAATGTTATCGAAGTGTATCTTGGTCTAGGAAAATAAATCCTCGAAAAATGATGGGGAGCCTTAGGAAATGAAATCCTGGACCACTGCCGTGGATGAAGAGTATGCTCCTCTTCAGACCTTGTTTTAGGATGTTTCCGCTGGGGATTCTCGTTTTTGTTGTTTGAGGAGAATTCCGCAGGGGAAGTTGACTTTGTTTGATAAGAAAACTCTGTGGAGAGTGTTGATTCCTGCTTGGGGAAAAGAGTTTAGGAGTCTCAGCTATTCGTTGCTCTACTGCGGAGTTATCTCTTGATGGAAGAGAAACGAAAGTTAGCTGTTATCTAGTTGAAATCCAGGTTTGGCAGCAAATTGTTGAGGATAATGAAGTGGACTGTTATCTGGTCGTATTCTAGGTTTCGCAGCGACTTACCGGGGAGGATTAAATTAACTGTTATCTGGTCGCATCCTAGGCTTCGTAGAAAATAACTTGGGAGAGTGAAGTTAAACTGTTATCTAGTTGCATTCTAGGCTTCGCAGAAAATAACTTGGGAGAGTGAAGTTAAACTGTTATCTGGTCGGATTCCAGGCTTTGCAGCAGCTTAGTAACATTAAACTATTATTTGGTCGGATTCCAGACTTTAAAGCAAATTTATGAGGTGGATGAAGTTAATTGTTTTCTGGTCGAACTCCAGGCTTCATAATAACTTACTTGAAAGGATGAAGTTGAATTGATATCTGGTCGGGTCCAAGCTTCACAGAAAATTTCTGAGGTAGATGAAGTTAACTGTTATCTGGTCAAATTCCAGGTTTCGCAATAACTCATTCGAAAGGATGAAGTTGAACTGATATTTGGTCGGGTCCTGTGATCAGTGGGAATAGAACTGACTATTTTGGAATGCTGGTTCGCGTTTTGCGTTTGTTTTTGCAAAATGTCGCGGTGAGCAAGAGTCGCCACCGTCTTTTATTTTATCCAACAAGGAAAGGACAAAAGCATAAAAAAATTCCTTTTTGAGATATTTCTCGGGTTCGGGAGGTAGATTATAGAAAGGGAAGGTGTTAGCACCCTTTCTATCTGTGGTTATCCAAGGGCTCTTAGGTACTTGCTCATTATGTTTTCAAAAATTTTGCTTTTCTTTGTGTTTGTGGGTTTTGAAAGAGTTTTTGTTTTGAAGAGATTGTAAGTGCGAAAAGTTTTGTTTTGTTTTTAAAAGGAGCAAGTACTTAAGAACCATCTACCTACTCAAAGAGGAATTAAACTGTACAAATGTCCTTTAGACAATGCTATCCCACTATTGAGGAGTAGGTAACATCGTCGTTGGAGTTTTCGGGTCAATTCGATTAAGGGACGTGTGGTCACTAAAGCAATGTTAGGACGCCTTAGCGGTAACCCGAATGTCTAAGATCATTTTATCCGAGGCAACAATTTTGAGGCAACTTATGATCTTTGGACAAGAGGGCGACCTCTAAAACTTCCTATACTCAATGGCCACGTTCGAGGCAACCAAGTGAGGTGTACCCTAAGAGTGGCATGTGCGAGTGTATTGTTTTTCAGTTATATTATCTTTGTACATGTCATGGTGAGCTACTGTTGATTTTAAGTTAAGATTGATCTTTTCATGCATAGCCTATTATTCAAACATCTAACAGTTAATAGTTGCGGGAATTAAATTTCGGAAAATAAATCTAAGCTATTACAAGACGTCGGGTATTTACATCACCAAAAATAAACCCTTGAAAATTAAATTGCGAAAAAGTAAATAAAAGCGATAAATAAAGTCCTAAATCAAAACTATTACATCCTCGGAGCAATTACAATACTGATCGAAAATAAATCGCACGCAAGAAAATTAAATCGAAGTATCCTTTAGGGTTTTGACCCTTTTTATTCAACAAAACATATTTTTGTCCTTTTTAAATTAAAATGGAATTAAACCTAAACTAAATATTGATTAATTAAATAAAATATTTTTGGTTTTTTATTATTTAAGGAAATAAAGTAAAAGTGATTAAAGTTATTAAAAACCTAATATTCTAAATTGATTTTAATTTATTGCAAAATATTAAAATTATGCCTAATTAGAAACTAAATTAATTGAATTATTTATCTACAAAAAATATGAAATAAATTTAATAAATAAAAATAAATGTTTTTTTTATGTTTTCTGAATTTTTTATAAAAAGGGTTAATTTGTTAATTAGTTAATTAAGATACTAATAATAAAATAGAAAAATAATGAAAAATAAAAATAAAATGAAGAAACAAACTCAGGGGGGGGGGGGGGGGGGTGCTGGGTGCAATCTGGTGGTATGATCAACATAATTCCAGGCCCAGAACGTTGGCCCTTGTTGACTTTTTCAGTCTCCTATGCATGCATTGACTTGAATCCATGGTGGATCAATAATTCCGGCCTTTGGATCTAGCTTGAAGCCACTTGGCACATTGAGATATGAGGATATATGGTAGTCCACGCTTGGAACGCTGCGCCTGAGTACCTGAAGAAAAAATATAACAAAGTTTTGGGGGACTTGGGATTCGAACCCAGGTCCCAAGGGTATTACGCACTAACGCTTTGCCAGCTGAGCCATGGTGTTAACCTGTTAGTGGAATATCAATCAAATATTACAAAACAAACCAACAATTATGTCTGCCCAAAAAATAAAAACGCGCAATTGATTCAAATGAACCAATCACGCCCAGCCACGTCTTCGTCTTCCTCACAAAAAACCTGGTTCGTTTACCTGCGGATTTTTATCCGCAGGAAGATTCATAGGACGTCTCAAAAATCCTCCCTAGGCCATGTAAATGAAATCCAAGAGTACCAACGTACTCGTCTCTTCCTCTTGGTCATCCCTGTAACCACTATTCACCTTGATTTTGCCTACATAAAAAACGGCTAAAAAACAAGAACAAGAACCCTAGGTTCGAGCATCATGATACAGGGTCCAAGAATGAAATTGAATAATGCAAAAACGTTCTAAATCAAATAACAATCACAAATATGCCAATATTTTGAAGAAAAGATGCAAGAACTGGAGGTTTGGATTTCATGTTCAGAGGTCAATTCATGACGACTTACAGTGCGATTTAGGCGATGAAAAGGCTTCCTTTTGATTGGTATGGTTTCACTGGATGTCAAGGAAGGGAGCTACAGTTTGCTTTTGGTCTGAATTGGCCTCCAAGGTTGTTTTTGATTTCTCACTTTTCAAGCTTTTTTACGAAATTGGTATGGCCGTTTCTACAAGGTTCTATGCGTGTTGATGGTTTGTGTGGCTTGTGTGCATATAATGGAATCAGTTTAGGTCAAAATTTGGACCAATATCCATGTGCATTGAAGATGGAATATTGGATTTGATCACCATTTATAAGCTTTCCGAAAATAAGCCAAATCTGATTTTTTGTGCTTGAATTGACTTGATACGAATTGACTAGGTGTTATATGATATTTGCAAGCTGTACAAATCACAAAGATACCATTTCATTAATTTTTGGATTTTATTTGAATTAATATAGATTTAAAATGAATTAAATCAATAAAAATTAAATAAAATAGAAAAATAAATGTTTGGTCATGAAATTAAAGATGGGACACGTGTGTGGTGTGACAAGACCAAATCAAGTGGAAAAAAGTGGGCCCTTTTGTCAAAAATTGGAGTTTTGAGGATAGTTGACTTTTGGCAATTTTGGAAAAATGCCCAACTTCAACAATGCATAACTTCTTAAATTTTGAACTTTTGGAGGTGTTCTTGGATTTTTAGAAACCTTGATATGTCATATAATCAACCCTTTTGGTCTCACTTCATTTTGATGTTCCACGCTCAAGTTATAAGCTTTGGCAAAAAAGGTGTTTTTGTTGACTTTCAAAAATGACCTATAATGTCCAAATTTGTAACTTTTTGTGAGAGCATTTCTTAATATTTGGGTGTGAATATGGATTGTAGAAAATTTAATCCTCTTCAAAATGAGCTTTGGATGGGTCATTTCTCATAAAGCATGAGAAAGTTATGCTTGGTCAAAGTTGAGTTGACTTTTCCTATAAAACCCTAATTTAGCAACTTTTGAATCTTGATGAATTTTGAGCAATCCTTGATGAATCATGATCAACCCTTGATCAAATGATGAATTAACCTTCAAATTGAGAATGTTGACAAAAAATCTTGAGGTTTGACTGTTTGTAGGTCACAATTGACTTTTGCCCTAGCACAATCGATTTTTGGATCCCTTGAGCAATTGACTGACCAAACTTTTTCTGCAAGGCTTGAAATTTGACATGGATGATTTTGAGAACATATTAGGACATTGGGAAACACTTGAGGTCATTTTGATGTAAGGACCTTGATGCAACACAAAACCCTAATTTTGAATTTGACTACCTTAGGAGGTGATTTTACTGTCCAACTCTTGAGCTAACTTGAGCCACTTGGAGATTATTCTTGACATATCTTGAGGAAAATGGGAGGGGAAATTTTGGGGTACAACAGTTGCCCCTGTTCAATTTTCTTAAACCTGAGGATATAGATTGGCTTTCGAGCCTTTCGTGATCTGAAGGTGGAAGATAATTGAACACTAGAGTGCCCAGAAATTTGCACTCACATGGTGTAGTATCAGCATTGTGATGTCGGGAATGGGCTTACATATGCCATTTGGAGGTTGTTGGTAGGAGGATGGGCTTATAGATGCCATCTGCAGGAGTGTCGATCGCATAAGAGATTCCTTAGCGAGAACTTGCATACTTGTTGTTGTAGAAGATTCCTCTGGGGAAGTCTAACTTTTGTTGAGATTTAGGAACTTGCCTGTACTTCAACTGAGAGAATGCCTCGGATGAGTATTAAGAACCTGTCCATAACTCAAACTGGGGGGAAACATCTTCATCAAGATCTAGGAACTGTCTCGTGCTCACCGGGAGTATACCGTTGAGGTTATAGAACTTGTCCACACTATGACGGAGGAAAACATCAAGATCTAGGAACTGACTCGTGCTCACCGGGAGTATACCGTTGAGGTTATAGCACTCTTCCACACTATGACGTAGGGAAACATCTTCATCAAGATCTAGGAACTGTCTCGTGCTCACCGGGAGTATACCGTTGAGGTTATAGAACTTGTCCACACTATGACGAAGGAAAACATCAAGATCTAGGAACGGACTCGTGCTCACCGGGAGTATACCGTTGAGGTTATAGTACTCGTCCACACTATGACATAGAGAAACATCTTCATCAAGATCTAGGAACTGTCTCGTGCTCACCGGGAGTATACCGTTGAGGTTCTAGAACTCGTCCACACTATGACGGAGGAAAACATCAAGATCTAGGAATTGACTCGTGCTCACCGGGAGTATACCGTTGATGTTATAGTACTCGTCCACACTATGACGTAGAGAAGCATCTTCATCAAGATCTAGGAACTGTCTCGTGCTCACCGGGAGTATACCATTGAGGTTATAGAACTTGTCCACATTATGAAGGAGGAAAACATCAAGATCTAGGAACTGACTCGTGCTCACCGGGAGTATACCGTTGAGGTTATAGCACTCGTCCACACTATGACGTAGGGAAGCATCTTCATCAAGATCTAGGAACTGTCTCGTGCTCACTGGGAGTATACCGTTGAGGTTATAGAACTCGTCCACACTATAACGAAGGAAAACTTCAAGATCTAGGAACTGACTCGTGCTCACCGGGAGTATACCGTTGAGGTTATAGCCCTCATCCACACTATGACATAGGGAAGCATCTTCATCAAGATCTAGGAACTGTATCGTGCTCACCGGGAGTATACCGTTGAGGTTATAAAACTCGTCCACACTATGACGGAGGAAAACATCAAGATCTAGGAATTGAATTCATCTCACCGGGAGTATACCGTTGAGGTTATAGTACTCGTCCACACTATGACGTAGAGAAACTGTCGAGATTGAGAACCTTATCTGAAATTCAACCGAGGATAATTCAATAGAGATTTCAGAACTGGTCAGATCTTCGACTAAGTTGAGAACTTTAACTGCATTTTTCCTGAAAGGTAAAGGTCAGTCACATGCAATGCATGAGATGAATCAAGAAATGATGTTCTCAACATAAATGAGATTGTATGGTATGATGCGTATATGCATGTATCATGATGTATGGGAATACGATGCTTTAGCTGGGGAAAATAAATGCCGGAGCTGCTGGAGAATAGAGTTGAGTTCTTCGTTTCCGCTGGGGATGATGAACGAAGATGGTAAATCTACAGGAGAGTATAACTCTGTTGGGGAATAAACTGATGAAGAGATTACTCTGTGGAGAAGAGATGCTCTGCTGATGATTTTAACGATAACTCCGCTGGGGGGATTCCATTGATAAGCTCTATTGGGGATTTCAATGATGAACTCCGCTGGGGATAGATTATCGTTGCTGGTGATATTGAATCTGTTGAGGATAGAAGTCATGCTTGGTGAAAGAAAGAACTTCGCTGGGGATGATCTTTCAGTTGCAACTTGCTGAGGATAACCCAGTTAGACTCTTGTGAGGATAACCTTCTGAATTTGACTGAGGAGACTTATTTGTGCTTCGGAGGGGATAAGCTTCCAGAGTCTACTGGGGAAGATGATTCAACTCCATTGGGGAAACTTTTTTAGACTGCGTTGGGGAAATGACTCCATTGTGGTATCTTGTATTCTGCCGGGGAATATTCTTATATTCCGTTGAGGAATATTAAGACTGTCGGGGATACTCTTATGCTTGCTGGGGAATATCTTTATACGCCGCTGGGGAATATTAAGACCTTATGGGGATACCCAACCTTTTCGGGGCTGATGGTAGACAACTCTGCTTGGGGGAAAGTATTACTGATTCGTTCATAGTTGCAAGTCTCAGCGGGGAGGAGCTACCATTTACTGTATTTCTCTGTGGGGAGTGGGTATCTTGGTCATATTCTTCAGTTGAACCTACCTTGGTACCTTGGTGGACAGAGCAAGTAGACAGCTCGGACAATTCTTATTGCCCCTGTTTCTGACATTACCAGTAATTCGTCCTTTGTTTCGCATGTAAGTATTAATGAGCAGCAATTAATGTCAAATGCATATATCAAAAATGAACATTGGACGTTTTTGCAACACACAACAGATAAAGGAAAAACCATTTGAAATTTGTCTAAAAATGAATTTGTATTGATTTTGAAGTTTGCCTGTAAATAGGCATTTTTGTACAAGAGGCTGACGTCCTAGTAAGAGAACGCTGCCGAACAAATAGAATTTATACAACTTGTGAGAAGAAAACAAAACAGCTATGTGACTAATCCCACTGGGTTCCAACTCTACTATTGCCTTTATATCTTCAAGCATCTCATTACTTTGCTGCTCAGTTGAAGATGAATCTAATTTATTGGTGCCGTCCGAGCCTGATAGTTGATACCGAAGTCTGGATGCGAGGTGATCCAATGAGACATAGTATTACGATTTGATCCCTAACTTTTTCCTGGACCACCCTTTCGGGTTTTCAGTCCACCGGGATACCCATTTTTGCCCAAGCCGCCTTTTCAGGTTTTCGACTTGTCGAGTGTACAAATTTTTTTATTTTCATCCCTTATTTTTGCTCGAACCCTTTTGGTTCGTCGGGAAGCCCTTATTTTTGCCTAGGCCAGTCAACCTAGCGGGTCTTTGATTACGCGTAGTATATTTTTACTATGTCTGCATTGACGGGGTGAGGAAGGTCGTCACCATCCATGGTGGTTAGAATCATCGCTCCTCCTGAGAAGATGTTCTTAACCAGGAATGGCCCTTCGTAAGTAGGGGTCCATTTTCCCCTGGGATCACCTTGAGGTAAGATAATGCGCTTGATTACCAGATCCCCAACTTGATACTCTTGTCGTCTGACTTTCTTGTTAAATGCCTTGATCATTCGTTTTTGGTATGTCTGACCATGACAAATAGCAGTAAGTCTCTTTTCGTCGATTAGGTTCAATTGATCAAGCCGGGTCTGGATCCAGTCATCTTCACTCAAACCTGCATCTTTCATGATCCGAAGAGAGGGTATCTGAACTTCGATAGGCAAGACTGCCTCCATGCCATAAACCAAGGAATAAGGTGTTGCCCCTGTTGACGTTCGTGCTGAGGTACGATACCCATGAAGAGCAAATGGTAACATCTCGTGCCAATATTTGTAGGTCACTGTCATCTTCTGCACAATCTTCTTAATGTTCTTATTAGTCGCTTCGACAACCCCATTCATCTTCGGCCGGTAAGGAGAAGAGTTATGATGCTGTATCTTGAATTGCTCGCAGAGCTCAGTGATCATTTTGTTATTAAGATTGGTACCATTGTCCGTAATGATCCTCTCTGGTACACCGTATCGACAGATCAGGTTGTGCCGAATGAACCGTGCCACGACGTTCTTGGTTACGATAGCAAAGGAAGCTGCTTCAACCCACTTCGTAAAGTAATCAATTGCTACCAGGATAAAGTGATGCCCGTTGGATGCCGTAGGTATGATCTCGCCGATCATATCAATGCCCCACATTGCAAAAGGCCAAGGCGCTATCAGGACATTCATAGGAACTGGAGGTATGTGTACTTTATCAGCATAGACCTGGAACTTGTGACATGTCCGAGAACGCTGATAACAGTCGGCTTCCATTGTGGACCAGTAATATCCTGCCCGAAGGATTTTCTTTGCCATGGTATGTCCACTGGAATGAGTTCTGAAAGTACCTTCATGCAGCTCTATCATGATTCTTGCTGCTTCGATCTATCCACATAATGCAGTAAGGTTGAATCATGGTTACGCTTGTAAAGAATGTCATTGATGATGAAGAACTTCACTGCGAATCTCCTCAGAAACTTCTTGTCGTTAACAGATGCACCCTCGGGGTACTCTTGAGCTTCAAGGTATCTCTTCACCTCATGATACCAGGGCTTTTCTGTTACCTCTTCAGTCTCAAGATCACAATAATATGCAGGTTCATCCAATTTCCAAATAATGATTCGGGGGGCCTCGTTGTCCCATTTGACTTTGAACATAGAAGACATCGTAGCTAACGCGTCCGCCAACTGATTCTCTTCTCTAGGGAAATGTTCAAAGGTTATCTCCTCAAAGTGGGGGAGCAACGTTAACACATACTCCTTGTAAGGAATAAGATTTGGGTGTTTCGTATCCCACTCGCCTTTGATCTGACTGATCACGAGAGTGGAATCTCCGAAGACACTCAGAAACTTAATCCTTAGGTCAATTGCTGCTCGAAGACCCATAATGCATACTTCATACTCCGCCATGTTGTTGGTGCAGTTGAAACATAGTCGGGCGGTGAATGGAGTATGAGAGCCTTTAGGAGATATGATCACGGTGCCAATGCCATTACCCAAAGCGTTCGAAGCTCCATCAAAGTACATAGACCATCGGGATCCTTCCTCAGGTCCTTCATCTAGTCCAGGTGTCTCACAATCAGTCACTACCATGATATTCTCGTCCGGAAATTCAAAGTTCATAGACTGGTAATCATCCACTACCTGTTGTGCCAAATGGTCTGCCAATACACTTCCCTTGATTGCTTTTTGAGTCGTGTACTGGATGTCATACTCAGTCAGGATCATCTGCCATCTCGCTATTCTTCCGGACAAGGCAGGCTTTTTTAAGATATACTTGATTGGATCCATTTTTGAAATCAACAGAGTAGTGTGAGTCATCTTATACTGTCTCATCCGGCGAGCAGCCCATGCCAAAGCGCAGCAAGTTTTCTCAAGCAGTGAGTATCGGGTCTCACAGTCGGTAAACTTTTTGCTAAGGTAATAAATAGCATGCTCTTTTCGGCCAGACTCGTCATGCTGCCCCAACACACACCCCATTGAGTTGTCAAGTACTGTCAAATATAAAATCAAAGGTCTCCCTTCAACTGGTGGCATCAGGATAGGTGGCTCTTGGAGATACTCTTTGATTCTTTTGAAAGCGGCCTGACATTCATCGTTCCAACATACCACTTGATCTTTCTTCAGTAGCTTGAAGATTGGCTCACAAGTAGCAGTTAGGTGCGAGATGAATCGGGCAATGTAGTTCAGTCGTCCCAGGAAGCCTCTGACCTCTTTCTCTATCTTGGGAGCTGTCATCACTTGTATGGCTTTCACCTTGGCAGGGTCCACTTGAATACCTTTGTCGCTTACGATGAAACCCAATAGCTTACCAGACCTCACCCCGAAGGTGCACTTGTTAGGGTTCAATCTCAGTTTGTACAACTTCAACCTGTCAAACAACTTCTGTAGATGGTCAAGGTGTTCCTCCTCAGTCTGGGACCTCACAATCATATCGTCGACGTATACTTCAATATCATGATGGATCATATCATGAAACAAAGCAACCATGGCACGCTGATACGTTTCCCCAACATTTTTCAGTCCAAAAGGCATGACCTTGTAACAAAAGGTGCCCCACTGAGTAACAAAGGTGGTCTTCTCCATGTCTTCGGGAGCCATCTTTATCTGATTATAACCGGAGAAACCGTCCATGAAGGAGAATACCTTGTGCTGAGCAGTATTGTCAACCAGAACGTCAATATGAGGTAGAGGGAAGTCATCCTTGGGACTAACCCTGTTCAGATCCCTGTAGTCAACACACATTCAAACCTTCCCATCCTTCTTCGGTACTGGAACCATATTGGTAACCCACTGAGAGTAAGAAGTCACTGCTAGAAAACCGGCGTCAAACTGTTTCATAACTTCGGCCTTGATTTTCTCAGAAATCTCTGGGTGCATACGGCGAACCTTCTATTTTACCGGAGGGCAGTCTTCCTTGGTAGGCAGTCGATGAACCACAATATCAGTATCCAACCCAGGCATATCTTCGTAAGACCAGGCAAAGATCTCAACATAGTCATGCAGCATCTGAATTAACCGCTGCTTCACACTAAGCTCTAGATTTGCACCGATCTTGACTTCCTTCTTGTCTGTTTCAGTACCCAGATTCACCGTTTCCACCGGCTCTTAATGTGGCTGAATGGCCCTCTCTTCCTGGAGTAGCAGTCTTGCAAGTTCACCTGGAACTTCGCAATCATCTTCACCTTCCTCTTCGGCCAAGTTGATCGGATTTTCGAAGTCATAACTGGCAGCAGCAGAGTCGTTACCAGTGAGATCCAGAGTGGATGTGGACCTGTATATGTGAGTGTGTGTAAAATAGCTGTTTTGCAATATATAATAAAGAAAGACAAGGAGCGCAAAATTTGAAAATGCAAAAAACGTCCAATGCTTTTATTAATGATATATGAAAATGACACACAAAAGCCCTCACAAATGAAACCGCGGTGCCCCGGGTAAGACACCGGGCCATAAAGTTTCAAAACATTGTCTGTTACAAATTCAAAACAAAGAGTTCATTACTGGGTAACAAAAGTAATAGGGATGAAATCCTTTTCTGTCCAGTTGCTTGGTCCATCGTTGGTCGTAGGATAGATCCAGCTATCGAATTCCGACACTTCCACATCATCTTCAATGGCATTTACTCCCGAGTTGCTGATGAACACGGGAGGTCTTCCGATCCTTGCACTTCGAACAGCCCTTTGAGCTTCTGCAGTGAAACCCAAACCAAACTTGTTAGTCTTCTGAGTGAAATCAGGAAGTCGGCCCCAATTTGCACACTCACCCTTATCAATAACAGCCCGGGCATCCTTTAAGGAAGCCATCTTCATTGGAGAATCGTCAACCACAGTCTCAGCTGATGCCAGTGTCTGAGGAACCTCTTCAAAGTGCTGAAATGGGGTCTCAATGAACTACCCATCCATCTCTACGTATCGGAACGAGTTGAGGTGGCTGACCATATACTCTTCCTCCCCTTGTACTGTCACAATCTTACCTCTGACTGGGTACTTCAGCTTCTGGTGGAGCGTTGAGGTTACAGCTCCAGCTTTGTGGATCCATGGACGACCCAACAAACAAGAATAAGATGGCCGAATGTTACCACATAGAGTGTAGAATTGAAGACCTGAGAACCAACTTTAATTGGAATATCAACTTCACCATGCACCATCCTTTTAGACCCATCAAAGGCCCTGACGACGATGTTACTTGGTTTTAACTCTAATCCTTCGCAATCCAACCGGTCTAAAGCTTTTTTGGGCAAGACGTTCAATGAGGAACCAGTGTCAACCAACACATGTGCAAGAGTAGTTCCCCTGCATTCAATGGAGACATGCAGGGCATCATTGTGGTTCTTCCTTTTAACAGTCAAATCGGCGTTGGAGAAACCCAAACCATTATCAGCAGTTAAATTGTCCACACAATCGGTAAACTGATCAGATGATGTCTCTTGTGGCACGTGGGCAGTTTTCAGGAAGGTAATCAGGGCCTTGGCATGGGCCTCTGAACACAACAACAATGACAACATAGAAATATTGGATGGGGTTTTCCCCAGTTGCTCAACTACATTATAATCACTCTTCTTAATAATCTTTAGAATCTCTTCCGTCTCTTGTTTGGAAGCTTCAACAGTGATGGTCTTCGGTGCCTCCGTCTGGGCAGGCACATCAGTGGCGATCCCTTTGCCCTGAGTGTCAGATGACTCGGCGACAGGGGTAAGAATAGGGACTTGATCAGGAATAGTGACAGGTGCACTTACAGGCTTAATGACAACAGGTCTTCGGACAACTGGTGGAGCAATATCAGGTGAGAAAAGTCTACCGCTGCGGGTGACTTTAGCAGGTCCAGTAATGTTGCTGACACCGGTATCAGCATCCAACTCTTGCTTAACTCCAAGAAAATAAACATCAGCCCCATAGTGCCAAGGGACAATTTTGTCAGAGGAGTAGGGGATGGGCCCCAGAACAGTGATAATTACAGGTGCAATCTTTGGAGTAGATGTAATTCTAACAGGCTTCCTCGAGGGAGCCTTGGAAGAATTATCGAAAATGGTAATAATGGCAACTTCTTCAGTAGGAGTGGAGGGAACAACAGTCTTCTCAAACAGGATCTCCTTGCTATCCAGCAGGTTTTGGATACCTGACTTCAGCAATGGGCAACCAGTAGGTAAAACTGAACACATATGGCAACCTTCACCACAACCTGGAAATAAACCGGCTAGAAACAGGGGTAACAATATCATCCACGGAAACTACAAACAAGTCTTCCTCTATAGAATTTACTCCATGCTTGGGCATGGGAGAAGTCACAACATTAGGCCTCTCGGGCGCCTCAAACTCAATCTCCTTTGCATCAATCAAGTCTTGGACCTTGTTCTTCAAAGCCCAACAATCATCCGTATTATGCCCCGGGCTCTCAGAGTGATAAGCGCTGCGGGCGTTAGGGTTATACCTTGGTGACGTTGTATTTGAATTCTTTGGAGCTTCTTTTAGAGTCACCAGATTGGTCTTCAGCAACTGTGGCAGAATCTGAGACAAAGTCATGCTGAGACGGGTGAATTGCCTTCGAGGTCTCTTGTCCCTTTGTTGGTTGTGATGTTGAGGAGCACCAACAGGTTTTGAAATAACAACGGCATTGGCAGCTTGGCGGTGTTCAGGTCTATTCTGTCTTCTTGAACTGTAGACAACACTGGACTCTTTCTTAAACGTTTTCTTCTTGGTGCTGGATGAGGCACCCTTCTATATCTTCCCAGCCGTAATACCAACTTCAATCCTCTCACCAGTCAAGATAAGGTCTGTAAACCCGCCTGAGGAGCTTCCAATCAAATGATTAAAGAACGGACCAGACAGGGTCCCCAGAAACATATCAACAAGTTCACGATACGCTAACGGTGGTTGCACTCTTCCGGCAAGGTCTCTCCATTTCTGAGCATACTCTTTAAATCCTTCACCCGTTCTTATTGACATACCCTGGAGTTTGGTACGCGTAGGAGCGAGGTCGGAGTTGTACTGATACTGCCTATAGAATGCAGTAGCCAAATCTTCCCAGCTACGGATACTGGCTCCATCTAGCTGATAGAACCACTCAAGCAGAGTCTCTGAGAGACTGCCTTAAAAGAAATGGATCCATAAGTTCTTATCAGCAGTGTAAGGCTGGATCTTCCTCACATATGACCGGAGGTGCAGCTTTGGACAGGAGATTCCGTCATACTTGGCAAAGGCAGGTGCCTAGAATTTATGGGGAATCACTACCCCAGATGATATACCTAGATCTCCGAAGTCTAGACCGGGCACCTTCTGTATCTCCATAGCGCTTAGACGGTCTTCTATCTGTTTGTACTTATCCTCAACAGGAGGATACTGTTCTTCATCATAGTCCGTCTCGTTATCGGAGACCATAGGGCTAGGAGCCCTTCTTTCTTGTGGACTATATTTCCCTCAAGATGAGGTGGTCAAATCAACTTCATTCTGAAGCCCGTTTCCAAATCTGCATCCAATATTGAACAGGATGGTCCTCTTCTTCTTCTTCTTCTTCTTCTCTTTCAGAATCAAAGTCTTCAGGTCCTGCTGACCCTTGGCTAGATTCATGAACAGCTCCTGAAATTGGGCATTCTGGGCCTGGAGGGCCTTGATAGCTTGCTCAGTGGAAGGTTCAGTAGACATGATGATCGCTGAAATAAACAGCGAAGAAGATAAGAGACCTGTAAAGGGTACCTGTTTATGAAGTGCATGGGATGAAATACGTATGATTTATGATTTCAAAGAAAATCGGGATTCAAATTTGTAAACAAGAAAGGAAACACACTTTATTAGATTTAAACTTCAAAATTTAAATTGTTCAACAAATTGCCCTTAGGCGTTACAAGAATGGAAATACTGAAAAATAAATAAAAACTGTAAAGAAGTCATCAAAGGTCCATCAATGCTCCCATGGTCTCTCTTTCTCAATGCAGACATAATCATTCAGGATCCGCTCGTTCTCCAGTTGCCTAGTCAGCTTCTGGATTTTCTGCTCTTGTTCGTTGAACCTCTCTCGGTAGGAATCCCGTTCTTCCCGCAGTTTCATCCAAGACCTCTTCAGTGCCCCAATATCAGTGGGCATATAAGGGTGGAGAATAGTTGGAAGAATCCCCTCCTCATTAGCAACTTCAAGAGTAACAGGCCTGACAGCTTCATATGGCATGCCTAGCTTCTGGGCACGGATGCAGACCCATCTGAGATATGGCTCCATTGGCAGAGAAGTCTTTGGTGCCAACTCATGTGGGTCAGATTGGTGAACTCTGTCCCAAGCCTTTATGAATCTACGACGCAACTCGTCGCTATCTCCCTGGAAATCAAAGATGATATGAGGCATCAACATCTCATGAGGCCCTTCTCTTCTGGCTCTTCCAAACTGACGGAGAGCTAAACATGGGTTATAAGAAATCCCTCCATGGGTCCCGATCAATGGAACGTTAGGATACTCTCCACAGCGATCAATGACAGTCACCTCATCCAAGCCTTTGGGAGTCCAGATAATGTCATTATTAGTAAGACACATCACCCTATAAGCCCAACCCATTCCTTCTTTGTTCTTCATTACAGACTTAGGGAGGTGCGAAATAAACCACCTCGACAATAAAGGAGCACAACACATCAAAGTTCCCCGCTTTCGGGCAGTACGAGCATAGAGCTGATGAAGGATATCACCCAAGAGAATGGGTACCGGATTCTGAGAGATGAAGATCTTTATGGCATTAACATCAACAAAAGTGTCAGGATTTGGAAACAATACCAGACCATAAATCAAGAGAGCCAGAATGTCCTCGTACGCCTTGAAGTCTAAGCTATCCCAGAAGTAATTAGCTTTGTCAACCAAAAACTTAGCCAAAAAACCCTTAGCTCCACTTCTAGTCTCCTAGTTGGCCATTACCTCCTCCTTGGTTAAGTGAAGGGCTGCAGTAATCTCTTCAGGCCTGAGAGTCTTTTCCCAACCATTGAATGGAGTCTGCTCCAAAACAGAGATACCAAGCAACTCAGAGAACTCTTCCAGGGTAGGAACCAGTTGGAAGTCTTGAAAGGTGAAGTAGTGGTATAGCGGATCATAAAACTGAACCAGGACACTCATCATTTGTTCATCCAATTTTGAAGTGACCAAACTGAGAAGAGAACCATGCCTTCTGATGAAGGAAGTAGTGTCTGGAATCCTGAAAACCAAATCTTTAAGCAGGGTAGGTACTTGGACAAAGTTAATCCGGATAGTATTTCTACGCATGGGCATCATGGTGACCTATAAAACAGAGAAAAGATGAAACCCTCTTGTCTTTGAAATAGGTTAGTCCTTATGCAAGATGCATGCAATGTTATGATGGTATGATGTTATGATAAAAGCACACCACAAGTATCCACAAAAGGCAAACATGGTAAAGGCACACAAGTCACACAAAAGAGCCCTTAGATTTCAGGCTGGCATGGAGCTTAGGTACTACCCTCTTTCAGTTCAGTTGGTTTAAACCTGTCCTAAAAATAGTAACCGGGTTCTAGAGGATCTCAATATCATTGACTACCCTCAATCGGTCATAATTCCAGTTTAGCAACCTTTTCTTGCGGCCGGAATCATCGCGAGAGTTTAGTCTCAATGAGTGTAGCATACTGCTACTGTTCTATGGCCAAGTTGGTCAATTTAAGGTTCTAAGGTCAGTTGGTGCTTAATGACTCCTTAGAAGACCCATATTCTCCTCGTTCCAACACAAGGGATATCGGTACAGACCAAGGTGCCACACCAACGTAGTTACTGCTTCATCCGTGTCGGTCTACGTCGGGCAGATCCCTCACAGTTTATTGCTACTTACCTAAAGGGTATCCCCAAATCCGGGTTAGGATCTATAGAACTCCGATACAAGCCCACAAAGTTAAAGCATACAAAGCATACAATTGAAAACATAATGATCTAATCCTAAGGTACACCTCACTTATAATTATCCCCAGTAGAGTCGCCAGTTCTGTGATCGGTTGGAATAGAACTGACTGTTTTGGAATGCTGGTTCGCGTTTTGCGTTTGTTTTCGCAAAATGTCACGGTGAGCAAGAGTCGCCACCGTCTTTTATTTTATCCAACAAGGAAAGGACAAAAGCACAGAAAAATTCCTTTTTGAGATATTTCTCGGGTTCGGGAGGTAGATTATAGAAAGGGAAGGTGTTAGCACCCTTTCTATCTGTGGTTATCCACAGGCTCTTAGGTACTTTCTCATTATGTTTTCAAAATTTTTGCTTTTCTTTGTGTTTGTGGGTTTTGAAAGAGTTTTTGTTTTGAAGAGAGTAAGTGCGAAAAGTTTTTTTTGTTTTTAAAAGGAGCAAGTACTTAAGAACCATCTACCTACTCAAAGAGGAATTAAACTGTACAAATGTCCTTTAGACAATGCTATCCCACTATTGAGGAGTCAGTAGCATCATCGTTGGAGTTTTCGGGTCAATTCGATTAAGGGACGTGTGGTCACTAAAGCAATGTTAGGACGCCTTAGCGGTAACCCTAATGTCTTAGATCATTTTATCCGAGGCAACCGTTTCGAGGAAACTTATGATCTTTGGACAAGAGGGCGACCTCTAAAACTTCCTATACTCAATGACCACGTTCGAGGAAACCAAGTGAGGTGTACCCTAAGAGTGGCATGTGCGAGTGTATTGTTTTTCAGTTATATTATCTTTGTACATGTCATGATGAGCTACTGTTGATTTTAAGTTAAGATTGATCTTGTCATGCATAGCCTATTATTCAAACATCTAACAGTTAATAGTTGCGGGAATTAAATTTCGGAAAATAAATCTAAGCTATTACAAGGCGTCGGGTATTTACATCGCCAAAAACAAACCCTTGAAAATTAAATTGCGAAAAAGTAAATAAAAGCGATAAATAAAATCCTAAATCAAAACTATTACATCCTCGAAGCAATTACAATACTGATCAAAAATAAATCGCGCGCGAGAAAATTAAATCGAAGTATCCTTTAGGGTTTTGACCCTTTTTATTCAATAAAACATATATTTGTCCTTTTTAAATTAAAATGGAATTAAACCTAAACTAAATATTGATTAATTAAATAAAATATTTTTGGTTTTTTATTATTTAAGGAAATAAAGTAAAAGTGATTCAAGTTAATAAAAACCTAATATTCTAAATTGATTTTAATTTATTGCAAAATATTAAAATTATGCCTAATTAGAAACTAAATTAATTGAATTATTTATCTACAAAAAATATGAAATAATGAAATTAAATTTAATAAATAAAAATAATGTTTTTTTTATGTTTTTTGAATTTTTTATAAAAAGGGTTAATTTGTTAATTAGTTAATTAAGATACTAATAATAAAATAGAAAAATAATGAAAAAGAAAAATAAAATGAAGAAACAAACTCAGGGGGGGGGGGGGTGCTGGGCCCAATCTGGTGGTATGATCAGCATAATTCCAGGCCCAGAACGTTGGCCCTTGTTGACTTTTTCAGTCTCCTATGCATGCATTGACTTGAATCCATGGTGGATCAATAATTCTGGCCTTTGGATCTAGCTTGAAGCCACTTGGCACATTGAGATCTGAGGACATATGGTAGTCCACGCTTGGAACGCTGCGCCTGAGTACCTGAAGAAAAAATATAACAATGTTTTTAGGGACCTGGGATTCGAACCCAAGTCCCAAGGGTATTATGCACTAACGCTTTGCCAGCTGAGCCATGATGTTAACCTGTTAGTGAAATATCAATCAAATATTATAAAACAAACCAACAATTATGCCTGCCCAAAAAATAAAAACGCGCAATTGATTCAATTGAACCAATCACGCTCAGCCACGTCTTCGTCTTCCTCACAAAAACCTGGTTTGTTTACCTGCGGATTTTTATCCGCAGGAAGATTCATAGGACGTCTCAAAAATCCTCCCTAGGCCATGTAAATGAAATCCAAGAGTACCAACGTACTCGTCTCTTCCTCCTGGTCATCCTTGTAACCACTATTCACCTTGATTTTGCCACATAAAAAACTCCTAAAAAACAAGAACAAGAACCCTAGGTTCGAGCATCATGATACAGGTTCCAAGAATGAAATTGAATAATGCAAAAACATTCTAAATCAAATAACAATCACAAATATGCCAATATTTTGAAGAAAAGATGCAAGAACTGGAGGTTTGGATTTCATGTTCAGAGGTCAATTCGTGATGACTTACAGTGCGATTTAGGCGACGAAAAGGCTTCCTTTTGATTGGTATGGCTTCACTGGATGTCAAGGAAGGGAGCTACGGTTTGCTTTTGGTCTGAATTGGCCTCCAAGGTTGTTTTTGATTTCTCACTTTTCAAGCTTTTTTACGAAATTGGTATGGCCGTTTCTACAAGGTTCTATGCGTGTTGATGGTTTGTGTGGCTTGTGTGCATATAATGGAATCAATTTAGGTCAAAATTTGGACCAATATCCATGTGCATTGAAGATGGAATATTGGATTTGATCACCATTGATAAGCTTTCTAAAAATAGGCCAAATCTGATTTTTTGTGCTTGAATTTACTTGATACGAATTGACTAGGTGTTATATGATATTTGCAAGCTGTACAAATCACAAAGATACCATTTCATTAATTTTTGGATTTTATTTGAATTAATATAGATTTAAAATGAATTAAATCAATAAAAATTAAATAAAATAGAAAAATAAATGTTTGGTCATGAAATTAAAGATGGGATACGTGTGTGGTGTGAAAAGACCAAATCAAGTGGAAAAAAGTGGGCCCTTTTGTCAAAAATTGGAGTTTTAAGGATAGTTGACTTTTGGCAATTTTGGAAAAATGCCCAACTTGAACAATGCATAACTTCTTCAATTTTGAACTTTTGGAGGTGTTATTGGACTTTTTAGAAACCTTGAGATGTACTCTAATCAACCCTTTTGGTATCACTTCATTTTGATGTTCCATTCTCAAGTTATATGCTTTGGAAAAAAAGGTATTTTTGTTGACTTTCAAAAATGACCTATAATGTCCAAACTTGTAACTTTTTGTGAGATCATTTCTTGATCTTGGGGTGTGAATATGGATTGTAGGAAATTGCATCCTCTTCAAAATGAGCTTTGTATGGGTCATTTCTCATAAAGTATGAGAAAGTTATGCTTGGTCAAAGTTGAGTTGACGTTTCCTACAAAACCCTAATTTAGCAAGTTTTGAATCTTGATGAATTTTGAGCAATCCTTGATGAATCATGATAAACCATTTATAAAATGATGAATTAACCTTCAAAATGATAATGTTGAAAAAAAATATTGAGTTTTGACTGTTTGTAGGTCACAGTTGACTTTTGCCCTAGCACAGTCGATTTTTGGACCCCTTGAGCAATTGACTGACCAAACTTTCTCTGCAAGGCTTGAAATTTGACATGGATGATCTTGAGAACATATTAGGACATTGGGAATCACTTGAGGTCATTTGGATGTAAGGACCTTGATGCAACACAAAACCCTAATTTTGAATTTGACTACCTTAGGAGGTGATTTAACTGTCCAACTCTTGAGCTAACTTGAGCCACTTGGAGATTATTCTTGACATATCTTGAGAAATATGGGAGGGAAAATTTTGGGGTACAACAGGTACCAGGCTTTACAATAACTTGCTTGAAAGGATAAAGTTGAACTGATATCTGGTTGGATCCAGGCTTCATAGTAACTTGCTTGAAAGGATGAAGTTGAACTGATATCTGGTCGGATTCAGGCTTCATAGTAACTTGCTAGGGATTGTAGAGCAGTCTACTGGGGGAAAAAGAGTTGTGGTCCCTCGATTTCGGAGAGGCAAATTCAAGCTGGGGAATCTTGCCATTTTTTGTGGAAATAAACCCTGTTGCCAATCTGTTGGAGAGGTGTTTTCTTTTGACAGAAATACTCTAGGATTCTTGAGATCAAGCTAAGTTGTGGAGAAGTTTTCAGAGATTAAAACTCTGGCTGGGGGTCACCTTAGGAAAAGGACTTTGTGGGGGATTTATCATTGCCCCTAGTAACAAATGTTTGTGGCACTACAAGTAAATATTTGACTATACGTAACCCTTTATTGGGATTCGCGTTTAATGCCCCAAGTGATTCAGCTACAGACCTGCCCCTGGTATATTCATCATTTCTTAGAGATTTCTTGGAATCTTGACTAGACTGTCCCAGATGTGTTGGACGGTGACACGTCATGCCTCCTTGCTTATAGGAGATCTGTTATTGGAAGTGGCTTCCCACTTGAGGTGATTTTATTCGTTGATAGGGTTTTTGTTCACTGGATATTTGTCGTACAAATTTCTCCTCTATCAAACAATTAGCCATATGAAAACAACGATATTCAAATAATGCAAATTTTATGCTTGTCTTGAAGTTTTAAAAGTGAATTTTAGCAGATAAAAGATTTTTTATAAGAAAAATCCACTCAGGATTTGGAGTAAAGCCTTACAGGAGTCAAGATACCTTTTGTAACAATATGCTTTCAAACTAACCCATGCTTCAATTAGGACTTTTGAAGGGTTGTAGCGTGGCTTGGTTCACAGTTTAAGAAACAAAGGATAAGGCTCAAAAGTGTATTTGTATCCGCCCGTTCTTCGTGATGTTCTTCAGTCCTAAACTCAGTTAATTGTGCATTTGAACTCTGATTGAGTCTAGAATGACGTTTTGGTGATGGTTCAGAAAAATTAATTTTTTTGGAAGGAAGCCATTTTTGCAACATTTTTCGTTTTTTTTGAAGATATGTAGTGCCCTTTTTTTATTTGTTATCCCGGATTTTTGCCTGAACGTTCTTGTTTTGGGATTACGGTCAGCGAGATGCCCTAGTTTGTCTTACGTCTCCTTCGTAGGTTTTGACTTAGTGGGATTTTCTCTTGAGAAATAATGACTGCCTATTTGGTAGGGAACCATCATCGTCTTTAGATTCCAGAGGAATGTTTTTGATGTCATTCGTTGTATATGAAGTGAAAGTTTGCGACTGAACGCACATTTGAATTAACTTAGAGACTACCCTGCCCCAGGTTTTGATTAAAGGTTTCAGTTTGTGTAAAAAGAAATCTCCTACTTCTTTGGCTCGAAGGGATTAACTAGGGATTATCCTCCTTATAACTCCAGTGTTTAGGAATTGAAACAAACGCATGTACATCATCAGTAAGGTTTGCCCAAAAGCATACTGTATGAGATTATGGCATTGTTTTTCATCATCCTTCCTCTAAAGACTTGTAACTTTTAGCAAGAGTTGAATGTCATAAAGAGAGTAAAAAGCGTAGTTTAAATATAGTGAAAAATGAATGGATGAATTCAAGACAAACATATGCAATGCATTAATGAAACAAAATTTAACATTAAAAGATAAGTGTTTGAGCAACAAAAGAAATTACAATTGAAAATTCAAAATGAACTAGAACACTCAATAATTTGGAATGGGAGTAGTGATCACGTTTGTTGTCTCAGGAGGACCGAACTCAATCACCTTAGCATCAATCATATTCTGAATCTTGTATTTCAGCGCCCAAAAATCCTAAGTATCATGCCCGAGACTTCCAGAATGATAAGCACACATTGCATCAGGGTTGTAGTTAGGGGAAGAAGTTTTGGGGTTTGGATGAGGTCCTATTAATGTGATCAGATGCATCCTCAACATGTGTTGAAATGCTAGTGACAGTGGAATGTTGATGTTTGTAAACTGTCTCTTGGGCTCTTCTGGCCTTCGTTGATTTCCTCTTTGTTGTTATTGCCGTGATACAAGATCGAAGATCAGGACTACCCCCCACATGTTGGTCGTGGTGGCTCTTGTTATGACCCTTTTGGCCGTAAACAACATTGGACTCTTTCTTCACATTGAAAGGTTGTTTCCCTACACTTGAAGATGTATCCCCTTGGACTTTATCACTCTTAATGCCAACCTCTACTGTTTCGCCTGTCAGGACTAGCTCGGTGAATCTGGCCGAGGAGCTTCCGAGTAGGTGATTGAAGAAAGGTCCTATCGAAGTTCCCATGAAGATGTGAATCAGCTCCCTATCAGTTAATGGGGGATGCACCCTACCAGCCAGATCTCTCCACTTTTAGGCGTATTCTTTGAAGCCCTCGTTGGAACGCATGGTCATGTTCTGCAACTGCACACGAGTTAGTGCAAGATCAGTGTTGTATTGGTATTGCTTGTAAAAAGCAGCAGCTAGATCTTCCCAAGTGTGAATGTGGGAACTGTCCAATTGATAGAACCACTCAAGTTGTGTCCCATCTAAGCTCTCTTGGAAGAAATGGATCCAGATCTTCTGATAAGTTGTGTATGGTTGAATCTTGTAGACATGGGACTTTAGATGCATCTTAGGACAAGAGACTCCATCATACAGGGAAAAGGTAGGGATTTTGAACTTTGGTGGGATGACCACTCCAGAAACCAAACCCATGTCTCCTAAGTCCAAGCCAGGCACATCTTGGATCTCCATAGCTTTTAATATGTCTTTAAGTTGTTTGTATTTTTCATCCGCCGGTGGATATTGCTCCTCAGAAGAGTCTTTGTCATCAGTAGCTATGTTAGCTCTAATGCTTCTAGCTTCCACTTCTTGACTGTCTTCTTCTTCAGAAGAAGCATCTTCTTTTTGAGCTAGTTGGGCATGCCCCTTGGACCTTCTTCCCCCGTGAGGATGTAAGCCTTTTTCTTCTTCTTGCTCTCATTGGTGAAGAGTGTTTTTAGATCTTCCCACCCCTTGGCCAGAGCCAGGAACATTTGTTGGAGTTGAGCATTTTGTGCTTAGAGATCTCTCACTGTCTGTTCCATATCTATCTTATTGAAATAAATAGTAGGATGATAAGGAAATATGTGTGGGAGAAACATGTCATGATATGATGCATGGTAAGTGGATGCATGTTTTCAAGAATCTCACGGGGTAAACACAAGAAGATGTTAGAAGTTGAATTTTGATCAACAACTTTAATTGGAGAACTTCGTATCGATGGATGTCTTTCCACGATAATTAAGCTCACCATATCAAGTGGGTCATAGCCCTTGACTCAAGTTAACGTGATTTGGTCTTGACGACATTTGGTTAGAGGAAAATAAATCCTCTTTCCCCTTGATAGGAATCTGGTTCAACATGACCCTGCATCATAGGCCCTTGAGATCCTTGAAATGGTTATTAAAAATGCTATGGTATGATATCATGATGTTATGTACAAGTATGCAAAGTAAGAAAATTGTTATGTACAAATAATCATATACACACAAAGCAAATAGGTCCTTAGGTTTAGGCTTGCATGGAGTTTGTAGGTAAGTACCCTCTTCAAGTTTAGTTGGCTCAACCTGTCCTAGAAAGTAATCGGGTTCTAGAGGATCTCAATATCAATGATATTTCTTCATCGAGCATTGTTTCAGCGCAAGCCTCTTTAATAGCGACCGAAATATCCCGAAAGTCCGATCTCAATGAGTGTAGTATTGAGTATCAACCAACTTCAGACTGCACCAAATCCTACTACCTCACTACTTCCTAATGGCCAAGCTTGTCAAATAAAGGTTCTAAAGTCAGTTAGTGCTTGATGACACCACATATCGGCCCCGTATTCTCCTTCACTACTCAAGGTCTACCGGTACCAACAAATGTGTCAAACTAACATAGCTATTGCTTAGACCATGTCGATATACCCCGCACCGTTTCCACAACTTATTGCTAATTACCTAAAAGGTGTCCTAGATCCGAATAGAGGATCAAAACAAGCCCAAACAAAGAACCATAATATAAAGCAAACAAGTCAAACAAAGAAAAGAAAGTAAATATGATCTAGCCCTAAGGTAACCCCACTTTTAAGTATATCCCCAGCAGAGTCGCCAGTTCTATAACACGGTGAGAGAACTGACTTGGGTGTTTTGCGTTTGATCGCAATTGTTGCGGATAGCAAGAGTCACCATCGACTTTTATTTTATCCAATAAGGAAAGGGTGAAAGGAACATGAAAGACCTTTGAGATTATTTTCTTGAGTTCAGGGGGTAGATTATGAAAAGGGAAGGTTTTAGCACCCCTTTCATCCATAGTTATCTATGGGCTCTTAGTAGCTTTCTAGATCATTGCTTTTGTTTGAAATTGTGCTTTGTGGTGTATTTTTTGAAAGTATTTTAAAAAGGTGTCTTTGTAATGGTTCTCGTCTCTATAAGAACACATACAAAGTGTTTGTCTTTTGAAAATGTTTCAAAATGAAAGTGTTGGTGTATAAAATGTTTTTGTTGTGAGCAAGCGAGCAACTAGGAGCAATCTACCTACTCAAAAGGTCTTAAACGTTCTTTTTCTCCTCCTTTATATGTTGCTATCTTACTATTGATTTGGTAAGAAGTCCCATCGTTGGATGTGAAGGGACGGTCGTGGGACGTTTGTATAATCATAGAAGGCAACCTATGGGACGTTTTAGCAATGTCGTTTAGGGACTAGATCATTTACCGAAGGCAACATTGAGGGCCATCGAGGGTCTACGATCATTTATCGAGGGTCTTTGCTAAAACGCCCATATTCGAGGGACATGACTATTTTCTAAGGCAACAAGTGGAATTACCCTAGGGGTGCATGTGTGAATAGTATGTTTGATTTGCATGCATTTATTCTTTGATTAGGGGTGGTCTACTTGTTGCTTTTATCTTGCCATACATTCCCTATTTTACTAGCAAGCATACAAAAGTAATAAAATACAGAAAGATAAAATCCTACATTATTACAACCGTATTGAATTGCATGAAAATATAAAGGCAAAAAATAAAATAAAAGCAAGAAAAATGAGGGTCTTTCGATTGAGGCAGAAAACCCTTCGATTATGCACTTTTTGGCTTTCTTCGATTTGGCCTGAATGAGGTGAATGCATGAATTTTGATTGAGGCCTGGGGGTCAGCATGTTGTGCCTTTCGATTGGGACCTGGAAGTCAGCATGTTGTGCCTTTCGACTGGGCCTAGAAGTCAGCATGTTGTGCCTTTCGACTGGGCCTGGAACCAGTGCAAGATGTAATCTTCCTTTTTGCCTCCTTCGACTGGGGGTTGAAAGCAGTGAGAGAGTGCCTTTCGACTGGGCCTGGAATCAGTATAGGCATGCTTTTCGTCTGGGCCTAGAAGTCAGCACGGTATGCCTTCTAACTGCCTCTTTCGTTTTACTTGGAGGCTAGTGTGGAAGCCAAAGGCTTCATTCTCTACTTCATGTTTCCTGTTTTCCTTCGTTTGAGTTGTTAAATAACAACATGGCCTAAGGCCATGCTAGGAAAGGCACTAAAACAAAACTATAAGGGTGTAAACAAAAGGGGAACAAATGCTATGTATATGCTTGAAACAAAGAGGAATTTTATTTACATGTTATGATGTAAACGAAGGAATCAAGGTTAAGGATGACTTACCTTGTTGGAGGTTGGAGCTTGTGCTGGACCTTTAGGTGATTATCTTGAGCATCCCTGGAATCAAAGAGAAGGAGTGAGGGTAGCGTCTCTACTGTTGGATTCAAAAGAGAAAAAAAATGAAATATTTTTCTTGCTGGATTCAAAATGTAACAAGATGTAAGGATGCTTCAGATTCGAAGGGGACAAGTGTTTGGGATTCTGGGTTTGTGTTTTTACAAGTGTTTAAGTGTTTGAGAACTTTATGGTGTTTGAGAAATTTGAAGATTCGTTTCTCTGGCCAAAAAGTCCCCTCTTTGAGCTTGCAAATGCTTCTCTATTTATAGTGAAAAGAATGGATGTGTTTGAAGTAACCAGGTTTGTATGATAACAAACCATGGTTTGGTTAAAAATGAAACAAGTTTTGTCCCTTTTTGTTGATTCCTAATTTCCAGTACAAGTGGGGCCTGTTGGCAGGAGATTTGACATATGCTTTTGGGATTTCTTGTGTTCATACAAAAATCAGATTGGAAGGTAACTTTGTGATTAAAGTACTTTGTGATTCATTTCATCCAAGAATCGTATTATCCAGTAGACAAAGCTTCGAACCTTTATGTAATGTATCAAAAACTTGTGTAAACCTCTGGTTATGTGAAGATTTGCAAGTAACATAGCCCGACGAGTGTGATTTGGAGGATAAGGCTATGAGATTTTCTCAATGATCTTCAAACAAGCTTGCTTCGAATGGTTCAGATTGGATTTGAAGTGTGCTGCTCCAAAGGGAACTAATACTCCAATCGAAGCTTTGCATGAAGGTGGCTCTTGTCCAATCGAAGGCTTGCCTGCTAGAGGTCACATGTCCAACAAAGGATGCATGCAGGAGGCCACTGCCTTGCGTCTGTTGGCATGAAGGAAATCCTGTCTTTGTGGTGTCAAAGGCAAACATGTAAGGGGTCAGTGGTGCAATCGAAGGAAACATTTCAGAAGGTTATTGCCTTCTGAATTGATGGAAGCTTTCAGAAGATTATTGACTTTCTGAATCTAAGAAAATCCAAAAGGAGGCCTTTACTTCCTGAATCGAAGGACGCTGTTTCAAAGGGAAACAAGACTCAATCGAAGCTTGTATGAAGATCATTTCCTTATGAATCGAAGGAAGCTTTAAGGAAGTCCTAGTCCAATCAAAGAAGTCTTGAAAGAGACTAAAGTCTAAATGAAACAAGGGAAATCGAAGAAGGCCTGAAGGAAACCAAAGTCCAATTGAATCCTTGTGAATCGAAGTAAACTTGTTTTTTTCAAATTTTGTCAAAAAGATTATTTTTATTCATTTTCCCCCTTTTTTACAGTTTCCTTTTAATCTTGGTACTGGAAAATCCCCATGTACTTGTGCAAGCTTGAACCTTGAGAATCCTTGTGAGAAAGGCCTTGAAAAATGAGAGGCCAAATTTTGGGGTACAACATTAAGGTTCGTCTTTGCCCGATGTTATCTTTTCTTTGGTAAGATCACCTTCTCCCGGTGTCTTTCAATTTTAGGTCCACCTTCACCCGGTGTCCATTCTTGTTGGTTAAGGTTTGTCTTCTCCCGACGTTCTATTTTCTTTGTTAAGATCACCTTCTCCCGATGTCTTTCCCTTTTAGGTCCACCTTCACCCGGTGCCCCTTCTCTTTGGTTAAGGTTTGTCTTCGCCCGATGTTCTCTTTTCTTCGGTAAGTTCACCTTCTCCCGGTGTCTTTCCAGTTTAGGTCCACCTTCACCCGGCGTCCCTTCTTATTGGTTAAGGTTCGTCTTTTCCCAACATTCTCTTTTCTTTGGTAAGTTCACCTTCACCCGGTGTCTCTCCATTTTAGATCAACCTTCACCCTGTGTCCCTACTTGTTGGTTAAGGTTCATCTTTGCTCGACATTCTCTTTTCTTTGGTAAGTTCTCCTTTGCCTGGTGTCTTTCCATTCTAGGTCCACCTTCACCCGGTGTCCCTTCTTGTTGGTTAAGGTTCATCTTCATGCGATGTTCTCTTTTCTTCGGTAAATTCACCTTCGTCAGGTGTCTTTCCGTCTTAGGTTTACGTTCGCCCGATATCCCTTTTTATTGGTAAAATCCGCCTTCAATCGGTGTTCTATTCAAAGTCAATATATATTTGTATCCCCAATAAGTTCACCTTAGATTGACATCCCTTCATTAGATCCTTCTTCGGTCAGTCTCTATCTTGTGTGTGTCTAATGTTGACTTGACATCCAAGAGATTTGCCTAGATAACTTTTGCAACCAAAAAAAGAGGGAAAAGCAAAGAAAGAAAAGCAGAAAACCAAAATATAGAAAAAAATATATAATAATGCCTAATTGGCTTCGGAGTGCAAATTTTCGGGTTTTTAGTATTTAATCTTCCTCCACCTGGAAAGTTCGAAAGGCATCCGCCAATCTCACCTTCAGGTTTAAGACGATTAAATAGGGGCAGCTGTTGCACCCCAAAATTTCCCCTCTTCATTGGGATCCTAATTGGCTTATATTGCATTATCATATTGCATACATGCATTTCATGGGATCAAGGCTATCTGATTAAAAAGCATGCAAGTCATCATTTCTCCAGTTTCTAGGTGTATCAGTGCACTTAGAGTTGAAAAGAAATTGGACGTTTTAGTGATTTTGAGACAATGTGTAATTGTAATCGACGACCGATTCATTGTCTCGTGAATATTCCAAAATTCATAACTCCGAGTTGGTTTATCATCTTAAGATGGTTTTTGCATCAAAATAATCTTCTTTATATGTACTCCTTTTCATGTGCTCGGACCGAGAGCCAATTTCTCAAGGAAAGCCTCCGAATAAGTGGATCTTCTGAAAATGTACAAGTGAGAATATTGTGAAAAAGTGCTGAAAGTGCAGTTTTGGCGCATTAAAAAATTCATAACTTGAAGACTATTTATCATTTTGAACCCGTTTTAGTGGCCAAAATTCCATCTTGATGTCACCTGCATTTCGTATCTCATGACTGGAAGCCAGTTTTACTCAGAGAGTCTTCGAAAATATGAATTTATCAAATATGTTCGCACAAGAAAATAGTGACAAATGTTCACCTGCTTCTTATCGTATTGAGCTGGTTCCGATGGAATTGATTCAAAATTATGTTGGATAAATATTGCTTTCATCTTTCCAATTTAAAAGGTATCCCTAAGGCCTTCGTCTTTGGTCCAAAACACGCGCAACGCATTTGAAAATCTTGAATCGAGAAATATTTTCATCTGAGACGAAAGTTCCAAAAATCATAACTAAATCACCGTTTATCCTATTTAGCCCATCTTCGGACACGATATTTTCCTCGACGTTTGCTACATTTTAGTTTCATATTTAAACTTCAAAATTCGCACCGAAAGACCTGCAAATTTGACCTTAAGGTGTCAGACTCTGATGAACTGAAAATTTGAACACTTGCTTGTGTTTATTGGAGGTTCATTCATTCAAAAAAGGGCACACTATATATTATTATTCCCTCCAATTCTCAAAGGAGACTCTTATAATTTCCCAATTCTCAAAAACACTCAAAAACTTTCTCTCATCTTGCTCAAGGATCAAAGAGCATCTTTCTCTCATTTTCATCAAGAACACCAACAACGTTTCCAACAACTTTTTCAAGATCTAAAAGTCAAAGAAGCTCAATTCTTCTCCGATCTTGAATTCGATTGTTGCGATCTCTATACCTAAGCTTCCTCTTCAGTTCTACGGTAAGATTTTCTTGATTTAAGCACTTTTCGAATAAGTGATTCTTAAATAAACAATTTTGTGGATCAATAAATTGAACTTTGATCTAATTTGAATTGTGGAAGTGATTTCGATTATGAAAATATGAATTGATCTTGAATTATGATGTGAAAATCCGGAATTGGATGATTAAATAAGTGCTTATTCAATTAATTTATTTTCATGAAAGTACTTATTTGAGAAAACAAAATGTTAAATTTTTTTCAAGCTTAATTGATGATTCTTCATTGATTATGTGTGGTATAATTTGGATCTCTAATTGTGCAAAAAAATCATGAGTTAAATTTTAGAGATTATTTGTTTGACAAAATGCTTGAGCCATTGTGCCTTGATCTTACCACGTGATTCAATTGATTTTTGGTTGCGTACAAATTTCCTTGTAATATGGTCATAGCATAATTGATGTGAATTTGGTTTTTGATCCAATGAAAATTGCGTTGAAACTCATGAAATTGGATCATGTATTCACATGTAGACCGTGCTATGATCGGGGAATTTGTCGTATAATTTTAGTTGTTTTGGTTACCGTTTTATGCCGTGGATATTCTATGATTTTCAAGCTTTCCGACGATTTGAACCATGCGCAAAACGGACACTCGATGCAAAAGTTATGTCGCTTCAAAGTTCCAATTGAACAAAACTGCAGTGGAGTCGACACATAGCCTTTTTGAGTCGACGCAAACATTCCGGTCACCTGCGGGAAGTGTTGTGCCGACCCATAGGTCGATGCAAACTGAGGAAAATCCTGGACATGAGTCGAAGCATAGCCTGTTACGGTCGACACATCTTTTCCAAATTGTTGTTTTTTGCTTCTTTGGCTTTGCCTTGGCTATTGTATGCTCCATATTTCTTCCTACTCTTTTATACTTTAATTTTCCTTGTTATTTTTAACATGTGTGTTGGTTGTGCAAGGTACATTTGGATGGTTTCTGATCATGTAATTATTACTCGATTATTTGATCAGAAAACTTGTTTGGACTTTCGATTTATGGTCTGATTTTTGTGTTCGACACATATGCCATTATCTTGTGCCCCGTATCTTGTATAGTTGTATTTTGTGCAGGTGCTCGGGAATACTGATGTGTCGACACACATTCCGTTCTTGGTTTGCCTAATTTCATTTTGTGCAGGCACTTTGTGATACAGGTGTGTCCGCTACATATTTAGATCTTGCTTACTGATGCCTTGGCGCATATTCTCACTGAATGTCTTTGTTGATGCTAGCTTGCTCGATGTTTTCTGGGTTTCTTATTTTCTCTTGCTTGATACAAATTTTTATCTGTTTGGTATTTATCTCATACCTTTTTATCGCATTCGTTATCAAATTCTTTATCTCTTTTTAGAGATCGTGAGAAGTAGGAAGCAGGAAATAAAGAGCGTGTGCTCGAAGTATCTGTTTAAAAACCTGTAGCAGGCACCACTTTTTGTATGCTAATTGTGATTGTTTAAAATCCTACCTTTGAAGTCGGTATTCTGCACGTGTGTTTACATTTGTACCCGTATTATATTACTGATAATAAGTCCTCAAAAGTAGGCAAGCGGGGAGGGTCCACAATCGACCCCCACACATTCTAGTTCGTGTCATCCTTAGATCACGTTGTACGTCGATGCTTCAGAGTTGTGCAAATCATGGTTATCGAGTCTCCAAATGGAAAAGGGATCTACGATCAATCCCCAGATTTTGTCTTGAGAATGCGTTGGTCGACGTTGATGCTCCATGCTATTTTCTTTTATCCTCTCCCTGCTTGTTTGCCTTGGTTGATATGACCCCTTGGCTAAAGCATCCCTACCTGATTTTATACCTACCTTGATCGTCCATATCATGGTTAGGCATTTGACTTGAGTTAGCATGTGTTTCTCACGACATATTGTTTGTGTTCTCTTGAGCTTGTTGGTTTGCTTGCTTGATTTCGTCTTTGTGTGCATGTTTTGAGATGATATACTCTTGGCATGTTTCCTTAGGAGCTCTCGTCTCAACTATAGATGATGATTCGAGATAAACATAGTTTTAGGTGATAGACCCATGTTATGCTCCTTTATGACTTCTTGATTCATCTATAGATGATGATTTGAGATAGACATTAGGATTGTTATCCATGCATGTCAACATAGGTTAGAGTTTCCCCTTCAAAACTTAACTTTAGGGTCAATCATTTGTGTGATAACATTAGGGATAAATTTAGGTTAGTATCCCTTAGATGTTTTCTTTTCTTTTTCATCCTTTGCATAATAAAACAAAAACCTTTCTTTTCTTTTTCTTTTCAAATCATAAAACACTTAAAACTTTAAAATCCTTTCTCAAGGTAAAAAAGTCAAACCAACACCTTTCTTTTTTCCAATCGGCATTTCTTTTCTAATAACATGTTAGTTCCCTTCAGATACAGGTCGTGAGTCTCCAAAGGCCGAGCCGCAGTGGATTGATTCGAACCTAACATTGTTCAATTAATAAACACAAAACAAACTGAAACATGTGAGCCGAACTACAGTTGCTCTGATTCCTTAAAAGGGATACGTAGGCATTGGGGTAGGGCCCGAACGAGCCCAACTTTATTTTTCCCTACCTTATTTTCTCTTTTCTTTTGCATGCATTCCCTATTTTCATTTTCTTTTAGTCCTTAAGCCTAGATATAGATCCTAACACACCAATAAGATAGACAACAAGAGTGGATACCATAGAGTACTAAGGGCGTGTGGGGTGCTAATACCTTCCCCTCACGTAACAGACTCTCTTACCTGATCTCTCGATCGTTCGACTGTGATTTCACCCCTTCAGGTTTTATCGATGTCTACCTTTCCCTTCCTATTGGGATAAAAGACTTTTGATGGCGACTTCATTGATTTTTTATTAGATGATTGTCCAGCCAGTTTTTCAAGTTCAAACAGATGTTCCTAAACTTGGCTCAAGGGCAAGAAGAACTCAAGGCCCTCATCGTCAATGGGAAGAAGAAGAAGAAGAAGACAAATAAACTAATTAGTGTCCTTAACACGGGGAGGAGGTTCAGAGGTCCAGTCAAGTGAGCTCAAGATCTTGATATCCCATCAGACGAAAATGGCAACGGGATGAAGATGGTAAAAGTGTTAGAACTGAAAGAAACAACCTTGGTTCAGACAAGTTTCCTGATGAAGAGGAAGAGGATTATTTGGATGAACAATATCCCTCTGCTGACGAGAAGTATAAGTTATTAGAAGAGCGTATGAAAGTTATGGAGATCCAGAAGGTTCCTGGATTGAACTTTGAATAATTGGATTTAATCTCAGCAGTCATCATTCCTCCTAAGTTCAAAACTCCTACCTTTTCCAAGTATGATGGCGTTTCTTACCCGAAGCTGCATTTTAGATCATATGTTCGTAAAATTCAACCACACAGTACTGACAAAAAATTGTGGTTGCATTTCTTTCAAGAGAGTCGATCTGGAACATAACTAGAATGGTATTATCAACTTGAAGGGGCCAATATCTATACCTGGGAAGATTTGGCTGCAGCTTTCTATATACAATATCAATACAATTCTGATTTGGCACTAACCCGCATGTAACTATAGAGTATGTCCATGGGTTCTGAGGAAGGCTTTAAAGAGTACACACAGAAATGGAAAGATCTTCCAGGCAGAGTTCAACCTCCTTTGGCTGATATGGAATTAGTTGACATGTTCATGAGCACGCTAACGGGTCCTTTATATAATCACATACTTTGAAGTTCTTCAGTCGGTTTCACTGAACTGATATTAACAGGAGAACATGTTGAGAATGGAATCAAAAGCGGTAAAATTTAGGTGGCTACATCTTTAAATACTATGAAGAAGTCTTATATGTTAGAACATAGTTTGATTCTACAACCCTTGTAAGAGTTTTGATGATAACAAACACAAAGAACAATTATGCTCCCTAAAATTATATTATGCTTTGCAGAGAAGTTATGATGTAAGAAGATCATAAGATGCGCTAAAACACTATTTCAACTCTGATTATAAACATCGCTGAAAGTAGTTTTAACGCTGTAAATAGGAGTCCGTGTTTCTGATCTACAAAGTTCTGAAGCAAGTAGCAACAATTACTTTCATCTTCTGAAGCAAGCATGTTCTGAAGCATTACAAATCAATTATTTCCATTTCAAGAGTAATGGCTGGAAGGGATCAAGGATTTTTATTTTTGGAAAGCATCTTAATTGTCATTGATCAACATTCCAAATGCTCCTACATGCTTCGCCTATTTAAACAAAGCTTTAAGGATAAATCATTAACGATTTTTTTCACACGTACAATAACGCTGCTATCACTATCTTCCTCAAACGTACAAAATTCAAATTGTGTAAAACATCCTTGTGATACTGTTTTATTAGAAAACATTCTTGTACACTTTTATTCATACATTGTTTAGAGAAATTCCTTGAGAAAAACTGGGTTGTGGTTTATACTCAAGAAGACTTTGACGGTTGTCAAAGTAGATTTGTAATCAAGATTGACTAGTGGATTAAGACCTCGTTGAGAGAGACGAAATCACCTTGGAGGATGGACTTGAGTAGTTTGAGTTCAAACGAACCAGGATAACCAACATGTACTTTTCTTTAAGTTTTAAAAAAATCCCAATTCATACCCCTGTTTCTTGTTTTTTTCCATTCTTCAATTGGCATCAGAGCACCTGGTTCTGAGTTCAAGCACTTAACTGTGTCAGTAAAAGATCCAAGCTAATAAAAACACTATGGTGCGGCCAAGTCAGAACATTAGCAATGACTATTGTGATGAGAAATACATAATCAACAACAAACCTCCAATCTTTAATGGAGAGAACTTTGATTACTGGAAAGACAAAATAGAAAGTTTCTTTCTGGATCATGACACTGATCTTTGGGATATGGTGATTGATGGGTATATACATCCTATTGATGAAAGCGGTAAGAAGATTCACTGAAAAGAATGTCAGATCATCAAAAGAGAGACTTCAGAAATCATCACAAGGCCATAACTATTCTTTTGAGTGCTATCTCATACAAAGAGTATGAGAAGATCATAAACAAAAAGTCAGCAAAGCACATGTTTGATTCCTTGAGAATGACGCATGAAGGCAACACGCAAGTCAAAGAAACCAAAGCCCTTGCGCTCATTCAGAAGTATGAAGCCTTCAAAATGGAAGAAGATGAAACCATTGAAACAATGTTCTCAAGATTTCAAATTTTGGTTGCTGGGCTAAAAGTTCTGGATAAAGGGTACTCAACTACTGATCATGTAAAGAAGATCATCAGAATATTACTAAAGAAATAGAGACCCATGGTCACTACTCTCAAACTGGAAAAAGATCTGAACAAAATCTCTCTAGAATAAATTGTCAGCTCTCTCAGAAGTCGTGAGATAGAGTTAGAAGATGATGAGCTCCAGAAGCAAGGTAAGTCTTTAGACCTTAAATATAACAAAAAATATGAATCTAATGTTTTTGCAGGAAATAGAAGAAAACTCTGGTGGATCCTCATCAGAAGAAGACGAACTGTTTCTTCTCTACAGAAGAGTCAATCAGCTGTGGAAGCACAGGCAAAGGAAGTTCAGAAATTCCAGAAGAATAGGGAATCAGTCTGAACCATCGTCTGGATACAGAAAGTCTGAACCATCTTCTGGATACAGAAAGTCTGAATCATCTTCTGGATACAGAAAGTCAAGCAACAGAGACACTGTCTGCTACGAGTGCAATGAACAAGGGTATTACAAAAGCGACGGTCCAAAGCTTCAAAAGGAGAAACCTAAAAAGAAGTTCTTTAAGGAGAAGAAGAAAAGTCTCATGGAAACATGGGATGACTCAGACTCTTCTGAAGCAGACACATAATCAGAAGATGAAAGAGGCAACATTACCCTTATGGCTTCAGTATCTGAAGATACTGAATCATCTTGATCATAATTAGACTCAGAGACAAAAGAGGTATTTTTCTAACTTTTCTAGATCTCAATTATAAGTGAGTCTGTCAGAAATTCTAGAAAGGTATCAAAAACTTCGAGTCATAAACAAGAAGCCGAAAAAGGATCTAGTTTATGACTCTGAATAAACTAAGAAATTGATATTGGAAAACTCTGAGCTGAAAGAAAAAAGTTCAAAACATGAAAATGAATTACAAAATACTTAGAAGGAAACTATCTCATAAGTTCCTAGTAACCCTGATAAGATCATTAAGGAATATGATCATAGCTTTCAGAAATTCCTTGCTAAAAACATAGATAGAAGCAAGATGGATTCAATAATCTATGGAGTTAGCAAAAATTGCAGAAAAGGTATAGGATACAAAGGTAAAGTATCCCAACCTAGAAAGTTAAGGATTTGGTTATTAAATGCACTCCTCTAAATTCTCACTTTACCTATGGGCACACACATGACTTAAAGTATACTAGTAATGTTTTTTCTGCTAAACCAAAATTCAAACAGAATTTTGGTAACTCTAACAAACAAGGACCCAAAAAGATATGGGTACCTAAGGATAAAACTGTCTATGTTGCAGATATCTTTGACAGCAAGACTGAAACACCAATCCTGGTACCTGGATTCTAGATCCTCTTGACACATGACAGGAAAAAAGCATATGTTCCAAAGCCTGGAGCTTAAATATGGAGGCTACGTAGGTTTTAGAGGCAATCAGAAAGGGAAGATCATTGGATCTGGAAATACTGGTAACGACAATCTTCCTTCTATAACTATTGTTCCGTTAGTAGATGGATTAATGCACAACTTGTTATCCATAAGTTAATTAAGTGATAACGGTTATGATATAATCTTCAATCAAAAATCCTGTAAAGCAGTTAGTCAGAAAGATGGATCTGTCCTCTTTAATGGAAAGAGATAGAACAACATTTACAAAATAAAACTTTATGAACTGAAAAGTTAGAATGTAAAATGTCTATTGTCTGTTAACGATGAGGAATGGGTCTAGCGCAAAAGATTGGGGCATGTTAGTATGAGAAGAATATCTCAAATTAACAAACTCAATCTGTTCAAAGGACTTCCTAACCTGAAGTTCAGCTTAGATGCTCTGTGTGAAGCATGTCAAAAAGGAAAGTTTGCAAAAACCCTCTTTTAAAGAAAAAAATGTTGTTTCTACCTCTAGACCATTAGAACTTCTGCATATAGGTTTATTTGGACCAGTGAAAGCTGCATCCATTAGTGGAAAGAAGTATGGATTAGTGATTGTAGATGACTATAGCAAATGGACATGGGTAAAGTTCTTAAGACACAAGGATGGGTCACACTCTGTGTTCTTTTCCTTCTGTAACTAAGTCCAAAACGAAAAAGATCTTAGAATTGTTAAAGTCAGAAGTGATCATGGTGGAGAATTTGAAAGCAAAAAATTTGAACTAGTTTTTAATGAGAATGGCATCTCTCATGATTTCTCTTATCCTAGAACTCCCCAACAAAACAGAGTTGTAGAACGAAAGAACGGAACTTTACAAGAAATGGCTAGAACCATGATCAACGAGACTAACATTGCTAAGAACTTCCGGGAATAAGCAATTAACACAACATGTTACATTCAGAATAGAATATCCATAAGACCTATTCTGGATAAGACTCCATATGAACTGTGGAAGAACAGAAAGCCCAACATCTCGTATTTCCATCCATTTGGATGTATTTGTTTTATTCTTAACACTAAAGAACATATGAACAAGTTTGAATCTAAAGCACAAAAGTTTATTGTGTTAGGATACCATGAATGCTCAAGAGGCTACAAAGTATACAACACAGAAACACATATTGTAGAAGAGTCAATCAGTGTCAGGTTTGATGATAAGCTTGGCTCTCAAAAGTCAAAGCAAGATAAATATTTTGCAGATATAGAAGTCCAATTTATAGGTACTGAAGACATTGCATCAGAAGTTTCTCACAAAGAATCACAGACAACATCAGAAGAAGATTTCACACATATTACAACAACATCTAAAAAGCCTCTCCAGAAAAGACAATCCAGAAGCAGCTTAGCTCATCCGGAAGACAAAATTTTGTGAAATAAAGAAGACCCAATCAGAACAAGATCCACATTTAGAAGCTCTCAAGAATCTCTCATTGGTTTAGTGTCTCTGATTGAGCCAACTTCCATTGATGAAGCTCTTCTGAACAATGATTGGATACTTGCAATGCAAGAAGAATTAAACCAATACACCGGAAACGATGTGTGGGATCTGGTTCCCAAACCAAAATGGTTCAACATAATTGGAACCAAATGGGTATTTAGAAACAAGCTGAATGAACAAGGAGAAGTCATCGGAAATAAAGCACGGCTGGTGGCACAAGGTTATAGTAAGCAAGAGGGGATAGACTATACAGAAACCTTTTCTCCAATCGCCAGGTTATAATCTGTTGTACCCCAAAATTTTCCCTCTCATTTATCAAGATTTTTCTCACAAGACATCTTGGACTCAAGACAAGATTAGGGTTTGCTCAGCTCAGGACATCTCATCTTGCAATGATAACCCAAAATTAGGGTTTGAGTTTTCACAAGGATTTTTGGACCACCAATGCTTCATGTGACTTTCATACATCATCTTGGACCCCTAAGATTGCTCACAACAAGTTTCAAGCCTTGAACCACATTTTTTATCAGTCAATTGGACAGTTGACCCAAAAATCAATTGTATTGGGGAAAAGTCAACCATGGCCAATTTACAGTCAAACTTCTTAATTTTTGATCCACATCAACATTTTAGACTCATATGAACCATTTGATCAAGTTTGGATCATAACTCCTCAAGAAATTTGATCAAATCATCAAAAGGGCAAAATGGTCAAAATTATGGTTTTGATTGAGAAAGGGGCAATTTCTGATTTTTAACCTAGCCAATGACCAATTGAGTTAAAACATGATTTCAAGGGTTCAATGGCATCATCTTTACCTAATTACATGGTTCAAAAGATCTCAAGTTCATTGGATTGACAGATGAATTTTGCAGTCAACTGATCAAAAGTCAACTGTGCACTAAAAAGTCAAACTTTGACTTTTTGGTCAAAATCAAGTGCCAAGGGTCATAATTCATCAAGATATGTCAAAACATGAAACTTGTTCACCAAGAAACTCAATTTTGAAAATTAGGGTTTTGAATTTGAAAATTTTCATTAGAATTTTTCTAAGTATGGAAATTTTCTTGTTTTTTCCCAACTTTCCACCACTTTTTCACCATGATGCAATTTGATTAAAAGAAAACTTCCATCATGAAAGTTGTAGTACTCCATGAAATCTACAACTTTGCTTCACAAAATTTTCCAAAAAGATGCTTGGATCTCAAGTTATGAATTTGTGAACATAGGTCCATGAACTAAATAACTTAGTGAAATTTTCCCCTAATTTAGGCAGTTTTTGGACTCAACTTCATGGACATTTTTCACATAGTTCCAAGATGTATCTCAAAATGCATTTCAAAGATGGATTATAGATAACATTACTAGATTTCCAAAATGTCCAAGAACTCTCCAAGATCATTTTTGGTTAGGGAGAATCGAAGAAGGGAAGTTGGCATTTTATGACTTTTGATCAAGCCATTTTTACAAAGCATCAAGTTGCAAATCAGATCTTTGATGTTTGAATCTTGCTTTACAGGTCCTAAACTCATTATACACTCCATAATTAAATGCAAACTCAGAAGATAAAGGCTTTATCTTTACTTTTGAGGCTTTGTACAAGTTACGTTTCCATTTTAAGCATAAAGGTTACAATGCCATTTTCATAAAGTGAGCTTTTGTAACTTTATCAATCTTGAGCCTTGGACCTATCCGTTTGGTGCAAGCAACTTCCACAGGTCTTAAGAAATTTATACAAGCTCTTTGCAGACCTCAAGCTAGCCAGTACAAGCATGTTGCATAAGTCACTTCACTTTACTTCAAAAGCAAGAAAGTTGGTGAAAAGGTCAAAGCTTGCACATCTGTTGAGAAGTTGACTTGGTATTATTTCTATACATATTCACAAACTTGTCACAAGGCTAGAGACGATTGCATTGAAGTTAGAACTCACTCAAACTCAAAAACTCCATTTTTCTGTCCAAACACAGCATTTCTGCAAAACCCAAGCCAACTGGTTTTTGACTCGTGCGTTTTGAATTTTAACACTTCAAACACCTTCTACATATCATACCAAAGCAATCCTAGCCACCACCCTGGTTCTGTAACCCCTGTTTCAGCCATTGCCATTTTCATTTTGGAAGCTTGCAACTTGACTTGTGCAAAGAGTTCCAGCCATTCTCAAGACAAACTAAGCATTAGAATAGCTTCAGGGAAGTACAAGGAAGCTTAATCAATCCTCAGGCCTCCATTAAAGTCCCTACATTGATCTATCAAAATCCAACTGAAGGAGGTATTTTGTTGAACTCTATCTCTCTGAATAGGCCTCCTCAAGCCATGATTTGTGAAGGAAAAATGTAGTCCATAACATGGTGAAGCTGTACATATGCATACTTTTCATTTATATTAACTATGCTGAGAGAATTTGAAGCTTAAAGTTCATGAAAAAGTTAGGTCACGAATTCGAGCTGCCAAAATTCTCTCTGATCTTTGAGAGTTAGGTTACAAATTTTATATGGTTGAAATCGTGAGATTAAATACCACAAGTTTCATGTTATAAGTTTTTGTTTTTGTGCAAGCATGAGCAAGTTGCAGGTTTGAAGGAAAACGCGCGCGCAAGGTCTGGCTGGAGGACATGGATGAGTGTCTTGGGCTTTTTGGCGCCTGGGCCCTTTTTAGTTTTGCTTTTCACACCCCCTGACTTGATATTTGCACCCCCTGACTTATTTCTTATATTTTTGCATTTTCTTGCATATTTTTATATTTATTACTTGCATTTATTTTTTTTAATGACAAAAAATACCCAAAAATAATTTATTTATTTTCACATTTTTATTTTATTTTTTTATTATTTTATTTTGCATAAAAAATAGTTTATTTAATAGAATAGAACTTATTTTCCTAAATAAATTTGTAAATACAATTAAAAATACTTAATCCTTTCGTTATATTATTTATACACATAAAATATTTATTTTCTAAACATACTTAATTTTTAATATTTAAACATAATATTAATTATTATTTTCTTGTTCAAAAATTGACAAAATAATAACATAAGGCATTATTTTCTTTTAATTAGAAAATTAGGATTTCACCCCTCCAAAAATAATATTATTTTTTTCCTTTCTTTTTAGGGTTTAAATTAAATTATTTTCTTCATACAAAAAAACAAATACCAAAACATTTTTACATAAATATATTGCATTGCATTTTAAATACTTGTACATTTATTTAATTTGCACAATATTCGATTGGGTTGTAATAATATATTTAGGTTTATATTTGTGCAAAATCCCCATTCAAAACTTGTATCCCCCCTCCCATAATATTTGTTGTAATAACTTAGTTTATTTTACGTAATTTATTGCTTTATATACTATGCTTAGTAATTAGGGTTTTTGCATGACAAGAACAAAAACAAAGCAAAATAGAAAACCCTAAATGCAAGACAAAAGCATGAAAAATGATACACTTTGCACACAAGCACCCTTAGGGTCTCTCCCACTTGGTTGCCAAAAATAAAAATGGCCATGTTACGCACGCAAAGTATCTTGGCAAAACAAAACAAATATAAGATCATAGTCCCTCGATGACGCTATCAAAAGGTTGCCTAAACAAAGATGATCTTGGTCCCTCAAAAATTGCTAAGATACTTGGCAACATTGCTATCATGGTCATACGATGACCCACTCCCGTCCCGTTTACATCCAAAGATAGGGTTGTTTACCAAATCAATGGTAAGTCAACAATATCAAAGGAACAAAAATGAATAAGAAAGACATTTGAGTAGGTAGATTAGCTTCTAGTTACTTGTCCCATTTCAAAATAATCCTTGCTATTTTCAAAAAACAAAGACACACACATTTCAAAACATTTTACAAAACATTGAAACATTTTTCAAAAGACAAACATCTTTATATACATTCTTACGAACGAGAATCATTACAAAGATTGCCTAAACGAGTGGCCTCTTTTCAAAATACTTTAAAAACCACACCAAGCACCATTTCAAACAAAACAAAGCAAAGCAAGTGATCTAAACAAGTAACTAAGAGCCCATGGAAAACCATGGATGAAAAGGATGCTAACACCTTCCCTTTTTCAGAATCTACCCCCCGAACTCAAGAAAACATCTCAAAGGTATTTCCTGTGCTTTTTTACCTTTCCTTTTGGATAAAAGAAAAGTCGGTGGCGACTCTTGCTAACCGCAACATTTGCGAACACAAACGCAAAACCTCAAGTCAATTCTCCCACCGCATCACATAATCTATCAGAATTTTAATTTCTTTTTCTATAAATAATGACATCACTCTCTATCAGATGGATGTCAAAAGTGCATTCTTAAATGGATACATTGATGAAAAAGTTTATGTGCACAAACCCCCTGGTTTTGAAAATTAAAAACATCCAGAATATGTATTTAAGTTAAAGAAATCATTATATGGTCTGAAATAAGCTCCCAGAGCTTGGTATGTGTGATACGGTGGGAGAACTGACTTGGGTGTTTTGCGTTTTATCGCAAATGTTGCGGTTAGCAAGAGTTGCCACCGACTTTTCTTTTATCCAAAAGGAAAGGCTGAAAAGAACAGGAAAGACCTTTGAGATTATTTATTGAATTCGGGGGGGGGGGGTAGATTATGAAAAGGGAAGGTGTTAGCACCCTTTTCATCCATAGTTATCTATGGGCTCTTAGTTTCTTGCTAGATCACTTTCTTTTGTATGAAAATGTGCTTTGTATGGTTTTTGAAAGTATTTTGAAAATGCGCCATTGTTTAGGAAAACTTTGTAATAGTTCTCGTTCATAAGAACGTATATAAAGTGTTGAGCTTTTGAAAATGTTTCAAGTTTGGAAATGTTTTAAAAGTGTTTTTGAAAGTGTTGGTGTTTGTTTTGAAAACAAGAAAGAGTGTTTGTTTTGAAAACAAGAAAGAGTGTTTGATTTGAAATTGAGCAAGAAACTAGGAACAATATACCTACTCAAAAGTCTTAGTTTGTTTCTTCCTTTCTTTAGATATTGTTATCTTACAATTGATTTGGTAAGAAGCCCTATCTTTGGATGTAAAGGGACGGGCATGGGTCATCGTATAGCCATGATAGCAATGTTGTAAAATATCTTAGCAATTCTCTTTGAGGTACTAAGATCATTTTGAAAGGCAACTTTGATAGCGCCATCGAGGGACTATGATCTTGTATTTTTTATTTCTTTTTGCTAAGATACTCCACATGCATAACATGGCCATTTTTATAAGGCAACAAAGTGGATTTATCCTAAGGGTGTAAGTATGCAAGTGTGTTGATTTACATGCATTGTTTTGTCTTGAATTAGGGTTTGCTAACTTGTTGATTTTAATCTTTCCATACAAACCCTAATTTACTAGCATTTATATATAAAGCATTAAATTGCGGAAAATAAAAATAAATTGCTATTACATCATTAGGGGAGGGGGTATACAAATTTATAAATGGGGATTTTGCAAGAAAATTAAACCTAGTTATCTATTACAACCATATTGAATATTGTACAAAATTGAAAATAAAATGCATGAATATAAAATGGAAAAAGAAATGATTTTTGTTTGGATTTTTATGAAAGGTTCTAATCTTGACCTAATTAAGAAAATGATTAATTAATAATTAAACAAAGCTAAAACTTAAACTAATTAACAAAGAAAATAAGTTTAAAATGATTTTTAGGGTTTTTTATGAAAAGGTTTTAATTTAAAAAATATATGAAAATTAATTAATTAAAATAAACCTAAGTTCTAAATTAATTTTAATTAAGAAAAGAAAATAATATAATAATTAATCCTAAGTCTAAATATTAATTAATAAAAATAAATTAATTTGTTAAAAGAAAATATTTCTGGTCTTTTTTGTATTTATAGAGAAAATAAAATAAGTAAGTATAAATAATAAATAAAATATTTTTTATATTTTTATTAATAAATAATAATAATAATGATAATAATAATAATAATAATAATAATAATAATAATAATAATAATAATAATAATAATAATAATAAAAATAATGAAGAAAATATGAAATAAAATAAAAATAGAAAATAAATAAAATGGAAAATAAAATAATGGACCAGGTGTGTGAACATAGTCAGGGGTTAGTAAATGAAAAAAGATAGTCAGGCCCAAGTTGGAGGCCCAGCGCTGTAATCTCAAGCCTCAACTCAACTTTAGTTTTGATGAAAGACAAACAAGCACTATAGCAAGAAGGAAAATAAGTGGAATTAGCTTAAAGCATCATTCACTCAAAGCTTCAAGGATCATGGCAAGCAAACAAGTATATCAATTGTCATTTGAACTAAATTGATTAGAAATGCTCAAAAATGATATACAAACTTTCCACAACACTTCACTTAAAGTTTAAAGCAAATTCTAAGTTTTTCACTAATGTAAATCGATTAACACATCATGTAAATCGATTTACACATGTTTTTTTAAAAACTGATTGCCCCTGGCAGCAATCGATTTACATGGAGTGTAAATCGATTGATTACTGAACTGAGTTAATTTTTTAACACTAGTAAATCGATTAACACATCATTTAAATCGATTGACACTTCAAATTTTTTGAAAACAAGAACGTTACAAACCCGTTCAATCGATTTACATCTAATGCTAATCGATTTACACGTTTAATTTTTGAAAAATCTGAACTTGATTTAAGATATCCTTCACACCTTTTCTCCAATGGTTGCATGGTCATACATTGCATCTTCTCAAGTTTTACAAACAGAAAAGTGGTATCCATTTGGATAGGTATCTTGATTGCTTTAAATACTAAATCTTTCAAATTATAAAACAACTCTTCTCTCATGCAATAATTCTGAACTTTGTAAAATATTCAAACTTCATATTTCTTATTTTTTAGGAACAAATATTTTCTGCACTTTCACACATATAAGAACAGAAATCTTTGAGAATTTTCTAACCATTGTGTTACAGTTTGAATTGCTTACAAGAGAAGAAAGAAGAAACTTCATTGAAGCCACTCTATGTGATCAACATCTTTCAAGAAATCATATTTCATAGAATTATACTAAGTGTAACTTATTTCTAGGATTGTTGGAATTAAGTATTAGAATACTTTTGTACCTTGTTATCCATTGTTGGAAACAAGAGGTATCTTTTGAGAGGATTGTTCTAAAGAGACTTATTGGAAATCCAAGAGGGTGTTCTTGGTATTTCTTAGTATCTTTAGTTGATAAGACTAGGAAGAGTCTTGTAAAAGTTCTAACAAAATAGTGAAATCTCTTGCGTGTTTGCAAGGGGACTGGACGTACTTCCGGGGTGTGGAAGGAACCAGGATAAATCTCCGTGTCTCTTTACTTTCTGCACTTTACCATTTTCCATAGCACTAAAACAAAACCAGAAAGTGTAAAATAAATCAAAAATCGACCACCACCTAATTCACCCCCCTCTTAGGCGCAATCTTAAACTTACAATTGGTATCAGAGCAGGTTATAGGTAACCTGCTCCTAGAGATCCAGAATTGCTTCCGTAAATCAACAACCCGTTTTCAGAGATGGTGGTAGTAACAACAAGCCTCCTCTATTTTGTGGCGAATACTTTGATTTTTGGAAAATACGCACGAGGGCGCATCTAGAATCACAAGGAGAAGAAATCTGGGATGCTGTAGAAAATGGTCCATTCATTCCTATAACAGTTATAAACGGTGTCGGCACGACTAAACCCAAAACTGCATGGGTTGATGACGACAAGAAAAAAGTCCTCTATGATAAAAAGGCTATAAATCTACTTCAAGGTGCACTATGCATGGATGAGTTCTTTCGTGTATCTGCATGTAAATCGGCAAAAGAAATATGGGACAACTTGGTACAAACACATGAAGGAACCGTTGAAGTTAAGAGATCAAGGCTGAATACTTTAAGTCAAGAATACGAGTTATTCCGAATGCAGCCTAGAGAAACCATTCTCGACCTACAAAAGAGATTCATCCACTTAACAAATCACTTAAGTGCTCTTGGTAAAACCTTGACAAATGATGAACTCAACTTGAAAGTCCTTAGATCATTGACTAGGGAATGGCAACCAAAGGTAACGGCAATCTCGGAAAAGAAGAGTCTCTCCGCAATGACTTCCGCTACATTATTTGGCAAACTTCAAGAATAAGAAAGCGGAACTCGGTAGACTTGAAAAACATGAGAATCTAGAAAAGAAATCCAAAAACATTGCTTTAAAAATTGATTCAAAGGAAGTAGTAAAAGAAGACAATCCGGAAGAAGATGAAAATTTCATGCTTCTTGTTAAAAGACTTGGGAAGTTTTTTGGCAGAAATGACAAGGGCGGATCTCATGCAAATAAGAGAAAGCACTTCAAGAAAAGAGAAGCCTCCACATCAACACAAGATGTCTCATGTTATGAATGTGGAAAGCAAGGACATATCAAGCCAAACTGTCCAAATCTCCCAAAGAAAAATGGATTCAAAGGAAAGGACTCAAAACACAAGAAAGCCTACATAGCATGGGAAGATAATGATATGAGTAGTACATCGGAATCGGAAAGCGACGAATGTGCAAATTTAGCCTTAATGGCATCGCATCACTCCAACGACGAAGAAGAGGTTAGTAATGAATTTAATCTTTTTGATGATGATGTTCAAGGTGACATTGATGAACTCTTGAAAGAATGCAAAAGTTTATACAAAAAGGTGTCAAGCCAAGAAAAAGAACTTCTAATTTGTCACGAAAAAATTGACACCATGACCAAAAATTTTGATCTTCAAAAACAGAATTTTATAAAATAAAAGGAAAACTTTGCATGCACCAAGTTTGAATCAAATGTCTTTCAAATTGTTCAATTGAAAAGAGTCATTGAACGATATGAAAAAGGACAAATAGGATTGGAAGGATTACTAAGCCAACAACGTTATCCAAATGATAAAAGAGGTCTTGGTTATGTGAATACTAAGAAACCAAGTAACAATCACACTATTTTTGTAAAGGCTAGTAATAGTTCCAATCCCAAGATAGTAGAAAATAAGCAAGTTGTTCATAATCATCAAAATAAAAAGCCTAATGTATCTAAAAGAAAACAAATTCCTAGATACAAGAGCAAATTTGTTCCAAACTGTTTTTACTGTGGTATTGTTGGACACACACCTAATGTATGCTACATTAGAAATTTCAGTATGGCTAGTGGACACTATGCATGGGTGAAAAAGGGAACTAACTATGAAGGACCCAAGGCCACTTGGGTACCTAACAAGAAATAATTTGTTTTTGTAGGTATGCTTGAAATCCACATCAAACCTTTGGTATCTTGACAGTGGATGTTCAAAGCATATGACAGGAGATGTACACCAATTTTCATATCTAGTACATAAATCCAAAGGGTATGTCACCTATGGAGACAAAACCAAAGGAAAGATTCTTGGCGTTGGAATAGTTGGCACACCTCCATCCATTCAAATTGAGGATGTTCTCTATGTTGAAGGATTAAAGCACAACCTTCTTAGCATAAGTCAACTTTGCGATAAAGGGTTCAAAATCAAATTCAACAAAGAAGAATGCCTAATTATGGATGAGGCAACCAATGAGGTAAAACTCAAAGGTATAAGATATAACAATATTTTATGATTACTTTAGATGATTTGTCTATGAAGGTACAATGTCTCATGGTAAACAACAATGACGCTTGGTTATGGCACAAGAGGATTGCTCACATACACATGGAGCACTTGAACAAATTAGTTAAGCATGACTTAGTTATTGGTCTACCAAAGATGAAATTCATCAAAGACAAATTATGTAGTGCATGCCAAAAGGGAAAAAAAACTCAAAATCAACTCGCGGACATTTTCACAAAACCACTTGCAAAGGATGCATTCTTCAAATCTAATCGTGAACTCGGAATCCTAGATGAACAAGATATATAAGGTGCACTCTATCCTTAACTATACATTAATGTACATATATATGGGCTTAGAAAATGTTTCAAATTATTATAAGTATCATCTTATGTTGCATCTTTCCCTTCTTTTTGATAATGTCAAAGGGGGAGAAGGATGTGATAGCACTTTATGGTTGTTTGTTTCAGTTTTCTTTTCACGGCAAGTTTTCAAATCTTTTTCTCCATAGGGGGAGAAATCTATCTTAGGGGGAGAAAACTCCTTTTGCTCCAATTCTGAACAACTCATAAAGAAAGATGGTTTGTCATCATCAAAAAGGGGGAGAATGTAATCTCAAGCCTCAACTCAACTTTAGTTTTGATGAAAGACAAACAAGCACTATGGCAAGAAGGAAAAAAAGTGGAATTCAATTAAAGCATCATTCACTCAAAGCTTCAAGGATCATGGCAAGCAAACAAGTATTTCAATTCTCATTTGAACTAAATTGATTAGAAATGCTCAAAAATGATATACACACTTGCCACAACACTTCACTTAAAGTTTAAAGCAAATTCTAAGTTTTTCACTAATGTAAATCGACTAACACATCATGTAAATCGATTTACACATGTTTTTTTTAAAACTGATTGCCCCTGGCAGCAATCGATTTACATGGAGTGTAAATCGATTGATTACTGAACTGAGTTAATTTTTTAACACTAGTAAATCGATTAACACATCATGTAAATCGATTTACACTTCAAATTTTTTTAAAACAAGAACGTTACAAACCCGTGCAATCGATTTACATCTAATGCTAATCGATTTACACGTTGTAATTTTTGAAAAATCTGAACTTGATTCAAGATATCCTTCACACCTTTTCTCCAATGGTTGCATGGTCATACATTGCATCTTCTCAAGTTTTACAAACAGAAAAGTGGTATCCATTTGGAAAGGTATCTTGATTGCTTTAAATACTAAATCTTTCAAATTATAAAACAACTCTTCTCTCATGCAATAATTCTGAACTTTGTAAAATATTCAAACTTCATATTTCTTATTTTTTAAGAACAAAGATTTTTTGCACTTTCACACATATAAGAACAGAAATATTTGAGCATTTTCTAAACATTGTGTTACAGTTTGAATTACTTACAAGAGAGGAAAGAAGAAACTTCATTGAAGTCACTCTATGTGATCAACATCTTTCAAGAAATCATATTTCATAGAATTATACTAAGTGTAACTTATTTCCAGGATTGTTGGAATTAAGTATTAGAATAATTTTGTACCTTGTTGTCCATTGTTGGAAACAAGAGGTATCTTTTGAGAGGATTGTTCTCAAGAGGCTTATTGGAAATCCAAGAGGGTGTTCTTGGTATTTGTTAGTGTCTTTAGTTGATAAGACTAGGAAGAGTCTTGTAAAAGTTCTAACAAAATAGTGAAATCTCTTGTGTGTTTGCAAGGGGACTGGACGTACTTCCGGGGTGTGGAAGGAACCATGATAAATCTCAGTGTCTCTTTACTTTCTGCACTTTACTGTTTTCCATAGCACTAAAACAAAACCAGAAAGTGTAAAATAAATCAAAAATCGACCACCACCTAATTCACCCCCCCTCTTAGGCGTAATCTTAAACTTACAAGCGCTGCAAACAAAAAATCAAAAAAAGGTGAAAAATATGAAAAAAAAGCAAAAGGGTACCACTAGGGCTCGAACCCATGTCCTTAAGGTAACAGGCGCGCGTTTTAACCATTGGGGTGGTGATACATCCGTTAACTTAAACAAAATAATAAATATATGATACATGATTTTCTCTGACTGTACTTCATCTTCAACCTCCAGCCAAAGGATCTGTAACTTTTTCATTCCTCAACCATTTTCAAAAGTCTAAACATGAAACTTGTGTATTTTTCCACCACGAATCCAACCATGTAACTAACTTAAGCTAACATTCAAGGATAAGGATGAATTTATGAAAGTACCAAATTCTGACCTAAATGTTTCAGCAAGTTCAAACTCAGAATTCTCCATGCTCAAGCAACATACATTAAATTTATGGACATGTATAGTTTCAGGGCAATGATATCTACATTCTATCTTCACAAATTAAAGCCTAATAATGCCTAAATAATGAGATAGAAGTTCAAGAAAAATACCTCAAAACCGGAAATCGTGAAATGAGTCTGAGCTTGTTTCAAGTGATGGTGATGATCAGGTTAGCTTCCTTGAACCTCTAGGAAGCTAATGCAATGCTTACTTGATGCTGGGAGTGCTTGAATTGTGCTAGAGAAGTCAAGATGCAAGATCTGTTTTTTGGTTATGGAAGTTGATGAAGATGGTATTACAGTTGGATAACATGTGTTGGGATTGTTTATGTATGATGTTTAGAAGCTTTTGGAAGCAATAGGCCAAGAAACGCACGAGTGAAATGGAAGTTTGAAGTTCTTAATCAGAATGTGCAACAATGGTGGTTTGAGATGAATTTCTAAGTTTTAGGAAGTTTGAGAGCTTGTGTATTCATGTATTTTCTTGCAAACAACCTGTGCATATATATGGAAAAGGTTGTTGCACTTGAGAGGGTCAGAAGCACAAAATATAGACTTATAGCTATGTTACTTGATTTTGAAGAAAAGTGGAAATATGGTTTCAAGGAATAGTACAAGCATGGCCTGAGATTATGGGAGGCTCTAGATATTTTGCTTTTTCCCTTGACATTGCTTGTGATCAGAAGGAAACAAGTGCAAAGCTCTATGCATTGACTTTGTAATTAAAGCCTCTTTACAAGAATGGAATGGTAACTTTATGCCATAAATGGAAATGTAACTTGGGTAAAGGCTCAAGTGCTTGGATCAAAGCTCTAACAGTTGTGTAAAAATTTAATTATAGAGTGAAACAAGTTTGAGGCCTGTAAATCAAATATTATGCATCCTGGCTATGAATTGGTCAAGTGTTCATCACAAATTCTGCCTTGTAAATCAAGAATGAAACCCTAACTTCATCTCTTTGATTCTCTTAGCTCAAGCATGATCTCAATGAGTTCTTGGACATTTTGGAAATCTTGTAACATCATATACAACCTCTATGTTGAACATTTTTGAAGATTACTCTTGGAACTATGTGAAAAATTGCCATGAAGTTAGGTTAAAATCCTGCATAAACCATGGTAAAATTTCACTAAGTTTCCAAGTTTCATGACCATGTATTCACAAAATCATAACTTGAAATACATGAATTTCTAGGAGAAGTTGTGTTCTACAGTGTTTTAGATCTCATTGTGATATACAACTTTAATATTGAAAGTTTCCTTTGAATCATCTTGCATCATGGTGAAAAATTGGCTCAAAGTTGTGAAAAAATATGAAGTTTCCAACACTTAGAAAAATTTCTATGTTTAGAAATTTTGATTTTTCAAAATGAAATCTTGAAATTTTTATTTCTTGATGAACAAGTTTCATATTTTGACATGTTTTGATGAATTGTGATCTTTGATACTTGATTTTGACTAAAAGGTCAAAGTTTGACTTTTTAGTGTGCAGTTGACTTTTGATCAGTTGACTGAAAATCAACTATCAATCAATTGATCTTGAGCAAAGTTTTGAGTCATGCCATTAGATCAAAATGGTGAAATTGAACCCTTTAGATCATTTCTCAAACCAATTAATCATTTGCTAGGTCAGAAATTAGAAATTGCCCTTCCTCAATCAAAACCCTAATTTTGATCATTTTGCCCTTTTGATGATCTGATCAAATTTATTGGGGAATTGTGGTACAAACTTGATCAAATGACATATATGAGTTCATAAGGTTGATATGAATCCAAAATTATGAAGTTTGACTGTAAATTGACCACAATTGACTTTTTCCCTAATACCGTTGATTTTTAGGTCAACTGATCAATTGACTGAGGAAAAATGTGATCCAAGACTTGAAACTTGACATGAACAATCTTGAGGGTCCAAAATGATCCATGAAAGTAATATGGGGCATTAAAAGTCCATTTATCCTTGTGAAATATCAAACCCTAATTTTCAGTCATCAGTGCTTGAGGAGGTGTCTTGAGCTGATCAACCCTAATGTAGTATTGAACCAAAGGATATATTGTGAAGGATTACTTGATAAATGAGAGGGAAAATTTTGGGGTACAACATCTTCCCCTGTTCAATCTTCTTAAACTTGAAGAGTTAGATTGAAGGATCCGACATTCGTGACTTAAAGGTGAAAGATGATTGAACACTAGAGTGCCCAGAAATTTGCACTCGAAAATGGATTGTGAATGGGCTTATAGATGCCATTTGGAGGAATGTTGGAAAACTTGTAAGAAGTATCACCATAAATTTCTTGTTGATTTATACTAAAACTTGATGTTTTACCTGTGAGAAAAAGAGTTAGTAAGAATGCAGATGTATGCATGATGTTCACCAGATGTGATATTATGCTAAATGCATTTCATATGTATATGTCATGATGTATGAATGTGAGATGTATGTTTTTTTGTCTGGGAAAATAAATCTCTGACTGTTGCTAAGGCTTTTTGGGAAACTGACTCCCGGATTTCCGTTGGGGATGAAGAATATACATGGCTTCAAACTTTGTTGAAAGGATGCTCCCGCTGGGGAATTTCTCTTGAATGTCAGCTGTTATCTGGTCAGATCCAGGCTTCACAAATTACTAAGGATGAGGAAGTCAACTGCTATCTGGGGAAGAAATAAATTAACTGCTATCTGGTCGGATTCCAGGCTTTGCAGAATTTTTTTTGAAATTGAAATGTTATCTGGTCGGATCCAGGCTTCACAACAAGTTGCTGGAAATAAGGAAGTTAACTGTTATCTGGTCGGATCCAGGATTTACAGTAACTTGAAGTTGTAACTACTATTTGGTCGGGTCCGGGTTTCATAATGTCTCTCTGGGGATCACAGTTAATTGTTATCTGGTCGGGCTCCAGGTTTCACAATAACTTGCTGGAAAACTGATATCTAGTCGGGTCCAGGTTTTGCAGATTTCTAAGGTTGACGAGGTTAAGTGTTATCTCGTCATGTCCAGGTTTCACAATAAACTGTTTGGGGTTTTAGTTGTTTTCTGGTCGGGTTCCAGGTTTCACAACAAATTTCTGAGGGTAATTACTATCTGGTCAGATCCAGGATACACAACAACTTGTTGGGGTAGAGGAAAACTCTACTGGGGGAAAGAAGTGAAACCTTGGTATGGTTGAGTCTAGGTTCTTCTATATTTTGAAGAGTTAAACGATTATCTGGTCGGGTCCAGGATTTAGTAATTTAAAAATTAAGATTAAATGTTATCTGGTCGGGTCAAGGCTTCAGCAATTGATACAGTTAAACTATTATCTGGTCGGGTCCAGGATTTATAGTAACTTGAAAATTTACACTATCATCTGGTCAGATCCAGGCTCTATAGTGACTTGAGAAGTTAACTATTATCTGGTCGGGTCCAGGCTTCATAGTAACTTTTGGAGATAGTAAAGGTTTTGTTGATGACTTTACTGGGGATTAGGGGTTGTGGCCCTATGATTTGTAATGACAAACTCAAGCTGGAGAGTGTAGAATCAGTCGGGGAGGATAGACTCAGCTTGGGGAGAATACACTCAATTAGGGGTAACAAGTTCAGCTGGAGAAAATAGGTCAAGCTGGGGAATTTTGTACTCGGCTTGGGAGTTATGCTATTCATTGTTTGTTGGGGAAATAAACCCGGTTGATAAACTGTTGAAGAGATGAGTTCTTTTTAGAAAGAGATTCACAAGGCTTCTACTTGTAGGATCAACTTAGCTGGGGAGAGAGCTGCCAAGAGATTGAGACTCTGGCTGGCGATTGGTCTATTATAGCCGATTTGTGGGGGATAATATTAATGAAATAACTGTGTGGGGGATATTCCAATATAAATTAAAGAGAAGTTTGCTGCTGCTTAGCAGGTCACATGTGCCAAATAGTTTTAATTTTGTTCATATGCGTATGTTCGTTCAATTTTAGTCATTGGACAAATTTGCATTCAAAACAAAGACAGAAAGTTTTCACTTCAAAGTATATTTGTATTGATATTTTTACCATGAATAGGCGTTTCTGTACAAAGAGACGGAGATCCTAGTAAGAGGAAATCGTCGAAAGGGAAACAAAATTGAAAACAAAAACAAATAGCCATGTGAAATGATCTCATTGCCTTCCAACTCTACTATTTCCCCAATGTCTTGAATGCCCCTTACCGTTGAAAGAAGTTGATTAGTTTGATCTTGGACTGTTTGCACTCGGACCTTGGTGATAAAGTTGACTATGTTGAATTCACGGGACATACTCATACGCTTTCAATCCTTAAATTTTTCCTGGACCTCCCTTTTGGGTTTTCAGCCCACCAGGATACCCATTTTTGCCCAAGTCGCCCATTCGGGTTTTCAACTTTTCGGGTGTACAATCTTTTGCATATATCCCTAATTTTTGTCCAAACCTTTTGGTTTGTCGGGATGCCCTTATTTTTGCCTAGGTGCGTCAACCTAGCGAGTCTCATATGCGTAGTATTTTTTAACTATGTCCGTGTTGTAGCGATAAAAATGTAGCGGGGTAAATCGGAGACCGAACTATTAATTAACTCGTCTCACAAAAAGCAAGAGTCGCCACCGCGATTTATTATTTCCAAGGGAAAAGGGAAAAGAGCGAAGTAAAACCCTAAAATATGCAATGTAAAATAATACTTAAAAGTAATGAAAATACAAGGCGTTTTGAAAAGAAATCTAGAGTTCGGGGGTTGGTTATACAATGGGAAGGTATTAGCACCCAATGCATCTATAGTACCCTATAGGAACCTTTTGAAATATCCGTTTATTAAAATTGTTTGTTTGATTAAAAATAGCTTGTTTGGCCAAAAATGGGTAGGGACGAGATTTTGAAGATACGACGACCTAACGTCGAAGTTTTGACTTAAAAGGTGTGAGATTGAAAATTAGAACATTTGGGAAAATTATCTTAAGTTTTTGACAAAATAATAAACGAAAGAAAAATGAATGAGGGTATTCGCACGATTAAATAAGATATGTTTGATGACATAAAGTCGACAAAATTAAAACAATTCCCTTGGATTGAGATGGACGAAAGATATAAAGATTAATGATTGATGACAAAATTAATTAAGATGACAATTGAACAAATAACTAATGTAAATTAAATTATACTAACATGCATTTTGAACGATTAAGTAAATTAACAAAATTACATAAAGATTAAATTAAAAAATCATGAATTTTTAATAATTAAACAAATAACAAAAATTAAATCATGAAACATGTATTTTTGAATAATTAAATAAACAACAACAAAAATTAAATAAAAATTAATAGCATGTTGACAAAATTAAATAAAAGATGAATTTTAATTAAACATGTTTTTTTCATTATGTATTGTAATAATTAATAATATATAATTAAATTAATAGAATAAAACCTAAAAGAAATAAAAAGAAAACCCCAACAAGAGTTTAACTCGGGTCTTTAAGGCTATTGGGTAGTGTACTTTACCAGCTGAGCTAAACTATATTTCATTTATTAACATGAATTAATTAAAACATAAAGGAAAATTAGTAATGAAGCTGGACCAAAAACAAGCCCAATGGGCCAACCGGGTTTGTGAAAGAAAGGAACAAGAAAAAAGATTGTGAAACCCTAATGTGAGGGGCGCGACGGCTGCATTATCTTGGGAGAAGGAAACAATTAATTATTATTTACTGAAAAATTTATTAGAAGAAAACCTAGAATAAACACTCCTCTCTCTTACTAATAAACTCTCTTCTCATCTTCCTCTCTCTGCCTTGCCAAGTTAACAAAAACGAAAAAAACCTTTTAGTAACGCCAGCGATCACCACACGACTGAGAGCAATGCAAATAGCAGCAATGATTTTCTTAGATCCAAACCACGCTTCAACCTTCAACTTCCTCCTCCCATTTAATGGATTCACCTTCCTCTCTCTCGATCTCTAACCTTGTCGTGCTCTACATCCTCCTCACATCATTATCGTCCTCTTCCTCTCTCTCGATCTCCAACCCTCTTCTCCACGTTTACCCATATGCAACGACGGCAGATGTATATCATCCTCCACTCCATCCTTACACCCCTTATTCTTTGCAACACCTTGAGATAACCAATGTTCACGACGCGCATCAATCTTATATTGCTTCAATTTCGCAGACCTGTTGGTCCTCTTCTTCTCTTTTGCCTTGGTTCTTAGTGTTTGCGGCAGAAGGAAACGGAACGACAGAGATTGAATCAGAAACCATGGCTGAACCTTGGGATATTTAGCACCGAAGTTAACGAGGACAGGGAAGCCGACGAAGAGGTCTGAGCGGATGAAGGAAGTGAGATGGTGGAATTCGGTTTTGATTAATAGCAGGTATTAAGTTTTTTAACAAGTTTTTGTTTTAGGCCGGATAAGCTGGTTTTAGGCTTTGCAGGTTAAGATTTGTAACGGTTAAGGCTTTGACATGGTTAAGGTTTTGACGGGTTGTTATGGTTCTAGGCTATTTTTGGGTTTTGGTTTACAGGTTCTAGCGTTTGACAAGTTCTATTATTCTATAACAAATTCTATGTTGATTTACAAGTTCTAATGATTTGAACAGGTTGTACGTTTCTAACAGGTTTCAAGGTTTTGGGACAAGCTCGAATGGTTTTGTACAGCAAGTGTTAAGATTTGTAACATGTTAAGCTGGTAATAGCAGGTTGGCAGTGTTTTGACAGGTTCTACGCTGGTTTTATTGTTATGTAGTTTGACAGCAAGTTCTGAGATTTACTGGTTTTATGTTTACAGGTTACATGTTCTTGACAGGTTTTGGTTTTAGGACAAGTTTTATACTTTGACAACTTGAGGTTTGACAGGTCCCAAGTGTTTTGGGCAGCAAGCTCTAAACTGGTGGTTGCTAGAGGGAAAGGTAGAAGTTGTTGTTACGCGACGGAAGAAGTATGCTTTTTTTCATTACACTCATTATTATTACCAATATTATGAATACTAAACATGTTTAAACGCTAACAATCATGCAACAACTCAACTCAAATACAGTACAACAAAGAAAAGAATGATAAGGAAAATATTGCATGGCAAAGAAAAAATGGTGCAGCAAGTGATTTAAACATGAGTATATGCAGCAATATATAGGGAGGAGGAAGAGAATAATACCTATCCGAGCCTCTCCGATAGGGCTTCTAAAAAGATAGTAAGATTTCTTGAGTTTGCTATGTTTTCCTCCTTGCCGAATTTTAAGAACAAAACTCTATTTTTCTGTTTTTTCCAACTCTTGTTGGATTGTTGAACAAACTCTATTTTTTCTGTTTTTCTCACTTGCTGAATTTTTGTGGATTCCTTTCTTTCTGCTGAATTTTTGACTTCTCTCCTCCATTTTGTGTTGACAAAAGCCTCTATTTATAGTGAAGTGTGTGGGGTTTTAGGGGGGAAAAACAATAGAGATTTGAACTGTTTTGGCAAGCTATTTTCATGCTTTGTTCACACAATTTATTTTATCCATTTTGATGCAATTCTGTGGCCACTCTGGTGCAGGTTGGAGCAGACTATATAGGAGTTTTCAACAGATTTTGGCAGCATTTGGGGCTGCTGTATGTTGCAGTTTTTTCAGGATGTTTGTAGCATTTTACGACATCTTTTCTTTGGACTGCTATGCTGCATTTCTGGGCTAGTTTGCTGCCTTGTTGACCATTAAAAATGCAACAAAATTGGGCTTGAAAATGGGTTGCAAAATGGGCTGCATTAGCAACTTTGTTGGGTTGAATTTTTTTAGTGTTGAAAATATATTTTGTACAAACTTGTATCTTCTTTGCAACTTTGTAATAATAACTCAAATAAATTCGTAACACAAATGGAATTTGTTCTCCAATATAATTCCTTCAATTCTTTTGTAAAATCATGAACAACTTTGAATCTTCGATTGAAATTTAGAATCTTGATATATCTTGATAAAATTCCAAGTCTTCCATTTGAATTTGGGAAATAATTTAATAATACTTGGATGAATTGTTGAATGATGAATAAATAATAATGAAAGCCTTAGGACTTCAACCTTGTATTTTTTAATAGAAATCCAAATAAATCACATGAATTAATTTTGCAATCAAATAGAATTCCTCATGTAATTAAATAGAATTCCCCACTAACTTCTTGAATAAATGCTTCATGTATTTAAAACCATGATGTAAGTCCACCAAAATAATCACAAAAATAATCTTGAATAAATATTTCATGCGATAAATGATTATTCTTGGATGAGATCTCTTGAATAACTCCTCTTTAATTATCACTTGGATTCAAATAAAGAAATATTCCAAATATTCCGAATAAATTCTTCTAGAACGGTTTTGAATTTAATCATCCCATTTTGACGAAATTCATCCCGCGTCATGAGAAAATTTGTAGATGACTTTGGTCAAAGAAAAATCGAAAATGACGGTGTAACTTGGTTCTCTTGTATTTTAGAACAATGTGAAACACACATGAACCGAAGACAGTTGAACTTCGACCGTTCTTTCTGAAAAATATTCAAAGAAACCAGAGACCAACTGTTGGACAGAGTGTGGAAATAAACGCACAATTCTCTGAAATTCTTTGATGAACCAGTCTTTTGGAAATTAACGAACGACAACATTTCTGTCCCGAGACTCAAAACCCTAATCGACGTACAACGTCTGATGCTCTTCTTTCAGACCTGTTTCTTGCGCATGAAAAAAAAACAACAACACATACACTTCGTGCTTAATTAGTGGTTAGTTATTCGTAAGATAAAATGCTCACAACACTTGATAATCTCTACACAATCAAAGCTTGAAAGCGAGACGTTTGAAACCTACCATATTCTGTGACCTTGATGTGTATATAAAATAATGCAGATGAAGCAGGGATCTTAGGCCAAAATTTGGGGTATGACAGCTGCCCCTATTTAAGTTTCTTCTATCCGGAGATATGAAGATTAAAATCTTCGTCTCGACGAGATTGAAGGTACTTAAATACATAATGCGCAATTTTTGCCCTAAGATACCGCCATTATGTTTATGATATGAATGTAGTATTTAACTTTATGGAGAATGATACTGTATGAGACAAAATAATGCTGGAGGAATCAAGCACAAATAATCCACAGGAATGGAGATTATACACTACTGGGGAAATGAGCCATCGACTTTGAATGATAGACTCTTAACGGAGAATAAAATTTGAGAGAAGACAACTTCTGACCCTAACAAAGGAGACGCCTTGCATAGGTCACAAAAAATGATTATTGACCAAATATGATGGTGAGTTCAAAACTCAAGGTCAAAGATAAACAAAAGATGTATCAGTTTTCTTGATAACGAACTACCGACTTCTGAAGGTAAAAATTCACAACAAACTTCTTTGCGAGATTTCCGGAGAGATACCAATTAATGCTGAAATAATATATGGTTGTAGATACACAAGCTGCTCAAATAAAGAAGCTGTCACTTGCTGTCTTCAAAGGATATCAATAACATACAAGCTGCTCAAATAAAGAAGCCGCCACTTGCTATCTTCCAAGGATGTCTATAACTTACAAGCTGCTCAAATAAAGAAGTTGCCACTTGCTGTCTTCCAAGAATGGTGTATAACATACAAGCTGCTCAAATAAAGAAGCTGCCACTTGCTGTTTTCTAAGAAATTATATCATACAAGCTGCTCAAATAAAGAATCCGCCACTTGATATCTTCCAAGGATGTCTATAACATACAAGCTTCTCAAATAAAGAAGCCGCCACTTGCTGTCTTCCAAGAATGGTGTATAACATACAAGCTGCTCAAATAAAGAAGCCGCCACTTGCTGTTTTCTAAGAAACTATATCATACAAGCTGCTCAAATAAAGAAGCTGCCACTTGTTGTCTTCCAAAGATATCAATAACATACAAGCTGCTCAAATAAAGAAGCCGCCACTTGCTGTCTTCAAAGAAAACTATAACATACAAGCTGCTCAAATAAAGAAGCTGCCACTTGTTGTTGTCCCAAGATGTCTATAACATACAAGTTACTCATGAAGAGACCGCCGCTTGTCATTTTCTAAAAAAGTCAATAATGCACAAGTTGCTCATGAAGAGACCGCCGCTTGTCGTTTTTCAAAGATGTCAATAATGCACAAGTTGCTCATGAAGAGACCGCCGCTTGTCGTTTTCCAAAGATGTCAATAACGCACAATTTGCTCATGAAGAGACCGCCACTTATCGTTTTCCAAAGATGTCAATAACGCACAAGTTTCTCATGAAGAGGCCTCCGCTTGTCATTTTCCAAAGATGTCAATAACGCACAAGTTGCTCATGAAGAGACCGCCGCTTGTCATTTTCCAAAGATGTCAATAACACACAAGTTGCTCATGAAGAGACCTCCGCTTGTTGTTTTCCAAAGATGTCAATGAAGCACAAGTTGCTCATGAAGAGACCGCCGCTTGTCGTTTTCCAAAGATGTCAATAACACACAAGTTGCTTATGAAGAGACTGCCGCTTGTCGTTTTCCAAAGATGTCAATAACACACAAGTTGCTCATGAAGAGACCGCTGCTTGTCGTTTTCCAAAGATGTCAATAACGCACAAGTTGCTCATGAAGAGACCGCTGCTTGTCGTTTTCCAAAGATGTTTCAGATGAAAGTTGTGATAACACTACCAGGGAATAAAATTTATCTTTAAAGGGAACCATGAATAGATCCTTCCTAAGGAGATCAGAAACTTCATTACGCAAAATAAATGCACCATTCATCTAGATTGTCTAGCCTGAAGAAAACCACGAGATAACCTATGCAATAGACAAAACTCAATCCAGGAATAAAACAGAGAGAAGATAGTCAAACAAGACTCCACCCAATGAGAAAATAACTCAATTGGGGATTCATCCTATCCAGAGATGGACAAGGAAGGCTAAATAAAAAATTCATCCACGAGGATTAGCTCAGCTGGGGAATTAGAAAGGAAGCACATTTTCTGCCTAAGTTAACATTCTACTTGGAGAGAACATGTACGTTGTTTGAATAAACATAAACAAAGTATACGACCCAAAAACATCAACAAATGTGAATGTGTATGCATGATGTAAGTGTAAATGAGTAAATGAATATTATGCTGACAAAACAGACAGAGGAAATATCTTGAAGATGATAAGATATCATGAAATAATAGATACTCGGCCAGTCTCAAAGAGATGAAAAATAACTGGAACTGGAACAAAAAGCAACGTCAGGGCGTATCATGCTACAATGCTCGAGTCTTATGGGGATAAAAGTATTCAAATCCAATACTTTAATCACCAATAGACCACTGACATGATACAAAATGTACTACACTTCAGAAATTTTCTCAAATAAAGATAACTGAAACAAAGCTTAACCGGAATTGCTGGGGAGTCACCAAGTTTAGTACCACTAGAAACACAAGTTTACACAACCAACACCTCATGAAGATTTTGAAAGAAAACATGTTCATCATGCAAGGATAAATTATTGTATTGCTTTGCATTTCACAGCTTAACCATCCTCGGAGCAACTGTTAATATTCCTTTCAGTATTCACGACATATTTTAAAATATGAATGCGTTAATTAACTTTGTTTCAAATATTGCCATAAAAAAAACTAAAATTTTTCCCACAAAAAGATAAATGCTCAAATTTCATTAATAAGATGGTAGTTCGCTAACAATGCGACTCTAATGGTTTACAAAAATTTGGGAAATAGTACATGAAAGAAAAAAGGCTACACAAAACAATGATCACTATACTCCCTAACCACTTAGAATTCTGAGATGTGCTCAAATGCCATGACTGGTCTGACCAAAAGCGTGCCTAAGCCGCCCCTTCAGGTTTTCAACTTAGCAAACTGTTAACTCAAACCTAGGCGAAATACTTCTTGACTGCATCGGCGTTCACGGAGCGCGGGAGTTCCTCACCATCCATATTTGTGAGAATCATGGAACCTCCAGAGAAAACCTTCTTAACGACATACGGTCCTTCATAATTCGGAGCCCACTTACCCCTAGAATCAGGTTGGAAAGATAATATTCTCTTGAGCACGAGGTCGCCTTCTCTGAATTCGCGTGGTCGAACCTTCTTATCAAAAGCCTTCTTCATTCTTTGCTGATATAGTTGACTGTGACACAGTGCTGTCAATCTCTTCTCTTCAATTAAATTCAATTGGTCATATCTATTTTGACACCATTCAGCCTCAGAAAGTTTAGCCTCCATCAAAACTCTCATAGACGGGATCTCAACTTCCACGGGGAGGACTGCTTCCATACCATAAACTATGGGAAATGGGGTTGCGCCTGTTGAAGTTCGAACTGAAGTACGGTACCCATGCAGAGCAAACGGAAGCATTTCATGCCAATCTTTATAAGTTACCACCATCTTCTGGATAATCTTTTTGATCTTCTTATTAGCAGCTTCAACAACCCCATTCATCTTTGTCCTGTAGGGAGAAGAATTATGATGTTCGATCTTGAAATCTTCACAAAGCTCTTTCATCATCTTATTATTCAAATTCGAGCCATTATCAGTGATGATCTTACTCGGGATGCCGTAACGACAAATGATCTGATTCTTGATAAATCTGACTACCACCTGCCTGGTTACATTAGCATAAGATTCTACTTCCACCCATTTAAAAAAATCGATCGCCACCAAGATGAAACAATGACCATTTGAAGCTTTGGGTTCAATCATTCCAATCATATCAATGCCCCACATAGAGAAAGGCCAAGGTGAAGAGATAACATTGAGGAGGGTCGGTGGCACATGTATCTTGTTTTCATAAATTTGGCCTTTATGACATTTCTTCACATATTTGCAGCAATCAGATTCAATCGTCATCCAATAGTAACCAACTCTCAACATCTTTTTAGCCATTGCATGTCTGTTGGCATGAGTGCCAAAGGATCCTTCATGTACGTCTTGCATTAGCATGTATGCTTCATGTCTGTCTACACATCTGAGCAAGACCATGTCGTAATTCCTCTTATATAATACTTCTTCATTGAGGAAGAAACTACCTGCCAATCTCCTCAACGTATTCCTATCTTTATTGGATGCCCCAGGCGGGTACTCTTGAGTTTGAAGAACACGTTTAATGTCATAGAACCACGGTTTATCGTCAGTGACTTCCTCTGCTGAGAACACATGAGCAGGTCTGTCGAGGCGCATAACTCTGATTGTAGGCACGTCGTTCCAATCATTCACTTGGAACATTGAAGATAGAGTAGCTAAAGCATCAGCCATTATGTAATTCCAATCTTCTAGGGATATGATGTAATTCCACTTTGTTGAATAAAGTTAACAATCTTCTAGCATAATCTATGTAAGGGATCAAACCAGGATAACGAGTCTCCCATTCCCCTTTGATTTGATTAATTACCAATTCCGAGTCTCCGTATACATCGAGAATCTTGATCCTTAGATCCACTGCTTCTTCGAGACCCATAATACATGCTTCATATTCAGCCATGTTGTTCGTACAGTCAAACTTCAATCTTGCCGTGAACGGTATATGAGCACCTCGGGGAGTGACGATGATTGCCCTAATTCCATTTCCATAAGCATTTACAGCTCCGTCAAATATCAAACCCCAACGGGACTCAATATCAGGTCCTTCTTCAGGTAATGGCTCTTCACAATCTTTAGCTTTCAAGTACATAACATTTTCATCTGGGAAGTCAAACTTGATGGATTGATAATCATCAATTGGTTGGTGAGACAAATGATCGACTAAAATACTCCCTTTGATTTCTTTCTGAGTGTGATACTCAATGTCATATTCAGATGACAACATCTGCCAATGGGCTATTCTTCCAGATAATGCGGGCTTCTCGAAGATATACTTGATCGGATCCATTTTGGAGATCAACCAAGTTGTATGGTTAATCATATACTGGCGCAGACGACAAGCAGCCCAAGCTAAAGAACAACAGGTCTTCTCAATCATTGAGTATCGAGACTCACAGTCTATGAATTTCTTACTCAGATAATATATGGCATGTTCCTTTCTTCCAGCCTCATCTTGTTAACCAAACACACATCCCATGGAATCTTCCAATATAGTCAGGTACATAATCAAAGGTCTTCCTTCCACTGGAGGAATCAATATAGGAGGTTCAAGTAAATATTCTTTGATGCTATCAAAAGCTCTCTGACAATCTTCTGTCCACACACATACTTGGTTCTTTCGGAGAAGCTTGAAAATCGGCCCACAGGTAGCAGTCATATGAGATATAAATCTAGAAATATAGTTCAGTCTCCCAAGGAATCCTCTTACTTGTTTTTCCGTCTTGGGTGCGGGCATTTCCCGAATAGCTTTGACTTTATCAGGATCTACCTCAATACCTCTCTGTCTGACAATGAAACCTAGAAGTCTTCCAAAATGAACACCAAAAGTGCACTTGTTGGGATTCAGACGGAGTTTATATTTTCTCAAACGCTGGAATAATTTCAATAAATGTTCCAAATGATCTTCTTCAGTTTTTGATTTGGCAATCATGTCATCTACATACACTTCTATCTCTTTATGCATCATATCATGGAACAAAGCAGTCATGGCCCTTTGGTACGTTGCACCAGCATTCTTCAAACCAAACAGCATTACCCAATAACAAAAAGTTCCCCAAGGTGTAATGAAAGCTGTCTTCTCCATATCTTCTGGTGCCATCTTGATTTGATTGTAACCAGAGAAACCATCCATGAAAGAATAGACTTTGAACTTTGCGGTGCTGTCGACCAATACGTCAATGTGTGGTAATGGAAAATCATCCTTTGGGCTAGCTCTATTCAGATCTCTATAATCTACACACATCCGAACATTGCCATCCTTCTTAGCAACAGGAACTATATTGGCTAACCATTGAGGATAGACCGATGTAACAAGGAAACCTGCATTAATTTGTTTTTTAACTTCTTCTTTGATTTTGTCAGCCATATCGGGACGAGTCCTTCTCAACTTCTGCTTAATCGGCGGACATTCAGGTCTCAACGACAAATGATGATCCACAATATTGTTATCCAAACCTGGCATGTCTTGGTAGGACCAAGCAAACACATCCACATACTCTTTGAGAAGCTCCAACATTTTCTCTTTGACCTCTGGGATAAGCAACGCTCCGACCTTGACTTCCTTTTTGTCTTTTTCATTACCCAAATTGATCATCTCTATAGGCTCTTCAAACGACTGAATAGTCTTTTCACTATGCTCAAGTGAACAGGAAATTTCATCAGGAATCTCTTCACTATCTTCTTCCTCGACTCTGAACACAGGGAATTCAAAGTTGGGAGGGGGCATAGGATCATTGTTTTAAATGGTTAAGTCATGGATTAATCTGCACATATGATTATGCTTTATTTTAGAAATCGATTAATGTGAATGTTGTACAGATAAAAAAGTTATTATATTTTCCTATTACTACCAAATAATTTTCAATACCATTTTCCAGAAAAAGTGAAAAATAAAAACAGTATGGGACAAAATGACATTTTTATTCATGATTGGAAATACTTGAAACAAAAGAGCCCATACATCTTCTCTTTTGCCTTGGGCAGAGCAAAAGGATTTATTTTCAACATAGCCCGACACAAATACTTTTTCGCCTTGGGCAGAGCGAAAGTTTTTTTCAAAAATAAAACAAAACATTACTCAGAAATGTGAATCACAACAGGAATATCAACAACAATCCAGTTCTGGAAAACCACTCCATGTGTTACAAAGTCGGGTAAATCCTCTTCAGAATCGTCTCCTATTATAGCATCAACTTCAGGCGGAGTCGGATGGATAAAACCCGCGCTTCGGAAAACTTCTTGTATCGAACGGGTAACTGTATCCTGCTTAACTCTCGTAGATACAGGATGAAAACCAAGACCTTCTCAACACCTGGCCCCAACCTTCAACCGAACCACTTTCAACCACTCATCGCGCATTCTCAAAAGAAGAAATAGATGTCCCTTGCTTCTTCACTTCATTATTAGCAACAGATAGAGCTTAGAATTGGGTTCCAACATCCTCATCAGCATCAATAAAAGAGAAAGATGAAAAATGGCTTACCACCATAGCCTGCTCTCCACCAATCATTACCAGCTTTCCATTCCTTACAAACTTCAATCTTTGATGGAGCGTGGAAGTGACTACCCCTGCATCATGAATCCATGGGTGACCCAATAGGCAACTGTAGGCGGCACGAATATCCATTACTTGAAAAGTGATTTGAAAGGTATGAGGACCAATTATTATAGGATGATCCACTTCACCAATGACAATTTTCCTAGAACCATCAAACTCTTTGACAATTACCCCACTAGGTCTCATGGTAGCACCTTGATATGAAAGTCAAGATAATGTAGTTTTGGGCATTACGTTTAATGACGAACCTGTATCTACTAGCACACTTGATAAAGTATCATTTCCACAACTTATTGAGATATGCAAAGCCATATTATGGTTCCTTCCCTCCTCCGGAAGCTCTTCATCACTAAAACCAAGATTGTTACACGAAGTAAAATTTCCCACAATCCCATTAAATTGGTCAACCGTCACATCATGATCTATGAATGCCTGGTCCAAGACCTTCATCAAAGCTTCCATATGGGCACCAGAATCTTAGTAAAGTAAGCACATAAATCTTGGAAGGAATTTGCAATAATTGGTCCACAATCTTGTATTCACTTCTCTTGATGAGCTTCAAGATCTCATCATCATCGGGGTGTGGGATAGGTTCATTGGATCGGCCTATTTCAACCCTTGGTTCAACATTTCTCGCTGGAATTTCTGCCGGTATAGGCCTTTTGATTTGGACTTCTGGTCTTTTTAAAGGTCCTGCTGCGAAGATACGCCCGCTTCTTGTAACTCTGCTCACATCAGCAATGTTAACAAAAGATGGAATTGGCGGTATATGAACTTCTACCCTGTTCTCGATCATTGTGGCATTATACTTTTAAGGTATAGCTTGGTTCGAGTTATAAAGCATAGGACCAGATGGACAAATGATCAAAGGAGCAACAGGTGCAGTATGACTGTCATAAACGATCTCTACTGGTTCAGGCAAGTTGAATTGTGGTATTATAACATTCACTTCATTAACTGGATCTCTATCATGTGTAATAGTGATAACCCTTTGATCTAACAATTTTTGAATATCCTCCTTCACAATAGGGCAATCATCTCCTATTGAACAAAATTCACAAACATCATAATCATGCTGATGCTTAAAGAAGGCAAGTATTCTTAAGCTTTGATGTAACCTGATGACCAAGTCTCTTATGTGCTCAACTTGAAAAACTCGAAACTTTCCCGGACATCCTTCCATCATATTCACCGATGCTTTCCCATGTCGAGGCAAAGGATTATCTCTAACATTCGGGTTAACATCCTTGAAAGACAAAATAACGTTCTTAATCAACCTCTGTACATTCGCCTTCAATGCAAAGCAATTTTCAATGTTGTTCCCCGGCGACCCTTGGTGGTACGCACATAACTAATCCGCCTTGTACCAAGGAGAAGTACTATTTGGTGCAATAGGAAGAAGCTTCGTTGTTATGAGGTTTTTTCTGATCAGAGCGGGGAACAACTCAATGTAAGTCATTGGAATGGAGTCAAATTGCAGTTTCATTGGTGAACGATTCTGGTTATTAAATTGATGAGCCTGTTGTCGAGGCTGTTGTTGAAATTGTTGTTGCTGCATTGGAGGGGCTTGTTAAATTGGGGTCACCATTGTTTGGCGGACAACCGGAGTGACTGCTGCAACATGTGAATAGCCTCTCCTTGGTATCCCAGGAAAAATTACACTGACATCTTGTTCTTTCCTCTTAGGGAAAACACTTCCAAACTTCTTGACACCACTAGACAGACTTCCTTCCTTGACCAAACGTCCCTCACGAATTCCTTCTTCCAACCGCATGCCCATACTTACCATTTCATTGAAGTCACTGGGTGCGCTCGCAATCATTCTTTCATAATAGAAAGAACCTAAAGTTTTTAGGAATATCTTTGTCATTTCTTTCTCTTCAAGAGGGGGATAAATCTGAGCAGCAATCTCGCTCCACCTCTGGGCATATTCTTTAAAGGACTCCCTATCTTTCTGAGACATAGCCCGGAGTTGATCTCGGTCCGGTGCCATGACAACATTGTACTTATACTGGCGAACAAAAGCTTCACTAAGATCGTTAAAGTTACAGATCCGGGTGCTATCCAAACCCATGTACCATTTCAGAGCGGCACCGGTCAAAATGTCTTGGAAGTAGTGAATTAACAAATTATGATCATCAGAATAAGTGGACATATTTCTTATATACATGGTTAAATGACTTCGCGGACACGAGTCACCTTTGTACCTTTCAAAGTCTGGAACCTTGAACTTCGCTGGAATTTTTACATTTGGAACTAAACACAAGTCATGAGCATTCTTTCCAAACAAGTCTTTTCCTTTCAACGCTCTGATTTCCCTCTGCATTTCCTAAAACTGGTCTTGAAACTCCTCCATTTTATCGAAAAGACCTAGACTTTCAGCAGGTTAGGCATGATAAGTGGGTTCATTCATGTATGGCATATTATGAACCACAAGAGCGGAAGTAGTCATCATTGTTTGAGGGAAAGATACCACAGGCGGAATTACAGGCGACACAGTACTTGTCTCCGGTTGAGGAAAGGATACAGTAGGTCGAATCAAGGATTGTACAGTAAGCTGATACCCTTATAGCATGAAGTTATAAGGCATTCCCCACGGAAAACCTTTCAGCATTTGATGTGGAAGCGGAGAGTTGACATGAGTCACAGACGTTGGAGCGGTGACAATCTCAGAAACCACAATAGTTGAAGTTTGAATCTCAGCAGCTGAAGTCGATGGCTGATTCTGAGCAGCCATCAAGCTTTCCACTAGCACAATTAACTTTTCCATTCTGACACGAAGAGTAGAAACCTCCTTGCGAAGCTTGTGATTTTCCTATTCCAGATCTTCCATCTTCCTTTAACGATTGGCTCAGGTATCGTACCGATGAGACAACTTAACAATCTATCGGAGTGGAAAAAGAAACAAGGATAAGACTCTAGAAAACATGTGAAGTTTAATGTTGGATGATGCATGATATGTGATGCAAATGATCATTTATTTGATAGTTTTTCAAGGAACTTTAGAACTTTGATAACTTTGCACACATCAATGGTAAAGGAATTTGGAACAACAAAAACTCATTTCATTAATCAAAGTGGTAAATTGCAACTTTGGGATAACAAAAGCAATAAATTACAACCTTAGGACAACAACCCAATAATAAAAGTAGTAAATTACAACTTTGGGACAACAACCCAATAATAAAAGAAGTAAATTACAACTTTGGAACATGAAGCCCTTTTATAGAGTTTTACAAAATGACATCAGTAAAAATAATAAAAACTAAGAACTAAAGGTCACTCAGAATCATCAGATGAAGGACCAAATGCCAACTGTAACTGGAGCTTCCTAATCTTCTCTTTATAAAAATCTTCCATCTCTTTCTTCTCAGCTACCAGTCGATCAATGATTTCCTTTTGTGGACTAGAAACAAGAGTAACGCCTACCAAGTCTTCCTTCTTCCTCTTCCTTTCATTAGCATATTTCTTGATTAATGCATCCTTTTGAAGAAGCTTCTCATCATGATCAATAAACCAGCCATCCTGAATAAATAACAAATCCTCCTTTTCCTTCAGCTTCCGAGTCAGAACCCTATTCTCGTATTCAGACATATTATACTTTTCCTTCCAAGCATCTCTTTCGGACTTCATCCTAGCCAGATTTCCTAGGTATTCTTTCATGTTCTCGATAGGGATATTAATAGACGATGATGCATCAGTTGGGAATAAAGGTTTCTCGGGTTTATAAGGCATCTTGAGAGCACAAGCCCTAGAACGAACCCATTGTAGGTAAGGCTCCAAAGAAACAACACCTCTATGTCTTAACATGTCTCTCCCTTTCCTATGTATGTGACACCAAGCTCTTTCAATCTCCTCCTTAGCTGCTTGGTGATCTTGCCCTTCTTATAGAAAGAAACCACTCACATGAATATTGTTCGGCTTGTCCCTCATCGGGTATCTAAACTAACGACACGCGAGAACAGGATTATAGTTAAATCCTCCTTTCGTACCAAGAAGAGGCACGTTAGGAAAAGCACCACAACTATCGATGATCTTCACGTCATAGTAAGCTCGATTATACCAATCTATGTCGGAATGAGTGAGAGCCTTAATTTTTGGCGCCCATCATGGCTACTTCTCGAGATCCCAGAAAACATCAGACCTAGGTAGATGAGAAACATACCACTGATACAACAACTGTGCACAACAAATAATCATCCCTCCTTGATGGGAGTTTCGAAGATGGATGGAGTAGTAGGTATCTCCTAGCAGCGTAGGGACTGGATTTCCAATCAAGAAGATTCTGATGGCATTGATATCCACGAACTTATCAGTGTTAGGGAACAAGAATAGGCCATAAGCGAGTAAAGAAAATACGTCTTCAAAGGCAATAGTATCTTTTATCTCAGCGAAATGACGTGTTTTCTTCAACAAAAACTGCGCAGGTAAACCTTGGATTCCCCCTTTGGTAATCATGTTCTCCTCTATCTCCGACTTCCTCAAGTGGGTGATGGTCGCTATCTCGTGAGATTTGGGTTCCACCTCTAAGCCAGAAAAAGGAACACAGTCGGTGATCGACAAACCAAGTATGTAGGAGTACTCTTCTAAGGTGGGCATTAACTGGTAATCAGGAAAGGTGAAGCACCGATACAATGGATCATAGAATTGGACCAACGTACTAAGGATGCCTTCTTTCATCTTGCGCTTCATGAGAGGTATAATGGACCCATATTTCTTTTGAAACTCCGTCGGGTTCTCGATCTTAGGAATCAAACTCTTCAGCTCTTCAATCTCAGGCTCCTTAAAACTATAACTTCGAGTGTTTCTTCTTCCAAACTCCATAATAACAGTACCTGAGATGTCTGCAAAAATCATTCTTAAGTTCCTTGAAAACATGTTTTACAAAAAAAATGTTTATGGATGTATGGATGAATGATAATGCAACAATCACACATAAGTTCACAAACATGGGGTTCAAAGGTTCAACGCTTCGAGCATGGAGTCAAAGGTAAAGCCCACCCCAAGGTATGTACTAAAGGTTTAATCACACCTGCAAGACAAGGTTCTAAGAGTTCCCAGAGTCTACATTCCTCCTTCGGATATTACCAACGTCTTGATTACTCAATAATTTGCAATATTCTCAAGAGAAACTCATCCGAGCGTAGCATCGCGTGACAACTACTTCTGGATTACTCCGTTATAGTCTTCGCACTACACCTAAAAGGCCAAGATGGGTTAGGGTTCTACGGTTCTCAACTTCTCTGGCTCCCAGGTCGAAAATAATAATGTCTTCCCGATTACTCGGTAAACAAATACTATGTTCAAAAAGGCCTTCCACTAAGTGGGGGATTTCATGCCTCCTTCTTCGGGATTACTCCCTCAAAGTTAACATGATGTTACACCCCAAAATTTTCCCTCTCATATTTCTCAAAACATTGCAAGAAAAGTCTCAAAGTGTCTCAAGATTGCTCAAGAGTTGACAGACAAGTCATCTCCTAGTCAATCCCAAATTAGGGTTTTGTGTTGCATCAAGATCCTTGTATCCAAATGACCTCAAGTTCTCCCCAATGTCCTAATATTCTCTCAAGGCCATCCATGCCAAATTTCAAGCCTTGCAGAGGAAGTTTGCTCAGTCAATTGCTCAAAGGGTCCAAAAATCGACTGTGCTAGGGCAAAAGTCATTTGTGACCCATAAACAGTCAAACTTCAAGTTTTTTTGTCAACATTCTAATTTTGAAGTATATTTCATCATTTGATCAAGGGTTGATCATGATTCATCAAGGATTGCTCAAAATTCATCAAGACTCAAAAGTTGCTAAATTAGGGTTTTGTAGGAAAAGTTAACTCAACTTTGACCAAGCATAACTTTCTCATACTTTATGAGAAATGACCCATCCAAAGCTCATTTTGAATAGAATGCAATTTCCTACAATCCATCTTCATACCCCAAAATCAGAAAATTCACTTACAAAGAGTTACAAATTTGGACATTATAGGTCATTTTTGAAAGTCAACAAAAACACCTTTTTTTCCAAAGCTTATAACTTAAGCATGGAATATCAAAATGAGACGAGACCAAAAGGGTTGGTTAGAGGACATTTCAATATTTCTAAAAAGTCAAAGAACACTTCCAAAAGTTCAAAATTGAAGAAGTTATGCATTGTTGAAGTTGGGCATTTTTGCAAAATTGCCAAAAGTCAACTATCCCCAAAACTTCAAATTTTGTCAAAGGGGCCCATTCTTTTCCACTTGATTTGATCTTGCCACATTGCACACGTGTCCTAGCTTCAGCCTTGTGTCCATTTATTAATTTTATTATTTTATTTGATATTTTATTGAATTATTTCATTTTAAATCAAGTAAAATCACAAAACTTGATTACATGAGATCTTTTTCTATTTTCAGGACTTAATCATCATCATCAAGTGTATCAAATTCGTATCAAGCATTCCATGTGCAAAAAGATTGAGTTTTTTGCAAATTAGGCAAGTTATCAATGGTGAATCAAATCCAATCTCAAGGCATCAATGTGCAAGGATTCAGTCCACAAAAGTTGACCTAATACACTCCATCATACATATACAAGGAAAAGGCACGAAATCCAGACCTAGAGGCTGCAAGAACATCAAGAACCAAACTTGAGAAAAAGTGGAAAAAGTGAAAAACTGAAATCGAGCTTGGAGGCGTTTTCAGAAGCAAGATTCAACATCAATCGATTGTTGGGTGTCTACCCAACCTCCTGCAATCAAAAGCAAGCTCTCACACGCTCTCAAACGCACTGTAAGTGATACGTGGCCCTCTCTGAATTTGATTTTGTATTTCAAAATCTATGCATCATTACAAGAAACCAATGGTATATTTGCAATCACTAGATAATTTCCAAGCTTTCCATATTATTTGATTGTGATTATCTGCTCTGTGGTGCAAAACGCCATTGTAGGGTTTCCTAGGTTTTTTTTAGGGGTTTTTGTTACCGGTAAAATTAGACCTATTAATGGCCATGGACATGATCGGAGGAGAAAGACAAGCACAACCATGGCCTTGGATGGAGTTTATATGGCCTGAGATGAGTTTTTGGAATGACCTACGCTTTTAGCTGCAGATTTAAATCCGCAGGTAATTCCCTTGCAGACTTGAGGACAGGGACGTCCACGTGCCCCCATCTGATTGCCCCATTTGAATGTTCGCGCGTTTTTATTTTGTTCTGGCATATTAATGTTGTTTCTCATATTATCATTATTGTTGAATATACTAACAATAGAAACGCATTGGCCTAGTGGAAAGAGGAGCTGGTAGTCACCAACAGGACCTGCGTTCGAATCCCAGGTCCCCCATATGCATTGTTATTATTTTTCTTCAGGTGATCCAATGCCATGCCAAGCGCGTAGCCTACAATACTCCCTCATTCAATCAATGGACAAATGGCCCCAGGCCAAATCTGATGATCCAGATGGGATGTCCACCGTGCTACAAAGTCAGTGCGTGTACATGGAATTCAGGGAGGTCAAGCCAGGCCAACGAAATTGAGCCCTGGAACTGCTGAGTAAACCCCCAAAAACAGGCCCAAACCTCCTAACCCTTTCTCTTTTCTTTTTATTATTTATTTATTTTAATTATTTATTATTATTATTTTTATTATTAACTTACCAATTAAATCTTTTTCTTCATAAAATTAAAAACCAAAAAATATTTTCTTATTTAAATTAAATTTCAGTATTTTATTTTTGTTAATAATATTAATTTAATTAATGATAATCTTAATTAGGAATAACTTTTATTTTATTTTGCAATAATTAAAATTAACTTAGACAATTAGGTTTTCTTAACATTGATTAAATTTAATTTAATTTCTTTAAATAACACAAAAATCCAAAAAATATTATTTTCATTAATTAATTAGTTTATTAATTTAATAATTAATCCAATTTAATTTCTTCCATAAATTCAAAATAACAAAAAAAATCTTTTCTTAAATTAAAGGGTCAAAACCCTAAAAACTTGCGCCCGATTTAATTTCTCGCACGAGATCCATTTTTATTCAATATTGTATCTGTTTCCGGGATGTAATAAAAATTCAGGACTATTTTTATCGCTTTATTTATTTTCCGCATTTAATTTCCAAGGGTTGCTTTTGGCGATGTAAATACCTGACGCATTGTAATAGCTAGTTTAATTTCCGCAATTTAATTTCCGCAACTTATAAACTATTAGATGTTTGATAATAGGGTATGCATGACAAGACTGAACGTAAACCTAAAATCAACATAGATCACCATTAACATGTACAAATATGAAATTAACTGAAAACAACACACTCACACGTGCGCACTCTTAGGGTACACCTCACTTGGTTGCCTTTGTACGCGGTCATTAAGTATAGGAAGTTTTAGAGGTCGCCCTCTTGTCCAAAGATCATAGTTGCCTCGAAATGGTTGCCTCAGAAAAATGATCTAAGACATTAGGGTTACCACTAAGGCGTCCAAATATTGCTTTAGTGACCGCACGTCCCTTAATCGAATTGACCCTTAAAAACTCCAACGACGATGCTACCTACTCATCAATAGTGGGATATCATTGTCTAAAGGACATTAGCATAGAATGATTCCTTTTTCGAGTAGGTAGATGGTTCTTAAGTACTTGTTCTTTCAAAAAACAAAATCTTTTTTACACTTACACCTTTCAAACAAAAACTTCTTCAAACCCACAAACACAAAGAAAAGCAATTTTGAAAACACTTTGAGCAAGTACCTAAGAGCCCGTGGATAACCACAGATAGAAAGGGTGCTAACACCTTCCCTTTCTATAATCTACCCCCCGGACCCGAGAAATATCTCGAAAAAGGAATTTTTCTGTGCTTTTTTTCCTTTCCTTGTTAGATAAAATAAAAGACGGTGACGACTCTTGCTTACCGCGACATTTTGCAAAAACAAACGCAAAACGCAAATCGGCATTCCAAAAAACAGTCAGTTCTCTCCCACCGTATCACAGAACTGGCGACTCTGCTGGGGAACTCTTAATAAGTGGGGTGTACCTTAGGAATAAGTTCATTGTGTTTTCAATTGTTTGACTTGCATGATTTATATTAGTGGGCTTGTATCAGAGTTACTATAGATCCTAACCCGAATCTGGGGGATACTCTTTAGGTAAGTTGCAATAAACTGTGAGGGAACTGTATGGCGTAAACCGATACAGTTGAAGCAGTAGCTACGTTGGTGTGGCACTTTAGTATGTACCGATATCCCTTGTGGCGCAACGAGGAGAATATGAGTCTACTAAGGGGTCATTAAGCACCAACTGACCTTAGAACCTTTAAATTGACCAACTTGGCCATAGAACAGTAGCAGTATGCTACACTCATTGAGACTAAACTCTCGTGATGATTTCGGCCGCAAGAAAAGGTTGCTAAACTGGAATTATGACCGATCGAGGGTAGTCAGTGATATTGAGATCCTCTAGAACCCGATTACTATTTTTAGGACAGGTTTAAAACAACTGAACTGAAAGAGGGTAGTACCTAAGCTCCTTGCCAGCCTGAAATCTAAGGGCTCTCTTTGTGACTTGTGTGCCTTTACCATGTTTGCTATTTGTGGATACTTGTGATGTGATTTCTATCATGACATCATGACATCATAACATTGCATACATCTTGCATTGGACTAACCTATTTCAAAGACAGGAAGGATTCATTTTGTTCTGTTTTGTAGGTCATGATGACCATGCGTAGGAATACCATCCGGATCAGCTTTGTCCAGGTTCCCACCATGCTTAAAAAAATTGATTGCAAAGATTCCTGATACTACCACCTTCATCAGAAGACATGGTTATCTTCTCAGTTTGGTCACCTCCAAATTGGACGAGCAGATGATGAGTGTTCTGGTCCAGTTCTATGATCCGTTGTACCATTGCTTTACTTTCCAGGACTACCAGTTGGTTCCCACCTTAGAAGAGTTCTCTGATCTTCTCGGTATCTCTATTATGGAGCAGACCCTGTTTACTGGTTGGGAGAAGATCCTTAGGCCAGAAGAGATTGCTTCAGCCCTTCATATGACAAAGGATGAGGTAATGGCAAATTGGGAGACTAGAAGTGGAGCAAAGGGCTTTCTGACTAAGTTCTTGGTTGGTAAGGCTAATTATTTCTGGGATAGTCTAGACTTCAAGGCATTCGAAGATATTCTGGATCTTCTGATATATGGCTTGGTATTGTTTCCGAATCCTGACTCCTTTGTTGATGTGAATGTGGTGAAAATCTTCATCTCTCGTAATCCTGTACCCACTCTCTTGGGTGACATTCTTCATCAGCTTTATGCCCGTACTGCTCGTAAGTGGGGAACCTTGATGTGCTACACTCCATTATTGGCGAGGTGGTTTATTTCACACCTCCCCAAATCAGTGCTGAAGAACAAAGAAGGCATGGGCTGGGCTTATAGGGTTATGTCTCTCTCTCTCTCATAATGACATCATCTGGACTATCAAGGGTATGGACGAGGTGACTATTATTGATCGATGTGGGTAGTACCCCAATGTTCCCCTGATAGGAACCAATGGAGAAATTTCTTATAATCCATGCTTGGCCTTACATCAGTTTGGGCGAGCCAAAAGAGAAGGACCTCATGAGCTGCTAATGCCTAGTATCATCTTTGATTTTCAAGGGGATAGCGACGAGCAACGCCGCATATTCATAAGGGCTTGGGATAGAGTTCACATATCTGATCCACATGAGATGGGTCCAAAGACTTCTCTTTCGATGGAGCCATATCTCAGATGGGTTCGTATTCATGCCCAAAAGCTAGGTATGCTGTATGAAGCCGTCCTGCCTATCATTGTTGAAGTTGTTAATGAAGAGGGGGTTCTTCCTACCATCCTCCATCCTTACATTCCCACTGACATTGGGGAACTGAAAAGGTCTTGGATGCAGCTGAGAGAAGAGAGGGATGCTTACCGAGAAAAGTTTAACAAGCAAGAGCAAAAGATCCAGAAGTTGACTAGACAACTGGAGAACAAGCGGATTCTCAATGACTATGCCCGCACCGACAAGAAGCAACCCTGGGAGCACTGATTGTCCTTTGACTATTTCCTTTCCAGTTTTATTTACTTTTCAGTATTTCCTTTCTTGTAACGCCTTAAGGGCAATATGTTGAACAATTTGAATTTCAAGTTTATATAATAAAAGTGTGTTTCCTTTTTGGTTTATAAATTTGAATCTCTCAATGTCTTTGAAATCATAGCATACGCATTTCATTCCATGCACTTCATAACAGGTACTCCTTACAGGTCTCTTATCTTCTTCGCTGTTTATTTCAGCATTCATCATGTCTGCTGAACCATAACCTGAGCAAGCAATCAAGGCCCTACAGGCCCAGAATGCCCAATTCCAAGAGCTGTTCATGAATCTAGCTAAGGGTCAGCAAGATCTGAAGACCCTGATTCTGAAAGAGAAGAAGAAGAAGAAGAGGACAGTCCTGTTTAACACAGGTCACAGGTTTGGAAACAAGATACGAGATGAAGTTGATTTGACCACCTCATCTGGAGGGAATTATAGTCAGGAAGAAAGGAGGGCCCCTAGCCCCATGGTCTCAGACAATGAGACGGACTTCGACGAAGACCAGTATCCTCCGACTGAGGATAGATACAAGCAACTGGAAGACCGTTTTAGTGCGATGGAAGTTCAGAAAGTGCCTGGTCTGAACTTTGGTGATATGGGTCTATCATCTGGGTTGGTAATTCCCCACAAGTTCAAGGCACCATCCTTTGCTAAGTATGACGGAGTTTCTTATCCGAAGCTGCACCTCTGGTCATATGTAAGGAAGATTCAGCCGTACACCGCTGATAAGAACCTATGGATCCACTGTTTTTAAGACAGTCTCTCAGGGACTCAGCTTGAATGGTTTTACCAGTTGGACGGAGCCAGTATCCGCAGTTGAGAAGATTTGGCTACTGTTTTCTACAGGCAGTACCAATACAATTCCGACCTCGCTCCCACGCGTACCCAACTCCAGTGTATGTTAATGGGAATGGGCGAAGGTTTCAAAGATTATGCCTAGAAGTGGAGGGACCTCACCGGAAGAGTGCAACCACCCTTGGCTGATCGGGAACTTGTGGATATGTTTCCGGGGACCTTGTCTGGTCCATTTTTCAACAATCTGATTGGAAGCTCTTCGTATGGGTTTACAGAGCTAATTATGACCGGTGAAATGATTGAGGATGGTATTAAGGCTGGTAATATACAAAAGGGTGCTTCATCAAGCACTGAGAAAAGCCTTTTAAGAAAGAGTCCAGTGCTGTCTACAGTTCGAAAAGCCAGAATAGACCTGAACGCCGCCAAGCTGTTAATGCGGTTGTTATTTCAAGACCTGCTGGTGCTACTCAACACAACAATCAACAAAAGGCCGAAAGACCTTGAAGGCAATTCACCCATCTCAACATGACTCTGTCTCAGATTCTGCCGCAATTATTAAAGACCAATCTAGTGACTCTAAGGGAGGCTCCGCAGAATCCCAACATTGCATCACCTAAGTACAACCCTAATGCCCGCTGTGCTTTTCACTATGATAGCCCGGGACATAATACAAATGATTGTTGGGCTTTGAAGAACAAAATACAGGACCAAATTGATGCTAAGGAGATTGAGTTCGAGGCGCCTGAAAGACCTAATGTTGTGACTGCTCCTATGCCCAAGCATGGAGTGAATGCTATAGACGAAGACTCGTTTGTGGTTTCTGTGAACGACATTGTTACCCCTTTGATGACTGTGAAAAAGAACCTTTTGCTAGCCGGTTTATTTCCGGGCTGTGACGAAGGTTGCCGTATGTGTTCTGTTCTACCTACCGGTTTCCCACTTTTGAAATCAGGTGTCCAACGCCTGATGGATAGTAAAGAACTCTGTTTGAGAAGACTATTGTTCCCTTAGTTCATACTGAAGAAGTTGCAATTATCACCATTCTCGACAATTCTTCCAAGGCTTCCTTGAGGAAGCCTGTTAGAATTACATCTGTTCCAAGAATCACACCATTGATCATCACTGTTCCTGGGCTTATCCCCTACACCTCTGATAAAGCTGTCCCTTGGCATTACGGGGCCGATGTTTATTTTCATGGAGTTAAACAAGAGTTAGATGCTGATACTGACGTCAGCAATATTGTTGGACCTGCTAAAGTCACCCGCAACGGAAGACTTTTCTCACTTGATATCTCTCCACCAACTGCCCGAAAACCTGTTGTTATTACACCTGCCAATGTACCTGCTACTATTCCTGTTCAAGTTCCTATTCTTACCCCTGTCGCTGAGTCATCTGACACTCGGGGAAAGGGGGCCACCAGTGAGCCTTCCCGGATGGAGGCACCAAAGACAATTACTATTGAAGCTTCTAGACAAGAGATGGAAGAGATTTTAAAGATCATCAAAAAGAGTGACTATAATGTAGGTAAACAGCTGGGGCAAACCCCGTCCAAAATCTCTATGTTGTCACTGTTGCTATGCTCAGAGGCCCATGCCAAGGCTCTGATTGCATTCCTGAAGACTGCACACGTATTGCAAGAGACATCGGCTGATCAGTTTAAAGATTGCGTGGCTAGTCTGACTGATGATAATGGGCTGGGTTTCTCTGACGCTGACTTGACTGCTAAAGGGAAGAATCACAATGATTCCCTGCATGTCTCCATTGAATGCAGGGGCACTAATCTTGCTCATGTATTAGTGGATACTGGTTCCTCATTGAATGTTTTGCCTAAGAAAGCTCTAGACCGGTTGGACTGTGAAGGATTGGAGTTGAAGCCAAGCAACATCGTCGTCAGGGCCTTTGATGGGTCTAAAAGAATGGTACATGGGGAAGTGGATATTCCGATTAAGGTTGGTTCCCAGGTTTTCAAATCTACATTCTATGTGATTGACATTCGACCATCTTATTCTTGTTTGCTGGGTCGTCCATGGATCCACAAAGTTGGGGCCGTAACTTCAACGCTCCACCAGAAGCTGAAGTACCTAGTGAAAGGGAAGATTGTGACAGTACAAGGAGAGGAAGAGTACATGGTGATCCACCTCAACTCTTTCCGATATCTAGAGATGTATGGGGAGTTCATTGGGACCCCATTTCAACATTTTGAAGAGGTTCCCCAGACACTGGCATCAACTGAGACTGTTGTTGAAGATTCTCCTATGAAGATGGCTTCCTTTAGGGATGCCCGGGCTGTTGTCGAGAAAGGTGGGTGTGTGAATTGGGGCCAACTCCCTGATTTTACACAGAAGACTAACAAGTTTGGTTTGGGTTTCACTGCAGAAGCTCAAAGGGCTGTTCGGAATGCACGGATCGGAAGACCTCCCCTGTTCATCAGCAATTCAGGAGTGAATGTCATTGAAGACGACGTTGAAGAGTCTGAGTTCGACAGTTGGATCTATCCTACTACTGATGGAGGACTAAGCAACTGGAACACAAAGGACTTCATTCCAATTTCTTTTGTTACCCAGTAATGAGACTTTTGTTTCGAATTTGTAACAGACAATGTTTTAAACTTTACGACCCGGTGTCTTACCCGAGGCACCATTTGTGAGGGCTTTATGTGTGTCATTTACATATATCATTAATAAAAGCATTGGACGTTTCTTGCATTTCAAATTTTGCGCTCCTTGTTTTTATTTTATTACATATTGCAAAACAGCTATTTTACACACACTCACATATACAGGTCTACATCCACTCTAGATCTCGCTGGTAATGACTCTGCTACTGCTAGTTATGACTTCGAAAGTCCGATCAACTTAGCCGAAGACGAAGGTGAAGATGATTACGAAGTGCCTAGTGAACTTGTGAGACTGTTACTCCAAGAGGAGAGGGCTATACAGCCACATGAAGAGCCAGTGGAAACATTGAATATGGGTACAGAGGTAGACAAGAAAGAGGTCAAGATCGGGGAAAACATGGAGCCTAGTGTGAAACAACGGTTGATTCAGATGCAGTGTGACTATGTTGAGATCTTTGCCTGGTCTTATAAAGACATGCCCGAGTTGGATACTGATATTGTGGTTCATCGCCTACCTACCAAGGAAGACTGTCCTCCAGTGAAACAGAAGGTCCGCCGAATGCACCCAGAGATGTCTGAGAAAATCAAGGCCGAAGTGATGAAACAGTTTGACGCCGGTTTTCTAGCAGTTACTTCTTACCCACAGTGGGTGGCCAATGTGGTTCCTGTGCCAAAGAAGGATGGAAACGTTCGAATGTGTGTTGACTATAGGGATCTGAACAGTGCAAGCCCCAAGGATGACTTCCCTCTACCTCATATTGATGTTCTGGTTGACAACACCGCTCAGCATAAAGTCTTCTTCTTCATGGATGGTTTCTCCGGTTACAATCAGATTACAATGGCTCCCGAAGACATGGAGAAGACAACTTTTGTTACTCAGTGGGGTACCTTTTTCTACAAGGTCATGCCTTTTGGACTGAAGAATGCTGGGGCAACGTATCAGCGTGCCATGGTTTCTTTGTTTCATGACATGATCCATCATGAGATTGAGGTATACGTCGACGATATGATTGCAAGGTCCCAGACTGATGAAGAACACCTTGACCACCTTCATAAGCTATTTGACAGGTTGAAGTTGTACAAGCTGAGGTTAAACCCGAACAAGTGCACCTTCGGGGTGAGATCTGGTAAGCTGTTGGGTTTCTTTGTAAGCGACAAAGGTATTCAAGTGGATCCCGCAAAGGTGAAGGCTATACAGGAAATGCCAGTTCCCCAAACAGAGAAAGAAGTCAGAGGCTTTCTGGAATGACTAAACTACATTGCCCGATTCATCTCGCACCTGACTGCTACTTGTGAGCCAATCTTCAAGCTACTGAAGAAAGATCAAGTAGTACGTTGGAACGATGAATTCCAGGCCGCTTCCGAAAGGATCAAAGAGTATCTCCAATAGCCACCTATTCTGATGCCACCAGTTGAAGGAAAACCTTTGATCTTATACTTGACAGTACTCGATAACTCAATGGGGTGTGTGCTGGGTCAACATGACGAGTCTGGCCAAAAAGAGCATGCTATTTATTACCTTAGCAAAAAGTTTACCGACTGCGAGACCCGGTACTCGTCGCTCGAGAAAACTTGTTGCGCTTTGGCATGGGCTGCTCGCCGGCTGAGACAATATATGCTGACTCACACTACTCTATTGATATCAAAGATGGATCCAATCAAGTATATCTTCGAGAAGCCTGTCTTATCCGGAAGAATAGCAAGATGGCAGATGATCTTGACTGAGTATGACATCTAATCTACGACCCAAAAGGCAATCAAGGGAAGTGTGTTGGCAGACCATTTGGCACATCAAGCAGTGGATGATTACCAGTCTATGAACTTTGAATTTCCGGATGAGAATATCATGATAGTGACTGATTGTGAGACACCTGGACCCGATGAAGGACCTGAGGAGGGATCCCGATGGTCTATGTACTTTGATGGAGCTTCGAACGCTTTGGGTAATGGCATTGGCGCCGTGCTCATATCTCCTAAAGGCTCTCATACTCCGTTCACCGCCCGACTATGTTTCAACTGCACCAACAATATGGCGGAGTATGAAGCATGCATCATGGGTCTTCGAGCAGCAATTGGCCTAAGGATTAAGTTTCTAAGTGTCTTCGGAGATTCTGCTCTCGTGATCAGTCAGATCAAAGGCGAGTGGGATACTAAACACCCGAACCTTATTCCTTACAAGGAGTATGTATTGACGTTACTTCCACATTTCGAGGAGATAACCTTTGAACACTTCCCTAGAGAGGAGAATCAGTTGGCGGACGCGCTGGCTACGATGTCTTCTATGTTCAAGGTCAATTGGGACAACGAGGCTCCCCGGATTATCATTGAAAGATTGGACGAACCTGCACATTGCTGTGACATTGAGACTGAAGAGGTAGCGGATAAACCCTTGTTTTTATGAAGTAAAGAGGTACCTTGAGGCTCATGAATACCCCGAGGGTGCATCTGTTAATGACAAGAAGTTTCTGAGGAGGTTCGCAGCAAAGTTCTTCATAAGCAATGGCATCCTTTACAAGCGTAACCATGATTCGACCTTACTGTGATGTGTGGATAAGAATGAAGCAAAAAGGATCATGGCAGAGTTACATGAAGGTACTCTCGGAACTCATTCCAATGGACACACCATGGCAGAGAAGATCCTACGGGCAGGATATTATTGGTCCACAATGGAAGCCGACTATTATCAGCATTCCCGAACATGTCACAAGTGCCAAGTCTATGCTGATAAGGTGCACATACCTCCAGTTCCTCTGAACATCTTGACAGCTCCTTGGCCTTTTGCAATGTGGGGCATTGATATGAAAGGGCATTGCTTCATCCTGGTAGCAATCGATTACTTTATAAAGTGGGTTGAAGCAGCTTCCTTTGCTACCGTAACCAAGAACGTCGTGGCACAGTTCATTCAGCACAATCTGATCTGTCAATATGGTGTACCAGAGAGGATCATTACAGACAATGGTACCAATCTTAACAACAAGATGATCACCGAGCTCTGCGAGCAATTCAAGATACAGCATCATAACTCTTCTCCCTACCAGCTGAAGATGAATGGGGATGTCGAAGCGGCTAATAAGAACATTAAGAAGATTGTGCAGAAGATGACAGCGACATACAAAGACTGGCACGAGATGTTACCATTTGCTCTTCATGGGTACCGTACCTCAGCACGGACGTCAACAGGGGCGACACCCTATTCCTTTGTATATGGCATTGAAGCAGTCTTGCCCATTGAAGTTTAGATACCCTCTCTTCGGATCATGAAGGATGCAGGTTTGAGCAAAGATGACTGGATTCAGACCCGGCTTGATCAGCTGAACCTAATCGACAAAAAGAGACTTACTGCTATTTGTCATGGTCAGACGTACTAAAAATGGATGATCAAGGCATTTAACAAGAAAGTTAGACGACAAGAGTATCAAGTTGGGGATCTGGTAATCAAGCGTATTATTCTACCTCAAGGTGATCCCAGGGGCAAATGGACCCCTACTTACGAAGGGCCATTTGTGGTTAAGAACATTTTCTCAAGAGGAGCTATGATTCTAACCACCATGGATGGTGACGACCTTCCTCACCCCGTCAATGCAGACATAGTGAAAAGATACTACACATAATCAAAGACCCGCTAGGTTGACTGGCCTAGGCAAAAATAAGGGCTTCCCGGCGAACCAAAAGGGTTCGGGCAAAAATAAGGGACGAAAATGAAAAATCTGTACACCCGACAAGTCGAAAACCTGAAAAGGCGGCTTGGGCAAAAAAGGGTATCCCGATGGACTGAAAACCCGAAAGGGCGGTCCAGGCAAAAATTAGAGATCAAAGCGTAACATTATGTCTCATTGGATCACCTTGCATCCAGACTTCGGTATCGGCTATCAAGCTCGGACGTCACTAATCTACCTTCAACCTAGTAGAAAAGTGATGAGATGCTCGAGGACATAAAGGCAATACCAGAGTTGGAACCCAGTGGGATTATTCACATAGCTGTTTTGTTTAGTTTTTCCCAAATTGTGTAAATTCTATTATTCGGCGGTGTTCTCTTACTAGAACGTCAGCCTCTTGTACAAAAATGCCTATTTACAGGCCAAACTTCAAAATCAATACAATTCATTTTCAAAGAAATTTCAAACTTTTTTTCCTTTATCTATTTTGATTTGCAAAGAACGTCCAAGGTTCATTTTTGATATATGCACTCGACATTAATTGCTGCTCATAAATATTTGCATACGAAACAAAAAGATGATTACTGGTAATATCAAAAACAGGGGAAATAAAAATTGTCCAAACTGTATTGTTTCCTTGTCCACCAGGTACCGGGTAAATTCATCTTAAGAATATGGCTAAGATACCTTCACACCCCGCAGAGTAAGACAGTAAAGATAGCTCTCCCCAGCTGAAGCTTGCAACTGTGAATGAGTCGGTAATATTCTCCCTAAGCAGAGTTGATCTACCATCAATACTAAAAAGGCTTGATATCCCTGGCAGTCTTAATATTCCCTAGTGGAGTATAAGAATGTTCCCCGGTAGAATACAAGATACCCCCAGTGGAGTTAAAATTTTCCCATCGCAGTATGAAAAAGCTTCCCCAACGGAGTTGGGAGAATCATCCCCAGTAGACTTTGGAAGTTTATCCCCAGCGGAGTACAAAAATAAATCTCCCCAGCCGAGTTCAAAGGATCATTCCCAGCAAAGCTCAAAGGATTATCCTCACAAAAGTTTAACAGGTTATCCCCAGTGAAGTCGCAACTGAAAGATCATCCCCAGTGGAGTTTTTCCCTTTCACAAACAGGAATTCAATCCCCAACAGGATTCAGTATCACCAGCAATGGTGATTCGTCCCCAACGGAATTTATCAGCGGAATCATCAGCAGAGCATCTCTTCCCCACAGAGTAATCTCCTCATCAGTTTATTCCCCAACAAAGTTATCTTCTCCTGCAGGTTTATTCTCGCAATCATCTGCGTTCGTCATCCCCAACGGAAACGAAGAATTCAACTCCATTCTCCAGCAGCTATCCGGGATTTATTTTCCCCAGCTAAAAACATTACATTTCCATACATCACGATACATGCATATACGCATCATACCATACAATCTCATTTATGTTGAGAGCATCATTGCTTGATATATATCATGCATTTCATACATCATGACATTGCATATGACTGACTCTTTACCGTTTTAGGGAAAGACGAATCAGTAAACACTGTTGACTACTCATATGACCTGGTAGTCCCCTCAAAAGAAAAACTACATCTATGGAAGACTTTCGTCTGGTTCAATTAAATCGATCCTAAGATTTTTCTGATTCTTATCCAGCCAAAGTTAATCCAAGACCTTCTCTGGTTCAGACAGATCGACGCTAAGATCTCCCTGATTCGTATTCCAGTTGAAGATATTCCAAGACTTTTGTCTGGTTCAGTTAAATCGATCCTAATATTTTTCTGATTCTTATCCAGTCAAAGTTAATCCAAGACCTTATCTGGTTCAGTCAGATCGACACTAAGATCTCCCTGATTCGTATTCCAGTTAAAGATATTCCAATACTTTTGTCTGGTTCAGTTAAATCGGTCCTAAGATTTTTCTGATTCTGATCCAGCCAAAGTTAATCCAAGACCTTCTCTGGTTCAGTCAGATCGACACTAAGATCTCACTGATTCGTATTCCAGTTGAAGATATTCCAAGACTTTTGTCTGGTTCAGTTAAATCGATCCTAATATTTTTCTGATTCTGATCCAGCCAAAGTTAATCCAAGACCTTCTCTGATTTAGTCAGATCGATGCTAAGATCTCCCTGATTCGTATTCCAGTTGAAGATATTCCAAGACTTTTGTCTGGTTCAGTTAAATCGATCCTAAGATTTTTTTGATTCTTATCCAGCCAAAGTTAATCCAAGACCTTCTCTGGTTCAGTCAGATCGACACTAAGATCTCCCTGATTCGTATTCTAGTTGAGGATATTCCAAGACTTTTGTCTGGTTCAGTTAAGTCGATCCTATGATTTTTCTGATTCTTATCCAGTCAAAGTTAATCCAAGACCTTCTCTGGTTCAGTCAGATCGATGCTAAGATCTCCCTGATTTGTATTCCAGTTGAAGATATTCCAAGACTTTTGTCTGGTTCAACTAAATCGATTCGAAGATTTTTTTGATACTTATCCAGCCAAAGTTAATCCAAGACCTTCTCTGGTTCAGTTAGATCGACGCTAAGATCTCCCTGATTCCTATTCCAGTCGAAGTTCATACCTCCTATCAACAATATCCAAATGGTATCTATAATCCCATCCCCGACATCACCAGGATGATACCACTTCATGCGAGTGCAAATTTCTGGGCACTTTAGTGTTCAATCATCTTTCACCTTCGGATCACGAAAGGCACGAAAGACAATCTACATCCTCAGGTTTAAGAAAATTGAACAGGGGCAGCTGTTGCACCCAAAAATTTTCCCTCTCATATTTCTCAAAGCATTACAAGAAAAGTCTCCAAGTGTCTCACGATTGCTCAAGAGTTGGACAAACATGTCATCTCCTAAGGCAGTCAATCCCAAATTAGGGTTTTGTGTTGCATCAAGATCCTTGAATCCAAATGACCTCAAGTTCTCCCCAATGTCCTAATATGCTCTCAAGGCCATCCATTCCAAATTTCAAGCCTTGCAGAGGAAGTTTGCTCAGTCAATTGCTCAAAGGGTCCAAAAATCGACAGTGCTAGGGCAAAAGTCAACTGTGACCCATAAAAAGTCAAACTTCAAGATTTTTTGTCAACATTATCATTTTGAAGGATATTTCATCATTTGATCAAGGGTTGATCATGATTCATCAAAGATTGCTCAAAATTCATCAAGACTCAAAAGTTGCTAAATTAGGGTTTTGTAGGAAAAGTCAACTCAACTTTGACCAAGCATAACTTTCTCATACTTTATGATAAATGATCCATCCAAATATAATTTTTAAGAGAATGCAATTTCCCATAATACATCTTCATACCCCAAAATCAGAAAATGCACTCACAAAGAGTTACAAATTTGGACATTATAGGTCATTTTTGAAAGTCAACAAAAACACCTTATTTGCCAAAGTTTATAACTTAAGCATGGAATATCAAAATGAGATGAGACCAAAAGGGTTGGTTAGAGGACATCTCTAGATTTCTAAAAAGTCGAGGAACACTTCCAAAAGTTCAAAATTGAAGAATTTATGCATTGTTGAAGTTGGGCCTTTTTGCAAAATTGTCAAAAGTCAACTATCCCCAAAATTTCAAATTTTTTCAAAGGGGCCCATTCTTTTCCACTTGATTTGATCTTGCCACATTGCACACGTGTCCTAGCTTCAACCTTGTGTCCATTTATCAATTTTATTATTTTATTTTATTTTTTATTGAATTATTTCATTTTAAATCAATTTAAATCAATTTAAATCAAATAAAATCACAAAACTTGATTACATGAGATCTTTCTCTATTTTCAGGACTTAATCATCATCATCAAGTGTATCAAATTCGTATCAAGCATTCCATGTGAAAAAAGATTGAGTTTTTGGCAAATTAGGCAAGTTATCAATGGTGAGTCAAATCCAATCTCAAGGCATCAATGTGCAAGGATTCAGTCCACAAAAGTTGACCTGATACACTCCATCATACATATACAAGGAAAAGGCACGAAATCCAGACCTAGAGGCTGCAAGAACATCAAGAACCAAACTTGAGAAAAAGTGGAAAAAGTGCAAAACTAAAATCGAGCTTGGAGGCGTTTTCAGAAGCAAGACTCAACATCAATCGATTGTTGGGTGTCTACCCAACCTCCTGCAATCAAAAGCAAGCTCTCACACGCTCTCAAATGCACTGTAAGTGATACAAGGCCCCCCTCTGAATTTGATTTCGTGTTTCAAAATATATGCATCATTACAAGAAACCAATGGTATATTTGCAATCACTAGATAATTTCCAAGCTTTCCATATTATTTGATTGTGTTTATATACTCTGTGGTGCAAAACGCCATTGTAGGGTTTCCTAGGTTTTTTTTAGGGGTTTTTGTTACAGGTAAAACTAGACCTATTAATAGCCATGGACATGACCGGAGGAGAAAGACAAGCACAACCGTGGCCTTGGATGGAGTTTATATGGCCTGAGATGAGTTTTTGGAATGACCTACGCTTTTAGCTGCGGATTTAAATCCGCAGGTAATTCCCTTGCAGACTTGAGGACAAGGACGACCACGTGCCCCCATCTGATTGCACCATTTGAATGTTCGCGCGTTTTTATTTTGTTCTGGCATATTAATGTTGTTTCTCATATTATCATTATTGTTGAATATACTAACAATAGAAACACGTTGGCCTAGTGGAAAGAGGAGCTGGCAGTCACCAACAGGACCTGGGTTCGAATCTCAGGTCCCCCATATGCATTGTTATTATTTTTCTTCAGGTGATCCAATGCCATGCCAAGCGCGTAGCCTACAATACTCCATCATTCAATCAATAGACAGATGGCCCCAGGCCAGATCTGATGGTCTAGATGGGACGTCCACCATGCTACAAAGTCAGCGGGTGTACATGGAATTCAGGGAGGTCAAGCCAGGCCAACGAAATTGGGCCCTGGAATTGCTGAGTAAACCCCCAAAAACAGGCCTAAACCTCCTAACCCTTTCTCTTTTCTTTTTATTATTTATTTCTTTTAATTATTTATTGCTATTATTTTTATTATTAACTAACCAATTAAATCTTTTTCTTCATAAAATTAAAAACCAAAAAATATTTTCTTATTTAAATTAAATTTCAGTATTTTATTTTTGTTAATAATATTAATTTAATTAATGTTAATCTTAATTAGGAATAACTTTTAATATATTTTGCAATAATTAAAATTAACTTAGACAATTAGGTTTTCTTAACATTGATTAAATTTATTTTTATTTCTTGAAATAACACATAAATCCAAAAAATATTATTTTCATTAATTAATTAATTAGTTTATTAATTTAATAATTAATCCAATTTAATTTCTTCCATAAATTCAAAATAACAAAAAAAAATCTTTTCTTTAATTAAAGGGTCAAAACCCTAAAAACTTGTGCCCGATTTAATTTCCCACACGCGGTCCGTTTTTATTCAATATTGTATTTGTTTCCGGAATGTAATAGATAATTAGGACTATTTTTATCGCTTTATTTATTTTCCGCATTTAATTTCCAAGGGTTGCTTTTGGCGATGTAAATACCCGACGCCTTGTAATAGTTAGTTTAATTTCCGCAATTTAATTTCTGCAACTTATAAACTGTTAGATGTTTGATAATAGGGTATGCATGACAAGATTGAATGTAAACCTAAAATCAACATAGATCACCATTAACATGTACAAAGATGAAATTAATTGAAAACAACACACTTGCACATGCGCACTCTTAGGGTACACCTCACTTGGTTGCCTTCGTACGCGGTCATTAAGTATAGGAAGTTTTAGAGGTCGCCCTCTTGTCCAAAGATCATAGTTTCCTCGAAATGGTTGCCTCGGAAAAATGATCTAAGACATTAGGGTTATCGCTAAGGCGTCCTAACATTGCTTTAGTGACCGCACGTCCCTTAATCGAATTGACCCTTAAAAACTCCAACGATGCTACCTACTCATCAATAGTGGGATAGTATTGTCTAAAGGACATTAGCATATAGTGATTCCTTTTTCGAGTAGGTAGATGGTTCTTAAGTACTTGCTCTTTCAAAAAACAAAATATTTTTTACACTTACACCTTTCAAACAAAAACTTCTTCAAACCCACAAACACAAAGAAAAGCAATTTTGAAAACACTTTGAGCAAGTACCTAAGAGCCCATGGATAACCACAGATAGAAATGGTGCTAACACCTTCCCTTTCTATAATCTACTTCCCGGACCCGAGAGATATCTCGAAAAAGGAATTTTTCTGTGCTTTTTTTCCTTTCCTTGTTGGATAAAATAAAAGACGGTGGCGACTCTTGCTTACCGCGACATTTTGCGAAAACAAACGCAAAACGCAAACCAGCATTCCAAAAAACAGTCAGTTTCTCCCACCGTATCACACATGACTATACCGCCCGTCCTATTCTTAAGTGTAACTTAGTCCGGGTATAGGACTTGTCCTTTGCAAAAACCTAAATAACCACCATATAAACATATAATCAAACAATCAAATAATGATAAAACAGATAAAACAAACTAGGCTTAACCCACTTAGGGATGGACCAGCAAGAGGTCAATCTTTCCCCAGCAGAGTCTCCATTTCTATAGCGATAAAAAATGTAGCGGGGTAAATCGGAGATCGAGCTATTAATTAACTCGTCTCACAAAAAGCAAGAGTCGCCACCGCGCTTTATTATTTCCAAGGGAAAAGGGAAAAGAGCGAAATAAAACCCTAAAATATGCAATGTAAAATAATACTTAAAAGTAATGAAAATACAAGGCGTTTTGAAAATAAATCTAGAGTTTGGGGGTTGGTTATACAATGGGAAGGTATTAGCACCCAATGCATCTATAGTATCCTATAGGAACCTTTTGAAATACCCGTTTATTAAAATTGTTTGTTTGATTAAAAATAGCTTGTTTGGCCAAAAATGGGTAGGGACGAGATTTTGAAGATACGACGACCTAACGTCGAAGTTTTGACTTAAAAGGTGTGAGTTTGAAAATTTAAACATTTGGGAAAATTATCTTAAGTTTTTGACAAAATAATAAACGAAAGAAAAATGAATGAGGGTATTCGCACGATTAAATGAGATATGTTTGATGACATGAAGTCGACAAAATTAAAACAATTCCCTTGGATTGAGACAGACGAAAGATATAAAGATTAATGATTGATGACAAAATTAATTAAGATGACAATTGAACAAATAACTAATGTAAACTAAATTATACTAACATGCATTTTGAACGATTAAGTAAATAAACAAAATTACATAAAGATTAAATTACAAAATCATGAATTTTTAATAATTAAACAAATAACAAAAATTAAATCATGAAACATGTATTTTTGAATAATTAAATAAACAACAACAAAAATTAAATAAAAATTAATAGCATGTTGACAAAATTAAATAAAAGATGAATTTTAATTAAACATGTTTTTTCATTATGTATTGTAATAATTAATAATATATAATCTAATTAACAGAATAAAACCTAAAAGAAATAAAAAGATAACCCCAACAAGAGTTGAACTCGGGTCTTTAAGGCTATTGGGTAGTGTAATTTACCAGCTGAGCTATACTATATTTCGTTTATTAACATGAATTAATTAAAACATAAAGGAAAATTAGTAATGAAGCTGGACCAAAAACAAGCCCAATGGGCCAACCGGGTTTGTAAAAGAAAGGAACAAGAAAAAAGATTGTGAAACCCTAATGTGAGGGGCGCGGCGGCTGCATTATCTTGGGAGAAAGAAACAATTAATTATTATTTACTGAAAAATTTATTAGAAGAAAAACTTAGAATAAACACTCCTCTCTCTTACTGATAAACTCTCTTCTCATCTTCCTCTCTCTGCCTTGCCAAGTTAACAAAAACGAAAAAACATTTTAGTAACGCCAGCGATCACCACACGACTGAGAGCAGTGCAAATAGCAGCAGTGATTTTCTTAGATCTAAACCACGCTTCAACCTTCAGCTTCCTTCTCACATTTAACAGATTCACCTTCCTCTCTCTCGATATCTAACCTTGCCGCGCTCTGCATCCTCCTCACATCATCACCGTCCTCTTCCTCTCTCTTGATCTCGGACCCTATTCTCCATGTTTACCCATAGGCGACGACGGTAGATGTATATCATCCTCCACTCCATCCTTACACCCCTTATTCTTTGCAACACCTTGAGATAACCAATGTTCACGACGCGCATCAATCTTATATTACTTCAATTTTTCCGACCTGTTGGTCCTCTTCTTCTCTTTTGCCTTGGTTCTTAGTGTTTGCGGCAGAAGGAAACAGAACGACAGAGATTAAATCAGAAATCATGGTTGAACCTTGGGATATTTAGCGCCGGAGTTAACGAGGACAGGGAAGCCGACAAAGAGGTCTGAGCGGATTAAGGAAGTGAGATGGTGGAATCCGGTTTTGATTAACAACAGGTATTAAGTTTTTTAGCAAGTTTTGGTTTTAGGCCGGATAAGCTGGTTTTAGGCTTTGCAGGTTAAGATTTGTAACGGTTAAGGCTTTGACATGGTTAAGGTTTTGACGGGTTGTTATGGTTCTAGGCTATTTTTGGATTTTGGTTTACAGGTTCTAGCGTTTGACAAGTTCTATTATTCTGTAACAGATTCTATGTTGATTTACAAGTTCTAATGATTTGAACAGGTTGTACGTTTCTAACAGGTTTCAAGGTTTTGGGACAAGCTCGAATGGTTTTGGACAACAAGTGTTAAGATTTGTAACAGGTTAAGCTGGTAATAGCAGGTTGGCAGTGTTTTGACAGGTTCTACGTTGGTTCTATTGTTATGTAGTTTGACAGCATGTTCTGAGATATACTGGTTTTATGGTTTTATGTTTACAAGTTACATGTTCTTGAAAAGTTTTGGTTTTAGGACAAGTTTTATACTTTGACAAGTTGAGGTTTGACAGGTCCTAAGTGTTTTGGGCAGCAACCTCTAAACTGGTGGTTGCTAGAGGGAGAGGTAGAAGTTGTTGTTACACGATAGAAGAAGTATGGTTTTTTTCATTACACTCATTATTATTACCAATATTATGAATATTAAACATGTTTAAACACTAACAATCATGTAGCAACTCAACTCAAATACAGTACAACAAAGAAAAGAATGAGAAGGCAAATATTGCATGGCAAAGAAAAAATGGTGCAGCAAGTGATTTAAACATGAGTATATGCAGCAGTATATAGGGAGGAGGAAGAGAATAATACCTATCGGAGCCTCTACGATGGGGCTTCTAAAAAGATAGTAAGTTTTCTTGAGTTTGCTATGTTTTCCTCCTTGCAGAATTTTTAGAACAAAACTATATTTTTCTATTTTTTCAACTCTTGTTGGATTGTTGAACAAACTCTACTTTTTCTGTTTTTCTCACTTACTGAATTTTTGTGGATTCCTTTCTTTCTGCTGAAATTTTGACTTTTCTCTTCCATTTTGTGTTGACAAAAGCCTCTATTTATATTGAAGTGTGTGGGGTTTTAGTGGGGGAAAACAGTAGATATTTGAACTATTTTGGCAAGCTGTTTTCATGCTTTGTTCAAACAATTTATTTTAACCATTTTGATGCAATTCTGTGGCTACTTTGGTGCAGGTTGGAGCAGACTATATAGCAGTTTTCAGCAGATTTTGGCAGCATTTGGGGCTGCTGTATGTTGCTGTTTTTTCAGGATGTTTGTAGCATTTTACAACATCTTTTCTTTGGACTACTATGCTGCATTTCTGGGCTAGTTTGCTGCCTTGTTGACTAGTAAAAATGCAACAAAATTGGGCTTGAAAATGGGTTGCAAAATGGGTTGCATTAGCAACTTTGTTGGGCTGACTTTTTTTAGTGTTGAAAATATATTTTGTACAAACTTGTATCTTATTTGCAACTTTGTAATAATAACTCAAATAAATTTGTAACACAAATGGAATTTGTTCTCCAATATAATTCCTTCAATTCTTTTGTAAAATCATGAACAACTTTGAATCTTCGATTGAAATTTAGAATCTTGATATGTCTTGATAAAATTCCAAGTCTTCCATTTGAATTTGGGAAATAATTGAATAATACTTGGATGAATTGTTGAATGATGAATAAATAATAATGCAAGCCTTAGGACTTCAACCTTGCATTTTGTAATAGAAATCCAAATAAATCACATGAATTAATTTTGCAATCAAATAGAATTCCTCATGTAATTAAATAGAATTCCCCACTAACTTCTTGAATAAATGCTTCATGTATTTAAAACCATGATGTAAGTCCACCAAAATAATCACAAAAATAATCTTGAATAAATATTTCATGCGATAAATGATTATTCTTGGATGAGATTTCTTGAATAGCTCCTCTTTAATTATCACTTGGATTCAAATAAAGAAATATTCCAAATATTCCGAATAAATTCTTCTAGAACGATTTTGAATTTAATCATCCCATTTTGACGAAATTCACCCGCGTCATGAGAAAATTTGCAGATGACTTTGGTCATAGAAAGATCGAAAATGACGGTGTAACTTGGTTCTCTTGTATTTTAGAACAATGTGAAACACACATGAACCGAAGACAGTAGAACTTCGACCGTTCTTTCTGAAAACTATTCAGAGAAACCGAAGACCAACTGTTGGACAAAGTGTGGAAAAAATGCACAATTCTATGAAATTCTTTGATGAACCAGTCTTTTGGAAATTAACGAACGACAACATTTCTGTCCCGAGACTCGAAACCCTAATCGACATACAACGTCTGATGCTCTTCTTTCAGACCTGTTTCCTGCGCATGAAAACAAAACAATAACACATACACTTCGTGCTTGATTAGTGGTTAGTCATTCGTAAGATAAAATGCTCACAACACTTGATAATCTCTACACAGTCAAAGCTTGAAAGCGAGACGTTTGAGACCTACCATATTCTGTGACCTTGATGTGTATATAAAATAATATAGATGAAGCAGGGATCTTAGGTCAAAATTGGGGTACGACACGCGTTTATAGGATGTGGAAAGTCTTCACCATCCATGGTGTGGTACGGTGAGAGAACTGACTTGAGGGTTTTGCGTTTTATCGCAAATGTTGCGGTTAGCAAGAGTCGCCACCGACTTTTCTTTTATCCAAAAGGAAAGGTGAAAAAGCACAGGAAATACCTTTAAGATGTTTTCTTGAGTTCGGGGGGTAGATTATGAAAAGGGAAGGTATTAGCACCCTTTTCATTCATGGTTTTCCATAGGCTCTTAGTTACTTGTTAGATCACTTGCTTTTGTTGTTTGAAAATGTGTTCAGTGTGGTTTTAAAAGTATTTTGTAAAAGAGGCCATTTGTTTAGGCAATCTTTGTAATGATTCTCGTTCGTAAGAATGTATACAAAAATGTTTGTCTTTTGAAAATGTTTTCAATGTTTGTAAGATGTTTTTGAAATGTGTGTGTTTGCTTTGAAAATAGAAATGATAGTTGTTTGAAAATAGAGCAAGTAACTAGAAGTAATCGACCTACTCAAATGTCTTTCTTATGCACTTTCTATTCCTTTGACATTGTTGTCTTACCATTGATTTGGTAAGCAACCCTATCTTTGGATGTAAACAGGACGAGCGCGGGTCATCGTATAATCATGATTAGCAATGTTTGAAAAGTATCTTAGCATTTTGAGGGACCAAGATCATTTTTGTAAGGCAACCTTGAATAGCGTCATCGAGGAACTATGATCTTATATTCGTTTTGTTTTGCCAAGATACTTCGCATGCGTAACATGACTATTTTTATGTAAGGCAACCAAGTGGAGAAACCCTAAGGATGCTTGTGTGCAAGTGTGTCATTTTCATGCTATGATTTTATCTTGTATTTAGGGTTTTCTATTTGCTTTGTTTTGTTCTTACCATACAAACCCTAATTACTAATCATGGTATGTAAAGCGGTAAATTGCGTAATGTAAAGATTACTAAGCTATCACAACAATTTTATGGGAGGGGGGAATTCAAATTTGAACGGGGATTTTCAAGAATGTAAACCTAAATAAATTATTACAACCAAATCGAATTTGTACGAATATTAGAATAAATAATATAGAATATTTAAAAATGCAATATTATGTACATGCAAGAAAAAGATTTTTGTGTTGTTTTTTATGTGAAAAGAAAATTTTAACCTAATCCTAAAAAATATTAAAGAAATTAATTCTTAGTAAAAGTTAACCCTAATTTCTATTTTAAAAGAAAATAAAGTTCATATGTACTATTTTTTTATGTATTTTTATGTTAAATAATATTGAATAAAAATATAAAGTTTTTATATATGCAAAAATAAATATTTATAAGTATGGAATGTAAAGGAAATAAATAAATTATACAAAACATATTTTAATTATATTTACAAGTTTATTAAGAAAAATAATAATACATATTGAAGATAAAATATATTTTCATGTGAAAAATAAACTAAAATAAAATAAAAATGCAATATTATCAAAATTTATATTTTTGGGATTTTTTATGCATTAAAGAAAATATTTAATAAACTAAAATGAAAATAAAACAAATAAAATAAAAAATACAAAGAAGTTGGGCAAGGTGGTGCTGTAGGAAAACTGGAAGCAGCGTGTTAGCAAAAAAAACTATGGCCAAAATATGGAGGCCCATCCTGCAAAAAGACAACAAACTAAAAAATGGAAAAAATATGGAAAACCAAAGGTAGTGCCAAGGTTCGAACCCAGGACATGGGTCTCACCAGCGCGCTACCTTTCCACTGGGGTGTCTATACATCCGTTGATTTAAGTGAAACAAAAATAACATAACATGAACAAAGTCATTGTCCTGTACTTCATCTTCTTCCCCAAGCTGGCCAGATGTCCTATAACTCTCTCATTCTTCCATGAAAATGAAAACTCATAACATGAAAGTTGTAACATTTGGTCTCATGATTCTAACCATATAAGTTATGTAAGCTAACAATCAAAGATCAGATAGAATTTTAAAAGCCCTAAATTTAAACCTAAATTTTTCAGAATCTTCAAGTTTAAAATTCTCTCAACTCAGGCCAAATAAATGCAAGATAAATGTATGTACAACTTCGTTGCAATGAGGACTACATTGTTTATTCACAAATCGTGGCCAATGGTTGCCTATACAAGGAGATAGAAGTTGAGATTTTACCTCCTTCAGTTGAAATCGTGGATGGAGTTGGAGTGAGTTTGATGGAGGCCTGATGCTTGCTTGAGCTTCCTTGAACCTCCCTGAGTGTATTCCAACCCTTGCCTTGCTTTGAAAGTGTCTGAAACTCTTTGGCCAAGTTAACCTGCAAGCTTTGAAATCAACAATGGTAGATAAGAGAAGGGGTTACAGTACATGGATGAGGGTCTGGATCAGTTAGATATCAAATAGGTAAGGTGTTTTGATGATCAAGACTTGAAACGCACGAGCCAAATGAGAGATTGTTATGCTTATGCAAAAACTACAAGTCTTGACAGTTTTTTGGTGTTTTTGAGTTTGGGACTGTTTCAGGCTCCTAGTAATCATGTCTTGTGTTGTATTGTGTTTGTATATTAGTATGGAAAAGGTCCTAAGTAATCTCTTCTACAGATTTGCAAGTTATATGCTTTTGGCAACCTTTCTTGCTTTTGAAGCAAAGTGAGGGGACAAGGATTGACATGCTTGTACTGGCTTGCTTAGGGTTGGTATTTGCTTTTACAATTTGCTTTAGGCCTGTAAGACTTATATGTGCAATGGATACAGGTTCAATGCTCAAGAATTGGAAAGTGGCAAAAGTTGAGCTTTTTCAAAATGGCAATGGTCACTTTATGCCATTTATGGAATTACAACTTGGGTAATGGCTCTAAGGCTTGGATCAAAGCTTTGTCAACTGAGTAAGCATTAAATTAAGGAGTAAGGAACAAGTTTGGGACCTGTAAAGCATGGATTAGGCAGCATAGGTACTGATTGGAACTTTTTTCTTCATGAAATGGCTTGAACCAAAAGTGAGAAATTGCCAACTTTATCTCTTCGATTCTCCCTACTCAGAAATGATCTCGAGGAGTTCTTGAACATTTTGTAAATATTGCAATGTGCTCTACAACTCATCTTTGAAATGAATTTCAAGATACCTCTTGGAACTAGGTGAAAAATTTCCATGAAGTTGGGTCCAAAACCTGCCTAAATTAGGGCAAAATTTCACTAAGTTATTTAGTTCATGAGCATGTATTCATAAATTTATATCTTGAGATCCAAGCATCTTTAGGGAAAAGTGTATGAATAAAAGTTGTATATTTCATAGAGGTCTACAAATTTCATGTTAGGAACTTTCTTTGAATCATTATGCATCATGGTGAAACAATGGCCTGAAGTTGAGAAAAAATAAGAAATTTTCTATACTTTGAAAATTTTCTAAGTTAAGAAAATTTTCAAATTTAAACCCTAATCTTCAAACTTGGATTTCTTGATGAACAAGTTTCACATTATGGCATGTTTTGATGAATTGTGACTCTTGGCACTTGATTTTGACCAAAAAGTCAAAGTTTGACTTTTTAGTGTACAGTTGACTTTTGATCAGTTGACTACAAATTTTATTTGTCTATCAATGAAAATTGAAATGTTTTGAACCATGTTATTAGATAAAGATGAGGCAATTGAATCCTTGAAATCATGTTTTAACTCAATTGGTCATTTGCTAGGTCAAAAACCAGAAATTGCCTTTCCTTAGTCAAAACCCTAATTTTGACCATTTTGCCCTTTTGATGATTTGATCAAATTTCTTGAGGAATTGTGATCCAAACTTGATCAAATGATACATATGAGTCTAAAATGTTGATGTGGATAAAAAATTATGAAGTTTGACTATAAATTGGCCATGGTTGACTTTTTCCCCAATACAGCTGATTTTTAGGTCAACTGTCTAATTGACTGGTCAAAAATGTGGTTCAAAGCTTGAAACTTGTTCGGAGTGATCTTAGGGATCCATAATGATGTTTGAAAGTCACATGAAGCATTGATAGTTCAAAAACCCTTGTGCAATATCAAACCCTAATTTTGGGTCATCAGTGCAAGATGAGATGTCTTAAGCTGACCAAACCCTAATCCAATCTTGAGTCAAAGAAATCTTGTGAGAAAAGTCTTGATAACTGAGAGGGAAAATTTTGGGGTACAACACATGGTAGTCAGCATCATGGCACTTCCATAGAACACTCTCTTGACAACAAATGGCCCTTCGTAAGTGGGAGTCCATTTTCCTCTGGGGTCGCCTTGTGGTGGAATGATGCATTTTATCACCAAGTCACCAACTTGATATACTCGATGCTTGATCTTTTTGTTGAAAGCCTTGATCATCCATTTTTGGTACGTCTGACCATGACAAATAGAAACCAATCGTTTTTCGTCGATCAAGTTCAGCTGATCCAATCTCGTTTGAATCCACTCGTCTTCGCCTAGGCCTGCCTCATTCATAATCCTCAGCGAGGGAATATGAACTTCTACTGGCAGAACAACTTCCATGCCATAGACTAGAGAAAAGGGAGTTGCCCTAGTTGATGTCCTAGTTGAAGTGCGGTAGCCATGTAGAGTAAACGGAAACATCTCATACCAATCCTTATAGGTTACTGTTGTACCCCAAATTTTGACCTAAGACGTCATCTCTTATCCGCATCTTTACATTACATTTGTTTTGATCCACCGATTTTAAATTTCATGACTTTCTTCGGGCCAAGAGCCATTTATGCTGAACATTGAATCATTTAATCGATTCGTGCGAAAATGATGTTTATTAATTATCTATTATCTAAAACTTGAATAATTGAAATTTATTTTTTGATTATTATTTAGTTTAAAGATATAGGGATAATGAAATGAACATCAGAGAAGAGGCGTATTAATTGTGCGGACGTTTTATTTATTTACTCATTATTTTTAAATTTTAAGTAACTAGAATTTATTCTTAGTTATTCTATAATTTAAAGGTTATGAATAATATAAATAAGCATTTGAGGAAATTCATTGGTCAATAACGATTGCTTAATCGTTCGTCGGTCTAGATTAAATAATTGAAATCCTATTTTAATTATTATAATTTGGTTGAGAATGATGGATTAAATAAGCGAAGGTATTAGTTGGTCAATGATAATTATTATTTATCTGTTATTATTTTGAATGAAGGTGATTGGAGATTCGTTTTCAATTATTATTTGTTTGGATAAAATAATAAACGATAAATAAATAGAGAAGAAGAATTAATAGACAAATAGTTTCTTTTATTCATTTTTTTGTACAAGCTATTTTGTAAATTATTGTATATTGCAATAAATTACAATAATGAATTGTCGAAATTAAAATAAAGTAAACTAGTCTATCTTAATTCTAAAGCTTCCAATCCAATGCGTGTCCGCCCTTTTAATTTTACCTGCACAATTAAAAGAAAAGAATTAGAATCCAAATAAATAATTAAACGCAGAAAATAAATTTTAAATGTTCATCATTAAATGTAATGGCCGGAATCAGTTATTTTATTTTTTGCAAATCACGGGATTACTCCCGGTTCACAAAAAAAAGAAAAGGATTTCAAACATATGCATGAATTGTTTTCCAAAAAACTGCATACTTAAGCTAATCACATTAGTTTTAATCCCAAATACAATTTCAAAGCATACAGCATACAGCATACAACATAAGCAAATATGTAGTAACCACATGCAAGCATGCCTTTTAACGTGGCCTACATCAAGAAGCAGACAATATGTGATGTAAAAAAAACAATATGCAGTTTTGACTATTCTTGCAAGCAAAAAAATTTCCTTTTTCTTTCATCATTTTCCAGCCACTGCATTTTCAGAAATAGACAGCTTATCACACTTTTGTCAAAGCCATTCTGAGAGAGAAAAAGAGAGGGAGAAGTGTGGGATTTGCAGGCTTAGCTTAGGCAGAAAAAGATATACAAAACAAACTAAGAAATATAGCCAGTAGGAATAATAGCATAGAAGAAGAATAAAGGCAAACTGAGTGGACAGTAGTGCAGAATACTCAGGGAGATCCCAAGAGATTTGTTCCTGGCCTGTAGCGCAAGAGAAGAGAGGAAGGCTGTTATATTAGCATAAGAGAAAACAAAGGGAGATACACACAAAAACAGCATAAGAGAAAACCAGAGATACAAGAGAAAACACATAACCAAGAAACCATTTTCCATAACCTCAAGCCATTTTCAAAAAACATATAGAGCAATCATTCAAGATAGCCATGACAAAAAACCAACAAAAACCTGCAATAGCCTCACATCAGTAAAAGCTTTGCCCCTGTCCAACATACCCAAAAACCAGTTCACCATGTCAAAACCTGCATGAGTACTGAGAAAACTATTTTTCCAAACAATACAAAACGCTACCAATTGATTGAGCCCTTTAGCCAATATCACTATCCCACTGTCAACACCTTCCACCATCATAAACAAACCAAAAATCTCTACCAGAACATACTGTCCAGAAAAAACCATAACAACATAGCTCAAACCCTCATACCAGTAAAACGACATCACTACTGCAAAGGCCTAATCACAAAAAAACTTGACAAAATCTTTTGACAAATCCAAGCCACATCATTTCGTAAATCCATCCCTAACCTCAGAATCCAGCATATCCAAATTCAAGGATCGTACAAAATCAGAATAGAAGAAGAAGAAAGGGCTAAAATACAGTTCAACGAGTTCCAACAGGCAACACAGTAGCATTCAAGCAAGGGGAAGGAAGTCAAATACCGTTCACCGTCGCGTGCGCCCGTTGCCTCCCAGCTGTCCGGCCTCCATCACCCCAAGCCCTCCTCCTTCTCCATCTAGGTAACGCCCTTTTCCTTTCTCATTCCTTAAAGCATCATTCAAAATCGACATGGACAGTTAAAAAACGGTAATTAGTCAGAATCAACTAAGAACCTCAAAATCAACTAAAAAATGGTAAAAAATCAACAGCGAATTCGTAATCAACAATAAACAGTAACGAAGCGTTTTGGTCATTACCGTCTCCGCTTGAAGTCGCTGCGCCAACAATGGAGGGAAGAGAGAGACTTGGTGTGGGTGGCCGGACATGGAAACATAGGCGTTAGAGGCGAGGAAGCGAAGAAGCTGCGCGAAAGAGAGAGATGAAGATCGTGATGAGGCGCCGTTTTTGCCTTAAACCAAACCCTAAAATCCTTTTATCAAACCAACACAACCCTAATCCCAATCTAATCCTTGGATCCCCTTTTAACCCACGACCCGCTCCATTTTTGTCTCAACTAACGCCTATTCTTCTTTCCTTACGCTAAAGCCCACTGCCATTGTTATTCCTACCCCATTTTTCTTTTATTTGGTCTATTGATTAATTTTATTTCATTTTTTTTCTTAGTTTAACTAATTTAGATTAATTAGTTTTAGGAATAACATATAAGTTTTAAATAGACATTGTTAATTTTATTTACCCAAATCTTATTTAATCTAAGTTTAGGTTATTTTTAATAACTTTAGTCTTCCTTTTTAATTAGATATTTGATTTCTAAGTTTTTTACTTAATTTGAAAAATATTTAATATCTTTAAAAAACATGTGAAAGTAAAAAATGAGAAAACTAAAGACATTTTATTTTATTTTATTCCCCTCTCTTTTGATTAAATATCAATATAACAAAAACATAAAAAATAAAAATATATAAAAACATTAAAAAACATTTCTATTAACTCTCATTACCTTTTATTATTAAAAATGCGTAAAAAACGAAAACCAATTAAAAACTTTTTCTTTCGCATATTAAACAAAAATCATATAAAATGCATGTTCACATTTAATTGTTGTGTATCATTTTCTGTTTAAATATCTTGCATTTACTTGATTATTCTGCTTGCGTTAATCCAAAGGGAATTGTCTAATTTTTGTTGACCTCATGTCTTCAAAAAAAAACGATCGAGCGAATACCCTCATTTCATTGAAACTTAGGATAATTTTTCCAAATATCCGATTTCTCCAAAACTCACACCTTTTAAGTCAAAACCTCAACGTTAGGTTGTCGTATTTTCAAAAACCCGTCCGTATCCCTTTTTCGGCCAAAACGATTTATTTTTAAATCAAGCAATCAATTTTAAATAAAACAGATATTTCAAAAGGTTCCTATAGAGTACTATAGATGCATTGGGTGCTAATACCTTCCCATTGTATAACCAACCCCCGAACCATAGATCTCTTTTCAAAAACGCCTTGTATTCTTATTACTTCTAAAAGTATTATTTACATTGCATATTTAGGGTTTTATTTCGCTCTCTTCCCTTTTCCTTTGGAAACAATAAAGCGCGGTGGCGACTCTTGCTTTTGCGAGACGAATTAATCAATAATTCGATCTCCGATTTACCCCGCTACATTTTTTTATCGCTACAGAATTGGCGACTCTGCTGGGGAAAGATTGACCTCTTGCTGGTCCATCCTTAAGTGGGTTAAGCCTAATTTGTCTTATCTGTTTTATTATTATTTGATATGTTTGATTATGTGTTTAAATTGGGGTGTTTGGGTTTTTGAAGGACAAATCCTATACCCGGATTAAGTAACACTTAAGGAATAGGACGGGCGGTATAGTCATGTTAACTTTGAGGGAGTAATCCCGAAGAAGGAGGCATGAGATCCCCCACTCAATGGAAGGCCCTCTTGAACTTAATATTTGTTTACCGAGTAATCGGGAAGACATTATTATTTTCGACCTAGGAGCCCGAGAAGTTGAGGACCGTAGAACCCTAACCCATCTTGGCCTTTTTAGGTGTAGCGCGGAGACTATCACGGAGTAATTCGGAAGTAGTTGTTACGCGATGCTACGCTCGGACGAGTTTCTCTTGAGAATATTGCTAATTATTGAGTAATCAAGACGTTGGTAATATCCGAAAGAGGGATGCAGACTCCGGGAACTCTTAGAACCTTGTCTTACAGGTGTGCTCGAAACATTAGTACATACCTTTGGGTGGGCTTTACCCTCGACTCCATGCTGAACTTTGAACCCTTAAACCCCATGTTTGCAAATTTGTGTGTGACTGTCGCATTATCATTCATTCATGCATTCATCAACATCTTTGTAAAAACTCGTTTTTCAAGGAACTTTGGAATGATTTTTTGCAAACGTCTTAGGATACTATGGAATTTGGAAGGAGAAATACTCGAAGCTTTAGCTTCAAGGAGCCCGAGATTGAAGAATTGAAGAGTTTGATTCCGAAGATAGAGAGTCCGACAGATTTTCAGAAGAAATATGGGTCCATCGTACCGCTCATGAAGCGCAAGATGAAGAAAGGCATCCTTAACACTCTGGTTCAGTTCTATGATCCCTTGTATCGATGTTTCACCTTCCCGGATTATCAGTTGATGCCTACCTTAGAGGAGTACTCCTATATCCTTGGTTTGCCGATCGTCGACCGTGTTCCTTTTTCGGGGTTAGAAGAGGAGCCTAAATCTCATGAGATAGCAGCCATCACCCATCTGAAGAGGTCAGAGATAGAAGAGAATATGACTACGAAGGGAGGAATCCGGGGTTTGCCGGCTCAGTTTCTGTTGAAGAAAGCTCGTCACTTTGCTGATACCAAGGATACCGTTGCCTTCGAGGACGTGTTTGCTTTACTCGCGTATGGTCTTTTCTTATTCCCTAACATTGATAAATTTGTGGATGTCAATGCCATCAGGGTTTTCCTGATTGGAAATCCGGTCCCTACGCTGCTAGGAGATGCATATTACTCCATCCACCTGCGAAACTCTCGTCAAGGAGGAATGATTTTTTGTTGCGTGCCGTTGCTGTATCAGTGGTATGTCTCGCATTTACCTGGGTCCGATGCTTTCTGGGATCTCGAGAAAGAACCGCGTTGGGCGCCAAAGATTATGGCTCTCACTCATTTCGATATTGACTGGTACAATCGAGTTTACCATGACGTAGAGATCATTGACAGCTGTGGTGCTTTTCCCAATGTACCTCTTCTTGGTACGAAGGGTGGAATCAACTACAACCCTGTTCTAGCGCGCCGTCAGTTCGGGTACCCGATGAGAGATAAGCCGAACAGTATCCATGTGAGTGGTTTCTTTCTTCAGGAAGGACAAGATCATCAAACTGCTAAGAGAGAGATTGAAGGAGCTTGGCGCCATATCCACAAGAAAGGGAGAGATATGCTGGGACATAGAGGTGCCGTTTCTTTGGAACCTTACCTGCAGTGGGTCCGTGCTAGGGCTAATGCTCTCAAGATGCCGTATAAACTCGAGAAACCTTTATTTCCTGCCATCGCACCGTCATCAGTTGCTATCCCAATCGCAGATGTAGGAGAATATCAAGGGAACCTGGCTAGGATGAAGTCCGAGAGGGATGCTTGGAAGGAAAAGTACCATATGTCCGAGTACGAGAATCGAGTCCTGACTCGACAGCTGAAAGAGAAGAAGGAGTTGTTGCTTATTCAAGACGGCCGATTCGTTGACCACGATGAGAAGCTTCGCCAGAAGGATGCCTTGTTGAAGAAATACGCGAGTGAAAGGAAGAGGAAAAGGGAATGTTCAGTAAACTTGGCTCTCGTTCCTAATCCGCAAGAAGAAATCATCGATCGACTGATAGCGGAAAAGAAAGATTTAGAAGACTTTTATGAAGAAAAGATCAAGAAGCTCCGACTGCAGCTGGTGTTTGGTCCGTCATCTGAGGATTCTGAGTGAGCTTTAGCTTTAGTTTACTTTATTGATGTCATTTTGTAAAACTATGTAAAAGGGCTTCATGCTCCGAAATTGTAATTTATTGTTTTCTTAAGGGCTTCATGCTCCGAAGTTGTAATTTATTGTTTTCTTAAGGGCTTCATGCTCCGAAGTTGTAACTTATGGTTTTATTTCGGGCTTCATGCTCCAAGTTGTAATTTACTGCTTCATGTTTTAAAATGTAATTTATCACTTTATTATGGTTTTCAGGTTGTAAGTTGTAATTTATTGCTTTCATTAGTGGATTTGTTATTCCAAGGTTGTAATTTACTATTCCGAATTGTAAGTTGTAATTTATCGCTTTAAATTAACGGATTGAGTTTTGTTGTTCCAAATTCCTTTACCATTGATGAATGCAAAGTTACTAAAAGTTCCTTGAAAAACTTTTAAAATGAGTCATCATTTGCATCACCATCATGCATCATTTCACATTCCACATCACATGTTTTCTAGAGTCTCATTCTTGTTCTTTTTCCACCGAAGGTTGCCAAGCTGTCTCACCAACACGACACTCGGGCCAGTCGTCAGAAAAGAATGGAAGATTTGGAACAGGAAAATCAAGAGCTCCGTGGGGAAGTTGCTACGCTTCGTGCCGAGATGGAAAAGTTAACAGCATTGGTGGAAAGTCTGGTGGTTGTTCAGAATCAGCCACCGACTACGACTGCCGAGATTCAGACTTCAACTCCAGTGGTTTCCGAGATTGTTATCGCTCCTGCCTCCGCAACTCAAATCAACTCTCCGATCCAGCATCAGATGCCGAAAGGTTTTCCTTGGGGGATGCCTTACAACTTTATGCCGGAAGGGTGCCAGCCTACCGCCCAACCTATATTTCAGCCTGCATTGTCTCTTCCACAACCAGAGACGACTGCACTGCCGCCAGTAATTCCATCTGTAACACCCTTTCCGCAACCAGTCATGACGACCGTTGCTCCGGTGATCCACTCAGTGCCATACTTGAACGAACCAGTTTATCCTGCCGAACCTGCTGAAAGTATGGGCCTTTTTGATAGAATGGAGGAGTTTCAGGATCAGTTCCAGGAAATGCAGAAAGAGCTTAGAGCCTTGAAAGGGAAGGATCTGTTTGGGAAGAGCACACATGACCTTTGCCTGGTTCCGAATGTCAAGATTCCGGCGAAGTTCAAAACACCAGACTTTGAAAGATACAAGGGGGATTCGTGTCCTAGAAGCCATTTGACGATGTACGTGAGGAAGATGTCCACGTATTCTGATAATCATGATTTTTTGATTCATTATTTTCAAGATAGTTTGACGGGTGCTGCCTTGAAGTGGTATATGGGATTGGACAGCATTCGAATCCGCAATTTTAACGATCTCAGTGAAGCCTTCGTCCATCAGTACAAGTATAATGTTGACATGGCGCCGGACAGGGATCAACTCCGGGCAATGTCGCAAAGAGACCGAGAATCTTTTAAGGAGTACGCCCAGAGGTGGCGTGAAATTGCTGCTCAGATCCATCCACCTCTGGAGGAGAAAGAGATGACTAAGATATTTTTGAAGACCTTGGGATCCTTTTACTATGAGAGGATGGTAGCCAGCGCGCCCAGTGACTTTACCGAGATGGTGAGCATGGGTATGCGATTAGAGGAAGGAATTCGTGAAGGACGTTTGATTAAAGAGGGGAGTACGTCCAGCAGTGCGAAGAAGTTCGGAGGTGTTTTCCCGAAGAGGAAAGAGCAAGATGTTAGTGCTTTGTTTCCAGGTAGGCCTAGGAGAGGCTACTCTCACGTCGCGGCAGTCACTCCGGCTGTCCGCCCGGCTTTGGTAGCCCCATCTCATCAGATTCCGCCACCTCAACAACGACCTTTTCAACAGCAGCCTCGACAACAGGCCTATCCGCTCAACCATCAGAACCGTTCGCCCAGAAAGCCGCAGTTTGATGCCATTCCTATGACGTATACTGAATTGTTTCCCGCTCTCATTAGAAAGAATCTCATCACAACAAAACCACCTCCTGTCGCACCGAACAGTGCTTCCCCGTGGTATAAGGCGGATCAATTCTGTGAATATCATCAAGGGTCACCGGGGCACAACCTTGAGAATTGCTTTGCGTTGAAGGCGGATGTGCAGAGATTAATTAAGCATGGCATCTTGTCTTTTAAGGATGTGAATCCAAATGTCAGAGATAACCCTTTGCCCCGACATGGGGCAGCTTCTGTGAATATGGTGGAGGGTTGCCCGGGGAAGTTCCGAGTTTTCCAAGTCGAGCACATCAGAGAATCATTGATCAGGTTACACCAAAGTTTGAGAAGACTTGCCTTTGTTAGGCACCAACATGACTATGACGTTTGCCAGTTTTGTTCAAGAGAAGAGGATTGTCCTATTGTGAAGGAGGACATTCAGAAGTTGCTAGATCAGAGAATTATTACTATTACCTATGACCGAAATCCTGAAGATGAAGTGAATGTGATAACCCCACAGTTTAATTTACCAGAATCAGTAGAGATTGCTTACAACAGCCAGACTGCGTCTGCTGATCCTTTGATTATTTACCCACCTGGCCCTGTGCCTTATAGCTCAGACCAAGCCGTGCCGTACAAGTATAACGCCACCATGATCGAGAATGGGGTGGAGGTCCCCATACCAACCAGACCGTCTTTCGTTAATATTGCCGATGTAAGTAGAGTGACAAGAAGTGGGCGTGTTTTTGCCGCGGTACCGGCAAGAAGACCAGAAGTTCAAATAAGGAGGCCCATGCCGGCGGAGATCCCTGAAAGAAATGAACCAAGGGTTGAGGTAGGTCGATCCAGTGAACCTATCCCTCACCCTGAAGAAGATGAAATCTTAAAGCTTATCAAAAGAAGCGAGTATAAAATTGTGGACCAGCTTCTGCAAACACCTTCCAAGATTTCCTTGCTCGCCTTATTGAGAGATTCTGGGGCACACAGAGAAGCCTTGATGAAAGTGTTGGACCAAGCGTTCGTAGACCATGACGTGACAGTTGATCAGTTTGACGGGATTGTGGGGAATATAACCTCGTGTAACAACTTGGGTTTCAGTGATGAAGAACTCCCGGAGGAGGGGAGAAACCATAATATGGCTCTGCACATTTCAGTAAGTTGTGGGAACGATACCTTATCAAGCGTGTTAGTGGATACCGGCTCGTCATTGAATGTGATGCCCAAGACCACGTTGTCTCGACTTTCATATCCAGGTGCTCCTATGAGGCCTAGCGGGGTAATTGTTAAAGCCTTTGACGGTTCCAGGAAGACGGTTATCGGTGAAGTGGATCTTCCCATAGTGATTGGTCCCCATACTTTTCAAATCACTTTCCAAGTGATGGACATCCGTGCTGCTTATAGTTGTTTATTGGGCCGTCCCTGGATCCATGATGCCGGGGCAGTCACTTCCACGCTCCATCAGAGATTAAAATTTGTGAGGCATGGGAAACTAGTGATGATTGGGGGAGAGCAGGCCATGGTGGTGAGTCATTTATCATCGTTTTCTTTTATTGATGCTGACGAGGACGTCGGGACCCAGTTTCAGGGCCTATCAGTTGCTAAGGATACCGTGAAGAAGCAGGGGGCATCCATCTCTTCTTTTGAGGATGCACGGCGTGTGGTGGAGAGTGGTTCGGCCGAAGGATGGGGCCAGGTGTTGACGCTACCCGAGAACAAGTCTGGGGAAGGTTTGGGTTTTCATCCAGTAGCTGCAAGGGTCAAGAGAGAGGTGGTTGTTCGTCCAATTCAAGAGGTCTTTCGGAGTGCAGGTTTTGTACATCCTGAGGTTGATGCTGTCATAGATGATGATTCCGAGGAGGATTTGCCCGTGTTTGTGACGCCTGGATTGGCTTGCCAAAACTGGATAGCTGTTGATATTCCTGTGGTTATGCACGTTTCCGAGTAATGTTTTGTTCATTTTTCTTTAAAAAAATCGCTCTGCCCAAGGCGAAACGTATTTTGTGTCGGGCTATGAAAAATAACTCCTTTTGCTCTGCCCAAGGCAAAAGAGAAATGTCTGGGCTTGTTGTTTCAAGTATTTCCTCTTTAATGAATAAAATGTTATTTTGTCCACTGCTGTTTTATTTTTCATTTTTTCGGGAAATAATAATGAAAATTGATTACGAGCATTTTGTTTTATTTGCACAAATCGATTTCTAAAATAAAGCATAATCATGTGTGCAGATTACTTCATGACTTAACCATCGAAAACAATGATCCTATGCCCTCTCCCAATTTTGAATTCCCTGTGTTCAGAGCCGAAGGAGAGGATGATGAAGAGGTTCCTGTTGAGATTTCCCGTTTGATTGAGCAAGATGAGAAGGTCATTCAACCATTTGAAGAACCTGTAGAGTTGGTCAACTTGGGTGATGAAGAGGATAGAAAGGAAGTCAAAGTCGGAGCTTTACTTATCCCGGAAGTTAAGGAGCAGATGTTGGAGCTTCTCAGAGAGTATGTTGATGTGTTTGCGTGGTCTTACCAAGATATGCCAGGGTTGGACAACGACATTGTGGAGCATCGTTTACCATTGAAACCTGAATGTCCACCGGTCAAGCAGAAGTTGAGAAGGACTCGTCCTGACATGGCCGATAAGATTAAAGAAGAAGTTCAGAAGCAGATCAACGCAGGTTTTCTTGTGACGTCGGTCTATCCTCAGTGGTTAGCCAACATCGTGCCTGTTGCTAAGAAGGATGGTAAGGTTCGGATGTGTGTAGACTACAGAGACCTAAACAGAGCTAGTCCGAAAGATGATTTCCCATTACCTCATATTGATGTATTGGTCGACAGTACTGCCAAGTTCAAAGTCTTTTCTTTCATGGATGGTTTCTCTGGTTACAACCAAATCAAGATGGCGCCGGAAGATATGGAAAAGACCGCTTTCATTACACCATGGGGAACTTTCTGTTATCGAGTTATGCCGTTTGGTTTGAGGAACGCTGGTGCAACGTACCAAAGGGCCATGACTGCTTTGTTCCACGACATGATGCATAAGGAGATCGAAGTGTATGTGGATGATATGATTGCCAAATCACAGACTGAAGAAGATCACCTAGAGCATTTGTTAAAGCTATTCCGGCGCCTGAGAAAGTACAAACTCCGTCTGAATCCCAATAAGTGCACTTTTGGCGTTCGTTCGGGAAGACTTTTAGGTTTCATTGTCAGTCAGAAAGGTATTGAAGTAGATCCCGATAAAGTCAAAGCTATTCGGGAAATGCCCGCACCCAAGACGGAAAAACAAGTAAGAGGATTCCTTGGGAGATTGAATTACATTTCTAGGTTCATATCTCACATGACTGCTACTTGTGGGCCAATTTTCAAGCTTCTCCGCAAGAACCAAGGATGCGTGTGGACGGAGGATTGTCAGAAAGCTTTCGATAGTATCAAGGAATATTTGCTCGAACCTCCCATTTTGATTCCTCCGGTGGAAGGAAGGCCTTTGATTATGTACTTAACCATATTAGAGGACTCCATGGGATGTGTGCTTGGTCAACAAGATGAGACTGGAAGAAAGGAGCACGCTGTATATTATCTGAGTAAGAAATTCACGGACTGCGAGTCTCGATATTCATTGCTGGAGAAAACCTGTTGTGCTTTAGCCTGGGCCGCTCGCCGTCTGCGCCAGTATATGATTAATCACACTACTTGGTTGATCTCCAAAATGGACCCAATCAAGTATATCTTTGAGAAGCCCGCCTTATCTGGAAGGATAGCCCGTTGGCAGATGTTGTTATCTGAGTATGACATTGAGTATCACACTCAGAAAGCGATCAAAGGGAGTATTTTGGCCGATCATTTGGCCCACCAACCAATTGAAGACTACCAGTCCATCAAGTTTGAATTCCCCGATGAAGATGTTATGTACTTGAAAGCCAAAGACTGTGAAGAGCCGTTACCCGAAGAAGGACCTGATCCTGAATCCCGTTGGGGTTTAATATTTGACGGAGCTGTGAACTCCTATGGAAATGGAATTGGGGCAATCATCGTTACTCCCCGAGGTACTCATATCCCGTTCACGGCAAGATTGAAGTTTGATTGTACGAACAACATGGCGGAGTATGAAGCGTGTATTATGGGTCTCGAAGAAGCAGTGGACTTGAGGATTAAAATTCTTGATATTTATGGAGATTCGGCGCTGGTGATTAATCAAATCAAAGGAGAGTGGGAAACTCGTCATCCCGGTTTGATCCCGTACAGAGACTATGCTAGAAGGTTGTTAACTTTCTTCAACAAGGTGGAATTGCATCATATCCCTAGGGATGAGAATCAAATGGCGGATGCTTTGGCTACTTTGTCTTCAATGTTTCAAGTGAATGATTGGAACGACGTGCCTACAATCCGAGTTATGCGCCTCGACCGACCTGCTCATGTGTTCGCAGTAGAAGAGGTCACCGACGACAAACCTTGGTTCTATGACATCAAACGCGTCCTTCAAACTCAAGAGTACCCGCCCGGGGCATCCAACAAAGATAGGAAGACGTTGAGAAGATTAGCAAGCAGTTTCTTTCTCAATGAAGAAGTGTTGTATAAGAGGAATTACGACATGGTCTTGCTCAGATGCGTAGACAGACGTGAAGCAGACATGCTGATGCAAGAAGTACATGAAGGGTCCTTTGGCACTCATGCCAATGGACATGCAATGGCTAGAAAGATGTTGAGAGCTGGTTACTACTGGATGACCATGGAATCTGATTGCTGCAAGTATGTGAAGAAGTGTCATAAATGCCAGATTTATGCGGACAGGATGCACGTACCGCCGACCCTCCTCAATGTTATATCTTCACCTTGGCCTTTCTCCATGTGGGGCATTGATATGATTGGGATGATTGAACCCAAAGCTTCAAATGGTCACCGTTTCATCTTGGTGGCGATCGATTATTTTACTAAGTGGGTGGAAGCCGCCTCTTATGCTAATGTAACCAGACAGGTGGTAGTCAGATTTATCAAGAATCAGATTATTTGTCGGTATGGTATCCCGAGTAAGATCATCACTGACAATGGGTCGAATTTGAATAACAAGATGATGAAGGAGCTTTGTGAAGAGTTCAAAATCGAGCATCATAATTCCTCTCCTTACAGGCCAAAGATGAATGGGGCTGTCGAAGCTGCTAACAAGAATATCAAGAAGATCGTCCAGAAGATGGTGGTAACTTATAAGGATTGGCATGACATGCTTCCGTTTGCCCTGCACGGGTACCGTACTTCAGTTCGAACCTCAACAGGCGCAACCCCATTCTCCCTGGTTTATGGTATGGAAGCAGTACTCCCCGTGGAGGTTGAGATTCCGTCTCTGAGAGTGTTGATGGAAGCCAAGCTTTCCGAGGCCGAATGGTGTCAAAGTAGGTACGATCAGTTGAATTTAATCGAAGAGAAGAGATTAACGGCTTTGTGTCACGGTCAGTTGTATCAGCAAAGAATGAAGAAGGCTTTTGATAAGAAGGTTCGGCCGCGCGAGTTCAGAGAGGGTGACCTCGTGCTCAAGAAGATATTATCTTTCCAACCCGATTCTAGGGGCAAATGGGCTCCGAATTATGAAGGACCGTATGTTGTTAAGAAAGTCTTCTCTGGAGGTGCCATGATTCTCACCAATATGGACGGTGAAGAACTCCCGCGTCCCTTGAACGCCGATGCAGTCAAGAAGTATTTTGCTTAGGCAAATTCCTGGTCAAACCAGTCTTGGCATCTGAACATATTCTGGAATTCAAAGTTGTTAGGGAGAATAGTGATCATCGTTTTGTATGACCTCTTATTTCACATACTATTTCCCCAAACTTTTGTAAACCGTCGGAGTCGCATTGTTAGCGAACTACCATCGTATTAATGAAATTTGAGCATTTACCTTTTGTGGGCAAAATTTTTAATTTTATGGAGATACTTGAAACAAATTTACTTAAAATATTCTTATTTCTAAAATGTGTCGTGAATAACGAAGGGAATATTAACAGTCGTTCCGAAATTGGTCAAGCCATGAAATGCAAAACAGTACAGTAATTTATGCTTGCATGATGAATTTGTTTTCTTTCAAAATCGTCATTAAGGGTTGGCTGTGTACATGCTTGGTTATGGTGGTGCTAACTTGGTGATTCCCCAGTTGTTCCAGTTAAGTGTGGTTTTGGCTACCTTTATTTGGGAGATGTTGAAGTGCGGTACACTTCGTCTTATGCCAATGGTTTATTGGTGCTAGAAGTTTGGATTTGATTGTTCGTCTCTTCAGAAGACTTGGGCCTTGTAGCGTGACATCTTCCGACGTTGCTTCGTATTCCGTCTATCTTCCATCTTTTCAAGAGTGGCCGAGCGTTTACGTTGCTGTGACACCTTATTATCTCCAAGATATCCCATCTGTCTGTTTTGTCAGCATATACATGACATTCATTTATTCATCCACACTTGCATCATGCACACACAGTTGTATTTGTTAATGTCTTTAAATTCGTACACCTTAGTCGTGTCTTTTTTTCAAATAACATATTTGATCCTTCCAAATAGGGTGTCAGCTTAAGCATAAAGTGCGCCTCTTTTCTAATTCCCCAACTGAGCTAATCCTCGTGGATGATTTTTGATTTAGTTCACCTTGTCCATTTCTCGATAGGATAATTTCCCCAATCGATGTACTTTCTCATTGGGAGAAGTCTTGTTTGACTGTTTTCTCTCTGGTTATTCCCGAATGAAGTTGTTGCCTCTTGCATAGGCTACCTCAGTTGTTTTTTTCCCAGTGAAATTGCGACCTAGACGGTTGGTGCATTTATTTTGCACATTTTGAATATGTGATCTCCTCGGGAAGGATTGATTCAGGGTTCTCTTGGATGAAGATTTTATTCTCTGCCAATATCATCGCAGTTCCCCTCTGAATTATGTTGGAAAACGACAAGCGGTAGCTCTTCACGAGCAACTTGTACGTTACTATCTTCGACAAGCGCCAAGCAGTAGTTCTTCATGAGCTACTAGTGCGTTATTTTAGCTTTCGAAAAGCGCCAAGCAGCAGTTCTTCACGAGCTACTAGTGCGTCATTTTATTCCGTTGGAAAGCGCCGAGCAGCAGTTCTTCATGAGCTACTAGTGCGTCAGTTATGACTTTGTGAAAGCGCCGAGCAGCAGTTCTTCATGAGCTACTGGTGCGTCATCGTCATTTTACCCTTTTTTGGGAAGCGCCGAGCAGCAGTTCTTCATGAACTACTAGTGCGTCATTTACTCTTTTTGAAAGCTTCAGGCAGCAAACTCTTCACGAGTTATCAGTACGTGTTACCAGCACGGTATTTTCTTCGGAAAACAGCAAGCGGCAGCTTCTTTATTTGAGCAACTTGTTCGTTATCGGTATTTTCTTCGGAAAACAGCAAGCGGCAGCTTCTTTATTTGAGCAACTTGTTCGTTATCGGTATTTTCTTTGGACGACAGCAAGCGGCAGCTTCTTTATTTGAGCGACTTGTTCGTCATCGGTATTTTCTTTGGACGACAGCAAGCGGCAGCTTCTTTATTTGAGCAACTTGTTCGTCATCGGTATTTTCTTTGGACGCCAACAGCTGGCAATTTTCTTTATTTGAACAACCTTCGTATCTACAGCATTAATGAGTATACCTCTGAAATCTCGCGGGGAAGTCTGGCACGAATCTACACCCCCAGAAGTCGGTAACCAGTTATCAGCAATTCGATACTCCCTGTCTACCGTCGACCTTGAGTTGCGAATTCATTATTTGGATCAATAATCCGTCATGGCCTATGCAAAGTGCTCTCTTTGTTAGGGTTAGAGGTCGTATTCCCTCAGTTTTAGTCGCTGTCAGGAGTCTGTCGTTTGAAGTCGATAGCTCGTTCTCCCAGTAGCGTATTACTCATGTATTTGCGTTTTGTTGACGTTCGATTCCCTCAACATTGTCTCGTTTCACGGTATCTCTCTCTGTGAGTTAGATCGTTGCATTCTTACCACCGTGTGATGACGGCATCTTAGGACAAAATTTGCGTAATTATGTATTTAAGTACCTTCAATCTCGTCGACACGAAGATTTTAATCTTCATATCTCCGGATAGAAGAAACTTAAATAGGGGCAGCTGTTGTACCCCAAATTTTGACCTAAGACGTCATCTCTTATCCGCATCTTTACATTACATTTGTTTTGATCCACCGATTTTAAATTTCATGACTTTCTTCGGGCCAAGAGCCATTTATGCTGAACATTGAATCATTTAATCGATTCGTGCGAAAATGATGTTTATTAATTATCTATTATCTAAAACTTGAATAATTGAAATTTATTTTTTGATTATTATTTAGTTTAAAGATATAGGGATAATGAAATGAACATCAGAGAAGAGGCGTATTAATTGTGCGGACGTTTTATTTATTTACTCATTATTTTTAAATTTTAAGTAACTAGAATTTATTCTTAGTTATTCTATAATTTAAAGGTTATGAATAATATAAATAAGCATTTGAGGAAATTCATTGGTCAATAACGATTGCTTAATCGTTCGTCGGTCTAGATTAAATAATTGAAATCCTATTTTAATTATTATAATTTGGTTGAGAATGATGGATTAAATAAGCGAAGGTATTAGTTGGTCAATGATAATTATTATTTATCTGTTATTATTTTGAATGAAGGTGATTGGAGATTCGTTTTCAATTATTATTTGTTTGGATAAAATAATAAACGATAAATAAATAGAGAAGAAGAATTAATAGACAAATAGTTTCTTTTATTCATTTTTTTGTACAAGCTATTTTGTAAATTATTGTATATTGCAATAAATTACAATAATGAATTGTCGAAATTAAAATAAAGTAAACTAGTCTATCTTAATTCTAAAGCTTCCAATCCAATGCGTGTCCGCCCTTTTAATTTTACCTGCACAATTAAAAGAAAAGAATTAGAATCCAAATAAATAATTAAACGCAGAAAATAAATTTTAAATGTTCATCATTAAATGTAATGGCCGGAATCAGTTATTTTATTTTTTGCAAATCACGGGATTACTCCCGGTTCACAAAAAAAAGAAAAGGATTTCAAACATATGCATGAATTGTTTTCCAAAAAACTGCATACTTAAGCTAATCACATTAGTTTTAATCCCAAATACAATTTCAAAGCATACAGCATACAGCATACAACATAAGCAAATATGTAGTAACCACATGCAAGCATGCCTTTTAACGTGGCCTACATCAAGAAGCAGACAATATGTGATGTAAAAAAAACAATATGCAGTTTTGACTATTCTTGCAAGCAAAAAAATTTCCTTTTTCTTTCATCATTTTCCAGCCACTGCATTTTCAGAAATAGACAGCTTATCACACTTTTGTCAAAGCCATTCTGAGAGAGAAAAAGAGAGGGAGAAGTGTGGGATTTGCAGGCTTAGCTTAGGCAGAAAAAGATATACAAAACAAACTAAGAAATATAGCCAGTAGGAATAATAGCATAGAAGAAGAATAAAGGCAAACTGAGTGGACAGTAGTGCAGAATACTCAGGGAGATCCCAAGAGATTTGTTCCTGGCCTGTAGCGCAAGAGAAGAGAGGAAGGCTGTTATATTAGCATAAGAGAAAACAAAGGGAGATACACACAAAAACAGCATAAGAGAAAACCAGAGATACAAGAGAAAACACATAACCAAGAAACCATTTTCCATAACCTCAAGCCATTTTCAAAAAACATATAGAGCAATCATTCAAGATAGCCATGACAAAAAACCAACAAAAACCTGCAATAGCCTCACATCAGTAAAAGCTTTGCCCCTGTCCAACATACCCAAAAACCAGTTCACCATGTCAAAACCTGCATGAGTACTGAGAAAACTATTTTTCCAAACAATACAAAACGCTACCAATTGATTGAGCCCTTTAGCCAATATCACTATCCCACTGTCAACACCTTCCACCATCATAAACAAACCAAAAATCTCTACCAGAACATACTGTCCAGAAAAAACCATAACAACATAGCTCAAACCCTCATACCAGTAAAACGACATCACTACTGCAAAGGCCTAATCACAAAAAAACTTGACAAAATCTTTTGACAAATCCAAGCCACATCATTTCGTAAATCCATCCCTAACCTCAGAATCCAGCATATCCAAATTCAAGGATCGTACAAAATCAGAATAGAAGAAGAAGAAAGGGCTAAAATACAGTTCAACGAGTTCCAACAGGCAACACAGTAGCATTCAAGCAAGGGGAAGGAAGTCAAATACCGTTCACCGTCGCGTGCGCCCGTTGCCTCCCAGCTGTCCGGCCTCCATCACCCCAAGCCCTCCTCCTTCTCCATCTAGGTAACGCCCTTTTCCTTTCTCATTCCTTAAAGCATCATTCAAAATCGACATGGACAGTTAAAAAACGGTAATTAGTCAGAATCAACTAAGAACCTCAAAATCAACTAAAAAATGGTAAAAAATCAACAGCGAATTCGTAATCAACAATAAACAGTAACGAAGCGTTTTGGTCATTACCGTCTCCGCTTGAAGTCGCTGCGCCAACAATGGAGGGAAGAGAGAGACTTGGTGTGGGTGGCCGGACATGGAAACATAGGCGTTAGAGGCGAGGAAGCGAAGAAGCTGCGCGAAAGAGAGAGATGAAGATCGTGATGAGGCGCCGTTTTTGCCTTAAACCAAACCCTAAAATCCTTTTATCAAACCAACACAACCCTAATCCCAATCTAATCCTTGGATCCCCTTTTAACCCACGACCCGCTCCATTTTTGTCTCAACTAACGCCTATTCTTCTTTCCTTACGCTAAAGCCCACTGCCATTGTTATTCCTACCCCATTTTTCTTTTATTTGGTCTATTGATTAATTTTATTTCATTTTTTTTCTTAGTTTAACTAATTTAGATTAATTAGTTTTAGGAATAACATATAAGTTTTAAATAGACATTGTTAATTTTATTTACCCAAATCTTATTTAATCTAAGTTTAGGTTATTTTTAATAACTTTAGTCTTCCTTTTTAATTAGATATTTGATTTCTAAGTTTTTTACTTAATTTGAAAAATATTTAATATCTTTAAAAAACATGTGAAAGTAAAAAATGAGAAAACTAAAGACATTTTATTTTATTTTATTCCCCTCTCTTTTGATTAAATATCAATATAACAAAAACATAAAAAATAAAAATATATAAAAACATTAAAAAACATTTCTATTAACTCTCATTACCTTTTATTATTAAAAATGCGTAAAAAACGAAAACCAATTAAAAACTTTTTCTTTCGCATATTAAACAAAAATCATATAAAATGCATGTTCACATTTAATTGTTGTGTATCATTTTCTGTTTAAATATCTTGCATTTACTTGATTATTCTGCTTGCGTTAATCCAAAGGGAATTGTCTAATTTTTGTTGACCTCATGTCTTCAAAAAAAAACGATCGAGCGAATACCCTCATTTCATTGAAACTTAGGATAATTTTTCCAAATATCCGATTTCTCCAAAACTCACACCTTTTAAGTCAAAACCTCAACGTTAGGTTGTCGTATTTTCAAAAACCCGTCCGTATCCCTTTTTCGGCCAAAACGATTTATTTTTAAATCAAGCAATCAATTTTAAATAAAACAGATATTTCAAAAGGTTCCTATAGAGTACTATAGATGCATTGGGTGCTAATACCTTCCCATTGTATAACCAACCCCCGAACCATAGATCTCTTTTCAAAAACGCCTTGTATTCTTATTACTTCTAAAAGTATTATTTACATTGCATATTTAGGGTTTTATTTCGCTCTCTTCCCTTTTCCTTTGGAAACAATAAAGCGCGGTGGCGACTCTTGCTTTTGCGAGACGAATTAATCAATAATTCGATCTCCGATTTACCCCGCTACATTTTTTTATCGCTACAGTTACTACCATTTTTTGCACAATCTTCTTGATATTTTGGTTGGCCGCTTCGACTGCGCCATCCATTTTCGGTCTATATGGAGAAGAATTGTGATGCTTGATCTTAAACTGAGTGCAAAGCTCAGTAATCATAGCATTATTAAGGTTTGTCCCATTGTTGGTGATGATCCTTTGGGGGATACCATAGCGGCATATGAGGTTGTTTCTGATGAATGTGGCTACCACATTCTTGGTGAGTGAGGCAAAAGAGGCGGCTTCGACCCACTTGATGAAGTAGTCAATAACGAAAGGAATGAAGCGATGTCCATTGGAAGCGGTTGGCTTAATTTCTCCAATCATATAAATGCCCCACATTGCAAATCGCCACGGAGCGGTCATGACGTTTAGAGGGATAGGAGGCACATGGAACTTGTCAGCATAGATTTGGCATTTGTGACAAGTCCTAGAGTGCTGATGGAAATCGGTCTCCATTGTTGACCAATATTAACCAGCTCTCAAGATCTTCTTGGCCATCGTATGTCCACTTGAGTGAGTACTGATGAGTCCATCATGCATGTATTCCATGATCTTCTCTGCCTACTTCTTGTCCATGCATCGCAGTAAAGTAGAGTCATGGTTGCGCTTGTACAATATTCTGTTGCTTAGGAAGAATTTGGGGGGAAATCTTCGTAAGAACTTTCTGTCATTGATAGATTCTCCCTCGGGATACTCTTGTTCTTCAAGATATCTCATCACCTCGTGGTACCATGGCTTTTCTGCGTCATTGTCAAGCTCACAAAAATGTGCAGGTTCGTCAAATATTTCAATTGTAATCATAGGGGCCTCGTTATCCCATCTGACGTTGAACATTGAAGACATGGTGGCCAAAGCGTCAGCCAACTGATTTCTTCCCTAGGGAAGTACTCAAAGGCGATCTCTTCGAAGTAAGGAATTAGGGATAGCACAAGCTCCTTGTAAGGGATGAGATTAGGGTGCTTAGTGTCCCAATATCCTTTTACTTGACTAATCACTAGAGCAGAATCCCCAAACACATTCAAATGCTTGATCCTCAAGTCAATGGCTGCTTTCAAACGCAAGATACATACTTCATACCCGGCCATATTGTTCGTGTAATCGAGGCATAGTCTGGAAGTGAAATGAGTGTGGAAACCTTCGGGAGAGATGATCACAACACCAATTCTGTTACCTAAGGCGTTGGAAGCCCCATTGAAGACCATAGTCCATCAGGGTCCTTGTTCAGGTCCGTCATAGGGTCCAGGTTTTGCACAGTTGGTCACCAGAATGATGTTCTCATCAGGGAAGTCAAAGTTCATAGACTGATAATCATCTACATCTTGATGGGCCAAATGATCTTCTAGTATGCTTCCTTTGATGGCTTTTTATGTAGTGTATTGAATGTCGTACTCAGTCAAGATCATTTTCCATCTGGCTATCCGTCCGGAAAGGGCAGGTTTCTCGAAAATGTACTTGATTGGGTCCATCTTAGAAATCAACAAAGTGGTATGAGTTAACATATACTGTCTTAGCTGGCGAGTAGCCCATGCCAGAGCGCAACAAGTTTTCTCGAGCAGTGAATATCTAGTTTCACAATCGGTAAACTTTTTTCTCAGGTAATAAATAGCATACTCTTTTCGACCAGACTCGTCATGTTGGCCCAAAATACACCCCATAGAATTCTCTAGTACTGTCAAGTACATGATCAAAGGTCTTCCTTCAACTGGAGGCATGAGAATAGGAGGTTCTTGTACGTATTCTTTGATTTTGTCGAAGGCAGCTTGGCATTCAACATTCCATCTGACTACCTAATCTTTCTTCAAGAGCTTGAAGATTGGCTCACAAGTAGAAGTCAAGTGCGATATGAAGCGGGCGATGTAAATGAGACGACCAAAGAATCCTCTGACTTCTTTTTCAGAATGAGGGATGAGAATTTCTTGTATGGCCTTTACCTTGGTAGGATCGACTTCAATGCCTTTATTGTTGACAACAAAACCTAGAAGCTTTCCAGATCATACTTCAAATGTGAATTTGTTAGGGTTCAACATCAACTTGTACTTTTTCAGCCTCTCAAATAGTTTGTACAGGTGATCGAGATGTTCCTCTTCAGTTTATGATCTAGAAATCATATCATCCACATATAACTCTATTTCATGATGTATCATGTCATGAAATAAAGCTACCATAGCTCTCTGATCTGTTTCCCCTGCATTCTTTAATCCGAACGACATGACCTTGTGGCAAAAGATGCCCCATTGCAAAACAAAAGTAGTCTTCTCCATGTCTTCGGGAGCCATCCTTATCTGATTATAGCCGGAGAAGCCATCCATGAATGAAAAGACTTTATGCTGAGCAGTGTTATCAACTAAGACGTCAATGTGTGGTAGAGGGAAGTCATCCTTGGGGCTTGCCCTATTCAGATCCCTATAGTCTACGCACTTTCCGTCTTTTTTCGGCACTGGAACCACATTGGCAGCCCATTGGGGATAGGATGTCACAGCTAGGAACCCTGCATCAAACTGTTTCATTACTTCAGCTTTGATCTTCTCAGACATATCACGCCTTATGCGACGAACCTTTTTTTTGACGGGAGGACAATCTTCTTTTATCGGCAGATAATGAACTACGATGTCGGTATCCAACCCTGGCATATCTTCATAAAACTAAGCAAATACTTCCACATGATCATGTAGCATCTGAATCAACCTGCTCTTGACATTGTCTTCTAAGTTAGCACCGATCTTGATTTCCTTCTTATCTGCCTTAGTACCCAGATTGATGACTTCAACTGACTCTTCGTGCGGCTGAATAGATTTTCCTCTTGTAATAGAAGTTAGGCTAATTCTCCCGGTATGTCACAATCTTCCTCGCCTTCGTCTTTGGCTTGGTTAATTGGGCATTCAAAGTCATAGTCAGTAATAGTAGAGTCAATGGTAATAGGATCCAGAGTGGATGAGGACCTACAAGAATGTATGTGTGTGCATGTAAGATACATGGCTATTTTTGAAAATGTATTTGAAAGAAAAGAAAGATAACAAACACAAATATTTGAATGCAAAAGAGTCCAATGTACTGAATGATCATATGATTAGATGAACATAAATAAAACCCTTGACAAATGGACCAAAGTTCCTCGGGCCAGGCACATGGCTTAAAAGTCATTATTGAATATTACAGACAAAATGTTCTTGAATTGAAAGAAAAACAATAACAAGTAGATTACTCCTCAATGAAGGAGATGGGCACAAAGTCCTCTGCATGCCAATTCTTCAACTCTGTTGTAGTTGGATACACTCAATCTTCAAATGCAGCTTCTTCATCAGAATCACCCACAGTTTTGACTTCATCGTTTCCAATGCGGAGAGGTGGCTTTCCAGCATAAGCACGCCTCACTTCCTTCTGATATTTGACGGTGAAGCCCAAACCAAATTTGTCCGCTTTGAACGGGAAATCAAGCAGTTTCCCCCAAGTATCACAACTTCCTTCTTAAATCGCCGCACGAACATCTTTGACTGAAACCATCTTCGGCACGGCCTTAACAGCTTCAGATTCATCAGAAGAACATTTGGTAGAAGAAACCATAGATGGTACAACCTCAAAGGATTGACACGGTGTCTTAATGAATTCTCCATCCATCTCTACGTACTTGAACGAGTTAAGGTGGTTCACCATAAAATCTTCTTCTCCACAGGCGGTGACTATTCTTCCCTTGACTGGATATTTATGCTTTTGATGGAGAGTCGAGGTTACTTCCCCAGCTTTATGGATCCACGGGCGACCCAACAAACAAGAATAGGAAGGACGAATATCCATAATGTAGAAGGTGGAATTGAATATTTGGGAGCCCATTTTGATTAGAAGATCTACTTCCCAATGAACAATGCTCTTTGATCCATCGAACGCCCTTACGATGACATCACTTGGCTTAAAGACTACGCCTTCACAGTCTAGACGGTCTAATGCTCCCTTCGGTAATACATTAAGGGAAGAACCAGTTTCGACTAGAACATGTGCTAAGGTGGTCCCTTTGCACTAGACAGAAACATGTAAAGCTTTATTGTGGTTCTTCCCTAACGGTGTTAAGTCAGCATCTGAAAATCCCAAGTCATTATCAGCCGTCAGGCTAGCCACGCAATTCTCAAATTGGTCTGTTGTTGTCTCATGGGGGACATGATATTTTTTCAGGAATTTGATTAATGTTCGAGCATGGGCTTCAGAACAAAGCAGCAATGACAACATTGAAATCTTAGAAGCGGTTTGCCCTAACTGTTCCACAATCTTGAAGTCGCTTCTTTTTATGATCTTCAAGATCTCGTCCATCTCACGAGCGGATGGCTCTCCATTAGCAACGTCCTTTGCGGGTACTTCTGTCACGACAGGCTTAACAACCTTTTCTTTCCCTCTAGTATCAGTACTTGGCTTAGCGGCAGTGATGCAGATGGGCGCCTTTGTAACAACTGGTGTGAGACATTGGGTGAAAGTATTCTCCCAATTCTGGTTACTTTGCTTGAGCCAGTTATGTTACCGACATCATCATATTTGTCCTCTTAGATCAAAGCGTATTGTTTTATGCCGTGATAACACACCTCAGCACCATAGTTCCATGGTACTGCCTTGTTTGTAGAATAGGGAATTGGTCCGGGATTGGTAATTATTAAGGGAGCAATAGTGGGTTCATTTGAAATCCTAATAGGACCTTTGGAGGTGATCCTAAGAGGCTTGTTTAATATGGTAATAATGGAGAGGTCTTCACATTTGTTAATCAAACTTTTGGCAAGTGGGGTCTTCTCAAATAGAATTTCGTGGCTATCCATCAGTCGTTGAATTCCTTTCTTCAGCCCTTCACATCCATTGAGTTATTGGGTACAACAGACACAGTCTTTTATACAGCCAGGGAAAATACCAGCCTTTAAAAGATTATTTTTAATTATATTCAGTGGAGTAGTCAATTCTTTAACAGAGGCAACAAAAATTGTATCTTCAACAACATTAACACCCTTGTCATGCTTCGACATTGGAGCGGTGATTACATTCGGAGTTGGAGGAGGATCAAACTCAATAATCTTGTTATCGATCAAATCCTGGATTTTGTTCTTCAAGGCCCAGAACTGGTCAGTCTCGTGCCCGAGGCTGCTTGAGTGGTAAGCACATTTAGCGTTCAAATTATACTTTGGTGACGAGGTATCAGGGTTGGCAGGAGGTTCGTGTAATTTCACTAAATTAGCCTTTAGAAAATGTTGAAGGGCTTGAGACAATGACATGCCTAACCTCGTAAATTGTCTTCTCTGAGTTTCAAAACATTGGTGACTTGCAGATGGTGTTGGAGTAGGAGTTAGATTGGAGATTCCGACGGCATTGACAAACGGAGGATCATTCTTCTTGGTACAGGCCCTTTACCCGTACACAACATTGACTTCCTTCTTTGAAACAAAAGGTTTCTTAAGAGGATTTGAAGTAGAGGTAGATTCCACATAAATCTTCCCACTTTTAATGCTGCTTTCAACTCTTTCACCGATTAAGATTAATTCGGTGAAACAAGAAAAAAAAGTAGCCAACCAACAGATTAAAGAAGGGACCAGATAAAGTTCCCATGAACATGTCGATGTGCTCCCTATGATTCAGGGGTGGTTGAACCCTACTGGTGAGGTCTCTCCACTTTTGCGCATAATCCTTAAATCCTTCATTCTTTCCCATGGTCATATCTTGTAATTGAACCCTCGTTGGCACCAAGTCACCGTTATACTGATACTGGTGGTAGAAGGTGGTAGCTAAATCCTCCCAAGTATTGATATGGGATCTATCCAACTGATAAAACCATTCAAGTTGCGTCCCAGCTAAGATCTCTTGGAAAAAGTGAACCCAGAGCTTCTTATCAGTAGTGTGCGGCTGTATTTTGTGCATATAAGATTTTAGGTGGAGTTTTGGACAAAAACCTCCATCGTACTTTGCAAATATTGGTATTTTGAATTTATGGGGAATGAATACCCCAAAGATCAAACCCAAATCATCAAAATCTAAACCGGGGACGGCTTAGATTTCAACAGCTTTCAATCTGTCTTCTAACTGCTTATATTTGATATCGGCGGGTGGATACTGGTTGTCGAAATAATCATAATCAGATACTTGATCATTAACATAGTCAGCCTGAGTACTCTTGACTTCACCAATCTCGTTCTCGTCCTCTTCAGATGAGTCTTCTCCTACTGGGATCTGACAGACTGTCTCCTTGAAGCTTCTACCCATGTTGAGTAGAGCTTTCTTCTTGGGCTTCTTCTTAATGGCCAGCAAAGCCATCATGTCTTGCTGACCCTTGGCTAGGGCCAATAGAGTTTCCTGGAACTAAGAATTTTGGTCTTGGACTTCCTTCACAGTTTTCTCTAGATCCATCTTGCTGAAATAAAGAGCAGAAAGATAAGGAGACCTGTTATGCGAAAACCTGGCATGTTATGATGCATGGAATATGTATATGCAAATGATTTCAAGGATTAATGAGATTTAAATTTTTATAGACAAAAGAATGAACAAACGTCAATTTTCATTAAACAATTCAAGAAAGATTACATAATTCCTCTTGGGCTTACAAAATAACTTTCTAAGATAAAAAGACTAAACGCATCCTCTTCGTTGCGAGATAGGCGTTCACACTTTGCTCTTCTTGTAGCTGCTTCGTAAGCTCCAAGACCTTCTTCTCACTAGCATAGAATTGAGCTTCAAAAGTATCACATTCTTCCTTCAGCTGAACCCATCCTTTTTGCAAGTCTTCGAGAGAGGTAGGAATGTCGGGATGGAGGATAGTGTATGGAACATCTCCTTCAACCACATGCTCCATGATAACTTGTAAAACGGAGGGGTAAGGCATCATAAGTTTCTGAGCACGAGCTCACACCCATTTAAGGAAAGGCTCGAGGGGAATGGAATTCCTGTGTCCTAATGTCTTGCTATCCACCTTGTTCAACATCCTCCAAGCTCTAATAAACCTATGACGGTAACCTTGATTGTCATTCTCGTAGTCGAATACCACTCCTTGGATAAGCATCTCAAGTGGACCATCTCTTAGGGCGTAACCAAACTGTCGTAAGGATAAGAAGGGGTTGTAAGTGATACCTCCTCTAATTCCAACTAAGGGGACATTAAGGAATTCTCCACAACGATCGACAATAGTAACATTCTCCAAAGATTGGGAACACAAATGAATATTTGAATGTCTGAGTCATCAACCTATGGGACCACCTTGAACCTTGCTCATTATTCAATACATATTAGGGGAGATGCGAAATAAACTATCTTGCCAAGAGAGGAGTGCAATACATCAGGATACCTCTCTTCCTCATAGTGCGGGAGTGAAAAGAATGTAGGATGTCTCCTAACAAAGTAGGCACCGGGTTACGAGACATGAAGATTTTGACAGCATTTACATCAATGAGTTTATCAAGATTTGGAAACAAAACCATCCCATAGATGAGAAGGGCCAAAATTTCCTAAAAATCTTGTAAGTCCAAAGAGTTCCAACAATCTTGAGCTTTATCAAACGGGAACTTGGCCAAGAAACCTTTGACACCACTCCTTGTTTCCCAATTAGTTGTGACATCAGATTGTTGCAAGTGTAGGGCATGAGTAATCTCTTCAGGTTTTGGATCTCTTTTTGTACCGTTAAAAGGTAGTTGATTGAGAATGGTAATCCTCAAGAGTTGGGAGAATTCTTCCAAAGTTGGCACAAGTTGATAATCAGGAAAAGTGAAGCAATGATGTAGAGGATCAAAGAATTGGAAAAGCACCTTCATCATATCTTCATTAGTGTTGGAGGTAACCAAGTTTAGGAGGCGACCATGTCTTTCAGTGAATGGAGAATTCTCAGGGACCCTTGACGCTAACTCTTTGAGTTGAGGAGGAATCCTTACGAGATTGACTTGAATGGTTTTCCTGCGAATAGAAGCCATGTCCTATAAAATAGAACAAAGATAAATCCCAAAACTCCTTGAAATGGTTAGTGAGTGTGAGTATGATATTATGATGTTTATGATGTTATGTACAAGTAAATATATACAAACAAGGAAAACAAGTCCTTAGGTTTAGACTTGTATGGAGTCTCATAGGTAAGTACCCTCTTGAAGTTTAGTTGGCTCAAACCTGTCCTAGAAATAGTAACCGGGTTCTAAGGGAGCTAAATATCACTAGTTTATCTTCTCGGGAATTGTTTCAGTGCAAGCCTCTTTTACAGTGACCAAAATATCCCAAAAAGCCAAACCTCAATGAGTGTAGTATCGAGTTTCTACCAACTTCTGACTTCACAAAAGCCGATCATCTCACTACGTCCTAATGGCCAAGTTGGTCAAGTAAAGGTTCTAAAGTCAATTAGTGCTTCATGACATCACTCAGCGGCCCCGTATTCTCCTTGACTACTCAAGGGCTACCGGTACCCACAAATATGTCACACTAACGTAGCTATTTCTTAGACCATGTCGGTATACCCCATACAGTTTCCACAATGTATTGCTACTTACATATAAGGTATCTCAAATCCAGGTAGAGGATTTAAGCTCAAACAAAGAACCAAAATGTAAAGCAAACAAAACAAACAATGAAAGCAAGTAAAGGTGATCTAGCCCTAAGGTAACCCCACTTTTATGTTTTACCCAACAGAGTCTCCAGTTCTGTGATACAGTAGGAGAACTGACTTGGGTGTTTTGCGTTTTATCGCAAATGTTGCAGGTAGCAAGAGCCGCCACTGGCTTTTCTTTTATCCAAAAGGAAAAGCTGAAAAGAACAAGAAAGACCTTTGAGATTGTTTCATGAGTTCAGGGGGGGTAGGGGGTAGATTATGAAAAGGAAAGGTGTTAGCACCCTTTTCATCCATAGTTATCTATGGGCTCTTAGTTGCTTGTTAGATCACTTTCTTTTGTTTGAAAATGTGCTTTGTGTGGTTTTTGAAAATATTTTTAAAAGGCGCCATTGTTTAAGAAAACTTTGTAATAGTTCTTGTTCGTAAGAACGTATACAAAGTGTTGAGCTTTTGAAAATGTTTCAAGTTTGGAAATGTTTTGAAAGTGTTTTTGAAAGTGTTGGTGTTTATTTTGAAAACAATCAAGAGTGTTTGATTTAAAATTGAGCAAGAAACTAGGAACAATCTACCTACTCAAAAGTCTTAGTTCATTTCTTCATTTCCTTTGATATTGCTATCTTACCATTGATTTGGTAAGAAGCCCTATCTTTGGATGTAAAGGGACGGACATGGGTCATCGTATAGCCATGATAGCAATGTTGTGACATATCTTAGCAATTCTCTTTGAGGGACTAAGATCATTTTGAAAGGCAACTTTGATAGCGTCATCGAGAGACTATGATCTTGTATTTTTGATTGCTTTTTGCTAAGATACCCCGCATGCATAACATGGTCATTTTCATAAGGCAACAAAGTGGATTTATCCTAAGGGTGTAAGTGTGCAAGTGTGTTGATTTACATGCATTGTTTTGTCTTTAATTAGGGTTTGCTAACTTATTAATTTTAATCTTTCCATACAAACCCTAATTTACTAGCATTTATATATAAAGCATTAAATTGCGGAAAATAAAAATACTACGCTTTTACATCATTAGGGGAGGGGGTATACAAATTTACAAATGGAGATTTTGTAAGAAAATTAAACCTAATTATCTATTACAACCATATTAAATATTGTACAAAATTGAAAATAAAATGCATGAATATAAAATGGAAAAAGAAATGATTTTTGTTTGGATTTTTATGAAAGGTTCTAATCTGAACCTAATTAAGAAAATGATTAATTAATAATTAAAAAAAAGCTAAAACTTAAATTAATTAACAAAGAAAATAAGTTAAAAATGATTTTTAGGGTTTTTTATGAAAAGGTTTTAAATTAAAAAATATATGAAAATTAATTAATTAAAATAAACATAAGTTCTAAATTAATCTTAATTAAGAAAAAAAATAATATAATAATTAATCCTAATTCTAAATATTAATTAATAAAAATAAATTAATTTGTTAAAAGAAAATATTTTTGGTCTTTTTTGTATTTATAGAGAAAATAAAATAAGTATAAATAATAAATAAAATATTTTTTATATTTTTGTTAATAAATAATAATAATGATAATAATAATAATAATAATAATAAAAATAAAAATAATGAAGAAAATATGAAATAGAAATAAAAATAGAAAATAAATAAAATGGAAAATAAAATAATGGGCCAGGGGTGTGAACATAGTCAGGGGTTAGTAAAAGAAAAAAGATAGCCAGGCCCAAGTTGGAGGCCCAGCGTTGCAAACAAAAAATAAAAAAAGGTGAAAAATATGAAAAACAAGCAAAAGGGTACCACTGGGGCTCGAACTCAGGTCCCTAAGGTAACAAGCAGGCGCTTTAACCACTAGGGTGGTGATACATCCGTTAACTTAAACAAAACAATAAATATATGATACATGATTTGCCCTGACTGCACTTCATCTTTAACCTCCAACTAAAGGATTTGTAACTTGTTCATTCCTCAACCATTTTCAAAAGTGTAAACTTGAAACTTGTGCATTTTTCCACCACGAATCCAACCATGTAACTAACTTAAGCTAACATTCAAAGATAAGGATGAATTTATGAAAGTACCAAATTCTGACCTAAATGTTTCAGCAAGTTCAAACTCAAAATTCTTCATGCTCAAGAAACATAAATGAAATATATGGACATGTATAGTTTCAGGGAAATGATATCTACATTCTATCTTCACAAATGCAAGCCTAACAATGCCTAAATAATAAGATAGAAGTTCAAGAAAAATACCTCAAAACTGGAAATCGAGAAATGAGTTTGAGCTTGTTTCAAGTGATGGTGATGATCAGGTTATCTTCCTTGAACCTCTAGGAAGCTAATGCAATGCTTACTTGATGCTGGGAGTGCTTGAATCATGCTAGAGAAGTCAAGATGCAAGCTCTGTTTTTTGGTTATGGAAGTTGATGAAGATGGTGTTATAGTTGGATAACAGGTGTTGGGATTATTTATGTATGATGTTTAGAAGCTTTTGGAAGAAAAAGGCAAAAAAACACACGATTGGAATGGAAGTTTGAAGTTCTTAGTCAGAATGTGCAACAATGGTGGTTTGAGATGAAGTTCTGAGTTTGGGGAAGTTTTAGAGCTTGTGTATTCGTGTATTTTCTTGCAAATAACTTGTGCATATGTATGGAAAAGGTTGTTGCACTTTAGAGGGTCAGAAGCACAAGATATAGACTTATGGCTATGTTACTTGATTTTGATGAAAAGTGGAAATATGGTTTCAAGGTATAGTGTTGTACCCCAAAATTTTCCCTCACATTTATCAAAAACTTGCTCACAAGATCTCCCTTGACTCAAGACTGCACTAGGGTTGATCAGCTTAAGATACCTCCTTAAACACTGATGACAAAAATTAGGGTTTGAGTTTAAACAAGGATTTTTGGTATTCCAATGCCCCATATGACTTTCATGGATCATTATGGACCCTCAAGATTACTCATGTCAAGTTTTAAGCTTTGGATCACACTTTTGCTCAGTCAATTGAGCAGTTAACCTAAAAATCAGTTGTATTGGGGAAAAAGTCAACCATGGAGAACTCACAGTCAAACTTCATAATTTTTGATCCACATCAACATTTTAAAATCATATGTATCATTTGATCAAGTTTGGACCACAAGTCCTCAAGAAATTTGATCAAATCCCCAAAAGGGAAAAATGGTCATAATTAGGGTTTTGACTGGGAAAGGGAAATTTCTGATTTTTGACCTAGCAAATGATCAATTGGTTTAAGGCATGATCTCAAGAGTCCAATTGCACCATTTTGACCTAATGACATGGCTCAAAACATTGCTCAAATCCAAAGGGTTGACAAATGAATTTTTCAGTCAACTGATCAAAACTCAACTGTATACTAAAAAGTCATACTTTGACTTTTTGGTCAAATTCAAATGCCAAAGACCATAATTCATCCAAACATGTCAAAATATGAAACTTATTCATCAAGAAATCAAAAAGTCAAGATTTCATTTTGAAAAGTCAAAATTTCTAAACTTAGAAATTTTTCTAAGTGTTGGAAATTTCTTATTTTTTCACAACTTTGAACAAAATTTTCACCATGATGCAAGATGATTCAAGAGAAAAATAAAACATGAAAGTTGTAGATATCCATGAAATATACAAGTTTTCTTCACACAACTTCTTCCAAAAGTGCTTGGACCTAAAGTTATAATTTTAAGAACATGTGGTCATGAAACAAAACACTTAGTGAAATTTTGGCCTAATTTGGTCAGGATTTTGACCCAACTTCATGGCAATTTTTCATATAGTTCCAATGGTAATATTCAAAAGAAATTCAAATATGGGTTGTATAGCACATTGCAAACTTTCCAAAATGTCCAAGAACTCCTTGAGATCATTCTTGAGTAGGGAGAATCGAAGAGATGAAGTTAGGGTTTTATCACTTGAATTACAAGTCATTTTGTGACGAACCAAATTCAAAATTCAAACTATGCTGCATAAACTCTACTTTACAGGCCTCAAACTTGTTAGGCACTCCATAATTAATGGCTTTCACAGTTATTAGAGGTCTCATTTCAAGCATTCAATGCGTGGACAATCTTTATATCCATTTTAGAAAGAAAGTGTACATTGCCATTTTGATAAAGTGTTTTTTTGCACAAAACACGTTCTTGAGCATTGCACTTATTCTCTTCTGATCATACATGTCTTACAATACATGAGAAATGGTTTAGACACTTACAATCATCCAACCCATGCTTGTACTACACATTGAAACTTGGTTTCCCTCTTTTCTTCAAAATCAAGTAACCTAGCCAAAAGCTTGTAACTTGTACTTCTGACTTGCTAATGCACTCCAATCCTTTTGTTTATCGATACACAAACTATTTGCATCAAATACACGAATGCTCAAGCCCTGAAAAGACCTAGAACTCAGAAACACATCTCATACTTCCATTTTCACACAAACTGACCAAAAACATGAAACTCATAACTCCCTCGTGCATTTTCAAGCCTTTTGTTTCTAAAGCTTATAAACATCATTTAGAACTGATCCCACACCCTGTAACAGAACTGTAACACCATTAACACCATCCTCCATTTTTCAAAAATAGCGCTTTGCACTTGGACTTCTCTAAAACTCCTCAGGCTCTTTCAGCTCAAGCTAAGCATTCCATTAGCTTCCTGGGATCTTGAGGAAGCTAACCCAACCATTGGAACTCCCTGAAAGCTGCTCAAACTTCAAACCGGATACCCTCTTGCAAGGTAAGTTTTATAACTTTGAAACTTTTCATACAGGCATCATCAATGATTTATTTGTGAATAAAACATGTAGATATCATTGCCCTAAAGCTAACCATGTCCATAGTTTCCATTAATTTTGCTTGAGCTTAGAGAATTTTAATTTTGAAGTTTCTGATATTTTTAGGGTTCAGATTAGGGCCAATAAAATTCATGCTTATCTTTGATATATAGTTTTAATTCTTTATATTTTTGAAACCGTGAGGAAATTTGCTACAAGTTTCATGTTTACAGTTTTCATTTTTGATGAGAAATGAACAAGTTACAGTTGGTGTGGCTGGAGGTTGAAGATGAAGTACTCAGGGCGCGTCTTATATCATATATTTATTATTTTGCTTATGTTAACGGATGTATAGCCACCCCAGTGGTAGAAGCACGCGCATGTAACCATTGGGACCTGGGTTCGAGCCTTAATGGTGCCCTTTTGATTTTTTTCACTTTTCTTTTTGCTTTCTGACATTGTTTTTGCAGGCGCTGGGCTTCACCTTTGGGCTTTGTTTTTGTTTTTACTTTCTGACCCTCCTGTGGACTATTTGCACCCCTGGCCCTGATTTTATTTTATTTTCTTATTTTCTTTTTACTTGTTTTCTTAATTACTTTTCTAATACGAAAAAATCATAAAAAATGCAAAAATAATAGATTTATATTTTGGCTTAGTTTATTCTATTTTTCTCACAATAAAAAATAATATTTTATTTAACTATACTTTATTTATTTTTACTAACTAGTATTGTAAATTTTAACTAAAATAGGTTTTTAGTTATTTAATTTCACACTAATTAAAATATATTATTTTGATATAAAAAAGGCCAAAAATATTTTATAATACTATAAATTATTTTCAAGACAAAAATACAAAAATACTTTTCTTAAACTTAATTCCCTTTTAATCAATTAATAGACTTAGGGTTTTATTTAAAAAAATTTCTTATTAAATTAGGTTTACTTTTATCATTTTAATTAATTATTTTCTTTCAATTAATTAGATTAAAACCAATTCACTTTTTCCTAAAAAATTCAAACAAAAATATCCATTTTCTTTATATTTGCATTCGTGCATATTTAATCATCTTGTACATTATTTATTTCAATTCTTGTACAAATTCAATTTGTTTGTAATAGATTAATTAGGTTTATATTCTTGCAATCCCCATTTACAATTTGTACACCCCCTCCCACAAATATTGTAAAAGAGTAGTAACTTTAAATTCCGTAATTTATCGCTTTATATGCAAATGCTAGGAATTAGGATTTGTATGGAAAGACTAAAACCAATACTTAGAAAACCCTAATTCAAGACAAAATCAAGCATTAAAACAATACACTTGCACACAAGCACCCTTAGGGTAAATCTACTTGGTTGCCTTTATAAAAAATGGCCATATTACACATGTGAGGTATCTTAGCAAAAACAAAGCAAATACAAGATCACAGTCCCTCGATGAAACTATCTAAGTTGCCTTTCAAATGATCATAGTCCCTAAAAAGAATGCTAAGATACCTTGCAACATTGCTAATCATAGTTATACGATAACCCACGCCTGTCCCGCTTACATCCAAAGATAGGGTTACTTACCAAATCAATGGTAAGATAACAATGTCAAAGGAAAAGAAAATGAACAAGAAAGACTTTTGAGTAGGTAGAATGCTCCTAATTACTTGCTCTATTTTAAATAAAACAACCTTGCTATTTTCAAAAACAAACACCTACACTTTCAAAACATCTTACAAACTTGAAAACATTTTCAAAAGATCAAACACTTTGTATACATTCTTACGAACGAGAATCATTACAAAGTTTTCCTAAACAATTGACTCTTTACAGAATACTTTCAAAAACAACACAAAGCACAATTTCAGACAAAAGCAAGTGATCTAGCAAGTAAGTATGAGCCCATGGAAAACCATGGATGAAAAGGGTGATAATACCTTCCCTTTTCATAATCTACCCCCCAAACTCAAGAAATAATCTCAAAGGTCTTTCCTGTGCTTTTTTATCTTTCCTTTTGGATAAAAGAAAAGTCGGTGGCAACTCTTGCTAACCGCAACATTTGCAATCAAACGCAAAACCCTCAAGTCAATTCTCCCACCGTATCACAGAACTGGCGACTCTGCTGGGGACAATTCTAAAAGTGGGGTTACCTTAGGGTTAGATCACATTTAATTGCTTTCATTGTATGACTTGTTTGCTTTACATTATGGTTCTTTGTTTGGGTTTGAATCCTCTACCCGGATTTGGGATACCTTATAGGTAAGTAGCAATACGTTGTGGAAACTGTGCGGGGTATACCGACATGGTCTAAGAAATAGCTATGTTAGTGCGACATATTTGTGGGCACTGGTAGCCCTTGAGTTAATCAAGGAGAATACATAGCCGCTGAGTGATGTCATGAAGCACTAATGAACTTTTAGAAACTTTACTTGACCAACTTGGCCTTTAAGATGTAGTGAGATGACCGGCTTTGGTGCAGTCTGAAGTTGGTAGATACTCGATACTACACTCATTGAGGTTTGGTTTTTTGGGATATTTCGGTCTCCATTAAAGAGGCTTGTGCTGAAGTAATGACCAAGGAAACAAACCAGTGATATTGAGCTCCTTAGAACCCGGTTACCATTACTAGGACAGATTTTAGAAAACTAAACTTCAAGAGGGTACTTACCTATGAGACTCCATGTGAGCCTAAACCTAAGGACTTGTTTACTTTGTTTGTATATACATACTTGTACATAACATCATGAACATCATAACATCATACTCATTCACTAACCATTTCAAGGATTTTTAGATTTATCTTTGTTTCTATTTTGTAGGATATGGATTCTATTCGCAAGAAAACTATTCAAGTCAATCTTGTAAGGATGCCTCCCCAACTTAAGGAGCTAGCTTCAAGGATCCCTGAAAATTCTCCGTTCACCGAGAGACATGGTCGCCTACTTAACTTGGTTACCTCTAACACTGATGAGGACATGATGAAGGTGCTCTTTCAGTTCTTTGATCCCTTACACCATTGCTTCACATTTCCCGATTATCAACTTGTGCCTACTTTGGAAGAATTCTCCCGACTCTTGAGGATTATCATTCTCAACCAACTACCTTTCAACGGTACAGAAAGAGACCCAAATCTAGAAGAGATTGTTCAAGCTCTACACTTGCAATCATCTGATGTCACAACTAATTGGGAAACAAGGAGTGGTGTCAAGGGTTTCCTAGAAAATTTCTTGTTTGAGAAAGCCCAAAACCGTTGGAACTCCTTGGATTTGCAAGCCTTTGAGGAAATTGTGGTTCTCCTCATCTATGGGATGGTTTTGTTTCAAAATCTTGACCAACTCATAGATATGAACGCCGTCAAAATCTTCATATCCCGCAACCCGGTGCCTACATTGCTAGGGGATATCCTACATTCTTTTCACACTCACACAATGAGGAAAAGAGGTGTCCTTATGTGTTACACTCCTCTCTTGGAAAGATTGTTTATTTCGCATCTTCCCCAATCTGTATTAAAGAAGGAGCAAGGTTCAAGATGGTCACAAAGTTTGATGACACTCAAGCATTCAGACATTCATTGGTGTTTCCGGTTCATAGAGAATGTTACTATTATCGACCATTGTGGAGAATTCTCTAATGTCCCTTTACTTGGCAGTAGGGGAGGTATCACCTACAACCCCTGCTTAGCCTTAAGACAGTTTGGTTATGCTCGAAAGGATGGCCCGTACGAGATACTGATTCAAGGTTTGGTATTTGACTACGAGAATGACAATCAAGGTCTTCGCCAGAGATTTATCTGAGCTTGGAGGATGTTGAACAAGGTAGATAGTAGGACATTGGGGCACAAGAGTTCCATACCTCTTGAGAATTACCTCAAATGGGTACGAACTCACGCTCAGAGTCTTATGATGCCTTATCCTTCCATTCTCCCGATAATCATTGAGCCTATCATGGAAGGAGATGTTCCATACACTATCCTGCATCCTGACATGCCCACCTCTCTTGAAGACTTCCAAAGGGATTGGATAAAACTTAAGGGGGAGCGAGACACTTTCGAGGCCCAATTCTACGCAAGCGAGAAGAAGGTTTTGGAACTCACTAATCAACTTCATGAGGAGCAGACTCGGAATGCCTACATCACACCAAAGAGGATGCGTACTACCTTTTTATCTTAGAGTTTTTGTATTATTTTCCCAAAAAGGCATTGATGTACTAAAGCTTTAACTTATTAATATAACGTGTGTTTCCTTTTTGTCTAAAACAAATTTGAATCTTCAAAATCCTTGAAATCATTGCATATGCATTCACCATTCATCATGACATAAGGAGGTTTCTTGCAACACGTCTCCTCATCTCTCTACTGTTTATTTTAGTAAGATGGATCTCGAGAAAATGGTGAAGGACCTCCAAGCTCAGAATGCATAGTTTCAACAGTTGTTCTTAACTCTAGCCAAAGGACAAGAAGAGTTGAAGACCTTGCTGGTTGAAGGGAATAAAAAGAAGACGAAGAAGATAACTAGGATTCTAAACATGGGAAGAAGATTCCACAGGCAGACAATAAGGACCTTAGACTTTGCAACAACATCCGGTGAGAAAGACAATCAAGATAGGAAGGGAAAAGAAACAGTTTTCCATTCAGAGTCTAAAGAGGAAGAGGAAGAAGAAGATTATTCTGAAGAACAATATCCTCCAACCGATGACAAGTATAAGCATCTAGAAGAGCGGTTGAGTGCAATGGAAATCCAAAAAGTATCTGGATTGGACTTTGAGGAGTTGGGGTTAGTTTCGGGGATTGTCATTCCTCCAAAATTCAAAGCACTTGTATTCTCCAAATATGACGGAGTTTCATGCCCCAAAATGCATCTCCGGTCCTATGTGAGGAAAATCCAGCCCCATACCACTGACAAGGACTTATGGGTACACTTCATCCAAGACAGTCTGTCTGGAACTCAACTTGATTGGTTTTATCAGTTAGAAAGAGCCAATGTTCATAACTGGGAAGATCATGCCACTGCCTTTTACAAACAATACCAATACAATGCTGATCTTGCGCCTACCCGTACTCAACTACAGAGTATGGCCATGGTTTCAAGTGAAGGCTTCAAGGACTATGCGCAAAAATGGAGGGACTTGGAAGGAAGAGTCCAGCCTCCTCTATCTGAAAGAGAATTAGTAGACATGTTCTTGGGCACCTTGTCTGGTCCCTTCTTTAATCACTTGATTGGGAGTTCATCGGCAGGTTTTATTGAATTAATATTGACCGGAGAAAGGGTAGAAGTCGGGATAAAGAATGGAAAGATGTATCCTTTGCTGCTGTAAGGAAACCCTTCATTGGAAAGAAAGAGGTGGTTGCTGTGTATCCTCAGAGAAATCAAGATAGGACTGAACGCCGTCCAATGGTGGGGGCTGTCATGATTCCTAAACTTGCGCCTGCTCAGCAAAGAAGCAACCAGCTAAGAATGGAAAGACCAATCAGACAATTCACCCGAATTAACATGACCCTATATCAAGTATTACCACATCTGTTAAGATCCAATCTAGTGATGTTGAAAGAAGCTCCAAAGAATCCTAACACAACATCTCCTCACTATCATCCTAATGCCCGCTGTGCATACCATTCTGAGAGTCCCGGCCATGACACTAACAACTATTGGGCTCTAAAGAACAAAGTACAAGATCTTCTTGAAGCCAAAGAGATTGAATTCGATGCGCCAGAAAAGTCCAATGTCATTTCTTCCCCTATGTCCAAACACGACCATAATACTAACGCCATTGAGGAAAATATGTTTGTTACTTCAGTTGATGAACTTGTGACCCCACTCTTGACTATCAAAAAGAATTTTTTATGTGTCGGTGTATTCCCAGGCTGTGATGAAAGCTGTCATTTCTGTTTGTCCTCACCAACCAGTTGTCCTTTGTTAAAAGAAGGCGTTCAGTGCCTAATAGACAACAAGGAAATTTTGTTCGAGAAGACTTCTATTCCAACTGTTTCTTATAATGATGTTTCCATCGTGACCATTTCCGACAATTCTTCCGGGGTCTCCACCAAAAGACCCATTATAATTACATCAGTTCCTAAAGTAGCTCATTTGATAATTAAAATGCCTTGACCAATCCTGTATTCGTCAGACAAAACCATACCATGGAATTATGGAAGGGATGTATACTACCACGGTATCAAGCAAGATTGACAAGCTGTTGAAGATTCAAGTTCTGAGAAAGTTGACTCTAATATCAGTAATATTGCAGGGACTAGTAAGATAACCCAGAGCAGAAGGATTTTCTCTCCAGAAATTGCTCCTCCAAAAACTATTTCTGGACCCGTTATCATTCCTGTTGTTGTTGCTCCTCCAAAGGTTATTCTCAGTCCCACAATCATCCCTACTAATGCTCCTGTTGACAAAACTGTTACAATTCCTGCTACCACCCCTACTGACATTTTTCATGCCATGTCAACCGAGACTCGAGGTAAAGGTATTTCGATCGAGCCTGTCCAGACAAAGGCACAATCAGTGGATATCCCTGAGACCTCCCGGAAAGAAATGGAGGAAATTCTAAAGATCATAAAAAGAAGCGACTACAATGTAGTCGAGCAACTGGGGCAAACTCCATCAAAAATTTCCATGCTGGCTTTATTACTATGTTCCGAGGCTCATGCAAAGGCCTTAGTAAAATTCCTCAAAACTTCCCATGTACCCCAAGAAACATCTGCCGACCAGTTCCAAGACTGCGTAGCCAGCTTGACTGCATATAATGGTCTAGGCTTTTCAGATGCTGATTTAACGCCAAGGGGAAGGAAGCATAATGAGGCATTTCATGTCTCAGTGGAATAGAGGGGCACAAACTTGGCTCATGTTTTGGTGGACATTGGATCGCCTCTGAATGTGTTGCCTAAAAAGGCTCTTGATAGTCTAGATTGTGAAGGATTGACACTGAAACCAAGCAACATAGTAGTGAGAGCCTTTGACGGCTCAAAAAGGATGGTGCATGAGGAAGTGGACATCCCCATAAAGGTTGGAACCCAAACATTTGATTCAACTTTTTATGTAATGGATATTCGCCCTTCATATTCCTGCTTATTACGCTGTCCGTGGATTCACAATGCTGGCGCTGTTACCTCTACGTTGCACCAAATGCTGAAATATCCAATTAAGGGAAGATTGTCACCGTTCATGGAGAATAAGAGTATATAGTCATCCATCTAAATTCCTTCATATATGTGGAGCTAGATGGTGAATTTATTGAAACTCCAATCCAGAACTTTGAAGAAGTCCCGCAAGATGTGGCATCGACCAAGGTTATGTCTCAAGTTCCCAAGATCACAAGGCCTCCACTCAAGATGTCATCTTTAAAGGATGCCAAGGAAATGATAGAAGATGGTGGGTGCACTATTTAGGGAAACTCCCAAATATCCCATACAAATCTGACAAATTTGGCCAGGGTTTCACTTCAGGTGCCCAGAAGGCTATACGTCATGCTCGTGCCGGAGAACCACCCTTGAAGGTCAGCAACCGCAAAGTCAATGCAGTGGAGGAGGATAAAGACAACTATAACCTAGAGGATTGGATTTTCCAAACTTTCAGTGGAGGGCTCAACAACTGGGAGGCCAGAGATTTTGTCCTGATCACATTTATCCTACAGTAATTTGTCTTTACATTTTGTCGGACCTGTAATATTAAAACAATTTAGACTCTTAAAAATTTGTGTCTTACCCGAGGCACAATGGTCCATTTGTAAGGGTTATTATCTCATTTCCATATGACATCAATGAATCATGGACAGTTTTGCATACAAACTTTGTACTCATTATTTTTCTTTTTAAATTTTTCATTTCTTTCAAAGATAGCTATACTCTTACACACACTCACACTCACAATGCAGGTCTTCATCCATTCGGGATCCCATGGGTAACGGTTCTGCTATGGCCTTTTGTGACTCTAAAAATCTAATCTACCAAGCCAAAGACGAAGGTGAGGAAGATTGTGAAGTACCAGGGGAACTCGCCAGGTACCTACAACAAGAAGAGAGGACCATTCAGCCCCACGAGCAACCAGTGGATACAATCAACCTAGGTACCGAAGAAGACAGAAGAGAAGTCAAGGTGGGTTCCAATCTGGAACCCAGTGTCAAAGAGCGTCTGATTCAGTTGTTGCACGATTATGTTGAGGTCTTTGCCTGGTCGTACGAAGACATGCCGGGACTTGATGCAGATATTGTGGTGCATCGTCTACCTATAAGAGAGGACTGTCCTCCGGTAAAGCAAAAGGTCCATCGAATGCAACCAGACATGTTAGAGAAGATAAAAGCAAAAGTCATGAAGCAATTCAACATTGGATTCTTGGCCGTCACCTCCTATTCGCAATGGGTCGCCAATGTTGTTCCCGTGCCCAAAAAGGACGGTAATGTACGAATGTGCATGGACTACAGAGATTTGAATAGGGAAAGCCCTAAGGATGATTTCCCACTTCCCCACATTGATATTCTAGTTGACAATACGGCACAACACAAAGTGTTTTCTTTCATGGACGGTTTCTCAGGCTACAACCAAATCAAAATGGCGTATGAGGACATGGAGAAAACAACCTTTGTCACACAGTGATGAACATTCTGCTACAAGGTTATGCCATTTAGACTGAAGAATGCTGGGACAACTTATCAGCGTGCCATGGTATCTCTATTTCACGACATGATACATCACGAAATAGAGGTCTATGTGGACGACATGATAGCTATATCTCAAACAGAAGAAGAGCATCTTGATCATTTACAGAAACTGTTTGAGAGGCTAAAGAAATACAAGCTGAGGTTGAACCCAAATAAATGCACGTTTGGAGTGAGGTCTGGTAAACTCCTAGGCTTTGTTGTCAGCAATAAAGGTATTGAATTGGATCCCACCAAGGTGAAAGTGATACAAGAGATTCCTGCTCCTCGTACTGAGTAGGAAATCAGAGGATTCTTGGGATGTTTAAACTACATTTCCAGATTCGTTTCTCACCTGACAGCTACTTGTGAACCAATCTTCAAGTTACTGAAGAAAGATCAAGTAGTCAAATGGAATGATGAGTGCCAAAATACTTTTGACAAGATCAAAGAGTACCTGCAAGAGCCTCCTGTTTTGATGCCACCAATCAAGGAAAGACCATTAATCATGTATCTAACCGTTTTGGAAAATTCAATAGGGTGTATGCTGAGGCAGCATGACGAGTCTGGCCGAAAAGAGAATGCTATTTATTACCTGAGAAAAAAGTTTACCGACTGTGAACCAAGATATTCACTGCTCGAGAAAACTTGTTGTGCTCTGGAATGGGCTGCTCGCCAGCTAAGACAATATATGCTGACCCATACTACCTTATTGATATCCAAGATGCATCCAATAAAATACATCTTAGAGAAACCTTCCCTTTCTGGGAGAATAGCGAGATGGCAGATGATCCTGACAAAATATGACATATAGTATACTACCCAGAAAGCAATAAAGGGGAGTGTACTAGATGATCACCTTGCTCACCAAGTTGTGGAAGACTACCAGTCCATGATGTTCGAAGTCCCAGATGAAGACATCATGATGGTAAACAACTGTGAAGAATTCAGGCTATATGACGGACCTGAACAAGGATCTCAATGGACCCTGGATTTTGATGGGGCATCTAACGCACTAGGCAATGGTATTGGTGTTGTACTCATATCTCCTGAAGGGTGTCATACTCCCTTTACGGCAAGACTCTGCTTTAATTGTACAAATAACATGGAAGAATACGAAATGTGCATTTTTGGTCTCAAAGCTGCCATAGATTTAGGGATCAAATCGTTAAATGTATTCAGAGAATCAGATTTGGTCTTCAGCCAAATCAAAGGGGAATGGAACACCAAACACCCTAACCTTATCCCTTACAAAGAACATGTGTTGACATTGCTCCCACATTTTGAGAAGATTACCTTCGAGCATTTCCCGCGTGAAGAAAATCAGCTAACGGATGCACTAGCCACAATGTCATCCATGTTTAAACTTAAATGGGATAACGAGGCTCCCCAAATCACCATTGAACGAATGGACGAACCGAATCACTTTCACGAGATTAATACTGAATAAGTAGTGGACCAACCTTGGTTTCACAAAGTCAAGAGGTATCCCGAGGCTCAAGAATACCCAGAAGGAACTTCATTCAATGATAAGAAGTTCTTAAGGATATCTCTATTAAATTCTTCCTTAGTAATGGCATTCTCTTCAAACACAACCATGACTCTGTGTTACTTCGGTGTGTAGACAAGGTTGAAGCGGAAAAGATCATGGCTGAATTACATGAAAGCACTTTTGGCACCTATTCCAGTGGGCATACGATGGCAAAGAAAATCCTATGGGCAAACTATTATTGGTCTACCATGGAAGTAGATTACTAACAACACTCTCGAACCTGCCATAAGTGTCAGATCTACGCTGACAAGGTGCACATACCTCCGGTTCCTCTGAATTTCTTGACGGCTCCTTGGCTCTTTGCTATGTGGGGCATCGATATGATTGGGGAAATTAAGCCAACAGCCTCCAATGGACATCGCTTCATCTTAGTGGCCATTGACTATTTTACAAAGTGGGTTGAGGCAACCTCTTTTGCTTCTGTGACCAAGAATTTTATCACCCGGTTCATCAAGAAGAATCTCATCAGTCGATATGGTATCCCGGAGAGGATCATTACAGACAATGGTACGAATCTAAACAATACTATGATCACCGCCCTGTGCGAACAATTCAAGATTAAGCATCACAATTCTTCCCCTTACCGGCCAAAGATGACTGGTGATGTCGAAGCCGCAAATAAGAACATCAAAAAGATCATACAGAAAATGACAGTCACTTACAAAGACTGGCATGAGATGCTACCATTCGTTCTCCACGAGTATCGTACCACGACGCGAACATAAACTGGGGTAGCACCCTACTCTCTGGTATACGACATGGAGGTTGTCTTTCCTATTGAGGTCCAGATCCCCTCTCTGAGAACTATGAAGGATGCGGGGCTGAATGAAGAAGATTGGATCCAGACTCTACTCAATCAATTGAACTTGATTGATGAGAAAAGACTTACTGCTGTCTGTCATGCTCAAATGTATCAAAAAAGAATGATCAAGGGAAAAACAAGGGCATCCCGGCGAACCAAAGAGGTTCGGGCAAAAATTAGGGATAAAACAAAAAAATCTATACACCTGGCAAGTTGAAAACTCGAAAGGGCGACTTGGGTAAAAAAGGGTATCCGGCTGGACTGAAAACCCGAAAGGGCGGTTCAGGAAAAAGTCAGGGAATTAAAGCGTATGACTATGTCCTGTTGGATCACCTTACTGACAACCTGCGAACTCGATGATTCTGATCAATTCAATCAGCTTTGGACAAGGCAACAAACAGATAAGATGCTCAGAGACATGAAGGCTATAACAGAATGGGAACCCTATGGGATTATTTCACATAACTATCTTTTCTTTGTATCAAACTTTCATTTTTTACGACGACATTCTCTTACTACAATGTTTGCCTCATTGTACAAAAATGCTTACTCAAAGTCAATACAAAGATATCCCTTTGAAAGTGCAAAACTACCTGTTTTTCTTTACTCTTGTGTTTTGTTTACAAAAACATCCAACGATTTATTTTTGAACATATACATTTGAACATAATTACTATTTACAAATGAAAAAAATAAAAATAAAATTACTGATGGCTTTAAGGTAGGGAAATCTCTCTAAGCTACTTCCATAAATCCCCTGCAGTGTGCTGTTTAATCCCCAACAGAATAAAACTTCCAGTTATGAATCCCCAGTAGAAGTCGTTCAATTTCTCAGGATTCCCCAACAGGATTTTACAAGCAGTACACAACATTTCCCTTACAATAGAGTTTATTTCTCTAAGTGGAAATTCATCAACTTTACAACATGAAGACTTACATTTCACATCCTCAGCAGCAGTCAGGGATTTATTTTCCCCAATCCAACAGCAGTGCAGCAGACTAGCTCACATACGCATACATCGCATCCATATATCATAAACATTGATAACACGAATGCATTATACCATGCATTTCATATAACATGACATTGCATATTAGCTAACATTTTACCCTTTTCAGGATAAGGTTGCTCAACAACTACCATTAACAATATTCAAAGTTTCTACGTACAATTCAGATAAGCTCCAGACACGGATGCCATTCTGATACTCATTCAGATTCAATTTTCAGATACATTTCAGATACGCTCCAGACACGGATGCCAGTCTGATACTCATTCAGATTCAATTTTCAGATACAGTTCAGATACGCTCTAGACACGGATTCCATTCTGATACTCATTCATATTCAATCTTCAGATACAGTTCAGATACGCTCCAGATATGGATGCCATCCTGAAACTCATTCAAACTCTCTCTCAGATACAGTTCAGATACGCTCCAGACATGGATGCCATCGTGATACTCATTCAGATTCAAGCTTTCAGATATAGTTCAGATACGCTCTAGATACAGATTCCATCCTGATACTTATTCAGATTCAACTTTCAGATACAGTTCAGATACGCTCCAGATACGGATGCCATTCTGATACTCATTCAGATTCAGCTTTCAGATACAATACAAATACGCTCCAGACACGGACGCCATTCTGATACTTATTCAGATTCTCTTACAAATTCAGTTCAACAATCCTTTTTGGATGGCATCTACAAGCCCATATCCAACAACTTTCCATCATCCCTCCAAATGAAATCTTTAAGCCCATCCCCTTAACCATCACATCACCGAGTGCAAATTTCTGGGCACTCTAGTGTCCAATCATCTTCTACCTTCGAGTCACGAATGGAAAAACTCGCCAATCTAACTCTTCAGGCTTAAGAAGATTGAAAAGGGGCAGCTGTTGTACCCAAAAAATTTCCCTCTCATTTACCAAAAACTTGCTCACAAGATCTCCCTTGACCCAAGACTGCACTAGGGTTGATCAGCTCAAGATACCTCCTTAAACACTGATGTCCAAAATTAGGGTTTGAGTTTGCACAAGGATTTTTGGACTTCCAATGCCCCATATGACTTTCATGGATCATTATGGACCCTCAATATTACTCATGTCATGTTTCAAGCTTTGGATCACACTTTTGCTCAGTCAATTGAACAGTTGACTTAAAACTCAACTATATTGGGGAAAAAGTCAACCATTGCCAATTCATAGTCAAACTTCATAATTTTTTATTCAAATACACATTTTAAACTCATATATATCATTTGATCAAGTTTGGACCACAAGTCCTCAAGAAATTTGATCAAATCCCCAAAAGGGCAAAATGGTCATAATTAGGGTTTTGATTGGGAAAGGGCAATTTTTTATTTTTGACCTATCAAATGATCAATTGGTTTAAGGCATGATCTAAATAGTCCAATTTCACCATTTTTACCTAATGACATGGCTCAAACTTTGAAACTTTTCATACAGGCATCATCAATGATTTATTTGTGAATAAAACATGTAGATATCATTGCCCTAAAGCTAACCATGTCCATAGTTTCCATTAATTTTGCTTGAGCTTAGAGAATTTTAAGTTTGATGTTTCTGAGATTTTTAGGGTTCAGATTAGGTCGATTAAAATTCATGCTTATCTTTGATATATAGTTTTAATGCTTTACATTTTTGAAACCGTGAGGAAATTTGCTCCAATTTTCATGTTTACAGTTTTCATTTTTGATGAGAAATGAACAAGTTACAATTGGTTTAGATGGAGGTTGAAGATGAAGTACTCAGGGCACGTTTTGAATCATATATTTATTGTTTTGCTTATGTTAACGGATGTATAACCACCCAGTGGTAGAAGCGCGCGCATGTAACCTTTGGAACCTGGGTTCGAGCCCCAGTGGTACCCTTTTGATTTTTTTCACATTTGTTTTGCTTTTTGACTTTGTTTTTGTAGGAGTTGGGCTTCACCTTTGGGCTTTGTTTTTGTTTTTAATTTCTGACCCCCTTGTGGACTATTTGCACCCCTGGCCCAAATTTTATTTTATTTTCTTTTTACTTGTTTTCTTAATTATTTTTCTAATACGAAAAAATCATAAAAAATGAAAAAATAATAGATTTATATTTTGGCTTAGATTATTCTATTTTTCTCACAATAAAAAAAATATTTTATTTAACTATACTTTATTTATTTTTACTAACTAGTATTGTAAATTTTAATTAAAATAGGTTTTTAGTTATTTTCTTTCACACTAATTAAATTATATTATTTTGATATAAAAAAGGAAAAAAATATTTTATAATACTATAAATTATTTTCAAGACAAAAATACAAAAATACTTTTCTTAAACTTAATTCCCTTTTAATCAATTAATAGACTTAGGATTTTATTTAAAATCTTTTCTAATTAAATTAGGTTTACTTTTATCATTTTATTTAATTATTTTCTTTTAATTAATTAGATGAAAACAAATTCACTTTTTTCCTAAAAAGTTCAAACAAAAATATCCATTTTTATTATATTTTCATTCTTGCATATTTAATCATCTTGTACATTATTTATTTCAATTCTTGTACAAATTCAATTTGGTTGTAATAGATTAATTAGGTTTATATTCTTGCAATTCCCATTTACAATTTGTACACCCCTCCCACAAATATTGTAATAGAGTAGTAACTTTAAATTCCGCAATTTATCGCTTTATATGCAAATGCTAGTAATTAGGGTTTGTATGGAAAGACTGAAACCAATACTTAGAAAACCCTAATTCAAGACAAAATCAAGCATGAAAACAATACACTTGCACGCAAGAACCCTTAGAGTAAATCCACTTGGTTTCCTTTATAAAAAATGGCCATATTACGCATGTGAGGTATCTTAGCAAAAACAAAGAAAATACAAGATCATAGTCCCTCAATGATGCTATCTAAGTTGCCTTTCAAATGATCTTAGTCCCTAAAAAGAATGCTAAGATACCTTGAAAAATTGCTAATTATGGTTATACGATGACCCACGCCCGTCCCGTTTACATCCAAAGATAGGGTTAATTACCAAATCAATGGTAAGATAACAATGTCAAAGGAAAAGAAAATGAACAAGAAAGACTTTTAAGTAGGTAGAATGCTCCTAATTACTTGCTCAATTTCAAACAAAACATCGTTGCTATATTCAAAAACAAACACCTACACTTTCAAAACATCTTACAAACTTGAAAACATTTTCAAAAGATCAAACACTTTGTATACATTCTTACGAACGAGAATCATTACAAAGTTTTCCTAAACAATGGCCTCTTTACAAAATACTTTCAAAAACCACACAAAGCACAATTTCAAATAAAAGCAAGTGATCTAGCAAGTAGCTAAGAGCCCAAAGATGAAAAGGGTTCTAATACCTTCCCTTTTCATAATCTACCCCCCGAACTCAAGAAATAATCTCAAAGGTCTTTCCTGTTCTTTTTTATCTTTACTTTTGGATAAAAGAAAAGTTGGTGACGACTCTTTCTAATCTCAACATTTGCGATCAAACGCAAAACCCTCAAGTCAGTTCTCCCACCGTATCACATATAGTACAATCATGGCCTGATTTTATAGAAGGATCTAGACATGCTTCTTTTTCCTTTGACGTTGCTTGTGATCAGAAGGAAACAAGTGAAAAGCTCTATGCATTGACTTTGTGATTAAAGCCTCTTTACAAGAATGGAATGGTAACTTTATTCCATAAATGGAAATGCAACTTGGATAAAGGCTCAAGTGCTTAGATTAAAGCTATAACAGTTATCTAAACATTTAATTATGGAGTGAAAAACAAGTTTGATGCTTGTAAAGCAAAGATTATGCAGCCTAACTATGAAATGGTCAAGTGTTCATCACAAATTCTGCCTTATAAATCAAGAATGAAACCCTAACTTCATCTCTTCGATTCTCTTAGCTCAAGCATGATCTCAATGAGTTTTTGGAAATTTTGGAAATCTTGCAACATCCTCTACAACCTTTATGTTGAACATTTTTGAAAATTCCTATTGGAACTTTGTGAAAAATTGCCATGAAGTTAGGTCAAAATCCTGCCTAAACTAGAGCAAAATTTCACTAAGTTTCCGAGTTTCATGACCATATATTCACAAAATCATCACTTGAAATCCCTAAATTTCTAGGAGAAGTTGTGTTATTGAGATCTACAACTTTCATGTTGAAAGTTTATTTTCAATCATCTTGCATCATGGTGAAAAATTGGCTCAAAGTTGTGAAAAAATATGAAGTTTCCAACACTTAGAAAAATTTCTAAGTTTAGAAGTTTTGACTTTTCAAAGTGAAACATTGACTTTTTGATTTATTGATGAAAAAGTTTAATATTTTGACATGTTTTGATGAATTGTGATATTTGATACTTGGTTTTGACCAAAAGGTCAAAGTTTGACTTTTTAGTATGCAGTTGACTTTTGATCAGTTGATTGAAAATCAACTATCAATCAATTGATCTTGAGTAGAGTTTTGAGTCATTAAATTAGGTAAAAATGGTTCAATTGAACCCTTGAGATCATGTCTCAAACCAATTAATCATTTGCTAGGTTAGAAATCAGAAATTGCCCTTCCTCACTCAAAACCCTAATTTTGACCATTTTGCCCTTTTGATGATTTGATCAAATTTCTTGAGGAATTATGGTCCAAACTTGATCAAATGACATATATAAGTTCATAAGGTTGATATGGATCAAAAAATATGAAGTTTGACTGTAAATTGACCACAGTTGACTTTTTCCCCAATATAGTTGATTTTTAGGTCATCTGATCAATTGATTAAGCAAAAATGTGACTAAGACTTGAAACTTGACATGAACAATCTTGAGGGTCCAAAATGATCCATGAAAGTAATATGGGGCATTAAAACTCCATTTATCTTTGTGAAATCTCAAACCCTAATTTTCAGTCATCAGTTCTTGAGGAGGTGTCTTGAGCTGATCAATCCTAATGCAGTCTTGAACCAAAGGAGATCTTGTGAAAGATTACTTGATAAATGAGAGGGCAAATTTTGGGGTACAACAGTATGAAAGACTAAGTAGATTTCTGTTAGAAAATGACTTTACCAGAGGGAAGGTGGACACAAAATTATTCTGTAAGCCATTTAAAAATGAAATTCTAGTTTGTCAAATTTATGTACATGATATTATTTTTGGATCTACTAAAGCCTCTATGGGAAGAGAATTTGCTAAGTCTATGCAGGCAGAGTTTGAAATGAGCTTGATGGGAGAACTCAAGTTCTTTCTTAGAATTCAGATAAATCAAACTCCAGAAGGAACATACATACACCAAAGCAAATACGTCAAAGAACTTCTGAAGAAATTTGACCTATCAGAATGTAAGCCAGCCAAAACTCCAATGCATCCTACATGCATTCTGGAAAAGTAAGAGGTAAGTAAAAAGGTAAAACAGAAGATCTACAGATGTATGATTGGTTCTCTCTTATATCTTACACCTTCAAGACCTGAAATTCTATATAGTGTATGTCTATGTTCCAGATTCCAATCAGATCATAGAGAATCTCACTTAACAGTTATTAAGATATTTTTCAAGTATATGAAAGGTACTACTAATCTTGGTATGTTTTATAGAAAAACCAAAGAATACAAATTAGTAGGGTACTGTGATGCTGACTTCGCTGGAGACAGAGTATAAAGAAAAAGCACTTCTGAAAGCTACCAGTTTATGGGAGAAAATATGATCTCGTGGTCCAGCAAGAGGCAATCCACAATTGCATTATCAATCGCTGAAGTTGCATATATAGCAGCAGCTGGATGCAGCACACTGATGCTCTGGATGAAAAGTAAGCTTGAAGACTTCAATATATTTGAGAGTAACATTCCTATACTCTGTGACAATACTTCTGCCATTTGTTTATCTAGAAATCCTATTTTACATTCTAGGGCTAATCATATAGAAATAAAACATCACTTGATTAGGGACTCTATTCAGAAAGGAATTCTCTCTTTAAAATTTATTGACACAGACCATCAATGGGCTGATGTCTTCACTGAACCCTTTTTTGAAGATAGGTTTAATTTCATTCTGAAACATCTCAACATGAAATTATGTCCATAATAAGAGTTTTATTTATGTATTCTTTAACCCTACAATTTTTTGTATGTACATCTAATCAGTAATTCTTCAGAAGTTAGAAGGACAGTTGTATCAGAATTTATCTAAGAAGATTTGAACAGTTCCCAAACGGTTCATTTCAAAGATAGAAGCATGCAATTCACAACATAAACATATGTCATCCTCTCACAAGAGTTTATTCTAAGGCTAAACACGCGTTTAAATTCTAAAGGTACTAAAGATTTGATTGGATGCATTGAGACTCATGTTGTATCAGTAACTGTTCTATATCTCCACGCCACCTCCCTATTTTCAGGAATCATTAATGCTATGTAATAATTTCTTTTCACTCTTTTCTTGCTAATTAAGTTTTATATTTGTTTATAAATACAACGTTCACTTTCACTTTTTCACTCTCACTTTTTTTCTCTACTATTAGTGTGCAATTTTCTTTCAAAAACCTTCAAAAAGTCTGTGTGAACAATGGCTTCTTCTCAAAATGCTCAAAGCTCTCAATGTGTTCCTGGATCTTCTTCTTCAAGAGCAGAAAAGTATGAAGAACCTTCAAGAACACTCCTTACTCCCATTCATTCGCTATAAGTTCTTTGTGAACTCATTGTGTACTTCATCAACATGAAAGAAAACGGTTACGATCTTACTCCTGATGTTGAACTTCAAGGGTGGACCAAGTATTTTGATCATCTACTGGGTTTAGTATTTTCAAGATTAGTTAAAGAATTCTGGATTCATGCTACGGCTTCAAACCATCAAGTTACTTCATTTGTGATGAGAAAGAAAATATTAATTTCTGAAGACCTTATTGCACGCTTTATAGGTCATAACGCCGGAGGCATTCGTTGCAGCGACATGGCAGAAAAATGATCTGACCTAACAACAATTTCAAAAGAGATTTTTACTTCTAGCCAACCTTCAAACAAAATTAAAGATCTGAAGGAATACTTCAGAATTTGGTCAAAAATCATCTTGGGATGCATCAACCACATAAAGCCCACAAGTTCTCCTGATTATATCAACATTGACCAGAAATTTCTTATGTACTTCATTGCAACCAAGGCAAAGGTAAATCTTCCTCATCTTCTGTTTAATCATCTGATCGGAACTTTATAAGTCTGTCGGGATACTAACTGCAAGTATACAGTTCAGTCGTTCTAGTTTTAAAAGATTATCGAACCCACAGAGACTGTGTATCAATCGCATACGATCTAATGCTACAGTTTTGTTTAACTAAGCGATGAATATTCGATATTTGGGGGAGACAGTTTAGTTTTAAAAGTAATAGTACCAATTATACCGGTATGTGATAATCGGACTTAGGGAATTCGATGAATCGCTTGGCCTATAAAGTATTTCGGTAAAAGATAATTGTTTAAAAACCTGAGACATACACTCTCGTGTTTATGAAATAAGTCATGCTACTAAACCTAGTGGATTCACTTTAAATTTAATAACACTTTTTGAAAACAATTTGAATTTAATTAATTTATTAAAACACTCTCGTGTATTTAAAAATCAATGCTTCGTTACCACTATCTGGGTTGAACCCCAGCTCTCGCATGCAGGTTCTTGCCTTAATTAATTTCCCACTCTCGTGAAAAAATCGTGTTAATTAACCTCTCACTCTCGTGACAAGGATAGTTAAATTAATATTGGAAATTGGAAACCAGAAATTGTTTTATAAATATTTTTGGACAAGGTATCATTGAATTCTTTCAGTTCTTACGGTCACATACCGGTATTAATAATTTAGCAAGACATAATTAACTTAACAACAATAAAGTTTAGAATATAATTGATGTCAATAAACGGCATATTATAGAAACTAAATAAATAATAATTGCAATATAAAAACCTAGAATTACAGATGCTATAGTAATCTTGAGGGAATACAGTAATCCAAATCTTCGAGCTTGACTTGCAGTAGAAATTCGTGTTAATTCTTGTAAGAAGAATTAACACTTAAAAATAGAAACTAAGGCTTGAATGAAAATTACAAGGAATTGAAAACAGAATTGAAAAACAAACAAATTGGAAATAACTGTAAAAATAAAAGAAATATTTGCTTTGAGTAAAATTCTTCGACCCTTGGACTGTGCCTTGGTACTCATATATATAGCAGGAAAAATCAGCAGTTTAATTTTGAATTCTTGATGAAGTCTTCGTGGAGAAATTCTAGGAGCAATAATAGTTGTGGCAATAAAATAGGAGATTCAGTAGAAACAGGGAGAAGTAGTCTGCCCTTCACGCCCACGTCTTTAAGCCATGCGTAACGTCCTCCTTTACGCGCGTGACAGTCGTCACAGGTGGGTGATGGTCGTCACATGCTGAAGTGGTGCCTTACGCTCGTCAGGTGTGTGTGACGAGCGTTTGGTTATGTTGTGGGGTGTTACGCCCGTCACAGGGGCGTGACGACCGTCACCTATCCAGAAGTCCACACTTTGTATTTTTTTATTCTTTTTCTCTTTGTTTTTCATCTAGCTTTCTTCATGTTGTCCTTTTTCATCGGTTTGAGTCGACAAGTGTTATACCTGCAAAAAAGACAAATAATCTCGGAATGACCGAGGGTTAGATGACTTAATGGAATATAAAATCGGTAAAAAGTATGTTAATTATACGATATATTTTCTCGTTATCAAATTCCCCCATACTTAAACCTTTGCTTGTCCTCAAGCAAATAGTCATTCAAAAGGCTGGACAAGTTTTCTGGTAAGCGCATAAGCATGGCATACCCTTGGATTTTTAAAGTGGTTTCAGGAAATCCTCGTTGGTTCGGCCAATACTTGAGTGAAACACTAAAGATACGCTAATGACGCAAGCAATAAGCTTACTCGTAGACTTCCATTTTAAACGAGCTATCCAACAGTTCCGTTATAACTCTGCCCAGAGTTCCTCATATCTATTTCACCTGGTTTCGTTCTGGCGCAATCACATTAAGCCCTTTGCCTTAGCACGCATGTAGTGGAGTAACTGGTTAGTGACATTGATCCTTTAGCACGGGGTCTGGTACATGAATGTGGCAACCCTACATATTTTATCCAAATTGGAGGTTGTGGGGGATCGGGCCGTAGCACGCCCTACCGAGTTCAGAACCAGATACCTCTGAACCAACCAACACTGGGTTCCTTCATTATTTGCTCAGCTCTTGTATGTGCCCGTATATTTTGGTACATAAGTTTTCTTTTCTTTTAGCAGCGAGATAGGAAGGATATTTTTAGAATCAGGCATCAAACACTTATATTCATCGATTCTCCACGTGGTTTGTGTCAAGACGGTGCTGACTGCTAGTATAAACTACTAGGGGTTACTTCTAGAACTTGAAACTCTAGATATCGGTATAATGGTTATTGAAACGGATCGCGTAAGCAGGAAGTCTACGGTGACAGAATCGTATCGATCTTGTTATGTCGTTTTCGGCTTCCTCAACTGGGATTTCATTAAAGTAGGTATGTCGGGCTAATGCAAATAAAAATTTTTCGGTATGGCAAAGTAAAGCGAAGAATTTGAATCGAGACATATCGCAAGAATTTACTAGTTTTATTAACGATTGAAAGGTACCTCTCCCACACAAAATCCGACATTGTCCTCAATGTTGCGATATATATGCGGGGAAGTACAATTACAAAAACAAAAAGGAAAAGAAATGAAACAGAAAAATAACAAATTACAAAGAAATTAAAGAAAGACAAACTACTGGTGACCCCGTCCTCTGCTCCTGGTGCGAGAGCGTCTGGTAGGAGTGGCTTCAGCGTCGGTGTCTTGGAAGCCATAGGTGTTCATATCTATCCTCAAGGTGTTAAGCTCTGACAGCGCCTCATCCAACCTCTCATTCATGTTTCGCTGCCCAGTCAAGATCTGAGCGTTTTGGGCGCACAGAGACTCAAACTGCTCAGCTTGCCTCCTTTCAAGCGCCGCATTCATTTGATTTTGCATGTGGAGGGCGCGGAGGATGTCTTCGAGATTGATAGGAGGAGGTGCGGATGAGGATCCAGGGATATCGTGGACAGGCGGAGCACTATCTAACTCTTCTTGTATATCGTCTGCGGCGGCTGCAACTTGGTCTTCGTGGGCAGGTGCAGGCTCTGCGGGAACTTCAGGGTCGAACAACCAGTTTGCTCGGTTACTTGGATCGATTCGGTCCCTGTTCGGAAAAATGATATTCTGATAGACGGTATTCCTAATTACGGGGTGGAATCTGCCGTCTTCCCGCTCGTAGATGAGATGCGCGGCCTTGCAGTGATCCAAGGTTAGCAAAGCCGGTGCCATAGAAGGCAAGGTTGCAAGAGCAGCACCATAATTCAGACCAATGGAAATTGAAGTAACCAACCCTCCGAAATAGAAAGGTTTTCCACCTCTAGCACAAATAGAATGGATGTGAGCAAGTAGGAACGGGGCGGCATTTATCTTTTGCCCAGTGAACGCACAATGTAGAAAGAAGAGCTCCTTGGAGTTGAGCTTATGGTTGCTGTCTCGGGAGAAGATGGTGTTACTGAGGATTCGATGGAAGTAGCGGATGGCCGGATTGTGGATGTGGGTGGCGTTGAGGTGGTCGTAGGACCCGGCACGGATGTTCGTTAAATTGTGCCACAAGTTGAAAGCCTCCTCATTAAAACTATCCGGTACCCGGAAATGAGCACCTTCGTCCGAACAAAATCCCATAAGCCTCGCGATGTCGGATTGAGGCAATTGGTGCTCAACGCCGAACATGCGAAATTTTTCCACGCCTAATAGTTGGTTTGTGACACCCGGCGGTGTGAGGTAAGCGAACGAACTCAAGAACTCAAGAGTAAGAGTTTCGTAGATTGGTCTTGGTTCGCGACAGAGGTTCCACAAATCCACGCTTTGTAGTAATCGGCGGACACTGTCGAGTAGTCCCAAACTCCGTAGGCAGTCGATGTCAACGTACCTTGTGGGTTGGAGACCTCGAGGTTGGAATTTTTGATACTTTGCTCGTTGATTCTCCCCAGGTTCGCCGATTCTGAAATTGATAACTTGAGCGTTTGGGTTGTTTGCCATGGTGATAAAGGATTTTATTTGGGAATGTGAGAATGGGAGATTGTAAGGATGTTAATTTGGTGTTGGGAGTTTAGAAATTGGAAGAAAAATGGAGTGAATAGGTGGTTTTTCGTGTGGTGTGGTGATAATGGAGAAGGGAAAAATGGGTTTATAAGGAAGAAGGTTGGAACGGTTCTCTGTAACAGCCGTTGGTTTCTGTCTGTGTGACGGTCGTCACAGGGGTGTGACGCTCGTCACGAAGCAAAGAGGCGTGTTACGCTCGTCACAAGGGTGTGACGGTCGTAACGCAGACAGAGTCTTAAATGAGAGATCCGTTACAGGACCGTTGGAGAGTGATGAGTTTATTTTTCTCTTGGTAATTGGAATTTTATTTTGAAGAATTTATATATTTTTTTGGTTTATTTGAAATGTTTGTTTTAATTAATTATTTTAAGTAATTAAAGTTTTAAATCTAACGAAAACAGACAGTAAATAACAGTAAATAACAACAGTAAATAAAACATAGACAGTAAAGAGTAAATAGTAAATTGGGAAAGAATTTAAAATAAACTTCAATTTAATAAATGCATAACAAATTGTTTCAAAGTAAAAAATAAAAATAATGATAATGTTGAAATAATAACTAAACTAAAAAGATCCCTCCCACACAGAAATTTACAGTGTCCTCATTGTACGTAAAAATGTAAGAGAGAAGGAAAGGAGATAACGATGGCAACTCTAGCCACGGGGAGGTGGAAACAAATGCTGATGCATATAGTCCAACTGATCAGTCACCAAGTCCATGAAGGTAATGAAATCCACCCTAAGGGAAGTCAGCTCGCCCCGCATGTCCGTAATGGCCGCATGTAGGGAGTCTAGGGTAACAACAGGTGGAGGTGGAGTAGTCTCAGGGGCCGGAGGCGCGGTCTCGGCGGAAGTAGCCTCCTGTTCCCAAGGATCAGGGAGATCATGGTAGCCTGGCGGTGTAGCAGGGTCTTCTTCAGCATTAGCATTGTTTGGAACCTCATAAATGTCAACTGTAGATGGTGAAGAGGGTGGTGAAGCAGGGTAGTGAAGATCAAACAACCAGTTATCCCGGTTGTGCACACTGGTTCTTGGGTCAGGCAGCTTAAAATGATGGACGATCTGATGATTAACTAGCAAGTCAAATGAATCTGGTCCAAGGTTTCCAATCATGCTAGTGTTGAAACAAAAAGCAATGTCCATCGGCTTTATGCCATAAAGTGGAGCAGAACCGAGCATAGGCCGGCGGAGTCCGATGGCATTAGACAGCATGGTAACTAACCCACCAAACAAGATAGGTGCATTTGGAGTTTCGATGATCCGCTCCATATTGGCGAGCATATCAGCTGCACCGTTCATCGGACAGTTTTGAGATGCACAATACATGATAAACAGCTCATCGCGGGATACAGAGGTGACATTTTGCTGTTTGCCGAAGATAGTGTGGGCTATTATCTTGTGGAAATACCTGATAGCCGGGTTATGAATGCATTCAGAGTACAGATCCGATGGCTCAGGATGGTTAATACCAGCTATGCTTCCCCAGAAAAAGTCAAGCTCAGATACGGGAAAAAGGTTCTCCTGTGTCATACTGATAACATCGGGTCCAAAAGGGAACCCAAGAAGCTGGCTAAACCCTCGCAGGTTGTAAGTGTAATCCATGTTAAACATTCTAAATGTAATTAACCCACGGTTGAATCCCATTCCATGATTTGTAATGAAACTCAAGGTGCTGAGAAACTCCAGAGTCAACCTTTTGTAGGTACAGAACCTCTGACGGATAGGGGCAGTTTCCCAACCAATTTGGTGCAGCAGGTACATGACACTCTTGCGAATGCCAAGGGCAGCCATAGCATGATCATCTGCATATATAGTAGGACACATCTCCCGGTCACCCAGATCTGCAAACCTTCTTCTCTGGTGTCGGCTTCGCAATTTGACATTCATGAAGTTAGCACAATCCATAGCGCGAGATGTGAAAGAAAAAGAATTACCCCCTGAAAATATTTGAAAAATGTTTGAAAGAAAAGGAAATTAAGTAAGTATTTACGGGTTAGGAAATTGCCAAAGTTAAATGAAAAAGAAAATGAAAGATAAAAGGGAGAAATAAAAGCAGAAGAAAAATAGAAAGGAGTTAGAAATGCAATAATGAAAATATTTTAAAGATTAAGAAAAAGAAAATAAAAAATAAAAACATATTAAAGCAGAAAAAATAATTAAAGTAAAAACATGGGTTGCCTCCCACGAAGCGCCTTTATTTTATGTCGACGGCTCGACATTAAATACTTATTCAGTTAGGAAAAGGGGTAGGCGGCTCACTTAACTGAAGATAAGCTGAGAAGTTGATATTTTCGACGTTAAAATAGTGCTTTAAGCGCTGGCCATTAACAATGAATGGTTCGATAGAACTACCTTTAATTTATATCGCCCCACTTGGGAAAACTTTGCTAATTTCGAACGGTCCGGACCATCTGGAACGTAATTTTCCCGGGAAAAGTTTTAGTCTAGAGTTGAATAGGAGTACGATGTCTCCTTCATTAAAGTCTTTCCGCGAGATACGCTTATCGTGTCATTTTTTTGTTCGTTCTTTATAGATTTTAGCATTTTCATAAGCGTCTAAACGCAATTCTTCCAGTTCATGGATATCTAACACTCGTTTCTCGCCAGCACTCTTATAGTTTAAGTTAAGGGTTTTTATCGCCCAATAAGCTTTATGTTCTAATTCTATTGGCAAATGACAAGATTTTCCATAAACTAACTTGAACGGCGTTGTTCCGATAGGAGTTTTGAAAGCTGTCCGATATGCCCAAAGAGCGTCGTTGAGCTTGGAGGACCAGTCTTTTCTGGATAGGGCTGCGGTTTTCTCAAGTATCTGTTTGATCTCCCTATTTGATACTTCCACTTGTCCACTTGTTTGAGGATGGTATGGTGTGGCTATGCGATGTTTAACGCCGTATTTGGAAAGTAACCTTTCGAAAATTCTGGAGATAAAATGTGAGCCACCATCGCTGATCACTTGTCTTGGTACACCGAATTGTGGGAAGATAATATTCTTGAATAGTTTTAGTACCACGCGTGTATCGTTTGTGGGTGCGGCGATGGCTTCAATCCATTTTGATACATAGTCGACGGCTACCAAAATATATTTATTTCCAAAGGATGCGGGGAAAGGTCCCATGAAATCAATTCCCCACACATCGAAAACTTTTACTTCGAGGATTCCTTTTTGCGGCATTTCGTCACGTCTAGATATATTTCCTGTGCGTTGACATCTATCGCAGTTCATAATTGCTACGTGGACGTCTTTCCATAAGGTAGGCCAAAAGAAGCCAGCTTGAAGTATTTTTGCACAGGTTTTCGATGTACTAGCGGGTCCACCATAAGGGGCGGAATGACAATGGGAAATGACGTCGTTTATTTCATCATTAGGAATGCAGCGACGGTAGATACCATCGGTGCCTCTTTTAAAGAGTAGTGGTTCATCCCAAAAGTAGTGTTTAAGGTCATGGAAAAATTTCTTCCGTTGTTGGTACGTCAAATCAGGTTGTAAAACACCTGTAGCTAAATAGTTGACGAAGTCAGCGTACCATGGTAATGCGGTATTAGTACAAATGGATTTTACTACTGCAGTTGTGAAAGTTTCATTGTGTGGATCTAAACTGTCGGTAGGGTTTGTCTCTAGCTTGGCAATGAGGCGTTCATAAGGGAAATCTTCGTTTATGGGAACACTCTCGGTTTGGATTCCATCTAATCTTGATAAATGGTCAGCTACCACGTTTTCAGTTCCTCTTTTGTCTTTTATTTCTAAGTCAAACTCTTGTAGGAGTAAGATCCATCTGAGTAATCGCGGTTTGGCGTCCTTCTTGCTTAGTAGGTATCGGATCGCAGCATGATCTGTATAAATAATGATTTTAGCGCCTACTAAGTAGGAACGAAATTTGTCCAATGCGAATACCACAGCTAAGAGTTACTTTTTCGTAGTGGCGTAATTCATTTGTGCGGGATCAAGCGTTCTGCTTGCATAGTAGATAGCGTGAAGCTTCTTTTCTTTGCGTTGTCCTAGGACTGCACCTACAGCGTAATCGCTCGCATTGCACATTATCTCAAATGGTAAATTCCAATCAGGAGGTTGCATAATAGGTGTCGATATTAAGGCGTCTTTTAGTGTCTCGAATGCGTTCAAGCATTTATCATCGAAAATAAACTCAACCTCTTTCATTAATAACTCAGTTAGTGGCTTGGTGATTTTAGAGAAATCTTTAATGAAACGTCGGTAAAAACCCGCGTGTCCTAGAAAACTTCGTATTTCTCTAACTGTTTTGGGTGGTTGAAGGTTTTTGATAATGTCGATCTTTGCTTTGTCAACTTCAATCCCCCTGTTTGATACAATGTGACCCAACACAATTCCTTGTCTCACCATGAAGTGACATTTTTCCCAGTTGAGCACTAGGTTAACATTAACACAGCGTTTCAGTACTAATTTAAGATTTGTTAAACATCCGTCGAAACTTTCGCCACAGACAGAGAAATCGTCCATGAATACTTCCATGATTCCGTCTAAGAAATCTGCAAAGATCGCCATCATGCATCGTTGGAAAGTTGAAGGCGCATTACATAGTCCAAATGGCATTCTCCGGTATTCAAAGGTGCCATAGGGACATGTGAACGTAGTTTTCTCTTGATCGTCAGGATGAATGGGAATTTGAAAGAATCCTGAATATCCATCAAGATAGCAGAAATGGGAATGTTTTGCTAAACGCTCGAGAATTTGATCAATGAATGGTAATGGGAAATGGTCTTTGCGCGTAGCTTTGTTTAGTTTTCTATAGTCGATACACATTCTCCATCCTGTTTGCGTACGCTGTGCTACCGATTCACCTTTTGTATTTGTTATAACTGTAACACCTCCTTTCTTAGGCACCACATGAACTGGACTGACCCAGTTGCTATCTGATATTGGGTATATGATGCCTGCCTCTAGTAGTTTTTGCACTTCCTTCTTAACGACTTCACTTAGGATAGGATTTATTCGTCTCTGATGTTCTCTAGAGGTCTTGCAGTCCTCCTCCAGCATAATGCGGTGCATACAGAGAGAAGGGCTTATTCCTTTGAGATCTGAGATATTATAGCCTAACGCGGTTGGATATTTCCTTAACACACTAAGAAGTTTTTCGGTTTTGATCTCTCCTAATTCGGCATTGACTATAACTGGTCGTTCGAGTTCTTTATCTAAGAATTCATACCTAAGATCTTCAGGTAGTGTTTTAAGTTCTATACCGGGTTTCTTATTAGTTGAGTCAGGATCGGGTGTTAAGGCTAAACATTCGCTTAGGTTGGCATCTAAGTGCTCTTGTTTCCAGTCTTTGTTCTTGAGGATAGTCGGTGTCTGAATTTTCAGCATCTCAGAGTAGGTGTCCTCTTGGCATTCAAGTTCTTTGACACATTCATCAATGATATCTAGGAGACAACATGAGTCATCTGTAGCAGGGGCTTTAAAGAATTGGGAAAGAATGAATTCTACTTTTTCTTCTCCTACCTCGAAGGTAAGTTTTCCTTTCTTGACGTCAATGATGGTTCCTGCAGTAGCTAAAAATGGTCCTCCTAGTATGATGGGAATGTTTGAATCTTCCTTGATTTCCATTATTATAAAGTCAGTTGGTATGTAAAATTGTCCTATTCGGACAGGAATGTTCTCCAGCATACCAACAGGAAATTTGATTGATCTATCGGCTAGTTTTAAGGACATCTTGGTAGGTCTCATGTCGCCTAATTTGAGCTTTTCGCAAATAGATAAGGGCATTAGACTGACACTGGCTCCTAAATCGCATAAAGCTTTGTCTATGACAGATTTTCCAATTACACATGGTATGGAGAAACTACAAGGATCTTTTAGCTTCGGATGCATGTTATTTTGAATTATGGCGCTACATTCGGCAGTTAGCATAACGGTTTCGTTCTCAACGATTTTTTTCTTATTAGCCAATATTTCTTTTAGGAATTTAGCATATGACGGCATTTGGGTTATAGCTTCTGTAAACGGAATAGTGATGTTTAGTTGTTTCAGAAGTTCTACAAATTTCTTGAATTGTCCCTCGTTCTTAGATTTTGTAAGTCTTTAAGGGTATGGAATTGGTGGTTTGTATGGTGGTGGAGGCACATAAGGTTTTTCTGAGGCCTCTCTGTTCTCATTCGCGTCTTCCTCTACATTTTCAGATTGATCTTTCGACTTCTCTATTTCTTTCTCAGGTTTTTGATACATGGTCGGGTTTTGGAGTCTAGGATCTACCGGTCCATCAAGGGCTGTCCCACTTCGTAATGTAATAGCATTTGAATGTCCTTTAGGATTGGGCTATGGCTGTCCAGGAAATGTACCAGCAGGTGTGGCAGAAGTAGCTTGGTGTTGTGCTACTTGGGAGATTTGGGTTTCTAACATTTTATTGTGAGTAGCTAGGGCATCTACCTTGTTTGCTAATAGCTTCAATTGTTCACCGGTGTGAACGTTTTGATTGAGGAATTCTTTGTTTTGTTGGGCTTGATTAGCGATAAAATTTTCCATTAGGATTTCAAGGTTAGATTTCTTAGGAATGTTAGGAACATTACCAGCGGGTTTTTGATAACCTGGAGGTACAGCAGGTGCTTGGCCAGGTGCATATAAAGCGTTATTGCTCTTGTACGAGAAGTTAGGATGGTTCTTCCAACCAGGATTGTAGGTATTGGCATAAGGATTTCCTTAAGCGTAATTTACCTGATCAGCCGTTATTCCTGCTAAGATTTGACACTCGGTTCCAACATGACCAGGTACTCCACAAACTTCGCAGCTTGGGGTAACTGCGGCTATGGTAGCTGCAGGAGGTAAGGTCAAGCTTTTTATCTTTTGGGTAAGAGCATCTACCTTAGCATTAACTTTATCTAGGCTACTAACCTCGTACATCCCGCCTTTGGCTTGAGTCTTCTCCACAGATGTTCTTTCTCCTCCCCACTGATAGTGGTTTTGAGCCATGTTTTCAATGAGTTGGTTAGCTTCGTCATAAGGCTTGTCCATCAGTGTACCACCTGCGGCGGCATCTATAGATAGTCTTGTGTTGTACAAGAGTCCATTATAAAACGTGTGGATTATCTGCCATTTTTATAGTCCGTGATGTGGGAACATTCGCATCATATCTTTGTAGCACTCCCATGCATCAAATAGTGATTCAGTATCCTTCTGCCTAAATCCGTTGATTTGGGCTCTTAGTGCAGCGGTTTTGCTTGGGGGAAAGTATCGTGCTAAGAATACGATCTTCAGTCCTTCCCACGTAGTGACGGAATTTGATGGCAAGGATTGCAACCAAGCCCAAGCTCTATCTCTTAGTGAGAAAGGGAAAAGACGTAATCTAATAGCATTTTACTAACACCATTTGCTATAACTATGTTGACAAATTGAACGAATTTTGTAAGGTGTTCATTCGGATCCTCAGAAGGATCTCCAGAGAATTGGCGTTGTTGGATAGCTGATATCAATGACGGATTTAACTCGAAATCGTTTCGGTTTATTACTGGAGCAGCAATGATGTTATGGGGCTCTTGTTGTGATGGAGCTGCGTACTCCTTCAGTGGACGGGTCCTTTGTTCTTCGGCCATGTCTAATTCTGGATTGGTTTCGGTTTCAGAGGAAGAATTAGAATCAGTTTCAGAATCAATCTTAATTTCTGGTTTAGGTAAGGGAATAGCGTGATTTAAACAGTAATCCCTGACTGCACGTCTTACGGAAAGAATGCGTTCAGGTTCGTCCGTCGGTTTGTCAAGTGGTTCGCCTTGTGAGCGAGTCCTTGGCATACAAATCGACAAAGGGTGTCTGTTGCTTAGTCTAAACACGCAACAGAAGAATCGTAATTAATTGACTACCAGTCCCCGGCAACGGCGCCAAAAGCTTGATCGGGACTTTATAAGTCTGTCGGGATACTAACTGCAAGTATACAGTTCAGTCGTTCTAGTTTTAAAAGATTATCAAACCCACAGAGGCTGTGTATCAATCGCATACGATCTAATGCTACAGTTTTGTTTAACTAAGCGATGAATATTCGATATTTGGGGGAGACAGTTTAGTTTTAAAAGTAATAGTACTAATTATACCGGTATGTGATAATCGGACTTAGGGAATTCGATGAATCGCTTGGCCTATAAAGTATTTCGGTAAAAGCTAATTGTTTAAAAACCTGAGACATACACTCTCGTGTTTATGAAATAAGTCATGCTACTAAACCTAGTGGATGCACTTTAAATTTAATAACACTTTTTGAAAACAATTTGAATTTAATTAATTTATTAAAACACACTCGTGTATTTAAAAATCAATGCTTCGTTACCACTATCTGGGTTGAACCCCACCTCTCGCATGCAGGTTCTTGCCTTAATTAATTTCCCACTCTCGTGGCAAAATCGTGTTAATTAACCTCTCACTTTCGTGACAAGGATAGTTAAATTAATATTGGAAATTGGAAACCAGAAATTGTTTTATAAATATTTTTGGCCAAGGTATCATTGAATTCTTTCAGTTCTTACGGTCACATACCGGTATTAATAATTTAGCCAGACATAATTAACTTAACAACAATAAAGTTTAGAATATAATTGATGTCAATAAACGGCATATTATAGAAACTAAATAAATAATAATTGCAATATAAAAAACCTGGAATTACAGATGCTATAGTAATCTTGAGGGAATACAGTAATCCAAATCTTCGAGCATGACTTGCAGTAGAAATTCGTGTTAATTCTTGTAAGAAGAATTAACACTTAAAAATAGAAACTAAGGCTTGAATGAAAATTACAAGGAATTGAAAGCAGAATTGCAAAACAAACAAATTGGAAATAACTGTAAAAATAAAAGAAATATTTGCTCTGAGTAAAATTCTTCGACCCTTGGACTGTGCCTTGGTACTCATATATATAGCAGGAAAAATCAGCAGTTTAATTTTGAATTCTTGATGAAGTCTTCGTGGAGAAATTCTAGGAGCAGTAATAGTTGTGGCAATAAAATAGGAGATTCAGTAGAAACAGGGAGAAGTAGTCTGCCCTTCACGCCCACGTCTTCAAGCCATGCGTAACGTCCTCCTTTACGCGCGTGACGGTCGTCACAGGTGAGTGACGGTCGTCACACGCTGAAGTGGTGCCTTACGCTCGTCAGGTGTGTGTGAAGAGCGTTTGGTTATGTTGTGGGGTGTTACGCCCGTCACAGGGGCGTGACGACCGTCACCTATCCAGAAGTCCACACTTTGTATTTTTTTATTCTTTTTCTCTTTGTTTTTCGTCTAGCTTTCTTCATGTTGTCCTTTTTCATCGGTTTGAGTCGACAAGTGTTATACCTGCAAAAAAGACAAATAATCTCAGAATAATCGAGGGTTAGACGACTTAATGGAATATAAAATCGGTAAAAAGTATGTTAATTATACGATATATTTTCTCGTTATCATCATCTGAAGACAAGCGTCAAAGAGACTAGAGAAGAAGAAAGGACTAAGAGGGACTAAATACCTCCGGGTAGGCTCATATTAGATATTCTAACGAAAAATAAACTGGTAGAATATCTGACTGAAGCACAACAAGTCAGCACTCTGGAAGCATGTGCTGGAAAACCTCTGAATGCGAAGAATCAAAAGAAGATGAAAATCATTGACACCATAAAGAAAGATCCAACAATAACAACAAAGGAAGTCATTACAACAAGAAGAGTTCCTCTGAAGTATTTCCCTCTTTTCTCTCAAACAAATGCTTCTCCAGAAATTATTGTCAAATATATGGAAGCTTGCAAAATGGATGAGACTATACCAGAAGTTAACATTCGTGATATGCGACAACAGGCTCCAGAGGTTTCCCTCAAGAAATCAAGGAAAAGGAAAGTTGTTGGAGAAGGATCTTCTCAGAAGATACCCAAGGCTGCTAAGAAGAAAGGTAATTCTTCTTTTATTTCTATTATAGAATTAGTACTTTTATCAACATCTGAAATCCCTCCTCTCCAAAACCCACAGAAGACCCTTCACCACAAACCTTTGATGATTTTGATATTAAATTTGACCCTTCACTCACTCTAGAAAACATTCTGGACGAACCACATTCTACTACTGCACATCTTGACCAAAATCAGCTAGAACTTGCTCAAGTTATTTCTGATATTGATTAATTTGATCCGATGTTCCAAGCTTCCCAATCAGCAAATCCAAACTCTCAAGCTCCCCACTCTGAAAATCCAAACTTTCACGCACCCCAACCATAAAATCCAAATCTTGACTCTGATACCACTTCACCCATTCCTGGAATAACATGCCGTCTCATGGTTCGACAACCACTCATAATCCATGACATTCCATAAATTCCATCTCCCTACCATTCCACTCCATCAAACACACCTCATTCACCCATTACCATTTATGATTCTCCCTCTCCAATCAAACCTCCATAATATCACCTACGTACTATAATAGACTTAGAAGCGCTGAACAATCTTGCCTCTAGCTCTCTAAAAATTTCCATCCCAAAACTAAAACCAAAAATCACCAAGGCAGATGTTGGTAAAAATTTGCTGATTTTTGAAACAGAAAATAATTGAATGGGTTAACTCTCTGAAGCTAGCCTGTTTAGAAAATCTAAATCATGCTGCTTTTGATACACACTGGAACCAGTTCATAAAATGGTTCAATTTAGAATCCCAGAAACTCAAGGAGTTGAGTATGAAATAGCTCAATAGAACTTCTGTGATAAGCTAAATGTTTTCAAGGATTAAGTTCTGTGCCACTAGGAAAAGAAACCCCTTCTTCTACTGGACAATGACCCTTGGGAAGATCACCAGCTCTCAAAAGTTGATGAACCATGCTCTGATACTCTACCTCTGGTTATAGTTCAAGACAAAGGCAAGGAAATTGAAGAAGCCAATGAGTCAGAATCTGCCATAGCATGCTCTGAAAAGGTGGCACCTTCTGCTGATATACCTTCTTCATCCATGGTTCTGCAAACTCTGGAGGAGTTGAAGAAATAAAATGAAGTGATCAAGTAGAGATTAGACAAGAAAGATGACACATGCAAGTAAATCAAGAGATGCTGGGAAAACAAGAAGAGTCAAACACTCAGATTAAGAATATATTAGAAGCCCTGTTCCCACGACTTCTTCCACCATAATCTTAATTTTGAAAATTGTTTTCTTTATCGCGTCCAATTTTTCTGTGTTGTTTTCTTCTGAATGTGCTATTGAAATCCTTTTTAATACAACTCTACTTTTATTGCTTAACGTGTTTATATTGCTTTTTGATTCTTGACAAAAAGGGGGAGAGCGTAAGATATTTCTAATAACAGTATCGAGACGCAGTATGAAACATTTTGAACATCATAGCTTCTTTTTTTTCTTCTGAAAGCAACAGGAACAAAAACTCTGGTGAAGACAGAAAAAGATGCATCAAAGAACTCTGACCAGAATAAACTTCAGGGAAGTATTTCTTCTCTATCTGGGTATTCTACTCAGGGGGAGATCTTATAATGCTTTATGTTCTTTCTGTTTTTATTGAAATATTCTAGTTTTTGTCATCATCAAAAAAGGGGAGATTGTTAGAACATAGTTTGATTCTACAACCCTTGTAAGAGTTTTGATGATAACAAGCGCAAAGAACAAATATGCTCCCTAAAATTATATTTTGTTTTGCAGAGAAGTTCTGATGGAAGAAGATCAGAAGATGCGCTAAAATGTTGTTTCAACTCTGATTATAAACATCTCTGTAACAAGTTCTAATGCTGTAAACAGGAATCCATGTTTCTTATCTACTAAGTTCTGAAGCAAGCAACAACAGTTACTTTCATCTTCTGAAGCAAGCATGTTCTGAAGCGTTATAAATTAATTATTTCCATTTTAAGAGCAACGACAGGAAGGGAACAAGGATTTTTATTTTTAGAAAGCACCTTAATTGTCATTGATCAACATTCCAAATGCTCCTACATGCTTCACCTATTTAAACAAAACTTTGAGGATAAATCATTCACGATTTTTTTCACACGTACAGTAACGCTGCTTTCACTATCTTCCTCAAACGTACATAATTCAAATTGTGTAAAACATCCTTGTGTTACTGTTTTATTAGAAAACATTCTTGTACACTTTTATTCATACATTATTTAGAGAAATTCCTTGAGAAAAACCAGGTTGTGGTTTATACTCAAGAAGACTTTGACGATTGTCAAAGTAGATTTGTAATCAAGATTGATTATTGGATCAAGACCTCGTTGAGAGAGGAGAAATCACCTTGGCGGGTGGACTGGAGTAGTTTGAGTTCAAACGAACCAGGATAACCAACGTGTACTTTTCTTTAAGTTTTAAAAAAGTCCCAATTCAAACCCCCTTTCTTGTGTTTTTCCATTCTTCATTATAATGGTAATAAATAATCCAATGTTGTGTACGGCTAGAAGGGTCGCAGTAAGAGTAACTGCAACCAATCTGTGGGGGTAGTTCTGATCTCTAATCTCGCGTCAGTACCATAACAACAACATAGTAATCAACATGGGAATGGTGAATCCGGGAGACAATTCAAAAGAATTAACATGTCGTTGTCTCAAGCATTGCAACACATGTTAAAGGCGAACCCTCCTCAGAATCCTAATACTTCCTCTCCTTGTTACAATCCTAATGCAAGGTGTGCATATCACTCCAACAGTCCTAGACATGACACTAACAACTGTTGGGCTCTGAAGAATAAGATTCAAGACATGATTGGCACTAAGGAGATTGAATTTGATCCTTCTGAGACTCCTAATGTGATCATTGCACCTATGCCTAATAACGACAAGGGCATTAATGCTATTGATGATGTTTCTTATGTTTCTGATGTGAATGACTTGACTACTCCTCTGATGATTATTAAGAAGAATCTACTGCAACCCAGTTTATTTCCGGGTTTCATTAAAAGGTTCTACTATTGTGCATCGCAATCCAATGTTTGTGCATTTTTGAAAGAAGGTGTTCATCGGTTGATGGATGACCGTGTAATTTTATTTAAGAAAACTCCTTCCGTGGAGAGTATGTCTCAAGACCTGAAGCTTGAAGATGTGTCTGTAATTTCTGGTACTCCCATAAGGATCACTTCTAAGGGTCCTGTTAAGATTATTGTCGAACCTAGGGTTTCTACTCTGATCATTACCATGCCTGGGCCAATTCCATATTCCCCTGATAAGGCTATCTCTTGAAATTATGGAGATAATGTCTACTACCATGGTGTCAAGCAAGAAACGTTGATTGTTGAAGATAAAAATACTAAAATTATTGATCCCAATGTTTGCAATATTGATGGGACTAGTAAAGTTACTAGAAGTGGAAGGGTTTTCTCTCCAGAGATCTCTCTAAAAGTTGTTACTACACCAGTTCGTATCACTAACACTGAATCAACTATTAAAACTCGAGGCAAAGAACATATGACTGAGTCTGCCCAGACCGAGGCACCAAAAGAGGTTATTGTTGAAGATACCTCAAAGCAAGAGATGGAAGTAGTACTGAAAATTATTCGAAAGAGTGACTATAAGATCGTTGAACAGTTGGGGCAGACCCCATCCAAAATATCTATTCTATCTATGTTTTTGTGCTCTGAAGCCTGTGCTCAGGCTCTGGTAAATTTCCTGAAATATGCTCATGTATCGCAGGAAATCACTGTTGATTAGTTTGAAAATTATGTTTCTAGCCTAACAACCGATAATGGGCTAGGCTTTTCTGAAACTGACTTAACTCCCGTAGGAAGGAACCATAATAAGGCCCTGCATGCCTCTATTGAGTGCAGGGGCACTATCTTATCCCATATATTGGTGGACACAGGTTCCTCATTGAATGTATTTCCAAAAGCTGCTTTAGACAAACTTGATTGTGAATGGATTGTGCTAAAACCCAATGACATTGTGGTAAGAGATTTTGATGGTTCAAAGAGAATGGTGCATGGAGAGGTTGATCTTCCAATCAAAGTGGGTTCCTAGGTCTTCAACACTACTTTCTATGTGATGGACATTCGTCCAGCATATTCCTATTTTCTTAGACGCCCTTGAATTCATGGGGCAAATGCTGTTACTTGTACTTTACACCAAAAGTTGAAGTATCCCGTAAAAGGAAAAACCGTTAAAGTTTACGATGAAGAAGAATACATGGGAGCCATTTGAATTCCTTCAAGTATATTGAGATGGATTGTGAATTATTCAAGACTCCTTGCTAGACCTTTAAATTTATTCCTCAGACAACCCCTGCTAACAAAGCTACTCCTACCGTTCCTAAGGTGACCAGGATTGCACCAAGAAAGGCTTCTCTGAAATACGCTAAGGATGTGGCAGAAGAAGATGGTGACACTATTTAGGGTCAGCTTCCCAACATCCCTTACAAGTCCGATAAATTTGGTTTGGGTTTCACCCTAGAGGCTCAGAGGGCTTTCCTTCGTGCTTGTGATAATTCTTGGAGACCTCCATACTGCAACAACAACAATGGAGTTCACAAAAATCAAGTCAACACTGTGGAAGACGCTAATACCGACTGTGGCATAGACAGTTGGATTTTCCCTACTATCGGCAATGGGCTGAACAATTGGAAGGCTGAAGACTTTATATCAATCTCCTTTAGTCAGGAGTAAATGCTATTTTTTATTTTCTTTCTTTCAAGTTTTTGGTTATGTAATTTAAACAATAACTTTAAACCTTGTGCCTTATCCGGGGCACAACGTTCCATTTGTTAGGGTTGTTATTTTTCATCCACATATTTTCATTTAATAAATCATTGGAAATTTGCATTCAAATTTTGTGCTCTTTGTCTTTCTTTTACTTTATTTCTTTCAAATTAACTATGTGTTCTTACACATATCCACACAACAAATTGCAGATCCATATCCACCCTAGATCCCATTGATAACAATTATGTTATTGCCAATTATGACTTCGAAAATCCGATCTACCAAGTCGAGGACGGATGTGAGGAAGATTGTGAAGTACCTGGAGAGCTTGCTAGGATGCTAATGCAGGAAGAAAGAGCCATATAACCGCATGAAGAACCAGTCGAGGTTATGAACTTAGGTACTAAAGAGGACAAGAAAGAAGTCAAGATAAGAGCCAACCTAGAAGACGATGTCAAAAAGAGATTAATCCAGATGTTGCGTGACTATGTTGAGATATTTTCTTGGTTGTACAAAGACATGCCATGGTTTGATACTGACATTGTGGTTCACCGTCCACCGGTGAAGGAAGATTGTCCTCCAATAAAACATAAATTTTGTCGTATGCGTCTCAAGATATCTGAAAAGATCAAAGCTGAGGTTATAAAGCAGTTCAATGCAGGTTTCTTAGTTGTTACGTCCTATCCACAGTGAGTTGCAAATGTGGTACCAGGACCTAAGAAGGATGGAAAGGTGCGTATGTGTATAGACTACATGGATTTGAACAATGCAAGCCCTGAAGATGACTTTCCGCTTCCGCATATTGATGTTCTGGTTGACAACACTGCTCAACATAAAGTATTTTCCTTCATGGATGGTTTCTCTGGTTATAATCAAATCAAGATGGCACCAGAAGACATGGAGAAGACTACCTTTGTCACATAGTGGGGCACTTTTTGTTACAAAGTTATGCCTTTTGGTTTGAAGAACACCGATGCAACATATCTGCATGCTATGGTAGCTATATTCCATGACATGATCCATCATGAGATAGAGGTTTACATTGATGACATGATAGCCAGGTCTCAGACTGATGAAGAACATCTCGAGCACCTACACGAGCTATTTGAGAGGTTGAAGAAATACAAGTTGAGGTTGAATCCAAACAAGTGCACCTTTGGGGTAAGATCTGGTAAATTCCTAAGTTTCGTCGTTAGTGGTAAAGGTATTGAAGTTGATTCTGCCAAGGTTAAAGCCATTCAAGAAGTACCAGCTCCCTGTACTGAAAAGGAAGTCTGAGGTTTCCTGGGACGATTAAACTACATTGCAAAATTTATTTCCCATTTGACTGCTACTTGTGAGGCAGTCTTCAAGTTACTGAAGAAAGATCAAGTAGTGAAGTGGAACGACAATTGTCAGATAGCCTTCGAGAAAATCAAGGAGTACCTCCAGGAACCTCTAATTCTGACGACACCGATTGAAGGGAAACCCGTGATCATGTACCTGACAATATTAGAGAACTCAATGGGGGTGTGTATTGGGGAAACATGACGAGTTTGGTCAAAAAGAGAAGGCAATGTACTACCTAAGAAAAATGTTTACCGATTGTGAAATAAGATATTCGGTGCTCGAGAAAACTTGTTGCGCTTTGGCATGGGCTTCTCGCTTACTAAGACAATATATGTTGACTCATACTACTTCTTTGATCTCTAAGATGGATCCAATAAAATACATATTCAAGAAACTTGTTCTCTCTGGAAGAATAGTAAGATGGAAAATAGACTCCCACATATAAAGGGCCATTTTTTATTAAAAAGATATTTCCTGGTGGTGCTATGATACTTAATACCATGGACGGTGAATATTTTCCAGCCTTGTAAACACGGACATAGTAAAAAAATACTACGCATAAAAGAGACCCGCTAGGTTGACAGGCCTAGGCAAAAGTAAGGGCATCCCAGCGAACCAAAAGGGTCCGGGAAAAAATTAGGGATATATATAGAAAAATTGTACATCAGACAAGTCGAAAACCTGAAGAGGAGGCTTGGGCAAAAAAGAATATCCCGATGGACTGAAAACCCGAAAGGGCGGTCCAAGAAAAAGTTAGGGATTAAAGCATACGACTATGTCCCGTTGGATCACCCATCTACTTACAACCAACTTTATTACTAGCATTAAGTTCAAACGATACAGAACAATTCAATCATCTTTTTCCAACAGCAAGTGATGAGATGCTTGAAGCCATAAGAGCAATATAAGAGTTGAAACTTGATGGGATCGTTTCCACATAGTTGATTTTCCTTGTTTCTCTTTGTACCCTTTCTTCATTCTTACAATGATTTCCTCTTACTATGATTTTTGTCTCTTTATATAAAATTGCTTGCTTATAAGAAAAATTTCAGAATCAATGCAATTAGATTTCAAAATTCAAAATTGTTTTACTTTCTCTGTTTTGTTTGCAAAAACGTCCAACGATTACATTGAATGAACATATGCATTTGAACATGATTACTGTTAACAAAATATATGCATAAAAGCAGGATTAGCATTTACTAAAGACTCTAGGAGTTGGGATAATGTTCAAGTCATCCACAAATCTCCACAAAGCAATCTCCACGGAACTATCTCTACAGAGCTATCTTCACAAGCTCATCCCTAACAGAGATATATTCCCCAAAAAATCTAATATTCCATCAGACAGAAATTGGGGCATCTTCCAGCAGTTCACCTCTATATCTCCGATGGATAGCTCAACATGATCATCTTCACTAATAGCCCCCCTAGCAGATAAGGAAGTTTAATCATTTCCCCAGCATACGGTGGAAACTTCCTCAATGCAGCCTATGAAATCCTGATCCCCATTAGAGATTATTTCGTCAACAGAATCTACAGGGTTTATTTCCCCAACGGAGTTTATTTCTCTGATATTACAATTCCCCGACAGGATTCTCTTTCCCGATCAGATGTCATTCAACTTTGTCCTCCCCAGAAGAGTTGGCATCCATATCTGAAACTTGGTTAGACAACACATCAGAGGATTATCCATCTCTTTTGTCCCCAATCAGGGTACATAAGAATCAAATCCTTCAAAAGAATGATGAACGACCAATTTTACTTGAATTCTTCTATCCCCAACCAGAAGTCGAACATCCCCAACAGAGTATCTTCAAACAGAAAGCGTGAATCCCCAGCAAATATGTTCTAAACAAAATTGAGAAACTAATATCTTCATCCTCAACAATATTCAGGGATTTATTTTCCCCAGCCAAAGATGTTATAAGAAGCTACTGATACGTTTCAGCGACATATTGCACCCATACATCATTTACAGAATATTATAGCATATGCATACGAAACACATATATTATTCTCATTTATTTTGAGAGCATCATTACGCAATGAATTTCATGCATCATGACATTGCATAAAACTAACTTTGTCTTTTCAGGTTAAGTTCCCGAACAGACGAATATTATCAGCCATCTATAGACAAGTTGTAGAGAAATCTCCTAAACAGGATGGGGTAACTATATACAAGACCAAATGATTTCCTTCTGAGATTCATTCGGAAAAGCAATCCCCTCAAAGACTAAATCTGACGAGCACTTCCTTTAGAGATTTATTGTGAAAAGAATTTCCTTCATAACATCATTCTGAAAAGCACTTCCTTCAGAGATTTATTCTAAAAAGCACTTCGTTTAGAGATTTATTATGAAAAGTACCTCCCTCAGAGATTCATTCTAACGAGCACTTCCTTGAGAGATTTATTCTGAAAATAACTTCCTTTAGAGATTTATTCTAAAAATCACCTCCCTTAGAGATTCATTATGACGAGCATTTACTTAAGAGATTTATTCTGAAAAGAACCTCCCTCATAGGTTCATTCTGACGAGCATTTCCTTCAGAGATTTATTCTTAAAAGCACCTCCCTCGGAGATTTATTCTAACAAGCATTTCCCTCAGAGACTAAATCTGACGAGAAGCTGATAGTGACTATGACATGGATAGCTGGATCTTCCCTACTACCAATGATGGACCCAGTAACTGTACGCCCAAAGACTTTGTACCAATTACTTTTATTCAGAAGTAAATATCTTTTTGTTTTCGGATATGTAATAATTAAACAATATAAACTCTATGGCCATATGTCTTACCCGTGGCACAACGGTTTATTTGTGAGGGATATCATGTTTTAATCTCATATGTCATTAATAAAGCATTGGACTTTTGCATACAAATTTTGCGCTCTCTGTTTTTCTTTTATGCTTTTTACTTTGTCAATACAGCTATGCTCTTACACACACTCACATATCAAACTGCAGATCTATATCCACTATGGATCCCATTGATAACAATTCTGCTATTACCGATTATGACTTTGAAAATCCGATCAACCAAGCCAAGGAAGAATGTGAGGAAGATTATGAGGTACCCGGAGAACTTGCCAGGCTGTTACAACAGGAAGAAATGGCTATACATCCTCATGAAGAGCCAGTTGAGACAGTGAACTTGGGCACATAAGAGGACAGAAAAGAAGTCAAGATAGATGCAAATCTGGAGATTAGTGTCTGTGATCGGTGGGAATAGAACTGACTGTTTTGGAATGCTGGTTCGTGTTTGCGTTTGTTTTCGTAAAATGTCGCGGTAAGCAAGAGTCGCCACCGTCTTTTATTTTATCCAACAAGGAAAGGACAAAAGCACAGAAAAATTCCTTTTCGAGATGTTTCTCGGGTTCGGGAGGTAGATTATAGAAAGGGAAGGTGTTAGCACCCTTTTTATCCGTGGTTATCCACGGGCTCTTAGGTACTTGCTCACTATGTTTTCAAAAGTTTGCTTTTCTTTGTGTTTGTGGGTTTTGAAAAGAGTTTTGTTTTTTTGAAGAGAGTGTAAGTGCGAAAAGTTTGTTTTTGTTTTAAAAGGAGAAAGTACTTAAGAACATCTACCTACTCAAAAGGAATTAAACTGTGCAAATGTCCTTTAGACAATGCTATCCTACTATTGAGGAGTAGGTATCAGCGTCGTTGGAGTTTTCAGGTCAATTCGATTAAGGGACGTGTGGTCACTAAAGCAATGTTAAGACGCCTTAGCGGTAACCCTAATGTCTTAGATCATTTTTATCGAGGCAACCGTTTCGAGGCAACTTTGATCTTTGGACAGGAGGGCGACCTCTAAGACTTCCTATACTCAATGACCACGTTCGAGTCAACCAAGTGAGGTGTACCCTAAGAGTGGCATGTGCTAGTGTGTCAATTTTCAGTTATATTATCTTTGCATGTCATGGTGAGCTACTGTTGATTTTAAGTTCTTGTCATGCAATCCTAGTTAGCATACATCTAAACAGTTAATATATGTACAGGAATTTAAAGTACGGGAATTGTAAATCCTACGCTATTACAAGGCTTCGGGGAGGGGGATTATTTACATGTCCAAAATTGGGGAATAAAAGCAGTAAAGTGTAAAAGTCTTAATTAAGCTATTACATCCCAGTAGACAGTTACAATAAAATAAACGCGCGTGAAAATTGAATATAACCTCTAAAAATCCTAAGAATAAAATATTTTTTGTTGTTTTATTTTATTTTGGGAAAATGATCTAAATCTACTTAATTTTAGTTTTGAGAAAATGTTAAGATAATTAAGAGATTAATTAATAAAATTAATTTAATAGAAAAAAAAAACTATCCTAATGTTTTTGTGTTTTTTGATTTTATGTTGAATAAAAAAGAAATAAAATGGTCAAAACAAAAATGAAATCAAAGGAACAGTCAGTAAATAAAAAAAATATATAATTCTGGAGGCCTGGGTCGAAAGAGGTGTGGGCTGTCTTTCGACCCAGTGAAGAGGCTTGATCGAAGGTGCATGAGGGGCTGCACTCTGAGGGTGTTTGATCTTGATGTGTCATCCTTCGATCTGGAAATCCTGGACCCAGTTTGAAGCTAAGCTGCTAAGCTTCGAAACTCTGAACAGGATTCTGAGAATATATTTCCTGCAAAACGAAACAGATGTTAAAGGTCCAGGGGGACTTTTACCCCCCTGATACGAATCTCCTCCCAATTCGAACCTGCTGAATCTGGGTCTGGGTTTGTTTTATCCTGGGATTCGAAAGAGACACTCAGATTATGCTCAAGCAATGGCACAATCTCATCTTTACGCTGTAGCTTACATGTATCACATTAACTCATTCACAAATAACAATAATAACGTGAATATGCAATCAAAATGAATTTAAATCAGAGATCGAATGAGTTTGAGATTAGATTTTTTTTATACCAAACAGAGGTGCTTTGATATGTAGTTCTGAGTGTGGAATGGCTGCTTTGGCTTGGATGAAAATGCTGATAACCTTTGGTGGGTTGTGGGCAGCGTATCTCCAAATCCTCTGTTTTTCTTTTCTCTATTTTTTTTGTGTGTTTTTTCTTTGTTGTTCCCCTTTGCACTGTATGCTTGCCCCTGTATTTATAGGAGTATAATGGTATAGTAACGGCAAGAGACAACCAATTAAACAGGCCTTTAAAGCCATGAGACAAGAATCAGAGACATTAAATTATTTCCTTTTTTTGAAATATTCATGTCTCTTTGGAATCTGGAATGAACCTGGACACTTTTGACTTTCGAATGCCTTCAGGCCATGCTCTTCGATTGATCTTGAGTTGCCTCCTTCGAATCGACTTCTTATGTGCCCTTCGAATGGGCCTTATGAATGCTTCTTCGAATGGTCTTGAGTTGCTTCCTTCGAATGGTCTTGAGTTGCCTCCTTCGAATGGACTTCTTATGTACCCTTCGAATGGGCCTTCTGAATGCTTCTTCGAATGGTCTTGAGTTGCCTCCTTCGAATGGACTGGAAGGAGTTCTTCGAATGGCCCTTGTCCAAATATCAATCGAAGGGTCCTAATTAAAATTCCAATCGAAAGGCTTTGTTAACAGGCCAATCGAAAGGTGTTGTTCATGCTAATCGAAGGATCCCTTGACATGCCAATCGAAGTGCTTGTCCATAATGCCAATCGAAAGGCTCCTTCAGAATACCAATCGAAGGGTCTTTCAGAATGCCAATCGAAAGCTCTTTGAGAATGCCAATCGAAAGGTACCTAAAGCACCACTGAAAAATTTTCTTTTTCCTTAGGCAAGGGTTTGTGATTTACCATGCAGGGGGAAGACTTTGGAAAACATGAGAGGGAAAATTTTGGGGTACAACAGTGTCAAACAGCGGTTGATTTAGATGTTGCATGATTATGTGGAGATGTTTGCCTGGTCATACGAAGACATGCCATGACTTGATACTGATATTGTGGTTCATCGTCTGCCGACTAAAGAAGATTTCCCTCCAATAAAGCAAAAGGTTCATCGTATGTGCCCTGAAATGTCGGAGAACATCAAAGCAGAAGTTATGAAACAATTCAACATTGGGTTCTTAGTTGTCACCTCTTATCCCTAATTGGTTGATAACATAGTCCTGGTGCCTAAAAAGGACGGAAAAGTACAAATGTGTGTGGACTAAAGAGATTTGAACAGGGCAAGCCCCAAGGATGACTTCCCGCTTCCCCATATTGACGTTCTGGTTGACAACAATGCACATCATAAAGTCTTTTCCTTTATGGACGGTGTGATATGCTGGCAGAACCAACTGTTTATACTAGTTTGCGTTTTTTGTTCGCAAATGTTGCGGTAAGTAAGAGTCGCCACCGACTTTTCATTTATCTAATAAAGGAAAGGGTGAAAAGAACATAAAAAGACCTTTTTCGACATTTCTGAGTAAGGGGAATAAATTATGGAAAGGGAAGGTGTTAGCACCCTTTCCAACTGTGGTTTTTCACGGGCTCTTAGGTACTTGCTCATTTTTTAAAACTATTTTCGTGTTTGTGTGTTTTGAAAGATTTTTGTTTGCTTTATGGTAACTCTTGAATCAATCCTCAAGAGTGTGATAAAGCGTTTTTGAAAATAAGTTTGAAAATGTGTAAGTGTAAAAAAATATTTGAGCAAGTACTTAAGAGGTATCTACCTACTCGAAAAAAGGGTGTTTTTTTCCTCCTACCCTTTAGACAGTGTTATCCTACTATTAGTGAGTAGGTAGCCCTATCGTCGGATGTTAAGGGACTATCGAAAGGGACATTTATGGTTATTAAAGGCAACATGTAGAGATACCTTAGCATTTCGAAGGGACTGTCATCATGTAGGCAACATCGAGAGACAAGATAATTTCTCGTAGGAAACTCGAGGGACTGTAAGGGCCTATGATCTTTATGATAACTTTTAAACTGAGGGTCTTTGCTAAGATATCCATATGTTCGAGGGACATGACCATTATTTTCCGAGGCAACCAAGTGAGGTATAGCCTAAGGGTGCAAGTGAGTAACTGTGTGTTTTTTCAGTTATATTTATCTTGCAATTAGGATTTTTCTATCATTCATTTTTATCTTTCCATACAATCCTATTAATCTAAGCATTGCATAAAATATAGTAGTTGTAGGTAAAGGTGGAAATGTAAACCTAGGCTATTACAGAGCTTTGGGGCAATTACATAATAGTGAAGAGTGCGGAAAAGAAATCCTAAAATATTACATCCCAGATTCAATTATATGATAATGATAAAAAAAAGCGGAAAAAATAAAGCTACGCTATTATAGTTGAACGCGCCCTATACATTTTATCTAGGAAAAAAAAAAAGATGAAAATAGAAAAGAAAGTATTTTGGTGAGTTTTTTATGAAAAAATGATTTATGATAATTAATTAAATAAATCTTAAAAACCTAATTAATTTTAATTAATAAAAATGTTAATTTTGAAATTTTTTTAATTAAAATACCTAAATCTTAATTAGTTTTAATTAATAATATAAAGAAAGGTTAATTTTGAAAAAACAGGTTAATAAAAAAAACCTAAAACCTAATTAATTTAAATTAAAAAAAAAAGTTAATTTCGAAAAAAAAAGTTAATTAAAAAAACCTAAAAACCTAATTAATTTTAATTAAACAAAAAAAGGTTAATTTTGAGAAAAAAAAGGTTTATGTGTAATGATTAACAAGAAAGATTTAAATTTGCCAAAAAATAGATAGGGGAAGAAACATCAATAAATAATAGGGTTAGAAAATACAAATAATGGAAATGTCAGGGGTGGGTGTTGAACCAAAAATTAATTTAAAACCTAAAATTAATTATTCCAGTATATTATGAAAAATCAAAGGTTTGTGAAAAATGTTAAGTTTTATGAAAAATGTTTTAAATAGAAAGAATGAAAATAGGTAAAAGCATAAATATAAAGAAAGAAAACCAAAACCAATAGGGGTGAGTATTGAACCCACGCCCTTTTCCTTCTCAGGATGTCTGCCTCGCCATACATTGGTGGTTATTCTATTTTGGCCTCAACGTTTTGTAATAACCCTGCATGAGACCATTACGATGGTCCAAACCTATAATATTGAATCTCATGAAGACATTAAGAAAATTAGTATGCCATGAAATACAAATAAAAAAATATATGAAATTTTATAATGTTAAAACCGATATGGCATGTATGAATTCTTCTACACCCTTTTGATCATGAATATCAAACCAACCTTACCCTTACTGGAGAAGTAGTTAGATGGAGGTTTATAACAAGGATGGATTGTTTGTAGTGAGATGGGGGTTTGTAACAAGGATTTCAAGATTTTTAGGGTTCTTGAAAGAATTTGATATTTTAACAAGGTTGTGGCAAATATTTTTTTTCGTTCTGTTTGTGTGAAAAGAATGAGATTATATAATGGAAATTAGAGAAAAGATATGGGCTTTCAATGTGCAATTGAGCCTCCAATAACCACAAGCAATAGTGCAAATTTTTATTCACTTGAGTCTGTCACGTTGCAGGCTAAATCGCAGGGACTTAAGTGCAATTTTTGAAGTTGAAATGTGAAAACAAAATGTATCTGACATCGAGAAATAACTCATGTATGAAAATAGGATCAATCAGATAAACAGTGAATTAGTTATGAATTTTTGAAGTTTTGCCTCAGACACACTTATTTTGGGCTCGAGTGTCAACTCTGACACGTTCTTCAATAAAAAACTGGTATTGATCAGAGCAGAATCCGATCTCGACTTTTGAAGCAAAGTTGTAGATATCTGATTCAGTGACCTTGTGCAAAAAGATGGGTCCAATCCGATAAAAATTGACCGAGTTATGAATTTTCTATGTTTCGACCCAGATGAAATAATATTCAGCATTCAGGATTTTCGGCGCGTCACGTGCACTCTGGGCAAAAAATGAAGGCCTTTTGGATGCCATTAGAACTCAATACTACCTGTGAAAATGTATCCAACTCAATTTTTGAAATTTTGGCGCTGGAACCAGCTCGATACGATGAAAATCGACCAAGTTATGATTTTCTAAACATGACGTAAATAAACTTCTGTCACAAATTTTCGGTACAAAAATACTTGATAAATCCACATTTTTGAAGACCTTCTGATCGAAATTTGCTTCCAGCCGTGAGAGATCAAAGCGTAGATGACGTCAAGACAAAATTTTAGCCACCAGAACGGGTTCAAAGCGAGCCACGATATTCAAGTTATGAATTTTTTAGTGTGTAAAAACTGCACTTTCAGCACACTTTTTCACCATATTTCTTCGAGAAAAATCGCATATTCGGAGACCTTCTTTAAAGAATTGGCTCTCGAGCCAAACCTGAATTTGAGAATATGTTATCAGGGATATCTTGGCGAAAGAACACCTGAATATGACACGCCGGGTTGGACTTGTGAATCTTTGAATCCCGAATCGCTATGAAACGTCGAATTGATCTTCAGCATGAAAAATACTCTGAGAACATCCATTGGCGAAATAAACGTCACTTGTAACCTGACGACGCTTGCTAAATATACATTGATCCCATAACCATAGAAACAATTATATACGTGTATGTAATAGTGAAATGTAAGCCAAACAGGTCGAATTAATGAGGGTAAATTTCGGGGTACAATAGCTTCTCCTGTTCAATCTTCTTAAACCTGAAGATTTAGATTGACATGTCTGCCTTTTGTGATCTGAAGGTGGAAGATGATTGAACACTAGAGTGCCCAGAAATTTGCACTCGTCTGTAATGATGCTTGACTATGTAGATAATATCGGTAATAGGCTTATATATGCCATTTGGAGAAGGTGAAGGAAGATCGATAGAGATGGGCTTATAGATGCCATCCAAAGAATATGACAGAGAGTCATCAGAGATGGGCTTAAAGATGCCACCTAGAACAATGTTGACTTCATGAGATACTCCTTTGTGGGAATCTATATTCCTGTTGTTGAGGAGGACTCCACTGAGGAACGTTGGTCTTTGTTTTAGGAAATAGAGCTTAGGAGCTTCAGTTGTCCATTGCTCTATTGGGGAATCATCTCTTGATTGAAGAGACGGAAGTGAACTGTTATCTGGTCAGAATATCGCCTCTATAGTGGCTTGCTGAGGATAATAAGGCTAACTGTTATTTGGTCATGCTCCAGGTTTCACAACGACTTGTTGGGGAAATATGAAATCGACCTTATCTTGTTGGGTCCAGGTTTTACAGTGTTGTAAACTGTTGTCCAGAGATAAAAGAGAAGGAACCTGTATAGGGCTTTCTCGAGATAAGTCCATGCAAAACTGCGTCAAGTAATTCATGAAAAGGAGCCTGGATAGTAGGGCTATGAGAAGGAACCTGGATAGTAGGGTTACTTCGAAATGAAAGCCTTGAGAGTAGGGCTATAAGAAGGAACTTGGATAGTAGGGTTACTTCAAAACAAAAGCCTAGATAGTAGGGCTATGAGAAGGAACCTGGATAGTAGGGTTACTTCGAAATGAAAGCCTAAATAGTAGGGCTATGAGAAGGAACATGGCTAGTAGGGTTACTTCAAAATGAAAGCCTGGATAGTAGGGCTATGAGAAGGAACCTGGGTAGTAGGGTTACTTCTAAATGAAAGCCTGGATAGTAGGGCTATGAGAAGGAACCTGGGTAGTAGGGTTACTTTGAAATGAAAGCCTGGATAGTAGGGCTATGAGAAGGACCCTGAGTAGTAGGGTTACTTCGAAATGAAAGCCTGGATAGTAGGGCTATGAGAAGAAACCTGGGTAGTAGGGTTACATCGAAATGGAAGCCTGGATAGTAGGGTTATGAGAAGGAAACTGGGTAGTAGGGTTACTTCGAAATAAAAACATGGATAGTAGGGCTATGAGAAGGAACTTGGGTAGTAGGGTTACTTCGAAATAAAAGCCTGGATAGTAGGGCTATGAGAAGGAACCTGGATAGCTGGGTTACTTCGAAATGAAAGCCTGGATAGTAGGGCTATGAGAAGGAACCTGGATAGTAGGGTTACTTCGAAATGAAAGCCTGGATAGTAGGAATATGAGAAGGAATCTGGATAGTAGGGTTACTTCGAAATGAAAGTCTGGATAGTAAGGCTATGAGAAGGAACCTGGAAAGTATGGTTACTTCAAAATGAAAGCTTGGATAGTAGGGCTATAAGAAGGAACCTGGATAGTATGGTTACTTTGAAATGAAAGCCTGGATAGAAAGGCTATGAGAAGGAACCTGGATAGTAGGGTTACTTCGAAATGAAAGCCTTGATAATAGGGCAATGAGAAGGAACCTGGATAGTAGGGTTACTTCGAAATGAAAGTATGGATAGTAGGACTATGAGAAGGAACCTGGATAGTAGGGTTACTTCAAAATGAAAGCCTGGATGGAAGTTTTTTTCCACTTGGGGTGATCCATTTCATTGAGAAGGTTCTTGTTCACTAGATATTCATCATGCGGATTTCTCTGCTGTTGAACAAATAATCATATGCAAACAATGGTATTTTAAGAATGCAAAGCTTACGTCTGTCTTGAATTATTTATTTTGAAAATGCAATTTTCTAGTAAAACAAATTTTGCAAGGGAGTGATATCAACTCGTGATTTATGGCAAATCTTACAGGGGTCAGGATACCTTTTGTAATAGTATGCTTTCGAACTAACCCATGCTTTAGCTAGGAATTTTAAGGGTTATAATGTGGCATGGTTCACGGTTCAATAAACAAAGGATAAAGGCTCAAAATTTATTTGTACCTACCCGCTCTTCGCGATGTTCTTCAGTCCTATGCTCAGTTAATTGCGCGTTTAGAATCCCAGTTGGGTTTTGGAATATTGTCCTTGATGTTCCGGTGATGGTTCGGATACTGAAAATTTATTTGGAAGAGGCAGCCATTTTTGTAATCTTTTTTTTTGTGGATTTGTAGTAACCTCTTTTTTTGGTTTTCGTTATCCCTTCTTTTGCCTGAACTGTTTCTTTTGTGATTACAGTCAGTGGGATGCCCCATTTTTTTCTTAAGTCTCCTTCATATGTTTTGACTTAATGGGATCTTATTTTGAGAGATAATGACTGCTTGCTTTAATGATTATACGGAACCATCACTATCTTCTGATTTGGAAGGACGTCTTCGAGGCCATTCATTATGTGCAAAGTGGAAGATTGTGACTGAATGCGCCTCTGAATTAACTGAGAAAACTACCCTGCCCTAGGTTATGATTAAGGGTTTTAATTTGTGTGAAAAGAAAAAATCCTACTTCTTTGGCTCGAAGGGGTTGACTAGGGATTATCTTCCTTATAACTCCACTGTTTAGGATTTGAAACAAGCCTGTACATCATCAGCAGGGTCTGTTCAAAAGCATACTGTGGAGATTGTGGTATCATTTTCGTCATCCTCCCTCTAAAGGCTTAGAGCTTTTGATCGAGATTTAAATATCACAAAAAGGGAAGCACTTTAAATATAGTTAATACGAATGAATTGATTCAAAATAGACACATGCAATGCATTAATAAAGTAACAGAGTTTGACATGAATAGATGTTCGAATAATCAAAAGAAAATTACAAATTGAAAATTCTAATGAATAAAAGCCTATTTTCCTGAACTTGTCACTTCAGATGGTGTGTCTTTGAGGGATGGCTGAAGAACTCAACTTGACTATCTTGTGTAAACTCCAGCACCCCTTCATCAATTAAGTTTTGAACTTCATATTTCAACCTCTAACAGTCGTCAGTATCATGCCCCGGGCTGTTGGAGTGGTATGCACACCTTGCATCAGGATTGTAGTTAGGGGACAAAGTCTTTGGATTCGAATGAGGTCCTATCAACGTAATCAGATTCATCCTTAACAGATGTTGCAAATCTTGATACAACGAAATGTTGTGTTTGGTAAACTTCCTTTTGGGTATATCCGGCTTACTCTGATTAACCCGTTGTTTTTGGTGAGGTTGTTGTTGGACCTATGATGTGGTAGTAATTTGGAAAAGTCCACTCTTCACTAAACCAGCCTCTTGTCTTCTCGGAAGTTGATCAATGACTTGGTCCCTAGCCTCGATTGTTTTCTTCATACGGCTGCATCGGTCTTGATGAAGTTTCTTGATAATGGCTCTCAGCTCTTCTTGTCCCCGGGATAGGCCTTGGATAAGAGCCCTCTGTCCTAGCATTTTGGTTCTCATTGTTTAAACTTTAGCTTGTCGTTGTTCCAATCGTTCGTCCTTATTGTCTTCAGGTCTTTTCTTGGCCAGGTTCACGGCGATGAGTGCTTTCAACTCTTCCTGCCCCGTGGATAGGTTTAGGAACATTTCCATGAACTGAACATCTTGAGTTTGGAGATCTCTGTTGTCTTGTTTAAGAGCCATTGCTGAAATAAACAACGAAGAAAATGAGAAACCTGCACTGGAGACAACCTGTTATGCAAAGACATGTATGATATGCAACTGTTTTCAAGGATCTCGTGGGGTAAACAAGAAAAATGATAGGCGTTGATGTGATGCGGTGGGAGAACTGACTTGAGGATTTTGTGTTTTGTATTTGCAAATGTTGTCGTTTAGCAAGAGTCGCCACCGACTTTTCTTTTATCCAAAAAGGAAAGGTGAAAAAGCACAGGAATGACCTTTAGAGATGTTTTCTTGAGTTCGGGGGGTAGATCATGAAAAGGGAAGGTGTTAGCACCCTTTTCATCCATGGTTTTGCATGGGCTCTTAGTTACTCACTAGATCACTTGCTTTTGTTTGAGTGTGCTTGTGGTGTGGATTTTTGAAAGTATTTTGAAAATGTAACTTTGTAATGATTCTCGTTTCTATAAGAACGCATACAAAGTGTTTGTTTGGAAAATTGTTCAAAGGTGTGCTTATGAAATGTGTTTTGGAAAGTGATTTTGAAAAGGTGTCTTTGTAATAATTCTCGTCTCTATAAGAACCCATACAAAGTGTTGTTTTCAAAAATGTTTCAAAATGAGAGTGTTTTGTGTATAAAATGTTTTTGTTATGAGCAAGTGAGTAACTGAGAGCGAACCTACCTACTCAAAAGGTCTTAGATGTGCTTTTCCTCCTTCCTTTAGATGTTGTTATCTTACCATTGATTTGATAAGAAGCCCCATCGTTGGATGTGAAGGGACGAGCGTTGGGACGTTTGAATAGTTATAGAACGCAACTTATGAGCCATTTTAGCAATGTCATTTAGGGACTAGATCGTTTTACCGAAGGCAACATCGAGGGTCATCGAGGGACTACGACCTTTTATCGAGGGTCTTTGCTAAAACGCCCATGCTCGAGGGACATGACTATTTTCCGATAGGCAACAAGTGAGATTACTCTAGGGGTACTAGTATGCAAGTGTATTTGATTGCATGCATTTTAGTCTTGATTAGGGTGATCTATTTGTTGATTTTCATATCTTGCCATACACACCCTAATTACTAGCATTTACATTTGAAAGCGATAAGTTGCAGAAATGTAAAGTCCTACGCTATTACAATATTTAGGGATGGGGTGTACAAATTTATGAATGGGGGTTGCAAGGAATTTAAGTCCTAATTATCTATTACAACCATATTGAAATGCATAATATAAGAAAGAAATGGACTTGTTTAGAAAATGTTTTTGTCTTAATGAAAAAATAAATAAATTACCTAATAAAAGAAAATATTTTTATGTCTTTTTATGTTATATTAAAAATGATGAAAAGAGAAATAAATGAAAGACAGAAACAACGTGCTACTGCAAGCAAAATAAATAAGGATCAGAAGTTCCGAAGCTAGGCGCGTGATGGGTCAGAAAGGAACGTCAATGGAATCAGAAGTTTTGGATTGGGAAACTCTAAGGTCCTGCAAGGAACGTTAGAGGGAAAACACATAGATTCTGGGTGGTATTCAGACAGTGAGCCAAAAGTCAGAAGTTCTGTGTTACGCTAAAATAGTGAGTAAACATCAGAAATTCAGTGTACTGTCAGCATGTGAAAATCAGAAATTATGAGTGTTTAAAACAGCGAGTGGAAATATCAGAAGTTCAGTGTGTTTAAACAGTGAGAAAATCATGGAAGTTCTGTGTGTCAAAACAGTGAGGAGAAATCAGAAGTTCAGGGTGTTTAAACAGTGAGAAAATCATGGAAGTTCTGTGTGTTAAAACAATGAGGAGAACTCAGAAGTTCTGTGCCATATTTCAACTCTTAATCATCATATCAGCAATTTATTCAGTTCTTATTAAACAACAGATCATAAGGATAACAGCACAACAGCTTATAGAAATTCTAATCCTAAATCTGAACCTATCCCTAATCAAGAAACTCTGATCCACAGTTTTTTCTACTTATGCAATGATATGAACAACATCAATACTATGATATTTACATGTTCAATGATGTTCTGAATGAAAAAGATGCAAAGTCAGAAAGACTTACCTTGAACCTAGAACGTGGGCTTGGAGCTTTGAGCTGCTACCTTTGGATGTTCTGGAATCAGCAAGAGTAACGGAAGAGGAAGTGCCAAGCTCTTTGATTCAAAAGAAAGAACAAAGGTTTAGTTTTCTGTTTGGGATTTTTGGATTTTTTATGAAGGTTTCAACTTCCTTTTTCTCCCTTTTTTACCAATCTCTCTTCCCAAACCCCTCTCCTTCAAGGCCCAGCCCCTTGAACGTGTGATGGAGAAAAGTATTTATAGGTGAATTTGTTGTGATTTTGGGGGGAAAGACAAATGGGATTTTAAATCAATTTGGCATCCTGCTCCCTTGATTTTTCATCACTGTTTTTGTATGCTAGTTTGGTGCAATTACGGGATGCAGGAGTAGGCTGAACTAGCTGCTGATTAGCAGCTTTTGACCATGCCTAAGCTGAAGTTGTCAGCAGGATTTAAGGAAAAGCAAAACAAAGCATAGGCCTAGTACCAAACTTTGCTATCCCAAGACAGAAGAGGTACACGTGGTGAAAATCCTTTGGATAAAGACTCAGAAAGTGGTTGTGAGCATTAAATGACGATGAGACTTATCACAACCAGAAATCCCACAACGTGAGATTCTACACCAAGGCTTAGTTCTGGATCAGAAGTTCTGCTTCAGCGTAGCATCCAACCTCTGATCTTTGTATCTTCTGGCTCCAGCATGTTTTGAAGGAGTTTCCAAACTTTCCAGTAAGCTTGTAGTATGCTTTGTAACCTTCTTTGATTTACCCTTGCATACTCTGACTGAACCTTTGTGAAAACTGGTCCAGAAGTTCTGACCAAACTATGTTTTGAGAGTGTCTAGAATTTGCTGTGTATTTCAGTTTCAAGGACATGTCTTTGAGAAGTTTTAACTTGAAATCCCAGCATTTCTAGGAGGAGTTCTATTCTGCAATGTTTCAGATCTTATTGAGATCTAAAATTCTTGTGTCAGAAGTTGATCCAGAATTAGTTTGTGTCATGGTGAAAATCTGGTCAGAAGTTCTGAGCTTGTCATGTTTCTTAAACACTTAGAAAAGTTCTAAGTATATAGAATTTTGACTTTTCCCAAAGTAGTTTTGACTTTTGAATTTCTTGATGAAACAAATCTCACATTCCAACATGTCTTGATGAAATATGATTCTTGAAACTTGATTTTGATCCAGAAATCAAAGTTTAACTTTTCAGCATGCAAATGACCATTTTGCCCTTGCGGATGACTTTTTTTGAAAAATTGCAGTTCAAGGCTTGGAATTGGATGGAAGCAAACATGAGGATCTAGGTTGATTACTTGAGAAATGAGAGGGCAAATTTTGGGGTACAACAGCTGCCCATGTTCAATCTTCTTACACCTGAATAGTTAGATTGGTAAATCTGCCATTCGTGACTTGATGGTGGAAGATGATTGAACACTAGAGTGCCCAGAAAATTTGCACTCGATGATGTGTTAGTTGATTATGTAGGAAATGGGATTAAAGATGCCATTTGGAGAGGTAATGGATAGTTGTTGGAGATGGGCTTAAAGATGCCATCTGAAGGTCATTGTATCTAGACTGTATTTGAATGAGTGGCAAAATTACATCCAAATCTGGATTGTATCTGGACTGTATTTGAATGAGTGACAGAATGACATCTGAATCTGGATCGTATCTGGACTGTATTTGAATGAGTGACAGAATTACATCTGAATCTGGATCGTATCCGGACTGTATTTGAATGAGTGACAGAATTACATCTGAATCTGGATCGTATTTGGACTGTATTTGAATGAGTGACAGAATGACATTCGAATCTGGAACATATCTGGACTATATTTGAATGAGTAACAGAATGACATCCGAATCTGGATCGTATAAGGACTGTATTGGAATGAGTGACAGAATTACATTCGAACCTGGATCGTATCTGGACTGTATTTGAATGAGTGACAGAATGACATCCGAATCTGGATCGTATCTAGACTGTATTTGAATGAGTGACAGAATTCCATCCGAACCTGGATCGTATTTGGACTGTATTTGAATGAGTGACAGAATGACATCCGAATCTGGATTGTATATGGACTATATTTGAATGAGTGACTGAATTACATTAGAACTTAGATCGTATCTGGACTGTATTTGAATGAGTGACAGAATTCCATCCAAATCTGGATCGTATCTGGTTTATATTTACATGAGTGACAAAATGACATCCGAATCTGGATCATATATGGACTGTATTTGAATGCTCAGCAAGATGATGAAGGAATCTTGGACGATTACTACCTCAACAGGGTGATGAAGGAATCTTGAGACAATTACTACCTCAGCAGAATGATGAAGGAATCTTGGACGATTACTACCTCAAACAGATGATGAAGGAATCTTGGATGACTGCTACTCCAATCAGATGATGAAGGAATCTTGGACGACTTCTACTCCAAACCGATGATAACCTTTATCTGTCGATCGATCTTTCCTGAAAAGGTAAAGAGTTAGTTGTACGCAATGTCATGATGTATGCATTGCGTAATGTCATGATGTTCTCAAAAATAAATGAGATTGTGTCGTATGCACTCATCATGTATGTAAATATGTTGTATGAAATGTGAAATGTTTATTGAAGTGTATCTTTGTCTTGGAAAATAAGTCCTTGACGAACGCTGGGGAGTCATTAAATCCTAGACTGCTGTTGAAGAGATGGTGTGTCTTCAAACTTTGCTTAGAATGTTCCCAGTGAGGATCCCTGTTTTGTTAAGGAGAACTCTGTTGGGGAAAGTTGAAAACTCTGTGGAGAGTGTTGATTCCTTCTCTGGGAAAAAGTTCTGGAGTCTCGGTTGTCTGCTTCTCTACTGGGGTCGAAGTTGAACTGATATCTGGTCAGGTCCAGGTTTCACAGTAACTTAATGGGAATTGTATAGTAGTCTACTGGGGAAAGGGAGTTGTGGTCCTTTGATTTGTAGTAGTTGGTAAGGAAAACTCAAACTGGGGAATCTATAGTTTGTTGGGGAAATAAACCTTGTTACTGGTCTGCTAGAGAGGTGACGACTTCGTTGGGGAAAGTCCTCGAGGACTCTTGAGGTTGTCTCAGTTGGGGAAAGGTTTTCAGAGATTAAACTCTTGCTGGGGAATCATCTTATGAGAAGGATTGTTGGGGATATTTGTCACTGCCCCTAGTAGCGAGTGTTTATGGCACTGCCAGGAAATGTTTGACTGTACGTAACCCTTCGCTGAGATTTTCGTTCAATTCCCCAAGTGACGGAGATGGAGACTTGCCCCTGGTTGATCTGCACTTTGAGAGATTTCTTGGAATCTTGACTGGACTGCGGTAGGTGTGCTGGATAGTGACATGTCATGCCCCCTGTTGATAGGAGATTTGACAATGGGAGCGCCATCCTAGATGAAGAGATTTTGTTCACTGCGAGAGCTTTCGTTCACTGGATATTCGTTGTCTGAATTTCTCTTGCTGTCAAACAAATAGCCATATGCAAACAGTGATATTCAAGTAATGCAAAGTTTATGTTTGTCTTGAAATTTTGAAAATGCGTTTTAGCGAGTAAAGAAATTTTGTAAGAAAAATTCAAACTCAGGATTTAGAGCAAAGCCTTCCAGGAGTCAGGATACCTTTTATAACAGTATGTTTTTGAATTAACCCATGCTTCAATTAGGATTTTTGAAGGGTTGTAACGTGGCTTGGTTCACGGTTTTAATAAACAAAGGATAAAGGCTCAAAGTGTATTTGTACCCACTCATTCTTCATGATGTTCTTCAGTCCTAAGCTCAGTTAGTTGTGCATTTGAACTCCAATTGAGTCTGGAATGACGTTTTAGTGATGGTTCAGACAAGTTATGTTTGCCGAAAGGCAGCCATTTTTGCAATTTTTTTCCATGTTGTTGAGGATTTGTAGTGACCTCTTTCTTTTGATTTGTTATCCCTAATTTTTGCCTGACTGTTCTTGTTTTGAGATTACAGTCAGCGGGATGCCCCTGTTTTCTTTAAGTCTCCTTCACAGGTTTTGACTTAGTGGAATTTTCTTTTTGAGAGATAATGACTGCCCATGTGATAGGGAACCATCACCGTATTTTGATTCCAGAGGAACTTTTTTGATGTCATTTGTTGTATTACGAAATGAGAGTTTGCAGCTAAACGCGCGTTTCAATCAACTGAGAGACTACCCTGCCCCAGGTTTTGATTAAAGGTTTCAATTTGTGTAAGAAAGAAAACTTATGCTTCTTTGGCTCAAAGGGGTTGACTAGGGATTATCTTCCTTATAACTCTAGTGTTTAGGATTTGAAAGAACGCCTGTACATCATCAGCAAGGTCTGTTCAAAAGCTTGTTTGGCCAAAAATGGGTAGGGACGAGATTTTGAAGATACGACGACCTAACGTCGAAGTTTTGACTTAAAAGGTGTGAGATTGAAAATTAGAACATTTGGGAAAATTATCTTAAGTTTTTGACAAAATAATAAACGAAAGAAAAATGAATGAGGGTATTCGCACGATTAAATAAGATATGTTTGATGACATAAAGTCGACAAAATTAAAACAATTCCCTTGGATTGAGATGGACGAAAGATATAAAGATTAATGATTGATGACAAAATTAATTAAGATGACAATTGAACAAATAACTAATGTAAATTAAATTATACTAACATGCATTTTGAACGATTAAGTAAATTAACAAAATTACATAAAGATTAAATTAAAAAATCATGAATTTTTAATAATTAAACAAATAACAAAAATTAAATCATGAAACATGTATTTTTGAATAATTAAATAAACAACAACAAAAATTAAATAAAAATTAATAGCATGTTGACAAAATTAAATAAAAGATGAATTTTAATTAAACATGTTTTTTTCATTATGTATTGTAATAATTAATAATATATAATTAAATTAATAGAATAAAACCTAAAAGAAATAAAAAGAAAACCCCAACAAGAGTTTAACTCGGGTCTTTAAGGCTATTGGGTAGTGTACTTTACCAGCTGAGCTAAACTATATTTCATTTATTAACATGAATTAATTAAAACATAAAGGAAAATTAGTAATGAAGCTGGACCAAAAACAAGCCCAATGGGCCAACCGGGTTTGTGAAAGAAAGGAACAAGAAAAAAGATTGTGAAACCCTAATGTGAGGGGCGCGACGGCTGCATTATCTTGGGAGAAGGAAACAATTAATTATTATTTACTGAAAAATTTATTAGAAGAAAACCTAGAATAAACACTCCTCTCTCTTACTAATAAACTCTCTTCTCATCTTCCTCTCTCTGCCTTGCCAAGTTAACAAAAACGAAAAAAACCTTTTAGTAACGCCAGCGATCACCACACGACTGAGAGCAATGCAAATAGCAGCAATGATTTTCTTAGATCCAAACCACGCTTCAACCTTCAACTTCCTCCTCCCATTTAATGGATTCACCTTCCTCTCTCTCGATCTCTAACCTTGTCGTGCTCTACATCCTCCTCACATCATTATCGTCCTCTTCCTCTCTCTCGATCTCCAACCCTCTTCTCCACGTTTACCCATATGCAACGACGGCAGATGTATATCATCCTCCACTCCATCCTTACACCCCTTATTCTTTGCAACACCTTGAGATAACCAATGTTCACGACGCGCATCAATCTTATATTGCTTCAATTTCGCAGACCTGTTGGTCCTCTTCTTCTCTTTTGCCTTGGTTCTTAGTGTTTGCGGCAGAAGGAAACGGAACGACAGAGATTGAATCAGAAACCATGGCTGAACCTTGGGATATTTAGCACCGAAGTTAACGAGGACAGGGAAGCCGACGAAGAGGTCTGAGCGGATGAAGGAAGTGAGATGGTGGAATTCGGTTTTGATTAATAGCAGGTATTAAGTTTTTTAACAAGTTTTTGTTTTAGGCCGGATAAGCTGGTTTTAGGCTTTGCAGGTTAAGATTTGTAACGGTTAAGGCTTTGACATGGTTAAGGTTTTGACGGGTTGTTATGGTTCTAGGCTATTTTTGGGTTTTGGTTTACAGGTTCTAGCGTTTGACAAGTTCTATTATTCTATAACAAATTCTATGTTGATTTACAAGTTCTAATGATTTGAACAGGTTGTACGTTTCTAACAGGTTTCAAGGTTTTGGGACAAGCTCGAATGGTTTTGTACAGCAAGTGTTAAGATTTGTAACATGTTAAGCTGGTAATAGCAGGTTGGCAGTGTTTTGACAGGTTCTACGCTGGTTTTATTGTTATGTAGTTTGACAGCAAGTTCTGAGATTTACTGGTTTTATGTTTACAGGTTACATGTTCTTGACAGGTTTTGGTTTTAGGACAAGTTTTATACTTTGACAACTTGAGGTTTGACAGGTCCCAAGTGTTTTGGGCAGCAAGCTCTAAACTGGTGGTTGCTAGAGGGAAAGGTAGAAGTTGTTGTTACGCGACGGAAGAAGTATGCTTTTTTTCATTACACTCATTATTATTACCAATATTATGAATACTAAACATGTTTAAACGCTAACAATCATGCAACAACTCAACTCAAATACAGTACAACAAAGAAAAGAATGATAAGGAAAATATTGCATGGCAAAGAAAAAATGGTGCAGCAAGTGATTTAAACATGAGTATATGCAGCAATATATAGGGAGGAGGAAGAGAATAATACCTATCCGAGCCTCTCCGATAGGGCTTCTAAAAAGATACTAAGATTTCTTGAGTTTGCTATGTTTTCCTCCTTGCCGAATTTTAAGAACAAAACTCTATTTTTCTGTTTTTTCCAACTCTTGTTGGATTGTTGAACAAACTCTATTTTTTCTGTTTTTCTCACTTGCTGAATTTTTGTGGATTCCTTTCTTTCTGCTGAATTTTTGACTTCTCTCCTCCATTTTGTGTTGACAAAAGCCTCTATTTATAGTGAAGTGTGTGGGGTTTTAGGGGGGAAAAACAATAGAGATTTGAACTGTTTTGGCAAGCTATTTTCATGCTTTGTTCACACAATTTATTTTATCCATTTTGATGCAATTCTGTGGCCACTCTGGTGCAGGTTGGAGCAGACTATATAGGAGTTTTCAACAGATTTTGGCAGCATTTGGGGCTGCTGTATGTTGCAGTTTTTTCAGGATGTTTGTAGCATTTTACGACATCTTTTCTTTGGACTGCTATGCTGCATTTCTGGGCTAGTTTGCTGCCTTGTTGACCATTAAAAATGCAACAAAATTGGGCTTGAAAATGGGTTGCAAAATGGGCTGCATTAGCAACTTTGTTGGGTTGAATTTTTTTAGTGTTGAAAATATATTTTGTACAAACTTGTATCTTCTTTGCAACTTTGTAATAATAACTCAAATAAATTCGTAACACAAATGGAATTTGTTCTCCAATATAATTCCTTCAATTCTTTTGTAAAATCATGAACAACTTTGAATCTTCGATTGAAATTTAGAATCTTGATATATCTTGATAAAATTCCAAGTCTTCCATTTTAATTTGGGAAATAATTTAATAATACTTGGATGAATTGTTGAATGATGAATAAATAATAATGAAAGCCTTAGGACTTCAACCTTGTATTTTTTAATAGAAATCCAAATAAATCACATGAATTAATTTTGCAATCAAATAGAATTCCTCATGTAATTAAATAGAATTCCCCACTAACTTCTTGAATAAATGCTTCATGTATTTAAAACCATGATGTAAGTCCACCAAAATAATCACAAAAATAATCTTGAATAAATATTTCATGCGATAAATGATTATTCTTGGATGAGATCTCTTGAATAACTCCTCTTTAATTATCACTTGGATTCAAATAAAGAAATATTCCAAATATTCCGAATAAATTCTTCTAGAACGGTTTTGAATTTAATCATCCCATTTTGACGAAATTCATCCCGCGTCATGAGAAAATTTGTAGATGACTTTGGTCAAAGAAAAATCGAAAATGACGGTGTAACTTGGTTCTCTTGTATTTTAGAACAATGTGAAACACACATGAACCGAAGACAGTTGAACTTCGACCGTTCTTTCTGAAAAATATTCAAAGAAACCAGAGACCAACTGTTGGACAGAGTGTGGAAATAAACGCACAATTCTCTGAAATTCTTTGATGAACCAGTCTTTTGGAAATTAACGAACGACAACATTTCTGTCCCGAGACTCAAAACCCTAATCGACGTACAACGTCTGATGCTCTTCTTTCAGACCTGTTTCTTGCGCATGAAAAAAAAACAACAACACATACACTTCGTGCTTAATTAGTGGTTAGTTATTCGTAAGATAAAATGCTCACAACACTTGATAATCTCTACACAATCAAAGCTTGAAAGCGAGACGTTTGAAACCTACCATATTCTGTGACCTTGATGTGTATATAAAATAATGCAGATGAAGCAGGGATCTTAGGCCAAAATTTGGGGTATGACAGCTGCCCCTATTTAAGTTTCTTCTATCCGGAGATATGAAGATTAAAATCTTCGTCTCGACGAGATTGAAGGTACTTAAATACATAATGCGCAATTTTTGCCCTAAGATACCGCCATTATGTTTATGATATGAATGTAGTATTTAACTTTATGGAGAATGATACTGTATGAGACAAAATAATGCTGGAGGAATCAAGCACAAATAATCCACAGGAATGGAGATTATACACTACTGGGGAAATGAGCCATCGACTTTGAATGATAGACTCTTAACGGAGAATAAAATTTGAGAGAAGACAACTTCTGACCCTAACAAAGGAGACGCCTTGCATAGGTCACAAAAAATGATTATTGACCAAATATGATGGTGAGTTCAAAACTCAAGGTCAAAGATAAACAAAAGATGTATCAGTTTTCTTGATAACGAACTACCGACTTCTGAAGGTAAAAATTCACAACAAACTTCTTTGCGAGATTTCCGGAGAGATACCAATTAATGCTGAAATAATATATGGTTGTAGATACACAAGCTGCTCAAATAAAGAAGCTGTCACTTGCTGTCTTCAAAGGATATCAATAACATACAAGCTGCTCAAATAAAGAAGCCGCCACTTGCTATCTTCCAAGGATGTCTATAACTTACAAGCTGCTCAAATAAAGAAGTTGCCACTTGCTGTCTTCCAAGAATGGTGTATAACATACAAGCTGCTCAAATAAAGAAGCTGCCACTTGCTGTTTTCTAAGAAATTATATCATACAAGCTGCTCAAATAAAGAATCCGCCACTTGATATCTTCCAAGGATGTCTATAACATACAAGCTTCTCAAATAAAGAAGCCGCCACTTGCTGTCTTCCAAGAATGGTGTATAACATACAAGCTGCTCAAATAAAGAAGCCGCCACTTGCTGTTTTCTAAGAAACTATATCATACAAGCTGCTCAAATAAAGAAGCTGCCACTTGTTGTCTTCCAAAGATATCAATAACATACAAGCTGCTCAAATAAAGAAGCCGCCACTTGCTGTCTTCAAAGAAAACTATAACATACAAGCTGCTCAAATAAAGAAGCTGCCACTTGTTGTTGTCCCAAGATGTCTATAACATACAAGTTACTCATGAAGAGACCGCCGCTTGTCATTTTCTAAAAAAGTCAATAATGCACAAGTTGCTCATGAAGAGACCGCCGCTTGTCGTTTTTCAAAGATGTCAATAATGCACAAGTTGCTCATGAAGAGACCGCCGCTTGTCGTTTTCCAAAGATGTCAATAACGCACAATTTGCTCATGAAGAGACCGCCACTTATCGTTTTCCAAAGATGTCAATAACGCACAAGTTTCTCATGAAGAGGCCTCCGCTTGTCATTTTCCAAAGATGTCAATAACGCACAAGTTGCTCATGAAGAGACCGCCGCTTGTCATTTTCCAAAGATGTCAATAACACACAAGTTGCTCATGAAGAGACCTCCGCTTGTTGTTTTCCAAAGATGTCAATGAAGCACAAGTTGCTCATGAAGAGACCGCCGCTTGTCGTTTTCCAAAGATGTCAATAACACACAAGTTGCTTATGAAGAGACTGCCGCTTGTCGTTTTCCAAAGATGTCAATAACACACAAGTTGCTCATGAAGAGACCGCTGCTTGTCGTTTTCCAAAGATGTCAATAACGCACAAGTTGCTCATGAAGAGACCGCTGCTTGTCGTTTTCCAAAGATGTTTCAGATGAAAGTTGTGATAACACTACCAGGGAATAAAATTTATCTTTAAAGGGAACCATGAATAGATCCTTCCTAAGGAGATCAGAAACTTCATTACGCAAAATAAATGCACCATTCATCTAGATTGTCTAGCCTGAAGAAAACCACGAGATAACCTATGCAATAGACAAAACTCAATCCAGGAATAAAACAGAGAGAAGATAGTCAAACAAGACTCCACCCAATGAGAAAATAACTCAATTGGGGATTCATCCTATCCAGAGATGGACAAGGAAGGCTAAATAAAAAATTCATCCACGAGGATTAGCTCAGCTGGGGAATTAGAAAGGAAGCACATTTTCTGCCTAAGTTAACATTCTACTTGGAGAGAACATGTACGTTGTTTGAATAAACATAAACAAAGTATACGACCCAAAAACATCAACAAATGTGAATGTGTATGCATGATGTAAGTGTAAATGAGTAAATGAATATTATGCTGACAAAACAGACAGAGGAAATATCTTGAAGATGATAAGATATCATGAAATAATAGATACTCGGCCAGTCTCAAAGAGATGAAAAATAACTGGAACTGGAACAAAAAGCAACGTCAGGGCGTATCATGCTACAATGCTCGAGTCTTATGGGGATAAAAGTATTCAAATCCAATACTTTAATCACCAATAGACCACTGACATGATACAAAATGTACTACACTTCAGAAATTTTCTCAAATAAAGATAACTGAAACAAAGCTTAACCGGAATTGCTGGGGAGTCACCAAGTTTAGTACCACTAGAAACACAAGTTTACACAACCAACACCTCATGAAGATTTTGAAAGAAAACATGTTCATCATGCAAGGATAAATTATTGTATTGCTTTGCATTTCACAGCTTAACCATCCTCGGAGCAACTGTTAATATTCCTTTCAGTATTCACGACATATTTTAAAATATGAATGCGTTAATTAACTTTGTTTCAAATATTGCCATAAAAAAAACTAAAATTTTTCCCACAAAAAGATAAATGCTCAAATTTCATTAATAAGATGGTAGTTCGCTAACAATGCGACTCTAATGGTTTACAAAAATTTGGGAAATAGTACATGAAAGAAAAAAGGCTACACAAAACAATGATCACTATACTCCCTAACCACTTAGAATTCTGAGATGTGCTCAAATGCCATGACTGGTCTGACCAAAAGCGTGCCTAAGCCGCCCCTTCAGGTTTTCAACTTAGCAAACTGTTAACTCAAACCTAGGCGAAATACTTCTTGACTGCATCGGCGTTCACGGAGCGCGGGAGTTCCTCACCATCCATATTTGTGAGAATCATGGAACCTCCAGAGAAAACCTTCTTAACGACATACGGTCCTTCATAATTCGGAGCCCACTTACCCCTAGAATCAGGTTGGAAAGATAATATTCTCTTGAGCACGAGGTCGCCTTCTCTGAATTCGCGTGGTCGAACCTTCTTATCAAAAGCCTTCTTCATTCTTTGCTGATATAGTTGACTGTGACACAGTGCTGTCAATCTCTTCTCTTCAATTAAATTCAATTGGTCATATCTATTTTGACACCATTCAGCCTCAGAAAGTTTAGCCTCCATCAAAACTCTCATAGACGGGATCTCAACTTCCACGGGGAGGACTGCTTCCATACCATAAACTATGGGAAATGGGGTTGCGCCTGTTGAAGTTCGAACTGAAGTACGGTACCCATGCAGAGCAAACGGAAGCATTTCATGCCAATCTTTATAAGTTACCACCATCTTCTGGATAATCTTTTTGATCTTCTTATTAGCAGCTTCAACAACCCCATTCATCTTTGTCCTGTAGGGAGAAGAATTATGATGTTCGATCTTGAAATCTTCACAAAGCTCTTTCATCATCTTATTATTCAAATTCGAGCCATTATCAGTGATGATCTTACTCGGGATGCCGTAACGACAAATGATCTGATTCTTGATAAATCTGACTACCACCTGCCTGGTTACATTAGCATAAGATTCTACTTCCACCCATTTAAAAAAATCGATCGCCACCAAGATGAAACAATGACCATTTGAAGCTTTGGGTTCAATCATTCCAATCATATCAATGCCCCACATAGAGAAAGGCCAAGGTGAAGAGATAACATTGAGGAGGGTCGGTGGCACATGTATCTTGTTTTCATAAATTTGGCCTTTATGACATTTCTTCACATATTTGCAGCAATCAGATTCAATCGTCATCCAATAGTAACCAACTCTCAACATCTTTTTAGCCATTGCATGTCTGTTGGCATGAGTGCCAAAGGATCCTTCATGTACGTCTTGCATTAGCATGTATGCTTCATGTCTGTCTACACATCTGAGCAAGACCATGTCGTAATTCCTCTTATATAATACTTCTTCATTGAGGAAGAAACTACCTGCCAATCTCCTCAACGTATTCCTATCTTTATTGGATGCCCCAGGCGGGTACTCTTGAGTTTGAAGAACACGTTTAATGTCATAGAACCACGGTTTATCGTCAGTGACTTCCTCTGCTGAGAACACATGAGCAGGTCTGTCGAGGCGCATAACTCTGATTGTAGGCACGTCGTTCCAATCATTCACTTGGAACATTGAAGATAGAGTAGCTAAAGCATCAGCCATTATGTAATTCCAATCTTCTAGGGATATGATGTAATTCCACTTTGTTGAATAAAGTTAACAATCTTCTAGCATAATCTATGTAAGGGATCAAACCAGGATAACGAGTCTCCCATTCCCCTTTGATTTGATTAATTACCAATTCCGAGTCTCCGTATACATCGAGAATCTTGATCCTTAGATCCACTGCTTCTTCGAGACCCATAATACATGCTTCATATTCAGCCATGTTGTTCGTACAGTCAAACTTCAATCTTGCCGTGAACGGTATATGAGCACCTCGGGGAGTGACGATGATTGCCCTAATTCCATTTCCATAAGCATTTACAGCTCCGTCAAATATCAAACCCCAACGGGACTCAATATCAGGTCCTTCTTCAGGTAATGGCTCTTCACAATCTTTAGCTTTCAAGTACATAACATTTTCATCTGGGAAGTCAAACTTGATGGATTGATAATCATCAATTGGTTGGTGAGACAAATGATCGACTAAAATACTCCCTTTGATTTCTTTCTGAGTGTGATACTCAATGTCATATTCAGATGACAACATCTGCCAATGGGCTATTCTTCCAGATAATGCGGGCTTCTCGAAGATATACTTGATCGGATCCATTTTGGAGATCAACCAAGTTGTATGGTTAATCATATACTGGCGCAGACGACAAGCAGCCCAAGCTAAAGAACAACAGGTCTTCTCAATCATTGAGTATCGAGACTCACAGTCTATGAATTTCTTACTCAGATAATATATGGCATGTTCCTTTCTTCCAGCCTCATCTTGTTAACCAAACACACATCCCATGGAATCTTCCAATATAGTCAGGTACATAATCAAAGGTCTTCCTTCCACTGGAGGAATCAATATAGGAGGTTCAAGTAAATATTCTTTGATGCTATCAAAAGCTCTCTGACAATCTTCTGTCCACACACATACTTGGTTCTTTCGGAGAAGCTTGAAAATCGGCCCACAGGTAGCAGTCATATGAGATATAAATCTAGAAATATAGTTCAGTCTCCCAAGGAATCCTCTTACTTGTTTTTCCGTCTTGGGTGCGGGCATTTCCCGAATAGCTTTGACTTTATCAGGATCTACCTCAATACCTCTCTGTCTGACAATGAAACCTAGAAGTCTTCCAAAATGAACACCAAAAGTGCACTTGTTGGGATTCAGACGGAGTTTATATTTTCTCAAACGCTGGAATAATTTCAATAAATGTTCCAAATGATCTTCTTCAGTTTTTGATTTGGCAATCATGTCATCTACATACACTTCTATCTCTTTATGCATCATATCATGGAACAAAGCAGTCATGGCCCTTTGGTACGTTGCACCAGCATTCTTCAAACCAAACGGCATTACCCAATAACAAAAAGTTCCCCAAGGTGTAATGAAAGCTGTCTTCTCCATATCTTCTGGTGCCATCTTGATTTGATTGTAACCAGAGAAACCATCCATGAAAGAATAGACTTTGAACTTTGCGGTGCTGTCGACCAATACGTCAATGTGTGGTAATGGAAAATCATCCTTTGGGCTAGCTCTATTCAGATCTCTATAATCTACACACATCCGAACATTGCCATCCTTCTTAGCAACAGGAACTATATTGGCTAACCATTGAGGATAGACCGATGTAACAAGGAAACCTGCATTAATTTGTTTTTTAACTTCTTCTTTGATTTTGTCAGCCATATCGGGACGAGTCCTTCTCAACTTCTGCTTAATCGGCGGACATTCAGGTCTCAACGACAAATGATGATCCACAATATTGTTATCCAAACCTGGCATGTCTTGGTAGGACCAAGCAAACACATCCACATACTCTTTGAGAAGCTCCAACATTTTCTCTTTGACCTCTGGGATAAGCAACGCTCCGACCTTGACTTCCTTTTTGTCTTTTTCATTACCCAAATTGATCATCTCTATAGGCTCTTCAAACGACTGAATAGTCTTTTCACTATGCTCAAGTGAACGGGAAATTTCATCAGGAATCTCTTCACTATCTTCTTCCTCGACTCTGAACACAGGGAATTCAAAGTTGGGAGGGGGCATAGGATCATTGTTTTAAATGGTTAAGTCATGGATTAATCTGCACATATGATTATGCTTTATTTTAGAAATCGATTAATGTGAATGTTGTACAGATAAAAAAGTTATTATATTTTCCTATTACTACCAAATAATTTTCAATACCATTTTCCAGAAAAAGTGAAAAATAAAAACAGTATGGGACAAAATGACATTTTTATTCATGATTGGAAATACTTGAAACAAAAGAGCCCATACATCTTCTCTTTTGCCTTGGGCAGAGCAAAAGGATTTATTTTCAACATAGCCCGACACAAATACTTTTTCGCCTTGGGCAGAGCGAAAGTTTTTTTCAAAAATAAAACAAAACATTACTCAGAAATGTGAATCACAACAGGAATATCAACAACAATCCAGTTCTGGAAAACCACTCCATGTGTTACAAAGTCGGGTAAATCCTCTTCAGAATCGTCTCCTATTATAGCATCAACTTCAGGCGGAGTCGGATGGATAAAACCCGCGCTTCGGAAAACTTCTTGTATCGAACGGGTAACTGTATCCTGCTTAACTCTCGTAGATACAGGATGAAAACCAAGACCTTCTCAACACCTGGCCCCAACCTTCAACCGAACCACTTTCAACCACTCATCGCGCATTCTCAAAAGAAGAAATAGATGTCCCTTGCTTCTTCACTTCATTATTAGCAACAGATAGAGCTTAGAATTGGGTTCCAACATCCTCATCAGCATCAATAAAAGAGAAAGATGAAAAATGGCTTACCACCATAGCCTGCTCTCCACCAATCATTACCAGCTTTCCATTCCTTACAAACTTCAATCTTTGATGGAGCGTGGAAGTGACTACCCCTGCATCATGAATCCATGGGTGACCCAATAGGCAACTGTAGGCGGCACGAATATCCATTACTTGAAAAGTGATTTGAAAGGTATGAGGACCAATTATTATAGGATGATCCACTTCACCAATGACAATTTTCCTAGAACCATCAAACTCTTTGACAATTACCCCACTAGGTCTCATGGTAGCACCTTGATATGAAAGTCAAGATAATGTAGTTTTGGGCATTACGTTTAATGACGAACCTGTATCTACTAGCACACTTGATAAAGTATCATTTCCACAACTTATTGAGATATGCAAAGCCATATTATGGTTCCTTCCCTCCTCCGGAAGCTCTTCATCACTAAAACCAAGATTGTTACACGAAGTAAAATTTCCCACAATCCCATTAAATTGGTCAACCGTCACATCATGATCTATGAATGCCTGGTCCAAGACCTTCATCAAAGCTTCCATATGGGCACCAGAATCTTAGTAAAGTAAGCACATAAATCTTGGAAGGAATTTGCAATAATTGGTCCACAATCTTGTATTCACTTCTCTTGATGAGCTTCAAGATCTCATCATCATCGGGGTGTGGGATAGGTTCATTGGATCGGCCTATTTCAACCCTTGGTTCAACATTTCTCGCTGGAATTTCTGCCGGTATAGGCCTTTTGATTTGGACTTCTGGTCTTTTTAAAGGTCCTGCTGCGAAGATACGCCCGCTTCTTGTAACTCTGCTCACATCAGCAATGTTAACAAAAGATGGAATTGGCGGTATATGAACTTCTACCCTGTTCTCGATCATTGTGGCATTATACTTTTAAGGTATAGCTTGGTTCGAGTTATAAAGCATAGGACCAGATGGACAAATGATCAAAGGAGCAACAAGTGCAGTATGACTGTCATAAACGATCTCTACTGGTTCAGGCAAGTTGAATTGTGGTATTATAACATTCACTTCATTAACTGGATCTCTATCATGTGTAATAGTGATAACCCTTTGATCTAACAATTTTTGAATATCCTCCTTCACAATAGGGCAATCATCTCCTATTGAACAAAATTCACAAACATCATAATCATGCTGATGCTTAAAGAAGGCAAGTATTCTTAAGCTTTGATGTAACCTGATGACCAAGTCTCTTATGTGCTCAACTTGAAAAACTCGAAACTTTCCCGGACATCCTTCCATCATATTCACCGATGCTTTCCCATGTCGAGGCAAAGGATTATCTCTAACATTCGGGTTAACATCCTTGAAAGACAAAATAACGTTCTTAATCAACCTCTGTACATTCGCCTTCAATGCAAAGCAATTTTCAATGTTGTTCCCCGGCGACCCTTGGTGGTACGCACATAACTAATCCGCCTTGTACCAAGGAGAAGTACTATTTGGTGCAATAGGAAGAAGCTTCGTTGTTATGAGGTTTTTTCTGATCAGAGCGGGGAACAACTCAATGTAAGTCATTGGAATGGAGTCAAATTGCAGTTTCATTGGTGAACGATTCTGGTTATTAAATTGATGAGCCTGTTGTCGAGGCTGTTGTTGAAATTGTTGTTGCTGCATTGGAGGGGCTTGTTAAATTGGGGTCACCATTGTTTGGCGGACAACCGGAGTGACTGCTGCAACATGTGAATAGCCTCTCCTTGGTATCCCAGGAAAAATTACACTGACATCTTGTTCTTTCCTCTTAGGGAAAACACTTCCAAACTTCTTGACACCACTAGACAGACTTCCTTCCTTGACCAAACGTCCCTCACGAATTCCTTCTTCCAACCGCATGCCCATACTTACCATTTCATTGAAGTCACTGGGTGCGCTCGCAATCATTCTTTCATAATAGAAAGAACCTAAAGTTTTTAGGAATATCTTTGTCATTTCTTTCTCTTCAAGAGGGGGATAAATCTGAGCAGCAATCTCGCTCCACCTCTGGGCATATTCTTTAAAGGACTCCCTATCTTTCTGAGACATAGCCCGGAGTTGATCTCGGTCCGGTGCCATGACAACATTGTACTTATACTGGCGAACAAAAGCTTCACTAAGATCGTTAAAGTTACAGATCCGGGTGCTATCCAAACCCATGTACCATTTCAGAGCGGCACCGGTCAAAATGTCTTGGAAGTAGTGAATTAACAAATTATGATCATCAGAATAAGTGGACATATTTCTTATATACATGGTTAAATGACTTCGCGGACACGAGTCACCTTTGTACCTTTCAAAGTCTGGAACCTTGAACTTCGCTGGAATTTTTACATTTGGAACTAAACACAAGTCATGAGCATTCTTTCCAAACAAGTCTTTTCCTTTCAACGCTCTGATTTCCCTCTGCATTTCCTAAAACTGGTCTTGAAACTCCTCCATTTTATCGAAAAGACCTAGACTTTCAGCAGGTTAGGCATGATAAGTGGGTTCATTCATGTATGGCATATTATGAACCACAAGAGCGGAAGTAGTCATCATTGTTTGAGGGAAAGATACCACAGGCGGAATTACAGGCGACACAGTACTTGTCTCCGGTTGAGGAAAGGATACAGTAGGTCGAATCAAGGATTGTACAGTAAGCTGATACCCTTATAGCATGAAGTTATAAGGCATTCCCCACGGAAAACCTTTCAGCATTTGATGTGGAAGCGGAGAGTTGACATGAGTCACAGACGTTGGAGCGGTGACAATCTCAGAAACCACAATAGTTGAAGTTTGAATCTCAGCAGCTGAAGTCGATGGCTGATTCTGAGCAGCCATCAAGCTTTCCACTAGCACAATTAACTTTTCCATTCTGACACGAAGAGTAGAAACCTCCTTGCGAAGCTTGTGATTTTCCTATTCCAGATCTTCCATCTTCCTTTAACGATTGGCTCAGGTATCGTACCGATGAGACAACTTAACAATCTATCGGAGTGGAAAAAGAAACAAGGATAAGACTCTAGAAAACATGTGAAGTTTAATGTTGGATGATGCATGATATGTGATGCAAATGATCATTTATTTGATAGTTTTTCAAGGAACTTTAGAACTTTGATAACTTTGCACACATCAATGGTAAAGGAATTTGGAACAACAAAAACTCATTTCATTAATCAAAGTGGTAAATTGCAACTTTGGGATAACAAAAGCAATAAATTACAACCTTAGGACAACAACCCAATAATAAAAGTAGTAAATTACAACTTTGGGACAACAACCCAATAATAAAAGAAGTAAATTACAACTTTGGAACATGAAGCCCTTTTATAGAGTTTTACAAAATGACATCAGTAAAAATAATAAAAACTAAGAACTAAAGGTCACTCAGAATCATTAGATGAAGGACCAAATGCCAACTGTAACTGGAGCTTCCTAATCTTCTCTTTATAAAAATCTTCCATCTCTTTCTTCTCAGCTACCAGTCGATCAATGATTTCCTTTTGTGGACTAGAAACAAGAGTAACGCCTACCAAGTCTTCCTTCTTCCTCTTCCTTTCATTAGCATATTTCTTGATTAATGCATCCTTTTGACGAAGCTTCTCATCATGATCAATAAACCAGCCATCCTGAATAAATAACAAATCCTCCTTTTCCTTCAGCTTCCGAGTCAGAACCCTATTCTCGTATTCAGACATATTATACTTTTCCTTCCAAGCATCTCTTTCGGACTTCATCCTAGCCAGATTTCCTAGGTATTCTTTCATGTTCTCGATAGGGATATTAATAGATGATGATGCATCAGTTGGGAATAAAGGTTTCTCGGGTTTATAAGGCATCTTGAGAGCACAAGCCCTAGAACGAACCCATTGTAGGTAAGGCTCCAAAGAAACAACACCTCTATGTCTTAACATGTCTCTCCCTTTCCTATGTATGTGACACCAAGCTCTTTCAATCTCCTCCTTAGCTGCTTGGTGATCTTGCCCTTCTTATAGAAAGAAACCACTCACATGAATATTGTTCGGCTTGTCCCTCATCGGGTATCTAAACTGACGACACGCGAGAACAGGATTATAGTTAAATCCTCCTTTCGTACCAAGAAGAGGCACGTTAGGAAAAGCACCACAACTATCGATGATCTTCACGTCATAGTAAGCTCGATTATACCAATCTATGTCGGAATGAGTGAGAGCCTTAATTTTTGGCGCCCATCATGGCTACTTCTCGAGATCCCAGAAAACATCAGACCTAGGTAGATGAGAAACATACCACTGATACAACAACTGTGCACAACAAATAATCATCCCTCCTTGATGGGAGTTTCGAAGATGGATGGAGTAGTAGGTATCTCCTAGCAGCGTAGGGACTGGATTTCCAATCAAGAAGATTCTGATGGCATTGATATCCACGAACTTATCAGTGTTAGGGAACAAGAATAGGCCATAAGCGAGTAAAGAAAATACGTCTTCAAAGGCAATAGTATCTTTTATCTCAGCGAAATGACGTGTTTTCTTCAACAAAAACTGCGCAGGTAAACCTTGGATTCCCCCTTTGGTAATCATGTTCTCCTCTATCTCCGACTTCCTCAAGTGGGTGATGGTCGCTATCTCGTGAGATTTGGGTTCCACCTCTAAGCCAGAAAAAGGAACACAGTCGGTGATCGACAAACCAAGTATGTAGGAGTACTCTTCTAAGGTGGGCATTAACTGGTAATCAGGAAAGGTGAAGCACCGATACAATGGATCATAGAATTGGACCAACGTACTAAGGATGCCTTCTTTCATCTTGCGCTTCATGAGAGGTATAATGGACCCATATTTCTTTTGAAACTCCGTCGGGTTCTCGATCTTAGGAATCAAACTCTTCAGCTCTTCAATCTCAGGCTCCTTAAAACTATAACTTCGAGTGTTTCTTCTTCCAAACTCCATAATAACAGTACCTGAGATGTCTGCAAAAATCATTCTTAAGTTCCTTGAAAACATGTTTTACAAAAAAAATGTTTATGGATGTATGGATGAATGATAATGCAACAATCACACATAAGTTCACAAACATGGGGTTCAAAGGTTCAACGCTTCGAGCATGGAGTCAAAGGTAAAGCCCACCCCAAGGTATGTACTAAAGGTTTAATCACACCTGCAAGACAAGGTTCTAAGAGTTCCCAGAGTCTACATTCCTCCTTCGGATATTACCAACGTCTTGATTACTCAATAATTTGCAATATTCTCAAGAGAAACTCATCCGAGCGTAGCATCGCGTGACAACTACTTCTGGATTACTCCGTTATAGTCTTCGCACTACACCTAAAAGGCCAAGATGGGTTAGGGTTCTACGGTTCTCAACTTCTCTGGCTCCCAGGTCGAAAATAATAATGTCTTCCCGATTACTCGGTAAACAAATACTATGTTCAAAAAGGCCTTCCACTAAGTGGGGGATTTCATGCCTCCTTCTTCGGGATTACTCCCTCAAAGTTAACATGATGTTACACCCCAAAATTTTCCCTCTCATATTTCTCAAAACATTGCAAGAAAAGTCTCAAAGTGTCTCAAGATTGCTCAAGAGTTGACAGACAAGTCATCTCCTAGTCAATCCCAAATTAGGGTTTTGTGTTGCATCAAGATCCTTGTATCCAAATGACCTCAAGTTCTCCCCAATGTCCTAATATTCTCTCAAGGCCATCCATGCCAAATTTCAAGCCTTGCAGAGGAAGTTTGCTCAGTCAATTGCTCAAAGGGTCCAAAAATCGACTGTGCTAGGGCAAAAGTCATTTGTGACCCATAAACAGTCAAACTTCAAGTTTTTTTGTCAACATTCTAATTTTGAAGTATATTTCATCATTTGATCAAGGGTTGATCATGATTCATCAAGGATTGCTCAAAATTCATCAAGACTCAAAAGTTGCTAAATTAGGGTTTTGTAGGAAAAGTTAACTCAACTTTGACCAAGCATAACTTTCTCATACTTTATGAGAAATGACCCATCCAAAGCTCATTTTGAATAGAATGCAATTTCCTACAATCCATCTTCATACCCCAAAATCAGAAAATTCACTTACAAAGAGTTACAAATTTGGACATTATAGGTCATTTTTGAAAGTCAACAAAAACACCTTTTTTTCCAAAGCTTATAACTTAAGCATGGAATATCAAAATGAGACGAGACCAAAAGGGTTGGTTAGAGGACATTTCAATATTTCTAAAAAGTCAAAGAACACTTCCAAAAGTTCAAAATTGAAGAAGTTATGCATTGTTGAAGTTGGGCATTTTTGCAAAATTGCCAAAAGTCAACTATCCCCAAAACTTCAAATTTTGTCAAAGGGGCCCATTCTTTTCCACTTGATTTGATCTTGCCACATTGCACACGTGTCCTAGCTTCAGCCTTGTGTCCATTTATTAATTTTATTATTTTATTTGATATTTTATTGAATTATTTCATTTTAAATCAAGTAAAATCACAAAACTTGATTACATGAGATCTTTTTCTATTTTCAGGACTTAATCATCATCATCAAGTGTATCAAATTCGTATCAAGCATTCCATGTGCAAAAAGATTGAGTTTTTTGCAAATTAGGCAAGTTATCAATGGTGAATCAAATCCAATCTCAAGGCATCAATGTGCAAGGATTCAGTCCACAAAAGTTGACCTAATACACTCCATCATACATATACAAGGAAAAGGCACGAAATCCAGACCTAGAGGCTGCAAGAACATCAAGAACCAAACTTGAGAAAAAGTGGAAAAAGTGAAAAACTGAAATCGAGCTTGGAGGCGTTTTCAGAAGCAAGATTCAACATCAATCGATTGTTGGGTGTCTACCCAACCTCCTGCAATCAAAAGCAAGCTCTCACACGCTCTCAAACGCACTGTAAGTGATACGTGGCCCTCTCTGAATTTGATTTTGTATTTCAAAATCTATGCATCATTACAAGAAACCAATGGTATATTTGCAATCACTAGATAATTTCCAAGCTTTCCATATTATTTGATTGTGATTATCTGCTCTGTGGTGCAAAACGCCATTGTAGGGTTTCCTAGGTTTTTTTTAGGGGTTTTTGTTACCGGTAAAATTAGACCTATTAATGGCCATGGACATGATCGGAGGAGAAAGACAAGCACAACCATGGCCTTGGATGGAGTTTATATGGCCTGAGATGAGTTTTTGGAATGACCTACGCTTTTAGCTGCAGATTTAAATCCGCAGGTAATTCCCTTGCAGACTTGAGGACAGGGACGTCCACGTGCCCCCATCTGATTGCCCCATTTGAATGTTCGCGCGTTTTTATTTTGTTCTGGCATATTAATGTTGTTTCTCATATTATCATTATTGTTGAATATACTAACAATAGAAACGCATTGGCCTAGTGGAAAGAGGAGCTGGTAGTCACCAACAGGACCTGCGTTCGAATCCCAGGTCCCCCATATGCATTGTTATTATTTTTCTTCAGGTGATCCAATGCCATGCCAAGCGCGTAGCCTACAATACTCCCTCATTCAATCAATGGACAAATGGCCCCAGGCCAAATCTGATGATCCAGATGGGATGTCCACCGTGCTACAAAGTCAGTGCGTGTACATGGAATTCAGGGAGGTCAAGCCAGGCCAACGAAATTGAGCCCTGGAACTGCTGAGTAAACCCCCAAAAACAGGCCCAAACCTCCTAACCCTTTCTCTTTTCTTTTTATTATTTATTTATTTTAATTATTTATTATTATTATTTTTATTATTAACTTACCAATTAAATCTTTTTCTTCATAAAATTAAAAACCAAAAAATATTTTCTTATTTAAATTAAATTTCAGTATTTTATTTTTGTTAATAATATTAATTTAATTAATGATAATCTTAATTAGGAATAACTTTTATTTTATTTTGCAATAATTAAAATTAACTTAGACAATTAGGTTTTCTTAACATTGATTAAATTTAATTTAATTTCTTTAAATAACACAAAAATCCAAAAAATATTATTTTCATTAATTAATTAGTTTATTAATTTAATAATTAATCCAATTTAATTTCTTCCATAAATTCAAAATAACAAAAAAAATCTTTTCTTAAATTAAAGGGTCAAAACCCTAAAAACTTGCGCCCGATTTAATTTCTCGCACGAGATCCATTTTTATTCAATATTGTATCTGTTTCCGGGATGTAATAAAAATTCAGGACTATTTTTATCGCTTTATTTATTTTCCGCATTTAATTTCCAAGGGTTGCTTTTGGCGATGTAAATACCTGACGCATTGTAATAGCTAGTTTAATTTCCGCAATTTAATTTCCGCAACTTATAAACTATTAGATGTTTGATAATAGGGTATGCATGACAAGACTGAACGTAAACCTAAAATCAACATAGATCACCATTAACATGTACAAATATGAAATTAACTGAAAACAACACACTCACACGTGCGCACTCTTAGGGTACACCTCACTTGGTTGCCTTTGTACGCGGTCATTAAGTATAGGAAGTTTTAGAGGTCGCCCTCTTGTCCAAAGATCATAGTTGCCTCGAAATGGTTGCCTCAGAAAAATGATCTAAGACATTAGGGTTACCGCTAAGGCGTCCAAATATTGCTTTAGTGACCGCACGTCCCTTAATCGAATTGACCCTTAAAAACTCCAACGATGATGCTACCTACTCATCAATAGTGGGATATCATTGTCTAAAGGACATTAGCATAGAACGATTCCTTTTTCGAGTAGGTAGATGGTTCTTAAGTACTTGTTCTTTCAAAAAACAAAATCTTTTTTACACTTACACCTTTCAAACAAAAACTTCTTCAAACCCACAAACACAAAGAAAAGCAATTTTGAAAACACTTTGAGCAAGTACCTAAGAGCCCGTGGATAACCACAGATAGAAAGGGTGCTAACACCTTCCCTTTCTATAATCTACCCCCCGGACCCGAGAAATATCTCGAAAAAGGAATTTTTCTGTGCTTTTTTTCCTTTCCTTGTTAGATAAAATAAAATACGGTGACGACTCTTGCTTACCGCGACATTTTGCAAAAAGAAACGCAAAACGCAAATCGGCATTCCAAAAAACAGTCAGTTCTCTCCCACCGTATCACAGAACTGGCGACTCTGCTGGGGAACTCTTAATAAGTGGGGTGTACCTTAGGAATAAGTTCATTGTGTTTTCAATTGTTTGACTTGCATGATTTATATTAGTGGGCTTGTATCAGAGTTACTATAGATCCTAACCCGAATCTGGGGGATACTCTTTAGGTAAGTTGCAATAAACTGTGAGGGAACTGTATGGCGTAAACCGATACAGTTGAAGCAGTAGCTACGTTGGTGTGGCACTTTAGTATGTACCGATATCCCTTGTGGCGCAACGAGGAGAATATGAGTCTACTAAGGGGTCATTAAGCACCAACTGACCTTAGAACCTTTAAATTGACCAACTTGGCCATAGAACAGTAGCAGTATGCTACACTCATTGAGACTAAACTCTCGTGATGATTTCGGCCGCAAGAAAAGGTTGCTAAACTGGAATTATGACCGATCGAGGGTAGTCAGTGATATTGAGATCCTCTAGAACCCGATTACTATTTTTAGGACAGGTTTAAAACAACTGAACTGAAAGAGGGTAGTACCTAAGCTCCTTGCCAGCCTGAAATCTAAGGGCTCTCTTTGTGACTTGTGTGCCTTTACCATGTTTGCTATTTGTGGATACTTGTGATGTGATTTCTATCATGACATCATGACATCATAACATTGCATACATCTTGCATTGGACTAACCTATTTCAAAGACAGGAAGGATTCATTTTGTTCTGTTTTGTAGGTCATGATGACCATGCGTAGGAATACCATCCGGATCAGCTTTGTCCAGGTTCCCACCATGCTTAAAAAAATTGATTGCAAAGATTCCTGATACTACCACCTTCATCAGAAGACATGGTTATCTTCTCAGTTTGGTCACCTCCAAATTGGACGAGCAGATGATGAGTGTTCTGGTCCAGTTCTATGATCCGTTGTACCATTGCTTTACTTTCCAGGACTACCAGTTGGTTCCCACCTTAGAAGAGTTCTCTGATCTTCTCGGTATCTCTATTATGGAGCAGACCCTGTTTACTGGTTGGGAGAAGATCCTTAGGCCAGAAGAGATTGCTTCAGCCCTTCATATGACAAAGGATGAGGTAATGGCAAATTGGGAGACTAGAAGTGGAGCAAAGGGCTTTCTGACTAAGTTCTTGGTTGGTAAGGCTAATTATTTCTGGGATAGTCTAGACTTCAAGGCATTCGAAGATATTCTGGATCTTCTGATATATGGCTTGGTATTGTTTCCGAATCCTGACTCCTTTGTTGATGTGAATGTGGTGAAAATCTTCATCTCTCGTAATCCTGTACCCACTCTCTTGGGTGACATTCTTCATCAGCTTTATGCCCGTACTGCTCGTAAGTGGGGAACCTTGATGTGCTACACTCCATTATTGGCGAGGTGGTTTATTTCACACCTCCCCAAATCAGTGCTGAAGAACAAAGAAGGCATGGGCTGGGCTTATAGGGTTATGTCTCTCTCTCTCTCATAATGACATCATCTGGACTATCAAGGGTATGGACGAGGTGACTATTATTGATCGATGTGGGTAGTACCCCAATGTTCCCCTGATAGGAACCAATGGAGAAATTTCTTATAATCCATGCTTGGCCTTACATCAGTTTGGGCGAGCCAAAAGAGAAGGACCTCATGAGCTGCTAATGCCTAGTATCATCTTTGATTTTCAAGGGGATAGCGACGAGCAACGCCGCATATTCATAAGGGCTTGGGATAGAGTTCACATATCTGATCCACATGAGATGGGTCCAAAGACTTCTCTTTCGATGGAGCCATATCTCAGATGGGTTCGTATTCATGCCCAAAAGCTGGGTATGCTGTATGAAGCCGTCCTGCCTATCATTGTTGAAGTTGTTAATGAAGAGGGGGTTCTTCCTACCATCCTCCATCCTTACATTCCCACTGACATTGGGGAACTGAAAAGGTCTTGGATGCAGCTGAGAGAAGAGAGGGATGCTTACCGAGAAAAGTTTAACAAGCAAGAGCAAAAGATCCAGAAGTTGACTAGACAGCTGGAGAACAAGCGGATTCTCAATGACTATGCCCGCACCGACAAGAAGCAACCCTGGGAGCACTGATTGTCCTTTGACTATTTCCTTTCCAGTTTTATTTACTTTTCAGTATTTCCTTTCTTGTAACGCCTTAAGGGCAATATGTTGAACAATTTGAATTTCAAGTTTATATAATAAAAGTGTGTTTCCTTTTTGGTTTATAAATTTGAATCTCTCAATGTCTTTGAAATCATAGCATACGCATTTCATTCCATGCACTTCATAACAGGTACTCCTTACAGGTCTCTTATCTTCTTCGCTGTTTATTTCAGCATTCATCATGTCTGCTGAACCATCAACTGAGCAAGCAATCAAGGCCCTACAGGCCCAGAATGCCCAATTCCAAGAGCTGTTCATGAATCTAGCTAAGGGTCAGCAAGATCTGAAGACCCTGATTCTGAAAGAGAAGAAGAAGAAGAAGAGGACAGTCCTGTTTAACACAGGTCACAGGTTTGGAAACAAGATACGAGATGAAGTTGATTTGACCACCTCATCTGGAGGGAATGATAGTCAGGAAGAAAGGAGGGCCCCTAGCCCCATGGTCTCAGACAATGAGACGGACTTCGACGAAGACCAGTATCCTCCGACTGAGGATAGATACAAGCAACTGGAAGACCGTTTTAGTGCGATGGAAGTTCAGAAAGTGCCTGGTCTGAACTTTGGTGATATGGGTCTATCATCTGGGTTGGTAATTCCCCACAAGTTCAAGGCACCATCCTTTGCTAAGTATGACGGAGTTTCTTATCCGAAGCTGCACCTCTGGTCATATGTAAGGAAGATTCAGCCGTACACCGCTGATAAGAACCTATGGATCCACTGTTTTTAAGACAGTCTCTCAGGGACTCAGCTTGAATGGTTTTACCAGTTGGACGGAGCCAGTATCCGCAGTTGAGAAGATTTGGCTACTGTTTTCTACAGGCAGTACCAATACAATTCCGACCTCGCTCCCACGCGTACCCAACTCCAGTGTATGTTAATGGGAATGGGCGAAGGTTTCAAAGATTATGCCTAGAAGTGGAGGGACCTCACCGGAAGAGTGCAACCACCCTTGGCTGATCGGGAACTTGTGGATATGTTTCCGGGGACCTTGTCTGGTCCATTTTTCAACAATCTGATTGGAAGCTCTTCGTATGGGTTTACAGAGCTAATTATGACCGGTGAAATGATTGAGGATGGTATTAAGGCTGGTAATATACAAAAGGGTGCTTCATCAAGCACTGAGAAAAGCCTTTTAAGAAAGAGTCCAGTGCTGTCTACAGTTCGAAAAGCCAGAATAGACCTGAACGCCGCCAAGCTGTTAATGCGGTTGTTATTTCAAGACCTGCTGGTGCTACTCAACACAACAATCAACAAAAGGCCGAAAGACCTTGAAGGCAATTCACCCATCTCAACATGACTCTGTCTCAGATTCTGCCGCAATTATTAAAGACCAATCTAGTGACTCTAAGGGAGGCTCCGCAGAATCCCAACATTGCATCACCTAAGTACAACCCTAATGCCCGCTGTGCTTTTCACTATGATAGCCCGGGACATAATACAAATGATTGTTGGGCTTTGAAGAACAAAATACAGGACCAAATTGATGCTAAGGAGATTGAGTTCGAGGCGCCTGAAAGACCTAATGTTGTGACTGCTCCTATGCCCAAGCATGGAGTGAATGCTATAGACGAAGACTCGTTTGTGGTTTCTGTGAACGACATTGTTACCCCTTTGATGACTGTGAAAAAGAACCTTTTGCTAGCCGGTTTATTTCCGGGCTGTGACGAAGGTTGCCGTATGTGTTCTGTTCTACCTACCGGTTTCCCACTTTTGAAATCAGGTGTCCAACGCCTGATGGATAGTAAAGAACTCTGTTTGAGAAGACTATTGTTCCCTTAGTTCATACTGAAGAAGTTGCAATTATCACCATTCTCGACAATTCTTCCAAGGCTTCCTTGAGGAAGCCTGTTAGAATTACATCTGTTCCAAGAATCACACCATTGATCATCACTGTTCCTGGGCTTATCCCCTACACCTCTGATAAAGCTGTCCCTTGGCATTACGGGGCCGATGTTTATTTTCATGGAGTTAAACAAGAGTTAGATGCTGATACTGACGTCAGCAATATTGTTGGACCTGCTAAAGTCACCCGCAACGGAAGACTTTTCTCACTTGATATCTCTCCACCAACTGCCCGAAAACCTGTTGTTATTACACCTGCCAATGTACCTGCTACTATTCCTGTTCAAGTTCCTATTCTTACCCCTGTCGCTGAGTCATCTGACACTCGGGGAAAGGGGGCCACCAGTGAGCCTTCCCGGATGGAGGCACCAAAGACAATTACTATTGAAGCTTCTAGACAAGAGATGGAAGAGATTTTAAAGATCATCAAAAAGAGTGACTATAATGTAGGTAAACAGCTGGGGCAAACCCCGTCCAAAATCTCTATGTTGTCACTGTTGCTATGCTCAGAGGCCCATGCCAAGGCTCTGATTGCATTCCTGAAGACTGCACACGTATTGCAAGAGACATCGGCTGATCAGTTTAAAGATTGCGTGGCTAGTCTGACTGATGATAATGGGCTGGGTTTCTCTGACGCTGACTTGACTGCTAAAGGGAAGAATCACAATGATTCCCTGCATGTCTCCATTGAATGCAGGGGCACTAATCTTGCTCATGTATTAGTGGATACTGGTTCCTCATTGAATGTTTTGCCTAAGAAAGCTCTAGACCGGTTGGACTGTGAAGGATTGGAGTTGAAGCCAAGCAACATCGTCGTCAGGGCCTTTGATGGGTCTAAAAGAATGGTACATGGGGAAGTGGATATTCCGATTAAGGTTGGTTCCCAGGTTTTCAAATCTACATTCTATGTGATTGACATTCGACCATCTTATTCTTGTTTGCTGGGTCGTCCATGGATCCACAAAGTTGGGGCCGTAACTTCAACGCTCCACCAGAAGCTGAAGTACCTAGTGAAAGGGAAGATTGTGACAGTACAAGGAGAGGAAGAGTACATGGTGATCCACCTCAACTCTTTCCGATATCTAGAGATGTATGGGGAGTTCATTGGGACCCCATTTCAACATTTTGAAGAGGTTCCCCAGACACTGGCATCAACTGAGACTGTTGTTGAAGATTCTCCTATGAAGATGGCTTCCTTTAGGGATGCCCGGGCTGTTGTCGAGAAAGGTGGGTGTGTGAATTGGGGCCAACTCCCTGATTTTACACAGAAGACTAACAAGTTTGGTTTGGGTTTCACTGCAGAAGCTCAAAGGGCTGTTCGGAATGCACGGATCGGAAGACCTCCCCTGTTCATCAGCAATTCAGGAGTGAATGTCATTGAAGACGACGTTGAAGAGTCTGAGTTCGACAGTTGGATCTATCCTACTACTGATGGAGGACTAAGCAACTGGAACACAAAGGACTTCATTCCAATTTCTTTTGTTACCCAGTAATGAGACTTTTGTTTCGAATTTGTAACAGACAATGTTTTAAACTTTACGACCCGGTGTCTTACCCGAGGCACCATTTGTGAGGGCTTTATGTGTGTCATTTACATATATCATTAATAAAAGCATTGGACGTTTCTTGCATTTCAAATTTTGCGCTCCTTGTTTTTATTTTATTACATATTGCAAAACAGCTATTTTACACACACTCACATATACAGGTCTACATCCACTCTAGATCTCGCTGGTAATGACTCTGCTACTGCTAGTTATGACTTCGAAAGTCCGATCAACTTAGCCGAAGACGAAGGTGAAGATGATTACGAAGTGCCTAGTGAACTTGTGAGACTGTTACTCCAAGAGGAGAGGGCTATACAGCCACATGAAGAGCCAGTGGAAACATTGAATATGGGTACAGAGGTAGACAAGAAAGAGGTCAAGATCGGGGAAAACATGGAGCCTAGTGTGAAACAACGGTTGATTCAGATGCAGTGTGACTATGTTGAGATCTTTGCCTGGTCTTATAAAGACATGCCCGAGTTGGATACTGATATTGTGGTTCATCGCCTACCTACCAAGGAAGACTGTCCTCCAGTGAAACAGAAGGTCCGCCGAATGCACCCAGAGATGTCTGAGAAAATCAAGGCCGAAGTGATGAAACAGTTTGACGCCGGTTTTCTAGCAGTTACTTCTTACCCACAGTGGGTGGCCAATGTGGTTCCTGTGCCAAAGAAGGATGGAAACGTTCGAATGTGTGTTGACTATAGGGATCTGAACAGTGCAAGCCCCAAGGATGACTTCCCTCTACCTCATATTGATGTTCTGGTTGACAACACCGCTCAGCATAAAGTCTTCTTCTTCATGGATGGTTTCTCCGGTTACAATCAGATTACAATGGCTCCCGAAGACATGGAGAAGACAACTTTTGTTACTCAGTGGGGTACCTTTTTCTACAAGGTCATGCCTTTTGGACTGAAGAATGCTGGGGCAACGTATCAGCGTGCCATGGTTTCTTTGTTTCATGACATGATCCATCATGAGATTGAGGTATACGTCGACGATATGATTGCAAGGTCCCAGACTGATGAAGAACACCTTGACCACCTTCATAAGCTATTTGACAGGTTGAAGTTGTACAAGCTGAGGTTAAACCCGAACAAGTGCACCTTCGGGGTGAGATCTGGTAAGCTGTTGGGTTTCTTTGTAAGCGACAAAGGTATTCAAGTGGATCCCGCAAAGGTGAAGGCTATACAGGAAATGCCAGTTCCCCAAACAGAGAAAGAAGTCAGAGGCTTTCTGGAATGACTAAACTACATTGCCCGATTCATCTCGCACCTGACTGCTACTTGTGAGCCAATCTTCAAGCTACTGAAGAAAGATCAAGTAGTACGTTGGAACGATGAATTCCAGGCCGCTTCCGAAAGGATCAAAGAGTATCTCCAATAGCCACCTATTCTGATGCCACCAGTTGAAGGAAAACCTTTGATCTTATACTTGACAGTACTCGATAACTCAATGGGGTGTGTGCTGGGTCAACATGACGAGTCTGGCCAAAAAGAGCATGCTATTTATTACCTTAGCAAAAAGTTTACCGACTGCGAGACCCGGTACTCGTCGCTCGAGAAAACTTGTTGCGCTTTGGCATGGGCTGCTCGCCGGCTGAGACAATATATGCTGACTCACACTACTCTATTGATATCAAAGATGGATCCAATCAAGTATATCTTCGAGAAGCCTGTCTTATCCGGAAGAATAGCAAGATGGCAGATGATCTTGACTGAGTATGACATCTAATCTACGACCCAAAAGGCAATCAAGGGAAGTGTGTTGGCAGACCATTTGGCACATCAAGCAGTGGATGATTACCAGTCTATGAACTTTGAATTTCCGGATGAGAATATCATGATAGTGACTGATTGTGAGACACCTGGACCCGATGAAGGACCTGAGGAGGGATCCCGATGGTCTATGTACTTTGATGGAGCTTCGAACGCTTTGGGTAATGGCATTGGCGCCGTGCTCATATCTCCTAAAGGCTCTCATACTCCGTTCACCGCCCGACTATGTTTCAACTGCACCAACAATATGGCGGAGTATGAAGCATGCATCATGGGTCTTCGAGCAGCAATTGGCCTAAGGATTAAGTTTCTAAGTGTCTTCGGAGATTCTGCTCTCGTGATCAGTCAGATCAAAGGCGAGTGGGATACTAAACACCCGAACCTTATTCCTTACAAGGAGTATGTATTGACGTTACTTCCACATTTCGAGGAGATAACCTTTGAACACTTCCCTAGAGAGGAGAATCAGTTGGCGGACGCGCTGGCTACGATGTCTTCTATGTTCAAGGTCAATTGGGACAACGAGGCTCCCCGGATTATCATTGAAAGATTGGACGAACCTGCACATTGCTGTGACATTGAGACTGAAGAGGTAGCGGATAAACCCTTGTTTTTATGAAGTAAAGAGGTACCTTGAGGCTCATGAATACCCCGAGGGTGCATCTGTTAATGACAAGAAGTTTCTGAGGAGGTTCGCAGCAAAGTTCTTCATAAGCAATGGCATCCTTTACAAGCGTAACCATGATTCGACCTTACTGTGATGTGTGGATAAGAATGAAGCAAAAAGGATCATGGCAGAGTTACATGAAGGTACTCTCGGAACTCATTCCAATGGACACACCATGGCAGAGAAGATCCTACGGGCAGGATATTATTGGTCCACAATGGAAGCCGACTATTATCAGCATTCCCGAACATGTCACAAGTGCCAAGTCTATGCTGATAAGGTGCACATACCTCCAGTTCCTCTGAACATCTTGACAGCTCCTTGGCCTTTTGCAATGTGGGGCATTGATATGAAAGGGCATTGCTTCATCCTGGTAGCAATCGATTACTTTATAAAGTGGGTTGAAGCAGCTTCCTTTGCTACCGTAACCAAGAACGTCGTGGCACAGTTCATTCAGCACAATCTGATCTGTCAATATGGTGTACCAGAGAGGATCATTACAGACAATGGTACCAATCTTAACAACAAGATGATCACCGAGCTCTGCGAGCAATTCAAGATACAGCATCATAACTCTTCTCCCTACCAGCTGAAGATGAATGGGGATGTCGAAGCGGCTAATAAGAACATTAAGAAGATTGTGCAGAAGATGACAGCGACATACAAAGACTGGCACGAGATGTTACCATTTGCTCTTCATGGGTACCGTACCTCAGCACGGACGTCAACAGGGGCGACACCCTATTCCTTTGTATATGGCATTGAAGCAGTCTTGCCCATTGAAGTTTAGATACCCTCTCTTCGGATCATGAAGGATGCAGGTTTGAGCAAAGATGACTGGATTCAGACCCGGCTTGATCAGCTGAACCTAATCGACAAAAAGAGACTTACTGCTATTTGTCATGGTCAGACGTACTAAAAATGGATGATCAAGGCATTTAACAAGAAAGTTAGACGACAAGAGTATCAAGTTGGGGATCTGGTAATCAAGCGTATTATTCTACCTCAAGGTGATCCCAAGGGCAAATGGACCCCTACTTACGAAGGGCCATTTGTGGTTAAGAACATTTTCTCAAGAGGAGCTATGATTCTAACCACCATGGATGGTGACGACCTTCCTCACCCCGTCAATGCAGACATAGTGAAAAGATACTACACATAATCAAAGACCCGCTAGGTTGACTGGCCTAGGCAAAAATAAGGGCTTCCCGGCGAACCAAAAGGGTTCGGGCAAAAATAAGGGACGAAAATGAAAAATCTGTACACCCGACAAGTCGAAAACCTGAAAAGGCGGCTTGGGCAAAAAAGGGTATCCCGATGGACTGAAAACCCGAAAGGGCGGTCCAGGCAAAAATTAGAGATCAAAGCGTAACATTATGTCTCATTGGATCACCTTGCATCCAGACTTCGGTATCGGCTATCAAGCTCGGACGTCACTAATCTACCTTCAACCTAGTAGAAAAGTGATGAGATGCTCGAGGACATAAAGGCAATACCAGAGTTGGAACCCAGTGGGATTATTCACATAGCTGTTTTGTTTAGTTTTTCCCAAATTGTGTAAATTCTATTATTCGGCGGTGTTCTCTTACTAGAACGTCAGCCTCTTGTACAAAAATGCCTATTTACAGGCCAAACTTCAAAATCAATACAATTCATTTTCAAAGAAATTTCAAACTTTTTTTCCTTTATCTATTTTGATTTGCAAAGAACGTCCAAGGTTCATTTTTGATATATGCACTCGACATTAATTGCTGCTCATAAATATTTGCATACGAAACAAAAAGATGATTACTGGTAATATCAAAAACAGGGGAAATAAAAATTGTCCAAACTGTATTGTTTCCTTGTCCACCAGGTACCGGGTAAATTCATCTTAAGAATATGGCTAAGATACCTTCACACCCCGCAGAGTAAGACAGTAAAGATAGCTCTCCCCAGCTGAAGCTTGCAACTGTGAATGAGTCGGTAATATTCTCCCTAAGCAGAGTTGATCTACCATCAATACTAAAAAGGCTTGATATCCCTGGCAGTCTTAATATTCCCTAGTGGAGTATAAGAATGTTCCCCGGTAGAATACAAGATACCCCCAGTGGAGTTAAAATTTTCCCATCGCAGTATGAAAAAGCTTCCCCAACGGAGTTGGGAGAATCATCCCCAGTAGACTTTGGAAGTTTATCCCCAGCGGAGTACAAAAATAAATCTCCCCAGCCGAGTTCAAAGGATCATTCCCAGCAAAGCTCAAAGGATTATCCTCACAAAAGTTTAACAGGTTATCCCCAGTGAAGTCGCAACTGAAAGATCATCCCCAGTGGAGTTTTTCCCTTTCACAAACAGGAATTCAATCCCCAACAGGATTCAGTATCACCAGCAATGGTGATTCGTCCCCAACGGAATTTATCAGCGGAATCATCAGCAGAGCATCTCTTCCCCACAGAGTAATCTCCTCATCAGTTTATTCCCCAACAAAGTTATCTTCTCCTGCAGGTTTATTCTCGCAATCATCTGCGTTCGTCATCCCCAACGGAAACGAAGAATTCAACTCCATTCTCCAGCAGCTATCCGGGATTTATTTTCCCCAGCTAAAAACATTACATTTCCATACATCACGATACATGCATATACGCATCATACCATACAATCTCATTTATGTTGAGAGCATCATTGCTTGATATATATCATGCATTTCATACATCATGACATTGCATATGACTGACTCTTTACCGTTTTAGGGAAAGACGAATCAGTAAACACTGTTGACTACTCATATGACCTGGTAGTCCCCTCAAAAGAAAAACTACATCTATGGAAGACTTTCGTCTGGTTCAATTAAATCGATCCTAAGATTTTTCTGATTCTTATCCAGCCAAAGTTAATCCAAGACCTTCTCTGGTTCAGACAGATCGACGCTAAGATCTCCCTGATTCGTATTCCAGTTGAAGATATTCCAAGACTTTTGTCTGGTTCAGTTAAATCGATCCTAATATTTTTCTGATTCTTATCCAGTCAAAGTTAATCCAAGACCTTATCTGGTTCAGTCAGATCGACACTAAGATCTCCCTGATTCGTATTCCAGTTAAAGATATTCCAATACTTTTGTCTGGTTCAGTTAAATCGGTCCTAAGATTTTTCTGATTCTGATCCAGCCAAAGTTAATCCAAGACCTTCTCTGGTTCAGTCAGATCGACACTAAGATCTCACTGATTCGTATTCCAGTTGAAGATATTCCAAGACTTTTGTCTGGTTCAGTTAAATCGATCCTAATATTTTTCTGATTCTGATCCAGCCAAAGTTAATCCAAGACCTTCTCTGATTTAGTCAGATCGATGCTAAGATCTCCCTGATTCGTATTCCAGTTGAAGATATTCCAAGACTTTTGTCTGGTTCAGTTAAATCGATCCTAAGATTTTTTTGATTCTTATCCAGCCAAAGTTAATCCAAGACCTTCTCTGGTTCAGTCAGATCGACACTAAGATCTCCCTGATTCGTATTCTAGTTGAGGATATTCCAAGACTTTTGTCTGGTTCAGTTAAGTCGATCCTATGATTTTTCTGATTCTTATCCAGTCAAAGTTAATCCAAGACCTTCTCTGGTTCAGTCAGATCGATGCTAAGATCTCCCTGATTTGTATTCCAGTTGAAGATATTCCAAGACTTTTGTCTGGTTCAACTAAATCGATTCGAAGATTTTTTTGATACTTATCCAGCCAAAGTTAATCCAAGACCTTCTCTGGTTCAGTTAGATCGACGCTAAGATCTCCCTGATTCCTATTCCAGTCGAAGTTCATACCTCCTATCAACAATATCCAAATGGTATCTATAATCCCATCCCCGACATCACCAGGATGATACCACTTCATGCGAGTGCAAATTTCTGGGCACTTTAGTGTTCAATCATCTTTCACCTTCGGATCACGAAAGGCACGAAAGACAATCTACATCCTCAGGTTTAAGAAAATTGAACAGGGGCAGCTGTTGCACCCAAAAATTTTCCCTCTCATATTTCTCAAAGCATTACAAGAAAAGTCTCCAAGTGTCTCACGATTGCTCAAGAGTTGGACAAACATGTCATCTCCTAAGGCAGTCAATCCCAAATTAGGGTTTTGTGTTGCATCAAGATCCTTGAATCCAAATGACCTCAAGTTCTCCCCAATGTCCTAATATGCTCTCAAGGCCATCCATTCCAAATTTCAAGCCTTGCAGAGGAAGTTTGCTCAGTCAATTGCTCAAAGGGTCCAAAAATCGACAGTGCTAGGGCAAAAGTCAACTGTGACCCATAAAAAGTCAAACTTCAAGATTTTTTGTCAACATTCTCATTTTGAAGGATATTTCATCATTTGATCAAGGGTTGATCATGATTCATCAAAGATTGCTCAAAATTCATCAAGACTCAAAAGTTGCTAAATTAGGGTTTTGTAGGAAAAGTCAACTCAACTTTGACCAAGCATAACTTTCTCATACTTTATGATAAATGATCCATCCAAATATAATTTTTAAGAGAATGCAATTTCCCATAATACATCTTCATACCCCAAAATCAGAAAATGCACTCACAAAGAGTTACAAATTTGGACATTATAGGTCATTTTTGAAAGTCAACAAAAACACCTTATTTGCCAAAGTTTATAACTTAAGCATGGAATATCAAAATGAGATGAGACCAAAAGGGTTGGTTAGAGGACATCTCTAGATTTCTAAAAAGTCGAGGAACACTTCCAAAAGTTCAAAATTGAAGAATTTATGCATTGTTGAAGTTGGGCCTTTTTGCAAAATTGTCAAAAGTCAACTATCCCCAAAATTTCAAATTTTTTCAAAGGGGCCCATTCTTTTCCACTTGATTTGATCTTGCCACATTGCACACGTGTCCTAGCTTCAGCCTTGTGTCCATTTATCAATTTTATTATTTTATTTTATTTTTTATTGAATTATTTCATTTTAAATCAATTTAAATCAATTTAAATCAAATAAAATCACAAAACTTGATTACATGAGATCTTTCTCTATTTTCAGGACTTAATCATCATCATCAAGTGTATCAAATTCGTATCAAGCATTCCATGTGAAAAAAGATTGAGTTTTTGGCAAATTAGGCAAGTTATCAATGGTGAGTCAAATCCAATCTCAAGGCATCAATGTGCAAGGATTCAGTCCACAAAAGTTGACCTGATACACTCCATCATACATATACAAGGAAAAGGCACGAAATCCAGACCTAGAGGCTGCAAGAACATCAAGAACCAAACTTGAGAAAAAGTGGAAAAAGTGCAAAACTGAAATCGAGCTTGGAGGCGTTTTCAGAAGCAAGACTCAACATCAATCGATTGTTGGGTGTCTACCCAACCTCCTGCAATCAAAAGCAAGCTCTCACACGCTCTCAAATGCACTGTAAGTGATACAAGGCCCCCCTCTGAATTTGATTTCGTGTTTCAAAATATATGCATCATTACAAGAAACCAATGGTATATTTGCAATCACTAGATAATTTCCAAGCTTTCCATATTATTTGATTGTGTTTATATACTCTGTGGTGCAAAACGCCATTGTAGGGTTTCCTAGGTTTTTTTTAGGGGTTTTTGTTACAGGTAAAACTAGACCTATTAATAGCCATGGACATGACCGGAGGAGAAAGACAAGCACAACCGTGGCCTTGGATGGAGTTTATATGGCCTGAGATGAGTTTTTGGAATGACCTACGCTTTTAGCTGCGGATTTAAATCCGCAGGTAATTCCCTTGCAGACTTGAGGACAAGGACGACCACGTGCCCCCATCTGATTGCACCATTTGAATGTTCGCGCGTTTTTATTTTGTTCTGGCATATTAATGTTGTTTCTCATATTATCATTATTGTTGAATATACTAACAATAGAAACACGTTGGCCTAGTGGAAAGAGGAGCTGGCAGTCACCAACAGGACCTGGGTTCGAATCTCAGGTCCCCCATATGCATTGTTATTATTTTTCTTCAGGTGATCCAATGCCATGCCAAGCGCGTAGCCTACAATACTCCATCATTCAATCAATAGACAGATGGCCCCAGGCCAGATCTGATGGTCTAGATGGGACGTCCACCATGCTACAAAGTCAGCGGGTGTACATGGAATTCAGGGAGGTCAAGCCAGGCCAACGAAATTGGGCCCTGGAATTGCTGAGTAAACCCCCAAAAACAGGCCTAAACCTCCTAACCCTTTCTCTTTTCTTTTTATTATTTATTTCTTTTAATTATTTATTGCTATTATTTTTATTATTAACTAACCAATTAAATCTTTTTCTTCATAAAATTAAAAACCAAAAAATATTTTCTTATTTAAATTAAATTTCAGTATTTTATTTTTGTTAATAATATTAATTTAATTAATGTTAATCTTAATTAGGAATAACTTTTAATATATTTTGCAATAATTAAAATTAACTTAGACAATTAGGTTTTCTTAACATTGATTAAATTTATTTTTATTTCTTGAAATAACACATAAATCCAAAAAATATTATTTTCATTAATTAATTAATTAGTTTATTAATTTAATAATTAATCCAATTTAATTTCTTCCATAAATTCAAAATAACAAAAAAAAATCTTTTCTTTAATTAAAGGGTCAAAACCCTAAAAACTTGTGCCCGATTTAATTTCCCACACGCGGTCCGTTTTTATTCAATATTGTATTTGTTTCCGGAATGTAATAGATAATTAGGACTATTTTTATCGCTTTATTTATTTTCCGCATTTAATTTCCAAGGGTTGCTTTTGGCGATGTAAATACCCGACGCCTTGTAATAGTTAGTTTAATTTCCGCAATTTAATTTCTGCAACTTATAAACTGTTAGATGTTTGATAATAGGGTATGCATGACAAGATTGAATGTAAACCTAAAATCAACATAGATCACCATTAACATGTACAAAGATGAAATTAATTGAAAACAACACACTTGCACATGCGCACTCTTAGGGTACACCTCACTTGGTTGCCTTCGTACGCGGTCATTAAGTATAGGAAGTTTTAGAGGTCGCCCTCTTGTCCAAAGATCATAGTTTCCTCGAAATGGTTGCCTCGGAAAAATGATCTAAGACATTAGGGTTATCGCTAAGGCGTCCTAACATTGCTTTAGTGACCGCACGTCCCTTAATCGAATTGACCCTTAAAAACTCCAACGATGCTACCTACTCATCAATAGTGGGATAGTATTGTCTAAAGGACATTAGCATATAGTGATTCCTTTTTCGAGTAGGTAGATGGTTCTTAAGTACTTGCTCTTTCAAAAAACAAAATATTTTTTACACTTACACCTTTCAAACAAAAACTTCTTCAAACCCACAAACACAAAGAAAAGCAATTTTGAAAACACTTTGAGCAAGTACCTAAGAGCCCATGGATAACCACAGATAGAAATGGTGCTAACACCTTCCCTTTCTATAATCTACTTCCCGGACCCGAGAGATATCTCGAAAAAGGAATTTTTCTGTGCTTTTTTTCCTTTCCTTGTTGGATAAAATAAAAGACGGTGGCGACTCTTGCTTACCGCGACATTTTGCGAAAACAAACGCAAAACGCAAACCAGCATTCCAAAAAACAGTCAGTTTCTCCCACCGTATCACACATGACTATACCGCCCGTCCTATTCTTAAGTGTAACTTAGTCCGGGTATAGGACTTGTCCTTTGCAAAAACCTAAATAACCACCATATAAACATATAATCAAACAATCAAATAATGATAAAACAGATAAAACAAACTAGGCTTAACCCACTTAGGGATGGACCAGCAAGAGGTCAATCTTTCCCCAGCAGAGTCTCCATTTCTATAGCGATAAAAAATGTAGCGGGGTAAATCGGAGATCGAGCTATTAATTAACTCGTCTCACAAAAAGCAAGAGTCGCCACCGCGCTTTATTATTTCCAAGGGAAAAGGGAAAAGAGCGAAATAAAACCCTAAAATATGCAATGTAAAATAATACTTAAAAGTAATGAAAATACAAGGCGTTTTGAAAATAAATCTAGAGTTTGGGGGTTGGTTATACAATGGGAAGGTATTAGCACCCAATGCATCTATAGTATCCTATAGGAACCTTTTGAAATACCCGTTTATTAAAATTGTTTGTTTGATTAAAAATAGCTTGTTTGGCCAAAAATGGGTAGGGACGAGATTTTGAAGATACGACGACCTAACGTCGAAGTTTTGACTTAAAAGGTGTGAGTTTGAAAATTTAAACATTTGGGAAAATTATCTTAAGTTTTTGACAAAATAATAAACGAAAGAAAAATGAATGAGGGTATTCGCACGATTAAATGAGATATGTTTGATGACATGAAGTCGACAAAATTAAAACAATTCCCTTGGATTGAGACAGACGAAAGATATAAAGATTAATGATTGATGACAAAATTAATTAAGATGACAATTGAACAAATAACTAATGTAAACTAAATTATACTAACATGCATTTTGAACGATTAAGTAAATAAACAAAATTACATAAAGATTAAATTACAAAATCATGAATTTTTAATAATTAAACAAATAACAAAAATTAAATCATGAAACATGTATTTTTGAATAATTAAATAAACAACAACAAAAATTAAATAAAAATTAATAGCATGTTGACAAAATTAAATAAAAGATGAATTTTAATTAAACATGTTTTTTCATTATGTATTGTAATAATTAATAATATATAATCTAATTAACAGAATAAAACCTAAAAGAAATAAAAAGATAACCCCAACAAGAGTTGAACTCGGGTCTTTAAGGCTATTGGGTAGTGTAATTTACCAGCTGAGCTATACTATATTTCGTTTATTAACATGAATTAATTAAAACATAAAGGAAAATTAGTAATGAAGCTGGACCAAAAACAAGCCCAATGGGCCAACCGGGTTTGTAAAAGAAAGGAACAAGAAAAAAGATTGTGAAACCCTAATGTGAGGGGCGCGGCGGCTGCATTATCTTGGGAGAAAGAAACAATTAATTATTATTTACTGAAAAATTTATTAGAAGAAAAACTTAGAATAAACACTCCTCTCTCTTACTGATAAACTCTCTTCTCATCTTCCTCTCTCTGCCTTGCCAAGTTAACAAAAACGAAAAAACATTTTAGTAACGCCAGCGATCACCACACGACTGAGAGCAGTGCAAATAGCAGCAGTGATTTTCTTAGATCTAAACCACGCTTCAACCTTCAGCTTCCTTCTCACATTTAACAGATTCACCTTCCTCTCTCTCGATATCTAACCTTGCCGCGCTCTGCATCCTCCTCACATCATCACCGTCCTCTTCCTCTCTCTTGATCTCGGACCCTATTCTCCATGTTTACCCATAGGCGACGACGGTAGATGTATATCATCCTCCACTCCATCCTTACACCCCTTATTCTTTGCAACACCTTGAGATAACCAATGTTCACGACGCGCATCAATCTTATATTACTTCAATTTTTCCGACCTGTTGGTCCTCTTCTTCTCTTTTGCCTTGGTTCTTAGTGTTTGCGGCAGAAGGAAACAGAACGACAGAGATTAAATCAGAAATCATGGTTGAACCTTGGGATATTTAGCGCCGGAGTTAACGAGGACAGGGAAGCCGACAAAGAGGTCTGAGCGGATTAAGGAAGTGAGATGGTGGAATCCGGTTTTGATTAACAACAGGTATTAAGTTTTTTAGCAAGTTTTGGTTTTAGGCCGGATAAGCTGGTTTTAGGCTTTGCAGGTTAAGATTTGTAACGGTTAAGGCTTTGACATGGTTAAGGTTTTGACGGGTTGTTATGGTTCTAGGCTATTTTTGGATTTTGGTTTACAGGTTCTAGCGTTTGACAAGTTCTATTATTCTGTAACAGATTCTATGTTGATTTACAAGTTCTAATGATTTGAACAGGTTGTACGTTTCTAACAGGTTTCAAGGTTTTGGGACAAGCTCGAATGGTTTTGGACAACAAGTGTTAAGATTTGTAACAGGTTAAGCTGGTAATAGCAGGTTGGCAGTGTTTTGACAGGTTCTACGTTGGTTCTATTGTTATGTAGTTTGACAGCATGTTCTGAGATATACTGGTTTTATGGTTTTATGTTTACAAGTTACATGTTCTTGAAAAGTTTTGGTTTTAGGACAAGTTTTATACTTTGACAAGTTGAGGTTTGACAGGTCCTAAGTGTTTTGGGCAGCAACCTCTAAACTGGTGGTTGCTAGAGGGAGAGGTAGAAGTTGTTGTTACACGATAGAAGAAGTATGGTTTTTTTCATTACACTCATTATTATTACCAATATTATGAATATTAAACATGTTTAAACACTAACAATCATGTAGCAACTCAACTCAAATACAGTACAACAAAGAAAAGAATGAGAAGGCAAATATTGCATGGCAAAGAAAAAATGGTGCAGCAAGTGATTTAAACATGAGTATATGCAGCAGTATATAGGGAGGAGGAAGAGAATAATACCTATCGGAGCCTCTACGATGGGGCTTCTAAAAAGATAGTAAGTTTTCTTGAGTTTGCTATGTTTTCCTCCTTGCAGAATTTTTAGAACAAAACTATATTTTTCTATTTTTTCAACTCTTGTTGGATTGTTGAACAAACTCTACTTTTTCTGTTTTTCTCACTTACTGAATTTTTGTGGATTCCTTTCTTTCTGCTGAAATTTTGACTTTTCTCTTCCATTTTGTGTTGACAAAAGCCTCTATTTATATTGAAGTGTGTGGGGTTTTAGTGGGGGAAAACAGTAGATATTTGAACTATTTTGGCAAGCTGTTTTCATGCTTTGTTCAAACAATTTATTTTAACCATTTTGATGCAATTCTGTGGCTACTTTGGTGCAGGTTGGAGCAGACTATATAGCAGTTTTCAGCAGATTTTGGCAGCATTTGGGGCTGCTGTATGTTGCTGTTTTTTCAGGATGTTTGTAGCATTTTACAACATCTTTTCTTTGGACTACTATGCTGCATTTCTGGGCTAGTTTGCTGCCTTGTTGACTAGTAAAAATGCAACAAAATTGGGCTTGAAAATGGGTTGCAAAATGGGTTGCATTAGCAACTTTGTTGGGCTGACTTTTTTTAGTGTTGAAAATATATTTTGTACAAACTTGTATCTTATTTGCAACTTTGTAATAATAACTCAAATAAATTTGTAACACAAATGGAATTTGTTCTCCAATATAATTCCTTCAATTCTTTTGTAAAATCATGAACAACTTTGAATCTTCGATTGAAATTTAGAATCTTGATATGTCTTGATAAAATTCCAAGTCTTCCATTTGAATTTGGGAAATAATTGAATAATACTTGGATGAATTGTTGAATGATGAATAAATAATAATGCAAGCCTTAGGACTTCAACCTTGCATTTTGTAATAGAAATCCAAATAAATCACATGAATTAATTTTGCAATCAAATAGAATTCCTCATGTAATTAAATAGAATTCCCCACTAACTTCTTGAATAAATGCTTCATGTATTTAAAACCATGATGTAAGTCCACCAAAATAATCACAAAAATAATCTTGAATAAATATTTCATGCGATAAATGATTATTCTTGGATGAGATTTCTTGAATAGCTCCTCTTTAATTATCACTTGGATTCAAATAAAGAAATATTCCAAATATTCCGAATAAATTCTTCTAGAACGATTTTGAATTTAATCATCCCATTTTGACGAAATTCACCCGCGTCATGAGAAAATTTGCAGATGACTTTGGTCATAGAAAGATCGAAAATGACGGTGTAACTTGGTTCTCTTGTATTTTAGAACAATGTGAAACACACATGAACCGAAGACAGTAGAACTTCGACCGTTCTTTCTGAAAACTATTCAGAGAAACCGAAGACCAACTGTTGGACAAAGTGTGGAAAAAATGCACAATTCTATGAAATTCTTTGATGAACCAGTCTTTTGGAAATTAACGAACGACAACATTTCTGTCCCGAGACTCGAAACCCTAATCGACATACAACGTCTGATGCTCTTCTTTCAGACCTGTTTCCTGCGCATGAAAACAAAACAATAACACATACACTTCGTGCTTGATTAGTGGTTAGTCATTCGTAAGATAAAATGCTCACAACACTTGATAATCTCTACACAGTCAAAGCTTGAAAGCGAGACGTTTGAGACCTACCATATTCTGTGACCTTGATGTGTATATAAAATAATATAGATGAAGCAGGGATCTTAGGTCAAAATTGGGGTACGACACGCGTTTATAGGATGTGGAAAGTCTTCACCATCCATGGTGTGGTACGGTGAGAGAACTGACTTGAGGGTTTTGCGTTTTATCGCAAATGTTGCGGTTAGCAAGAGTCGCCACCGACTTTTCTTTTATCCAAAAGGAAAGGTGAAAAAGCACAGGAAATACCTTTAAGATGTTTTCTTGAGTTCGGGGGGTAGATTATGAAAAGGGAAGGTATTAGCACCCTTTTCATTCATGGTTTTCCATAGGCTCTTAGTTACTTGTTAGATCACTTGCTTTTGTTGTTTGAAAATGTGTTCAGTGTGGTTTTAAAAGTATTTTGTAAAAGAGACCATTTGTTTAGGCAATCTTTGTAATGATTCTCGTTCGTAAGAATGTATACAAAGATGTTTGTCTTTTGAAAATGTTTTCAATGTTTGTAAGATGTTTTTGAAATGTGTGTGTTTGCTTTGAAAATAGAAATGATAGTTGTTTGAAAATAGAGCAAGTAACTAGAAGTAATCGACCTACTCAAATGTCTTTCTTATGCACTTTCTATTCCTTTGACATTGTTGTCTTACCATTGATTTGGTAAGCAACCCTATCTTTGGATGTAAACAGGACGAGCGCGGGTCATCGTATAATCATGATTAGCAATGTTTGAAAAGTATCTTAGCATTTTGAGGGACCAAGATCATTTTTGTAAGGCAACCTTGAATAGCGTCATCGAGGAACTATGATCTTATATTCGTTTTGTTTTGCCAAGATACTTCGCATGCGTAACATGACTATTTTTATGTAAGGCAACCAAGTGGAGAAACCCTAAGGATGCTTGTGTGCAAGTGTGTCATTTTCATGCTATGATTTTATCTTGTATTTAGGGTTTTCTATTTGCTTTGTTTTGTTCTTACCATACAAACCCTAATTACTAATCATGGTATGTAAAGCGGTAAATTGCGTAATGTAAAGATTACTAAGCTATCACAACAATTTTATGGGAGGGGGGAATTCAAATTTGAACGGGGATTTTCAAGAATGTAAACCTAAATAAATTATTACAACCAAATCGAATTTGTACGAATATTAGAATAAATAATATAGAATATTTAAAAATGCAATATTATGTACATGCAAGAAAAAGATTTTTGTGTTGTTTTTTATGTGAAAAGAAAATTTTAACCTAATCCTAAAAAATATTAAAGAAATTAATTCTTAGTAAAAGTTAACCCTAATTTCTATTTTAAAAGAAAATAAAGTTCATATGTACTATTTTTTTATGTATTTTTATGTTAAATAATATTGAATAAAAATATAAAGTTTTTATATATGCAAAAATAAATATTTATAAGTATGGAATGTAAAGGAAATAAATAAATTATACAAAACATATTTTAATTATATTTACAAGTTTATTAAGAAAAATAATAATACATATTGAAGATAAAATATATTTTCATGTGAAAAATAAACTAAAATAAAATAAAAATGCAATATTATCAAAATTTATATTTTTGGGATTTTTTATGCATTAAAGAAAATATTTAATAAACTAAAATGAAAATAAAACAAATAAAATAAAAAATACAAAGAAGTTGGGCAAGGTGGTGCTGTAGGAAAACTGGAAGCAGCGTGTTAGCAAAAAAAACTATGGCCAAAATATGGAGGCCCATCCTGCAAAAAGACAACAAACTAAAAAATGGAAAAAATATGGAAAACCAAAGGTAGTGCCAAGGTTCGAACCCAGGACATGGGTCTCACCAGCGCGCTACCTTTCCACTGGGGTGTCTATACATCCGTTGATTTAAGTGAAACAAAAATAACATAACATGAACAAAGTCATTGTCCTGTACTTCATCTTCTTCCCCAAGCTGGCCAGATGTCCTATAACTCTCTCATTCTTCCATGAAAATGAAAACTCATAACATGAAAGTTGTAACATTTGGTCTCATGATTCTAACCATATAAGTTATGTAAGCTAACAATCAAAGATCAGATAGAATTTTAAAAGCCCTAAATTTAAACCTAAATTTTTCAGAATCTTCAAGTTCAAAATTCTCTCAACTCAGGCCAAATAAATGCAAGATAAATGTATGTACAACTTCGTTGCAATGAGGACTACATTGTTTATTCACAAATCGTGGCCAATGGTTGCCTATACAAGGAGATAGAAGTTGAGATTTTACCTCCTTCAGTTGAAATCGTGGATGGAGTTGGAGTGAGTTTGATGGAGGCCTGATGCTTGCTTGAGCTTCCTTGAACCTCCCTGAGTGTATTCCAACCCTTGCCTTGCTTTGAAAGTGTCTGAAACTCTTTGGCCAAGTTAACCTGCAAGCTTTGAAATCAACAATGGTAGATAAGAGAAGGGGTTACAGTACATGGATGAGGGTCTGGATCAGTTAGATATCAAATAGGTAAGGTGTTTTGATGATCAAGACTTGAAACGCACGAGCCAAATGAGAGATTGTTATGCTTATGCAAAAACTACAAGTCTTGACAGTTTTTTGGTGTTTTTGAGTTTGGGACTGTTTCAGGCTCCTAGTAATCATGTCTTGTGTTGTATTGTGTTTGTATATTAGTATGGAAAAGGTCCTAAGTAATCTCTTCTACAGATTTGCAAGTTATATGCTTTTGGCAACCTTTCTTGCTTTTGAAGCAAAGTGAGGGGACAAGGATTGACATGCTTGTACTGGCTTGCTTAGGGTTGGTATTTGCTTTTACAATTTGCTTTAGGCCTGTAAGACTTATATGTGCAATGGATACAGGTTCAATGCTCAAGAATTGGAAAGTGGCAAAAGTTGAGCTTTTTCAAAATGGCAATGGTCACTTTATGCCATTTATGGAATTACAACTTGGGTAATGGCTCTAAGGCTTGGATCAAAGCTTTGTCAACTGAGTAAGCATTAAATTAAGGAGTAAGGAACAAGTTTGGGACCTGTAAAGCATGGATTAGGCAGCATAGGTACTGATTGGAACTTTTTTCTTCATGAAATGGCTTGAACCAAAAGTGAGAAATTGCCAACTTTATCTCTTCGATTCTCCCTACTCAGAAATGATCTCGAGGAGTTCTTGAACATTTTGTAAATATTGCAATGTGCTCTACAACTCATCTTTGAAATGAATTTCAAGATACCTCTTGGAACTAGGTGAAAAATTTCCATGAAGTTGGGTCCAAAACCTGCCTAAATTAGGGCAAAATTTCACTAAGTTATTTAGTTCATGAGCATGTATTCATAAATTTATATCTTGAGATCCAAGCATCTTTAGGGAAAAGTGTATGAATAAAAGTTGTATATTTCATAGAGGTCTACAAATTTCATGTTAGGAACTTTCTTTGAATCATTATGCATCATGGTGAAACAATGGCCTGAAGTTGAGAAAAAATAAGAAATTTTCTATACTTTGAAAATTTTCTAAGTTAAGAAAATTTTCAAATTTAAACCCTAATCTTCAAACTTGGATTTCTTGATGAACAAGTTTCACATTATGACATGTTTTGATGAATTGTGACTCTTGGCACTTGATTTTGACCAAAAAGTCAAAGTTTGACTTTTTAGTGTACAGTTGACTTTTGATCAGTTGACTACAAATTTTATCTGTCTATCAATGAAAATTGAAATGTTTTGAACCATGTTATTAGATAAAGATGAGGCAATTGAATCCTTGAAATCATGTTTTAACTCAATTGGTCATTTGCTAGGTCAAAAACCAGAAATTGCCTTTCCTTAGTCAAAACCCTAATTTTGACCATTTTGCCCTTTTGATGATTTGATCAAATTTCTTGAGGAATTGTGATCCAAACTTGATCAAATGATACATATGAGTCTAAAATGTTGATGTGGATAAAAAATTATGAAGTTTGACTATAAATTGGCCATGGTTGACTTTTTCCCCAATACAGCTGATTTTTAGGTCAACTGTCTAATTGACTGGTCAAAAATGTGGTTCAAAGCTTGAAACTTGTTCGGAGTGATCTTAGGGATCCATAATGATGTTTGAAAGTCACATGAAGCATTGATAGTTCAAAAACCCTTGTGCAATATCAAACCCTAATTTTGGGTCATCAGTGCAAGATGAGATGTCTTAAGCTGACCAAACCCTAATCCAATCTTGAGTCAAAGAAATCTTGTGAGAAAAGTCTTGATAACTGAGAGGGAAAATTTTGGGGTACAACACATGGTAGTCAGCATCATGGCACTTCCATAGAACACTCTCTTGACAACAAATGGCCCTTCGTAAGTGGGAGTCCATTTTCCTCTGGGGTCGCCTTGTGGTGGAATGATGCATTTTATCACCAAGTCACCAACTTGATATACTCGATGCTTGATCTTTTTGTTGAAAGCCTTGATCATCCATTTTTGGTACGTCTGACCATGACAAATAGAAACCAATCGTTTTTCGTCGATCAAGTTCAGCTGATCCAATCTCGTTTGAATCCACTCGTCTTCGCCTAGGCCTGCCTCATTCATAATCCTCAGCGAGGGAATATGAACTTCTACTGGCAGAACAACTTCCATGCCATAGACTAGAGAAAAGGGAGTTGCCCTAGTTGATGTCCTAGTTGAAGTGCGGTAGCCATGTAGAGTAAACGGAAACATCTCATACCAATCCTTATAGGTTACTACCATTTTTTGCACAATCTTCTTGATATTTTGGTTGGCCGCTTCGACTGCGCCATCCATTTTCGGTCTATATGGAGAAGAATTGTGATGCTTGATCTTAAACTGAGTGCAAAGCTCAGTAATCATAGCATTATTAAGGTTTGTCCCATTGTTGGTGATGATCCTTTGGGGGATACCATAGCGGCATATGAGGTTGTTTCTGATGAATGTGGCTACCACATTCTTGGTGAGTGAGGCAAAAGAGGCGGCTTCGACCCACTTGATGAAGTAGTCAATAACGAAAGGAATGAAGCGATGTCCATTGGAAGCGGTTGGCTTAATTTCTCCAATCATATAAATGCCCCACATTGCAAATCGCCACGGAGCGGTCATGACGTTTAGAGGGATAGGAGGCACATGGAACTTGTCAGCATAGATTTGGCATTTGTGACAAGTCCTAGAGTGCTGATGGAAATCGGTCTCCATTGTTGACCAATATTAACCAGCTCTCAAGATCTTCTTGGCCATCGTATGTCCACTTGAGTGAGTACTGATGAGTCCATCATGCATGTATTCCATGATCTTCTCTGCCTACTTCTTGTCCATGCATCGCAGTAAAGTAGAGTCATGGTTGCGCTTGTACAATATTCTGTTGCTTAGGAAGAATTTGGGGGGAAATCTTCGTAAGAACTTTCTGTCATTGATAGATTCTCCCTCGGGATACTCTTGTTCTTCAAGATATCTCATCACCTCGTGGTACCATGGCTTTTCTGCGTCATTGTCAAGCTCACAAAAATGTGCAGGTTCGTCAAATATTTCAATTGTAATCATAGGGGCCTCGTTATCCCATCTGACGTTGAACATTGAAGACATGGTGGCCAAAGCGTCAGCCAACTGATTTCTTCCCTAGGGAAGTACTCAAAGGCGATCTCTTCGAAGTAAGGAATTAGGGATAGCACAAGCTCCTTGTAAGGGATGAGATTAGGGTGCTTAGTGTCCCAATATCCTTTTACTTGACTAATCACTAGAGCAGAATCCCCAAACACATTCAAATGCTTGATCCTCAAGTCAATGGCTGCTTTCAAACGCAAGATACATACTTCATACCCGGCCATATTGTTCGTGTAATCGAGGCATAGTCTGGAAGTGAAATGAGTGTGGAAACCTTCGGGAGAGATGATCACAACACCAATTCTGTTACCTAAGGCGTTGGAAGCCCCATTGAAGACCATAGTCCATCAGGGTCCTTGTTCAGGTCCGTCATAGGGTCCAGGTTTTGCACAGTTGGTCACCAGAATGATGTTCTCATCAGGGAAGTCAAAGTTCATAGACTGATAATCATCTACATCTTGATGGGCCAAATGATCTTCTAGTATGCTTCCTTTGATGGCTTTTTATGTAGTGTATTGAATGTCGTACTCAGTCAAGATCATTTTCCATCTGGCTATCCGTCCGGAAAGGGCAGGTTTCTCGAAAATGTACTTGATTGGGTCCATCTTAGAAATCAACAAAGTGGTATGAGTTAACATATACTGTCTTAGCTGGCGAGTAGCCCATGCCAGAGCGCAACAAGTTTTCTCGAGCAGTGAATATCTAGTTTCACAATCGGTAAACTTTTTTCTCAGGTAATAAATAGCATACTCTTTTCGACCAGACTCGTCATGTTGGCCCAAAATACACCCCATAGAATTCTCTAGTACTGTCAAGTACATGATCAAAGGTCTTCCTTCAACTGGAGGCATGAGAATAGGAGGTTCTTGTACGTATTCTTTGATTTTGTCGAAGGCAGCTTGGCATTCAACATTCCATCTGACTACCTAATCTTTCTTCAAGAGCTTGAAGATTGGCTCACAAGTAGAAGTCAAGTGCGATATGAAGCGGGCGATGTAAATGAGACGACCAAAGAATCCTCTGACTTCTTTTTCAGAATGAGGGATGAGAATTTCTTGTATGGCCTTTACCTTGGTAGGATCGACTTCAATGCCTTTATTGTTGACAACAAAACCTAGAAGCTTTCCAGATCATACTTCAAATGTGAATTTGTTAGGGTTCAACATCAACTTGTACTTTTTCAGCCTCTCAAATAGTTTGTACAGGTGATCGAGATGTTCCTCTTCAGTTTATGATCTAGAAATCATATCATCCACATATAACTCTATTTCATGATGTATCATGTCATGAAATAAAGCTACCATAGCTCTCTGATCTGTTTCCCCTGCATTCTTTAATCCGAACGACATGACCTTGTGGCAAAAGATGCCCCATTGCAAAACAAAAGTAGTCTTCTCCATGTCTTCGGGAGCCATCCTTATCTGATTATAGCCGGAGAAGCCATCCATGAATGAAAAGACTTTATGCTGAGCAGTGTTATCAACTAAGACGTCAATGTGTGGTAGAGGGAAGTCATCCTTGGGGCTTGCCCTATTCAGATCCCTATAGTCTACGCACTTTCCGTCTTTTTTCGGCACTGGAACCACATTGGCAGCCCATTGGGGATAGGATGTCACAGCTAGGAACCCTGCATCAAACTGTTTCATTACTTCAGCTTTGATCTTCTCAGACATATCACGCCTTATGCGACGAACCTTTTTTTTGACGGGAGGACAATCTTCTTTTATCGGCAGATAATGAACTACGATGTCGGTATCCAACCCTGGCATATCTTCATAAAACTAAGCAAATACTTCCACATGATCATGTAGCATCTGAATCAACCTGCTCTTGACATTGTCTTCTAAGTTAGCACCGATCTTGATTTCCTTCTTATCTGCCTTAGTACCCAGATTGATGACTTCAACTGACTCTTCGTGCGGCTGAATAGATTTTCCTCTTGTAATAGAAGTTAGGCTAATTCTCCCGGTATGTCACAATCTTCCTCGCCTTCGTCTTTGGCTTGGTTAATTGGGCATTCAAAGTCATAGTCAGTAATAGTAGAGTCAATGGTAATAGGATCCAGAGTGGATGAGGACCTACAAGAATGTATGTGTGTGCATGTAAGATACATGGCTATTTTTGAAAATGTATTTGAAAGAAAAGAAAGATAACAAACACAAATATTTGAATGCAAAAGAGTCCAATGTACTGAATGATCATATGATTAGATGAACATAAATAAAACCCTTGACAAATGGACCAAAGTTCCTCGGGCCAGGCACATGGCTTAAAAGTCATTATTGAATATTACAGACAAAATGTTCTTGAATTGAAAGAAAAACAATAACAAGTAGATTACTCCTCAATGAAGGAGATGGGCACAAAGTCCTCTGCATGCCAATTCTTCAACTCTGTTGTAGTTGGATACACTCAATCTTCAAATGCAGCTTCTTCATCAGAATCACCCACAGTTTTGACTTCATCGTTTCCAATGCGGAGAGGTGGCTTTCCAGCATAAGCACGCCTCACTTCCTTCTGATATTTGACGGTGAAGCCCAAACCAAATTTGTCCGCTTTGAACGGGAAATCAAGCAGTTTCCCCCAAGTATCACAACTTCCTTCTTAAATCGCCGCACGAACATCTTTGACTGAAACCATCTTCGGCACGGCCTTAACAGCTTCAGATTCATCAGAAGAACATTTGGTAGAAGAAACCATAGATGGTACAACCTCAAAGGATTGACACGGTGTCTTAATGAATTCTCCATCCATCTCTACGTACTTGAACGAGTTAAGGTGGTTCACCATAAAATCTTCTTCTCCACAGGCGGTGACTATTCTTCCCTTGACTGGATATTTATGCTTTTGATGGAGAGTCGAGGTTACTTCCCCAGCTTTATGGATCCACGGGCGACCCAACAAACAAGAATAGGAAGGACGAATATCCATAATGTAGAAGGTGGAATTGAATATTTGGGAGCCCATTTTGATTAGAAGATCTACTTCCCAATGAACAATGCTCTTTGATCCATCGAACGCCCTTACGATGACATCACTTGGCTTAAAGACTACGCCTTCACAGTCTAGACGGTCTAATGCTCCCTTCGGTAATACATTAAGGGAAGAACCAGTTTCGACTAGAACATGTGCTAAGGTGGTCCCTTTGCACTAGACAGAAACATGTAAAGCTTTATTGTGGTTCTTCCCTAACGGTGTTAAGTCAGCATCTGAAAATCCCAAGTCATTATCAGCCGTCAGGCTAGCCACGCAATTCTCAAATTGGTCTGTTGTTGTCTCATGGGGGACATGATATTTTTTCAGGAATTTGATTAATGTTCGAGCATGGGCTTCAGAACAAAGCAGCAATGACAACATTGAAATCTTAGAAGCGGTTTGCCCTAACTGTTCCACAATCTTGAAGTCGCTTCTTTTTATGATCTTCAAGATCTCGTCCATCTCACGAGCGGATGGCTCTCCATTAGCAACGTCCTTTGCGGGTACTTCTGTCACGACAGGCTTAACAACCTTTTCTTTCCCTCTAGTATCAGTACTTGGCTTAGCGGCAGTGATGCAGATGGGCGCCTTTGTAACAACTGGTGTGAGACATTGGGTGAAAGTATTCTCCCAATTCTGGTTACTTTGCTTGAGCCAGTTATGTTACCGACATCATCATATTTGTCCTCTTAGATCAAAGCGTATTGTTTTATGCCGTGATAACACACCTCAGCACCATAGTTCCATGGTACTGCCTTGTTTGTAGAATAGGGAATTGGTCCGGGATTGGTAATTATTAAGGGAGCAATAGTGGGTTCATTTGAAATCCTAATAGGACCTTTGGAGGTGATCCTAAGAGGCTTGTTTAATATGGTAATAATGGAGAGGTCTTCACATTTGTTAATCAAACTTTTGGCAAGTGGGGTCTTCTCAAATAGAATTTCGTGGCTATCCATCAGTCGTTGAATTCCTTTCTTCAGCCCTTCACATCCATTGAGTTATTGGGTACAACAGACACAGTCTTTTATACAGCCAGGGAAAATACCAGCCTTTAAAAGATTATTTTTAATTATATTCAGTGGAGTAGTCAATTCTTTAACAGAGGCAACAAAAATTGTATCTTCAACAACATTAACACCCTTGTCATGCTTCGACATTGGAGCGGTGATTACATTCGGAGTTGGAGGAGGATCAAACTCAATAATCTTGTTATCGATCAAATCCTGGATTTTGTTCTTCAAGGCCCAGAACTGGTCAGTCTCGTGCCCGAGGCTGCTTGAGTGGTAAGCACATTTAGCGTTCAAATTATACTTTGGTGACGAGGTATCAGGGTTGGCAGGAGGTTCGTGTAATTTCACTAAATTAGCCTTTAGAAAATGTTGAAGGGCTTGAGACAATGACATGCCTAACCTCGTAAATTGTCTTCTCTGAGTTTCAAAACATTGGTGACTTGCAGATGGTGTTGGAGTAGGAGTTAGATTGGAGATTCCGACGGCATTGACAAACGGAGGATCATTCTTCTTGGTACAGGCCCTTTACCCGTACACAACATTGACTTCCTTCTTTGAAACAAAAGGTTTCTTAAGAGGATTTGAAGTAGAGGTAGATTCCACATAAATCTTCCCACTTTTAATGCTGCTTTCAACTCTTTCACCGATTAAGATTAATTCGGTGAAACAAGAAAAAAAAGTAGCCAACCAACAGATTAAAGAAGGGACCAGATAAAGTTCCCATGAACATGTCGATGTGCTCCCTATGATTCAGGGGTGGTTGAACCCTACTGGTGAGGTCTCTCCACTTTTGCGCATAATCCTTAAATCCTTCATTCTTTCCCATGGTCATATCTTGTAATTGAACCCTCGTTGGCACCAAGTCACCGTTATACTGATACTGGTGGTAGAAGGTGGTAGCTAAATCCTCCCAAGTATTGATATGGGATCTATCCAACTGATAAAACCATTCAAGTTGCGTCCCAGCTAAGATCTCTTGGAAAAAGTGAACCCAGAGCTTCTTATCAGTAGTGTGCGGCTGTATTTTGTGCATATAAGATTTTAGGTGGAGTTTTGGACAAAAACCTCCATCGTACTTTGCAAATATTGGTATTTTGAATTTATGGGGAATGAATACCCCAAAGATCAAACCCAAATCATCAAAATCTAAACCGGGGACGGCTTAGATTTCAACAGCTTTCAATCTGTCTTCTAACTGCTTATATTTGATATCGGCGGGTGGATACTGGTTGTCGAAATAATCATAATCAGATACTTGATCATTAACATAGTCAGCCTGAGTACTCTTGACTTCACCAATCTCGTTCTCGTCCTCTTCAGATGAGTCTTCTCCTACTGGGATCTGACAGACTGTCTCCTTGAAGCTTCTACCCATGTTGAGTAGAGCTTTCTTCTTGGGCTTCTTCTTAATGGCCAGCAAAGCCATCATGTCTTGCTGACCCTTGGCTAGGGCCAATAGAGTTTCCTGGAACTAAGAATTTTGGTCTTGGACTTCCTTCACAGTTTTCTCTAGATCCATCTTGCTGAAATAAAGAGCAGAAAGATAAGGAGACCTGTTATGCGAAAACCTGGCATGTTATGATGCATGGAATATGTATATGCAAATGATTTCAAGGATTAATGAGATTTAAATTTTTATAGACAAAAGAATGAACAAACGTCAATTTTCATTAAACAATTCAAGAAAGATTACATAATTCCTCTTGGGCTTACAAAATAACTTTCTAAGATAAAAAGACTAAACGCATCCTCTTCGTTGCGAGATAGGCGTTCACACTTTGCTCTTCTTGTAGCTGCTTCGTAAGCTCCAAGACCTTCTTCTCACTAGCATAGAATTGAGCTTCAAAAGTATCACATTCTTCCTTCAGCTGAACCCATCCTTTTTGCAAGTCTTCGAGAGAGGTAGGAATGTCGGGATGGAGGATAGTGTATGGAACATCTCCTTCAACCACATGCTCCATGATAACTTGTAAAACGGAGGGGTAAGGCATCATAAGTTTCTGAGCACGAGCTCACACCCATTTAAGGAAAGGCTCGAGGGGAATGGAATTCCTGTGTCCTAATGTCTTGCTATCCACCTTGTTCAACATCCTCCAAGCTCTAATAAACCTATGACGGTAACCTTGATTGTCATTCTCGTAGTCGAATACCACTCCTTGGATAAGCATCTCAAGTGGACCATCTCTTAGGGCGTAACCAAACTGTCGTAAGGATAAGAAGGGGTTGTAAGTGATACCTCCTCTAATTCCAACTAAGGGGACATTAAGGAATTCTCCACAACGATCGACAATAGTAACATTCTCCAAAGATTGGGAACACAAATGAATATTTGAATGTCTGAGTCATCAACCTATGGGACCACCTTGAACCTTGCTCATTATTCAATACATATTAGGGGAGATGCGAAATAAACTATCTTGCCAAGAGAGGAGTGCAATACATCAGGATACCTCTCTTCCTCATAGTGCGGGAGTGAAAAGAATGTAGGATGTCTCCTAACAAAGTAGGCACCGGGTTACGAGACATGAAGATTTTGACAGCATTTACATCAATGAGTTTATCAAGATTTGGAAACAAAACCATCCCATAGATGAGAAGGGCCAAAATTTCCTAAAAATCTTGTAAGTCCAAAGAGTTCCAACAATCTTGAGCTTTATCAAACGGGAACTTGGCCAAGAAACCTTTGACACCACTCCTTGTTTCCCAATTAGTTGTGACATCAGATTGTTGCAAGTGTAGGGCATGAGTAATCTCTTCAGGTTTTGGATCTCTTTTTGTACCGTTAAAAGGTAGTTGATTGAGAATGGTAATCCTCAAGAGTTGGGAGAATTCTTCCAAAGTTGGCACAAGTTGATAATCAGGAAAAGTGAAGCAATGATGTAGAGGATCAAAGAATTGGAAAAGCACCTTCATCATATCTTCATTAGTGTTGGAGGTAACCAAGTTTAGGAGGCGACCATGTCTTTCAGTGAATGGAGAATTCTCAGGGACCCTTGACGCTAACTCTTTGAGTTGAGGAGGAATCCTTACGAGATTGACTTGAATGGTTTTCCTGCGAATAGAAGCCATGTCCTATAAAATAGAACAAAGATAAATCCCAAAACTCCTTGAAATGGTTAGTGAGTGTGAGTATGATATTATGATGTTTATGATGTTATGTACAAGTAAATATATACAAACAAGGAAAACAAGTCCTTAGGTTTAGACTTGTATGGAGTCTCATAGGTAAGTACCCTCTTGAAGTTTAGTTGGCTCAAACCTGTCCTAGAAATAGTAACCGGGTTCTAAGGGAGCTAAATATCACTAGTTTATCTTCTCGGGAATTGTTTCAGTGCAAGCCTCTTTTACAGTGACCAAAATATCCCAAAAAGCCAAACCTCAATGAGTGTAGTATCGAGTTTCTACCAACTTCTGACTTCACAAAAGCCGATCATCTCACTACGTCCTAATGGCCAAGTTGGTCAAGTAAAGGTTCTAAAGTCAATTAGTGCTTCATGACATCACTCAGCGGCCCCGTATTCTCCTTGACTACTCAAGGGCTACCGGTACCCACAAATATGTCACACTAACGTAGCTATTTCTTAGACCATGTCGGTATACCCCATACAGTTTCCACAATGTATTGCTACTTACATATAAGGTATCTCAAATCCAGGTAGAGGATTTAAGCTCAAACAAAGAACCAAAATGTAAAGCAAACAAAACAAACAATGAAAGCAAGTAAAGGTGATCTAGCCCTAAGGTAACCCCACTTTTATGTTTTACCCAACAGAGTCTCCAGTTCTGTGATACAGTAGGAGAACTGACTTGGGTGTTTTGCGTTTTATCGCAAATGTTGCAGGTAGCAAGAGCCGCCACTGGCTTTTCTTTTATCCAAAAGGAAAAGCTGAAAAGAACAAGAAAGACCTTTGAGATTGTTTCATGAGTTCAGGGGGGGTGGGGGGTAGATTATGAAAAGGAAAGGTGTTAGCACCCTTTTCATCCATAGTTATCTATGGGCTCTTAGTTGCTTGTTAGATCACTTTCTTTTGTTTGAAAATGTGCTTTGTGTGGTTTTTGAAAATATTTTTAAAAGGCGCCATTGTTTAAGAAAACTTTGTAATAGTTCTTGTTCGTAAGAACGTATACAAAGTGTTGAGCTTTTGAAAATGTTTCAAGTTTGGAAATGTTTTGAAAGTGTTTTTGAAAGTGTTGGTGTTTATTTTGAAAACAATCAAGAGTGTTTGATTTAAAATTGAGCAAGAAACTAGGAACAATCTACCTACTCAAAAGTCTTAGTTCATTTCTTCATTTCCTTTGATATTGCTATCTTACCATTGATTTGGTAAGAAGCCCTATCTTTGGATGTAAAGGGACGGACATGGGTCATCGTATAGCCATGATAGCAATGTTGTGACATATCTTAGCAATTCTCTTTGAGGGACTAAGATCATTTTGAAAGGCAACTTTGATAGCGTCATCGAGAGACTATGATCTTGTATTTTTGATTGCTTTTTGCTAAGATACCCCGCATGCATAACATGGTCATTTTCATAAGGCAACAAAGTGGATTTATCCTAAGGGTGTAAGTGTGCAAGTGTGTTGATTTACATGCATTGTTTTGTCTTTAATTAGGGTTTGCTAACTTATTAATTTTAATCTTTCCATACAAACCCTAATTTACTAGCATTTATATATAAAGCATTAAATTGCGGAAAATAAAAATACTACGCTTTTACATCATTAGGGGAGGGGGTATACAAATTTACAAATGGAGATTTTGTAAGAAAATTAAACCTAATTATCTATTACAACCATATTAAATATTGTACAAAATTGAAAATAAAATGCATGAATATAAAATGGAAAAAGAAATGATTTTTGTTTGGATTTTTATGAAAGGTTCTAATCTGAACCTAATTAAGAAAATGATTAATTAATAATTAAAAAAAAGCTAAAACTTAAATTAATTAACAAAGAAAATAAGTTAAAAATGATTTTTAGGGTTTTTTATGAAAAGGTTTTAAATTAAAAAATATATGAAAATTAATTAATTAAAATAAACATAAGTTCTAAATTAATCTTAATTAAGAAAAAAAATAATATAATAATTAATCCTAATTCTAAATATTAATTAATAAAAATAAATTAATTTGTTAAAAGAAAATATTTTTGGTCTTTTTTGTATTTATAGAGAAAATAAAATAAGTATAAATAATAAATAAAATATTTTTTATATTTTTGTTAATAAATAATAATAATGATAATAATAATAATAATAATAATAATAAAAATAAAAATAATGAAGAAAATATGAAATAGAAATAAAAATAGAAAATAAATAAAATGGAAAATAAAATAATGGGCCAGGGGTGTGAACATAGTCAGGGGTTAGTAAAAGAAAAAAGATAGCCAGGCCCAAGTTGGAGGCCCAGCGTTGCAAACAAAAAATAAAAAAAGGTGAAAAATATGAAAAACAAGCAAAAGGGTACCACTGGGGCTCGAACTCAGGTCCCTAAGGTAACAAGCAGGCGCTTTAACCACTAGGGTGGTGATACATCCGTTAACTTAAACAAAACAATAAATATATGATACATGATTTGCCCTGACTGCACTTCATCTTTAACCTCCAACTAAAGGATTTGTAACTTGTTCATTCCTCAACCATTTTCAAAAGTGTAAACTTGAAACTTGTGCATTTTTCCACCACGAATCCAACCATGTAACTAACTTAAGCTAACATTCAAAGATAAGGATGAATTTATGAAAGTACCAAATTCTGACCTAAATGTTTCAGCAAGTTCAAACTCAAAATTCTTCATGCTCAAGAAACATAAATGAAATATATGGACATGTATAGTTTCAGGGAAATGATATCTACATTCTATCTTCACAAATGCAAGCCTAACAATGCCTAAATAATAAGATAGAAGTTCAAGAAAAATACCTCAAAACTGGAAATCGAGAAATGAGTTTGAGCTTGTTTCAAGTGATGGTGATGATCAGGTTATCTTCCTTGAACCTCTAGGAAGCTAATGCAATGCTTACTTGATGCTGGGAGTGCTTGAATCATGCTAGAGAAGTCAAGATGCAAGCTCTGTTTTTTGGTTATGGAAGTTGATGAAGATGGTGTTATAGTTGGATAACAGGTGTTGGGATTATTTATGTATGATGTTTAGAAGCTTTTGGAAGAAAAAGGCAAAAAAACACACGATTGGAATGGAAGTTTGAAGTTCTTAGTCAGAATGTGCAACAATGGTGGTTTGAGATGAAGTTCTGAGTTTGGGGAAGTTTTAGAGCTTGTGTATTCGTGTATTTTCTTGCAAATAACTTGTGCATATGTATGGAAAAGGTTGTTGCACTTTAGAGGGTCAGAAGCACAAGATATAGACTTATGGCTATGTTACTTGATTTTGATGAAAAGTGGAAATATGGTTTCAAGGTATAGTGTTGTACCCCAAAATTTTCCCTCACATTTATCAAAAACTTGCTCACAAGATCTCCCTTGACTCAAGACTGCACTAGGGTTGATCAGCTTAAGATACCTCCTTAAACACTGATGACAAAAATTAGGGTTTGAGTTTAAACAAGGATTTTTGGTATTCCAATGCCCCATATGACTTTCATGGATCATTATGGACCCTCAAGATTACTCATGTCAAGTTTTAAGCTTTGGATCACACTTTTGCTCAGTCAATTGAGCAGTTAACCTAAAAATCAGTTGTATTGGGGAAAAAGTCAACCATGGAGAACTCACAGTCAAACTTCATAATTTTTGATCCACATCAACATTTTAAAATCATATGTATCATTTGATCAAGTTTGGACCACAAGTCCTCAAGAAATTTGATCAAATCCCCAAAAGGGAAAAATGGTCATAATTAGGGTTTTGACTGGGAAAGGGAAATTTCTGATTTTTGACCTAGCAAATGATCAATTGGTTTAAGGCATGATCTCAAGAGTCCAATTGCACCATTTTGACCTAATGACATGGCTCAAAACATTGCTCAAATCCAAAGGGTTGACAAATGAATTTTTCAGTCAACTGATCAAAACTCAACTGTATACTAAAAAGTCATACTTTGACTTTTTGGTCAAATTCAAATGCCAAAGACCATAATTCATCCAAACATGTCAAAATATGAAACTTATTCATCAAGAAATCAAAAAGTCAAGATTTCATTTTGAAAAGTCAAAATTTCTAAACTTAGAAATTTTTCTAAGTGTTGGAAATTTCTTATTTTTTCACAACTTTGAACAAAATTTTCACCATGATGCAAGATGATTCAAGAGAAAAATAAAACATGAAAGTTGTAGATATCCATGAAATATACAAGTTTTCTTCACACAACTTCTTCCAAAAGTGCTTGGACCTAAAGTTATAATTTTAAGAACATGTGGTCATGAAACAAAACACTTAGTGAAATTTTGGCCTAATTTGGTCAGGATTTTGACCCAACTTCATGGCAATTTTTCATATAGTTCCAATGGTAATATTCAAAAGAAATTCAAATATGGGTTGTATAGCACATTGCAAACTTTCCAAAATGTCCAAGAACTCCTTGAGATCATTCTTGAGTAGGGAGAATCGAAGAGATGAAGTTAGGGTTTTATCACTTGAATTACAAGTCATTTTGTGACGAACCAAATTCAAAATTCAAACTATGCTGCATAAACTCTACTTTACAGGCCTCAAACTTGTTAGGCACTCCATAATTAATGGCTTTCACAGTTATTAGAGGTCTCATTTCAAGCATTCAATGCATGGACAATCTTTATATCCATTTTAGAAAGAAAGTGTACATTGCCATTTTGATAAAGTGTTTTTTTGCACAAAACACGTTCTTGAGCATTGCACTTATTCTCTTCTGATCATACATGTCTTACAATACATGAGAAATGGTTTAGACACTTACAATCATCCAACCCATGCTTGTACTACACATTGAAACTTGGTTTCCCTCTTTTCTTCAAAATCAAGTAACCTAGCCAAAAGCTTGTAACTTGTACTTCTGACTTGCTAATGCACTCCAATCCTTTTGTTTATAGATACACAAACTATTTGCATCAAATACACGAATGCTCAAGCCCTGAAAAGACCTAGAACTCAGAAACACATCTCATACTTCCATTTTCACACAAACTGACCAAAAACATGAAACTCATAACTCCCTCGTGCATTTTCAAGCCTTTTGTTTCTAAAGCTTATAAACATCATTTAGAACTGATCCCACACCCTGTAACAGAACTGTAACACCATTAACACCATCCTCCATTTTTCAAAAATAGCGCTTTGCACTTGGACTTCTCTAAAACTCCTCAGGCTCTTTCAGCTCAAGCTAAGCATTCCATTAGCTTCCTGGGATCTTGAGGAAGCTAACCCAACCATTGGAACTCCCTGAAAGCTGCTCAAACTTCAAACCGGATACCCTCTTGCAAGGTAAGTTTTATAACTTTGAAACTTTTCATACAGGCATCATCAATGATTTATTTGTGAATAAAACATGTAGATATCATTGCCCTAAAGCTAACCATGTCCATAGTTTCCATTAATTTTGCTTGAGCTTAGAGAATTTTAATTTTGAAGTTTCTGATATTTTTAGGGTTCAGATTAGGGCCAATAAAATTCATGCTTATCTTTGATATATAGTTTTAATTCTTTATATTTTTGAAACCGTGAGGAAATTTGCTACAAGTTTCATGTTTACAGTTTTCATTTTTGATGAGAAATGAACAAGTTACAGTTGGTGTGGCTGGAGGTTGAAGATGAAGTACTCAGGGCGCGTCTTATATCATATATTTATTATTTTGCTTATGTTAACGGATGTATAGCCACCCCAGTGGTAGAAGCACGCGCATGTAACCATTGGGACCTGGGTTCGAGCCTTAATGGTGCCCTTTTGATTTTTTTCACTTTTCTTTTTGCTTTCTGACATTGTTTTTGCAGGCGCTGGGCTTCACCTTTGGGCTTTGTTTTTGTTTTTACTTTCTGACCCTCCTGTGGACTATTTGCACCCCTGGCCCTGATTTTATTTTATTTTCTTATTTTCTTTTTACTTGTTTTCTTAATTACTTTTCTAATACGAAAAAATCATAAAAAATGCAAAAATAATAGATTTATATTTTGGCTTAGTTTATTCTATTTTTCTCACAATAAAAAATAATATTTTATTTAACTATACTTTATTTATTTTTACTAACTAGTATTGTAAATTTTAACTAAAATAGGTTTTTAGTTATTTAATTTCACACTAATTAAAATATATTATTTTGATATAAAAAAGGCCAAAAATATTTTATAATACTATAAATTATTTTCAAGACAAAAATACAAAAATACTTTTCTTAAACTTAATTCCCTTTTAATCAATTAATAGACTTAGGGTTTTATTTAAAAAAATTTCTTATTAAATTAGGTTTACTTTTATCATTTTAATTAATTATTTTCTTTCAATTAATTAGATTAAAACCAATTCACTTTTTCCTAAAAAATTCAAACAAAAATATCCATTTTCTTTATATTTGCATTCGTGCATATTTAATCATCTTGTACATTATTTATTTCAATTCTTGTACAAATTCAATTTGTTTGTAATAGATTAATTAGGTTTATATTCTTGCAATCCCCATTTACAATTTGTACACCCCCTCCCACAAATATTGTAAAAGAGTAGTAACTTTAAATTCCGTAATTTATCGCTTTATATGCAAATGCTAGGAATTAGGATTTGTATGGAAAGACTAAAACCAATACTTAGAAAACCCTAATTCAAGACAAAATCAAGCATTAAAACAATACACTTGCACACAAGCACCCTTAGGGTAAATCCACTTGGTTGCCTTTATAAAAAATGGCCATATTACACATGTGAGGTATCTTAGCAAAAACAAAGCAAATACAAGATCACAGTCCCTCGATGAAACTATCTAAGTTGCCTTTCAAATGATCATAGTCCCTAAAAAGAATGCTAAGATACCTTGCAACATTGCTAATCATAGTTATACGATAACCCACGCCTGTCCCGCTTACATCCAAAGATAGGGTTACTTACCAAATCAATGGTAAGATAACAATGTCAAAGGAAAAGAAAATGAACAAGAAAGACTTTTGAGTAGGTAGAATGCTCCTAATTACTTGCTCTATTTTAAATAAAACAACCTTGCTATTTTCAAAAACAAACACCTACACTTTCAAAACATCTTACAAACTTGAAAACATTTTCAAAAGATCAAACACTTTGTATACATTCTTACGAACGAGAATCATTACAAAGTTTTCCTAAACAATTGACTCTTTACAGAATACTTTCAAAAACAACACAAAGCACAATTTCAGACAAAAGCAAGTGATCTAGCAAGTAAGTATGAGCCCATGGAAAACCATGGATGAAAAGGGTGATAATACCTTCCCTTTTCATAATCTACCCCCCAAACTCAAGAAATAATCTCAAAGGTCTTTCCTGTGCTTTTTTATCTTTCCTTTTGGATAAAAGAAAAGTCGGTGGCAACTCTTGCTAACCGCAACATTTGCAATCAAACGCAAAACCCTCAAGTCAATTCTCCCACCGTATCACAGAACTGGCGACTCTGCTGGGGACAATTCTAAAAGTGGGGTTACCTTAGGGTTAGATCACATTTAATTGCTTTCATTGTATGACTTGTTTGCTTTACATTATGGTTCTTTGTTTGGGTTTGAATCCTCTACCCGGATTTGGGATACCTTATAGGTAAGTAGCAATACGTTGTGGAAACTGTGCGGGGTATACCGACATGGTCTAAGAAATAGCTATGTTAGTGCGACATATTTGTGGGCACTGGTAGCCCTTGAGTTAATCAAGGAGAATACATAGCCGCTGAGTGATGTCATGAAGCACTAATGAACTTTTAGAAACTTTACTTGACCAACTTGGCCTTTAAGATGTAGTGAGATGACCGGCTTTGGTGCAGTCTGAAGTTGGTAGATACTCGATACTACACTCATTGAGGTTTGGTTTTTTGGGATATTTCGGTCTCCATTAAAGAGGCTTGTGCTGAAGTAATGACCAAGGAAACAAACCAGTGATATTGAGCTCCTTAGAACCCGGTTACCATTACTAGGACAGATTTTAGAAAACTAAACTTCAAGAGGGTACTTACCTATGAGACTCCATGTGAGCCTAAACCTAAGGACTTGTTTACTTTGTTTGTATATACATACTTGTACATAACATCATGAACATCATAACATCATACTCATTCACTAACCATTTCAAGGATTTTTAGATTTATCTTTGTTTCTATTTTGTAGGATATGGATTCTATTCGCAAGAAAACTATTCAAGTCAATCTTGTAAGGATGCCTCCCCAACTTAAGGAGCTAGCTTCAAGGATCCCTGAAAATTCTCCGTTCACCGAGAGACATGGTCGCCTACTTAACTTGGTTACCTCTAACACTGATGAGGACATGATGAAGGTGCTCTTTCAGTTCTTTGATCCCTTACACCATTGCTTCACATTTCCCGATTATCAACTTGTGCCTACTTTGGAAGAATTCTCCCGACTCTTGAGGATTATCATTCTCAACCAACTACCTTTCAACGGTACAGAAAGAGACCCAAATCTAGAAGAGATTGTTCAAGCTCTACACTTGCAATCATCTGATGTCACAACTAATTGGGAAACAAGGAGTGGTGTCAAGGGTTTCCTAGAAAATTTCTTGTTTGAGAAAGCCCAAAACCGTTGGAACTCCTTGGATTTGCAAGCCTTTGAGGAAATTGTGGTTCTCCTCATCTATGGGATGGTTTTGTTTCAAAATCTTGACCAACTCATAGATATGAACGCCGTCAAAATCTTCATATCCCGCAACCCGGTGCCTACATTGCTAGGGGATATCCTACATTCTTTTCACACTCACACAATGAGGAAAAGAGGTGTCCTTATGTGTTACACTCCTCTCTTGGAAAGATTGTTTATTTCGCATCTTCCCCAATCTGTATTAAAGAAGGAGCAAGGTTCAAGATGGTCACAAAGTTTGATGACACTCAAGCATTCAGACATTCATTGGTGTTTCCGGTTCATAGAGAATGTTACTATTATCGACCATTGTGGAGAATTCTCTAATGTCCCTTTACTTGGCAGTAGGGGAGGTATCACCTACAACCCCTGCTTAGCCTTAAGACAGTTTGGTTATGCTCGAAAGGATGGCCCGTACGAGATACTGATTCAAGGTTTGGTATTTGACTACGAGAATGACAATCAAGGTCTTCGCCAGAGATTTATCTGAGCTTGGAGGATGTTGAACAAGGTAGATAGTAGGACATTGGGGCACAAGAGTTCCATACCTCTTGAGAATTACCTCAAATGGGTACGAACTCACGCTCAGAGTCTTATGATGCCTTATCCTTCCATTCTCCCGATAATCATTGAGCCTATCATGGAAGGAGATGTTCCATACACTATCCTGCATCCTGACATGCCCACCTCTCTTGAAGACTTCCAAAGGGATTGGATAAAACTTAAGGGGGAGCGAGACACTTTCGAGGCCCAATTCTACGCAAGCGAGAAGAAGGTTTTGGAACTCACTAATCAACTTCATGAGGAGCAGACTCGGAATGCCTACATCACACCAAAGAGGATGCGTACTACCTTTTTATCTTAGAGTTTTTGTATTATTTTCCCAAAAAGGCATTGATGTACTAAAGCTTTAACTTATTAATATAACGTGTGTTTCCTTTTTGTCTAAAACAAATTTGAATCTTCAAAATCCTTGAAATCATTGCATATGCATTCACCATTCATCATGACATAAGGAGGTTTCTTGCAACACGTCTCCTCATCTCTCTACTGTTTATTTTAGTAAGATGGATCTCGAGAAAATGGTGAAGGACCTCCAAGCTCAGAATGCATAGTTTCAACAGTTGTTCTTAACTCTAGCCAAAGGACAAGAAGAGTTGAAGACCTTGCTGGTTGAAGGGAATAAAAAGAAGACGAAGAAGATAACTAGGATTCTAAACATGGGAAGAAGATTCCACAGGCAGACAATAAGGACCTTAGACTTTGCAACAACATCCGGTGAGAAAGACAATCAAGATAGGAAGGGAAAAGAAACAGTTTTCCATTCAGAGTCTAAAGAGGAAGAGGAAGAAGAAGATTATTCTGAAGAACAATATCCTCCAACCGATGACAAGTATAAGCATCTAGAAGAGCGGTTGAGTGCAATGGAAATCCAAAAAGTATCTGGATTGGACTTTGAGGAGTTGGGGTTAGTTTCGGGGATTGTCATTCCTCCAAAATTCAAAGCACTTGTATTCTCCAAATATGACGGAGTTTCATGCCCCAAAATGCATCTCCGGTCCTATGTGAGGAAAATCCAGCCCCATACCACTGACAAGGACTTATGGGTACACTTCATCCAAGACAGTCTGTCTGGAACTCAACTTGATTGGTTTTATCAGTTAGAAAGAGCCAATGTTCATAACTGGGAAGATCATGCCACTGCCTTTTACAAACAATACCAATACAATGCTGATCTTGCGCCTACCCGTACTCAACTACAGAGTATGGCCATGGTTTCAAGTGAAGGCTTCAAGGACTATGCGCAAAAATGGAGGGACTTGGAAGGAAGAGTCCAGCCTCCTCTATCTGAAAGAGAATTAGTAGACATGTTCTTGGGCACCTTGTCTGGTCCCTTCTTTAATCACTTGATTGGGAGTTCATCGGCAGGTTTTATTGAATTAATATTGACCGGAGAAAGGGTAGAAGTCGGGATAAAGAATGGAAAGATGTATCCTTTGCTGCTGTAAGGAAACCCTTCATTGGAAAGAAAGAGGTGGTTGCTGTGTATCCTCAGAGAAATCAAGATAGGACTGAACGCCGTCCAATGGTGGGGGCTGTCATGATTCCTAAACTTGCGCCTGCTCAGCAAAGAAGCAACCAACTAAGAATGGAAAGACCAATCAGACAATTCACCCGAATTAACATGACCCTATATCAAGTATTACCACATCTGTTAAGATCCAATCTAGTGATGTTGAAAGAAGCTCCAAAGAATCCTAACACAACATCTCCTCACTATCATCCTAATGCCCGCTGTGCATACCATTCTGAGAGTCCCGGCCATGACACTAACAACTATTGGGCTCTAAAGAACAAAGTACAAGATCTTCTTGAAGCCAAAGAGATTGAATTCGATGCGCCAGAAAAGTCCAATGTCATTTCTTCCCCTATGTCCAAACACGACCATAATACTAACGCCATTGAGGAAAATATGTTTGTTACTTCAGTTGATGAACTTGTGACCCCACTCTTGACTATCAAAAAGAATTTTTTATGTGTCGGTGTATTCCCAGGCTGTGATGAAAGCTGTCATTTCTGTTTGTCCTCACCAACCAGTTGTCCTTTGTTAAAAGAAGGCGTTCAGTGCCTAATAGACAACAAGGAAATTTTGTTCGAGAAGACTTCTATTCCAACTGTTTCTTATAATGATGTTTCCATCGTGACCATTTCCGACAATTCTTCCGGGGTCTCCACCAAAAGACCCATTATAATTACATCAGTTCCTAAAGTAGCTCATTTGATAATTAAAATGCCTTGACCAATCCTGTATTCGTCAGACAAAACCATACCATGGAATTATGGAAGGGATGTATACTACCACGGTATCAAGCAAGATTGACAAGCTGTTGAAGATTCAAGTTCTGAGAAAGTTGACTCTAATATCAGTAATATTGCAGGGACTAGTAAGATAACCCAGAGCAGAAGGATTTTCTCTCCAGAAATTGCTCCTCCAAAAACTATTTCTGGACCCGTTATCATTCCTGTTGTTGTTGCTCCTCCAAAGGTTATTCTCAGTCCCACAATCATCCCTACTAATGCTCCTGTTGACAAAACTGTTACAATTCCTGCTACCACCCCTACTGACATTTTTCATGCCATGTCAACCGAGACTCGAGGTAAAGGTATTTCGATCGAGCCTGTCCAGACAAAGGCACAATCAGTGGATATCCCTGAGACCTCCCGGAAAGAAATGGAGGAAATTCTAAAGATCATAAAAAGAAGCGACTACAATGTAGTCGAGCAACTGGGGCAAACTCCATCAAAAATTTCCATGCTGGCTTTATTACTATGTTCCGAGGCTCATGCAAAGGCCTTAGTAAAATTCCTCAAAACTTCCCATGTACCCCAAGAAACATCTGCCGACCAGTTCCAAGACTGCGTAGCCAGCTTGACTGCATATAATGGTCTAGGCTTTTCAGATGCTGATTTAACGCCAAGGGGAAGGAAGCATAATGAGGCATTTCATGTCTCAGTGGAATAGAGGGGCACAAACTTGGCTCATGTTTTGGTGGACATTGGATCGCCTCTGAATGTGTTGCCTAAAAAGGCTCTTGATAGTCTAGATTGTGAAGGATTGACACTGAAACCAAGCAACATAGTAGTGAGAGCCTTTGACGGCTCAAAAAGGATGGTGCATGAGGAAGTGGACATCCCCATAAAGGTTGGAACCCAAACATTTGATTCAACTTTTTATGTAATGGATATTCGCCCTTCATATTCCTGCTTATTACGCTGTCCGTGGATTCACAATGCTGGCGCTGTTACCTCTACGTTGCACCAAATGCTGAAATATCCAATTAAGGGAAGATTGTCACCGTTCATGGAGAATAAGAGTATATAGTCATCCATCTAAATTCCTTCATATATGTGGAGCTAGATGGTGAATTTATTGAAACTCCAATCCAGAACTTTGAAGAAGTCCCGCAAGATGTGGCATCGACCAAGGTTATGTCTCAAGTTCCCAAGATCACAAGGCCTCCACTCAAGATGTCATCTTTAAAGGATGCCAAGGAAATGATAGAAGATGGTGGGTGCACTATTTAGGGAAACTCCCAAATATCCCATACAAATCTGACAAATTTGGCCAGGGTTTCACTTCAGGTGCCCAGAAGGCTATACGTCATGCTCGTGCCGGAGAACCACCCTTGAAGGTCAGCAACCGCAAAGTCAATGCAGTGGAGGAGGATAAAGACAACTATAACCTAGAGGATTGGATTTTCCAAACTTTCAGTGGAGGGCTCAACAACTGGGAGGCCAAAGATTTTGTCCTGATCACATTTATCCTACAGTAATTTGTCTTTACATTTTGTCGGACCTGTAATATTAAAACAATTTAGACTCTTAAAAATTTGTGTCTTACCCGAGGCACAATGGTCCATTTGTAAGGGTTATTATCTCATTTCCATATGACATCAATGAATCATGGACAGTTTTGCATACAAACTTTGTACTCATTATTTTTCTTTTTAAATTTTTCATTTCTTTCAAAGATAGCTATACTCTTACACACACTCACACTCACAATGCAGGTCTTCATCCATTCGGGATCCCATGGGTAACGGTTCTGCTATGGCCTTTTGTGACTCTAAAAATCTAATCTACCAAGCCAAAGACGAAGGTGAGGAAGATTGTGAAGTACCAGGGGAACTCGCCAGGTACCTACAACAAGAAGAGAGGACCATTCAGCCCCACGAGCAACCAGTGGATACAATCAACCTAGGTACCGAAGAAGACAGAAGAGAAGTCAAGGTGGGTTCCAATCTGGAACCCAGTGTCAAAGAGCGTCTGATTCAGTTGTTGCACGATTATGTTGAGGTCTTTGCCTGGTCGTACGAAGACATGCCGGGACTTGATGCAGATATTGTGGTGCATCGTCTACCTATAAGAGAGGACTGTCCTCCGGTAAAGCAAAAGGTCCATCGAATGCAACCAGACATGTTAGAGAAGATAAAAGCAAAAGTCATGAAGCAATTCAACATTGGATTCTTGGCCGTCACCTCCTATTCGCAATGGGTCGCCAATGTTGTTCCCGTGCCCAAAAAGGACGGTAAGGTACGAATGTGCATGGACTACAGAGATTTGAATAGGGAAAGCCCTAAGGATGATTTCCCACTTCCCCACATTGATATTCTAGTTGACAATACGGCACAACACAAAGTGTTTTCTTTCATGGACGGTTTCTCAGGCTACAACCAAATCAAAATGGCGTATGAGGACATGGAGAAAACAACCTTTGTCACACAGTGATGAACATTCTGCTACAAGGTTATGCCATTTAGACTGAAGAATGCTGGGACAACTTATCAGCGTGCCATGGTATCTCTATTTCACGACATGATACATCACGAAATAGAGGTCTATGTGGACGACATGATAGCTATATCTCAAACAGAAGAAGAGCATCTTGATCATTTACAGAAACTGTTTGAGAGGCTAAAGAAATACAAGCTGAGGTTGAACCCAAATAAATGCACGTTTGGAGTGAGGTCTGGTAAACTCCTAGGCTTTGTTGTCAGCAATAAAGGTATTGAATTGGATCCCACCAAGGTGAAAGTGATACAAGAGATTCCTGCTCCTCGTACTGAGTAGGAAATCAGAGGATTCTTGGGATGTTTAAACTACATTTCCAGATTCGTTTCTCACCTGACAGCTACTTGTGAACCAATCTTCAAGTTACTGAAGAAAGATCAAGTAGTCAAATGGAATGATGAGTGCCAAAATACTTTTGACAAGATCAAAGAGTACTTGCAAGAGCCTCCTGTTTTGATGCCACCAATCAAGGAAAGACCATTAATCATGTATCTAACCGTTTTGGAAAATTCAATAGGGTGTATGCTGAGGCAGCATGACGAGTCTGGCCGAAAAGAGAATGCTATTTATTACCTGAGAAAAAAGTTTACCGACTGTGAACCAAGATATTCACTGCTCGAGAAAACTTGTTGTGCTCTGGAATGGGCTGCTCGCCAGCTAAGACAATATATGCTGACCCATACTACCTTATTGATATCCAAGATGCATCCAATAAAATACATCTTAGAGAAACCTTCCCTTTCTGGGAGAATAGCGAGATGGCAGATGATCCTGACAAAATATGACATATAGTATACTACCCAGAAAGCAATAAAGGGGAGTGTACTAGATGATCACCTTGCTCACCAAGTTGTGGAAGACTACCAGTCCATGATGTTCGAAGTCCCAGATGAAGACATCATGATGGTAAACAACTGTGAAGAATTCAGGCTATATGACGGACCTGAACAAGGATCTCAATGGACCCTGGATTTTGATGGGGCATCTAACGCACTAGGCAATGGTATTGGTGTTGTACTCATATCTCCTGAAGGGTGTCATACTCCCTTTACGGCAAGACTCTGCTTTAATTGTACAAATAACATGGAAGAATACGAAATGTGCATTTTTGGTCTCAAAGCTGCCATAGATTTAGGGATCAAATCGTTAAATGTATTCAGAGAATCAGATTTGGTCTTCAGCCAAATCAAAGGGGAATGGAACACCAAACACCCTAACCTTATCCCTTACAAAGAACATGTGTTGACATTGCTCCCACATTTTGAGAAGATTACCTTCGAGCATTTCCCGCGTGAAGAAAATCAGCTAACGGATGCACTAGCCACAATGTCATCCATGTTTAAACTTAAATGGGATAACGAGGCTCCCCAAATCACCATTGAACGAATGGACGAACCGAATCACTTTCACGAGATTAATACTGAATAAGTAGTGGACCAACCTTGGTTTCACAAAGTCAAGAGGTATCCCGAGGCTCAAGAATACCCAGAAGGAACTTCATTCAATGATAAGAAGTTCTTAAGGATATCTCTATTAAATTCTTCCTTAGTAATGGCATTCTCTTCAAACACAACCATGACTCTGTGTTACTTCGGTGTGTAGACAAGGTTGAAGCGGAAAAGATCATGGCTGAATTACATGAAAGCACTTTTGGCACCTATTCCAGTGGGCATACGATGGCAAAGAAAATCCTATGGGCAAACTATTATTGGTCTACCATGGAAGTAGATTACTAACAACACTCTCGAACCTGCCATAAGTGTCAGATCTACGCTGACAAGGTGCACATACCTCCGGTTCCTCTGAATTTCTTGACGGCTCCTTGGCTCTTTGCTATGTGGGGCATCGATATGATTGGGGAAATTAAGCCAACAGCCTCCAATGGACATCGCTTCATCTTAGTGGCCATTGACTATTTTACAAAGTGGGTTGAGGCAACCTCTTTTGCTTCTGTGACCAAGAATTTTATCACCCGGTTCATCAAGAAGAATCTCATCAGTCGATATGGTATCCCGGAGAGGATCATTACAGACAATGGTACGAATCTAAACAATACTATGATCACCGCCCTGTGCGAACAATTCAAGATTAAGCATCACAATTCTTCCCCTTACCGGCCAAAGATGACTGGTGATGTCGAAGCCGCAAATAAGAACATCAAAAAGATCATACAGAAAATGACAGTCACTTACAAAGACTGGCATGAGATGCTACCATTCGTTCTCCACGAGTATCGTACCACGACGCGAACATAAACTGGGGTAGCACCCTACTCTCTGGTATACGACATGGAGGTTGTCTTTCCTATTGAGGTCCAGATCCCCTCTCTGAGAACTATGAAGGATGCGGGGCTGAATGAAGAAGATTGGATCCAGACTCTACTCAATCAATTGAACTTGATTGATGAGAAAAGACTTACTGCTGTCTGTCATGCTCAAATGTATCAAAAAAGAATGATCAAGGGAAAAACAAGGGCATCCCGGCGAACCAAAGAGGTTCGGGCAAAAATTAGGGATAAAACAAAAAAATCTATACACCTGGCAAGTTGAAAACTCGAAAGGGCGACTTGGGTAAAAAAGGGTATCCGGCTGGACTGAAAACCCGAAAGGGCGGTTCAGGAAAAAGTCAGGGAATTAAAGCGTATGACTATGTCCTGTTGGATCACCTTACTGACAACCTGCGAACTCGATGATTCTGATCAATTCAATCAGCTTTGGACAAGGCAACAAACAGATAAGATGCTCAGAGACATGAAGGCTATAACAGAATGGGAACCCTATGGGATTATTTCACATAACTATCTTTTCTTTGTATCAAACTTTCATTTTTTACGACGACATTCTCTTACTACAATGTTTGCCTCATTGTACAAAAATGCTTACTCAAAGTCAATACAAAGATATCCCTTTGAAAGTGCAAAACTACCTGTTTTTCTTTACTCTTGTGTTTTGTTTACAAAAACATCCAACGATTTATTTTTGAACATATACATTTGAACATAATTACTATTTACAAATGAAAAAAATAAAAATAAAATTACTGATGGCTTTAAGGTAGGGAAATCTCTCTAAGCTACTTCCATAAATCCCCTGCAGTGTGCTGTTTAATCCCCAACAGAATAAAACTTCCAGTTATGAATCCCCAGTAGAAGTCGTTCAATTTCTCAGGATTCCCCAACAGGATTTTACAAGCAGTACACAACATTTCCCTTACAATAGAGTTTATTTCTCTAAGTGGAAATTCATCAACTTTACAACATGAAGACTTACATTTCACATCCTCAGCAGCAGTCAGGGATTTATTTTCCCCAATCCAACAGCAGTGCAGCAGACTAGCTCACATACGCATACATCGCATCCATATATCATAAACATTGATAACACGAATGCATTATACCATGCATTTCATATAACATGACATTGCATATTAGCTAACATTTTACCCTTTTCAGGATAAGGTTGCTCAACAACTACCATTAACAATATTCAAAGTTTCTACGTACAATTCAGATAAGCTCCAGACACGGATGCCATTCTGATACTCATTCAGATTCAATTTTCAGATACATTTCAGATACGCTCCAGACACGGATGCCAGTCTGATACTCATTCAGATTCAATTTTCAGATACAGTTCAGATACGCTCTAGACACGGATTCCATTCTAATACTCATTCATATTCAATCTTCAGATACAGTTCAGATACGCTCCAGATATGGATGCCATCCTGAAACTCATTCAAACTCTCTCTCAGATACAGTTCAGATACGCTCCAGACATGGATGCCATCGTGATACTCATTCAGATTCAAGCTTTCAGATATAGTTCAGATACGCTCTAGATACAGATTCCATCCTGATACTTATTCAGATTCAACTTTCAGATACAGTTCAGATACGCTCCAGATACGGATGCCATTCTGATACTCATTCAGATTCAGCTTTCAGATACAATACAAATACGCTCCAGACACGGACGCCATTCTGATACTTATTCAGATTCTCTTACAAATTCAGTTCAACAATCCTTTTTGGATGGCATCTACAAGCCCATATCCAACAACTTTCCATCATCCCTCCAAATGAAATCTTTAAGCCCATCCCCTTAACCATCACATCACCGAGTGCAAATTTCTGGGCACTCTAGTGTCCAATCATCTTCTACCTTCGAGTCACGAATGGAAAAACTCGCCAATCTAACTCTTCAGGCTTAAGAAGATTGAAAAGGGGCAGCTGTTGTACCCAAAAAATTTCCCTCTCATTTACCAAAAACTTGCTCACAAGATCTCCCTTGACCCAAGACTGCACTAGGGTTGATCAGCTCAAGATACCTCCTTAAACACTGATGTCCAAAATTAGGGTTTGAGTTTGCACAAGGATTTTTGGACTTCCAATGCCCCATATGACTTTCATGGATCATTATGGACCCTCAATATTACTCATGTCATGTTTCAAGCTTTGGATCACACTTTTGCTCAGTCAATTGAACAGTTGACTTAAAACTCAACTATATTGGGGAAAAAGTCAACCATTGCCAATTCATAGTCAAACTTCATAATTTTTTATTCAAATACACATTTTAAACTCATATATATCATTTGATCAAGTTTGGACCACAAGTCCTCAAGAAATTTGATCAAATCCCCAAAAGGGCAAAATGGTCATAATTAGGGTTTTGATTGGGAAAGGGCAATTTTTTATTTTTGACCTATCAAATGATCAATTGGTTTAAGGCATGATCTAAATAGTCCAATTTCACCATTTTTACCTAATGACATGGCTCAAAACATTGCTCAAATCTAAAGGGTCGACAGATGAATTTTTCAGTCAATTGATCAAAAGTCAACTGTATACTAAAAAGTCAAACTTTGACTTTTTGGTCAAATTCAAATGCCAAAGGCCACAATTCATCAAAACATGTAAAAATATGAAACTTGTTCATCAAGAAATCAAAAAGTCCAGATTTCATTTTGAAAAGTCAAAAATTCTAAACTTAGAAATTTTTCTAAGTGTTGGAAATTTCTTATTTTTTCACAACTTTGAACAAAATTTTTACCATGATGCAAGATGATTCAAGAGAAACATCCAACATGAAAGTTGTAGATATCCATGAAATCTACAACTTTTCTTCACACAACTTCTTCCAAAAGTGCTTGGATCTCAAGTTATAATTTTAAGAACATGTGGTCATGAAACAAAACACTTAGTGAAATTTTGCCCTAATTTGGTCAGGATTTTGACCCAACTTCATGGAACTTTTTCATATAGTTCCAAGCGTAATATTAAAAATCAATTCAAAGATGGGTTGTAGATCACATTTCAAGCTTTCCAAAATGTCCAAGAACTCCTTGATATCATTCTTGAGTAGGGAGAATCGAAGAGATGAAGTTAGGGTTTTATCACTTGAATTACAAGTCATTTTGTGATGAACCAAATTCAAAATTCAAACTATTCTGCCTAAATTCTATCTTGCAGGCCTTAAACTTGTTAGGCACTCCATAATTAATGTTTTGCACAAGTGTTAAAGGTCTCATTTCAAGCATTCAATGCATGGACATGCTTTCTATCCATTTTAGGAAGAAAGTGTACATTGCCATTTTGATAAAGTGCTTTTTTGCACCTAACTTGTTCTTGAGCCTTGAACTTGTTCTCTTCTGATCATACATGTCTTACAATACATGAGAAATGGTTTAGACACTTACAATCACCCAGCCCATGCTTGTACTACACATTGAAACTTGGTTTCCCTCTTTTCTTCAAAATCAAGTAACCTAGCCAAAAGCTTGTAACTTGTACTTCTGACTTGCCAATTCACTCCAATCCTTTTGCTTATAGATACACAAACTATTTTCATCAAATACACGAATGCTCAAGCCCTAAAAAGACCTAGAACTCAGAAACACATCTCATACTTCCATTTTCACACAAACTGACCAAAAACTTGAAACTCATAACTCCCTCTTGCGTTTTCAAGCTTTTTTATTTCTAAAGCTTCTAAACATCATTTAGAACTAATCCCACACCCCGTTACAGAACTGTAACACCATTAACACCATCCTCCATTTTCAAAAACAGAGCTTTGCACTTTGACTTCTCCAGAACTCCTCAGACCCTTTCAGCTCAAGCTAAGCATTCCATTAGCTTCCTGGGAACTCGAGGAAGCTAACCCAACCATTGGAACTCCCTGAAAGTTGCTCAAACTTCAAACCTGATACCCTCTTGCAACGTAAGTTTTCTAACTTTGAAACTTTTCATACAGGCATCATCAATGATTTATTTGTGAATAAAACATGTAGATATCATTGCCCTAAAGCTAACCATGTCCATAGTTTCCATTAATTTTGCTTGAGCTTAGAGAATTTTAAGTTTGATGTTTCTGAGATTTTTAGGGTTCAGATTAGGTCGATTAAAATTCATGCTTATCTTTGATATATAGTTTTAATGCTTTACATTTTTGAAACCGTGAGGAAATTTGCTCCAATTTTCATGTTTACAGTTTTCATTTTTGATGAGAAATGAACAAGTTACAATTGGTTTAGATGGAGGTTGAAGATGAAGTACTCAGGGCACGTTTTGAATCATATATTTATTGTTTTGCTTATGTTAACGGATGTATAACCACCCAGTGGTAGAAGCGCGCGCATGTAACCTTTGGAACCTGGGTTCGAGCCCCAGTGGTACCCTTTTGATTTTTTTCACATTTGTTTTGCTTTTTGACTTTGTTTTTGTAGGAGTTGGGCTTCACCTTTGGGCTTTGTTTTTGTTTTTAATTTCTGACCCCCTTGTGGACTATTTGCACCCCTGGCCCAAATTTTATTTTATTTTCTTTTTACTTGTTTTCTTAATTATTTTTCTAATACGAAAAAATCATAAAAAATGAAAAAATAATAGATTTATATTTTGGCTTAGATTATTCTATTTTTCTCACAATAAAAAAAATATTTTATTTAACTATACTTTATTTATTTTTACTAACTAGTATTGTAAATTTTAATTAAAATAGGTTTTTAGTTATTTTCTTTCACACTAATTAAATTATATTATATTGATATAAAAAAGGAAAAAAATATTTTATAATACTATAAATTATTTTCAAGACAAAAATACAAAAATACTTTTCTTAAACTTAATTCCCTTTTAATCAATTAATAGACTTAGGATTTTATTTAAAATCTTTTCTAATTAAATTAGGTTTACTTTTATCATTTTATTTAATTATTTTCTTTTAATTAATTAGATGAAAACAAATTCACTTTTTTCCTAAAAAGTTCAAACAAAAATATCCATTTTTATTATATTTTCATTCTTGCATATTTAATCATCTTGTACATTATTTATTTCAATTCTTGTACAAATTCAATTTGGTTGTAATAGATTAATTAGGTTTATATTCTTGCAATTCCCATTTACAATTTGTACACCCCTCCCACAAATATTGTAATAGAGTAGTAACTTTAAATTCCGCAATTTATCGCTTTATATGCAAATGCTAGTAATTAGGGTTTGTATGGAAAGACTGAAACCAATACTTAGAAAACCCTAATTCAAGACAAAATCAAGCATGAAAACAATACACTTGCACGCAAGAACCCTTAGAGTAAATCCACTTGGTTTCCTTTATAAAAAATGGCCATATTACGCATGTGAGGTATCTTAGCAAAAACAAAGAAAATACAAGATCATAGTCCCTCAATGATGCTATCTAAGTTGCCTTTCAAATGATCTTAGTCCCTAAAAAGAATGCTAAGATACCTTGAAAAATTGCTAATTATGGTTATACGATGACCCACGCCCGTCCCGTTTACATCCAAAGATAGGGTTAATTACCAAATCAATGGTAAGATAACAATGTCAAAGGAAAAGAAAATGAACAAGAAAGACTTTTAAGTAGGTAGAATGCTCCTAATTACTTGCTCAATTTCAAACAAAACATCGTTGCTATATTCAAAAACAAACACCTACACTTTCAAAACATCTTACAAACTTGAAAACATTTTCAAAAGATCAAACACTTTGTATACATTCTTACGAACGAGAATCATTACAAAGTTTTCCTAAACAATGGCCTCTTTACAAAATACTTTCAAAAACCACACAAAGCACAATTTCAAATAAAAGCAAGTGATCTAGCAAGTAGCTAAGAGCCCAAAGATGAAAAGGGTTCTAATACCTTCCCTTTTCATAATCTACCCCCCGAACTCAAGAAATAATCTCAAAGGTCTTTCCTGTTCTTTTTTATCTTTACTTTTGGATAAAAGAAAAGTTGGTGACGACTCTTTCTAATCTCAACATTTGCGATCAAACGCAAAACCCTCAAGTCAGTTCTCCCACCGTATCACATATAGTACAATCATGGCCTGATTTTATAGAAGGATCTAGACATGCTTCTTTTTCCTTTGACGTTGCTTGTGATCAGAAGGAAACAAGTGAAAAGCTCTATGCATTGACTTTGTGATTAAAGCCTCTTTACAAGAATGGAATGGTAACTTTATTCCATAAATGGAAATGCAACTTGGATAAAGGCTCAAGTGCTTAGATTAAAGCTATAACAGTTATCTAAACATTTAATTATGGAGTGAAAAACAAGTTTGATGCTTGTAAAGCAAAGATTATGCAGCCTAACTATGAAATGGTCAAGTGTTCATCACAAATTCTGCCTTATAAATCAAGAATGAAACCCTAACTTCATCTCTTCGATTCTCTTAGCTCAAGCATGATCTCAATGAGTTTTTGGAAATTTTGGAAATCTTGCAACATCCTCTACAACCTTTATGTTGAACATTTTTGAAAATTCCTATTGGAACTTTGTGAAAAATTGCCATGAAGTTAGGTCAAAATCCTGCCTAAACTAGAGCAAAATTTCACTAAGTTTCCGAGTTTCATGACCATATATTCACAAAATCATCACTTGAAATCCCTAAATTTCTAGGAGAAGTTGTGTTATTGAGATCTACAACTTTCATGTTGAAAGTTTATTTTCAATCATCTTGCATCATGGTGAAAAATTGGCTCAAAGTTGTGAAAAAATATGAAGTTTCCAACACTTAGAAAAATTTCTAAGTTTAGAAGTTTTGACTTTTCAAAGTGAAACATTGACTTTTTGATTTATTGATGAAAAAGTTTAATATTTTGACATGTTTTGATGAATTGTGATATTTGATACTTGGTTTTGACCAAAAGGTCAAAGTTTGACTTTTTAGTATGCAGTTGACTTTTGATCAGTTGATTGAAAATCAACTATCAATCAATTGATCTTGAGTAGAGTTTTGAGTCATTAAATTAGGTAAAAATGGTTCAATTGAACCCTTGAGATCATGTCTCAAACCAATTAATCATTTGCTAGGTTAGAAATCAGAAATTGCCCTTCCTCACTCAAAACCCTAATTTTGACCATTTTGCCCTTTTGATGATTTGATCAAATTTCTTGAGGAATTATGGTCCAAACTTGATCAAATGACATATATAAGTTCATAAGGTTGATATGGATCAAAAAATATGAAGTTTGACTGTAAATTGACCACAGTTGACTTTTTCCCCAATATAGTTGATTTTTAGGTCATCTGATCAATTGATTAAGCAAAAATGTGACTAAGACTTGAAACTTGACATGAACAATCTTGAGGGTCCAAAATGATCCATGAAAGTAATATGGGGCATTAAAACTCCATTTATCTTTGTGAAATCTCAAACCCTAATTTTCAGTCATCAGTTCTTGAGGAGGTGTCTTGAGCTGATCAATCCTAATGCAGTCTTGAACCAAAGGAGATCTTGTGAAAGATTACTTGATAAATGAGAGGGCAAATTTTGGGGTACAACAATATGAAAGACTAAGTAGATTTCTGTTAGAAAATGACTTTACCAGAGGGAAGGTGGACACAAAATTATTCTGTAAGCCATTTAAAAATGAAATTCTAGTTTGTCAAATTTATGTACATGATATTATTTTTGGATCTACTAAAGCCTCTATGGGAAGAGAATTTGCTAAGTCTATGCAGGCAGAGTTTGAAATGAGCTTGATGGGAGAACTCAAGTTCTTTCTTAGAATTCAGATAAATCAAACTCCAGAAGGAACATACATACACCAAAGCAAATACGTCAAAGAACTTCTGAAGAAATTTGACCTATCAGAATGTAAGCCAGCCAAAACTCCAATGCATCCTACATGCATTCTGGAAAAGTAAGAGGTAAGTAAAAAGGTAAAACAGAAGATCTACAGATGTATGATTGGTTCTCTCTTATATCTTACACCTTCAAGACCTGAAATTCTATATAGTGTATGTCTATGTTCCAGATTCCAATCAGATCATAGAGAATCTCACTTAACAGTTATTAAGATATTTTTCAAGTATATGAAAGGTACTACTAATCTTGGTATGTTTTATAGAAAAACCAAAGAATACAAATTAGTAGGGTACTGTGATGCTGACTTCGCTGGAGACAGAGTATAAAGAAAAAGCACTTCTGAAAGCTGCCAGTTTATGGGAGAAAATATGATCTCGTGGTCCAGCAAGAGGCAATCCACAATTGCATTATCAATCGCTGAAGTTGCATATATAGCAGCAGCTGGATGCAGCACACTGATGCTCTGGATGAAAAGTAAGCTTGAAGACTTCAATATATTTGAGAGTAACATTCCTATACTCTGTGACAATACTTCTGCCATTTGTTTATCTAGAAATCCTATTTTACATTCTAGGGCTAATCATATAGAAATAAAACATCACTTGATTAGGGACTCTATTCAGAAAGGAATTCTCTCTTTAAAATTTATTGACACAGACCATCAATGGGCTGATGTCTTCACTGAACCCTTTTTTGAAGATAGGTTTAATTTCATTCTGAAACATCTCAACATCAAATTATGTCCATAATAAGAGTTTTATTTATGTATTCTTTAACCCTACAATTTTTTGTATGTACATCTAATCAGTAATTCTTCAGAAGTTAGAAGGACAGTTGTATCAGAATTTATCTAAGAAGATTTGAACAGTTCCCAAACGGTTCATTTCAAAGATAGAAGCATGCAATTCACAACATAAACATATGTCATCCTCTCACAAGAGTTTATTCTAAGGCTAAACACGCGTTTAAATTCTAAAGGTACTAAAGATTTGATTGGATGCATTGAGACTCATGTTGTATCAGTAACTGTTCTATATCTCCACGCCACCTCCCTATTTTCAGGAATCATTAATGCTATGTAATAATTTCTTTTCACTCTTTTCTTGCTAATTAAGTTTTATATTTGTTTATAAATACAACGTTCACTTTCACTTTTTCACTCTCACTTTTTTTCTCTACTATTAGTGTGCAATTTTCTTTCAAAAACCTTCAAAAAGTCTGTGTGAACAATGGCTTCTTCTCAAAATGCTCAAAGCTCTCAATGTGTTCCTGGATCTTCTTCTTCAACAGCAGAAAAGTATGAAGAACCTTCAAGAACACTCCTTACTCCCATTCATTCGCTATAAGTTCTTTGTGAACTCATTGTGTACTTCATCAACATGAAAGAAAACGGTTACGATCTTACTCCTGATGTTGAACTTCAAGGGTGGACCAAGTATTTTGATCATCTACTGGGTTTAGTATTTTCAAGATTAGTTAAAGAATTCTGGATTCATGCTACGGCTTCAAACCATCAAGTTACTTCATTTGTGATGAGAAAGAAAATATTAATTTCTGAAGACCTTATTGCACGCTTTATAGGTCATAACGCCGGAGGCATTCGTTGCAGCGACATGGCAGAAAAATGATCTGACCTAACAACAATTTCAAAAGAGATTTTTACTTCTAGCCAACCTTCAAACAAAATTAAAGATCTGAAGGAATACTTCAGAATTTGGTCAAAAATCATCTTGGGATGCATCAACCACATAAAGCCCACAAGTTCTCCTGATTATATCAACATTGACCAGAAATTTCTTATGTACTTCATTGCAACCAAGGCAAAGGTAAATCTTCCTCATCTTCTGTTTAATCATATGATCGGGACTTTATAAGTATGTCGGGATACTAACTGCAAGTATACAGTTCAGTCGTTCTAGTTTTAAAAGATTATCGAACCCACAGAGACTGTGTATCAATCGCATACGATCTAATGCTACAGTTTTGTTTAACTAAGCGATGAATATTCGATATTTGGGGGAGACAGTTTAGTTTTAAAAGTAATAGTACCAATTATACCGGTATGTGATAATCGGACTTAGGGAATTCGATGAATCGCTTGGCCTATAAAGTATTTCGGTAAAAGATAATTGTTTAAAAACCTGAGACATACACTCTCGTGTTTATGAAATAAGTCATGCTACTAAACCTAGTGGATTCACTTTAAATTTAATAACACTTTTTGAAAACAATTTGAATTTAATTAATTTATTAAAACACTCTCGTGTATTTAAAAATCAATGCTTCGTTACCACTATCTGGGTTGAACCCCAGCTCTCGCATGCAGGTTCTTGCCTTAATTAATTTCCCACTCTCGTGAAAAAATCGTGTTAATTAACCTCTCACTCTCGTGACAAGGATAGTTAAATTAATATTGGAAATTGGAAACCAGAAATTGTTTTATAAATATTTTTGGACAAGGTATCATTGAATTCTTTCAGTTCTTACGGTCACATACCGGTATTAATAATTTAGCAAGACATAATTAACTTAACAACAATAAAGTTTAGAATATAATTGATGTCAATAAACGGCATATTATAGAAACTAAATAAATAATAATTGCAATATAAAAACCTAGAATTACAGATGCTATAGTAATCTTGAGGGAATACAGTAATCCAAATCTTCGAGCTTGACTTGCAGTAGAAATTCGTGTTAATTCTTGTAAGAAGAATTAACACTTAAAAATAGAAACTAAGGCTTGAATGAAAATTACAAGGAATTGAAAACAGAATTGAAAAACAAACAAATTGGAAATAACTGTAAAAATAAAAGAAATATTTGCTTTGAGTAAAATTCTTCGACCCTTGGACTGTGCCTTGGTACTCATATATATAGCAGGAAAAATCAGCAGTTTAATTTTGAATTCTTGATGAAGTCTTCGTGGAGAAATTCTAGGAGCAATAATAGTTGTGGCAATAAAATAGGAGATTCAGTAGAAACAGGGAGAAGTAGTCTGCCCTTCACGCCCACGTCTTCAAGCCATGCGTAACGTCCTCCTTTACGCGCGTGACAGTCGTCACAGGTGGGTGATGGTCGTCACATGCTGAAGTGGTGCCTTACGCTCGTCAGGTGTGTGTGACGAGCGTTTGGTTATGTTGTGGGGTGTTACGCCCGTCACAGGGGCGTGACGACCGTCACCTATCCAGAAGTCCACACTTTGTATTTTTTTATTCTTTTTCTCTTTGTTTTTCATCTAGCTTTCTTCATGTTGTCCTTTTTCATCGGTTTGAGTCGACAAGTGTTATACCTGCAAAAAAGACAAATAATCTCGGAATGACCGAGGGTTAGATGACTTAATGGAATATAAAATCGGTAAAAAGTATGTTAATTATACGATATATTTTCTCGTTATCAAATTCCCCCATACTTAAACCTTTGCTTGTCCTCAAGCAAATAGTCATTCAAAAGGCTGGACAAGTTTTCTGGTAAGCGCATAAGCATGGCATACCCTTGGATTTTTAAAGTGGTTTCAGGAAATCCTCGTTGGTTCGGCCAATACTTGAGTGAAACACTAAAGATACGCTAATGACGCAAGCAATAAGCTTACTCGTAGACTTCCATTTTAAACGAGCTATCCAACAGTTCCGTTATAACTCTGCCCAGAGTTCCTCATATCTATTTCACCTGGTTTCGTTCTGGCGCAATCACATTAAGCCCTTTGCCTTAGCACGCATGTAGTGGAGTAACTGGTTAGTGACATTGATCCTTTAGCACGGGGTCTGGTACATGAATGTGGCAACCCTACATATTTTATCCAAATTGGAGGTTGTGGGGGATCGGGCCGTAGCACGCCCTACCGAGTTCAGAACCAGATACCTCTGAACCAACCAACACTGGGTTCCTTCATTATTTGCTCAGCTCTTGTATGTGCCCGTATATTTTGGTACATAAGTTTTCTTTTCTTTTAGCAGCGAGATAGGAAGGATATTTTTAGAATCAGGCATCAAACACTTATATTCATCGATTCTCCACGTGGTTTGTGTCAAGACGGTGCTGACTGCTAGTATAAACTACTAGGGGTTACTTCTAGAACTTGAAACTCTAGATATCGGTATAATGGTTATTGAAACGGATCGCGTAAGCAGGAAGTCTACGGTGACAGAATCGTATCGATCTTGTTATGTCGTTTTCGGCTTCCTCAACTGGGATTTCATTAAAGTAGGTATGTCGGGCTAATGCAAATAAAATTTTTTCGGTATGGCAAAGTGCGAAGAATTTGAATCGAGACATATCGCAAGAATTTACTAGTTTTATTAACGATTGAAAGGTACCTCTCCCACACAAAATCCGACATTGTCCTCAATGTTGCGATATATATGCGGGGAAGTACAATTACAAAAACAAAAAGGAAAAGAAATGAAACAGAAAAATAACAAATTACAAAGAAATTAAAGAAAGACAAACTACTGGTGACCCCGTCCTCTGCTCCTGGTGCGAGAGCGTCTGGTAGGAGTGGCTTCAGCGCCGGTGTCTTGGAAGCCATAGGTGTTCATATCTATCCTCAAGGTGTTAAGCTCTGACAGCGCCTCATCCAACCTCTCATTCATGTTTCGCTGCCCAGTCAAGATCTGAGCGTTTTGGGCGCACAGAGACTCAAACTGCTCAGCTTGCCTCCTTTCAAGCGCCGCATTCATTTGATTTTGCATGTGGAGGGCGCGGAGGATGTCTTCGAGATTGATAGGAGGAGGTGCGGATGAGGATCCAGGGATATCGTGGACAGGCGGAGCACTATCTAACTCTTCTTGTATATCGTCTGCGGCGGCTGCAACTTGGTCTTCGTGGGCAGGTGCAGGCTCTGCGGGAACTTCAGGGTCGAACAACCAGTTTGCTCGGTTACTTGGATCGATTCGGTCCCTGTTCGGAAAAATGATATTCTGATAGACGGTATTCCTAATTACGGGGTGGAATCTGCCGTCTTCCCGCTCGTAGATGAGATGCGCGGCCTTGCAGTGATCCAAGGTTAGCAAAGCCGGTGCCATAGAAGGCAAGGTTGCAAGAGCAGCACCATAATTCAGACCAATGGAAATTGAAGTAACCAACCCTCCGAAATAGAAAGGTTTTCCACCTCTAGCACAAATAGAATGGATGTGAGCAAGTAGGAACGGGGCGGCATTTATCTTTTGCCCAGTGAACGCACAATGTAGAAAGAAGAGCTCCTTGGAGTTGAGCTTATGGTTGCTGTCTCGGGCGAAGATGGTGTTACTGAGGATTCGATGGAAGTAGCGGATGGCCGGATTGTGGATGTGGGTGGCGTTGAGGTGGTCGTAGGACCCGGCACGGATGTTCGTTAAATTGTGCCACAAGTTGAAAGCCTCCTCATTAAAACTATCCGGTACCCGGAAATGAGCACCTTCGTCCGAACAAAATCCCATAAGCCTCGCGATGTCGGATTGAGGCAATTGGTGCTCAACGCCGAACATGCGAAATTTTTCCACGCCTAATAGTTGGTTTGTGACACCCGGCGGTGTGAGGTAAGCGAACGAACTCAAGAACTCAAGAGTAAGAGTTTCGTAGATTGGTCTTGGTTCGCGACAGAGGTTCCACAAATCCACGCTTTGTAGTAATCGGCGGACACTGTCGAGTAGTCCCAAACTCCGTAGGCAGTCGATGTCAACGTACCTTGTGGGTTGGAGACCTCGAGGTTGGAATTTTTGATACTTTGCTCGTTGATTCTCCCCAGGTTCGCCGATTCTGAAATTGATAACTTGAGCGTTTGGGTTGTTTGCCATGGTGATAAAGGATTTGATTTGGGAATGTGAGAATGGGAGATTGTAAGGATGTTAATTTGGTGTTGGGAGTTTAGAAATTGGAAGAAAAATGGAGTGAATAGGTGGTTTTTCGTGTGGTGTGGTGATAATGGAGAAGGGAAAAATGGGTTTATAAGGAAGAAGGTTGGAACGGTTCTCTGTAACAGCCGTTGGTTTCTGTCTGTGTGACGGTCGTCACAGGGGTGTGACGCTCGTCACGAAGCAAAGAGGCGTGTTACGCTCGTCACAAGGGTGTGACGGTCGTAACGCAGACAGAGTCTTAAATGAGAGATCCGTTACAGGACCGTTGGAGAGTGATGAGTTTATTTTTCTCTTGGTAATTGGAATTTTATTTTGAAGAATTTATATATTTTTTTGGTTTATTTGAAATGTTTGTTTTAATTAATTATTTTAAGTAATTAAAGTTTTAAATCTAACGAAAACAGACAGTAAATAACAGTAAATAACAACAGTAAATAAAACATAGACAGTAAAGAGTAAATAGTAAATTGGGAAAGAATTTAAAATAAACTTCAATTTAATAAATGCATAACAAATTGTTTCAAAGTAAAAAATAAAAATAATGATAATGTTGAAATAATAACTAAACTAAAAAGATCCCTCCCACACAGAAATTTACAGTGTCCTCATTGTACGTAAAAATGTAAGAGAGAAGGAAAGGAGATAACGATGGCAACTCTAGCCACGGGGAGGTGGAAACAAATGCTGATGCATATAGTCCAACTGATCAGTCACCAAGTCCATGAAGGTAATGAAATCCACCCTAAGGGAAGTCAGCTCGCCCCGCATGTCCGTAATGGCCGCATGTAGGGAGTCTAGGGTAACAACAGGTGGAGGTGGAGTAGTCTCAGGGGCCGGAGGCGCGGTCTCGGCGGAAGTAGCCTCCTGTTCCCAAGGATCAGGGAGATCATGGTAGCCTGGCGGTGTAGCAGGGTCTTCTTCAGCATTAGCATTGTTTGGAACCTCATAAATGTCAACTGTAGATGGTGAAGAGGGTGGTGAAGCAGGGTAGTGAAGATCAAACAACCAGTTATCCCGGTTGTGCACACTGGTTCTTGGGTCAGGCAGCTTAAAATGATGGACGATCTGATGATTAACTAGCAAGTCAAATGAATCTGGTCCAAGGTTTCCAATCATGCTAGTGTTGAAACAAAAAGCAATGTCCATCGGCTTTATGCCATAAAGTGGAGCAGAACCGAGCATAGGCCGGCGGAGTCCGATGGCATTAGACAGCATGGTAACTAACCCACCAAACAAGATAGGTGCATTTGGAGTTTCGATGATCCGCTCCATATTGGCGAGCATATCAGCTGCACCGTTCATCGGACAGTTTTGAGATGCACAATACATGATAAACAACTCATCGCGGGATACAGAGGTGACATTTTGCTGTTTGCCGAAGATAGTGTGGGCTATTATCTTGTGGAAATACCTGATAGCCGGGTTATGAATGCATTCAGAGTACAGATCCGATGGCTCAGGATGGTTAATACCAGCTATGCTTCCCCAGAAAAAGTCAAGCTCAGATACGGGAAAAAGGTTCTCCTGTGTCATACTGATAACATCGGGTCCAAAAGGGAACCCAAGAAGCTGGCTAAACTCTCGCAGGTTGTAAGTGTAATCCATGTTAAACATTCTAAATGTAATTAACCCACGGTTGAATCCCATTCCATGATTTGTAATGAAACTCAAGGTGCTGAGAAACTCCAGAGTCAACCTTTTGTAGGTACAGAACCTCTGACGGATAGGGGCAGTTTCCCAACCAATTTGGTGCAGCAGGTACATGACACTCTTGCGAATGCCAAGGGCAGCCATAGCATGATCATCTGCATATATAGTAGGACACATCTCCCGGTCACCCAGATCTGCAAACCTTCTTCTCTGGTGTCGGCTTCGCAATTTGACATTCATGAAGTTAGCACAATCCATAGCGCGAGATGTGAAAGAAAAAGAATTACCCCCTGAAAATATTTGAAAAATGTTTGAAAGAAAAGGAAATTAAGTAAGTATTTACGGGTTAGGAAATTGCCAAAGTTAAATGAAAAAGAAAATGAAAGATAAAAGGGAGAAATAAAAGCAGAAGAAAAATAGAAAGGAGTTAGAAATGCAATAATGAAAATATTTTAAAGATTAAGAAAAAGAAAATAAAAAATAAAAACATATTAAAGCAGAAAAAATAATTAAAGTAAAAACATGGGTTGCCTCCCACGAAGCGCCTTTATTTTATGTCGACGGCTCGACATTAAATACTTATTCAGTTAGGAAAAGGGGTAGGCGGCTCACTTAACTGAAGATAAGCTGAGAAGTTGATATTTTCGACGTTAAAATAGTGCTTTAAGCGCTGGCCATTAACAATGAATGGTTCGATAGAACTACCTTTAATTTATATCGCCCCACTTGGGAAAACTTTGCTAATTTCGAACGGTCCGGACCATCTGGAACGTAATTTTCCCGGGAAAAGTTTTAGTCTAGAGTTGAATAGGAGTACGATGTCTCCTTCATTAAAGTCTTTCCGCGAGATACGCTTATCGTGTCATTTTTTTGTTCGTTCTTTATAGATTTTAGCATTTTCATAAGCGTCTAAACGCAATTCTTCCAGTTCATGGATATCTAACACTCGTTTCTCGCCAGCACTCTTATAGTTTAAGTTAAGGGTTTTTATCGCCCAATAAGCTTTATGTTCTAATTCTATTGGCAAATGACAAGATTTTCCATAAACTAACTTGAACGGCGTTGTTCCGATAGGAGTTTTGAAAGCTGTCCGATATGCCCAAAGAGCGTCGTTGAGCTTGGAGGACCAGTCTTTTCTGGATAGGGCTGCGGTTTTCTCAAGTATCTGTTTGATCTCCCTATTTGATACTTCCACTTGTCCACTTGTTTGAGGATGGTATGGTGTGGCTATGCGATGTTTAACGCCGTATTTGGAAAGTAACCTTTCGAAAATTCTGGAGATAAAATGTGAGCCACCATCGCTGATCACTAGTCTTGGTACACCGAATTGTGGGAAGATAATATTCTTGAATAGTTTTAGTACCACGCGTGTATCGTTTGTGGGTGCGGCGATGGCTTCAATCCATTTTGATACATAGTCGACGTCTACCAAAATATATTTATTTCCAAAGGATGCGGGGAAAGGTCCCATGAAATCAATTCCCCACACATCGAAAACTTTTACTTCAAGGATTCCTTTTTGCGGCATTTCGTCACGTCTAGATATATTTCCTGTGCGTTGACATCTATCGCAGTTCATAATTGCTACGTGGACGTCTTTCCATAAGGTAGGCCAAAAGAAGCCAGCTTGAAGTATTTTTGCACAGGTTTTCGATGTACTAGCGGGTCCACCATAAGGGGCGGAATGACAATGGGAAATGACGTCGTTTATTTCATCATTAGGAATGCAGCGACGGTAGATACCATCGGTGCCTCTTTTAAAGAGTAGTGGTTCATCCCAAAAGTAGTGTTTAAGGTCATGGAAAAATTTCTTCCGTTGTTGGTACGTCAAATCAGGTTGTAAAACACCTGTAGCTAAATAGTTGACGAAGTCAGCGTACCATGGTAATGCGGTATTAGTACAAATGGATTTTACTACTGCAGTTGTGAAAGTTTCATTGTGTGGATCTAAACTGTCGGTAGGGTTTGTCTCTAGCTTGGCAATGAGGCGTTCATAAGGGAAATCTTCGTTTATGGGAACACTCTCGGTTTGGATTCCATCTAATCTTGATAAATGGTCAGCTACCACGTTTTCAGTTCCTCTTTTGTCTTTTATTTCTAAGTCAAACTCTTGTAGGAGTAAGATCCATCTGAGTAATCGCGGTTTGGCGTCCTTCTTGCTTAGTAGGTATCGGATCGCAGCATGATCTGTATAAATAATGATTTTAGCGCCTACTAAGTAGGAACGAAATTTGTCCAATGCGAATACCACAGCTAAGAGTTACTTTTTCGTAGTGGCGTAATTCATTTGTGCGGGATCAAGCGTTCTGCTTGCATAGTAGATAGCGTGAAGCTTCTTTTCTTTGTGTTGTCCTAGGACTGCACCTACAGCGTAATCGCTCGCATTGCACATTATCTCAAATGGTAAATTCCAATCAGGAGGTTGCATAATAGGTGTCGATATTAAGGCGTCTTTTAGTGTCTCGAATGCGTTCAAGCATTTATCATCGAAAATAAACTCAACCTCTTTCATTAATAACTCAGTTAGTGGCTTGGTGATTTTAGAGAAATCTTTAATGAAACGTCGGTAAAAACCCGCGTGTCCTAGAAAACTTCGTATTTCTCTAACTGTTTTGGGTGGTTGAAGGTTTTTGATAATGTCGATCTTTGCTTTGTCAACTTCAATCCCCCTGTTTGATACAATGTGACCCAACACAATTCCTTGTCTCACCATGAAGTGACATTTTTCCCAGTTGAGCACTAGGTTAACATTAACACAGCGTTTCAGTACTAATTTAAGATTTGTTAAACATCCGTCGAAACTTTCGCCACAGACAGAGAAATCGTCCATGAATACTTCCATGATTCCGTCTAAGAAATCTGCAAAGATCGCCATCATGCATCGTTGGAAAGTTGCAGGCGCATTACATAGTCCAAATGGCATTCTCCGGTATTCAAAGGTGCCATAGGGACATGTGAACGTAGTTTTCTCTTGATCGTTAGGATGAATGGGAATTTGAAAGAATCCTGAATATCCATCAAGATAGCAGAAATGGGAATGTTTTGCTAAACGCTCGAGAATTTGATCAATGAATGGTAATGGGAAATGGTCTTTGCGCGTAGCTTTGTTTAGTTTTCTATAGTCGATACACATTCTCCATCCTGTTTGCGTACGCTGTGCTACCGATTCACCTTTTGTATTTGTTATAACTGTAACACCTCCTTTCTTAGGCACCACATGAACTGGACTGACCCAGTTGCTATCTGATATTGGGTATATGATGCCTGCCTCTAGTAGTTTTTGCACTTCCTTCTTAACGACTTCACTTAGGATAGGATTTATTCGTCTCTGATGTTCTCTAGAGGTCTTGCAGTCCTCCTCCAGCATAATGCGGTGCATACAGAGAGAAGGGCTTATTCCTTTGAGATCTGAGATATTATAGCCTAACGCGGTTGGATATTTCCTTAACACACTAAGAAGTTTTTCGGTTTTGATCTCTCCTAATTCGGCATTGACTATAACTGGTCGTTCGAGTTCTTTATCTAATAATTCATACCTAAGATCTTCAGGTAGTGTTTTAAGTTCTATACCGGGTTTCTTATTAGTTGAGTCAGGATCGGGTGTTAAGGCTAAACATTCGCTTAGGTTGGCATCTAAGTGCTCTTGTTTCCAGTCTTTGTTCTTGAGGATAGTCGGTGTCTGAATTTTCAGCATCTCAGAGTAGGTGTCCTCTTGGCATTCAAGTTCTTTGACACATTCATCAATGATATCTAGGAGACAACATGAGTCATCTGTAGCAGGGGCTTTAAAGAATTGGGAAAGAATGAATTCTACTTTTTCTTCTCCTACCTCGAAGGTAAGTTTTCCTTTCTTGACGTCAATGATGGTTCCTGCAGTAGCTAAAAATGGTCCTCCTAGTATGATGGGAATGTTTGAATCTTCCTTGATGTCCATTATTATAAAGTCAGTTGGTATGTAAAATTGTCCTATTCGGACAGGAATGTTCTCCAGCATACCAACAGGAAATTTGATTGATCTATCGGCTAGTTTTAAGGACATCTTGGTAGGTCTCATGTCGCCTAATTTGAGCTTTTCGCAAATAGATAAGGGCATTAGACTGACACTGGCTCCTAAATCGCATAAAGCTTTGTCTATGACAGATTTTCCAATTACACATGGTATGGAGAAACTACAAGGATCTTTTAGCTTCGGATGCATGTTATTTTGAATTATGGCGCTACATTCGGCAGTTAGCATAACGGTTTCGTTCTCAACGATTTTTTTCTTATTAGCCAATATTTCTTTTAGGAATTTAGCATATGACGGCATTTGGGTTATAGCTTCTGTAAACGGAATAGTGATGTTTAGTTGTTTCAGAAGTTCTACAAATTTCTTGAATTGTCCCTCGTTCTTAGATTTTGTAAGTCTTTAAGGGTATGGAATTGGTGGTTTGTATGGTGGTGGAGGCACATAAGGTTTTTCTGAGGCCTCTCTGTTCTCATTCGCGTCTTCCTCTACATTTTCAGATTGATCTTTCGACTTCTCTATTTCTTTCTCAGGTTTTTGATACATGGTCGGGTTTTGGAGTCTAGGATCTACCGGTCCATCAAGGGCTGTCCCACTTCGTAATGTAATAGCATTTGAATGTCCTTTAGGATTGGGCTATGGCTGTCCAGGAAATGTACCAGCAGGTGTGGCAGAAGTAGCTTGGTGTTGTGCTACTTGGGAGATTTGGGTTTCTAACATTTTATTGTGAGTAGCTAGGGCATCTACCTTGTTTGCTAATAGCTTCAATTGTTCACCGGTGTGAACGTTTTGATTGAGGAATTCTTTGTTTTGTTGGGCTTGATTAGCGATAAAATTTTCCATTAGGATTTCAAGGTTAGATTTCTTAGGAATGTTAGGAACATTACCAGCGGGTTTTTGATAACCTGGAGGTACAGCAGGTGCTTGGCCAGGTGCATATAAAGCGTTATTGCTCTTGTACGAGAAGTTAGGATGGTTCTTCCAACCAGGATTGTAGGTATTGGCATAAGGATTTCCTTAAGCGTAATTTACCTGATCAGCCGTTATTCCTGCTAAGATTTGACACTCGGTTCCAACATGACCAGGTACTCCACAAACTTCGCAGCTTGGGGTAACTGCGGCTATGGTAGCTGCAGGAGGTAAGGTCAAGCTTTTTATCTTTTGGGTAAGAGCATCTACCTTAGCATTAACTTTATCTAGGCTACTAACCTCGTACATCCCGCCTTTGGCTTGAGTCTTCTCCACAGATGTTCTTTCTCCTCCCCACTGATAGTGGTTTTGAGCCATGTTTTCAATGAGTTGGTTAGCTTCGTCATAAGGCTTGTCCATCAGTGTACCACCTGCGGCGGCATCTATAGATAGTCTTGTGTTGTACAAGAGTCCATTATAAAACGTGTGGATTATCTGCCATTTTTATAGTCCGTGATGTGGGAACATTCGCATCATATCTTTGTAGCACTCCCATGCATCAAATAGTGATTCAGTATCCTTCTGCCTAAATCCGTTGATTTGGGCTCTTAGTGCAGCGGTTTTGCTTGGGGGAAAGTATCGTGCTAAGAATACGATCTTCAGTCCTTCCCACGTAGTGACGGAATTTGATGGCAAGGATTGCAACCAAGCCCAAGCTCTATCTCTTAGTGAGAAAGGGAAAAGACGTAATCTAATAGCATTTTACTAACACCATTTGCTATAACTATGTTGACAAATTGAACGAATTTTGTAAGGTGTTCATTCGGATCCTCAGAAGGATCTCCAGAGAATTGGCGTTGTTGGATAGCTGATATCAATGACGGATTTAACTCGAAATCGTTTCGGTTTATTACTGGAGCAGCAATGATGTTATGGGGCTCTTGTTGTGATGGAGCTGCGTACTCCTTCAGTGGACGGGTCCTTTGTTCTTCGGCCATGTCTAATTCTGGATTGGTTTCGGTTTCAGAGGAAGAATTAGAATCAGTTTCAGAATCAATCTTAATTTCTGGTTTAGGTAAGGGAATAGCGTGATTTAAACAGTAATCCCTGACTGCACGTCTTACGGAAAGAATGCGTTCAGGTTCGTCCGTCGGTTTGTCAAGTGGTTCGCCTTGTGAGCGAGTCCTTGGCATACAAATCGACAAAGGGTGTCTGTTGCTTAGTCTAAACACGCAACAGAAGAATCGTAATTAATTGACTACCAGTCCCCGGCAACGGCGCCAAAAGCTTGATCGGGACTTTATAAGTCTGTCGGGATACTAACTGCAAGTATACAGTTCAGTCGTTCTAGTTTTAAAAGATTATCAAACCCACAGAGGCTGTGTATCAATCGCATACGATCTAATGCTACAGTTTTGTTTAACTAAGCGATGAATATTCGATATTTGGGGGAGACAGTTTAGTTTTAAAAGTAATAGTACTAATTATACCGGTATGTGATAATCGGACTTAGGGAATTCGATGAATCGCTTGGCCTATAAAGTATTTCGGTAAAAGCTAATTGTTTAAAAACCTGAGACATACACTCTCGTGTTTATGAAATAAGTCATGCTACTAAACCTAGTGGATGCACTTTAAATTTAATAACACTTTTTGAAAACAATTTGAATTTAATTAATTTATTAAAACACACTCGTGTATTTAAAAATCAATGCTTCGTTACCACTATCTGGGTTGAACCCCACCTCTCGCATGCAGGTTCTTGCCTTAATTAATTTCCCACTCTCGTGGCAAAATCGTGTTAATTAACCTCTCACTTTCGTGACAAGGATAGTTAAATTAATATTGGAAATTGGAAACCAGAAATTGTTTTATAAATATTTTTGGCCAAGGTATCATTGAATTCTTTCAGTTCTTACGGTCACATACCGGTATTAATAATTTAGCCAGACATAATTAACTTAACAACAATAAAGTTTAGAATATAATTGATGTCAATAAACGGCATATTATAGAAACTAAATAAATAATAATTGCAATATAAAAAACCTGGAATTACAGATGCTATAGTAATCTTGAGGGAATACAGTAATCCAAATCTTCGAGCATGACTTGCAGTAGAAATTCGTGTTAATTCTTGTAAGAAGAATTAACACTTAAAAATAGAAACTAAGGCTTGAATGAAAATTACAAGGAATTGAAAGCAGAATTGCAAAACAAACAAATTGGAAATAACTGTAAAAATAAAAGAAATATTTGCTCTGAGTAAAATTCTTCGACCCTTGGACTGTGCCTTGGTACTCATATATATAGCAGGAAAAATCAGCAGTTTAATTTTGAATTCTTGATGAAGTCTTCGTGGAGAAATTCTAGGAGCAGTAATAGTTGTGGCAATAAAATAGGAGATTCAGTAGAAACAGGGAGAAGTAGTCTGCCCTTCACGCCCACGTCTTCAAGCCATGCGTAACGTCCTCCTTTACGCGCGTGACGGTCGTCACAGGTGAGTGACGGTCGTCACACGCTGAAGTGGTGCCTTACGCTCGTCAGGTGTGTGTGAAGAGCGTTTGGTTATGTTGTGGGGTGTTACGCCCGTCACAGGGGCGTGACGACCGTCACCTATCCAGAAGTCCACACTTTGTATTTTTTTATTCTTTTTCTCTTTGTTTTTCGTCTAGCTTTCTTCATGTTGTCCTTTTTCATCGGTTTGAGTCGACAAGTGTTATACCTGCAAAAAAGACAAATAATCTCAGAATAATCGAGGGTTAGACGACTTAATGGAATATAAAATCGGTAAAAAGTATGTTAATTATACGATATATTTTCTCGTTATCATCATCTGAAGACAAGCGTCAAAGAGACTAGAGAAGAAGAAAGGACTAAGAGGGACTAAATACCTCCGGGTAGGCTCATATTAGATATTCTAACGAAAAATAAACTGGTAGAATATCTGACTGAAGCACAACAAGTCAGCACTCTGGAAGCATGTGCTGGAAAACCTCTGAATGCGAAGAATCAAAAGAAGATGAAAATCATTGACACCATAAAGAAAGATCCAACAATAACAACAAAGGAAGTCATTACAACAAGAAGAGTTCCTCTGAAGTATTTCCCTCTTTTCTCTCAAACAAATGCTTCTCCAGAAATTATTGTCAAATATATGGAAGCTTGCAAAATGGATGAGACTATACCAGAAGTTAACATTCGTGATATGCGACAACAGGCTCCAGAGGTTTCCCTCAAGAAATCAAGGAAAAGGAAAGTTGTTGGAGAAGGATCTTCTCAGAAGATACCCAAGGCTGCTAAGAAGAAAGGTAATTCTTCTTTTATTTCTATTATAGAATTAGTACTTTTATCAACATCTGAAATCCCTCCTCTCCAAAACCCACAGAAGACCCTTCACCACAAACCTTTGATGATTTTGATATTAAATTTGACCCTTCACTCACTCTAGAAAACATTCTGGACGAACCACATTCTACTACTGCACATCTTGACCAAAATCAGCTAGAACTTGCTCAAGTTATTTCTGATATTGATTAATTTGATCCGATGTTCCAAGCTTCCCAATCAGAAAATCCAAACTCTCAAGCTCCCCACTCTGAAAATCCAAACTTTCACGCACCCCAACCATAAAATCCAAATCTTGACTCTGATACCACTTCACCCATTCCTGGAATAACATGCCGTCTCATGGTTCGACAACCACTCATAATCCATGACATTCCATAAATTCCATCTCCCTACCATTCCACTCCATCAAACACACCTCATTCACCCATTACCATTTATGATTCTCCCTCTCCAATCAAACCTCCATAATATCACCTACGTACTATAATAGACTTAGAAGCGCTGGACAATCTTGCCTCTAGCTCTCTAAAAATTTCCATCCCAAAACTAAAACCAAAAATCACCAAGGCAGATGTTGGTAAAAATTTGCTGATTTTTGAAACAGAAAATAATTGAATGGGTTAACTCTCTGAAGCTAGCCTGTTTAGAAAATCTAAATCATGCTGCTTTTGATACACACTGGAACCAGTTCATAAAATGGTTCAATTTAGAATCCCAGAAACTCAAGGAGTTGAGTATGAAATAGCTCAATAGAACTTCTGTGATAAGCTAAATGTTTTCAAGGATTAAGTTCTGTGCCACTAGGAAAAGAAACCCCTTCTTCTACTGGACAATGACCCTTGGGAAGATCACCAGCTCTCAAAAGTTGATGAACCATGCTCTGATACTCTACCTCTGGTTATAGTTCAAGACAAAGGCAAGGAAATTGAAGAAGCCAATGAGTCAGAATCTGCCATAGCATGCTCTGAAAAGGTGGCACCTTCTGCTGATATACCTTCTTCATCCATGGTTCTGCAAACTCTGGAGGAGTTGAAGAAATAAAATGAAGTGATCAAGTAGAGATTAGACAAGAAAGATGACACATGCAAGTAAATCAAGAGATGCTGGGAAAACAAGAAGAGTCAAACACTCAGATTAAGAATATATTAGAAGCCCTGTTCCCACGACTTCTTCCACCATAATCTTAATTTTGAAAATTGTTTTCTTTATCGCGTCCAATTTTTCTGTGTTGTTTTCTTCTGAATGTGCTATTGAAATCCTTTTTAATACAACTCTACTTTTATTGCTTAACGTGTTTATATTGCTTTTTGATTCTTGACAAAAAGGGGGAGAGCGTAAGATATTTCTAATAACAGTATCGAGACGCAGTATGAAACATTTTGAACATCATAGCTTCTTTTTTTTCTTCTGAAAGCAACAGGAACAAAAACTCTGGTGAAGACAGAAAAAGATGCATCAAAGAACTCTGACCAGAATAAACTTCAGGGAAGTATTTCTTCTCTATCTGGGTATTCTACTCAGGGGGAGATCTTATAATGCTTTATGTTCTTTCTGTTTTTATTGAAATATTCTAGTTTTTGTCATCATCAAAAAAGGGGAGATTGTTAGAACATAGTTTGATTCTACAACCCTTGTAAGAGTTTTGATGATAACAAGCGCAAAGAACAAATATGCTCCCTAAAATTATATTTTGTTTTGCAGAGAAGTTCTGATGGAAGAAGATCAGAAGATGCGCTAAAATGTTGTTTCAACTCTGATTATAAACATCTCTGTAACAAGTTCTAATGCTGTAAACAGGAATCCATGTTTCTTATCTACTAAGTTCTGAAGCAAGCAACAACAGTTACTTTCATCTTCTGAAGCAAGCATGTTCTGAAGCGTTATAAATTAATTATTTCCATTTTAAGAGCAACGACAGGAAGGGAACAAGGATTTTTATTTTTAGAAAGCACCTTAATTGTCATTGATCAACATTCCAAATGCTCCTACATGCTTCACCTATTTAAACAAAACTTTGAGGATAAATCATTCACGATTTTTTTCACACGTACAGTAACGCTGCTTTCACTATCTTCCTCAAACGTACATAATTCAAATTGTGTAAAACATCCTTGTGTTACTGTTTTATTAGAAAACATTCTTGTACACTTTTATTCATACATTATTTAGAGAAATTCCTTGAGAAAAACCAGGTTGTGGTTTATACTCAAGAAGACTTTGACGATTGTCAAAGTAGATTTGTAATCAAGATTGATTATTGGATCAAGACCTCGTTGAGAGAGGAGAAATCACCTTGGCGGGTGGACTGGAGTAGTTTGAGTTCAAACGAACCAGGATAACCAACGTGTACTTTTCTTTAAGTTTTAAAAAAGTCCCAATTCAAACCCCCTTTCTTGTGTTTTTCCATTCTTCATTATAATGGTAATAAATAATCCAATGTTGTGTACGGCTAGAAGGGTCGCAGTAAGAGTAACTGCAACCAATCTGTGGGGGTAGTTCTGATCTCTAATCTCGCGTCAGTACCATAACAACAACATAGTAATCAACATGGGAATGGTGAATCCGGGAGACAATTCAAAAGAATTAACATGTCGTTGTCTCAAGCATTGCAACACATGTTAAAGGCGGACCCTCCTCAGAATCCTAATACTTCCTCTCCTTGTTACAATCCTAATGCAAGGTGTGCATATCACTCCAACAGTCCTAGACATGACACTAACAACTGTTGGGCTCTGAAGAATAAGATTCAAGACATGATTGGCACTAAGGAGATTGAATTTGATCCTTCTGAGACTCCTAATGTGATCATTGCACCTATGCCTAATAACGACAAGGGCATTAATGCTATTGATGATGTTTCTTATGTTTCTGATGTGAATGACTTGACTACTCCTCTGATGATTATTAAGAAGAATCTACTGCAACCCAGTTTATTTCCGGGTTTCATTAAAAGGTTCTACTATTGTGCATCGCAATCCAATGTTTGTGCATTTTTGAAAGAAGGTGTTCATCGGTTGATGGATGACCGTGTAATTTTATTTAAGAAAACTCCTTCCGTGGAGAGTATGTCTCAAGACCTGAAGCTTGAAGATGTGTCTGTAATTTCTGGTACTCCCATAAGGATCACTTCTAAGGGTCCTGTTAAGATTATTGTCGAACCTAGGGTTTCTACTCTGATCATTACCATGCCTGGGCCAATTCCATATTCCCCTGATAAGGCTATCTCTTGAAATTATGGAGATAATGTCTACTACCATGGTGTCAAGCAAGAAACGTTGATTGTTGAAGATAAAAATACTAAAATTATTGATCCCAATGTTTGCAATATTGATGGGACTAGTAAAGTTACTAGAAGTGGAAGGGTTTTCTCTCCAGAGATCTCTCTAAAAGTTGTTACTACACCAGTTCGTATCACTAACACTGAATCAACTATTAAAACTCGAGGCAAAGAACATATGACTGAGTCTGCCCAGACCGAGGCACCAAAAGAGGTTATTGTTGAAGATACCTCAAAGCAAGAGATGGAAGTAGTACTGAAAATTATTCGAAAGAGTGACTATAAGATCGTTGAACAGTTGGGGCAGACCCCATCCAAAATATCTATTCTATCTATGTTTTTGTGCTCTGAAGCCTGTGCTCAGGCTCTGGTAAATTTCCTGAAATATGCTCATGTATCGCAGGAAATCACTGTTGATTAGTTTGAAAATTATGTTTCTAGCCTAACAACCGATAATGGGCTAGGCTTTTCTGAAACTGACTTAACTCCCGTAGGAAGGAACCATAATAAGGCCCTGCATGCCTCTATTGAGTGCAGGGGCACTATCTTATCCCATATATTGGTGGACACAGGTTCCTCATTGAATGTATTTCCAAAAGCTGCTTTAGACAAACTTGATTGTGAATGGATTGTGCTAAAACCCAATGACATTGTGGTAAGAGATTTTGATGGTTCAAAGAGAATGGTGCATGGAGAGGTTGATCTTCCAATCAAAGTGGGTTCCTAGGTCTTCAACACTACTTTCTATGTGATGGACATTCGTCCAGCATATTCCTATTTTCTTAGACGCCCTTGAATTCATGGGGCAAATGCTGTTACTTGTACTTTACACCAAAAGTTGAAGTATCCCGTAAAAGGAAAAACCGTTAAAGTTTACGATGAAGAAGAATACATGGGAGCCATTTGAATTCCTTCAAGTATATTGAGATGGATTGTGAATTATTCAAGACTCCTTGCTAGACCTTTAAATTTATTCCTCAGACAACCCCTGCTAACAAAGCTACTCCTACCGTTCCTAAGGTGACCAGGATTGCACCAAGAAAGGCTTCTCTGAAATACGCTAAGGATGTGGCAGAAGAAGATGGTGACACTATTTAGGGTCAGCTTCCCAACATCCCTTACAAGTCCGATAAATTTGGTTTGGGTTTCACCCTAGAGGCTCAGAGGGCTTTCCTTCGTGCTTGTGATAATTCTTGGAGACCTCCATACTGCAACAACAACAATGGAGTTCACAAAAATCAAGTCAACACTGTGGAAGACGCTAATACCGACTGTGGCATAGACAGTTGGATTTTCCCTACTATCGGCAATGGGCTGAACAATTGGAAGGCTGAAGACTTTATATCAATCTCCTTTAGTCAGGAGTAAATGCTATTTTTTATTTTCTTTCTTTCAAGTTTTTGGTTATGTAATTTAAACAATAACTTTAAACCTTGTGCCTTATCCGGGGCACAACGTTCCATTTGTTAGGGTTGTTATTTTTCATCCACATATTTTCATTTAATAAATCATTGGAAATTTGCATTCAAATTTTGTGCTCTTTGTCTTTCTTTTACTTTATTTCTTTCAAATTAACTATGTGTTCTTACACATATCCACACAACAAATTGCAGATCCATATCCACCCTAGATCCCATTGATAACAATTATGTTATTGCCAATTATGACTTCGAAAATCCGATCTACCAAGTCGAGGACGGATGTGAGGAAGATTGTGAAGTACCTGGAGAGCTTGCTAGGATGCTAATGCAGGAAGAAAGAGCCATATAACCGCATGAAGAACCAGTCGAGGTTATGAACTTAGGTACTAAAGAGGACAAGAAAGAAGTCAAGATAAGAGCCAACCTAGAAGACGATGTCAAAAAGAGATTAATCCAGATGTTGCGTGACTATGTTGAGATATTTTCTTGGTTGTACAAAGACATGCCATGGTTTGATACTGACATTGTGGTTCACCGTCCACCGGTGAAGGAAGATTGTCCTCCAATAAAACATAAATTTTGTCGTATGCGTCTCAAGATATCTGAAAAGATCAAAGCTGAGGTTATAAAGCAGTTCAATGCAGGTTTCTTAGTTGTTACGTCCTATCCACAGTGAGTTGCAAATGTGGTACCAGGACCTAAGAAGGATGGAAAGGTGCGTATGTGTATAGACTACATGGATTTGAACAATGCAAGCCCTGAAGATGACTTTCCGCTTCCGCATATTGATGTTCTGGTTGACAACACTGCTCAACATAAAGTATTTTCCTTCATGGATGGTTTCTCTGGTTATAATCAAATCAAGATGGCACCAGAAGACATGGAGAAGACTACCTTTGTCACATAGTGGGGCACTTTTTGTTACAAAGTTATGCCTTTTGGTTTGAAGAACACCGATGCAACATATCTGCATGCTATGGTAGCTATATTCCATGACATGATCCATCATGAGATAGAGGTTTACATTGATGACATGATAGCCAGGTCTCAGACTGATGAAGAACATCTCGAGCACCTACACGAGCTATTTGAGAGGTTGAAGAAATACAAGTTGAGGTTGAATCCAAACAAGTGCACCTTTGGGGTAAGATCTGGTAAATTCCTAAGTTTCGTCGTTAGTGGTAAAGGTATTGAAGTTGATTCTGCCAAGGTTAAAGCCATTCAAGAAGTACCAGCTCCCTGTACTGAAAAGGAAGTCTGAGGTTTCCTGGGACGATTAAACTACATTGCAAAATTTATTTCCCATTTGACTGCTACTTGTGAGGCAGTCTTCAAGTTACTGAAGAAAGATCAAGTAGTGAAGTGGAACGACAATTGTCAGATAGCCTTCGAGAAAATCAAGGAGTACCTCCAGGAACCTCTAATTCTGACGACACCGATTGAAGGGAAACCCGTGATCATGTACCTGACAATATTAGAGAACTCAATGGGGGTGTGTATTGGGGAAACATGACGAGTTTGGTCAAAAAGAGAAGGCAATGTACTACCTAAGAAAAATGTTTACCGATTGTGAAATAAGATATTCGGTGCTCGAGAAAACTTGTTGCGCTTTGGCATGGGCTTCTCGCTTACTAAGACAATATATGTTGACTCATACTACTTCTTTGATCTCTAAGATGGATCCAATAAAATACATATTCAAGAAACTTGTTCTCTCTGGAAGAATAGTAAGATGGAAAATAGACTCCCACATATAAAGGGCCATTTTTTATTAAAAAGATATTTCCTGGTGGTGCTATGATACTTAATACCATGGACGGTGAATATTTTCCAGCCTTGTAAACACGGACATAGTAAAAAAATACTACGCATAAAAGAGACCCGCTAGGTTGACAGGCCTAGGCAAAAGTAAGGGCATCCCAGCGAACCAAAAGGGTCCGGGAAAAAATTAGGGATATATATAGAAAAATTGTACATCAGACAAGTCGAAAACCTGAAGAGGAGGCTTGGGCAAAAAAGAATATCCCGATGGACTGAAAACCCGAAAGGGCGGTCCAAGAAAAAGTTAGGGATTAAAGCATACGACTATGTCCCGTTGGATCACCCATCTACTTACAACCAACTTTATTACTAGCATTAAGTTCAAACGATACAGAACAATTCAATCATCTTTTTCCAACAGCAAGTGATGAGATGCTTGAAGCCATAAGAGCAATATAAGAGTTGAAACTTGATGGGATCGTTTCCACATAGTTGATTTTCCTTGTTTCTCTTTGTACCCTTTCTTCATTCTTACAATGATTTCCTCTTACTATGATTTTTGTCTCTTTATATAAAATTGCTTGCTTATAAGAAAAATTTCAGAATCAATGCAATTAGATTTCAAAATTCAAAATTGTTTTACTTTCTCTGTTTTGTTTGCAAAAACGTCCAACGATTACATTGAATGAACATATGCATTTGAACATGATTACTGTTAACAAAATATATGCATAAAAGCAGGATTAGCATTTACTAAAGACTCTAGGAGTTGGGATAATGTTCAAGTCATCCACAAATCTCCACAAAGCAATCTCCACGGAACTATCTCTACAGAGCTATCTTCACAAGCTCATCCCTAACAGAGATATATTCCCCAAAAAATCTAATATTCCATCAGACAGAAATTGGGGCATCTTCCAGCAGTTCACCTCTATATCTCCGATGGATAGCTCAACATGATCATCTTCACTAATAGCCCCCCTAGCAGATAAGGAAGTTTAATCATTTCCCCAGCATACGGTGGAAACTTCCTCAATGCAGCCTATGAAATCCTGATCCCCATTAGAGATTATTTCGTCAACAGAATCTACAGGGTTTATTTCCCCAACGGAGTTTATTTCTCTGATATTACAATTCCCCGACAGGATTCTCTTTCCCGATCAGATGTCATTCAACTTTGTCCTCCCCAGAAGAGTTGGCATCCATATCTGAAACTTGGTTAGACAACACATCAGAGGATTATCCATCTCTTTTGTCCCCAATCAGGGTACATAAGAATCAAATCCTTCAAAAGAATGATGAACGACCAATTTTACTTGAATTCTTCTATCCCCAACCAGAAGTCGAACATCCCCAACAGAGTATCTTCAAACAGAAAGCGTGAATCCCCAGCAAATATGTTCTAAACAAAATTGAGAAACTAATATCTTCATCCTCAACAATATTCAGGGATTTATTTTCCCCAGCCAAAGATGTTATAAGAAGCTACTGATACGTTTCAGCGACATATTGCACCCATACATCATTTACAGAATATTATAGCATATGCATACGAAACACATATATTATTCTCATTTATTTTGAGAGCATCATTACGCAATGAATTTCATGCATCATGACATTGCATAAAACTAACTTTGTCTTTTCAGGTTAAGTTCCCGAACAGACGAATATTATCAGCCATCTATAGACAAGTTGTAGAGAAATCTCCTAAACAGGATGGGGTAACTATATACAAGACCAAATGATTTCCTTCTGAGATTCATTCGGAAAAGCAATCCCCTCAAAGACTAAATCTGACGAGCACTTCCTTTAGAGATTTATTGTGAAAAGAATTTCCTTCATAGCATCATTCTGAAAAGCACTTCCTTCAGAGATTTATTCTAAAAAGCACTTCGTTTAGAGATTTATTATGAAAAGTACCTCCCTCAGAGATTCATTCTAACGAGCACTTCCTTGAGAGATTTATTCTGAAAATAACTTCCTTTAGAGATTTATTCTAAAAATCACCTCCCTTAGAGATTCATTATGACGAGCATTTACTTAAGAGATTTATTCTGAAAAGAACCTCCCTCATAGGTTCATTCTGACGAGCATTTCCTTCAGAGATTTATTCTTAAAAGCACCTCCCTCGGAGATTTATTCTAACAAGCATTTCCCTCAGAGACTAAATCTGACGAGAAGCTGATAGTGACTATGACATGGATAGCTGGATCTTCCCTACTACCAATGATGGACCCAGTAACTGTACGCCCAAAGACTTTGTACCAATTACTTTTATTCAGAAGTAAATATCTTTTTGTTTTCGGATATGTAATAATTAAACAATATAAACTCTATGGCCATATGTCTTACCCGTGGCACAACGGTTTATTTGTGAGGGATATCATGTTTTAATCTCATATGTCATTAATAAAGCATTGGACTTTTGCATACAAATTTTGCGCTCTCTGTTTTTCTTTTATGCTTTTTACTTTGTCAATACAGCTATGCTCTTACACACACTCACATATCAAACTGCAGATCTATATCCACTATGGATCCCATTGATAACAATTCTGCTATTACCGATTATGACTTTGAAAATCCGATCAACCAAGCCAAGGAAGAATGTGAGGAAGATTATGAGGTACCCGGAGAACTTGCCAGGCTGTTACAACAGGAAGAAATGGCTATACATCCTCATGAAGAGCCAGTTGAGACAGTGAACTTGGGCACATAAGAGGACAGAAAAGAAGTCAAGATAGATGCAAATCTGGAGATTAGTGTCTGTGATCGGTGGGAATAGAACTGACTGTTTTGGAATGCTGGTTCGTGTTTGCGTTTGTTTTCGTAAAATGTCGCGGTAAGCAAGAGTCGCCACCGTCTTTTATTTTATCCAACAAGGAAAGGACAAAAGCACAGAAAAATTCCTTTTCGAGATGTTTCTCGGGTTCGGGAGGTAGATTATAGAAAGGGAAGGTGTTAGCACCCTTTTTATCCGTGGTTATCCACGGGCTCTTAGGTACTTGCTCACTATGTTTTCAAAAGTTTGCTTTTCTTTGTGTTTGTGGGTTTTGAAAAGAGTTTTGTTTTTTTGAAGAGAGTGTAAGTGCGAAAAGTTTGTTTTTGTTTTAAAAGGAGAAAGTACTTAAGAACATCTACCTACTCAAAAGGAATTAAACTGTGCAAATGTCCTTTAGACAATGCTATCCTACTATTGAGGAGTAGGTATCAGCGTCGTTGGAGTTTTCAGGTCAATTCGATTAAGGGACGTGTGGTCACTAAAGCAATGTTAAGACGCCTTAGCGGTAACCCTAATGTCTTAGATCATTTTTATCGAGGCAACCGTTTCGAGGCAACTTTGATCTTTGGACAGGAGGGCGACCTCTAAGACTTCCTATACTCAATGACCACGTTCGAGTCAACCAAGTGAGGTGTACCCTAAGAGTGGCATGTGCTAGTGTGTCAATTTTCAGTTATATTATCTTTGCATGTCATGGTGAGCTACTGTTGATTTTAAGTTCTTGTCATGCAATCCTAGTTAGCATACATCTAAACAGTTAATATATGTACAGGAATTTAAAGTACGGGAATTGTAAATCCTACGCTATTACAAGGCTTCGGGGAGGGGGATTATTTACATGTCCAAAATTGGGGAATAAAAGCAGTAAAGTGTAAAAGTCTTAATTAAGCTATTACATCCCAGTAGACAGTTACAATAAAATAAACGCGCGTGAAAATTGAATATAACCTCTAAAAATCCTAAGAATAAAATATTTTTTGTTGTTTTATTTTATTTTGGGAAAATGATCTAAATCTACTTAATTTTAGTTTTGAGAAAATGTTAAGATAATTAAGAGATTAATTAATAAAATTAATTTAATAGAAAAAAAAAACTATCCTAATGTTTTTGTGTTTTTTGATTTTATGTTGAATAAAAAAGAAATAAAATGGTCAAAACAAAAATGAAATCAAAGGAACAGTCAGTAAATAAAAAAAATATATAATTCTGGAGGCCTGGGTCGAAAGAGGTGTGGGCTGTCTTTCGACCCAGTGAAGAGGCTTGATCGAAGGTGCATGAGGGGCTGCACTCTGAGGGTGTTTGATCTTGATGTGTCATCCTTCGATCTGGAAATCCTGGACCCAGTTTGAAGCTAAGCTGCTAAGCTTCGAAACTCTGAACAGGATTCTGAGAATATATTTCCTGCAAAACGAAACAGATGTTAAAGGTCCAGGGGGACTTTTACCCCCCTGATACGAATCTCCTCCCAATTCGAACCTGCTGAATCTGGGTCTGGGTTTGTTTTATCCTGGGATTCGAAAGAGACACTCAGATTATGCTCAAGCAATGGCACAATCTCATCTTTACGCTGTAGCTTACATGTATCACATTAACTCATTCACAAATAACAATAATAACGTGAATATGCAATCAAAATGAATTTAAATCAGAGATCGAATGAGTTTGAGATTAGATTTTTTTTATACCAAACAGAGGTGCTTTGATATGTAGTTCTGAGTGTGGAATGGCTGCTTTGGCTTGGATGAAAATGCTGATAACCTTTGGTGGGTTGTGGGCAGCGTATCTCCAAATCCTCTGTTTTTCTTTTCTCTATTTTTTTTGTGTGTTTTTTCTTTGTTGTTCCCCTTTGCACTGTATGCTTGCCCCTGTATTTATAGGAGTATAATGGTATAGTAACGGCAAGAGACAACCAATTAAACAGGCCTTTAAAGCCATGAGACAAGAATCAGAGACATTAAATTATTTCCTTTTTTTGAAATATTCATGTCTCTTTGGAATCTGGAATGAACCTGGACACTTTTGACTTTCGAATGCCTTCAGGCCATGCTCTTCGATTGATCTTGAGTTGCCTCCTTCGAATCGACTTCTTATGTGCCCTTCGAATGGGCCTTATGAATGCTTCTTCGAATGGTCTTGAGTTGCTTCCTTCGAATGGTCTTGAGTTGCCTCCTTCGAATGGACTTCTTATGTACCCTTCGAATGGGCCTTCTGAATGCTTCTTCGAATGGTCTTGAGTTGCCTCCTTCGAATGGACTGGAAGGAGTTCTTCGAATGGCCCTTGTCCAAATATCAATCGAAGGGTCCTAATTAAAATTCCAATCGAAAGGCTTTGTTAACAGGCCAATCGAAAGGTGTTGTTCATGCTAATCGAAGGATCCCTTGACATGCCAATCGAAGTGCTTGTCCATAATGCCAATCGAAAGGCTCCTTCAGAATACCAATCGAAGGGTCTTTCAGAATGCCAATCGAAAGCTCTTTGAGAATGCCAATCGAAAGGTACCTAAAGCACCACTGAAAAATTTTCTTTTTCCTTAGGCAAGGGTTTGTGATTTACCATGCAGGGGGAAGACTTTGGAAAACATGAGAGGGAAAATTTTGGGGTACAACAGTGTCAAACAGCGGTTGATTTAGATGTTGCATGATTATGTGGAGATGTTTGCCTGGTCATACGAAGACATGCCATGACTTGATACTGATATTGTGGTTCATCGTCTGCCGACTAAAGAAGATTTCCCTCCAATAAAGCAAAAGGTTCATCGTATGTGCCCTGAAATGTCGGAGAACATCAAAGCAGAAGTTATGAAACAATTCAACATTGGGTTCTTAGTTGTCACCTCTTATCCCTAATTGGTTGATAACATAGTCCTGGTGCCTAAAAAGGACGGAAAAGTACAAATGTGTGTGGACTAAAGAGATTTGAACAGGGCAAGCCCCAAGGATGACTTCCCGCTTCCCCATATTGACGTTCTGGTTGACAACAATGCACATCATAAAGTCTTTTCCTTTATGGACGGTGTGATATGCTGGCAGAACCAACTGTTTATACTAGTTTGCGTTTTTTGTTCGCAAATGTTGCGGTAAGTAAGAGTCGCCACCGACTTTTCATTTATCTAATAAAGGAAAGGGTGAAAAGAACATAAAAAGACCTTTTTCGACATTTCTGAGTAAGGGGAATAAATTATGGAAAGGGAAGGTGTTAGCACCCTTTCCAACTGTGGTTTTTCACGGGCTCTTAGGTACTTGCTCATTTTTTAAAACTATTTTCGTGTTTGTGTGTTTTGAAAGATTTTTGTTTGCTTTATGGTAACTCTTGAATCAATCCTCAAGAGTGTGATAAAGCGTTTTTGAAAATAAGTTTGAAAATGTGTAAGTGTAAAAAAATATTTGAGCAAGTACTTAAGAGTTATCTACCTACTCGAAAAAAGGGTGTTTTTTTCCTCCTACCCTTTAGACAGTGTTATCCTACTATTAGTGAGTAGGTAGCCCTATCGTCGGATGTTAAGGGACTATCGAAAGGGACATTTATGGTTATTAAAGGCAACATGTAGAGATACCTTAGCATTTCGAAGGGACTGTCATCATGTAGGCAACATCGAGAGACAAGATAATTTCTCGTAGGAAACTCGAGGGACTGTAAGGGCCTATGATCTTTATGATAACTTTTAAACTGAGGGTCTTTGCTAAGATATCCATATGTTCGAGGGACATGACCATTATTTTCCGAGGCAACCAAGTGAGGTATAGCCTAAGGGTGCAAGTGAGTAACTGTGTGTTTTTTCAGTTATATTTATCTTGCAATTAGGATTTTTCTATCATTCATTTTTATCTTTCCATACAATCCTATTAATCTAAGCATTGCATAAAATATAGTAGTTGTAGGTAAAGGTGGAAATGTAAACCTAGGCTATTACAGAGCTTTGGGGCAATTACATAGTAGTGAAGAGTGCGGAAAAGAAATCCTAAAATATTACATCCCAGATTCAATTATATGATAATGATAAAAAAAAGCGGAAAAAATAAAGCTACGCTATTATAGTTGAACGCGCCCTATACATTTTATCTAGGAAAAAAAAAAAGATGAAAATAGAAAAGAAAGTATTTTGGTGAGTTTTTTATGAAAAAATGATTTATGATAATTAATTAAATAAATCTTAAAAACCTAATTAATTTTAATTAATAAAAATGTTAATTTTGAAATTTTTTTAATTAAAATACCTAAATCTTAATTAGTTTTAATTAATAATATAAAGAAAGGTTAATTTTGAAAAAACAGGTTAATAAAAAAAACCTAAAACCTAATTAATTTAAATTAAAAAAAAAAGTTAATTTCGAAAAAAAAAGTTAATTAAAAAAACCTAAAAACCTAATTAATTTTAATTAAACAAAAAAAGGTTAATTTTGAGAAAAAAAAGGTTTATGTGTAATGATTAACAAGAAAGATTTAAATTTGCCAAAAAATAGATAGGGGAAGAAACATCAATAAATAATAGGGTTAGAAAATACAAATAATGGAAATGTCAGGGGTGGGTGTTGAACCAAAAATTAATTTAAAACCTAAAATTAATTATTCCAGTATATTATGAAAAATCAAAGGTTTGTGAAAAATGTTAAGTTTTATGAAAAATGTTTTAAATAGAAAGAATGAAAATAGGTAAAAGCATAAATATAAAGAAAGAAAACCAAAACCAATAGGGGTGAGTATTGAACCCACGCCCTTTTCCTTCTCAGGATGTCTGCCTCGCCATACATTGGTGGTTATTCTATTTTGGCCTCAACGTTTTGTAATAACCCTGCATGAGACCATTACGATGGTCCAAACCTATAATATTGAATCTCATGAAGACATTAAGAAAATTAGTATGCCATGAAATACAAATAAAAAAATATATGAAATTTTATAATGTTAAAACCGATATGGCATGTATGAATTCTTCTACACCCTTTTGATCATGAATATCAAACCAACCTTACCCTTACTGGAGAAGTAGTTAGATGGAGGTTTATAACAAGGATGGATTGTTTGTAGTGAGATGGGGGTTTGTAACAAGGATTTCAAGATTTTTAGGGTTCTTGAAAGAATTTGATATTTTAACAAGGTTGTGGCAAATATTTTTTTTCGTTCTGTTTGTGTGAAAAGAATGAGATTATATAATGGAAATTAGAGAAAAGATATGGGCTTTCAATGTGCAATTGAGCCTCCAATAACCACAAGCAATAGTGCAAATTTTTATTCACTTGAGTCTGTCACGTTGCAGGCTAAATCGCAGGGACTTAAGTGCAATTTTTGAAGTTGAAATGTGAAAACAAAATGTATCTGACATCGAGAAATAACTCATGTATGAAAATAGGATCAATCAGATAAACAGTGAATTAGTTATGAATTTTTGAAGTTTTGCCTCAGACACACTTATTTTGGGCTCGAGTGTCAACTCTGACACGTTCTTCAATAAAAAACTGGTATTGATCAGAGCAGAATCCGATCTCGACTTTTGAAGCAAAGTTGTAGATATCTGATTCAGTGACCTTGTGCAAAAAGATGGGTCCAATCCGATAAAAATTGACCGAGTTATGAATTTTCTATGTTTCGACCCAGATGAAATAATATTCAGCATTCAGGATTTTCGGCGCGTCACGTGCACTCTGGGCAAAAAATGAAGGCCTTTTGGATGCCATTAGAACTCAATACTACCTGTGAAAATGTATCCAACTCAATTTTTGAAATTTTGGCGCTGGAACCAGCTCGATACGATGAAAATCGACCAAGTTATGATTTTCTAAACATGACGTAAATAAACTTCTGTCACAAATTTTCGGTACAAAAATACTTGATAAATCCACATTTTTGAAGACCTTCTGATCGAAATTTGCTTCCAGCCGTGAGAGATCAAAGCGTAGATGACGTCAAGACAAAATTTTAGCCACCAGAACGGGTTCAAAGCGAGCCACGATATTCAAGTTATGAATTTTTTAGTGTGTAAAAACTGCACTTTCAGCACACTTTTTCACCATATTTCTTCGAGAAAAATCGCATATTCGGAGACCTTCTTTAAAGAATTGGCTCTCGAGCCAAACCTGAATTTGAGAATATGTTATCAGGGATATCTTGGCGAAAGAACACCTGAATATGACACGCCGGGTTGGACTTGTGAATCTTTGAATCCCGAATCGCTATGAAACGTCGAATTGGTCTTCAGCATGAAAAATACTCTGAGAACATCCATTGGCGAAATAAACGTCACTTGTAACCTGACGACGCTTGCTAAATATACATTGATCCCATAACCATAGAAACAATTATATACGTGTATGTAATAGTGAAATGTAAGCCAAACAGGTCGAATTAATGAGGGTAAATTTCGGGGTACAATAGCTTCTCCTGTTCAATCTTCTTAAACCTGAAGATTTAGATTGACATGTCTGCCTTTTGTGATCTGAAGGTGGAAGATGATTGAACACTAGAGTGCCCAGAAATTTGCACTCGTCTGTAATGATGCTTGACTATGTAGATAATATCGGTAATAGGCTTATATATGCCATTTGGAGAAGGTGAAGGAAGATCGATAGAGATGGGCTTATAGATGCCATCCAAAGAATATGACAGAGAGTCATCAGAGATGGGCTTAAAGATGCCACCTAGAACAATGTTGACTTCATGAGATACTCCTTTGTGGGAATCTATATTCCTGTTGTTGAGGAGGACTCCACTGAGGAACGTTGGTCTTTGTTTTAGGAAATAGAGCTTAGGAGCTTCAGTTGTCCATTGCTCTATTGGGGAATCATCTCTTGATTGAAGAGACGGAAGTGAACTGTTATCTGGTCAGAATATCGCCTCTATAGTGGCTTGCTGAGGATAATAAGGCTAACTGTTATTTGGTCATGCTCCAGGTTTCACAACGACTTGTTGGGGAAATATGAAATCGACCTTATCTTGTTGGGTCCAGGTTTTACAGTGTTGTAAACTGTTGTCCAGAGATAAAAGAGAAGGAACCTGTATAGGGCTTTCTCGAGATAAGTCCATGCAAAACTGCGTCAAGTAATTCATGAAAAGGAGCCTGGATAGTAGGGCTATGAGAAGGAACCTGGATAGTAGGGTTACTTCGAAATGAAAGCCTTGAGAGTAGGGCTATAAGAAGGAACTTGGATAGTAGGGTTACTTCAAAACAAAAGCCTAGATAGTAGGGCTATGAGAAGGAACCTGGATAGTAGGGTTACTTCGAAATGAAAGCCTAAATAGTAGGGCTATGAGAAGGAACATGGCTAGTAGGGTTACTTCAAAATGAAAGCCTGGATAGTAGGGCTATGAGAAGGAACCTGGGTAGTAGGGTTACTTCTAAATGAAAGCCTGGATAGTAGGGCTATGAGAAGGAACCTGGGTAGTAGGGTTACTTTGAAATGAAAGCCTGGATAGTAGGGCTATGAGAAGGACCCTGAGTAGTAGGGTTACTTCGAAATGAAAGCCTGGATAGTAGGGCTATGAGAAGAAACCTGGGTAGTAGGGTTACATCGAAATGGAAGCCTGGATAGTAGGGTTATGAGAAGGAAACTGGGTAGTAGGGTTACTTCGAAATAAAAACATGGATAGTAGGGCTATGAGAAGGAACCTGGGTAGTAGGGTTACTTCGAAATAAAAGCCTGGATAGTAGGGCTATGAGAAGGAACCTGGATAGCTGGGTTACTTCGAAATGAAAGCCTGGATAGTAGGGCTATGAGAAGGAACCTGGATAGTAGGGTTACTTCGAAATGAAAGCCTGGATAGTAGGAATATGAGAAGGAATCTGGATAGTAGGGTTACTTCGAAATGAAAGTCTGGATAGTAAGGCTATGAGAAGGAACCTGGAAAGTATGGTTACTTCAAAATGAAAGCTTGGATAGTAGGGCTATAAGAAGGAACCTGGATAGTATGGTTACTTTGAAATGAAAGCCTGGATAGAAAGGCTATGAGAAGGAACCTGGATAGTAGGGTTACTTCGAAATGAAAGCCTTGATAATAGGGCAATGAGAAGGAACCTGGATAGTAGGGTTACTTCGAAATGAAAGTATGGATAGTAGGACTATGAGAAGGAACCTGGATAGTAGGGTTACTTCAAAATGAAAGCCTGGATGGAAGTTTTTTTCCACTTGGGGTGATCCATTTCATTGAGAAGGTTCTTGTTCACTAGATATTCATCATGCGGATTTCTCTGCTGTTGAACAAATAATCATATGCAAACAATGGTATTTTAAGAATGCAAAGCTTACGTCTGTCTTGAATTATTTATTTTGAAAATGCAATTTTCTAGTAAAACAAATTTTGCAAGGGAGTGATATCAACTCGTGATTTATGGCAAATCTTACAGGAGTCAGGATACCTTTTGTAATAGTATGCTTTCGAACTAACCCATGCTTTAGCTAGGAATTTTAAGGGTTATAATGTGGCATGGTTCACGGTTCAATAAACAAAGGATAAAGGCTCAAAATTTATTTGTACCTACCCGCTCTTCGCGATGTTCTTCAGTCCTATGCTCAGTTAATTGCGCGTTTAGAATCCCAGTTGGGTTTTGGAATATTGTCCTTGATGTTCCGGTGATGGTTCGGATACTGAAAATTTATTTGGAAGAGGCAGTCATTTTTGTAATCTTTTTTTCTGTGGATTTGTAGTAACCTCTTTTTTTGGTTTTCGTTATCCCTTCTTTTGCCTGAACTGTTTCTTTTGTGATTACAGTCAGTGGGATGCCCCATTTTTTTCTTAAGTCTCCTTCATATGTTTTGACTTAATGGGATCTTATTTTGAGAGATAATGACTGCTTGCTTTAATGATTATACGGAACCATCACTATCTTCTGATTTGGAAGGACGTCTTCGAGGCCATTCATTATGTGCAAAGTGGAAGATTGTGACTGAATGCGCCTCTGAATTAACTGAGAAAACTACCCTGCCCTAGGTTATGATTAAGGGTTTTAATTTGTGTGAAAAGAAAAAATCCTACTTCTTTGGCTCGAAGGGGTTGACTAGGGATTATCTTCCTTATAACTCCACTGTTTAGGATTTGAAACAAGCCTGTACATCATCAGCAGGGTCTGTTCAAAAGCATACTGTGGAGATTGTGGTATCATTTTCGTCATCCTCCCTCTAAAGGCTTAGAGCTTTTGATCGAGATTTAAATATCACAAAAAGGGAAGCACTTTAAATATAGTTAATACGAATGAATTGATTCAAAATAGACACATGCAATGCATTAATAAAGTAACAGAGTTTGACATGAATAGATGTTCGAATAATCAAAAGAAAATTACAAATTGAAAATTCTAATGAATAAAAGCCTATTTTCCTGAACTTGTCACTTCAGATGGTGTGTCTTTGAGGGATGGCTGAAGAACTCAACTTGACTATCTTGTGTAAACTCCAGCACCCCTTCATCAATTAAGTTTTGAACTTCATATTTCAACCTCTAACAGTCGTCAGTATCATGCCCCGGGCTGTTGGAGTGGTATGCACACCTTGCATCAGGATTGTAGTTAGGGGACAAAGTCTTTGGATTCGAATGAGGTCCTATCAACGTAATCAGATTCATCCTTAACAGATGTTGCAAATCTTGATACAACGAAATGTTGTGTTTGGTAAACTTCCTTTTGGGTATATCCGGCTTACTCTGATTAACCCGTTGTTTTTGGTGAGGTTGTTGTTGGACCTATGATGTGGTAGTAATTTGGAAAAGTCCACTCTTCACTAAACCAGCCTCTTGTCTTCTCGGAAGTTGATCAATGACTTGGTCCCTAGCCTCGATTGTTTTCTTCATACGGCTGCATCGGTCTTGATGAAGTTTCTTGATAATGGCTCTCAGCTCTTCTTGTCCCCGGGATAGGCCTTGGATAAGAGCCCTCTGTCCTAGCATTTTGGTTCTCATTGTTTAAACTTTAGCTTGTCGTTGTTCCAATCGTTCGTCCTTATTGTCTTCAGGTCTTTTCTTGGCCAGGTTCACGGCGATGAGTGCTTTCAACTCTTCCTGCCCCGTGGATAGGTTTAGGAACATTTCCATGAACTGAACATCTTGAGTTTGGAGATCTCTGTTGTCTTGTTTAAGAGCCATTGCTGAAATAAACAACGAAGAAAATGAGAAACCTGCACTGGAGACAACCTGTTATGCAAAGACATGTATGATATGCAACTGTTTTCAAGGATCTCGTGGGGTAAACAAGAAAAATGATAGGCGTTGATGTGATGCGGTGGGAGAACTGACTTGAGGATTTTGTGTTTTGTATTTGCAAATGTTGTCGTTTAGCAAGAGTCGCCACCGACTTTTCTTTTATCCAAAAAGGAAAGGTGAAAAAGCACAGGAATGACCTTTAGAGATGTTTTCTTGAGTTCGGGGGGTAGATCATGAAAAGGGAAGGTGTTAGCACCCTTTTCATCCATGGTTTTGCATGGGCTCTTAGTTACTCACTAGATCACTTGCTTTTGTTTGAGTGTGCTTGTGGTGTGGATTTTTGAAAGTATTTTGAAAATGTAACTTTGTAATGATTCTCGTTTCTATAAGAACGCATACAAAGTGTTTGTTTGGAAAATTGTTCAAAGGTGTGCTTATGAAATGTGTTTTGGAAAGTGATTTTGAAAAGGTGTCTTTGTAATGATTCTCGTCTCTATAAGAACCCATACAAAGTGTTGTTTTCAAAAATGTTTCAAAATGAGAGTGTTTTGTGTATAAAATGTTTTTGTTATGAGCAAGTGAGTAACTGAGAGCGAACCTACCTACTCAAAAGGTCTTAGATGTGCTTTTCCTCCTTCCTTTAGATGTTGTTATCTTACCATTGATTTGATAAGAAGCCCCATCGTTGGATGTGAAGGGACGAGCGTTGGGACGTTTGAATAGTTATAGAACGCAACTTATGAGCCATTTTAGCAATGTCATTTAGGGACTAGATCGTTTTACCGAAGGCAACATCGAGGGTCATCGAGGGACTACGACCTTTTATCGAGGGTCTTTGCTAAAACGCCCATGCTCGAGGGACATGACTATTTTCCGATAGGCAACAAGTGAGATTACTCTAGGGGTACTAGTATGCAAGTGTATTTGATTGCATGCATTTTAGTCTTGATTAGGGTGATCTATTTGTTGATTTTCATATCTTGCCATACACACCCTAATTACTAGCATTTACATTTGAAAGCGATAAGTTGCAGAAATGTAAAGTCCTACGCTATTACAATATTTAGGGATGGGGTGTACAAATTTATGAATGGGGGTTGCAAGGAATTTAAGTCCTAATTATCTATTACAACCATATTGAAATGCATAATATAAGAAAGAAATGGACTTGTTTAGAAAATGTTTTTGTCTTAATGAAAAAATAAATAAATTACCTAATAAAAGAAAATATTTTTATGTCTTTTTATGTTATATTAAAAATGATGAAAAGAGAAATAAATGAAAGACAGAAACAACGTGCTACTGCAAGCAAAATAAATAAGGATCAGAAGTTCCGAAGCTAGGCGCGTGATGGGTCAGAAAGGAACGTCAATGGAATCAGAAGTTTTGGATTGGGAAACTCTAAGGTCCTGCAAGGAACGTTAGAGGGAAAACACATAGATTCTGGGTGGTATTCAGACAGTGAGCCAAAAGTCAGAAGTTCTGTGTTACGCTAAAATAGTGAGTAAACATCAGAAATTCAGTGTACTGTCAGCATGTGAAAATCAGAAATTATGAGTGTTTAAAACAGCGAGTGGAAATATCAGAAGTTCAGTGTGTTTAAACAGTGAGAAAATCATGGAAGTTCTGTGTGTCAAAACAGTGAGGAGAAATCAGAAGTTCAGGGTGTTTAAACAGTGAGAAAATCATGGAAGTTCTGTGTGTTAAAACAATGAGGAGAACTCAGAAGTTCTGTGCCATATTTCAACTCTTAATCATCATATCAGCAATTTATTCAGTTCTTATTAAACAACAGATCATAAGGATAACAGCACAACAGCTTATAGAAATTCTAATCCTAAATCTGAACCTATCCCTAATCAAGAAACTCTGATCCACAGTTTTTTCTACTTATGCAATGATATGAACAACATCAATACTATGATATTTACATGTTCAATGATGTTCTGAATGAAAAAGATGCAAAGTCAGAAAGACTTACCTTGAACCTAGAACGTGGGCTTGGAGCTTTGAGCTGCTACCTTTGGATGTTCTGGAATCAGCAAGAGTAACGGAAGAGGAAGTGCCAAGCTCTTTGATTCAAAAGAAAGAACAAAGGTTTAGTTTTCTGTTTGGGATTTTTGGATTTTTTATGAAGGTTTCAACTTCCTTTTTCTCCCTTTTTTACCAATCTCTCTTCCCAAACCCCTCTCCTTCAAGGCCCAGCCCCTTGAACGTGTGATGGAGAAAAGTATTTATAGGTGAATTTGTTGTGATTTTGGGGGGAAAGACAAATGGGATTTTAAATCAATTTGGCATCCTGCTCCCTTGATTTTTCATCACTGTTTTTGTATGCTAGTTTGGTGCAATTACGGGATGCAGGAGTAGGCTGAACTAGCTGCTGATTAGCAGCTTTTGACCATGCCTAAGCTGAAGTTGTCAGCAGGATTTAAGGAAAAGCAAAACAAAGCATAGGCCTAGTACCAAACTTTGCTATCCCAAGACAGAAGAGGTACACGTGGTGAAAATCCTTTGGATAAAGACTCAGAAAGTGGTTGTGAGCATTAAATGACGATGAGACTTATCACAACCAGAAATCCCACAACGTGAGATTCTACACCAAGGCTTAGTTCTGGATCAGAAGTTCTGCTTCAGCGTAGCATCCAACCTCTGATCTTTGTATCTTCTGGCTCCAGCATGTTTTGAAGGAGTTTCCAAACTTTCCAGTAAGCTTGTAGTATGCTTTGTAACCTTCTTTGATTTACCCTTGCATACTCTGACTGAACCTTTGTGAAAACTGGTCCAGAAGTTCTGACCAAACTATGTTTTGAGAGTGTCTAGAATTTGCTGTGTATTTCAGTTTCAAGGACATGTCTTTGAGAAGTTTTAACTTGAAATCCCAGCATTTCTAGGAGGAGTTCTATTCTGCAATGTTTCAGATCTTATTGAGATCTAAAATTCTTGTGTCAGAAGTTGATCCAGAATTAGTTTGTGTCATGGTGAAAATCTGGTCAGAAGTTCTGAGCTTGTCATGTTTCTTAAACACTTAGAAAAGTTCTAAGTATATAGAATTTTGACTTTTCCCAAAGTAGTTTTGACTTTTGAATTTCTTGATGAAACAAATCTCACATTCCAACATGTCTTGATGAAATATGATTCTTGAAACTTGATTTTGATCCAGAAATCAAAGTTTAACTTTTCAGCATGCAAATGACCATTTTGCCCTTGCGGATGACTTTTTTTGAAAAATTGCAGTTCAAGGCTTGGAATTGGATGGAAGCAAACATGAGGATCTAGGTTGATTACTTGAGAAATGAGAGGGCAAATTTTGGGGTACAACAGCTGCCCATGTTCAATCTTCTTACACCTGAATAGTTAGATTGGTAAATCTGCCATTCGTGACTTGATGGTGGAAGATGATTGAACACTAGAGTGCCCAGAAAATTTGCACTCGATGATGTGTTAGTTGATTATGTAGGAAATGGGATTAAAGATGCCATTTGGAGAGGTAATGGATAGTTGTTGGAGATGGGCTTAAAGATGCCATCTGAAGGTCATTGTATCTAGACTGTATTTGAATGAGTGGCAAAATTACATCCAAATCTGGATTGTATCTGGACTGTATTTGAATGAGTGACAGAATGACATCTGAATCTGGATCGTATCTGGACTGTATTTGAATGAGTGACAGAATTACATCTGAATCTGGATCGTATCCGGACTGTATTTGAATGAGTGACAGAATTACATCTGAATCTGGATCGTATTTGGACTGTATTTGAATGAGTGACAGAATGACATTCGAATCTGGAACATATCTGGACTATATTTGAATGAGTAACAGAATGACATCCGAATCTGGATCGTATAAGGACTGTATTGGAATGAGTGACAGAATTACATTCGAACCTGGATCGTATCTGGACTGTATTTGAATGAGTGACAGAATGACATCCGAATCTGGATCGTATCTAGACTGTATTTGAATGAGTGACAGAATTCCATCCGAACCTGGATCGTATTTGGACTGTATTTGAATGAGTGACAGAATGACATCCGAATCTGGATTGTATATGGACTGTATTTGAATGAGTGACTGAATTACATTAGAACTTAGATCGTATCTGGACTGTATTTGAATGAGTGACAGAATTCCATCCAAATCTGGATCGTATCTGGTTTATATTTACATGAGTGACAAAATGACATCCGAATCTGGATCATATATGGACTGTATTTGAATGCTCAGCAAGATGATGAAGGAATCTTGGACGATTACTACCTCAACAGGGTGATGAAGGAATCTTGAGACAATTACTACCTCAGCAGAATGATGAAGGAATCTTGGACGATTACTACCTCAAACAGATGATGAAGGAATCTTGGATGACTGCTACTCCAATCAGATGATGAAGGAATCTTGGACGACTTCTACTCCAAACCGATGATAACCTTTATCTGTCGATCGATCTTTCCTGAAAAGGTAAAGAGTTAGTTGTACGCAATGTCATGATGTATGCATTGCGTAATGTCATGATGTTCTCAAAAATAAATGAGATTGTGTCGTATGCACTCATCATGTATGTAAATATGTTGTATGAAATGTGAAATGTTTATTGAAGTGTATCTTTGTCTTGGAAAATAAGTCCTTGACGAACGCTGGGGAGTCATTAAATCCTAGACTGCTGTTGAAGAGATGGTGTGTCTTCAAACTTTGCTTAGAATGTTCCCAGTGAGGATCCCTGTTTTGTTAAGGAGAACTCTGTTGGGGAAAGTTGAAAACTCTGTGGAGAGTGTTGATTCCTTCTCTGGGAAAAAGTTCTGGAGTCTCGGTTGTCTGCTTCTCTACTGGGGTCGAAGTTGAACTGATATCTGGTCAGGTCCAGGTTTCACAGTAACTTAATGGGAATTGTATAGTAGTCTACTGGGGAAAGGGAGTTGTGGTCCTTTGATTTGTAGTAGTTGGTAAGGAAAACTCAAACTGGGGAATCTATAGTTTGTTGGGGAAATAAACCTTGTTACTGGTCTGCTAGAGAGGTGACGACTTCGTTGGGGAAAGTCCTCGAGGACTCTTGAGGTTGTCTCAGTTGGGGAAAGGTTTTCAGAGATTAAACTCTTGCTGGGGAATCATCTTATGAGAAGGATTGTTGGGGATATTTGTCACTGCCCCTAGTAGCGAGTGTTTATGGCACTGCCAGGAAATGTTTGACTGTACGTAACCCTTCGCTGAGATTTTCGTTCAATTCCCCAAGTGACGGAGATGGAGACTTGCCCCTGGTTGATCTGCACTTTGAGAGATTTCTTGGAATCTTGACTGGACTGCGGTAGGTGTGCTGGATAGTGACATGTCATGCCCCCTGTTGATAGGAGATTTGTCAATGGGAGCGCCATCCTAGATGAAGAGATTTTGTTCACTGCGAGAGCTTTCGTTCACTGGATATTCGTTGTCTGAATTTCTCTTGCTGTCAAACAAATAGCCATATGCAAACAGTGATATTCAAGTAATGCAAAGTTTATGTTTGTCTTGAAATTTTGAAAATGCGTTTTAGCGAGTAAAGAAATTTTGTAAGAAAAATTCAAACTCAGGATTTAGAGCAAAGCCTTCCAGGAGTCAGGATACCTTTTATAACAGTATGTTTTTGAATTAACCCATGCTTCAATTAGGATTTTTGAAGGGTTGTAACGTGGCTTGGTTCACGGTTTTAATAAACAAAGGATAAAGGCTCAAAGTGTATTTGTACCCACTCATTCTTCATGATGTTCTTCAGTCCTAAGCTCAGTTAGTTGTGCATTTGAACTCCAATTGAGTCTGGAATGACGTTTTAGTGATGGTTCAGACAAGTTATGTTTGCCGAAAGGCAGCCATTTTTGCAATTTTTTTCCATGTTGTTGAGGATTTGTAGTGACCTCTTTCTTTTGATTTGTTATCCCTAATTTTTGCCTGACTGTTCTTGTTTTGAGATTACAGTCAGCGGGATGCCCCTGTTTTCTTTAAGTCTCCTTCACAGGTTTTGACTTAGTGGAATTTTCTTTTTGAGAGATAATGACTGCCCATGTGATAGGGAACCATCACCGTATTTTGATTCCAGAGGAACTTTTTTGATGTCATTTGTTGTATTACGAAATGAGAGTTTGCAGCTAAACGCGCGTTTGAATCAACTGAGAGACTACCCTGCCCCAGGTTTTGATTAAAGGTTTCAATTTGTGTAAGAAAGAAAACTTATGCTTCTTTGGCTCAAAGGGGTTGACTAGGGATTATCTTCCTTATAACTCTAGTGTTTAGGATTTGAAAGAACGCCTGTACATCATCAGCAAGGTCTGTTCAAAAGCATATTGTATGAGATTATGGAATTGTTTTCGTCATCCTCCCTCTAAAGGTTTGTAACTTTTAGCAAGAGTTGAATGTCATAAAGAGAGTAAAAGTAATAGTTTAAATATGGTGAAAACGAATGGATGAATTCAAGACAAACATAAGCAATGCATTAATGAAACAAAGTTTGACATTAATGGATAATTGTTTGAACAATAAAAGAGATTACAATTGAAAAATCAAATGAATAGAAGCCTCTTTGTCTGAACTTTTCACTTTAGGTGGTGAGCCTTTGAGAGACGGTAGAAGAATTCAGTCTGGCCATCTTTTGTGAACTCCAGCATTCCTTCGTTGATAAGGTTTTGAATCTTGTACTTCAGTACCCAACAATCATTTGTATCATGCCCAGGACTATTGGAATGATAGGCACACCTGGCATCGGGATTGTAGCTGGGAGGAAAGTTTTGGGATTTGGATGAGGTCTTATTGGTGTAATCAGATTCATCCTCAGTATGTGTTGCAAAGCTTGGGACAGTGGTATGTTGATGTTGGTAAACTGTCTTTTGGGCTCGCTTTGCCTTTGCTGATTTCCCGGTTGATGTTGACGAAGTCATTGTTGGGCTCGTGCTGTGGAATCAATTTGGGAATGTCTTTTCTCCCTTAAACCGACTTCTTGTCTCATGGGAGGCTGAGAAGTGACTTGATTTACAATCCTGGTTGTTTGCTCCATACGGTTGCAATCATCTTGACGAAGCTTGTTGATGAGGACTCTCAGCTCTTCTTGTCCCTGAGCTAAGTTTTGGATGAGAGCCATTTGGCCCACCAGTTGTCCCATCATCTGGACTTTCATTACGGCTATCTTAGTTTGTAGCTGCTCCAATTGGTCATTTTTGTTGCCCTCAGGATTCCCCATGATCATGCCCCTAGTGAGGAGAGCTTTCACTTCTTCTTGCCCCTTAGCCATAGCCAGGAACATTTGTTGGAATTAAGCGTTTTGAGCTTGGAGATCCTTCACCATTTGTTCCATATCCATCTTACTGAAATAAATAACATGAAGATAAGGAAGCCTGTATGTGGGAAACCTGTCATGATATGATGCATGATATATGGATGCATGTTTTCAAGGATCTCGCGGGGTAAACACAAGAAAAAGTTAGAAGTTGAAGTTTGATCAACATCTTTGATTGGATAACTTTGTATCGGTGGATGTCCTTCTACGATAATCAAGCTAACCATGTTAAGTGGGTCATATCCCTTGACTCAAATTGTTGTACTTGATCTTTGACGATGTTTGGTTAGAGGAAAATAAATCCTCTTTCCCCTTGATAGACGTCTGGTTCATTGTGACCCTGCATCAAAGACCCTGGAGATCCTTGAAATGCTATGGTTCAATGTTATTGAAAAATGCTATGGTATGATTTCATGATGTTATGTACAAGTATGCAAAGTAAGCAAGTTTATATACAAATAATCATATTCACATAAAGCAGACAAGTCCTTAGGTTTAGGCTTGTATGGAGTTTATAGGTAAGTACCCTCTTGAAGTTTAGTTGGCTCAACCTGTCCCACTTAATAGTAACCGGGTTCTAAAGAGCTTAATATCACTGGTTTGTTTTCTTGGGCATTGTTTCAGCGTAAGGCTCTTTAATAGCGACCGAAATATCCCAAAAAACCAAATCTCATTGAGTGTAGTATCGAGTATCTACCAACTTCAGACTGCACCAAAGCCGGTCATCTCACTACGTCCTAATGGCCAAGTTGGTCAAGTAAAGATTTTAAAAGTCAGTTAGTGCTTCATGACATCACTCAGCGGCCCCATATTCTCCTTGACTACTCAAGGGCTACCGGTACCCACAAATATGTCGCACTAACGTAGCTATTGCTTAGACCATGTTGGTATACCCCACACAGTTTCCACAATGTATTGCTACTTACCTAAAAGGTGTCCCCAGATCCGGGTGGAGGATCAAAGTAAGCCCAAACAGAGAACCATAATGTAAAGCATACAAATCAAACAAAGCAAGCAAGTAAATGTGATCTAACCCTAAGGTAACCCCACTTTAAGGAATCCCCAGCAGAGTCGCCAGTTCTGTGATGCGGTGGGAGAACTGACTTGAGGGTTTTGCGTTTTATATTTGCAAATGTTGCAGTTTAGCAAGAGTCACCACCGACTTTTCTTTTATCCAAAAAGGAAAGGTGAAAAAGCACAGGAAAGACCTTTAGAGATGTTTTCTTGAGTTCGGGGGGTAGATTATGAAAAGAAAAGGTGTTAACACCCTTTTCATCCATGGTTTTGCATGGGCTCTTAGTTACTCGCTAGATAAATTTCTTTTGTTTGAGTGCGCTCGTGGTGTGGGTTTTTGAAAGTATTTTGAAAATGTAACTTTGTAATGATTCTCGTTTCTATAAGAACGGGTACAAAGTGTTTGTTTGGAAAATAGTTCAAAGGTGTGTTTATGAAATGTGTTTTGGAAAGTGCTTTTGAAAAGGTGTCTTTGTAATGATTCTCGTCTCTATAAGAACCCATACAAAGTGTTGTTTTCAAAAATGTTTCAAAATGAGAGTGTTTTGTGTATAAAATGTTTTTGTTATGAGCAAGCGAGTAACTGAGAGCGAACCTACCTACTCAAAAGGTCTTAGATGTGCTTTTCCTCCTTCCTTTAGATGTTTTTATCTTACCATTGATTTGATAAGAAGCCCCATCGTTGGATGTGAAGGGACGAGCGTTGGGACGTTTGAATAGTCATAGAAGGCAACTTAAGATCCGTTTTAGCAATGTCGTTTAGGGACTAGATCGTTTTACCGAAGGCAACATCGAGGGTCATCGAGGGACTACGATCTTTTGTCGAGGGTCTTTGCTAAAACTCCCATGCTCGAGGTACATAACTATTTTCCGATAGGAAACAAGTGAGATTACTCTAGGGGTGCTAGTGTGCAAGTGTATTTGATTGCATGCATTTTAGTCTTGATTAGGGTGATCTATTTGTTGATTTTCATATCTTGCCATACACACCCTAATTACTAAAATTTACATTTGAAAGCGATAAGTTGCAGAAATGTAAAGTTCTACGCTATTACAATATTACAGGGGATGGGGTGTACAAATTTATGAATGGGGGTTGCAAGGAATTTAAGTCATAATTATCTATTACAACCATATTGAAATGCATAATATAAGAAAGAAATGGACTTGTTTAGAAAATGTTTTTGTCTTAAAGAAAAAAGAAATAAATTAACTAATAAAAGAAAATATTTTCATGTCTTTTTATGTTAATATTAAAAATGATGAAAAGAGAAATAAATGAAAGCAGAAACAACGTGCTACTGCAAGAAAAATAAACAAGGATCAGAAGTTCTGAAGCTAGGCGCGTGATGGGTCAGAAAGGAACGTCAATGGAATCAGAAGTTCTGGATTGGGAAACTCTGAGGTCCTGCAAGGAACGTTAGAGGGAAAACACAGAGATTCTGGGTGGTATTCAGACAGTGAGCCAAAAGTTAGAAGTTCTGTGTTACTCTAAAACAGTGAGTAAACATCATTAATTCAGTGTACTTTCAACATGTGAAAATCAGAAACTCTGAGTGTTTAAAACAGCGAGTGGAAATATCAGAAGTTTAGTGTGTTTAAACAGTGAGAAAATCATGGAAGTTTTGTGTGTCAAAATAGTGAGGAGAACTCAGAAGTTCAGTGTGTTTAAACAGTGAGAAAATCATGGAAGTTTTGTGTGTTAAAACAATGAGGAGAACTTAGAAGTTTTGTGCCATATTGCAACTCTTAATCGGCATATCATCAATTTATTCAGTTCTTATTAAACATCAGATCAGAAGGATAACATCAGAACAGTTTATAGAAGTTCTAATCCTAAATCTGAACCTAGCCCTAATCAAGAAACTATGATCCATAGTTTTTTCTACTTATGCAATGATATGAACAATATCAATACTATGATATTTACATGTTCAATGATGTCCTGAATGAAAAAGATGCAAAGTCAAAAAGACTTACCTTGAACCTGGAACATGGGCTTGGAGCTTTGAGCTGCTACCTTTGGATGCTCTGGAATCAGCAAGAGTAACGAAAGAGGAAGTGCCAAGCTCTTTGATTCAAAAGGAAGAACAAATGTTTGGTTTTCTGTTTGGGATTTCTGGATTTTTTATGAAGGTTTCAACTTCCTTTTTTCTCCCTTTTTTACCAATCTCTCTTCCAAAAGCCCTCTCCTTCAAGGCCCAGCCCCTTGAATGTATGATGGAGCAAAGTATTTATAAGTGAATTTGTTGTGATTTTGGGGGAAAGACAAATGGGATTTTAAATCAATTTGGCATCCTGCTCCCTTGCTTTTTCATCACTGTTTTTGTATGCTAGTTTGGTGCAATTATGGGATGCTGGCGTAGGCTGAACTAGCTGCTGATTAGCAGCTTTTAACCATGCCTAAGCTGGAGTTGTCAGCAGGATTTATGGAAAAGCAAAACAAAGCATGGGCCTAGTACCAAACTTTGCTATCCCAAGACAGTAGAGGTACACGTGGTGAAAATCCTTAGGATAAAGACTCAGAAAGTGGTTGTGAGCATTAAATGACGATGAGACTTATCACAACCATAAATCCTACAACGTGACTTTCTACACCAAGGCTTAGTTCTAGATCAGAAGTTCTGCTTCAGCATAGAATCCAACCTCTAATCTTTGTATCTTATGGCTCCAGCATGTTCTGAAGGAGTTTCCAGACTTTCCAGTAAGCTTGCAGCACACTTTGTAACCTTCTTTTATTTACCCTTGAAAACTCTGACTGAACCTTTGTGAAAATTGGTCCAAAAGCTCTGACCAAACTATGTTTTGAGAGTGTCCAGAATTTGCTGAGTATTTCAGTTTCAAGGACATGTCTTTGAGAAGTTATAACTTGAAATCCCATCATTTCTAGGAGGAGTTCTGTTCTACAATGTTTCAGATCTTGTTGAGATCTAAAATTCTTGTGTCAGAAGTTGATCCACAATCAGCTTGCGTCATGGTAAAAATCTGGTCAGAAGTTCTGAGCTTGTCATGTTTCTTAAACACTTAGAAAAGTTCTAAGTATTTAGAATTTTGACTTTTCCCAAAGTAGTTTTGACTTTTGAATTTCTTGACAAAAAAAATCTCACATTCCTACATGTCTTGGTGAAATATGATTCTTGAAGCTTGATTTTGATCCAAAAATCAAAGTTTGACTTTTCAGCATACAAATGACCATTTTGCCCTTGCGAATGACTTTTCCTGAAAAATTGCAGTTCAAGGCTTGGAATTGGATGGAAGCAAACTTGAGCATCCAGGGTGATTCCTTGAGAAATGAGAGGGCAAATTTTGGGGTACAACAGTTGAACTTTACAGATTTGATTGAAGCACTTCGTATCGTTGAAGGTCCTTCTATAAGAGTCAAGCTCACCATATCAAGTGGGTCATATCCCCTGACTCAAGTTATCGTGTTTTAGTCTTTTGACGACATTGGCTAGAGAAAAATAAATCCCCTTGCTAGACGTCTGGTTCATCATAACCTGCATCACAGGCCCTCGAGATCCTTGGAATGGTTAGTATGATATGTCCTATTATAATGCTATGATGTGTATGCTATGCATCAAGCAAAAATGAAGGGTAAGAAACCAATTTATTGGATTTATACAAACAAGGTCCTGCAAGGAATACAAACAAAGCCTTGCAATGAGTTCAAATTATTAGGCAAAGAAAGAAAATAAGTCACACAAGTAGCCTTAGGTTTAGGCTTGCATGGATTCCATAGGTAAGTACCCTCTTGAAGTTTAGTTGGTTTCAAACCTATCTTAGAAAAATAACCAGGTTCTAAGGATTCTCAATATCATTGATCATCCTTTATCGGGCATTGTTTCAACTCAAACAATCTTTTCTTGCGGCCAAAATATCCCGAAAGTCAGATCTTAATGAGTGTAGCATCGAGTATCAACCAATCCTCAGCTTTATACCAAGACCGGCTATCTCACTACTTTCTAATATCCAAGTTTGTTCAACTAAGGTTCTAAGGCCCGTTAGTGCTTCACGACACCACGCGGCGGCTCCGTATTCTCCTCGTTTCAACATGAAGGATATCGGTACTGACTAAAGTGTCACACGAACACAACTATCGCTTTAACCATATCGGTCTATGTTGTACAGTACCCACGATCTATTTCTATTTACCTAAAAAGATGCTCCAGATCCGTGTATAGGATCTTTACAAGAATACCCCAACAAACCCTCAAAGATAAAGCAGTCAAACCAAACAAAGAAAGTAATTTTAAAATGATCTAGACCCTAAGGTAAACCCCACTTTATATAAATCCCCAACAGAGTCTCCAATTCTGTGATACGGTCGCAGAACCGATTGTTTATACTGGTTTGCATTTTTTGTTCACAAATGTCGCGGTAAGCAAGAGTCGCCACCGACTTTTCTTTTATCCAATAAAGGAAAGAGTGAAAAGAACATAAAAAATACCTTTTTCGAGATTTCTGAGTAAGGGGGGTATATTATGGAAAGGGAAGGTGTTAGCACCCTTTCCATCTGTGGTTTTTCACGGGCTCTTAGGTACTTGCTCATTTTTGAAAACTCTTTTCGTGTTTGTGTGTTTTGAAAGATTTTTGTTTGCTTTATGGTAACTCTTGTATCAGTCCTCAAGAGTGTGATAAAGCATTTTTGAAAATAAGTTTGAAAGTGTGTAAGTGTAAAAAAATATTTGAGCAAGTACTTAAGATTTATCTACCTACTCGAAAAAAGGGTGTTCTTTTCCTCCTACCCTTTAGACAGTGATATCCTACTATTAGTGAGTAGGTATCCCTACCTTCGAATGTTGAGGGACTATCAAAAGGGACATTTATGGTCATTGAAGGCAACACGTGGAGATACCTTAGCATTTAGAAGGGACTGTCATCATGTAGGCAACATCAAGGGACAAGATCATTTCTCGTAGGCAACTCGAGGGACGGTAAGGGACTATGATCTTTATGATGGCTTTTAAATTGAGGTTCTTTGCTAAGATATCCCTACGTTTGAGGGACATGACCATTATTTTCTGAGGCAACCAAGTGAGGTATACCCTAAAGGTGCAACTGCGTAACTATGTGTTTTTTCAGTTATATTTATCTTGTAATTAGGGTTTTTCTATCATTCATTTTTATCTTTTCATACAATCCTATTAATATAAGCATTATGTTGTACCCCAAAATTTTCCCTCTCATTTTACTCAACACATTCCCATTGAGATCCTCAATTTGCTCAAGGTTGCCCAAGAGTTGACCAGACAAACTCTCTCCTAAGGCAATGTGTCTCAAATTAGGGTTTCCATTTTCATCAGGATGTGTGTACTCCAAAGGTCTCAAATTCTTTCAATGGTCCTAATATGATCTCTAGGTCATCCGTGTCAAATCTCATACCTTGCACAAGAAGTTTGCTCAGTCAACTGCTCAAATGCTTGAGAATCGACTGTATTAGGTCAAAAGTCAATTGTGGCCCACACACAGTCAAACCTCAAACTTTTTGGTCAACATCAGCATTTTGAAGTAACTTTCATCATTTGATCAAGGGTGGATCATGATACCTCAAGGAATGCTCCTAATTCATCAAAACTCAAAAGTTGTTAAATTAGGGTTTCTTAGGAAAAGTCAATCAAACTTTGACCAAGCATAACTTCCTCATACTTTATCATAAATTTTCAATCCAAGGATCATTTTAAAGAAGATGAAATTCCATACATTCATCTTCATCCCTAAAGTTCAAAATATGCACTCATCAAAAGATATGAATTTCCACATTATAAGTCCTTTTGAAAAGTAAAAAAAAACACTTTTTGGGTCAAAGCTTCTTACATGAACATGGAAGACCCAATTGAGATAATACGAAAAGGGTTGTTTAGGGGATATCCTAAGATTTCTAAAAAGTCAAAGAACACCTCTCTAGGGTTAAAATTGGAAGAGATATGCCTTGTCAAAGTTGACCATTTTTGCAAAATTGCCAAAAGTCAAATGGGCTTAAAAATACAGTTTTTGTTAAATGGGCCTAACTTTTTATGCTTGCACCTCACTCATAACATGGTCCACGACTCAAATATTCACCCGCACATTATTTTCTTCATTTTCCATTTTATTTTTATTTTTTATTAATTAAAAATGGAATTAAATCAAATAAATGACAACTAATAGCAAAGATTTATTTTGATCTGATTTTTGGACAGGATTACAAGCTAATTATGTTGACATATCATAACCAAATCGAATCAAGGTTGATTGACACAAGAATGGCATGATTAGGCCTAATTTGGAAACAAATCACACAAAGGAAAAATGAGATCAAATCTTCAAAAATTCCAAAGGTACAAGTGGTTTTTATAACCCTAATTCATTCAAGGGTATATAGTGAGCAAGGCCAGGCACGAAACAAAGTGATTGTAGTCGTGAAGAACACTAGAACAAACTCAAAAATTGGACAAAAAGTGGTGGGTCGATTTCCATTCTAGAGGGTAATTCAAAGCAAGTCAACGCTACCAATCACTTCCTGGACATCTCCAGAACGTGTCTCAATCATTTGCAAGTCTTTTCACGCCTATAAACGCATGCTACAGACCCACGGTTTGCATCCCCTAGCTTGAATCGTATTTTGTAATTTACACAAGATTAACCATTATTGAATATAGCATTGTGTTTGTATGAGCTTTTAGAATGATTTGGTTTATGTAATTTTGTGTCTTTATGCGTATATCCATGACTTCCATTATTAGGGTTTGTCCTTGTGTTTTGGGGTTTTGTCATACAGGTTAAATTGGTCCAGGAAAAGGGTACTATCGTGTTCGTGAGATCAAAACAAATTGATATGTGGTCTTACATTGCATTTATGTTGCGTGCTTTTGATTTGTGAAGTTTACAGGTTTTAGCCATGGAATATTGTCTGTGGGTATAGGTTATGTGTTGTACCCCAAAATTTGCCCTCCCATATTCTTCAAGATTTATCAAGAATCATCTTCAAATGGTTCAAGATTTCTCAATGGTTGTACAGTCCAACTGCCTCCTAAGCCAGTCAAAATTAGGGTTTAGGTTCCTTCAATGAATTTGGGATTTTCAATGGTCCAATCAAGTCCCATATGCCCATATACATTGCCAAGCATCTACATGTCAAGTCTCAAGACTCACATTGTCAAGTTGCACAGTCAAAAGCCTTATTTGCTCCACAGTCAACTGTAGGGGTAAAATGGTCATTTGGCAGTCAAAAGTCAGAATTTTTGGTCAACCTCTTATTTTGAGCTCACAATCATCATTTGATCAAGTCTTGATCATGATTCCACAAGCATGGCTCAAAAATCATCAAAGATGCAAAAGTTACTATTTTTGGACAGCAGAAAAGTCAATTGTATCTTGACCAAGGCATAACTTTTTCATGGTTCATCAGAAAAATCCCATCCAATGCTCATTTTGAAGGGGATGACATTTCCTACAACTCATCTTCACATTCCAAGTCCAAGAAATGCTCTCACAAAAAGTTATCAATTTCTACATTATAGGTCAATTTCAAAAGTCAAGAAAAATGCACTTTAAGTAAAAGACCATAACTTGAGATTGGTAAATCCAAATTACATGGGACCAAAGGCATTGATTAGAGGACTTCAAGACCTTTCCAAAATGTCCAAGAACATGTCCATATGATCAAAATTGAGCAAGATATGCATTGAAGAAGTTGGAAAATTTTCAAGAATTTTCAAAAGTCAACTATCCTTAAAACTTCAATTTTTGACAAAAGGGCCCACTTTCTTCCACTTGATTCAGCCTTGTCATGCCACACACGTGTCCCATGATTAATTTCAGGATCAAACATTTATTTTTCCATTTTATTTAATTTTTATTGATTTAATTCATTTTAAATCCATAATAATTCAAATAAAATCTAAAAATCAATGGAATAGTATCTTTGTAATTTGAATAGATTTTATATGTCATATGCCAGCTAACAAATTCGTGCTAAGCCTTTTTTGTGCATAAAATCTTAGATTTGCTTCAAATATGGAAAGGTTTTCAATGGTGGTCAACAAAATCTCAAAACTTCAATACACAAAGATACAAGCCCATATTTTGACCTAGACTGCTTGCCTTATACATATACAAGTAACCTAAACCTAATTCACGACCTAGACATTGCTAAAACGGCCAAAGAAAAATTGAAAAAATTGTTGGAAAAGTGAGAGATCAAGAACAGCATTGCAGGAGTTTTTAGACCAAAAGAAGAACGTGGTTCCCTTCCTTGCCATCCCCTGAAGCTAAAGCGATCACAACCACGTCCTAAGACCACCTACCAAGCGCTGTAAGTTGTCTCGAACCTTACTTTGAACATGGAATCTCAACCCCTAATTCTTGCGCCTTTTCTTTAATATTTTGGCATATTTGTATTCACCATTCAATTTCCAGGCATCCTGCATTATTCAATTGCATTTTTGTAGCCTAGATCTCCCTAACCGAACCTAGGGTTTTGGAGATTTGCATTTGGGTTTTTATTTTACAGGAATAATTGGTACAAGCCATAGCCATGGGCGGATTTAGGAGAACGAGACGAACAGGATGATGGCTTTGGCTGGCATTTTCGTGGCCTAGAACTCATTATAAGAGGAGGCGACGAATTTTGTTGCGGAATCGAATCCGCAGGAAAAAAGTACAGGGTCTATTGGAGAAGATGAAGACGTGCTCGCGTCTGATTGGCCAGTTCAAACTAAAACGCACGTGTTTTTTAATTTCCAGGATGTTTCTTGTTTATTTTATATAATATCATTTTCTTATTATAATAACAATTGGAATGGCTTGGCTGAGTGGAGAGCGCGCATGCATATGACCTCTGGGACCTGGGTTCGAATCCCAGGTCCCCCAAAAATCTTATTGCCTTTATTTTTCAGGTTTTCTTGTGGGGCTTGCCAAAGAGGGTCCATCATACACCTCCTAAATTAGTGCGCCAAGTGGCCTCAAACCCAAATCCAATGGCCTAGAGTGGGTGACCACCATGTACCCAGTCAACACGTGCCATGGAGAAGTCAAAAAGTCAAACCAGGCATGAGGAATTGGGCCACAAAATTACTTCTTCACCTCCTTCTGGGCCCAAAACCCCCTTGGTTCATTCCTTTTTCTTTTTATTTTATATTTTCTAGTTTATTTATTAATTATTTTTCTAATTATTATTATTATCACTAAAATTAACATAATTAATTTTTCACAATAAAAATTCAGAAAACTAAAAAATGTAAATATTTTATTTATTATTATTAATTTCACTTTAGTTTAATTATTTTGTAAATAAACACTAACTTAAATTAATTTAGTTTAATTAGGTTTAATTTTAATTTTCTTTTACAATAAATAAAATAAATTAGACTTAGGTTTTTTTTTACTAACTTTTAACCATATTTTCCTTTTTATTTTCATTAAAACATAAAAAATACAAAAATACTTTTTGTAATTATTAAATTAGGTTTAATATTAATTAAGTGCAAAAAAGGACAAAATGCCATTCTTTTCTCAAAAAGGGTCAAAACCCTAAGACTTTTCCCGAGTTAATTTCTTTTCGCGCTTTATTATTTTGATGATATTTATGTAACTATTTCCAAGGATATAATAGATAATTAGGACCTCTTTTATCGCTTTATTTAATTTCTCGTAATTTATATTTTCCAAAGGGTTATGTTTTTGGCGATGTATATACTCGCGCCTTGTAATAGAGTAGGTTTACTTTCCGCACTTTATTTCCCGCAAATTATTAAACTGTTAATTATGCATGACAAGACTTGTATAAAAAATAAAATCAATTCGTAGCTCACAAAGATGCATGTTCAAAGATAATATGAATCGAAACAACACACATGCACATGCCACTCCTAGGGTACGCCTCACTGGTTGCCTCGACGTGGTCATCAAGTATAGGGTGTTTTAGAGGTCGCCCTCCTGTCTAAAGATCCAGTTGCCTCGAAACGGTTGCCTCGGATAAAAAGGATCTAGGACATTAGGGTTACCGCTAAGGCGTCCTACTATTGCTTCGGTGACCACACCTGTCCCTAATAATCGAATTGACCCGAATAACTCTAACGACGGTGCTACCTACTTCTCAATAGTGGGATAGTACTGTCTAAAGGACACTTACACAGCCTAATTCCTTAGAGTAGGTAGATTTCTCCTGGGTACTTGCTCTTTCAAAAAAAAACAAAAACATCTTTTCGCACCTACACTTTCAAAAAGTTTTCAGACAAATACTTCATACACTCTTGAGGACTGATACAAGAGTTACCTAGAAGTTTTTCAAACTAAACTTTTTTCAAAACCCACAAACACTTGAAAAGTAAACAATTTTGAAAACATAGTGAGAAAGTACCTAAGAGCCCGTGGATAACCACAGATAGAAAGGGTGCTAACACCTTCCCTTTCTATAATCTACCTCCCGAACCGAGAAACATCTCGAAAAGGAATTTTGCTGTGCTTTTGTCCTTTCCTTGTTAGAGAAAATAAAAGACGGTGGCGACTCTTGCTTACCGCGACATTTCGCAAACCAGCATTCTAAAACAGTCAGTTCTATTTCAACCGATCACAGAACTGGCGACTCTGCTGGGGAAACATATAAAAGTGAGGTGTACCTTAGGATTAGACCACTCTTATGTTTTCAATTGCTTGCTTTGTTTGCTTTAATATTGTGGGTTTGTCTTGGAGTTTCATAGATCCTAACCCGGATCTGGGGGATACCTTTTAGAAGTAGCAACAAACTGTGAGGGAACTGTGCCGGGTATACCGACACGGTTGAAGCAGTTGCTACGTTGATGTGGCACTTTGGTGAGTACCGGTAACCCTTGAGTCAAGTCAAGGAGAGTACAGGGCCGCCGCGTGGTGTCGTGAAGCATCAACTGACCTTAGGAACCTTACTTTACCATCCTGGCCTCTTTAGGGGTAGTGAGATGACCGACTTTGGTACAGTCCGAAGTTGGTAGATACTCGATACTACACTCATTGAGGGTTGTTTTCTTGGAATATTTTGGTCGCCAGTTAAGTGGCTAAATCAAAACAATGAACATAGAAAACAATCCAAGGATATTGAGCTCCTTAGAACCCGGTTACTTTCGATAGGACAGGTTTTGATCCCACCAACTTCAAGAGGGTAATACCTAGACCTCATGCTGGCCTAAACTCTAAGGGCTGTCTGGTGTGACTTGTGTGCCTTATCATGTTTGCTTTTTGTGAATGCTTGTGGTATGTTTTTATCATAACATCATAACATCATACAGCATCATATGCATCTACTAACCACTTCAAGGGTTCGAATCTTCATCTTTGTTCTTGTTTTGTAGGACATGGAAACTATCCACAGAAAGACAATTCAGATCAACCTTGTAAGGATCCCACCTCAGCTTAAGGAGCTTACATCCAGGATTCCCGAGAACTCTTCCTTCAGTGAAAGGCATGGTAGACTCATCAGCTTGGTCAACACCAACATTGAAGAAGATATGATAAAAGTTCTCTTCCAGTTCTTTGACCCTTTGCACCACTGTTTTACTTTCCCGGATTATCAATTGGTGCCTACCTTGGAAGAGTTTTCCCAGCTTGTGAAGGTTCCTATCCTTAGTCAACTACCCTACAACGGTACAGGAAAGGAGCCCAAACTTGAAGAGGTTGCTAAAGCATTACGCCTACAACCATCTGACATCAAGGGGCATTGGGAAACCAGAAGTGGTATCAAAGGATTCTTGGCAAAGTTCCTGTTTGAGAAGGCACAAGAATGTTGGGATTCCCTTGACCTACAAGCCTTTGAAGAAGTTGTGGCACTCCTTGTCTATGGGTTGGTGTTGTTCCCGAATCCGGATCAACTTATAGATATAAATGCTGTCAAGATTTTTATGTCCAGAAATCCCATACCTACATTGCTTGGGGACATCCTCCACTCATGTTACACTCGAACCATGAGAAAAAGAGGTGTTCTCATGTGCTGCACTCCTCTCCTGGCAAGGTGGTTTATTTCGCACCTTCCACAATCAGTTTGGAAGAACGAACGGGGTTTGAGATGGTCACAAAGATTAATGACTCTTACACATGCTGATATACATTGGTGTTCTCGGTCCAGAGAAAATGTCACTATCATTGATCGTTGCAGAGAGTTTCCTAATGTTTCTTTACTTGGAATTAGGGGGGAATTACTTACAACCCATGTCTGGCTTTGAGACGGTTTGGATATGCTCGGAGGGATGGCCCTCATGACATGTTGATTCCTGACATAGTTTTTGCCTTCGACAACGATGCACAAGGACTTCGCCAGAGATTCATCAGAGCTTGGAGGATGCCCAACAGGGTAGATAGTAAGACACTGGGGCACAAGAACTCCATCCCCCTTGAACCTTATCTCAAGTGGGTACGAGCCCGCTCCCAGAAGCTGGTGATGCCATATCCTCATGTTCTCCCCGTAATCAAAGAGCCATTTTTGGAAGGAGAGGTGCCCTACACCATTCAACATCCTGACATGCCAACATCTTGGGAGGAAATGCAAAAAAGCTGGATCCAACTCAAGGAAGAACGGAATTCTCTTGAAACCAGTCTACATGCCAGTGAGAAGAAGGTCTTGGAGCTCACCCGTCTACTTCACAAGGAAAAGACCCTTAACACCTACATCGCTCCAAAGAGGATGCGCAGTGTCTTTTGGGATTAAGTATTTAGTAATATTTTGCCCATGAGGCCCTGATGTACTTAACAGATTGTCTATTAATATAACGTGTGTTCCTTTTTTGTCTACAAAGAATTTGAACTTTCGAACCCTTGAATGCATTGCATAAATAGCATATCATGCATCATGTGCATAATAGGTACCCTTTTTCTACAGGTTGCTTAATCTTCTTCGCTGTTTATTTCAGCAATCATCATGAATTCTGAACCTACTACTGAGCAAGCTATCAAGGCCCTCCAGGCCCAAAACGCCCAGTTTCAAGAGCTGGTCATGAGCTTAGCCAGGGACAACAGGAATTGAAGACTTTGCTTTTGAAGAAGAAGAAGAAGAGGACTGTGTTGTTTAACACCGGACGCAGATATGGGAATACACTGCAGAATAAGGCTGATCTGGCTACTTCCTCTATAGGGAAGGACAGTCCCCAAGAAAGAAGGGTTCCTAGTCCTGTGGTCTCTGACAACGAGACAGATTACAATGATGAACAGTACCCTCATGCTGAGGACATGTACAAACAGCTAGAGGACCGCCTAAGTGCTATGGAGATTCAACATGTGCCCGGGTTGGATTTTGGAGATATAGGTTTATCTTCTGGGGTGGTGATCCCACACAAGTTCAAGGCACCTGCCTTTGCGAAGTACGACGGGGCTTCCTGCCCTAAGCTGCATCTCAGATCATATGTAAGAAAGATCCAACCTTACACTGCAGACAGGAATCTATGGATCCATTTCTTCTAGGATAGTCTTTCAGGGACTCAACTCGAATGGTTCTATCAGCTGGATGGAACCAGTATTCGTAACTGGGAGGACTTAGCTACTGCATTTTATAAGTAGTATCAATATAATTCCGACCCCGCTCCTACGCGTACCCAACTCCAGGGTATGTCGCTAGGGACGGGAGAAGGATTTAAGGAGTACGCGCAAAAGTGGAGAGACCTGGCTGGCAGGGTGCAGCCACCGTTGACTGACCGTGAACTCATGGACATGTTCTTGGGTTCCCTTTCTGGTCCATTCTTCAACCATCTGATTGGTAATTCTTCTGCAGGGTTTACAGACCTCATTCTGACTGGTGAAAGGATAGAAGCTGGTATCAAGTCTGGGAAGATACAAAAGGGTGCCTCCTCGAGTACTGAAAAGAAGCCCTTCAAGAAAGAATCTAGTGTTGTGTATGGTCCCAGAAGACAAAATAAACCGGAGCGCCGCCAAGCTGTCAACGCGGTGGTAATTTCAAAGCCTGCTGCTGCTCCTCAGCAATATAACCAATCAAGGGGTGAGAGACCCAAAAGGCAGTACACTCGGCTCAGTATGACTTTGTCACAGATATTGCCGCAACTGCTATCAACCAACCTGGTAACTGTCAAAGAAGCTCCGAAGGTGATAAACACAACATCTCCAAAGTACAACCCCAACGCCCGCTGCGCTTATCACTCTGACATCCCAGGGCATACTACGGATGATTGTTGGGCTCTGAGGAATAAGGTTCAGGACCTTATTGATGCTAAAGAAATACAGTTCGAGGCGCCCGAAAGGCCCAATGTTGTGACTGCTCCCATGCCCCAGCATGGAGTGAATGCTGTGGAAGAAGACCGGTATGTAGCCTCTGTGGATGATATTGTTACTCCGTTGTTGAATGTCAAAAGGAACCTGTTGCTAGCCGGTTTATTTCCGGGATGTAGTAAAGGTTGCCTTCTATGTTCTGTTTCACCTGCTGGTTGTCCTTTGTTGAAGTCAGGCGTCCAAAACCTGATGGATAACAAAGAGATCTTGTTCGAGAATATTGTTGTTCCTGCCACCCCTGCTGAAGAAGTGTCCATTATTACTATTTTCAACAACTCTCCTAAGGCTCCCTCAAAGAAGCCTGTCAAAATCATGTCTACTTAGAAGATTGCTCCTATCATCATCATTGTTCCGGGGCCCCTCCCCTATACATCTGACAAAGCTGTCCCTTGGCATTATGGGGCAGCTGTTTATGTGCTTGGAGTTAAACAAGAGTTTGATACTAGTACCGGCGTCAGTAACATCACCGGGCCTGCCAAAGTCACCCGCAGTGGTAGGCTCTTCTCGCCTGATATTGCGCCACCAGCTATTCAGAGGCCTATTGTCATCACACCTGCAAGTGTGCCTGCCTCCCTTCCTGACCAAGTTCCTATTTCTACCCCTGTTGCCGAGTCATCTAACGCTCGGGGCAAAGGGATTGCTACTGATGTGCCTACCCAGACGAAGGCACCGAAGACCGTCAATGTTGAAGCTTCCAAGCAAGAGATGGAAGAGATTCTTAAAATTATCAAGAAGAGTGATTTCAATGTAGTTGAGCAGCTGGGGAACACCCCCTCTAAAATTTCTATTCTATCACTGTTGTTGTGTTCAGAGGCCCATGCCAAGGCCCTGATTTCCTTCCTGAAGACGGCCCATGTGCCACAAGAAACGTCTGCTGATCAATTTACCGATTGTGTGGCCAACTTAACTGCTGATAATGGGTTGGGTTTCTCTGACGCCGATCTGACTGCCAAAGGAAAGAACCATAACGACGCCCTGCATGTCTCCATTGAATGCAGGGGCACTACTCTTGCCCATGTGTTGGTAGACATCGGTTCTTCGTTGAACGTATTACCTAAGAAGGCCCTAGACAGGTTGGATTGTGAGGGTTTAGAGCTCAAGCCTAGTAACATTATCGTCCGGGCCTTTGACGGGTCGAAAAGGATGGTACATGGGGAAGTTGACATTCCAATCAGGGTTGGTTCTCAAGTTTTTGATTCTACTTTCTATGTGATGGACATCCGACCATCCTATTCTTGTTTGCGGGGTCGTCCATGGATCCACAAGGCTGGAGCTGTGACCTCCACATTACATCAGAAGCTTAAGTACCCGGTCAGAAGAAAGATCGTAACAGTTCAAGGGGAAGAAGAATATATGGTCAAGCACCTCAACTCGTTCCGGTACGTAGAGATGGATGGGGAGTTCATTGAGACCCCATTTCAACACTTTGAAGAGGTGCCTAAGACACTGGCGTCAGCAGAGACTGTGACTGAAGAAGATTCTCCATTGAAGATGGCTTTCTTAAAGGATGCCCGGGCTGTTATCGAGAAGGGTGAGTGCGCAAACTGGGGCCGACTTCCTGATTTCACTCCGAAGACTGACAAATTTGGTTTGGGTTTCACTGCAGAAGCTCAGGGGGCTGTTCGTAAGGCAAGGATTGGAAGACCTCTTGTGTTCATCACCAACCCAGGAGTAAATGCTATTGAAGATGACGTGGAGGAATCTGAATTCGACAGTTGGATCTACCCAACGACCAACGGTAGATCAAGCAACTGGACGGTGAAAGATTTCATACCTATTACTTTTGTCACTCAGTAATGAACTCCTTTGTTTTAAATTTGTAACGAACAATAATTTGAAACTTTATGGCCCGGTGTCTTACCCGGGGCACCGTAGCTTCATTTGTGAGGGATTTTGTGTGTCACTTTCATATATCATTAATAAAAGCATTGGACGTTTTTTGCATTTCAAATCTTGCGCTCCTTGTCTTTCTTTATTATATATCGCAAAACAACTATATTTATACACACTCACCTATACAGGTTCCAATCCACTCTGGATCTCACTGGTAACAACTCTGCTACTACCAGTTATGACTTTGAAAATTAGATCAACTTAGCCGAAGACGAAGGTGAAGATGATTGCGAAGTTCCTGGTGAGCTGGCAAGACTGCTGCTCCAGGAAGAGAGGGCCATTCAGCCACATGAAGAGCCAGTGGAAACAGTAAATCTGGGTACTGGGACAGACAAAAAGGAAGTCAAGATTGGTGCCAATCTGGAGTCTAGTGTGAAATAAAGGTTGATTCAGATGCTGCATGACTACGTGGAGATCTTTGCCTGGTCCTACGAAGATATGCCTGGGTTGGATACTGACATTGTGGTTCATCACTTGCCTACCAAGGAAGACTGTCCTCCGGTAAAACAGAAGGTCCGCCGTATGCGTCCAAAGATGTCCGAGAAAATCAAGGCTGAGGTTATGAAACAATTTGATGACGGGTTTCTAGCAGTGACTTCTTACCCTCAGTGGGTTGCCAACGTGGTCCCAGTGCTGAAGAATGATGGTAAGGTCCGAATGTGTGTTGATTACAGGGATTTGAACAGGGCGAGCCCTAAGGATGATTTCCCTCTGCCGCATATCAATGTTCTGGTTGACAACACTGGTCAGCATAAAGTATTCTCCTTCATGGACGGCTTCTCCGGTTATAATCAGATGAAGATGGCTCCTGAAGACATGGAGAAGACCACTTTTGTTACTCAGTGGGGCACCTTTTGCTACAAGGTCATGCCTTTTGGGTTGAAAAATGTTGCGGCAACCTACCAACGTGCCATGGTTGCTTTGTTTGATGACATGATCCATCATGAAATCGAAGTATATGTCGACGATATGATTTCAAGGTCCCAAACTGAGGAGGAACACCTTGACCATCTACAGAAGCTATTTGACCGTCTGAAGTTGTACAAGCTGAGGTTAAACCCGAACAAGTGCACCTTCGGGGTGAGGTCTGGAAAACTGCTAGGCTTCGTCGTAAGTGACAAAGGTATTCAAGTGGACCCTGCCAAGGTGAAAGCCATACAAGAGATGCCAGTTCCCAAGACAGAGAAGGAAGTCATAGGCTTTCTAGGACGACTAAATTACATTTCCCGATTCATCTCACATCTAACTGCTACCTGTGAACCAATCTTCAAGCTACTGAAGAAAGATCAAGTAGTACGTTGGAATGATGAATGTCAGGCCGCTTTCGAAAGAATCAAAGAGTATCTTCAAGAGCCACCCATTCTTATGACACCAGTTGAAGGGAGACCTCTAATCTTATAGTTGACAGTACTTGACAGCTCAATGGGATGTGTGCTGGGGCAGCATGACGAGTCTGGCCGAAAAGAGCACGCCATTTATTACCTTAGCAAAAAGTTTACCGACTGTGAGACCCGATACTCACTGCTCGAGAAAACTTGCTGCGCTTTGGTATGGGCTGCTCGCCGGCTGAGACAGTATATGTTGACTCACACAACTCTCTTGATTTCAAAAATGGATCCAATCAAGTACATCTTCGAAAAGCCCACCTTGTCCGGAAGAATAGCAAGATGGCAAATGATCTTGACGAAATATGACATCCAGTACACGACTCAAAAATCAATCAAGGGAAGTGTATTGGCAGACCATTTGGCACACCAGGTAGTGGACGATTACCAATCGATGAACTTTGAATTTCCAGACGAGAATATCATGTTAGTGACTGACTGTGAAGTACCTGGACCGGATGAAGGACCTGAGGAAGGATCCCGATGGTCTATGCACTTTTACGGAGCCTCAAACGCTTTGGGTAACGGTATTAGCACCGTGATCATATCCCCTAAAGACTCTCATACTCCACTCACTGCCCGACTATGTTTCAACTGCACCAACAACATGGCAGAGTATGAAGCATGTATCATGGGTCTTCAAGCTGCAATTGACTTAAGGATCAAGTTTCTGAGTGTCTTTGGAGATTCCGCTCTCGTGATCAATCAGATCAAAGGCGAGTGGGATACGAAACACCCAAATCTTATTCCTTACAAAGAGTATGTGTTGACATTGATCCCCAATTTCGAGGAGATAACTTTTGAACACTTCTCAAGAGAGGAGAATCAGTTGGCGGATGCGCTGGCTACGATGTCTTCTATGTTCAAAGTCAAATGGGATAACGAGGCTCCCCGGATCATTATTTGGAAATTGGATGAACCTGCACATTGCTGTGATCTTGAGACCGAAGAGGTAACAGAGAAACCTTGGTATCATGAAGTAAAGAGGTACCTTGAAACTCAAGAATACCCCGAGGGCTCATCTGTCAATGACAAGAAGTTTCTGAGAAGGTTCGCGGCAAAGTTCTTCCTCAGTAATGACATTCTCTACAAGCGAAACCATGATTCAACCTTACTGCATTGTGTGGATAAGACTGAAGCAGAAAGAATCATGGCAGAGCTGCATGAAGGTACCTTCGGAACGCATTCTAGTGGACATACCATGGCAAAGAAAATCCTTCGGGCAGGATATTTCTGGTCCATAATGGAAGCTGGATGTTACCAACATTCTCGGACGTGTCACAAATTCCAGATCTATGCTAATAAGGTGCACATTCCTCCGGTTCCTCTGAACGTCTTGACAGCACCTTGGCCTTTTGCAATATGGGGCATTGATATGATCGGCGAGATCAGACCTACGACATTTAACGGGCACCGCTTCATCATGGTAGCAATTGATTACTTCACGAAGTGGGTTGAAGCAGCTTCCTACGCTACGGTAACCAAGAACGTCGTGGCACGGTTCATTCGGCACAACCTGATTTGTCGATACGGTGTCCCGGAAAGGATCATTACAGATAATGGTACCAATCTTAACAACAAGATGATCACTGAGCTCTGCGAGCAATTCAAGATACAGCACCACAACTCTTCTCCTTACCGGTCGAAGATGAATGGGGCTGTAGAAGCAGCTAATAAGAATATTAAGAAGATTGTGCAGAAGATGACAGTGACCTACAAAGATTGGCACGAGATGTTACCGTTTGCTCTTCATGGGTACCGTACCTCAGCACGGACGTCGACAGGGGAAACACCCTTTTCCTTGGTCTATGGCATGGAGGCAGTCTTGCCCATTGAAGTGCAGATACCCTCTCTCCGGATAATGAAGGATGCAGGTTTGAACGAAGATGACTGGATCCAGACCCGACTTGATCAGCTGAATCTAATTGACGAAAAGAGACTCACTGCTATTTGTCATGGTCAGACGTACCAAAAACGGATGATCAGTGCATTTAACAAGAAAGTCAGACCACAAGAGTATAAAGTCGGGGACCTGGTAATCAAGTGCATCATTCTTCCTCAAGGTGATCCTAGGGGAAAATGGACCCCTACGTACGAAGGGCCATTTGTGGTTAAAAACATCTTCTCAGGAGGCGCGATGATTCTAACTACCATGGATGGTGACGACCTTCCTCACCCCGCCAATGCAGACATAGTAAAAAGATACTACGCATGAATTAAAGACCCGCTAGGTTGACACACCTAAGCAAAAATAAGGGCTTCCCGGCGAACCAAAAGGGTTCGGGAAAAAATAAGGGATGAAATGAAAAAAAATCTGTACACCCGGCAAGTCGAAAACCTGAAAAGGCGGCTTGGGCAAAAATGGGTATCCCGGTGGACTGAAAACCCGAAAGGGCGGTCCAGGAAAAAGTTAGGGATAAAGCGTAATACTATGTCTCATTGGATCACCTTGCATCCAGAATTCGATATCAACTATCAGGCTCAGACGGCACCAATCAGTCAGCTTCATCTTCAACTAAGCAGCAAAGTGATGAGACGCTTGAAGACATAAAGGCGATAGCAGAGTTGGAACCCAGTGGGATTATTTCTTTCACATAGCTGTTTTGTTTTCTTTTCACAAAATTGTATAAACACTATGTTGATCGGCGGCGTTCTCTTACTAGGACGTCAGCCTCTTGTACACAAACGCCTATTTACAGGCAAATTTCAAAATCAATACAAATTCACTTTTCAGACAAATTGCCATTTGTTTTTCCTTTATCTGTTTTGTTTTGCAAAGAACGTCCAATGTTCATTTTTGATATATGCATTTGACACTAATTGCTAATCATAAATATTTGCATGCGAAACAAAGGACTAATTACAGGTGACATCAGAAACAGGGGCAATAATGAGTTGTCTAAGCAATCTAGTTGCTCTGTCCACCAAGGTACCAAGGTAAGTTCGACTGAAGAATATGACCAAGATACCTTCACTCCACGCAGAGTAAGACAAGATTAAGCAATACTCGCCCCAAGCAGAGTTGGTCTCCCATCAGCCCCGAAAAGGCACATTATCTCCAGCAAGTCAGCGATACTCTCCCCAAGCAGAGTTAGTCTACTGTCATCCTTAAGGAAGTTGGGTATCCCTAGAAGATCTCAATATTCCCCAGCGGAGTATACAAATGTTCCTAAGCAAGCATCCCTGGCAGTCTTAATATAAGATTGTTCCCCGATGGAATACCAGACACCCCCAGTGGAACCATTCCCCAGTACAATTCAAAAGATTCCCCAGGAGAGTTGAATCCATATCCCCAGTAGATTCTGGAAGCTTATCCCCAGTAGATTCTGGAAGCTTATCACCTGCAGAATGCAAAAGCATCTCCCCAGCCATATTCAGAGGTCATTCCCCACCAGAGCCTATAACTGGGTTATCCTCAGCTAATTTACCACGGAAAGATCGTCCTCGGTGAAGTTCTTCCTATCCCCAGCGGAGTTCATCAAATTTCCCAACATAACTTATCAATGGAATCCCCAGCGGAGTTATCATCAAAACCTCAGCAAAGTATCTCTTCCCACAGAGTAATTCCCCGCAGAGCAATCTCTTCAAGTTTATTCCCCAACGTAGTCGTCTTCTCCTACCGGTTTACTCTTAAAATCATCATCCCCAGCGGAAATGAAGAACTCTACTCTTCAAACATCAGCCCAGGATTTAACAAGCTATCGGCATTCGTCAAGGATTTATTTTCCCAGATGGAATACATTCATAAACATTTCACATTTTATACATCCTGATACATGCATATACGCGCCCTATCACACGATCTCATTTATTTTTGAGAACATCATGACATCAAGCATTTCATACATCATGACAGTGTATACAACTGATGTTTTGCCTTTTCAGGAAAAAGGTCAATCCAAAGATGATTACTATCAACTGTCGCAGTTCCAGATTCGATACCTGTATCTAGCCAGGGCATATCTGTGAGCGATTGATTATGGATTCGATACCTGTATCTAGCCAAGGCATATCTGCATGAAGAGTTTAGAGATTCGATACCTGTATCCAGCCAGGGCATATCTGTAGACGACCAGTTCCAGATTCAATACCTGTATCTAGCCAGGGCATATCTGTGAGCGATTAATTGTGGATTCGATACCTGTATCTAGCCAGGGCATATCTGCATGAAGAGTTTGAAGTTCCAGATTCGATACCTGTATCTAGCCAGGGCATATCTGTGAGCGATTGATTGTGGATTCGATACCTGTATCTAGCCAGGGGATATCTGAATGAAGAGTTTAGAGATTCAATACCTGTATCCAGCCAGGGCATATCTGTAGACGACCAATTCTAGTTTCGATACCTGTATCCAGCCAGGACATATTTGTAGACGACCAATTCCATATTCGATACCTGTATCTAGCCAGGGCATATCTGTGAGCGATTGATTGTGGATTCGACACCTGTATCTAGCCAGGGCATATATGCATGATGAGTTTGAAGTTCCAGATTCGATACCTGTATCTAGCCAGGGCATATCTGTGAGCGATTGATTGTAGATTCGATACCTGTATCTAGCCAGGGCATATCTGCATGAAGAGCATGAAGGGATCTACACCTGTATCCAGTCAGGGAAGCTATCTCTACCAACCTTTTGAAGTTCCAAATTCGATACCTGTATCTAGCCAGGGCATATCTGTGAGCGACTGATTGTAGACCTATACCTGAAACCAGACAGGAAAGGTATCTACATGAAGAGATTGAAGATCAACACCTGTAACAGGCCAGGAAACTATCTTTCTTTCTCATGTACGCAAGTTCTCGCTAAGGAATCTCTTACGCGATCGACACCCCCGGATGGCATCTTTAAGCCCATCTCCACAACTATCCATTACACTTCCAAATGGCATCTATAAGCCCATTTCTGACAAGGTTCTGTCACATCCAGATGGCATCTATAAGCCCATCCACCTATCCATCATCTCTCCAAATGGCATCTGTAAGCCCACTCCCGACATCACATTGTTGATATTCTACTATGCGAGTGCAAATTTCTGGGCACTTTAGTGTTCAATCATCTTCCACCTTCGGATCACGAAAGGAACGCAAGCCAATCTACATCCTTAGGTTTAAGAAGATTGAACAGGGGCAACTGTTGTACCCCAAAATTTTCCCTCCCATATTCTTCAAGATTTATCAAGAATCATCTTCAAATGGTTCAAGATTTCTCAATGGTTGTACAGTCCAACTGCCTCCTAAGCCAGTCAAAATTAGGGTTTAGGTTCCTTCAATGAATTTGGGATTTTCAATGGTCCAATCAAGTCCCATATGCCCATATACATTGCCAAGCATCTACATGTCAAGTCTCAAGACTCACAGTGTCAAGTTGCACAGTCAAAAGCCTCATTTGCTCCACAGTCAACTGTAGGGGTAAAATGGTCATTTGGCAGTCAAAAGTCATAATTTTTGGTCAACATCTTATTTTGAGCTCACAATCATCATTTGATCAAGTCATGATCATTATTCCACAAGCATGGCTCAAAAATCATCAAAGATGCAAAAGTAACTATTTTTGGACAGCAAAAACGTCAACTGTATCTTGACCAAGGCATAACTTTTTCATGGTTCATCAAAAAAATCCCATCCAATTATCATTTTGAAGGGGATGACATTTCCTACAACTCATCTTCACATTCCAAGTCCAAGAAATGCTCTCACAAAAAGTTATCAATTTCTACATTATAGGTAAATTTCAAAAGTCAAGAAAAATGCACTTTAAGTAAAAGACCATAACTTGAGATTGGTAAATCCAAATGACATGGGACCAAAGGCATTGGTTAGAGGACTTCAAGACCTTTCAAAAATGTCCAAGAACATGTTCATATGATCAAAATTGAGCAAGATATGCATTGGAGAAGTTGGGAAATTTTCATGAATTTGCAAAAGTCAACTATCCTTAAAACTTCAATTTTTGACAAAAGGGCCCACTTTCTTCCACTTGATTCAGCCTTGTCATGCCACACACGTGTCCCATGATTAATTTCAGGATCAAACATTTATTTTTCCATTTTATTTAATTTTTATTGATTTAATTCATTTTAAATCCACAATAATTCAAATAAAATCTAAAAATCAATGGAATAGTATCTTTGTGATTTGAATAGCTTTTATATGTCATATGCCAGCTAACAAATTCGTGCTAAGCCTTTTTTGTGCATAAAATCTTAGATTTGCTTCAAATATGGAAAGGTTTTCAATGGTGGTCAACAAAATCTCAAAACTTCAATACACAAAGATACAAGCCCATATTTTGACCTAGACTGCTTGCCTTATACATATACAAGTAACCTAAACCTAATTCACGACCTAGACATTGCTAAAACGGCCAAAGCAAAATTGAAAAAATTGTTGGAAAAGTGAGAGATCAAGAACAGCATTACAGGAGTTTTCAGACCAAAAGAAGAACGTGGTTCCCTTCCTTGCCATCCCCTGAAGCTAAAGCGATCACAACCACGTCCTAAGACCACCTACCAAGCGCTGTAAGTTGTCTCGAACCTTACTCTGAACATGGAATCTCAACCCCTAATTCTTGTGCCTTTTCTTTAATATTTTGGCATATTTGTATTCACCATTCAATTTCCAGGCATCCTGCATTATTCAATTGTATTTTTGTAGCCTAGATCTCCCTACCCGAACCTAGGGTTTTGGAGATTTGTATTTGGGTTTTTATTTTACAGGAATAATTGGTACAAGCCATAGCCATGGGCGAATTTAGGAGAACAAGACGAACAGGATGATGGCTTTGGCTGGCATTTTCGTGGCCTAGAACTCATTATAAGAGGAGGCGACGGGTTTTGTTGCGGAATTGAATCCGCAGGAAAAAAGTATAGGGTCTATTGGAGAAGATGAAGACGTGCTCGCGTCTGATTGGCCAGTTCAAACTAAAACGCGCGTGTTTTTTAATTTCCAGGATGTTGCTTTTTTATTTTATATAATATCATTTTCTTATTATAATAACAATTGGAATGGCTTGGCTGAGTGGAGAGCGCGAATGCATATGACCTCTGGGACCTGGGTTCGAATCCCAGGTCCCCCAAAAATCTTATTGCCTTTATTTTTCAGGTGTTCTTGTGAGGCTTGCCAAAGAGGGTCCATCATACACCTCATAAATTAGTGCGCCAAGTGGCCTCAAACCCAGATCCAATGGCCTAGAGTGGGTGACCACCATGTACCCAGTCAACACGTGCCATGGAGAAGTCAGAAAGTCAAACCAGGCTTGAGGAATTGGGCCACAAAATTACTTCTTCACCTCCTTCTGGGCCCAAAACCCCCTTGGTTCATTCCTTTTTCTTTTTATTTTATATTTTCTAGTTTATTTATTAATTATTTTTCTAATTATTATTATTATCACTAAAATTAACATAATTAATTTTTCACAATAAAAATTCAGAAAACTAAAAAATATAAATATTTTATTTATTATTATTAATTTCACTTTAGTTTAATTATTTTGTAAATAAACACTAACTTAAATTAATTTAGTTTAATTAGGTTTAATTTTAATTTTCTTTTACAATAAATAAAATAAATTAGACTTAGGTTTTTTTTTACTAACTTTTAACCATATTTTCCTTTTTATTTTCATTAAAACATAAAAAATACAAAAATACTTTTTGTAATTATTAAATTAGGTTTAATATTAATTAAGTGCAAAAAAGGACAAAATGCCATTCTTTTCTCAAAAAGGGTCAAAACCCTAAGACTTTTCCCGAGTTAATTTCTTTTCGCGCTTTATTATTTTGATGATATTTATGTAACTATTTCCAAGGATGTAATAGATAATTAGGACCTCTTTTATCGCTTTATTTAATTTCTCGCAATTTATATTTTCCAAAGGGTTATGTTTTTGGCGATGTATATACCTGCGCCTTGTAATAGCGTAGATTTACTTTCCGCACTTTATTTCCTGCAAATTATTAAACTGTTAATTATGCATGACAAGACTTGTATGAAAGATAATATGAATCGAAACAACACACATGCACATGCCACTCCTAGGGTACGCCTCACTGGTTGCCTCGACGTGGTCATCAAGTATAGGGTGTTTTAGAGGTCGCCCTCCTGTCTAAAGATCCAGTTGCCTCGAAACGGTTGCCTCGGATAAAAAGGATCTAGGACATTAGGGTTTCCGCTAAGGCGTCCTACTATTGCTTCGGTGACCACACCTGTCCCTAATAATCGAATTGACCCGAATAACTCCAATGACGGTGCTACCTACTTCTCAATAGTTGGATAGTACTGTCTAAAGGACTCTTACACATCCTAATTCCTTAGAGTAGGTAGATTTCTCCTGGATACTTGCTCTTTCAAAAAAAACAAAAACATATTTTCGCACCTACACTTTCAAAAAGTTTTCAGACAAATACTTCATACACTCTTGAGGACTGATAAAAGAGTTACCTAGAAGTTTTTCAAACTAAACTTTTTTCAAAACCCACAAACACTTGAAAAGCAAACAATTTTGAAAACATAGTGAGCAAGTACCTAAGAGCCCGTGGATAACCACAGATAGAAAGGGTGCTAACACCTTCCCTTTCTATAATCTACCTCCCGAACCGAGAAACATCTCGAAAAGGAATTTTGTTTTGCTTTTGTCCTTTCCTTGTTGGAGAAAATAAAAGACGGTGGCGACTCTTACTTACCGCGACATTTCGCGAACCAGCATTCCAAAATAGTCAGTTCTATTTCCACCGATCACATTATGCATCTAAGACGATGGACCCGCAAAGAAGACAATAACGTGGAAGCCAACCACTGGACCATTCAAACCAGCGCACACATTTTTTGTTTTACCCACTAATCCACTTTGTTTTCATATAATATTTTTTGTTTTCATTATAATTATAACTAACACATGTAGCGCTGATGGCAAGCGTACACGCTGGGTAGTGGGAGGACCTGGGTTCGATCCCAAGTCCCAACAAGTTTTCATTATTTTCTTAATTCTCACTTGCAGATCTAGTGTTTCATAATCCCACACGTCCATCATGTGCCTTATTGATCCAACCAATGGATCACAATATATCCAGATCCAACACCCCAGACAAGGAGGGACCATGGTGCACCATCAGAAGGAGCCAACATTGGATCCCACGCAAGGACTGAGCTTGAGCATAATGGGCCTAACAAATTCAGCAACCCACCCCCTGATTTCTTCAACACAGGCCCTTTTCTCATCTTTTTATTTTAATTCTTTTTTTGATTATTTCCTTAATTATTTTCTTTTAATTAACATCAAAAATCATATTTTTTTATTTAATCAAAAAATCACAAAAACATCAAAAATCATTTTTTTATATAAAATATTTTTATTTCTTAATTAATCAGTTTAATTAAGTTAGGGCAATTTAATTCTTTTCTTTTACAATTAAAAGCAATTAGAATTAGGGTTTCAATTTTGCACATAACCTAATTAATTTTTCTTCAAAAAAATAACCTAAATATTTTCTCAATTAGATTTTTTAGGGTTCCTAACTATTCTCGCATTTAATTCTCCGCGCGTATTTTAATGTCATTTTTATTATTATTGTATCTGCTCCGGGTTTGTAATAATAATTAGGGTTTTAAATTTTTGCATTTTATTTTCAGTTTAAATAATTATGTACCTGCAAAAGCCCTGTAATAGCTAGGACCTTTTTAACTTTCCCGTCTTTTAATTTCCACAAACTATAAACTGCTTAGATGTATGTTAGTAGGATTCTATGGAAAGACTATCTGAAATTAAAATAGTAGAAAACACTGAACGTGAAAAGACAAATTAACTGAAAAAATACACTCGCACATGCTCACTCCTAGGGTTTACTCCACTCCGGTTGCCTTCAGTAAACGGTCATGAAGTATATGGTTTATTAGCGATCGTCCTCTAGCCCCGAAAGATCTAAAAATGATCCATTCAGATGTTGCCTCAGAAAAAGATCTTTAAGGCTTTAGGATGATTACTAACATTGCTTTTGTGGTCGTATTTGTCCCTTCGAATGTCCCTAAAAAACTCCAACGACGGTGTTACCTATTCCTTAATAATGGGATAGCATTGTCTAAAGGAAAACGAACAGACTTTTTCGAATAGGTAGATTAGTTCCTAGGTACTTGCTTAAACAAAAAAACTTTTTCACACCGAACACTTTTTCAAACAAAGTTTTCAAAAACAACTTCGTAACACTCTTGAGGACAAAAGCAAGGGTTAAAACGAACTAAATCAAAACTTTTCAAAACAAGCACACACACAAGCAATTTTAAAATGAGCAAGTACCTAAGAGCCCATGGAAAACCATGGATGGAAAGGGTGTTAACACCTTGCCTTTCTATAATCTACCCCCCGTACTCAGAAACATCTCGAAAAAGGTTTTTTTTCTGTTCTTTTTCCTTTTCCTTTTCCTTTTCCTGATTGGATAAAATAAAATTCGGTGGCGACTCTTGCTTACCGCGACATTTGCGAACAAAAAACGCAAATTAGTATTAATAGTCGGTTCTGCCACCGTATCACACATTGCATAAAATATAGTAGCTGAAGGTAAAGGCGGAAATGTAAACCTAGGCTATTACAGAGCTTTGGGGCAGTTACATAATAGTGAAGAGTGCGGAAAAGAAATCCTAAAACTATTACATCCCAGAAAAAATTATGTGATAATGATTAAGAAAAACGGGAAAAATAAAGCTACGCTATTACAATTGAACGCGCCCTATACACTTTATCTAGGAAAATAAAATTAAGATGAAAATAGAAAAGAAAATATTTTGGTGATTTTTTTATGAAAAAATGATTTATGATAATTAATTAAATAAACCTAAAAAACATAATTAATTTTAATTATTAAAATAGTTAATTTTGAAAAAAAGTTAATTAAAATACCTAAATCCTAATTAGTTTTAATTAATAATAAAAAGAAAGGTTAATTTAAAAAAAAAAGTTAATAAAAAAAACCTAAAACCTAATTAATTTTAATTAAAAAAAGGTTAATTAAAAAAAACCTAAAAACCTAATTAATTTTAATTAAAGAAAAGGTTAATTTTGAAAAAAAAGTTTATGTGTAATGATTAACAAGAAAAAATTAAGTTTGCCAAAAAATAGATAGGGGAAGAAATATCAATAAAAAATAGGGTTGGAAAATATAAATAATGCAAATGTCAGGGGTGGGTGTTGAACCAAAAATTAATTTAAAACCTAAAATTAAATTAAAAAAACCTAAAATTAAATATTCAAGTTTATTATGAAAAAGCAAAGGTTTGTGAAAAATATTAAATTTTATGAAAAAGGTTTTAAATAGAAAGAATGAAAATAGGTAAAGTGATAAATAGAAAGAAAGAAAACCAAAACCAATAGGGGTGAGGGTTGAACCCACGCCCTTAACCTTCTCAGCATGCATTGGTGGTTGTTCTGTTTTGGCCTCAGCATTTTGTAATAACCCTGCATGAGATCATTACGATGGTTCAAACCTGTAATATTGAATTTCATGAACACATTAAGAAAATTAGTATGCCATAAAATACAAATAAAAAAATATATGAAATTTTATAATGTTAAAACCGATATGACATGTATAAATGCTTCTACACCCTTTTGATCATGGATATCAAATCAACCTTACCCTTACTGGAGAAATAGTGAGATGGGGGTTTGTAACAAGGATGGCTTGTTTGTAGTGAGATGGGGGTTTATAACAAGGATTTCAAGATTTCTAGGTTTCTTGAAAGAATTTGATATTTTGACAAGGTTGTGGCAAATGTTTTTTTCCGTTCTGTTTGTGTAAAAAGAATGAGATTATATAATGGAAATTAGAGAAAAGATATGGGCTTTGAATGTACAATTGGGCCTCCAATAACCACAAGCAATAGTGCAAATTTTTATTCACTTGAGTCTGTCACGTTGTAGGCTAAATCGCAGAGACTTAAGTGCAATTCTTGATGTTGAAATGTGAAAATAAAATGTAGTCGACATCGAGAAATAACTTATGTGGAAAAATAGGCTAAATCGAATAAACAGTAAATTAGTTATGAATATTTGAAGTTTCGCCTTAGACAAACTTATTTTGGGCTCCAGTGTCAACTCTGGCACGTTCTTCAATAAAAAACTGGTATTGATCGGAGCAGAACCCGGTCTCGACATTGGAAGCAAATTTTTAAATATCTGAGTCAGTGACCTTGTGTAAAAAGATGGGTCTGATCCGATAAAAATTGACCGAGTTATGAATTTTCTAAATTTTGACCCAGATGAAATAATATTCAGCATTCAGGATTTTCGGCGCGTCACGCGCACCCTGCGCCAAAAACGAAGGCCTTTTGAATGCCCTTTGAACTCAATATCTCATGTGAAAATGTATCTAACTCAATTTTTGAAATTTTGGCGCCAGAACCAGCTCGATATAATGAAAATCGACCAAGTTATAATTTTCTGAACATGACGCAAATAAACTTCTGTCACAAATTTTCTGTACGAAAATACTTGATAAATCCGCATTTTTTAAGATCTTCAGATCGAAATTTGCTTCCATCCGTGAGAGATGAAAACGTAGGTGACGTCAAGACGGAATTTTGGCCACTGGGACGGGTTTAAAATGAGCCACAATATTCAAGTTATGAATTTTTAGTGTGTAAAAACTGCACTTTCAGCACACTTTTTCACCATATTTCTTCCAGAAAAATCGCACATTCGGAGAACTTCTATAAAGAATTGGCTCTCGAGCCGAACCTGAATTTGAGAATATGTTATCAGTGATATCTTGGCGAAAGAACACCTGAATATGACACACCGGGTTGGACTTGTGATTCTTTGAACCCTGAATCGCTGCGAAACGGCGAACCTATCTTCAGCATGAAAAATACTCTAAGAACATCCATTGGCGTAATAAACGTCACTTGTAACCTGATGAAGATTGCTAAATATACCTTGATCCCATAACCATAGAACCAATGATATACCTGTATGTAATAGAGAAATTTAAGCCAAACAGGTCGAAATAAAGAGGGTAAATTTTGCGGTACAATAGACAGTTTCTCCGGCTACAATCAGATCAAGATGGCACTCGAAGACATGGAGAAGACAAACTTCATCATACAATAGGTCACTTTCCGTTACAAGGAAATGCCATTTGGATTGAAGAATGCAGGGGAAACCTATTAGCGAGCCATGGTAGCTTTATTCCATGACATGATTCACCATGAGATAGAGGTCTATGTTGATGACATGATAGTCAGGTCTCAAACTGAGGAAGAGCACCTTGATCATCTAAAAAAGCTGTTTGATAGACTGAAGACGTACAAGATGAGGTTAAATCCGAGCAAATGCACCTTCGGGGTAAGGTCTGGTAAATACTAGATTTCATTGTCAGTGACAAGGGTATTCAGGTAGACCTTGCAAAGGTGAAAGCTATAAAAGAGATGCCGACTCCTCACACTGAGAAGGAAGTTAGAGGTTTCTTGGGACGCCTAAATTACATTTCCAGGTTCATTTCCCATCTAACTCCTACTTGTGAGCTAATCTTCATACTCCTGAAGAAAGATCAAGTGGTAAAGTGGAATGACGAATGCTAGACTGCCTTTGAGAGAATAAAGGAATACCTTCAAGAGCCTCCAATTTTGATGCCTCCGATTGAAGGAAGACCTTTGGTAATGTGCTTAATAATGTTAGATAATTCAATGGGGTGTGTGCTGGGGCAGCATGACGAGTCCGGTAGAAAAGAGTATGCAATATACTACCTTAGCAAAATATTTACCGACTGTGAATCAAGATAATCACTGCTCGAGAAAACTTGCTGCGCTTTGGCATGGGCTGATCGTCGACTAAGAAAGTATATATTTACTCACACTACCTTGTTGATATCTAAGATGGATCCGATCAAGTGCATCTTCGAGAAGCCCGCTCTCTCCCGAAGGATAGCAAGATGGAAAATGATCTTGACTGAATACGACATTCAATACATGACCCATAAAGCAATCAAGGGAAGTGTACTAGCTGATCATTTGGTTCATCAGGCTGTGGATGACTACCAATCCATGAACTTTGAATTCCCGGATGAGAATATTATGTTGGTGACTGACTATGAAGAACTTAGACCGGATGAAGGACTTGAGGAAGGATCCTGATGGGCTATGGTTTTTGATGGAGCCTCCAATGCACTCAGCAATGGTATCGGTGTTGTACCAACAATATTGCTGAGTATGAAGCATGCATCATGGGTCTCAAAGATGCTATTGACCCGAGGATCAAGCTCTTGAGCATTTTCGGAGATTCAACTTTGGTAATAAGTCAAATCAAAGGAGAGTGGGACACGAATCACCCTAATCTCATCCCTTACAAAGAACATGTGCTGAAATTACTTCCACACTTTGAAGAAGTTACCTTCCATCATATTCCACGGGAAGAGAATCAGTTGGAGGACGCGCTAGCTACTATGTCATCTATGTTCAAAGTCAGGTGGGACAACGAAGCTCCTCAGATCGCTATTGAGATATTAGATGAACCAGCATACTGCTATGATATTGATACTGAAGGAGTAATAGACAAACCTTGGTTCCATAAAGTGAAAAGGTATCTCGAGGCTCAAGAATATCCTTGGGGGCATCTGTCAATGATAAGAAGTTTCTGAGAAGGTTCTCCGCCAAGTTCTTCCTCAGTAATGGAATCCTCAACAAGCACAACCACGACTCTACTTTACTTCGGTGTGTAGACAAGAGTGAAGCAGAGGGATTATGGAAGATTTACACGAAGGTACCTTTGGCACCCATTCTAGTGGACAAACCATGACTAAAAAGATCCTACGTGCAGGATATTACTGGTCCACTATAGAAGCAGGCTGTTATCAGCATTTCCGAACCTGTCACAAATGCCAGATCTATGCTGATAAAGTACATGTACATCCGGTTTCCTTGAATGTCTTGAGGGATCCATAGCCCTTTGCAATGTGGGGCATTGACATGATCATAGATTAGACCTACCGCTTCCAATGCGCATCGCTTCATCCTAGTGGCCATTGATTACTTCACGAAGTGGGTTGAGGCTGCCTCTTTTGCTACTGTTACCAAGAATGTTTTTGCGCGGTTCATCAAGCATAACATTATCTTTCGGTATGGTATCCCGAGAGAATCATTATAGACAATGGTATAAATCTCAACAACACTATAATCACCAAGCTCTATAAGAAATTCAGGATCCAGCATCATAACTCTTCTCCTTACCAACCAAAGATGAATGGACTTGTGGAAGCTGCTAATAAAAATATCAAGAAGATCATCCAGAAGATGACAGTGACATATAAAGATTGGCATGAGATGTTACCATTTCCTCTTCATGGTTACCGCACCTCAGCACAAACGTCAACAGGGGAAACACCGTATTCTCTGGTGTATGTTATGGAGGCAGTCCTACCTATCGAGGTCGAGATCCCTTCTTTGAGAATCATGAAAGATGCAGGTTTGAGCAAAGATGATTGGATCCATACTCGACTTGACCAACTGAATCTGATCGACGAGAAAAAGCTTACTGCTGTTTTTCATGGTCCGATGTACCAAAAACGAATGATCAAAGCTTTCAAGAAAAAGGTCAGACGCCGGGTATATCAAGTGGGTGATCTAGTAATCAAGCGCATCATACTGCCACAAGGTGATTCCAGGGGCAAATGGACTCCCACATATGAAGAATTTCCTTCAGAGCATCATTATGAAAAGAACTTCCTTAAGAGATTTATTCAGAAAAGCACTTCCTTCAGAGATTTATTTTGAAAAGTACCTCCCTCAGAGATTCATTCTGAAAAGTACCTCCCTCAGAGATTCATTCTAACAAGCACTTCCTTGAGAGATTTATTCTGAAAATCACTTCCTTTAGAGATTTATTCTGAAAAGCACCTCCCTTAGAGACTCATTATGACGAGCATTTACTTAAGAGATTTATTCTGAAAAGCACCTCCCTCAGAGGTTCATTCTTTTGAGCATTTCCTTCATTGATTTATTTTGAAAAGCACCTCCCTCAGAGATTTATTCTAACAAGCATTTCCCTCAGAGACTAAATTTAACAAGAAGTTCCTTCAGAGTGTCATTCTAAAAAGCATTTCCTTCAGAGATTCATTCTGAAAAGCATTTCCCTTGGATAGGATCAGATAGATTCATTCTGAAAAACATTCTTCTGATAAAGTCAAGCGTAGAATCATTCTGATACTCCTATCAACAGTTACTTTGGATGGCATCTATAAGCTCATCTCCGACGACGCTCTATCACCTCTTTGAATGGCATCTTTAAGCCCATTCAAGAAATAAAATCAACCAACAGTGTTGCTTCATGCATATGTGAGTTCAAAATTTTGGGCACTTAAGTGTTCAATCCTCTTCCACCTTCAGATCACAAATGGCAAGCATGCCAATCTAACTCTTAAGGTTTAAGAAGATTGAACAGGGGCAGATGTTGTACCCCAAAAAGTTTCCTCCCATTTTTCAAGAAAAAATATTTCAATAGGTCTCCCCATGCTCCTAGGGTTCTCAATTGCTCAAGATTACTCAAGGATTGATCAGACAAACCTGTTGTACCCCAAAATTTGCCCTCTCGTGTTTTCCAAGGTTTTCTCCTACATGGGTGGTGACAAACATTTGATTAAAGAAAAATAAACATATTGAAGATAAAGAAGGAATCTTTGATTGGTATATGGACATGAGTCTTTGATTGGCCTTGGGACAAGGTCTTTTGATTGGCATTTTAACAAGGTCCTTCGATTGGCATTTGAACATGATGTCTTTCGATTGACATCTGGAAAAGGAGATTTGATTAGGAATTTAAAACCCTTCGATCAGGCATTGGACACCCTTTTACCAAGCTTGGTTCACAAGGCTTCGACTTCACATTAGCTACTTCAGGCTTTCCTTCGATCCACAAGGCAGAGGCTTCCTCAGACTTGTCCTAGATTCACAAGGGCAAAGGTATCTTCTATAATTGCCTTCAATGCTCAGGGCCAAGACCTCTCAACATAGTTTTTGCACTATGACACCCAATATTACCCCTTCAAAAGAGTACTCCAAAGGCCCATTCGAAGATCACACATTGGTGTCCCATTCAAAGGAGGCAACAAAAGACTATTCTAAAAACACTCAAAAAAGTCCATTCGAAATAACTAAATCAGAACCATTCGAAGGAGCTGCATCTAAACCATTCGAAGGAACTGCATCAGAACCATTCGAAGTAACTGAATCAGAGCCATTCGAAGAGGGAAATCAGAGCCATTCAAAGGAGGCCATCAGAGCCATTCGAAGGAGGCCATCAGAGCTAATCGAAGGAGAGCATTCGAAAGTCAAATGTCAAGGATCATTCAAATTCAAAAAAGGACAAGATCCCATGTGTTTGGCCAATGTTACAAATTCTCATCCATGGCTTTCAAACACCTAATAAAGGTTGTTTAAACCTTTTCCTTCTTGTCCCCTCTACCCTCTCTATATAAAGAGATCACAAGTGTTGCATCACAGACATGGGAGATTGCCTAAAAAATGAGAATACTCACACCACCATAGACAGGATCACAATTCTGACTAGTTTTCTTTGTAGGCACCCTCAATCCAGACGAAGGATATATCTGTGCTCTTGAGATTCCCAAGAATCAGTTCCAAGCCAAGCCATGCTAAGATCGAAGCATCTCTAGTTGGTAAGGATTTACCCAAATCGAAACTGCATTTCTAAGTCTTTTAAATACAAATTATTGGTATATGTGTGTTTCTAATACCCTTTGTGGTTATATGAGCATATCATACACAAGATAACATGCAGGAATAATATCATTCCATCGAAAGGCATGACATGATCTGCCTTTCGAAACTCATGGCATAGCCCGTTTCATGTCAAAATAAGTTTAGGCCTAAGGACAGAAGCTTCGAATTAGGGAGAAGGCCTGGGTTCGATACACAAGTCCTGCATCTTTATTTTTTGCCAGCATTTTCCTTGCATGTTCAATTCTAAGAATAACTCCCTCCTTGGATCGAAAAAGGAAACATCCCTCCTGGATCAAAAATCCCATCCCATTCACAGAATCGAAGGACAACATCCCTCTGGATCGAAAATTTTGTTCTCCCTCAGGATCGAAAGATCCATTCTCCCTTTGGGTCGAAAAGTCCATTCTCCTTGCAATCGAAGGAGTCCCTTTTTCTTTTTGTATTTTATTCTTTGTTTCATTTCTTTATTGACTCTTTTTTCTATTCAACTTGACATTAAATAAAAAATCACAAAAATTAGGCTTAGACATTTTAATTAAATAATTAAATAATTAAATAATTAAATAATTAAAGAATTAATTAATTAATTAATTAATTTGAACCATTTTCTTAACTAAAAACAAATTAGAATTTAGGACTTAATTCAGATTTAATTTTCTTTTCATAATAAAAAAACAACCAAAAAGATTTTTATTTCTTAGGATATTGTTAGACGTTATTTTCAATTTCACGCGCGTTTATTCAATTCCGTATTTTTACTATTGATGTACCTGCTCACTGGATGTAATAGATTAAAATTAGGACATTTACTTCTTTATACCCCTCATTCTTGAACATTGTAAATCCCCTCCCCAAAGCATTGTAATAGCGTAGATTTAAATTCCTACACTTTAATATTTTGTAATATATATTAACTGCTAGTAATTAGGCGTGTATGATAGGACTAATAATCAAACGCTAGAAAACTTAACAAAAAGATAAATAACTGAACTGAACACAATTGCACACAAGCACCTCTAGGGTATCCCACTTTGGTTGCCTTTAAGAAATAAAATTGTCATGAGGCAGGAACGTTTTAGCAAAGACCCATAAATCAATAAAAAGATCATAGTCCCTCGACGACCCTACAGTTGCGTTTCGGTTAATGATCTAGTCCCTAAAAGAAAATTGCTAAAGCATCTCCATAAGTTGCCTTTGTGATTGTAACATCCCTCCGATCGTCCCTCAAACATCCAACGATAAGGCTACCTACTCACTAATAGTAGGATAGCATTGTCTAAAGGAAAAGAGGAAAAGAACGATCCTTTTCGAGTAATAAAGTAGATAGTTGTTAGAAGTTTGCTCAAACATTCTGCACTTACACAAAAAACTAATTTTCAAAAAAAATTCAAAACACTTTGTATACTTTCTCTACTATCCCGGGAAACATTACAATGTTCACCGTACTAAGGCGTTTTTAAAACATTTTCAAACACAAAGCACAAAGGTATTTTTAAAATGAGCAAACCTCTAAGAGCCCGTAGAAAACTACGGATGGAAAGGGTGCTAACACCTTCCCTTTCCATAATTTACCCCCCTTACTCAGAAAATCTCGAAAAGGTCTTTTTTGTTCTTTTCACCCATTCCTTTATTTGGATAAATGAAAAGTCGGTGGCGACTCTTACTTACCGCAACATTTGTGAATACAAAATACAAAACCAGTATATAACAGCCAGTTCTGCCACTGTATCATAGAACTGGCGACTCAGCTGGGGACATATATAAAAGTAGGGTTACCTTAGAGTTAGTTCATTGTTAAAATGCTTTTTGTGCTTTGTTTGCTTTACTTTTGAGGGCTTGTTTGGGTTGTTACTATAGATCCTACACCCGGATCTGGGGCACCTTATTAGGTAAGTAGTAGTAAATCATGGAGGTTATAGGGTGTAGACCGATACAGACGAAGTGGTGGCTACGTTAGCGCGATACTTTGGATTGTACTAATGTTCCTTGAGTAAGTTAAGGAAACAATAGGCTTCCTCATAGTGTCACAAAGCTCTAACTGACCTTTAGAACCTTTAATTGACTCATTCTAGCCATTAGGAAGTAGTGAGATAACCGGCTTTGGTTCCGACCAAAGATTGGTTGATACACGATAATACACTTGTTGGGGCTGGACTTTCAGGATTTTTTGGCTGCAATACTTCGGTGCGGAGCTGAAACAATTTCTGAAGGGAAGGTAAGTGATATTGAGACTCCTTAGAACCCGGTTACTATTAATAGGACAAGTTGAGCTAACTGAACATTCAAGATGGTAGTTACCTTAAAACCTTATGCAAGCCTTTGAACCTAAGGTCTATTTTGTGATTTGCTTGTGTTTATCTATGATTTTTAGCATAATCATGACATCATAAACATCATGACATTCATATGTACTAATCATTTCAAGGACCTGTTGGATTTACCTTTATTGTTTTGTAGGATATGAATTCAGGTAGCAAAAAAACCATCTGGATTCACTTCATAGAAGTTCCTCCTAAGCTCAATGAATTAGTTTTGAAAGTCCCCGAGCACTCATCATTCCACAAAAGACATGGTCACTTACTCAGTTTGGTTACCACCGGGTTTGATGAAGGTCTGATGAGTGTCTTATTCCAGTTCTTCGACCCTAAGCACCATTGCTTCACATTTCCCGATTATCAACTGGTGCCTACCCTGGATAAATTCTCTAAGTTACTTTGTTTACCTATATTGGAGAAAGTACCTTTCACTGGTTTAGAAAAGGACCCAACTTATGAAGATGTTGCCGTAGCTTTGCACTTGAAGTCATCGGACATTAAGTCCAATTGGGAAAAAAGAAGTGAAGTTAAGGGTCTCCTTGCAAATTTCCTGATGAAGTAAGCTTAGATTTTTCTGGATGCTATGAGTTATCATGCCTTTGAAGATGTATTAACCCTATTGATCTATGGGTTGGTCCTATTTCCTAATTCAGATCAACTTATAGATGTGAATTCCATCAACATCTTTCTTGCTCACAATCTGGTTCCTACATTGCTCGGAGATATCCTACATTCTATCGACACTCGTACTCTGAAGAGGCGAGGAACTCTCATGTGTTTCACCCCTCGGCTATATAGGTGGTTTATTTCGCACCTTCCTCGGTCAACAGTGCAGAATGATTTAGGCTTAAGGTGGAGTCAAAGACTAATGTCTCTCTCCCACTCCAACATCCATTGGTGTCCTCGCTCTCAAGAAGACATTTTGTTTATTGATCGCTGTGGAGAATTTCCTAATGTGCCACTCCTGGGTATTAGTGGAGGCATCACCTATAATCCTTCTTTAGCACTACATCAGTTTGGCTATGCATAGAGAGATGGTCCACTGGATATGCTCATCCAGGCTATTGTGTTCAACTACTCAGATGATTTGCAAAATTATCATCAGAGGTTCATCCACGCTTGGGGAATTTTTAAGAAGACTGATAGTAGGACTTTGGGGTGCAAGAACTCCATCCCTTTGGAACCTTACCTCAAATGGGTGTTAGCTCGAGCCCAAAGTCTTATGATGCCATATGATTACATCTTACCGGTGATCTTGGAACCTGTTGTTCAAGGGAGTGAGTCATGTATCTTTCTCCATCTTGATATGCCAACCAACTTCGAAGATTTGCAGAAATCCTGGATCCAACTCAAAGAAGAACAGGATACATTTAAAACCCAATTCCATGCCAGCGAGAAGAAGGTTTTAGAGCTCACCAGGTTACTTCACGAAGAGAAGACTATAAATGCTTAACTTGCACCAAAGAGGATGCGCATGTGAGAAGCTTGAATCTTTCTTTAGAGAGTTTATTTTTGCTTTGTTACTTCCTTTGTAAGCCCAAAAGGCATCGTTGTGATCGTTAAAACTTCTTAATGCAATTAACGTTTGTTCTCTTTATGTTTAAGAAAATTTAAGTCTTAGAAATCCTTAAAATCGTTGCATACACATATCATACATATCATCGCTATTGTACCCCAAAATTTGCCCTCCCATATTCTTCAAAGTTTTGACAAGCATCATCTCAATTTGCTCAAGTCTACTCAAGGGTTGCACAGTCCCAACATCTCCTAAGCCAGTCAAAAACTAGGGTTTTGGTTCCTTCAGTGAATTTGAGGTTTTCAATGGTCCAATCAAATCTCGTAGGCCTACACATATCCTTAAGCATCTACATGGCAAGTTGCAAGTCTCACAGCATCAAGTTACACAGTCAAAAGCCCTGTTTGCTTCACAGCGAACTATAGGGGTAAAATGGTCATTTGGCAGTCAAAAGTCAAAATTTTTGGTCAACATCTTATTTTGAAGCCACAATCATCATTTGATCAAGTCTTGATCATGATTCCTCAAGCATGGCTCAAAAAACATCAAGATGCAAAAGTTTCTATTTTTGGATAGCTGGAAAAGTCAACTGTAACTTGACCAGGGCATAACTTTTTCATGGTTCATCAGAAAAATCCCATCCAATGCTAATTTTGAAGGGGATGACACTTCTACAACTCATATTCACATTCCAAGTCCAAGCAATGCTCTCACAAAAAGTTATCAATTTCTACATTATAGGTCATTTTCAAAAGTCAACAAAAAGGCACTTTAAGTCAAAGACCATAACTTGAGATTGGTAAATCAAAATGACATGGGACCAAAGGCATTGGTTAGAGGACTTCAAGACCTTTCCAAAATGTCCAAGAACATGTTCATAGCTTCAAATTGAGCAAGATATGCATTGGAGAAGTTGGGAAATTTTTGGGAATTTGCAAAAGTCAACTTTGCCTAAAACACCTCATTTTTGCTAATGGGCCTCAAATTCTTTCTTGAAACATTGCCCAAGGCATATGCACGACCCATTAAACTGAAATTGAATTATTTTCTTATTTTTATTAATTATTTGGATTTTTAATTGATTAATAATTCATTTAATTGATTTAATTGTAGGAAAATTCAAAAGGTATGTTTTTCAAATATTTTGTGTAGCAAAAATACTCAGGGCAAGCTGGCAATTTCGTTTGTCAATCAAGGAGACAAAATCATCCAAAATTGGCAAGGTTTCTCAATCAAAAGGATGCTAAAAGAATTGATTGAAAATCAAATATACAATCTTCAATACAATGGATCTTTGACCAAGATTTGCCCTAGTTTTCATTCTACTATATGTACTGAAGCAAAACCGAAAGCCTAGGACGGGCAAGCTGCTATCAAACACCATAACCAAATTCCAAAAAATTGAAGAAAAGTTGGACACTGAAATCAACCTTCCAGCACAATTCAAACCCTTTTCTTGATTCCAACACCTTGCTGGACCTTCCAAGAACCTATTGCAATCAAGAACAAGCCCTAACACTCAAAGAATCGTTCTACACCATCATACAGTTTACCATTTTTTTTAAAATCATAACCATGGATTCATGCATTTTTAACATCTTTTATTGATTGTGTTGTGTTTACAGGACTCATACGAATCTATTAGTGTGATTGAATTGTATTATGGCACCCTGAAGCGTAAACCTCCATTGTTGACATCTAGGGTTTTCGAAGCTCTCAATTGGGGCTTTACAGCATGAGAAAAATTGGACCACATAACGCCTATGGTTGAATTCGTCAAGGCCAGACGAATTCAACCCAACCATCGCGCCCTTTTCATATTACGTGTAGACCTAATCGCTATTATTGGCAGTTTTGTTTTGTGGGGGTTTAAAACCCCCGCTATTTGTTTGTTCTTCTTGCAGGCCAACGAAGAAGATGACGTGCTGGCAACATGTGACTGGATGATTCAAATAATATGCGCGCGTTTTTGCTTTATTGCATAATCGTTTGATTTCTTAATATATTATTTATTGATCAGTATTATAACAAAAGCGCTCAACTGGCTCAGTGGAGAGGGGCGTGTCTGGTAATTACTGGGACCTGGGTTCGATTCCCAGGTCCACCCAAACCTTGTTTCATATTTTTTCTAACATCTTCCCATGCAGCACTTGTCCAGAAGTTCACCATATGTCCTCACGCATCAGCTAGCCAAGTGTCCACAACCCTCAATCCAATGGTCAAAGAATGAAGACCATGGTACTCAAGAGTCAATGCATATCTGGACGATTCAAGGAAGTCAAACATGGCTTTGTGCTTAATGGGCCAGATTCAATAAATTCACCTCCATCTGGGCCTTCAAACCCCCCTGGTTTATTTTCCTTTTTATTTTCTTTCTCCTTTTTTTTAATTCTTTTAATCATTATTAATTATTATTATTAACCAACAAATTAATATTTTTAATAAATTCAGAGAATAAAACATGTGAATATTTTTATTAATTATTACTATTTTTATCTATTAATTTATTTCGTAAATAAATACTAACCAATTGAATTAGTTTAATATAGGTCAATTTTTATCTTTTTCTCAAAAAATACAAATTATGTAGAATTAGGGTTTGGCAATTTCAATCATATTTTATTAATTATCATTATTCTTATTTATTAATTATTATCTTTGTAAATAAAAATGTAAATTAATTAATTTAGTTAATTAGGTTAAATTTGACATTTTTTATTAATAATTAACATAAACTTAGAACTAGGGTTTTCTTGACTTTTAATTTCCTTTTTTTTCTTTTTATTTTTCATTAAAATATTAAAAACACAAAAAAAAACATTTTCTCTTTTAATTAAATAATTAATTAGTAAATTAGGGTTATTAAAATGCAAAAGGACAATTTTCTTTCTTTATTTCTCAAAAGGGTCAAAAACCCTAGGACGTTCCAATTTAATTTCTTTCGCGCATTATCATTATTTTTGATTATTATGTAACTGCTCAGAGGATGTAATAGTAACTAGGATTTACCGCTTTCTTTACTTTTCGCATTTACTTTTCAAAACGGGTTTTGTTTTTGGCGATGTATAGACCCGCGCCTTATAATAGCGTAGATTCATATTTCCGCACTTTAATATTCCACACTCTTAACTGTTAAAAATGCATGAAAGAATGTATGAATAATAAAATTAACTCGTAGCTCACAAATGCATGATCAAAGATAAACATAAACTGAATTGAACACACAAAGCACATGCCACTCCTAGGGTACGCCTCACTCGTTGCCTTCGAACATGGTCGTCAAGTATAGGGTGTCTTAGAGGTCGCCCTCCTGTCTAAAGATCCAGTTGCCTCGAAACGGTTGCCTCGGATAAAAGGATCTAGGACATTAGGGTTACTTCTAAGGTGTCCTACTATTGCTTCGGTGACCACACTGTCCCTTAATCGAATTGACCCGAACACCTCCAACGATGGTGCTGCCTACCTCTCAATTGTGGGATAGCACTATCTAAAGGACTCTTACACAACCTAATTCCTTAGGGTAGGTAGATCTCATGGGTACTTGCTCTTTTCAAACAAACAAAAACATCTTTTCACACTGACACTTTCTAGAAGTTTTCAAAACAAATTTTTCATACACTCTTGAGGACAGATACAAGAGTTACTTAGAAATTTTTCAAACGAAACTTTTTCAAAACCCACACACACTTGAAAAGCGAACATCTTTTGAAAACATAAGAGCAAGTACCTAAGAGCCCGTGGATAACCACGGATAGAAAGGGTGCTAACACCTTCCCTTTCTATAATCTACCTCCCGAACCGAGTAACATCTCAAAGAAGGAATTTTGATGTGCTTTTGTCCTTTCCATGTTGGAGAACATAAAAGACGGTGGCGACTCTTGCTTACCGCGACTGTGATCGGTGGATCTGGAACTGACTGTTTAACGCTGGTTCGCGAAATGTCGCGGAAGCAAGAGTCGCCACCGTCTTTTATTTTCTCCAAATGGAAAGGACAAAAGCACAGAAAAATTTCTTATAGAGATTGCTCTCCTCATGCAACAGGCGGGTGAGCTCCAAGACCTTCTTTTCACTGGCATGTAGACTAGTCTCAAGAGAATTCCGTTCTTCCTTAAGCTGGATCCAGCTCTTCTGCATCTCTTCCCAGGATGTGGGCATATCAGGGTGCTGAATAGTGTAGGACACTTCCCCTTCCAAGACTGGCTCTTTGATTACTGGGAGCATATGAGGATAAGGCATTAGTAACTTCTGGGAGCGGGCTCGTACCCACTTGAGATAAGGTTCCAATGGTATGGAGTTCCTGTGCCCCAGTGTCTTGCTGTCTATCCTATTGGGCATCCTCCAGGCTCTGATAAATCTCTGGCGAAGTCCTTGAGTATCATTGTCGAAGTCAAAAACTATGTCAGGAATTAACATGTCATGAGGGCCATCCCTCCGAGCATAACCAAACTGTCTCCAAGCTAGGCATGGGTTGTAAGTAATACCTCCTCTGATTCCAAGTAAAGGAACATTAGGGTACTCCCCGCAACGATCAATGATAGTGACATCTTCTCTGGACCTAGGGCACCAATGTATATCTGCATGTGTAAGAGTCATCAACCGTTGTGACCATCTCAAACCCCGCTCATTCTTCAGGACTGATTGTGGAAGGTGCGAAATAAACCACCTTCCCAGGAGGGGAGTGCAACACATAAGGACACCTCTCTTTCTCATGGTTCGAGTGTAACATGAGTGAAGGATGTCCCCCAGCAACGTAGGTATAGGATTCCTGGACATAAAGATCTGAACAGCACTGATATCAATAAGCTGATCTGGGTTAGGGAACAACACCAAACCATAGACAAGGAGGGCCACAACCTCTTCAAAAGCTTGCAAGTCAAGGGAGTTCCAACATTCATGGGCCTTTACAAACAGAAACCTGGCTAAGAACCCTTTGATACCACTTCTAACTTCCCAATGTCCCTTGAGGTCAGATGACTGTAGGTGCAAGGCTTTAGCAATCTCTTCCAGCTTAGGTTCCTTTTCTGTACCGTTGAAGGGTAGCTGATCAAGGATAGGGATCTTCAGGAGCCGGGAGAACTCCTCCAATGTAGGTACCAGCTGATAATCCAAGAAGGTAAAACAGTGATGCAGAGGGTCGAAGAATTGGAACAGGACCTTTATCATATCTTCCTCAATGTTGGTGTTGACCAAGCTGATGAGGCTTCCATGCCTTTCACTGAATGATGAGTTCTCGGGAATCCTGGATATAAGCTCCTTAAGCTGAGGAGGGACCCTTACAAGACTGATTTGAATTGTCTTTCTACGAACAGTTTCCATGTCCTACAAAACAAGAACAAAGATGAAAATTCGAACCCCTGAAATGGTTAGTCAATGCATATGATGCTGGATGATGTCATGATGCTATGATTAAACACACCACAGATATTTACAAAGACAAACATGTAAGGCACACAAGGCACACAAGACGAGCCCTTAGGGTTTAAGGCCGACATGGGGTCTGGGTAGTACCCTCTTGAAGTTGGTGGGTTCAACCTGTCCTATCAGAGTAACCGGGTTCTAAGGGTCCCAATATCACGGGATTGCTTTCATTGTTCATCGTTTCGATTTAGCCACTGAACTGGCGACCGAAATATTCCAGGAAAGCAACCCTCAATTGAGTGTAGTATCGAGTATCAACCAACCTCGGACTGCACCAAAGTCAGTTATCTCACTACCCTAAAGAGGCCAAGATAGTTCAATTAAGGTTCCTAAGGTCTGTTGATGCTTCACGACACCACGCGGAGGCCCCGTACTCTCCTTGACTGAACTCAAGGGTTACCGGTACACACCAAAGTTCCATATCAACGTAGCAGACTGTTTCAACCATGTCGGTATACCCCGCACAGTTCCCTCACAGCCTTGTTGCTACTTTCTAAGAAGGTATCCCCCAGATCCGGGTTAGGATCTATAGAACTCCCAAGCAACCCACAATTTTAAAGCACACAAGGAAAACAATTGAAAACACAGTTATGAACTAGCCCTAAGGTACACCTCACTTTAAGTTTAGTCCCCAGCAGAGTCGCCAGTTCTGTGATCGGTGGATCTGGAACTGACTGTTTAACGCTGGTTCGCGAAATATCGCGGTAAGTAAGAGTCGCCACCGTATTTTATTTTCTCCAAATGGAAAGGACAAAATCACAGAAAAATTCCTTATAGAGATTACTCTCGGTTCGGGAGGTAGATTATAGAAAGGGAAGGTGTTAGCACCCTTTCTATCCATGGTTATCCATGGGCTCTTAGATACTTGCTCACTTGTGTTTTCAAAAATAGTTTGTTTGCTTTTCAATGTGGGTTTTAAAAAAGTTTCTTTGAAAATTTCAGTTCGACTCTTGTATCGGTCCTCAAGAGTGTTTGAAAAATTGCTTTCGAAAGCTTTTTGAAAAGGTGTCGGTGTGAAAAGTATTTTTGAATTTTGTTTTGAAATTAGAGCAAGTATCTAGAGTCGTCTACCTACCCTAAGGAATTCGTCTGTGTAAATGTCCTTTAAAGTAGTGTCATCCCACCATTGAGAGGTAGGTAGCACCACCGTTGGAGGTGTTCGGGTCAATTCGAGGTTCGGGACATGGTGATCACCAGAGCAATAGGAAGACACCTTAGAAGCTACCCTCATGCCAGGTTCCCGGATCATGAGGACTTACTAAGACATCCTCTACTCGACGATCACCTTTCGAGGCAAGGCAACAGTGAGGCGTACCCTAGGGGTGGTGTGTGCGATTTGTGTGTCGTTTTCATTTGCATTTATCTTGTCATGTTATTGGTGTTCTACGCTCGTTTTTATTTTGTCCATACATTCTTTCATGTCATTTGATTAACAGTTAAAAAGTTGCAAGGAAAGTAAATTCTAAGCTATTACAAACGGCGCGGGTCCACATCGCCAAAAGTTTCTCGAACCCGATTTTGACAGAAAATAAATAAAGGTAAAGAATTAAAGAGTGCGAGCAATTATTTACAAGGCTCCGGGAGAGATACATAAATATTTAAACGAAATAAAATAAATATGCGAATAAACAATTAAGTCGAAATGAGGGCGTTGGACCCTTTTTGCAAAGTTAAAGTAATGAGGAATTAATTAAAATTAAAAGAAAGAAAGTTCTGTGATCGGTGGATCTGGAACTGACTGTTTAACGCTGGTTCGCGAAATATCACGGTAAGCAAGAGTCGCCACCGTCTTTTATTTTCTCCAAATGGAAAGGACAAAAGCACAGAAAAATTCCTTATAGAGATTGCTCTCGGTTCGGGAGGTAGATTATAGAAAGGGAAGGTGTTAGCACCCTTTCTATCCATGGTTATCCATGGGCTCTTAGATACTTGCTCACTTGTGTTTTCAAAAATAGTTTGTTTGCTTTTCAATGTGGGTTTTAAAAAAGTTTCTTTGAAAATTTCAGTTCGACTCTTGTATCGGTCCTCAAGAGTGTTTGAAAAATTGCTTTCGAAAGCTTTTTGAAAAGGTGTCGGTGTGAAAAGTATTTTTGAATTTTGTTTTGAAATTAGAGCAAGTATCTAGAGTCGTCTACCTACCCTAAGGAATTCGTCTGTGTAAATGTCCTTTAAAGTAGTGCCATCCCACCATTGAGAGGTAGGTAGCACCACCGTTGGAGGTGTTCGGGTCAATTCGAGGTTCGGGACATGGTGATCACCAGAGCAATAGGAAGACACCTTAGAAGCTACCCTCATGCCAGGTTCCTGGATCATGAGGACTTACTAAGACATCCTCTACTCGACGATCACCTTTCGAGGCAAGGCAACAGTGAGGCGTACCCTAGGGGTGGTGTGTGCGATTTGTGTGTCGTTTTCATTTGCATTTATCTTGTCATGTTATTGGTGTTCTACGCTCGTTTTTATTTTGTCCATACATTCTTTCATGTCATTTGATTAACAGTTAAAAAGTTGCAAGGAAAGTAAATTCTAAGCTATTACAAACGGCACGGGTCCACATCGCCAAAAGTTTCTCGAACCCGATTTTGACAGAAAATAAATAAAGGTAAAGAATTAAAGAGTGCGAGCAATTATTTACAAGGCTTCGGGAGAGATACATAAATATTTAAACGAAATAAAATAAATATGCGAATAAACAATTAAGTCGAAATGAGGGCGTTGGACCCTTTTTGCAAAGTTAAAGTAATGAGGAATTAATTAAAATTAAAAGAAAGAAAGAACTTGTTTTTTTTTATATTTTTTAATGTTCTAGGATTTAATATATATATAAAAAAAATTAACTAAAATTAAAATAAGATGTAAACCCTAATTCTAGTGGCTTTTAATTTATTAAAAAAATATTGAAGTTTTTAACCTAAAATTAATCCCAATTTTTACATGCAATTTAATTATAAAAATAAATAAATAAATAATATTAGATATTTGATTATCATGAAAGAAAAATAAAAAGATGAAAATTAATTAAACCTAATTCTACATTTTTTAGATTTTTATTAAAAGTATTAAAATTAAAACCTAATTTACACTAAGTTTAATTATATGCAAATTTATTTAAAAAAATAAAAATTATTTATTGTATTAACTCTTTTCTGATTTTTTATGATATTTTATATTTTGTGAAAATAATTAATTAACTAAACAAATAATAGTTAAAAGAAAAATATAATTAATAAATAAATAAAAAAACATAGCAAACCTAGGGGGTTCAGACCCCAAATAGGAGGTGATTCTTTAGAAATTCAGGCCCATTAAGATATTGGTCCGTTTGACTTTGGCATTAGCATGTGATGCATTGACTGGGACTCATCGTATACTTCAATTCTTGGCCTTTGATTGAACTCACTTGGACGCGTGTACGCTTGGTTTTGAAGGTGTACCATGGAACAACAATATCAACCTGCATATGATTGTTAATTGAAAAATAATATAGGAATATTGAAGACCTGGGGCTCGAACCCAGGTCATGAGAATTAACACCACTACGCCTTGCCAGCTGAGCCAGTTTACACATATTAATATATAATAACTAATAAACGTTATAAAAGAAACAAGCGTTAGTGGGGCCTCTGCGCGCGAATTTTTAAACTGGCCAATCCATTGACGCCACGAGGTCATCTTCTTCATGTTCCTGAAACACAAATACATTAAGCCACGGTTTTGTTAGCGTTTTCTTAGGCCAGCTATGGGAAAATAGCGATTAGCCCAGGAACACTCATAAATTGAGCGCGAGCATGGCTTCTTCTTCGTCCAGACACGCTGATTCTAATGGTATGGGTCTTGAAGGCCAATTTTTCTTGGTTTCAAAAGCCCTAATTCCAAGTCCTGTAAACCCTAAAAAATTGACAATGGCGAAATCGTATACAAGGCATAAAAACACAATTAAACACATGGGTTAGCTTCAGAATAGCATGAGGAATGTAAATCAACAATTAAAACTTGCAATAAACGCATGAATGAAGATGCACGATTGTGAATTTTATTTGAAACAGTTGGACTCCACTGTACCAATTCCGGGCGTTTTGATGAGCGTTTGTGATTGGAAAACGTTCAGTAATGCTTGAGGAAGCTAATGAGATAAAAAATTATGCCTTGAATCCCCCTGGAATGAGGTTTTCAGTTTTGAGTTTTTTGCCAAAATTTTCAAGTTTGATGATGAGTTTCTGTGCAGCTTCAATGGTTCCTGAGATTAGGTTTATGTTTTGGCTTTTGTACTGAATGAATTAGGTTAAAGAAACCACTCCAAATCTCTTGCATTCATGATTTTGGAAATTTGATTTTCAAGATCTTTTTTCAAATATTCTTCATGCAATTTTGTATCAATTAAGATCAATTCAATCCAAATCTTTCTATATTGAGTCATGCACGAAATCTTGAGGATAAAACATGCACAAAAAGATTGAAAAAACTTAGGTTAGCATTTTTCATGTATTTATTTTAATTTAAATGAATTATTATTAATAAAAATCCAAATAAATAAATAAAAAATGAATAAAAACTTCCCTTTGGGCCAAGTGGTCGTGCACATGCCTTGGATAATGAATTGTGGAAGAAAAATGGGCCCATTAGCAATTTTAGGTCATTTGAATCAATGTTGACTTTTCAAAATATCCAAAAATTTCCCAACTTCCACAAGGCATAACTTGCTCAATTTTTAAGCTTTTCACATGTTCTTGGACATTTTGGAAATTTCTTTGAGTCCTCTAACCAATGTCTTTGGTCCCATGTCATTTTGATTTACCAATCTCAAGTTATGGCCTTTGACTTAAAGTCCCTTTTTGTTGACTTTTGAAAATGACCTATAATGTTGAAATTGATAACTTTTTGTGAGAGCATTTCTTGGACTTGAAGTATGAATATGAGTTGTGTGAAATTTCTCTCTCTTCAAAATGAGCTTTGGATGGAATTTTTCTGATAATCCATGTGAAAGTTATGCCCTGGTCAATTTACAGTTGACTTTTTCAACTGTCCAAATAAGGAAACTTTTGCATCTTGATGTTATCTGAGCCAAATTTTGAGAATCATGATCAAGCATTGATCAAATGATGTTTGAGGCTTCCAAATGATATGTTGACCTTAAATTTGAACTTTTGACTGCCAAATGACCATTTTGCCCCTACAGTTGACTGTAGTGCAATTAGGGTTTTTGACTGTGCCATTTTGTGCTGAAAGTCTTGAAACTTGATATGAGGATGTTTGACCATATTTGTAGGCATGTGAGACTTGATTGGACCTTTGGAAACTTCATTTTCTTGATCAGAACACAAACCCTAATTTTGCCTGCTTAGGAGACCCTTACACTGTGCAACCCTTAGGGAGATTTTGAGGCTTTGACTTGGCAAATCTTTGAAGAATATGGGAGGGCAAATTTTGGGGTACAACAGTTGCCCCTGTTCAATCTTCTTAGACCTGAGGATGCAGATTGGCTGACGTGCCTTTCGTAATCCGAGGGTAGAAGATGATTGAACACTAGAGTGCCCAGAAATTTGCGCTCACATAGTAGCAGTGATGATGGGAATGGGCTTATAGATGCCATTTGGGGATTGATGAATAGGGTGATGGGCTTATAGATGCCATCTGGATGTTGATCGCGTAAGAGATTCCTTAGCGAGGACTTGCGTACCTGCAAAAGAAAAGATGAGTACCTGACATGTTGCAGGAGCTGGTTTTCAGATGCTTTTGTGTAGATATGTCCTGACTGGTTACAGGAATCGGATCTTCGAATTCTTCAGACGTGCCCTGGCGAGATACAGGAATCGAGTCTGGTAATGCTAGTCTTCAACGGATACACCCTGGCAAGATTCAGGCATCGAATCCTCGAGTTCTTCAGACACACCCTGGCAAGATACAGGAATCGGATCTGGTAATGTTAGTCTTCAACGGATACACCCTGGAAAGATTCAGGTATCGGATCTTCGAACTCTTCAGACACACCCTGGCAAGATACAGGAATCGGATCTGGTAATGCTAGTCTTCAACGGATACACCCTGGCAAGATTCAGGTATCAGATCCTCGAACTCTTCAGACACACCCTGGCAAGATACAGGAATCGGATCTGGTAATGCTAGTCTTCAACGGATACACCCTGGCAAGATTCAGGTATCGGATCCTCGAACTCTTCAGACACACCCTGGCAAGATACAGGAATCGGATCTGGTAATGCTAGTCTTCAACGGATACACCCTGGTAAGATTCAGGTATCGGATCCTCGAACTCTTCAGACACACCCTGGCAAGTTACAGGAATCGGATCTGGTAATGTTAGTCTTCAACGGATACACCCTGGCAAGATTCAGGTATCGGATCCTCGAACTCTTCAGACACACCCTGGCAAGATACAGGAATCGGATCTGGTAATGTTAGTCTTCAACGGATACACCCTGGCAAGATTCAGGTATCGGATCCTCGAACTCTTCAGACACACCCTGGCAAGATACAGGAATCGGATCTGGTAATGTTATTCTTCAACGGATACACCCTGGCAAGATTCAGGTATCGGATCCTCGAACTCTTCAGACACACCCTGGAAAGATACAGGAATCGGATCTGGTAATGTTAGTCTTCAACGGATACACCCTGGCAAGATTCAGGTATCGGATCCTCGAACTCTTCAGACACACCCTGGCAAGATACAAGAATCGGATCTGGTAATGTTAGTCTTCAACGGATACACCCTGGCAAGATTCAGGTATCGGATCCTCGAACTCTTCAGACACACCCTGGCAAGATACAGGAATCGGATCTGGTAATTGGTCATCAACAGATACACCCTGGCAAGATACAGGTATCGGGTTTTTAGTTGCAACCATTGATGGTGATCATTTTTTGTACTTTTGTCCTGAAAAGACAAGCGTTAGTTGTATGCGATGTCATGTGGTATGACATGCGAGATGCTCTCTGAATACGTGATATTGTATGTTTATGATGCGTATATGCATGCTATAATGATTTATGTGATGTTTACGAATGTATGTTTTCGTCTAGGAAAGTAAATCCTTGACGGGTGCCGGGAAGTCATATCCTGGGAAGATATTGAAGAATAAGCTTTCGCTTCCGCTGGGGATGATAACTGCAAGAATACCGGTAGGAGAAGATGACTCCGTTGAGGAATAAACTTGGCAAATGGAAGATTCTGCGGGGAGAAAAATACTCTAGCGACCATGCTGGGAAGTGATACTCTGTGGGGAGAGAGATACTCTGCTGAATTGTGATGGTAACTTGCTGGGGATATCCTTGTTGTGTTGGAAGTGCTGATAGACTTCGCTAGGGGTAAAGAGATTTCATCGGGGACGCTCTTTCCATGGCTTTTGGCTGAGGATAACCCAGTTATATCCTGCTAAGGAAATAACTCTCTGAATAAAGCCAGACGACGCGTTCGTGCTCTTGCGTGGGGTAAGCTTCCAGAATCTACTGGGGATAAGCTTACCGCTTGGGAGATGAATTCCAACTTTCCTGGGGAAACTGGATTGGACTCTCTTGGGGAAGTTTTGAACTGCGGGGAAAGTGATTCTTTTGAATGTTTGATATACCGCCGGGGAACAATCTTTAGGTCAAGACTGCCGAGGATGCTTGTTATGAATACGTGTATGCTGCTGGGGAATGTTGAGATCTGCTGGAGGATACTCAATTTCCTTGAGATTTGATAACTCTGCTTGGAGAAGAATGTACTAGCTGCTGATTCATTCTCTGGGGAATTAAGATGTACTGGTCCTGTTCTTTAGCTGAACCTACCTTGGTACCTTGGAGGACAGAACAATTAGATTGTTTGGGCAACTCATTATTGCCCCTGTTTCTGAGGTGGGAGAGGAAGACCTGTGAGGTGACGATAGTTGTTGATGGACCAACTTTCTTCTGGTAGGCAGGTGACAGGATGACAGGACATAGTCGTACGCTTTGATCCCTAACTTTTTCCTGGACCGCCCTTTCGGGTTTTCAGTCCACCGGGATACCCATTTTTGCCCAAGCCGCCTTTTCAGGTTTTCAACTTGCCGGGTGTACAGATTTTTCATTTCATCCCTTCATTTTGCCCGAACCCTTTTGGTTCGCCGGGAAGCCCTTATTTTTGCCTAGGTATGTCAACCTAGCGGGTCTTTGATTTCGCGTAGTATTTTTTTTTCCGACTATGTCCATGTTCTCAGAATATAGGGAGTTGCCCCTGTTAGAAGTGTTTTGTCATGCCACCAGAAGGTGTTTGATCAGGCCAGATTCGTTGTTGGAATGCCCCAAGTGACTCAGGCGGAGATTTGCCCCATGCTATTTGGCCTTTGAGAGATTCTCCGAATCTTGATTGGATTGCCCCAGATGGTGGACCATGATCATACCGTGCCCCTTGATTGGAGATACTCTCGTTCATTAGACTTTCGTCATGCGAATTTCTCTGCTGTTCAAACAAAAAGTCATATGCAAACAAAGTTATGTTAAAAATGCGAAGCCTATGTCTGTTTTGAAGATTTTGAAGATGCATTCTTTTTCCATAAAACAAATGAATGTTTGTAAACGTGATGTCAACTCCGTATTTACCGTAGGCCTTAAGGAGTCAGGATACCTTTCGTAACAGTATGCTTTCGAACTAACCCATGCTTCAGCTAGGACTTTTAAGGGTTATAACGTGGCTTGGTTCACGGTTTAAGAAACAAAGGATAAAGGCTCAAATTATTTGTACCCACCCGCTCTTCGTGATGTTCTCCAAACCTAAACTCAGTTGATCATACGTTAGACCTTGCTTCAGTCTTTACTCTGATTTTCCGGTGATGATTCGGATGTTGATAACTTATTTTGAATAGGCAGTCATTCCTTTTTTGTTGAGGGTTTGTAGGACCTCTTTCTTTTTGATTTTGCTATCCCTGAATTTTGCCTGAACTGTTTCCTTTTTGGAATTACAGTCAGCGGGATGCCCCAGTTTTGTAAGTCTCCTTCATGGGTTTTCACTTAATGGGTTTTTTATTTTTTGAGAGAATGATTGCCTTTCTTTATTGATTATTCGGAACCATCACTGTCTTTCTTTGTTTTGTAAGGACCTCTTTGGTGCCGTTCGTTATGCACTTGGATCAACTGAGAGACTACCCTGCCCCAGGTTATGGTTAAGGGTTTTAAATTTCGAAAAGAAAAACTCCTACTTCTTTGGCTCAGAGGGGTTGACGAGGGATTATCATCCTTATAACTCCAGTGTCTAGGAATTAAAACAATGCCTGTACCTCATCAGCGGGGTCTGTTCAAAAGCATACTGTAAAGATCGTGGTAACGTTTTCGTCATCCTCCCTCAAGAGGCTTAGAATTATTGAGAGTTGATCATTAGAAAAAATATGAAAATAATTTGCATATAGTGAATACAAATATATTACTTCAAAACAGACATGTGCGATGCATTAATGGAATAACAATGTTTAACATGAGTAAATGTTTGAACAGAAAGAAACTATAACTTGAAAATCCTAACGAACAAAAGTCTTCTCATCTCAGGGCTTGTTACTTCAAATGGTGCCTCCTGTAGGGATGGTAGAAGCACTCAGCCTGGCCATCTTGGGTGAATTCCATAGCTCCTTCCTCAATCAGGTCCTGGATCTTATTCTTCAGAGTCCAACAATCCTCTGTAGCATGCCCTGGGCTGTCAGAATGACAAGCGCAGCGAGCGTTGGGGTTATACCTTGAAGGTGTCCTGTTGGGATTCTTAGGAGGATCCTTTAGAGTTACCAAATTCAACCTTAGCAGTTGTTGTAAGGCTTGAGGCAGCGACACATTGAGCTTGGTGAATTGCCTTTTGGGCTTGTCTGGCTGAAGCCGGTGAAGTTGATGCTGAATTTGTGACACTGGAGCCATTTGAGGAGCTTTCCCCTTACCTCCTTGTCTCAAAGATGGTTGAATGATGACTGGCCCTTCAACCTTAGATGTTTGCCCCAATTGGTTGTTCTGAAGCAGTTGGTTGACGAGAACCCCGAGCTCATCTTGTCTTTGAGCTAACCCTTGAATAGCAGTCCCCTGCCCCAGCATTTGGGCTTTCATTGCGTCCATCTCATCTTGCAGGTGTTTCAGCCATTCGTCCTCAGCGCTGTTCCTGACAAAGGTCTCCATGAGAAGTGTCCTTAGCTCCTCCTGCCCCTTGGATAGATTCAGGAGGATTTCCCCGAACCGAGTCTCTTGAGCAAGAAAGTCCTGGTTATCTTGTTGGGAAGCCATTGCTGAAATAAACAGCGGAGATGATAAGTGACCTGTCCAAAGGGTACCTGTTATGCAATGATATGTATGATATGCATGTAATGTTTTCAAGGACCTCGCGGGGTAAACAAGAAAATTTGTTAGCATTTGGATCCGGTAGCTTGATTGGAGGAACTGCATATTATTGAGAGTCCTTCTTCAAAGGTCAAAGGCTCACCATATCCAGTGGGTCATAGCCCCTGACTTTAGTCATCATGTCTGGTTTTGATTTCCAAACAACCTTGGTTAAGGGAACCTTCTTCAAGAGTCAGAGCTCACCATATCAAGTGGGTCATAGCCTCTGACAACTTTGGCTAGAGGAAAATAAATCCTCTTTGCCCCTTGCTGGGGTAGTTGATGCACCATGACCTGCATCACAAGCCCCTTGAGATCCTTGAAATGGATTAGGATGTATGCAATGGTATGATGTCATGATGCATGGGGTAATATGGATAAACCCTGTTATGAGCCCTTATTAAGGACTATAAACAGAAACCTGCAAGAAACTCAAGTAAGACCTGTCATGAGTCCCAGTTAAGGTCTAAAAAACAAAACCTGCAAGAAACTCGGTAAACCCTGTTATGAGTCCTAATTAAGGACTGCAAACCAAAACCTGTAAGGAACTTAGTATACCCTGTTATGAGTCCCGATTAAGGACTATAAACAAAACCTGCAAGAAGCCCAAGTGTCAGACAACAAGCATGCAATAGTCAAGTACGAAGGCACACAAGTCACACAGGAGAAGCCCTTAGAGTTTAGGCCAGCATGAGGTCTAGGTATTACCCTCTTTCAGTTGGTTGGTTCATACCTGTCCTATCAAAGTAACCGGGTTCTTAGAGGATCCCAATATCATTGACTACCCTCAATCGGTCATAACTCCAGCATCGCAATCTTTTCTTGCGGCCAGAACCATCACGAGAGTTTAGCCTCAATGGGCGTAGCATACTGCTACTATTCTAATGGCCAAGTTGTGTCATTTAAGGTTCTAAGGTCTGTTGGTGCTTAATGACTCCTTGGAAGACCCATATTCTCCCCGTTTCAACACGAGGGATATCGGTACAGACAAAGGTGCCACACCAACGTAGCCACTGCTTCACCCATGTCGGTATACGCCGGACAGGTCCCTCACAGCTTATGCTACCTAAACAGGGTATCCCCAGATCCGGGTTAGGATCTATGTAACTCCCATGCAACCCACAATAGTAAAGCAAGCAAATCAATACAATTGAAAACACAGTTATGAACTAATCCTAAGGTACACCTCACTTTAAGTTTAGGTCCCCAGCAGAGTCGCCAGTTCTGTGATCGGTGGATCTGGAACTGACTGTTTAACGCTAGTTCGTGAAATGTCGCGGAAGCAAGAGTCGCCACCTTCTTTTATTTTCTCCAAATGGAAAGGACAAAAGCACAGAAAAATTCCTTATAGAGATTGCTCTCCTCATGCAACAGGCGGGTGAGCTCCAAGACCTTCTTTTCACTGGCATGTAGACTAGTCTCAAGAGAATTCCGTTCTTCCTTAAGCTGGATCCAGCTCTTCTGCATCTCTTCCCAGGATGTGGGCATATCAGGGTGCTGAATAGTGTAGGACACTTCCCCTTCCAAGACTGGCTCTTTGATTACTGGGAGCATATGAGGATAAGGCATTACTAACTTCTGGGAGCGGGCTCGTACCCACTTGAGATAAGGTTCCAATGGTATGGAGTTCCTGTGCCCCAGTGTCTTGCTGTCTATCCTACTGGGCATCCTCCAGGCTCTGATAAATCTCTGGCGAAGTCCTTGAGTATCATTGTCGAAGTCAAAAACTATGTCAGGAATTAACATGTCATGAGGGCCATCCCTCCGAGCATAACCAAACTGTCTCCAAGCTAGGCATGGGCTGTAAGTAATACCTCCTCTGATTCCAAGTAAAGGAACATTAGGGTACTCCCCGCAACGATCAATGATAGTGACATCTTCTCTGGACCTAGGGCACCAATGTATATCTGCATGTGTAAGAGTCATCAACCGTTGTGACCATCTCAAACCCCGCTCATTCTTCAGGACTGATTGTGGAAGGTGCGAAATAAACCACCTTCCCAGGAGGGGAGTGCAACACATAAGGACACCTCTATTTCTCATGGTTCGAGTGTAACATGAGTGAAGGATGTCCCCCAGCAACGTAGGTATAGGATTCCTGGACATAAAGATCTGAACATCACTGATATCAATAAGCTGATCTGGGTTAGGGAACAACACCAAACCATAGACAAGGAGGGCCACAACCTCTTCAAAAGCTTGCAAGTCAAGGGAGTTCCAAAATTCATGGGCGTTTTCAAACAGAAACCTGGCTAAGAACCCTTTGATACCACTTCTAACTTCCCATTGTCCCTTGAGGTCAGATGACTGTAGGTGCAAGGCTTTAGTAATCTCTTCCAGCTTAGGTTCCTTTTCTGTACCGTTGAAGGGTAGCTGATCAAGGATAGGGATCTTCAGGAGCCGGGAGAACTCCTCCAATGTAGGTACCAGCTGATAATCCAAGAAGGTAAAACAGTGATGCAGAGGGTCGAAGAATTGGAACAGGACCTTTATCATATCTTCCTCAATGTTGGTGTTGACCAAGCTGATGAGGCTTCCATGCCTTTCACTGAATGATGAGTTCTCGGGAATCCTGGATATAAGCTCCTTAAGCTGAGGAGGGACCCTTACAAGACTGATTTGAATTGTCTTTCTACGAACAGTTTCCATGTCCTACAAAACAAGAACAAAGATGAAAATTCGAACCCCTGAAATGGTTAGTCAATGCATATGATGCTGGATGATGTCATGATGCTATGATTAAACACACCACAGATATTTACAAAGACAAACATGTAAGGCACACAAGGCACACAAGACGAGCCCTTAGGGTTTAAGGCCGGCATGGGGTCTGGGTAGTACCCTCTTGAAGTTGGTGGGTTCAACCTGTCCTATCAGAGTAACCGGGTTCTAAGGGTCCCAATATCACGGGATTGCTTTCAATGTCCATCGTTTCGATTTAGCCACTGAACTGGCGACCGAAATATTCCAGGAAAGCAACCCTCAATTGAGTGTAGTATCGAGTATCAACCAACCTCGGACTGCACCAAAATCAGTTATCTCACTAACCTAAAGAGGCCAAGATAGTTCAATTAAGGTTCCTAAGGTCTGTTGATGCTTCACGACACCACGCGGAGGCCCCGTACTCTCCTTGACTGAACTCAAGGGTTACCGGTACACACCAAAGTGCCACATCAATGTAGCAGACTGTTTCAACCATGTCGGTATACCCCGCACAGTTCCCTCACAGCCTTGTTGCTACTTTCTAAGAAGGTATCCCCCAGATCCGGGTTAGGATCTATAGAACTCCCAAGCAACCCATAATTTTAAAGCACACAAGGAAAATAATTGAAAACACAGTTATGAACTTGCCCTAAGGTACACCTCACTTTAAGTTTAGTCCCCAGCAGAGTCGCCAGTTCTGTGATCGGTGGATCTGGAACTGACTGTTTAACGCTGGTTCGCGAAATATCGCGGTAAATAAGAGTCGCCACCGTCTTTTATTTTCTCCAAATGGAAAGGACAAAAGCACAGAAAAATTCCTTATAGAGATTGCTCTCGGTTCGGGAGGTAGATTATAGAAAGGGAAGGTGTTAGCACCCTTTCTATCCATGGTTATCCATGGGCTCTTAGATACTTGCTCACTTGTGTTTTCAAAAATAGTTTGTTTGCTTTTCAATGTGGGTTTTAAAAAAGTTTCTTTGAAAATTTCAGTTCGACTCTTGTATCGGTCCTCAAGAGTGTTTGAAAAATTGCTTTCGAAAGCTTTTTGAAAAGGTGTCGGTGTGAAAAGTATTTTTGAATTTTGTTTTGAAATTAGAGCAAGTATCTAGAGTCGTCTACCTACCCTAAGGAATTTGTCTGTGTAAATGTCCTTTAAAGTAGTGCCATCCCACCATTGAGAGGTAGGTAGCACCACCGTTGGAGGTGTTCGGGTCAATTCGAGGTTCGGGACATGGTGATCACCAGAGCAATAGGAAGACACCTTAGAAGCTACCCTCATGCCAGGTTCCCGGATCATGAGGACTTACTAAGACATCCTCTACTCGACGATCACCTTTCGAGGCAAGGCAACAGTGAGGCGTACCCTAGGGGTGGTGTGTGCGATTTGTGTGTCGTTTTCATTTGCATTTATCTTGTCATGTTATTGGTGTTCTACGCTCGTTTTTATTTTGTCCATACATTCTTTCATGTCATTTGATTAACAGTTAAAAAGTTGCAAGGAAAGTAAATTCTAAGCTATTACAAACGGCGCGGGTCCACATCGCCAAAAGTTTCTCGAACCCGATTTTGACAGAAAATAAATAGAGGTAAAGAATTAAAGAGTGCGAGCAATTATTTACAAGGCTTCGGGAGAGATACATAAATATTTAAACGAAATAAAATAAATATGTGAATAAACAATTAAGTCGAAATGAGGGCGTTGGACCCTTTTTGCAAAGTTAAAGTAATGAGGAATTAATTAAAATTAAAAGAAAGAAAGAACTTGTTTTTTTTTGATATTTTTTAATGTTCTAGGATTTAATATATAAAAAAAAAATTAACTAAAATTAAAATAAGATGTAAACCCTAATTCTAGTGGCTTTTAATTTATTAAAAAAATATTGAAGTTTTTAACCTAAAATTAATCCCAATTTTTACATGCAATTAAATTATAAAAATAAATAAAATAAATAATATTAGATATTTGATTATCATGAAAGAAAAATAAAAAGATGAAAATTAATTAAACCTAATTCTACATTTTTTAGATTTTTATTAAAAGTATTAAAATTAAAACCTAATTTACACTAAGTTTAATTACATGCAAATTTATTTAAAAAAATAAAAATTATTTATTGTATTAACTCTTTTCTGATTTTTTATGATATTTTATATTTTGTGAAAATAATTAATTAACTAAACAAATAATAGTTAAAAGAAAAATAGAATTAATAAATAAATAAATAAACATAGGGGGTTCAGACCCCAAATAGGAGGTGATTCTTTAGAAATTCAGGCCCATTAAGATATTGGTCCGTTTGACTTTGGCATTAGCATGTGATGCATTGACTGGGACTCATCGTATACTTCAATTCTTGGCCTTTGATTGAACTCACTTGGACGCGTGTACGCTTGGTTTTGAAGGTGTACCATGGAACAACAATATCAACCTGCATATGATTGTTAATTGAAAAATAATATAGGAATATTGAAGACCTGGGGCTCGAACCCAGGTCATGAGAATTAACACCACTACGCCTTGCCAGCTGAGCCAGTTTACACATATTAATATATAATAACTAATAAACGTTATAAAAGAAACAAGCGTTAGTGGGGCCTCTGCGCGCGAATTTTTAAACAGGCCAATCCATTGACGCCACGAGGTCATCTTCTTCATGTTCCTGAAACACAAATACATTAAGCCACGGTTTTGTTAGCGTTTTCTTAGGCCAGCTATGGGAAAATAGCGATTAGCCCAGGAACACTCATAAATTAAGCGCGAGCATGGTTTCTTCTTCGTCCAGACACGCTGATTCTAATGGTATGGGTCTTGAAGGCCAATTTTTCTTGGTTTCAAAAGCCCTAATTCCAAGTCCTGTAAACCCTAAAAAATTGACAATGGCGAAATCGTATACAAGGCATAAAAACACAATTAAACACATGGGTTAGCTTCAGAATAGCATGAGGAATGTAAATCAACAATTAAAACTTGCAATAAACGCATGAATGAAGATGCACGATTGTGAATTTTATTTGAAACAGTTGGACTCCACTGTACCAATTCCGGGCGTTTTGATGAGCGTTTGTGATTGGAAAACGTTCAGTAATGCTTGAGGAAGCTAATGAGATAAAAATTATGCCTTGAATCCCCCTGGAATGAGGTTTTCAGTTTTGAGTTTTTTGCCAAATTTTTCAAGTTTGATGATGAGTTTCTGCGCAGCTTCAATGGTTCCTGAGATTAGGTTTATGTTTTGGCTTTTGTACTGAATGAATTAGGTTAAAGAAACCACTCCAAATCTCTTGCATTCATGATTTTGGAAATTTGATTTTCAAGATCTTTTTTCAAATATTCTTCATGCAATTTTGTATCAATTAAGATCAATTCAATCCAAATCTTTCTATATTGAGTCATGCACGAAATCTTGAGGATAAAACATGCACAAAAAGATTGAAAAAACTTAGGTTAGCATTTTTCATGTATTTATTTTAATTTAAATGAATTATTATTAATAAAAATCCAAATAAATAAATATAAAATGAATAAAAACTTCCCTTTGGGCCAAGTGGTCGTTCACATGCCTTGGATAATGAATTGTGGAAGAAAAATGGGCCCATTAGCAATTTTAGGTCATTTGAATCAATGTTGACTTTTCAAAATATCCAAAAATTTCCCAACTTGCACAAGGCATAACTTGCTCAATTTTTAAGCTTTTCTCATGTTCGTGGACATTTTGGAAAGGTCTTTGAGTCCTCTAACCAATGTCTTTAGTCCCATGTCATTTTGATTTACCAATCTCAAGTTATGGCCTTTGACTTAAAGTCCCTTTTTGTTGACTTTTGAAAATGACCTATAATGTTGAAATTGATAACTTTTTGTGAGAGAATTTCTTGGACTTGAAGTATGAAGATGAGTTGTGGTAAATTTCTCTCTCTTCAAAATGAGCTCTGGATGGAATTTTTCTGATAATCCATGTGAAAGTTATGCCCTAGTCAATTTACAGTTGACTTTTTCAGCTGTCCAAATAAGGAAACTTTTGCATCTTGATGTTTTCTGAGCCAAATTTTGAGAATCATGATCAAGCATTGATCAAATGATGTTTGAGGCTTCCAAATGATATGTTGACCACAAATTTGAACTTTTGACTGCCAAATGACCATTTTGCCCCTACAGTTGACTGTAGTGCAATTAGGGTTTTTGACTGTGCCATTTTGTGCTGAAAGTCTTGAAACTTGATATGAGGATGTTTGACCATATTTGTAGGCATGTGAGACTTGATTGGACCTTTGGAAACTTCATTTTCTTGATCAGAACACAAACCCTAATTTTGCCTGCTTAGGAGACCCTTACACTGTGCAACCCTTAGGGAGATTTTGAGGCTTTAACTTGGCAAATCTTTGAAGAATATTGGAGGGCAAATTTTGGGGTACAACAGCGACATTTCGTGAAACTAGCTTTAAACAGTCAGTTCTCATTCCCACCGATCACAGATATGGCAACTCTGCTGGGGAATTATAATAAGTGAGTTGTACCTTAGGATAGATCATACTTATGTTTTCAATTGCCTGTTTTGATTGCTTGAATATTGTGGGCCTGTTTTGGGAGTTCTATAGATCCTAACCCGGATCTGGGGGATACCTTTTAGGTAGCAACAAACTGTGAGGGAACTGTGCGGGGTATACTGACACGGTTGAAGCAGTTGCTACGTTGATGTGGCACTTTGGTGAGTTCCGGTAACCCTTGAGTCAAGTCAAGGAGAGTACGGGGCCTCCGCGTGGTGTCGTGAAGCATCAACTGACCTTAGGAACCTTACTTGACCATCCTGGCCTCTTTAGGGTAGTGAGATGACAGACTTTGGTGCAGTCCGAAGTTTGTAGATACTCGATACTACACTCATTGTGGGTTGTTTTCTTGGAATATTTTGATTGCCAGGCCAGTGGCTAAATCAAAACGATGAACACAGAAAACAACCCAATGATATTGAGATCCTTAGAACCCGGTTACTTTTGATAGGACAGGTTTTGAGCCCACCAACTTCAAGAGGGTAGTACCCCAATCTTCATGCTGGCCTAAACTCTAAGGGCTGTCTTGTGTGACTTGTGTGCCTTATCATGTTTGCTTTTTGTGAATACTTGTGGTGTGTTTTTATCATAACATCATAACATCATACAGCATCATATGCATCCACTAACCACTTCAAGGGTTCAAATCTTCATCTTTGTGCTTGTTTTGTAGGACATGGAAACTATCCGCAGAAATTCAATTCAGATCAACCTTGTAAGGGTCCCTCCTCAGCTTAAGGAGCTTACATCCAGGATTCCCGAGAACTCTTCCTTCAGCGAGAGGCATGGTAGACTCATCAGCTTGGTTAACACCAACATTGAAGAAGATATGATAAAAGTTCTCTTCCAGTTATTTGACCCTTTGCACCACTGCTTTACTTTCCCGGATTATCAACTGGTGCCTACTTTGGAAGAGTTTTCTCAACTTCTGAAGGTTCCCATTCTCAGTCAACTACCCTACAACGGTACGGAAAGAGAACCAAAACTTGAAGAGGTTGCTAAAGCATTACGTCTACAACCATCTGACATCAAGGGATATTGGGAAGTTAGAAGTGGTATCAAAGGATTCTTGGCAAAGTTCCTGTTTGAGAAGGCCCAAGAATGTTGGAATTCCCTTGACCTACAAGCCTTTGAAGAGGTTGTGGCACTCCTTGTCTATGGGTTGGTGTTGTTCCCGAATCCAGATTAGCTTATAGATATCAATGCTGTCAAGATCTTCATGTCCAGGAATCCTATACCCACGTTGCTTGAAGACATCCTTCACTCATGTTACACTCGAAACATGAGAAAAAGAGGTGTTCTCATGTGCTGCACTCCTCTCCTGGCAAGGTGGTTTATTTCGCACCTTCCACAATCAGTTTTGAAGAACGAGCAGGGTTTGAGATGGTCACAACGATTAATGACTCTTACACATGCTGATATACATTGGTGTTCTCGGTCCAGAGAGAATGTCACTATCATTGATTGTTACGGAGAGTTTCCTAATGTTCCTTTACTTGGAATTAGAGGGGGCATTACTTACAACCCGTATTTGGCTTTGAGACAGTTTGGATATGCTCGGAGGGATGGCCCTCATGACATGTTGATTCCTGACATAGTTTTTGACTTCGATAACGATGCATAAGGACTTCGCCAGAGATTCATCAGAGCTTGGAGGATGCCCAACAGGGTAGATAGCAAGACACTGGGGCACAAGAACTCCATCCCCCTGGAGCCTTATCTCAAGTGGGTACGAGCCCGCTCCCAGAAGCTTGTGATGCCATATCCTCATGTCTTCCCCGTGATCAAAGAGCCAGTTTTGGAAGGAGAGGTGCCCTACACCATTCAACATCCTGACATGCCTACATCCTGGGAAGAAATGCAAAAGAGCTGGGTCCAACTCAAGGAAGAACAAAATTCTCTTGAAGCCAGTCTACATGCCAGTGAGAAGAAGGTCTTGGAGCTCACCCGTCTACTTCACGAGGAAAAGACTCTCAACACTTACATAGCTCCAAAGAGGATGCGCAGTGTCTTTTGGGATTAATTATTTTGTAATGTTTTGCCTATGAGGCCCTGATGTACTGAACAAATTATTTCCTAATATAATGTGTGTTCCTTTTTGTCTACAACGAATTTGAACTTTTGAACCCTTGAATGCATTGCATAAATAGCATATCATGCATCATGTGCATAGCATGTACCTTTTTCTACAGGTTGCTTAATCTTCTTCGCTGTTTATTTCAGCAGTCTCATCATGAATCCTGAATCATCCAATGAACAAGCTATCAAGGCCCTCTAGGCCCAGAACGCCCAGTTTCAAGAGCTGGTCATGAGCTTAGCCCAAGGTCAAGAGGAATTGAAGGCTCTGCTGGTGAAGAAGAAGAACAAGAGAACTGTAATGTTCAACACTGGACGGAGGTTTGGTAATACACTGCAAAATGAGGCTGATCAAGCTGCTTCCTCTGTAGGGAAAGACAGTCCTCAAGGGGGAAGGGTTCCTAGTCCTGTGGTCTCCGACAACGAGACAGATTTCAATGATGAGCAATACCCTCCCGCTGAAGACAGGTACAAGCAACTAGAGGACCGACTGAGTGCTATGGAGATTCAGCATGTGCCCGGGCTGGATTTTGGCGATCTAGGTTTATCTTTTGGGGTGGTGATCCCACACAAGTTCAAGGCACCTTCTTTTGCGAAGTATGACGGGGCTTCCTGCCCTAAGCTGCATCTCAGATCTTATGTGAGGAAGATCCAACAGTATACTGCAGACAAGAACTTATGGATCCATTTCTTCCAGGATAGCCTTTCAGGGGCTCAACTCGAGTGGTTCTATCAGCTGGATGGAGCCAGTATTCGAAACTGGGAGGACTTGGCTACTGCATTTTATAAGCAGTATCAGTACAATGCCGACCTCGCTCCTACACGTACCCAACTCCAGGGTATGTCGCCAGGATCGGGAGAAGGTTTTAAGGAGTACGTGCAAAAGTGGAGAGACCTGGCTGGCAGGGTGCAGCCACTGTTGACTGACTGTGAACTCGTGGACATGTTCTTGGGGACCCTGTCTGGTCCGTTCTTCAACCACCTGATTGGTAATTCTTATGCAGGGTTTACAGAACTCATTCTGACTGGTGAAAGGATAGAAGCTGGTATTAAGTCGGGGAAGATACAGAAGGGTGCATCCTCAAGTTCTGAAAAGAAGCCTTTCAAAAATGAATCTAGTGATGTTTATGGGTCGAGGAAACAGAATAAACCGGAACGCCTCCAAGCTGTCAACGCGGTGGTAATCTCAAAGCCTGCTGCCGCTCCTCGGTAATATAACCAACCAAGGGGTGAGAGACCCAGAAGAGAGTACACTCGGCTTAGTATGACCTTGTCTCAGATCTTGCCGCAACTGCTGTCAACCAATCTGGTAACTATCAAGGAAGCTCCGAAGGTAGTGAATACAACCTCTCCAAAATACAACCCCAATGCCCACTGCGCTTATCACTCTGATAGCCCGGGGCATACTACGGATGATTGTTGGGCTCTAAGGAATAAGGTTCAGGACCTTATTGATGCTAAGGAAATACAGTTCGAGGCGCCCGAGAGGCCCAATGTAGTGACTGCTCCCATGCCCCAACATGGAGTGAATGCTGTGGAAGAAGACCTGTATGTAGCCTCTGTGGATGAGATTGTTACTCTGTTGTTGACTGTCAAGAGGAACCTGTTCCGAGCGGGTTTATTTCCGGGATGTGGTAAAGGTTGCCTTCTTTGTGCTGTTTCACCTGCTGGTTGTCCTTTGCTGAAGTCAGGCGTCCAAAACCTGATGGATAGCAAAGAGATCTTGTTCAAGAAAAGTGTTGTTCCTGTTCTCACCAGATATTGCACCTCCCGTTATTCAGAGACCTCTTGTTATCACACCTGCCAGTGTGCCTATTTCCCCTCCTGATCAAGCTTCTACTCCTGCCGCTGAGTCATCTGACGCTCAGGGCAAAGGGACTACTACTGATGTGTCTGCCCAGACGGAGGCACCAAAGACAACCACTGTTGAAGCTTCCCAGTAAGAGATGGAAGAGATTCTCAAGATCATTAAGAAAAGTGATTTCAATGTAGCTGAGCAGATGGGGCACACCCCCTCTAAGATCTCTATGCTATCACTGTTGTTGTGTTCAGAGGCCCATGCCAAGGCTCTGATCTCCTTCTTGAAGACGGCCCACGTGCCACAAGAAACGTCTGCTGATCAATTTACCGATTGTGTGGCTAACTTGACTGCTGATAATGGGTTGGGTTTCTCTGACGCCGATCTGACTGCCAAAGGAAGAACCATAACGATGCCCTGCATGTCTCCATTGAATGCAGGGGCACTACTCTTGCCCATGTGTTGGTTGACACCGGTTCTTCATTGAATGTATTGCCCAAGAAAGCTCTAGACAGGCTGGATTGTGAGGGTTTAGAGCTCAAGCCGAGTAACATTGTTGTCCGAGCCTTTGATAGGTCCAAAAGGATGGTGCATGGTGAAGTTGACATTCCAATCAGGGTTGGTTCTCAGGTCTTTGATTCAACGTTCTATGTGATGGACATCCGACCATCCTATTCTTGTTTGCTGGGTCGTCCATGGATCCATAAGGCCGGGGCTGTGACCTCCACATTACATCAGAAACTTAAGTACCCGGTCAGAGGGAAGATCGTTACAGTGCAGTGGGGGAAGAATATATGGTCAGCCATCTTAATTCGTTCCGGTACATAGAGATGGATGGGGAGTTCATTGAGACCCCCTTTCAACATTTTTAAGAGGTGTCTCAGACATTGGCATCAGCAGAGGCTGTGACTGAAGAAGATTCTCCTTTGAAGATGGCTTCCTTAAAGGATGCCCGGGCTGTGATTGAGAAGGGTGAGTGCCCAAACTGGGGCCGACTTCCTGATTTCACTCCGAAGACTGATAAGTTTGGTTTGGGTTTCACTGCAGAGGCTCAGAGGGTTGTGCGTAAGGAAAGAATTGGAAGACCTCCCGTATTCATCACCAACCCGGGAGTGAATGCTATTGAAGACGAAGCGGAGGAATCTGAATTTGACAGCTGGATCTACCCAACAACCAACGGTGGACTAAGCAACTGGACTGCTAAAGACTACATACCTATTACTTTTGTCACTCAGTAATGAACTCCTTTGTTTTAAATTTGTAACGAACAATAATTTGGAACTTTATGGTCTGGCGTCTTACCCGGGGCACCGTGGCTTCATTTGTGAGGGCTTTTGTGTGTCATTTTCATATATCGTTAATAAAAGCATTGGACGTTTTTCGGATTTCAAATCTTGTGCTCCCTTTATTTCTTTATTATATATTGCAAAACAGCTATATTTACACACACTCACTTATACAGGTTCCAATACACCCTGGATCTCACTGGTAACGACTCTGCTACTGCCAGTTATGACTTCGAAAATCCGATCAACTTAGCCGAAGACGAAGGTGAAGATGATTGTGAAGTGCCTGGTGAGCTTGAAAGACTGCTACTCCAGGAAGAGAGGGCCATTCAGCCACATGAAGAGCCAATGGAAACGGTAAATCTGGGTACTGAGACAGACAGAAAGGAAGTCAAGATTGGTGCCAATCTGGAGCTCAGTGTGAAACAACGGTTAATTCAGATGCTGCATGACTACATGGAAATCTTTGCCTGGTCTTACGAAGACATGCCTGGGTTGGATACCGACATTGTGGTTCATTATCTGCCTAACAAGGAAGACTGCCCTCCGGTTAAGCAGAAGGTCCTCCGTATGCGTCCAGAGATGTCCGAGAAAGTCAAAGCTGAGGTTATGAAACAATTTGATGCCGGGTTTCTAGCAGTGACTTCTTACCCTCAGTGGGTTGCCAACGTGGTTCCAGTGCCGAAGAAAGATGGTAAAGTCAGAATGTGTGTTGATTACAGGTATTTGAACAGGGCCAGCCCTAAGGATGACTTCCCTTTGCCTCATATCGACGTTCTGGTTGACAATACTGCTCAGCATAAGGTGTTCTCCTTCATGGACGGCTTCTCCGGTTATAATTAGATCAAAATGGCCCCCGAAGACATGGAAAAGACCACTTTTGTTACTCAGTGGGGCACCTTTTGCTACAAGGTCATGCCTTTTGGGTTGAAGAACGCTGGGGCAACCTACCAACGTGCCATGGTTGCTTTATTTCATGATATGATCCACCATGAGATTGAAGTGTATGTCGACGATATGATTACAAGGTCCCAAACTGAGGAGGAACACCTTGACCATCTACAGAAACTGTTTGACCGTCTGAGGTTGTACAAGCTGAGGTTGAACCCAAACAAGTGCACCTTTGGGGTGAGATCTGGAAAATTGCTAGGCTTCGTCGCAAGTGACAAAGGTATTCAAGTGGACCCTGCCAAGGTGAAAGCCATACAAGAGATGCCAGTCCCAAAGACAGAGAAAGAAGTCAGAGGTTTTCTAGGACGGCTAAACTATATTGCCCGATTCATCTCGCATCTAACTGCTACCTGTGAACCAATCTTCAAGCCGCTGAAGAAAGATCAAGTAGTACGTTGGAACGATGAATGTCAGGCCGCTTTCGACAGAATCAAAGAGTATCTCCAAGAACCACCCATTCTTATGCCACCGGTTGAAGGGAGACCTCTAATCTTATACTTGACAGTACTTGACAGCTCAATGGGGTGTGTGTTGGGGCAGCATGACGAGTCTGGCCGAAAAGAGCACGCTATTTATTACCTTAGCAAAAAGTTTACCGACTGTGAGACCCGATACTCACTGCTCGAGAAAACTTGTTGCGCTTTGGTATGGACTGCTCGCTGGCTGAGACAGTATATGTTGACTCACACTACTTTGTTGATCTCAAAAATGGATCCTATCAAGTACATATTCGAAAAGCTCGCTCTGTCCGGGAGATTAGCAAGATGGCAAATGATCTTGACAGAATACGACATCCAGTACACGACTCAGAAAGCCATCAAGGGAAGTGTATTGGCAGACCATTTGGCACATCAGGCAGTGGATGACTACCAGTCGATGAACTTTGAATTTCCAGACGAGAATATCATGGTAGTGACTGATTGTGAAGTACCAGGACCGGATGAAGGACCTGAGGAAGGATCCCGATGGTCTATGCACTTTGACGGAGCCTCAAACGCTTTGGGTAACGACATCGGCGCTGTGATCATATCCCCTAAAGGCACTCATACTCCACTTACTGCCCGGCTATGTTTCAACTGCACCAACAACATGGCGGAGTATGAAGCATGCATCATGGGTCTTCAAGCTGCAATTGACTTAAGGATCAAGTTTCTGAGTGTCTTCGGAGATTCCGCTCTCGTGATCAATCAGATCAAAGGGGAGTGGGATACGAAACACCCAAATCTTATTCCTTACAAAGAGTGTGTGTTGACATTGATCCCCCATTTCACGGAAATAACTTTTGAACACTTCCCAAGAGAGGAGAATCAGTTGGCGGACGTGCTGGCTACGATGGCTTCCATGTTCAAAGTCAAATGGGATAACGAGGCTCCCCGGATCATTATCTGGAAATTGGACGAACCTGCATATTGTTGTGATCTTGAGGCTGAAGTGGTAACTGAAAAACCTTGGTATCATGAAGTGAAGAGGTACTTAGAAGCTCAAGAATACCCCGAGGGTGCATCTGTTAATGACAAGAAGTTCCTGAGAAGGTTTGCAGCAAAGTTCTTCCTCAACAATGGCATTCTATACAAGCGAAACCATGATTCGACTTTACTGCGTTGTGTTAATAAGACTGAAGCAGAAAGAATCATCACAGAGCTGCATGAGGGTACCTTCGGAACCCACTCCAGTGGACATACCATGGCAAAGAAAATCCTTCGGGCAGGATATTTCTGGTCCATAATGGAGGTTGATTGTTACCAACATTCTCGGACATGTCACAAGTGCCAGATCTATCCTGATAAGGTGCACGTTCCTCTAGTTCCTTTGAACGTCCTGACAACACCGTGGCCTTTTGAAATGTGGGGCATTGATATAATCGGCGAGATCAAACCTACGGCATCCAATGGGCATCGCTTCATCCTGGTAGCGATTGATTACTTCACAAAGTGGGTTGAAGCAGCTTCCTTCGCTACTGTAACCAAGAACGTCGTGGCACAGTTCATTCGGCATAACTTGATCTGTCGATATGGCGTCCCAGAAAGGATCATTACGGACAATGGTACCAATCTCAATAACAAGATGATCACTGAGCTCTACGAGCAATTCAAGATACAGCACCATAACTCTTCTCTTTACCGGCCGAAGATGAATGGGGTTGTCGAAGCGGCAAATAAGAATATTAAGAAGATTGTGCAGAAGATGACAGTGACCTATAAAGATTGGCACGAGATGTTACCGTTTTCTCTTCATGGGTACCGTACCTCAGCACGAACGTCAACAGGGGCAACACCCTTTTCCTTGGTCTATGGCATGGAGGCAGTCTTGCCTATTGAAGTCCAGATACCCTCTCTCCGGATAATGAAGGATGCAGGTTTGAAAGAAGATGACTGGATCTAGACTCGGCTTGATCAATTAAACCTAATTGACGAAAAGAGACTCATTGTTATTTGTCATGGTCAAACGTACCAAAAATGGATGATTAAGGCATTTAACAAGAAGGTCAGACCACAAGAGTATCAAGTCGGAGACCTGGTAATCAAGCGCATCATTCTTCCTCAAAGTGATCCCCAGGGAAAATGGACCCCTACGTATGAAGGGCCATTTGTGGTTAAACACATCTTCTCAGGAGGAGCTATGATTCTAACCACCATGGATGGTGACGACCTTCCTCACCCCGCCAATGCAAACATAGTAAAAAGATACTACACATGAATAAAAGACCTGCTAGGTTGACACACCTAGGCAAAAATAAGGGCTTCCCGGCGAACCAAAAGGGTTCGGGCAAAAATAAGGGATGAAATAAAAAAAATATGTACACCCGGCAAGTCGAAAACCTGAAAAGGCGGCTTGGGCAAAAATGGGTATCCCGGTGGACTGAAAACCCGAAAGGGCGGTCCAGGCAAAAGTTAGGGATTAAAGCGTAATACTATGTCTCATTGGATCTCCTTGCATCCAGAATCCTGTATCAACTATCAGGTTCAGACGGCATCAATCAATCAGCTTCATCTTCAACTAAGTAGCAAAGTGATGAGACGCTTGAAGACATAAAGACGATAGCAGAGTTGGAACCCAGTGGGATTATCTTTTTCACATAGCTGTTTTGTTTTCCTTTTCACAAAATTGTATAAACTCTATGTTGTTCGGCGGCGTTCTCTTACTAGGACGTCAGTCTCTTGTACACAAAACGCCTATTTACAGGCAAATTCAAAAATCAATACAAATTCATTTTTCCAGACAAATTGCCAATTGTTTTTCCTTTTTCTATTTTGTCTTGCAAAGAACGTCCAATGTTCATTTTTGATATATGCATTTGACACTAATTGCTAACTCATAAATACTTGCATGCGAAACAAAGGACTAATTACAGGTAACATCAGAAACATGGGCAATAATGAGTTGTCTAAGAGGTTTAGTTGCTCCGTCCACCAAGGTACCAAGGTAAGTTCGGCAGAAGAATGTAACCAAGATATCTTCACTCCACGCAGAGTAGGACAAGACCCAGTAATACTCTCCCCTAGTAGAGTTGGTCTCCCATCAGCCCTTGAGAAGGCATAATATTCTCCAGCAAGTCAGCAACACCTCCACAAGCAGAGTTAGCCTACTGTCAGCCTTAAAGAAGTTGGGTATCCCCAGAAAATCTTAACACTCCCCAGCCGAGTATATAGATATTCCTCAGCAAGCATCCCCGGCAGTCTTAATCTAAGATTGTTCCCCAGCGGAATACCAGACACCCTAGTGGAGCCACTTCCCCAATACAGTTCAAAAGTTTCCCCAGGAGAGTTGAAGCTTATCCCCAGTAGGTTCTGGAAGCTTATCCCCAGTAGATTCTGGAAGCTTATCCCCAGTAGATTCTGGAAGCTTATCACCTGCAGAGTACACGCATCTCCCCGGCTTTATTCAATGGTTATTTTACACCAAGAGCTTATAACTGAGTTATCCTCAGCTAATTACCACGAAAAGATCGTCCTCGGCGAAGTTCTTCCTATCCCCGACGGAGTTCATCAAATCCTCCAACAAAGCATATCAACGGAATCCCCAGCGGAGTTATCATCAAAACCTCAGCGAAGTATCTCTTCCCACAGAGTAATTCCCCGCAGAGTAATCTCTCCAACAAGTTTATTCCGCAACGGAGTCATCTTCTCCTACCGGTTTATTCTTGCAATCATCATCCCCAGCAGAAACGAAGAACTCTATTCTTCAAACATCAGCCCAGGAGTTAACTTCCCGGCACTCGTCAAGGATTTATTTTCCTAGACGAAAATACATTCATAAACATATCACATTTGATACATCCTACTTACATACATGATAAAGTGCGTACGACACTATCTCATTGAGAACATCACGACATCATGCATTTCATACATCATGACATTGCATACAACTGACGTTTTGCCTTTTCAGGAAAAAGGTCCATCCAAAGACGATTACTATCAACTGTCGCAATTCCAGATTCGATTCCTGTATCTAGCCAGGGCATATCTGTGAGTAACTGATTGTAGATTCGATACCTGTATCCAGCCAGGGCACGTCTGCATGAAGAGTTTAGAGATTCGATTCCTGTATCCATCCAGGGCATATCTGTAGACGAAGAATTCCATATTCGATTCCTGTATCTAGCCAGGGCATATCTGTGAGTAACTGATTGTAGATTCGATACTTGTATCCAGCCAGGGCACGTCTGCATGAAGAGTTTAGAGATTCGATTCCTGTATCAAGCCATGGCATATCTGTAGACAAAGAATTCCAAATTCGATTCCTGTATCTAGCCAGGGCATATCTGTGAGTAACTGATTATAGATTCGATACCTGTATCCAGCCAGGGCACGTCTGCATGAAGATTTTAGAGATTCGATTCTTGTATCTAGCCAGGGCATATCTGTGAGTAACTGATTGTAGATTCGATACTTGTATCCAGCCAGGGCACGTCTACATGAAGAGTTTAGAGATTCGATTCCTGTATCCAGCCAGGACACGTCTGTAAGCAACCTTTTGAAGTTCCGGATTCGATTCCTGTATCTAGCCAGGGCATATCTGTGAGCGATCGATTGTGGATTCGATACCTGTATCTAGCCAGGGCATATCTACATGAAGAGTTTGAAGATCAACCCCTGTAACAGGCCAGGTAATTATCTTTCTTTCTCAGGTATGCAAGTTCTCGCTAAGGAATCTCTTACGCGATCGACACTTCCAAATGGCATCTATAAGCCCATTCCCGACAAGGTTCCATTACATCTCCAGATGGCATCTATAATCCCATCCTCCTATCCATCATCTCTCCAAATGGCATCTGTAAGCCCATTCCCGACATCACATTCCTGATGCTCTACTATGCGAGTGCAAAATTCTGGGCACTCTAGTGTTCAATCATCTTCTACCTTCGGATCACGAAAGGCACGCAAGCCAATCTACATCCTCAGGTCTAAGAAGATTGAACAGGGGAAACTGTTGTACCCCAAAATTTGCCCTCCCATATTCTTCAAAGTTTTGACAAGCATCATCTTAATTTGCTCAAGTCTACTCAAGGGTTGCATAGTCCCAACATCTCCTAAGCCAGTAAAAAACTAGGGTTTTGGTTCCTTCAGTGAATTTGAGGTTTTCAATGGTCCAATCAAATCCCATAGGCCTACACATATCCTCAAGCATCTACATGGCAAGTTGCAAGTCTCACAGCATCAAGTTACACAATCAAAAGCCCTGTTTGCTTCATAGTCAACTATAGGGGTAAAAAGGTCATTTAGTAGTCAAAAGTCAAAATTTTTGGTCAACATCTTATTTTGAAGCCACAATCATCATTTGATCAAGTCTTGATCATGATTCCTCAAGCATGGCTCAAAAAACATCAAGATGCAAAAGTTTCTATTTTTGGATAGTTGGAAAAGTCAACTGTAACTTGACCAGGGCATAATTTTTCATGGTTCATCATAAAAATACCATCCAATGCTCATTTTGAAGGGGATGACACTTCCTACAACTCATATTCACATTCCAAGTCCAAGAAATGCTCTCACAAAGAGTTATCAATTTCTACATTATAGGTCATTTTCAAAAGTCAACAAAAAGGCACTTTAAGTCAAAGACCATAACTTGATATTGGTAAATCAAAATGACATGGGACCAAAGGAATTGGTTAGATGACTTCAAGACCTTTCGAAAATGTCCAAGAACATGTTCATAGCTTCAAAATTGAGCAAGATATGCATTGGAGAAGTTGGGAAATTTTTGGGAATTTGCAAAAGTCAACTTTGCCTAAAACACCTCATTTTTGCTAATGGGCCTCAAATTCTTTCTTGAAACATTGCCCAAGGCCTATGCACGACCCATTAAACTTAAATTGAATTATTTTCTTATTTTTATTAATTATTTGGATTTTTAATTGATTAATAATTCATTTAATTGATTTAATTGTAGGAAAATTCAAAAGATATGTTTTTCAAATCTTTTGTGGAGCAAAAATACTCAGGGCAAGCTGGCAATTTCGTTTGTCAATCAAGGATACAAAATCATCCAAAATTTGGCAAGGTTTCTTAATCAAAAGGATGCTAAAAGATTTGATTGAAAATCAAATATACAATCTTCAATACAATGGATCTTTGACCAAGATTTGCCCTAGTTTTCATTCTACTATATGTACTGAAGCAAAACCTAAAGCCTAGGACGTGCAAGCTGCTATCAAACACCATAACCAAATTCCAAAAAATTGAAGAAAAGTTGAAAACTGAAATCAACCTTCCAGCATAATTCAAACCCTTTTCTTGATTTCAACACCTTGCTGGACCTTCCAGGAACCTATTGCAATCAAGAACAAGCCCTAACACTCAAAGAATCGTTCTACACCATCATACGGTTAACATTTTTTTTAAAAATCATAACCACCGATTCATGCATTTTTAACATCTTTTATTGATTGTGTTGTGTTTACAGGACTCATACGAAGCTATTAGTGTGATTGAATTGCATTATGGCACCCTGAAGTGTAAACCACCATTGTTGACATCTAGGGTTTTCGAAGCTCTCAATTGGGGCTTTACAGCATGAGAAAAATTGGACCACATAACGCCTATGGTTGAATTCGTCAAGGCCAGACGAATTCAACCCAACCATCGCGCCCTTTTTATATTACGTGTAGACCTAATCGCTATTATTGGCAGTTTTGTTTTGTGGGGGTTTAAAACCCCCGCTATTTGTTTGTTCTTCTTGCAGGCCAACGAAGAAGATGACGTGCTGGCAACATGTGACTGGATGATTCAAATAATATGCGCGCGTTTTTGCTTTATTGCATAATCGTTTGATTTCTTAATATATTATTTATTGATCAGTATTATAACAAAAGCGCTCAACTGGCTCAGTGGAGAGGGACGTGTCTGGTAATTACTGGGACCTGGGTTCGATTCCCAGGTCCACCCAAACCTTGTTTCATATTTTTTCTAACATCTTCCCATACAGCACTTGTCCAGAAGTTCACCATATGTCCTCACGCATCAGCTAGCCAAGTGTCCACAACCCTCAATCCAATGGTCAAAGAATGAAGACCATGGTACTCAGGAGTCAATGCATATCTGGACGATTCAAGGAAGTCAAATATGGCTTTGTGCTTAATGGGCCAGATTCAACAAATTCACCTCCACCTGGGCCTTCAAACCCCCCTGGTTTATTTTTCTTTTTATTTTCTTACTCCTTTTTTTAAATTCTTTTAATCATTATTAATTATTATTATTAACCAACAAATTAATATTTTTAATAAATTCAGAGAATAAAACATGTGAATATTTTTATTAATTATTACTATTTTTATCTATTAATTTATTTCGTAAATAAATACTAACCAATTGAATTAGTTTAATATAGGTCAATTTTCATCTTTTTCTCAATAAATAAAAATTATGTAGAATTAGGGTTTGGCAATTTCAATCATATTTTATTAATTATCATTATTCTTATTTATTAATTATTATCTTTGTAAATAAAAATGTAAATTAATTAATTTAGTTAATTAGGTTAACTTTGACATTTTTTATTAATAATTAACATAAACTTAGAACTAGGGTTTTCTTGACTTTTAATTTCCTTTTTTTTCTTTTTATTTTTCATTAAAATATTAAAAACACAAAAAAAAACATTTTCTCTTTTAATTAAATAATTAATTAGTAAATTAGGGTTAATAAAATGCAAAAGGACAATTTTCTTTCTTTATTTCTCAAAAGGGTCAAAAACCCTAGGACTTTCCAATTTAATTTCTTTCGCGCATTATCATTATTTTTGATTATTATGTAACTGCTCAAAGGATGTAATAGTAATTAGGATTTACCGCTTTCTTTACTTTCCGCATTTACTTTTCAAAACGGGTTTTGTTTTTGGCGATGTATAGACCCGCGCCTTGTAATAGCGTAAATTCATATTTCCGCACTTTAATATTCCACACTCTCAACTGTTAAAAATGCATGAAAGAATGTATGAATAATAAAATTAACTCGTAGCTCACAAATGCATGATCAAAGATAAACATAAACTGAATTGAACACACAAAGCACATGCCACTCCTAGGGTACGCCTCACTCGTTGCCTTCGAACGTGGTCGTCAAGTATAGGGTGTCTTAGAGGTCACCCTCCTGTCTAAAGATCCAGTTGCCTCGAAACGGTTGCCTCGGATAAAAGGATCTAGGACATTAGGGTTACTTCGAAGGTGTCCTACTATTGCTTCGGTGACCACACTGTCCCTTAATCGAATTGACCCGAACACCTCCAACGATGGTGTTGCCTACCTCTCAATGGTGGGATAGCACTATCTAAAGGACTCTTACACAGCCTAAGTCCTTAGGGTAGGTAGATCTCATGGGTACTTGCTCTTTTCAAACAAACAAAAACATCTTTTCACACTGACACTTTCTAGAAGTTTTCAAAACAATTTTTTCATACACTCTTGAGGACAGATACAAGAGTTACTTAGAAATTTTTCAAACGAAACTTTTTCAAAACCCACACACACTTGAAAAGCGAACATCTTTTGAAAACATAAGAGCAAGTACCTAAGAGCTCGTGGATAACCACGGATAGAAAGGGTGCTAACACCTTCCCTTTCTATAATCTACCTCCCGAACCGAGAAACATCTCAAAGAAGGAATTTTGCTGTGCTTTTGTCCTTTCCATGTTGGAGAACATAAAAGACGGTGGCGACTCTTGCTTACCGTGACATTTCGCGAAACCAGCTTTAAACAGTCAGTTCTCATTCCCATCGATCACAATCGCATAAACAGGTTTCAAAGCATGTTGCTCATCTTCTTTGTTGTTTATTTCAGCAAGTAAAGAAATGGATTTTGAACAAAACATCAAAGATCTCCAGGAACAAAACACCCAGTTCCAGCAAATGATCGTGGCTCTAGATAAAATGCAAGAAGATCTAAAGGCTCTCATACTGAAGGACAAAAAGAAGAAGCCAAAGAAGCCAACTGGGTTGGTGAATCTGGGGAGAAGGATAAGAGGACCAGTGCGGCGAGCATCAGAACTAGCAACTTCATCAAAAGAAGGAGACAATCAGGAAGGGGAGACGAGAGAGGAAGACCTCAACCCAGAGGAATCTGATGATGAATCTAATTATGATGGGGAGAAATATCCTCTTGCTGATGATAAATACAAAAAGTTGGAGGATCATCTGAATGCAATAGAAATCCAGAAAGTACCTGGGCTGGATTTTGAAGAGTTGGGCGTGGTTTCTGAGGTTGTCATCCTACAGAAGGTCAAGGTTCCTATGTTTGCTAAATATGATGGAGTCTCATGTCCTAAGATGCATCTCCGATCTTATGTGAGGAAGATTCAGCCCCATACTACCGACAGGGATTTATGGGTCCACTTCTTCCAAGACAGACTATTTGGGACTCAACTAGAGTGGTTCTATCAGTTGGAAGGGACCAATATTTGCAACTGGGAAGACCTCGATGCTTCTTTCTACAAGCAGTATCAGTATAATGTAGACCTTTCTCCCACCCATACACAACTCCAAAGTATGTCTATGGGTTCGAGCGAAGGTTTTAAAGACTATGCCCAGAAGTGGAGAGACCTAGAAGGAAGAGTCCAACCCCTTCTGTCTGATAGGGAGTTGGTGAATATGTTCTTGGGTACTCTATCTGATCCGTTTTTCAACCATTTGATTGGAAGCTCCTCGGGTGGTTTTACTGAGCTGATCCTAACTGGAGAAAGAGTGGAAGCTAGTATTAGAAGTGGAAAGATTCAAAGGGAGGCCTCTTCAAACGCAGGAAAGAGACCTTTTGTGGGAAAGAAAGAGATCAGTTCTATTTACAGTCAAAGGAATCAATGCAGAACCAAAAGTCGTCCAACGGTAGAGGCTGTTATGATACCCAAGCCTGCAGCTTCTCAACAACGAAACAATTAGCCCAGAGCAGAAAGACCTGTAAGACAATTCACCCGGTTAATATGACTTTGTCTCAAGTGTTTCCTCACCTGCTGAAATCCAATCTGGTTACCTTGAGGGAGGCTCCCTAGAATCTTAACACCGAATCTCCTCGCTACAATCCAAATGCTCGATGCGCTTACAATTCTGAGACTCTGGGGTATGACAAGAACGACTGCTGGGCTTTGAAGAACAAGGTATAGGATATGATCGAGGCAAAGGAGATTGAATTCGATGCTCCAGAAACTCCCAACGTCATAAATGCACCCATGCCCAAGTAGGGCTCGGGAATCAATGCTATTGATGTTGTCTCCGCTACAAAAGATGATGATAGTGACTATGACATGGATAGCTGGATCTTCCCTACTACTAACCGTGGACCCAATAACTGGACGGCCAAAGACTTTGTACCAATTACTTTTATTCAGAAGTAATTATCTTTTTGTTTTTAGATATGTAATAGTTATACAATATAAAGTCTATGGCCACATGTCTTACCCGGGGCACAATGATTTATTTTTGAGGGTTATCATGTTTTAATCTCATATGTCATTAATAAAGCATTGGATGTTTTGCATACAAATTTTGCGCTCTCTGTTTTTCTTTTCTGCTTTTTACTTTGTCAATACAGCTATGCTCTTACACACACTCACGTATCAAACTGCAGATCCATATCCACTTTGGATCCCATTGATAACAGTTCTGCTATTACCGGTTATGACTTTGAAAATCCGTTCAACCAAGTTGAGGAAGAAGGTTAGGAAGATTGTGAGGTACCCGGATAACTTTCCAGGATGTTACAGCAGGAAGAAAGGGCTGTACAGCCTCATGAAGATCCAGTTGAGACATTGAACTTGGGCACAGAAGAGGACAAAAAAGAAGTCAAGATAGGTGCAAATTTGGAGCTTAGTGTCAAACAGCAGTTGATTCAGATGTTGCATGATTATGTGGAGATCTTTTCCTATTCATACGAAGACATGCCAAGACTTGACACTGATATTGTGGTTCATCACCTGCCGACTAAAGAAGATTGCCCTTCAGTAAAGCAGAAGGTTTGTCGTATGCGACCTGAAATGTCGGAGAAGATCAAAGCAGAAGTTATGAAACAATTCAACGTTGGGTTCTTAGTTGTCACCTCTTATCCCTAATGTGTTGCTAAGAAAGTCCTGATGCCTAAAAATGATGGAAAAGTACGGATCTGTATGGACTACAGATATTTGAACAGGGAAAGCCCTAAGGATGACTTCCCTCTTCCCCACATTGACGTTCTGGTTGACAACACCGCACAATATAAAGTCTTTTCCTTTATGGACGGTTTCTCCGGCTACAATCAGATCAAGATGAAACCCAAAGACATGGAGAAGATAACCTTTGTCACACAACGGGGCACTTTCTGTTACAATGTAATGCCATTTAGATTGAAGAATGCAGGGGCAACTTATCAGCGAGCCATGGTAACTTTGTTCCATGACATGGTTCACCATGAGATAAAGGTTATGTTGATGACATGATAGCCAGGTCTCAAACTGAGGAAGATCACCTTGATCATCTACAAAAGCTATTTCACACACTGAAGGCATACAAGCTGAGGTTAAACCCGAACAAATGCACCTTCGGGGTAAGGCCTGGTAAACTCCTAGGTTTCATTATCAATGACAAGGGTATCCAGGTAGACCCTGCAAAGGTGAAAGCTATACAAGAGATGTCGGCTCCTTGCACTGAGAAGGAATTTAGAGGTTTCTTGGGACGCCTAAATTACATTGCTAGGTTCATTTCCCATCTAACTCCTACTTGTGAGCCAATCTTCAAACTCTTGAAGAAAGATTAAGTGGTAAAGTGGAATGACGAATGCCAGACTGACTTTGAGAGAATAGGGGAATACCTTCAAGAGCCTCCAATTCTGATGTCGTCGATTGAAGGAAGACCTTTGATAATGTGTTTAACAGTGTTAGATAATTCAATGGGGTGTGTAATGGGGCAGCATGACGAGTCTGGTCGAAAATAGCATGCAATATACTACCTTAGCAAAAAGTTTACCGACTGTGAAACAAGATAATCACTGCTCGAGAAAACATGTTGCGCTTTGGCATGGGCTTCACGCCGACTAAGAAAGTATATGTTGACTCACACTACCTTGTTGATATCTAAGATGGATCCGATCAAGTACATCTTCAAGAAGCCCGCTCTCTTCGGAAGGATAGCATGTTGGAAAATGATCTTGACTGAATACGACATTCAATACACGACACAGAAAGAAATCAAGGGAAGTGTACTAGCTGATCATTTGGCTCATCAGGCTGTGGATGACTACCAATCCATGAACTTTGAATTTCCGGATGAGAATATTATGTTGGTGATTGACTATGAAGAACCTGAACCAGATGAAGGACCTGAGGAAGGATCCTGATGGGCTATGGTTTTTGATGGAGCCTCCAATGCATTCAGAAATGGTATCAGTGTTGTAATCATATCTCCCGAGGGCTGTCATACTCCTTTCACTGCCAGAATATGTTTCAACTTTACCAACAATATGGATGAGTATGAAGCATGCATCTTGGGTTTCAAAGCTGCTATTGACCTTAGGATCAAGCTCTTGAGTGTTTTCAGAGATTTAACTTTGGTAATAAGTCAAATCAAAGGAGAGTGGGACACGAATCACCCTAATTTCATCCCTTACAAAGAACATGTGTTGACATTACTTCCACACTTTGAAGAAGTCACCTTTCAACATATTCCACGGGAAGAGAATCAGTTGGCAGACGCGCTAGCTACTATGTCATCTATATTCAAAGTCAGGTGGGACAACGAAGCTCCTCAGATCGCTATTGAGAGATTAGATGAACCAGCATACTGCTATGAGATTAATACTGAACGGGTAACAAACAAACCTTGGTTCCATGAAGTGAAAAGGTATCTCGAGGCTCAAGAATATTCTTGGGGGAATCTGTCAATGATAAGAAGTTTCTGAGAAGGTTCTCCGCCAAGTTCTTCCTCAATAATGGAATCCTCTACAAGCGCAACCATGACTCTACTTTACTTTGGTGTGTAGACAAGAGTGGAGCAGAGGGGATTGTGGAAGATTTACACGAAGGTACCTTTGGCACCCATTCTAGTGGATACACCATGGCTAAAAAGATCCTACAGGTAGGATATTACTGGTCCACTATGGAAGCAGACTGTTATCAGCATTCCCAAACCTATCACAAATGCCAGATCTATGCTGATAAAATACATGTACCTCTAGTTCCCTTGAATGTCTTGGCGGCTCCATAGCCCTTTGCAATGTGGGGCATTGACATGATCGGAGATTAGACCTACCGCTTCCAATGCGCATCGCTTCATCCTAGTGGCCATTGATCACTTCACGAAGTGGGTTGAGGCTGCCTCTTTTGCTACTGTTACCAAGAATGTTTTTGCGCGGTTCATCAAGCATAACAATATCTTTCAGTATGGTATCCCGAGAGAATCATTATAGATAATGGTATAAATCTCAACAACACTATAATCACCAAGCTCTATAAGAAATTCAGGATCCAACATCATAACTCTTCTCCTTACCAACCAAAGATGAATGTCATTGTGGAAGCTGCTAATAAAAATATCAAGAAGATCATCTAGAAGATGACAGTGACATATAAAGATTGGCATGAGATGTTACCATTTCCTCTTCATGGTTAACGCACCACAGCACAAACGTCAACAGGGGTAACACCGTATTCTCTGGTGTATGGTATAGAGGCAGTCCTACCTATCGAGGTCCAGATCCCTTCTTTGAGAATCATGAAAGATGCAGGTTTGAACGAAGATGATTGGATCCAGACTCGACTTGACCAACTGAATCTGATCGACGAGAAAAGGCTTATTGTTGTCTGTCATGGTCAGATGTACCAAAAATGAATGATCAAAGCTTTCAACAAAAAGGTCAGACGTCGGGTATATTTACTTTTTTAATCAAATAAATATAAAGTAAGTTAAATAAAATCACAAAATAATGGATTAATGCATATGGGCTTGGTCTTTGATCATATTTGAAGCCCATAAACATGATGGCCAGCTAGCAAAACCGTGTAGACCAAGAAGGGAGGGAAATCTTCACAAATTTGGAAACACTTCAAATTAATTTGGAATAAAATCACACTTTAATTCCATTTGATTAGGTGCCATATATGTTAACCTAATGTGATCCCTTATAAAAACACAAGCTTCAGATCACAAGAGGACAGAAAAAACGTACACTGGCCTACCCAAAGAACAACCCTAAGGTTTTCAAAAATTCTCAAAATTAGAACAACTTGAAACCCTTATTTCCAGTTGTTCCCAATAAGTGTAAAGCATATCATCACCTTCTTGAAGACTCCAGGAAGTGATCCATATCATTACTCAAACTCAATGCACTCCAGAATCCTTTCACATGAGTCCACCGATTTGGTAAAAGTTCTTGATTTCAAACTCCTTGATCATGTGATTTAAATCAATTTTACGCGTGCATTCATATTGTTGTTAATGTTTATAACATATCTAACGTATTAAATGTGAGCTTGGGTGCCTGAATCTGAAAACACCATTTTTAGAGCATAAAGGGTTGTGTTCTTTGCATCTTCGTGTACAAGCATTTTTAGGGAAAACAAACAGTACCATTGGATTGGCACACCATGATTTAGGGGGGTTAGGGTTAATTTGGGAATTTGATTTTTTTTCTTTCACAGGTTTGAATTTTGAGCCAACCACTGAAGAAAGAGTTGACCACGGTGAGGGGTGGCCTGACTCGCCTGAAGGCTTGCGTGGCATCTGGCTATTTTTTGATTCGTTGGTTCAAAATGACAGGGTCCCACCGCGTGCACGTTTTTTTTGTTTGGCTGACATTAGTCTTCATTTTCAAATATAATGTTTTTGTTTGGTTTAGGTATCGGATGTACTGGCCGCCCCAGCTGAAAGCGTGTGTGTGTTAAGGTATTAGTGTGCCGGGGCAGGGGTTCGATCCCTGCCTCTGGCATGTTATTTTTCAATGTTTTCCATTTCAGATCTAATGCAAGCTTAGTACACGCGCTCATCATGTGGGCTCACATCAATACCATTTGATCTCATGATCCCAGATCTAAAGCCTCTGATGCATGTCCCCCACCATGAACCTTCAAGGATCATCCCCATCAGATCCAGCACAGCAATCTGGGCTCATTGTTGGGCCTAGGGATTTCTGATTTTGTACCCCCCATTTACTTACATTGCAGGCCCATTTCATTTTATTGTTTTTTTAATAATTGTTTTTATTTAGATAATTTTCCTTGTAAAAAAATATATTTAAATCAAAAAAAATCATCAGATCATAAAAAATTTAGATTTAGGTTTTTAATTAATTAATTTAATTTTTCAATAAAATTAATTTGATTTAATCACACTTTGTTTTATTTTATTAATTAGTTTATAAATTAATTAGAATTAGGTTTTAATTGTTCTTTTACACTATAAAACATTTTTCTAAATAAAAACACCAAAAGTATTTTCTTAAATGCTTAGAAGTTTTTTTTATAGTTTTTTTAATATCTTTCCCTTTTTCAATCTCCGCGCGTTTACTTATGTTTCACATTATTATAATTATGTAATTGCTAATGGATTGTAATTATTTTAAATTAGGGTTTACTTTACTTTTCCCCGTTTTATGATTTGTACTCCCCATCCCCAAAGCATTGTAACATCGTAGATTTTATTTCCCGCATTTCTTTCTGCACTTATGTCTGAATGTATTTATAAATTTAACTGCTAGTTTAATAAGATTGTATGACAAAGACTAAAAGCAAACTCTAGATAACCATAAATCCAAGATTAAAATAACTGAAACATAACATACTTCGCACACGCGCACCTCTAGGGTGATCCTCACTTGTTTCCTCGGATATAAAGAGTCATGTCCCTCGAATATGGGATGCTTTAGCTAAGACCCTTCGGTTAAAATGATCATAGTCCCTCAATGACCCTTCGATGCTGCTTCGGTAAATGATCTTTTCCCTCGATATTTCTTACAAATACATGATGATAGTCCCTTCGAATTGCTAAAGGTATCCCTATATGTTGTCTTTATGAATGTACGATGACCCACGCCTGTCTCTCAAAACATACAACGATAGGGCTTCCTACTAACTAATGGTAGGATAACACTATCTAAAGGAGGAGGAAAAGAACAAAAGACTTTTGAGTAGGTAGATAGTTCTTAAATCGCTTTCTCGCAAACATTTCAAAACATTTTTCACACAAACACTTTGTATGCGTTCTCAACGATACGAGAATCATTACAAAGTTGTCGAACATAGGCATTTTCAAAATATTTTCAAACTTACATATTCACAAAGCATTTTTAAAACTGAGCTAGAGATTAAGAGCCCGTAGATAACTACGGATAAAAAGGGTGCTAATATCTTCCCTTTTCATAACCTACCCCCCTTACTTAGAAAATTCACAAAGTTCTTTCCTGTTATTTTCACCCTTTCCTTTATTGGTAAAAGAAAAGTCGATGGCGACTCTTGCTATCCACAACATTTGCAATAAAACGCAAAACCCTAAAGTCAGTTCTCTCACCGTATTAAAGAACTGGCGACTCTGTTGGGGAAACTAAAAGTGGGGTTACCTTAAGAGTTAGATCACATTTAAAATGCTTTTCTTGATTTGTATGCTTTATGTTTCGGGGTTTTGCTAGGGTTATTTTTGTAAAGATCCTATACCCGGATCTAGGGCATTTTAGGTAAGTAGCAATAAATCGTGAAGACTATACAGCGTATACCGATACGGTTGAAGCGATGGTTATGTTAGTGCGACACATTGGTTGGTGCCAGTGTCCCTTGAGTTAAGTCAAAGAGAATGTTGGGCTGCTGCGTGATGTCATAAAGCATTAACTGACTGTAGAACCTTAGTTGACACAACCTAGCAATTAGAAAGTAGTGAGATAGTCGACTTTAGTGCAGACTGGAGTTGGTTGATATTCGTTGCTACACTCATTGAGATTGAACTCTCGAGATATTTCAGTTGCAAATCAGATGCTTGTGCTGAAACAATGCCTGATAGAAACATCAGTGATATTGAGACTCCTAGAACTCAATTACTTATTTTAGGACAGGTTGAGCCAACTAAAACTTCAAGAGGGTACTTACCTATAAAATCCTTGAAAGCTTAAACCTAAGGCCTTGTGTGATTTTTTTGTGTATGATTATTTGTTAGAACATGACATCATAGCATCATGACATCATACCATATCATTTTCCCTAATCATTTCAAAGACCAAGGGACTTATCTTTGTTCTGTTTTGTAGGCTATGGCCTCCACTCACAGAAATACTATTTGGATAAACTTTGTAAGAGTGGCTCCTCAGCTCAAAGAGTTAGTCTCAAAGTTTCCCGAAAGTTCTCTATTTCTCAAAAGGCATGGTCGACTACTCAGTCTGGTTACCCCGGGTTTTGACGAAGACATGATGAGTGTCCTATTCCAGGTCTTTGACCCTACACATCATTGTTTCACCTTTACAGATTATCAGTTGGTACCCACAATGGAGGAGTTCTCTCAATTACTGGGGGTACTTGTTCTTGATAAGACACCCTTCACCGGTTTAGAAGAAACTCCAAAACCAGAAGATATTGCATCAACTTTACATCTGAAGCGGTCCGACATTATATCTAACTGGGAAACAAGAACTGGAGTCAAAGGTTTTCTGGCTACGTTTCTGATAGAGAAGGCTTAACTATTTTTGGATGCTATGAGTTTTCAAGCTTTCCAGGAGATCTTGGCTTTTTTAATCTATGGATTGGTATTATTTCCTAATCCATACCAACTCATAGATGTGAATGGCATCAAGATATTTCTCGCTCATAATCCTTTGCCTACCTTGCTCAGAGATATTATGCATTCTCTTCACACTTGTACTATGAAGAAGCGAGGGACTCTTATGTGTTGCATACCTCTGCTATGCAGGTGCTTTATTTCGAACCTTTCCTGCTCGGTAATGAAGAATGAACAAGGTTTGAGGTGGTCACAAAGAAAAATGTCACTTTCTCATACAGATATTTACTGGTATTCCTGATCTCGTGAGGATATCACTATTATTAACCACTGTGGGAAGTTCACTAATGTTCCACTCCTTAGCATTAGGGGAGGTATTACTTACAACCTTTCTCTAGCCCTGCGTCAATTTAGTTATGCTCGAAGAGATAGTCCTCACGACTCACTTATCCAGGATGTTATGTTCGACTATGAAAATGATCCTCAAGGTTATCGTCGAAGGTTTATACACGCTTAGGGCATGGTAAGCAAGATTGATAGTAAGGCTTTAGGATAGAATAACTTCATCCCTCTGGAGCCTTATCTAATCATAACGAGATCATGCTCAAGACCTTATGATGCCATATGTAAATATCCTACCGGTGATCATGGATCCTGTTATCGAAGGAGAAGTTTCTCACACTATCCTCCATCTAGACATGCCCACTGAACTTGAAGAATTACAGAAGTTCTAGATTAAATACAGGGAAGAACGGAACACCTTTGAGACTCAATTCTATCAAAGTGAAAAGAAAGTGTTGGAGCTCACAAAGAAACTTCCCAAAGAGCATAGTCTAAATGCATACATCAACACGAAGAGGAAGCGTCCATGGGAAGCTTGAGTCTTAGGTCTTAGGAGTTTACTTTTTTGTCTTTTTGAGACCTTGTTGTTTTCAATTGTAATCCTAAAAGGCAATTTTAATTTTAACTTACTAATAAAAATCTGTTTTTTTCCTCTTGGTTAGCAAATTCAAATCTCCTAAGGTCCTTGAAAACATTGCATTTACATATCATGCATCATTACATAACAAGTTTTTCATACAGGCTTTCTCATCTACTTACTGTTTATTTCAGTATAAGATGGCCCTCGAACAAACTGTCAAGGATCTTCAGGCTCAACATGCACAATTTCAAGAGACTCTTTTGAATCTGTCACAGGGACAAAAAGATCCTATGGCGCTCGTCGCCAAGAAGAAGAATACTAAAAAGCCAATTGTTATCCTCAATATGGAGAGAAGATTCAATAGTTCTGCTCAACCAATTCAAGTTAATGATATTTCCTCTGAAGAAGACGACAACCAAGAAGAGGATGGTAGAAGCATCAAGCCTGAAGGTAGAAATAATCAGCATTCTGAAGATGAAGACTACTCCGATGAACAGTATCCTCTTGCAGATGAAAAGTAAAAGCAGTTAGAAGACCGTCTCAAAGCTATGGAAGTATAGAAAGTGCCTAGATTGGATTTTGGAGAACTAGGTCTGATCCTAGGGGTGTTCATCCCTCACAAGTTCAAGGTCCCCGTATTTTCTAAATATGACGGTGTCTCTTGCCCCAAACTCCATCTGAGATTGTATGTTCGAAAGATTCAACCTCATACTTCCAACAGGAAGTTATGGGTCCATTTCTTTCAAGAAAGTCTGGCTGTAACTCAACTTAAATGGTTCTATCAGCTCGAAGGAACCAACATTCACACATAGGAAGACTTGGTTGCTACTTTCTACAAGCAGTACCAATATAATGCTGACCTGACACCAACTCAAGTGCAACTGTAGAATATGTCCATGGGCTCGAATGAAGGGTTCAAGGAATATGCATAAAAATGGAGAGATTTAGATGGAGTAGTGAAACCTCCTTTGACTGACCGGGAGCAGGTAGATATGTTCATAGGCACTCTAACAAGCCCATTCTTTAATCTGTTAATTAGAAGCTCATCGTCTGGTTTTACGGAGCTGTTTCTGACTGGAGAAAGAGTTGAAAGTGGTATTAAGAGTGGGAAGATTCTGATTTCTACATCTTCTAATGCTTTGAAGAAGTCATTCGAGGGTAAAGAAGCCAATGCTGTTTATAAAGGCCGTAGTAAAAATGACTGCCATCAGTCTATGGGAGCGGTATTGATCTCTAATCTGGCGCATGTTCAAAAACAACAGGGCAACCGACGAAGGCCAGATGCCTCGTTAAGAAAATTTACCAAGACCGGCATGCCTTTATCTCAGGAATTACAACATTTGTTAAAGGCTGAACTCATTTCATTGCGGGATCCTCCTCAGAATCCCAACACCTCCTCTCCAAGGTATAATCTAAATGCGAGGTATTCTTATCATTAGAACAGTCCTAGGCACAACACCGACAATTTCTCGGCCCTGAAGAGCAAGATCCAAGATATGATTGATAATAAGGAAATTGAGTTTAATCCTCCGAAGACTCTGAACATGATTACTGCACCTATGCCTAAGCATGATAAGGGCATAATTTTTATTGAAGATGTTATGTATGTTACCTTTGTAAGTGATGTGGTTACTCCCATCCCGAAAATAAAAAAGAATTTGTTACAAGAAAATTTATTTCCGGGTTGTGTTGAAGAATGTCATTGTTGTGCAGTCCAACCCAATGGTTGTGGGTTATTGAAGGAAGGAGTTCAGCTCCTGATGGATGAACATATAATTTTGATTGAAAAAGTTTCGTATGAGAGAATTTGTGCCAAGATTTGGTTGTCGTGTCCGGTACTCCTTTCAGGATCACTTCCAAAGGTCTTATAAGGATTACCGCCTATCCAAAATTTGTTCCTTTGATCATTACAACACTTTGACCCATCCCTTATTCCTCATAAAAGACTATTCCATGGAATTACGAGTATGACATTGTGATACGGTGGCAGAACCGACTGTTTAATAATGGTTTGCGTTTTTTGTTCGCAAAATGTCGCGGTAAGCAAGATTCGCCACCGACTTTTATTTTATCCAATCGGGAAAACGAAAAAGAACAGAAAAAACCTTTTTCCTGATGTTTCTGAGTACGGGGGGTAGATTATAGAAAGGTAAGGTGTTAGAACCCTTTCTATCCATGGTTTTCCATGGGCTCTTGGGTACTTGCTCATCTTTTAAAATTGCTTGTGTGTGTTTGTTTTGAAAAGTTTTGTTTTTACTTCGTTCTAACCCTTGCTTCTGTCTTCAAACGTGTAACGAAGTGTTTTTGAAAACTTTGTTTGAAAAGTGTTTGGTGTGAAAAAGATTGTTTGTTTGAGCTAGTACCTACTAGCATCTACCTACTCGAAAAAGGATTGTTTCTATTCTCGTTTCCTTTAGACAATGTTATCCTACTATTGAGAAATAGGTAGCATCGTCGTTGGAATTTGTAAGGGTCAATTCGTAAGGGACGTATGATCACTAAAGCAATGTTAGGACGCCTTAGTAATAACCCTAGTGTCTTAAGATCATATTCGAGGCAACATTTCCGAGGAAACCTTTTCCGAGGCAACATTTCTGAACAGGACGTTTGATTATTGTTTAGACAGAAGGACAACCACTAAGACACCCTTTACATAATGATCGTTTACCGAAGGCAACTAAAGTGAGAGTATACCCTAGGAGTGCGCATGTGCGAGTGATTTGATTTCAGTTATTATCTTTCAGCATTAGAGTTTGCTAGCCATTTTAAATTATCATGCAATCTTGTCATACAATCCTATTACCATACATCTAACAGTTAATATTTCTGAGAATTAAAATACGAGAAATAGAACCTACGCTATTACAAGGCTTTGGGGTAGGGATTAATTACATAGCCAAAAATCCCGTTAAACGATAAATAAAAAGGAAATCCTAATTAAACTATTACATACTGTGAGCAGTTACATTAATATTGCAAAAAATAATAATAAACGCGTGCGATGAATTAAATGGAAAGAAAAATTAGGGTTTTGACCCTACTATACCTAATTGCAATTTAAAAGGAAAAATCATTTTTTGGTTTTTGCTATTTTGAGAAAATAAAGTTTGGTTGAATAAATAAAAAAACCTAATTACTAATTAATTTAAATTTTAGAAAAATAATTAAATCAACCTATTTTTGTATTTTTTGGTTTTGAGAAAGAAAATAAAAATTAAGTCACAGGATAACCCTAATTTGCTAATTGATTTTAATTATATACAAAAGTTAGAATTAATCCTAAATTAAATTAAACTAATATTAAATTTAATTTGGTAAAATAAAAAAACTAATTCTAAATTTGTGAAATTGATTTTATGATTTTTTTGTGAAAATAAAAAAAGAAATTAATTATGTTAGAAAATAATTAGAACAAATTAATTTAAATAAAAGAAAATGAAAGAAAGGAAAGAATGGGCCTGGTTATGCTTTAGCAATAAGGGGGTGTGATTGGCAAATTCTGGGTCCAAATGCTGATGGCCCCATTGACTTTTCCAGATTCTATGCGTGCGCTTGACTCATGCCTATGGTGGACCCTCATGGATAGGGCGTTGGATCTGCAGCCTTAATGATCTGATGGTGGGATATTGATGACTTATGGTGGGCACATGAGAGGCTAACATACCTGATTATGCAAAGAAAAATAATAGAAAGCAAAGTTGGGACCTGGGGATCGAACCCAGGCCCTTGAGCATAATCACACCGCGCGCTTACCAGCTGAGCTGTCTTGGTTAGTTGTATAATTGAAAACAAAGAAATATAATATGATAAAAACAAAAAGAAAATTCTGAAGCGCGCGCAGATTCAAATGGCCCATTCACAACGTGCCACGCCAGTGTCTCGTTCGTCGCTTATGTCGTTTTAGGTCACATATTTTTACCTACGGACACTGGGCGTAGGTACAACCCTTGTCCACTCCAAAACCTTTTCCCGGCATGATAAATCATAACCAGTGGTACCAATCAACTTGTTGCAACCTCATGAGCATCATGGTACCACTATCCATGGCCAATTGTCCCTGTACAGAAAAACCCTAAAAACGAAGCAAGAACCTTAACTATTGCAACTTGTTGTATAATCAATGAAAATGCAATTCGACATAACCATTATCTTGCAAATAACTCAAGGATCGAGTATATGAAAATAAATCACGTTAAAAATGTCAGAATGATGGTATTCGATTTCAAGAAAATATGAAAAATGTGTGTTACTTACAATGCAATTCTGAACATGGGAAAGCTTGTTAATGGTTAAAACACGTTGCTGGGATGTCCAGCAAACGTTTGGGATGGTTAGAATGCTTTGAATTGATCTGAAACGTGGAAATCAGTTTCCCACTTTTCTTTAATTTTTTGAAACTTGCTCTCTCTTTTACACGCCTCCAATCTCCTTTGCTTTTGATCTGAACATGTTCCTTATGTACCCTACAAAGAATTAGGGTTGCAAACTTGTATCAAATCTCCCTCAATTAAGATTATTGATTCATGATTTGATCCTTTGTGAAAATCTTTCCAAATCAAGAAAATCCAATCTTTTTGTGTCCATATGAGCCTTGCACGATTTGATTCCATATCCAGCTGTGTAATAGACCTAAACATGCACAAAATCTCAAGCTTTGATTAGTTTTTGATATTTTCATGATTTTATTTTGATTTTATTTGATTTAATTGAAATAAAATCAAAATAAATGACAAAAATAAAAGAATGACAAATGGAATGGATCATAGGTCGTGGGTCACATTACAAACTTAGTGCAAGCATAAAAAGTTGGGCCCATTTGACAAAAATCGCAATTTTGGACACATTTGACTTTTGGCAATTTTGCAAAAAAAAAAGTCAACTTTGCCAATGGATAACTCTCTCAATTTTGACCCTAGAGATATGTTCTTGGACTTCTTAGAAATATTAGGATGTCCTCTAAGCAACCCTTTTGGCCTCATCTCAATTGAGTCTTCCATGTTCATGTATGAAGCTTTGACCCAAAAGGTGCTTTTGTTGACTTTTCAAAATGACCTATAACGTCCAAATTTAGATCTTCTTGTGAGTGCATATTTTGAACTTGGGAGGTGAAGTTGAATTGTAGGGAATTACATCCTCTTCAAAATGATCTTTGGATGGATCATTTTTGATGAAGTATGAGAAAGTTATTCTTGGTCAAAGTTGAGTTGACTTTTCCTGCAAAACCCTAATTTAGCAACCTTTGGGTTTTGATGAAGTATGAGAAATCCTTGAGGAATCATGATCAAACCTTTATCAAATGATGAATAATACTTCAAAATGAGTATGTTGACCAAAAATCTTGAAGTTTGACTGTATGTGGGCCACAATTGACTTTTGCCCTAGCACAGTCGATTTTTAGGCTTTTGAGCAATTGACTGAGCAAACTTCCTCTGCAAGGCTTAAAACTTGGCATGGATGATCTTGAGAACATATTAGGGCAATGGTGAGCATTTGGGATCCTTTGGACTCAAACATCTTGATGCAAACTGAAACCCTAATTTGAGGTAGACTGCCTTAGGAGAGAGTTTGTCTGGTCAACTCTTGGACTTCCTTGAGCAATTTGAGGACCTCACTTGACATGTATTGAGAAATATGGGAGGGAAAATTTTTGGGTACAACAGACGTCTACTACCACAGTATTAAACAAGAGTTATCTGATGAATATGATGAAGAGGTTGATCCCACCATTGACATTATTGAAGGGACCAAAAAAATTACTAGAAGTGGAAGGATTTTATCCCCAGAAATCTCTCCACCTGCTCAAGTCACAGTTACTAAATCAACTACTGAGGCTTGGGGTAAAGAGCCAATGATAGAGCCTTCTCATACGGAGGAACCAAAAGAAACCACAGTCAAGGACACCTCTGAACAAGAGTTGGAAGAGGTTTTGAAGATCATTCTTAGAAGCGATTATAAAATTGTTGAACAGTTGGGGTAGACCCCGTCTAAAATTTCTGTGTTATCTTTGTTGTTGTGTTATGAAGCCCATGCACAGGCTTTAGTAAAATTCTTGAAGACTTCCCATATGCTGTAAGAAATTTCGGCTAATCAATTTGGAAGTTATGTGGCGAGTTTAACAAATGATAATGGATTAGGCTTCTCTGATGCTGACCTGACTCCAAAAGGGAGAAATCATAATAGGGCTCTGTATGCCTCCATTGAATGCAGGGGCACTACGTTGGCTCATCTGTTAATTGTTATTGGTTATTCTCTGAATGTTCTGCCGAAATATGCTCTTGATAGACTAGATTGTGAGGGGATTATGATGAATTCCAGTAATATCTTAGTTCAAGACTTTGACGGGTCCAGAGGAATGGTGCATGATGGAGAAGTGGACCTCCCAATCAAAGTGGGTTAATAGATATTTGAGTCCACTTTCTATGTAATGGACATCCAGTCAACTTATTCATGTCTATTTGGGACGCCCCTGGATCCATGGGGAAGGTGCCGTTACCTCCACCTTGCACCAAAAATTAAAGTATCCGGTAAAAGGAAAGGTTGTTACTGTCTATGGAGAAGAGGAGTACTTGGTCAGCCACCTGAATTCATTTCGGTACGTGGAGATGGATGGAGAATTTATCGCGACTCCCTGTCAGACCTTTGAAGTGATTTCCCTTGCTGTTGTTAAAGATGTTTCTGCCATTCTAAAGATCACCAAGACTCCACACAAGATGGCTTCCTTGAAATATGCCAAAGCAACTATAGAAGAAAGTTGTTGTACTATTTGGGGTCAACTTCCTGATATCCCTTATAAATATGACAAGTTTGGTTTGGGATTTACTATAGAAGGTCAAAGGGCTATTCATTGTGCTCGAGCTGGAAGACCTTCGTTCCGTATCAGCAATAACGAGGGCAATCCTATAGAGAATGCTGACAGTGATTGTGACTTTGATAGCTGGATATTCCCCACCATTGGTGATGGAGTTGACAATTGGAAAGTAGAAGACATTTTCCCCATCTCCTTTAGTTAGGAGTAATATCTACACTCTTGTATTATCGCTTTTAAAAAGATTTTTGTTATGTAATAAACAATGACTTTAAAACTTGTGTCTTACCCGAGGCACAATGGTTCCTTTGTTAAGGGTTTATAATTCATAAACATTATCCATTCAATAAAAACCATTGGACATTTTGCATTCTAATTTTGTGATCTCTGTTTTTCTTTTATCTTATTTCATTTTCAAATAGCTATGTGTTCTTACACACACCCACACACTACATTGCAGATCCTCATCCACTCTAGATCTCGTTGATAACGATTTTGCTATTGCCACTTATGAATTTGAAAATCTGATCTACCAAGCCGAGGAAGAAGGTGAGGATGATTGTGAAATACTTGGAGAACTTTCCAAACTCTAAATACAAGAAGAAAAGGCTATCCAACAACATAAAGAGCCAGTTGAAGTTGTAAACTTGGGTACCAAGACACACAGAAAAAAAGTCAAGATAGGCGCCAACTTAGAGAGCAGTGTCAAGGACAGATTAATCCAAATGTTACATGAGTATGTTGAGATCTTTTCCTGGTCGTACAAAGACATGCCAAGGCTAGATACTAATATTTTGGTTCATCGTCTGCCAATGAAAGAGGGTTATTCTCTCATTAACCAGAAGGTTCGTTGCATGCGTCCTGAAATGTTAGAAAAGATCAAGGTCGGGGTTATGAAAAAATTTAAAGAAGGGTTCTTAGTAGTGACGTCATATTCTCAATGGGTTTCTAATGTTGTTCCGGTACAAAAGAAAGATGGCAAGGTACGTATGTGTGTATATTACAGGGATTCGAACAAAGCGAGCCCCAAAGATGACTTCCCGCTACCACATATTGATGTTTTGGTCGACAATACCGCTTAGCACAAGGTTTTCTCCTTCATGGATGGTTTCTTGGGTTATAATCAGATCAAGATGGCGCTGGAAGACATGTATAAAACTACCTTCGTCACACAGTGAGGTACCTTCTGTTACAAGGTTATGCCTTTTGGGTTGAAGAACGTCGAGGTAACTTATCAACATGCCATTGTAGCCTTATTTCATGATATGATTCATCACGAGATATAGGTCTATGTCGATGACATGATATCCAGGTCACAGACTGAATAAGAGCATCTTGATCATATTCATAAATTGTTTGAAAGACTGAGGAAGTATAAACTAAGGCTAAACCCGAAGAAATGCACTTTCAGGGTGAGATTTGATAAACTCATGGGTTTCGTCGTCAGCAGTAAATGTATTGAGGTTGATACTGCAAAATTTAAAGTTATTCAAGAAAATACGACTCCCCGTACCGAGAAGGAATTCAGAGGCTTCTTGGGACGCCTAAATTACATTTCCCGATTCATTTCTCATTTGACTGCTACCTGTGGACCAATCTTCAAACTGCTGAAGAAAGATCAAGTAGTAAAGTGGAATGACGACTGTCAAATAGCCTTTGATAAAATTAAGGAGTACCTACAAGAACCTCTAATTTTGATGCCACCATTCGAAGGGAGACCTCTAATCATGTATCTAATAGGGTTAGAGAACTCAATGGGATGTGTATTGGGGAAGCATGACGAGTCTGGTCGAAAAGAGCGTGCAATATACTACCTTAGCAAAAAATTTACCGACTGTGAAAGAAGATATTCACTTCTCGAGAAAAAATGTTGCGCTTTGGCATGGGCTTCTCTCTGACTAAGACAGTATATGTTGATCCACACTACCTTGTTGACCTCTAAAATGGATCCCATCAAGTACATATTCGAGAAGCCAGCTCTCTCCGAAAGAATAGTCTGATGTAAAATGGTCTTAGCAGAGTATGGCATTCAGTTCACCACTCAAAAATAAATCAAAGGAAGTGTACTGGAAGATCATTTGGAACATCAAGCTGTAGACGTCTATCAGTCTATGAATTTCGAATTCCCGGATGAGAACATTATGCTAGTAACCGATTGTGAAGAACCTGGACCGTATGAAGGACCTGAGCCAGGATCCTGGTGGACTATAGTTTTCGCTGAAGCTTTTAACGCACTTGGCAACAGAATCGTTACTGTAATTATCTCTCCTAAGGGTTGTCATACACCTTTCACTACCAGACTTTGCTTCGACTACAACAACAATATGGTTGATTATGAAGCGTGCATCATGAGAATTAAAGCTGATATTGACTTGAGAATCAAGTTATTAAGAGTATATGGAGAGTTAGCCCTGGTGACCAGTCAGTTCAATGGAGAATGGGATACGAAGCATCTGAATCTTATCCCTTACCAAGAACATGTGCTAACCTTGATTCCGTATTTAGAAGAGATTACTTTTGGTCATATCCCAAGAGAAGAGAATCAGTTGGAAGACGCATTGGCTACCATGTCATCCATGTTCAAGGTCAGATGGGACAATGAGGATCCCAAAATTACCATTGAAAGATTCGACGAACCGACACACTATTATGAAATTGACACTGGTGGAGTAGAAGAAAAACCTTGGTTTTACGAAGTGAAAAGGTACCCTGAGGCTCAAGAATACCCTGAAGGGGCATGGATCAATGACAAGAAAATCCTACAGAGGTTCTTGGCTAAGTTATTCTTAAGCAATGGGATTTTATACAAGCACAATCATGATTCAACTCTGCTTCATTGTATGGACAAGAAAGAAGCAGAGGAAATTATGCAAATCATGCATGAAGGCATCTTTAGTACTCACTCCAGTGGGCATACTATTGGTAAAAAGATTTTGAGAGTAGGTTACTATTGGTCGACTATGGAAACCGACTGTCACCACCACTCGATAACTTTCCATAAGTGTTAGATCTATGATGATAAAGTTCACGTGACTCCGGTTCCTCTGAATGTCATGACTGCTTTGTGGATATTCGCAATGTGGGGCATTAATATGATAGGAGAAATTAAACCTACTACCTCTAACGGACATCGCTTAATCCTCGTCGCGATTGATTACTTTACAAAGTGGGTTAAAGCAGCCTCGTTCGCCTTTGTTACCAAGAATATGGTCGCTCGGTTCATCAAACATAACCTTATCTGACAGTATGGAATCCCCGAGAGGATTATCATAGACAACAGTACTAGTCTCAACAACACTATGATCACTAAACTCTGCATGCCGTTCAAGATCAAGTGCCATAAATCTTCTCCGTATCGACCGAATATGAGCGGCACGGTGGAAGTCGCCAACAAAAATATTAAGAAGATTATACAGAAGATGGTTGTGACCTACAAAGACTGGCACGAGATGTTATCGTTTACTCTCCACGACTATCGTACTTCTGCACGAACATCAACTGGGGCAATCCAATTCTCTCTATTTTATGGTATGGAAGTTGTCCTTCCTATCGAAGTTCAAATTCCATCTCTGAGAATTATGAAAGAGGCACACCTAGGCAAAGATGAGTCGATTCATACCAGGGTAGACCAGTTGAATATGATCGACGAGAAGAGGCTTGTAGCTGTCTGTCACGGCCAGATGTATCAGAAGCGTATGATTAAGGCATTCAACAATAAAATAAAGCATCGGGTATATTAGGCTGGTGACTTGGTAATAAAGCGCATCATTCTACCGCAAGGTGATCCCAGGGGAAAATGGACTCCCACCTACGAAGGTTTATTTTTTGTCAAGGAAATATTTTATGGCGGTGCTATAATATTGACCACCATGGATGGTGAAGATTTCCCACACCCTGTGAATGCGAACATAGTCAAAAGATACTACGCATGAAAACGACCCACTAGGTTGACTAGCCTAGGAAAAAATAAGGACATCCCCGCGAACCAAAAGGGTTCGGTAAAAATTTAGGGATATAAAAAAGATTGTACACCTGGCAAGTCGAAAACCTAAAAAGGCGGATTGGGCAAGAAAGGGTATACCGGTGGACTGAAAACCCAAAATGGAGGTCCAGACAAAAGTTAGGGATTAAAGCGTACGACTATGTCCCATTGGATCACTTACAACAAGCTTTTTTACCAAAGTCAAAGTTCAAAAGGTACAAATCAGTCCAATCAGCTTCTTCCGGCAGTGAGGGATGAGATGCTTGAAGATATAGGGGCAATAATGGAGTTAGAACCCGACGATATTATTCCCACATAGCTATTATGTTGTTTACATTTTGTAATATTTTCATTTCACGACAATTTCCTCTTACTAGGTTTTATGTCTCTTTGTACAAAATCGCCTATTTGTAGGCAAACTATCAATAAAAATACAAAAATCAAAATTCAAACTTTTTGTTTTTACTTTTCTGTTTCGTTTGCAAAAACGTCCAAGGCTAAAATTGAATGAAAATATGCATATGAATACGATTAAATGTTAACAAATATATCCATAAAAATAGGAATAAGAATTTAGTCAAGACTTTAGCAGTTGGATAATGTTCAAAGCTTTCCACAAATCTCCACAGAGCCACTTCCATGGGATTATCCCCACAGAGTAGTCTTATCATACTCACCAACAAATTCCCCCAGCGAATAAATAAACATGATCTCTTTCCGGAAATATCGCCCACCTATGGAGTCCTAATCAGTACAATTTATGGAAATTCTCCTCCCCAGTTGAGTTTATTCCTCCAAAACTGTAAAACCCTCTGCAGATTTCTTTTCTCCAGTAGAGATCATTTCCTCGGCAAGGGTGTTTTCTCAATAGAGTATTTCTCCGTCAACAGGGTTTATTTTCCCAACAGGGTTTATTTCCCCAACAGGGTATAGTCTCCCCGGCTTGAGTCTACTTCTACCACAAATTATCGGCAAGTTTCCCGCCTCCAGCAAAGTACAATATGGGTTGTTATCCCCGGAGAGTTGCTATTGAATCTGAAACTGGATCAGATATCGTTCAACCTTATTCTTTCAGACGATCCATATCAAAAACTCTGCCAGGAAACACCTTGAAAGGTTATCTATCTCTTTTATCCCCAGTCAGAGTATCTAAGAACTAAATTCCCTAGTAGAGCGGTGAACGACCAATGTTTTTGGAATCTTCTCCCCAAACAATGATCCATATCCTCTAGTGGAGTTTCCTCAAGCAGAAAGAAGGAATCCTCATCAAGATCGAACATACACATATTCTTCATCCCCAGCAACAGTCGAGGATTTATTTTCCCCATACAAAGATATTGCACGAGTTTACAAAATCATTTCAACAACATTTCAGATTCATACATCATTTGCAAACGTCATAGCATGTGCATACGAAACGCATATAGCACAGTCTCATTTATTTTGAGAACATCATTATGCGATGCATTTCATACATCATGACATTGCATACATCTAACTCTTTACCTTTTCAAGAAAGATCAATCAACAGACAAACATCATTAACTACGTATATGACCAGACATTCTTCTCAAAGACTACATCTAATAAATGGCTACTTAAGCAATTTCCTCAGAGGGTCATTCTCAAAGAAACATATTCTCTAGTTGAAGTCGGACACAAACATCTTCTCGCTCAGAGTAAATTAAGCATAGATTTATTCTGATACTTCTTCCAATTGAAGACGGTTGTAGACATCTTCTGGCTCAGATTAAATCAAGCACATATTTATTCAGATACTTCTCCCAGTCGAAGATAATCTTAGATATTTTTTGGCTCAGAGTAAATCAAGCATAGATTTATTTTGATACTTCTTCCAGTTAAATTCAAGCATAAACCTCTTCTAGCTCATAAAAAATCAAGGGTTGATTTATTCTAATAATTCTTCCAGTTGAAGATGATCGTAGACATCTTCTAGCTCAGATTAAATCAAGCGTAGATTTATTCTGATGCTTCTTCCAGTCGAAGACGGTCGTAGATATTTTCTGGCTCAGAGTAAATCAAGCATAGATTTATTCTGATACTTCTTCTAGTTAAAGTTAGGTGTAGACATATTATGGCTCAGATTAAATCAATCGTAGATTTATTTTGATACTTCTTCCAGTTGAAGACGGTCGTAGATATCTTCTGACTTAGATTAAATCAAGCGTAGATTTATTCTGATACTTCTTCTATTTAAAGTCAAGCATAAACATCTTCTGGATCAGATTAAATCAAGTGTAGATTTATTCTGATACTTCTTCCAGTCGAAGACGAACATAAACATCTTCTGGCTTAGATTAAATCGAGCATAGATTTATTCTGATACTTCTTCTAGCTAAACTCAAGCATAAACATCTTCTGGCCTAGAATAAAAATAAGCGTAGATTTATTGTGATACGGTGGCAGAACCGACTGTTTTTTGAAAATGCTGGTTTGTGTTTTGCGTTTTTTATTCGCAAAATTTTGCGGTAAGCAAGAGTCGCCACCGACTTTTATTTTATCCAAAAAGGAAAAGTAAAGAGAACAGAAAAAACCTTTTTTGAGATGTTTCTGAGTTCAGGGGTTAGATTATATAAAGGGAAGGTGTTAGCACCCTTTCTATCCATGGTTTTCCATGGGCTCTTAGGTACTTGCTCATTTTGAAATTGCTTGTGTGTGCTTTGTTTTGAAAAGTTATGTTTTACTTTGTGTTAACCCTTGTTTCTGTCCTCAAGAGTGTTACGAAGTTTGTTTTGAAATTTTGTTTTGGAAAGTGTAAGTGTGAAAAGTTTGATTTGAGCAAGTACCTACTAGCATCTACCTACTCGAAAAAGGATCGTTTCTATTCTCGTTTCCTTTAGACAATGATATCTTACTATTTGAGAAATAGGTAGCACCGTCGTTGGACTTGTAAGGGTCAATTCGTAAGGGACGCACGATCACTAAAGCAATGTTAGGACGTCTTAGTAATAACCCTAAAGTCTTAAGATCATATTCAAGGCAACATTTCTGAGGCGACGTTTCCGTGGCAACATTTATGAACGCGACTTTTGATCTTTGTTAGACAGGAGGGCAACCACTAAGACACCCTATACTTAATGAACGTTTACCGAAGGCAACCGAAGTGAGACTATACCCTAGGAGTGCACATGTGAGAGTGATTTGATTTCAGTTATTATCTTTGCACATTAGGGTTTTCTAGCTGTTTTAAATTATCATGCAATCTTGTCATACAATCCTATCAACATACATCTAAACAGTTAATATTTGCGAGAATTAAAATGCGAGAAAATAAAACCTACGCTATTACAAGGCTTCGGGGAGGGGATTAATTACATAGCCAAAAAAACACGTAAAAGACGATAAAAAAAAGAAAGTCCTAGATTAAGCTATTACATACCGTGGACAGTTACTACAATATAAAAATAATAAACGCGCGCGATGAATTCTATGCAAAAGAATTATGGTTTTGACCCCAACTATACCTAATTATACCTTAAAGGAAAAATCATTTTTTTGTCGTTTTTGTGGTATTTGAGAAAATAAAGCTCAATTGAATAATAATAACAAAACCTAATTAATATTTAATTTTAATTTAAGAAAAATAATTAAATTAACCTTTTTTTGTATGTTTGATTTTTGAGAAAGAAATAAATATTAAATCAAGAGCCTAACCCTAATTTTTCTAATTGGTTTTAATTATATAAAAAAGGTTATAATTTCCCTAAATAAAATTAAACTAATATTAAATTAAATTTGATAAAAAACCCTAATTCTAATTTTTTGTAAAACTCTTGATTTTATGATTTTGTAAAAAAGGAAATTAATTTTGGTTAAATAATAATTAAGCAAATTAAATTAAATAAAAAAGAAAAAAATAGAGAAAAGAAAGGAATGGGCCTGATAGCACTAGCAAAAGGGGGGGTGCTGTTTGCAATTCTGAGGCCAACAAGTCTAGGCCTTGTTGACTTCTCCCAATCCTATGTGCATGCTTGACTCAGGCGCATGGTGGACATTCATGGGATAGCCTTGGATCTGGGGCATTGATGGATGGGACGGCCAGATCTTGAGTTGCTTGGTAGATGTTTGGTCTTATGGGGGTACAGAATCCTGCAAGAAAGCCTTAGAAAAAATGGAAAATGCAAGAGGCAGGGATCGAACCCCTGCCCTTGCACATTGTAGCGCCTTAACTTCCCTCACTCTTGCCACTGGACCAAATTACTCAATCGTTAATATAATACAACAAAAATAATATGATAGTGAATCAAGCCTATGCCCAGCTATCACACGCGCGCCCCAAGTGGGTCCCTGGGAATTTGAATGAACCAATCAGCAAACTCCCTTCAGCCACGCCAGCGTCTCCTTCGTTGATCCGTTGCTTTTAACCTGATACTTTTACCTACGGTCATATTCGTCGCTATAGGCTATAGCGACGCCTTTTGTTTGTAGCTACAAACCTGCAAATCTTTAAAACATAATCCAAGCAAAAAAAATTCCAATCAAGGGGATAGATCAATTGTATTTCCTCCCCTGTACATGAAAATGCATTTAATTTGGCCCAATTTTGCCTCTAGCTAGGGTTCCCCAATTTGGAGCTTACGAACCCTAACTATGGCAAATGGCCATTCCTGCATCAAAACTCAAATCCAGGCTATCAAGAAGATTCTCAACATGATTATGAACATGTATATGCAAGCGAATTAGATTCAAAACACGTAAAACTCAAGAAACAAGTTTGAGTTCAGAGGGTGCAAACCTTGAGGTGTAGCTGACAATTCTGCAGGTTTTCTGCCTTGATAGCGATTGGAATGGCTTCACTCCACACCCAGGAATAGATTGCTGGCTTTAGATTTCCTTGAATCATCCTCTAAACCGGAATTCGAAACCCTGCTTTTTTCTTTGCAAAAACTCACTTTATTTTTTGACTTTCACGGCCTCCAACCTCTTTCTTTTGGTCTGCATTTGTTCCTTATGTATACTAGAGTGTATTAGGGTTCAAGTTTGTATCAAATCTTTTCCAATTATGAAGATTGATCCATGATTTAATCCTTGCACCGAATATTTCCAAAACAAGCAAATTCAATCTTTTTCTGTCCATTGGAACCTTGCACGATTTGATCTTGTCTCCAACTGTATAATGGACCTAATCATGCATAAAATCTCAAGGTTTTAATGATTTTTGATATTTTCACTATTTTATATTGATTTTATTTGATTTAAATGAAATAAAATCAAAATAAAAAACAAAAATAAAAGAATGACAAGTGGAAGGGCTCATGGGTCGTGGGTCACATTACAAACTCAGTGCAAGCATAAAAAGTTGGGCCCATTTAGCAAAAAAAAGCAATTTTCGACGCAATTGACTTTTGGCAATTTTGCAAAAAGGGTCAACTTGGCCAATGCATAACTCTCTCAATTTTTACCCTAGAGATGTGTTCTTGGACTTTTTAGAAATCTTAGGATGTCCTCTAAGCCACCCTTTTGGTCTCATATTAATTGAGTCTTCCATGTTCATGTATGAAGCTTTGACCCAAAAGGTGTTTTTGTTGACTTTTCAAAATGACCTATAATGTCCAAATTCATATCTTCTTGTGAGTGCATATTTTGAAATTATGAGATGAAGATGGATTGTAGGGAATTACATCCTCTTAAAAATGATCTTTGTATGGGTCATTTTTTATAAAGTATGAGAAAGTTATGCTTGGTCAAAGTTGAGTTGACTTTTCCTACAAAACCCTAATTTAGCAACTTTTGGATTTTGATGAATTGTGAGCAATCCTTGAGGAATCATGATCAACCCTTGATCAGATGATGAATAACACTTCAAAATGAGGATGTTGACAAAAAATCTTGAGGTTTGACTGTATGTGGGCCACAATTGACTTTTGCCCTAGCAAGTCGATTTTCAGGCATTTGAGCAGTTGACTGAGCAAACTTCCTCTGCAAGGCTTGAAACTTGACATGCATGATCTTGAGAACATATTAGGACAATAGTGAGCATTTGGGACCCTTTGGATTCTAGCATCTTGATGTAAAATGAAACCCTAATTTGAGGTAGACTGCCTTAGGAGAGAGTTTGTCTGGTCAACTATTGGACTTCTTTGAGCAATTTGAGGACCTCTCTTGACATGTATTGAGAAATATGGGAGGGAAAATTTTGGGGTAAAAAATTTATTCTGATACTTCTTTCAGTTGGAGACAAGCGTAGACATCTTCTGGCTCAGATTAAATCGAGCGTAGATTTATTATAATACTTCTTCAAGTTGAAGTCGGACAAAGGATTAGTCTAATTTCTATCAATAATTACTTTGGATGGAATCTGTAAGGCCATCTCTGACGACTCTTTTTCAACTCTCCAAATGGCAACTTTAATCTCATTCCCAGTATAATCAAACAACAGTATTACTTCATGCACAAGAGAGCACAAATTTATGGGCACTTAATTGTTCATCCTCTTCTACCTTCGAGTCACGAATGAGGGACCTGCCAATGTAACTCTTCAGGTTCAAGAAGATTGAACCGGGGCAGCTGTTGTACCCCAAAATTTTTCTCTCCCATTTTCTTCAATACATTCTTTTAAGGGCTTTCAAATACTTATGAATCTTAAGGGTTGATCAGTCAAGATGCTCCTCCTAAGCAATGGGTCTACAACTAGGGTTTTTAGTTGCTCAAGGAAGTTTGGGTTAAAAAGATCTCAAATGGTTTTCATGGTTTATCATAGGTCTTCAACAATTCTCATGTTAAGTTTCAAGTCTTACATCTCAAGTTTTCTCAGTCAATGGCTCAAATAATTGAAAATCAACTATATTGGGTAAAAAGTCAATTATGGTCAACATACAATCAAACTTCAAGATTTTTGGTTAACATCAACATTTTGAATTGATATTCATCACTATATCAAGGTTTGATCATGATTCCTCAAAGAAAGTCCTCAAACCATCAAAAGTTAAAAATTGCCAAATTAGGGTTTCCTTAGGAGAAGTCAATAGAACTTTGACCAAGCATAAGTTTCACATGCTTCATAAATTTTCTCCTAACCAAAGCCCATTTTGAAGGAAACTAAATTCTCTACAACTTTGAATTTATTCTTAAGTCCAAAAAGTGTTTCATTTGAAAGATATGAGTTAATACATTACAAGTCATTTTCAAAAGTCAACAAAAAGACACTTTTTGTCAAGGCAACTTACATCAAGATAAAGTCCCCAAATTAAAAAATGATCAAGAGAGAAATTGTAGAGGATATCTTGAGTTTTACAAAAAGTCTAATATCACCTTTAAAATATGAAAATTTATAGAGTTATGATTGATGCAAGTTGGACAATTTTTGAAGAATACATGAAACTTCAATTGGACAATGTTAAATTTGTGGGCTTTTGGGCCTAAGTTTTAGAGTTCAAACATTATCATGACACCTTAGAGGACCTCTAAGTCCATTAATAATTTTCATTGATTTTTATTTATATTTACTTTTATTTTTGTTCAAATAAATACAAAGTAAATTAAATAAATCACAAAATAATGGATTAATGCATATGGGCTTGGTCTTTGATCATATTTGAAGCCCATAAACATGATGGCCAACTAGCAAAACCGTGTAGGCCAAGAAGGGAGGGAAATCTTCACAAATTTGGAAAATTTCAAATTATTTTGGAATAAAATCACACTTTAATTCCAATTGATTAGGTTCCATATATTTTAACCTAATGTGATCCCTTATAAAAACACAAGCTTCGGATCACAAGAGGACAGAAAAAATGCACGCTGGCCTGCCCAAAGAACAACCCTAAGGTATTTAAAAATTCTCAAAATTAGAAAAACTTGAAACCCTTATTTCCAATCATTCCCGAGTAGTGTAAAGCATCCCATCACCTTCCTGAAGACTCCGGGAACGGATCCATATCATTACTTAAACTCAACGCACTCCAAAATCGTTTCCCACGAGCCCACCAATTTGGTAAAAGTTCTTGATTTCAAACTCCTTAATCGTGTGATTTAAATCAATTTATGCATGCATTCATATTGTTGTTGATGTTTAGAACAGATATAACGTATTACATGTGAGCTTGGGTGCCTGAATCTGAAAACACCATTGTTAGGGCATAAAGGGTTGCGTTCTTCGCATCTTCATGTACAAGCATTTTTAGGGCAAATGGACCACACCATTGGATTGGCAAACCATGATTTAGGGGGGTTAGGGTTTATTTGGGACTCTGATTTTTGTTCTTTCACAAGTTTGAATTTTGAGCCAACCGAAGAAGAAAATGTTGACAACCGTGAGGGGTGGTCTAACTCGCCTGAAGGCTTGCGTGGCATCTGGTTGTTTTTTGATTCGTTGGTTCAAAATAACAGGGTCCCACCACGCACGCGTTTTTTTTGTTTGGTTGACATTAGTCTTTATTTTCAAATATAATGTTTTTGTTTGGTTTAGGTATCAGTTGTACAGGCCACCCCAGCGAAAAGCTTATGTGTGTTAAGGTGTGTGCCAGGGCAGGCGTTCGATCCCTGCCTCTGGCATGTTATTTTTCAATGTTTTTCCATTTTAGATCCAATGCAAGCTTGGTACACGCGCTCATCATGTGGGCTTACATCAATTCTATCAAATCTCAAGATCCCAGATTTAACGCTTCAGATGCATGTCCCTCAGCATGAACCTTCAAGGATCATCCTCATCAGAGACAACGCAGAAATCTGGGCTCATTGTTGGGCCTAGGGATATCTTTTTTTGCACCCCTCATTTACTTACATTGCAGGAACATTTCATTTTCTTGGTTTTTAAATAATTGTTTTTATTTAGATAATTTTAGTTTTAATTAATTTTATTTAAATCAGAAAAAATCATAAGATCATAAAAATTTTAGATTTAGGTTTTTGATTAATTAATTTAATTTTTCATAAATAAAATTAATTTTATTTAATCACATTTTGTTTTATTTTATTAATTAGTTTCTAAATTAATTAGAATTAGGGTTTACTGTTGTTTTACACTATAAAATATTTTTCTAAACAAAAACACCAAAAACATTTCCTTAAATGCTTCGATTTTTTTAAAGTTTTTTTAATATCGTTCTCTTTTTCAATCTCCGTGCGTTTACTTATGTTTTACATTATTATAATTATGTAATTTCTAATGGGTTATAATAGTTTTAAATTCAGATTTAATATACTTTTCCACCATTCTATGGTTTGTACTCCCCATCCTCGAAGCATTGTAATAGAGTAGATTTTATTTTCCGCGTTTCTTTCCGCACTTATGTATGAATGTATGTATATATTTAATTGCTAGTTTAATAGGATTGTATGGCAAAGACTAAAATCAAACGCTAGATAACCATAAATACAAGATTAAAATAACTGAATCATAACACACTTTGCACATGCACACCTCTAGGGTGACCCTCACTTGTTACCTCAGACATAAACAGTCATGTCCGTCGAATGTGGGATGCTTTAGCGAAAAACATTCGGTTAAAAAATCGTAGTCCCTCGATGACCCTTCAATGTTGCTTCGGTAAATGATCTTGTCCCTCGATGTTGCCTAAAAATACATGATGGTAGTCCCTTTGAATTGCTAAAGGTATCCCTATATGTTGCCTTTATAAATGTATGATGACCTGCGCCTGTCCCTCAAAACATCCAACAATAGGGATTCCTACTAACTAATGGTAATATAGCACTATCTAAAGGAGGAAGAAAAGAACAAAAGACTTTTGAGTAGGTAGATAGTTATTAAATCAGTTGCTCGCAAACATTTCAAAATATTTTTCACACCAACACTTTTCAGAAATATTTTCAAAACAAACACTTTGTATGCGTTATCAACGATACGAGAATCATTACAAAGTTTCCTAACTTAGGCATTTTCAAAATATTTTCAAACATACACATTCACAAAGCATTTTTAAAAGTGAGCTAGCGATTAAGAGCCCGTAGATAACTACAGATGAAAAGGGTGCTAATACCTTCCCTTTTCATAACATACCCCCCTTACTCAGAAAATTCTCAAAGGTTTTTTCTGTTCTTTTCACCATATCTTTTATTGGATAAAAGAAAAGTCAATGGAGACTCTTGCTATCTGCAACATTTGCAATGAAACGCAAAACCCTAAAGTCAAATCTCCCACTGTATTATATACACCCTTCAAACTCATTTAAAACCTAAATGGGCCATTCTGATTTAGAAGGGCCCAAGAATTCTCAATAATGTAAACCCCATCCATATTTAAAAAACAGGACCCAATACCTTTTAGTGGGTCGGCCCAATTAAAACCCCTTATACAAACAGCACACCTCCCCTTCTATAAAACTCTAAATGGACTAAAAACTTAACTAACACACTCTCCCTTCAACATTTGAAATGGGCTAAAAAAGTTTACATGGGTTCTTTCTGATTTAGAAAGGACCAAGAGTTCTTAACAATGTAAAACCCTTTACAAATTAAATAAGAGTGAATATCAAAGAGACTTAATTGAAATTTGATGGGCTTAAAATTTTACATGGGCTTTTCTGATTTAGAAAAGCCCATTAATTTCTTAATAAGGAAAAAAAATCCTTTTGTGAATTTAAACCTCAAGCAAATGATAACTCTGAAATTTAATAAGGGATAAAATATTATAGAAATTCGTACGAAAATTTTGGGGTATGACAGCTTCCCCTTTTAATTTTCTTTCAATTGAATAGTGTTAGAATACGCAGGTCTCGCACGTTCTGATCGGGAGTTTATTAAATATTGGAAGACCCCAAAAATTTGTTTGAAAGATTATAAGGATACACTGTACATCATTCCCATGGGTGTGAAGAGTAGGCATAGATGATGATGTATCATCTTACCAGCGTTTGAACCAAAGTTTTGATTTAACTTAGACATGTTGACGTGAATAATTTATCAGTATTTAAGAGAGATTTTAGATTTTTGCATATTTACCACGATCTAGGAGGTAAACGATACAAGTTTTGAAAAGTTGACTTACTAATGCTTGGAGACTAATATAGTAAGTTTTTATTTGATTTGATTTTGTCAATTCATCACAACCTAGGGGATGAATAAAACAAAGTTTGATAACACATTGCTGCATGGAGACTGATGCAATGGATTACACAAATTTCGTTATGTTTACTACAACCTAGGGAGTAAACAATACGAGGATGAACATGTACCTTTATCGCAACCTAGGGTATAAATGACAACAAGGGTGGGCTTACGTTATTCATCACAACCTATGGGATGAATAATATAACCCTGAAAATTTGCATATCTATCGCAACCTAGGGGATAGGTATTTGAAAAGTAATTCTCTCACCTACCGTAACATAGGGGGTAGATGATTGAAAATGTTTGATAACACATCATTGCATGGAGACTGGCGCAATGAGTTATATCGCAGATTTCGTCCTATTTACTACAACATAGGGAGTAAATAGTACACGGAGGAACATGTGTATTTATCATAACCTAGGGGATAAAGACAACAGGGGTGGGCTTATGTTATTCATCACAACCTAGAGGATGAATAATATGACCCTGACGACTCGCATATCTATCGTAACCTAAGTGGTAGATAATTGAAAAAGCTTGATAATAACATTGATGTATGGAGACTGACGTAATGAGTTATATTGCATACTTTGTTATGATTACTACAACCTATGGAGTAAACAGTATGATGATTAACTCACGTATTCATTGCAACCTAGGGAATGAATAATATGAATCCAATAATTTTCACATCTACCATAACCTAGGGGGTGGATGATTGAAAAAGCTTGATAACACATCGCTGCATGGAGACTGGCGCAATAAGTTATATCGCAGATAAAAAGCTGTTTTTTGATGATTAAATCTTAGATAACTAGATAAAAGATGAGATCATATTTTTATCGGTTGTGTTTGTTCTCAACCAAGGTAATTGTTTGTTTTGATAATCTAATGGAGGGCCCAATGATATTGGTTTCGCCAAAAATATGTTTGGAAAAATGTGATGTATGATGTATATGCATAATGTCCTAGATTCATATGGAGCCCAAAGTGTATATGCATTGAGTGTTTGTGTGTGTCCCAAATATTTACATATGTATGAAATGTGTGTATATGCCTTAAATGTAAATTTTTTTCTGATATGCTCTCCTTTAAAACCATTGGTTTTGTGTTACCACCTCCCTGACGTTGTATGTTGCAGTATCTTTGAATTGATTTGAATAAGATGAATAACTGTCAGAAAGATCTTGGTATTTGTATCGTAGGCACAGGCGTAGGTATGGGCATATTTGTGGATGCAGGCGTGACATAGATGTGGATGTTGGCATGGACGTGGATGTAGGCATGGACGTGGATGTAGACGCGGATTTTATTTCAATTTTTCTAACCAAAATTCCTTTGATGTTTTATCAAATGCTTTTATTTGTCAAATCGCTAAAATGATTCCAATGCATTACTCACAAGAAATAATCGTAGTATTTTGCAAACAAGTATGAAAAGGAAAATCATAATTGAAAGATGGAAAAAGTAAATGGTTTATTGATATGCCTCTGAATAGGCGAGAGTACAAGATGTAATTCCTTGAAAGAGGAAATTGCAGAAAGTTTTAAAACTGAAAGTGGCAATGAAAATGATAATTGCTACTGTTATTTCCCCCAATACCTTTTTGACAGTTCCAACTCCTTTGCTTCCGAGTTGAATGATTTGGATCAATCTCTTCCTTTGTGGTTTGTAATCGTAGTTCTTAGATTACAGTCTTTTTGTTCTTTATTTCTTTGAGTAAGATCCCTAATTTTTGCCTAGATCTCCCTCTCATGTTTTCAATCCACCGGGATAATTTTTTGTGTGCATGTCCCTAATTTTTGCCTATATCTCCCTTTAGGGTTTTCAATCCACTGAGACGCTCTTTTTTCCTAAGTCGTCTGTTTAAGGTTTGAACTTAGCGAGATTTTTATACATAGTATTTTTTGAATGCGTCTGAATTTGTCGGATGTGGTAGTTCTTCCCCATCCATTATTGTGAGGATGAGACCTCCACCAGAGAATATCATTTTTACCACATATAGACCTTCGTAGTTGGGTGTCCATTTACCACGTGAATTGAGGCGAGGTAGCATAATCTTTTTGAGGACCAGATCCCCTTCTTTGAACACTCGAGGGCAGAGTTTTTGTTGAAGGCTTTCTTCATCCGCTTATGATATAATTGGCAGTGTCACAAAGCTGTCAGGCATTTCTCTTCAATGAGGTTGAGTTTATCAAGTCGTGTCTGAACCTACTCATCTTCTTCAAGCTTTATTTCTTTTAGAACTCGAACTGGTGGAATTTATATTTCAATTGGGAGTACTGCCTCCATGCCATATACCAGTGAGAAAGGAGTTGCACCTGTTGATATACGCACAGAAGTACGATAGCCATGTAGAGTAAAGGGAAGCATTTTATGCCAATCTTTATATGTCTTTGCCATTTTTTTAATGATTTTCTTGTTGTTTTTTTGGCAGCTTCAACGGCCCCGTTCATCTTGGGTCGATATGGTGAGGAATTATGATGCTCGATTTTGAAATTATCGCATAACTCCTTCATCATTTTGTTGTTCAGATTAGACCCGTTGTCTGTAATGATACTGCTTGGAACCCCACATATATATATATATATATATATATATATATATATATATATATATATATATATATATATATATATATATATATATATATGTATATATGATATTTTGTTTGATGAATCGAGTAACCGCTTGACTCATCACATTCGTATAGGATGCCGCTTCAACCCATTTGGTGAAGTAATCAATGACAACCAATATGAACTGGTGTCTGTTAGATGCTTTCAGTTCAATGATGCCTATCATATCAATTCCCTACATCAAAAACGACCAAGGCGAGCTAATGGGATTTAGAGTAGTAGGTGGAACATTCATTTTGTCGGTGTAGATTTGGCACTTATGACATGTTTTTGTATAATGGTAGCATTAGGCTTCCATCTTTAATCAATAATAACCTACTCACAGGATTTTTCTAGCCATGGCATGCCAATTTCTATGAGTTCCAAAAGTACCTTCATGTATTTCTCTCATAATTGTATATGCTTCCTGTTTCTCTACACACCTGAGTAGCACCATATCATAGTTTCTTTTGTATAACACATCACTGCTCAGAAATGTTTTTGAGGCTAGCTTCCGCAGAGTTTGTTTGTCAATGATAGAAGCATTTTCTGGATATTCTTGTTTTTCAAGGTACCTCTTCAATAGCAAGGCAGTGTGCAGGCTCTTCGAAATGTCTGATTGTAATGTGCGGTTCATGGTTTGGCCAAGTTACCTTGAACATGTCTGATAGAGTTTCCAAGGCGTCTGCCATCTAATTTTCTTCTTATAACTGAAAGTGATCTCCATGAATTATGTAGCTAGCTTTAAAACATAATCCCGATATGGAATCAATTTGGGATGTTTAGTGTCCCATTCGCCACTGACTTGGTATATGAGTAGCGTGGATTTTCCAAATACTTCGAGATGTTTGATTCTTAGATCGATGGCAACTTCTAGACCCAGGATACAAGCTTCGTATTCGACGATGTTATTGGTGCAGTCAAAACATAACCTCGTAGTATAAGTTTTATGATATTTTTTGGAGAAGTTAAAATTTCCCTAATGTCGTGCCCTAGTGAATTTGAAGCTTCGTCGAACATGAGTATCCAAGTTCCCCTGGTTTAGGTCCTTCATCAGGCCCTAGTATTTCGTAGTCACCTATAACCATGACATCTTCGTCTATAATGTCGAACTTCATTGGTTGATATTCTGGTAATGGCTGATGGGCTAGATGGTCAGCTAGTACACTACCCTTGATGGCCTTTTGAGTAACGTATTAGATGTTGTATTCTGATAGTAACATCTACCATCGGGAAATCATTCGTGTAAGAGAAGGTTTTTCAATCACATACTTTAAAGGATCCATTCTTGCTATTAACCATGCAGTGTGAGTTAACATGTATTGCCTCAATCTTTTAGTAGCCCAAGCCAATGCACAACAAGTTTTCTCGAGAAGTGAGTACCTTGTTTCGCAGTCAGTAAATTCTTTGCTGAGGTAGTAGATTACATGCTCTTTCTACCTATTTCATCATGTTGTCCCAATACACATCCCATTGATCCTTCAAGTACTGTCAGATACATGATGAGTGGTCTTCCAGGGACTAGTGGCACTAAGATAGGTGTCTCTTGTAAATATTGCTTTATTGTCTTGAAAGCTGTCTGGAAATCATTATTCCATACCACCGTCTGATCTTTTTGTAATAGTTTGAATATAGGCTCGCAGGTAGCAGCTAGGTGAGATATGAACCTTGAAATGTAGTTCAATCATCCTATGAAACCATGAACCTCTTTCTCTGTCCTCAGAGTTGGCGTTTATTGTATGGCTTTTACCTTGTCGGGGTCCACATGAATACCATGCTAACTTACAGTGAAACCTAATAGCTTGCCTGATCTGACACCAAATGTACACTTGTTTGGATTCATCCTTAGTTTGAACCTTCACAGACGCTCGAATAGATTTTGTAAATGTATGATGTGATCCTCCTTTGTATGGGATTCTGCAATCATATCATCTATGTATACCTCTACCTTTTTATGAATCATGTCATGGAATAATGTGAACATAACCTGTTGATAGGTTGCCTCTGTGTTCTTTAGACTGAACGACATTACTTTATAGCAGAAAGTTCCAGAAGGTGTCATGAAAGTAGTCTTTTCCATATCTTTGGGTGCCATTTTGATTTGATTGTATCCTGAGAAATTGTCCATGAATGAGAATACCGAAGCTTGAGTTGTGTTGTCCACCAAAACATCTATCTAAGGTAACAGGAAATCATCTTTGGGAATCGCTTTGTTCAGATCCCGATAATCCACACACATGCGTACTTTTCTATCATTCTTGGGTACTGACACAATGTTAGCTATCCAAGGTGGATAATATACCACCGCTAAGAACCCTGCGTCAAAATGTTTAAGGACCTCTTCTCAAATTTTGTTGGACATGTATGGACGAGTTCTCCTGAGTTTCTGTCTAACTGGAGAGCAACCTTCCTTAAGAGGTAGTTTGTGCACCACAACATCTGTATCCAATCCTTGCATATCTCTGTAATACCAGGCGAATATATCCACATATTCATGTAACAACTTTATTAGCCTTTCCTTGACGCTTTTCTCCAATGTTGCCCCTAGCTTGATCTCTTTTGGATCTTCCCCTCTTCAAAGGTTAATGGCCTCAATAGATTCCTAGTATGGTTGTATATTGTCAGCTTTTTTCTCTATCTCCCTCGCCAATTCTTTACAAAGTTCAAGATCTTTATCATCTTCCACTTCAGCTTGGTTGATGGGTGCATCAAAATTATATCGGATAGTAGCAGTAACATTATCAATGATTTTGGGCATGGATCTGTACATGTATCATGTTTTGGTGCAGTTTTTAGTATGTGAATTAGGAAAATGCATATGAAGAAAAGTATTTCCCTTTTTTTAAATATGAGAGACAAATGTAAGAGAAAGAAAGGGATCTTAATTGAATGTAAAATATAACTTTTATTAATCATGAATACGGTCTGAAACAAAAATGGGGGACCCTTACAAGAAACCCATATGCCTCGGGCTTGACATATGTTCTTTCAAAAACAAGAAAAATTACTTTGGAAAGAAAAAGATCTCGAGAATCTCCATAGTCATCCAATTCTTGAGTTCTTTTCCTGGGGTGCATTCATGGATTAAATCGGATGCCTTTCTGATGTTTCCCTTGTTAGATATCATTGCCACCTGTCCGTCATGCTCTACTCCATTGTTGAAAAAGGTATCCTGGATTTGAGGAAACTTTGATTTGCCTTTCGGAGTATCCTTTGACAATTAGAAGCCCAAACCAAAGTGATTCTTCTTCTCAGGTATTTCTGGGAGCTTTCCCCAACCCTTTGAGGCACCACTCTCCACAGCTATTTGCAAATCTCTCCACGAAGTCACAATAGGTTTCTTGATTTTTTTCCACCAGTAAGGTTACCATTGAGGCAACCTCTAGGACTTAAAATGGTGTGGCTATACAGTCTTTATCAACATTAATGTACCTGTAGGATGCTATATGACTTACGAAGATGTCCACTTCACCATCAATTATGACCAATTTTCCTTCAACAAAGAACTTTAGTTTTTGATGTAAAGTTGAAGTGACAGCCCCTGCTGCATGAATCCAAGGTCGTCCTAGTAAACATGTATATGTTAGTTCTATATCCATGACTTGAAAAGTGATATAGAACATATGTGGGCCAATCTTGACAGGAAGGTCCACTTCTCCAAATAGTTAACTTTGAGAACCGTCAAAAGCTTTAACTATCGTAGAACTTGGTCTTATCACAACACTATCTAGTGTTAACTTCATCAAGCTGGATTTTTGTAGTACATTAAGGGAAAAACCAGTATCGGTGAGTACCCTGGACAGTCTTGTAGTTCCTATCTGAATAGAGATGTGCAGCGCTTTTTCGTGAGCTCGACATGTGGAGGTAAATCACTGTTATTAAAACCCAAATGTGATCCAGACGTCATATTTTCTACAACATTCTCAAATTGGTCCACAGTAATTTCCTCTGCGGCATGAGAAGAACTTAGAACTTTCATTAGTGAGTATTGATGCGCTTCCGAATTAATGAGCAATGAGAGTATGAAAATTTTGGTTGGGGTTTGGTGAAGCTGATCCACCACCCTATAATCATTCTTACTGATTATCTTCAAAAATTCTTCTGCCTCTTAATCAGTAAAGTTCTTGCTCGGAGGCTCTGGTTCTTGAATCGTTTCCACCACTACTTTTCCTTTGTCTTTTACCAACGTATCATTTTTATTTTTCACCATGACATCATCCTTCTTTTGCGGTTCGGAGCCAAAGATTCGACTACTGCGGGTCATGTCCCATGTTCCTGATATATTTGAGATTGTAGGTCCTTGACTCCTTGACAACTCACATTCTTGTTTCAAGATATTGACGTGAACAGTCGAATCATAGCTCCATGGTACTGCTTTATCATTTTTGTAAGGGGTAGAAAATGGCCCCTTAATTACCATTGTAGTCTTTGGAACTATTGGTATCCCCAGAGTTAGTTTTGGTGTCATTACGCGTGTCTCTGTTGATTCTCCCCACGGAATCACAAGAGTCTTCTTGCTAAGGTTTGGCCCTTGGCAAGGGATTACCAATGGCTTCCTTACACCTCCTTCAATTGCGGCTACATATTCTACTTCAGGGTATGATCCGATTTGGACTATCCCCTGGTCTACCAATTTTTGTAATGTTTCCTCAAAAGCGTCATTATGTTCCAAAAGGAACCCACACTCCAACAAATATTCCTTCAACAAATTTATTAGGGCCTTTACTCGTCTGGCTGCCCCAAAGTTAGTAACTACTTCAATTGCATTAATTTCTGGTCCACCTGTTGTACCCCAAAATTTTCCCTCCCATTTTACTCAACAAATGTCAATTGAGGTCCCCAATTTGCTCAAGGAAGTTCAAGAGTTGACCAGACAAACTCTCTCCTAAGGCAGTATACCTCAAATTAGGGTTTCTTTTTTTCATCAAGATGGGTTGACCAAAAATGTCTCATATTCTTTCCAAGGTCTTATTATGTTCCTAAGTCCCTACATGTCAAGTTTCATGCCTTTCACAAGAAGTTTGCCCAGCCAACTGCTCAGATGCCTGAAAATCAACTGTACTAGGTCAAAAGTCAATTGTGGCCCACATACAGTCAAACTTCAAGATTTTTGGTAAACATCAACATTTTGAAGTGACTTCCATCATTTGATCAAGGGCTGATCATGATTCCTCCAGGAATTCTACAAATTCATCAAAACCCAAAAGTTGCTAAATCAGGGTTTTGTAGGAAAAGTCAACCCAACTTTGACCAAGCATAATTTCACATGATTTATCAGAAATTTTCCATCCAAAGCTCATTTTGAAGAGGATGCAATTCCCTACAATTCATCTTCAACCCACAAGTTCAAAATATGCACTCACAAAAAGATATGAATTTTGACATTTATAGGTCCTTTTGAAAAGTCAACAAAAACACATTTTGGGTCAAAGCTTCATACATAAACATGAAAGACTCAATTGAGGTGAGACCAAAAGGGTTGCTTATGGGACATCCTAAGCTTTCTAAAAAGTCCAAGAACACCTCTCTAGGATTAAAATTGGAGGAGATATGTGTTGCACCCCAAAATTTTCCCTCCTAATTTCTTTTATTTTGGCTTAGACTTTTGCATTCATCTGCATCTATTCCATTAGGTCACTAACATGGCATACATTTCATTCAATATAGCTCTTTGGTTCAAAGTTCAGTGGTCGTGTAATATTAGGGTTTCGTAGTAGTTAAGGAGTCCATACCCAATAAAGGTTGATTTCTTATTCAGGCAGTGAGCAGTGGAATTAGGATTGTGAGTCGTGGTCATTGGGAATTTCTTTATTCATCAAACTTCCAAAGGCTATTATCCCTTCAATTTTATCAATGCCAGAGATTAGGGTTTACTTCCCTATACCAGGTCAAGAGAATCAGGGTTTCTCTTCATTTTGTTCGAGCTTGGTAGTGGTTCTTCAAGGGAGGGTTATCAGACTAAAGTCTCACTTCAAGGCTACATTGAGCACTACTCTTCCCTTATTGAAGGTTCGTCATCATCTAAGGACTAATTGCTTTATGAGTCAACTTATTTCCAAGATGCCTAAGGGATTGAATCAAAGTTTTCTTCTTTGACAAGCAATTAAGGATTGCTTTGGGTTTTTATCAAGTCCAGATGTGTCTTGTTAGTTAAGTTATGGGTCAGGAGCTCATTTAGCTCATTTTATCAAATGAAAGGTGGTTGTTTCAAATGCAAGATGACTAGAATTTATGGATTCAATTGAGATTAAGGTTCATTGACTAAACATGGCATGGAAGTATACTGATTTCATTTTCTTATTGAGCGTTGACTGACTTGATGGCTCATATGTGTTGTGAATTCCATTGGCAAATAATCAAGAAGCATAATTCAAAGTATCGGTTTATGAATCTTTTATGGCCGATTCAAGCATGTAGATTGGAAATCCCATTTATATGGATATGTTCTACTAGCAAGATATTCAAGTGGATCAATATTTTATGGTTGCAAGATTCATCCATAATACACAATCTCATTCAAGATTCATTCAAGGTAAACCAAGGAATTTTGAAATAAAAGGACAAGAAATTTTTGGGTGCATTGATATGGCCATATTGCATAAAGTTTGTATTTGGTGATTGAGTCAAGTCTACATATCATTATGTCTATCTTTGTTAAAGGTTCGAGTTTCGACTATTCAAAAACCATTACAAAGATTCCAATGGCCATTACAAGTTCTGTCCAAATATCCATTCAAGCTTCAAAGTTCACATTTAAAGTTCATATGGATGGCATGCAAAGTACAATTGCATCATTACAAGAATTACACATAACATTTTCATTCAAAAGTTACTTCATGCGAAACTCCAAATTCCAACAAAAGGCTTCGAGCACATCATGTATAAGGCTATAAACTTGTTGCTTCTATGTTGAGCCATCAAACCAATATGTGCTTCTCATTGGCATCTGCGGTACACAAGCTGCTGTAGGATATGTCCATCAAAATATTGCATCGTGCACTATGATTTCAACCCGAAAGACTACAGGAAATCTGCATAACAGATACGTACAACACAAATCAACAGGTTTTCAAAATTTGAAACAATTTCATAATAAGGGCATATTTTTCAAGACAAATTCAGTGCCTAACATATGGCAGTTGTGTTCATAAAGAGTGTTATTCAGTATACTAATCCAACAGGGTTCATCGATCTAGATTGAAATCAAAAGGCAAGAAGGAAAGAAGAGAATCGTGAGAATTAAAAATAATGGAATCAGAAACAGAATTACAAACTAACAAATAGTGTCATCTCATTTCAAGGCCACATAACTAAATTTCAATTTCAAAAAAATTCTCAACTGTAACTAACTTCAATAACCACTTCTAACTGTCATAACCATGCTAAAAAAAACCCTAACTGTTTCTAATTCATTTGAATAAAACTTCTAACAGAACCATATAATCCCATAACAAAAATCCAACTGGGCCAACTGTCGTAGCTTCTGGCTATTAACAGAATTACAAAAGGTCTTAATTGATTTTTTCAATGGATCTAACAGACTACAAAAACAGAAACTCACCTTGGTTGAAGGGAGGGGGAAGGATCACAGAAAAACTCACAGAAAACTCTCTCTGAAATCTCTATCCAAAACTCTGCTTCCATTCTTCAATCTTGCAGAATAGAGCTTCAATTCTCTTTCTCCCTCTGAAATTCCTCCTTCTTCCATCATCATTATTCATCTTTATCTTCATCCACCAACCTTTATCTTCTCCAATTATGTAGAACCTTCATTGCTTCTTGTGGCTTCTTTCTGCAGAACTTCATTCAACAAACGTGACTGCATCAACATCATATTACTGCAACCATTTTCAAATCTTCATCTCAGTTTCACAGCAACTTCGTTTGGGATCTGCAACCTTATATCATCATCTTCAACAATTTGCAACCAAAATTTCAATGCACAGATCCAATCTTCAATGTTCTCTACATAATAAAACAACATGAGTTCGTGATTGTCGTCACGATTCAACAAGTAATTCATGGAAACAAGAATGCAGGGGAACAGAGAATCACAGGGGGAAGGTTAGAGCAACGAGTTTACCTTCATATTTCCCATCTTCACTGCCGATTAAAGAGGCTTCGAACTTCTCTCCAGTAGGTAAGCTTTAAATTCCCAAATCTTTAATATGTTCCCCCTTTTCTACATTGTCTATGCGGATTGAAGTGAGGAGATCCAACTGCGAACTCGTTTGCGTTGCAATTCGTGCTCTTTGTGCTGCGCAAACACTAGTTGATGTTGAACTGAGATTAATAAGGAGTTGAATTAAAGAGAAGGCTGAGTTGAACAATGACGAAGAATGGCGAAGCCGTGGATGAACGATGTATGACGGCGTGTTCCTCAGAGAGGCGACGAAGTGAGATACAAAGACGGTGGTGCAAGGTTGGTTCACTGAAGTAGAAAGTGAAAATCTCGGGCGACACCAGTCGTATTCTAAGAAGAATCATTGCGATACTGAACATAGGGAGAGATCGCATGAATCGCGCCGCTGAGTTACAGAGGAAGGGAGAATAGAATTCGTTTGGGAAGTTGGAGAGAAACAAACGTTTGACCTAGAGCCCTAAACGACACCGTATCTATGCTTTTGCATTCAGTTTTTTTTTCTTTCTACATAATAATAAAGTGATGAAACGGGCTTGCTGGTGGTTGGGCCAAAATCTTAAGGCATGTACTTGTTTTTTTTTTTGCACAACAATATTGCCTTAGAAATAAATGGATTCATGGGTTTCGCTTCAATGGGCCTAGCACCTCTTTACTACAACTCACCTCATGGATTTCAGTTTGCACCCCCTTGGGCCACTTTTTCTTATTTTTTAGTTTATTTTGAACGATTTTTGATAATCACTTAAATTTGTTTGAACTTTCTTTACATGATAAAAATGATATACAAAAATAGTAGCATATTTTTTTAGAATATTTTAGTATCTCTCTTTAGGATTTCAATTAGAGTTTTCTACTTTTGTTAATTATGTTTAGTAATCATTCCGACCAATCTTGTGACTCACTTTTTCTTGTTGAGATCTAGAATCTTATGTAGGTTTATTGTGCGATATGCAAATGCGCTTGAGATTTCAATTGTGATTTATTTTCACATCGATGATGCATCGACATTTATTCCAAGCATTTGATTTCTGATTCTTTTCTTTGATTGGTGAAGTTTTCACGAAGATCGTCGGGTTTCTTTGTTTTGATAGGCTTTGCTACGGATTGATATCTGTCTGGTATTTTCTCTTGTTTATCTTATTTCAGTACTTTACTGTTTTTTTAGATATCATGACAAGTAGGAAATAAAGAGCGTGCGCTCGAAGTCACTGTTTAAAGACCTGTAGCAGGCATTCTACACTTCATTTGCTATATGTGTTGTGCTTGTGTTTGTTTACTTTCTTATTGATCGATGAGTCACTCAGTTTAGAGATTGAGATCACGACTTTGCTCTTTGTGCATTCTCCCTATAGGATTTCATTTCTTTCCTTTATTTTTTGTTGACCGATGAGTCACTCAATTTAGAAATTGAGATCACGACTTCGCTCTCATTGCATGTTTCTCATAGGATAGTTTTGTAAGACTTTCTTAGGTAATGGTAGTCTTGATAGGATCTCTAGATATGCTCTCTTGAGCTATCTCTCTTGAGCTTATTGGCTTACCTGTTTGATTTCATCTTTGTGTGCATGTTTTGAGATGATATACCCTCTGCATGTTCCCTTAAGAGCTCTCGATTCAACTATAGATGGTGATTCGAGATAGACATAGTTTTAGGTGATAGACCCTTGCTATACTCCTTTAGGACTTCTTGATTCATCTATAGATGATGATTTGAGATTGACATTAGGATTGTTATCCAAGCATGTCAACTTAGGATAGAGATTTCCCTTTAAACTCAATCTTATGATCAATCATTGTATGATAACATTAGGGATAGATTTAGACTAGTCTCCCTTAGATGTTTTTCTTTCTTTTGCATCCATGCATTAAAACAAAAACTTCCTTTTTCTTTGAAAAATATTAAAACATCTAACAACTTCCAAATCCTTCTTCAAGGTAAAAGATATCAACCAATGCAAACTCTTTTGCGCCTTCGGGCTTTTTTTTCAAACTCTTTTCAGAAAGAACATGTTAATTCACTTCTGTGCTGACGCGTAAGTCTCCAAAGGTCGAGTTGCGGCAGAAGGAGAAGTTAATATTGTTCATTAAAAAATACAAACGAACAAAAACATGTCAGCCAAACTACGGTAGCTCTGATTCCTCAAAAAGGATACATAGGCATTGGGGTAGGGCCCAGGCGAGCACAATTTTATTTCCCTACATTCTTTTCCTCTTTCTTTTGCATGCATTCTCCCTTTAGTAGTATAGTAAACAATAAGCATAGATTAAACACACCCATAAGATAGACAACAAGAGTGGATACCATAGAGTACTACGGGCGTGTGGGGTGCTAATACCTTCCCCTCGCGTAACAGACTCCCTTGCCCGATCTCTCGGTCGCAAGACCATGACTTCTCCCTTCTCAGGTTTTCTCGATGTTTACCTTTCCCTACATGTGGGATAAAAGACGTTCGATGGCGACTTCATTGTTTGATGATTTTCAGCCGGTTGTTTCAGTTGGCGACTTCACTGGGGAGTAGATTGACCTCTTGCTGGTCCATCCTGGAGTCGATCCTAGCTCTTGTTTTTTTCCTTTGGGTGTTTATTTTTATGCTTTCAGTTTATTCATTGGTGCATGTTTATCTGAGCATATGTTTGCATTGCATTTTATTACTTTCCATATATTGGTGATATTACCGTGCTGGATCTATTTTCATGATTGGGTGGGTGTTATAAGAGGTAAAAGGCCCAATACCCAGGCCAAGAGACAACTCTAGGAACCCTAGGAATAGAGTGGAACATGAACGGCTAGTTGACTTAGGTTTCACTATTGCCGCCATGTCATCCACGCTCAGATGAGGTACAAATGAGGGACTATCATTTTCACGTAGGTGATATGGCGATAGTTTTTCAGGAGTACCCTCGATTTTGGGTTACCCGACCTTACCCTAACCTAGTTTTCACCCGTGAGAGGGGAGGGACTTGATTATTACAGGTACATATGATGATTATGTTCTAATAGTGATTGTTGTTCTGTTGGTGACTATGTGGGTCTCAGATTTATTTTGAGTTTCTGGATTCGGTATTCAGGATGGTTCTTTGGTTATGTTCTGGACCTTTGATCCTGATATATTCATCTTGTCCAGAGATTATACAACGGTTATTCATGGTACTTGGTTTTGTTGTGTTCTGAAATTGGTACCGAACCTTTGACCCTGTGATATTCAAATTATTCAGCAAATTTATACGTCAGTTATCCAGAGGATTGTACAGTTGTTGTGCTGAACTTTTGAACCTATGTCATTGCACATTGCATCATAGCATGTTTATTTTAAACACACAAAAAAAAGTGAAAGATTATATGTATAAAAAAGATGTTTGAACATAGCATTGTGTGATCGGTGGATCTGGAACTGACTGTTTAACGCTGGTTCGCGAAATGTCGCGGAAGCAAGAGTCGCCACCGTCTTTTATTTTCTCCAAATGGAAAGGACAAAAGCACAGAAAAATTCCTTAAAGAGATTGCTCTCGGTTCGGGAGGTAGGTTATAGAAAGGGAAGGTGTTAGCACCCTTTCTATCCATGGTTATCCATGGGCTCTTAGATACTTGCTCAATGTGTTTTCAAAATTGTTTTGCGTGCTTTTCAATGTGGGTTTAAAAAGTTTCTTTTAAAAATTTCAGATCGACTCATACGTCAGAGTGTTTGAAAAGTTTGCTTTGAAAGCTTTTGAAAATGTGTCAGTGTGAAAAGATTTTGTTTTATTTGTTTTGAAGAGAGCAAGTATCCTTGAGAACCTACCTACCCTAAGGAATTCGTCTGTGTAAATGTCCTTAAAAGTAGTGCCATCCCACCATTGAGAGGTAGGTAGCACCACCGTTGGAGGTGTTCGGGTCAATTCGAGTTTTAGGGACATGGTGATCACCGGAGCAATGGGAAGACACCTTAGAAGCTACCCTCATGCCAGGTTCCCGGATCATGAGGACTTACTAAGACGTCCTCTACTCGACGATCACCTTTCGAAAGGCAACAGTGAAGGCATACCCTAGGGGTGGTGTGTGCGATTTGTGTGTCATGTTTCAGTTATTTGTCTTGTCATGTTTGAAGTGTTCTACGCTTGATTTTAATTTGACATTCATTCTTTCATGCTTGGTTAACAGTTAAATATTTTTGCGAGGAAATAAATCTAAACTATTACAAATGGCGCGGGTCCACATCGCCAAAATTAAACCGGACCCGATTTAGCGGAAAAATAAATAATGCGAATAAATAAAGTGCGAAAAGTAAATTACAACGCCTTGGGGCAATTACATAATTATTTAAACGATTATAAGATAAATGCGCGAAATAAGGAAATTAAAACAAAAATAGGGCGTTGGACCCTTTTACAAACAATTAAAATTAATAAGAAAATTAAAATTAAGTGATTAAATGTTTTTTGGTATTTTGTATTTTTTAGATTTAATGAGAAAAAAGGGAATTAATTGAAATTAGATTAGACGGCAAACCCTAAATCTAGCATTTTTTATTTGTTATGAAAGAGTTAAATTAAGATCTAAATTAAACCTAAGATTTATTATGTACAATTTAAATTATGAAAATAAATAAATAAGTAATTATTATTGTTAGAAATAAAAATTAAAAAAAAAAAAAGAAAATCAACAAAGATATTAAACCTAATTCTACATGTTTTTGGATTTTTATTAAAAAAAGGAATTAGAATTAAAACCTAATTACACTAATTTATTTACATATATTAATTTATGAAAAATAATTATAATAAAATAAATATTATATCTTTTGTGTTTTTTCTGATTTTTTATAATGTTTTCATATTTTATAGAAAAAATAAATTAATTAATGAAAGCAATAAAAATAAATAATATAATAATTAAAACAATAAAAATAAATAATCAAACCAGGGTGGGGGTGTTGTCCCCAAAACTGGAGGTATAAATCTGAAAAGCCTGGCCCAATAAAGGTTGATTCGTTGACTTTCCTGGATCACATGTCAGCGCTTTGACCTGGTACATGGTGCATCTGGAATATTGGCCACTGATTTGGTTGCCTGAGACACGTGGGTGGCTTGGATATAGCGTGTACGGTGAGTCTTTGTGTGAGACCTGTATGAGATTGCCAAGAGAAAAATAATATGGAATATTGCAAGACCTGGGACTTGAACCCAGGTCTTTGAGGCCATATACACAACGCATTACCACTGAGCCATCGTGTTTACAATTAACATATAATATCAATTAAATATCAAAAGGTAAAATCAATGCGTAATGGACTAAGCGCGCGTGAATTCAAAAAGGGCCAATCGCATGGTGACACGGCTTCATCATCTTCATGGTTCCTGCAACTAAAAGCATATGGCAACGGTTTATGGAGCGTGGCCTAAAGCTATATTTCAGAAAATAGCGATTAGACCCTCGACGCTCATAAATTGAGCGCGAGGGTTGGAATCTCTCCGTCTAGGTACACTGAGTCCAATGGCCAAGGTCTAAAGCTGTGATTTTTCCTCTTGACAAAAGCCCCAAAATTACAACCTGTAACCCTAGAAATCCGTCAATGGTGAATTCGCGTAGGTGACTTAAAAACACAATCAAACATTGCAGTTAGTTCAGAAACATCAATATAAACATGAATCCATGGAAAAAAATGCAAAATAATGCTTAATTCGTGCTATGTAATCTCAAGATTTTCTTGATACAGTTGGACTCGTATGTACCAATTCAGGGTCTTTTTGTTGTTGTTATTGATTGAGAAAGGTTCTGAATGGTCCAAGGAAGCTATTGCAATTGGTTTGATGCCTTGAATCGCCCTATAACCTTGATTTCAGAATTCAACTTTTTTGAGAATTTTTGCAATTTTGCAATGAGGTTCTGAGCGCAGCTTGGAGTCTTGGATGATTAGGGTTGTGATGTAGTACTTGTATGGAGTGATTAGGTTAAGAAAAGCTGTACAAAATCTTATGCATTGATGAATTTTGGATATTTGATTTCATGTATCTTTTACAATCTTTTTCATGGTGTTTTTGTGCCAAATCTGATCAATTATCATCAAAGCTTGCCTATTTGAGATGTGCACGAATTATAGAGATTAGATCATGCATAAAAAGATTTTTTCATGTTAGGTTTATATTTTTCATGAATTAAAATCATTTAAATGAATATAAATTAATATTAATTCAAATAAATAATTAAAAAATATGAGAATACTTCCCTTTGGGCCTAGGGGTCGTGCATAGGCTTGGCATGAAGAAATTTGGAAGAAAAATGGGCCCATTTGCATTTTTAGGCCTTTTGCATCAATGTTGACTTTCAAAAATTTCCAAAAATTTCCCAACTTCCACAAGGCATAACTTGGTCAATTTTTAAGCTTTTCACATGTTCTTGGACATTTTGGAAAGGTCTTTGAGTCCTTTAACCAATGCCTTTGGTCCCATGTCATTTTGATTTACCAATCTCAAGTTATGGCCTTTGACTTAAAGTCACTTTTTGTTGACTTTTGAAAATGACCTATAATGTTGAAATTGATAACTTTTTGTGAGAGTATTTCTTGGACTTGGAACATGAAGATGAATTGTAGGAAATGTCTTTCTCTTCAAAATGAGCTTTGGATGGAATTTTTCTGATAATCCATGTGAAAGTTATGCCCTGGTCAATTTCAGTTGACTTTTTCAGCTGTCCAAATATAGCAACTTTTGCATCTTTGATGATTTCTGAGCCAAATTTTGAGAATCATGATCAAGCATTGATCACATGATGTTTGTGGCTTCAAAATGATATGTTGACCAAAAATTTGAACTTTTGACTGTCAAATGACCATTTTGCCCCTACAGTTGACTGTAGTGCAATCTAGGGTTTTGACTGTGCAATTTTGAGCTGAATGCCTTGAAACTTGACATGGGGATACTTGACCATCTTTGTAAGCATATGAGACTTGATTGGGCCTTTGAAAAGTTCATTTGCTTGATCAGAACTCAAACCCTAGTTTTGACTGTCTAGGAGACAGTTGAGCTGCACAACCCTGGGGAACTTTGTGACCTTGGCTTTGACAATTCTTGATGAATATGGGAGGGCAAATTTTGGGGTACAACAGTTGCCCCTGTTCAATCTTCTTAGACCTGAGGATGCAGATTGGCTGACGTGCCTTTCGTAATCCGAGGGTAGAAGATGATTGAACACTAAAGTGCCCAGAAATTTGCGCTCACATAGTGACAGTGATGGGGGAATGGGCTTATAGATGCCATTTGGAGATTGCTGGATAGGATGATGGGCTTATAGATGCCATCTAGATGTTGATCGCGTAGGAGATTCCTTAGCGAGAACCTGCATACCTGCAAAAGAGAAAATGCGTACCTGACACGTTGCAGGAGTTGATTTTAGATGCTTGATATAGATGTGTCCTGACTGGTTACAGGAGCTGGGTCTGGAGCTTCAAACGCTGATGAATGAACCAGGGAGGGTTACTACCTTAGCACGAAGGGTAAGAGAATTCTGAATGATCTCAACAACGCTCATTGAGAAAATCTTGGCGAGGATTACCATCTTCGTAATGTCAGGAAGGGAACCAAAGGATATTACAATCTCAAAGGGAGTTACCTCACTCACGTTGGAGAGGGAACTATAGGAAATTATAATCTGAAAGGAGATATCACCTCACGCTCATGCCGGAGAGGGAAACATCTGAAGAAGGAATTACCACCTCACGCGCCGTTGGAGAGGGGACCATAAGAGAATATCACCTCACGCTCATGCCGGAGAGGAAAACATCTGAAAAAGGAATTACCACCTCACACGCCGTTGGAGAGGGGACCTTAAGAGAATATCACCTCACGCTCATGCCGGAGAGGAAAACATCTGAAAAAGGAATTACCACCTCACACGCCGTTGGAGAGGGGACCTTAAGAGAATATCACCTCACGCTCATGCCGGAGAGGAGAACATCTGAAGAAGGAATTACCACCTCACACGCCGTTGGAGAGGGGACCATAAGAGAATATCACCTCACGCTCATGCCGGAGAGGGAAACATCTAAAGAAGGAATTACCACCTCACACGCCGTCGGAGAGGGGACCATAAGAGAATATCACCTCACGCTCATGCCGGAGAGGGGAACATCTTGAAAAAGGAATTACCACCTCACGCTCACCGTCGGAGAGGGGACCATAAGAGAATATCACCTCACGCTCATCGTCGGAGAGGAAAACATCTTGAAAAAGGAATTACCACCTCACGCTCACCGTCGGAGAGGGGACCATAAGAGAACTTCTGCTGAGTCTTTATCAGAAAAACCTGTTTGGAGTCGATTTAATTGGACCGGAGAAGTCTTTGAAATATGTTTGAGAATTTCAACTGCACCCTTCCTGAAAGGTAGAGGTTAGTTATATGCGATGCATGATATGGGTCAAGCAAACATGGATACGATTTATATGATATGATGTGTACATGCATGCTATAATGATGTATGTGATGATTCATGTATGTTTTCGTCTAGGAAAATAAATCCTTGACGGGTGCCGGGAAGTCATATCCTGGGCTGATGTTGAGGAAGAGATTTTGCTTCCGCTGTGGATGATTGTTGCAAGAATACCGGTAGGAGAAGATAACTCCGTTGAGGAATAAACTTGGCAAATGAAATAATTCTGCGGGAGAAAAGATACTCTAGCGATCATGCTGGGGAGTGCTACTCTGTGGGGATAGCGATACTTTGCTGAGTTAATGAAGATAACTCCGCTGGGGATACCGTTGATGAGTTATGCTGGGGATAGGAAGATACTTTGCCGAGGACGCTCTTTTCGTGGTTTTTGGCTGAGGATAACCCAGTTATATCCTGTTAAGGAAATAACTCTTTAAATCAAGCCGGGACGACGCGTTCGTGCTCTGCGAGGGATAAGCTTCCAGAATCTACTGGGGATAAGCTTGCTGCTTGGGGAGATATGAATTCCAACTTTCCTGGGGAAACTGGATTGGACTCTTCTGGGGAGGTTTGAATTGCCGGGAAGTGATTCCTTTGAATAGTGGTATACCGCCGGGGAACAATCTTGAGACCAAGACTGCCGGGGGATGCTTGTTAAGAATGCATGCTGCTGGGGAGGTATTGAGAACTACAGGAGGATACTCAATTTCCTTGATGTTTGATGATTTGCTTGGAGAGACATGTATTGTTTTACTGAACTACTCTCTGGGGTATTAAGATACACTTGGCCGTCTTCTTTAGCTGAACCTGCCTTGGTACCTTGGAGGATAGAACAATTAGACTGCTCGGACAACTCTTTATTGCCCCCGTTTCTAGTGTCACCTGCAATGAATTCCTTTGTTTCGTATGCAAATATTCATGAGTTAGCAAATTATTGTCGATGCATACATCACAAATTGAACCTTGGACGTTCTTCGCAAAACAAAAACAGAAAAAGAAAAACACTTGGGCACATTTAACTGAAGATATATTTTTATTGATTTTTGAATGGCCCGAATAGGCGTTTTGTGTACAAGAGGCTGACGTCCTAGTAAGAGGTACGTCGCTGATCAAAAGAATTTATACAAGTTTTGTACAAAAGAAAAATAAAACAGCTGTGTGAAAGATGAATGATCCACTGGGTTTCAACTCTGCTTATTGCCTTTATAACTCCGAGCGTCTCATCACTCGATGACCTAGGTTGAAGGTGAAGCTGACTGATCGATGCCGTTTTGAACTTGATGCAGATACCGGATTCTGGATGCACAGTGATCAATGAGACATAGTTTTACGCTTTATCCCTAATTTTTGCCTGGACCGCCCTTTCGGGTTTTCAGTCCATCGGGATACCCATTTTTGCCCAAGCCGCCCTTTCAGGTTTTCGACTTGCCGGGTGTACAGATTTTTTCCATTTTCATCCCTACATTTTGCCCGAACCCTTTTGGTTCGACGGGAAGCCCTAATTTTTGCCTAGGCATGTCAGCCTAGCGGGTCTTTTTCATGCGTAGTATTTTTTAACTATGTCTGCATTGGCAGGGTGAGGAAGGTCGTCACCATCCATGTTGGTTAAGATCATTGCTCCTCCTGAGAACACATGCTTAACCACAAATGGCCCTTCGTATGTAGGGGTCCATTTGCCCCTTGGATCACTCTGAGGAAGGATGATTCTTTTGATAACCAGATCCCCGACTTGGTATTCCTGTGGTCTGACCTTTTTGTTAAATGCCCTGATCATTCGTTTCTGATACGTCTGACCGTGACAGATAGCAGCAAGTCTCTTTTCGTCAATGAGATTGAGTTGGTCAAGTCGTGTCTGGATCCAATCATCTTCGTTCAGATTTGCGTCCTTCATTATCCGGAGAGAGGGAATTTGCACTTCGATCGGCAAGACTGCCTCCATACCATAAACCAGAGAGAAAGGAGTTGCCCCGGTTGACGTCCTAGCTGAGGTACGGTACCCATGCAAAGCAAACGGTAACATCTCGTGCCAATCTTTGTAAGTCACTGTCATCTTTTGCACGATCTTCTTGATGTTCTTATTAGCTGCTTCTACAGCCCCATTCATCTTCGGTCTGTAAGGAGAAGAATTGTGGTGCTGTATCTTGAATTGTTCGCAAAGCTCAGCGATCATTTTGTTGTTCAGATTGGTACCGTTGTCTGTAATTATCCGCTCAGGGACGCCGTATCGACAGATCAGGTTGTGTCGAATAAACCGTGCCACAACAGTCTTGGTTACCGTAGCATAGGATGCTGCCTCAACCCACTTCGTAAAATAGTCAATCGCCACTAGGATGAAGCGATGTCCGTTGGATGCCGTAGGTCTGATCTCGCCAATCATATCTATGCCCCACATTGCAAACGGCCAAGGCGCAGTCAGAACATTCAGGGGAACCGGAGGAACATGCACCTTATCTGCATAGATCTGGCACTTGTGGCATGTCCTGGAGTGTTGGTAGCAGTCAGCTTCCATTGTGGACCAGTAATATCCTGCCCGTAGGATCTTTTTAGCCATAGTATGTCTACTGGAATGCGTACCAAAGGTCCCTTCATGTAGGTCTTCCATGATTCTTTCTGCTTCAATCTTGTCCACACAACGCAGTAAGGTTGAATCATGATTCCTCTTGTACAAGATGCCGTTGCTTAGAAAGAACTTGGCTGCGAACCGCCTCAGGAATTTCTTATCATTGATAGAGGCACCTTCAGGGTATTCCTGAGCTTCCAGATATCTCTTCACTTCGTGGTACCAAGGCTTCTCAGTTACCAATTCAGTTTCGAGATCACAACAGTATGCCGGTTCGTCCAGTTTCCAGATGATGATCCGGGGAGCTTCATTATCCCATTTAACCTTGAACATTGAAGACATTGTAGCTAACGCGTCTGCTAACTGATTCTCTTCTCTTGGAAAGTGCTCGAAGGTTATCTCTGTGAAGTGGGGAATCATGGTCAACACACATTCTCTGTAAGGAATCAAGTTTGGATGTTTCGTATCCCACTCTCCATTGATCTGATTGATCACTAGAGCGGAATCTCCGAAGACACTGAGGAACTTGATCCGTAGGTCGATAGCAGCTTGAAGACCCATGATACACGCCTCATACTCCGCCATGTTGTTGGTACAGTTGAAACATAGCCGGGCAGTGAGTGGAGTATGAGTACCTTGTGGAGATATGATGATGGCGCCGATACCATTTCCCAAAGCATTGGAAGCTCCGTCAAAGTGCATAGACCATCGGGATCCTGGTTCAGGTCCTTCATCCGGTCCAGGTACTTCACAATCAGTTACAATCATGATGCTTTCGTCCGGAAACTCGAAGTTCATTGATTGGTAGTCATCTACAGCTTGATGAGCTAAGTGGTCTGCCAATACACTCCCCTTGATGGCTTTCTGGGTTGTATACTGAATGTCGTATTCCGTCAAGATCATTTGCCATCTTGCGATTCTCCCAGACAGAGCAGGCTTTTCGAATATGTATTTTATCGGATCCATCTTTGAGATCAATAAGGTAGTGTGAGTCAGCATATACTGTCTCAGCCGGCGAGCAGCCCATACCAAAGCGCAGCAAGTTTTCTCAAGCAGTGAGTATCGGGTCTCACAGTCGGTAAACTTTTTGCTAAGGTAATAAATGGCATGCTCTTTTCGGCCAGACTCGTCATGCTGCCCCAGCACACACCCCATTGAGTTGTCTAGCACTGTCAGATATAGGATTAGAGGTCTCCTTTCAACCGGTGGCATAAGGATAGGTGGTTCTTGGAGATACTCTTTAATTCTGTCGAAGGCAGCCTGACATTCATCGTTCCAACGTACTACCTGATCTTTCTTCAGCAGCTTGAAGATTGGTTCACAGGTAGCAGTCAAATGAGATATGAATCGAGCAATGTAATTCAGGCGTCCTAAAAAGCCTCTGACTTCCTTCTCTGTCTTGGGAACTGGCATCTCTTGAATAGCTTTGACCTTAGCAGGGTCTACTTGAATACCTTTATCACTGACCACGAAGCCTAGCAACTTCCCAGATCTTACCCCGAAGGTGCACTTGTTCGGGTTCAATCTCAGCTTGTATAGTTTCAACCGGTCAAACAACTTCTGCAGATGATCTAGGTGCTCTTCTTCAGTCTGGGACCTAGCGATCATGTCGTCCACATACACTTCGATCTCATGATGGATCATATCATGAAATAAGGCAACCATGGCACGTTGGTAGGTTGCCCCCGCATTCTTTAGTCCGAACGGCATGACCTTGTAACAGAAGGTGCCCCACTGAGTAACAAATGTAGTCTTTTCCATGTCTTCAGGTGCCATCTTGATCTGATTGTAGCCTGAAAAGCCATCCATGAAAGAGAACACTTTGTGCTGAGCTGTATTATCCACAAGGACATCAATGTGAGGTAAGGGGAAGTCATCTTTGGGGCTGGCCCTGTTCAGATCCCTGTAATCAACACACATTCTGACCTTGCCGTCCTTTTTAGGTACCGGCACCACATTAGCAACCCACTGAGGGTACGAAGTTACTGCAAGGAACCCGGCATCAAACTGTTTCATGACCTCGGCTTTAATCTTCTCGGACATCTCTGGACGCATCCGACGAACCTTTTGTTTAACTGGAGGGCAGTCTTCTCTAGTCGGCAAATGATGGACAACAATATCGGTATCCAACCCTGGCATGTCTTCGTAGGACCAGGCAAAGATCTCCATATAGTCATGTAACATCTTGGTTAACCGTTGCTTCACGCTGAGCTCTAGGTTAGCACCAATCTTTACCTCTTTTCTGTCTGCCTCAGTACCCAGGTTTATAGTTTCCACTGGCTCTTCATGGGGTTGAATTGCCCTCTCTTCCTGAAGCAACAGTCTTGCAAGCTCGCCAGGCACTTCGCAATCATCTTCACCTTCGTCTTCGGCTAAGTTGATCGGATTTTCGAAGTCATAATTGGCATTAGCAGAGCTGTTATCAGTGAGATCCAGAGTGGATTGGAACCTGTATGAGTGAGTGTGTGTGTAAATACAGCTGTTTTTGAAAATTATGTAAAGGAAATGAAAGATAAAAAAAGGAACACAATATTTGCGATGTGAAAATAGTCCAAGATTTTCATTCATGATGTATAAAATGACAGTTCATATGCCCTCACAAATAGAACCACGGTGCCTCGGGTAAGACACCGGGCCATAGAGTTTATCAATGTTTATTACAAAATATCAAAACAAAGAAATTCATTACTTAGTAACCAAAGAAACATGGAGGTTGTCCTTTGCGCTCCAATTGTTAAGTCCACCATCAGCAGCCGGGTAGATCCAGCTATCAAACTCAGCTTCGTCAACTTCCTCATCATCTCCAATAGCATTTACCCCATGAGCAGGCAGGGGAGCTGTCACCACATTAGGTTTGTCAGATGCCTCGAACTGTACCTCCTTAGCATCAATGAGGTCCTGCAGCTTATTCCTTAGCGCCCAACAGTCATCAGTGGCATGCCCCGGGCTATCTGAATGGTAAGCACAACGGGCATTCGGGTTGTACTTAGGAGAGGTAGTATTTGAGAACTTTGGCGCCTCCTTGACAGTCACCAAATTGGTGGATAGTAACTGTGGCAGGATTTGCGATAGGGTCATGCTTAACCGGGTAAACTCTCTCCGAGGTCTATCAGCCCTTTGGGGATTGTTTGGCCGGGGAGCGGCAGCAGGCGTAGCAATCATGACCGCACTGACAGATTGGCGGCGATCAGGTCTTTCTGATTTTCTGGAGCCATACACGGCACTAGACTCCTTCTTGAACGGCTTCTTTTCTGAACTAGAGGATGATGCCCCCTTTGCAATCTTCCCAGATTTCAGCCCAGCTTCGATTCTCTCTCCAGTTAAGATCAAATCAGTGAAACCAGCAGAAGAATTCCCAATGAGGTGATTGAAGAACGGCCCAGATAGGGTCCCCAAGAACATGTCCACTAACTCTCGATCAGTCAAAGGTGGCTGCACCCTGCCAGCCAGATCTCTCCACTTCTGCGCGTACTCTTTAAAACCTTCGCTTACGCCCAACGACATACCCTGGAGTTGGGTACGCGTGGGGGCAAGGTCGGCATTATACTGATACTGCTTGTAGAAAGCAGTGGCCAGCTCCTCCCAGTTACGAACTTTGGTCCCATCCAGCTGATAGAACCATTCGAGGTGAGTCCCTGAAAGACTCTCCTGGAAGAAGTGGATCCATAGATTCTTGTCCGCAGAGTACGGCTGAATCTTTCGCACATAGGACCTCAAATGCAGCTTGGGACAGGATGCCCCGTCATACTTGGAGAAGGTGGGAGCTTTGAATTTATGTGGAATGATCACACCAGTCGACAAACCCAGATCTCCGAAATCCAGCCCAGGTGTCTGTTGCACCTCCATAGCCTTCAACCTGTCCTCCAGTTGTTTGTACTTGTTGTCTTCAGGAGGGTACTGCTCTTCATCAAAATCCGTCTCGTTGTCGGAGACCACTGGAGTAGGAACCCTTGCTTCTGCTTGAGAAGGACTCCTGCCAACAGAAGAACCAGCCTCTTCCTGATGCAGAGTATTACCCAACCTTCGGCCCGAGTTGAACAGAACAGTTCTTCTCTTCTTCTTCTTTTTTAGGAGCATAGTCTTCAGTTCTTCTTGGCCTTTAGCTAGACCCATGATCATTTCTTGAAACTGCGCATTCTGCGCCTGGAGAGCCTTGATTGAAGTCTCAGTTGATTCAGATCCGGGATTCATGATGCTGAAATAAACAGCGAAGAACTGTAAGCAACCTGAAAAGGGAAAAACCTGCTATGCACATGATGTATGAAATGCGTATGCAATGCATTCAAGGGTTCGAAAATTCAAATTCGTTGTAGACAAGAAAAGAACACACGTTATCATTAATGAAATCACTGTTTAATACATCAAGGCCTCATGGGCAAAAAGAAATACAAAAGTCAAGTCAATCCCAAAATACACTGCGCATCCTCTTCGGAGCTATGTAGGTGTTGAGATTCCTCTCCTCATGCAACAGACGGGTGAGCTCCAAGACCTTCTTTTCACTGGCATGCAGACTAGTCTCAAGAGAATTCCTTTCCTCCTTAAGCTGGATCCAGCTCTTCTGCATCTCTTCCCAGGATGTGGGCATATCAGGGTGCTGAATAAGATGAGGCACTTCCCCTTCCAAGACAGGCTCTTTGATTACTGGAAGCATGTGAGGATAAGGCATCACTAACTTCTGAGAACGGGCGCGTACCCATTTGAGATATGGCTCCAAAGGGATGGAGTTCCTGTGCCCCAGTGTCTTGCTGTCTATTCTACTGGGCATCCTCCATGCTCTGATAAATCTTTGACGAAGTCCTTGAGTATCACTGTCGAAGTCAAAAACTATGTCGGGAATTAGCATGTCATGAGGACCATCCCTCCGAGCATAACCAAACTGTCTCCAAGCCAGGCATGGGCTATAAGTAATACCTCCTCTGATTCCAAGTAAAGGAACATTAGGGTACTCCCCACAACGATCAATGATAGTGACATATCCTCTGGATCTAGGACACCAATGTATATCTGTATGCGTAAGCGTCATCAACCGTTGTGACCATCTCAAACCCCGCTCATTCTTCAGGACTGATTGGGGAAGGTGCGAAATAAACCACCTTCCCAGGAGAGGAGTGCAACACATAAGGACACCTCTCTTTCTCATGGTTCGAGTGTAACATGAGTGAAGGATGTCCCCCAGCAACGTAGGTATAGGATTCCTGGACATAAAGATCTGAACGGCACTGATATCAATGAGCTGATCTGGGTTAGGGAACAATACCAAACCATAAACAAGGAGGGCCACAACCTCTTCAAAAGCTTGCAAGTCAAGAGAGTTCCAACATTCAAGGGCTTTCTCAAACAGAAACCTGGCTAAAAACCCTTTGACGCCACTTCTAACTTCCCAATGTCCCTTGAGGTCAGATGACTGTAGGTGCAAGGCTTTAGCAATCTCTTCAAGCTTAGGTTCCTTTTCTGTACCGTTGAAAGGTAGCTGATCAAGGATAGGGATCTTCAGGAGCCGGGAGAACTCCTCCAATGTAGGTACCAACTGATAGTCCAAGAAGGTAAAGCAGTGATGCAGAGGGTCAAAGAACTGGAACAAGACCTTTATCATATCTTCCTCAATGTTGGTGTTGACCAAGCTGATGAGGCTTCCATGTCTGTCACTGAATGAAGAGTTCTCGGGAATCCTGGATATAAGCTCCTTAAGCTGAGGAGGGATCCTTACAAGATTGACCTGAATTGTCTTTCTACGAGCAGTTTCCATGTCCTACAAAACAAGAACAAAGATGAAAATTCGAACCCCTGAAATGGTTAGTCAATGCATATGATGCTGGATGATGTCATGATGCTATGATTAAACACCCCACAGATATTTACAAAGACAAACATGTAGGGCAAGCAAGGCACACAAGACAAGCCCTTAAGGTTTAAGGCCAGCATGGGGTCTGGGTATTACCCTCTTGAAGTTGGTGGGTTCATACCTGTCCTAATCAAAGTAACTGGGTTCTAAGGTTCCCAATATCACGGGATTGCTTTCATTGTTCATCGTTTCGATTTAGCCACTGAACTGGCGACCGAAATATTCCAGGAAAGCAACCCTCAATTGAGCGTAGTATCGAGTATCCACCAACCTCGGACTGCACCAAAGTCAGTGATCTCACTACCCTAAAGAGGCCAAGATAGTTCAATTAAGGTTCCTAAGGTCTGTTGATGCTTCATGACACCACATGGAGGCCCCGTACTCTCCTTGACTGAACTCAAGGGTTACCGGTACACACCAAAGTGCCACATCAACGTAGCAGACTGTTTCAACCGTGTCGGTATACCCCGCACAGTTCCCTCACAGCCTTGTTGCTACTTTCTAAGAAAGGTATCCCCCAGATCCGGGTGTAGGACCTATAGAACTCCCAAGCAACCCACAATTTAAAGCACACAAAGCAATACAATTGAAAACATAGTTATAAGCTAGCCCTAAGGTACACCTCACTTTAAGTTTTTGTCCCCAGCAGAGTCGCCAGTTCTGTGATCGGTGGATCTGGAACTGACTGTTTAACGCTGGTTCGCGAAATGTCGCGGAAGCAAGAGTCGCCACCGTCTTTTATTTTCTCCAAATGGAAAGGACAAAAGCACAGAAAAATTCCTTAAAGAGATTGCTCTCGGTTCGGGAGGTAGGTTATAGAAAGGGAAGGTGTTAGCACCCTTTCTATCCATGGTTATCCATGGGCTCTTAGATACTTGCTCAATGTGTTTTCAAAATTGTTTTGCGTGCTTTTCAATGTGGGTTTAAAAAGTTTCTTTTAAAAATTTCAGATCGACTCATACGTCAGAGTGTTTGAAAAGTTTGCTTTGAAAGCTTTTGAAAATGTGTCAGTGTGAAAAGATTTTGTTTTATTTGTTTTGAAGAGAGCAAGTATCCTTGAGAACCTACCTACCCTAAGGAATTCGTCTGTGTAAATGTCCTTAAAAGTAGTGCCATCCCACCATTGAGAGGTAGGTAGCACCACCGTTGGAGGTGTTCGGGTCAATTCGAGTTTTAGGGACATGGTGATCACCGGAGCAATGGGAAGACACCTTAGAAGCTACCCTCATGCCAGGTTCCCGGATCATGAGGACTTACTAAGACGTCCTCTACTCGACGATCACCTTTCGAAAGGCAACAGTGAAGGCATACCCTAGGGGTGGTGTGTGCGATTTGTGTGTCATGTTTCAGTTATTTGTCTTGTCATGTTTGAAGTGTTCTACGCTTGATTTTAATTTGACATTCATTCTTTCATGCTTGGTTAACAGTTAAATATTTTTGCAAGGAAATAAATCTAAACTATTACAAATGGCGCGGGTCCACATCGCCAAAATTAAACCGGACCCGATTTAGCGGAAAAATAAATAATGCGAATAAATAAAGTGCGAAAAGTAAATTACAACGCCTTGGGGCAATTACATAATTATTTAAACGATTATAAGATAAATGCGCGAAATAAGGAAATTAAAACAAAAATAGGGCGTTGGACCCTTTTACAAACAATTAAAATTAATAAGAAAATTAAAATTAAGTGATTAAATGTTTTTTGGTATTTTGTATTTTTTAGATTTAATGAGAAAAAAGGGAATTAATTGAAATTAGATTAGACGGCAAACCCTAAATCTAGCATTTTTTATTTGTTATGAAAGAGTTAAATTAAGATCTAAATTAAACCTAAGATTTATTATGTACAATTTAAATTATGAAAATAAATAAATAAGTAATTATTATTGTTAGAAATAAAAATTAAAAAAAAAAAAAGAAAATCAACAAAGATATTAAACCTAATTCTACATGTTTTTGGATTTTTATTAAAAAAAGGAATTAGAATTAAAACCTAATTACACTAATTTATTTACATATATTAATTTATGAAAAATAATTATAATAAAATAAATATTATATCTTTTGTGTTTTTTCTGATTTTTTATAATGTTTTCATATTTTATAGAAAAAATAAATTAATTAATGAAAGCAATAAAAATAAATAATATAATAATTAAAACAATAAAAATAAATAATCAAACCAGGGTGGGGGTGTTGTCCCCAAAACTGGAGGTATAAATCTGAAAAGCCTGGCCCAATAAAGGTTGATTCGTTGACTTTCCTGGATCACATGTCAGCGCTTTGACCTGGTACATGGTGCATCTGGAATATTGGCCACTGATTTGGTTGCCTGAGACACGTGGGTGGCTTGGATATAGCGTGTACGGTGAGTCTTTGTGTGAGACCTGTATGAGATTGCCAAGAGAAAAATAATATGGAATATTGCAAGACCTGGGACTTGAACCCAGGTCTTTGAGGCCATATACACAACGCATTACCACTGAGCCATCGTGTTTACAATTAACATATAATATCAATTAAATATCAAAAGGTAAAATCAATGCGTAATGGACTAAGCGCGCGTGAATTCAAAAAGGGCCAATCGCATGGTGACACGGCTTCATCATCTTCATGGTTCCTGCAACTAAAAGCATATGGCAACGGTTTATGGAGCGTGGCCTAAAGCTATATTTCAGAAAATAGCGATTAGACCCTCGACGCTCATAAATTGAGCGCGAGGGTTGGAATCTCTCCGTCTAGGTACACTGAGTCCAATGGCCAAGGTCTAAAGCTGTGATTTTTCCTCTTGACAAAAGCCCCAAAATTACAACCTGTAACCCTAGAAATCCGTCAATGGTGAATTCGCGTAGGTGACTTAAAAACACAATCAAACATTGCAGTTAGTTCAGAAACATCAATATAAACATGAATCCATGGAAAAAAATGCAAAATAATGCTTAATTCGTGCTATGTAATCTCAAGATTTTCTTGATACAGTTGGACTCGTATGTACCAATTCAGGGTCTTTTTGTTGTTGTTATTGATTGAGAAAGGTTCTGAATGGTCCAAGGAAGCTATTGCAATTGGTTTGATGCCTTGAATCGCCCTATAACCTTGATTTCAGAATTCAACTTTTTTGAGAATTTTTGCAATTTTGCAATGAGGTTCTGAGCGCAGCTTGGAGTCTTGGATGATTAGGGTTGTGATGTAGTACTTGTATGGAGTGATTAGGTTAAGAAAAGCTGTACAAAATCTTATGCATTGATGAATTTTGGATATTTGATTTCATGTATCTTTTACAATCTTTTTCATGGTGTTTTTGTGCCAAATCTGATCAATTATCATCAAAGCTTGCCTATTTGAGATGTGCACGAATTATAGAGATTAGATCATGCATAAAAAGATTTTTTCATGTTAGGTTTATATTTTTCATGAATTAAAATCATTTAAATGAATATAAATTAATATTAATTCAAATAAATAATTAAAAAATATGAGAATACTTCCCTTTGGGCCTAGGGGTCGTGCATAGGCTTGGCATGAAGAAATTTGGAAGAAAAATGGGCCCATTTGCATTTTTAGGCCTTTTGCATCAATGTTGACTTTCAAAAATTTCCAAAAATTTCCCAACTTCCACAAGGCATAACTTGGTCAATTTTTAAGCTTTTCACATGTTCTTGGACATTTTGGAAAGGTCTTTGAGTCCTTTAACCAATGCCTTTGGTCCCATGTCATTTTGATTTACCAATCTCAAGTTATGGCCTTTGACTTAAAGTCACTTTTTGTTGACTTTTGAAAATGACCTATAATGTTGAAATTGATAACCTTTTGTGAGAGTATTTCTTGGACTTGGAACATGAAGATGAATTGTAGGAAATGTCTTTCTCTTCAAAATGAGCTTTGGATGGAATTTTTCTGATAATCCATGTGAAAGTTATGCCCTGGTCAATTTCAGTTGACTTTTTCAGCTGTCCAAATATAGCAACTTTTGCATCTTTGATGATTTCTGAGCCAAATTTTGAGAATCATGATCAAGCATTGATCACATGATGTTTGTGGCTTCAAAATGATATGTTGACCAAAAATTTGAACTTTTGACTGTCAAATGACCATTTTGCCCCTACAGTTGACTGTAGTGCAATCTAGGGTTTTGACTGTGCAATTTTGAGCTGAATGCCTTGAAACTTGACATGGGGATACTTGACCATCTTTGTAAGCATATGAGACTTGATTGGGCCTTTGAAAAGTTCATTTGCTTGATCAGAACTCAAACCCTAGTTTTGACTGTCTAGGAGACAGTTGAGCTGCACAACCCTGGGGAACTTTGTGACCTTGGCTTTGACAATTCTTGATGAATATGGGAGGGCAAATTTTGGGGTACAACACATTGCATCCACTCATTCACCCCGTGTATCTTTGTACATCTTCATGCATCCATAGCAGGTACTCAGAAGGTACTCAGAATGGGGAATCCTTATTCGGACTCAGTATTTTCTTTTCAGAACTGCCAATCTTGACTTCTCGCCGCTTCGTGATCAGATTCAAGTTATGAAACAACTTTGTGGGGAATTGGATGAGACGAAAAGAATCAGATGGGGCTGTTTATTGGGGATATGCAAGCAATGGCCTGTAGTCAGAAATCCTCAAGGGGAAAAATAGTCAGTTGAAGACTTAGTTGAGTCAGGTATGGAAGTTTTGAAGACAGTGTCAGCAAAGAAAAGTGATCTTGTATAAGTTGTTGCAACAGGAGCTGTCAGTCATCCCCAGCCTAAGGGGCATTTTTTCAAATCATGAGATACTCTGTGGGTCTCACCCAGAGCTTCGTGTTCTCGGATTTTCTTGCTAGCAGCTATTTTCTGGTCGCCAAGTGAACCCATGGGGTAAAACTTACCAGCAGAGACAGAAAAAGCTTGAGAAGCAGGTTGACACAATCTCAACGCCTTGTATCCAGTTACTTCCTCGTGTGTTGGAAGCTCAGTTGATTAAGCTTCGTGCTTTGGGTCATCCTCCAACAAATTTCTCCCCTAATTTCGATGCAAATGCTAGATGTGTCTCCCATACTGGGGCACTTAGTTAGGATATTGAATAATGCAAGGGGCTGAAGTATGAAGTTTGGTACTTGTTTGGCTTCTTTTCCAAGGTTCAGTCCATGTTTGGAAAACCATTTCAGACTCTTTTTCCTCAGCTGGATGCTTCTTATGTGTAAGTATAAGATGGGGTGATGCTTCTGTGATGAAGAAGTATAAGATATCAAGTTCTTGGATATCTGCTATTGTGTAGAAGAAAAATACATCAAAGGTCGAATTCTATATTCAGAGTTTAGTTTCTTCTGTGTAGTACAAGATTTTTTGTTACAATTTCTGAATTTTGCTTCTGTGTAGTAGAAGACGGAGACTCTTTTGTGAATGAGGAGATTCTTCGTAATCCGATTGCTAAAACTTCTCTCTTGTGAAGTAGGAGATAAAGTTTACTTTCTTTTGTGTAGTAGAAGATTCTTTGTTATGGTTGCCGGATGTCGCTTCTATGTAATAGAATACGTCGCTTCTTTTGTGTAGTAGGAGACGCTCCAGAATTCAGCGGCTGGATTTCTCTTATATGTAGTAGAAGATGGTTGGCATTTCTTCTCTATGGTAGAAGATACTTTGTGATGCAATTTGTGCAAGTTCACTTGATAAATCCTTCATCACATATGGTGAAGGAATTCGATGTGATTACCATACTGGGGCGTCTGGCCATTCAACTGAATATTGTAAACCATTCAGAGATGAAGTGTAAGACTTGCTTGATGAAAAGGCTATCAATTTCGAGTCAGACAGTCAAATTTGAGGTCTCCCTTGACTAAGTAAATGTCAAGACTGGAAGATCATCATCCGAAGCAACAAGTCCATACGGAGACTAGTCTCCTCAACATGGAAATTTCAAATTACATCTGCATTCTCATTTGCAATCTCTCTTGTTTTGGTTCAGCACTTTCTTGTATGCAAAACTTGCTTATTTTTGAATATTAATCATAATGCATTGAATATGTTTGTCTTGAATTAATCCATTCGTATTCACTCATGAATGTTTTTCTTTGATTTTTGATACTTAAATCTTGTTAAATAAAGAAAAATACCTCTAGAGAGAGAATGATGAGAAATATGCCAAATACTTCAAATGGTGTGCTTTTGAATAAAAACCCGGCTGACGATGTGCAGGCCTTGTTTCAATTCCTAAACACTGGAGATATAAGGGAGTGAAGCCCTCGTTAACCCCATTGAGCCTTCAAGTAGGAGTTTCTTTTCTTGTCAGAAAAAAACCCTCACGTCTAACCTGGGGCAGGGTAGATTTCAGTTGATTCGTCGAATGTTCAGAACTCATCAGGAGTGCGCATCTAAGGATACATCAATGGTTATCCATCAAGAGGATGAGGAAAGTCAAAACCGCAATGGTTAACCCTCATTTATCAGCAGCGTGCGTCAATTGATGATATCCCAATGGATATCTCTCGCACACCAGGAGGTCGAAAGACGACGATACCACAACGGTTATTCCTCGTCAACCAAATAGCAAGGCAGTTACACCTTTTTCAGCAAGTCAAAGAACGATTCAAAGTCACATGATGGGTTCAAACAAAATTAAATGATGAAAAAAAAGAGAAAAAAAACCCCATTAAGTCGAAACTTGAAAAAACAAGTCGCTTAGGCAAAAGTCAGGGCATCCCACTGGACTTCAAAATCAAAAGCAAAAGGAATTTGTCCAGGAAAAATTTAGGGAAAGCGAAAGAACGTGAAATGAGAAAGAGGGATTACTAAATAAATATCCTCATCAAGGAGCTAAGTCGTGTGATCAGACACCAAAAAAGAAAGAGGTGAGTGACTATTGTGTCCAAAAAAACTCGCTTGACTCCTCAACCATCGTAAACGCTTCTTGAGAGATGAGTGCTCGTATCGAGTTAACTGAATTTAGGACTGGAGAACATCATGAAGGGGGTGGGCACCAAATAATTTTGAGCCTTAAATCCTTTTTTCTAAAACCGTGAACTAGGCCACGTTAAAACCCTTAAAAGTCCTAACTGAAGCAAGGGTTAATTCGAAAGCGATACCGTAATGAGGGTATGGTAACCTGACTCCTAGGAGGTTTGCTAATCTTGTTTGAGTTGGTATCACTCCATCTTTTTACTATCTTTTGTACAAAAAAAATTTGATGTTTCAACATCTTTTCAATAAAAGTTTTTAACTTCAAGACAAACATGAGCTTTGCATTAGAATTATCATTCTTAGAATAAACATTATTTGCATATGAACAAGTGCTTAAACATTAAGTAAGCTTGCATAATGAGCATCAGATGAAAGTTTGATTATTTCAAGGGACAAATTACTTTAGGATACCGTTGAAAGGTAAATTATTTGTGATAATGGTCTTAATTTGGGGCAGACCTACTATTGATTGTTGAGTAAAAGAATACCAATTTGAGAAATGATCTAAAGCAGATTGCAAAAGTTTGATTTCCCGGAGTTTGTGTTGAGTAGCGGTGCACTGCTGTCAACTGGTCCTGGGGGACGTATTGCTTCAAGTATTTGCTCGAGAATGAAGCAGTTCAAGTTGAGAAGTACAATTGTGTACTAACCTACTTTCAAGACGTAAGCCAACCACCCCAAGGTTGTGTTGTCTTCGAAAATCCTTAAGTTTCTCATCTCTCCATGAGTATAAGATAAAGAAAATATTTGTCGAGACTCTGTTGAGCAGGGGAAAGCATGTTGAATACTCTATTGAGTAAGTGTTCAGTCAATCTGAAGCATTCAAGTCAGGATTTTATCCCTCAAAGTGCACTCAAATTGGGGCAATTATGTTGATATTTGACCAATCTCTCTGAGAATGCGTTGATTAGAGGAGAATCTTTTCAGGATCTACAGATGGATGGGCATTCACTCAAGCATGGTTGAAAACACTTCCAACACTGGTCAGCCAGGGGAAATGTTCTGAAGTTCACCATACTGGGGCAGCTTATTTTGCTGGTACATATATCAGAAAGTCCCCTCGGGACAATTATCTTCAAAGGCCCTATAGACTGGGGCAAGACATTATGCAGGGGCATTTTCTCCTCTTCAAGGGTTGATCAAATCAAGTCCATACGCAAGCTAAATGACTCGTGAGTTTGAAAATCATGTCGAGAAGTCGGGACTGTTATCCTCAGCTCATTAGAGACTTAGGTCCATTTATTGATGTTCCTTTATAGAAGTCGAGATCATTATCTCCACTCGAAGTTGGATTGTTATCCTCAGTAGGATACGAGCAGTAACGCAAATATCATTTGAGGTTGTTTACCCATACAAGACGTGATGGAAGTGTCATTTCATAGGAGGACGCCTCTCCCTAGTAAAAGATTCATTGTTAATTGACAAAAGTCTGTCTACCAAGGGGTTTCTCTTCTGAGATCTTTATTCCCCAGTAAAGCATCCTCATTTCTTTGTAAGAGGAGAATGGTTCTTCTCCCTGGAAATTTAGAAGTTGTTTGAAGTCAAGATGATTTATTTTCAGTGGACTACAATTTATTTTTGCAGCATCTTCTCCAAAGTCCACTTTTCAGTGGCATTCCTCCTCAGAGTTGACATGATGAAGTTGTAATCTTGCATCGCATTTTTTACCCATTAATTGGTAGTTCAAATTGTTTATTCATTAGTAAAGTTTGCCATTCCACGCATGGGGCATATTGCCACGATTTTCTGTTTTGCAAGTATTGTTGGTCTTTTATGACAAGAAGCATACTAGCAAGTGAATCAAGGAAGGTCTGTATGTAACCAACATGAGTGTGATACGGTGGGAGAACTAACTTGGGATTTTGCGTTTGTGTTCGCAAATGTTTCGGTTTAGCAAGAGTCGCCACCGACTTTTTATTTTATCCTAAGGAAAGGTCAAAAAGCACAGGAAAGACCTTTGAGATGTTTTCTTGGGTTCGGGGAGTAGATTATAGAAAGGGAAGGTATTATCACCCTTTCTATCCATGGTTATCCATGGGCTCTTAGTTACTTGCTTAGATCACTTGCCTTTGCTTTTCAATTGTTTGAAATGGTGCTTTGTGTGTGTGGTTTTGAAAATGCTTTGAAAAAGATGCCTTGTCTAGGCAACCTTTGTAATGATTCTTGTTTAAATATATACAAAGGTGTGTGTCTTTTTGAAAAGATATTCCAATGTTTTGAAAGTTGTTTTGAAATGTTTTTGAAGTTGTGTTGTGAAGTGTGTTTGAAAATGGCAAGGATGTTTTGCAAGATTTTGATCAAGTAACTAAGAGGTGTCTACCCTATTTTACTCAAATATATTTCTTATGTTTTTAACCCTTTTAACAGTGTTGTTTCACCATTGTATTTGGTGAAAAACCTTGTGTTAGGATGTTAAACGGGACAGGCGCGGGTCATCGTATAGACCATGATAACAATAGTGTCAAGTATTTTTGGCAATTATCTTGGGGGACTTTGATCACTTTGTTTAGGCAACTCAGACAGCGTCATCGAGGGACTATGATCTTTTATTTTGTTTTTGTTTTGCCAAAGTACTAGACATGCATACCATGGTCCATTTTTGAAGGCAACAAGCGGATTGAAACCCTAGGGGTGCAAGTGTGCATTGTGTTTATTTTTCATGCATTTTCATCTTTTGGTTAGGTCAAGCTATTTGTTGATTTGATTTTGCATACAAACCCTAAGTCTAATCATGGCATAATTGAAAGCTTAAAGGTGCGAGAATTTAAATTCTACACTATTACAATATGATATAGGGAGGGGGTACAAATTTGAATTGGGGATTATTTTGCAAGAAATTAAATCCTAAATTATTACAACCAAATTGAATGTATAAGGCATAACAATTAAATGAACAATATTTAAATAAATATAATAAATAAATATTAAATAAAATGTATGATGCAAATAAATAAAAAGTCAATTTCAATTATTTTGTTTTTTTAGGGCAAAAGCCCTAATTTCTTAAATAAATAGTATTATTTATTATTTATATACAATAATGTATTAATTTGTACAAAAAAAATAAAAGTATATTGAAAAAAAGGTATTTTTAGTATAAAATATTAATAAAAATAAAAATGTATTATTTTTGTGTTTTTTGTTCTTATTACTTAATAAAATATATTATATATATATATATATATATATATATATATATATATATATATATATATATATATATATATATATATATATATATATATATATATATATATATATATATATATATATATATATATATATATATATATATATATATATATATATATATATATATATATATGTAATATATTAAGTGTGTATAAAAATAAAATAAATCATTTACAAAATGTATATATTTCAAGAAAATATTTTCAAATATGTATAAAAATAATAAATAAAAATAAAAGTATTTTTTTACATTATTTTTACATTTAAACAAAAGTAAATATAAAGTATTTAATGTATTAATACTAGAATTAATTAAAATAAATATCAAATAAATATAAAAAATTTTGAAAATATTTTTTAAGTATTTTTTATATTTGAAAATAAAATATCAAGGTCAGAGAAAAAATAAAAATGCAAAAATAATGAAAATACAAAGCAATGGGCCAGGGGGGTGTGAACTGAAAATGATTGTGTGAGAAGCAAAAACAACCAGGCCCAGCCCAAGCAACTTCGTCTTCTTCCTCAGTTCAAACAAAAACGCGTGTTTTCCATACAAGCTGCTATCTCCTGATTCTGTGCTTTTTTGACAAAACACATAACATGAAACTTGAAGAGCATCAAACAACGAATCTAACCATATAAAAAACTTAAGCTAACTCTCAAAGACCAGAGAGAATTTCTCTGGCCCTAATTCTTAACCTAGTTTTTTCAGAAAGTTCATGAACAAAATACTCCTAGCACGATTAATATAAATGAAAACTAAGCACATGTATGGTTTCAGGGCTATGAATACAACATATTTCATTCACAAACCTAAGTCTAACTATTCCTAAATAGAGAGATAGAAGCTCATGAAATACCTATTTCAGTTGAGCTCGAGCTGGTCAATGCAGCAACTTCCAAGGGTGCTTGAGGTTCTTTTGAGCTTGCTTGATGTCCAATGAAGCTTTCCCAATGCTTAGATTGTTTTGAAGTAGCCTGAATCGTGCTACAGAACTCAACCTACAAAGCTTTCAAACAAAAATGGCAATGTGTGTTAATGGTGTTACAGCTGGAAATGGAGGTCTGGAATAGTTCAGGTGAGTTGAATGGAAGGTATTGGAACAAGTTTGAGGAAAAACGCACGAGGGAAAGTGGAGATAGAGGTGGTTCTGTAGGGCTTGCCCTGTTTTGCAGAAAAATGGTGATTTTGTGTACAAGGAGATTTGAGTGGTGAAGAGCTTGTGTTTATGACAAAGGGTTGTGTCAAATGTGTTTGCAAAGTTTTTGTAAGCTGACTATGGCTGGTTTTTTGAGTTGGGAAGATTTTGGACAAATTTCTTCTTTTTGAAGCAAGAGTGTGTAACTACTCAATGCAGGCATGTGCACCCTATCCTGTAAGCTGCATACCTTGCCCTTGATACTTGGAATTTGTGGATTTGATCTTGCCTCAGAGATATGGCCCCATGCTTCAAAGATCTTGGTTTGACATAAAGTGTAACTTTTCAAAAATGGAACTATACCTTTTACCATTTAGGGATTAAACTTGTGTACAATACCCTAATGACCAAGACAATGCATTAGCTCAATGGGTTTGCATTAAATTATGGATTACAAACTGGTTTTGAGGCTTGTAATTGTGTACAAATCTATCTTGGTCAGATTTGCAACTTGGTAAGAACATGCATTGGCCATGGATCAAAGTGAGTTTTTTCCAACTTCAAGCATTCGATTCTCCCTAACCACAAAGGTGTTTGAGGAGTTATTGGATAATTTGGAAAGCTTGAAACATGTACTATAATCCATATTTGAAATGAAACTTGAAACGCCAAGTGGAACTATGTGAAAAATGGCCAAGAAGATGGGTCAAAATCCTACCTAAACTAGGGCAAAATTTCTCTAAGTTAAAGGTTTTAGATACCCTTGTTCCAAAAATCATAACTTGAGATCCAAGCTTCTTTTGAGAAAACTTTGTGAATCAAAGTTTTATACTTTGTGATGGACTACAACTTTCATGTTTCAAGTTTTGTTTGAATCCATTTGCATATTGGTGAAAAAATGGGACAAAGTTAGGAAAAAATAAGAAAATTTCATAACTTAGAAAATTTCTAAGTTATGAAATTTTTCCATTTTAAACCCTAATTTGCATTTTTGGGTTTCTTGATGAACAAGTTTCATAATTTGACATATCTTGATGAAAAATGACCCTTGGCACTTGATTTTCACCAAAAAGTCAAAGTTTGACTTTTCAGTATTCAGTCAAATTTTGATCAGTTGACTGAAAAATTCATCTGTCAATCCTAGGCATTTGAGATCTTTTGAACTTGTTGAATGGGTCAAGACAATGCATTGAGTCCTTGAGTCCATGGTTGAGCATGATTTTCCATTGGCTAGGTCAAACAGTCAAAAATTGCCCTTGTGCAATCAAAACCCTAAAAATGACCATTTTGCCCTTTTAGTGATCTGATCAAATTTCTTGTGGAATTATGATCCAAAATAGATCAAATGGTTCATATGAGTTCATAATGTTGATGTGGGTCAAATTTCATGAGGTTTGACTGTAAATTGGTGACAGTTGACTTTTTCCCTAATACAACTGATTTCTAGGTCAACTGTCCAATTGACTGGGCCAAAATTTGAATCAAGGCTTGAAACTTGGGATGGACAAACTTGTGAGTCCAACATGAAGTATGAAAGTCATTTTGGGCATTGTGGGTCAAAACATCCCTGTGCAAACTCAAACCCTAATTTAGGTCAACAGTGCAAGGAGGTGTCTTGAACAGAGCAAACCCTAGCTTGATCTTGAGTTCCAAGAGTCTTGGGATGAGAAATGTTGATGAAATGAGAGGGCAAATTTTAGGGTACAACAGTTGCCCCTGTTCAATCTTCTTGAACCTGAAGAGTTAGATTGGCAAGTTTGCCTTTCGTGACTCGAAGGTAAAGGAGGATTGAACACTAGAGTGCCCGTAAATTTGCACTCGTCAAAGTATAGCTGAGGAAATGGGCTTAAAGATGCCATTTGGAGATGGTAGAATCTTGTTGGAGATGGGCTTAAAGATGCCATCCAAGACTTTTTGTTGAATTGCAATGTTGTAGGTCAGAAGAATGAGCATCAAAATGATATCCGTATCTGGAATACATTTGAGCTATATCTGGAGACTGAGTCTGTATGAGCAAGAGAGTGGCGTCTGCGTCTGGAGCGTATCTGACCTATAACTGTATTTGAACTTTGAATGAATATCAGAAAGACCTCCGTGTCTGGAGTGTATCTGTATGGTATCTGAATTCTGAATGGGCGACAGAGAAACATCGGTGTATGGAGCATCTCTGGGCTGGGGATCCGAATAAGCAATAGATTAGCATCCGTGTTTGGAGCATCCGTAAACTGTTTTCATGAGATGAATCTGAACAAGCGATAGATTAACATCCATGTTTGGAAGCATTTGTAAACTGTTTTCATGATCCTTGAAGTCCAATAAGCAATAGATTAGCATCCGTGTCTGGAAGCATCCGTAAACTGTTTTCATGAGCTGAATCTGAGCAAGCGATAGATTATCATCCGTGTTTGGAAGCATCCGTAAACTGTTTTCATGATCCTTGAAGTTTAATAATCAATAGATTAGCATTCGTGTCTGGAAGCATCCGTAAACTGTTTTCATGAGCTGAATCTGAACAAGTGATAGATTATCATCCGTGTTTGGAAGCATCCGTAAATTGTTTTCATTATCCTTGAAGTTGAATAAGCAATAGATTAGCATCCGTGTCTGGAAGCATCCGTAAACTGTTTTCATGAGCTGAATCTGAACAAGCGATAAATTATCATCTGTGTTTGGAATGGCATCCGTAAACCGTTTTCATGATCCTTGAAGTTGAATAAGCAATAGATTAGCATCCGTGTCTGGAAGCATCCGTAAATTGTTTTCATGAGCTGAATATGAACAAGCGATATATTATCATCCGTGTTTGGAAGCATTCGTAAACTGTTTTCATGATCCTTGAAGTTTGTAGCTTGTTAATCTCATCCTGTGAAGGGTAAAATATTAGCCGAAACACAAAGTTATGTTGCATGAAATGTATGATGCAATATATGTGTTTTATCAATTTTCATGATACATGAATGTAATGTATGTGCATGTAAGCTGATGAGTTGTCTTACTGAAGAAAATAAATCCTTGACTGCTGTTGTGGAAAGTAAATCCTTGACCGATACTGGGGATTCCAAAAATCTTTGAATACTGAAGATGAGAAATCCTTGCTGACTGCTTGGGGATTAAAGATCTCTGATTGTTGAGAAGGAGAAATCCCTGGGCCACTGCTGGAGGTTGAAAAATCCTCGGCGATTTGTGGGGTGTAACAAGGCCTTTGACAACTTCTGCAGGGAATGAGAATCCTTCATGACTTTCCTGGGAAATAGGGAAAACTCTGAAAATCTCTACTGGGGAGTTAAAACCTGGGAGTCTTCTGCTTGGAGAAATGAGACCTAGAATCTTCGATCTGTTGGGAGATAACTCTGTGGGGGAATTGGGGGAAGTTGAACAGTCCCACCGGGGATTGATAGTTGGAAATTTGATTTCTTTGGGGGAGAAGGTTTAGAATATTCTGGCTCCGCTGGGGATAGATACTTCAGGGTTCTCGGGCTCCACTGGGGATCGAGAGTTTAACTCTGATGGGAATTTTGAAACTTAACTCAGCTGAGGAATCAAGTTTAGAATGCATTGGCTTTGCTGAGGATCTTGAAGTTTAACTCCGCTGGGGAAATATACTCCAAATTTTAGCTTTGTTGAGGATCTGAATGATGTATCGTAGGGGATTTCTTCTGAAATGGCACAAAGATATCTTTCTACACCTTCAACCTATCAGTAATTATCCTTTTTCAATTTCGCTTTATTTGTTAGTAGTGATTATATTCAAATGCATATGCCTATTTAACAAAACATTGGACGTTTTCAAATAAAACATAAGTGTAAAAAGAAAAGAAAGGCAAGCAAATTTCTGCACTTTGAAGTATCTTTGTATTTAACTTTTGTGAGTATCTTTGTACAAAGGAGACAGACATCCTAGTAAGATAATGTTGTCGTAAAAATTGAAAAATTTTATACAAAAGAAAGATGGCTATGTGTAATAATTCCATGGGATTCCCATTCTGCTATAGGCTTCACAACTCTGAATATCTTGTCCATTTGCTGCTTCGTCCGTCGATGACTAGATTGATCAGAAGCTTGGAGCTTGTTGGTGAAGGATTGTTCTTAAAGTGATCCGACGAGACATAGTCATACGCTTTAATTCCCTAACTTTTTCCTGGACCGCCCTTTCGGGTTTTCGATCCACCGGGAAACCCTTTTTAACCCAAGTCTCCCTTTCGGGTTTTCAACTTGCCGGGTGTACAGATTTTTTTTGATTTATCCCTAATTTTTGCCTGAACCGCCCTTTCGGGTTTTTGATTCACCGGGATGCCCATTTTTGCCCAAGTCTCCCTTTCGGGTTTTCAACTTGCCGGGTCGTTTTATGCGTAGTATCTTTTGACTATGTCCGCGTTCGCAGGGTGCGGCAAGTCGTCGCCATCCATGGTGGTTAGAATCATTGCCCCACAAGAAAAGATGCTCTTAATCACAAATGGTCCTTCGTAAGTAGGAGTCCACTTGCCCCTCGGATTACTTTGCGGTAAGATGATCCGCTTGATTACAAGATCTCCGACTTGATATACCTGACGTTTGAATTTCTTATTGAAAGCCTTGATCATCCGTTTTTGATACGTCTGACCATGACAAACAGCAGTAAGTCACTTCTCGTCGATCAAATTGAGTTGGTCAAGCCGGGTCTGAATCCAATCGTCTTCACTCAAACCGGTATCCTTCATAATCCTCAAAGAAGGAATCTCAACTTCCATGGGTAGAATAGCTTCCATGTCATACACCAAAGAAAATGGGGTTGCCCCTGTTGAAGTACGTGTCGTGGTACGATATCTATGCAGAGCAAACGGTAACATCTCATGCCAGTCCTTGTAGGTGACTGCCATCTTTTAAATAATCTTCATGATATTTTTGTTCGCGGCTTCAACAGCACCGTTCATCTTCGGTCGATAGGGAGATGAATTATGATGATAAATCTTGAACTGTTCACATAGAGCGGTGATCATAGTGTTGTTTAAATTTGTACCATTGTCCGTTATAATCCTGTCGGGGACACCATACCGGTATATGAGGTTCTACTTGATGAAGCGGGCAACCACATTCTTGGTAACAGAGGCATAGGAAGCTGCTTCGACCCACTTGGTAAAATAGTCAATAGCCACCAGGATGAAGCGATGTCCATTGGATGCCGTAGGCTTGATCACTTCAATCATGTCAATGCCCCACATTGCGAATGGCCAAGGAGCCGTCAGAATGTTGAGAGGAACAGGGGGAATATGTACCTTGTCGGCATAGACTTGGCATTTGTGGCAAGTACGGGAATGTTGATGACAATCAACTTCCATAGTAGACCAGTAGTAGCCTGCCCTTAGAATCTTTTTAGCCATCGTATATCCGCTCAAGTGGGTGCCAAATGTGCCATTGTGTATCTCAGTAATGATCAACTTTGCTTCAGCTTTATCCACACAACGAAGTAGAACACAATCATGGTTGCGCTTATAAAGGATTCCATTGCTTAGGAAGAACTTGGCAGCAAATCTCCTTAAGAACTTTTTGTCATTGACGGAAGATCCTTCAGGGTATTCTCTAGTCTGGAGATACCTTTTGATTTCATGAAACCAGGGTTGTTCCACTACTTCTTCGGTATTAATCTCATGACAGTGCGCAGGTTCGTCCATTCGCTCGATGGTAATTTGGGGAGCCTCGTTATCCCAGTTGAGTTTAAACATGGAAGACATTATAGCCAGAGCATCTGCTAGCTGATTTTCTTCTCGCGGGAAATGCTCGAAAGTAATATGCTCGAAATGAGGCAACAATGTCAAGACATGTTCCTTGTATGGGATAAGATTAGGATGTTTGGTATCCCACTCTCCTTTGACTTGACTGATAACCAAAGCCGAGTCCCTAAATACGACCAAAGATTTGATTCCCAAGTCTATAGCAGCCTTGAGACCAAAGATGTAAGCTTCATATTCAGCCATGTTGTTGGTACAGCTGAAGCAAAGTCGGGAAGTGAAGGGTGTATGGCAACCTTCCGGAGAAATGAGTACCGCTCTGATACCGTTGCCAAGTGCATTTGAAGCACCATCAAAGTACACGGTCCATCGGGATCCTTGTTCAGGTCCGTCATATGGTCTGTTACCTTCGATGTTGTCCAATGTCATGATGTCCTCGTCAGGGAAGTCGAATCTCATAGATTGGTAATCTTCGACGGCTTGATGAGCTAGATGGTCAGCTAGTACACTCCCTTTTATAGCTTTTTGGGTAGTATATTGGATATCATACTCAGTCAGGATCATTTTCCATTTAGTGATTCTTCCAGATAAAGCAGGCTTCTCGAAGATATACTTGATCGGGTCCATTTTGGAAATCAGCAAAGTGGTATGAGTCAACATATACTACCTTAGCCTGCGAGTAGCCCATACCAAAGTGCAGCAAGTTTTCTCGAGCAGTGAGTAGCGAGTCTCACAGTCGGTAAACTTTTTGCTAAGGTAATAAATGGCATGCTCTTTTTGGCCAGACTCGTCATGTTGGCCCAGCACACACCTCATTGAGTTATCCAAAACAGTAAGATACATGATTAACGGCCTTCCTTCGACGGGTGGCATCAGAATAGGAGGTTCTAGTAAGTACTCCTTGATCTTATCAAAAGCAACTTGACAATAATCATTCCATTCAACCACCTAATCTTTCTTCAACAACTCGAAGATTGGCTCACAGGTAGATGTCAGGTGAGAGATGAACCTCGCAATATAGTTCAAGCGTCCCAAGAATCCTCTAACCTCCTTTTCAGTGCGGGGGGGGGGGGGGGGGGGGGGGGGGGGGGGACAGGCATTTCTTGTATAGCCTTTAGTTTAGCCGGATCAACCTCAATGCCCTTGTTGCTGACAATAAATCCCAAAAGTTTACCAGACCTAACCCCAAAAGTGCACTTGCTTGGGTCCAGTCTGAGTTTATACTCCTTCAACCTGGAAAACAGCTTTTGCAAATGATCAAGGTGTTCTTTTTATGTCTGTGATCGAGCTATCATGTCTTCTACGTAAACTTTGATCTCATGATGTATCATATCATGAAACAAAGCTACCATGGCGCGTTGATAGGTTGCCTCTGCATTCTTCAGTCCGAAGGGCATCACTTTGTAGCAGAAGGTACCCCATTGCGTGACAAAAGTAGTTTTCTCCATGTCCTAGGGGGCATTTTGATCTGGTTATATCCCGAGAATCCACCCATGAAGGAAAAAACCTTGTGTTAAGTTGTGTTGTCAACCAAGATGTTGATATGTGGCAGCGAAAAATCATCCTTGGGGCTAGCCCTGTTTAAATCTCGACAGTCCACACACATTCTGACTTTGCCGTCCTTCTTAGGCACGGGCACAATGTTAGCAACCCATTGTGGATAGGAAGTAACAGCCAGAAAGCCATCATTAAATTGGTTCATTACTTCAGCTTTAATCTTCTCAGACATGTCAGGCCTCATTCAGCGGACCTTTTGCTTGACCAATGGACAGTCTTCTCTTGTAGGGAGACGGTGAACCACGATATCTGTGTCTAACCCTGGCATGTCTTCATAATACCAGGCGAAGATTTCAACATATTCGTTCAAGAACTGCATTAAGCACTCCTTGACACTTGGTTCCAGGTTGGCACCCACTTTTACTTCTTTCCTATCTTCCTCTGTCCCTAAGTTGATGGTTTCTAGAAACTCTTCATGAGGCAGAATAACCCTCTCTTCTTGTTGCAAAAGTCTGGCTAACTCTCCCGGCACTTAACAGTCTTCGTCAACTTCGTACTCAGCATGATTGACCAAGTCTTCAGAGTTATCGAAGGCTAAAACAGAATAGTCACCCATGGAATCCAGAGTGGATGGGTACCTGTATTTGTGAGTGTGGGTGTGTGTAAGGGATAGCCATCCTTAAACAAAACAAAAAATGCAAAAGGAAAGAAAATGAACACAACAGTTTATGAAAACGTCCAATGATTCATTAAAACATGGCATATGATAATGAAGTAAATCAAGCCCTTACAAATGGACCTACATGCCCCGGGCGAGGCATGAGGTGAAAATAGTGTACAGATTGTTTAGTTATTACAGACCATAAATGGGAAATTGTTCAAAGATAAAATTACTGGTTGATAAAGGTGATGGGAATAAAATCCTTTGCTTCCCAGTTGCTTAAACCCCCTTCGACGGTCGGAAAGATCCAATCTTCAAAGTGGCCCTCTTCATCATCTTCTACAACATTGATTCAGTGGTGAGTGATCTTGATGGGTGGTCCTCCAGCCTTGGAGCGACACATAGCCTTTTGTCCTGCAGCAGTGAACCCTAATCCAAACTTGTCTGTCTTATGGGGAAAATCAGGCAATTTCCCCCATACTATACTCTTCCTCTCTTTAATTACAGCCTCTGCGTCCTTGAGGGATGCCATCCTAGATACATGCTTGGGAACGATAGGCACCTCAACCATTGCCTTCGCAACTTCTACCTCGAGAGAAACTTCCTCAAAATGTTGGAAAGGTGTTTCGATGAACTCGCCATCCAACTCCACATAGTAGAAGGAATTGAGATGACTTATCATGTAATCTTCCTCGCCGCGCACTGTTATAATCTTACCCTTAATAGGATATTTCAGCATTTGGTGCAAAGAGGAGGTAACTGCCCCAGCATAATGGATCCACGGTCTCCCTAACAAACATGAATATGACGGACGGATGTCCATCACGTAAAAGGTGGAGTTGAAAACTTCTGTGCCTACTTTGATAAGAATGTCAACCTCTCCATGAACCATTATTTTCGACCCATTAAAGGCCATAACAACGATGTTACTAGGTTTGAGGGTCAATCCTTCGCAGTCCAAATGGTCTAAAGATTTCTTCGGCAGCACGTTCAAGGAAGAACCAGTATCAACTAAGACATGGGCGAGGGTGGTTCCCCTGCATTCAACAGAGACATGTAGCGCGTCGTTGTGTTTCCTTCCTTTGGGGGTCAAGTCAGTATCGGAAAAGCCCAGGCCATTATCAGCAGTAAGACTGGCCACACATTCCTGAAACTGGTCAGCCGAGGTCTCTTGGGGTACATGTGCCGCCTTCAAAAATTTGATCAGGGCCTTAGCATGGGCCTCAGAGCAGAGTAGAAGAGCCAACATTGAAATTTTAGAAGGGGTCTGCCCTAGCTGTTCCACAACGTCGTAGTCACTTTTTTTGATTATTTTCAAGATTTCATCCATTTCTTTCTGAGTGGTTTCGGGGATAACCACAGCATGATCCTTCATCCTGACAGGAACTTCTAGTATCCCCTTACCCTTATTGGTAATATCAACAGATGGTCTTACTTCAGGAGTATCCAATTCTTCAATCATCGGGCCTTGCACAAATGGTCCAACAGGTACAAAAGCTTTCAAGGGTCCGAAAACTGCTCGAGGGGGAGCAATCTCCGGAGAAAAATTCCGGCCGCTGCGGGTTATCTTGCTTGTACCCGTAATTCTCCCTATATCAGGGTTTTCTTCTTCAGAATTCTCTTGGACTGCCTCAATTTGTTTGATACCGTGATAGAATATTTCTCCTCCATAGTTCCATGGTATCGTTTTTCTTGATTGGTACGGGACAGGTCCCGACATGGTGATCTTTAATGGTATACATTTAGAGTTGGGCGTAATCCTGACAGGCCTTTTGCAAGCCTTGGGAGGATTGTCGGAAATGGTTATGACTGAAATATCGTTGGTTGAAGTAGCAAAAGTAGCAGGAGTATTGAAGGTAACAATAGGGGTTTTCTGGAAAAGTATCTCTTGGGTATCCATCAGGCGTTGGAAACCTGATTTCAACATTGGGCATTCAGCTTGTATGTTCAAACAAAAATAACAGTCCTTCCCACAGCCTGGGAATATCCCGGCTCTCATCAACTTCTCTTTAATCACTAATAATGGAGTCAAAAGATCGACAACATCAGTAACATGGAGGTCTTCTATAATGGCATGAACATTACGGTCGTGCTTGGGCATCGGAGCAGATATCACATTGGGCTTCTCAGGAGCATCAAATTCTACTTCCTTGGAGTCAATTAAGTCCTGGATTTTGTTTTTGAGGGCCCAACAGTCGTTGGTGTCATGCCATAAACTGTCTGAATGGTAGGCACATTTTGCATTGGGATGATAATGTGGAGAAGTGGTATTTGCATTCTTAGGTGCCTCTCTTAAATTAGAAAGGTTTAATTTCAGGAGATGTGGAAGGATCTGAGCGGGTGTCATATTTATTGGGGTAAATTGTCGTGGTGGCCTTTGCTGATAGATTCTGGGCTGATCATTCCTCGGCTGACTGCTTCTAGGCCGGTCTGATGCAGACTTCTGAATTAATATGGCCCCCACTGTTGGCCGACGTTCCTCTCTTTCCTGATTTCTCTGGGTGTAAACAGCAGAACTCTCCTTCTTAGCCGGGAAGGTCTTCTTCATAGCGGTGGATGCGGAGGCCTCTTTTTGAATCTTTCCACTTTTAATACCGGCCTCGACCCTTTCGCCGGTCAAAATTAGTTCAGCAAATCCCGCGGAAGAACTCCTGATTAGATGATTGAAGAAAGGGCCAGACAGGGTCCCCAGAAACATGTCAATTAACTCCCTATCTGAAAAAGGTGGTTTCACCCTTCCAGCCAGATCACGCCACTTCTGGGCATACTCTTTTAACCCTTCATTGGAAGCCATCCCCATACTCTATAGTTGAGTATGAGTGGGCGCCAAATCAGTGTTATATTGGTATTGATGGTAAAAAGTAGCTGCTAAGTCTTCCCAATTGTGAACCTCTGATCTCTTGAGTTGATAGAACCAGTCCAACTGTGTGCCAGATAAACTGTCTTGGAAAAAGTGTACCCAGAGGTCTTTATCAGATGAGTGGGGTTGGATCTTTCTGACATACGATCTCAGGTGCATCTTCGGACACGACAGACCGTCATACTTGGAAAATGTTGGCACCTTTAACTTGGGAGGGATAACAATCCCAACTACCAGCCCTAGTTCTTCAAAATCCAAACCGGGTACCCTCTGCAACTCCATGGCTGCCAGTCTATCCTCAAGATTCTTATATTTATCATCCACTAGAGGATATTGTTGTTCGGAGTAGTCTTCATCTTCTTCCTCCTCTTCCTCTTCAACCTCAGATTCAGAAGGTACATCAACCCCTTTCCCTTTACCAGCCCCTTCGTCAGACGTTGAGGGGAACTGAAGAACCTTCCTAGCATTGCTCTCAAACCTTCTTCCAAAAGTGGCTACCCCAGGTCTCTTTTTCTTTTTCTCTTTATTCTTCTCCAACAGAGCATTGAGGTCCTCTTGACCCTTTGCCAAGGTCATGAGGATTTGATGGAATTGTGAATTTTGTGCCAGCAGATCCTCTACCGTTTGCTCCAAATCCATCTTGCTGAAATAAACAGCAGAAAGATAAGGAAACCTGGTGTGAAGACCTGTTTGTGCATATGATGAATGGTATGTTATTCATGTAATGCATTCAAGGATTCAGAAATTCAAATTTGTTGCAAACAAAAAGGAACACACGTCATATTAAGAAGAAATTGTTAGTACATAAGTGCCCCATGGGCAAAATATTACAAAATTCTTAATGTAAAAAGACATTGCGCATCCTCTTTGGTGCGATGTAAGTGTTGAGAGCTTCCTCCTCATGAAGTCGGTGAGTAAGCTCCAAAACCTTCTTCTCACTGGCATAGAAGCTGGCTTCAAAAGTATTATGTTCTTCCTTGATTTGGATCCAACTCTTTTGCATTTCCTCCCATGATGTTGGCATGTCAGGATGTAGGATGGTGTATGGAATCTCTCCTTCCATAACAGGATCTTTGATTACGGGGAGAATATGAGGGTATGTTATCATAAGATTCTGGGAGCGGGTTCATACCCACTTGAGGTAAGGATCAAGGGGGATGGAATTCTTGTGCCCCAGTGTCTTATTATCCACTTTGTTGGGCATCCTCCAAGCTCTAGTGAACCTTTGTCGAAGTCCTTGTGTATCATTGTCGAAGTCAAAAACTAGGTTAGGAATCAGCATGTCATGAGGGCCATCCCTCCGAGCATATCCAAATTGTCTCAAAGCTAGATAGGGGTTGTAGGTAATGCCTCCCCTAATGCCATGTAGTGGCACATTAGGGAATTCCCCACAACAATCAATGATGATGACATTTTCTCTGGACCGAGAACACCAATGTACATCAGAATGTGTGAGGGTCATCAATCGTTGTGACCACCTTAAACCCTGCTCATTATTCAAAACTGATTATGGAAGGTGAGAAATAAACCACCTTGCTAAGAGAGGAATACAACACATGAGAACACCTCTTTTCCTCATTGTTCGTGTGTAAAATGAGTGTAGGATGTTCCCAAGCAATGTAGGTATAGGATTCCTGGATATGAAAATCTTGACAGCATTGACATCTATAAGCTGATCCGAGTTTGGGAACAGGACCAACCCATAGATAAGGAGTGCCATAATCTCTTCAAAGGCTTGTAAATCAAGATAATTCCAGCAGTCTTGTGCTTTCTCAAACAGAAACTTTGCCAAGAAGCCCTTGACACCACTTCTGGTTTCCCAATGCCCCTTCATGTTAGATGGTTGCAAGTTTAATGCTTGAGAAACATCTTCAGGCTTTGGTTCTTTTTCCGTACCGTTGTAGGGTAGTTGATTAAGAATAGGAATTCTCAAGAGTTGAGAAAATTCCTCCAAAGTAGGTACCAATTGGTAATCAGGGAATGTGAAACAGTGGTGTAAGGGGTCAAAGAACTGGAAGAGAACTTTCACCATGTCTTCTTCAATGTTGGAGTTGACCAAGTTGAGAAGTCTATCATGTCTTTCGTTGAAGAGAGAATTCTTTGGAATCCTGGAAGTAAGCTCCTTGAGTTGAGGAGGGATTCTCAAAAGGTTGACTTGAATTGTTTTCCTGCGAAGTGATTCCATGACCTACAAAACAAGAACAAAGATGAAGATCCAAACCCTTGAAATGGTTAGTGGATGCATATGATGCTTTATGATGCTCATGATGTATGCACAAGCACATGTACAAGCAAGTCACACAAAACCCTAGTTTCAGGCTTGCATGAGGTTTCATAGGTAAATACCCTCTTGAGTTTAGTTGGCTCAAACCTGTCCTATAAATAGTAACTAGGTTCTAAGGAGCTCAATATCACTGGATTGTTTTCTATGTTCATTGTTTTGGTTTAGCCACTTAACTAGCGACCAAAATATTCCAAGAAAACAACCCTCAATGAGTGTAGTATCGAGTATCTACGAACTTCGGACTGCACCAAAGTCGGTCATTTCACTACCCCTAATAAAAGGCCAAGATGGTCAAGTAAGGTTCTAAGAGTTCATTAGTGCTTTATGACATCACTCAGCGGCCCCGTATTCTCTTTGATTGACTCAAAGGCTACCGATACTCACAAATATGTCGCACTAATATAGCTATTGCTTCAACCATGTCGGTATACCCCGCACAGTTTCCACAACGTATTTCTATTTACCTATGAATGTTTCCCAAATACGGGTAGAGGATTTCAAGCCCAAACAAGAGAACCAAATGAAAAGCAATCAAAGCAAACAATAATCATGCAAAGGGTGATCTAAGCCCTAAGGTTACTCCACTTTTAAAGAATTCCCCAGCAGAGTCGCCAGTTCTGTGATACGGTGGGAGAAATGACTTGGGATTTTGCGTTTGTGTTTGCAAATGTTTCGGTTTAGCAAGAGTCGCCACCGACTTTTTATTTTATCCTAAGGAAATGTTAAAAAGCACTGGAAAGACCTTTGACATGTTTTCTTGGGTTCGGGGAGTAGATTATAGAAAGGGAAGGTATTAGCACCCTTTCTATCTATGGTTATCCATGGGCTCTTAGTTACTTGCTTAGATTACTTGCCTTTGCTTTTCAATTGTTTGAAATGGTGCTTTGTGTGTGTGGTTTTGAAAATGCTTTGAAAAAGATGCCTTGTCTAGGCAACCTTTGTAATGATTCTTGTTTGAATATATACAAAGGTGTGTGTCTTTCTGAAAAGATATTCCAATGTTTTGAAAGTTGTTTTGAAGTTGTGTTGTGAAGTGTGTTTGAAAATGGCAAGGATGTTTTGCAAGATTTTGATCAAGTAACTAAGAGTTGTCTACCCTATTTTACTCAAAGATCTTTCTTATGTTTTTAACCCTTTTAATAGTGTTGTTTCACCATTGTATTTGGTGAACAACCTTGTGTTAGGATGTTAAACGGGACAGGCACGGGTCATCGTATAGACCATGATAGCAATAGTGTCAAGTATTTTTGGCAATTTTCTTGAGGGACTTTGATCACTTTGTTTAGGCAACTCAGACAGCGTCATCGAGGGACTATGATCTTTTGTTTTGTTTTTGTTTTGCCAAAGTACTTGACATGTATACCATGGCCCATTTTTGAAGGCAACAAGTGGATTGAAACCCTAGGGGTGCAAGTGTGCATTGTGTTTATTTTTCATGCATTTTTATCTTTTGGTTAGGTCAAGCTATTTGTTGATTTGATTTTGCATAAAAACCCTAAGTCTAATCATGGCATAATTGAAAGCTTAAAGGTGCGAGAATTTAAATTCTATACTATTACAATATGATATAGGGAGGGGGTACAAATTTGAATTGGGGATTATTTTGCAAGAAATTAAATCCTAAATTATTACAACCAAATTGAATGTATAAGGCATAACAATTAAATGTACAATATTTAAATAAATACAATAAATAAATATTAAATAAAATGTATTATGCAAAAAAAAAGTTTTTATGTATGTAAAAAGTGTTTTTAATGTGAAATGCAAATAAATAAATGGTCAATTTCAATTATTTTGTTTTTTTAGGGCAAAAACCCTAATTTCTTAAATAAATAGTATTATTTATTATTTATATACAATAATGTATTAATTTATACAAAAAAATAAAAGTATATTGAAAAAAGGTATTTTTAGTATAAAATATTAATAAAAATAAAAATTTATTATTTTTGTGTTTTTTGTTCTTATTACTTAATAATATATATATATATATATATATATATATATATATATATATATATATATACATATACATATATATATATATACATGTGTATAAAAATAAAATAAATTATTTACAAAATGTATATATTTCAAGAAAATATTTTCAAATATGTATAAAAATAATAAATAAAAATAAAAGTATTTTTTACATTATTTTTACATTTAAACAAAATTAAATATAAAGTATTTAATGTATTAATAATAGAATTAATTAAAATAAATATCAAATAAATATAAAAATTTATGAAAATATTTTTTAAGTATTTTTTTTTATATTTGAAAATAAGATATCAAGGTCAGAGAAAAAATAAAAATGCAAAAATAATGAAAATACAAAGCAATGGGCCAGGGGGTGTGAACTGAAAATGCATGTGTGAGAAGCAAAAACAACCAGGCCCAGCCCAAGCAACTTCGTCTTCTTCCTCAGTTCAAACAAAAACGCGCGTTTTCTATACAACCTGCTATCTCCTGATTCTGTGCTTTTTTGACAAAACTCATAACATGAAACTTGAAGAGCATCAAACAACGAATCTAACCATATAAAAAACTTAAGCTAACTCTCAAAGACCAGAAAGAATTTCTCTGGCCCTAATTCTTAACCTAGTTTTTTCAGAAAGTTCATGAACAAAATACTCCTAGCACGATTAATATAAATGAAAACTAAGCACATGTATGGTTTCAGGGCTATGAATACGACATCTTTCATTCACAAACCTAAGTCTAACTATTCCTAAATAGAGAGATACAAGTTCATGAAACACCTGTTTCAGTTGAGCTCGAGCTGGTCAATGCAGCAACTTCCAAGGGTTCTTGAGGTTCTTTTGAGCTTGCCTGATGTCCAATGAAGCTTTCCCAATGCTTAGTTTGTTTTTGAAGGGGTGAAAAACACAAGAAGGGGGGGTTGAATTGTAAAACTGAAATCTTAAAGCAATTGACAAGATATTTTTATCCTGGTTCGTTTGATCTCAAACTACTCCAGTCCACCCGTCAAGGTGATTTCGCCTCTCTCCAACGAGGTCTTAATTCACTATATTCAACTGAATATTACAGACTGCTTTAACAACTGCTAAAGCCTTCTTGATTCAAACCACAATCCGGTTTGTCAAGGCAACACTTTCTTACAAAGGTACAAAACAAATGTGTGTGAATGTTTTCTACAAAACTTTATCACAACTGTGATGTATACACAAATGAAGCTTAGAAACTTAGATTGCTAAACACTAATGGAGTATCAGAGTTTGTGGTTTAGCAAAACTGGTAGATGAAGATTATTGTTCAGCTTTGTGCGTGTAGAGAATTGGAGAGCATTAGCCATTATAATCTTCGAAGCCTTGTTTATATAGCACTTGAGAAGATGAACGTTGAATGCAATATTCTTGATTCAATGCTAATAACAAGCTTTCCTTTTTGAGCAGATCTTGTCTAGAATGATGCTGTTGGAATTAATTAGCGTTCAATGCACAGTACCGTTGCTTCTTCAATGCACGTTCTGGCTTGGCTCATTCTGATTCTGCTTCGCTGCTGATGAACTATTGTTTTTGTATCAGAGTGTTTACGCGCAGTTCTGTTCATCAAGCTTCAGCATGTACGTGAGTTGATCATCTGATCTTGATGTTCTGATTCAGCAACTTCTGATGCTGGTGTATGAAATCAAATTCTGATGCTGAAGAAGTGATCTTGCTTATTTTAATCAGCGTATCTGCAAGTCAGAGCATAGTAATTTTAGGCAGCATATAGTTCAAACATGAAACATATAACTACTATATCTTTTCACTTTGTTATCATCAAAACTTAAATATAGGGTACTAGATTCAAACATTGTTCTAACAATCTCCCCCTTTTTGATGATGACAAAAACTAGATATTTTAAATAAAAAATAACGTGAAAAGGTATCTAGGAAATGTATCAGAATAAGAAGTACGGAAAAATAAGAGTTAAGAGATACTCCCCCTGAGTTTGTTACTTCCCTTTGATATACGTGTTCTTCAGGATCAGATCTTTTTCTATCTTTGAGCATCAGATTATAGGTCTTTGACTTATCAGAGAGCAGAGCTTCAGAGCTTTTCCTGTCAGAGCTTTGCTTCGGATCAGAGTGTTAGGTCGATCAGAACTTCATATTTGATCAGAGCAACATGAGCTTCTATATTTTGATCAGAGCTTCTAGCTTCTAGTCTTCATAGTGTTCAGGAGCTTCCTTGTGCCTGTAGACTTAAAAACAAAACAGAAAAACATTTCAAGTAATAGAGTTAGAATGTTTGAGAATTTCTGTCTAGTTAGCCGTTATTGATTTTAAATATCATTCTTGTTCTCCCCCTTTTTGTCAGCAATCAAAAAGTGTTGGTGATGTGCTAAAACAATTTTATCAGAAAAACTAATCATATTAATAGTTCAGAATCAGAGCAAAGGAACATTACAAAAACTCAATCAAAACAGTACATCAGAAAATGAAGAAAGCATGAAAAAGTTATGCATGAAAAAGATTTAAGGTTGAGGGGGCATGCGTGAGAACAGGCTTTCCAGCATTGCTTGAATCTTTTCAGAAGTTTCATTCTGCTTCTGAACCATGTTGACAACAGTGTCAATCTTGCTGTCCTGTACATCCATTCTTGCTTTCATCTTCTGATCATTCTCTTCCATCCGCTGTTGTAGACGCAAGTCATTCAGCCTTAATTCTTCCAGAGCCTGCCTGTCCAAGGCAGCTTGAGAAGGGTCAGAAGGAGGAAGCTTCTCAGAACTTTCAGCTACATCTTCTGCTGGATTTTCTTCAGCCTGAATGGTCTTGTCTTCTTCTGATGGTTGCACCTGTGCAGCTTGCTCTTTCTCAGACCAAGATTCACTGTCCAGAGGGAGCACAACTTCTTGAGGCAGCTGACTCTCAACTTCCTTCAGTAGCTTGCTAAAGTTCTGTTGAGCCTGCTCGTAGTTGACGTCCTGCAGCTTGAGGGCTTCAGCACGTACCCATAGTCTGAACTGTGACCAGAGCTGATCAGAAGCAGCTGGGTCGATCATCCCCGGACAGACTTGCTTCAAAGAAGCAATCCATTGCAGCATACCTGTTTCAAAATTCAAAATACCAGAGCCAACATCTGGTTGCTTTGGTTTGGGTATGGCAATTTTGTGTCTTAGATCAGCAAGACGTTCAAGACTTGTCAAGTCAATGAAAGTTCTTCTGGGGTTTTCAGCGGTTTTCTGAGAGGTTGTTTGTTTTGGAGGAGGGTTATCAGAATCAGAGTCAGATATTTCTATTGGAGTGGTTGGAGTTTTTGGAGGTGTTGATTCCTCTGAAGATGGCAACTGGGACCTGACAATAGTGGTTCCACATGGCAACTGGATTGCCAGCGGTGAAGGTTGAGGTGAGTGAGGGTCAGAATGATGAGGAGAGGGGGTTTCATAGCGGTGAAACTCTGTTTGTGGTGAAGGTGGATTATTTTCTGGTTGAGGAGGTGGAATCTCTGATTGCTCAGGGATCAGAGGTTCTTCTGTGAGTGGTTGTTGTGATTGTGGTTCTGGTTCTGTTTCTGGTTGTATTTCTGGTTCAGGTTGTGGTTCTGGTTGTGGAGGAGGAATATTTGGTGGTTCAGAATTTGGTTGAGCAGAAGCATGTTCACGCTCAATATCAGCTAGCACTCTATCAAGTGCTGGTGTTGTTGAAACAGTTGGTTGTTTGGGAATCTTAGTTCTGGGTCTTCTGAGTAGTAAGGCCTCAGAAGGGTCTTCTGGTATGGTTTCATCAATAGTAGGGATTGGAATGGATATTCTGTGAGAGGTTTTAGGAGGGGCAGCAGATGTTGGAATAGTAGATGAAATTGAAATAGGGGCAGCAGATGAAATACCTCTTTTCTTTGGGGTCTGATGAGATGATCCTTCTGTTGGCGCTTTCCTCTTCTTTGTCTTCTTCTGAGTCACTTCAGGTTGGACTTGACTCAGATCTTTGATCTTCAGCTTTGAACCTGTATCTTCTTCCTTGTATGAATCTGGATACTTGAGAAACATATCAGGTTTGGATTCCATTTCAGAAAATTTTGGGAAATCACTCAGAGGCACTCTTCTGCTGGAGATGTCAGCAGTTGAAGTAGCTCTGGGTTCCTTCCTAATATTTTCTATCAGCTTCATCTTTTTCAGGTTCTTAGCGTTCAGTGGTTTTCCAACAGTTGGTTCAAGGGTGCTCAGCACTTGAGCTTCGCTCAGATAATCTATCAGCTTATTCTCTGTCAGAATATCTGATATGAGCCTTCCAAACGGTATCCAGTCCCTTTTGGTCCTTTCTTCTTCTCTTGTTTCTTTGACACTGGTCTTGAGATGGTTGAACAGGAAGTGTGCCAGATTGATCTTTACCCTCTGATCAATAAAGTAGATCAGAAATTGCTGATCCACGTTTATATAATCAGGAGAACTTGTTGGTTTCCTGTGATTGAAGCATCCAAGAACAATCTTGGCCCATACTCTGCAGTGATCCTTCAGATCCTTAATTTTGCTGCTGGGAAATCCAAGAGTGAAAATGCTGTTGGCTACCACACCTATATCAGGGCATCTATCAGCCATGTCCACACAACGGACTCCACCACCACTTTGACCGATTAACCTAGCAATGAGGTCTTCAGAAATTACTATCTTATTTCCCATGACAGAAGAGATGACTAGATGTTTATGAATCTTGGCGTGAATCCAAAATTCCTTGACAAGCTCTGGGAATGTTGGTCCAACCAACCTATCGAAATACCTCTCCCACTTTTGAGCCCTGATTTCTTCAGTTAGGTCAAAACCATTTTCCTTCAAACTTTCAAAGTCGATGATTAACTCAGAGAGAACCTCAAGATTCTTTACCGGTGTGAGAAGAGTTCTGAGGGGCACCTGATATTGTTCAGAGCTTTCTTTCTTCTGATTGCCTGCAGAAATGCTGGAGGATGCCATTGTTCTCACAAAAAAGCTTTGAGAATGATTTGAGAGAAAAGGTTTGGGAGAAAAGGTCCAACCAATTGAAGGATTAATGTGTTTAAATAGAGTTTTCAAAAAAATTATTTTGAAAAATTAAACGTTTTTAAGAGAGAGAAAAAAAATAATGATTGCCATTTAACAAGCGTGATTACTTTTCATTAAATGCTTGCTGATTTTGGGGGATTTGAGAAAGATACTTAAAAACGGTTACCAGACATGTGTCTCAATGCACCCAATCAGCGCTTTGCCTTCTCAGAAGCGTGCACGCGTTCTGCTTCAGGGATTTGCTGATGATTGGATGACACTTGTTTGATGTAGTGATCAGCACGTCTGTATTTGAGATTAGACTCTCAGATCTTTAGACTTGCATCTGATACAATCTGCATGTTCTATCTTTCTGAAAGAAGATTGATCAGAAGTTCACAGTAAAATAATTACATTCTGAAGATAAATACATGGAATTAAAACATTTTCATTCTGGGCATACTTTCATGCTGAGATGTTTCAGAATGAAATTAAACCTATCTTCTGAAAGGGGTTTAGTAAAGATATCAGCCCATTGATGGTCTGTATCTATAAATTTCAAGTTTAAAATACCTTTCTGAATATAGTCCCTAATGAAATGATGTTTTATTTCTATATGCTTAGCTCTAGAATGTAAAATAGGATTCTTACTTAAGCAAATAGCAGAAGTATTATCACAAAGAATAGGAATGTTACTCTCAAAAATCTGGAAGTCTTCAAGCTGACTTTTCATCCAGAGCATTTGTGTGCTACATCCTGCTGCTGCTATGTACTCAGCTTCTGCTGTTGACAGAGCAATTGTTGATTGCCTTTTGCTGGACCACGAGATCAGATTTTCTCCCAGAAACTGGCAGCTTCCAGAAGTACTTTTACGTTCCACTCTGTCTCCAGCAAAATCAGCATCACAGTAGCCTACTAAGCTGTAATCACTAGATTTTCTATAAAACAAACCCAGATTAGTAGTACCTTTCAGATACTTGAAAATTCGCTTAACAGCTGTTAAGTTAGATTCTCTAGGATCTGATTGGAATCTAGCACAAATACATACGCTGAATAAGATATCAGGTCTTGAAGCTGTCAGATAAAGGAGAGAACCAATCATACCTCTGTAGACTTTCTGTTCTACACTTTTGCTTACCTCTTCTCTTTTCCAGAATGCACGTGGGATGCATTGGAATCTTTGATGGCTTACATTCTGAGAGGTCAAATTTCTTCAGAAAATCTCTGATGTATTTGCTCTGATGAATGTAAGTTCCCTCTGGAGTTTGATTGATCTGAATTCCTAGAAAGAATTTCAGTTCCCCCATGAGGCTCATCTCAAATTCTGCCTGCATACACTTAGCAAATTTTCTTCCAAGAGAAGGATTAGTAGAACCAAAAATAATATCATCAACATAAATTTGACAGACTAAAATGTCACTCTTAACTGTTTTACAGAATAGAGTAGTGTCCACTTTCCCTCTGGTGAATTCATTTTCAAGCAGAAAGTTACTTAGCCTTTCATACCAAGCTCTGGGAGCTTGTTTCAGACCATACAGTGACTTTTTCAGTTTGAAAACATGTTCTGGATGTTTTGTATTTTCAAAACCTGGGGGTTGGTGAACATAAACTTCTTCTTCTATATAACCATTTAAGAATGCACTTTTGACATCCATCTGATACAGAGTGATGCCTCTATTAACAGCAAATGAAATTAAAAGTCTGATAGATTCTAACCTGGCGACTGGGGCAAAGGTTTCTGTATAGTCTATCCCCTCTTGCTGACTATAACCTTGTGCAACCAGTCGTGCCTTGTTTCTGATGACTTCACCTTGTTCATTTAGCTTGTTTCTGAACACCCATCTTGTTCCAATGACGTTGAATCCTTTTGGTCTGGGAACGAGATCCCATACGTCATTTCTGGTGAATTGATTCAGCTCTTCTTGCATTGCCAGAATCCAGTCATTGTCCAGAAGTGCTTCATCAATAGAAGAAGGTTCAATCAGAGACACAAGTCCCATAAGAGTTTCTTCAGAGTTTCTGAAGCTTGCTCTTGTTCTGATTGGATCTTCCTTTCTTCCTAGGATAGTTTCTTCTGGGTGATCCAAACTGCTTCTGGGTAATCTCTTCTGAGGTTGATCAGTAGCAGTTGTAGGATTTCTAGCATTGCTCCTTTCAGACGTTGAAGGAATGTCTGTGTTGAGAGCTTCTGATGACTTGTCTTCAGAACCTGCAAATTCAATTTCTATACCTGCAAGATTTTCATTCTGCTTTGACTTTTCAGAGTCAAGCTTGTCATCAAAACAAACACTGATTGATTCTTCCACAATCTGTGTTTCTGTATTGTATACTCTGTACCCTCTTGAGCGTTCAGAGTATCCTAACATAATACACTTATGTGCCTTAGAATCAAACTTGTTCAAATAATTCTTTGTATTTAACATAAAGCAAGTACATCCAAATGGATGAAAATACGAAATGTTGGGCTTTCTGTTCTTCCACAATTCATATGGAGTCTTTTCCAGAATAGGTCTTATTGAGATTCTATTCTGAATGTAGCACGCTGTGTTTATTGCCTCTGCCCAGAAAGTCTTAGCAACGTTTGTCTCATTGATCATGGTTCTGGCCATTTCTTGCAATGTTCTGTTCTTTCGTTCTACAACTCCATTTTGTTGGGGAGTTCTAGGACAAGAGAAATCATGCAGAATGCCTTTGTCATTAAAGAATGACTCAAAATCTTTATTTTCAAATTCTCCACCATGATCACTTCTGACTTTAAGATTCTAAGATCTTTTTCATTCTGAACTTGGTTACAGAAGGTAACAAACACAGAGTGTGACTCGTCCTTGTGTCTTAAGAACTTTACCCATGTCCATCTGCTATAGTCATCTACGATTACTAACCCATACTTCTTACCACTGACTGAAGCAGTTTTAACTGGTCCAAATAAGTCAATGTGCAGAAGTTCTAATGGCTTAGAGGTAGAAACAACATTTTTGGATTTAAAAGAAGGTTTTGCAAATTTGCCTTTCTGACATGCTTCACACAGAGCATCTGAATTGAACTTCAAATTTGGAAGCCCTCTGACCAGATTGAGTTTGTTAATCTGAGATATTCTTCTCATACTAACATGCCCCAATCTTCTGTGCCAGATCCACTGCTCGTTGTTAACAGACAGAAGACATTTTACGTTCTGACTCTTTAGTTCAGAAAGTTTGATTTTGTAAATGTTGTTTTTCCTCTTTCCATTAAACAGGATAGTCCCATCTTTCTGACTAACAGCTTTACATGATTTTTGATTAAAGATTATATCATAACCGTTATCACTTAATTGACTTATGGATAACAGATTATGCATCAATCCATCTACAAGCAGAACATTATTAATAGAGGGAAGATTTCCATTACCTACAGTTCCAGAGCCAATTATCTTTCCCCTCTGATTGCCTCCAAAGCCAACGTGGCCTCCAGGCTTAAGTTCCAGGCTTTGGAACATATGCCTTCTTCCCGTCATGTGTCGTGAGCAGCCAGAGTCCAGGTACCATGACTGGTGTTTCTGACTTGCTGCTAAAGATATCTGCAACATGTATTATTTTATCCTTAGGTACCCAGATCTTCTTGGGTCCTGATTTGTTAGTTTTACCAAAACTCTGGTTGAATTTTGGTTTCACAGAGTGCTTACTGCTAGTATATTTGATATCATGTGTGTGACCATACACAAAGTGTGAATTTAGAGGAGTGTGTTTAATGGTTAAATCCATGACATTTTTAGGTGTAGGAACCTTACCTAGGTATCCTATTCCTTTCCTGCCATTTCTGCTAACTCCATAGATCATTGAAGCCATTCTGCTTCTATCTATGCTTTTAGCAAGGAACTTCTGGAAACTATGATCATACTCCTTGATGATCTCATCAGCGTTGCTGGGAGATTCAGAAATTGGTTCCTTCTGAGAGTTTTGTAAAGAGTTTTCTAATTTTAAAATTTTATCTCTCAGCTCAGAGTTTTCCAATTTGAGACTCTCAGACTTATTAGAGTCAGATTCAAGATTCCTTTTCAGGTCTCTGAATTTAGCTCTAATCTGTTGATAACGTTCCAGAATTTCATTGAGGCTTTCAGCAAGTTCAGCCTTTGTAAAATTAACAGCGAAGTTAGGGAATACCTCTTCTGTGTCTGATTCTGAGTCTGATTCAGAAGCTTCACTGTCATCTGGAATGTTAGCCATGAGCGCTATGTTTGCCCTTTCATCATCTGATTCTGAGTCAGCTTCAGACGAGTCAGAGTCATCCCATGTGGCCATGAGACTTTTCTTCTTCTCTCTTCCAAACTTCTTTTTGGGCTTTTCCCTCTGAAGCTTTGGGCAGTCACTCTTGTAGTGTCCTTGCTCATTGCACTCGTAGCAGATGATGTCTTTTGTGTTTGGCTTCTTGCTACTGGAGGAGCCTTCAGATCTTCTGTATCCAGAGGAAGAATCTGTCCTTCTGTATCTGGAAGAAGACTCGTTCTGATCAGATCTTCTGGGATTCCTGAACTTCCTTTGTCTTTGCTTCCACAGTTGATTTACTCTTCTGGAGAGAAGGGAAAGTTCGTCTTCTTCTGATGAGGATCCATCAGATGTTTCTTCAACTGCCTGTAAAACTTTAGATTCAGATTTTCTGTTAGATTTTAAAGCTAAAGGCTTACCTTGCTTCTGAGGCTCATCAGCTTCTAGCTCTATCTCATGACTTCTGAGGGAGCTTATAAGTTCCTCCAGAGTGATTTTGTTGAGATCCTTCGCTAGCTTCAGAGCAGTAACCATAGGCCTCCACTGCTTGGGTAAACTTCTGATTATCTTCTTGACATGGTCAGCAGTAGAGTATCCTTTGTCCAGAACTTTGAGACCAGCTACCAGAATCTGGAATCTAGAGAACATAGTTTCAATGGATTCAGATTCTTCCATTTTGAACGCTTCATACTTCTGAATGAGCGCCAGAGCTTTTGTTTCTTTGACTTGAACGTTGCCCTCATGCGTCATTCTGAGAGAATCAAAGATGTTCTTAGCTGTGTCTCTGTTGGAGATCTTTTCATACTCAGTATAGGAGATGGCACTAAGGAGGATGGTTCTGGCCTTATGGTGATTCTTGAAATCACGCTTTTGTTGATCAGTCATTGATTTTCTATCAATCTTCTGAACAGTTGCATTCACAGGGTGCGTGTATCCATCTGTCACCATATCCCACAGATCAGCATCATGTGCTAGAAAGAAGCTTTCAATTCTGTCTTTCCAGTAATCAAAGTTTTCTCCATCAAAAACTGGAGGTTTGCCGCTGAATCTGTCTCTGTCCTCATTGTTGTCATTGCTGAAATGAGAGTTGTTTCCTGCCATTGTGTTTTTCTGACGCTGGATCTTGTACTGACACGGTTAAGTGTTTTAGCTCAGAACCAGGCGCTCTGATGCCAATTGAAGGGGTGAAAAACACAAGAAGGGGGGGTTGAATTGTAAAACTGAAATCTTAAAGCAATTGACAAGATATTTTTATCCTGGTTCGTTTGATCTCAAACTACTCCAGTCCACCCGTCAAGGTGATTTCGCCTCTCTCCAACGAGGTCTTAATTCACTATATTCAACTGAATATTACAGACTGCTTTAACAACTGCTAAAGCCTTCTTGATTCAAACCACAATCCGGTTTGTCAAGGCAACACTTTCTTACAAAGGTACAAAACAAATGTGTGTGAATGTTTTCTACAAAACTTTATCACAACTGTGATGTATACACAAATGAAGCTTAGAAACTTAGATTGCTAAACACTAATGGAGTATCAGAGTTTGTGGTTTAGCAAAACGGGTAGATGAAGATTATTGTTCAGCTTTGTGCGTGTAGAGAATTGGAGAGCATTAGCCATTATAATCTTCGAAGCCTTGTTTATATAGCACTTGAGAAGATGAACGTTGAATGCAATATTCTTGATTCAATGCTAATAACAAGCTTTCCTTTTTGAGCAGATCTTGTCTAGAATGATGCCGTTGGAATTAATTAGCGTTCAATGCACAGTACCGTTGCTTCTTCAATGCACGTTCTGGCTTGGCTCATTCTGATTCTGCTTCGCTGCTGATGAACTATTGTTTTTGTATCAGAGTGTTTACGCGCAGTTCTGTTCATCAAGCTTCAGCATGTACGTGAGTTGATCATCTGATCTTGATGTTCTGATTCAGCAACTTCTGATGTTGGTGTATGAAATCAAATTCTGATGCTGAAGAAGTGATCTTGCTTATTTTAATCAGCGTATCTGCAAGTCAGAGCATAGTAATTTTAGGCAGCATATAGTTCAAACATGAAACATATAACTACTATATCTTTTCACTTTGTTATCATCAAAACTTAAATATAGGGTACTAGATTCAAACATTGTTCTAACAGTTTTGAAGTAGCCTGAATCGTGCTACAGAACTCAACCTGCAAAGCTTTCAAACAAAAACGGCAATGTGTGTTAATGGTGTTACAGCTGGAAATGGAGGTCTGGAATAGTTCAGGTGAGTTGAATGGAAGGTATTGGAACAAGTTTGAGGCAAAACGCACGAGGGAAAGTGGAGATGGAGGTGGTTCTGTAGGGCTTGCCCTGTTTTGCAGAAAAATGGTGATTTTGTGTACAAGGAGGTTTGAGTGGTGAAGAGCTCGTGTTTATGACTCAAAGGGTTGTGTGAAATGTGTTTGCAATGTTTTTGTAAGCTGACTATGGCTGGTTTTTTGAGTTGGGAAGATTTTGGACAAATTTCTTCTTTTTGAAGCAAGAGTGTGTAACTACTCAATGCAGGCATGTGCACCCTATCCTGTAAGCTGCATACCTTGCCCTTGATACTTGAAGTTTGTGGATTTGATCTTGCCTCAGAGATATGGCCCCATGCTTCAAAGATCTTGGTTTGACATAAAGTGTAACTTTTCAAAAATGGAACTATGCCTTTTACCATTTAGGGATTAAACTTGTGTGCAATACCCTAATGACCAAGACAATGCATTAGCTCAATGGGTTTGCATTAAATTATGGAGTACAAACTGGTTTTGAGGCCTGTAATTGTGTACAAAGCTATCTTGGTCAGATTTGCAACTTGGTATGAACATGCATTGGCCATGGATCAAAGTGAGTTTTTGCCAACTTCAAGCATTTGATTCTCCCTAACCACAAAGGTGTTTTAGGAGTTATTGGATAATTTGGAAAGCTTGCAACATGTACTATAATCCATCTTTGAAATGCAACTTGAAACTCCAAGTGGAAATATGTTAAAAATGGCCAAGAAGATGGGTCAAAATCCTGCCTAAACTAGGGCAAAATTTCTCTAAGTTAAAGGTTTTAGATACCCTTGTTCCAAAAATCATAACTTGAGATCCAAGCTTCTTTTGAGAAAACTTTGTGGATCAAAGTTGTAGACTTTGTGATGGACTACAACTTTAATGTTGCAAGTTTTGTTTTAATCCATTTTCATCTTGGTGAAAAAATGGGACAGAGTTAGGAAAAAATAAGAAAATTTCATAACTTAGAAAATTTCTAAGTTATGAAATTTTTCCATTTTAAACCCTAATTTGCATTTTTGGGTTTCTTGATGAACAAGTTTCATAGTTTGACATGTCTTGATGAAAAATGACCCTTGGCACTTGATTTTGACCAAAAAGTCAAAGTTTGACTTTTCAGTATACAGTCAAATTTTGATCAGTTGATTGAAAAATTCATCTGTCAATCCTAGGCATTTGAGATCTTTTGAACTTGTTGAATGGGTCAAGACAATGCATTGAGTCCTTGAGTCCATGGTTGAGCTTCATTTGCCATTGGCTAGGTCAAACAGTCAAAAATTGCCCTTGTGCAGTCAAAACCCTAAAAATGACCATTTTGCCCTTTTGGTGATCTGATCAAATTTCTTGTGGAATTGTGATCCAAACTTAATCAAATGGTTCATATGAGTTCATAATGTTGATTTGGGTCAAATTTCATGAGGTTTGACTGTCAATTGGCCACAGTTGACTTTTTCCCTAATACAGTTGATTTCTAGGTCAACTGTCCAATTGACTGGGCCAAAATTTGAATCAAGGCTTGAAACTTGGGATGGACAAACTTGTGAGTCCAACATGAAGTATGAAAGTCATTTTGGGCATTGTGCGTCAAAACATCCTTGTGCAAACTCAAACCCTAATTTAGGTCAACAGTGCAAGGAGGTGTCTTGAACAGAGCAAACCCTAGCTTGATCTTGAGTTCCAAGAGTCTTGGGATGAGAAATGTTGATGAAATGAGAGGGCAAATTTTGGGGTACAACAATGAGGATTTCTGTAGAATGGGATTCAATCTCCCCAGTGAATGCTCACTTCTTCTCAAGACAGAATTTTGTATCCCCAATAAGGGCGTACTCTTACCCAGACATAATTCCTTATCTCTAGTGAAAGTATGTCCATGCGTAATCCCCACTAAAGTCAGTACTCTCAATGAGATTTTGTTTAATAGTTTGTCCCTCTCATAAGACTTATCTCTGAAGAAATGCATTTCAACAGGTTTTGTATAAACTCCTTCTTCAGCATAGTCTACTCAGCTTCGACAAATCCGGGAAAGATCATTTCATTGGATTGTAGACCTTTGTTATATCCTCTTAAAGTAAATACCATATATCTCCGTGGTAGGTATTCATCTCCCTAGAGAGGTTTTCGTTCATCGTCTCTCTGAAGTTCGTATCTTTTCTCCCTAGGGAAGTTTTGCCCAAGTCAGGTTTTCTTGAAGAGATGTTTGATTAAAATGTTTGTTATGCCCAGCGGAGCAGGTCTCCTATTTTTAACTTGGGCAGAGTGCATGGACAAATGCCGTTTAAAATTCTTTTATCCCAGTGATGGGGTATGGATGAAATATTTCCTCGGTAGAGTTCCAAACCTCAAGCTTATGGTTCAAAGATGCCTTTATCTTCCTCAAGTGAAGATTGTTACCCTCGACAGTAGTATCCTCTGTGTGGACTGGGTAGAATTATATTATTCAAAAAAAATTTGCGATTCCCCAATCGAAGTCACTTTTATCGAAGACTTACATCGGAAGGTCCCAATTCCCAGCGAGATTCTCTTTATCCTTGGAAAGAGATGTCGCATTTTTTCCTAAGAAGGTGAGAGTTGGATCAGAGTTCGAAATTTTCCTTGAACTGCAATTTATTTTTGCAGTATTTTCCCCAGTGAAGGCACACTCTTGCCCGAGTATTCCTCCTTCTTAGTGCAGTCTGTTTCTTTCCAGGTTTCTAGGAAGAATCATTTTACTAAATAACGGGAGATTCTTGATATACTCCCCTTGAAGTCAACCTTCTACGGCTTCCCCAATGAGGTTTGCACTTATTCTCCCCATGAAGTATGTACTCGCCTACTCAATGAGGGATGCGCTCGCTCTCTCTCCAATAAGTCCTGCTATATCAGAGTTCTTGAAGAGACTCATGTTTATCTACAGGAGATTATTTTTTTTAATCCTCATGAGGACGACCATCATCCGCAATGGAATGATTTCTGTTCCCAATATAGAACTTCTTATCATCTTGAATCTTGTAGAGATGGCTACACCCAGTGCAATGAATATTGTTAATGTTACCATCTAAGTCTTTCGGCTCCCCAGCGTAAGAGGTAGTCTTTGTCCCCAGTCGAAGTCGAATTTCAAGAGCTTGCCGGAGTAAGGTACCCATTATTCCCCAGTGAAGCGAGTTTGCATTCCCTAGTGGAGCAAGCTTTCTAGAACAAGTGTCATCTTCTCCTCGGTATGGTGCACATGGGAGCACCAGTTATAACTCATTCATCCCGGAATATAACAGATTTTGTTGAGATGTCCGCAGTGGAGTTTCTGTCCTAGGATGTTTGGTTCTTCCCCAGGTGAAGATTTTTACCCCCCAGCGCTGTTATCCCCAGTGTGGTATGAGTAGAATTTTTTGTTTTAAGAATTTCTATACTCCCTAGTAGAAGCTATCTTCGTCAAGATATTTTACGCGAGAAAGTTTTCATCCTCGGCAAAGTTTTCCTCTTTCTAACGGAAAATAAAGAATTTATCCCCCAGGAAGTTGGATGTTTGGTCAGAATTCAAGATTTTCTCTGAAACTGTAATTTATTTTTGCAGTATTACTCCCTAGGAAGTTATTTCTTCAATGTTGTCAATTGTTCGAGGTCGGTGGTTTCGAATCTCGATTTCCCATTTAAGTTCGTATTGCGTGTTCTCTACAGAAGATCAGATGTGCAAGAATAATCATTCGGAAGTTCATCGTCTTCCCAACATCCGATTATTGATGTGATTTCCCCAGTGCATTGCTAAACATGTATCATTACATTGCATCATTACATCGCATCTACTAAAACGCGTAGCATTTCCATTGTATGGAGCATTACGCTATAAAAAAAATTCAAACATGCATGAGTATAAGCCAATTGTGTTCACATGTGGTAACCAGATTGTTATACGCTGACATTTGATTTATCTGCACAATAAGCCTAGGGTGACTCTATTTTGTTTCCCCAGCGAAGTTTGTTTTGATTCACCACCAGTCGGGTCTTTGGTATTTCTCCATCTCCCCAGTAATTTTGTGGTTTGCGCTTGCCTTTGTGAGCCTTTGGTTATTTTACCTATGCTTGCTTTGCCTTGGAGTGCGAATAAGAGTTGGCGTATAGTCTTTCTTATTTCTCAAGTATTTGAGTATCCATACTTGGTGTGTGGTAATTCAAATAATTGCCACTCTTGAAGAATTACACCCCTCCTTTGGCCTGAGGGATTCTGTAGTTCTTGCGTATTTGCAACCTATCAAAAGCCCAACGTGTTTTGGCAATCCTTGTTAGAGTCTGTTTTAACCTGTCTCTTTCTCTTGTAGAGTTCACCTTCGATCGGTGCTCTCTGAAGGTCTTGCTTAGTCGGTTCCTTGTTTCGGTTTATCTGCGTTAGTCGAGTCCTCCTTTCGTTAGCTTAGCTAACCTTTTATGTTAAGAGTCTTTCAGTGTCTCTTCAAAGTCCAGTTGTCTGGCGTCCTTGTTTAGGCGAATATATCCTTTTTATTAGGGCTTTCTTCGATTAGACTCATTCCTGTGTTCACTATCAACTCTAAATATTTGTTTCTTGATGTTCAATTCCACTCCTGCATATCTAACTCTAACCAGACTTGCATACCTTTTTCTTTTAAAACCCCGCTTCAGCTGGTATCTTTCAAAATCCCGCTTCGGCTGGTATCTTTCAAAATCCCGCTTCGGCTGGTATCTTTCAAAATCCCGCTTCGGCTGGTATCTTTCAAAATCCCTCTTCGGCTGGTATCTTTCAAAATCCCGCTTCGACTGGTATCTTTCAAAATCCCTCTTCGGCTGGTATCTTTCAAAATCCCGCTTCGGCTGGTATCTTTCAAAATCCCGCTTCGGCTGGTATCTTTCAAAATCTCGCTTCGGCTGGTATCTTTTAAAATCCCGCTTCGGCTGGTATCTTTTAAAATCCCACTTCGGTTGGTATCTTTCAAAATCCCGCTTTGGCTGGTATCTTTTAAAATCCCGCTTTGGTTGGTATCTTTCAAAATCCCGCTTCGGCTGGTACCCTTTGTTAAAAATCCCGCTTTGGTTGGTATCTTTCAAAATCCCGCTTCGGTTGGTATCTTTCAAAATCCCGCTTCGGCTGGTATCTTTCAAAATCCCGCTTTGGCTGGTATCTTTCAAAATCCCGCTTCGGCTGGTATCTTTCAAAATCCCGCTTCGGCTGGTATCTTTCAAAATCCCTTCGGCTGGTATCTTTAAAAATCCCGCTTCGGCTGGTATCTATTAAAATCCCGCTTCGGCTGGTATCTTTCAAAACCCTGCTCCGGCAGGTATCCTTTAAAAAACCCGCTTCGGTCGGTACCCTTTGTTAAAACCCCGCTTCGGCAGGTATCCTTCGCTAAAAATCCTACTTCGGCTGGTATCATTTGTTAAAATCCATCTTCGGCTGATATTATTTGTCAGGAGTCCCACTCGTTTGGTCTCGTTTCTCAGTAAGTTCGCCTTCGATTAGTGTTCCTTCGTCAGAGCCTTCTTCAATCGATCTCTTTCTTGTGTATGTTTAACCTTGACCTGACATCCAAGAGATTTTCTCAGCTAACCACTGCAATAAAAAAATATAACAATACCTAACTGGCTTCGGAGCGCAAATTTTCGGGTTCTTTTAAGTATTTAATCTTCTTCCACCATGAAGGTTCGAAAGGCTGAGGCCAATCTCACCTTTAGGGTGAAGGCGATTAAATAGGGGCAGCTGTTGCACCCCAAAATTTGCCCTCCTAATTTCTTTTATTTTGGCTTAGACTTTTGCATTCATCTGCATCTATTCCATTAGGTCACTAACATGGCATACATTTCATTCAATATAGCTTTGCGGTTCAAAGTTCAGTGGTCGTGTAATATTAGGGTTTCGTAGTAGTTAAGGAGTCCGTACCCAATAAAGGTTGATTTCTTATTCAGGCAGTGAGCAGTGGAATTAGGATTGTGAGTCGTGGTCATTGAGAATTTCTTTCTTCATCAAACTTCCAAAGGCTATTATCCCTTCAATTTTATCAATGCCATAGATTAGGGTTTACTTCCCTATACCAGGTCAAGAGAATCAGGGTTTCTCTTCATTTTGTTCGAGCTTGGTAGTGGTTCTTCAAGGGAGGGTTATCGGACTAAAGTCTCACTTAAAGGCTACATTGAGCACTACTCTTCCCTTATTGAAGGCTCATCATCATCTAAGGACTAATTGCTTTATAAGTTGACTTATTTCCAAGATGCCTAAGGGATTGAATCAAATTTTTCTTCTTTGACAAGCGATTAAGGATTGCTTTGGGTTTTTATCAAGTCCAGATATGTCTTGTTAGTTAAGCTATGGGTCAGGAGCTCATTTAGCTCATTTTATCAAATGAAAGGTGGTTGTTTCAAATGCAAGATGACTAGAATTTATGGATTCAATTGAGATTAAGGTTCATTGACTAAACATGGCATGGAAGTATACTGATTTCATTTTCTTATTGAGCGTTGACTGACTTGATGGCTCATATGTGTTGTAAATTCCATTGGCAAATAATCAAGAAGCATAATTCAAAGTATCGGTTTATGAATCTCTTATGGTCGATTTAAGCATGTAGATTGGAAAGCCCATTTATATGGATATGTTCTACTAGCAAGATATTCAAGTGGATCAATATTTTAAGGTTGCAAGATTCATCCATAATACATAATCTCATTCAAGATTCATTCAAGGTAAACCAAGGAATTTTGAAATAAAAGGCCAAGAAATTTTTGGGTGCATTGATATGGCCATATTGCATAAAGCTTGTATTTGGTGATTGAGTCAAGTCTACATATCATTATGTTTATCTTTGTTAAAGGTTCGAGTTTCGACTATTCAAAAACCATTACAAAGATTCCAATGGCCATTACAAGTTCTGTCCAAATATCCATTCAAGCTTCAAAGTTCACATTTAAAGTTCATATGGATGGCATACAAAGTACAATTGCATGATTACAAGAATTACACAGAACATTTTCATTCAAAAGTTACTTCATGCGAAACTCCAAATTCCAACAAAAGTCTTCGAGCACATCATGTATAAGGCTATAAACTTGTTGCTTCTATGTTGAGCCATCAAACCAATATGTGCAGCTCATTGGCATCTGCGGTACACAAGCTACTGTAGGATATGTCCATCAAAATCTTGCACCGTGCACTATGATTTTAACCTGAAAGACTACAGGAAATCTGCATAACAGATACGTACATACACAAATCAACAGGTTTTCAAAAGTTGAAACAATTTCATAATAAGCGCATATTTTTCAAGACAAATTCAGTGCCTAACATATGGCAGTTGTGTTCATAAAGAGTGTTATTCAGTATACTAATCCAACAGGGTTCATCGATCTAGATTGAAATCAAAAGGCAAGAAGGAAAAGAAGAGAATCGTGAGAATAAAAAATAATGGAATCAGAAACAGAATTACAAACAAACAAATAGTGCCAGCTCATTTCAAGGCCACATAACTAAATTTCAGTTTCAAAAAAATTCTAACTGTAACTAACTTCAATAACCACTTCTAACTGTCACAACCATTCTAAAAAAACCGCTAACTGTTTCTAATTCATCTGAATAAAAATTATAACAGAATCTCTAATAGAACCATATAATCCCATAACAGAAATCCAACTGGGCCAACTGTCGTAGCTTCTGGCTATTAACAGAATTACAAAAGGTCTTAACTGATTTTTTCAATGGATCTAACAGACTACAAATACAGAAACTCACCTTGGTTGAAGGGATGGGGAAGGATCACAGAAAAACTCACAGAAAACTCTCTCTGAAATCTCTCTATAAAACTCTGCTTCCATTCTTCAATCTTGTAGAACAGAGCTTCAATTCTCTTTCTCCCTCTGAAATTCCACCTTCTTCCATCATCATTCTTCATCTTTATCTTCATCCACCAACCTTCATCTTCTCCAATCATGTAGAACCTTCATCGCTTATTGTGGCTTCTTTCTGCACAACTTCATTCAACAAACGTGACTGCATCAGCATCATATTACTGCAACCATTTTCAAATCTTCATCTCAGTTTCATAGAAACTTCGTCTGGGATCTGCAAACTTATATCATCATATTCAACAATTTGCAACCAAAATTTCAATGCACACATCCAATCTTCAATGTTCTCTACATAATAAAACAACATGAGTTCGTGATTGTCGTCACGATTCAACAAGTAATTAGTGGAAACAAGAACGCAGGGGAACAGAGAATCACAGGGGAAGGTTAGAGCGACGAGTTTACCTTCAGATTTCCCGTCTTCACTGCCAATTGAAGAGGCTTCGAACTTCTCTCTAGTAGGTAAGCCGTAAATTCCCAAATCTTTAATATGTTCCCCCTTTTCTACATCGTCTGAAGTGAGGAGATCCAACTGCGAACTCATTTGCATTGCAATTCGTGCTCTTTGTGCTGCACAAACACTAGTTGATATTGAACTGAGATTAATAAGGAGTTGAATTAAAGATAAGGATGAGTTGAACAATGACGAATAATGGCGAAGCCTTGGATGAACGATGTATGACGGCGTGTTCCTCATAGAGGCGACGAAGTGAGATACAAAGACGGTGGTGCAAGGTTGTTTCACTGAAGCAGAAAGTAAAAACCTCTGGCGACACCAGTCATATTCTAAGAAGAATCATTGCGAGTCTGAACAAAGGGAGAGATCGCATGAATCGTGCCGCTGAGTTACAGAGGAAGGGAGAATAGAATTCCTTTGGGAAGTTGGAGAGAAACAAGCGTTTGACCTAGAGCCCTAAACGACACCGTATCTATGCTTTTGCAATCAATTTTGTTTTTTTTTCTACATAATAATAAAGTGATGAAACGGGCTTGCTGGTGGTTGGGCCAAAATCTTAAGGCATGTACTTGTTTTTTTTTTACACAACAATATTGCCTTAGAAATAAATGGATTCATGGGTTTCGCTTCAATGGGCCTAGCACCTCTTTACTACAACTCACCTCATGGATTCCAGTTTGCACCCCCTTGGGCCACTTTTTCTTATTTTTTAGTTTATTTTGAACGATTTTTGATAATTACTTAAATTTGTTTGAACTTTCTTTACATGATAAAAATGATATAAAAAAATAGTAGCATATTTTTTTAGAATATTTTAGTATCTCTCTTTAGGATTTCAATTAGAGTTTTCTACTTTTGTTAATTATGTTTAGTAATCATTTCGCCCGATCTTGTGCTCACTTTTGCTTGTTGAGATCTGGAATCTTATGCAGGTTTATTGTGCGATATGCAAATGCGCTTGAGATTTCGATTGTGATTTATTTTCACATCGATGATGCATCGACATTTATTCCAAGCATTTGATTTCTGATTCTTTTGTTTGATTGGTGAAGTTTTCGCGAAGATCGTCGGGTTTCTTTGTTTTGATAGGCTTTGCTACGAATTGATATTCGTCTGGTATTTTCTCTTGTTTATCTTATTTCAGTACTTTACTGTTTTTTTAGATATCATGAGAAGTAGGAAATAAAGAGCGTGCGCTCGAAGTCGTTATTTAAAGACCTGTAGCAGGCATTCCGCACTTCATTTGCTATATGTGTTGTGCTTGTGTTTGTTTACTTTCTCATTGATCGATGAGTCACTCAGTTTAGAGATTGAGATCACGACTTTGCTCTCGGTGCATGCTCCCTATAGGATTTCATTGCTTTCCTTTATTTTTTGTTGATCGATGAGTCACTCAATTTAGAAATTGAGATCACGACTTCGCTCTCATTGCATGTTTCCCATAGGATAGTTTTGTTAGACTTTATTAGGTAATGGTAGTCCTGATAGGATCTCTAGATATGATCTCTTGAGCTTATTGGCTTACCTGTTTGATTTCATCTTTGTGTGCATGTTTTGAGATGATATACCCTCTGCATGTTCCCTAAAGAGCTCTCGATTCAACTATAGATGGTGATTCGAGATAGACATAGTTTTAGGTGATAGATCCTTGCTATGCTCCTTTAAGACTTCTTGATTCATCCATAGATGATGAGTTGAGATAGACATTAGGATTGTTATCCAAGCATGTCAACTTAGGGTAGAGATTTCCCTTTAAACTCAATCTTAGGATCAATCATTGTATGATAACATTAGGGATAGATTTAGACTAGTCTCCCTTAGATGTTTTTCTTTCTTTTGCATCCATGCATTAAAACAAAAACTTCCTTTTTCTTTGAAAAATATTAAAACATCTAACAACTTCCAAATACTTCTTCAAGGTAAAAGATATCAACCAATGCAAACTCTTTTGCGCCTTCGGGCTTTTCTTTCAAACTCTTTTCAGAAAGAACATGTTAATTCACTTATGTGCTGACGCGTAAGTCTCCAAAGGTCGAGTTGCGGCAGAAGGCGAAGTTAATATTGTTCATTAAAAAATACAAAACAAAAAAAAACATGTCATCCGAACTACGGTAGCTCTGATTCCTCAAAAAGGATACGTAGGCATTGGGGTAGGGCCCAGGCGACCACAATTTTATTTTCCCTACATTCTTTTCCCCTTTCTTTTTCATGCATTCTCCCTTTAGTTGTATAGTAAACAGTAAGCATAGATTAAACACACCCATAAGATAGACAACAAGAGTGGATACCGTAGAGTACTACGGGCGTGTGGGGTGCTAATACCTTCCCCTCGCGTAACAGACTCCCTTACCCGATCTCTCGGTCGCAAGACCATGACTTCTCCCTTCTCAGGTTTTCTCGATGTTTACCTTTCCCTACATGTGGGATAAAAGACGTTCGATGGCGACTTCATTGTTTGATGATTTTCAGCTGGTTGTTTCAATATGCCTTGTCAAAGTTGACCTTTTTTGTAAAATTGTCAAAGTCAAATGGGCTCAAAATTGCATTTTTTGCCAAATGGGCCTAACGTTTTATGCTTGCACCTCACTTATAACATAATCCACGACCCAAATATCCAACCTCATGTTATTTTCTTCACTTTTCAATTTATTTTGATTTTTTGTTAATTAAAATTCAATTAAATCAAATAATTGATGAATAATGGAAAAGATATGTTGTGATCTGATTTTTGGACAGGATTTCAATCAAATAATGCAAGGATATCATGATCAATTCGAATCAAGGCTGATTGATACAAGAAAGGCATAATTTGGCTCAATATAGAAAGTTTACATATGCCATGAAAATCAAATCAAATCTTCAAAACTTTCAAAGATGTGATTTGTTTTTGCAACCCTAATTCACTCTATGATATATATAGGGAACACATCCAAGGCAAGAACAAGGGTTAGAATCGTGGAAGGAGGCATAACAAAACTGCAAAAATTCAAAGAAAAGTGTGAGACATATCTTCTTCCACAGGCCAATTCGAACCATTCTAAGGCTTCTAAACCATTCCTGGGCATCTCAAAAAGCTAATAGCATCGTTTTCCAGTCTTGAAGCATCCAGAATCATCACGTTACGACATCACGGTATGCACAAAAAACTCAAACTCGATTTCAATGTTTTATGCATCCTAAATGCATGTTATCCATATGTTCTTGTTACAAAACCATGATTACAAGCTTTCTGTATAGTTTAATTGTAGTAACAGTGCAGGAATCCAGATTCACCATTGCTAGGGTTTAAGAGCTTGATTTGGGATTTTTTGATATAGTGAAAATTGGACCATGAATGGGGTACCATGACACTTGTGAGACCAAGACGAGTTGATTGGTACCATTACAATTGATTTATATTGCATGTGCAGGATTTTAGAGATGGACAGGGTTGTAGCTACGAACAAATGTTTGTGGGTAAAAGTGTTTTACCTAAAGCAATGATACAAAGAAGAAGATGGTGTGTGTCAAAGCATGGTTGGCCAGTTCAAATTTCGCGCGTGTTTTCATGACTATTAATGTTTTTCTAATATATTATATTTTGGTTATTCATCTCTAGGAGACCATCATACACCCTCAATGCATGTCCACTGGATTGCATGTTGACCAGATCTCACGCCTATCCAATGAAGGACCATGGTGCTCCACAAAGTCAACACCATACCAGATTCAGCACTGACTAGACCTGGAGCTTAATGGGCCACAGATTTTCAGTTCTACACCCCCAAAACTCCTAACAACACAGGCTCATTTCTCAATTTTTTTCTCTTTTTATTATTTTACTTTCTTTATTATTAACTCTTTATTCATTTTATTTTAAAAAAAAATTGATTTCTTTTATATAAAATCATAAAAATCAAGAAGTCATAAAAATTAGAATTAGGTTTATTTTTATTTTTATCAAGTTTAATTAAATTAATTAGCTTATTTAATTTAGGGAAACTTTAACTTGTTTTCATAATTAAAATCAATTAGAAAACTAGGTTTAACTTTTTGATTTAATTATTTTCTTTTCTTCAAACAAACAAAAAAAAACCTAAAATATGAGATTTAATTATTTTTTCTTAAATTGATTAGTAGTTAGGTTCCTTATTTTCTTAAATAACCCAAAAACGACAAAAACAATGATTTTTTCATTAACCAATTGCAATTAGGATTAGTCAAGGGTCAAAACCCTAATTTCTTCCGTATTTAATTTTCCGCGCGCTTGTTATTATTTTTGCCATTATTTTGTAACTGTTTCAAGGTTGTAATAGTTTTAATTAGGATTTTAAATTCCTCTTTTTTTTTTATTTCACGTTAAGGAAATTGTGTAACTGTCAAAGCCATGTAATAGCTAGTTTTATTTCCGCTTTTACTTTCAGCAAACTTTTAGCTGTCTAGATGTATGGCTAATAGGATTGTATGGCAAGAATGCATAAAATTAAAAACAGTTAGAAAACCCTAATGTGCAAAGATTAAAATAACTGAAACAAATCACTCGCACATGTTCACTCATAGGGTTTACCTCACTTTGGTTGCCTTCGGTACACAATCATTAAGCATAGGAGATTTTAGTGGTGGCCCTCCAGTCTAAAAAGATCAAATTGTCCCATTCGAATGTTGCCTCGAAAATGTTGCCTCGGAAACGTCGCCTCGAAAAGATCTTAAGAATCTAGGGTTACTACTAAAGTTTTTTCTAACTATTTCTTTAGTGATTGTATTCGTCCCTTTAGAATGTCCCTTACAAACTCCAACGACGGTGTTACCTACTCCTTAATCGTGGGATAGCGCTGTCTAAAGGAAATAGAACAGAAACAATCTTTTTTTCGAATAGGTAGATTCTAGTAGGTACTTGCTCAAAACAAATCTTTTCACACAAAAAAAATAGTTTTCAAAACAACTTCGTCACATCCTTGAGGACTGATGCAAGGGTTATCACGAAGTAAAATATTTTCAAAGCAAGCACACACACAAGCAATTTGCAAAAGGAGAAAGTACCTAAGAGCCCATAGATAACTACAGATAGAAAGGGTGCTAACACCTTCCCTTTCTATAATGTACCCCCCCGTACTCAGAATATCTCAAAAAAAAGGTTTTTTTCTGTTCTTTTTCCTTCTCCATGATTGGATGAAATAAAACTCGGCGATGACTCTTGCTTACCGCGAAATTTTGCGAACAAAAAAACGCAAAATGAAAACCAGTATAAAATAGTCGGTTCTGCCACCGTATCACAGAACTGACGACTCTGCTGGGGACTAAATATAAAGTGGGGTAAACCTTAGGATCTAGGTCATATTTAATTGCTTTCTCTTGATTCTCTTGCTTGCTTTATATTTATGGGAATTGTTTGGGTTATTTAATCCCATACCCGGGTGTGGGGAACACCTTTTAGGTAAGTAGCAATAAACTGTGAGGGAACTACGCTGGGGTATACAGGAACGATTAAAGCAGTAGCTACATTGATGTGGCACTTTGGTTGGTACCGGTAACCCTTAAGTCAATCAGGGAGAGTACGGGGCCCCCGCATGGTGTCGTGAAGCATCAACTGACCTTAGAACCTTTAATTACCTAACTTAGCCATTAGAAAGTAGTGAGATAGCCGGCCTCGGTATAGAGCTGAGAACTGGTTAATACTTGATGCTACACTCATTAAGATCAGACTTTCGGGATATTTCGGCCGCAAGGAAAGATTGTGAGAGCTTAGACAATGCCGATAAAGGATGGTCAGTGATATTGAGATCCTCTAGAACCCAACTACTATTTCTAAGACAGGTTTGAAACCAACTAACTTCAAGAGGGTACTACCTTTGACCTCATGAAATCCTTAAACCTAAGGGCTTTGTGTGATTTAACTGTGCTTGATATACCTGTGTTTGCTATACCTATGTTTTATCATGACATCATGCATCATAACATAGAATCCATTCTTATTGCACTAACCATTTCAAAGACCAAAGGAATTCATCTTTGCCTTGTTTTGCAGATCATGGCTTTTGTACGTAGAAACACTATCCGAATCAGCTTTGTGAAGATACCTTCCCAACTCAGAGAGCTAGTATAAGGATTTCTGAAACTTCTGCGTTCAGCAAGAGACATGGTTGACTTCTCGACCTGGTTACTACAAACTTTGATGAAAATATGATGAGTATGCTTTTTCAGTTCTTTGATCCCAAGCACCACTGCTTCACCTTTCCAGACTATCCGTTGGTACCTACCTTAGGAGAATTCACTCAGCTATTGGATATACCCATTCTTGAGCAGTTACCCTTCGCAGGTTTAGAAGAAGATCCTAAGCCGGAATTCATTGCCTCGGCTCTGCACCTGAAACAGGCCGACGTGGTATCCAATTGGGAAACAAGAAGTGGATTCAAGGGTTTTCTAGCTAAGTTTCTGATAAACAAAGCACAGCTGTTTTAGGATGATGCGGAATTTCAGGATTTCGAGGAGGTCTTGGCTCTTCCAATATATGGGTTAGTCGTATTCCCTAATCTGGGCTCATTCATAGACGTGAATGCTATCAAGATCTTTCTCTCTCACAACCCGGTGCCTACCTTGCTCGGAGATATTCTACACGCTCTCCATACTCGTACCATGAAGAGAAGAGGGATTCTTATGTGTTGTATGCCATTACTGTCGAGGTGGTTTATTTCTCACCTCCCTAAGTCCATACTGAAGAATGAAGAAGGTTTGGGTTGGTCGCAAAGGATAATGTCGCTCGCTCATACAGATATTCTCTGGTGTTCTCGAGCTATAGAAAATACTGCCATTATTGATCGCTGCGGAGAATACCCTAATGTCCCGCTACTTGGCATCAGAGGGGGTATAACCTACAAACCTTGTTTAGCCCTGCAACAATTTGGTTATGCTCGAAGGGATGGTCCCCATGAGTTACTTATCGAGGGTATTATATTCAACTATGAGGATAATGTCAAGGAGCACCGCCGGAGATTTATACGAGCCTGGGGCATGGTAAACAGATATGGCGCCGGGACTTTGGGACCAAAGACTTCCTTTCCTATGGAACCCTACCTACAAAGGGTACGAGCTCGTGCCCAGCAACTTATGATGCCCTATATGGTTGTTTTGCCAGTGATTGTGGAACCCACTACGGAGGAGGGTATTCCTTACACAGTTCTCTATCCTTATATGCCCACTGATCTTGGAGAATTATAGAGGTCTTGGATTCAGTTGATGAAGGAACGGGATGTTTACAAGGATCAATTCCATGCTCAGGAGAGGAAGGTCTTAGAGCTCACAAAGCAGTTGAATGAAGAAAGAGGACTCGATGACTATTCTGGCACAAAGAGGAAGCATCCATAGGAATTTCTATTGTCTTTTATAGTTTCAGATTTATTTTTTAAATTGTAACGCCTAAAAGGCATTTGAACTTCAAATTCAGCTAATAAAGTTTTTGTTTATTGTGGTTTGCAAATTTAAATTTCTTGAAGTCTTTGAGATCATTGCATTCACATCCCATCCATATCACATCATTACAGGTACCATTATAGGTTTCTCATCTTCTTCGCTATTCATTTCACGCAGAAATGTCTTCTGAACAAAGCATCAAGGACCTTCAAGCATAGAACGCCCAGTTCCAACAAATGTTCACCAGTCTGGCAAAACGGCAGGAGGATCTGAAAGCCCTCATTCTGAAAGAGAAGAAGAAGAAGAAGAAGAAGAAGAAGGTTGTCAGTATTCTGAATATGGGAAGAAGGTTTGGAGAGTGGTTGAAGTGACAAATTGATCTGACCTATTCATCCAAGGAAGGGGAGAACCAAGAAGGAGAGAAGGACCATAGTCATGCAGTCTCTGACAATGATACTGATTATAACGATGAGAAATATCTTCCTGTTAAGGATAAATACAAATAGTTGGAAGATCACCTGAGTTCCATGGAAGTTCAGAGGATACCTGGATTAGATTTTGAGGAATTGGGTTTGGTGTTGGGAGTGGTCATCCCGCAGAAGTTCAAAGCTCCAGCTTTTGCCAAGTATGATGGGGTGTCCTGCCCAAAACTTCATCTCCGTTCTTATGTCAGGAAGTTCCATCCCCACACAGTTGATAGAAATATGTGGGTTCACTTTTTTCAAGATAGTCTGTCAGTGACTCAACTTGAATGGTTCTACCAGCTAGAGGGAGCAAATAACCAAAACTAGGAAGATCTGGCTGCTGCTTTCTACAAGCAGTATCAGTATAATGCCAACCTTGCTCCCACTCTCATACTCAACTCCAGAGTATATCCATGGGTGCAGGTGAAGGTTTTAAAGATTACGCGCAAAAATGGAGAGACTTGGCTGGGAGAGTTTAACCCACGTTGTCTGATAGGGAATCGGTTGATATGTTCCTGGGAACGCTATCTAGTTCGTTTTTCAATCACTTGATCGGCAGTTCATTAGCTGGTTTCACCGAGCTGATCCTAACTGGGGAAAGAGTAGAACCTGGGATTCGAAGTAGTAAAATACATAAGGATGCCTCTTCAAGTTCAGTAAAGAAGCCCTTTGCTGGTAAGAAGGAAGCCAGTGCCATCTACAGCCCGAGGGGCCAAAACAGGGCTAAACACTGTCAGACAGTAAGTGTCATGATGATACCTACACCTGCAGTTGCTCCATAATGCAACAATCAACAAAGGACGGAAAGACCACAACGACAGTTTACCCACATCAACATGACATTGGATGAAGTTCTACCTCATCTACTGAGATCTAACTTGGCAACCTTGAGAGAGGCTCCCAAGAATCCAAATACTACATCTCCCCGATATAATCTGAATGCCTGGTGTGCCTATCATTTTGAGAGTCCTGGCCACAATACAAATGACTGTTGGGCTCTGAGAAACAAAATATAAGACTTGATTGAAGCTAAGGAGATATATTTCGATGCTCCGGAGAAGCCGAATGTCATAACTGCTCCCATTCCTAAGCACGGCCGTGGAGTTAATGTTATTGATACTGATTTGTTTGTTACCTCTATCGATGAATTTTCTACTCCATTCATGGTTGTCAAGAAGAATTTGCTGTTGGCCGGTTTATTTTCGGGTTATGGTGAAGGTTGCCATATATGTTCGCTTCTACCTTCTGGTTGTCGTTTATTGAAATTAGGTGTTCAACGCCTGATAGATAGCAAAGAGATTCTGTTTGAGAAGACTATGATTCCTGTTGTTCCAAATGAAGACGTTGCCATCATAACCATTTCCTCCAATCCTTCCAAGTTTTCCTCGAGAAGACCTGTTAGGATTACATCCGCTCCAAGAATTGCTCCATTGATAATCACTCTTCCTGGTCCTGTCCCGTATGTCTCCGATAAAGCTGTCCCCTGGCATTATGGTGCTGATGTGTACTATCATGGCATCAAACAAGACTTGAAAGACGAAGAGGTTGATCCTGATATTGGTAACATTGTCGGAACCAGCAAAGTTACCCGAAGTGGAAGGGTCTTCTCTCCTGAGATTTCCCCTAAGATTGTCAGCAAGCCCATTGTCATTACATATGTTATTCCTGCTAGTACATCAACTATTATTCCTATTCTTACTCTAGTCAACGAATCATCTAATACCCGCGGCAAAGAAGTTGTAGGTGAGCATGCCCGTATGGAGGCGCCTAAGAAAACTGTTGTGGAAGCCTCTAAGTAAGAAATAGAGGAAATACTGAAAATTATTAAGAAAAGCGACTACAATATGGTCGAACAGCTGGGGCAGACCCCATCGAAGATATCCATGTTGTCTTTACTATTGTGTTCTGAAGCCCATGCGAAGGCTTTGATTGCATTTCTCAAGACTGCGCATGTGCCGCAAGAGACTTCAGTTGATCAGTTCAAAGATTGTGTGGTCAGCCTGACTGATAATGGGCTGGGTTTTTCAGATGCAGATTTGACACCAACTGGAAGGAAGCATAATGATGCTCTGCATGTCTTGATTGAATGCATGGGCACCACTATGGCTCATGTGCTGGTAGATATTAGGTCTTCATTGAATATCCTGCCGAAGAAGGCATTAGACTGGTTGGATTGCGAGGGTTTAACTCTAAAGCCTAGTAACATTGTGGTAAGGGCTTTTGACGGCTCGAAGAGAATGGTGCACGGGGAAGTGGACATCCCTGTCAAAGTAGGTTCTCAGACTTTTGGGTCCACCTTCTATGTGATGGATATCAGGCCATCATATTCTTGTTTGTTGGGTCGTCCTTGGATCCATGAGACTGGGGCAGTCACCTCCACACTCCACCAAATGCTGAAATATCCGGTGAAAGGAAAGATTGTCACAGTGCATGGTGAAGAAGAATATATGGTGAGTCACCTCAACTCCTTCCGCTATGTAGAGATGGACAGGGAATTCATTGAAACTCCTTGTCAAAATTTTAAAAAAATCCCTCAGATCATGGCTTCAACTGAAACTGCTAGCAACAAACCTCCTTTGAAGATGGCTTCTCTCAAGGACTCCAGGGCTGTGATCGAAGAAGGTGGGTGTGCCAATTGGGGTCAGCTCCCTGATTTCACTCATAAAAATGACAAATTTGGTTTGGGCTTTACTACAGGGGCTCAAAGGACTGTTAGATGCGCTCGGGCTGGAGGACCTCCTCTACGCATCAGCAATAGTGGGATTAACGCCATTGAAGACAGTAAAGAGGAATCACACATTGACAACTGGATATACCCAACCACCAATGGTGGACCAAGTAACTGGACGGCTAGGGACTTCATACCTGTTTCTTTTATTCCGCAATAATTGACTTATTTGTTTTAAGATTTGTAATAAACAATGTGAAACTTTACGGCCTGGTGCCTTGCCCGAGGCACGTTGGCTTTGCTTGTGAGGGATATTATTTGTCATTTCATAATCATTAATAAAGCATTGGACATTTCTGGCATACAAATTTTGCGCTCTCTGTTTTTTCTTTTCTGTCTTTCACTTTATCAAAGCAACTATCTCTCTTACACACACTCACGTATCATAATGCAGATCCATATCCACTCTGGATCCCATTGATAACAGCTCTGCTATTGCCAGTTAGGACTTCAAAAATCCGATCAACCAAACCGAGGACGAAGGTGAGGATGATTGTGAGGTGCCCAGAGAACTTGCTAGGCTACTAAAGCAAGAAGAAAGGTCCATACAACCCCATGAAGAGCCGGTTGAGACAGTGAACTTGGGTACCGAGGAAGACAGAAAAGAGGTTAAAGTAGGTGCAAATATGGAGCTTGGCATCAAACAGAGGTTAATACAGATGTTGCACGACTATGTTGAGATCTTCGCCTGGTCCTACGAAGACATGCCTGGTTTGGACACTAATATTGTGGTACATCGCCTTCTGACTAAAGAAGACCATCCTCCGGTCAAGCAGAAGGTCCTCCGTATGCGTCCTGAAATGTCAGAGAAAATCAAGGCAGAGGTCATGAAACAGTTCGATGCAAGATTCTTAGTTTTCACTTCGTATCCACAGTGGGTTTCTAATGTTGTTCCGGTACCCAAGAAGGAAGGTAAGGTACGGATGTGTGTTGATTACAGAGATCTGAACAGGGCAAGCCCCAAGGATGACTCCCCACTTCCTCACATTGATGTTCTGGTCCACAACACCGCGCAGCATAAAATCTTCTCCTTCATGGATGGTTTCTCTGGCTACAATCAGATCAAGATGGCTCCTAAAGACATGGAGAAGACAACCTTCGTCACACAGTGGGGCACCTTCTGCTACAAAGTGATGCCTTTTGGGTTGAAGAATGCTGGGACAACTTATCAGCGCACCATGTTCGCTTTGTTTCACGATATTATTCATCATGAGATCGAAGTGTATGTTAATGACATGATAGCTAGGTCTCAGACTGAGGAAGAGCACCTCAATCATCTCCAGAAATTTTTTGACAGGTTGAAGACATATAAGTTGAGGTTGAATCCGAACAAGTGTACCTTCGGAGTAAGATCTGGTAAGCTTCTGGGTTTTGTCGTCAGTGATAAGGGTATTCAGGTAGACCCTACAAAGGTAAAGGCCATACAAGAGATGTCGGTTCCCAGTACAGAGAAGGAGGTCATAGGTTTCTTGGGACGTCTAAATTACATCTCCAGGTTCATTTCACATCTGACTGCTACTTGTGAGCCAATCTTCAAGCTGTTGAAGAAAGATCAAGTGGTAAAGTGGAATGACGGATGTCAGACCGCTTTCGAAATAATCAAGGAATACCTTGAAGAACCACCCATTATGATGCCTCCAGTTGAAGGAAGACCTTTGATATTATACTTGACAGTGCTAGACAATTCAATGGGGTGTGTGTTAGGGCAGCATGACGAGTCTGGTCAAAAATAGCATGCCATTTATTACCTTAGCAAAATGTTTACCGACTGTGATATCCGATACTCATTGCTCGAGAAAACTTGTTGCGCTTTGGCATGGGCTTATCGCCGACTGAGACAGTATATGCTAACTCACACTACCTTGTTGATATCAAAGATGGATCCGATAAAGTATATTTTCGAGAAGCCCGCTCTCTCCGGAAGGATAGCAAGGTGGAAAATGATCTTAACCGAATACGACATATAATATACAACCCAAAAAGCAATTAAAGGAAGTGTATTGGATAATCATTTGGCTCATCAGGCCGTGGATGATTACCAGTCCATGATTTTTGAGTTCTCGGATGAGAATATCATGTTGGTAACTGACTGCGAAGAGCACGGACCGGATGAAGTACCTAAGGAAGGATCCCAATGGTCTATGTATTTTGATGGAGCCTCAAACGCACTGGGTAACAACGTTGGTGCTGTAATCATATCTCTCGAGGGTTGTCATACTCCGTTCACTTCCCGATTTTGTTTCAACTACACCAATAACATGGCGGGGTATGAAGCATGTATTATGGGTCTTCGAGCTGCTATTGACCTGAGAATTAAATTCTTAAGTGTATTCGAGGATTCTGCTCTGGTGATAAGTAAGATCAAAGGAGAGTGGGATACGAAACACTCGAATCTCATTCCTTACAGAGAGTATGTACTGACATTGCTCCCGCACTTTGAGGAGATAACCTTTGAACACTTCCCACGAGAAGAGAACCAGTTGGCGGACGTGTTAGCTACCATGTCTTCTATGTTCAAAGTTAGGTGGGACAATGAAGCTCCCCAGATTACCATTGAGAGGTTAGATAAACCAGTACACTGCTGCAAGATTGATACCGAAGAAGTGGCAGACAAACCCTGGTTTCATGAAGTCAAAAGGTATCTCGAGGTTCAGGAGTATCCCGAAGGGGCATCTGTCAATGATAAGAAGTTTTTGAGAAGGTTCGCTGCGAAGTTCTTTCTTAGCAATGGGATCCTCTATAAACGCAACCATGACTCCACACTACTACGGTGTGTAGACAAGAGGGAAGCAGAGAGGATCATGACAGATCTACATGAAGGCACTTTTGGAACCCATTCTAGTGGACATACCATGGCTAAGAAAATCCTACGGGCAGGATATTACTGGTCCACTATGGAAGCCGATTATTATCAGCACTCTCGAACCTGTAATAAATGCCAAAGCTATGCTGATAAGGTGCATGTGCCTCTAGTTCCGTTGAACATCCTGACAGCCCCGTGGCCCTTTGCAATGTGGGGCATTGACATGATCGGCGAGATCAGACCTACTGCGTCTAACGGGCATCATTTCATCTTAGTAGCCATTGATTACTTCACAAAGTGGGTTGAGGAAGCCTCTTTTGCTACAATAACCAAGAATGTTATGGTGCGGTTTATCCGACATAACCTGATCTGTCAATATGGTATACTAGAGAGGATTATTACTGACAATGGTATAAATCTCAATAACACAATGATCACCGAGCTCTGCAAACAGTTCAAGATTCAGCATCATAACTCTTCTCCCTACCGGCCAAAGATGAATGGGGATATTGAAGCTACTAACAAGAACATCAAGAAGATTGTACAGAAGATGACGGTGACATATAAAGACTGGCATGAGATGTTATCGTTTGCTCTTCATGGGTACCGTACTTCAGCACGGACGTCGACAGGGGAAACACCCTACTCTCTGGTATATGGTATGGAGGCAGTCCTAACCATAGAAGTCCAGATACCTTCTCTCAGAATCATGAAGGATGCGAGTTTAAACAAAGACGACTGGATCCAAACCCAGCTTGATCAGTTAAATCTAATCGACAAAAAGAGACTTACTGCTATCTGCCATGGTCAAACGTATCAGAAGTGAATGATCAAGGCTTTTAACAAGAAAGTCAGGCGTCAAGAATATCAAGTTGGGGATCTAGGGATCAAACGCATCATACTGCCGCAAGGTGATCCCAGGGGCAAATGGACCCCCACGTACGAAGGGCCATTTGTGGTTAAGAACATTTTCTCGGGAGGAGCTATGATTATAACCAACATGGATGGTGACGACCTCCCTCACCCCTTCAATGCAGACATAGTGAAAAGATACTACGCATAATCAAAGACCCGCTAGGTAGACTGGCCTAGGCAAGAATAAAGGCTTCCCAGAGAACCAAAAGGGTTCGGGAAAAAGTAAGGGATGAAAATGAAAAAATATGTACACCCGGCGAGTTGAAAACCCGAAAGGGTGGCTTGGGCAAAAAAGGGTATTTCGGTGGACTGAAAACCTGAAAGGGAGGTCCAGGAAAAAGTTAGGGATTGAAGCGTATCACTATGTCTCATTGGATCATTTTGCGACCAGACTTCGGTATCGACTGCCAAGCTCGGACGACGCCAATCAATCTGATCAACCTTCAGCCAAGTAGCAAAGTGATAAGACGCTTTAAGATATAAAGGCAATAGCAGAGTTGGAACCCGGTAGGGTCGTTTCACATAGTTGTTTTTCTTTCTTTTACACAAATTATAATTTCTATCTTTCGGCGGCATTCTCTTACTAGGACATCGGCCTCTTTCTACAAAAACGCCTATTATAGGCCAACTTCAAAAATCAATACAAGTCATTTTCATGAGAAATTTCAAGTTTTTTATTTTATTTTTCTGTTTTGTTTTGCACGAACGTCCAATGATTTATTTTTTATATATGCATTTGAAAATAATTGCTGCTCATAAACATTTACATAAGAAACAAAGACAATTACTTGTAATTCCATAAACAAGGAAAATAAGAAGTACCAAACCCGACGGTTCCTCTGCCCAACAGGTATCAGGATAGAGTCAGCTTTGGAACATGATTATTGGTACATACACTCCCCACAGAGTAAAAGTACCCAAAGGCATTGATGACAGTTTCTCTGAAGTAGGACGTAGCTGTCCCCAGCCAAGGTTCATAATTGCGAGCTAGTCAGTAAAATTCATCCTCCAAGCGAAGTTTATTTCTACAGATGCAGAAGCTCAATCTCCAGCAGAGCTCATCACCTCCAGCAACGGAATTTCATCCCCAACTAAGCTTGTTCCTCCAGATCGACAGGTCTACCAATAAAGTATATGTTCCCCCAAAGTTTGGTCCCCGCGGAGTTATTCTCCAGCATCTTCTTCCCGACGGAATATTTACAACTCTCCAGCAATAATCAGGGGTTCATGTTCCAGGACACGAGCATACCCCGATAGCATTTCATAAACATACATCATGACATACGCATACATGACATGTATAGCATAATCTCATTTATTTTGAGAACATCATCTCTCCCTGCATTTCATGCATCACATATAACTAACCCTGATATTTTTTGGAAAAGACGATTAGCTTCAACAAATCCAGCAGTTGTACATATCACATCTACAGACAACTAATGGAAACTTAGTTCCCGAAATCAAGCGGGTCAACTAATCTACATTATCATACCAAAACAACCTTACCCCGGTTTCATCATGAAGTTTTACACAAACTTATGACCTTACCCAGGTTCCTTCTCACAGCCCTACTATCCAGGCTTTCATATTGAAGTAACCCTACTATCCAGGTTCCTTCTCACTGCCCTACTATCCAGGCTTTCATGTCGAAGTAACCCTACTATCCAGGTTCCTTATCACAGCCCTACTATCCTGGATTTCATATCGAAGTAAACCTACTATCCAGGTTCCTTCTTACAGCCCTACTATCCAGGCTTTCATATCGAAGTAACTCTACTATCCAGGTTCCTTCTCACAGCCCTACTATCCAGGCTTTCATATTGAAGTAACCCTACTATCCAGGTTCCTTCTCACAACCCTACTATCCAGGCTTTCATATCGAAGTAACCCTACTATCCAAATTCCTTCTCACAGCCCTATTATCCAGGCTTTCATATCGAAGTAACCCTACTATCCAGGTTCCTTCTCACAACCCTATTATCCAGGCTTTCATATCGAAGTAACCCTACTATCCAGGTTCCTTCTCACAGCCCTACTATCCATGCTTTCATATCGAAGTAACCCTACTATCCAGGTTCCTTCTCACAACCCTACTATCCAGGCTTTCATATCGAAGTAACCCTACTATCCAAGTTCCTTCTCACAGCCCTACTATCCAGGCTTTCATATCAAAGCAACCCTACTTCCCAGGTTCTTTCTCATAACCTTACTATCCAAGTTCCTCTTCTCTTATCCCCAAATGGCGGTCCACGACATTGTAAGACAGGGACCCGATCTAACATGATTGGTTTCGCGTTTCCCCAGTAAATCGCGGTGCAGCATATACCCCGACCAGATACGCAGTACACTTCCACTCCCTCAAGCCGGAGTTATTCCTCAGTAGAGTAATGGACAACTGAAGCTCTATTTCTCCCAAGCCAGGCAATCAACATCCTCTAGATGGCATCTTTAAGTCCATTTCCTGCAATACTTTGTCGCATCCAAGATGGAATTTTTAAGCCCGTCTCCGATGATCTCCAATCCTCGACCTCCAAAAGGCATATGTAAGCCCATTCCCGATATCACAAATCAGGTGCCACTTCATGCGAGCACAAATTTCTAGGCACTCTAGTGTTCAATCATCTTCCACCTTTAGATCACGAAAGGCATAGCAGTCAATCTACATCCTCAGGTTTAAGAAGATTGAACAGGGGCAGTTGTTGTACCCCAAAATTTACCCTCCCATTTTACTCAATAAATGTCAATTGAGGTCCCCAAGTTGCTCAAGGAAGTTTAAGAGTTGACTAGACAAACTCTCTCATAAGGCAGTATACCCCAAATTAGAGTTTCTTTTTTTCATCAAGATGGGTGGACCAAAAAGGTTTCATATGCTTTTCAAAGTATTATTATGTTCCCAAGACCCTACATGTCAAGTTTCATGCGTTTCATGAGAAGTTTGCCCAGTCAACTTCTTAGATGCCTCAAAATCAACGGTACTAGGTCAAAAGTCAAATGTGGCCCACATACAGTCGAACTTCAAGATTTTTGGTCAACATCAACATTTTGAAGTGACTTCCATAATTTGATCAAGGGTTGATCATGATTCCTCAAGCAATGCTCCAAATTCATCAAAACCCAAAAGTTGCTAAATTAGGGTTTTGTAGGAAAAGTCAACCCAACTTGGACCAAGCATTACTTTCATATTCTTTATCAGAAATTTTCCATCCAAAGCTCATTTTTAAGAGGATGCAATTCCCTAAAATTCATATTCATCCCACAAGTTCAAAATATGCACTCACAAAAAGATATGAATTTTGACATTTATAGGTCCTTTTGAAAAGTCAATAAAAACACCTTTTGGGTCAAAGCTTCATACATGAACATGGAAGACTCAATTGAGATGATAACAAAAGGGTTGCTTAGAGGACATCCTAAGCTTTCTAAAAATTCCAAGAAAACCTCTCTAGGGTTAAAATTGTAGGAGATATGCCTTGTCAAAGTTGACCTTTTTTGCAAAATTGCCAAAGTCAAATGGGCTCAAAATTGCATTTTTTGCCAAATGGGCCTAACTTTTTATGCTTGCACCTCACTTATAACATAATCGACGACCAAAATATCCAACCTCATGTTATTTGCTTCACTTTTCAATTTATTTTGATTTTTTGTTAATTAAAATTGCAATTAAATCATATAATTGATGAATAACGGAAAAGATATGTTGTGATCTGATTTTTGGACAGGATTTCAATCAAATAATGCAAGGATGTCATGATCAATTCGAATCAAGGCTGATTGATACAAGAAAGGCATAATTTGGCTCAATATAGCAAGTTTACATATGCCATGAAAATCAAATCAAATCTTCAAAAATTTCAAAGATGTGATTTATTTTTGCAACCCTAATTCACTCTAAGGAACACATCCAAGGCAAGAACAAGGGTTAGAATCGTGGGAGGAGGCAGAACAAAACTGCAAAAATTCAAAGAAAAGTGTGAGACCTATCTTCTTCCACAGGCCAATTCGAACCATTCCAAGGCTTCTAAACCATTCCTGGGAATCTCAGAAAGCTAATAGCATCATTTTCCAGCCTTGAAGCATCCAGAATCATCACGTTACGACATCACGGTTTGCACAAAAAACTCAAACTCGATTTCAATGTTTTACGCATCCTAAATGCATGTTATCCATATATTCTTGTTCATAATCATAATTGTAAGCTTTCTGTATAGTTTAATTGTACTAACAGTGCAGGAATCCAGATTCACCATTCCTAGGGTTTAAGAGCTCAATTTTGGACTTTTTGATACAGGGAAAATTGGACCATGAATGGGGTACCATGACACTCGTGAGACCAAGACGAGTTTATTGGTACCATTACAACTGATTTATATTGCATGTACATGATTTTAGAGATGGACAAGGTTGCAGCTACAAACAAATATCTGTAGGTAAAAGTGTTTTACCTAAAGCAATGGTACAAGGAAGAAGATGGTGCGTGTCAAAGCATGGTTGGCCAATTCAAATTTCGCGCGTGTTTTCATGATTATTAATGTTTTTCTAATATATTATATTTTGGTTATTCATGTTACCAACAAAGCACGTTTGTCCAATGGTAGCCAGGAGGAGAGATACGGCGTTGTAGGCAGGAGGTCAGGGGTTCGACCCCTGACTCCAACATTTTTTCAATTACTTGTTTTCCTTATAGAATCCAATACACTTCATCTCCTGGAGACTATCATACACCCTCAATGCCTATCCACTGGATTGCACGTTGACCAGATCTCACACCTCTCCAATGAAGGTCCATGGTGTTCCACAAATTCAACACCATGCCAGATCCAGTGCTGACCAGGCCTGGAGCTTAATGGGCCACAAATTTTCAGTTCTACACCCCTAAAACTCCTAACAACACATGCCCATTTCTCAATTTTTTTTCTCTTTTTATTATTTTATTTTCTTTATTCTTAACTCTTTATTCATTTTTTAAAAAAATCAGTTTCTTTTATATAAAATCATAAAAATCAAAATGTCATAAATATTAGAATTAGGTTTTTTTATTTTTATCAAGTTTAATCAAATTAATTAGCTTATTTAATTTAGGGAAACTTTAACTTGTTTTTATAATTAAAATCAATTATAAAGATAGGTTTAACTTTTTGATTTAATTATTTTCTTTTCTTCAAACAAACAAAAAAACCAAAAATATGAGATTTAATTATTTTTTCTTAAATTGATTAGTAGTTAGGTTCCTTAGTTTCTTAAATAACACAAAAACGACAAAAACAATTATTTTTTCTTTAACCAATTGCAATTAGGATTAGTCAAGGGTCAAAACCCTAATTTCTCCCGTATTTAATTTGTCGCACGCTTGTTATTATTTTTTCCATTATTTTGTAATTGTTTCAAGGTTGTAATAGTTTTAATTAGGATTTTAAATTTCGCTTTTTTTTATTTCACGTTAAGGCAATTGTGTAACTGTCAAAGCCATGTAATAGCTAGGTTTATTTCCGCTTTTACTTTCAGCAAACTTTTAACTATCTAGATGTATGGCTAATAGGATTGTATGGCAAGAATGCAAGAAATTAAAAACAGTTAGAAAACCCTAATGTGCAAAGATTAAAATAACCGAAACAAATCACTCGCACATGTTCACTCCTAGGGTTTACCTTACTTCAGTTGCCTTCGGTACACAATCATTAAGCATAGGAGATTTTAGTGGTGGCCCTCCAGTCTAAAGAGATCAAATTGTCCCATTCGAATGTTCCCTCGGAAACGTCGCCTCGAAAAGATCTTAAGACTCTAGGGTTACTACTAAAGTTTTTTCTAACTATTGCTTTAGTGATTGTATTCGTCCCTTTCGAATGTCCCTTACAAACTCCAACGACGGTGTTACCTACTCCTTAATAGTGGGATAGTGTTGTCTAAAGGAAATAGAACATAAACAATCTTTTTTCGAATAGGTAGATGCTAGTAGGTACTTGCTCAAAACAAATCTTTTCACAAAAAAAACAGTTTTCAAAACAACTTCGTCACATCCTTGAGGACTGATGTAAGGGTTATCACGAAGTAAAATATTTTCAAAGCAAGCACACACACAAGCAATTTGCAAAAGGAGCAAGTACCTAAGAGCCCGTAGATAACTACGGATAGAAAGGGTGCTAACACCTTCCCTTTCTATAATCTACCCCCCCCCCCCCCCCCCCCCCCCGTACTTAGAATATCTCGAAAAAAAGGTTTTTTTCTGTTCTTTTTCCTTCTCCATGATTGGATGAAATAAAAGTCGGTGGCGACTCTTGCTTACCGCGACATTTTGCGAATAGAAAAACGCAAAATGCAAACCAGTATAAAACAGTCGATTCTGCCACCGTATCACACCACCATGCAGAGGCATGGGATTTGACTTGCTATTAGGATTATCAAAGGTGATATCCTAAGAATCCAAAAAATCTTAAAGTTTACGTTTGAAGGCCAAACATTGATCTATAGTATGCCCCATAGAATTGGCATGATACTCACATTTGGCATTGGCATTGTCTCCTGGCGAGGGTGCCCCGACTGGAGGAGCTAGAGGTCTCAGCTCCACCAAAGATGCCTTTACCAAGTGTTGTAATAATTGACTGGGTGATATGGGGAGCGGATCAAACTTTCTTAGCAGCCTTTCAAATTTGTTTTGTTGTTGTCCTCGCGGAATTATTAATGGTTGTTATGTCTTTGGTTGTGAGGCTACAACATTAATTTCCCCCTCCTTCCTTTTCGTGAAGTTAGGAACATGTGTTTTTGCATTGTAAGGGGCACAAGATGCTTCCCTCGTATCTTTCCACTTTTTATTCTAGCTTCAATCCTCTCTCCAATAGTTACCAAATCCGAAATCTCGGAAGAGACGCTTCCTACTGAAACAACTGGCTGAAAATCATCAAACAATGAAGTCGCCATCGAACGTCTTTTATCCCACTTGTAGGGAAAGGTAAATATCGAGAAAACCTGAGAAGGGAGAAGTCACGGTCTTACGACCGAGAGATCGGGTAAGGGAGTCTGTTACGCGAGGGGAAGGTATTAGCACCCCACACGCCTGTAGTACTCTACGATATCCACTCTTGTTATCTATCTTATGGGTGTGTTTCGTCTATGCTTACTGTCTATTATACTACTGAAGGGAAAATGCATGCAAAAGAAAGGAGAAAAGAATGTAAGGAAAATAAAATTGTGCTCGCCTGGGCCCTACCCCAATGCCTATGTATCCGTTTTGAGGAATCAGAGCTACCGTAGTTCGGCTCATATGTTTTTGTTTGTTTGTGTTTTTTATGGACAATGTTAATTCCGCCTTCTGCCGCAGCTCGACCTTTGGAGACTTATACGTTGGCACAGAAGTAAATTAATCATGTCCTTCCCTGAAAAGGGTTTTTTAATGAAAGGTGCTCGAGCGCACAAAAGATTTGAGTTGGTTTATATTTTTGTTGTAGATGATGACTGATTGACCTCAAGAGAGAGATATTAGCCATTTTTCTACTTAGTCATGAAAGGAGTCTTTGAGAATTAAACCACACCTATGTTTAAGATGAAGAACAATAAGATCGAGAAGAGACCCGCTTATCATTTCCCGTACTAAGCAAAAGCGTGATTCTCATCAGTAGTTTTAAAGTGTTTTGAATTTTTTTGAAAAGAAAAAAGGAGTTTTAGTTTTAGGTGCGTATGCGAAAGGGAAATAAAAGTTAAAGGGGAATTAGCCTATTTCTAAACCTGGTGTTATCGTGCGTGGTTAGACCTAAAGTTAGAATATTGAGGGAATTCTACATATTGTTAGCATGCATATGGATTGCGATAAAGTACCGAAATGAAGGATAAAATAGGGTTGTGACGATACCGAACGGAGAAGGTCCGTTGCCTCTTCAAAATTGTGCAAGCGGTAAGAAAATTCTATCAAAGTTCCCTTGGGCAAGTGATTGAAGAATTCACCCCGAGCATTCCACATTGCAAGAGTTATGTCGATGCTACAAAAATCTTGACTAGAAAATGGCAATAAAATGATTATCGAATATGAAAAATAAAAATAGAAAAAACTCTAATCGAAATTCTAAAAAGAAATTCTAAAGAATTCTAAAATATTCTATTATTTTTATTATCAATTGAGTGGAAAAAAATTAAACTAAAAGAACAAACTAAAATACTAAAAGAAAAGAAAAAAATTAGAAGAGTTAGGGGGTATGAAGTCTAGAAATATGTGCTGTAAAAAATGCAATGACATTAGGCCCCATCAAAAATAGACACAATCAGCAAAAAAATAAAAATAATCATAGTCCAGGAATTGATTAGTTTGGCCCAAAAATGACAACATGATCTATTCTTTGTTCATTTCTATCAACAATTATATCACAAATAAATAAATAAAAGAATAAATAAAATGAAATTGGAAAGGGATAAAACGTGTAATTAGGGTTAGGAAGACTGAGTTGCTTCTTCCTCCTCCACCATGAACAGAATCGAACGGCGCGGCCTCTTCTTCCGTCGCCTTCTTCTTCATCCATCTCTTACGATTTCCGATTCCATCTCCGCCGTAAATCATGCCGCCACTGTACTCTCTTCGTTCTTCTTCGCGTTCGCTTCTTATTTCCGCGCTTCCTCCATCACGAAACGGTCTTCGATTCCATCTCCATCGCGTCGGCCGACATCTCTTCCGTTGTCTTCTTCTTCCGTTCGCCGTCATTCGTGATTGCTTCAGTTCAACGTCGATTTAATCGCCATTCAGAGCGATCCTCCATCTCTGTCCGATTCAATTTTCTTCTTCTACTGTCGTTAGGATTTATGAAGATTGGAGGTGTTGGAGAGAGTTGAGAGTGAAGCTCTGCGCTTATGCCATGCTCGTATCAGAGAGAGGAGTTAAGCGAAGTTGATTACTCATTCTTGATGTAGGTGCGTTGCAGAATTAATGTTGAGGAACCAAGAAAAGAAGATGATGATGTTGCAACAATAATAATCATGAAGGTTGAAGATGTGTTAAGGCTGAAAGTTGTTTGATTAAGATGAACAATGAAGATGCTTAAGGTTGTGGTTCAGAGAGAGTGATGGTAATGAAGGATCTGTAGAGGAATTTGCAGAAGATCGATTCGAGGTGAGTTTTTTCTCTATTTTCTGTATTGAATCGTAGAAAATGAATTCCCCCCCCCCCCCCCCAAATTGTGAAATGCAGACTCTGTTATATAGCAGCTAAGTTTGTTACAGGTGAACAAATATGGGCCCTTGAATTTGAGAATCAGCTAGAGCAATGAATGGTAGGGATTGAATCTCTCATGAGTTAGTTACAATGAGCTTGGCAAAAATTGGTTAAGGCAGTTAGAGTCAGTTGCTAGGATATTTCTGTTAGTTTTTCTATTATGACAGTTAGAAATTAGATTCTGTTAGGCTTGGTTTGTTAGAGGTTAGTAGTTAGTTATGGTAGTTATTCTGTTTTGCAGTGTTATTGAATGTTAGTTATGGGGCTGTTACAGTTAGTTCTGTTATGAGTTAGGGAATTGGGTATAGGTTGGTTACAGTTAGAAGTTAGGGAAAAGTTAGTTATGAATCTGTTAGTTTTGGTTGATTAATGAAGAAATCGGTTAGCAGTTAGTTATAGATTATGGTGTTGTAAGTTACTTTGTTATAAAATTTATGTGCAAGGCTGCCTCTATTTTTTGGGTTACGGAATTGGTTTTGACAATTGGAAGTGTAGTGTATGCGGTTCATGCTTATGACAGTTTATCCAATATTTTTGCAGGTTTGGTTCATATCAGGGCTATTGGGAAGCAAAGGCAAAAGGAAAACACCAAGATGATATGAAGTTGGAACAAAGACGCATAACACGAAGTTTTGGAAGCTTGAAGTTTGAAACATGAAGAATGATTGAAAATTAGGATAGATTTTGGTAAAAATGTATAGATGTTATGTATAATTGTAATGGAATTTGGACTTGTATGTATTTGAATACACATTGGAATGTATGTCGACTTTATTTCCACATAATGAAATGGCCTTTGTATGAATTCAAATAAATGGTATGAATCCAAAATATTTGCAAGGTAATCAAAAGAGACATGAATCTTGAATGAATCCAAGAGAGGCTATTTGGACGATATTTTGATGGTTTAATGAATTTGATGCATGCTTTTTCATACTTGTGGTTTGAATTCCAAGAAAAGCCACGCAAATATTTAAGAACTTTGATTTTCTCCAAATCCACTTCAAATATTAATGAATGAATTCTAATCAAACTACAGCTTCAGTGAATTCCTAATTCAATTCAATTTTCCGATCTAAACCAAATTTGCGTGTCAAGCAATAAGCATTTGAAATAATGACACCTTGATCACAATCAACATCTTGTACCATGTCCCGACTATATGAGCACTAGAATAACGAGGTCCTGGACCCCTTCTCAATAGATGATAATGACTATGCCCTGAGGGATTCTTTGCAGATGAATATGAAAGATGAGACCTGCGAATACCTTGATATGGAATGAACCTCAGGTAGAATGCTGACAAGCTCAAGTATGAAAATGTATAAACCCTGATTTTTAGCTTCGTCTCATAAAACCTTGCAACTTGACATTGAGAAGAAAAGAATAGCCTCGTAGCTTGATGATGATAAGGTCCATGAGATGAAAACCTAGCTTCAAACAAATTATTAATGGAGAAATCAACCGAAACAAGCTTGTGTGAAGATGGGAGCCTTAAAGCCATACACCAACCCTTATTCCTCGAGATCCATGATCTTATGCCAATTTATTCATTAATGATGCATGATGTGTTAGATGACCTAATGGAAATTATATATGTGCAAAAATGCGTAAGCCAGATAGGAAGTAAAAGGGTAGGACAAATTTGGGGTATTACAGCTGCCCCTATTTAATCGTCTTAAACCTGAAAGTACGATTGGCACATGCCTTTCGGAAGTTCAAGGTTGAAGATGATTAAATATCAATGCCAAAAATTTGTCTTGAGGGAGAGCGTAAGTGTTTTCTTTATTTATGTGTTATCTGCTGGGGGAAAGAAATTTGTTTTTTTCAATGAAGAGACAGAGACTGGACTTGTGACGTGGCTTGATGCCAATACAAGACAAATGGTTGGTATGAAAAGACAGCGGACGAGGTCTACGGGCGACCTACGATCCGAGGGTGACACATGAGAGTGATTTGACAGAGAACCTAGCCAAAGGGCGATATCAGGTTCTAAGACAAAGTATATGGAAAGAACCTAGCCAAGAGGCGATCTCAGGTTCGACGATGATTTGAAGGAAGAACCTAGCCAAGAGGCGATCTCAGGTTTGACGATGATTTGAAGGAAGAACCTAGCCAAGAGGCGATCTCAGGTTCGATAATGAAAACATGGGTTATGACATGATGATTGTTTAGATAAGCGACACGGACGAGCATCAAGAAAGTTTAAACACGGACGAGTGTTTGAATCAATACGGACGAGTATTGAAAGAAGATACGGACGAGTATCCAAGGTTAAACACGGACGAGTGTTTGAATCAATACGGACGAGTATTGAAAGGAGATATGGACGAGTATCAAAGGTTAAACACGGGCGAGTGTTTGATTCAATACGTACGAGTATTGAAAGGAGATATGGACGAGTATCAAAAGGTTAAACACGGACGAGTGTTTGATTCAATATGGACGAGCATTGAAAGGAGATACGGACGAGTATCAAAAGTTAAACACGGACGAGTGTTTGATTCCATACGGACGAGTATTGAAAGAAGATACGGACGAGTATCAAAGGCTAAACACGGACGAGTGTTTGATTCAATACGAACGAGTTATTGAAAGAAGATACAAGTGAGTATCAAAAGTTTAAACACGGGCGAGTATTTGATTCAATACGGACGAGTATTGAAAGAAGATACAGGCGAGTATCAAAGGCTAAACACGGACGAGTGTTTGAATCAATATGGACGAGTATTGAAAGAAGATACGGACGAGTATCAAAAAGTATAAACACGGACGAGTGTTTGAATCAATACGGATGAGTATTGAAAGAAGATACGGACGAGTATCAAAGGTTAAACACGGACGAGTGTTTGATTCAATACGGACGAGTATTGAAAGAAGATACAGGCGAGTATCAAAAGGTTAAACACGGATGAGTGTTTGAATCAATACGGACGAGTATTGAAAGAAGATACGGACGAGTATCAAAGGCTAAACACGGACGAGTGTTTGATTCAATATGGACGAGTATTGAAAGAAGATACAAGTGAGTATCAAAATTTTAAACACGGGCGAGTATTTAATTCAATACGGACGAGTATTGAAAGAAGATACAGGCGAGTATCAAAGGCTAAACACGGACGAGTGTTTTAATCAATACGGACGAGTATTGAAAGAAGATACAGGTGAGTATCAAAGGTATAAACACGGACGAGTGTTTGAATCAATACGGACGAGTATTGAAAGAAGATACAGGTGAGTATCAAAGGTATAAACACGGACGAGTGTTTGAATCAATACGGACGAGTTTTAAAAGGAGATACGGACGAGTATCAAAAGTTTAAACATGGACGAGTGTTTGAATCACTGACCCGGGTGGGTGTTTAGGAAACTTGACACATACGAGTGCTTAGGAATGGACACAGACGAGTGTTTAGGAACGGACACGGACGAATGTTTAGGAATGGACACTGACGAATGTTTAAGGATGGACACGGACGAGTGTTTAGGAATGGACACGGACGAGTGTTTAGGAAATTGACCACCAGACAAGAAATGGGTTTAGAATGACAAAGTGTATTGGTTTTGTTTGGCATTGAAAAGGTGAAGGTCACTGATTGGGGATTTTGGGCATGATACCCTACTTTAGGGATGTATTGTTGTCCTTGAATAATTCAGGTCTTTGTGTAAGGTACCTGATCTGGCTTATGCTTTGTATGCATGTTTGAATTTCTTTTGATGCAAAGATCCACTCTGATGGATCAGCTACGCGCTTTTGAGGATACAATGTTATGTAATGATAACTATATGCAATGTGAATAAATAAACTTCATGGGGATAAAAGAAGGCTTGCTGGGAGCCATTGCTCATCACTGGGGATGTCAATATATATCAACGTTGGAAGCCTGCAGTACCAAAGATTGATGGGGGTACCGATAAAAATTTGCACTGGGGAGCGCATGATACCGAAGATTGTTGATGACTCTGCTGAAGACTGAATTGCTGACGAAGCGATTCTTTAGGTACACTGCTGGATTCTGAATCGTACCGTTGGGAAGAGATAACCTGGTCGGACTTCCAAACATCCTGAACTGTTGAGGGGGTGATATAAGTGAATATGCCGAAGAATGGATACTGAACACCATGTGGATCTCTCTGAATACATGTCCCAAGTTTACGCACACCGGGGAATTGTTTCTTGAATCACTTGGGGAATAAGAGATGGGCGCGGACACTTACGAGTGCCCCGGCTGAGCTCTGCGAATACCCCGGTTTAGCTCTGCGAATGCCCCGGTTTAGCTATGCGAATGCCCTGGTTTAGCTCTACGAATGCCCCGGTTCAACTCCATTGGGGATGTTCTTGATTAACTCCACTGAGGATGCACTTACGCGTGCTGAGTCAAAAGACGATTCTAGACTTTCTGAATTCATTTAGGGAATCAGAACCGAAGTTGTTTGTAGCAGATGAAGGCAGCTTTGTGCACTGGCTAGGTCAGGGTGACCGTTATGGTGCTTTTAGCTTGATCGTAGTCTTGCACACCGTGATTGACTTGAGCAACTAAGTATGGATGAGAAATTCCCCTGTTTGGAGGGTCTCTGGGAAGATCTAGGTTGAATAGAAGACCAGAAGATTCGTGCCACAATACGATATGAGGTGGCCTGCCCCAATGTCTTGAGCCACGAAACAAACTGTTCTTGATTACAGCTTTCTTGGAGAGATTTGTCGAATCTCGATGTAACCGCCCCAGGTTGAATGAATTCTGAATAGATCTCTCGACGTGATAGCCTCTGATTGACTGAGCTTGAAGAGATTTACCGACGTGATAGACTCTGACTGACAGCCTGAAGAGATTAATCGACGTGATAACCTTTGATTGATTGCTTTGAGGGAATGCCCCAGATTTGGCTGAACTTGGAGAGATCGACTCTCGACTTGATTGCCCCAGATTGGCAGTTTTAAGGGAATGCTCCAAATTGATGGAATCTGCTAACTTTAACCCTGAAGGGTACTCAAGCTGTGAAGCACCAAGATGTTTTCTCTTGACAAAATCTCTGGTTTAACATGCCTCTGGATTAGTCATTTCTCTTGTGGCAGTTGACTGTTGCTTCAACAGGGTACTCAAGCCTCTCTTCTCTGACAAGATTGAGCTCTTCACCGATTGTTCATTGTGCAAACTTACTTGATGTTGATCAGTTGTTTTGTATGCAGAAGAATGTTTATTATGAGAATGATAATTCTAATGCAACACGTATGTAAGTCTTGAAGTTTGAAAATCTTTGAATGAAATGACGTCACAACTCTGTTGTGAACGAGTCACTAGCTAGGGAGAAACATTTGCAAATTCTTTTTTATGAAAGATGATGCAAGCATATGATGCCAACATAGATATTGAGACGTACCTCTTAGGAGTCAGTTAAACGCTATCTCGTTGTAGCATGCTTTCAAATTGATCCATGCTTCAGTTAGGACTTTTATGGGTTGTAACGTGGCCTGGTTCACGGTTTTAGAAAAAAGGTTTTAAGGCTCAAAATTATTTGGTGTCCACCCATTCTCCATGATGTTCTCCATTCCTATGTTCAGTTAACCTGATATAAGCATTCATCTCTCTCGAAGAGTTTGTGATGGTTGAGGAACCACTGTGGTTTCTTGGACACAACAGTCACTAACTTCTTTGCCTTTGGTGTCTGATCAGACGACTTTGTTCTTTGATGAGGATTTTCGTTGGTAATCCTTTTCTCGCCTTTTAGGCTTTTCAATTTCTTTCTTGCTTTCCCTAATTTTTGCCTGGACAAATTCTTTTGAATTTTGATTTGGAAGTCCAGCGGGATGCCCCAATTTTTTCCTAAGCGACTTGTTTTCAAGTTTCGACTTGGCGGGGATATTTGTTTCTTTCTTATCCGTATTTTTTCATTTTGAACAAGTCGTTGATCTTTGCGTTGTTTTTGATTTGTCGGAAGTGATCATGACTGCCTGAGTCTTTAGTATCGTCATTTGATGACCTCCTGATGTGCGAGAGATATCCATTGGGATATTGTTAATTGATGCACGTTGTTGATAGATGAGGGTGAACCATTGTGGTTTTGACTTTTCTAAATCTTTTGATGGATAACCATTGTCGTATCCTTGGATGCACACTCTTGATGAGTTCTGAATGCTTGAACAGATTAGCTGAACACTACCCGCCCCAAGGTTAAAATGAGGGTTTTTTTTAATAGAAAGGAAACTCCTACTTCGAAGGCTCAGAGGGGTTGACGAGGGTCTATCTCCCTTATATCTCCGGTGTTTGGGGATTGAAACAAGGCTTGTACATCGTCAGCAGGGTCCCACTCAAAAGCGTACCAACCAGAGATTTTTGCGTTTTCAGATCGTCATCATCCTCCTTTAAATCTTTACCTAAGCATAAGACTAGGAAATTTGGCATCAATATGCAAGTAAAATATTTAAAGAGTGATAACAAATGGATGAGTAAAAATTAAAGGAATACTTCAAGACAGGCATACTTATTGCATTAAGATTTTCATTCAAAAATAGATAAGTTTCTATATACAAGCAATGTTTAAACAAACAAGCAAGAATGCAAATGAAAATGCAGTCAAAGAAACCAATGATTTCCATTGTTGAGGAGACTTGACTTCGTATGGACTTGCTGATTCTGACGACTTTCTGTAGTCTTGATGCTCGAGTGAGCGAGAGAATCCCCTTTCAGATTTGATGTGAACACAACAGTCTCTGAATTGATCTAGTCTTGGATTTGGTCTTTGGATGACATACCTTCTTCAATCGATTGGCCAGGTGCCCCAGTATAATATGCATCACCAAGCATATCATGTCTTAAAGAAATAATAGACATCATCCTCAGAGTTTCCATGACCTGGCTTATCTGAGTATTTAATCCATTATCTTCCTGCTTGAAGAAGTTTCTGACTATGAGTCAAAGCTTGCATGTACCACTCAAAGTTATTCCATAACTGATCTCTGAGCATGTGTGGAGAGAAATCAGGTTGAACCTTTGAAGAGAAACCCCAGGTCTGAATAAGAATCCCCAATCTTCGGGTACCTGTCATGAGTGCATAAATATGCACGGGGTGTATGAATGTCATGTTATGTCATTTCCAAGGATTTTTTGCGTGCTTTGATTTTGATTTTACGCAAGTAAGGGATGGAAGAGTTTAGTATAAGACTTGCAAATGTGATTCCTTGGAGATAACAAAACATGTATGTTAAGCATGTAGTTAGCTATGTTATGCATGCAAAGGCATGAGATCAAAGAGGATCAAGGTTCCGTCATAAGGTCGCTGCACTGCTCTGGATCATGTGAGTATTATCAGATTAAAGGTCCGACATAGCCTCCACATATAAGAACCAAGTGCCATGTGGATCTCCCATTGTACGGGGTCGAGGCTTTTGGAACATCGGATACTGTTGAGCATTTCTGAACATGCTGGGAATACCAAGATTGAAGGTTTGAATGAACCTCCAGGTAAACAAATCAGGAACTCAGAAAATAAATCTAAGAACCATACGGTCACCAACAAGATATAGCATCTGCATCAAGTTGGAACAGAAATCCACAATATAGCCATCAGAACCAGTAGTCATTGTCTGATCATAGTTACCATTTGTACTTGTATAACCATCTGAACACAGTCACCATTTGTACCTGTAATAGAAATTCCCTCCCCATTCACGGGTGAAAACTAGGTCACGGTAAGATAATGGTAACTCGAAAATCACGGGTTTGCCTGAAAGTGCTATGGGCTTGCCCACAAACGTGGGTGCCGATAGTAATTCATTTGAACCTCATCCGGGTGTGGTATATGATATGAATGCACTAATCGGACCACGTCCTATAGCCGTCATGCCCCCACTCTATTCCTAGGTGTCCTAGTGCACTATGGCCTGGGTACTGGGCCTTTTACCTCGATAGTAGCATCCCCACCCAACATAGAGAACAGAGTCCAGCATAATAGATAACAAATATGGAAAGCCATAAAATGCAATGCAAACTTATGCTCAGATAAACATGTACAAATGAGTAAACTGAAAGCATAAAAATAAACACCCTAAGGAAAGAAAACAAGAGCTAGGAGCGACTCCGGGATGGACCAGCATTTGGTCGACCTATTCCCTAGTGAAGTCGCCAGCTGAAACAACCGGCTGAAAATCATCAAGCAATGAAGTCGCCATCGAACGTCTTTTATCCCACTTGTAGGGAAAGGTAAACATCGAGAAAACCTGAGAAGGGAGAAGTCACGGTCTTACGATCGAGAGATCGGGTAAGGGAGTCTGTTACGCGAGGGGAAGGTATTAGCACCCCACACGCTCGTAGTACTCTATGGTATCCACTCTTGTTATCTATCTTATGGGTGTGTTTCGTCTATGCTTAATGTCTATTATACTACTGAAGGGAAAATGCATGCAAAAGAAAGGAGAAAAGAATGTAGGGAAAATAAAATTGTGCTCGCCTGGGCCCTACCCCAATGCCTACATATCCGTTTTGAGGAATCAGAGCTACCGTAGTTCGGCTCATATGTTTTTGTTTGTTTGTGTTTTTTATGGATAATGTTAATTCCGCCTTCTGCCGCAGCTCGACCTTTGGAGACTTATACGTTGGCACAGAAGTAAATTAATCATGTCCTTCCCTGAAAAGGGTTTTTTTTAATGAAAGGTGCTCGAGCGCACAAAAGATTTGAGTTGGTTTATATTTTTGTTGTAGATGATGACTGATTGACCTCAAGAGAGAGATATTAGCCATTTTTCTACTTAGTCATGAAAGGAGTCTTTGAGAATTGAACCACACCTATGTTTGAGATGAAGAACAATAAGATCGAGAAGAGACCCTCTTATCATTTCCCGTACTAAGCAAAAGCGTGATTCTCATCAGTAGTTTTAAAGTGTTTTGAATTTTTTTGAAAAGAAAAAAGGAGTTTTAGTTTTAGGTGCGTATGCGAAAGGGAAAGAAAAGTTAAAGGGGAATTAGCCTATTTCTAAACCTAGTGTTATCGTGCGTGGTTAGACCTAAAGTTAGAATTTTGAGGGAATTCTACATAATGTTAGCATGCATATGGATTGAGATAAAGTACCGAAATGAAGGATAAAATAGGGTTGTGACGATACCGAACGGAGAAGGTCTGTTGCCTCTTCAAAATTGTGCAAGCGGTAAGAAAATTCTATCAAAGTTCCCTTGGGCAAGTGATTGAAGAATTCACCCCGAGCATTCCACATTGCAAGAGTTATGTCGATGCTACAAAAATCTTGACTAGAAAATGGCAATAAAATGATTATCGAATATGAAAAATAAAAATAGAAAAAATTCTAATCGAAATTCTAAAAAGAAATTCTAAAGAATTCTAAAATATTCTATTATTTTTATTATCAATTGAGAGGAAAAAAATTAAACTAAAAGAACAAACTAAAATGATAAAAGAAAAGAAAAAATTAGAAGAGTTAGGGGGTATGAAGTCTAGAAATATGTGCTGTAAAAAAATGCAATGACATTAGGCCCCATCAAAAATAGACACAATCAGCAAAAAAATAAAAATAATCATAGTCCAGGAATTGATTAGTTTGGCCCAAAAATGACAACATGATCTATTCTTTGTTCATTTCTATCAACAATTATATCACAAATAAATAAATAAAAGAATAAATAAAATGAAATTGGAAAGGGATAAAACGTGTAATTAGCGTTAGGAAGACTGAGTTGCTTCTTCCTCCTCCACCACGAACAGAATCGAACGGTGCGGCCTCTTCTTCCGTTGCCTTCTTCTTCATCCATCTCTTACGATTTCCGATTCCATCTCCGCCGTAAATCATGCCGCCACTGTACTCTCTTCGTTCTTCTTCGCGTTCGCTTCTTATTTCCGCGCTTCCTCCATCGCGAAACGGTCTTCGATTCCATCTCCGCCACGCTGGCTGACATCTCTTCCGTCGTCTTCTTCTTCCGTTCACCGTCATTCGTGATTGCTTCAGTTCAACATCGATTTAATCGCCATTCAGAGCGATCCTCCATCTCCGTCCGATTCAATTTTCTTCTTCTACTGTCGTTAGGATTTATGAAGATTGGAGGTGTTGGAGAGAGTTGAGAGTGAAGCTCTGCGCTTATGCCATGCTCGTATCAGAGAGAGGAGTTAAGCGAAGTTGATTACTCGTTCTTGATGTAGGTGCGTTGCAGAATTAATGTTGAGGAACAAAGAAAAGAAGATGATTATGTTGCAACAATAATAATCATGAAGGTTGAAGATGTGTTAAGGCTGAAAGTTGTTTGATGAAGATGAACAATGAAGATGCTTAAGGTTGTGGTTCAGAGAGAGTGATGGTAATGAAGGATCTGTAGAGGAATTTGCAGAAGATCATTTTGAGGTGAGTTTTTTCTCTATTTTCTGTATTGAATCGTGGAAAGTGAATTCCCCCCCAAATTGTGAAATGCAGACTCTGTTATATAGCAGCTAAGTTTGTTACAGGTGAACAAATATGGGCCCTTGAATTTGAGAATCAGCTAGAGCAATGAATGGTAGGGATTGAATATCTCATGAGTTAGTTACAGTGAGCTTGGCAAAAATTAGTTAAGACAGTTAGAGTCAGTTGCTAAGATATTTCAGTTAGTTTTTCTATTATGACAGTTAGAGATTAGATTTTGTTAGGCTTGGTTTGTTAGAGGTTAATAGTTAGTTATGGTAGTTATTCTGTTTTGTAGTGTTATTGAATGTTAGTTATGGGGCTGTTACAGTTAGTTCTGTTATGAGTTAGGGAATTGGGTATAGGTTGGTTACAGTTAGAAGTTAGGGAAAAGTTAGTTATGAATCTGTTAGTTTTGGTTGGTTAATGAAGAAATCAGTTAGCAGTTAGTTATAGATTATGGTGCTGTAAGTTACTTTGTTATAAAATTTATGTGCAGGGCTGCCTCTATTTTTTGGGTTACGGAATTGGTTTTGACAATTGGAAGTGTAGTGTATGCGGTTCATGCTTATGACAGTTTATCCAATATTTTTGCAGGTTTGGTTTATATCAGGGCTATTGGGAAGCAAAGGCAAAAGGAAAACACCAAGATGATATGAAGTTGGAACAAAGACGCATAACACGAAGTTTTGGAAGCTTGAAGTTTGAAACATGAAGAATGATTGAAAATTAGGATAGGTTTTGGTAAAAATGTATAGATATTATGTATAATTGTAATGGAATTTGGACTTGTATGTATTTGAATACACATTGGAATTTATGTCGACTTTATTTCCACATAATGAAATGGCCTTTGTATGAATTCAAATAAATGGTATGAATCCAAAATATTTGCAAGGTAATCAAAAGAGACATGAATCTTGAATGAATCCAAGAGAGGCTATTTGGACGATATTTTGATGGTTGGATGAATTTGATGCATGCTTTTTCATACTTGTGGTTTGAATTCCAAGAAAAGCCACGCAAATATTTAAGAACTTTGATTTTCTCCAAATCCACTTCAAATATTAATGAATGAATTCTAATCAAACTACAGCTTCAGTGAATTCCTAATTCAATTCAATTTTCCGATCTAAACCAAATTTGCGTGTCAAGCAATAAGCATTTTAAATAATGACACCTTGATCACAATCAACATCTTGTACCATGTCCCGACTATATGAGCACTAGAATAACAACGTCTTGGACCCCTTCTCAATAGATGATAATGACTATGACCTGAGGGATTCTTTGCAGATGAATATGAAAGATGAGACCTGCGAATACCTTGATATGGAATGAACCTCAGGTAGAATGCTGACAAGCTCAAGTATGAAAATGTATAAACCCTGATTTTTAGCTTTGTCTCATAAAACCTTGCAACTTGACATTGAGAAGAAAAGAATAGCCTCGTAGCTTGATGATGATAAGGTCCATGAGATGAAAACCTAGCTTCAAACAAATTTTTAATGGAGAAATCAACCGAAACAAGCTTGTGTGAAGATGGGAGCCTTAAAGCCATACACCAACCCTTATTCCTCGAGATCCATGATCTTATGCCAATTTATTCATTAATGATGCATGATGTGTTAGATGATCTAATGGAAATTATATATGTGCAAAAATGCGTAAGCCAGATAGGAAGTAAAAGGGTAGGACAAATTTGGGGTATTACACCTACCATCTTTTCATAGTATATCCCTTGCAAGGTTCTCATGAACATATCAAGTAGTTCTTTCTCCAGAAGTGGTGGTTGTACACGGACTGCCATTTCTCTCCACCTTTGGGTATATTCCTTGAAAGACTCTTCTTTCTTCTGAGGCAAGTTCTAGAGTTGCATGCGGGTAGGCTCCACGTCCAAGTTATATTTGTATAGTTTCAGGAAGGCATTAGCAAGATCTTCCCATGTCTGGACATTAACCCATTCCAACTGCATGTACCAATCTAAGGATGCCCCCACTTAAACTGTCTTGAAAACAATGAATCATCAACTTCAGGTCTTGAGCATAAACATGCATCTTACTGCAATACATGCGTAGATGGTTCCTTGGACAGGTGAGCCCCTTGTATTTCCCAAACTCAGGTACTTTGAATTTCGGAGGGATCACCACATCAGGAACTAGACCCATTTCGAGAGCATCTACATTGAAAGCATCATAACCCTCCACAACTTTTAATCTTTCCTCCAGAGCTTTGTACTGGTTGAGCACCATTGGATTCTCATTAGTATGAGTATGGGTTGTTCTTTGAGGTGCTTGATCGACATCCTCTAAGTCATGGTCTCCATATTGCAAGTCCAAGTAGTTATCTGTGTTGTTAATCGGAATCTGCAAGGTATGAGATGCCCCTACCTTTGGTGGAGGTGTGACAAAACCTTAAGTATCAACTTGTCTCGTCTCTTGTTGGGCCATCGTGGACTTTTGGAGTCTTGACTCCGGTTCTTTCCTCGGTTGGTAACCACTCGATGCACCAATGGTCTGGACTACTTCTTCAAAGGCTACCCTAGGGATTTTCTCCTATCTGTCAATGATGTTCTTCAAGGCTAGAATAACTTGACTCATGTATCATATCATTGAGTCAACGTTGCCTTTGACTTGCTCAAGATCTCCTTTGAATGCAGCTTGATTCTCTTCAATTTGTTCCATTACTTTTTGTTGATGGGCTCTTTTCTGATATGGTGGAGCTCTTCTTCTACCAATGGTTTAACTGGAGAAGGTTTTGAAAAATATGAGTGCTTCGTGTTATGAATTTATGAGATGCAAATGTTTTTTAATATACTAATGCGTATGAATATGCTAAGATTTTTGTTTTAGAATGTCTTATTCATTTGGATACATATATTTTTTAAATATTTTTTTCTTTAGGTTTTTCTTTTTTATTGGTGAGTATCTAGAAAATAAATACGCAAACGAGATATGGAAACAAAATGCCTTTATTGAAGATAGTAATGTTCTTGAAATAAAATACAATTCAGATATTGAAAAATATTCCAACTTGAAAACATTAAACATGCTGAAAGAAAAAAAAAACAAAGGGAAACAGTCTTCTAAGCGTGCCTACGGAGGTCTGCTCTGAAACAATTTACCATTGTTCTACAAAGCGTGAGGAATTCTTCAACGTCTTTTGGGAGAGGAACCATCACATTCTCTACGTCTCTCAACCTTCTAGGGGTGTCTTTGATAAGATTGTTAGCTAAGAAGGCGATTCTTACGTGCTTGTCTTTGTAGTGTTAGTATTCTCGGTAGAGATCAGGAATTATCTTTCCCCGCTTGGGCGATCTTCACATACTGCTCTTTCTAATACAACTTTTCAGCACTCATCTCCGTATAGAGTCTCTATTGTATTAGGAAATCTTTTTGTAGGCCTTCTAGCTCAAGGCATACTTGCTTGTATTCTTCAGTATTTTGGGTGAGAAGCCTTTCTACCCCCATTATTTCAAGGCGCTTTCTTATCTCATATTCTTGGCTATCCTGGAGTCTGGTGGTAAGATACTTCATTTGTTCTTCTTGATCTAAAGAAGCTTGCACCAAACTTTGGATTTGAGCCCTTAGATCTTCTTCCAGCACCTTCTTGTCTTACATTTCCTTTTCATACCACCTATTTAATCTCCCGATTTCACTAGCATTATCCTCTAACCTTTGGTTGTGGGAATCCAAATTGAAAGTAGCACTTAACAACCCTTCCGTTGAATGTTTCTGCTTAAGACTCTCCTTCTCAAATGCCTTTTGATCTCTCCTAATTTGTTGGTATTTGATTCAAGTATGCGCTCTTGTCTTTTTTCTTTGGTTAAGTGATGGAGGTTAATCTCCAATTCTTCTTTCTCCCTCTGAGCTTGTTTCAAAGCATTCTTCAAATCATCTATTTCTTCTAAGGACATCGGTGGAGCCTCTAGGACCTCTGGATTGTATTCAGGATCTATGTCAAATGGTAGATTAACAATCCGTACCCTATCCAAAACCCATTGAGTGTAAGGTTCTTTTGCCATAACATTCTTCCTTTCAACCTTTCTTTTATTAACCCTATTCCAAACCTGGATGACTTTGTTGAACAGTTCTTGGTCGTTTTTTCCCATGTCATGGATGATCAATTGTTGGAGTTGTTCATCTGAGGGTTTGTCCCTCCAAAGGATACCCTAGTTATCGTAGGGCTAAAGTAGGGATACAACTAATGCAGCCTCCTGATCTGATCATTGGAACATTAAGAAAGTCTCCGCAGCTATAGATGATATCTCTAATGTCCATCTTTCTTGCGTACCATAATACATAATTAGCAGTAAGAGACCTTAGTTTTTGAGGCCACTCATACCTTGTTAGATTCGATATTATGTAATATTTCTTATAGAGATGATTCATAAACCAAGAATACAATAGTGGAATGCAACAATTTAGAGTACCACTTCTTTTTTTGTATCGCGTATGAAGTGTATAATAAATGTCAGCAAGCAAAGCGAGAGTTGGATCCTTATTAAATGCTTTTGCACCCTAAAATACGCTAATAGCCACATGATCAATATATTCCAATGTCCGTGGAAATAAGATTACACCAAATACAAGTAGTCTTAAACAATCAATACAAGATTCTCATTCTTTATTATTGGCAAAGCAAAAGGCCTTAGTCTCCAAGTAGCATCTCTTAATCCCTCGTACGTCACCTTATTTTTTGTAATTAAGTGACAATTCGGGATAAGGGATCCCTAAACCTTCTGCCAAGATTTGGACATCGATAGTATGTCTGATACCTACATAAGCTTTTTCTTTAGAAAAGTTCAAAAGTCTATCAAATTCTTCTAGGGTCAGTGCTAGCTGAAAGTCTTGAAATGTGAAGCACCTCAATGGAGGGTCGTAGAACTGAATTAGGACAGAAACAACATACAATTGTACCTCTACTTTGGTTAAGTCAAGTGTATCCCCATACCGAAGAGTAAACATCTTCAAAGCTCTTTCAGACAGTTTCCCTTTTATGGCCTTGATTTTTGACATATCTGGCTTGACAGCATTGATACGGACAAGTTGTTTCCCTTTGGTGTTCATTTTTAGGACACTTCACCAAAAACCTTTAGTTGTTATTTTTTTAACCCTGTGATAAGACAAACAAAAGGAAATAGAGGGTAATGAATATATGAAATGTAAAAATGTATGAATGCATGGATGTAGGGCTTAATGATGGGATTTTATGAACGGTATCTTTAGAAGGTAGGATCCTAGTTTTGTCCTACGGATATTCTTCCCTCACCATAAGGTTGTTTCCTTAAGGGTATCAAGAATAAAACTAGAGGGAAAGGAACAAGGGCCTCCCTTAAGTGGAGCCTCTTTACAGACCGAAACTTTCGTCTCTAGATCGTGAAAGGTTTCATCATGATATTTTGGTTGAAGGGTTGTACAAAGAGTCATAGGTCTCATTCCAAAGTCCTACTTCCTAAGAGGATATCTCTTGAGACGTATTCCTTTCGTAGAATTCCACCGAATCTAGGCGAAGTCGTCACATAAAGTCGTAGGGATGATGTATCCCCTTGGCTAATAGACGAACCTTCTTTCTAAGGATTTTTGAAAATAATTTTTGGAACTATAAAATCCTACCATAGATGAATATAATATAACGAATAAAAATAATAAGCAGAAGTACATAAATAATTAAATAAGCAAATATAAAAAATTAAAAAAAAACCTAAAACCAAAAGACAAGGCTTCTAAACCTAGGGTTGAGTTCCCATCAGAGACGCCAACTATTGTAACTGGCTTTGAAATGAGAGTCTCCACCCTTAATTTTTATTCTAAGGAAGGGAATATAAAGGTTAACCCTAAAAAGTTAGAGATTATAGGTTTTTTGGACTCGTTCTTAGACGAAGGGATGGTGTTAGGCACCCCTCATCTACCTTGTTCACAAGGATACTAGAGTTAGAAGCGCAATTTAAAAAAAAAGGTTTTAATGTTTTATTAGGGGAACTCACCACGACTTTAGTCGTATGCCTACGTATCCTCTTATGAGAAATCAGAGTCCCAATTTGTAGTTCTCTAGGTTTGGTTAGTTTTTTTTATGGATTGTGTAAGTGTTTGAAATTAAGCCTTGAGCCAAGTCTGAGTTTGAAATTGTGTGGGTATAGACAAAGTTCACAGTTAATAGTAAATAAACCCGCAATCCCTTTTTATGAAAATAATAGAAGTTTGCGATTCAGTTAGTAAAAATGTTAGTGTTTATTGGTTAGATATTTTCGATTTATATGATACAAAAAAAATAAACTTGAATGAAAAAAATATTTAATGCAAATATAAAAAGGTTAGTATTTTAAAATAGTTTAGTTAATAAATAAATATATAATAAGTTTATTGAAAATACATTAGATACCTTTGATAAAAAATATTATAATTACTTATTAATGTAAAAATAATAATTTTAATGTAATAAACTATAAACAAATGAATAGATAAATACAAATATAATAAAAAAATATAATAAATTAAAAACGCAGGGGGTTGTGAATTTAGTTAAGGTAATAAAATGAAGGGATGTGAAAATTATTGAGCTCTAGATTCAAATATTAGATCTAGGCCCCAAATGTGCAGGGGTATGTGTGGATCGTGTATGGTTACACGTAGGGAGTTATCATGGACATGCGTATTCTGCGAAGGTTGATTAGGATCACTTGGTTATGACTGATGGAGTATGGTAATACTGTGAGACAAAGTACATCTGATCGTTGGAAACGATATATTTTTGTTTTTACACATAACACTTCATTTGATTTTCATTATATCCCTCACCTCTCTCTCTCTCTGAAACACTCTCTACTCTCTATCTTCTCTCTCTTCTACGCTAAACAGAAAACCCTAGTTGATCCCCTAAGCAGCGGCGGTTCTGATCATCCCTCTCCCTCTCTGATACAATAATAACCCTCAAACCCTTAAATCAAACTTAGAACCACAATAACAATTATAATGATCAGAACTGGAAAAAAAACTTAAGTTAAGTGATTAGCTTCCGTATCATGAATCTTGTAGCTTCCTTTCGATTTCTCTGATTTTCTAATCCCTCTTCTGTGTTTTCCCAGGTACAACAACGATGGTGATGGAAGGAGTAGAGGTGGCGCGACAAGACAAGCTAGGGTTTCAGATGTTGAAACCCTAGGTTTGCAAGGAGCGGCGGTGAGCGAGGACTACGGCGAGGCTCAGATCTTCTTCTCTCAGACTCTATGAAGTTCTTCCTCTGTCACTTCTTTTCTTATCTCTATAATTTCTTTTTTTTGTAGAATTTTTTTCTTCCCCCTTTTTGTCTTAGAAACTTTAGGTTTTTATAGTATTTTAATTTAGATTATTTAGGAATTTTTTTGAGATTGACGTTATTTTTAGGATGATTAGGGATTTTATAGATTAGTTTGTGATTTGTTACTTTGATTTGATCCTGTATAATAGGTTTTGATTCAATTTTATTTTGTACGAATCTGTTTTGATTTTGTTCATGTAAAGATTTGGTTTGTTTCTGTATTGGTTCTGTTATGTTCTGGAAAATTAAATGTATAAAGATTTGATAAGTTGGTTCAAACAGTATATGTTATATCACTAAAACGTGCATACTCTTTCCTAAATTTGTACAATGTGCGTTTTTAGGTTTAAAGCATGCATTCTTTCCTTTGATTTGAACAGTACATGTTTCAGTCTTTGGGCTTAGGCTGTGTGATTAAAGGTTTCAAGTTTTGGCCTTTGTTTAATCAAATGTTTTTAAAATTAATACAACAAATATAATTTTAATTAAATACAATAATAATGTTAATAATATAATATAATATAATAATTATTCATAATAATGTAGAGCCAAAAATAATAAAACTGAAACGGACCTAATTGCATCAATTTATTGGGCCTTAACAAAAAAAAACTAATTACTTATACACCCTTCAAACTCATTTAAAACCTAAATGGGTCATTCTGATTTAAAAGGGCCCAAGAATTCTCAATAATGTAAACCCCCTCTATATTTAAAAAAACAGGCCTCAATACCTTTTAGTGGGCTGATCCAATTAGTCAAAAAACCTTATACAAACAACACTCCCCCTTCTATAAAACTCTAAATGGACAAAAAACTTAACTAACACACTCCCCTTTCAACATTTGAAATGGGCTAAAAAAATTAACATGGGCCCTTTCTGATTTAGAAAGGCCCAAGAGTTCTTAACAATGTAAAGCCCTTTACAAATTAAATAAGAGTGAATATCAAAGTGTCTTAATTGAAATGTGATGGACTTAATATTTTACATGGGCTTTTTTTGATTTAGAAAAGCCCATTAATTTATTAATAAGGTAGAAAAAAAACCGTTTTTATGAATTTAAACCTCAAGCAAATGATAACTCTAAAATTTAATAAGGGATAAAAGATTTTAAAAATTAGTAGGGAAAATTTAGGGTATGACAGCTATCTGTAGAAGCTACATTTAGAGTGGCAAGGAAGTGATTTGTAAAAATGCTCATGTGGTTTGGGATACAGTCTGTGATCCTAAGAATGCTTGTGGATTGAACCTAATTGGCTTAATTAGTTGGAACAAGGCCACCATCATGAAAATCTTGTGGAATCTCCAAGCCAAGGTTGACAAGCATTTGGTGAAGTGTATTGGAAATGTAATTTAGTTAATGACTACAATTCCCAATGCTTATTATTTATTAGGGCCTCTTGGCATTTTCATTTTTTTTAGTATAAATATGCTACCTAGGCTATCAATATTGTAACTCAATTCATTCTTCTATTTGATTATTATGAAGTAGTCCTTTTTGTTATCATTCATTGTTCATTCTTCTTCTCTCCTTTTCATTACCTTGCACCAACAAATTGGTATCTAGAGTTTTTGGTTCTGTTTTTTTCCTGGAAAACACGAGTGTTTGTGAGCTGTGTGTTTGATTTTGGTTCATTGTTTTTCTGTTGAAATCTTGAACAAAATCCAAACAGAATTTGATTCTGTGGGTTGGGAAACAGTGTGTTTTAAGATCTGAAAAATCCGTGCAAGGTTTAAAATGAGTGGAGACAGTAGTTTGAACACTAAACTTCCAGTTTTTAATGGAAAAAACTGGAACAGATGGATGATACAAATGCGTGTACTGTTTGGTGCACAAGATGTTCTGGATCTGGTTACAGATGGTTATGTACCATCTGCAGGAGATGCAACTAAAGAACAGAGAACTGCTGAGAAGATGATGATAAAGAGGGACCAAAAAGCTCTGTTCTATATCCATCAGTGTGTGGATGAAAGTGTGTTCGAGAAGATTGCTGATTCAACAACGTCTAAAGGGCGTGGGATTTACTGGCGAGATGTTACGGTGGTGACGCATCAGTAAAGAAGGTGAAGCTTCAATCCCTACGAAAGCAATATGAGAACCTGAACATGAAGAGCAGTGAGAAAGTTTCTGAATATATCTCCAGAGTGATTCCGGTCACTAACGAGATGAAGGCGTGTGGAGAAACTCTGACTGAACAGGTAATCATAGAGAAGATTCTGAGGTCGCTTACTCCTCAGTTTGATTACATTGTTGTTTCTATTGAACATTCTAAAAATCTGGAAACCATGAGAATAGAAGAATTGCAAAGCAGCTTAGAAGCACAGGAGTTACATCTGTCTGAGAGAACTTCTGAGAGAGAAGCTGAGCAAGCTCTGAAGGCTTATTTTGTCAAGAAAGACCAGAAGCAGAATAGACGTGGTGATAGATTCCAGAAGTCAAAAGCCTCAACTTCTGATGATAAGAAGTATCATAAAGGAAAGCAGAGGTATGACAAAAGGAAGGTTCAATGTTACTCTTGTAAATAATTTGACCATTTTGCCAAAGATTGTAGGTCAAACATGGATAGGAAATCAGAAGAAGCATATATGGCTAAGAGAAACTCTGATGATGAACCTGTACTTCTAATGGATTCTGACTCTGATGTAAAATGCTCAGAAGATTGGTGGTATATGGACACTGGTTGCTCAAAACATTTAATTGGAAACAAACAATGGCTGACAGACTTTGACTCCAGAAGGAGTACAAAGATCAGATGTGCTGACGATAAGTATCTTAATGCAGAAGGTATGGGAGATGTCAAAATTAGAGTGAAGAATGGGAAAGACATTCTGATCAAAGACGTTTGGTATGTTCCTGGTATTAGAAGCAATCTGATGAGCATAGGTCAGCTGATTGAGAAAGGTTTCTCAGTTGTTATGAAAAACAATCTTCTGACGTTGTATGATTCCAATTAGAAGTTAATTATGAAGTCTGAACAAGGAGGAAACAGAACATTCAAGGTGAATGTAGAAACAGCTGAAGCAACGTGCCTTAGTGCAGAAGGCGCTGAAGGTAACAGTAAGTTGTGGCATAAGAGATTAGGGCACTTGAACTATAGAAGCTTAGGGCATCTATGTTCTAAGAAGCTCGTACGTGGTATTTTGAAGATATTGAAGCCTGAGAAGTCATGTGAGATATGCATGAAAGGCAAGTAACCTAGATTGCCATTTACATCAGAAGTAGCCCCCGGAGCAAAACATGCTCTGGGAGTAGTACATTCTGATGTGTGTGGAACATTTCCAGTACCTTCACTTGGAGGAAACAATTATTTTGTGTCTTTTGTGGATGAGTTCATAATAATGACATGGGTAACACTCATCAAGTTCAAGCATGAACTGTTTACTGAGTTCCAGAAATTCAAGGTGAAGGCTGAGAAGTAGAGTGGTCAGAAGTTAAAAATTCTGAGAACAGATGGTGGAGGTGAGTATAACTCTATAGTGTTTCAGAATTTTTGTGAGGAGAGTGGAATAGAACATGAGGTTACTGCTCCATATACTCCTCAGCACAACAGCTTTGCTGAAAGAAGAAACATAACTTTTCTTGATATGACCAGAAGCATGCTGAAAGAGAAAAAGCTACCTCACGTGCTATGGGGAGAAGTTGTTGCCACATCAGTATATATTCTGAACAGGTGTCCAATGAAGAAACTGAAGGAAGTTGTTCCTTTAGAGAAATGGACTGGAGATAAGCAGAGTGTCAGTCATCTGAAGGTGTTTGGCTCTGTCTGTTTGTTGGCTGAAGATTTTGATAATATTATTAGAAGCCAAACAAATTGGACGTTTTGATCAAAATGAAACAAAACGTCATGTTTCGAAATAGCAGAAGCAGTGTTTCGAATGAGCATATCAAGGCTTGGAGTTTCGAGTGGCAATTATGGGAATATATCCAAAGAAGTCTCGAAATGACAACAAATATGTGTCTAAAGAAGTGCGTTCGAAGCGAAGAAGTGCCAAAACATTTGAAATTCAAATGCAAGCGGGATGTTCGAAATTTGAAATATATGCGCTGGAGCATTCGAAGACATGTGGAAGAAAAAGAGAGGCATTGTTCTGCATGTTCTGAACGTGGCAGAATCTTATAGCAAGAACGTTATGGTCGAAGTAGTATAAATAGAAGTCTTAGCATTAGGATTTCGGGTGTCATATCTATTGTAAAAAAAACTCAGTAAACATTCAAATTACCACATGGCTAGGGAAACGAATGCAAGAGAAATGTACGTATGATAGCACCACATATTTATGATTTAATGAAAACCTTTTATCATTTCCAGTACTTTCCTTATCTTTTTGTCAAATACCATTTACAAGTTTTTACATCTAAAGTCTTTTTATTCGAAATCTTTCCATTGATGCCTTACATTTAAATGCTTTCTTTACATTTCAAACACTTTACATTTCATAAACTGTTATACATTTCATGTCTTTATCTTCAAGTTTTTATCCTTCGAACGCCTATTTTTACTTAAAACCATTTTACAGATTTCTTGCATTAAACGCTTTCTTCATAATTCGAATCTTTTACATTCCAGAGTATCTTTTACATTAACTGTTTGAATAATTAGAAGTCATTTACTTGTATTTTATGCAGTTTTTACATGTCTTTACAATTAATCTTTATATTCATGCAATTTAGATTCACGCACATATATTTTGATTATACCTTTAGATCCTTAAGAGAGAAATTAAAATAAGTCAAACACCTACACAACATTCTAAATACCAACCATGAATACCTGCTCGATCATGAGAGTTACCCTAATGACCAACATGTCCTAGGATCAATCTAGTCGATCCTGCGAGTTACCAGAGGAATTGAATAACAGTCAGTAAGTTTATTCGATAGTTTGGAGGACTAGCGGTTGTTTACCAGAAATTACTGGAAACAAATTGGCACACCTGGTGGGACCAATCGTTGGACATTACGGAATTTAGAATGGAAATAAAGATTGTTGAGACATAATCATTATAAAAATACCCTCTGAGTGATAAGTTTGCTGTTTTATGAACCTAAGAAGTGGTAAAATAACCAACAGCAACCAACCCTTATCCAGAAGAAAACGTTTGAACAAGATGTCTAATTCTGACAATCAACAAGGGGAACAAAATGCCCCACATACAACAGGCACTAATGTATCCGCTTCGATGGGAACATCTAATGTGATCCCTTCGAATGCACAGTCTGTTGCATCTTCAACCAGTAATATAGCCACTAATGGAGTAAGTGGCATATCAACTAATAGTTCGATCTTATGAAATACTGGAACCATTGGTTATCCTGGGGGATTCGTTCCACCATCAGGAACACAAACCCATTTCGCCACTCCACTAACTAGACCACCCGGTTTCGATGGTAATAGAACCAGAAATTCCTCTTATGGAATGCCAACATCCTTTATGGCAGGTTTACACAATTCCACATCAAATTCATCACCATAATTAGGGTCTGGGTCTGGGGCGAATCAGTTTATGACAAATAACCAAGGGTCAGTGGGTTATAGCACAATGCCTATTTTAACCATAGAAAACCAGTTGGCTTTTAGGCAATTGATGGATGACAGTAACCATAATATGATAGGGGTATTAGCACAAACTATGCAGGAAACATTTGCCCCAATAGTACAAAATATGACTGTGACAAACAGAGAAAACGCTGATAACATGAGTCGAATAGCAGATTTTCTTTGCTCCCCCAGATAGGCGTAGGCAGAATCAGGCGGGAGTTCGAGCAAACATGCCTATTATGGAACAAGTTGCTAACGACCCAAACTATAGGCCACCTAGAGAAGAAGTTAACTTGGGGGCAAGGGCACAAAGGCTAGAAGCCCCAATGATCCCAGGCCCACAAAGAGAAATTATGGAACCAGGGGTAAGGGTCGAAAGGCTAGAAGTCCCAGAGTTTCGAGAAGAACAACCTAGGGGGGTTGCCATGGTGGGTCGAAATCAAGATGCTGATGCAGTCGTTCATAGAATTCGAAACGATAACATCTTGGCAGAAAACAATTTAACCACCATGATAGAGAGAGTCATGGCCCAAAATGGCCTCAACACAGGAATTAGAAGGCCAAATTATGCTTCTCCTATATTAGATTGCATAATGCATACTGATTTGCCAAGGGGATATAAAGTCCCTAAATTTACAAAGTTCGCTGGGGATACCAATGAGTCAACAGTCGAACACATATCCAGATATCTAACCGAGGTAGGAGATATAGCCAATAATGAAGATCTCAGGATCAAATATTTCCCAAGTTCCTTGACTAAAAATGCCTTCACGTGGTTTACCACTTTTCCTCCTGGGTCCATTGATACTTGGGCTCTTTTGGAGAGATTATTCCATGAACAGTTTTACATGGGACAGTCGAAAATAAGCTTGAAGGAATTAGCCAGTGTCAAGAGAAAGTTCACTGAACCCATAGATGATTATCTAAATAGATTTAGGCTTTTGAAATCCAGATGTTACACAGTAGTGCCTGAACATGAGTTAGTCGAAATGGCCGTTGGTGGCTTGGATTACTCTATTCGAAAGAAACTAGACACTCAATATTTGAGGGACATGGCTCAGTTAGCCGATAGGGTTCGACAGGTCAAAAGGTTAAAAGCCGAAAAGGCCAGAGTCTTTAAAAATAACAAGAAAGAAAGGATCTCCTATGTTGGAACTGAGGAAGCAGAAGATTATCCTGAATTCGAATTCGAAGAGGTCGAAATCGACCTCGCTGAATTAAAGCAGGCACCACCTTACTCCTGCAAGTTATTAGTCCCCACAAAAGGGAAAGAGATTGTTGAGAATGAGAAAAGTGACAAATTCCCAAAGAAGGTTTATACCTTCGATGTCACTAAATGTGACAAGATTTTTGATTTACTTGTCAAAGACGGCCAACTCATTGTGCCATCAAATGTCAAAATACCTCCTTTAGATCAAAGAAAGAAGAGAGGATTTTGAAAATATCATAATTTCCTAGGCCACAAAACCTCACAGTGTTTTCTTTTCAGGGACCTAATTCAGAATGCAATCAAAGATGGCAGACTGAAGTTTGCTGATAAGGCAAAGATGAAAGTGGACGAAGATCCTTTGGACGTGGAAGACACCAACTACTCCGAGCCTGCATGCATTGGAGAGATTAACATGGTGGAAGCTGACCAAAGTGATGCCCCAATAGGAGAGAAAGGTACTGAAAACGAAAGTTGGGTGATAGTCGAAGCCGATAAGGAGGTCACTGAAGACATCCAAAAGATACCAGAGACTTCGATTGAAGCAGCACCTGTAGCTGTTGCAAAAGAAACCCAGGCTACTGAAGACCAGGAAAATCAAAACCAAGAGTTAACACAGGTCAATGAAGGCCTGAGGCTAGAATTGGAGAGAGTCCAAATCACGAAGCCAACTTCCCCTCAGAAGGAAATATGGGACACTCTAGGGGAACCCAGTGGAAAATTTGACTATTTGGTCAAATATTCTGCCCCAGAGAGTTCGAAGGTCCACATTGAAGATATAAAGCCCACAGGATGGGGAGATGATGAAGCTAAGGGGGAAGATGTTGAGGTAAACATGGTGGACATGGAAAAACCTCACTCTGAGATGGAGGAGGTAGAAAGATACTTAGAAAAAGAGAAGTATAAAATGGAGGATAATCACGCTGGAGATGCTAGTCTCAAGGATTACCTCATGACATGCCACAAGGGAGATACAGGCATGATACTGTGCCCTAGGTGCAGCATCCTCTGCAATCAGAGAATCCCTGCGAATTTCGAAAGGGTACAGAGGGATCGAACTGGAAACAATTGGCGCCAGGATAACCAGCTGTTCAGGTGTTATCCTAAGGCTGGAGAAAGTTTGCTGGAATTTGTGTTTCGCTGCTACAAAGGGGCAACCAAGTGCTTGATTTGCCCAAGGTGTTCCGTTGTGTATGACCAAAGCATGGCCAGAGCCTTCGAAACGATTCCCTTCGCCCCTTGCTGGAACCATCAAGAAACTATGCAGATGGGCCCATGTTTCGATAGCAGACACAAACAACGAAGGCCTGATAGCCCTCACCCCAAGGCTGCTCAAAGAGTGACTTTCAAACTCCCTGCTGAAGTGCCAACTGACAGATGGTTGCAAGTCAGAAATGACAAAGGCAAAGACAGATGGAGAAACACCGAATGAAATGCACGCCATGCTATGACATACAGAAGGCAATTCAACATAGCAAAAAGGGAAGAGGTAAGATTAGAGAACTACAAAGGAAGGAACCCCATGTCGAGATCCCAGTGGCGCAGGCAATAGAGGATTCGAAAGGCTGAGAGGGAAGCTGTGGCAAATAAAGGGGTCACTTCAACAAAGAACCAAGGTGAATCTAGCACCAACAAACCCTCACCAAAAAATCAAACTGAAGACAAACCTCCAGTTAATAGGAGGCTTTTCTCTGAAGTACAACTAGATGAACCAAAGGAATACACTCCAGGCCCAGAAGAAGACGAAGATATGATAACATATAACTTTGAATCGGAGGGGGAGTCTTCATTCAACCTAAACTGTAACGTGGTATTTGTGCTTCCCTGTGAATTTGGACATGAAACTGAAATTGATGAATATGAGGAAGAAGATACCACAGATTTGATGAAGCATAGGCCTGTGTGTTACTATGTGATGGACAATGGGGCTGTCGAGGAGAAAAATGCGTTCTTCGAACGTCCAGAACCTGCTATGAAGAACCATCTTAAGCCACTATTTATTCGGGCAAAAGTTGGTGCCCATGGTGTGAATAAGGTTCTAGTGGATGGGGGTGCTGCAGTCAATTTGATACCCCACTTCATGCTGAAAAGATTAGAAATCCACGAAGGAGACATCAAGCCCCATAATATGGTTCTGTCCAATTATGAGGGGAAAGTGGGCAAAACACTGGGAGTGGTCCAGTTGGAATTGACAATAGGCTCAAGCTGTAGGCCCACCATGTTTATGGTGATCGAAGCCAAGGCCAACTACAACTTATTGCTGGGAAGGGAGTGGATCCATGGCGTAGGGGCAGTTCCTTCGTCAATGCATAAGCGACTACTTCAATGGAGAGATGATGGGATCGTGGAAAACATCGAAGCAGACCAGAGTTACTTTATGTAAACAGTCAATTTAGTTGACAAGAGGGATTATGATAAACATCTGGCAAAGATTGCTCCGTGTGTTCCAAATGATAAGATCAACGAAACCAGAAATGCCCAGTACTACATGACCCTTCGCCATGATGGCCTGTACTTGGATAGAACAATAATCAGTGAAGAAGAGGGAGTCGAAAGTACTATACAAAGACGGCCAGCAGGCTGGGACTTCGACAACCTTATCCATGACTGAGTCCACTTTTTTTGAATGGATTTCGGCCTATATGGCTGAGAACGAATCAAAGGCAGCCTTAGAGGCTGAAATAAATAAAATAGTTGTAAAGATGAAAGAAATAAGTGGGGATGGCTCGAAATGCTCACCCTTCAAAGAATTTGAGATGGATCAAAGGTTGGATGCCATCTACGATAAAGAACCCTTAGGCTTCGAAAGGGACCCCATAGACTCAGGTGCCAAAATGTTGGCACAGGATCCACTCGAAGAAGTCAACTTAGGGGATGAAAAAACGAAAATAATAACCTACATAAGTGCAAAACTTAGCCCAGGCCTCAAGCAGGAAGTAATCGAAGTCCTCAAGAAAAACAAAGATTGCTTCGCATGGGATTATGACGAAATGCCTGGTTTAAAGAGGGAGTTGGTCGAACACAGACTGCCAATCAAAGATGGCAAGAAGCCCATCAAACAAACTCCCAGAAGATTCGCACCGGCGGTTCTCACAAAGATTAAAGCTGAGATCGAAAGGTTGCTGCGTTGCAAATTCATCAGAACCACAAGGTACGTCGAATGGTTAGCAAATATAGTACCTGTTATTAAGAAAAATGGTTCTTTAAGAATTTGCATAGATTTTAGGGATTTAAACACTGCAACCCCTAAGGATGAGTACTCCATGCCTGTGGCAGAAATGCTAGTAGACTCTGCTGCAGGGTTCGAATACTTGAGTATGTTAGATGGATACTCTGGGTATAATCAGATTTTCATTGCTGAAGAAGATGTTGCCAAGACAGCATTTCGTTGCCCAGGAGCCTTAGGCACCTACGAATGGGTGGTGATGCCTTTTGGTTTAAAGAACGCTGGGGCAACTTATCAAAGGGCGATGAATTCGATTTTTCATGATTTCATTGAAACCTTTATGCAGGTGTATATTGATGATATAGTCATCAAATCTATATCTGCAGAAACACATTTGCATCATTTGAGCCAATCATTCGAACGAATGAGAAAACATGGCTTAAAGATGAACCCCCTTAAATGTGCATTTTTTGTGCAGGCTGGAGATTTCCTTGGTTTTGTGGTTCACAAGAAAGGGATTGAGATCAACCAGAATAAAACCAAAGCCATAATGGAGACGAAAGAACCTACGTCAAAAAGGGAGTTGCAATCTCTGCTAGGGAAAGTTAACTTCCTCAGAAGATTCATTTCGAATCTGAGTGGAAGAACCCAAGCTTTCTCTCCATTGCTTCGTCTAAAGCAAGGCCAAGCCTTCGAATGGAACGAAGCCCATCAGGAGGCATTTGACAGGATAAAAAGATACCTCTCTCAGCCTCCTATCCTATCTCCACCTTCATGGGGGAAGCCCATGAGATTGTACATATCTGCCTCTGAAGTTAGTATAGGTAGTATGTTAGCACAAGAAGATAGCAATGGTATCGAAAGATCCATATACTATTTAAGTAGAGTACTAAATGATGCAGAGACCAGATATAGAAATTTAGAAAAGCTATGTCTCTGTTTGTATTTCTCTTGTATGAAACTCAAGTATTATATAAAGCCTGTTGATGTTTATGTTTCATCTCATTTCGATGTCATTAAACACATGCTTTCAAAACCAATAATGCATAGCAGAGTTGGTAAATGGGCTTTAGCCTTAACAGAATATTCTTTGACTTTCATGCCTTTAAAAGCTGTGAAAGGTCAAGTGATTTCTGACTTCATTGTGGACCATTCATTGGTTGAGCAGACTGTCATGAGTTACGTCGAAATACAACCATGGAAATTGTACTTTGATGGTTCAACCCACAGGAACGGAAGTGGTGTTGGAGTCCTTCTAATTTCTCCTGAAGGAATCCCAACAAAATTCAAGTATAAATTAGATGGTCCTCGTTGCTCGAACAACGAAGCTGAGTATGAAGCGCTCATTGTTGGCCTTGAAGCTTTGTTGGAATTGGGGGCAACTAGAGTCGAAATTAAAGGAGACTCAGAATTAGTGGTCAAACAAATTACAAAGGAATATAAATGCATAAAGGAAAACTTGATGATATACTTCGTCATAGTCAACAGGCTACTAAGGAAATTTGAATACATGGATATTCAACACATACCAAGAATAGAGAACCAAGAAGCAAATGACTTAGCACAGTTGGCTTCGGGTTATAAAGTTTCTGTTAGGAACTTTGAGGATTTAGTTGAATTAAGAGGAAGAGTTGTGGCTACTAGGTTCACACCATCAGATCTAGAAAGTATGAAATTGGGATATGCTGAGAAACAGGGATTCAAAATATTAGCCATAAACACTTTGTCAGATGCGGATTGGCTAAGTCCACTGGTGAGTTATTTAGCAAACCCAACTCTGAATGTGGATAGAAAGACAAAATACAGAGCATTATCATATCTCCTCATGGGGAACGAATTGTTCAAAAAGACCCAAGAGGGCGTATTATTGAAATGCCTAGGAGAAAGTGAGGCATACTTAGCATTGTCAGAAGTCCACAATGGGGCATGTGGGGCACATCAAGCAGGTCATAAAATGAAATGGCTGTTGTTTCGATATGGCATGTATTGGCCTAACATGCTCAAAGATTGTATAGACTTTGCTAAAGGATGTGAGGAATGTCAGAAACATGCAGGGATTCAACATGCCCCTGCAAGTGAGTTGCATTCAATCATCAAACCATGGCCATTTAGAGGATGGGCATTGGATTTGATAGGAGAAATAAATCCTGCTTCGTCTAAAGGACAGAAATATATCTTGGTAGGAATAGATTATTTTACCAAGTGGATCGAAGCTGTACCATTAATAGTTGCTGATCAAGAGGCTATTATTGAGTTTATACAGAAACACATTATCTATAGGTTCAGATTGCCAGAGAGCATAACCACAGACCAAGGCTCTGTGTTTACTGGTAGAAAAATGCAAGAATTTGCCCAAGAAATGGGGTTTAGATTACTAACATCAACGCCATATTATGCTCAAGCAAACGGTCAAGTCGAAGCAGCCAATAAAGTGATAATAGGGTTAATCAAGAAACATATTGGTAAAAAGCCAAGGAACTGGCACAAAACTTTGGACCAAATATTATGGGCCTGTAGAACATCTCCTAAGGAAGCTACTAACACTACGCCTTTCCAACTCACATTTGGTCATGATGCAGTGCTGCCAGTAGAAATTCATCTACAATCAGTTCGAATTCAAAGACAAAATGAAATCCCAGCTGCATTATATTGGGAAATGATGATGAATGAATTAGTTGAGTTGGACGAAGTCAGATTACATGCATTGGAAATCTTGATGAGACAAAAAGAAAGAGTGGCCAGGACATATAACAAAAGGGTAAAGAGCAAAGCATTCATTATTAATGACTTAGTCTGGAAATTTATATTGCCCATTGTTGTACCCCAAAATTTGCCCTCCCATATTCTTCAAGAAATTGTCAAATCAAGCTACAAAAGTCTCCAAGGGTTGCACAGTGCAAGAGCCTCCTAAGCAGTCAAAACTAGGGTTTGTGGTATGATCAAGAAAATGAAGTTTTCAATGGTCCAATCAAGTCTCATATGCCTACAAATATGGTCAAGTATCCTCATATCAAGTTTCAAGACATCCAGCACAAAATTGCACAGTCAAAACCCTAATTGCACTACAGTCAACTGTAGGGGCAAAATGGTCATTTGGCAGTCAAAAGTTAAAATTTTTGGTCAACATATCATTTTGAAGCCACAAACATCATTTGATCAATGCTTGATCATGATTCTCAAAGCTTGGCTCAAAAATCATCAAAATGCAAAAGTTTCCTTATTTGGACAATTGAAAAAAGTCAACTGAAATTGACCAGGGCATAACTTTCACATGGATTATCAGAAAAATTCCATCCAAAGCTCATTTTGAAGAGAAAGACATTTCCTACAACTCATCTGCATACTTCAAGTCCAATAAATGCTCTCACAAAAAGTTATCAATTTCAACATTATAGGTCATTTTCAAAAGTCAACAAAAAGGGACTTTAAGTCAAAGGCCATAACTTGATATTGGTAAATCAAAATGACATGGGACCAAAGGCATTGGTTAGAGGACTCAAAGACCTTTCCAAAATGTCCTAGAACATGAGAAAAGCTTAAAAATTGAGCAAGTTATGCCTTGTAGAAGTTGGGAAATTTTTGGATATTTTGAAAAGTCAACATTGATTCAAATGACCTAAAATTGCTAATGGGCCCATTTTTCTTCCATAATTCATCATCCATGACATGTGCACGACCACTTGGCCCAAAGGGAAGTTTTTATTCATTTTTTATTTATTTATTTGAATTTTTATTAATAATAATTCATTTAAATCAAATTAAATACATGAAAAATGCTAACCTAAGTTTTCCAATCTTTTTGTACATGTTTTATTCTCAAGATCTCGTGCAGGTACCAATATGGAAAGAATTGGATTGATTGGTGTGATTAAGAACAAAAAACACATGAAAAAAGATTTGATTTTTATGGTGAAGAAATCAAATATTGAATCCTTTAATTCATGGATCTTTGGACAATTTCTTTGACCTAATTCATTACTACTTATACAAGGAACAAAAACCTAGTCCTAATGACCATTAAGCTGCGCTAGAAGTTGATCATCAAACTTGAAAAGTTTTGCAAGAAACTCAAATCTGAAAACACCTTTGCAAGGCGATTCAAGTCTCAAAACCTATCTCATTAGCTTCCTCAAGCATCATTGAACGATTCCCAATCACAAACATCCATCAAAACTCAAAGAATCGTTGTACAGAAACTGACTTTTCTTGCTTTTTTTTTTTACAATTGTGCATCTTCATTCATGCACTTTTAATAAGTTTTAATATGTGATTCATACTCCTCATGCAATTCCAAAGCTAACCCAATGATTTAATTGTATTTTTATGCTGTGTACGCGATTATGCCATGATTGTATTTTAGGGTTTGCAGGACCTCAAATTGGGGGTTTCTAATTAAAGAAAAATTGGCCTTCAAGAGTACCATGGTTGTAATCAGCAAGTCTGGACGAAGAAGAAGCCATGCTCGTGCTCAATTTATGAGTGCTCCTGGGCTAATCGTTATTTTCCCATAGACGGCCTAAAAGAACGCGTAGAAAAACGTTGCCTAATGTATTTGTGTTTCAGGAATAATGAAGAAGACAACCTCGTGGCAAGACGTGATAGGCCAGTTCAAATTTCGCGCGCGTTGGTGGCCACTGACTTTCTTTTCTTTTATAATGTTTATTAACTATTATATATCAAACGCGTGTGTAAAGGCTCAGTGGCAAGCATGGTTGTTGGTAAGGTACGTGACCTGGGTTCGAGCCCCAGGTCTTCAATATCCCAATATTATTTTTCAATAAAAGTTCACATGCAGGTTCCATGCTGAGGTACACCATGCACCTCCAAATCAGGCCTTGCCACGTCCATCTTGAGATCAATCCAAAGGCTGAGAGTTAGAGAATAGCGTGGACTTGAGTCAACGCCTGTGCACGTGTCCAGCAAAAGTCCAAACAGGCCAAAATAAATGGGCCAGATTTCTCAATTTTTACCTCCATATTGGGGACTACCACCCCCCTAGGTTTGCAATATCTTTTTTTATTTAATTTAATTCTATTTCTTTTAATAATTGTTTTGTTCAATTTAATTAATTATTTTCACAAAATATAAAATATCATAAAAAAATCAGAAAAGAGTTAAAACAATAAATAATTTTTATTTTAGTATTTTCTTAAATAAATTTGCATGTAATTAAACTTAGTGTAAATTAGGTTTTAATTTTAATACTTTTAATAAAAATCTAAAAAATGTAGAATTAGGTTTAATTAATTTTCATATTTTTATTTCTCTTTCATGATAATTAAATATCTAATATTATTTATTTTATAATTAAATTGCATGTAAAAATTAGGATTAATTTTAGGTTAAAAACTTCAATATTTTTTAATAAATTAAAAGCCATTAGAATTAGGGTTAGTGTTAATTTCAATTAATTTTTTCCTTTTTTGTATTAAATCCTAAAATACTAAAAAACACCAAAAACAAAAATAATTTCTTTTCTTTTTTTAATTAATTAATGCCATGTAATTTCAATTTTTGCAAAAGGGTCCAACGCCCTCGTTTCGGTTTAATTCTTAATTCGCGTATTTATTTCTTTTCCGCTTAAATAATTATGTATCTCTCCCAAGGCCATGTAACCTTTCAATTTCTCGCACTTTAAATTCTTTTACTTTATTTATTTTCTGTCAAATCGGGTTCTGGAAATTTTGGCGATGTGGACCCGCGCCTTTGTAATAGCTTTAGACTTTTACCTTTCCCGCAATATTTTTAACTGTTAACAAATGGCATGAAAGAATGTATGGACGAAAATAAAAACAAGCGTAGAACACCAATGACATGACAAAAGACAAAAATATCTGAAAACGACACACAAATCACACACCACCCCTAGGGTACGCCTCACTGTTGCCTTGCCTCGAAAGGTGATCGTCGAGTAGAGGATGTCTTAGTAAGTCCTCATGATCCGGGAACCTAGCATGAGGGTAGCTTCTAAGGTGTCTTCCCATTGCTCTGGTGATCACCATGTCCCGAACCTCGAATTGACCCGAACACCTCCAACGGTGGTGCTACCTACCTCTCAATGGTGGGATGGCACTACTTTAAAGGACATCTACACAAACGAATTCCTTAGGGTAGGTAGACGACTCTAGATACTTGCTCTAAATTCAAAAACAAATCAAAAATACTTTTCACACCAACACATTTTCAAAAAGCTTTCGAAAGCAATTTTTCAAACACTCTTGAGGACCGATACAAGAGTCGAACTGAAATTTTCAAAGAAACTTTTTAAAACCCACAGTTGAAAAGCAAACAAACCATTTTTGAAAACACAAGTGAGCAAGTATCTAAGAGCCCATGGATAACCATGGATAGAAAGGGTGCTAACACTTTCCCTTTCTATAATCTACCTCCCGAACCGAGAGCAATCTCTATAAGGAATTTTTCTGTGCTTTTGTCCTTTCCATTTGGAGAAAATAAAAGACGGTGGCGACTCTTGCTTCCGCGACATTTCGCGAACCAGCGTTAAACAGTCAGTTCCAGATCCACCGATCACATAACTGGCGACTCTGCTGGGGACTCTTATAAAGTGAGGTGTACCTTAGGGTAGTTCATAACTGTGTTTTCAATTGTATTGACTTGTCTACTTTAAATTTGTGGGTTGCATGGGAGTTACATAGATCCTAACCCGGATATGGGGATACCCTGTTTAGGTAGCATAAGCTGTGAGGGACCTGTCCGGCGTATACCGACATGGGTGAAGCAGTGGCTACGTTGGTGTGGTGCCTTGGTCTGTACCGATATCCCTCGTGTTGAAACGGGGAGAATATGGGTCTTCCAAGGAGTCATTAAGCACCAACAGACCTTAGAACCTTAAATGACCCAACTTGGCCATTAGAACAGTAGCAGTATGCTACGCCCATTGAGGCTAAACTCTCGTGATGGTTCTGGCCGCAAGAAAAGATTGCGATGCTGGAGTTATGACCGATTGAGGGTAGTCAATGATATTGGGATCCTCTAAGAACCCGGTTACTTTGATAGGACAGGTATGAACCAACAAACTGAAAGAGGGTAATACCTAGACCTCATGCTGGCCTAAACTCTAAGGGCTTCTCTTGTGTGACTTGTGTGCCTTCCAACTTGATTACTGGCATGCTTGCTATCTGACACATGGACTACTTGCAGGTTTTGTTAATAGTCCTTAATTGGGACTCATAACAGGGTTTGCTAAGTTTCTTGCAGGTTTTGTTAATAGTCCTTAATTGGGACTCATAACAAAGTATACTGAATTTCTTGCAGGGTTTGTTTATAGTCCTTAATTGGGACTCATAACAGGGTTTACCTACATCACCCCACGCACAGCATGACATCATACCATTGCATACCTCCTAACCCATTTCAAGGATCCCAAGGGCTTGTGATGCAGGTCATGATAAATCAAACATCTAGCAAGGGGCAAAGAGGATTTATTTTCCTCTAGCCAAGGTTGTCAAGGGCTATGACCCACTGGATATGGTGAGCCTTTGACCCTTGAAGAAGAATTCTCAATAACATGGGTTTCCTTCAATCAAGCTACCGGACCCAGATTCTAACCAGTTTTCTTGTTTACCCCGCGAGGTCCTTGAAATCATTGCATACATATCATACATATCATTGCATAACAGGTACCCTTTCTCTGCAGGTTACTTACCTTCTTCGCTGTTTATTTCAGCAGTCTCGTCATGAATCCGGAATCATCAACCGAGCACACTATCAAGGCCCTCCAGGCTCAGAACGCCCAGTTCCAAGGACTGATCATGAATTTGACCCAGGGGCAACAAGATCTGAAGGCTCTGCTCTTGAAGAAGGAAAAGAAGAAGAAGAGGACTGTTTTGTTCAGCCCTAGACGCAGATCTAGGAACACCCTACAGGATGAAGCTGAGAGGACAACTCCATTTGTGGGGAAAGGCAGTCATCAAGAGGAAATGGTTCCCAGTCCAGTGGTCTCCGACGATGAGACAGATTTCAACGACGAACAGTACCCTCCGACTGAGGATAGGTACAAACAGTTGGAAGACCGGCTAAGTGCTATGGAGATACAAAAAGTGTCTGGCCTGGACTTCGAGGATCTAGGTCTGTCTTCTGGGGTAGTGATCCCGCACAAATTCAAGGCACCTGCCTTTGCAAAGTACGACGGGGCATCCTGTCCAAAGCTGCATCTCAGGTCATACATGAGGAGGATCCAGCCCTACACGGCCGACAGGAACTTATGGATCCACTTTTTCCAGGAGAGTCTTTCAGGGACTCAGCTTGACTGGTTCTATCAACTGAATGGAGCCAACATCCGTACCTGGGAAGACTTAGCCACTGCATTCTACAAGCAGTACCAGTACAATGCCGACCTCGCTCCCACGCGCACTCAGCTTCAGGGAATGTCTATGGGTACGGGTGAAGGTTTCAAATAATATGCCCAAAAATGGAGAGACCTTGCTGGAAGCGTACAACCACCTCTGACTGACCGCGAGCTCGTCGACATGTTCTTGGGGACCCTGTCTGGTCCATTCTTCAACCACCTGATTGGGAATTCTGCTGTTGGGTTTACGGATCTGATCTTGACCGGGGAAAGAATAGAAGCTGGCATCAAGTCAGGGAAAATACATAATGGTGATTCCTCGAACATTGAGAAGAAACCATCCAAGAGAGAACCCAGTGCGGTCAACGCAGTAGCTATTGTAAAGCCGGCCGGTGCTCCTCAGCGTCACCATCAACAAAGGGAAGAAATACCTAAGAGGCAATTTACACCCCTCGGCATGACCTTGTCACAGATATTGCCACAGCTGCTGGAAACCAAGTTGGTAACTCTCATGGATCCCCCAAAGAATCCTAATAGGACACCTTCAAGGTACAATCCCAATGCTCGCTGCGCCTATCACTCCGACAGCCCGGGGCATGCTACAGATGACTATTGGACTTTGAGAAACAGGGTTCAAGATCTGATTGACGCAAAGGAAGTCCAGCTCGACTCTCCAGAGGCTCCCAATGTGATCACTGCTCCCTTGCCAAAATATGGCTAGGAGTGGATTTTTGTTCATTCGAATGTTCAATTTGTAATTTTCTTTTGATTGTTCAAACATTTATTCATGATTAAACATTGTTATTTCATTAATGCACTACACATGTCTGTTTTTGAAGTAATTATTTCATATTCACTATATGCAAACTGTTTTCATATTCTTGTGATGATCAACTCTTGATTGAAAATTCTAAGCCTCTTGAGGGAGGATGACGAAAACGATACCGCGATCATTACAGTATGCTTTTGAACAGACCCCGCTGATGAGGTACAGGCATTGCTTCAATCCCTAAACACTGGAGTTATAAGGATGATAATCCCTCGCCAACCCGCCTGAGCCAAAGAAGTAGGAGTTTTTCTTTTCGAAATTTAAAACCCTTAATCATAACCTGGGGCAGGGTAGTCTCTCAGTTGATCCAAGTGCATAACGAATGGCACCAAAGAGGTCCTTACAAAACGAAGAAAGACAGTGATGGTTCCGAACAATCATAAGGACAGGCAGTCATTATCAAAAAAAAATCATAAATAAACACCCATTAAGTCAAAACCCACGAAGGAGACTTACAAAACTTGGGCATCCCGCTGACTGTAACTCCAAAAAAGGGAAACAGTTCAGGCAAAAAAGAAAAGGATAAACAAAATCAAAAAAGGAAGAGGTCCTACAAACCCTCAACGACAAAAGGAAATGACTGCCTATTCAGAATAAATCATCAATATCCGAATCATCACCGGAAAATCAGAGCAAAGACTCAAACAAGGTCTAACGTATGATCAACTGAGTTTAGGTTTGGAGAACATCACGAAGAGCGGGTGGGTACAAATAAAATTTGAGCCTTTATCCTTTGTTTCTTAAACCGTGAACCAAGCCACGTTATAACCCTTAAAAGTCCTAGCTGAAGCATGGGTTAGTTCGAAAGCTTACTGTTACCAAAGGTATCCTGACTCCTTAAGGTTTGCTGTAAAATACTGAGTTGACATCACAGTTTACAAAAAAAATTCACTTGTTTTTATGAAAAAAATGCATTTTCAAAAACGTCAAGACAGACATAAGCTTTGCATTCTTAATATAACATTGCTTGCATATGATTATTTGTTTGAACAGCATAGAAGTTCACACGACAAATGTCTAATGAACAGAAGCGCCTCCAATCAAGGGGCAGACATGATCATTGTCCATCATCTGGGGCAATCCAGTCAAGATTCGGAGAATCTCTCAAAGGGCCAACCAGCTTGGGGCAAACCTCCATCTGGATCACTTGGGGCATTGGACGATCAAACGAAGATCTTCTGGTATGGCGACACAATGCTGACAGTGACAACTCCCTACACTCTGAGAGCGTGGACATAGTCGAAAAAAATACTACGCATGATAAAAGACCCGCTAGGTTGACATACCTAGGCAAAAATTAGGGCTTCCCGGCGAACCAAAAGGGTTCGGGCAAAATGAGGGATGAAATGAAAAAATCTGTACACCCGGCAAGTCGAAAACCTGAAAAGGAGGCTTGGGCAAAAATGGGTATCCCGGTGGACTGAAAACCCGAAAGGGAGGTCCAGGCAAAAGTTAGGGATTAAAGCGTACGACTATGTCCTGTCCTCTCGTCACTTGCCTACCAGAAGAAGATTTGTCAATCGGCAGTCATCAAACACCTTCACAGGTACCTTCTTCTCCAACAGAAACTGGGGCAATAATGAGTTGTCTAAATGATCTGGTTGCTCTGTCCATCGAAGTGCCAAGGTAAGTTCAGTTGAAGAATGTGACCAAGAGCGAACGCGTCGTCCGGCTTTATTTAAAAGAGTTATTTCCTTAACAGGATATAACTGGGTTATCCTCAGCCAAAAGCCACGGAAAGATCGTCGTCGACAGAATCTTCTTATCCCCAGCAAAATCTATCAACACTTCCAACACAACAATGGTATCCCCAGCGAAAACGAAGAATCTCACTCTTCAACATCAGCCCAGGATTTGACTTCCCAGCATCCGTCAAGAATCTATTTTCCTAGACACAAATACATTCATAAACATCACATTTTCATACATCATGATACATATACGCATCATGTTGTACAATCTCATTTATGTCGCTGCTTGATCCATATCATGCATTGCATATGACTGACCTTTACATTTCAGGAAGGATACAGTGAAAAGATCAGCTATGTAGACAAATACAGTCAAAGGAGACCAATCCAGTCAAAAAAGACAAGTACAGTTAAATCCCAAGGGTTTTTCTGATGCAAAATCCCGTCAAAGAATACAAATCCAGTTAAATCAATTCTTAAAGATCTTTCTAATGAAAACTCGTCGTTATAGACACCCGTCGTGATAGAAACTCGTCGTTATAGACACTCGTCGTGATAGACACTCGTCGTTATAGACACTCGTCGTTATAGACACCCGTCGTGATAGACACCCGTCGTTATAGACACTCGTCGTTATAGACACTCGTCGTTATAGACACTCGTCGTGATAGACACTCGTCGTTATAGACACTCGTCGTGATAGACACTCGTCGTGATAGACACTCGTCGTGATAGACACTCGTCGTGATAGACACTCGTCGTCATAAGACACTCGTCGTTATAGACACTCGTCGTGATAGACACTCGTCGTGATAGACACTCGTCGTTATAGACACTCGTCGTTATAGACACTCGTCGTCATAGACACTCGTCGTCATAGACACTCGTCGTCATAGACACTCGTCGTTATAGACACTCGTCGTTATAGACACTCGTCGTTATAGACACTCGTCGTTATAGACACTCGTCGTGATAGACACTCGTCGTTATAGACACTCGTCGTTATAGATACTCGTCGTTATAGACACTCGTCGTTATAGACACTCGTCGTTATAGACACTCGTCGTTATAGACACTCGTCGTTATAGACACTCGTCGTGATAGACACTCGTCGTTATAGACACTCGTCGTGATAAACACTCGTCGTTATAGACACTCGTCGTTATAGACACCCGTCGTTAAAGACCGCCCGTCCATGAGGATAACCTGTCAGTAGAGACAATTCACCAACCTTTCTAAATTCCAGATCTGATTCCTGTATCTTGCCAGGGTGTGTCTGAAGAGTTCGAGGATCCGATACCTGAATCTTGCCAGGGTGTATCCATTGAAGACTAACATTACCAGACTCAATTCCTGTATCTCGCCAGGGCACGTCTGAAGAATTCGAAGATCCGATTCCTATAACCAGTCAGGACACATCTACACAAAAGCATCTGAAAATCAGCTCCTGCAACGTGTCAGGTAATCATTTTCTATTTTACAGGTATACAGGTTCTCGCTAAGGAATCTCTTACGCAATCAACATCCAGATGGCATCTATAAGCCCATCATCCTATTCATCAATCTCCAAATGGCATCTGTAAGCCCATTCCATCATCACACTGCTATTATATGAGCACAAATTTCTGGGCACTCTAGTGTTCAATCATCTTCTACCCTCGGATTACGAAAGGCACATCAGCCAATCTGCATCCTCAGGTCTAAGAAGATTGAACAGGGGCAACTGTTGTACCCCAAAATTTGCCCTCCCATATTCTTCAAGAAATTGTCAAATCAAGCTGCAAAAGTCTCCAAGGGTTGCATAGTGCAAGAGCCTCCTAAGCAGTCAAAACTAGGGTTTGTGGTCTGATCAAGAAAATGAAGTTTTCAATGGTCCAATCAAGTCTCATATGCCTACAAATATGGTCAAGTATCCTCATATCAAGTTTCAAGACATCCAGCACAAAATTGCACAGTCAAAACCCTAATTGCACTACAGTCAACTGTAGGGGCAAAATGGTCATTTGGCAGTCAAAAGTTCAAATTTTTGGTCAACATATCATTTTGAAGCCACAAACATCATTTGATCAATGCTTGATCATGATTCTCAAAGCTTGGCTCAAAAATCATCAAAATGCAAAAGTTTCCTTATTTGGACAGTTGAAAAAAGTCAACTGAAATTGACCAGGGCATAACTTTCACATGGATTATCAGAAAAATTCCATCCAAAGCTCATTTTGAAGAGAACGACATTTCCTACAACTCATCTTCATACTTCAAGTCCAAGAAATGCTCTCACAAAAAGTTATCAATTTCAACATTATAGGTCATTTTCAAAAGTCAACAAAAAGGGACTTTAAGTCAAAGGCCATAACTTGAGATTGGTAAATCAAAATGACATGGGACCAAAGGCATTTGTTAGAGGACTCAAAGACCTTTCCAAAATGTCCAAGAACATGAGAAAAGCTTAAAAATTGAGCAAGTTATGCCTTGTAGAAGTTGGGAAATGTTTGGATATTTTGAAAAGTCAACATTGATTCAAATGACCTAAAATTGCTAATGGGCCCATTTTTCTTCCATAATTCATCATTCATGACATGTTCACGACCACTTGGCCCAAAGGGAAGTTTTTATTCATTTTTTATTTATTTATTTGAATTTTTATTAATAATAATTCATTTAAATCAAATTAAATACATGAAAAATGCTAACCTAAGTTTTCCAATCTTTTTGTACATGTTTTATTCTCAAGATCTCGTGCAGGTACCAATATGGAAAGATTTGGATTGATTGGTGTGATTAAGAACAAAAAACACATGAAAAAAGATTTGATTTTTATGGTGAAGAAATCAAATATTGAATCCTTTAATTCATGGATCTTTGGACAATTTCTTTGACCTAATTCATTACTACTTATACAAGGAACAAAAACCTAGTCCTAATGACCATTAAGCTGCGCTAGAAGTTGATCATCAAACTTGAAATTTTTTGCAAGAAACTCAAATCTGAAAACACCTTTGCAAGGCGATTCAAGTCTCAAAACCTATCTCATTAGCTTCCTCAAGCATCATTGAACGATTCCCAATCAAAAACATCCATCAAAACTCAAAGAATCGTTGTACAGAAACTGACTTTTCTTGCTTTTTTTTTTACAATTGTGCATCTTCATTCATGCACTTTTAATAAGTTTTAATATGTGATTCATACTCCTCATGCAATTCCAAAGCTAACCCAATGATTTAATTGTATTTTTATGCTGTGTACGCGATTATGCCATGATTGTATTTTAGGGTTTGCAGGACCTCAAATTGGGGGTTTCTAATTAAAGAAAAATTGGCCTTCAAGAGTACCATGGTTGTAATCAGCAAGTCTGGACGAAGAAGAAGCCATGCTCGCGCTCAATTTATGAGTGCTCCTGGGCTAATCGTTATTTTCCCATAGACGGCCTAAAAGAACGCGTAGAAAAACGTTGCCTAATGTATTTGTGTTTCAGGAATAATGAAGAAGACAACCTCGTGGCAAGACGTGATAGGCCAGTTCAAATTTCGCGCGCGTTGGTGGCCACTGACTTTCTTTTCTTTTATAATGTTTATTAACTATTATATATCAAACGCGTGTGTAAAGGCTCAGTGGCAAGCATGGTTGTTGGTAAGGTACGTGACCTGGGTTCGAGCCCCAGGTCTTCAATATCCCAATATTATTTTTCAATAAAAGTTCACATGCAGGTTCCATGCTGAGGTACACCATGCACCTCCAAATCAGGCCTTGCCACGTCCATCTTGAGATCAATCCAAAGGCTGAGAGTTAGAGAATAGCGTGGACTTGAGTCAACGCCTGTGCACGTGTCCAGCAAAAGTCCAAACAGGCCAAAATAAATGGGCCAGATTTCTCAATTTTTACCTCCATATTGGGGACTACCACCCCCATAGGTTTGCCATATCTTTTTTTATTTAATTTAATTCTATTTCTTTTATTAATTGTTTTGTTCAATTTAATTAATTATTTTCACAAAATATAAAATATCATAAAAAAATCAGAAAAGAGTTAAAACAATAAATAATTTTTATTTTAGTATTTTCTTAAATAAATTTGCATGTAATTAAACTTAGTGTAAATTAGGTTTTAATTTTAATACTTTTAATAAAAATCTAAAAAATGTAGAATTAGGTTTAATTAATTTTCATCTTTTTATTTCTCTTTCATGATAATTAAATATCTAATATTATTTATTTTATAATTAAATTGCATGTAAAAATTAGGATTAATTTTAGGTTAAAAACTTCAATATTTTTTAATAAATTAAAAGCCATTAGAATTAGGGTTAGTGTTAATTTCAATTAATTTTTTCCTTTTTTGTATTAAATCCTAAAATACTAAAAAACACCAAAAACAAAAACATTTTCTTTTCTTTTTTTAATTAATTAATGCCATGTAATTTCAATTTTTGCAAAAGGGTCCAACGCCCTCGTTTCGGTTTAATTCTTAATTCGCGTATTTATTTCTTTTCCGCTTAAATAATTATGTATCTCTCCCAAGGCCATGTAACCTTTCAATTTCTCGCACTTTAAATTCTTTTACTTTATTTATTTTCTGTCAAATCGGGTTCTGGAAATTTTGGCGATGTGGACCCGCGCCTTTGTAATAGCTTTAGACTTTTACCTTTCCCGCAATATTTTTAACTGTTAACAAATGGCATGAAAGAATGTATGGACGAAAATAAAAACAAGCGTAGAACACCAATGACATGACAAAAGACAAAAATATCTGAAAACGACACACAAATCACACACCACCCCTAGGGTACGCCTCACTGTTGCCTTGCCTCGAAAGGTGATCGTCGAGTAGAGGATGTCTTAGTAAGTCCTCATGATCCGGGAACCTAGCATGAGGGTAGCTTCTAAGGTGTCTTCCCATTGCTCTGGTGATCACCATGTCCCGAACCTCGAATTGACCCGAACACCTCCAACGGTGGTGCTACCTACCTCTCAATGGTGGGATGGCACTACTTTAAAGGACATCTACACAAACGAATTCCTTAGGGTAGGTAGACGACTCTAGATACTTGCTCTAAATTCAAAAACAAATCAAAAATACTTTTCACACCAACACATTTTCAAAAAGCTTTCGAAAGCAATTTTTCAAACACTCTTGAGGACCGATACAAGAGTCGAACTGAAATTTTCAAAGAAACTTTTTAAAACCCACAGTTGAAAAGCAAACAAACCATTTTTGAAAACACAAGTGAGCAAGTATCTAAGAGCCCATGGATAACCATGGATAGAAAGGGTGCTAACACCTTCCCTTTCTATAATCTACCTCCTGAACCGAGAGCAATCTCTATAAGGAATTTTTCTGTGCTTTTGTCCTTTCCATTTGGAGAAAATAAAAGACGGTGGCGACTCTTGCTTCCGCGACATTTCGCGAACCAGCGTTAAACAGTCAGTTCCAGATCCACCGATCACACCCATGGACAAGAAAAATAAAACACTAGGTAAATGGTCACCTCATTGGGAAGGACCTTTTCGAATATTAAAAGTATTCTCAAACAATGCATATGAAATCGAAGAACTGATGGATGATAAGCGTATCCTAAAGGTTAATGGGAAATATTTAAAGAAATATAATCCACGCCTGCAGGAGATTCGAATAGTAACAACTTAACCAAAATATTATAAAAATGCCAAAATGGCAAGTTGAGATGCCAAAATGGCGTTGTTCGAATATTACATATAAAAAACCAAATTGTAATCAAATAAACACTGAAATTTAGAAATAAGAATTATTCTTCAGTCTCTTGAAAGTGCTTCGAAAAGATTCAAGTCTCTGTTGAGCGAAACGCCTGGCTCCTTCCAAGGTTGCCACTTCTCCCTTGAGTTGTTCTGCAGTTTCCATTTCTGCAAGCCCCTGGTTGAGAAGCTCTTCGAATTGGTTACCAGCAGTATTGGTTTCGAAGGCTGTTTGTTGTTCTTTAGCCTCTTTAACCTTCTGTTGAAGTTCTTGGATCTGCCTTTCCCAGAGAAGGATGGACTCAGCTCGAGCCTCATAATCAGTTTTTGCTTGCTTTAGATGCATAGCTTGATCCTCAGCTTCTTGAGAGAGTTTCGAAGCTTGTTCATAAGCAACATCCATGGCAATACGTTTTTCTTGAACCTTCCTGGCAGCAGATTCATCTTGGAGAAGGTAACCAGTTACGTTGTCCAGCAAAGACTGAAGATTGAACAAGATAGTACTAACTGGAAAGGAGCACGTAGCAAGGTTGACTTTTGTAAGCAACTCCTTCATAGTGTAGCAAGCAGTGCTATCCTGTTTGAGCACTTCGAATATGTCCACATTGAGAATTGTTTTCCTGATCTTATTAAGAAGTACAATTCTTTCATCTGTAGGAAGAGGATAGCTAGTCGAACTTGTGCCAGCCCTAGCAAGTGGAATGTCCCTCTGAGCCAGCTTCGCCTTCATGTACCCAATAGGGTCATTTCGTCTCAGAAGTGCAAGCTCCTCGTCAGTCATTCGAGACAAAGAGGATTGAGGGGGTTCCACACATAGGGGAGTCACGTCCATTTCAACCTCCATGGGTTTGTTGGTTGTGTCACCATCCCCTTCATTCGTTTTGTGCTCATGATCTTCTTCATCGTCATCCAAGTCCACCACTTCGATGTCTTCTTTTTCGCTGCTATTTGCATTGGACTCTGTCCCAGCAGTCGAACCATCATTGGCATCCTCCTCCTTAGACTCTTCTTCTGCAGATTCTTCGTCTCTTTGGCCAGAATCAGCTTTCTCTCCTTCAGCTTGAGTGTCATTTGGGTCCTCTTGAAGGGTTTCAAGAGGGGACTTTTGAAGAGAAGCTCTTTGCAAATCCTCTGCAGATGTTTGAAGTGGTGTTTCATTTGTCTCTTTGAGAGGAGGGGAAGTACTCTGATCATCCTGCTGCTCAGAAGCCCCAGCCAGAACCTCCATATTGGAGGAACCTTTGTTCTATACAAGGTTGTTGGAGTCTCCTTGAGGAGAGGAGTTGAGTGGAGCAGCAGCTTTTGATGGTGAGGTCGAAGTGGTAGAAGCTGGATGTAAGATATTCTGCAAGGAACGAAAGAATATTAAAAGCATGCATCAAGGTAATAAGAAATTATTATTTTCAAAGAGATTTAAAGTTCAATTTACCTGTGGACTCTCAGAGGAGAGGTTGCTAGCTATGCGTTCCAACATTACGTTGGAGGTCGAAGGTGGAATTTTGGATTTGGGTGAGGGAGCAGCATCCCTGGAATCAAGTCCAGAGAAACTAGTTGGTACGGTGCTTTTCGAAATATCCTTCTTTTGCTTCTTCTTCGAAGCAGTTGCTAAGTTTCCTCCAGCCTTGGGGTCTTCCCCAGTGGTGTTTGATTTTCGCTTCTTTGGAGTAGTAGGAGGAAGTTTGTTGGTCTGAAAAGATTTAAACAAAGAGTTAGATGCAAATCATGAAACATTAGTGAATTCGAAACATCAAGGCTAAATGATTACCTGTGGAGTTGGAACTCTGGTTGTTGTTGGTATTGTTGTTGTTGTTGTTGCAGCAATGGTTGTTGTTTCGGATGGAGTCACATTGTCAGTGGTTTCGATAGAGGCTTGAGAGGCACTCCCTTCTTTCGACTTTGAGGCAGCTGTCTTTATCCTGATGGCTGAAAATCGAAACAATTAAGGCAAAAGTTAAAGATATGGAAAATGAAAAACGTTTGGGATTTTCCCAAGCATTCGCACATGTGCCTTGATCAGATTTAATCGACATGGAAGAAAGGTCGTAACGAAGGTGTCCTGGAAAATCGTGGAGCCAGTGTCGAGCCCATGTCACAGTCTCAGATGGCTTTGGTTTCTTTTGAAGATGTTTGAACATCTCTTTGCAAGTGAACCACCAAGGGTATGGAGGAAACCAAGCCAGAGCCAGTTCTGAGGTAGGTAATCTAGGAAATTTAGGTGGATGCATTTCGAATTCCAACCTATACCTATCCTCAGGTGACAACCCTGAAGGAAGTTTTAGCTTAGAAACTTTTTGTTTGAATTTTTCCTTCAAGGTCTCAGCCGCTTGATGCACAGTGGATTCCAAGTGTGTGGGATCATAAGTAGTTTCGAAATAATTTTGAAAAGCTTTAATCTCTTTGGCATGAGTAAACATACCTTTCTTGGCTGGTACCTGCACATCGAAGGCATCAATTAGTTTCTGCTGAATTGTAAGAGTATCGAACATATAAGTTTGATAAAACTTGGTTCACCATTCCAGAAACCCCTTAGCTGTAAGATGGGTAGGTTCAAAGGTTATTAGCTCAAACTGGGCAAAGCCTTGGTATTGTTCTTGCTGTAATTTTGCTTCCCATGCCTTGAAGGTTCGCCCAGAGGTAATGGCACTCTCAGTTTGAAATAAGGGTTCAGGAATTAGTTGGCACAAGCCAAACTGTCTCGAAACAAAATTTGGCTGGTAAGCGAAAAGGAAAATCTGATTCTTGGCAGGAGTTATTCTTGAAGAAATGAGTCTAGGTAGCAAAAAGGCTCTCCATACATCTTGAATCTCCTTGCTCTTGACAGCTTCTGGGAGAGCCATGGTGAACCATGAAGGTCCATGAGCCCTCGAAGTAAAAGGAGCCATGGTCTCTTCGAACTTATGCCTCTTAGAGAATATCATGATGTACTTCGAGAATAGGACTTTGAAGTCATCCTTGTCGTCATTTGGAGTTAATCTTCGCAGCCTAGTGCCTTCGACTATTCTATCAGTTATTTCAGTGTCTTTTTCATCAATGGTGTTGGCAGTTGACAATGAGGGTTCGAACATGGCATTTAGCCATAGCTGAAGTAACCAAAAAGGGCCAGCTAACAGGATATTCTTGGAGGTGTGAGATTTTAGGCTCGAAACAGTTGACCTTAGGCTTTCATAAAGGTAAACTAAGAGCAGTTCACTTAAGCACACTCTTCGATTCTCATGCAAATCCCTAGCTAGAGGAATAAACCTACTGGCTACCTGTAGGGATCTACTGCAGAAAACATATCTTGACAGCCATAGGGTAAGGAAAGCAATGTGTTCTACATCAGACACACTGTCTCCTTCAGCATGGTAGTGGCTGATAAACTTGGAAAAACTTGCTAGTTTGACTTCGAAGTCGATTATACTCGAATGTTCTTCGTTGTCAGGGATATATGTTTCTCCTACTGGCGATAGCCCAGTGATGGCCTCTATGTCAAAGAAGGTAGGGGTAATCATTCCACCAGGGAGATGGAAAGTATTATAGGTACTGTCCCAGAAATAGAGGGACGCGAATAACAAAGGGTGGCTGTAAGTGAAACCAGGCTTCGACAGCTTAATCAAGTTATAGATACCTAATTCTTCCCATTGCTGGGATTTCTTAGCTTCTACCTTATTGAACCAGTTTTGATAAGCAGTGTCGGAGGTGGGGCAAGATCGAAACGGTTTAAAATTACTCTTTACATAGTCTAATACAAAAGGGTCCTTATGAGGAACGGTTGGATTTTCCACGGTGTTTGAGTCTGAAGATTCTATTGCCTTAGGGGCGTCCATTTTGTTAAACAAGGGTTTGAAATTATAGCAAACTGGGAAAATTTTCCTGGTGTCTTTTAAAATTTCAAAAATTGTAAGAGGGCCCATTAAAGCTAACCTCTTACCAGCAGCGGTGGTAGGAATAAGTACCTGGGATGCATAAAGCATTTCTTTTTCCTTTGAGATCATCTGGGGAACAAGAACAAATTGACCTTGGTGAGTGACAACCTTACTTTCCATGGTAGTTCCTGCGGTCTTTCCTTTCTTCTTGGAAACCTTTTTTAGTTGGGATGAAGTAGAAGAAGACATTGTTGGAAGAATGTTGAAAGCTTAGGGTTTTCGGTAAGAGAGTAAGGAGAAAAGATTCAGAATGTGGGAAGAAAAGAAAAAAGACTAAGTTGATGGTTTTTATAATGTGGAAGTTTAAGCATCCACTGAATAAGGTTGTGATACGTGGAAATCAAGGATTGGTTTGATGAAGAGGCGGCGTAAAGTTAACATTGGTAACAGGCGTGATTAAAGATAATCATTGTTTTGTAACTGCACCATATTGTGATATGGTTCAAGGCGGTTAAGGAATCTAAAAAGTGTTATGATTGACGTGACTGGGGTCAAATGCATTAAATGTTACGATGATTCGAAGGTCGCATCAAAATCTTGTGTATATGTTTAAAATAAGTATTTCTCAAAGGAATCGAAATACATATTTTAAAGGGGCATTTTGTTGGCTGAAGATTTTGATAATATTATTAGAAGCCAAACAAATTGGACGTTTCGATCAAAATGAAACAAAACGTCATGTTTCGAAATAGCAGAAGCAGTGTTTCGAATGAGCATATCAAGGCTTGGAGTTTCGAGTGGCAATTATGGGAATATATCCAAAGAAGTCTCGAAATGACAACAAAGCTGTGTCTAAAGAAGTGCGTTCGAAGCGAAGAAGTGCCAAAACATTTGAAATTCAAATGCAAGCGGGATGTTCGAAATTTAAAATATATGCGCTGGAGCATTCGAAGACACGTGGAAGCAAAAGAGAGGCATTGTTCTGCATGTTCTGAACGTGGCAGAATCTTATAGCAAGACCGTTATGGTCGAAGTAGTATAAATAGAAGTCTTAGCATTAGGATTTCGGGTGTCATATCTATTGTACAAAAAACTCAGTAAACATTCAAATTACCACATGGCTAGGGAAACGAATGCAAGAGCAATGTACGTATGATAGCACCACATATTTATGATTTAATGAAAACATTTTATCATTTCCAGTACTTTCCTTATCTTTTTGTCAAATACCATTTACAAGTTTTTACATCTAAAGTCTTTTTATTCGAAATCTTTCCATTGATGCCTTACATTTAAATGCTTTCTTTACATTTCAAACACTTTATATTTCAGAAACTGTTATACATTTCATGTCTTTATCTTCAAGTTTTTATCCTTCGAACGCCTATTTTTACTTAAAACCATTTTACAGATTTCTTGCATTAAACGCTTTCTTCATAATTCGAATCTTTTACATTCCAGAGTATCTTTTACATTAACTGTTTTTATAATTCGAAGTCATTTACTTGTCTTTTATGCAGTTTTTACATGTCTTTACAATTAACCTTTATATTCATGCAATTTAGATTCACGCACATATATTTTGATTATACCTTTAGATCCTTAAGAGAGAAATCAAAATAAGTCAAACACCTACACAACATTCTAAATACCAACCATGAATACCTGCTCGATCATGAGAGTTACCCTAATGACCAACACGTCCTAGGATCAATCTAGTCGATCCTGCGAGTTACCAGAGGAATTGAATAACAGTCAGTAAGTTTATTCGATAGTTTGGAGGATTAGCGGTTGTTTACCAGAAATCACTAGAAACACTGTTACAAACACGTTCCAGAAGCTAGAAGACAAAAATTGGATGATAGAAGCAAAATAATGTTGCTGGTAGGGTACCGCAGTACAGGTGCACATAAGCTTTATTGTCCAGAAACTAATAAAGTTGAAGTCAGCAGAGACGTTGTGGTGAAAGAGTCTGAAGCATAGGATTGGAACAAATCTCAATCTGATTCTGGTGTAGTGCCAACACCAGAGTTATCCTCTGAAGATGTTTTAGAAAGTTCAGAAGATGAATCTGATTCTGAAGATCCTGAAGATTCTGAAGATGAGTCAGAAGAAGATTTTGGAAATGGATCTAATTCTGATCCAAATACTGATGATGATCCAGAATCTGGTGGTAATCATAGTTCTGGAAGGGAAAACTCTGAAGGTGTTAACTCTGAAAGTAGTAGTTCTGGTGCAGCTTCAGAACAAACTCAAAGACCACAGAGAATCAGACAAAAACCCAAAAGGTTTGCAGATTTTGACATGCTGCAAGATAATGACGTTGACTCTGAAGGAGAATTCGTTCAGTGTGCCATGTTAGTAGATTCTGAACCAGTGGACATTGAAGAAGCTCTCAAGAAGAAAGAATGGCTTAATGCCATGAAAGAAGAACTTGAGGCAATAAAAAGGAACAAAACTTGGAAATTGACTAAACTTCCAGATAAGAAAAAAGCCATCAGTGTGAGATGGGTTTTTAAGTTGAAACTTAAGCCAGATGGTTCCATTGGCAAGCACAAAGCTAGACTAGAAGCTAGAGGTTTTCTTCAGAAACCTGGGCTAGATTATTTTGAGGTGTTTGCGCCTGTAGCTAGGCATGAAACAATCAGACTGGTGATTGCTTTAGCTGCAAACAGAAATTGGCCTTTAATACATCTGGATGTGAAGTCAGTATTTCTGAATGGTCCATTACAGGAAGAAGTTTACGTGTCACAACCTCCTGGATTTGTGAAAAAGAATCAGGAAGGGATGGTATACAGGTTAAATAAAGCTCTGTATGGACTGAAGCAAGCGCCTAAAACTTGGAATCTGAAAAATTGATTCATTTTTCAAGAAGCAGAGGTTTCATAAGTGTGGGATGGAATATCAATTTTATGTACAACACTCTAATAGCAATATGATTCTGGTGTGTCTCTATGTTGATGACATCTTGCTAACAGGTAGCTGCCCAGAAGATATAAAGAAGTTTAAGGAAGTTTTGATGAATGAGTTCGAGATGACAGATCTAGGAAAAATGACATATTTTCTAGGGATGGAGATTCTGTACTCGAAGAAGGGTATCATTTTGCACCAGTTAAAATATGAACAAGAACTTCTGAAGAGATTTAAGCTGCAGAACAACAAAGTTGCTGTGACACCATCAGAAACCAATCAAAAATTGGATTCTGACTCTGATGGTGATTCTGTTGATTCTACAACCTTCAAACAGCTGGTTGGCTCTCTAAGGTATTTATGTAATACTAGACCTGACATTTGTTATGCAGTTGGATTGGTCAGCAGATTCATGAGTAATCTCAAGTGGTCTCATTTCTAAGTTGCTGTCAGAATTCTGAGATATATTAAGGGAACTATGAGATATGGAGTGTTGTTTCCTTCTGAAAGAAAGACAAATTCAGAATTAGTAAGTTATTCTAATTCTGACTGGTGCGGAGACAAAGTGGACAGGAGAAGTACCTCTGGATACTTGTTTAAATTTCTGGGAGGTCCTATTTCCTGGAGTTCCAAGAAACAGCCTGTCGTGGCTCTATCAACATGTGAAGCTGAGTATATCGCAGGTGTTGTAGCTGCTTGCCAAGCAGTTTGGCTTCTGAATCTCCTGCATGATTTGAAGGTTGAAGTTGAGGAACCTCTGAAGCTGATGATTGATAATAAGTCTGCAATTGATCTTGCCAAGAATCCAGTGCTACATGGAAGAAGCAAGCACATTGAGACGAAGTATCACTTTCTCAAAAGTCAAGTTCAGAAAGGAGTGTTAGAAATTCTGCACTGTAGCACTCAGAAACAGCTTGCAGATCTTCTGACGAAGGCAATTAAAACAGATCAATTTCTTCATTTGAGAGATGAAATTGGTGTTGTTAGTTTCTGATGGAATATCTAAATTAAGGGATGGTATTGAAAATGTAATTTAGTTAATTACTACAATTCCCAATGCTTATTCTTTATTAGGGCCTCTTGGCATTTTCATTTTTTTAAGTATAAATATGCTACCTAAGCTATCAATATTGTAACTCAATTCATTCCTCTATTTGAATATTATGAAATAGTTCTTTTTGTTATCATTCATTGTTCATTCTTCTTCTCTCCTTTTCATTACCTTACACCAACAAAATGGATGCATATATAATACCTCAAAGGGAAACAAATCTTACACCAATAAATAGATGCATATATAATACCTCAAAGGGAAACAAATCTTAAACTAACAGGTACCTAACAATTGCTCGTGGATTCTGAAAAAAAGTTATGAGCTATAGAGAAGTTACATGCCAAAGTCGATATTGGCAGAAAGCTTATCAGAAAGGGACGTCTAAAACTACTATGATTTACAAGGAAATTATAGGGGGAAAACTTCCCACCCCACCCCCTAGAGCAAGCTATTTTTTACAAACCTTGTAGGCCTCAGATCGATTTTGTTTTATGGTTAACGGTTTGGGATATAATACCCATAAAAAGTAAGCTTGCTAGATTTGGGATAATAAATAATGACTTATGTGCATTTTCCAACTGTGGTAAAACACAAGAGCATCTTTTATTTAATTGTAGAGTGACTCAAAAAATTCGAAAGGAAATCCTTGAATGGATGGGATTCAAAAGAATCCCAAAACAATGGACTGAAGAGAAAAACTGGCTTAACAATGACACAAAAAAGAAGGGCTGACGAAGACAAATTCTTAAAGTAGCAGCCGCTGAGAATATATATGCTATATGAAGTATGCGAAATGCTATCATCTTTAAGAACCCAACCATTGATGAGGAGATACAAAGGACCATCAAGTTTAACATTGTCACTAGGTGCCAAATGCAAAACAAGCTCAAACTCCATGTCAACCTTACTAAACTGTACATAAACTAGCTTATGTTTTGACATTATTAAAAAAATATCAAATATTAGGGTATGTTTGCACGCCCCATAAATATATTTGGTTAGTGAAATCTCAAGTGTTAAAATAAAGGAACTTTTGTACATGATTGATATTTATTTTATTACATGATAAAGCAAAACTCACCCTTATATAGTAGATGCAAAATATGTTACTAACTGATCTAAATTTTTTACATGATAAAGCAAAACTCTTCCTTATTGGGTGTATTGTTGGTTATTTTTTAAAACTAAATCATAACTATTTTCAAACTATTTAAATAGTTTAGATTTATAACCATAATTACATTTTAATTTAAATTGATTATAAATTGATTATGATTATATAACAATTTTTTTTAAAAAAAATTATAGGTTTAATTAATTTTTCTAATAGAAATTCTGGAAATTTTGTTTCTGAAATACAAAAATATTTTGAAAAAAATTAATTATTTTTGAAAATTTTAAAAAAATATATTTATTCAAAAAATTGAATTATTTATTTTCAAAAAATAAAAAAATATCTGGATTGTTTTTTCAATTAAATTTTTTATTTTCAAAATTTTAAACAAAATAAAACTATATTTTTTAGAAAATTAAAAAATTAATAATTAAATTAAAACATTTAAATTTAGATAATAACCCGGTTATAACCAAATCCAAAAATAATTTAACAGCTTAATAATTATTTAATTATATTCAGATTACATAGATTAATAACTATTTAATCTGATTAATAACTATTTAATCATATCTAGATATTTAAAACAAATTTAGATTTTATTATTGATTTGGGCTTCATAAACAAATATTTTACACACTATTATATGACTCTGGCTTGATTTATAAGTAATAAATAAATAAATTTCATGTTTATTAAAAAAAATTATTAATTGTATTTAACTTTTTTTATTTCATATAAAAGAGATAATGCCTCCATTTAAATTGTCATCCATTTATACTATTAAATAATTAATGCAGAGATAATTTTGAGAATTTTTTTTATTAATAACCAAGTATTAAAAAAATATTTCGCAAAAAACCGGGTTTCGGAAAAAATTACGCAAATAACCATGTTTGAGAGGCTCCATAAAGGAGGAGCCATCTCATTTGGCGCATCCTCCTATTTTTATAAGGGAGGCGCCATCTCATTTGGCGCCTAAGGGCAAATGGCAAGCCCTAAGCCAAATGAGATGGCGCCTATGAGGAAAATTAGGTCAAAAAAAAAAAATTTTTTTTCCTTTCCTGCGCGTTGCGTATTAGACAGAGATAACCAAAATTGATTTTTTATTTGAAAAAAAATAATTACATTCAACTGTTTTACATTTAAATAACAGTAAAAAAATAGATACAAAAAATACTGAAAAAAAAAAGATACATCAATGATCCCCAGGAACCCGGTAATGACCCCCAGTTCCGCATCCCCGTCCTCGCCTTTCTCTTGCTGGGTGCCGTCTCGTTTCCTGTTGCGGCAAGGTCGATGGCCCAGCGAAGTCAATGCGATCCGAATCCATAAAATCAGTAAGATCTCCATATCTCGAAGATCCGCTCTGGTACAGTCGGTTACCCATGCCCTCGAAGTTTGGTCGTGTTGGCGGTGGGTGGGGTTCCATGGTTGGTCGGTAGCATTGGTCGTCTGAGTATGGGGGGTAGAAAGGAAATGGATCTTGGGGTGTTTGGTACTGTGGATGTTGGGTTGTTTGGTGATATGGTGGTTGATGGTAGGTTTGGTCGGGTTGGTCGTAATCTTCTGACATTCTCATATCAGGGCTAAGGCTGGATGTTGAGGGCCCCATATTGGGATATGTGGAAGACTGAAATTGTGTATGGGGTATGTGGGTTTGCTGGTATTGGGGTTGGTATTGTGGTTGGGTTTGAGGCATATCTGGGTATTGGTAGTTTGGCGGTGACTGTGGTTGGTAGTACGGCATTTGGTTGTAGTTGTGTTGTGGTGGGGAATGTGGTTGTGTGTTTGTTGGTCTGTTTCTTCTTGGGGGTGGGTTTGAGGTTGAAGCATTTTGGGTTTGTTGGTGGGGAATCGAGGGTTGTGCCCATTGTGTGCGTGGGTCAACCAAGTACCTCGGATGAGACACGTGCATATCTGGGTTACTAACCGACCTGTACCACGACATATATTGATCGGTGTGTCGCATGTTACCTTGAGTAAGGAAAACAGGGGATTGCAAGATGTAGCGGTGACGCCTTTGCCACATTTTACACCATTCTGGAGCAAAGTCTTTCCAGTTGGTTAGATTCCACTGGGCGTCGACCCTTTTTAGATGCCAGGGGGACAAATCTGTTGGGTCACTTGGTATCTCTTGGATCATTCCGAACTGCATCTTCACGCGGTCGCTGTGGTGCATCTCCACAATGTTGAACCGAATGAGTGCAGTCTTTGCAGTCCAAGTTGTTGCATCCTCTGGATTTGGAGAATGGTCCAAACCCAAATATGGTCTCCAGACGAACTGCGATAAAATTTAAATCAGGTAAGCGCAAAAGTAATGTATAAATAAATAAAATGAACAAAAGTTAAAAGCTACGACTTACGTCATCTGGGCCTAGGTGATCCAACAGATTCCGGTAGAGTGCGACATTGAATCTGGGATTCTTGCCGTAATCCATACCCCTCACGCAGTACCTATAGGAAATGAGAAACATGTTATTTTTAGCATATATTTTGGAAAGAGAAGAATAGTTATAAATGCTATAACTTAATGACTTACTTTGTTGCGTAAGGGAAACCAAAAGTGTTGTTGTTGATGGGGTTTAAGGACTCCATCCTCCACCAACCCCAGGCTTGTAGTAAAAATGCGCACCCATAAAATGTACATTTTTCCTTGACTGCGTTTTTGCACAAGGAACTGTACAGGTGGGCTAATACTGCAGAACCCCAACTAAATTTTCTAGTTTTATCAAAATTGGTTAGTAAATGTAAGTACATGAAATTTACACTATTTCCCGTACTTTCGGGAAATAAAAAAGTACCAAAAAGTATCATAATATACGTTCGGGCTTTTACTACTCGGTCATTTTCTGAGGAATTTTCATTTAATTCCATACTTGCATAATGCCGTTTCAGGTCAGTGAGTAGTATTCCCTGCCCTCTTGCTCCACCACCTTCTACCATGTCCCTACCCAACAGTTCTTCACACTGTGAGTTGGGTTGTTGAACCGACCCGTTCACCGCTTTACCGTCAATAGGGAGGCCCAGTAGCATGTAGACATCTTCGAGAGTGATGGTACATTCACCTATTGGTAGGTGAAATGTATGGGTCTCCGGTCTCCACCTCTCCAACATTGCAAGGATGAATTTGGAGTCAATGGTGCAGTTGGAGATCTTTATCACGTGTCCAAAACCTGCATATTCCAGATAAGGGACGATAAAAGGGTCGGGGGCCAGGTATTTGTGCGAACGGATTCTGAATCTTTGTGTATCCTGAGATCATAATTAAACAAGAGTAAGATTAATTAAGATGAACAACACGTTTTTTAAAGTATGAAAAATGTATAACCAAAGAAGAGACTTACAAATGCAGCAATGTTTTCCCTTGTGCCTCTGTGAGTATCTCCCATTGTTAGAAGGGCCATTCTTCAGAACGCTTGAGTGAATGAAAGACTTAGGAAGAAATAAGGAGTATGATAGACTTAAGAAATATTTCGTAGCAGAGAGTGAGAGAGTGAGAGTTGTGTGGGTGTGAGATATGTTTCATAAGGTATGTATTTATAGGCAACTAATTCTGATGTAGTGGTTGCATGCATGCGAGGTGTCACATTTGCATGCTTAGGGAGTTACACATATGCATGCATGCATTTACAAATAATGTAAGGTGTCACTCTTGCAGGCTAGGTGGCAGCCTTTGGGATGCCTTTCTCTGTTGCATGCAAGGCCATTGGAGCTGACGGGTGGCAGGCTTAGACAAAACATTAATGTGTGTATTATAGGGCCAGGCTAGGTGGCAGCATAAGCCCATGCATGTAATACGATTGGACAGTAAGGGAGGCGCCATCTCACTTGGCGAAATAGTACAAAAATGAATGTTGTCGCCACCCCATTTGGCGAATAAGAGGTGTCACGTTTTACATCATTGTCTCAGGCTACGTGACAGCCTTTGGGATTCCTTTCTCTGTTGCATGCAAGGCTATTGGAGTAGACGGGTGGCAGGCTTAGACAAAACTTTTATGTGTGAAGAATAGGGCCAGGCTAGGTGGCAGCATAAGCCCATGCATGTAATACGATTGGACAGTAAGGGAGGCGCCATCTCACTTGGCGAAATAGTACAAAAATGAATGTTGTCGCCACCCCATTTGGCGAATAAGAGGTGTCACGTTTTACAGCATTGTCTCAGGCTACGTGACAGCCTTTGGGATTCCTTTCTCTGTTGCATGCAAGGCTATTGGAGTAGACGGGTGGCAGGCTTAGACAAAACTTTTATGTGTGAAGAATAGGGCCAGGCTAGGTGGCAGCATAAGCCCATGCATGTAATACGATTGGCAGCCTTGGGGGGTTGCATCACTTACTTAATTGAAATATTTTGCCTTAGGTTGAACATAACATAAACTGTAAAATTTTCCAACCTTCGAATCAGTCATCTAACCTTCAAACATTCCAGCATTCATACCTTCATATAATCAATAAACCCAAAACATTCCCACCTTCATACCTAAAACAATTCTACACAATGGCCTCTTCACCACAATTTGTTGTCAAAGCACATTTCAACGGTGAGACATACATGTGTCCCACAGTTGGGTTTTTGTTTAGAAACACCGACAATGTCCGATTTCTCTTAAACGGGAAAGCAAATTTCTCCTACTTTAAGAAAAGATTGGAGGCCAAACTTGAACGAGGCCCTATATCCCAAATATTTTATCAGAGTCCAGTCTTTTTTGGAAACAACCAAGTCATATTTTATAAGGTTGCAATTCAAGATGACGAGGATTTCCAGAACATGATTTCCAGCCATGTCTATTCTGGAAACGACTCTATTGAGTTGTACGTTCTGTTTCAAGAGCCTCCGGTGACACAGGAGGTAGAGCCTCCGGTGTTACAGGAGGTTGATCCTTTGGAGAATGAGCAAGCCGAGGTGGATGCAGTTGATGATGAAGAAGAAGATAACGAGTTAGAGTTCGATGAAATGGTGAACGACGATTCTGACGATGATGGCATCCCAAGTATTCCTACCGACAAAATCTACACACCACCTACGCACATGACAAACTTCAACATGGGCGGAGATGAACCTTCTACGGACTTGTTTTTCCAACCGTATATGCAATCAGATGAAAATTTAAAAGAGAAGGACAAGTTTCGTAATAGAGAGGAATGCATAAGGGCCATCAAAAAATTTCACATGCTCAACTCGGTTGATTATAAGGTGGATCGTGTAAACCCGGAAAGGTACAAGATCAAGTGTGTCCACCCTGACTGCATGTTCAAGCTGACCTCTTCATACAGACTAAGGGGTGACTGCTGGGTCATAGGTTCCATGACAACCCATACTTGTGTAAATTCCACTCAATCACAAGACCACCGAAAACTCAACCATGATCTAATCTGTCAAGAAATCCTACCCCTGGTGAGCAACGACCCTTCTTTGAAGGTGAAAACAATCATCTCCCACATCACCACAGTTTTTAACTACACTCCGTCTTACCGTAAGGCGTGGTTAGCAAAGACTAAGGCGATTGAAAGGGTGTATGGAAACTGGGAGGAGTCATACCGAGAACTTCCCCGCTACCTCAATGCACTAAAGACATATTCTCCAGGTAGTGTTTATGTTCTGGAAACATTGCCCGCTTACGCCCAAGATGGTAGTGTTCTACATGGCAACGGAATATTCAGTCGCGTCTTTTGGGCATTTCAACCATGCATCGCAGGGTTTGCATCATGTAAACCAATTCTACAAATAGACGGGACTTGGTTGTATGGCAAGTACAAAGGCACTCTTTTGATGGCAGTTGCACAAGATGGCAACAATAACATTTTCCCCGTTGCGTTTGCCCTTGTCGAGGGGGAGACTGGTGGTGCTTGGAGCTTTTTCCTGAAAAATCTTCGTACACACGTGGCTCCTCAACCGGATCTATGTTTGATCTCGGACAGACATGCCTCTATTGAAAGTGCCTATAATAATCCGGCAAATGGTTGGCATGACCCTCCTTCTACGCATGTCTATTGCATCAGGCATATCGTCCAGAATTTCTCGAGGGAGGTCAAGGACAAAACATTGCGGAAAGCGGTGATGAATGCGGGATACGCACTGACACAGCCCACATTCAAATATTACCGCAACGAGATCCGTTTGTCTAACCCAGAAGCCGGTACGTGGATCGACAACATACCGGTCGAAAAGTGGACTAGGTCATACGACAATGGCCAAAGATGGGGGCATATGACAACAAATCTTATTGAATCAATGAATGGGGTATTCAAGGGCATACGAAACCTCCCCATCACTGCCTTGGTGAAATCCACGTATTTTAGGATGGCTGCGTTATTTGCCAAAAGAGGTGAAATGTGGTATTCGGTCTTGCAATCGGGACAACTGTGGAGTGAAAGCTGTATGAAATACATTAAGGCTGAAAGTGCAAAAGCCAACACTCACATGGTTACACGGTTTGACCGCCATAGCCACAACTTCATTGTGAAAGAGACAATTGACCACAATGAAGGCCTGGCAAGACAGGAATACAGGGTCATTTTACCTTCTCAATGGTGCGATTGTGGCAGGTTTCAAGCTTTTCGTATGCCTTGCTCTCATGTCATTGCCGCTTGTGCGCATACCCATCAAGACGCGCTTCAACTGCTATCAAACGTTTATAAATCTGAAACGTTGCTAACTGTTTACAACAACAACTTTCCTTTGGTGGCAAAACCGGACTATTGGCCTGAATACAGCGGTGATATAGTTTGGCACAATGACCAAATGCGAAGGAACAAGAAGGGTCGTCCCAAAAGCAGGCGCATAACAACAGAAATGGACGATCTTGACAGGTTGGAAAGAAAGTGTGGTTTATGCCGTCAGGTCGGACACAATCGCAAAAACTGTCCGAATCGGGCGTCTGGCTCGACCACATAAATTTTGTAATACAATAAATCTTTTCAATATTTGTGTTGTAAACTTTATGGGTTTTCCGTTAATAAAACTGTTCACACAATTTAAGAAATTCAATATAGGAAATTAAATTAGGGTTTTCGCGTACAACAATGATTAACGATAATCAATCTAGGAAATTAAATTAGGGTTTTCGCGTACAACAATGATTAACGATAATCAATCTAGGAAATTACAACTGTTAACACAATTTCATCTGACCCATGCATCATCAGCATTACATCACTGTCTGTTTTGACTTCCTCCAACCACACATTAGGTCTTCCTGTCGCATGCGAGGTTGTTGTTCGTTTTCGCTGGATCCTTCGAATTTTTTCCCCCTCGGCGATGTCTCCATCTAGCCACCGCATCAACTCCCGCTTCAGACGCTCCATGGAGTGAATGTGCCAGAATTTCATTTTCATCGCGGGTTTCGTGGCGGAGAATATAACGTAACCATCTCTGCTAAAAATCATAGGCGACGTCATTACGTAAATAAGGGAGTACGAAATAAAAATACAGTGCGAGAAAGTGTGAGAAATTTCAAAGAAACGGACGAATTATTTATAAAACGGCAAAAAACCCTAGTTTTGCCCTAGGCGCCAAGTGAGATGGCGCCTCCTCTCCTTTTTAAGGAGCATGCGCCATCTCACTTGGCTAAAAGCCAATGGAGGCGCCAAGTGAGATGGCGCCTAGGGCAAAACCCTAGGTGCATGCGCCAAATGACTTGGCTCCTCCTTTGTGGAGCCATCTCAAACATGGTTATTTGCGTAATTTTTTCCGAAACCCGGTTATTTGCGAAATATTTTTTTAATACTTGGTTATTAATAAAAAAAATTCTAATTTTGAAATACAAATATTAAATGCACATAGATTTAATAATATTCTGAATCGGGCCTGCCCTTGGCCCAATTACCAGTGAGACCCAATCCAAGCTTGTCAACCTGCTGCGCTGAGCAGTATTTCCACCGAGCACACCCCGATCACAGATGTCTGGTCGACTGTTTCCCGTAGGTGTTCGCTGAGACCGTCTCCGACGAGTACGCGCTCCCCCCCGAGCACCTTCCTCGTAGGGCTGACTCCCAACCTCTCCAGATTTCGCGGAGTCTTCATGATCCCGGAAAGATCGCGTCTCTATCCTCCCTGTCTTGCGGAGGACGTTATCCAGGTAGGGGACCACGTGCGGGTCCCCACTACACACACAGAACCTGGCAGTCTCTTTGTTGGGCCTGTAAGATCAGCCCAATAAAGAGACTTTGGCCCAATGCTGGGGGCTATAAATACCCTCTCTTTCGAAAGGGCCGGGTATTCATTCATTCACACCTAAAACTCATACTTGCTTGCTCATTCCGCTTCTCACTTTACCATCAGAGTGTCTTGCAGGTACCCCCTCCCCCCCATCTCATTCAAGCTCTGCCCGAAGCCAACAGTGACGGTCCAACTCTGATCAGGTTAGATCAGTGGCGCCGTCTGTGGGAATCTAAGCTCCCTCGTCTTCTCTTCACTTAAGACCAAAGCTAAACAATCCTCGTATGTCATGGCTGACCAGACTCAGGACAACCAGAACGTCTGTGTCATCGACGTTAACAAAAACATCACCGATAATAATGCTGGTCTCGACAATGCCGGTACCACCCGCCATAACACAGTCCCTAGCGTTAACAAACCCGAACCTTCTAATTATAGGGACGGGGTCACGACTTCTTCTTCATCAATCCCTCCTCGACTTGAAGAAGATCGACCACCTCCCCTGAACTATCCACCCGTCTAATTTCACGAGGTCCCCGTCCCTGCCGGGACAGACGCCACGACCAAGGCATTGTTCGCGGCGATCAATCAAACCAACTATCTCATCTTCGCCCAGGGGGAAGACTGAGAGCGCTCAAGGATGATCGAAGGCCCCCGAGAAGACACAAGAGACCTCAATCTCCTCCCCCTCGACAAGCGGACGAACGTCCTCAATCTCCCCTGCGGAGACAGAATCTGGACATCTCTAGAAGCCCGTCGCCCCGACCACTCGGGCGACGACCCCCTTTGGAGAGGGAACCGCTCATCGACGCAGGAAGACGCGACTATGGCCCTTCGCGGAAAGAGCGAAGACCCCCCAGAGACAGATACGGGGGAAACCATCAATGGTCATACTGCCCAAGGAACGCTCCACGCGACCAGGGCCACGACATCGGATCTCCATCCCGCTCTCCCGAACGGAGTGACGAGGACGACCCCCGCATTCCCTTGTCACAAGCTATCATGGAGGCGCCCATTCCCCCGGGCATGGAGAAGCCTTCCCACTTAAAGGAGTATGACGGTATCGCCGACCCGGTCGACCATATAGATGGGTTCGAAGCCATGCTCCACTACAACAACATCGGGGGACCAATCATGTGTCGGTTGTTCCCCACAACTTTGAGGAAAGCGGCTATGGACTGGTATAAAGGTCTCGCCCCGGGGTCAATTACCTCTTGGCGAAACCTGAAGAACCAGTTCATCAGCTTGTTCACTGCTTCGCGATGACACCCGAAGACCGAAGCAGCGCTCGAGGCCATCATCCAGAAACACAATGAGACCTTGAGAGAATTCATTGATCGCTTCAACCGGGAATCCATCCAGGTCCCCTGCATGGACCATATAAAGAGGTACCTACTGGAGATAGGGCTTCTCCCTGGCACCGAATTTAGAAAAGCCATAGGCATCGAACCACCCCGTATGTTTGATGCCCTCCTCTAAAAGGCCAATGCCTATATGGACTTCGAGGAGAGAGAAGCGGCCAACAGAGCCCGAGACCCGAGAAACCGTGGATCCAGTAGCAATCCGAGACAAGACATCACCCCTCCTCGACGAACTGGAGAGAAGAGAAGGGACGATAAACCCCGAGACGCCCGGGAACAAAGGGGGCCCTCGGGGAGGTTCACCGAATACACTCCGCTAACGACTTCCCACGAGTGCATCTTAGCGTAGTGCGCAAGTAAAAACTTTAAGGACGGCGGCGTCAAACTTCCCCGCCCCGCTCCTGCAAAACCCGGGGTGGACCAAAGCAAATATTTCCAGTATAACCGGAGCCACGGGAACTTGACTTAATATTGCATCCATCTCAAGGACGCCATCGAGACCCTCATAAAAGGGGGAATACTTGCATAATATAGGCGAAACGATGCTCCTCGTCGGGATGCCCGTGAGAAGAGGGAAGAAGAAGAGGATGCCCGACCATCTGACGAGTCAGTTCTCATCCAAACCGCGTTCTCCGTCATAAGACCTGAGGACTTCTACGTCCCCAAACATCTATAAGAACCTCTGTCTATGCACAACAGGTGGGAAAACTTCCCCTCTGCCATGGTCATCAATGGTGGAGGGTTTAATGATTTAACCATAAATTCATCTATGAGGAAGCTAGACGAGCTGGTCGACACGGCTCCTCCTTAAACGGTAACCTTCGAAAGGGTGAAAGGCAGATCAGAGCCGATCACCTTTTACCTCGAGGGGCCCCCAATTCAGCCATCACCCTGTTGATAAGGGCGGAATGGCCAACTTCAACTTACATCACGTCCTCGTTGACGAGGGAAGTTTCGTTGACGTGATGTACATCCATTTGTTCAGAATCCTACAGCTTGATGACTCTCACCTTTCACCATACGTGGGGTCAGACCTGCAGGGGTTTAACGGGTCGGCGTTCAAGCCTTGGGGATGAGTCGAGCTTATGGTCATGTTCGGAGAGGATACCGCTACCAGGCAGGTCAAGGTGCACTTCCTCGTCATTGACTACCCGTCCCTCTACAATTGCATTCTTGGAGGCCGACACTGGCAGAGCTGACCGCGGTGCCCTCCACCGTCCACTTAAAGATGAAGTTCTATACTAAGAGGGCACGGGTCACCACTATTCAAGGTGACCTGGAAGCTGCCCGAAGGTGCTTCAACGCGGCGTCTAAGGGACATAACACGGTCGACACCAGCACACGGCCCGCCAAGAAAGCTGCAATTGCATGGTCAGAGCCTCAACGGTCAGATCCCGTCAGAGTAGAAGAATAGAGCGCCCCTCCAAAGGTCGACTCGATCTCCCTGGACACTCGCTTCGACCAGGACGAGCCCCCCAGTGGCGAGCAAGTTCCCCTCTGACCAATTCCGGACGGGGACTTCGAGCTCGTCCTCCTCGGCGAAGACCCAAGCAGAGAAGTGAAGATTGGCACCGGACTCCCCAACTTGGCGAGAAAGCAGATCAAGGCTTGCTTGAGGGAAAATGTGGATATGTTCGCATGGAGTGCTACGGAGATGCCCGGTCTCGACCCTGAGGTCGCCTGTCATCAACTCGCCATTGATCCAGCCGCTAGGGCAATAGTACAACGTAGACGTAGGCAGTCTCTGGAGAAAGCGGAGGCTGCTGAAAAAACTGTAAAAGACCTCCTAGAGGTAAATTTTATTTCTGAAGCCCGGTATTCAACCTGGCTGTCAAATTTTGTACTTGTTAAGAAAAATAATGGAAAATGGTGAATATGCGTTGACTACACCGATCTTAACCGGGCATGCCCAAAGATGCGTTGCCTTTACCTAATATTGATATGCTGGTCGACAACTTGACCGACTATAAAATTCTATCGTTTATGGATGCTTATTCGGGCTACAACCAAATCCTGATGGAAATAGGCGATAAACACTGCACTGCTTTCATGACTAGCTCGGGCAACTATTACTACAACGTAATGCCCTTCGGTCTGAAAAACGTAGGAGCAACGTACCAGCGAATGATAATCAAAGTCTTCCATAACCAAATCAGGGATATGCTCAAGGTATACATGGACGACATGATCGTCAAGTCCCAAGAAGACACCGACCATGCCGCCCATCTCAGGGAAGTCTTCGCCCAAGCAAGGCAATGCAAAATGAGTTTTAACCCAGAGAAGTGCACGTTCGGGGTCAAGGCGGGCAAGTTCCTCGGCTTCTACTTAACAGAACGAGGAATTGAAGCCAACCCCGACAAGTTCCGAGCTTTCTCTAACCTCCCGACACCTACGTTGAAAAAATTCATACAAGTCTTGAATGGCATGCTCGCCTCACTATCCTGTTTCGTTGCAAAATCTGCTCAACACGCCCTCCCTTTCTTCAAGCTCCTTCGCAAGGAAGTAGCCTTCGAATGGACCGAGGAATGCGAACAAGCTCTGCTCCATCTCAAACAAAGCCTCTCCCAGCCGCCTGTGTTATCGCGACCAGTTGACGGGGAAACCTTATTTCTATACCTAGCCGTCTCGGTCGAAGTCGTCAGTGCAACCCTCATTCGTGAGACGCACGACGGGCAAAAACTCGTTTACTTCACGAGCAAGGATCTTCAAGGGCCCTAGGTTAGATACCAATAGATAGAAAAGGTGGCTCTGGACCTCGTCAATTCAGCGAGAAGGCTCAGACACTATTTTCTCGCACACACGATCGTGATGCAAACATACCAGCCCATGAAACAGCTCTTAGGTCGACTAGACATGGCGGGTCAAATGTTGAAGTGGTCCTTGGAACTTTCAGAATTCGATGTCCAACACGAGAGCAGGAAATCCCTAAAGGAACAAGCTTTGGCCGATTTCTTCATGGAGATGACCGCTCATAACCCCCCACAGGGAAAGAGCACAAGTGGATCATCTTTGTCGATGGAGCCTCTAGCTCGACCAGGAGCGGTGCGAGGATCCTTCTCAAGAACGAGGAAGGCGTGGTGATCGAGAATTCGCTCACCCTCTCCTTTCCAACCTCGAACAACCAGGAGGAATACGAGGCCTTACTGGCAGGCCTAAGACTGGCCGAGGATTTAGGCGCTTGTGAAATACAAATTTTCACCGACTCTCAACTCTTCGCGTCCCAAGTTCAAGGGGAATACCAGGCTAAGAACAATAGTATGGTCGAATATCTGAGCTTGGTCAGGGAGCATATGAAAAAGTTCGACCGGGAAAAAATTTCGCATGTACCACGTGAGCAAAACACAAGGGCCGACATACATTTGAAGCTCGCAAGCACGAAAAATAAAGGCGGAAACAAATCCGTCATACAAGAGTCTCTATCTCGCCCGAGCATCAAAAAATCCACGACTTTACCCGAGGTAAATGCCATCAGAGATAACTCATGCTGGATGACCCCGGTATTCAACTTCTTAACGAATGGGGAACTCCCCCTGGACCAAAGAGAAGCAGCCGCGACCAAACAACGAGCATGCTCCTACGTGGTGCTCGAGCATAAGCTATATCGTAGGGGATTTTCCATCCCACTCTTGAAATGCATCGGAGAATCCGCGGTCCCCGAGATACTACAGGAAATACACGAAGGGATTAATGCCCAACACATGGGCGGCAAGTCCCTAGAGAGGAAGGCGCTGCGAGCGGGGTATTACTGGCCAAAAATGCAGCAAGACGCCAAAGACCATGTCAAGTGATGCGACAAATGCTAAAGGCATTCCGAAATGCACCTCGCCCCACCACATGAGATGAATATATTATCATCCCCGTGGCCGTTTTCCTGGTGGGGAATGGAAATCCTCGGACCATTCTTGCAAGGGACGTACCAAAACAAATTCCTCATCATGGCTGTAGATTATTTTACAAAGTGGATAGAGGCCGAAGCCCTCGCGAAAATCACCTCGCATAACATCCTCCGCTTCTACAAGAGAAAAGTGCTCACCCGGTTTGGAATCCCGCAGGCGCTTGTCACAGATAACGGTACCCAATTCACCGACCAAGGCTTTCAAAGATTCGTTGCCAAACTCGGCACCAAACAAAATTTTACCTCAGTCGAACACCCCTAAACTAACGGGCAAGCCGAGGCAGCGAACATGGTCATCTTGCGAGGACTCAAGCGCAGGTTAGGAGAAGCAAAAAGGGGATGGGTCGAAGAGCTACATAGCGTTCTATGGGCTTACCGCACGACGCCCCATTCAACGACTGGTGAGACCCCGTTCCGACTGACCTACGGCACCGAGGCAGTCATCCCGGTAGAAATCATGGAGCCATCTAGGCGAACTGAGATGCCCCTCGACGAGGAGATGAACGACGGGGATCTGAGAGACGAGCTCATCCTTGTCGAAGAAATATGATCAGGAGCATCCCTGCGCGAGGCCACTCTTAAATAGCAGGTAGCCCTACGCCACAACAACAAAGTCATAAGATGCGAATTTCAGGTCGGTAGCCTAGTCTTGGCGAGAAACCAGAAAGATTCTCGCGAAGGGAAATTGGCCGCAAACTAGGAGGGACCTTATCGCATCCAGGGAGCTACAGGCACCGAAGCATATTATCTCGAGCAATTAAACGGAGAGCCGTTACCACGAGCCTGGAATACTGCGAAGCTAAAACAATATTATGGCTAAAGTCCCTCACCTGCTGGGGGACTTTTTCCGTCGAATAGTCACCTTCAGTCGACGAAGGGAAAAGCTCGACCACGTAGGCGAGTCGAGGTACGGGCCCGACCTACCAATCAAAGAAGGCATAATGTCGTTAACTTCGACGAACCAAACATACATGCCCGACAGGGACACCTCGATCGAGCTCCACTGTCAAAGTACCCCACATGGCAGAACACCCAGCTCGCGATGGGCAGTTCACGCCACGAGCGTAGGATCTTGATCGCGATCATACGTCTGATACGCGGATTCCCACTCCGTGCACTCGACACATTTCTAAGTGCGTCGAACCGACATTGGAGTCGAATGGATATCTCCATACGAACAACAAACTTCGTCAAAAATTCATAACCAAGAAAACGGTCGGGCATATACGTCAAATATGATTATCAGATAACTACTATAAACAAAGCATTCATCGAGTAGATAGTCATAAACAAAGATCAATAATATACCGACCACAAGGGCCGGCGTTGTCCAAAATTATAATCCAGGCATGAAGGCAAAATAAACTAAAAGAATGAAAGCGGGCACGCAGGCCCCAAAATAATAGCGGACACGCAGGCCCAAACACCAATAAAAGCATTAATCACTGCCTAGAGTACAAAGATTGACGCCAGGAGAGTCGGGAGAAGGCACAACCCGACCATCGACAACTGGGATAGAACCCCAGTATCTTCGGCATTCAACCCCGAATTTAGCACGGACAGTGGATTCACAGCGGACTCAAAGCCATCGGCCAAAGCGTCAACATAGTCTGACTCCAGAAGTTGAATTCGAGCGATGAAGTCAGCACGCGTGCGTAAGTCGGCCACCCCTTCAGGCTCGTCCTCCACGGGAAGCATAATAGCCTTCAGATCTTAGACCTCTCTCAACAGCCGTTGGTTGTCACTCTCTAACCGCTCCTTGTCAAGTTGGAGGCAGTCTTTTTCTTCAAGGGCTCTGTCGGCCCTCTCCTTCTCCCCCGACAACACGTTGGAATGCTCCCGAAACATTTCCTCGGAGCGTTCGAGAGCAGCCTTCAGTTTGAGGGATTTGGCCACGAGAGTCGCCTTCTTCGACTCCAGCTCCTTGACCCGATCCAAGGAGTCTGACCCTTCGCCCGCAAGGACAACTGCCATCTCGACCATTTTCACCACCCCGATCATACTAGCGTCGAGGTGTTTCCTCCGACCTTCCTTGTCGAGCCGTTTGATGATATCGACCTCGTTGTCAGATACGGTCAAGGGAAACCCCTAAAAGAAATCATTTTCCACAAAACAGGGTGGCAGGCTGAAGGCTCGGGCACCCGCCCCTCCATCGGTCACTTCGACTCCATCTCCTGGTCGACTCTGTTTCTTGCTAATCAAAGAAGATTGACACTCGGTGTCATGGGAACCCGAGGACCCACTAGATCATTCCTTGCCCGACTCGGGGGACAGACCCATTCATGTGGCTTGTTGCGGCTTCACCAACCTCTTGCTGATCTTCTTGTCTTGGGTCAACTTTAGCAACCTCTCGTGATGTTCTGCCATGTGACTTGCAAAGGAAATGTACTTGGGTTAGCCACATCGAAGAAAACAAATAAAGAGGGCTATCAATAGAGTAAAAGCAAGAAACCTAAGAGCTCTACGGCCTGCCCGTAAGACTGGAATTCGACGAGCGCCTTGGTGTTGATCGAATGTGCCTCAAACGTCGGATCGCCATCCTCATCAAGAATGTCGTTCCCTTCCCTCGTAACCTACCGAGCAGGGAAGAAACCATCGACAAATTTGTTCAGGATGCCATAAGCCTCTTCTTCCTCAGTTCTCATACCGTTAGCGGAAGTGTGGTAGTATCCAGGTCCATGGTCGTAATGGCCCGAGCACCAATGGATGGGAAACTTTGAGACTTTCCCAATCTCAGGATTACCCTCAGAATCCAAACACGGCTCACCGTCCTCGTCCACCACAGCATCCAGTTCGAACAGCAAATCCACGGCTGTCTGAGTAGACGGTTGCAAAATATACCACTTATCCTTGAAATCTCGCGCAGAATCCATATACATCCTAAACAGCCTCTTCGACTTCTTAAGGGACACCCAGTTGTGCTTCCCTCCTCGGGACTGCCGTTGCAGGTGAAAAACCCTAAAAAACTGGGGAATCGTTGGCCCGATCCTCAGGAAGCGGCAGGTGAGTTCAAATGCCCGGATAAAGGCAATCACGTTAGGATGAATCTGGGAGGGGGCCAAGTTCAAGTGATTGAACACTCCCATCTGGAAGTCGTTGAAAGGTAGCCAGAGCCCGAGATCTATAAATACGATCTCGTACATAGGGAAGGAGTCCTGTGTAAACTCTGAGCAAATGCGGACATCCCTTGTCGGCCTCATGATCTTAAAATTTCTCTGAAATCCCTCCTGGCCGCCGCCGTACTCGACGACAGTGTAAGCTTGCCTACCGGTGTAGCTATAGATCGAAGCTATCCCCCATGGTTCTACACCAACCCAGTCCAGAGTAGGGTCGTCGACGGTGTCGACCAAATTCATGCTTTCCTCGACAGTGTTTGTTTCCTCGATATCAATATGCTCTGAGGACTCTGGAATATCAATCATTTACCTACAAAGTACAGGAAACCGGTGAATTTGACATCAAATCCACTTTTCCGCCACCCAGACGGGGAGAAGTAAGCAACACTCAGACTGAGTCAACGACCATTCGCACGAAAGACGGGGAACACGTGGACCTCGATCAAACAACGACCTTAACAGCGGACGTATATCAATCATAAATGTCACAGGAACAGCAAGAATATCGCGAGAAAAGGATGAATTTCATAACCAAGCTCATAACATTGCTAACCAGATACAAGAATACCACGGGGAAAACTAGCCTACATAATATCGAAAGGATGAATTCCCCAACCAAGTTCATAAATCTATTAGCCAAACGCATGAATATCACGGGCACGATCATAAATCGTATGCCTAAACCTATGAACACCGCAGGCATGATCATAAATCAGACACCTAAATCGCTTGAATTTCCTGGGCATAATCCCTAGACACAAAATTCTACCACTAAACACCATCAAAATCTATCAACAACACAAGATAGCAAAGAAAAAGAACACTTACTTGGAAGAAGAGTGAGGAACGACGATTGTGGAGATAAATACACGACAGACTGTGCGGAGGTCTCAGCGACACTAGGAAAACGCGCGGTGTTGACGGTAGAGAAAATATGAGAGCGTGAAAATGTGAAAACATATTATGGGCCCTGAAGCCCTATTTATAGAGATGACGTGGAATGTGAAACTCCGCGTCGGGGAATCACAAACCGCCTTCATCCTCGACACCTACTCGCGTAGACAATGATGGTCCCTACTCCCTAGGCCCCCATTGTGGTTTCCAATAGTCACGCCACGTGTATGACTAGTGTATCATCCTCTCCGCACGAGTACTCCTCGAACACTCTTCGACCGCTGCACGAAGCAAATCACGAACCGGGCGACGTCTCACGTCCATGATAGAAAAACCTTGTGTCGCGCAGCGAGTCTCGCGAAGGGGCGAAAATGAATCAAGTTATAACTCCCTTAATAGGAGCAACGACTTGGGGTGCTCGCGGAGACCGTCCTCGACGAGCACGCGCTCCCCCCGAGCACCTTCCTCGTAGGGCTGACTCCCAACCTCTCCGAATTTCGCATAGTCTTCATGGTCTCGGAAAGACCGCGTCTCTATCCTCCCTGTCTTACGGAGGACGTTATCCAGGTAGGGGGTCACATGCGGGTCCCCACTATACACGTAGAACCTGGCAGTCTCTTTGTTGGGCCTGTTTGATCAGCCCAATAAAGAGACTTTAACCCAGCGCTGGGGACTATAAATACCATCTCTTTCGAGAGGGTCAGGTATTCATTCATTCACACTTAAAACTCATACTTGCTTGTTCATTCCGCTTCTCACTTTACCATCAGAGTGTCTTGCAGGTACCTCCTCCATCTCATTCAAGTTCTGTCTGAAGCCAGCTGTGACGGTCCAACTCTGATCAGGTTAGATTAATTAACATTTGATTATATTTAAGGTTAAAAAATTTATAAAACTTTTGCTTATAATAAGACCGCAAGTAGTATAGTAGATGCAAAATATGGTTATTAACTCAACAAAAATTATATATTTAAAAAAAAGTGAAATTTACAAAAAAATTGAAGGATAGTTTTTAAAAATATAATAATTTTTTTCCGCAATTCAATATCTTAGTGTCATTTGTTTTGAGTGTCACTTATAGAATGTGTTTGAATTCATGATAAACATGATTGATATTAGTAGAATTGAAATTGATTGAATTGATTATAGCATAAATAAATTTAGTAAGATTGATTTATAATTAAATAAAATTATGTAAAAGTAAATTGAACAATAAATTTTAATATAAAAATTACTAAAAATCAATTTTGAGAGTTAAAATTACATATTCTAACTTTAATTAAATCAATTTTAAAGGTAGAATCAATTCTACTTTGATAAACTAAATACTTTAAAATTACACCAAATCAATTTTATAATTCTAAAATTGATTTTGAATTTTCCAAAAAATGTAAGTAATCCATATAGCAAATAAACATTTGTGTTCATAATTCATGACTCTTTCTTTCATATTATTAACCTTTTTTTTATCTTTGAAACACAAAAAGCCTCTAACATTACCACACTTCCTTACTACATCATATCTTACATTTTACAGGACGCTCTAAATCCCAAATAGCCGCTGTGGAACCAACTACAAAGTTTATCGGGGCACATGTAACCTTGAACCAACTATTCTTCGGGTGAAACAAACCTGTACGCATTACAAAAGCCCTAAACTCTACCCCAAATTGCAACGAATGATGAAACTGTCCATTTACAATACCGCTAGCAACACCGCTACTGACAAACAAATTGGTAACCTGAGTTTCGAATCGGACAACAGCTTTACTCTTTTTCGGTTGGTAGAAAGGTTTAAGAGGAATGTTGGATATAGGCCCGAATTGGTTTATATCTTTGCTGTAGAATACACTGGCAGAAACGGGGTTATATGAGATGTCGAGTTTTTTGTTAGGGTTTGAAATGATGATGTCGATGTTCCATTTGGCGGTGAGGTAGTTTCCGGTGAGAGTGAGGAAGGTGAGTTGGGCTGAGTTTACTTGGAACTCAGGGTTGCGCGGCTTGAAAACTAAATATACGATCAACATAATGATGCCGAGGGAAACTACGATGGCGCTCATTACGGAGATGAAGATGCAGAGGAATGATTTTATGGGAGACAACTGCTCTTGTGGCTGATACATGTTGTCGGAGGAAGGAGTGTGTAAGGTAATGCAATGGATGGTAGAGGAAGTGGAGGGGAGAAGGAATAAATACTAGAAATTTAGGAGAGAGACAAAGTTTCAAGCTGTTACACGTTCCAGAAGAAAAAAAGAAAAAAAAGTTTCAAGCTGTTACACCTTTCTCAAGAAAAAAAAGTCATAGAAAACATTTAAATTAATTTGGTTTTATTGGAATTTCTTTTTGTTAAAAAAAAAAAGGAGGAAATTACTTTTAGTTCTTGTGAAAAAAAGCTACTTTAAATATACTTTCAATAATTGCTAGTAAGTATGATAACTTTATTCAACATAATTATTCTTTGAAAGAAATCTATCCATCAACTTAATTAAAATGGATCAATCTGAAAAATAGTCTTAAGTATGACTCTATCATTTATAATTAAATATATATTAAAAATAAAAAAATATTTAAAATAATTAAATCTATATTTAAACTTGGTTCACCAACTAAAATTAAAAAAATTAGTTTTTAAAAAATATTTAAACAAACACATATAAAAAATACTTTATAAATTGAGGTCAATCTAATACAACTTTTTTTAAAAAAATATATAAAAGAAATATACTTTTACCACTTATAATAACAAAATTAATTTGTTATAAAAAAATGAAAATAAAAATAATATTTTTAACAAATAAATTTAATAGAGATACACTCACGATAATGTAAAAATAATCTACATTATCATCTAATAAAAATACATCACTCTATTATATTATACAAAATAATTTAAATATTTCAATTTAATTTAATAAGATACGTGTTTTTAGTTAACAATATAAAGTTAATTTACATCGATACATTAATTTTTTTATTTGTTTGAACATGGTTGATATTAGACACCTTATGATGTTGTACTAATAATATAACTTTGAAATTATTCTTGAAAAAATAACAATATGAAAATAAAAGAAAATTAAAACTGTCTCCAAACCGCTTTTCATTATAAAAGGAACAGAAAGATGTACAAATATAGTAGTTTTGGTGTGAAACGATTAAAACTGTTGGCCATAGTTATTATTATTTTTTGAAGGTCAAAAGAAAAAGATATATTAAGAAAAGGCATAGTTATTAATTTTGGTTGCTTATGAACTAAGATGCGAACTCTTACTTTAGCTACTCTGTATAGGAATGTCAAATTCCATCTTTTAACATACTTAATTAATATATATATATATATATATATATATATATATATATATATATATATATATATATATATATATATATATATATATATATATATATATTTTTTTTTTTTAGGGTCTACATGACAGTTTATTCTGTATATTTAAATAAGTTTGTGGTTATGATTTTTATAAGAAAGTTAATGCAATTATGTATAGAGTTTCTTTCTCAACAAATTTGTTGTAGTCGTCTTTTTTCTTTCTTCTTTAATATTCATTTTCATCTTTAACCTTTGTGCACCAACAATTGGTATATAGAGTTCTGATTAGATTTACAGGGAAACACGAGTGTTAGTGAGGCGTGTGTAATTGATTTCGGGATTGAGAAACACGAGTGTTTGGTGAGACATGAGTTAGTTTTAGTGCACAAGAACAAATATGAGCGGAGGTAGTAGCTTGAATACAAAGATTCCAGTGTTTGTTGAAAAGAATTGGAATCGGTAGATGATTCAAATGCGTGTGTTGTTTGGTGCTCAAGATGTTCTTGATCTTGTTACTAATGATTATGTTTCAGTTGCAGCGGATGCGATAGAGGAACAAAGAAACGCGTAGAGAGAGACGAGGAAGAAAGATCAGAAAGCGTTGTTCTACATCAATCAGTGTGTTTATGCGAACATGTTTGAGAAAATCGATGAGTCGATGACGGTGAAGGTTGCGTGGGATATACTAACACAATGTTTTTTAATTTTTCGCTTGACTCTCCTTTTTCCCACTACATCCAAGGCTTTATAGTATAGTAATTAATAATAATATTTTTAATTCTTTTTTTTGTTGTTTGGACTCAAATTTTGGTTAGATAGCTTGAAGTCGCATTTGGTGATTTTCCTATTTTGAGTGTGTCAACTTGCGGATGTATGGTAATTATAGTTTTTGAAGTTGGTACTCGTCAGGTACTCGTTTATCGCTTTCTATACCATAAACTATTTAGAAACATTTTCATTTATACAATTACCATGTCATTCATTCTTTTTACACTACTTGCTCATGACTTGAATCACTTTAGTTCCCTTTTTACCCATAAATTGAGGAAGCTTTCCATTATTCACATATGTTGGAGGCCACAATTCTTGTTTTAACTGGATTTTATTATGTTTAATCTTTTGTTTGTGTTGATTGTATTAAAGCATGAACATGATCAAGACATTTTTAGCAGGTGTGATTCATGATTGAGCTTGTTTTGTTTTAGAATGTTTAGTATGATTTTGTACTTAAGATTCATTTTGTTTACATGTTGTCGTTGTAGGATTGTGGTAAGTATTTATCTTGCGTGTGTGTTTTTGTTTGAACCATATATTTGTTTTACATTCTCAAACTTGTTGATTCATGATACTTTGGTTGATTACTTTTGGTTCTTAGAGTTGTTTGGCCTTGTTTGAGGACAAACAAGTTCATGTTGGGGAGAGTTTGATAACTGCAAATTGTATCTATTTTTGTATATATTTTTTGTTGCACTTATTGACTCTTTGTTGTTAATATCGGTTGAATAAATCCTACTTTTATGTAAATACGTTTAGTTTGTGTTTATTTGTGTTTTTGTGTACTGTTTGATATTTTTCCATTCAACTTGTAGGTATTTTATGCATTTTGGAGCACCGAGGAATAAGGTGCCGAAGACACGGCTCCGGATGCGCGTTTTTGGAATAAAAGACCAGTTTTGAGAAGTTTTGCCCAGGAGAGCCCTGTTAGCGCACAAAAGGCTGCTAAACGCGAGTGTGCTCAGCGCATTTTATAGCGCGCTGCTTGCGTTTTGACATTATTGCAGAAGCTTAGTTTTGGAGCCCGCTAAGCGCGGATAGCGCGATTTAGGTCGGTTTAATGTGTAAATATCGTGCAGCCCACTAAGCGCGGTGAGCCCGATAAACACGGTCTGCTGAGATTTGTTTTATAACTTCATTTTCAGTTCATTTTTTGTTATGGTTTTTGGGGTGTTTTTGTTCCCAAATTCCACCAACCTTATTTTTTATAGATTAACTTAGAAAACAATACTAGGGCTTTGCTTATGGATGATTGGAGGTGGATTTCTCATCGATCGATGCTGATAAACCGGAAGATTTATGATTTATTCTCCTCTCTATGTATTTCTCTTTTGTTGGGTTTTGTATGTATTTTTACTTTGAACTCATGTATATTAGTCGCCCATGTGATAAGTGCAAATTGTAGTTATTTTTGTATATACTTTTTGTTGCACTTATCGACTCTTTGTTGTTAATATCGTTGAATAAACACGACTTTTGTGTAAATATATTTAGTTTGTGTTTATTTGTGTTTTTGTGTACATAGTGTACCGTTTGATGTTTTTCCATTCATTTTGTAGACATTTGTTGCATTTTGGAGCATTGAAGAATAAGGTGTCAAAGGCACGGCTACGGATGTGCGTTTTCGAAATAAAATACCAATTCTGCCTAGGAAATCTCGCTTAGCGCGTAGAAGGCCGCTAAGCGCGAGTGCGCTCAGTGCATTTTGTAGCGTGCTGTTTGCATTTTGACATTTTAGCATAAGCATTCTTTTGAAGCCCATTTAGTGCGGATATCGCGCTTAGCGCGGTTTAGTGTGTAAATATCGTACAACCTGCTTAGCGTGCTAAGAACGCTAAGCGAGGTCTGCTGAGATTTGTTTTATAACTTCATTTCATTCATTTGTTAGGTTATGGTTTTGGGAAAGTTTTTGTTCCCAACTCCATCAACCTTTAATTTTGTTAGGATTAACTTAGATAACAAATATGGAGCTTGCATACAGATGATCTAGGAAGGATTGCTCTTCGACCAGTGCTGACAAACTAGTAGATATGTGGTTCATTTCTCTTTTTCTTTGTGTATTCTCTATTGGTTGGGTTTGTATGTGTATTTTCTTTGAACTCATGTATATTTGTCAGCCTTGGCATTATATAAAACTTTCTTTACAAATCTTTGTCGATTGTTATCCTTGTTTTTTGCTCTGTGCTAGAGATTTGAGTTGCTATAGTCATATACTTCTTGGATTCTTATCTAGGATGATTATCTATTAGTTTCTCAATTCTACAGATATATTTAGAGCTGACATTCACTTACGGTGTTTGTGATTAATGCCTCTGTGTTGTTTGTGTTTCTCTGAGAGATTGTCAATGCAAGCTAGCAAGGTTGAATTCTGTGTTGTTAAGGTTGGTTGAGAGATCGCCACCGAGGTGATACAATGGGTGTTGTGTTTGATATGTCATGACATTGATGAATATTGTAGGTTGAGTATAACTGGTCGATAGTTTTAAATTTGTGACAAGTATAGTACATTCGATCCGAATAAGTTTGTCTTTCCTTTTTATACATTTATTTTCTGTTGATATCTTTCCTTTCAACCCATTTAGCCGTAAACTCATTAACAAGAGATTTATCGAACAACATTTCAATACACCAATCTTTGTGGACACGATACGATATAACCTAAATATCACCCGGTAAATTAATAACTTACTTTTTACTTGCTGCTTTACCGCATCCAGCAATGTGGTTGGTTCATATTGTTGTTTGAATGGTCCCTTGAAGTGGAGGATGGACTATTCATGACAGGGTGTGTATTGGACCTGTCAGTTGTTGTTGGGAATGTAGCCTTGGTGAGAGAGTTTTTGTGTTAGGTTTGACTAATTTTCAAACCCATGTTATCCTGTTGTGTGGTGTGAGTGCAAGGATATTATGTTTTTCCCCGAAGGTTGTTAAAGAGGTTTTTATTTTTGTTCCATTGCATATGTTCTCCTCTTAAAGTCTATCATTTAATGGCGCGAATGATAGCTTTAACAAACCTATTAAAGTGGCCAAAGATACTTGAGGATTATCTCAAGTCAACTTATAAAAGCACTTTTTATGTGACTTTGTTGAAAAGAGATATGAATAAAGTTAGAAGCAATTTATTTTTGCTTCCAACCATAAAAGGCATATCTCCAGCCTTTAATAAAGGATATCTTGGTGTGTCTCTTGGAAAGATGTTCTACTAGATGTTAGAACATCATATCAGTAGATGTGTAGATTCCTGTTGCATAGAAGATTCTCGGGGTACTAAACAAATGGGTGGTGATCACATATGTTTGGAACCTACTCTTGACCTGGAAGAGGAGGCATTTGTGCTATGTGTCTAAGAGGTTTCTATCCTAGAAAAATTTCTTGGAAAAATATGTTTGATCAAGACATGATCAACATATTGATTACTTATTGGGTTAGTTTATTTCTGATCTAAGAAAGTAGGAGTGCAGAGGTGGAGCTTGCGACTTTTTTGGAGAATTGTTAAAGACATCTCAATAATATTCTTCGTGTATGAAGTCCAATATAAATGTCGAGGACATTATCTCTGACATCTGGTAGTTTCCTCTGACTAAAGGAACCAGATTTGTGTGTATGAGTTAGAGAAAGAGACTTGAAGCAGCAATTATTCAAGATGCGTGGCTGGTGTTTATTCTTATAAATATAGTGGAGGTTGTTTAATCAAACTTGATATAACAATCAAGTCTATGAGAGCATGAAACTCTTATTCTGTTAAGAAAGAAAAGTAATCAATGGAGGGATAATTTATGGAGGTGTATCAACCTAAGCTCAATGGTTGATGGGTGTCTGAACTGTTGGAGTATCATTTAAACTGTTTGGGACGAGCTTTAAGATGTTTTTGTCTTTAGTACTGTGGAGCTGGTTGATCATGCCTTTTTGGAGCAAGGTGTGTTTACTTAAGGTATGTCCTCCTCAAGCTTAGGTTCAGTTATGTGGTATCCTCACATAATAGAACATTTGTGTTTTCAAGGATTGAAGGGCATCCTTTTGTCTTGGAGAATTGGAGAAGCAGGCTTAATCCGCAGTCTGTTTGTGGCTTATAATGATCTTTCAATGCCATATTTTTTAAAATCTGCTCCAGATACATGTTAGAGGGAATCTCCTCTTTAGGTGCATAAGAATGGTGTTCAACTCCTTATTGTCAGACATGAGGTCTGGACATGGTACGTATGAGAAAGTTTTTTGTTTTTGGAGTTGTGTCACTTATAGATTACTACATGTTTCTATGGTCTGATCCTGGAGGTTAATTAGCTGCTGGTGTGGTTCTCTTTTGTCCCTTGTAAGAGTTGTGTTTGGTTTCCATGGGTAGTATCTCCAAAGCCATGGTAAATTGAAAATCCACGTGTTTTAGGCTGATGTCTGAACTGATGTTGGAACATCATTTCAGTTGTTTGATTCTTCACCCAAGGAAGTTTTTGTTGTTCATGGCAGAGTATAAGGTCAAGCCACTGATCTAATATGGGGTGATTTATTGTACAAATATCTATCATGATTTCTTGTCCTGAAGAAGGATCAGCTGGTGCCAGACGTATACAAAAGAAGGATGTCAGAGCAAATATCCTACCTAGTGTGAGAAGGTATCCTTATATGACGAATGGTAAATACTTTGATGAGAGTTGAGTATTTTTCTGTTCTCTAAGGAGGTTGTGCATGAGACTAATGGTGAATAATTTGACAGGAGACTAATTATTTGTCTGAGGAGTTATGCAATTCTATAGTCTGAACAATATGATTTAGAAAGTTTGTTGAGAATTTATTTTTCTTTCCGTGGTTGTGATGAGTAGCTTGAGAGAGATAACTACTAACTACTGAGAGTTTATTTCTCTCAATGGTGCTCTGGTGTGTGAGAACCTAAACTAGCTACTAAAGAAAATGTCATATAAGATGTTGTAACATCATGCTTGTCAATGGTTGTCCTTATGAAGAAGTTGGGAGTCCTGAATGGTTTTCTACATTATGTTTAGAAGTGGAAACTCTAAACTATGATGAATAAGTATGTGAATCTTCTGACCCTATCCACTAGGGTGTATGATGAAGGCATGACTCCTGTCATGATTGAAGATAGCAATTGAACCAGCAATTGCTAGGAGCAGAAGAAGAGCATCTGACAAGGTGATCTAATCAGAATTCTTATTGAGGAGGGAGTTTTGTCTACTACAAGTATTAGATTATGGCAGTCTGGATCTTGTGGAGAAAGCAAACTAAAGACATTTGTTATGGAATAAGTGAGAAATTTCAAATCAAGTGTGATTTTGTATGGATTGGTTAGGCGATCAATTTGATATGCCTTTGTTGAGTGAACCAGTCAAGGTGCCTAGATGTGTCCTCAAGGAGTGAGACGATCTGTGAAAGCTAAGATTGATTTTATAGTTTATGAATATGATCAACAGGTGTTTTCATCCAGGTGTGTGAAGTGGTTGCCCTCCACTATGAAAGAGTGAAGTATTTATGTAACTTTGTGCAAACTTTGTGCAGCCTCTCTACTGCATTTTTGAAGCCCAAATCCAGTTGGGAATAGGTTATAAATAGAAGCTTTGTAACCTAGGATTTGTACCAGCCGAGAATTGAAAAGATGTAATCATTAGGGAAGAGTTTGTAGCACTCTCTAAGAGAGTTGGTTGTATGTTCCACTCGATTGTGAGTTAGACTGATGTTACAAGGTTGTTATCTCTATTATTGTTCTCACTCAGGAGCCTTTAGGTAATGAGTTGAGTATTTTTCTTGGAGGAAGCTTGTAAGTAACTCTCAGTATTGTTTTTTGTCAAGAGTTTTGTCTAAGTATTATCATGGAAGTGTGTCTTCTGTTTGTAATCATGGAAGTATGTCTTCTTGTTATGTCCAATCGCTATCTGCGATTGATGAGGGATTGAGGAGGGCCTCATATCTAGGAGAGTCTTAAATAGAAGTATAGCACGGGTAGTGATTAAGTGAGTATATCGTAAACTGGTATGTTTGTTGTAGGGTCTGTGAATTGATACTATCATAGTGGACTTGTCCCTATCTTGGTATGCCCCTAGAGTAGGAGAGTTTCTCCAAACTTGGTTAAAAATTCCTCTGTGTTATTTATGTTTTTCAGTACTGTTTTTATTGATTGTACACTGTCTGTGTGTTTTAAGTCGGATCAGATGTCCCAACATGTCATAATACATCTGAAGTGTGATATACCAGAATTTCAATTAGTATCAGAGCAGGCGTCCTGTTTTGTTTCTGGGTGAGATCTAGGGAATATTTAGTAATCCTTTGTGACGTCCAAGATTGACAAATCATAATATTTTATGTTATTTTTTGATGATATTCTTAGTTCTAAATATGGAGACATTTTAGGAAACTAATGATTGAAGACCTATTTTCTTGGAGATGTATTTACAGACTTTCTGCAACCTCTCTACTGCATTTTTGAAGCCCTAATTCAGTTGGGAAAAGGTTATAAATAGAAGTGTTTGTAACCTACTTATGTACGAGTCTAATACGTAAAAGTATTAGGGTTTCCTCTTTGTGCCACTCTCTATGAGAGTTGGTTATTTGTGAGCCTCTCGAATATCATGTTGATATGAGAGTAAGACTGTTTTATAGAGTTGTAATTCTCTATTATCGTTCATTCTTAAGATGTGAAGCATATAATGTTGTGTTCTCCTCGATACTGTGAAGCAAGAGTGAGTATTGTTCTTAGAGGAACATGTTAATCAACTGTAAGTATTGTTCTTGATCAAAGCTATAAAGCAATATCAAGTATGTTGTTCTTAATAAATGGGTGTCTTGATTTAGGTGTTTATTTTGTATTTGAAGTGTGATCTTCATTTAGGTGATAGGCCATCGATACAGTAATTGGGACTGGTGATGCGGTGTATTCGCAAGTGTACGAATAACGTCAGAGTAATATAAAAGATTATCAATCCACAGAGACCAATCGTCAATCTATCATTTCCTATTGTTACGGTGTTTAGATAAGTCAATATCAAACAGGGAATTCAGCATGCAAGAAAGTAAAGTGTAGCGAAATAAACTTCAGATATAAAAGCAGGGTCGAATGTAATTCACATAGTCAGATGATATTCGCAATGCTTCAGAATAGAACTACTTATAGGGCAATATTTTCTACTAAAGAAAAGAACTAATTTAACAGGAACTGTCGCTTTCGCGTAATCAGAACCAAGTTTACTCTCTAATCAGACCTTCTTATCGTCACTTATAAAAAGGCGCGCATTGCGTTAAAGTAATAAACCTATTTTTAAGAAATAAAGTACTTGACCAAGTTGAAAAGTATTTTGATTTGGAATTTCTAATAAAAAGGGGACCTAACTTTAATCCTATAAACGCGTCCGAAAATAGTTTCAAAATTGATTTCTTTGATAATAAAAATCCCTAACTAACCGGACAAAGCGCTTTCGCTTCCTTTGACTAGTTAGAACTAACCGAGTTTAACAAAGGGTTGGACGGCTTTCGATCTTACCCAACAACAATAAAGTACAGAAAACTCGTATTAAAAACGAAAATAGCCCATAAGAATTTCTATTGACACATTATTTGGAATATCGATCTAACTTGATTCCTTACATTCTAGCCCAATAAGGTTCAGCCTGACATAGGAATGTAAACAGAGATGTTAAAATAAATCATGGGAGAAAGTAAATAATTTAAAGTACAGTGCAGGAAATAAACAAAGTAAAAGCAGGTGTGGAAAATAAACAAAGTAAAAGCAGGTGCGGGAAATAAACAAAGTAAAACCAGGTGTGGGAAATAAACAAAGTAAAAGCAGTGCGGGAAATAAACAAAGTAAAAGCAGTGTGGGAAATAAACAAAGTAAAAGCAGATGCGGAAAATATAAATAGAAACCTACTATAAACAGGGAGGTTTTAAATTTGGTACAAACTGGAAGTAAAATGCGACTGGAAATAAACAGCAGTTGAAAATAAATGTGGCAAGATAAACTTCTGCCGAAGTGCTCCAAACTCGATTACAGACTCAATCTACGAACTCGATCACAAACTCAATTAATAGTGCAATAATTCCTCGATGTGAAGAATATCGTTTTACAATGGTGAAATTATAAGGCTTAAGTTCGCAACTATGGTTGGATCAAGTTTGCAACTAAGCTTGGGTGAATTGAAATGAAATCAGGAACTTCTATTTATAGAGGATGAAGAATGTAGGAAATCACATGAATGCCCCCAACTCCTTTTTTTTTGGGGGGGGGGAGCATCGTCCAAAGGTGGCGCCCTCCATGGAGGACATGGCTCCCGCCATGAGTGTAAATAAAAGGAAGTGGGGAACGTGGCAGTTGAGGTCAGCAGGAGGTGGTCCATGTCATGGCCTACCTTATGGCTGGCGCCATGGTGGACGCCATGAGTGCAAATTTGACCTAAACTCCTGTTTCTCAGCCCGTTTTCCTTCATTTCTTCAAGGGAGCTCTGGATAAGTGAAATACCTGAAAAGGAAACAAAAGATAGGCATAATACGAGAAAACAATAATAAAAAACCTAAATAACATGTGAAATCAGAGTGAAAAACAAGTGTAAAGTAAATGTTATCAAATTTTCCCATACTTAAACCTTTGCTTGTCCTCAAGCAAAAACTCTAAATAGATTAAGAATAAAAACGGTGTTAGTGAACAAGTTGAGCTGCAAGGGGCCTCTGGAATTAAAACAAGGATGTATTGATAGGTACTGACTGATTCAAACCAAGGATATCGTAGTGACACTCTTCTGTAAAACGGACATAAGCTTCGTTCTTTTACGAACCAATCCATATCATGCCACTATGCTTAGGCCTGTACTTTTACTTTTTTCAAATCCTTTTTCATTCAGGCGCAATCACATTAAGCCCGTTATTCGTACATGCACATAGAAAAGTGACTGGGTAGTGATTCTGATCATAAAACGCAGGGCTCTAGTACAAAAAGTTGGTGTAACCCCTTTTATTGACCCATTTATAGTTGCGGGGGATTGGATCGTAATCCTCCCTACCAAGTTCAGCACCAGATACCTCTGAACCAACTAAAGATGGGTAAAAAAAATTTTCTTTTTCTTTTTCTTCATCTTTTGCTTTTGCTTTTGCTTTATTTTTCAACATAAAACTTTTGGTGAGTTAAATGACTTTGTGAGAGTCACCTATCCCGAGGTTGTAGTTTATAATAAGAACATATCATATAGATCATTCACTTATCTTCCGTCCCCTACATAGAGCATGCTTAGACCGGAGCTGACTGCTAGGATAAACTATTCAAGGATTTAAGAATGAAAATTTTAAGGCCACGACATAGGGCGTATCAGGATCGAATTCCTAAATTTATGAAGCTTAAGGTGTAAAAACGATGTCGATGCTTCAAAAGGGCTTTCCCAAGTCATACTACATCCTATCTCAACCAGGTCTTATAGCCCAACTAAGTTCAAAATACAGTGTTTTTCTTAGGAAAATATTTCGGTTAGGCTCAAGAAATGGGGGAGTGGACATACACTAGACCATACAGATATAGATGACTCTTCAAACACATTATTAAGTAAATAAATACAGCGAGAAAAAAATAAAGCAAATAAATAAGTAAAATAACGAGAAGGAAAATGTAGGAAAGGAAAAATAAAGCGAGAAAAAAAATATAAAAAAAATAAAGAGAGAAAAATAAAGCGAGTAAATCTCCTCCCACACTTAAATCGAACATTGTCCCCAATGTTATGAAATAAGATAAGGAAAGAGTCACCTGGTAAAGTACTAAGGCTGGCTAGGTCCCTCGCCATCCTGTGGTGAATGTCTAGGATGACGGAATCGGCTGCGAAGACGACTGCTCTGAGAAGCCTCGAACTGGTCGAATCTGGAGGACAAGGCAATCTGTGAACTCTGAATCTCGCGAAGGTTTCCTAAAAGGGAACCTTGAGTGGCCTCCATGAGGGCGGAGTTCCTCTGAAACTGAGCTTGTTTCCTATGTTGCTCGCGGGATATCGCCAATTGAGATCCCATAAGACTTTGAAAAGAGCGGTCCGACTGCTGTCGTGACGCCTCCATAAAACTCATGTTATCTGCCAGCTGCTGTTGGATGGCAGAAAGTAAACCATCTCTTCTCTCCTCCTGAGCTAGCTGGTCACACCACATCTCTTCAGTTATGTAGAAGCCAGGAGCCGTACCTACAAAAGTGTTAGAACTAGAAGGTGTAGTGTGTACGGGTGAAGCATGGTGGGGGGACACAGGTGGGGCATGAGGTTCATCCCTCTGCTCGTATTCTTCATCAATCTCGTGCCCGTCCCCAAGTGGAACATTAGGAGGTAATGGACCCGTAAAAGGTGGAGCATCTAGATCGTTGGTCCAGTTCCTCGCAATTCGTACATCAGTATGTCTAGTGCAAGGCAGAACGACTGAGGGGATAGCGACACCCCGAACCATAAGTTCAAAGCCACCCACTCTCCTCACCTTGCATAATTTCATATCTTTTAGAAATTTCAAATTAATTGTGCTGGGAGGCACGGGTGCTAGGGTAGCTATCTCAGCGTCAAGGTGCAGAGCTCTAGCAATAGATGTAACTAGTCCTCCAAAAGCTATGGTCCCTGTGTGTCTCAGGACATCAATCATGTGAGCAATCATAAACGGGACTGAATTAATTCTTCTATTAGTGAGTCTACCTTGCAAAAATAGAAGTTCTCTAGCATTTACCTTGTTTGGATTCTCCCGGCCAAAAATAGTAAAGGCGAGCATATATCGAAAAATTTGAATAGCCGGGTTATGGATCAATGATGCTAAAATTCCTTCAAAAGAATTTATAGAAGAGTTTGACAATTCACGTCAGAAGGAAAATGCATCAGTGGACCATTCAGAATCCAAAGGGGTCTCACAGATTGCGCCATCACCATGAGGAATACCCAACTGAGCTGCTAGTTCGTCGGTGCTATATTCATATTCAACATTAAACAGACGGAATTTAACCGTACCGACGGTACTAGAAGTGTCGGGGTGAACCAAATAAATTAGGGAACTTAAGAATTCCCGAGTTAGCCTCTCAAAGGTGGGCTCTTTTCTAGTAAAAATCTCGTGCAATCCTAGGATGTCAGCTAAATGAAAAAAACCATGATAAAGTCTTAAAGTATACAGAGAGTTTTCATTGAAATACCTGGTTCAGACAATTTCTCGTCCTTGCAATTTTTCAAGGATTTTCCATTGTCGGTCTGTGGGTTTTCCTTCACGAAGAACGTATCCGTTGAACTCCATTGTTGCTCCTTTGGAAGAAAATGGAAAAAGATGGGTTTCAAAATGGGTGTTGGAGATTGGGAGGAGAAAGTTTGAATTTTTATGAAGGTTTAGAAAAATGGATGTTTGGAGTGGTTAATGGGGTAGTAGGTGGTTGATAAAATGAGAGTTGTTGGGTGGTTAATGGGGTAGTAGGTGGTTGAGAAAATGAGAGTTTTTGGGTGGTTTTGGGGTTGAAAATGGAGAAAGTGGGAGATTTTTGAAAATCTGCCCGTTATAATCCCAGACCCCATGGCGGGTGCCATGGTCTTGGTGGCGGGCGCCATGTTTGAAAATCGGGTTGGGCTCAAATTTCTTTATTTTGTTGGTTTTAGCTTCTTATTCCAATTTCTTCTCGTAGGTGCAAACAACAATTCTTCATTTGATGCTTCCAAGGATTGGTGTATTGAAATTTTTTTTCTTTTATGTTTATAACTTGAAAATAATAAACTCATAAAAATAAAATAAACAATTAATTAAAGAGAGAGAAAAATGATAAAATAGAAATATACTTAATTATGGTAAGTCACGAAAAATAAATATAAAAAGAAAGTAGAATGCAAGAGTTAGGCATAAAAATAGATAAGTCTCGAAAAAAAGGAAACAACATGATAAAAGAAACAACAAAACAGCAAAACAATGCAGATATGAATCAAGATCATCAAGGAGTAGTAAGGTCTTTGGTCGACTCAGAACCATGAGCTGCAGCTAACTTACTGCGAAGATCATCAATTTCCTGCTGTAGGAGGTCTGCCTCAATATAGTGAGTAGCATCGGAAACCATAACCTGAAGAGATAGGTCTTCAACTGTTTGACGAAGTTGGGCTACCTCTCTACGCAGCTCAGCAACCTGTGCATAGATGTCGGGTTGCTGCAAAGAGAAATTATTAGAGAATATAATGGTCCTTTCTGGCGATGGACATGGATGATACTCAGGTACCGGAGGTGATTTTCGCTCGTCCACGGTCTCTCCAAGACCTTCTAAGGCATATGTCCAATTGGCAGGGTTATAGACATTGGTCATCATGGGATCAGGCAAGGTAAAATAGTGAACAATTTCATTATCAATCAGGAGTCTATACTGGTTGGGATTAAAGTAGACTCTTCTTATCAGCCCACGATTCAAACAGAAATCAATGTCCATTGTAGTGTATCCACAGTAGGAGGTAAGGTGAGATAACTTACTTGTATGACCTAAAGCAGAAGCAATCTGAGTCGCTGTCCCTCCCACATGGAGGATACCTTCAGCAGACTTAGAAGTCATCATGAGATTTCACAATAGAAAATCTCCACAGGCTACTGGGCGAGAATGGGTCGCACAATAGAGGAAAAAGATATCCTCCTTGCTAACATGGGTATCAGTGTCGCCCTTCCCTAGGAAAGTGTGAGCAATAACCATCTGAAAATACCTGAAAACGGGGTTGTGAATAACATGGGATAGCTGGGTGGAAGGATCAAGGCTCCCTCCAGCAGTAATATCTCTCTAGAATTTCTCTATGTCCCTAGTCATGAAATAGCCAACTGGTAGCTCAGGTATAGCACCAGGTGTGGTCTGGAAGCCTAACAAGTCGCCAAACTCACTCTGGGTAAAACAGTATTCTATCCCGAATAGTCTGAAAGTGAGATATCCATCCTGGCCATTATAGGGCTCAAACTTGAATGAACTGAGGAATTCTAAGGTGAGGTTCTTGTAGGTCACATTTAGGTCATCTACATACTCGTCTTACTTTAGCTAGTTGCATAGATACTTGATACTGGCTTCAAAGCCAAGAGCTTCCATGCAAATCTGGTATGGATATCTGGTCGGTGTCATGGGTCGCTGTGAAAGGATCGCATAGCGTTGTCTCTGAGTGTCATCTCGGAAGGAAACATGCATGTCATCGAAATGCTCCATCCTAAAAAATGTAGTTAGCAACGACGGCTAGCAGGTGATGCCTGAAATCATAAATTTTTCAACTGTTAGTATAAAGATAAAAATAAAATTTAATAAAGTAAAAAGTAAATAAATGAAAAAAATAAAAATAAACCCATGGGTTACCTCCCATGCAGCGCTTGTTTAACGTTGTTAGTTTGACGAGTAAACTTCATATATCGGAAACTGGTACTGGTGGATCAATCAGAGTGTGGATGGAGTAGTTGGTGGGAATGCCACCTCCTTCGTAGTGCTTCAACCTCTGCCCATTGATGATGAATGGGCTACACGAATTTTTCTTGATCTCGACTACTCCAGATCTTAGGATTCTAGAAACCTCAAAAGGACCAGTCCATCTTGAACGTAGCTTGCCAGGAAAAAGTCGCAACCTGGAATTGAAAAGGAGAACAAGGTCACCTATATTGAAATATTTCTTTACAATTCTTCTGTCATGCTAAGTTTTGGTTCTTTCTTTATATATTATAGCATTCTCATAGGCAGACTGGTGGAATTCCTCCAATTTATGAATGTCAAGGATGCACTTTTCACCAGCAGTCAAATATTCCAAATTCAGGGTCTTAATGGCCCAATATGCTTTATGCTCTAACTCGAAGGGTAAATGACAAGATTTTCCATAGACTAATTGGTAAGAGGTTTTTCCAATAGGGGTTTTAAAAGCTGTTCTGTAGGCCCATAGTGCTTCATGTAGCTTCTAAGACCAATCTTTTCTGGAAATTGAAAAGGTTTTTTCTAAGTTTTGTTTAATCTCTCTATTAGACACTTCTACTTGGCCGTTAGTCTGTGGATGATAAGGTGTTGCTACTATGTGCTTTACTTCATACTTACTCAAGAGCTTATCAAAGATTCTGGATATGAAATGTGATCCTCCATCACTTATAACGAGACAGGGTGTTCCAAACCTCGGAAAAATGATATTCTTAAATAACTTGACTACCACTCTTGTGTCGTTTGTGGGTGATGCAATAGCCTCAATCCATTTAGACACGTAGTCCACATCTACCAAAATGTACCTATTTCCCATTGAAGGTGGAAATGGTCCCATAAAGTCTATACCCCAAACATCAAAGAGTTCAACTTCCTGGATATTCCTCATTGGAATCTCGTCACGTCTTGATATGTTCCCGATGCATTGGCATCGATCGCACTTGACAATGTAGGCATGAACATCGTGCCATAAAGTTGGCCAATAGAGGCCTGCTTGAAGAATCTTGGCGTGCGTTTTAGATATACCTGCATGTCCACCATAAGGTGCAGAATGACAGTGTCTGATGATGTCGTCTATTTCCTCTTCTGGGATGCAACGCCTGGAAATATCATATATTCCTCTCTTGAATAGGAGTGGTTCATCCCAGTAGAAATGTTTAACATCTTTGAAGAACTTCTTTTTCTGTTGGTAATTTAGATCAAGGGGTATGATATCTGCAGCTAGGTAGTTTACAAAATCAGCGTACCAAGGTACGCTCTTCATTACTGAAATTTTTTCAAAATCTTTATCTCTGTAAGGCTCTAAATCATCAGTATTAGCTATAAGTCTGTCATAGGTGAAATCATCATTTATAGGCAATAAGTCAGGTTTTAAGTGTTCTAATCTAGAGAGGTGGTCAGCGACAACATTTTCTGTGCCTTTCTTATCCTTAATATCTAGATCAAACTCTTGGAGTAACATGATCCATCTAAGTAATCTAGGTTTAGCGTCCTTTTTATTTAATAGATAACGTATGGCAGCATGATCAGTGTAAACAATGATCTTTGCTCCAACTAGGTAGGACCTAAACTTATCTATCGCAAAATTTACTGCCAGTAATTCTTTCTCTGTTGTTGCATAGTTTAGTTGGGAGGTATCTAGGGTTCTACTAGCATAATATATAACATGTAATTTCTTGTCTTTTCGTTGTCCTAGAACAGCACCAACTGCATAATCGCTGGCATCGCACATGATTTCAAAAGGTTGTGTCCAATCTGGGGGTTGCATGATCGGAACTGAAATCAGTGCTTGTTTCAAAAATTTAAAAGCTTCGAGACATTTCTCGTCAAAAACAAATTCAACGTCCTTCATAAGAATATTAGTCAAAGGTTTTGTTATTTTATAGAAGTCTTTTATAAAACTCCGATAAAAACCAGCAAGTCCAAGAAAACTTCTAATCTCCCTAATGGTTTTAGGTGAGCTGAGGTTTTCTATAACTTCAATTTTGGCTCTATCGACCTCAATGCCTCTTTCGGAGATAATGTGTCCTAATACTAAACCTTCATTAACCATAAAATGGCATTTTTCCCAGTTTAGCACTAGGTTTACCTCTATGCATCTTTCAAGGATTTTTTCGAGGTTGGAGAGACAATATTTAAAATTGAATCCACACACCGAGAAATCGTCCATGAAAACTTCCATTATTCCATCTAGGTAATCTACAAATATAGACATCATACAACATTGAAAAGTGGCAGGGGCATTACAGAGTGCGAAGGGCATTCGTCTATAGGCGAACGTTCCATAAGGACATAAGGACAAGTGAAGGTTGTTTTATCTTGATCCTCAGGGTGAATAGGTATTTGGAAAAATCTTGAGTATCCATCTAGATAAGAAAAGTGTGAGTGACTGGCTAGACGTTCAAGCATTTGATCTATAAATAAAAGAGGGAAATGATCCTTCCTGGTTTCTTTGTTTAATTTTCTATAATCTATACACATACGCCAACCTCATTCTGTTCGTTTAGCAATATGCTCACCTTTCTCATTTTCTATGACTGTGATGCCTCCTTTCTTTGGCACCACATGCACAGGGCTCACCCAATTACTATATGATATTTGGTAAATTATACCGGCCTCTAGTAACTTAAGAACTTCTCTTTTAACAACATCGCTCATTATAGGGTTTATTCTTCTTTGATGTTCTCTTGAGGGTTTTGAGTTTTCCTCTAACAATATCTGGTGCATGCACACCGACAGACTTATTCCTTTTAAATCAGAGATGTTATACCCTAAAGTTGAGAGATATTTTCGTAAGATCTCTAAGAGTTGAGTTATCTCGTCTTGACTTAAAATAGCGTTAACTGTAATAGGACGATTCATCTCTTTATCTAAAAATTCATATCTGAGGTTCTTGGGAAGTTCCTCCAGTTCTAAAGATGGTTTCAAAGGGCAAGGCATGGGATCAGGAGTAAGCGATAAACATTCATAGAGGTATTCATCGATTCAAGGTTCTAAACTTTTAAATCCATCATCCTTCATAATGGGGGTCGAAGGTAACTTGATACTTTTGTTAGATTCCTCTCGCTTAAGTTCCAATATACACTCGTCAATGACGTCGATGGCATAACAGGCACCTCCTATGACTGGTGCCATTAAGAACTTTGAAAGAATTAATTCTATCTTTTCATCACCCACCTCAAATGTTAATTTTCCTTTCTTAACATCAATTATGGCTCCGGCTGTTGATAGGAATGGTCTACCTAAGAGGATTGGTATTTTTTCGTCTTCTTTAATATCCATAACCATGAAATCATTTGGGATATATAGCTGACCGATCTTAACTGGTATGTCTTCAAGTATGCCTATAGGATACTTAACTTATCTATCATCCAGCTGGAGAGACATTTTAGTCGGCTGCAATTCTCCTAAGTTTAACCTTCTACAAACTGCTAAAGGCATAAGGCTGACGCTAGCTCCTAGATCTAAGAAGGCTTTGTCAATAGTATGATTTCCTAATATACAAGGAATGGAAAAACTTCCTGGATCCTTTTCTTTCTTGGCAAGTTTATTTTCTGAAATAAAATTGAATTTTATAGGTTTAGGATCATCAAGTCTACGCTTGTTAGTCAGGATGTCTTTTAGGAATTTAGCATAAGATGGTATCTGAGTGATGGCTTCGGTGAAAGGAATCTCTACATGGAGTTTTTCTATAACTTTAACGAATCTCTGGTATTTATTATATAGTTTGGTTTGTTTAAGTCTTTTGAGGAAATGGGATTGGGGGTTTGTACGGGGGTAGTGATTTATTAGTTTTATCTTTTAATTCTGGTTCTTTTTGCTTTTTGGGTTCCCCTGGTTCCTCCACTTGGTCTGTAGGCAAAACATTTGTTTTAGGTTGTGAGGGTGTACTCATGGTTGGATTCTTGGGTCCATCGTAAGTAGTCCCACTTTGTAAGGATATGGCATTAGCTTGCCCTTTAGGATTTGGTTGAGGTTGTCTAGGGAATTGTCCTCCAGGTGTATTTTATGGGGCTTGTGTTTGGGCTATTTGCGAGATTTGGGTTTCAAGCATCTTGTTATACGTAATTATCTGATCAACCTTAGTTCCTAATTGCATGATTAGTTCGTTTACGTGAATATTCTAATTTAGGAACTCTTTGTTTTGCTGGGTTTGAGCTGAAATGAAATTTTCCATGATTTTCTCAAGGTTTGGTTTGGGTGCCACAACTTGCATAGGTTGATTTGGTCTTTGGGCTTGGAAACCTGTAGGTCTCGGAGGTGCAGAGTTTTGTATTGGGCTATTTTTTTTATAAGAAAAGTTTGGGTGATTCCTCCATCTGGGGTTGTAAGTGTTTGAAAATGGGTTTCCTTGGGTGTAGTTTACTTGGTCTGTGCAAGGCTCATTCAATAAGTTACATTCCGCAGGTTGATGTCCTTGGGTCCTACAGAGTTCGCATTCTGAAGCTACTGCGGCTACAATATTAGGGTTTTGAGACATGTTTTTAACTTTTAAGGCAAGAGCGTCCATTTTAACTTGCATCATGTCTAGATAACTTATCTCATGTTTTTCTCCTTGGGTCTCTTTTTTCTCTACCGTAGCTCGTTCTGTTCCCCATTGGTAATGGTTTTAGGCCATGTCCTCAATGAGAGCGCATACGTCTAGGTGAGGTTTATTCATCAATGCGCCACCAGCGGCAACATCAACAGACATCTTTGTGTTGTAATGGAGTCCGTTATAGAAGGTTGTGGATGATTAAAAATCGTTCCAGGCCATGGTGTGGACAGGCTCTTAATAGGTCCTTATATCTCTCCCATGCTTCAAAAAGTGATTCTCCCAGGTTTTGGTTAAATCTAGTGATTTGATTTCTAAGGACAACAATTTTGCTGGGCGGAAAATATCTTGCGAGAAATACTCTCCTAAGGTCTTCCCAGGTTGTTATTGAATTGGCTGGAAGAGAATCCAACCAATCTCGTGCTTTATCTCGGAGGGAAAAAGGGAATAATCTTAGTCGTATGGCCTCAGGCAAAGCACCATTGAATTTTAAAGTGTCTACTAATTGTATAAAAGTTTTTAAGTGTTGATTCGGGTTCTCAGTAGCGAGACCACCAAATTGGTTTTGTTGCACCAATTGTAGCAATGAGGGTTTTAGTTCGAAATTATTTGTGGTTATAACTGGGTTTACGATACTCAAACTAGGTTCCTCATCTGACGGTTGGGCAAATTCCTTAAGGGGTCTTTGGTTACGATTCTCGGCCATAGTTTTTCTAATCCTACAGAGAAAATGGATGTAACATTCAGGTTCTTCTAAAGGATTGAATAAGGTTCCGGTGTTGCGAGATCTTCTCATCAACCAGACTATAAAACTTAGTCTAGACGGTGCGACTATAGGGTGCGAAATTTGATGAAATTGTTCCCCGACAACGGCGACAAAAACTTGATGCGGTGTATTCGCAAGTGTATGAATTGCGCCAGAGTAATATAAAAGATTATCGATCCACAGAGACCAATCGTCAATCTATCGTTTCCTATTGTTACGGTGTTTAGCTAAGTCAATATCAAATAGGGAATTGAGCATGCAAGAAAGTAAAGTGTGGGAAAATAAACTTCAGATATAAAAGCAGGGTCGAATGTAATTCACATAGTCAGATGATATTCGCAATGATTCAGAATAGAACTACTTATAGGGAAATATTTTCTACTAAAGAAAATAACTAATTTAACAGGAACTCTCGCTTTCGCGTAATCAGAACCGAGTTTACTCTCTAATCAGACCTTCTTATCGTCACTTATAAAAAGGCGCGCATTGCGTTAAAGTAATAAACCTATTTTTAAGAAATAAAGTACTTGACCAAGTTGAAAAGTATTTTTATCTAGAATTTATAATTAAAATGGGACCTAACTTTAATCCTATAAACGCGTCCAAAAATAGTTTCAAAATTGATTTTTTTGATAATAAAAATCCATAACTAACTGGACAAAGCGCTTTCGCTTCCTTTGACCAGTTATAACTAACCGAGTTTAACAAAGGGTTGGACGGCTTTCGATCTTACCCAACAAAAATAAAGTACATAAAACTCATATTAAAAACCAAAATAGCCCATAAGCATTTCTATTGACACATTATTTGGAATATCAATCTAACTAGATTCCTAACATTCTATCCCAGTAAGGTTCAGCCTAACATTGGAATGTAAACATACATGTTAAAATAAATCATGCGAGAAAGTAAATAATTTAAAGTGCGGTGCGGGAAATAAACAAAGTAAAAGCAGGTACAGGAAATAAACAAAGTAAAAGCAGGTGCGGGAAATAAACAAAGTAAAAGCAGGTGCGGGAAATAAACAAAGTAAAAGAAGTGCGGGAAATAAACAATGTAAAAGCAGTGCGGGAAATAAACAAAGTAAAAGCATATGTGGGAAATATATATAGAAACCTGCTCCAAACGGGGAGGTTTTAAATCTGGTACAAACTGGAAGTAAAATGCGACTGGAAGTAAACAACAATCGAAAATAAATCTGGCAAGATAAACTTCTGCCGAAGTGCTCCAAACTCGATTACAGACTCAATCTACGAACTCGATCACATACTCAATCAACAGCGCAATAATTCCCCGATGTGAATAATTATCGCTTTACAATGGTGAAATTATATGGCTTAAGTTCGCAACTATGGTCAGATCAAGTTTTTAACTAAGCTTGGGTGAATTGAAATAAAATCAGGAACTTCTATTTATAGAGGATGAAGAATGCAGGAAATCACAGGAATACCCCCTAACTCCTTTTAGGGGGGAAAGCATCGTCTAAAGGTGGCGTTCGCAATGGAGGCCATGGTGTCCGCCGTGAGTGTAAATGAAAGGAAGTGGGGAACGTGGCAGTTGAGGTCAGCAGGAGGTGGTCCATGTCATGGCCTAACCTATGGCTGACACCATGGTGGATGCCATGAGTGCAAATTTGACCTAAACTTCTGTTTTTCAGCCTGTTTTCCTTCATTTCTTCAGGGGAGCTCTGGATAATTGAAATACCTGAAAAGGAAACAAAAGATAGGCATAATACGAGAAAAAAATAATAAAAAACCTAAATAACATGTGAAATAAAAGTCAAAAACAAGTGTAAAGTAAGTGTTATCAACTGGTACTGTTAGACATCATTGCAGTGATTGGAAGTGGGATGGTGATTTCTCATATCTAAGGAGGACCTAGGTAGAAATAGCATTGGGTAGTTATTAGGTTAGAAGTTGTAAAAGATGGACTAGCTTATCTTTAAACTAATACTACTAATAGTGGACTTCCTTCCCGACTTGGTAGCCCCCAAATTAGGTGTTGTTGTACACTGAATTGGGTTAACAAGTATGTGTGTTATTTTTGCTTTTCAGTACTGTTTGTTAGAACAAGATTTGGTTATGAAATATTATCTCTGAGTTTTGATGATAGAAAATGAGTATATTTGTATGGACATTTTTTATACTCTAATTGTTATTTTTGAGTATGTAACAAAAAAGTTCTGCTTCTGATGGATGGCGTGGCTAAGACATTAGAAGAGAATTAGTTTGATTCTGTGCTACACAAGTTCTGATGAACAATAGCAAGACACTCCCGAAGACTCTGAAGTGTAGGCTCTGATATGTTCTAAAGAAACCAGTCAGAAGATCTGAAGGCAGAAGTTCTACTGAAGTCAAGATGCTAAAGACTCATGTTTCTAAAGACAACATGTTCTAAAGAAACTAGTCAGAAATATGAAGACAAAAGTTCTACTGAAGTTCGGATGCTAAAGACTCAAGTTTCTAAAGACCCATAGTTCTAAGAAAAGGGTTTTAAAGACCAAGTGTTGAAGACTCTGAACACAAAGTTCTGAAGCCTCTGAAGACTTGAAGTTTTGAAGACCCAAGGTTCTAGAAAAGGTTCTAAATACAAAATGCTGAAGACCCTGAAGATATAAGTTCTAAAGACTCTGAAGACTTGAAGTTATGAAGACCCAAGGTTATAGAAAAGGTTCTCATGACCAAGTTGTTTACTGTGGAAAATGGTAAACAACCGTTGGTCCTCCTAGAGTCCTAAACTGAGGGTAACTTGCGAGATTGACCAGTTGATCTCAAGACGCGTGCTAAGAGTTTTTACTATCACACCTATTCCATCGAAATATTAGTCAAGGGAGATAGTTTTGTTTTGACTGGGGGAACATGTGTAATAGTTTTCCACAGTATGATTTGATCGATTGACTGGTGACTCGTGACTCATAGAAGATATTCATAAGAACGCGAGACTTATTAAACTAACTGACTAGTGACTTGTGACCAACAGATAGTGTCAAATTGTTTATTAACTGACTGGTGACTCGTGACCAACAGGTAGTGTCGAATGGTTTATGTGAAAACTAATTGACTCGTGACTCATGACCAATCGATAGTGTGAAATTGTTTATGTGAAATAGAAAATAACGTATAGATCTTGCTCGATAGTAAATAGAAAGCAGATAAAGCACTCAAAATATATAATTGAAAGATAAAGGATTTTCATTGAAATAAAAATGGTGATTCACGTACATCAAGCACTCTTCACTCATGATTTCCTAACACTCTGAATGACAGAGTTTGACAAGTGATTTGAGAGTACAAGTGAACACCCACAAACTATACTAAATCTTCTTATTTATAGTGTTTACAATGTAACTACCTAGATAAAATATACGATTAATATTAACATCTTGAGGTAACTGCTTCACTAGATGTTACCACCTATTTGGTGCTCAAACACAGTGTGGATTGCTGGTAACTGCTCATGATTTTGAAGTTCCACCTATTTGGCGCTTAAATACATCGTGGATTGCTGGTAACAACCTATGATTCCTCTAAACCTCTTAAATGTAAACCACTTCTACCTTGCTTCAACACTTTCTTTCTGGCAAAGAATAACCATACTTCCTCTAAGTCCAAGAAACCCTTTTTTGTCGATTAAAACCGTTTTCGACCAAATCCTTGTTTTTCACCCTTTGGTCGACTAAACCAATTTTGACCTCTTGACATATGTTCTTTTATTTCTTTCTAGTCGATGTAGTCCAGTTTTGATAGTTTCAGTGTGACTCCTTTTAAACATTAACTCTAACTTAATAAAACCAACTTTTCAAACACTGGCTCCCGTTTCCCAAAAAACCCTTACTTTGGAGGATGACTCTTAGCTTATGAGAATATCTTCATTTACTACACGTAATTGAATACCTTAAGATTTTCCAAGGTTACAAAATGCCCCCCAGAGATGCCAGTTTCAAATTTCGACTAGTATAAGATAATGACATCTTTGAAGCGTCAGTTTCACCATTCAACCAAATCGTTTCAATTTCTCTAAAAGTGAATTTTACTGTTCTGTTTTTTCTGTGACGTCATGTCATCATGGTAACATATCACGCTTTTCAATTTCGAGACGTGTGACATTATTTTTTGCCATCATTGCACTTTTAGTGGGAAACATGGCCTACTAACTCACGTTGATCTTGCAGCACGCGTCCCATAAACTGACGTGATTTGAACTTGGGAAATCACAAAAGATTTTTCCCATTATTTCCTCCTTCCTCAGGGTCTATAAATACCTTTATTTCTCATTTTTTCTATTTTTATTCATTTTTTCAACCCTTGCTTTTAGAAAAAACACAGAAACTACACACTACATCATTGTTCTTCATCTTCATCCTTCTTCAAACCTTTTACAATGGCGAATGTTAAAAATCAAACTTCCTCTCCAGCAATCGATCTTCAACTGCGCCTTATCGACGATAAAGGTTATGTGCCGGAACCTCCATTTGCTGAGGAGAAAGCTAAAATCTGGAAATCTCAGGTACTTATCCCTTTCTCTCTTGAAGAGAACCCACTAGCCTTTTTAGGGCCACTTCCTGCTGATGCACCCTCTGAAATCTATGTAGATGATAAGGATGCGTTTTTTTATACTAGTACTACTACCAGACCCATAATTTCTTTTCCAAACCCTATATATCTTAAATATATTGACAGGAACTTTAGAACCGCTCCACCTCTGCGTTGCCCTAAATTTTGTGCTTGCATGGCACGTTTAGAAACTGCCAAAGGAGACCAATTGAAAAGGATGGGTATTTATACCATGCTAGAACTTTCTCGATATCGTCAACCTTATTCTAGTGGAATGCTCCTAGCTGCCATACATTTCTGGGAGGGATCGACCAACACCTTTCATACTAAATATGGTATGATCACTCCTTCCCTGTTCGACGTTGTTGCCATCATAGAGCTAAAACCATCTGGCACAGTTTTCAATTATAGAGATGCTGGACCTATGCCACTAAGGTTCGATGTGGGTGAAGCTGGAAAACCAACATATAATAATTTCATCGACCATCATGCTCAAACCTCTGGTCCTGTAACTAATGAAGAGCATGTGGCATTTCTAACCTTATGGTTATCTCGCTTTGTTTTTTGTTCCAGGTCGATGCAGGTGGCCAAACAATTTTCTTATCTGGCTACCCAATTGTATATGGGTGAGAATGTTGCTTTAGGCCATCTGGTTTTTGCCTCTCTTTATGCAGCTTTGACTGATGCTGCTAACCAAATAAAGCGTTTTGACCCTAATAATCCAAAGAAAAAGAACGTCTTAGTCCATGGTCCTTTTTGGCTCTTGCAGCTATGGTTGAATGCCACATTCTCTGAGGATATTAAGCCCTTTTAAAATAGAAAGGTAGCATTACCTCCATCTCAAAGCCATATCGTTTGGCAACGCCTTCTCCCTCTGACTCCTATCGACAAGGGCTCCCCAAATCCTGAAGTCTTCAGACTGCTGTTTACTATTATGTTGACAAGAGTCGATTACACACCCTCTATGGCCCCATTTCATGATAGACAAGATGGCCTAGAGTGGTTTACTAGGGCTTTTCCACCTGCAAGAGAAGAGGACAAGAAAAATTCCTTAATCCTCTAGAGGCGTTACTTAACTCCCCAATTCCTGTCTACTGTGATTGTCGGTGTGAACCCGGGTTTGGTCGCTTATCAGCCTAACTTGGTGGCTCGACAATTTGGATTCTTTCAACTTGTTCCTAAGTCTTTGTTCAATTCTCACGAGCTACTGGTAGACATCATAACTGACCAACCCTTCGAAATGATCAAGGATGATATAGGGAATATATGGGCACGAAGACCCACACTCACTCTCACTCCTTTCCAACCGTCTTTCTATTGCACCAAAGAATTTGAAACTTGGTGGCAGTCATATTTTTTTATTCATTGGTGATTCTAATGCCAAGCTGGCTGAACTAACTAAAACTTTTTCAAATTTGCAGGCAAAAGCGACCAAGTGTAAGATTACTCATATTAAACATATTCGAGCTTTCTAGAATTACTTCCGAATTGTGTATCGACCTAATAATCTTCGTCGGACCATCTATGAGGCTGTTGTTGAATTAAAGGAGAAGGTAAACGATAGGATCTCGACACTAAAAATCCCTGATTATGCGAAAGACAAATATCTTTACACTCTTTGTAACACCCATAATTTAATTAATTATTTAATTAAATTGTTTTTGGAATATTTGTGAAGTTGTGTTGTGATTATTTGGAATTATTTATTTTATTAAGTGGTGAAATAATATTATGAGAAGGATGATATTATTTGATGTGGGCTTGTTTTAAAGGAATAGAAGTAGTAAAGAGGGGGTGTAGTAATTTTAATCCCATTAAGGAATAAAGAGAATAATAGTGTTGTACCCCAAAATTTTCTCTCTCATTTTACTCAACAAATACTCCTTGAGATCCTCAATTTGCTCAAGTTTGCCCAAGAGTTGACCAGACGAACTCTCTCCTAAGGCAGGTTGTCTCAAATCATGGTTTCCATTTTTATCAAGATAGGTGGACTCCAAAGACCTAATATGCTATCCTTGGTCCTAATATGTTTTAAAGACACTACATGTCAAGTTTCATGCCTTGCACAAGAATTTTGCTCAGTTAACTGCTTAGATGCTTGAGAATCGACTGTATTAGGTCAAAAGTCAACTGTGACCCACATAAAGTCAAACTTCAAGATTTTTGGTCAACATTAACATTTTGAAGTTACTTTCATCATTTGATCAAGGGTTGATCATGATTCCTCAAGGAATACTCCAAATTCATCAAAACCCAAAAGTTGCTAAATTAGGGTTTCTCAAGAAAAGTCAACCAAACATTGACCAAGCATAACCTCCACATACTTTATCATAAATTTTCCATCCAAAGCTCATTTTGAAGAGGATTCAATTCCCTACAACTAATATTCATCCCACAAGTTCAAAATATGCACCCACAAAAAGATATGAATTTCTACATTATGGGTCCTTTTGAAAAGTCAACAAAAACACCTTTTGGGTCAAAGCTTCTTACAAGAACATGGAAGACTCAATTGAGATGAGACCAAAAAGGTTGCTTAGGGGACATCCTAAGATTTCTAAAAAGTCTAAGAACACCTATCTAGGGTTAAAATTGGATTAGATATTCCTTGTCAAAGTTGACTATTTTTTACAAAATTGCCAAAAGTCAAATAGACTCAAAATTACATTTTTTTGTCAAATGGGCCTAAATTTTTATGTTGCACCTCACTTATAATATGATCCACGAACCAAATACTCACCCACACGTTATTTGCTTCATTCTTCAATTTATTTTGATTTTTTATTTAATCAAAAATTGAATTAAATCAAATAATTGGTGAATAATAGCAAAGATATGATTATATTTGATTTTTTTGATAGGCTTGCAATCAAAATATGCTGAGTTATCAAGACCAAAAAGAATCAAGCATAATTGGTACAAGAAAGGGATGATTTGGCTCAAAATAGTAAGTTTACATATAGCATGGAAATCAAATCAAATCTCCCATAATTGCAAAGATTCAAGCCAAGTTTATAACCCTAATTCACTCTAAGATATATAGGGAACATGTACAAGGCATGAGACAAGGTTTTGCAGTCGTAGAGGAGAAAGAACAAACTCAAAAAAGTGGACAAAAAGTGTGACTCGGTTTTCACTCCACATGGCCTTTCAGAACGATTCAAAGCCAACAATCATATCCTGGAGCATCCCTGAAGCCAACTGGATCATTTGCAAGTCTTATCTCGCCCAGAAACGAATGCAATCACTCCCACGATTTGCTTATTTTTTCCAAATCGATTATTGAATTTCCTGCATCATTAGCATATTTAAGTGATATATTTGTGATCATGGATATGTTTGCAACCTGACTGGATGATTTAATTGTGTTTTTGACGCATATACGTGCCTTTGCCATTATTAGGGTTTTCGTGTGCGTTTTAGGGGTTTGTCACACAGGTTAAATTGGGCCAAAAGAAGAACACCATGATGTTCACGAGAACGAGACGAAGAGATCCACATAATTGGAAGTAATTTATCATGTGTCTTGTGCATTTTGGAAATTCACAGGGCTATAGCTACAAACACATGACTGTAGGTAAAAGGTATGCATCTAAGACGATGGAGAAAGGTAGAAGAAGATTAGGTGTCAGCCAATCAGTGGACCATTTGAAATCTAGCGCGCGTTTCCCACTAACCCACTTGTTTTCTATATTATATTTTTCTTCTATTATTTGTACAACTAACACATACAACCCAGTGGAAGAGCACGCTAGTGGTAAGTGTGAGGACCTGGGTTCGATCCCAGGTCCAAGCATTTTCTCATTTTCTCAATTTTTGTTCACAGATCTAGTGCATCAACCTTGCATGCGCCTTCCATACTCCTCAAGTCATCACCAATGGATCCCAGCCTCTCCAGATCTAATGCATAGCAGTGGAGGATCTACGATACACCCTCAAGTCAATGCCACAGGAAAGCATGCGCTGACTGGGCTTGAAGGACTATTGGGCCTGGAAATTTCAGGATCACACCTCCCTATTCAGCATAACACAAGCCCTTTTTTAATTCATTTTTTATTATTTATTCTATTTCTTTTATTTTAATTAATTGGTTTAATTATTTTTCACTAAAAATAAATTACATTTCATAAAATCAACAAATCACAAAAAAAAAGAGTTTTTTTTTTATATAAAATATTTATTTTAACGTAATTAGTAAGTTAGGTAAATTTAATTTCTTTTTCATAATTAAAAATAATTAGAAACTAGGTTCATTTAATTAAGATGTTTTTTTCTCAAATAAAAACCACAAAAATCCATAAAATCTTTTTTTTTACAAAATATTTTATTTTCTTGAATTATTTACCTTAGTTTAAATTAGGTTAATGTCAACTTATTTTTTTATAATTAAAAAATGTTTAGAATTAGGGTTTTAATTGTACATAACCTAATTAAGTCTTTTCTCAAAAAAAAAAAAACTTAAATATTTTTTTCAATTAGATTTTTAGGGTTCTCAATTTTTCTCGCATTTAATTTGCCGCGCGCATTTTAATTTGTTTTATTATTATTGTAACTGTTTCGAGTTTGTAATAATTTTAATTAGGGTTTTAAGCTTCCTCGTTTTGATTTTCTGTCAAGATAATTATGTAACTGTCAAAGCCTTGTAATAGCTAGGTTTATTTTTCGCACTTTAAATTCCTGCAAATATTTAACTGTCTAGATGTATGCTAATAGGATTGTATGGGAAGATTACTTGAAATTAAAACGGTAGATCACCTAATGTACAAAGACTATATAACTGAAACAATTCACGTGCACATATTCACTCCTAGGTATTACCCCACTTTGGTTGCCTTCGGTAAAACAGTCATTAAGCATAGGAGATTTTAGTGGTTGCCCTCTAGTCTAAAAGATCAAAATGTCCCATTCGAATGTTGCCTCGGAAATGTTGCCTCAGAAAGATCTTAAGACTTTAGGGTTACTACTAAAGTTTTCTAACTATTTCTTTAGTGATTGTACTTGTCCCTTTCGAATGTCCCTTACAACTCCAACGACGGTGCTACCTACTCCTTAATAAAGGGATAGTGCTGTCTAAAGAAAACGAGAACAAACAATCTTTTTTCGAGTAGGTAGAATCTTAAGTACTTGATCAATAAAAACTTTTCACACAAACACCTTTCAAAACCAATTTTCAAAACAAACTTTGTCACACCCTTGAGGACTAATACAAGGGTTATCACGAAGTAAAACATTTTCAAAAAAACAAGCACACACAAGCAATTTGAAAAATGAGCAAATATCTAAGAGCCCATGAAAAACCATGGATAGAAAGGGTGCTAACACATTCCCTTTCTATAATCTCGAAAAAAGGTTTTTTTTCTGTTCTTTTTCCTTTTCCATGATTGGATGAAATAAAGGTCGGTGGCGACTCTGGCTTACCACGACATTTTGCAAACAAAAAACGCAAATGAAAACCAGTATTAACAGTCGATTTTGCCACCGTATCACAAATAGGTAATTTCATTATTGTTAGAAAGAATAGAAAGAAGAAGTAGTAGAAGAATAAGGGTTAGAGGAAGAACATGAAAGCTGTTGGAAAAGAGGAAAGAGGCAGAACGGGAATCAATTGGAGAAAGTTATAGAGAAACCTTCAATCCAAGGTAAGGGTGGGGTTCTGACTCTATAATTGGGTTCATGATAATTGGTATGCGGGGTTAGAAGTGAAATGTTGTTTTGTTCATGATTGGATTATATATGTTGTTGTATGACAAAAAATCAATGAATTTTGGATGAATAATGATGTCCTGATGTTGTTTAATTGATGTAGAATTATAGGATAATTGTAAGTGATGATTATCTATGATTAAAGTATGTTTTAGGGCTTAAGGTATGGAACCCGTAGTGAAAACGCAGAGAAAATCGCAGAAAATACCCTTAGCAGAGCAGTATGTGTCGACCCCGAATGCTATTTGTCGATACAGGAATGTTGTTAGACTCAGTATGAGTCGACACGAAGGAGTCATATGTTGATACATGATGGCTTTCAGACTCAGGATGAGTCGATACGTAGGAGCATGTGTAGATACATACAGAGTTGCAAACTCAGGATGAGTTGATACAAGAGATGATACGTCGACTCATGTCACGAGTTCAGTTCAGTACGCGTCAATCCAAGGAATTATGCATCGATCCATGTTGTCTGGTTTTGGCAGAATCAGTTTGAAGATGTTGTAACTTGAGTTTTTAAACTCCGTTTGAGGTGTCGTTAGAAGTGTTGAATAACTAACGCAATGAGCTTTATTCTTAAGGATTAAAATGAAGAATAGGGAGGATAATCCTAGTATCCAAATTAGGATTAGAGTTAGTACCCGCGGTAATCACTATGTTGGTTTTTATGAAGAAGGATGAAGATGAGACGTTTATAGATTACTGTCTGGTTTGTAACAGTAGGAATAATGATGATAATGATGTAATATTACAAAATAGTAGTATGTAGAGGTTTGGTGATTTAGAAGTAAGCCTTAGTTGATTAACTAATTATAGGCAATATCTTGTATAGGCCTATGGCCAACATTGCGAAATTGATGAATTACTATTGTATTACTGTACGGCTGAGTTATTGATGAGAGGATGTTAATGAGAGTTTGTTTTTATGAGTTATGATGTATAAATGATGTTTGATGATTTATGATGATAAATGATATCGACAATTGATGTTGATGAAGAGATGTTGAGATGCTCTTAAGATGTAGGCCTTTGGCCAACAATGCTGTTGTATTGAGAGGTTGTCGATTATGGTGTTGTCATTACATTCATGATTGTGTCGCATACATTGAATTTTGAGATGGAATTTATGCTCGTTGAGATGGCCTGTATTGGAAAATATTGAGTTGAAGGCTTATTCCTTGTTGATGCCTCTATTAATTGGCAATTTTTGATATGGGAGTTCTGCTCCAATGGTACCACATGTATTTTCATAGTATTGAGTCTCATTATATGATTGCATAAAGAAGTTGTGTATTGATGTTGTGAATGTGTATTATTGTTGTGATCATTGTTGATTATGAGATGAGAAGTGGTGATGTTATGTGATCTAATTTAATATATTAATTATTATACGCTTTATTATATTGTTAGATATCTCACCCCTTCTGTTTGAATGTTTCCCTTATGTTGGTAATGTGCAGGTAATCGAGAGTGAAGGCTGTATACCTTCAATAGTTCGAGTCGGTGTCATTGCTCTGATATGTAACACTCGGGGGGATGAACGCTTGTTGCTTTTGATTGTTGATTATTTTAGTTGTTGAACTTTAAGTTGATTATTATTAAAATGGTGTTGTTTTTAAGTTGCTGTAACAATGATAAAGATGTTATTAAGAGTTCCACTGCGTAGATGTTAAATTGTTGAATTATTTAATTAAAGTAATTATGTTGATGGTTCATCCGAAGTTTTAAAGTGTTATGTATCCACGATGAATGCAATGAGTTTTTAATGATGAATTTGTGGCATCCTAATTCATTTGTATGAATGATTTTATAACTCTGATTTATTTACATAATTACCGGGTAGAATTGGGGTGTTACAAAGTTGGTATCAGAGCAAAAGGTTGGTCTGACCTTGTCATCGAGTCGTAGTTGTCTAACAATCGAGTATTGTTAACTTGAGTTCTAACCGTCGTTTATGTTGTAGTGATAAGTTGAGATGGCTAGAAGGAATGATGCTGCACTTGCTGCTGCTTTAGAAGCAATGGCTCATGCGATGGAGAATCAGCCGAATGCTGACGGGAATGCTGGATCTCGTAGCTTGGCGACTTTCTAGAGAGAGAATCCGCCTACGTTCAAGGGGAAGTATGATCCTGACAGAGCATTGGTTTGGTTGAAAGAGATTGAAAGAATATTTCGTGGGATGGATTGCACTCCATCACAGAAGGTTCAATATGGTACTCATATGCTAGCAGTCGAGGCTGATGACTGGTGGCTAGAGACTTGTCAGAGATTGGAAGCTGCAGGTGAGAATGTCACTTGGGCTGTGTTCTGTAGGGAGTTTTTGAGGAAGTACTTTCCTGAAGATGTCAGTGGTAAGAAGGAGATTGAGTTTCTTGAGCTGAAGCAAGGAAGTGTGTCAGTTGTTGAGTATGCTGCCAAGTTTGCTGAGTTGGCTAAGTTTTATCCGCACTACCCTGAGGAAGATGCTGAGTTTTCAAAGTGTATCAAGTTTGAGAACAGGTTGCGCTGAGAGATCAAGAAGGCAGTTGGATACCAGAAGATCCGTGTCTTTGCTGATTTGATTGATAGTTGCAGGATTTATGAAGAGGATAATAATGCTCATTACAAGATTATCAGTGAGAAGAGGGGTAAGCACCAACAGAATTGTGGTAAGCCTTATGATACCCCAGCTGGTAAGGGTAAACAGAAAGTTGCTCAGGGTCAGAGGACTAGTGGGGGAGATGCTCCTGCTAGTGTGGTTTGTTTTAAGTGTGGAAAATCTGGGCACAAGAGTAATGTGTGCACTACTGAAGTGAAGAGGTGTTTCCGTTGTTGTAAGAACGAACATGTTGTATCTGAGTGTGAACATAAGGATGTGATTTGTTTCAATTGTAGAAAGGAAGGGCACATTGGTAGTCAGTGTCAGAAATCAAAGAGGGTGCAAACAAGTGGTAAAGTGTTCACTTTGGTTGAGGATCAGACAGCTGCTGAGGACAGAATTATCAGAGGTATATGTTTCATTAATAGTACTCCTTTAATTACTATTATTGATACAGGTTCTACTCATTTTTTTATTGCTGCTGATTTTGTTGATGGGTCTTATGTTGTCTTCTATGAATGGAGAAATGGTCGTCGAAACTCCAGCCAAGGGGTTGGTGACTATTTCTTTTGTGTGTTTAAGGTGTCCCTTGTCGATCTTCGACAGAGACTTTGCTGTTGATTTGGTTTGTTTACCGTTAAGAGGGTTGGATGTGATTTTGGGTATGAACTGGTTAGAGCATAACTGTGTTCATATTAACTGTTATGACAAGTTTGTGAGGTTTTCTACTCCTGAAGAAGAGGAAGATGGTCTATTATCTGCTAAATAGTTGAGTAAGTTGGTGCAAGAAGAAGCACAGATGTTCTCGTTGATGGAGTCGCTATATATAAAGACTCAAGCTGTAATTGAGGAATTGTAGGTTGTGTGTGAATTTCCTGAAGTTTTCCCTGATGAAATCCCTGATGTACCGCCAAAGAGGGAAGTTGAATTTGCTATTGATCTTGTACCTGGTACCAGACCTGTGTCTATGACACCATACAAGATGTCTGCATCTGAACTATTAGAGTTAAAGAAGCAATTGGAAGAGTTACTTGAAAATAAGTTTGTAAGGCCAAGTGTATCTCCATGGGGTGCTTCAGTGCTGTTAGTAAAGAAGAAAGATGGAAGTATGAGGCTTTGTGTTGATTATAGACAGTTGAATAAAGTGACGATTAAGAACAAGTATCCGCTTCCAAGAATAGATGACTTGATGGATCAATTGGTGGATGCTTGTGTGTTTAGTAAGATCGATTTGAGGTCGGGTTACCATCAGATTAGAGTGAAGGATGAAGATATCTAGAAGACGGCTTTCAAGACGCATTATGGACATGAGTATTTGATGATGCCTTTCGGTGTTACTAATGTGCTAGGAGTATTCATGGAATATATGAATCGTATCTTTCATACTTATTTGGATTGGTTCGTGATGGTGTTCATTGATGATATTTTGTTTTACTCTAAGTCAGAAGAAGAGCATGCAAAACACTTAAGGGTAGTATTGCAAGTTTTGAAAGAGAAGAAGTTGTATGCAAAGCTGTCCAAGTGTGAGTTCTGTTTAAAGGAGGTTAGTTTTCTTGGTTATGTGATCTCAGGTAGTGGCATTGCTGTATATCCATCGAAGGTTGATGTTGTGCTGCAATGGGAAACTCTGAAGTCAGCTATTGAGATTAGGAGCTTTTTCGGATTAGCTGGTTACTATAGAAGGTTTATCGAAGGTTTTTCTAAGTTGGCACTTCCGTTGACTAAGTTGACTTGTAAAGGTATAGCTTTTGTGTGGGATGTTCAGTGCGAAGAAAGTTTTACAGAATTGAAGAAGAGATTGACGTCAGCTCCGATTTTGATGTTGCCTAATCCGAGAGAGCCTTTTGTGGTGTATTGTGATGCTTCTAAGATGGGTTTAGGAGGTGTGCTTATGCAGAATGGTAAGGTATTTGCTTATGCGTCAAGGCAGTTAAGGACTCATGAGAAGAACTATCCTACGCATGATTTAGAGCTTGCTGCAGTTGTCTTTGTGTTGAAGATTTGGAGGCATTATCTTTATGGTTCTAGATTTGAAGTGTTTAGTGACCATAAGAGTTTGAAGTATCTTTTTGATCAGAAGGAGTTGAATATAAGGTAGCGAAGATGGTTGGAATTGTTAAAGGATTATGATTTCGGTTTGAATTATCATCCAGGAAAAGCGAATGTTGTAGCTGATGCGTTGAGTCGAAAGACTTTACATATGTCGGCAATGATGGTTAAAGAGTTGGAATTAATTGAGAATTTCAGAGATATGAGCTTAGTTTGCGAGGTTACGCCATGAAGTGTTATGTTACGTATGTTGAAGATTAATAATGAATTTCTAGACAGTATCAGAGAAGCTCAAAAGTTGGATGTGAAACTGGTAGATTCGATGGTTAGAATCGATCAGTCTGAGAATGGTGATTTTAAGTTAGACGTGCAAGGTGTGTTAAGATTTCGTAACCGGATCTGTATTCTCGATGATGCTGAGATGAAGAAAGTGATACTTGAAGAGAGTCATAAAAGTAAGCTTAGTATTCACCCAGGAGCTACAAAGATGTATCAAGATTTGAAAGGTTTGTTTTGGTGTCCTGGGATGAAGAGTGATGTGGCTCGGTTTATGTATGCATGTTTGACTTGTCAGAAGTCGAAAGTTGAACATCAGAAGCCTGCAAGATTGATGCAACCATTAGAAGTTCCAGAATGGAAATGGGATAGTATTTCAATGGACTTTGTGACGGGGTTACCTAATACTATAAGAGGACATGTTTCAATTTGGGTGATTGTTGATAGGATTACAAAGTCAACTCATTTTATTCCTATTAACATCAGTTTTCCAGTGTCGAAGTTGGCTGAGATTTACACTAGTGTGATCGTGAAGCTGCATGGTGTTCCTTTGTGCATTGTGTCAGATAGAGATCCAAAATTTACTTCTGATTTTTGGGAGAGTTTGCAAGAAGCGTTTGGCTCTAAGTTGAGGTTGAGTTCAACATATCATCCTCAGACAGCTGGTCAGACTGAATGGACTATTCAATCGTTGGAAGACTTGTTGAGGGCATGTGTTCTTGAGCAGGGAGGTTCGTGGGATACTTATCTTGCGTTGATAGAGTTCACTTATAATAACAGTTACCATTCTAGTATTGGGATGACACCTTTTGAAGCGTTGTATGGTCTAAGATGTAAAACTCCTTTATGTTGGCATGAATCTGGTGAAAGTGTAGTACTTGGACCTAAACTTGTTCGTGAGACTACTGAGAAGGTGAAGTTGATTCGAGAAAAGATGAAAGCTTCCCAAAGTAGACAAAATAATTATCATGACAAGCGAAGGAAGGATTTAGAATTTCAAGCGGGTGACCATGTGTTTTTAAGAGTCACACCTGTGACTGGTGTTGGGTGAGCATTGAAGTCTAAGAAGCTCACTTCTCGTTTTATTGGACCATATTAGATATCAGAGAGAATGGGGAATGTTGCTTATAGAGTGGCTTTACCGCATAATATTTCGAATTTATATGATGTGTTTCATGTGTCGTAACTCCGGAAGTATATTTCAGATCTATCTCATGTGATTCTAATGGACGATGTGCAAGTACGGGATAACCTTACTGTGGAGACGGTGCTTGTACGAATCACGGATCGTGAAATAAAGACTCTGAGGGGAAAAGAGATTGCTTTGGTTAAAGTGGTTTGGCTAGGGGCTACCGGTGAAAGCATGACTTGGGAGTTGGAGAGACAGATGCGGGACTCCTAACCTGAGTTGCTTGATTAAGGTAAATTTTCAATGACGAAGATATTCTAAGTGGGGGAGAGTTGTAACGCCCGTAATTTAATTAATTATTTAATTAAATTGTTTTTGGAATATTTATGAAGTTTTGTTGTGATTAGTTGGAATTATTTATTTTATTAAGTGGTGAAATAATATTATGAGAAACATGATATTATTTGATGTGGGCTTGTTTTAAAGGAATATAAGTAGTAAAGAGGGGGTGTAGTAGTTTTAAGCCCATTATGGAATAAAGAGAATAATAGGTTATTTCATTTATTGTTAGAAAGAATAGAAAGAAGAAGCAGTAGAAGAATAAGGGTTAGAGGAAGAACGTGAAAGCTATTGGAAAAGAGGAAAGAGGAAGAATGGGAATCAATTGGAGAAAGTTATAGAGAAACCTTCAATCCAAGGTAAGGGTGGGGTTCTGACTCTATAATTGGGTTCATGATAATTGGTATGCAGGGTTAGAAGTGAAATGTTGTTTTGTTCATGATTGGATTATATATGTTGTTGTATGACAAAAAATCAATGAATTTTGGATGAATAATGATGTCCTTATGTTGTTTAATTGATGTAGAATTATAGGATAATTGTAAGTGATGATTATCTATGATTAAAGTATATTTTAGGGCTTAAGGTATGGAACCCGTAGTGAAAACGCAGAGAAAATCGCAGAAAATACCCTTAGCAGAGCAGTATGTGTCGACCCCAAATGCTATGTGTCGATATAGGAATGCTGTTAGACTCAGTATAAGTCGACACGAAGGAGTCATATGTTGATACATGATGGCTTTCAGACTCAGGATGAGTCGATACGTAGGAGCATGTGTAGAGACATACAGAGTTGCAGACTCAGGATGAGTTGATACAAGAGATGATGCGTCGACTCATGTCGCGAGTTCAGTTCAGAACGCGTCGATCCAAGGAGTTATGCGTCGATCCATGTTGTCTGGTTTTGGCAGAATCAGTTTGAAGATGCTGTAACTTGAGTTTTCGGACTCCGTTTGAGGTGTCGTTTGAAGCGTTGAATAGCTAATGCGATGAGATTTATTCTTAAGGATTAAAATGAATAATAGGGAGGATAATCTTAGTATCCAAATTAGTATTAGAGTTAGTTCCTGCGGTAATCTCTATGTTGGTTTTTGTAAAGAAGGATAAAGATAAGACGTTTATAGATTACTGTCTGGTTTGTAACAGTAGGATTAATGATGATAATGATGTAATATTACAGAATAGTAGTATGTAGAGGTTTTTTGATTTAGAAGTAAGCCTTAGTTGATTAACTAATTATAGGAAATATCTTGTATAAGCATATGACCAATGTTGCGAAATTGATGAGTTACTGTCGTATTACTGTACGGATGAGTTGTTGATGAGATGATGTTAATGAGAGTTTGTTTTTATGAGTTATGATTTATAAATGATGTTTGATGATTTATGATGATAAATGATGTCGACAATTGATGTTGATGAAGAGATGTTGAGATGCTCTTAAGATGTAGGCCTTTGGCCAATGATGGTGTTGTATTGAGAGGTTGTCGATTATGGTGTTGTCATTGAATTCATGATTGTGTCGCATACATTGCATTTTGAGATGGAGTTTATGCTCGTTGAGATGGCCTGTATTGGCGAATATTGAGATAAAGGCTTATGCCTTGTTGATGCCTCTATTAATTGGCAATTTTTGAGATGGGAGTTCTGCTTCAATGGTACTACGTGCATTTGCATAGTATTGAGTCACATTATATGATTGTATAAAGAAGTTGTGTATTGATGTTGTGAATGCGTATTATTGTTGCGATCATTGTTCTTTAAGAGATGAGAAGTGGTGATGTTATGTGATCTAATTTAATATATTAATTATCATACGCTTTATTATATTGTTATATATCTCACCCCTTATGTTTGAATGTTAACCTTATGCTGGTAACGTGCAGGTAATCGAGAGTGAAGGTTGTATACCTTCAATAGTTCGAGTCAATGTCATTGCTCTGATATGTAACACTCGGGGGGATGAACGCTTGTTGCTTTTGATTGTTGATTATTTCAGTTGTTGAACTTTAAGTTGATTATTATTAAAATGGGGTTGTTTTGAAGTTGTTGTAACGATGATAAAGATGTTATTAAGAGTTTCGCTGCGTAGATGTTAAATTGTTGAATTATTTAATTAAAGTATTTATGCTGATGGTTCATCAATAGTTTTAAAGTGTTATGTATCCACGATGAATGCAATGAGTTTTTAATGATGAATTTATGGCATCTTGATTCATTTGTATGAATGATTTTATAACTCTGACTTATTTATATAATTGTCGGGTAGAATTGGGGTGTTACACTCTTCATTTTAGAAACATCAAATTTCTTCCTTTGCCATCCAGCCCGTTGGCCCACCAATTCTTGATTGGTGGTATTGCTCTATACCAGATATGCAAAATTCCTATAAGAAAAAGGCCGACAGAGTGGTACCGAAGAAGTATTACCTACCTAACTATTCAGGGCATCTTCATTATGATCTTCGATATGTTAGAGTACTTTCGACTACACAAATTAGTAACGATTTCTGAAAAGCTTACCCCCTGCTTATTTTAATTTGGTTGCTTATCTGATTGTTTTACACTTGTCTTGCAGCTATACCAATAGATCAGGCGGGTTCCGTTTCTGTCGACAAACAAAAACCTTCGACGCATCAGGTTTAAACTTCAACCTTCTACCATCTATCATTCTTGATTTGTCATATCTGACTTAGCTTAATTTTTATAGATCATTCCTGACCACACACCCACCGACGATGAACCCATTTCCTCTTCACTCAAGAAGGCTTCTTCGATGGGTGTATTTATATACTTCTTGTTTCCATGTCGTTTATGCCCTAAACTTGTATTACTATTTTCCTTGTTTTCCAGAGTCAAAAACGCTCAGCGAATTTGGCAGCTCCCTCTGACAAATCCAAAAGTTCCAAGAAGGACAAAGAGCATACTTCTGAGAGGGCTAAGGTATATTCTGTCGATTCAAAATTTCCATTATCGACTAACACAATTGCTTTGACTTATATCTTTTTCTGATACTTAGCCATCACCTGATGTTCATCCCTCTCAACACTCCCACAAATCCAAAAGCCATAAGAGGAAAAAAGGTTCCTCTACTGAAGGCGAGGTGGCGAAAAAGAAGAATAAGACAAAGGTACTTGTATCCCAGGATGCTGAAGCAAAGGTTGGCTTGAAACTTGTTGATGAAATAAAGGAGCCATCTGATGTTGAAATTCCTCTTATTACAAGAAGGAGACGTAACATGGTCTTGGTCGAAAATCCTGAAGCCACCTTGGATTTAGGTGTTTACACCATTGTGATCGACATAACCCTAGTTATTACGACTCATGCTCCTAGGGTTGATGAAGTTCAAAACCCAATGAGAGACACTACTGATGTTTCAGCTAAGGATGAGTATGTGGATCTTAGTCTGTTGACACAGGTACTAGCTGGTTGTTTTCTAGTTTCTTTCATTTTTTGTTTGTTGAATTTGTTTTGGCTAATGCCTTTTCTTGCTTTCTTTAGGTTAATATCTCCTGTCAACAACAACGTGTACCTGACTATACCCCTTTGTCAGAAGCTTCTTCCCCTCACCATCATGAGAATCTTGACATTGCTGATGGTGAGTTTATCGACCTGACTATTCCGGCTACTCTTAGTGACTCTGACTCAGTCACTAGTTCTGCCAAACATAAGAGTTATAGTTCGACTAGTTCTGATTCTAGCCTTTCAAATTCCCTGCAGGGTTCAGAAGCAAATAAAAATGTCACCACCTCCCGAATTCTGCCACCTCCTGAAAGCACGCAAGGCGCGCCTCTTGTTTCTTCTGGGAGAGAAAAGTTCGACTCAACCACAAAACTAAAACACATGGGAGTCAATCCTTCTAGTCTAGAAGAAATTGCTAGGTTGCATCGGTTTGTGAGTTCTCGCACTCTTTCTTCTAACTCTAGCCTACCTCAAGCACATAATGACAAGATGAGTACTAAAGCAGTTAAAGTCAAAAATCTGATGACTAAAATTCAGACTCATGCTTTGAATCCTGATCTGCCTCACGGCTCCATTCTGATCCAACTCTTGGCCTAGAACTCTCAGACGCTCTTACTCAAATGAAAGAGCTCAATATGTCTGAATCATCCAGGTTGGTGATAACAACATTTGATAAATTTTTCATTCCGCTATGCCAAAATGTTAAAAGTATTCGGGCAAATGAGGAAGCAGTTTAGTCGAAGAAAGCCTTCGTCAAAAAGAATTTGGATATGGTGGTGCAATTTACTGAAGAAATTAATGATTTGTTAGCAATGATTGAAAAGAAGAAATAGAACTGGTTCCCAAACGAAACAGAGTTGCTGAAATACGTGACCATATTTCTGCTCTCAACAAGGAATTAGAATTGATTGCAAAGCAAGAGGAAGAGATTAATAATGTAATTAATCCAACCCAAGCAAAAGCTGAGCAAATGGATGTGGACACCGTGGCTGTAAGTGACGCGATTTCTTCTATCAAAACAGAGCTTGAAGCACTTAAGACTCAGGTAGAAGGTTTTGAATATCAAGCCACAAACCTCCATGGTGAACTGTGGTCATTCCAATCCAAATGTAAGCATTTTTAATCATTGTACCAACAATATTGTAATTTCTTTATGGATTTAAGCCAAATATTTAATGAAACCTTTCTTTGTATGTTTTATATGTACCTTCCACATTTTATGCGTGTTTTGAATTTGCTGGTCTCAACAAAATTTTACTAGCTTGTTGGTTCGATAAATACTTATTCCGTCGAGATTTTGATTTCTTGAAGGATGGACTTATACTTTTTTAAGTACTTTCTATTTACCCTTAAGATCCGTCGATTGAGGGCTAACTCCTCAAGCTCATAGACATTATTTGAAAAAACTTGTATCACCTTAAAAGGCCCTTCCCGATTTGGGGACCATTTTCCTAAGACTCTATCATTTTTGTCCATAGGTAATATCACTTTCCATACTAGATCATCGACAACAAATACTTTATCCTTTACTTTTTTATTATAAGCTCTGGCAAATCTTTCTTTCTGTCTTATTAGCGAATCAAGGGCCAACATCCTTTCTTCATCTATGTCGACAAGCTCGTCTGCCATCATATTCCAGTAATCCTCAGATGGTATTTCATGCTGTCTTTGGATTCTTATCGATTGAACATGTATCTCCACTGGTAACATTGCATCATGCCCATGTGCAAGTAGAAATGGAGTAGTTCCTGTTGCTTCCTTAGGGGAAGTTCTACACGCTCATAAGGCTTGATCCAGTGTTTTCTACCAATTCCTTGGCTTCTTTCCTACATGCTTCTTAATTAGGCTAATTATCACTTTATTGGCAGCTTCGACTTGGCCATTTGCTTGAGCATAGTAAGAAGTAGAAGTTAACAATTTAATTCTAACTTCTTGCGTAAATTCTTGCATTTTACGTCCAATAAACATTGATCCTTGGTCATTCGTAATTGTTTCTGGAATTCCAAACCGACAGATGATGTGATTTTGTATAAAATCAATAACAGCTTCTTGGTCGACATTAGTTAAAGCTACTGCCTCAAACCATTTTGTAAAGTAATCAATATCGACTAAAATATATCTTTGCTATTTTGATGATGCTGGTTTTATTTCTCCAATCACATCTAAAGGCCATCCTCTGAATGGCCAGGGTTTTATAACTGCATGTAATTCACTTGCGGGGACATGTTATATGGCCCCATGCATTTGGCATTCTCGTTAACCTTTAGAAAATTCGATGCAATCTTTTAGCATTGAAGGCCAATAGACGCCTGAACGCACCAAAAGCCATTTCATTTTGTGTCCTTCTTGATGTGCACCACATGCTCCACTATGCACACTTGACACTGCCACGTATGCCTCACTTTCTCCAAGGCATTTTAACAAAACTCCTTCAACAGTTTTTTTAAATAATTCGTTCTCTATCAAAACGTAACTGAGAGAGCGATACTTGATCTTACAATCTGACGACCCCGTGGGGATGCGCAAATAGTCAACCAATGGCTTTCTCCAGTCATTCTCTTGTCCATTGTCAATGGTTAAAATTTGAAAATTTTCGGCATCTATAGCCCCTAACTTTATAATCGAAAAATCAGAAGGGGATAACAAAGTTTATCGAACTTTCTCTCTTACTTGGGTAAGTTCTTCATTTTGATCTCTCTTGTATCCTGAGGCTTCTTGTGCTAGGTCATTAGCCTTTTCGTTCAATCTTCGAGGTATGTGTCGAATACTTACTTGCTCAAATTATTTTAACAATCTGATGGTAATCACAAAATACATGATTAAATTTTATTTAAAACATTTATACTCCTTTGATACTTGTTTAATCACTAATTCAGAGTCTCCCATAATTTCGATGTTCCTTGCCCCCAAATCTAGCAGTAGTTCAAGTCCTGTTATTAAAGACTCGTATTCTGCTTCAATATTTGTGCACATACCGTCGATTTTATACTTGAACTCTCCTGGAATTCCACTGGGAGAAATTATAATTCCTCCTATTCCAAATCCATTCTTATGGCTAGAACCATCAAAGTATAATTTCCATGGCACTAAATCTACATAAATTTAAGGTATACCAACCATTGAATGGTCGACCAAAAAATCTGCAACTACTTGTCCTTTCATTGCTTTTATGGGCATGTAAGTAAGAGAATACTCTGTTAATGCTAAAGCCCATTTACCAATTCGACTATGTAAAATTGGTTTGTATAACATGTGCTTAATAATATAGAAATGAGAAGATACATACACATCAACAGGCTTTATATATTGCTTTAGTTTAATACAAGAGAAATACAAGCAAAGACATAATTTTTCTATATCACTATACCTAGTCTCAGGATTACTTAGTATTCGACTAAGATAATACACAGGTCTCTCGGCACCTTTTTCATCCTGTTGGACTAACATACTACCTATAGTCGCATCTAAAGCTGCAATACATAACCTCATAGGCCTAGTCTAACAGGAGGTGCTAATAGTGGAGGCTTTACTAAGTAGTCTTTGATTTTGTCGAAAGCCTCTTGATGCTCCTCTTGCCAAACGAAATCTTCATTTTTTAGTCGAAGTAGTGGTGAAAATACTTTGTTTTTTCCACTTAAGTTGGATATGAACCTCCTTAGGAAATTTATCTTGCCCAACAAAGACTGAAGTTCCTTTTTGGTCGATGGTGGTTTGATGTCCATGATGGCTTTTGTCTTACTTTGATTTACTTATATGCCTTTTTTATGCACCACAAAGCCAAGAAAATCACCTACCTGCACACACAAATCACATTTTAATGGATTCATTTTTAATCCATGTTTTCTCATCCTTTCGAAAGACTTTCGAAGGTGTTGTAGATGAGTTGGTTTACTGTTCGACTTTATTACAATATCATCAATGTAAACTTGCATGAAATATTCAATAAAATCATGGAATATAGAATTCATTACCCTTTGATATGTCGCTCCAACATTTTTTAAACCGAATGGCATGACAACCCATTCATAGGTTCCCAGTGCCCCAGGGCAGAGAAACACCGTCTTTGACATATCTTTGTTTGTAATAAAAATTTGGTTATAACCAGAATAACCATCAATCATACTTAGATATTCAAAAAAAGCGGCCGAGTTGACCAACATTTCTGCCACAGGCATAACATACTCATCTTTTGGGGTGGCAGCATTTAAATCTCTAAAATCTATGCATACCCTTAATTTTCCATTAATAAAAGTTGTTTTTGATTCCCAAATTATGTCTTTATTTTCTGCTTTTTCTGGGAAAATGGTAATAAAAAAAACCTTTTTAAATAAATAATAACTGTAAATAAATCTGCATGGCCACTTGTTACATGTGTCAATTTCTAAAACCAATCATAAATCATATGTGCAGATTAACTAAGAAAATTGTTGAGTGCAATGACCCTGCACCCTCTCCCAACTTTGAATATCTTGTGTATGTGGCCAAAGAACAGGAATATGATGAAATCCCAGTAGAAGTTTCATGGTTTCTTAAGCGCGAGGAAAGTACCATTCAGCCGTATAAGGATTCGTTGGAGATGATTAACATGTGTTCAGAGGAAGATCCAAAAGAATTCAAGATTGGGGCACTTCTTCATTCCAATTTCAAGAGCAAGTTGATTGAATTGTTGAAAGAGTATGTGGATATCTTTCCTTGGTCTTATCAAGATATGCCTGGTTTGGATACTGATATTGTGGAACACTATTTTCCGCTTAAGCTAGAATGTCCACCGATCAAGCAGAAGCTGCAAAGAACCCACCCTTACATGGCATTGAAAATCAAAGAAGAAGTTTTGAAGCAAATTGATGTCGGTTTTCTTGTGACATCAGTATACCCTAATTGGATTTCCAATATTGTTTCATTACCAAAGAAAGATGGAAAAGTATGCATGTGCTTCGATTATAGAGATTTAAATAAAGCAAGTCTGAAAGATGATTTTCCATTTCCACATGTTGATATACTGGTTTATAGTACAACAAATTTCAAATTATTTTCGTTCATGGACAAATTTTCCAGATACAATCAAATTAAGATGCCCCCTGAGGACATGGAATAAACAACTAGTGAACATTTTGTTACAGAGTGATGCCCTTCGGGTTGAAGAACGCTGGTGCAATGTACCAGAGGGCTATGACAACCCTATTCCATGATCTGATGAATAAGGAAATTGAGGTATATGTTGATGATATGATTGCCAAATATCAGACTCAGAAGGGCATATAGAACATTTGTTGAAATTGTTTCACCGTTTGAGGAAATATCGTCTTTGCTTGAATCCAAATAAGTGTACTTTTGGTGTTCGTTTGGGAAATTTGCTAGGTTTCATTGTCAGCCAAAATGGAATTGAAGTCGACCCTGATAAAGTTAAAGCAATTCAAGAAATGCCTGCACCAAGAACTAAAAAGCAAGTTAGAGGCTCCTTGGATGTTTGAATTACATCTTCAGATTTATTTCCCATATGACTTCAACATGTTAATCAATCTTCAAGCTGTTAAATAAAGATCAAGGTTGTCTATGGACGGACGATTGTCAAAGGGCATTTGAAAGCATTAAAGAGTATATGCTTGAATCTCCTATCTTGCTCCCTCATGTTGAAGGAAGACCATTGATTATGTATCTGGTTGTGTTAGATAATTCTATGGGTTATATTTTAGGACAACAAGATGAAACAGGAAGGAAAGAATATGACATTTATTATCTCAGCAAGAATTTTATTGACTATAAGTCACAATATTCTATGCTGGAAAAAACATGTTATGATTTGGCCTGGGTGGAAGAGCGATTGTAGCAATATATGTTAAATCATACCACTTGGTTGATTTCCAAAATGGATCCAATTAAGTATATTTTTGAAAAGCCTACTCTTATTGGAAGAATCGTGTAACACCCTATTTACCCAATGGTACATTTAATAAAAATCAGAATAAAATAAAACTCCAAAATAGGATGTCACATCATTCAACATATTTAAAATTGCTCAGTTAAGATAATAAAGATCCATAACACACATTTTGGATGAACCGACTTCATTTCAACAAAATCTTCAAACTTCAACTTCATTAACGCAGCAGAATGAATTTCATAATTATTCTAAAATCTTCAACCATTATAAAATCAACAATTTAATCAATTAAAAGAGAGTCTACAACACTCCCGAAATCCTCAAAAAGACATCAATTAAGTAAAACAATAGAGCATTCATCCCCCCAGTGTTATGTATCAGAGCAATGACACCCACTCACTAAGAGAATGTAATCTCTTCTAGACTCTGTGACTTTGCACTACTCCTGGCTATCTGCATGTTACCCACGTGGAGGAAACATTCAAACAGTATATCATGAAAGATTTCGAGTTCCATAATCATCAATTATAGTTCATAACGATTACACAAATACATACTTAATTATCATCACCCATCATACGGCATAAATCCAACATACAACTCAACTTCATCAAATATCAATAGTTCAACAAATGCAATGCGACTGACGCGAATGCAAGATACATGTGGTACCATCAGGGCATAAGCCCTCAACAAATTGCCATATAGGCCACTGCATAATCCCTCAGCAATTGCCATGAAGGCCAGGGCATAAGCCTCAACATTTGCCATAAAGGCCAGGGCATAAGCCCTCAATGATTGCCAATATAGGCCAGGGTATAACCCTTAAAGATGCATGAAATGTGACATGCCACAACAAAAATTGTACAATCACAAGCATAACCATCACCATCATGCTAATTCCAAGCCAACAATAACATTTTCCCCATATTGTAATATATTATGCAGTACACTCATACATCTTTCGTACAACACCATCACATTTAATCACAACAATATGCATCACACTTCATATAACATTAACACACAAGAAATAAGCCTTCACCAAGGTAATCATCATAAGATATAAAATAACACATCACATCAACACCAAAATCCTCATGATTAATTTCACGACGACAATAATTCATCATTAAAATAGGACAATCCCAATTAATCTACAACAACTAACACTGACACCCAAAGCATAAGCCTTAAACCCTAAAATAATTCACCTACTGTTATCAAAACTATTCACATTATATAAAATGTTTTTAGCTTTTTAACGGTCTAAACGGTGCGTTAAACGGACACCTGAGGAGAAAGTTATGATTTTTCAAAGTTTTCCAAAAATATTGTCAATAGTAGTTGTAACCGGTTACCCAATTATGATAATCGGTTAGCGCAGGACAATAACCTTCTCCTTTTCAAAATATCTCGCACTAACCGATCACCCATATATGGTAACTGGTTACTGCAAGACAGTAGAAAATTATTTTCAAAACAAAATAGTGGTAACCGATTACCCACATATGGTAACCGATTATCCATCGCGAACAGACCCAAAAACTTGATTTTACTGCTACGAAATCCCATCTTCTTCACCCAAAAACCTCTTTTTAGGAAAGATCAAATGCATCCATTATTTCAAGTCATCAACACACATCATATACCATAATTCTAACACAAACGATACATCAATTTCATTAATCACAAGCAATTGGAACAACAATTTAACAATTAATCTACACCTAAAACCCTACATTTCAACCTTCATCTACTCCCAATTATTCCACATATTAGAGAATCATAACCCCATCCTTACCTTAGGTTTAACGATTCTAAGATCTCTACCGGAGATTCCTCTCCCTTGCTTGTATGCTCTTCTCTTCGTTCTTCTCTTCTCACTTCTACGATCCATTCTTCGTGTTATTTCCTATGTTGTTTTAACTACACACTTTAGACCCCTAAATCTATATTATAACTTTTCCTCTCCTCTTATTACTAGGTTTTATTTATTTATTAATTTTTAATATTATAATTTACCATTTTTCTCTTATAAATATAATAGTAATAATAATAATACTAATGTTGCTAATATTCTTCATTCACCCCCACGCCTCTACACTATTATCCATACACCCCTAACTTCTTCAATTATTATTATTACATCTATCCTTCCAACAATTTCATTAAAACGCGTCATAAGATCATCAACACATATAAGCAAATCATATCATCTTTTTTATTCCAATAAATAATTCTAATTAAAATCAGGGTGTTACAACTCTCCCTCACTTAGAATATTTTTTTCCTCGAACATTACCTGATACTAACAACTCCGAATACAACTATCACGTCCTTCCTTCTAACTCCCACGACTTGTTTGGAAATATCTCGAATACTACTATCCAACATATATATCGTCAACTACAACAGTCTAATAAGATGCACTACTACCGATTCTTGAATGCACATATCCATTTTTTCTCCTTGTCCCGTCACCCTGCGATACAAGATCTATTACTTTACGATAATGTCCGCGCTTGAACTGGAACACTACGAGGTATTTTCAGTCACTATAAGTAATGCTTCTCTAATTTCTCTTCATAAGGAAAAATATGCTCACCCTCGAGTCTGTCATAGGAAACGATACAACAACATAGCTTAAGGACGCAAAGTCTCATTACATGAACACCGTCTATATTATTACATCACACAATAATATCGTCCTAAGAACATCAACGTGACCTTAGTGCCACCATGCTATATTCCAAAAATCGATCATGCAATTCAATACATCTATTGACATGGTGATGACACGAATAATATAGTTAACCTTTCACCTAATAATTTCATCATGGAATGTCTAATAGTTTACATTATCCTACAACTTCTAACATTTAATATTTGAATCCAAAGTCATACTCGCGTAACAAACTTCGCCACACTACACTTCCACTGCGCTACTCTGAACATCTATCTTAAGTCAATGTCTTCATTTTGATTTCCATCAAGCATCAAATCTACAAATTTCACATCAATCTTCAGACTCTCCTTAGTAACCACCAGAAAATCATTATTCACCTTTCGACATCCTTAATCATCTATTATATGGTGTTAGCTCGCATACCAACTCAAGTCTTTAAACTGCTTAATAAATACCAACCCTTTCATAGCCACTTTTTGCATTAGGTTCACACAAAATGGTCAACAATTATCCTCTTGATAAAACGTCAATCACTTTACACACCATCAAGCTAGTAAGACACGTCTATCCCATCCATTAAGATCCCGTCTACAATCAACAAGAGATTAAGGGTGATCAGTTCCTCAATTTGTCAATAGGCAGCCGACAACCATAACAGTGGCATAAATCATTGTTACCCAACTATGATAGTGTCTTTCACTTTGTGCTCAAGGTTACATGAGCATAATGTCTGTGGTACGGTGGGAGAACTGACTTGGGTTTTGCGTTTGTATTCGCACTTGTTCGGTTTAGCAAGAGTCGCCACCGAATTTTTATTTTATCCTAAAGGAAAGGTTTAAAAAGCACAGAAAAAACCTTTTGAGATGTTTCGTGGGTTCGGGGGGTAGATTATGAAAAGGGAAGGTATTAGCACCCTTTTCATCCATGGTTATCCATGGGCTCTTAGTTACTTGTTTTAGATCACTTGCCTTTGATTTTCAATTGCTTGAAATGGTGTGTGTGTGTGTTTTGAAAATGTTTTTGAAGAAGACGCCTTGTCTAGGCAACCATTGTAATGACTCGTGTTTGAGTGTTTTACAAAGGTGTGTATCTTTTCGAAAAGATGTTTCAAATGTTTTTGGAAGTTTATTTTGAAAGTGTTTGTGGAGTGTGGTTTTGAAAAGTAGGCAAGTGTTTTTGCAAGTTTGATCAAGTAACTAAGAGTTTGTCTACCCCTAAATTTACTCAAAGGTTTTTCTCATGTTTTAACCCTTTTAACAATTTTGTTCCACCATTGTATTTGGTGGACAATCTTGCGTTAGGATGTTTAACGGGACATGCGCGGGTCATCGTATGGACCATGAATGCAATGGTGCCAAGTGTCTTTGGCAATTTTTCTTGAAGGGACTATGATCATTTTTGATTAGGCAACTTTCGAAAGCGTCATCGAGGGACTATGATCATTTGGATTTGTTTTGTTTTTCCAAAGAAACTCAACGTGCAAGCATGGTCCATTATGGAAGGCAACAAGCGGGATTACCCTAGGGGTGCAAGTGTGAATTGTGTATTGATTTCATGTATTTGTTTTTGTATTAGGTTATCTAGCGTTTGATTTTATGTACATACAAACCCTAGGTCTAACCATGGTATATTTGAAAGCGATAAATTGCGAGAATTTAAAGTCTACCCTATTACAAAATAGTATCCGGGAGTGGGGGTACAAATATTTACAAATGGGGATGAGACTTATATAGGAGAGTAGTGTCCAAATAAATTTACAACCAAATCGAAGTGTGATCTCAAATGTAAAATATAATGTATAGCAATGTATAAGAATAAAGCAAATGTGTATGTATCAATGTATTTGTGTAAGTGATTGAGATTTATTTACAAATTGAGAAAGTGTATTTATTAAATATTGTTAACTTAATGAAAGTATTGCTTATTTATTCTTTTTGGATATTTGTATTTTTTTGTTAATATGCATTTACAAAGTTTAAATGAAAAGAAACAAATGTTTTAAGTTTAAGAAAAAGAAAATGTTTTAAGTTTTATGTATTGATGCTTTTATTTTTATGCACAAATATTTAACTAAAGAAAAGAAAATTGTTCCACATTAAAAAAATTAATATTAAGGTTTATATATTCACTTAAAAATGTAATAAAAATAAAAATAAAATAATTAAGAACATTTTATCTAAGAAAAAAAAGGTATCAAAATATTAAGTATATTAAGAAAAGGTATCAAAATATTAAGTATATTAAGAAAAGAATATTGTCAATTAAAGTTTAATGTAAAAAAAGAAAGAAAGTATGAGTTAATAAAAAAAGCTAAAAGATTCAATGGGCCTTGTGTTTGTTTTTGGCCCAAACAAAATAGGTGGGTTTAGGAAAAAAGGGGGGGGGTGCGTACTGGTTTCGTGAATGGGCTTAGGCAGATGAAAGGGGCAAGGTCCACTTTGCTTCACAAATGTTTTAGGGTTTCAGTGTGCTTTGTGTTATTATGGATTAGGGTCAGGCAATACACTTGAGCGGCGCCGTTCACTTCGTTTCTATCCTCTTCATCTTCTCAAGCCGGACATGGCTTACTGACGCCCCTCCGTCCTTATTGCCAGGCGCTGTTCCCTCTCTCCTTTCCCCATGGTCACGCAGGCGGCAATGTTTGCAAGGTAACGATCTCATAGCTTATGTTTTTAGGGTTTCCAGTTCGTACACATTTTTTTACTCCTTGATAAATTCTAATCTCTGAACATTATTAATGTTATGTGAGGTGTGAAGGAAAAAAGTAGAAAAGTTATACCTTTTTTGAAAATGGAGGAGGGAGCTGGAGGAGAGAGCTGGAGGAGGCGCCTAGGGTGGCTGGACGGAGGGATACGCGTGATGCTCAGAACCTTTGCTTCCTGGTATCTTTATTTTTGCCTTTTAGGTTTTGTGATGAGCTTCTGAAAACCTTGTATAATTACTTCCTTTCCTCTTCTTGTCTTCTTGGATGCTTGTTCCTGTATGCTTGCTGAGATGCCTATTTGCTTTGACACTTCTTTTCTTCTTCTTGCTTGCTTGCTCCTATTTGGTTCTGTATGAGATACTTGATGATATGTTGAGGTATTTGGTATGTTGTGCCCTGTGATGAGGTTTCCTCTGAGGGCCTTTGGGATTGCTTGTGTGCTTCTGATATGCTTGCCTCTTCTGTGTTTGGTTGACTTGAAATGCTTTGATGATTTTGGCTTTGGACGAATTTCTGTGGTTGATTTGCTCAGTGATGAACCCTTTGATGTTCTGAGAGCTTGAGTGCTTGCCTCTGTATGCTTTTTGGTATTGAGTATTGATGATATTGGTAGCCCAATGATGAGGATGCTCTGAGGGCTTGTGTTGGTTTGAAAGCTGGTTTTGGAAAGGGCTTTGAAGGTTGAGATTGGTTTTGATTGTATGTGACTCAGGTTTACAGGCAGGTTCAGAGCTTGCGTTTTGTTTAGGCTTCAGGCTGGACAGGGTTTTTTAGACTTGAGTAGTTTGATGGCTTATGTTTAGTAGGCGAAATTACAGGCTTCAGGTTGGAAGGCTTGAAGCTTTAGGCTTCAGACTGGATGTTTAGGCTTTCTCTGGTTTGAATGAGGGTTTAGGCTTGACGTGTTTCAGACTGATGAAACAGGTTATGTCTTTTGAAGCTTTTAATGCAGGTTTCAAGCTTATGTTGTTTTAAGATTTCTATATTGCAGGCCTGTATGAGGTTTATGCAGGATGTTTGAGGGAAGTAACAGGTTTAAGCTTCAAGGTTTGGCTTTGTTATGCTTCTTGTTTGGAGGTTGGACAGGTTATGTGTTTCAAATGTTACAGTTTGTAGCTTTTTCTCTTTTTTGTGATATCTCTGCCCCCTTTTACTGTTCTGATAAGTTTTGTTTATATCCTCTTGCCTAAAGCATGTAAGCCTCCTTTTTCTCTTCTCTTTTTTCTCTCTCTCTCTCTACATTTAAAAAGAATTTTTATTGCTTTAGAAATGTACTTTTCTGAAAAAGCAAATTGGCTGGAAAGTGATGATTTGAAGAGTTTGCTTGCATTGTTGGTTTACTCTGCATATTCCTACTTTCCTGCATACTTTATGTACTTCTTTGACAGCCCTTTGTACTTTGATATCTTTCCATATCCTTTTGGACAGCTTTGATATCTTTGGCTTAGTTTGACATTGTGACTTTGTAGTTCAGTTTGGACTTTGTTGGCAATTTATGAACTATGCAGCTTGTTGACAATGCAGTATGTTTGAAAATTTGAATTTGTGCAATTTGTATACTTGTGCATTTCATGTTTCATTGCAAGCATTAATTTCATCCCTCTTTGTGAACCAAGAGAAATCTTGTGATTTGCAGAGAGGGCAAACTGATTCCGACCAGTTGCTTTTAATGATGAATCCAATTTTTATATGTCTACTCTTTAATTATTTTATCTGCAATTGACTTTTTCTTTTCTTTCTTTGTTTTGCAGATAAAATCAATGGAGCAAAAAAGCATCAGTAGAAGAATGAAGATTTAGGAAATTTAGGATTCAATTTTATTTCAATTTTAATCATTGTAACCATTATTATTATAAATACTTTGTAAATAAATACTGTATTTAAATAACAATTGTAACAAATAATTAAAGATGAATGAAATCCAATTTTGATCAGTTAATTCTTTTTCCAGCTGTCTATTTAATTACTTATAAATTCTTAAATTATAATAAATGGAAATAAATCCCAATTATCCTAACTTAGAATAAATAAATAATTAATAAACACTGTGGTCAATCAATAATAAACTCGGCGTTTCAAATATCCAAAGCAATGCACAGCTAAACAACAAATGTCCACATGTCCTTTTTCTTTTACTGATTAAATCAAGCACTGCAAGTTCTTAATTTAACTACCTCAGCTCATATCTCAGAATAATTTGAAAAGCACTGTAGAATTAATTCTTTTTGAGAAATATGCGCACAAACCCTAGTTCTTGATTAAATTGCCAGAGAAGCGTCCGCCTGATCAAAACCTGAGCCAACTCAACCAAACCCTAAGCAATCTGTTTGAACTGCTTTAAAATCAAAGAAAACCCTAATTTTTGTCTGACTGACGAGAAAAGTCTGTTTGACCGATTCTTGAGCCAGTCTGAAAAAATCAGGAAAAGCCCGAAGCTGTGATTTCTTGTGGAAAAATACGAGGGCAAATTTTGGGGTACAACAATGTCCAACAACTTCACCAAGGCTTACAATTTTTTTCTTAATTTCCTTCATTCCTACCTCGTCAATGATACATAAACGTCAAAAATCCATTTCATAGCATCCTTTACATACACGCAACACAACACAATTACTAAGTATATAATAATATAGGAAAATTATTACACCAAGTATAATCCAAATCATCTCATTCCAAAATAAGTCTTTATCCAATTAGAAGATTTTTACCACATCAATGAATCATTACTCTTTCCTTTAATCTCGCATTTGGATTTCATTCTAATCACAATCTCAACACTACCATTCCTTCATATGGTTGGTGATAGAACTCCCCAATTGATCCCTAACTCATGTCTATACTTTTCAGTTATATTCATGATTCCAATCCTTCTTGAATTTATCTTTCCTCTAGCATTACTTCTCTTCTCTTAAAAAACTATTGTCATTATAATCATCCTTATTCGGCATAAGTTTCCTCTTTGTACACTTATCTAATACATCCACATCCTTATTAATGTCAAACATCTCATCTCCTTAGCTCATTCACTAACAACATATCTCACTTGACCTCATCTCAAGCAAACTGCAACAATAACTAGTTAGTCCTGAAAAGCTTATAGTCTCATAACCAATTTCAGAGTCCTTCGATATAAACCTCTATTTACTTTGAATAGATTCAACAAGCATCTTCATTCGAAATAGCATGTGCAATAAGATTTACCTTTCCTTTCGAAACTGTAATTCAAATCACGACATCCAACATTTACTTTTTATGACTCAGACTAAATCAAAATGTCCTTAATAAACACTGCAATAACTGACCTAATTATTCAATAAACACTACTTTATTTTTCCTTAAATAATGACATCAAAGCTCCCAAAATGATACATTCGGTTTTACAAATCTATTTATCTGTACATATACTAATAACTCCTCTAGTTCTTCCAAATTTTGAATTGACATCCTGTATGGTGCCATAGGAACAAGTCTGGAACCAAGCACGAGATCAACATCTAATTTCTTATCTCATCCAATATCATCACATGACAAATAAATCACTTCTAGGTACTGGAACCATTTTTAAAACAAAGTTGATCATGTTAGCTTTCTAGCGCTTCAAACGGAACTCAAATCAGACGTCCGAAACTCAAGTTACAAAATTTTCAAGAATTACTAAAAATCCTGTCAGCTTCAGCGTTAACCAGTTGCCCCATATTAGTAACCGGTTACTGCCCCTTTTTCTTTCCTCTATCATGCATTTTTTAATGCGGTAATCGGTTGTCCTACAATGGTAACTAGTTACCTGTGAAAGCAGAGCCCAAAACCTAATTTTTCAAAACCTCAAAACTCCTATTCTTCTCACAAGACTACTAGTATCTCTGAGTTCCGACTCTGACTCGCAATTCACGATCACTCAACATCATCAAAAACACTTGACAATTACTTACTTGATTCCAACAACAACATTCATAGTACATCATCACTATATCACCATTCAAAACGTCAACATCATACACAATGGTAACTCAACCCTGACAACTTCATGATCAACCGACATTTTCTAAAACATCACAATCATCTAAGCTTCATCTTCCAAGAGCTATCCTACTTGCTTAGCTACTGTCCTCATGGGATCACCAAGAATTACACACCTCTTGTATATGACTAGTCGTCATATTGCTCTATATTATCTGAGAAGCAACCTTTAACAATTCTCTTTTTCCTTCGGAGACTACTCTACTTGACGAACAAATGATAACCTTGAATCCTTATAACCTTCGGGCATGAAAATTTGCATCGACTCGCCAAAACACTTCGTAATCACTTGGTTTAATTCCAGATAGTTCACCCCAAGGCTAACATCAAGTTAATCCAACATTTCTCTCTAACGACAAGTCGTAATTATCCTCCAGGAAACATTAAGAATCACCCCCAACGGGCACATCATTAATCATAACATCACCTTTCACTTCTAGAGATGCGAACAACATGAGTACCTGGTCATTCCCCCTTAAGAACACTTCGTATGACCGTTAGACTTCAATCCTGAATCCGTGTTTCCTTTAAAATTGGAGAAATAACACAACAACACTAACGTCTACACTCATACACTTCACAACATACTAAACCAACTGTTCACACCTGAACCATCTCAGAGAAGTACAAGCTTCTTCCCCACTTATTTCAATCCCACTCCTGCAACAAGTGATTAGAACAATAAGAGAGTACCAACAGTGTTTCACACATATGTTGTGTACTAAGGAACAAAGCAACATTAAACAACTTGGCCGGACGGACCGACCTGCTTAGATATCAATTGTAACACCCTATTTCCCCAACGGTAAATTTAATAAAAATCAGAGTAAAATAAAACTCCAAAATAGGATGTCACATCATTCAACATATTTAAAATTTCTTAGTTAAGATAAGACATATATATAACACACATTTCAGATGAACCGACAACATTTCAACAAAATCTTCAAACTTCAACTTCATTAACGCAACTGAAAGAATTTCATAATTATTCTAAAATCTTCAACCATTATAAAATCAACAATTTAATCAATTAAAAAGAGTCTACAACACTCATAAAATCCACAAAAGTACATAAATTAAATAAAATAATCGATCTTCCATCCCCCTGGTGTTACGTGTTAGAGCAATGACACCCACTCACTAAGAGAAAGCAACCTTTTATAGACTCTGCGACTTCGCACTACTCCTGGCTATCTGCATGTTACCCACATGGAGGCAACATTCAAACAATAAGGGTGAGATATCATGACAATATAATAATTTATATAATCATGAATAAACAACAAGTATATCATGCATGATTTCGAGTTCCACAATCATCAATTATAGTTCATAAGGATTACACAAATACACCATCACGTTTAATCACAACAATATGCATCACACTTCATACAACATTAACACACAAGTAATAAGCCTTCACCAAGGTAATCATCATAAGATATAAAATAAAACATCACATCAAAGCCAAAATTCTCATGATTAATTTCACGACAACAACAATTCATCATTAAAATAGGACAATCCCAATTAATCAATAACAACTGACACTAACACCCAAGGCATAAGCCTTAAACCCAAAAATAATTCACCTAATGTTATCAAAATTATTATCACATTGTAGAAATTTTTTTTAGCTTTTCAGCAGTCCAAATGGTACATCAAACGGACACCCGAGGCGAAAGTTATAATTTTTCAAAGTTTTCCAAAAATGTTGTCAATAGCAGTGGTAATCGGTTACCCAGTTATGGTAACTGGTTACTCCAAGATAGTAACCTTATTCTTTTCAAATTTTCTCGCGGTAACCGGTCACCCATATACGGTAACTGATTAATGCAAGTAAGTATCCAATTATTTTCAAAACACAACAGCGGTAACCGATTACCCATATATGGTAACCAATTATCCATCGCGAACAAACCCAAAAACTTGATTTTTCTTCTACGAAATCCCATTTTCTTCACCCAAAAACCTCTTTTTATGAAATATCAAATGCATCCTTTATTTCTAGTCATCAACATACATCATATACCACAACTCTAACACAAACGATTCATCAATATAATTAATCACAAGCAATTGTAACAATAATTTAACAATTAATCTACATCGAACACCCTACATTCAAACCTTGATCTACTCACAATTATACCACCTATTAGAGAGTCATAACCTCACCCTTACCTTAGGTTTGATTATTCTAAGCCCTCTACCGGAGATTCCTCGCCCTAGCTTGTATGCTCTTCTCTTCGTTCTTCTCTTCTCACTTCTACGATTCATTCTTCATGTTATTTTCCTCGGTTGTTCTAACTACACGCTTTAGACCCCTAAATCTATATACCAACTTTGCCCCTCCTCTTATTACTAGGTTTATTTTATTTATTAATTATTAATATTATAATTTACCATTTATCTCTTATAAATATGATAGTTATAATAATAATAATAATAATAATAATAATAATAATAATAATAGTAATGTTGCTAATATTCTTCATTCACCCCCCACGTCTTTACACTATTAGCCATACACCCCTAACTTCTTTAATTATTATCATTACATCTATCCTTCCAACAATTTCATCAAAACGCGTCATAAGATCATCAACACATATAATCACATCATATCATGTATTTTATTCCAATCAATAATTCTAATTAAAATCTGGGTGTTACAATTTTTCTGTTGGCAGATGTTATTGTTTGAATACAAATTGAATACCATACTAAGAAGGCTATAAAAATCAGTGTGTTGGTAGAGTACCTTGCTCACCAACCAGTTGATGATTATCAGTTTGTTAAATAAGATTTCCCTTATGAGGATGTGATGTATTTGAAAGTAAAAGATTGTGATGAACCTTTGCTTGAGGAAGATCCTAATCCTGAAGCCCGATGGGGTATAATGATTGATGGAGCTATAAATTCTTATGGAAAGGGAATTCGTGCTGTGTTTATCACTCCCCATGGGTCACATATCCCTTTTATTGCAAGGTTAGCATTTGATTGTACCAATAATATGGCAGAGTATGAAGCTTGTATCATGGGTCTTGAAGAGGCTATAAATCTCAGAATCAAAGTTCTAAATGTATATGGAAATTAAACTTTGGTAATAAATCTGATTAAAGGAGAATGGGATACTCGTCATGTTGGTTTGAATTTCAGCATATTCCCAGAGATGAAAATCATAAGGTAGATGCTTTAGCAACTTTGGCTTCCATGTACCAAGTAAATGCTTGGAATGATGTTCCTCAGATTACAGTTTGACGTATGGATATACTAGCTCATGTGTTTGCTTTAGAGGGGGCGTCAGATGAAAAACCTTGGTTTTATGATATTAAGCATGTTCTCTAGACTAAAAAATACCCGATTGGTGCATCGAACAAAGATAGAAAGACATTGAGAAGGTTGACAAGTAGCTTTTCCTCAACAAAAATGTGTTATACAAAAGAAATCATGACATGGTCTTTCTCAGATGCGTTGATAGACACGAAGTAGACATGTTGATGCATGAGATCTATAAATATTCCTTTGGAACCCATGCCAATGGACATTCGATGACAAAGAAGATGCTTTGAACAAGTTACTATTGGATGATAATGGAATCTGACTGTCACAAATTTGCGAAGAAGTGCCATAAGTGTCAGATTTATGCTGACAAGATTCATGTGCCTCCAAAGCTTCTCAATGTTATTTCTTCCCTGTGGCTGTTTACTATGCGGGGTATTGATATGATTGGAATGATTGAACCCAAGACATCAAATGGACATCTTTTCATCTTGGTGGCAATTAATTACTTCACTGAGTGGGTGGAAGCAGCTTCTTATGCTAACGTCACCAAGCAGGTGGTAGTACGCTTTATCAAGAACAATATTATATGTCAGTATGGGGTGCCAAGCAGGATTATCACGGACAACGACTCAAATATAAATAACAAGATAATAACAGGACTTTGTAAAGAATTCAAGATTGTCCACCACAATTCGTCTTCTTACAAGCCTAAGATGAATTGGGTTGTTGAAGCCGCTAACAAAAACATTAAGAAAATCATCCAGAAGATGGTTGCTACCTATAAGGATTGGCATGAGATGTTCCCTTGTGAGATATTCTATGTTCTCCATAAAATTCTTCAAATAGAGCATTTTGAAATTCTCCGCCATGATTACTTCTTATGGAGGCAATTGTTAGAGACTTCTCATTTTGAATTTGTTTAGCATACTTCTTGAACTCCTTGAATGCATCACTTTTCTACACTAAAAAGAATGTCCAAGTATATCTAGAGAAATCGTCAACAATAACCAAAGCATATACATTACCTCAGAAACTTCTTATTCTTGATGGACCAAATAAGTCCATATATAACAATTATAGTGGCCTTGTAGTAGACACCGCATTTTTAGATTTGAAAGTTGATTTTTTTTGTATCCCCTTTTTACAAGCATCACAAAGTCTATCTTTGACTAAATTTATCTTGGGCAACCCAATGACAAGATCATGCTTGATTAGTTTATTCTAGTGTTCCATGTGAATATGAGCAATTCTTTTGTGCCACAACCATGAATCATCGTTGTTCGCCATGATACATTTTACCTTCAAAGATAGATCATCAAGGGAAATCATGAATATATTATTGATTCTTTTATCTTTAAGTATAACCTCATGTGTGACTTCGTCTTCTATCAAGCATTCATCCTTGGTGAACTTGATCTTGAAGCCTTTGTCACAAAGTTTGCTAATACTAAGAAGATTGTGCTTTAGTCCTTCCACATAAAGAACATCTTCAATGGATGTGAAAGGTGGAGCACCAACTTTTCCTTTGCCAAGGATACTCCCCTTATTATTGTCTCCATAAGTGACAAAACCCTTGGCCTTTAGCACTAGATTTGAAAATTGGTTTATGTCTCCCGTCATATGCTTTGAACAACCACTATCAAGATACCAAAGATTTCATGTGGTCTTCAAGCATACCTGCAAAACAAATTAGGCTTTGTTAGGTACCCAAGTTGCTTTGGGTCCTTCGTAATTAGTGCCTTTATTTATCCACACATAATGCCTGCTTGACACACTAAAGTTTCTAACAGAGCAAGCATTAGGTGTATGGCCTTTAATACCACAATAAAAACAAGTAGGTTCAAAGTTACTTCTATATCTAGAAGGATAAGATTTCTTCTTAGGAAATGTTTTCTTTTTAGGATAGTGATGAAATATTTTAGGTTTGTTCACTTTCTCTTTGGATGATTGTTCACTGGCCTTAACAAAGATATTTTTATTAGAACTTGGTTTTGAAAACTTTGAATATCCAAGTCCACTTTTATCATTGGAGTATCTTTGTTGGATAAGAACACCTTTCAATCCAATTTGTACTTTTTCATATCTTTCAATGACTCTTTTTAATTGGACAATTTGGAAAGAGAGTGATTCACAATTATTTCATACAAAATTTTGTTTTTGTTCATCACTTGATTTTTGTTTTTCTTCTTCGAAATCTTTTTCCATAGATTCACATTTTTCTTCTAAGGATGAAATTTGTTTCTTTTGTGATGAAATAGTTTTATACAGAATTTTGCATTCTTTCAATAGTTCATCTATAGCACCTTGTGCATCACTATCAAAAAGAGAAAATTCATTACTAACCTCATTGTCTTCATCATCGGAATGGTGTGAGGCCGTCAATGCTAGATTTTCACTTTCATTACTATCGGAATCAGATGAGGAACTTATTTCATTATCCTCCCATGCAACATAGGCCTTTTTGTTCTTGAATCTCTTTTTGCTTTTGAAGCCACCTTTGGAGAGTTTAGGACAATTCGTCTTGATATGACCTTGCTTACCACATTTATAACATGTGACTTCTTGTGTTGATGTGGAAGCTTCCTTTTTCTTAAATTGTTTATTTCCTTTTGAATGAGAAAAGGATTTGTCATTTCTACCAAAGAAATTACCAAGCCTTTTAACAAGAAGCATGAAATTTTCATCTTCTTCCGGATTGTCTTCTTTTTCAACTTCCTTGGAGTCTATCTTCAAAGCAATATTCTTGGATTTCTTCTCTTAATTTTCATGTTTTTCAAGTCTTCCGAGTTCCGTTTCATATTCTTGAAATTTCCCAAACAATGTTGCAGATGTCATGGAGGAAAGACTTTTCTTTTCTGAGATTGCCGTTATCTTTGGTTGCCATTCTCTAGTTAAGGACCTAAGTACTTTCAGATTTAGTTCATCATTCGTCAAATTCTTACTAAGAGCACTTAGATAATTTGTCAAGTGCACAAATCTCTTTTGTAAGTCAAGAATGGTTTCTCCGGGCTGCATTCGAAATAATTCATATTCTTGACTCAGGGTATTTAGTCTTGATCTTTTTACTTCAACCGTTCCTTCATGAGTTTGTACCAAGGTATCCCATATTTCTTTTTCTGTTTTGCATGCCGAGACACGGAAGAATTCATCCATGCTAAGTGCACCTTGAAGAGGGTTTATTGCCTTTTTATCATAGAGAACTTTCTTCTTATCATCTTCGTCCCATGCAGTTTTAGGCTTTGATGAGCCAGCACCATTGATTACCGTTATAGGGATAAATGGACCATTCTCGACGGCATCCCATATTTCTTCTCCTTGTTCTTCTAGATGTGCCTTCATGCGAATTTTCCAGAAGTCAAAATATTCACCACAAAATAGAGGATGCTTGTCATTACTACCACCATCTCTGAAAACGGGATTTTGATTTGCGGAAGCCATTATGGATCTTTTAGGAACATGTTACCTATAACCTGCTCTGATGCCAATTGTAAGTACAAAGTGCGCCGAAGAGGGGGGGGGGTGTGAATTAGGTACTTTAAAAATTATGGTTTAAGTGATGATGGATATTATTTTTATGGATTATGGTGAGTTTAGGAAAGATTAAAGTGCAGAAAAATAAAGAGACACGAGCGATATATCCTGGTTCCCCTTACAGTCCGAGAGTACTCCAGTCCCCTTTCAACATGAAAGAGATTTCCTTATTATGGCAAACTTAAACAAGAAATACCAAAAAAGCCAAGAACAATCCTCTTGGACCAAGAACAATCCTCTTGGATTTTCACTATGTCAACAATGAGAATAATCCTCTCAAAGTGACTACACTTGTATCCAACAATCCTGGAAAGACAAGATTTATAAAACCACTTAAACTTATTTCCAACAATCCTGGAAAAATAAGTAAGTATCTATCAATATTTGATTTTGAGTGAGTTGAGTAGTAATGATCACTTAGAGTGATTTAATCAATGAATGATATTCTCTTCCAATGATAATAATGTACAATGACTCAAGATATAATGCTCAAAGTTTGTTGTTTAACAATATGTGAAAGTGTGCAGAAAACTTATGTATGAAAGTGAAGAAAAGCTTGAGTTTGTATTTTGAAAATTCAGAAAATATATTTGGAAGAGGTGTTGAAAATGATTTTGAAAATTAGTATTTATATGTTCATAGCACCTTTTTAAAACATCATAAAGTTCTGTAAATGAATCATGAACAATTTCCAAGATTTAGTGAAAGGTTTCCATGAAAAGGTATTATGAACAGGCATGTGCAAAGCTGCTGTTTTTCAAAATCGTGCAGCATGCAATCGATTGCACCCTTTGTGTAAATCGATTGCACGGGGTTTCAACAACTATATTTTCAAAAGCTTTAAGTGTGCAATCGATTGCACAAGAGTGTAAATCGATTGCATGTGAAGTCAGTAGCAAAAATTGATTGAGTGCAATCGATTGCACAAGCAATGTAAATCGATTTTACTAAGAAACAAAAGCAAATGTTTTGAAAATTTTAAGCATGTAATCGATTGCACTAATATGAAAATAGATTTCACTGAGAAACAATAGCAAAAGATCTGAAAAATTGAAGCATGCAATCGATTGCACTAATATGCAAATCGATTGCACTCAAGTAAAAAGTGAATTTTTAACTTAGAAAAAACTTGAGTAAGGATTTTTAAAAAACATTTCTTTTCACCATTGAGCATCTATGTCTTAAGTTCAAAGTAAGTATTAGCATTATACCTTGAAAGTTTCTAAGAGCTTGAACTGAAGACTTTGTCCATAAATGCCTTGAGCTTGATAAAAAATCTTTGCCTTCTTTGTCAATCATGGTTTGTCTTCATCATAACAAAAGTTCATTTGAGAAGCTTGATTTTACAACCTAATTATACAGATCAACTCGTTTTGATCTTGTGAACACCATGGTACCCTTCTTTTTTCCTAATTTAACTTGTACCAGGAATCCCCAAATCGTGACCTCAAACCCTAACAATGGTAGGTGTTTATTCCTGCACGTGATACTTCTATGCGAGGATTCTTGGTGTTTTGAAGCCTGCAAATGGTTGGGGATGCTTCCCGAGATGCCAAGGAATTGATTTCTGGCTTTGAATCGTCTTTAATAGCCCTCTATCCCAGAATTTGAACCTCACTTTTTGTCAAAAATTTTGAGTTTTCTTTGGGCTTTTCACGACTGCAACCCTTGTTCTTTTGATTTGGAATTGTTCAATACATATAAGAGAACGAATTAGGCCAATAAAATTGCATCATATCTTGAGAAATAATGAAAAAGTGATTTGATTTGCTCTTTGTATGATATCTTCCCAAAATAAGCTTCAATCCAATCTTTTACAATCTAAATGAATCTTGCATGAATTGGTCATCATGCTAGCTGTACATGGACTCAAAAGATGCACAAAAACTCCATGATTTGATTTGATTTCATTTTTTTACCATTTAATTTGATTTATTTTGATTTAAATGAATAAAAAATCAAAATAAATGATAAAAGTAATAAAATAATAGTTGGAAAAGCTCAGGGCTCGTGGGTCCTATTAGAAACATGTTTCAAGCAAGAAAACATGGGCCCCTTTGGAAAAAATGCCAATTTGATCAATGTTGACTTTTGACAATTTTCCAAAAATTGCTAACTTTGACAATGCACAACTCTCTCAAATTTGACCCTAGAGAGGTGTTCTTTGACTTTTTAGAAAGCTTAGGATGTCCCCTAATCAACCCTTTTGGTTTTATCTCAATTGGATCTTCCATGTTCATGTATGAAGCTTTGACCCAAAAGGTGTTTTTGTTGACTTTTCAAAAGGACCCATAATGCAAAAATTCGTATCTTTTTATGAGTGCATATTTTGAACTTGTGGGATGAAGATGAGTTGTAGGGAATTGAATCCTCTTCAAAATGAACTTTGGATGGAAAATTTATGATAAAGCATGTGGAAGTTATGCTTGGTCAAAGTTGGGTTGACTTTTACTAAGAAACCCTAATTTAGCAACTTTTGGGTTTTGATGAATTTGGAGCATTCCTTGGGGAATCATGGTCAACCTTTGATCAAATGATGAAAGTCACTTCAAAATGTGGATGTTGACCAAAAATATTGAAGTTTGACTGTATGTGGGTCACAATTGACTTTTGACCTAATATAGTCGATTCTCAAGCATCTGAGCAGTTGACCGAGCAAACTTCTTGTGCAAGGTATGAGACTTGACATGGAGAATCTTGGGAACATATTAGGGCCTTGGAGAGAATTTGGGGCCTTTGTGATCCACACATCTTGATGAAAGTGGAAACCCCAATTTGAGACACACTGCCTTAGGAGAGAGTTTGTCTGGTCAACTCTTGGGCAAACTTGAGAAAATTGAGGATCTCTAGGAGTATGTTTTGAGTAAAATGAGAGGGAAAATTTTGGCGTACAAAATCTGCCCCTGTTCAATCTTCTTAAACCTTAGGATGTAGATTGGCCCGTCTACCTTTCGTGATCTGAAGGTGGAAGATGATTGAACACTACAGTGCCCAGAAATTTGCACTCGCATGAAGTGGCACTTGATTTGTGATATCAGGAGTGGGCTTATAGATGCCATTTGGAGGTTGATGATAGAAGATTGTTGGAGATGGGCTTAAAGATGCCATCTTGGATGTGACGGAGAATCGTCGGAGATGGGCTTAAAGATGCCATCTAGATAATGTTGATTTCCTGAGACATTCCTTTGATGAGAGTTCTTGTTGTTATTGTCGATGAGGAATCTACTGAGGAATATTGGTATCTGTCTTGGGAGAAATAGAATTTTAGGAGCTTCAGTTGTCCGTTACTCTACTGGGGAGATATGAAACTAATCGTGTTTGATCAGGTTCTAGTCTTACAGTGTTGTGGACTGCTGTTTGAGGATAAGAGAGGAGGAACCTGAATAGTAAGGTCATGAGAAGGAACCTAGATAGTATGGTTGCTTCGATATGAAAAGCTTAGATAGTAGGGTTGTAAGAAGGAACCTGGATAGTAGGGTTGCTTTGATATGAAAATCCTGGATAGTAGGGCTATGAGAAGGAACCTGGGTAGTAGGGTTACTTCGATATGAAAGCCTGGATAGTAGGGCTGTGAGAAGGAACCTGGATAGTAGGGTTGCTTCGATATGAAAAGTCTGCATAGTAGGGCTGTGAGAAGGAACCTGGGTAGTAGGGTTACTTCGATATGAAAGCCTAGATAGTAGGGCTGTGAGAAGGAACCTGGATAGTAGGGTTACTTCCATATGAAAGCCTAGATAGTAGGGATGTGAGAAGGAACCTGTATAGTAGGGTTGCTTCGATATGAAAGCCTGGATAATAGGGCTGTGAGAAGGAACCTGGATAATAGGGTTGCTTCGAGATGAAAGCCTGGATAGTAGGGCTATGAGAAGGAAACTGGATAGTAGGGTTGTGAGAAGGAACCTGGGTAGTATGGTTACTTCAATATGAAAGCCTGGATAATAGGGTTGTGGGAAGGAACCTGGATAGTAGGGTTACTTCGATATGAAAGCCTAGATAGTAGGGTTGTGAGAAGGAACCTGGATAGTAGGGTTACTTCAATATGAAAGCCTGGATAGTAGGGCTGTGAGAAGGAACCTGGATAGTAGGGTTGCTTCGATATGAAAGCTTGGATAGTAGGGTTACTTTGATATGAAAGTATGGATAGTAGGGCTGTGAGAAGGAACCTGGGTAGTAGGGTTACTTTGATATGAAAGCCTGTAAAGTAGGGTTGTGAAAAGGAACCTGGATAGTAGGGTTACTTCGATATGAAAGCCTGGATAGTAGGGCTGTGAGAAGGAACCTGGATAGTAGGGTTGCTTCGATGTGAAAAGACGTGATAGTAGGGCTGTGAGAAGGAACCTGGATAGCATGGTTGCTTCGATATGAAAGCCTTGATAATAGAGCTGTGAGAAGGAACTTGGATAGTAGGGTTACTTCGATATGAAAGCCTGGATAGTAGGGCTGTGAGAAGGAACCTGGGTAGTAGGGTTACTTCGATATGAAAGCCTGGATAGTAGGGTTGTGAGAAGGAACCTGGATAGTAGGGTTACTTCGATATGAAAGTCTGGATAATAGGGTTGTGAGAAGGAACCTGGATAATAAGGTTGTTTCGATGTGAAAAGCCTGAATAGTAGGGCTGTGAGAAGGAACCTGGATAGTAGGGTTGCTTTGATATGAAAGCCTGGATAGTAGGGTTGTGATAAGGAACCTGGATAGTATGGTTACTTCGATATGAAAGCCTGGATAGTAGGTCTGTGAGAAGGAACCTGGATAGTAGGGTTGCTTCGATATGAAAAGCCTGGATAGTAGGGATGTGAGAAGGAACCTGGATAGTAGGGTTACTTCGATATGGAAGCCTGGATAGTAGGGCTGTGAGAAAGAACCTGGGTCGTAGGGTTACTTCAAAATGAGAGTGTAGATTAGTTGACCCATTTGGTTTAGGGAACTTTATTTCCATTAGTTGTCTGTAGATGTGATCCATATAGCTGCTGGATTAGTTGCAGCTAATCATCTTTTCCTGCACAAGATATCAGGGTTAGTTGTATGCGATGCATGAAATGCAGGGTGGGATGATGTTCTCAAAATAAATGAGATTATGCTGTATATGATATGTATGCATATGTCATGATGTATGTTCATGAAATGCTATCGGGGTATGCTCGCGTCTTGGGAAAATAAATCCCTAATGGTTAATGGAGATTTGAAAATATTCTGTCGGGAGGAGATGCTGCTTGAGAATAAACTCTACGGGTAATGAACTTAGAAAATGTATTTTGTAGCTGAAGTGATGAAATTTGTCGGGGATCGAGCCTCTGTATCTGGAGAAATAAACTCAGCCGGGGATGAAATTCCATTGCTGGAGATAAGAGCTCTGTTGGAGACTGAGCTTCTATATCTGGAGAAATAAACTCCGCTTGGGGGATGAAATTTACCGACTCGCCCGCGATTATGAACCTCGGCTGGGGAGAGGTTGTCTTGTTTCGGGAAAGCTGACATCAACGCCTTTGGATACTCTTACTCCGTGGGGAGTGTATGTACCAATAATTACGTTCCCCATCTGGATCTATCCTGGTACCTGCAGGGAAAAGTAACTGTAGGGTTTGGTACTTGTTTTTCCCTGTTTCTGGAATTACGAGTAATTGCCTTTGTTTCTTATGTAAATATTTATGAGTGGAAATCATTTTCAAATGCATATATCAAAAATGAATTATTGTACGTTCTTGCAAAACAAAACAGAAAAAGAGAAAACAAAATGAGGTTTCTTGTGAAAATGATTTGTATTGATTTTTTTGATGTTGGCCTGTAATAGGCGTCTTTGTACAAAGAGGTTGACGCTCTAGTAAGAGAATGCCTCCGAAAGATAGGAATTACAATCTGTGTAAAAGAAATAAAAACATCTATGTGAAACAAACCCATTAGGTTCCAAATCTGCTATTGCCTTTATATATTCAAGCGTCTCATCACTTTGCTTCTTGGCTGAAAGTTGATCAGATTGATTGGTGCCGTCCGAGCTTGATAGTCGACACCGAAGTCTGGTTGCAAGATGATCCAATGAGACATAGTGATACGCTTCAATCCCTAACTTTTTCCTGGATTTCCCTTTCGGGTTTTCAATCCACCGGGATACCCTTTTTTGCCCAAGCCTCCCTTTCAGGTTTTTGACTTTCGGGTGTATAAATTTTTTCATTTTCATCCCTTACTTTTGCCCGAACCCTTTTGGTTCGCCGGGAAACCCTTATTTTTTCCTAGGGTAGTCGACCTAGCGGGTCTTTGATTAGGCGTAGTATGTTTTCCCTATGTCTCCATTGACAGGGTTAGGAAGGTCGTCACCATCCATGGTGGTTAGAATCATAGCTCCTCCTGAGAAAATGCTCTTAACCACAAATGGCCCTTCGTACGTGGGCGTCCATTTCCCCTGGGATCACCTTGCGGCAGTATGATGCGTTTGATCACTAGATCCCCTACTTGATATTTTTGACGTTTGACTTTCTTGTTAAAAGCCTTAATCATTCTCTTTTCATAGGTATGACCATGGAAGATAGTAGTAAGTCTCTTTTCATCGATTAGATTCAGTTGATCAAGTCGGGTTTGGATCCAGTCGTCTTCGTTCAAATCCGCATCCTTCTTAATCCTGAGAGAAGGTATCTGGACTTCTATGGATAGGACTGCCTCCATGCCATATATCAGAGAGTAGGGTGTTACCCCTGTTGACGTCCGTGCTGAGGTACAATACCCATGAAGAGCGAATGGTAACATGTCATGCCAATCTTTATATGTCATCGTCATCTTCTGTATAATCTTCTTGATGTTCTTGTTAGCTGCTTCAACAACGTCATTCATCTTCGGCTGGTAGGGAGAAGAATTATGATGTTGTATCTTGAACTGTTTACAGAGCTCGGTGATCATTGTGTTGTTGAGATTCGTACCATTGTCAAGGATAATTCTCTCTGGCACACCATATCGACATATCAGATTGTGTCGGATAAACCGCGCCACAACGTTCATGGTCACTGTAGCAAAAGAGGCTGCCTCAACCCACTTCGTGAAGTAATCAATGACTACCAGAATGAAATGATGCCCTTTAGACGCAGTAGGTCTGATCTCGCCGATCATGTAGATGCCCCACATCGCAAAGGGCCAAGGAGCCATCAAGACATTCAGAGGAACCGGAGGTACATGCACCTTATCAGCATAGATTTGGCATTTATTACAAGTTCGAGTGTGCTGATAGCAATTTCCTTCCATAGTGGACCAGTAATATCCTTCCTGTAGGATCTTCTTAGCCATGGTGTGTCCACTAGAATGGGTTCCAAAAGTGCCTTCATGTAGATCCGTCATGATCCTCTCTTCTTCGCTCTTGTCTACACACCGTAATAGTGTGGAGTCATGGTTGCGTTTATAGAGGATTCCATTACCGAGGAAGAAATTTGCAGCAAACCTTCTCAGAAACTTCCTATCGTTGACAGATGCGCCTTTAGGACACTCTTGAGCCTCAAGATACCTTTTGACTTTGTGAAACTAGGGTTTATCTGCCACTTCTTTGGTATCGATTTCACAACAGTGTGCTAGTTCATCCAACCTCTCAATGGTAATTTGGGGAGCCTCATTATCCCACCTAACCTTGAACATAGAAGACATGTTAGCTAGCGCGTCCTCCAACTAGTTCTCTCCTCGTGGGAAATGTTCGAAGGTTACCTCCTCAAAGTGTGGGAGCAATGTCAGTACATACTCTTTGTAAGGAATGAGATTCGGGTGCTTCATATCCCACTCGCCTTTGATATGACTTATCACTAAAGCGGAATCCCTGAATACACTCAAGAACTTGATCCTTAGGTCAATAGCAGCTCGTAGACCCATGATGCACGCTTCATACTCCGCCATGTTGTTGGTGCAATTGAAACATAATCGGGCAGTGAATGGAGTGTGACAGCCCTCAGGAGATATGATTACAGCGCTGATGTCGTTACCCAAGGCGTTCGAGGCTCCATCAAAATACATAGACCATCGGGATCCTTCCTCAGGTCCTTCATCCGGTCCAGGTTCTTCGTAGTCAATTACCAACATGATATTCTCATCTGGGAACTCGAAATTCATGGACTGGTAATCATCCACGGCCTGATGAGCCAAATGATCAGACAGTACACTCCCCTTTATTGTTTTTTGGTTGTATATTGTATGTCGTACTCGGTTAAGATCATTTTCCATCTTGATATCCTTCCGGAGAGAGTGGGCTTCTCGAAAATATACTTGATCGGATCCATCTTTGATATCAACAAGGTAGTATGAGTCAGCATATACTGTCTTAGTCGGCGAGCAGCCCATGCCAAAGCGCATCAATTTTTCTTGAGCAATGAGTATCGTGTCTCACAGTCGGTAAACTTTTTGCTAAGGTAATAAATTGCATGCTCTTTTTGACCAGACTCGTCATGCTACCCCAGCACACACCCCATTGAATTGTCTAGCACTGTCAAGTATAATATCAAAGGTCTTTCTTCAACTGAAGGCATCAGAATTGGTGATTCTTGAAGGTATTCATTGATTCTTTCAAAAGCGGCCTGACATTCATCATTCCACTTTACCACTTGATCTTTCTTCAAAAGCTTGATGATTGGATCACAAGTAGCAGTCAGATGTGAAATGAACCTGGCGATGTAATTCAGGCGTCCCAAAAAACCTCTAACTTCCTTCTCTGTGCGGGGAACCGGCATCTCTTGTATGGACTTCACCTTCGCAGGGTCTACCTGAATACCCTTATCACTGACGACAAAACCCAGAAGCTTACCAGATCTTACCCCGAAGGTACACTTGTTCGGATTCAACCTCAACTTGTATGTCTTTAACCTGTCGAACAACTTCTGGAGATGATCAAGGTGCTCTTCCTCAGTCTGAGACCTGGCAATCATGTCATCAACATAAACTTCGATCTCATGATGAATCATATCATGGAACAAAGCGACCATAACACGCTGATAAGTTTCTCCAGCATTCTTTAACCCAAAAGGCATCACCTTGTAGCATAAGGTGCCCTACTGTGTAACGAAGGTTGTGTTCTCCATGTCTTCAGGAGCCATCTTGATTTGGTTGTAGCCAGAGAAACCGTCCATGAAGGAGAATATTTTATGCTGCACGGTGTTGTCGACCAGAACATCAATGTGAGGAAGTGGGAAGTCATCCTTGGGGCTTGCCCGGTTCAGATCTCTGTAATCAACATACATCCGTACCTTACCGTCCTTCTTAGTTACCGGAACGACGTTAGCAACCCACTGTGGATAGGAAGTGACAATTAAGAATCCTACGTCAAATTGTTTCATAACCTTCGCCTTTATCTTCTCTGACATTTCAGGGCGCATACGAAGGATCTTCTGTTTAACCGGAGGACAATCTTCTTTGGTTGGAAGGAGATGTACCACAATATCAGTGTCCAAACCAGGCATGTCTTCATAGGACCAGGCGAAGATTTCAACATAGTCGTGCAACATCTGTATCAACCTTTGTTTGACGCTAAGCTCCAGATTTGCACCTATTTTAACCTCTTTTCTGTCTTCCTCAGTACCCAAGTTTACTGTCTCAATCGGCTCTTCATGAGGTTGTATGGCCCTTTCTTCCTGCTGTAATAGTCTAGCAAGTTCTCTAGGCACATCAAAATCATCCTCACCTTCGTCTTCGGCTTGGTTGATCGTATTTTCAAAGTCATAACTAGAAATAGCAGAGCTGTTATTAATGGGATCCAGAGTGGATATGGATCTTCATTATGATACGTGAGTGTGTGTAAGAGAATAGTTGTTTTGATAAAGTGAAAGCAGGAAAGAAAAACAGAGAGCGCAAAATTTATATGCAAGAAATGTCCAATGCTTTATTAATGATTATGAAATGACAAATAATAGCCCTCACAAGCAAAGCCAAGGTGCCTCGGGCAAGGCACCGGGCCATAAAGTTTCAAATTGTTTATTACAAATCTTAAAACAAATAGGTCAATTACTGCAGAATAAAAGAAACAGGTATGAAGTCCCTAGCCGTCCAGTTACTCGGTCCACTGTTGGTAGTTGGGTAGATCCAGTTGTAAATGTCTGATTCCTCTTCACTGTCTTCAATGGAGTTAATCCCACGATTGCTGATGCGTAGGGGAGGTCCTCTAGCCCAAGCGCATCTAACAGCCCTTTGAGCCCCTGTAGTAAAGCCCAAACCAAATTTATCAATTTTATGAGTGAAATCAGGGAGCTGACCCCAATTGGCACACCCACCTTCTTCAACCACAACCCTGGCGTACTTGAGAGAAGACATCTTCAAAGGAGGTTTGTTGCTAGCAGTTTCAGTCGATGCCAAGATCTGAGGGACCTCTTCAAAATTCTGACAAGGAGTTTCTATGAATTCCCCGTCCATCTCTACGTAGCAGAAGGAGTTAAGGTGACTCACCATATGTTCTTCCTCACCCCGCACTTTGATAATCTTTCCTTTTTCACCGGATACTTTAGCATTTGGTGGAGTGTGAATGTGACTGCCCCAGCCTCGTGGATCCAAGGACGACCCAACAAACAAGAATACGATGGCCTGATATCCATCACATAGAAAGTGGAGCCAAAAGTCTGAGAACCTACTTTGAAAAGGATGTCCACCTCCCCGTGCACCATTCTCTTTGATCCGTCAAAAGCCCTTACCACAATGTTACTAGGCTTTAGAGTCAAACCCTCACAATCCAACCGGTCAAACACCTTCTTTGGTAGAACATTTAGTGAAGACCCAATATCTACCAGTACATGAGCCATAGTGGTGCCCCTGCATTCAATCGAGACATGAAGAGTATCATTATACTTCCTTCCTTTTGGTGTCAAATCAGCATCTGAAAAACCCAGCCCATTATCAGCAGTCAGGTTGGCCACACAATCCTTGAACTGATCAGCTGAAGTCTCTTGCGGCACATGCGCAGTTTTGAGGAATGCAATCAAAGCCTTCGCACGGGCCTCAGAGCACAACTGCAAAGACAACATGGATATCTTTGATGGGGTCTTCCCCAGCTACTCGACCACATTGTATTCTCTCTTCTTAATGATTTTCAGTATTTCTTCTATTTCTTACTTAGAGGCTTCCACAACAATTTTCTTAGGCGCCTCCGTCCGGGAAGGCTCACCTATAACTTCTTTTCCGCGGGTATCAGACGATTCGCCGACAAGGGTAATAACTGGAGTAAGAACAGGAACAGTAGCCGATGCACTAGCAGGAACAACAGATGGAATGACAATAGGTTTGTTGACAATCTTAGGGGAAATCTCGGGAGAAAAGACCCTTCCACTTAGGGTAACCTTGCTGGTTCCGACAATGTTACCAATATCAGGATCGTCTTCTTCATCTTTCAAGTCTTGTTTGATGCCATGATAGTACACATCGGCACCATAATGCCATGGGGCAACTTTGTCCGAGACATACGAGACAAGACCATGAACAGTGATTATCAGCGGAGCAATTCTTGGAGCAGATGTAATCCTAACAGTTCTTATCGAGGAAACCTTGGAAGGATTGGCGGAAATGGTTATAATAGCAATGTCTTTAGATGGTACAACAGGAACCAAAGTTTTCTCAAGTAGAATTTCTTTGTTATCTATCAGGCGCTGAACACCTAACTTCAGCAAATGACAACCAAAAGATAGAAACGAATACATGTGGCAACCTTCACCATAACCCGGAAATAAATCGGCCAACAACAAATTCTTCTTGACAGTCATGATAGGAGTAGACACTTCATCGAAAGAGGTAACAAACAAATCAGTATCAATAGCATTAACTCCACGGCCGTGCTTAGGCATGGGAGCAGTTATGAAATTTGGCTTTTCCGGAGCATCAAAATCTATCTCCTTGGCTTCAATCAAGTCTTGTACTTTATTTCTCAGAGCCCAGCAGTCATTTGTATCATGGCCAAGACTCTCAGAATGATAGGCACACCGGGCATTTGGATTATATCGGGGAGATGTAGTATTTGGATTCTTGGGAGCCTCTCTCAAGGTTGCCAAGTTGGATCTCAGTAGATGAGGTAGAACTTCATCCAATGTTATGTTGATGCGGGTAAACTGTCGTTGTGGTCTTTCCACCCTTTGTTGATCGTTGCGTGATGGAGAAACTGCAGGTCTCAGTATCATCATGACACTTACTGTTTGACCTTGTTCAGCCCTGTTCTGACCCCTCGGGATGTAGATGATGTTGGCTTACTTCTTACCAACAAAAGGCTTCTTTACTGAACTTGAGGAGGCATCCTTCTGTATTTTTCTGCTTTGAATCCCAGCTTCTACTCTTTCCCCAGTTAAAATCAACTCGGTGAAGCCAACTGACAAGCTGCCGATCAAATGATTGAAAAATGGACCAAATAGCGTCCCCAGGAACATATCAACCAACTCCCTATCAGACAACAGGGGTTGAACTCTCCCAGCCAAGTCTCTCCATTTTTGTGCATAATCTTTAAAGCCTTCACTCGCACCCATGGACATACTCTGGAGTTGAGTAGGAGCAAGGTCGGCATTGTAATGATACTGCTTGTAGAAAGAAGCAGCCAAATCTTCCCAGTTTCAGATATTTTCTCCCTCCAGCTGGTAGAACCATTCAAGTTGAGTCCTTGACAGACTATCTTGAAAGAAGTGAACCCACAAATTTCTATCAGCTGTGTGGGGCTGGATCTTCCTGACATAAGAACGAAGATGGAGTTTTGGGCAGGACACCCCATCATACTTAGCAAAAACTGGAGCTTTGAACTCTTGCGGGATGACTACTCCCGACACCAATCCCAATTCTTCGAAATCCAGTCCAGGTATCCTCTGAACTTCCATGGCACTCAGACGGTCTTCTAACTTCTTGTATCTATCCTCAGCAGGAGGATATTGCTCATCATTATAATCAGTATCATTGTCGGAGACTACATGACTAAGATCCTTCTCTTCTTCCTGAATCTCCCCTTCCTTGGATGAAGAGGTCAGATCAGTTTGTTGCTTCAACCGCTCTCCAAACCTTCTACCCATATTCAGAATACGGACATCCTTCTTCTTTTTCTTCTTCTCTTTCAGAATAAGGGCTTTCAGATCCTCCTGCCCTTTTGCCAAACTTATGAACATTTGTTGGAACTGGGTGCTCTGTTCCTGAAGGTCCTTGATGGTTTGCTCGGAAGACATCTCGTGCTGAAATAAACAGCGAAGAAGATGAGAAACCTGTAATGGTACATGTAATGATGTGTATGATAATGGGATGCACATGCAATGATTTCAAAGATTTCGGGAAATTTAAATTTGCATATTAAAATAAGCAAAAACTTTATTAGTTGAATATGAAGTTCAAAATACCTTTTATGCGTTACAATTAAAAATAAATCCGAAATTATAAAAGACATCAAAATTCCCATGGATGCTTCCTCTTTGTGTCGAGATAGTCATTGAGTCCTCTTTCTTCATGCAGTTTCTTTGTGAGCTCTAAAACCTTCCTCTCCTGAGCATGGAACTGATCCCTGTAAGTATCCCGCTCCTTCATCAACTGAATCCAAGACCTCTGTAATTCCCCAAGATCAGTGGGCATGTAAGGGTAGAGAACCTTGTAAGGAATACCTTCTTTAGTAGTGGGTTCCACAATCACTGGTAAAACGGCCATATAGGGCATCATAAGCTTCTGGGCACGAGCTCGTACCCATTGGAGGTAAGGTTCCATAGGAATGGAAGTTTTTGGCCCCAAAGCCTTGGTGCCAGACCTGTTTACCATGCCCCAAGCTCGTACGGACCTTCGACGATACTCTTTAACACCATCCTCATAGTTGAACACAATGCCCTCGATAAGTAACTCATGGGGACCATCCCTTCGAGCGTGACCAAATTGTCGCAGATCTAAACAAGGATTATAGGTTATACCCCCTCTAATACCAAGTAATGGGACATTAGGGTACTCCCCGCAGCGGTCAATAATAGCAGTATTTTCCATAGCTCGAGAACACCAAAGAATATCTGTATGAGCGAGTGACATTATCCTTTACGACCAACCCAAACCTTCTTCATTCTTCAGTATGGACTTAGGGAGGTGAGAAATAAACCACCTCGAAAACAATGGCATGCAGCACATAAGAATCCCTCTTCTTTTCATGGTACGAGTATGGAGAGTGTGCAAAATATCTTCGAGCAATGTAGGCACATGATTGCAGGAGAGAAAAACCTTGATAACATTCACATCTATGAATGAGTCCGAATTAGGGAATATGACTAACCCATAGATTAGAAGATCCAAAATCTCCTCAAAATCCTGAAAATCCATATCATCCCAAAGTAGTTGTGCCCTGTCTATCGGAAACTTAGATAGAAAATCCATGACTCCGCTTCTAGTTTCCCAATTGGATACCATGTCGGCCCGTTTCAGATGCAGAGCTGAGGCAATGACTTCTGGCTTAGGAACTTCTTCTAGACCTGTGAAGGGTAACTGTTCCAGAATGGGTATATCCAATAACTGAGAGAATTCTTCCAAGGTAGGCACCAACTGATAGTCCAGAAAGGTGAAGCAGTGGTGCTTGGGATCGAAGAACTGAAAAAGTAAACTCATCATCTTTTTATCAAAGTTTGAAGTAACCAGGTTGAGAAGTTGACCATGTCTCTTAGTGAACGCAGAAGTTTTAGAAACCCTTGATGCTAGCTCTTTGAGTTGGGAAGTTATCTTCACAAAGCGGATTCAGATAGTGTTCCTACGAACAGAAGCCATGATCTGCAAAACAGAACAAAGATAAATTCCCTTGGTCTTTGAAATGGTTAGTGCAATAAGAATGGATGTTATGCTATGATGTATGATATCATGATAAACCACAGGTATAGTAAACACAGGTATATAAAACACAGTCAAATCACACCAAGTCCATAGGTTTAAGGCTTGCATGAGTTTAAAGGTAGTACCCTCTTGAAGTTTAGTTGGTTTCAAACCTGTCTTAAAAAGTAATCGGGTTCTAGAGGATCTCAATATCACTGAGCATCCTCTATCGGGCATTGTTTCAGCTCAATCAATCTTTTCTTGCGGCCAAAATATCCCAAAAGTCTGATCTCAATGAGTGTAGCATCGAGTATCAACCAATCCTCAGCTCTACAACGAGGAGGCCCCGTATTCTCCTTGTTCAACTAAGGTTCTAAGGTCCGTTAGTGCTTCACGACACCACGCGGAAGCCCCGTATTCTCCTTGTTTCCCCATGAAGGATACCGGTACCAACCAAAGTGCCACACCAACACAACCATCGCTTAAACCATATCGGTCTACGCCGTACAGTCTCCACGATCTACTACTGTTTACCTAATGAGTGCCCCCAGATCCGAGTGTAGGATCTATAGTAACCCCAAACAAACCATCAAAAGTAAAGCAATCAAGACAATCAAGAGAAGAAATTTAATGACCTAGATCCTAAGGTAAACCCCACTTTATTTTATTCCCAAGCAGATTCGCCAGTTCTGTGATACGGTGGCAGAACCGACTGTTTTTACTGGTTTGCGTTTTGTGTTTTTCGTTCGCAAAATTTTGCGGTAAGAAAGAGTCGCCACCGACTTTTATTTCAACCAACAAAGGAAAAGGAAAAAGAACAGAAAAAACCATTTTCAAGATGTTTCTGAGTACGGGGGGTAGATTATAGAAAGGGAAGGTATTAACACCCTTTCTATCCATGGTTTTCCATGGGCTCTTAGGTAGTTGCTCATCTTTTTAAAATTGCTTGTGTGTGCTTGTTTTGAAAAACGTTTTACTTCGTGATAACCCTTGTATCAGTCCTCAAGGGTGTGACAAAGTTTGTTTTGAAAATTTGTTTTGAAAGGTGTTTGTGTGAAAAGTTTTTATTGAGCAAGTACTTAAGATTCTACCTGCTCGAAAAAAGATAGTTCGTTCTTTTTCCTTTAGACAGCGCTATCCTACTATTAAGGAGTAGGTAGCACCGTCGTTGGAGTTGTAAGGGACATTCAAAAGGGACAAGTACAATCACTAAAGCAATAGTTAGAAAACTTTAGTAGTAACCCTAGAGTCTTAAGATCTTTTCGAGGCAACATTTTTGAGGCAACATTTCCGAGGCAACATTCGAATGGGACATTTTGATCTTTTAGACTGGAGGGCAACCACTAAAATCTCCTATGCTTAACGATTATTTACCGAAGGCAACCGAAGTGAGGTAAACCCTAGGGGTGAATATGTGCATATGAGTTGTTTCAGTTATTTAATCTTTGCACATTAGGTGATCTACCGTTTTAAATTTCGAGCATTCTTTCCATACAATCCTATTAGCCATGCATCTAGACAGTTAAAGATTGCGGGAATTTAAATGTGCGAGAAAATAAACCTAGCTATTACAAGGCTTCGGGGAGGGGGATTAATTACATAACCAAAAGTAGGGGAAAAGCGATAAATAAAAACCCTAATTTAAAGCTATTAAAAACCCTTAGCAGTTACAAAAAAATGGCAAAATAATTAACAAGCGCGCGGCGAATTAAATACGAGGACGGTTGAAAAAATAACCTAAAACTCTAAGTGAGGAGATGTATTTTTTGTGGATTTTTATTTGAGAACACAATTAAATTACAAATTAATTAAACCTAATTTCTAATTATTTTTTAATTATGAAAGAAACTAATTAACCTAATTTACTAATTAAATTAAAAAGAAGTATTTTATGAAAAAAATGATTTTGGTGTAATTTTTGGGAAAAATTTTAATTATTTATTATTAAAAAAATATTTTTTTGTAAATTTTTTGTGATTTTTGTGATTTGTTAACTTTGTGATTAAAATAAAAAAATAAATTTTGTGTTAATAAAAATAGGAAAATAAAGAAATTAAAAAAGATAAAAAATAATAACTTGGGCTTGTGATGGATTGCTGAAGGGGGTGCAAAGCTGGATTTCCAAGCCCAACCAAGTTGAGCCCAGGTTGACAACTTTGGATCTTGTGTGGCATTAACTTGAGGTGTATCATAATCCTTCAGGCTGGAACGCGTTGGATCTGGGTAGCAGTACATCCTGTGGCTGGACGTTGAGGCACATTATAGGCATACGAGAGAGATTTGCACTGGATCTGTAGAAGGAAAAGAAAATAAAGAAAGTTGTCTGGACCTGGGATCGAACCCAAGTCCTTATGCCTTCTGCCAATGCCGTGTTGCCAACTGCGCTACAACGGTTATTTGTTAACATAATGAAAACAAAACGCAATATATAAAACAAGATAGTTGGATCAGAATATGCGCGAGATTCAAACGCTCCAATGGTTGGCTGCCACTTAATCATCTTCTCCATGGCTCCGTCGTATTAGGTGATGACCTTTTACCTACGAACAATGTTCGTAACCATAGCCCTGTCACGTTCAAAAATCCACAAAACGCCAGATAAATGAAACCTAACTATACAGATCAACTCATTTTGATCTTGTGAACACTAGTGTACCCTTCTTTTTGCCTAATTTAACCTGTACAAGGAATCCCCAAATCATGACCTCAAACCCTAACAATGGTAAGTATTGATTCCTGCACATGATACTTCTATGCGAGGATTCTTGATGTTTTGAAGCCTGCAAATGGTTGGGGATGCTTCCTGAGATGCCAAGGAATTGATTTCCGGCTTTGAATTGTCTTGAATAGCCCTCTATCCCAGAATTTGAACCTCACTTTTTGTCCAAATTTATGAGTTTGCTTTGGCCTTTTCAAGACTGCAACCCTTGTTCTTTTGATTTGGAATTGTTCAATACATATAAGAGATTGAATTAGGTCAATAAAATTGTATCATATCTTGAGAAATAATGAAAAAGTGATTTGATTTCCTCTTTGTGTGATATCTTCCCAAAATAAGCTTCAATCCAATATTTTCCAATCCAAATGAATCTTGCACGAATTGGTCATCATGCTAGCTGTACATGGACTCAAAAGATGCACAAAAAATCCATGATTTGATTTGATTTCATTATTTTACCATTTAATTTGATTTATTTTGATTTAAATGAATAAAAAATAAAAATAAATGATAAAAGTAATAAATTAATAGGTGGAAAAGCTCATGGGTCGTGGGTACTATTAGAAACATGTTTCAAGCAAGAAAACATGGGCCCCTTTGCAAAAAATGCCAATTTGATCAATGTTGACTTTTGACAATTTTCCAAAAATTGTCAACTTTGACAATGCACAACTCTCTCAATTTTCATCCTAGAGACGTGTTCTTGGACTTTTTGGAAAGCTTAGGATGTTCCCTAACCAACCCTTTTTGTTTCATCTCAATTGGATATTCCATGTTCATGTATGAAGCTTTGACCCAAAAGGTGTTTTTGTTGACATTTCAAAAGGACCCATAATGCAAAAAGTTATATCTTTTTATGAGTCTTATTTTGAACTTTTGGGCTGAATATGAGTTGTAGGGAATTTCATCCTCTTCGAAATGAGCTTTGGATGGAAAATTTCTGATAAAGCATGTGGAAGTTATGCTTTGTCAAAGTTGGGTTAACTTTTACTAAGAAACCCTAATTTAGAAACTTTTGGGTTTTGATGAATTTGGAGCATTACTTGGGTAATCATGGTCAATACTTGATCAAATGATGAAAGTCACTTCAAAATATGGATGTTGACCAAAAATCTTGAAGTTTGACTGTATGTGGGTCATAGTTGACTTTGGACCTAATACAGTCGATTCTTAAGCATCTGAGCAGTTGAATGAGCAAACTTCTTGTGCAAGGCATGAGACTTGGCATGGAGAATCTTGGGAACATATTAGGTCCTTGGAGAGCATTTAGGGCCTTTGTGATCCACACATATTTATGAAAGTGGAAACCCCAATTTGAGACACACTGCCTTAAGAGAGTGTTTTTCTGGTCAACTCTTGGGCAAACATGAGCAAATTGAGGATCTCTAGGAGTATGTTTTGAGTAAAATGAGAGGGCAAATTTTGGGGTACAACATGGAGTAATGTATGGCTTAAATGGTCCGGAGAAGTCAATGTGTAAAGTTCTGTTTTTGAAAATGGAGGATGGTGTTAATGGCGTTACAGTTCTGTAACAGGGTGTGGGATCAATTCTATATGATGTTTAGAAAATTTAGAAACCAAAAGGCCTATAAACGCACGAGTAGATTATGAGTTTCAAGTTTTTGCTCAGTTTGTGTGAAAATGGAAGTATGAAGTGTGTTTCTGAGTTCTAGGTGTTTTCAGGGCATGAGCATTCGTATCTTTGTGTTAAATAGTTTGTCTATGTATAAGCAAAAGGATTGGAGTGCATTGGCCAGTCAGAAGTATAAGTTTTTAGCTTTTGGCTAGGTTACTTGATTTTTAAGAAAAGTGGGAAACAAGTTTCAAGAGAAGGTACAAGCATGGGCTGGGTGATTGTAATTGTCTAAACCATTTCTCATGAGTTATAGGACTTGCTTGATAAGAAGAGAACAAGTGCAAGGCTCAAGAACAAGTTTTGTACAAAAAGTCACTTTATCAAAATGGCAATGTAACCTTTCTTCCAAAAATGGATATAAAGCATGTCCATGCATTGAATGCTTGAAGTGAGACTTCTAGCAGCTATGTAAACCTTTAATTATGGAGTGACTAACAAGTTTGAGGCCTGCAAAGTAGTGTTTATGCAGCATAGTTTAAATTTTGAAATTGGTTCATCACAAAATGCCTTGTAAATCAAGTGATAAAACCCTAACTTCATCTCTTCGATTCTCCTTACTCAAGAATGATCTCAAGGAGTTATTTGACATTTTTGAAAGCTTGCAATGTGTTATACAACCGATCTTTTAATTTCTTTTTAAGATTCCCCTTGGAGCTATATGAAAAAGTGCCATGAAGTTGGGTCAAAATCCTGATCAAATTAGGGCAAAATTTCACTAAGTGTTTTGTTTCATGACCACATGTTCATAAAATTATAACTTGATATCCAAGCACTTTTGTAAGAAGTTGTGTGAAGCAAAGTTGTAGATTTCATGGAGATCTACAACTTTTATGTTTGAAGTTTCTCTTGAATCATCTTGCATTATGGTGAAAATGTTGCTCAAAGTTATGAAAAAATAAGAAATTTCCAACACTTAGAAAAATTTCTAAGTTTAGAAATTTTGACTTTTCAAAATGAAATCTTGACTTTTTGATTTCTTGATGAATAAGTTTCATATTTTGACATGTTTTGATGAGTTATGATCTTTGGTATTTGAATTTGACCAAAAAGTTAAAGTTTGACTTTTCAGTATATAGTTTACTTTTGATCAGTTGACTGCAAAATTCATCTGTCAATCCAATGGACTTGCAATGTTTTGAGCCATGTCATTAGGTTAAAATGATGCAATTGGATTCTCGAGATCATGCCTTGAACCAATTTATCATTTTCTAGGTCAAAAATCAGAAATTTCCCTTTCCCAGTCAAAACCCTAATTTTGACCATTTTTCCCTTTTGGAGATTTGATCAAATTTCTTGAGGAGTTGTGGTCCAAACTTGATAAAATGATACATATGAGTTTAAAATTTTGATGTGGATAAAAAATTATTAAGTTTGACTGTAAATTGGCCATAGTTTATGTTTTCTCCAATACAACTGATTTTTATGTCAACTGCTCAATTGTTTGAGCAAAAATGTGATCCAAGGCTTGAAACATGACATGAGCAATCTTGGGGAGTCCATAATTGTAGCGATAAAAAATGTAGCAAGGTAATTCGGAGATCGAGCTATTAATTAACTCGTCTCACAAAAGCAAGATTCGCCACCGCGCTTTATTATTTCCAAGGGAAAAGGGAAAAGAGCGAAATAAAACCCTAAAATATGCAATGTAAAATAATACTTATAAGTAATGAAAATACAATGCGTTTTGAAAAGAGATATAGAGTTCGGGGGTTGGTTATACAATGGGAAGGTATTAGCACCCAATGCATCTATAGTATCCTATAGGAGCCTTTTGAAATATCTATTTATTAAAATTGTTTGTTTGATTAAAAATAGCTTGTTTGGCCAAAAATGGGTATGGACGAGATTTTGAAGATACGACGACCTAACGTCGAAGTTTTGACTTAAAAGGTGTGAGTTTGAAAATTGAATATTTGGGAAAATTATCTTAAGTTTTAACAAAATAGTAAACAAACAAAAGATGGATGAGGGTATTCGCACGATTGGATGAGATGTTTTTGATGACATGAAGTCAACAAAGTTAAAACATTTCCCTTGGAATTGAGACGGACGAAAGATATAAAGATTAACGATCGATGACAAAATTAATTAAGATGACAATTGAACAACTAAATAATAAAAATTAAATTATACTAGCATGCATTTTAAACAATTAAATAAATAACCAAAAGTACATAAAGGTTAAATTACAATATCATGGATTTTTAATAATTAAACAAATAGCAAGAATTAAATCATGAAACATGTATTTTTTTTTGAATAATTAAATAATAAAAGGTTAATAACAAAAATTAAATAAAGATCAGATATTACAAAATTTAAATAAAAGATAAATTTTAATTAAACATTTTTTGTGTGTTTTTATAATAATTATAACAAGATAGAATAATGGAGGAGATAATGCTAAAAGAAATGATAATAACGTCCCAGCCTAGACTCGAACCCGTGTCCCTCCTGAATTATTGTTAACTGCCTTGCCAAATGAATTATGTTGTTTATTTGTTATATCCATGCTTCTATTAGTAAATAAGGGAAAATTGGTAAAGATGTTGGACCAACAGGCCCAATGGGCTGACCCGCTTTAAAAAGGACAACAAGGAAAAAAAGAAAACCTAATTGATGTTGGAGCGCGACGGCTGGTGCGTTGGGAAGAGAAAAGAAGATTAATAATCATCATTAATAAACAATTAAAAGAAAAAAACTGAAATAAAACAATCTTCTCTCTCTCTCTCTCTCTCTCTCTCTCTCTCTCTCTCTCTCACGGATTGTACCTTATGCATTTTCCTGTAACAACAAAATTATCAGTATCAAACTTCATCTTCATCACTTCTTCAACAATTCTTTTCCATGATTCAGACTTCAAATCCTTAAAGAAGGTTTTCACGGTCAACATATGCAACAAAACAGAGTGATGGAGAGGACACCTTCCGGTCTGTGGCTTGGCACGAGATTGGTCCGATAAGGGTTACACAAGTATGGTCGGCTGTGTGGGGAGAGATGATGATGAGGGACAAAGAGCTGACAGTGAAGCGGGTTGTTTGGAGACAAAATGGTAGAGTTGCAATGAGGTCTCGACGGAGGGAGTTGGGCGGAGATTGAGGGGAAGGGAATTCACGGAGGGGCGAAGTCCTAAGAGGAAGGTAAAGTGGTTTTTCGGATGGAAGAAGGGTTTTAAAGTGTGGATTTGAAAAAAGAATTGAAGAATAATTTTCAGTGTTTCCTTTGCAAAACCGCCTCGAGCTGACCTCGCGATCTCCAATGTTGTCACGACTCAAAGGAGCTCCACCTTTCTCGCTCCATTCTTCGTCTGCCTCCTGGTGCTCGGTTTCAAAGTTCACTTCTTCGCGCGTGATTTATTTTAGGTACGCTAATATTCTCGCATCTTTCCCTTTTTTAAATATGTCTTCTATTTCTCTTCTTATCTAATTCTGATTCTACTTGTGTTGTGCGCCGTAGTGGCGAATTGAAGTGTTGCTTTTATGGATTGAGCGTTTGGTAATGGTTTTGTGGAGCTGGGTTTGCAGTATGGATGATGTTTGTTGAAACAGAACAGTGATATAGGTTTGAAAATTAAAAGATCAAAGGTAGTATGTGGGTTGATTGGAACGTATTTGGTATACATAGGAAGAAGACGGAGGGCGTATGGATGGAAAGAGCGGAATAGGTACTACGGCCTGTGGTTTAGAGGTAGCAGGTGGATTAAAGAGTTATGGTGGTTGATGGATGTTGGTTGAGGTTTACATAAGAGTGGTTGCTACGAGGGTTTGTTTTGGTCAAATAGAGAGTGCGGGCATAGTGTGATCCAGTTTGTGTGGTTAAAGGTGATGATGTATGATAGTTGAGAAGTGAAGGACAGATGAAGCGGTGGACAGATTCGCGAACGACGGAGGGCAATGGAAGTGAAGTGAAGGTTAGGAGGGTATTGTTTATGTTTTGGAGAATGTTGAAAAAATATTAATGTATAATTATCTAATTTTCTGGCTATGTGTTTTTATTATTCACTTCTGGTTTTTCTTTTTGTGTCATTACTGTGCATTTCATCTGCACTTATTATTATTAATATTCTAAACATCAACAAATGCAGCAGCCCCAGAACAAAACAGAAAAGTATGATAAATCAAGCATTCATATGGCATAAAATGGTGCAAATAGAAGATTCAATCATGTCAATGATGTCACTATGCAAACAAATTCAGCAGGTATTGATGTATGAAGAAAATAATAGGGAGCAGAAATACCTATCGTAGTCTCTCCAATGGAGCTTTAAAAACAGTAAGTTCTCCCTCACTCTCTTGTTGATGCTCAAGCTTCTTTGACTCCGATTATTTGTTGTTATTCTTGAACAAACTTCCCTCTTTTCTGTTTTTCCTCTTGCTGAATTTTTGGAACAAAAGCTCTCTTTCTATATTTTCACTCTTGCTGAATTTTTGGATTCCCTTCCTCCTTTTTTTTTGTGTTGATGAAAGCCTCTATTTATAATGAAATGTGTAGGGTTTTATGGGGGGAAAACAGTAGAAGTTTGAACTATTCTAGGCCTTGTTTTGATGTTTTATAGGATAACTTTTTGAAGTATCCATTTTAGTGCAATATTTGGAGCTTTGTAAACAGTTTTTGTAACAGTAAAATGTGCAGATTTTTGTCTTATGGGCTGCATTCTGGAATGTTTTGTAGGGCAGATTTGGACAACAGCTTGGCATGGTCTTTGTTGACACAAGGTTGGGGAAAATGGACAGCACTACACTCAAAAAATGGACTGTTATGGATTAATATAGTGCTGGAAAAATGGGCAGCATTGGGACTGTTTTGTAGCAAGAATAATAGTTTGATTTTCATGTACAAACGTGTATTTTATTTTGTAACTTTGTAACAATAAGTCCAAATAAATTGTAACATGAATAAACATGTATTATTCAATATATTCTCAATTCCCTTTGTAATTATAAATAACTTTGAATCTTCATATGAACATGAATCTTGATATGTCTTGATAAAAATTCAAGGCCTTCCATTTGAATTGGGAAAGAGTTGAATAATACTTGAAAAAATTATTGAATGATGAATAGATAATAATGCAAGTCTTGCATTTTTGTAATAGAGATCCAAATAAATCACATGAATTAATTTTGCAATCAAATAGAAATCCTTATGTAATTAGTCTTGTGATGACCGATTAATTGGATCGAATTCCTTTTTCCAATAGCTTCTTGAATAAATGCTTCATGTAAGTCCACCAAAATAATCACAAAAATAATCTTGAATAAATATTTCATGCGATAAATGATTATTATTGGGATGAGATCTCTTGACAGCTCCTCTTTAATTATCACCTGAATTAAATTAAAGAAAATTCCAAATATTCCGAATAAATTCTTCTAGAACAGTTTTGAATCTAATCATCCTATTTTGGCAAAATTCACCCCGCGTTATGAGAAAATTTGCAGATGACTTTTGGTCAAAGAAATCAAAAATGACGGTGTAGCCTGGTTTTCTTGTATTTTAGAATAATGTGAAACACACATGAACCGAAAACAGTAGAACTTCGACTGTTCTTTCTGAAAGAAAAAAAAATTCAGAGAAACCGGAGACCATCTGTGGGACAGAGTGTGGAAATAAACGCACAATTCCTTGAAATTCTTTTGATGAATCAACTTTTGGGAATTAACGACCGACCGCACTTCTGTCCCGAGACTCGAAACCCTAATTGATGTATGACGTTCGATGCTCTTCTTTCAGACCTATTTCCTGCACATGAAAACAAAACAACAAAGCATACACTTCGTGCATATTCTGTGACCTTGATTTATATATAAAATAATGCAGATGAAGCAGGGATCTTAGGTAAAAAATTAGGGTATGACAGCTGCCCCTATTTAAGTTTCTTCTATCCGGAGATATGAAGATTAAAATCTTCGTCTCGACGAGATTAAAGGTACTTAAATACATAATACGCAATTTTTTCCCTAAGATACCGCCATTATGTTTATGATATGAATGTAGTTTTTAACTTTATCGAGAATGATATTGTACGAGACAAAATAATGTTGGAGAAACGAATCACAAATAATCCACATGAACAGAGATTATACACTACTGGGGAAATGAGTCATCGACTTCGAATGATAGACTCTTAACAGAGAATAAAAATTGAGAGAAGACAACTTTTAACCCTAACAAAGAAGACGCCTTGCATAGGCCACGAAAAACATATTATTGACCCGAGATAATGGTGAGTTCATAACCTAAGGTCGTAGATAGACAAAAGATGTATCAATTTTGCTGATAGTGAACTACCGACTTCTGAAGGTAAAGATTTGACAACAAACTTCTCTGCAATATTTTTCTGGAGAGATACCATTTGATGCTGAAATAACATATGGTTGTAGATACACAAGCTGCTCAAATAAAGAAGCCACCACTTGTTGTCTTCAAAGGATGTCTAAAACATACAAGCTGCTCAAATAAAAAAGCCGTCACTTGCTGTATTCAAAGGATGTCTAAAACATACAAGCTGCTCAAATAAAGAAGCCACCACTTTCTGTCTTCCAAGGATGTCTATAACATACAAGCTGCTCAAATAAAGAAGCCTTCAGTTGTTGTCTTCCAAGAAAACTATAACGCCCAAGTTGCTCAAATAAAGAGACCGCCGCTTTTCGTCATCGAAAGATGTCAATAACACACAAGTTGCTCATGAAGAGACCTCCGCTTGTCGTTTTCCAAAGAAGTCAATAACGCACAAGTTGCTCATGAAGAGACTGCCGCTTGTCGTTTTCCAAAGAAGTCAATAACGCACAAGTTGCTCATGAAGAGACCGTCGCTTGTCATTTTCCAAAGATGTCAATAACGCACAAGTTGCTCATGAAGAGATGACCGCTTGTCGTTTTCCAAAGATGTCAATAACGCACAAGTTTCTCATGAAGAGACCGCCGCTTGTCGTTTTCCAAAGATGTCAATAACGCACAAGTTGCTCATGAAGAGACCACCGCTTGTCGTTTTCCAAAGAAGTCAATAACTCACAAGTTGCTCATGAAGAGACCGCCACTTGTCGTTTTCCAAAGAAGTCAATAACGAACAAGTTGCTCATGAAGAGACCTCCGCTTGTCGTTTTCCAAAGATGTCAATAACACACAAGTTTTTCATGAAGAGACGGTCGCTTGTCGTTTTCCAAAGATGTCAATAACGCACAAGTTGCTCATGAAAAGACCGCCGCTTGTCGTTTTCCAAAGATGTTTCAGAAGAAAGTTGTGATAACACTGCCAGAGAATAAAATTATTCTTCAAAGGGAACCATGAATAGATCCTTCCTAAGGAGATCAGATACTTACATGCCCAAAATAAATGCACCATTCATCTAGGTTGCTTATCCTATAGAAAACCATGAGATAGCCTATGCAAGAGACAAAACTCAATCCAGGAATAAACCAGAGAGAAAGATAGTCAAACAAGATTCCCCCCAATGAGAAAATAACCCAATTGGGGATTCATCCTATCCAGAGATGGACAAGGAAGGCTAAATCAAAAATTCATCCACGAGGATTAGCTCAGCTGGGGAATTAGAAAGGAAGCACATTTTCTTCCTAAGTTAACATTCTACTTGGAAAGAACAGGTACGTTGTTTGAATAAACATAAACAAGGTATACGACCCTAAATCATCGACAAATATGAATGTATATGCATGATGTAAGTGTAAATGAGTAAATGAATATTATGCTGACAAAACAGATAAAGGAAATAACTTGAAGATGATAAGATAACACAAAATAATTAGATACTCGACCAATCTCAAAGAGACGAAGAATAACTGGAATGGAACAAAAGGCAACGTCAGAGCGTATCATACTACAAGGTTCAAGTCTTCTGGGGAGAAAAGTATTCAAATACAATCTTCTAACACCAATAGGCCACTGACATGATACAAAACATACCACACTTCGGGATTTGCTCAAATAGAGATAACCGAAACAAAGCTTAATCAGAAATGCTGGGGAGTCACCAAGCTTAGTACTATACTAGAAACGCAAGTTTACACAACCAACACCTCATGAAGATTTTGAAAGAAAACATGTTCACCATACAAGGATGAATTACTGTATTGCTTTTCATTTTATGGCTTAACCATCCTTGGAGCAACTGTTAATATTCCTTCCAATATTCACGACACATTTCAAAATAGGAATGCGTTAATTAACTTTGTTTCAAATATTGCCATAAAAGCGAAAATTTTGCCCACAAAAAGATAAATGCTCAAATTTCATTAATAAGATGGTAGTTCGCTAACAATGCGACTCCAATGGTTTAAAAAAAATTGGGAAATAGTACATGAAAGAAAAAGGTTACACAAAAACAATGATCATTATTCTCCCTAACAACTTCAAATTCCGAGATGTTTCAAATGCCATGACTGGTCTGACCAAAAGCCTGCCTAAGCCGCCCCTTCGAGTTTTCAACTTAGAGAACTGTCAACTCAAACCTAGGCGAAATACTTCTTGACTGCATCGGCGTTCACGGAGCGCGGGAGTTCTTCACCATCCATATTTGTGAGAATCATGGCGCCTCCATAGAAAACCTTCTTAACGACATACGGTCCTTCATAATTCGGAGCCCATTTGCCCCTAAAATCAGGTTGGAAAGATAATATCTTCTTGAGCACGAGGTCACCTTCTCTGAATTCGCGTGGTCGAACCTTCTTATCAAAAGCCTTCTTCGTTCTTTGTTGATATAGTTGACCGTGACACAACACTGTCAATCTCTTTTCTTCAATTAAATTCAATTGGTCATATCTACTTTGACACCATTCAGCCTCAGAAAGTTTAGCTTCCATCAAAACTCTTATATACGGGATCTCAACCTCCACGGGGAGTACTTCTTCCATGCCATAAACTAGGTAAAATGGGGTTGCGCCTGTTGAAGTTCGAACCGAAGTACGGTACCCATGTAGAGAAAACGGAAGCATTTCATGCCAATCTTTATAATTTACCACCATCTTCTGGATAATCTTCTTGATGTTATTATTCGCAGCTTCAACAACCCCATTCATCTTTGGCCTGTAGGGAGAAGAATTATGATGTTCTATCTTGAACTCTTCACAAAGCTCTTTTATCATTTTGTTATTCAAATTCGAACCATTATCAGTGATGATCTTGCTCGGGATGCTGTACCAACAAATGATCTGATTCTTGATAAATCTAACCACCACCTGTCTGGTTACATTAGCATAAGATGCTTCTTCCACCCATTTAGTAAAATAATCGATGTCCACCAAGATGAAACGATGACCATTTGAAGCTTTGGGTTCAATCATTCCAATCATATCAATGCCCCACATAGAGAAAGGCCAAGGTGAAGAGATAACATTGAGGAGGGTCGGTGGCACATGTATCTTGTCCGTATAAATTTGGCATTTATGACATTTCTTCACATATTTGCAGCAATCAGATTCCATCGTCATCCAATAGTAACCCGCTCTCAACATCTTCTTAGCCATTGCATGTCCATTGGCATGAGTGCCAAAGGATCCTTCATGTACTTCTTGTATCAACATGTCTGCTTCATGTCTGTCTACGCATCTGAGCAAGACCATGTCGTAATTCCTCTTATATAATACTTCTTCATTGAGGAAGAAACTACTTGCCAATCTCCTCAACGTCTTCCTATCTTTATTGGATGCCCCAGGCGGGTACTATTGAGTTTGAAGAACATGTTTAATGTCATAGAACCACGGTTTATCGTCAGTGACTTCCTCTGCTGAGAACACATGATCAGGTCTATCGAGGCGCACAACTCTGATTGTAGGCACATCGTTCCAATCATTCACTTGGAACATTGAAGACAAAGTATCTAAAGCATCAGCCATTTGGTTTTCATCTCTAGGGATATGATGTAATTCCACTTCGTTGAAGAAAGTTAACAATCTTCTAGAATAATCTCTGTAAGGTATCAAACCAGGATGACAAGTCTCCCATTATCCTTTGATTTGATTAATTACTAATGCTGAGTCTCCATATATATCAAGAATTTTGATCCTTAGATCCGCTGCTTCTTCGAGACCATTAATACATGCTTCATATTCAACCATGTTGTTCGTACAGTCAAACTTCAATCTCGATGTGAATGGGATATGAGCACCTCGAGGGGTGATGATGATTGCCCCAATTCCATTTCCATAAGCATTTACAGCTCCGTCAAATATCAAACCCCAATGGGATTCAGAATCAGGTCCTTCTTCAGGTAATGGCTCCTCAAAATCTTTAGCTTTCAAGTACATAACATCTTCATCTGGGAAGTCAAACTTGATGGATTGATAATCGTCAATTGGTTGGTGAGCCAAATGATCGGCTAAAATACTCCCTTTGATTGCTTTCTGAGTGTGATACTCAATGTCATATTCAGATAACAACATCTGCCAGCGGGCTATTCTTCCAGATAAGGCGGGCTTCTCGAAGATATACTTGATCGGATCCATTTTGGAGATCAACCAAGTGGTATGGTTAATCATATATTGGCGCAGACGGCGGGCAACCCAAGCTAAAGCACAACAGGTCTTCTCAAGCATTGCATATCGAGACTCACAGTCTTTGAATTTCTTACTCAGATAATATATGGCATGTTCCTTTCTCCAAGTCTCATCTTGTTGACCAAGCACACATCCCATGGAATCTTCTAATATGGTTAGGTACATAATCAAAGGTATTCCTTCCACTGGAGGGATCAATATGGGAGGTTCAAGTAAATATTCTTTGATGCTATCAAAAGATTTCTGACAATCTTCTGTCCACACACATCCTTGGTTCTTTCGGAGAAGCTTGAAAATAGGCCCACAGGTAGCAGTCATATGAGATATAAATCTAGAAATATAGTTCAGCCTTCCAAGGAATCCTCTTACTTGTTTTTCCGTCTTGGGTGTGGGCATCTCCCGAATAGCTTTGACTTTATCAGGATCTACCTTAATACCTTTCTGGCTAACAATGAAACCCGTAAGTCTTCCCGAACGAACACCAAAAGTGCACTTATTAGGATTCAGACGGATTTTATACTTTCTCAAACGCTGGAATAATTTCAATAAATGTTCCAAATGATCTTTTTCAGTTTGTGATTTGGCAATCATGTCATCTACATAAACTTCTATCTCTTTATGCATCATATCATGGAACAAGGCAGTCGTGGCCCTTTGGTACGTTGCACCAGCATTCTTCAAACCAAACGACATTACTCGATAACAAAATGTTCCCCAAGGTGTAATAAAAGTTGTCTTCTCCATATCCTCAGGTGCCATCTTGATTTGATTGTAACCAGAGAAACCATCCATGAAAGAAAAGACTTTGAACTTTGCGGTGCTGTCGACCAATACGTCAATGTGTGGTAATGGAAAATCATATTTTGGAATAGCCCTATTCAGATCTCTATAATCTACACACATTCGAACTTTGCCATCCTTCTTAGCAACAGGCACTATATTGGCTAACCATTGAGGATAGACCGATGTAACAAGGAAACCTGCATTAATTTGTTTTTGAACTTCTTCTTTGATCTTGTCAGCCATATCGGGACGAGTCTTTCTTAACTTCTACTTAATCGGCGGACATTCATGTCTCAACGGCAAACGATGATCCACAATATTGTTATCCAAACCTGGCATGTCTTGGTAGGACCAAGCAAACACATCCACATACTCTCTGAGAAGCTCCAAAATTTTCTCTTTGACCTCTGGGATAAGCAACGCTCCGACCTTGACTTCCTTTTTGTCTTTTTCATTACCCAAATTGATCATCTCTATAGGCTCTTCAAACGGCTGAATAGTCTTTTCATCGTGCTCAAGTAAACGAGAAATTTCATCAGGAATCTCTTCACTATCTTCTTCCTCGACTCTGAACACAGGGAATTCAAAGTTGGGAGGGGGCATAGGATCATTGTTTTCAATGGTTAAGTCATGGATTAATCTGCACATATAATTATGCTTTATTTTAGAAATCGATTAATGTGAATGTTGTACAGATATAAAAATATTATTATATTTTCCTATTACTACCAATTAATTTTCAATACCATTTTCCAGAAAAAGTGAAAAATAAAAAAGTAGGGGACAAAATAACATTTTTATTCATGATTGGCAATACTTGAAACAAAAGAGCCCATACGTCTTCTCTTTTGCCTTGGGCAGAGCAAAAGGATTTATTTTTAACATAGCCTGACACAAATACTTTTTCGCCTTGGGCAGAGCGAATGTTTTTTTCAAAAATAAAATAAAGCATTACTCAGAAATGTGCATCACAACAGGAATATCAACAACAATCCAGTTCTGGCAAACCACTCCATGTGTTACAAAGTCGGGTAAATCCTTTTCAGAATCGTCTCATATTATAGCATCAACTTCAGGCAGAGTCGGATGGATAAACACTACGCTTCGAAAAACTTCTTGTATCGGACGTGTAACTGTATCCTTCTTAACTCTTGTAGACACGGGATGAAAACTAAGACCTTCTCCAGACTTGTTCTTAGGCAAAGTCAACACCTGGCCCCAACCTTCAGTCGAACCACTCTCAACCACTCATCGCGCATCCTCAAAAGAAGAAATAGATGTCCCTTGCTTCTTCACTTCATTATTAGCAACAGATAGAGCTTGGAATTGGGTTCCAACATCCTCATCAACATCAATAAAAGAGAAGGATGACAAGTGGCTTACCACCATAGCCTGATCTCCACCAATCATTACCATATTTCCATTCCTTATAAACTTCAATCTTTGATGGAGAGTGGAAGTGACTGCCCCTGCATCATGGATCCATGGGCGACCCAATATGAAACTGTAGGCGGAACGAATATCCATTACTTGAAAAGTGATCTGAAAGGTATGAGGACCAATTATTATAGGAAGATCCACTTCACCAATGACAGTTTACCTAGAACCATCAAACGCTTTGACAATTACCCCACTAGGTCTCATGGGAGCACCTTGATATGAAAGTCGAGATAATGTAGTTTTGGGAATTACATTTAATGATGAACCTGTATCTACTGGCACACTTGATAAAGTATCATTTCCACAACTTATTGAGATATGCAAAGCCATATTATGGTTCCTTCCCTCCTCCGGAAGCTCTTCATTACTGAAACCAAGATTGTTACACGAAGTAATATTTCCCACAATTCCATCAAATTGGTCAACCGTCACATCATGATCTACGAATGCGTGGTCCAAGGCCTTCATCAAAGCTTCCCTATGGGCACTAGAATCTCTTAGTAAAGCAATCACAAAAATATTGGAAGGTGTTTGCAATAGTTGGTTCACAATCTTGTATTCACTTCTCTTGATGAGTTTCAAAATCTCATCATCATCGGGGTGTGGGATAGGTTCATTGGATCGGCCTACCTCAACCCTTGGTTCAACATTCCTTGCTGGAATTTCTGCCGGTATAGGCCTTCGGACTTGAACTTCAGGTCTTTTTAATGGTACTACTACAAAGATACGTCCGCTTCTTGTGACCCTGCTCACATCAGCAATGTTAACAAAAGATGGCATTAGCGGTATAAGAACTTCTACCCCATTCTCAATCATTGTGGCATTATATTTGTATGGTATGGATTGGTCCGAGTTGTAAGGCACGGGACCAGGTAGACAAATAATTAAGGGAGCAACAGGTGCAGTCTGACTGTCATAAACAATCTCTACTCGTTCAGGCATGTTGAATTGTGGTACTATAACATTCACTTCATCAACTGGATCTCTGTTATGTGTAATAGTGATAACCCTTTGATCTAACAAATTTTGAATATCCTCTTTCACAATAGGGCAATCATCTTCTATTGGACAAAATTCACAAACGTCATAATCATACTGATGCTTAAAGAAGGCGAGTCTCCTTAAGCTTTGATGTATCCTGATCAACGAGTCTCTTATGTCCTCAACTTAGAAAACTCGAAACTTTCCCGGACATCCCTCCACCATATTCACCGGCACTGCCCCATGTCGAGGCAAAGGATTATCTCGAACATTAGGGTTAACATCCTTGAAAGACAAAATACCGTTCTTAATTAACCTCTGGACATCCTCCTTCAAAGCAAATCAATTTTCAATGTTATGCCCCGGCGACCCTTGGTGATATGCACATAACTGATCCGCCTTGTACCAAGGAGAAGTATTATTTAGTGCGATAGGAGGAGGCTTCGTCGTTATGAGGTTTTTTCATATCAGAGTGGGGAACAACTCAGTGTAAGTCATTGGAATGGCATCAAATTATGGTTTCCTTGGTGAGCGATTCTGATTATTGAATTGATGAGCCTGTTGTCGAGTTTTTTTGTTGAAATTGCCGTTGCTGAATTGCAGGGGCTTGATAAGTTGGGGTCACCATTGTTGGGCGGACAGCCGAAGTGACTATCGCAACATGTGAATAGCCTCTCCTCGGTCTCCCAGGAAAAATTACACTGACATCTTGTTCTTTCCTCTTGGGGAAGACACTTCCAAACGTCTTGACACCACTAGACGTACTTCCTTCCTTGACCAAACGTCCCTCACAAATTCCTTCTTCCAGCCGCATGCCCATATTCACCATCTCAGTGAAGTCACTAGGTGCGCTCGCAATCATTCTTTCATAATAGAAAGAACCTAAAGTTTTCAGGAAGATCTTTGTCATTTCTTTCTCTTCAAGAGGGGGATAAATCTGAGAGGCAATCTCGCGCCACCTTTGGGCATATTCTTTAAAGGACTCTCTATCTTTCTGGGACATAGCCCGGAGTTGATCTCAGTCCGGCACCATGTCAACATTGTACTTGTATTGGCGAATAAAAGTTTCACTAAGATCATTGAAGTTACAGATCCGGGTGCTATCTAAACCCATGTACCATTTCAGAGCGGCACCAGTCAAACTGTCTTGGAAGTAGTGAATTAATAAATTATGATCATCAAAATAAGTGGACATCTTTCTCAAATACATGATCAAAAGACTTCGCGGACATGAGTCACCCTTGTACCTTTCAAAGTCCGGCACTTTGAACTTAGCGGGAATTTTTAAGTTTGGAACTAAACACAAGTCATGAGCATTCTTTCCAAACAAATCTTTTCCTTTTAGCGCTCTGATTTCCCTCTGTATTTCTTGAAACTGGTCTTGAAACTCCTCCATCCTATCGAAAAGGCCTAGACTTTCGGTAGGTTCAGCCTGATAAATGGGTTCATTTGTGTATGGAACAGTATGAACCACAGGAGCAGCAATAGTCATCACTGGTTTAGGGAAAGGTACCATAGGCAGGATTACAGGCGGCACAGTAGTTGTCTCCGGTTGAGAAAAGGACACAGCAGGTTGAATCAAGGATTGTACAGCAGGCTGGTACCCTTCTGGCATGAAGTTATAAGGCATACCCCACAGAAAACCTTTCGGCATTGGATGTTGGAGGGGAGAGTTGACTTGAGTCACAGACGTTGGAGCGGTGATAATCTCGGAAACCACAATAGTTGAAGTTTGAATTTCGGCAGCTGAAGTCGATGGCTTATTCTGAGCAGCCATCAGGATTTCCACTAGCGCGGTTAACTTTTCCATTCCGACACGAAGAGTAGTAACCTCTTCACGAAGCTCGTGATTTTCCTTCTCCATATCTTCCATCTTCTTTTGACGATTGGCTCGGGTATCGTACCGGTGAGACAACTTGACAATCTATCAGAGTGGAAAAAGAAACAAGGATAAGACTCTAGAAAACATGTGAAGTTAAATGTTGGATGATGCACGATATACGATGCAAATGATTATTTATTTTGATAGTTTTTTCAAGGAACTTTAGAACTTTGATAATTTTGCACACATCAATGGTAAAGGAATTTGGGACAACAAAAACTAATTTCATTAATCAAAGTGGTAAATTACAACTTTGGGACAACAAAAACAATAAATTACAACTTTGGGACAACAACCCAATAATAAAAGCAGTAAATTACAACTTTGGAACATGAAGCCCTTTTACAGAGTTTTACAAAATGACATAAGTAATAATAATAAAAAACTAAGAAATAAAGGTCACTCAGAATCATCAAATGAAGGACCAAATGCCAACTGTAACTGGAGGTTCCTAATCTTCTCTTCATAGAAATCTTCCATTTCTTTCTTCTCACCTACCAGTTGATCAATGATTTCCTTTCGTGGATTAGGAACAAGAGCAACGCCTACCAAATCTTCCTTCTTCCTCTTCCTTTCATTAGCATATTTCTTGAGTAATGCATCCTTTTGACGAAGCTTCTCATCATGATCAATAAACCAACCGTCTTGAATAAATAACAAATCCTCCTTTTCCTTCAGTTGTCGAGTCAAGACCCTATTTTCGTATTCAGACATATTATACTTTTCCTTCCAAGCATCTCTTTCAGACTTCATCCTAGCCAGATTTCCTAGGTATTCTATCATGTTCTCGATAGGGATATCAATAGATGATGATGAAACAATAGGGAATAAAGGTCTCTCGGGATTATAAGGCATCTTGAGAGCACAATCCCTAGCACGAACCCATTGTAGGTAAGGCTCCAAAGAAACAGCACCTCTATGCCCTAACATGTCTCTCCCCTTTCTATGGATGTGACGCCAAGCTCTTTCAATCTCCTCCTTAACTGCTTGGTGATCTTTTCCTTCTTGTAGAAAGAAACCACTCACATGAATGTTGTTCGGCTTATCCCTCATCGGGTATCCAAACTGATGGCGCGCGAGAACAGGATTATAGCTAATTCCTCCTTTCGTACCAAGAAGAGGCACGTTGGGAAAAACACCACAACTATCAATCATCTTCACGTCATAGTAAACTCGGTTATACCAATCTATGTCGGAATGAGTGAGAGCCATAATTTGTGGCGCCCATCGTGGATCCTTCTCAAGATCTCAGAAAAAATCAGACCTAGGTAGATGAGAAACATACCACTGATATAGCAATGGTGCACAATAGATAATCATCCCTCCTTGATAGGAGTTTCGAAGATGGATGGAGTAGTAGGTATCTCCTAGCAGCATATGGACTGGATTTCCAATCAAGAAGATTCTGATGGCGTTGATATCCACAAACCTATCAACATTAGGGAACAAGAATAGGCCATAAGCGAGTAAAGCAAAGACACATTCAAAGGCAATAGTATCTTTTATCTCAGAGAAATGCCTCCTTCTTCGGGATTACTCCCTCAAAGTTAACATGACTATACCGCCCGTCCTATCTTTAAGTGTAACTTAATCCGGTTATAGGACTCATCCTTTATAAATATCATTAACACCCAAATAACCATAATATAAACATATAATCAAACAATCAAATAATGATAAAACAAATAAGACAAACTAGGCTTAACCCACTTAGGGATGGACCAACAATAGGTCAATCTTTCCCCAGCAGAGTCGCCAATTCTGTAGCGATAAAAAATGTAGCGGGGTAATTTGGAGATCGAGCTATTAATTAACTCGTCTCACAAAAGCAAGAGTCGCCACCGCGCTTTATTATTTCCAAGGGAAATGGGAAAAGAGAGAAATAAAACCCTAAAATATGCAATGTAAAATAATACTTAAAAGTAATGAAAATACAATGCGTTTTGAAAAGAGATCTAGAGTTCGGGGGTTTGTTATACAATGGGAAGGTATTATCACCCAATGCATCTATAGTATCCTATAGGAACCTTTTGAAATATCTGTTTATTAAAATTGTTTGTTTGATTAAAAATAGCTTGTTTGGCCAAAAATGGGTATGGACGAGATTTTGAAGATACGACGACCTAACGTCGAAGTTTTGACTTAAAAGGTGTGAGTTTGAAAATTGAATCTTTGGGAAAGTTATCTTAAGTTTTAACAAAATAGTAAACAAACAAAAGATGAATGAGGGTATTCGCACGATTGGATGAGATGTTTTTGATGACATGAAGTCAACAAAGTTAAAACATTTCCCTTAGAATTGAGACGGACGAAAGATATAAAGATTAACGATCGATGACAAAATTAATTAAGATGACAATTGAACAACTAAATAATAAAAATTAAATTATACTAGCATGCATTTTAAACGATTAAATAAATAACCAAAAGTACATAAAGATTAAATTACAATATCATGGATTTTTAATAATTAAACAAATAGCAAGAATTAAATCATGAAACATGTATTTTTTTGAATAATTAAATAATAAAAGGTTAATAACAAAAATTAAATAAAGATTAGATATGACAAAATTTAAATAAAAGATAAATTTTAATTAAACATGTTTTTTTGCGTTTTTATAATAATCATAACAAGATAGAAAAATGGAGGAGATAATGCTAAAAGAAATAACAAAAACGTCCCATCCTAGACTTGAACCCGTGTCCCTCCTGAATTATTGTTAACTGCCTTGCCAAATGAACTATACAGTTTATTCGTTATATCCATGCTTCTATTAGTAAATAAGGGAAAATTGGTAAAGATGTTGGACCAACAGGCCCAATGGTCCGACCCGCTTTGAAAAGGACAACAAGGAAAAAAAGAAAACCTAATTGATGTTGGGGCGCGGCGGATGGTGCGTTGGGAAGAGAAAAGCAGATTAATAATCATCATTAATAAACAATTAAAAGAAAAAAACTGAAATAAAACAATCTTCTCTCTCTCTCTCTCTCTCTCTCTCTCTCTCTCTCTCTCTCTCTCTCTCTCTCTCTCTCTCTCTCTCTCTCTCTCTCTCTCTCTCTCTCTCTCTCTCTCTCTCTCTCTCTCTCTTTCACGGATTAAACCTTATGCATTTTCCTGTAACAACAAAATTCTCAGTATCAAACTTCATCTTCAACACTTCTTCAACAATTCTTTTCCATGATTCAGACTTCAAACCCTTAAAGAAGGTTTTCACGGTCAACATATGAAATAAAATAGAGCGATGGAGAGGACACCTTCCGGTCTGTGGCTTGGCACGAGATCGGTCCTCTAAGGGTTACAGAAGTATGGTCGGCTATGTGGGGAGAGATGATGATGAGGGACAAAGAGCTGACAGTGAAGCGAGTCGTTTGGAGACGAAACGGTAGAGTTGCGATGAGGTCTCGACGGAGGGAGTTGGGAGGAGATGGAGGGGAAGGGAATTCACGGATGGGCGAAGTCCGAAGAGGAAGGTAAAGTGGTTTTTCGGATGGAAGAAGGGTTTTAAAGTGTGGATTTGAAAAAAGAATTGAAGAAGAATTTTCAGTGTTTCCTTTGCAAAACCGCCTCGAGCTGATCTCGCGATCTCCAATGTTGTCACGACTCGAAGGAGCTCCACCTTGCTCGCTCCATTCTTCGTCTGCGTCCTGGTGCTCGGTTTTAAAGTTCACTTCTCCGCGCGTGATTTATTTTAGGTACGCTAATATTCTCGCATCTTTCCCTTTTTTGAATTTGTCTTCTATTTGTGTTGTGCGTCGTAGTGGCGAATTGAAGTGATGCGTTTATGGATTGAGCGTTCATTAATGGTTTTGTGGAGCTGGGTTCGCGGTACGGACGCTGTTTGTTGAAACAGAACAATGATATAGGTTTGAAAATTAAAAGATCAAAGGTAGTATGTGGGTTTATTGGAACGTATTTGGTATACATAGGAAGAAGACGAATGGCGTATGGATGGAAAGAGCGGAATAGGTACTACGGCCTGTGGTTTAGAGGTAGCAGGTGGATTAAAGAGTTATGGTGGTTGATGGATGTTGGTTGAGGTTTACAGAAGTGTGGTTGTCGCGAGGGTTTGTTTCGGTCAAATATAAAGTGCAGGCATAGTATGATCCAGTTTGTGTGGTTAAAGGGGATGATGTATGATAGCTGAGCAGTGAAGGATAAATGAAGCAGTGGATGGATTCGCGTACGAGGGAGGGCAATGGAAGTGAAGTGAAGGTTAGGTGCGTATTGTTTATGTTTTGGAGAATGTTGAAAAAATATTAATGTATAATTATCTAATTTTCTGGCTATGTGTTTTTATTATTCACTTCTGGTTTTTCTTTTTGTGTCATTACTGTGCATTTCATATGCATTTATTATTATTAGTATTCTAAACATCAACAAATGCAGCAGCTCCAGAACACAATAGAAAAGTATGATAAATCAAGCATTCGTATGGCATAAAATGGTGCAAAGAGAAGATTCAATCATGTGAATGATGTCACTATGCAAACAAATTCAGCAGGTATTGATGTATGCAGAAAATAATAGGGAGAAGAAATACCTATCAGAGTATCTCCGATGGAGCTTCAAAAACAATAAGTTCTCCCTCACTCTCTTGTTGATGCTCAAGCTTCTTTGACTCCGATTATTTGTTATTATTCTTGAACAAACTTCCCTCTTTTCTGTTTTTCCTCTTGCTGAATTTTTGGAACAAAAGCTCTCTTTCTATATTTTCACTCTTGCTGAATTTTTGGATTCCCTTCCTCCTCCTTTTTGTGTTGATGAAAGCCTCTATTTATAATGAAACGTGTGGGGTTTTAGGGGGGAAAAACAGTAGAAGTTTGAACTATTCTAGGCTCTGTTTTGATGTTTTATGGGATAGCTTTTTGAAGTATCCATTTTAGTGCAATATTTGGAGCTTTGTAAACTGTTTTTGTAACAGCAAAATGTGCAGATATTTGTCTTATGGGTTGCATTCTGGACTGTTTTGCAGGGCAGATTTGGACAGCAGCTTGGCATGGTCTTTGTTGACACAAGGTTGGAGAAAATGAACAGCACTACACTAAAAAAATAGACTGTTATGGATTAATATAGTGCTGGAAAAATGGGCAGCATTAGGACTGTTTTGTAGCAAGAATAATAGTTTTATTCATGTACAAACTTGTATTTTATTTTGTAACTTTGTAACAATAAGTCCAAATAAATTGTAACACGAATAAACATGTATTCTTCAATATATTCTCAATTCCCTTTGTAATTATAAATAACTTTGAATCTTCATATGAACATGAATCTTGATATGTCTTGATAAAAATTCAAGGCCTTCCATTTGAATTGGGAAAGAGTTGAACAATACTTGAATAAATTGTTGAATGATGAATAGATAATAATGCAAGTATTGCATTTTTGTAATAGAGATCCAAATAAATCACATGAATTAATTTTGAAATCAAATAGAAATCCTTATGTAATTAGTCTTGTGATGACCGATTAATTGGATCGAATTCCTTTTTCCAATAGCTTCTTGAATAAATGCTTCATGTAAGTCCACCAAAATAATCACAAAAATAATCGTGAATAAATATTTCATGCGATAAATGATTATTCTTGGGATGAGATCTCTTGATAGCTCCTCTTTAATTATCACCTGAATTAAAATAAAGAAAATTCCAAATATTCCGAATAAATTCTTCTAGAACGGTTTTGAATCTAATCATCCCATTTTGGCGAAATTCACCCCGCGTTATGAGAAAATTTACAGATGACTTTTGGTCAAAGAAATCAAAAATGACGGTGTAGCCTGGTTTTCTTGTATTTTAGAATAATGTGAAACACACATGAACCGAAAATAGTAGAACTTGGACTGTTCTTTCTGGAAAAAAAATTCAGAGAAACCGGAGACCATCTGTGGGACAGAGTGTGGAAATAAACGCACAATTCTCTGAAATTCTTTTGATGAATCAGCTTTTGGGAATTAATGACCGGCCATATTTCTTTCCCGAGACTCGAAACCCTAATCGATGTACGATGTCCGATGCTCTTCTTTCAGACCTATTTTCTGCACATGAAAACAAAACAACAAAGCATACACTTCGTGCATTTTCTATGACCTTGATGTATATATAAAATAATGCAGATAAAGCAGGGATTAGGTCAAAAATTGGGGTATGACAATAATGATACATGAAAGTCATATGGGACATTGGAAGTTCAAAAATCCTTGTGCAAACTCAAACCCTAATTTTGGTCATCAGTGCTTAAGGAGGTGTCTTAAGCTGATCAAACCCTAGTGCAGTCTTGGACCCAAGGAGATCTTGTGAGAAAATTCTTGATAAGTGAGAGGGCAAATTTTGGGGTACAAGAATCATGTCTTTTAACATTGATTCTAGGGGAAAGTGGACTCCTAATTATGAAGGCCAATATGTTGTCAAGAAAGCCTTCACTGGCGGTGCATTGATTCTTGAAACTCTGGATGGCGAGGTGTTTCCATGTCCCATGAATGCTGATGCAGTCAAGAAATACTTCTCCTAAAGAAATAAAAGAGCAGCTCGCTAAGTTTAAAACCCGAAAAGGCAGCTTAGGAAAAAAAGAGTGTCTTGGTAGGCTGAAAACTCGAAAAGGCGGTCTAGGAAAAAGTAAGAGACACAAACAGAATAAATTTTCCCGCTAGGTTGAAAACCTACGAGGGAAACCTAGGAAAAAGTTAAAGATTTATTGGCAAGTAACTGTGTCAGATAAGAATTAATCATTGAAGCAACAATCTTCTCAGATTCTCATCACACTTCTATTGGAGCCTCTGCTCAGGAGTTCAAAGTTGTTAGGGACAATATTGGTCTTTGTATTTCAATTTATATTTTCCATATATTTATCATTTTTAAAACTTTGTAATCATCCATGGATTCTCGCCATTCGCAGACTACCATTCTATTAATAAAGTTTGAGCCTTTATCCAATTCTTTGTGGTTCTTATTTTATTCTGTTTATAAAGATATCATTAATTATTGATAGTAATTTTCAAAACAAAAAGACTTGATAATAAAAATGTTTTTGAAAAGAATTTACAAATTACTTTTTACTTCAGATTTTGTGATTCAAGTGGAACAAAGGTAGTGATTCCAAGGAGGGACGAACTCCAAAGTTTTAAAAATATTTTAAAAAAAGATATCTCAGGATTACTCTCACTAATATACGCATGATCCTCTTTTATTTCAATCTTTGGATTTCATGCCAATCAATATATGGTGCGATGTTGGGCATGTGATCCCATTTTCCCCAGTTAAATCTTGGTTCATATTTTTCTCCAGGTTGATTATTTGGGTTTGGATGGTTTGATCCCTCAATCTCGTATTCCCAAGTCAGGTCTTGTTGTGGATTTCTCCAACTGAGTGTGATTCTTTCCCCATCCAGATGGTGATCAGGAAAAAATTGAAAAAGCTTTGAAGCCTTCTCTCATTTGATGGAGTTCTTTCCCCATTTTTGTGTGAAGAATTGATGTGGAATCTCTTGTAGAGCATTTCTCCCTCCTGTTATGACATTGTTGTTGTTATGTGCTTACCAAGTAGCTAGACAGGGGAGGTATCTTTTCTAAGAAGTGTTGGAACAACTATCAAATTTTTGGGTTTTCTCTCGCCAATTGTTGAGTTTTATTTAAAATGCCCATATTTTTGACTTCTTGTTGTGTTGTTAGCTTTTTAGATTCCCAAATGAAGCGAAGATGATGCTTCCCTCTAAAAGTTGTCATCCCCATGAAGCTTCATAATTTCTCCCTAGAAAAGTTTTCACAACCATTACTCTTGATATCGAAGAATGTATTTGGGCTCCTCTAAACAATGTGGTATTGTTTTCCCCATTGAAGTCAGTTTGGAATCCCCAGTTGGAGTTTAGACGATGTGGTGTTATCTTCCCTAGCGAAGAATTTATGATATTCCCCGGTGAAGCCTGGAGGAAGGTATTATATCCTTGCATCTGTATTGGTTTATTGTTATTAGATTATTTTGTGATTATTTTCAAGCCATGTTTCTTCTTAGTGGAGTTAAGCCATGAAGTAGGAATTTGCTTCTTCAGTTGGTTCTTACTCTCTTATGGAATCTTTATCCTGGATGTGATTTAGCCGAGTGTTGACTTTACCCAAATTGGTTTTGTTTGGTTATTCCCAGTGTTATATGTTTGTTTTGTCAGTATATACTTGATAACATTCATACATTCATACATACATCATACATAGCAGAATTAAAACTCATTACTCATTATCATTCATTGATGTTTTTATTGGCATATTACCCTATTTGCAGAGTTATGTTACCCTCTCTCCAATAGATTGTCAACCTTAATCAGAAGTGTATATCCTTTCAATTTCCCCACCGAGTTATCCCTCGTGGAAGAATTTTGTTTTAGACTTCCTATTCAGCTCATTATCTAGATGGAATGTGATCCCCTTTTGATTTTGTTCCTCATTGGGTTCAGTCTTGGTTGACTGTTTCACTCCAGTTTATTCCTAGTTTGAATCTATGGTCCATGTCAACATTGTTATGTTGATTTCTGTGGGCTTTGATCCCAGGATTAAGAATGTGCATTTATTTTGCACGAGAAGACTTTATTACCTCAGCAGGAATGTATTGGCACTTCCACAGAAAGTTAAGATTCATTTCCCCACAACGTTATCGCAATCCTCTTTGTAAATAGCAAATGGCAGGTCTCTTTATTTGAGCAACCTGTTATTCCCCAGTAAGTCTGTTAATGCTAGAGGAGATGTTTACTCTGATAGATGGTAGTCTCTTCATTATAGGAGATAGTTCGTTATTGAGATGTTTACTCCGATGGACGGTAGTCTCATCATTATGGGAGATAGTTCGTTGTTGAGATGTTTTACTCCGATGAATGGTAGTCTCGTCATTATGGGAGATAGTTCGTTGTTGAGATATTTACTCTGGTGGATGGTAGTCTCGTCATTATAGGAGATAGTTCTTTGTTGAGATGTTTTACTCTGATGAATGGTAGTCTCGTCATTATGGGAGATAGTTCGTTGTTGAGATGTTTACTCCTATGGATGGTAGTCTCGTCATTATATGAGATAGGTCGTTGTTGAGATGTTTACTTTGATGAATGGTAGTCTCGTCGTTATGGGAGATAATTTGTTGTTTAGATTTGTACTTCGATGGATGGTAGTCTTGTCATTATGGGAGATAATTCTTTGTTGAGATTTGTTACTCTGATGGATGATAGTCTCATCATTATGGGAGATAATTTGTTGTTAAGATTTATACTCCGATGAATGGTAGTCTCGTCATTATGGGCGATAGTTTGTTGTTGAGATGTTTTACTCTGATGAATGGCAGTCTCGTCATTACGGGAGACAGTTCGTTGTTGAGATTCACTTTTCTCTATTAGATTTGATTTGTTTCCAGTCATAAGTACTGATGTCAGTCGTTTGTTACCTACCTCAGTGTCGATTTTTACCGTCATCTCTGAGCCGATATTATCTTACCTTTTCTATTTGCATCCTTTTGGTTGTTGATTCCCGATCCCTTGTGAGTCGATGTTACTCTCTTTTTATTATCTTCTCTCTGAGTAGATAGTTCACAGTTATCATTCGATCATTGTGATTCACTTCTTTTTTCCTCATTATTTGAGGTGATGATACTTTATCTCCTCCTTGGGCTTTACCCTAGTAGAGTTGAGTCTTCTATTCCACAACAATTTATTTTCCTGGTTGATATCTCTTTTTGATCCTTTGTTTTATTTTCCGCTTCCTCATTAGGTTTGATGTCACATTTGGAGTGGTTCGTTTGAATTCATGATCATAGGAATTGCATGGCATATTAGGACCAAAAATAGGGCTTGTTTTATATTTAAGTATCTTTAATCACCGCAAGACGAAGATTTTAACCTTCGTATCTTCGGATAGAAGACACTTAAATAAGGGAAACTGTTATACCCCAATTTCCCCCCTAAGATTTCTCATCATCTCACTTTTATCAATACAACAAGATCACACATTAGGGTTGGTTCTGCCTATCTTCATCCTATATTTAAGTTTTCTCTTGAGGGATCACCAAGCACCTTAAAGTGTGTATCTTGTACATGTGTTCTTTAAACTAACATCAAAATATGTATATATGTTTCTTTGAATGTTCATTTTATAGGTGGTGATACAATTGTATTCATATCACCATCTAACATAGTGTTTGAGGGTTGGTTCTAAATAAAATGACTCTTCAATGGATTGAAAGAGCTCAATTTTCAAGGCTATGTCCATGATATCAAATATTTATGTTTCAAAGAGTTCTCTCACCTTATTTAGGTCAAACTTTCCTTAAAGTTGGTGTTGACATTCATCAAAGAGATAGGTTCATGTGTTTATTTCCATGCCTTCTTCAACAAGCTTCATTGAGACTTAGGCTCCATCTTTGAGTGTGATTCAAGACAATATCATTTCAAGACCTATTATATTCATCATGCTTTACCTTTTCAAGAAAGATCAAAAGATTCAAGGTTGGTTCAACAACTTTGACCTAATTGAGCAAATGCTTGATTTAGTGATCACAAGTGCATAACTTCAACATTTTTAGTTGGTTATTTTTTATATGTATTCTTATCATCATTAACAACAACCTCTCTTCACATGACAATATCCAATTGTGTAAGAAAAATCATCAAAATTTGAAAGGGGTTTCAAGTTATTTTGACACTCTCTGAGCTAGGGTTTATTGGCTTCCAAGGACCATATCTTGCTTATTTTTTTGAGATTTTTGAGTGACTCAAAAGACATGGTTCTCTTCAAAGGGTCCTTAGCAAGCTCTCTTGAAAAATCTAAGGCTAATTTAGAATGGAAGATCATTAATGATTGAGAAAGATTAGAAGTCCCTTTGAAAGGCCTTTAAATTTTTAGGGCTTGACTTCAAATGATCATAACATGGTCAATTTTTATCATCTTGATCCCATTATCTTTTCACAATGATCTTAAGAGTGTGAACTTCAACTCTTATTTTATGGGAAAATCTTGAAAATGGTTATAAGATGCCTCAAGAGCTCAAAAGAGTATAGATCACTTCATGGATTTTCATCAACTTCACAGGGTCATAACTCTCTCAATTTTTTTATTTTTTGGATGATTCAAGTTTCACAATTATTTTTAAGAAGTCCACTTCACGGCAACTTCATTGACCAAAACCTAATTTTGAGTGGAATGCCATGTTTGAAAGTAAGAGATTATGAGTCACTTTTGAACTCAAAACTTGGAATTTTTCTAATTCCACAAGTCAGTGTGTTTTTCACGATTTCAATTGATCATAAATTTTTTCTCAATCATCCAAATGCTACCTTTCTTGGCACATTGTGAAATTTTTGGTGAGATCTTTCCATTGCAAAAAGAATGACATCATAAAACCCCTTGAGCTGTGTGCGTCATGGATTCAAAGTTGGCATCATGAAACTGAGTTTTTACTTGCAGTCAGTTTGAAATTTCCATGTTGTGGCTTCTAATGACCATTTTCCTGCGTGTTTTTTATTTAAAAATGTTTAAAAAAGTTCCAAAGCATGATTAGAGCACTGAAACCAAGAATTAGCTGAGTTTTGACAACTTGCAAGTCACACTTTTATCATGATCAGGGTGTGCACGAATTTAACTTGAATTGCATCATTCATCCCCACTCTCTATCCCATTCACGTCCCTATAAATAGAGGAACGTATTTCACTCATTTCCTCAAGCTTGGATAGCCAAAATTACACTGCCACTTTCTTTCCACAACTCATTTTTCTGAGTTTTTGAATTCAGTCTTTCCTTGCTTTTCAATTCAATCTCTTGTTCTATTCTTCTCTAGTAAACTTGTGTGGAACTTTTCAAGAAAAAAGAAAGCCAGATCATGTCATATTCTGCTCAAGCAAAGTCTAGTTTCAGAGCAATTTTCAGCTCTTCCATTCAGGTATATTAAGGCACCAATTCTTTTAACTCAACTTACTGCAATGGTCTATGATGTTCACTGATGCTTGATGTGATACGGTGGGAAAACTGACTTGAGGTTTTGCGTTTGTGTTCGCAAATGTTTCAGTTTAGCAAGAGTCGCCACTGACTTTTTATTTTATCCAAAGGAAAGTTCAAAAAGCACAGGAAAGACCTTTGAGATGTTTTCTTGGGTTCGGGGGGTAGATTATGAGAAGGGAAGGTGCTAGCACCCTTTTCATCCATGGTTTTACATGGACTCTTAGTTACTTGTTTAAATCACTTGCTTTTTCTTTTCAATTATTTGAAATGGTGCTTTGTGTGTGGTTTTGAAAATATTTTGAAAAGAGGTCTTTGTTTAGGCAACCTTTGTAATGATTCTTGTTTGAATATATACAAAGGTGTTTGTCTTTTGAAAAATGTTTCAATGTTTGAAAGTTGGTTTTGGGAAATTGTTTTGAAATTGTGTATGTTTTTGAAAAAAGCAAGGATGTTTGCAAATTTGATCAAGTAACTATGAGTTGTCTACCCTACTCAAAGATATTTCCTACACATTTTTAACCCTTTCACATTATTGTTTTACCATTGTATTTGGTAAACAACCTTGTATTTGGATGTTAAATGGGACGGGCGTGGGTCATCGTATGACCATGATAACAATGTTGCCAAGTGTCTTAGCAAGTTTTTGAGGGCCTAGATCATTTTTGTATAGGCAACCAAGATAGCGTCATCGAGGGACTATGATCTTTTTTGTTTTGTTTTTGTTTTGCCAAGATACCTAGCATGCATACCATGGCCATTTTTAAGGCAACAAGTGGATGAAACCCTAGGGGTGCTTGTGTGCATTGTGTTGTCATTTTTCATGCATTTTTGTCTTGTATTAGTCATGCTATTTGTTTTTATTTTTTGATTATCATACAAACACTAATCTTACTATCATGCATATAAAAGCAATAAATGCGTAAAAGTAAATCTAAGACTATTACAACGTTATTATGGGGAGGGGGATACAAGTTTGAATATGGGGATATTGCATAAAATAAAACCCTAAAACTATTATTACAACCAAATTGAAATATTGCACAAATAAATAAATAGACAAATATTTAAATGGCACAAATAAATATAAATATGCAAAATGTTTTTGTATTTATTTTTATGTATGAAAAAATGAAAGTATTTAATATCTCAAAAATAAGAAAATAAAAATGATTATTTTTAGAAAGGGTGAAAACCCTAGTTTTGGGTTTTAAAAGGAAATATATTGTATTATTTATTTATTCATTTTTTTATGTACAAGAAAATAAATAAAAATATATACAAAAATGTTAAAAAATAATATTTGTGAGAAAATAATATTTTAAGTGTATAAATAAAAAAAATAAAATATTTAAGTATTTCAATATTATTTACAATTTATTTAAGAAAAATAAAGTATATATTATTAGTAAACTATTTTTAAGCCCAAAAAAATAATAAATAATAAAATAAAAATGTAAAAATTAAGAAAATATTTTTGGTGGTTTTTAATATTTAGAAAAAATAATAAAAATCAGAAAATATAAAAGAAAATGAAAAATATGCAAAAATAAAGAAATGGGCCAAGCGGGTGCAAAAAGTAGAATGGGGGTGTCAAAAGTAGAAGCAAGCCAGGCCCAGCCCAACTCACTTTGTCCCTGTCCTTGGAACAAAAACACGCGCCTTGTTCTCCAAATCTGTATCTCCTGCATATGTGCTTAAAAACAAAAACTTGCAACATGAAAGTTATAGCTCATCATCTTACGATTCTAACCATATAAAAAACTTGATCTAACTCTAAGAAACCAGGGAAATTTTATCACCCCCAATTTCTGACCTAAAAAATTCAGCAACTTCAACATCTAAATTCTCCTAGCTCAGTTAACATAAATGAATTCTATGCATATGTACAGTTCAAGGACATTAAGGGCTACATTTTTGCTTCACAAACCTAAGCCTAATGATTCCTAAATAAGGAGATAGAAGTTTGAAAATTACCTGCTTCAGCCAAGTTTGGATATGGCAATGTAGGAGTTTTGGATGAGGCCTGAAGGACTTTTGAGCTTGCTTGATGTTCCCTTGACCTTTCCCAATGCTTAGCTTGCTCTGAGATGACTTGAATCTCCCTATAGAACTCAACCTGCAAACTCAGAATTTGAAAATGGTGAAGTGTGAAAATGGAGTTACAGTTGCTTGAGAAGGGCTGGGATAGTTCAGATGTACTTTATGCAATGTGTTTGAAGTGGTTTCAAGCAAAACGCACGAGGCAATGTGAAGATGGCTTGAGTTCTGCAGGGCTTGCCCTGTTTTGGGCAGAAATGGACTGTTTGTGTATTTGGGTGTTTGAGAGCTTATGGAATCGTGTTCTAGGCTTGGTGTGATATGCTGAAGTTGTTTGAAATGTGTACAAATCTTGGTTTTAACAGATACCAAAGTTGTGGAGTTTTTGCACACTTGCTTGTTTTTGAAGCAAAAGGTAAGTTTACAATGCCAAGGCTTGTACATGCTAGCTCAAAGCCTGCACATGGTTGGTACCAATTTCCTTATATTCATGGACTTTGTTTGCTGCAAAAGATTGGGTCCTTGGCTCAAGATAAACAAAGTTTCTAAAAGTGACCTTTATCAAAGTAGCATTGTTATCTTTTTGCCATTTTTGGAATAGTTCTTTGTACAATGCTCTAAAGGTAAGAATAAAGCCTTAATCCAATGTGTTTGCATTTAATTTATGAGTGTAGAAAGTATTAGAACCTGTAAACCAAGTACAAGCAAGGTTTGGACAGATTTGCAAGTTGTAGCAATGTGCAAAATAACTTGGCCAAAAGTGATGATTTGCCATTTTCAAACTTTCGATTCTCTCTAACCACAAATGATTTTGGAGATTTCTTGGACATTTTGGAAAGCTTATAACATTATCTACAATCCATAATTGAAATGAATTTTGAGATTCCACTTGGAACTATGTGAAAAGTTTCCATGAAGATAGGTCAAAATCCTGCCTAAACTAGGGCAAAATTTCACTAAGTTAAAAAGTTTTTGGACCCCTATTCACAAAATCATAACTTGAGATTCAAGCATATTTTGGGAAAACTTTGTGAATCAAAGTTGTAGATTTTGTGGAATACCACAACTTTCATGTTGGAAGTTTTCTTTGAATCCAATTGCATCATGGTGAAAAAGTTGGGAAAATTTGGGAAAAAATAAGAAATTTTCATAACTTAGAAAATTTCTAAGTTATGAAAATTTTCAATCTTAAACCCTAATTTCCAAAATTAGGTTTCTTGGTGAACAAGTTTCATGTTTTGACACATCTTGATGAAAAATGACCCTTGGTACTTGATTTAGACCAAAAAGTCAAAGTTTGACTTTTCAGTGTACAGTTGATTTTTGATCAGTTGACTGGAAAATTCATCTGTCAATCCAATCCATTTGAGATCTTTTGAACCTTTTTATTGGGTCAAGATGATGCCATTGAGTCCTTGAAACCATGCTTGAACCCAATTTGCCATTGGCTAGGTGAAACATCAGAAATTTCCCTTCTACAATCAAAACCCTAATTTTGACCATTTTGCCCTTTTAATGATCTGATCAAATTTCTTGAGGAGTTGTGGTCCAAACTTAATCAAATGGTTCATATAAGTCTATAATGTTGATGTGGATAAACAATCATGAGGTTTGACTATAAATTGGCCACATTTGACTTTTTCCTCAATATAGCTGATTTTTAGGTCAACTGTCCAATTGATTGGGCAAAATTTTGATTCAAGGCTTGAAACTTGGTATGAGCAATCTTAGAGGTCCAACATGAAGTATGAGAGTCACATGAGGCATTGGGAGTCCAAAAATCCTTGTGCAAACTCAAACCCTAATTTCAGGTCATCAGTGCAAGGAGATGTTTTGAGCTGAGCAAACCCTAATCTGGTCTTGAGTTCAAAGAGTCTTGTGAGGGGAAATCTTGATAAAATGAGAGGGCAAATTTTTGGGTACAACATATGCCCCTGTTTAATCTTCTTGAACCTGAAGAGTTAGATTGGCGAGTTTGTCGTTCGTGACTCGAAGGTAAAAGATGATTGGACACTAGAGTGCCCATAAATTTGCACTCGTCAAAGTATAGTTGAGGGAATGGGCTTAAAGATGCCATTTGGAAGTGTGAATCTTGTTAGATATGGGCTTAAAGATGCCATCCAAGACTGTTTGTTGAAAATCAGGAGAATGAACATCAGAATGGTATCCGTATCTGGAACGTATCTAAGTTGTAACTGTATTTGAATATGAATGAATAACAGAATGACTTCCGTGTCTGGAGTGTATCTGTATTGGATCTGAATCTGAAATCTGAATAGGCGACAAAATAGCATCCGTGTCTGGAGCATCTATGAGCTTGGGGAAAAGTCAGAATAAGTGACAACATGGCTACCGTGTCTTGAGCGTATCTGGACTGTATCTTAATCTTGTATTTGAATAAGCGACATAATAGTATCCGTGTCTAGAGCATCTCTGAGATGTATCTGAATAAGCAATAGAATAACATCCGTGTCTGGAGCATCTCTAAGCTGTTTTCTGAGCTTTGAATCTGAATAAGCAATAGAATAGCATCTGTGTCTGGAGCATCTCTAAGCTGTTTTCTGAGCTTTGAATCTGAATAAGCAATAGAATATCATTCGTGTCTGGAGCATCTCTAAGGTATTTTCTGAGCTTTGAATCTGAATAATCAATAGAATACCATCCGTGTCTGGAGCATATCTAAGCTGTTTTCTGAGCTTTGAATCTGAATAAGCAATAGAATAGCATCCGTGTTTGGAGCATCTCTAAGCTGTTTTTTGAGCTTTAAATCTGAATAAGAAATAGAATAGCATCCGTGTCTGGAGCATCTCTAAGCTGTTTTCTGAGCTTTGAATCTGAATAAGAAATAGAATAGCATCCGTGTCTGGAGAATCTCTAAGTTATTTTCTGAGCTTTGAATCTGAATAAGCAATAGAATAACATCCGTGTCTGGAGCATCTCTAAGCTGTTTCATGATTGTAGCTTTGTTAATCTCATCCTGAAAAGGGTAAAATGTTAGCTGAAACACAAAGTTATGTTACATGAAATGTATGATGCAATATATGTGTTTTATCAATGTTTATGATATACGAGTGTAATGTATGTGCATGTAAGCTGATTTGCTGTCTTGCTGAGGAAAATAAATCCTTGATGGCTGGAGATAATAAAATCCTTGACTGATATCGGGGAAAATAAATCCTTGACCGCTGTTGGAGACTCAAAATCTTTGATTGTTAAGGATGAGACATCCTTGGACCACTGGTGGGGATATAAAAATCCTTGGCAACTCGCGGGGATTATCAAAAACTTTGACAACTTCTGTGGCGATGTGAGAATCCTTCACGACTTTCCTGGGGATATAGGGATCCTTCAAGTCTTTGGAGTTGGAGGATGATAAACATTCTGTTGTGAGAATAATGCCAAGTGTTGTTTGAGAAACCTGCTTGGGGAATCTGAGAACTTTGATAACTATTGCTGGGAATTACACAATGGGAATCCTTACTCGTCTGGGGAATAAGGAAAACTCTGGTGATCTCTACCGGGGACCGAATAAAGGAAAACCTTGATCTACTGGAGGAAAAGGAAGACTCTTATGGCTTCTGCGGGGAACTAAGAATGAGAATCTTCGATCTCCTGGGGAATTTGAATCCTTGGGGGCTTCATGCTGGAAAGTCAAGAATGAGAATCTTCGATCTGTAGGGGATTAAAAATTCTGACAGATTCATGTTGAGGAGTAATGAAGACTCTGGCAACTTCACTGGGGAATCAAGAATGAGAATCTTCATTCTGTTGGGGGTAAAAGCTCTGTGGGGAATAACTATACTGCTGGGGAGTAGCTATCCTACTGGAGAGTAAGTTCAGGACTCTGGGGGAAAAGCTTATTCCTGTTTGGAAGACATTCAGGAGTTTGGGTTGTATGCTAATCTATTGGGGAATTATCCTAGGTTGGGGATAAGACAAAAGTTAACTGTTATCTGGTTGATTCTCAGACTTTAAGACAACTTGCTGGGGAATCTGGGGAAAACTGAATGGTTTCTGCTGTAGATTGATAGTTGGAAATTTGACTCCGTTGGGGAAGAATATTTCATCTTCACTGAGGGTCTGTAGTTCAAAGTTTTTCTCCACTGGGGATTGGGAGTTTGAATACTTAACTCTGATGGGAATCAAGGGATTTGAAATTATAACTCCGTTGGGGATATGTATTTCAAGGTTTTAGCTCCACTGGGGGATCTAGGTGATATACTGCAGGGGATTTCTCTTGGAATAGCCTAAAGACGTTTCCTATAATTTCAACCTGTCAGTAATTATTCTTTCCCATTTTGTTTATTTGTAAACATGCGATTATACTCAAATGCATATGCTCATTTAATAAATCATTGGACGTTTTCAAATAAAACACAAGTGTAAAAGAAAAGGCAAATAGTTTTCTGCACTTTCAAGTATCTTTGTATTAACTTTGTGTAAGTATTTTGTACAAAGGAGACAAACATCCTAGTAAGAGAATGTTGTCATAAAAATGAGAAAAATTTATACAAAGAAATATGGCTATGTGTAAAAAATTCCATGGGGTTCCCATTCTGCTATAGCCTTCGTAACTCCGAATGTCTTGTCCGTTCGTTGCTTCATCCAAAGATGATTGAATTGATTAGAAGCCCGGAGCTTGACTGTGAAGAGATTGTCCTTAAAGTGATCCGAAGAGACATAGTCATACGCTTTAATTCCCTAAATTTTCCCTGGACCGCCCTTTCGAGTATTCGATCCACCGGGAAACCCTTTTTTGCCCAAGTTGCCCTTTCGGGTTTTCAACTTGCCGGGTGTACAGATTTTTTTATTTATCCCTAATTTTTTCCTGAACCGCCCTTTCGAGTTTTCGATTCACCGGGATGCCCCTTTTTTTTTGCCTAGGTGTGTCAACCCAGCGGGTCATTTATGCGTAGTATCATTTTACTATTTCTGCGTTCGCAGGGTGTAGCAAGTCATCACTGTACATGGTGGTTAAAATCATTGCCCCACCAGAAAAGATGTTTTTGATCACAAATGGTCCTTCGTAAGTAGGAGTCCATTTGCCCCTGGGATCACTTTGCAGCAAGATGATCCGCTTGATTACAAGATCCCCGACTTGATATACCTGGTGCCTGACTTTCTTGTTGAATGCCTTGATCATCCGTTTTTGATACATCTGACCATGACAAACAACAATAAGTCGCTTTTCATCAATCAAGTTAAGTTGATCAAGCCGGGTCTGAATCCAATCGTCTTCACTCAAACCAGCATCCTTCATGATTCTCAAGGAGGGAATCTGAACCTCGATAGGTAAAACAACTTCCATGCCATATACCAAATAATAGGGTGTTTCCCCAGTTGATGTGAGTTCCGTGGTACGGTACCCTTGAAGAGAAAACGGTAACATCTCATGCCAGTCCTTGTAGGTGACTGTCATCTTTTGTATGATCTTTTTTATATTTTTGTTCGTAACTTCGACATCACCGTTCATCTTTGGCCGATAGGGAGATGAATTATGATGTTGAATCTGGAACTGCTCACACAAAGCAGTGATCATAGTGTTGTTAAGGTTTGTACCGTTGTCAGTGATGATCCTGTCGGGGATACCGTACCGACAAATAAGGTTCTGTTTGATGAAGCGGGCGTCAACATTATTTGTGACGGATGCGAAGGAAGCTGCTTTGACCAACTTGGTAAAGTAATCAATGGCCACCAGGATGAAGCGGTGTCCATTGGATGTTGTAGGCTTGATCTCTCAAATCATGTCGATTCCCCACATAGCGAATGGCCAAGGAGCTGTTAAGACATTTAGAGGAACTGGAGGTATATGTACCTTGTCCGCATAGATTTTACATTTGTGACAAGTTCTGGAATGTTGATGGCAGTCAGCTTCCATGGTAGACCAGTAATAGCCTGCCCGTAGAATCTTCTTAGCCATCATATGCCCGCTTGAGTGGGTGCCGAAGGTACCATTATGCAGTTCAGCCATGATCTGTTCAGCTTCAACTTTGTCCACACAACGGAGCAAGATGTAATCATGATTGCGCTTGTATAGGATACCATTGCTCAGGAAGAACTTAGCTGAGAATCTCTTTAAGAACTTTTTGTCGTTGACTGAAGCTCCTTCTAGGTCTTCTTGCGCCTCGAGATACCTTTTGACTTCGTGAAACCAAGGTCGGTCCACTACTTCTTCGGTATTAATCTCGTGACAATGTGAAGGTTCGTTCATACGCTCAATGGTGATTTGGGGAGCCTCATTATCCCAATTAAGTTTAAACATGGATGAAATTGTAGCTAGAGCATGCGCTAGCTGATTTTATTATCGCGGGAAGTGCTCGAAGGTAATCTGCTCGAAATGAGGTAACAATGTCAAGACATGTTCTTTTTAAGGGATGAGGTTGGGATGTTTAGTGTCCCACTCTCCTTTGATCTGAATGATGACCAAAGCTGAGTCTCCAAACACAACCAAAGATTTGATTCCCAGGTCTATTGTAGCCTTGAGTCCAAAGATGCAAGCTTCATACTCGGCCATGTTGTTGGTGCAGCTGAAGCAAAGTCTAGCAGTGAAACGTGTATGGCAACCTTGTGGAGAGATGAGTACCGCGCCGATACCGTTGCCAAGTGCATTAGAAGCACCATCAAAGTACAGGATCCATCGGGATCCTTGTTCAAGTCCGTCATAAGGTCTGAAATCTTCAATGTTATCCAATGTCATAATGTCTTCGTCGGGGAAGTCAAACTTCATGGATTGGTAATCTTCGACAGCTTGATGAGCTAGATGGTCAGCTAGCACACTTCCCTTTATAGCTTTTTAGGTCGTGTACTGTATATCATACTCAGTGAGGATCATTTGCCATCTAGCGATTCTTCCAGATAAAGCAGGCTTCTCAAAGATGTACTTGATCGAATTCATCTTAGATATCAGCAAAGTGGTATGCGTCAACATATATTGCCTTAGCCGGCGAGCAGCCCATACCAAAGTGTAACAAGTTTTCTCGAGCAGTGAGTATCGGGTCTCACAGTCGATAAACCTTTTGCTAAGGTAATAAATGGCGTGCTCTTTTCGGCCAAACTCGTCATGTTGGCCCAGTACGCACCCCATTGAATTCTCTAGGACGGTCAGATACATGATTAGCGGTCTTCCTTCGACGGGAGGCATTAAGATGGGAGGTTCTTGCAAATACTCCTTGATTTTATCGAAAGCAACTTGACAGTCATCATTCCATTTAACCACCTGATCTTTCTTCAACAACTTGAAGATTTTCTCACAGGTAGATGTTAGGTGAGAAATGAACCCTGCAGTGTAGTTTAGGCGTCCCAAGAAACCTCTGACCTCCTTCTCAGTGCGAGGAGCAGGCATTTCTTGTATAGCTTTTACTTTGGAAGGATCAACCTCGATGCCTTTGTTGATGACAATGAAACCCAAGAGTTTACTGAACCTGACTCTGAAAGTGCACTTGTTAGGGTTCAGTCTGAGCTTGTACTTCTTCAACCTGACAAACAGCTTTTGCAGATGGTCGAGGTGTTCTTCTTCTGTCTGTGATCGGGCTATCATGTCATCTACATAGACCTCTATCTCATGATGTATCATATCATGAAACAAAGCTACCATGGCGCGCTGATAGGTTTCCCCGACATTCTTCAGTCCGAATGGCATCACTTTATAGCAGAACGTACCCCACTATGTAACAAAGGTAGTTTTCTCCATGTCCTCAGGGCCCATTTTGATCTGGTTATAGCCTGAGAATTCGTCCATGAAAGAAAATACCTTGTGCTGAGTTGTATTGTCAACCACGATGTCAATGTGTGGAAGTGGAAAGTCATCTTTAGGGATAGCCCTGTTTAAGTCTCTGTAATCCACGCACATTCTGACTTTGCCGTCCTTCTTAGGCATGGGCACAATGTTAGCAACCCATTGTGGATAGGAAGTAACGGCAAGAAATCCAGCATTGAACTACTTCATAACTTCTGCTTTGATCTTTTCAGACATGTCGGCCTCATGCGGCGGACTTTCTGTTTAACTGGTGGACAGTCTTCTCTTGTAGAGAGACGGTGAACCACAATATCTGTATCGAGTCCCAGCATGTCTTCATATGACCAGATGATCAGGACTTTATAAGTCTGTCGGGATAATAACTACAAGTATACAGTTCAGTCGTTCTAGTTTTAAAAGATTATCGAACCCACAGAGACTGTGTATCAATCGCATACGATCTAATGCTACAGTTTTGTCTAACTAAGCGATGAATATTCGATATTTGGGGGAGACAGTTTAGTTTTAAAAGTAATAGTACTAATTATACCGGTCTGTGATAATCGGACTTAGGGAATTCGATGAATCGCTTGGCCTATAAAGTATTTCGATAAAAACTAATTGTTTAAAAACCTGAGACATACACTCTCGTGTTTATGAAATAAGTCATGCTACTAAACCTAGTGGATGCACTTTAAATTTAATAACACTTTTTGAAAACAATTTGAATTTAATTAATTTATTAAAACACTCTCGTGTATTTAAAAATCAATGCTTCGTTACCACTATCTGGGTTGAACCCCAGCTCTCGCATGCAGGTTCTTGCCTTAATTAATTTCCCACTCTCGTGGAAAAATCGTGTTAATTAACCTCTCACTCTCGTGACAAGGATAGTTAAATTAATATTGGAAATTGGAAACCAGAAATTGTTTTATAAATATTTTTGGCCAAGGTATCATTGAATTCTTTCAGTTCTTACGGTCACATACCGGTATTAATAATTTAGCCAGACATAATTAACTTAACAGCAATAAAGTTTAAAATATAATTCATGGCAATAAATGGCATATTATAGAAACTAAATAAATAATAATTGCAATATAAAAAACCTGGAATTACAGATGCTATAGTAATCTTCAGGTAATACAGTAATCCAATCTTCGAGCTTGACTTGCAGTAGAAATTCGTGTTAATTCCTGTAAGAAGAATTAACACGTAAAAATAGAAACTAAGGCTTAAATGAAAATTACAAGGAATTGAAAGCAGAATTGCAAAACAAACAAATTGGAAATAACTGTAAAAATAAAATAAATATTTGCTCTGAGTAAAATTCTTCGACCCTTGGACTGTGCCTTGGTACTCATATAAATAGCAGGAAAAATCAGCAATTTAATTTTGAATTCTTGATGAAGTCTTCGTGGAGAAATTCTAGGAGCAGTAATAGTTGTGGCAATAAAATAGGAGGTTCAGTAGAAACAGGGAGAACTAGTCTGCCCTTCACGCCCACGTCTTTAATCCATGCATAACGTTCTCCTTCACGCGCGTGACGGTCGTCACACGCTGAAGTGGTGCCTTACGCTCGTCAGGTGTGTGTGACGAGCGTTTCCTTATGTTGTGGGGTGTTACGCCCATCACAGGGGCGTGACAACCGTCACCTATCCAGAAGTCCACACTTTGTATTTTTTTATTCTTTTTCTCTTTGTTTTTCGTCTAGCTTTCTTCATGTTGTCCTTTTCCATCGGTTTGAGTCGACAAGTGTTATACCTGCAAAAAAGACAAATAATCTCGGAATAATTGAGGGTTAGACGACTTAATGGAATATAAAATTGGTAAAAAGTATGTTAATTATACGATATGTTTTCTGGTTATCAAATTCCCCCATACTTAAACCTTTGTTTGTCCTCAAGCAAATAGTCATTCGAAAGGTCGGACAAGTTTTCTGGTAAGCGCATAAGCATGACATACCTTGGATTTTTAAAGTGGTTTCGGGAAATCATCGTTGGTTCGGCCAATACTTGAGTAAAACACTAAAGATACGCTAATGACGCAAGCAATAATATTACTCGTAGACTTCCATTTTAAACGAGCTATCCAACAGGTCCGTTATAACTCTGCTCGGAGTTCCTCATATCTATTTCACCCGGTTTCGTTCTGGCGCAATCACATTAAGCCCTTTGCCTTAGCACACACGTAGTGGAGTAACCGGTTAGTGACTTTGATCCTTTAGCACGGGGTCTGGTACATGAATGTGGCAACCCTACATATGTTATCCGAATTGGAGGTTGTGGGGGATCGGGCCGTAGCACGCCCTACCGAGTTCAGAACCAGATACCTCTGAACCAACCAACACTGGATTCCTTCATTATTTGCTCAGCTCTTATATGTGCCCGTATATTTTGGTACACAAGTTTTCTTTTCTTTTAGCAGCGTGATAGGAAGGATATTTTTAAAATCAGGCATCAAACACTTATATTCATCGATTCTCCACGTGGTTTGTGTCAAGACGGTGCTGACTGCTAGTATAAACTACTAGGGGTTACTTCTAGAACTTGAAACTCCAGATATCGGTATAATGGTTATTGAAACGGATCGCGTCAGTAGGAAGTCTACGGTGACAGAACCGTATCGATCTTGTTATGTCGTTTTCGGCTTCCTCAACTGGGATTTCGTTAAAATAGGTATGTCGGGCTAATGCGAAAATAAAAATTTTTCGGTATGGCAAAGTAAAGCGAAGAATTTGAATCGAGACAAATCGGAAGAATTTACTAGTTTTATTAAAGATTGAAAGGTACCTCTCCCACACAAAATCCGACATTGTCCTCAATGTTGCGGTATATATGCGGGGAAGTACAATTACAAAAGGAAAAGAAATGAAACAGAAAAATAGCAAATTACAAAGAAATTAAAGAAAGACAAACTACTGGTGACCACGTCCTCTGCTCCTGGTGCGAGAGCGTCTGGTAGGAGTGGCTTCAACATCGGTGTCTTGGAAGCCATAGGTGTTCATATCTATCCTCAAGGCGTTAAGCTCAGACAGCGCCTTATCCAACCTTTCATTCATGTTTCGCTGCCCAGTCAATATCTGAGCGTTTTGGGTGCACAGAGACTCAAACTGCTCAGCTTGCCTCCTTTCAAGCGCCGCATTCATTTGGTTTTGCATGTGGAGGGCGCGGAGGATGTCTTCGAGATTGATAGGAGGAGGTGCAGATGAGGATCCAGGGATGTCGTGGACAGGCGGAGCACTATCCAACTCTTCTTGTATATCGTCTGCGGCGGCCGCAGCTTGGTCTTCGTGGGCAGGTGCAGGCTCTGCGGGAACTTCAGGGTCGAACAACCAGTTTGCTCGGTTACTTGGATCAATTCGGTCCCTGTTCGGCAAAATGATATTCTGATAGACGGTATTCCTGATTACAGGGTGGAATCTGCCGTCTTCCCGCTCGTAAATGAGGTGTGCGGCTTTGCAGTGATCCAAGGTTAGCAAAGCCGGTGCCATAGAAGGCAAGGTTGCAAGAGCAGCACCGTAATTTAGACCAATGGAAATTGAAGTAACCAACCCTCCGAAATAGAAAGGTTTTCCACCTCTAGCACAAATAGAGTGGATGTGAGCAAGTAGGAACGGGGCGACATTTATCTTTTGCCCAGTGAATGCACAATGTAGAAAGAAGAGCTCCTTGGAGTTGAGCTTATGGTTGCTGTCTCGGGCGAAGATGATGTTACTAAGAATGCGATGGAAGTAGCGGATGGCCGGATTGTGGATGTGGGTGGCGTTGAGGTGGTCGTAGGACCCGACACGGATGTTCGTTAAACTGTGCCACAAGTTGAAAGCCTCCTACCAAAACTATCCGGTACCCGAAAATGAGCACCTTTGTCCGAACAAAATCACATAAGCCTCGCGATGTCGGATTGAGGCAACTGGTGCTCAACGCCGAACATGCGAAATTTTGCCATGCCTGATAATTGGTTTGTGATACCCGGCGGAGTGAGGTAAGCAAACGAACTCAAGAACTCAAGAGTAAGAGTTTCGTAGATTGGTCTTGGTTCGCGACACAGGTTCCACAAATCCACGCTTTGTAGTAATCGGAGGACACTGTCGAGTAGTCCCAAACTTCGTAGGCAGTCGATGTCAACGTACCTTGTGGGTTGGAGACCTCGACGTTGGAATTTTTGATACTTTGCTCGTAGATTCTCCCCAGGTTCGCCGATTCTGAAATTGATAACTTGAGCATTTGGGTTGTTTGCCATGGTGATAATGGATTTGATTTGGGAATGTGAGAATGGGAGATTGTAAGGATGTTAATTTGGTGTTGGGAGTTTAGAAATTGGAAGAAAAAATGGAGTGAATAGGTGGTTTTTCTTATGATGGTGACAATGGAGGAAGGAAGTGGATTTATAAAGAAGAAGGTTGGAACGGTTCTCTGTAACAGCCGTTGGTTTATGTCTGCGTGACGGTCGTCACAGGGGTGTGACGCTCGTCACGAAGCAAAGAGGCGCGTTACGCTCGTCACAAGGGTGTGACGGTCGTAACGCAGACAGAGTCATAAATAGGAAGAACGTTACAGGACCGTTGGAGAGTGATGAGTTTATTATTTTTCTTGGAAATTGGATTTTTGAAGAATTTATATATTTTTTTGGTTTATTTGAAATGTTTGTTTTAATTAATTATTTTAATTAATTAAAGTTTTAAATGTAACGAAATAGACAGTAAATAACAGTAAATAACAACAGTAAATAAAACATAGACAGTAAACAGTAAACTGGGAAAGAAATTAAAATAAACTTCAATTTAATAAATGCATAACAAATTGTTTCAAAGTAACTAAAAATAAAAGAAAGTGATAATGTTGAAATAATAACTAAACTAAAAATCCCTCCCACACAGAAATTTACAGTGTCCTCACTGTACGTAAAAATGCAAGAGAGAAGGAAATGAAATAACGATGGCAACTCTAGCCACGGGGAGGTGGAAACAAATGCTGATGCATATAGTCCAACTGATCAGTCACCAAGTCCATGAAGGTAATGAAGTCCACCCTGAGGGAAGTCAGCTCGCCCCGCATGTCTGTAATGGCCTCATGTAGGGAGTCTAAAGTAACAGCAGGTGGAGGTGGAGTAGTCTCAGGAACCTGGGGCGCGGTCTCGGCGGAAGTAGCCTCCTGTTCCCAAGGATCAGGGAGATCATGGTAGCCTGGCGGTGTAGCAGGATCTTCTTCAGCATTAGCATTGTTTGGAACCTCATAAATGTCACCTGTAGATGGTGAAGAGGGTGGTGAAGCAGGGTAGTGAAGATCAAATAGCCAGTTATCCCGGTTGTGCACACTGGTTCTTGGGTCAGGCAGCTTAAAATGATGGACGATCTGATGATTAACTAGCAGGTCAAATGAATCTGGTACAAGGTTTCCAATCATGCTAGTGTTGAAACAAAAGGCAATGTCCATCGGCTTTATGCCATAAAGCGGAGCAGAACCGAGCATAGGTTGGCGGAGTCTAATGGCATTAGACAACATGGTAACTAACCCACCCAACAAGATAGGCGCATTTGGAGTTTCGATGATCTGCTCCATATTAGCGAGCATATAAGCTGCACCGTTCACCGGACGGTTTTGAGATGCACAATACATAATAAACAGCTCATCGCGGGATACAGAGGTGACATTTTGTTGTTTGCCAAAGATAGTGTGGGCTATGATCTTGTGGAAATACCTGATAGCTGGATTATGAATGCATTCAGAGTACATATCTGACGGCTCGGGATGGTTAACACCAGCTATGCTTCCCCAGAAAAAGTCAAGCTCAGATACGGGCAAAAGGTTCTCCTGTGTCATACTGATAACATCGGGTCTAAAAGGGAACCCAAGAAGCTGGCTAAACTCCCGCAGGTTGTAAGTGTAATCCATGTTAAACATTCTGAATGTAATTAACCCACGGTTGAATCCCATTCCATGATTTGGAATGAAACTCAAGGTGCTGAGAAACTCCAGAGTCAGCCTTTTGTAGGTACAGAACCTCCGACGGATAGGAGCGGTGTCCCAACCAATCTGGTGCAGCAAGTACATGACACTCTCGCGAATACCAAGGGCAGACATAGCATGATCATCTGCATATATAGTAGGACACATCTCTCGTTCACCCAGGTCTGCAAACCGTCTTCTCTGGTGGCGGCTTCGCAATTTGACATTCATAAAGTTAGCACAATCCATAGCGCGAGATGAGAAAGAAAAAGAATTACCCCCCTGAAAATATTTGATAAATGTTTGAAAGAAAAGGAAATTAAGTAAGTATTTTCGGGTTAGGAAATTGCCAAAGTTAAAATAAAAAAGAAAAAGAAAGATGAAAGGGAAAAATAAAAACAGAAGAAAAGTAAGAAATGCAATCATAAAAATGTTTTAAAGATTAAGAAAAAGAAAAGAAAAAGAAAAACATATTAAAGAAGAAAAAATAATTAAAGTAAAAACATGGGTTGCCTCCCACGAAGCGCCTTTATTTTATGTCGACGGCTCGACAGTAAGTACCTATTCAGTTAGGTAATGGGGTAGGCGGCTCATTTAACTGAAGATAAGCCGAGAAGTCGATATTTCCGACGTTAAAATAGTGCTTTAAGCGTTGGCCATTAACAATGAATGGTTCGATAGAACTACCTTTAATTTCTATCGCACCACTTGGGAAAACTTTGCTAATTTCGAACGGTCCGAACCATCTGGAATGTAATTTTCCCGGGAAAAGTTTCAATATAGAGTTGAATAGGAGTACGATGTCTCCTTCCTTAAAGTCTTTCCGCGAGATACGCTTATTGTGCCATTTTTTTGTTCGTTCTTTATAGATTTTAGCATTTTCATAAGCGTCTAAACGCAATTCTTCTAGTTCAAGGATATCTAACACTCGTTTCTCCCCAGCACTCTTATAGTTTAAGTTAAGGCTTTTTATCGCCCAATAAGCTTTATGTTCTAATTCTACTGGTAGATGACAGGATTTTCCATAAACTAACTTGAACGGCGTTGTTCTGATATGAGTTTTGAAAGTTGTCTGATATGCCTAGAGAGCATCGTTGAGCTTGGAGGACCAGTCTTTTCTGGATGTGGCTACTGTTTTCTCAAGTATTTGTTTGATCTCCCTATTTGACACTTCCACTTGTCCACTTGTTTGAGGATGGTATGGTGCGGCTATGCGATGTTTAACGCCATATTTGGAAAGTAACCTTTCGAAGATTCTGGAGATAAAATGTGAGCCACCATCGCTGATCACTAGTCTTGGTACACCGAATCGTGGGAAGATAATATTCTTGAATAGTCTTAGTACCACACGTGTGTCATTTGTGGGTGCGACGATGGCTTCAATCCATTTTGATACATAGTCGACGGCTACCAAAATATATTTATTTCCAAAGGATGCGGGAAAAGGTCCCATGAAATTAATTCCCCACACATCGAAAACTTCTACTTCGAGGATTCCTTTTAATGGCATTTCGTCACGTCTAGATATATTTCCTGTGTGTTGACATCTATCGCAGTTCATAATTGCTACGTGGACGTCTTTCCATAAGGTAGGCCAAAAGAAGCCAGCTTGAAGTATTTTTTCACAGGTTTTCGATGTACTAGCGTGTCCACCATAAGGGGCGGAATGACAATGGGAAATGACGTCGTTTATTTTATCATTGGGGACGCAGCGAAGGTAGATACCATCGGCGCCTCTTTTAAAGAGTAATGGTTCATCCCAAAAGTAGTGTTTAAGGTCATGGAAAAATTTCTTCCGCTGTTGGTACGTCAAATCAGGTGGTAAAACACTGGCAGCTAAATAGTTGACGAAGTCAGCATACCATGGTAATGCGGTATTAGTACAAATGGATTTTACTACCGTAGTTGTGAAAGTTTCATTGTGTGGATCTAAATTGTCGGTAGGGTTTGTCTCTAACTTGGAAATGAGGCGTTCATAATGGAAATCTTCGTTTATGGGAACACTCTCGGTTTGGATTCCATCTAATCTCGATAAATGGTCAGCTACCACGTTTTCAGTTCCTCTTTTGTCTTTTATTTCTAAGTCAAACTCTTGTAGGAGTAAGATCCATCTGAGTAATCGCGGTTTGGCGTCCTTCTTGCTTAGTAGGTATCAGATCGCAGCATGATCCGTATAAATAATGATTTTAGCGCCTACTAAGTAGCAGCGAAATTTGTCCAATGCGAATACCACAGCTAAGAGTTCCTTCTCCGTAGTGGCGTAATTCATTTGTGCGGGATCGAGTGTTCTGCTTGCGTAGTAGATAGCTTAAAGCTTCTTTTCTTTGCGTTGTCCTAGGACTGCGCCTACAGCATAATCGCTCGCATCGCACATTATCTCAAATGGTAAATTCCAATCAGGAGGTTGCATAATAGGTGTCGATATTAAGGCCTTTTTTAGTGTCTCGAATGCGTTCAAGCATTTATCGTCGAAAATAAACTCAGCCTCTTTCATTAATAACTCAGTTAGTGGCTTGGTGATTTTAGAGAAATCTTTTATAAAACGCCGGTAAAAACCCGCCTGTCCTAGAAAACTTCGTATTTCTCTAACTGTTTTGGGTGGTTGAAGGTTTTTGATAATTTCGATCTTTGCTTTGTCAACTTCAATCCCTCTATTTGATACAATGTGACCCAACAAAATTCCTTGTCTCACCATGAAGTGACATTTTTCCCAGTTGAGCACTAGGTTGACATTAACACAGCGTTTCAGTACTAATTCAATATTTGTTAAACATCCGTCGAAACTTTCTCCACAGACAGAGAAATCGTCCATGAATACTTCCATGATTCTGTCTAGAAAATCTGCGAAGATCGCCATCATGCATCGTTGGAAAGTTGCAGGTGCATTACATAGTCCATATGGCATTCTCCGGTATGCAAAGGTACCATAGGGACATGTGAACGTAGTTTTCTCTTGATCATCAGGATGAATGGGAATTTGAAAGAATCCTGAGTATCCATCAAGATAGCAGAAATGGGAATGTTTGGCTAAACGCTCGAGCATTTGATCAATGAATGGTAATGGGAAATGGTCTTTGCGCGTAGCTTTGTTTAATTTTCTATAATCGATACACATTCTCCATCCTGTTTGCGTACGTTGTGCTACCGATTCGCCTTTTGTATTTGTTATAACGGTAACACCTCCTTTCTTTGGCACCACATGAACTGGACTGACCCAGTTGCTATCTGATATTGGGTATATGATGCCTGCCTCTAGTAGTTTTTGCACTTCCTTCTTAACGACTTCACTTAGGATAGGATTTATTCGTCTTTGATGTTCTCTAGAAGTCTTGCAGTCCTCCTCCAGGATAATGCGGTGCATACAGAGAGAAGGGCTTATTCCTTTTAGGTCTGTTATATTATATCCTAATGCGGTTGGATATTTCCTTAACACGCTAAGAAGTTTTTCGGTTTCAATCTCTCCTAATTCGGCATTGACTATAACGGGTCTTTCGAGTTCTTTATCTAAGAATTCATACCTAAGATCTTCAGGTAATGTTTTAAGTTCTATATCGGGCTTCTTATTAGTTGAGTCGGGAACGGGTGTTAAGGCTAAACATTCGCTTAGGTTGGCATCCAAGTGTTCTTGTTTCCAGTCTTCATTCTTGAGGATAGTCGGTGTCTGAATTTTCAGCATCTCATAGTAGGTGTCCTCTTGGCATTCAAGTTCTTTGACACATTCATCAATGATATCTAGGAGACAACATGAGTCATCTATAGCAGGGGCTTTAAAGAATTGGGAAAGAATGAATTCTACTTTTTCTTCTCCTACCTCGAAGGAAAGTTTTCCTTTCTTGACGTCAATGATGGCTCCTGCAGTAGCTAAAAATGGTCTTCCTAGTATGATGGGAATGTTTGAATCTTCCTTGATGTCCATTATTATAAAGTCAGTCGGTATGTAAAATTGTCCTATTCGGACAAGAATGTTCTCTAGCATACCAACAGGAAATTTGACTGATCTATCGGCTAGTTGTAAGGACATCTTAGTAGGTCTTATGTCGCCTAATTTGAGCTTTTCGCAAATAGATAAGGGCATTAGACTGACACTGGCTCCTAAATCGCATAGAGCTTTGTCTATGACATATTTTCCAATTACACATGGTATGGAGAAGCTACCAGGATCTTTTAGCTTCGGAGGCATGTTATTTTGAATTATGGCGCTACACTCGGCAGTTAGCATAACGGTTTCGTTCTCAACGATTTTTTTCTTATTAGCCAATATTTCTTTTAGGAATTTATCATATGACGACATTTGGGTTATAGCTTCTGTAAACGGAATAGTGACGTTTAGTTGTTTCAGAAGTTCTACAAATTTCTTGAATTGTCCCTCGTTCTTGGTTTTTACAAGTCTTTGAGGGTATGGAATTGGTGGTTTGTATGGTGGTGGAGGCACATAAGGTTTTTCTGAGGCCTCTCTGTTCTCATTTGCGTCTTCCTCTACATTTTCAGATTGCTCTTTCGAATTTTCTACTTCTTTTTCGGGCTTTTGATACATGGTCGGGTTTTGGAGTCTAGGATCTACCGGTCCGTCAAGGGCTGTCCCACTTTGTAATGTAATAGCATTTGCATGTCCTTTAGGATTGGGCTGTGGCTGTCCAGGAAATGTACCAGCAGGTGTGGCAGAACTAGCTTGGTGTTGTGCTACTTGGGAGATTTGGGTTTCTAACATTTTGTTATGAGTAGCTAGGGCATCTACCTTGTTTGCTAATAGCTTCAATTGTTCACCGGTGTGAACGTTTTGATTGAGGAATTCTTTGTTTTGTTGGGCTTGATTAGCGATAAAATTTTCCATTAGGATTTCAAGGTTAGATTTCTTAGGAATGTTAGGAACATTACCAGCGGGTTTTTGATAGCCTGGAGGTACAGCAGGTGCTTGGCCAGGTGCATATAAAGCGTTATTGCTCTTGTACGAGAAGTTAGGATGGTTCTTCCAACCAGGATTGTAGGTATTGGCATAAGGATTTCCTTGAGCGTAATTTACCTGATCAGCCGTTATTCCTGCTAAGATTTGACATTCGGTTCCAACATGACCAGGTACTCCATAAACTTCGTAGCTTGGGGTAACTGCAGCTACGGTAACTGCAGGAGGTAAGGTCAAGCTTTCTATCTTTTGGGTAAGAGCATCTACCTTAGCATTAACTTTATCTAGGCTACTAACCTCATACATCCCGCCTTTGGCTTGAGTCTTCTCCACAAATGTTCTTTCTCCTCCCCACTGATAGTGGTTTTGAGCCATGTTTTCAATGAGTTGGTTAGCTTCGTCATAAGGCTTGTCCATCAGTGTACCACCCGCGGCGGCATCTATAGATAGTCTTGTGTTGTACAAGAGTCCATTATAAAACGTGTGGATTATCAGCCATTTTTCTAGTCCGTGATGTGGGCACATTCGCATCATATCTTTGTAGCGCTCCCATGCATCGAATAGTGATTCAGTATCCTTCTGCCTAAATCCGTTGATTTGGGCTCTTAGTGCAGCGATCTTGCTTGGGGGAAAGTATCGTGCTAAGAATACGATCTTCAGTCCTTCCCACGTAGTGACGGAATTTGATGGCAAGGATTGCAACCAAGCCCAAGCTCTATCTCTTAGTGAGAAAGGGAAAAGACGTAATCTTATCGCATCTTTACTAACACCATTTGCTATAACTGTGTCGGCAAATTGAACGAATTTTGTAAGGTGTTCATTCGGATCCTCGGAAGGATCTCCAGAGAATTGGCGTTGTTGGATAGCTGATATCAATGACGACTTTAACTCGAAATCGTTTCGGTTTATTGCTGGAGCAGCAATGCTGTTATGGGGCTCTTGTTGAGATGAAGCTGCGTAATCCTTCAGTGGACGGGTCCTTTGTTCTTCGGCCATGTCTAATTCTGGATTGGTTTCGGTTTCAGAGGAAGAATTAGAATCAGTTTCAGAATCAATCTTGATTTCTGGTTTAGGTAAGGGAATAGCGTGATTTAAACAGTAATCCCTGACTGCACGTCTTACCGAAAGAATGCGTTCAGGTTCGTCCGTCGGTTTGTCAAGTGGTTCACCTTGTGAGTGAGTCCTTGGCATACAAATCGACAAAGGGTGTTTGTTGCTTAGTCTAAACGCGCAATAGAAGAATCGTAATTAATTGACTACCAGTCCCCGGCAACGGCGCCAAAAACTTGATCGAGACTTTATAAGTCTGTCGGGATACTATCTGCAAGTATACAGTTCAGTCGTTCTAGTTTTAAAAGATTATCGAACCCACATAGACTGTGTATCAATCGCATACGATCTAATGCTACAGTTTTGTCTAACTAAGCGATGAATATTCGATATTTGGGGGAGACAGTTTAGTTTTAAAAGTAATAGTACTAATTATATCGGTATGTGATAATCGGACTTAGGGAATTCGATGAATCGCTTGGCCTATAAAGTATTTCGGTAAAATCTAATTGTTTAAAAACCTGAGACATACACTCTCGTGTTTATAAAATAAGTCATGCTACTAAACCTAGTGGATGCACTTTAAATTTAATAACACTTTTTGAAAACAATTTGAATTTAATTAATTTATTAAAACACTCTCGTGTATTTAAAAATCAATGCTTCGTTACCACTATCTGGGTTGAACCCCAGCTCTCGCATGCAGGTTCTTGCCTTAATTAATTTCCCACTCTCGTGGCAAAATCGTGTTAATTAACCTCTCACTCTCGTGACAAGGATAGTTAAATTAATATTGGAAATTGGAAACCAGAAATTGTTTTATAAATATTTTTGGCCAAGGTATCATTGAATTCTTTCAGTTCTTACGGTCACATACCGGTATTAATAATTTAGCCAGACATAATTAACTTAACAGCAATAGAGTTTAAAATATAATTCATGGCAATAAATGGAATATTATAGAAACTAAATAAATAATAATTGCAATATAAAAAACCTGGAATTACAGATGCTATAGTAATCTTGAGGTAATACAGTAATCCAATCTTCGAGCTTGACTTGCAGTAGAAATTCGTGTTAATTCTTGTAAGAAGAATTAACACTTAAAAATAGAAACTAAGGCTTAAATGAAAATTACAAGGAATTGAAAGCAGAATTGCAAAACAAACAAATTGGAAATAACTGTAAAAATAAAATAAATATTTGCTCTGAGTAAAATTCTTCGACCCTTGGACTGTGCCTTGGTACTCATATATATAGCAGGAAAAATCAGCAGTTTAATTTTGAATTCTTGATGAAGCCTTCGTGGAGAAATTCTAGGAGCAGTAACAGGGAGAACTAGTCTGCCCTTCACGCACACGTCTTCAATCCATGCGTAACATTCTCCTTCACGCGTGTGACGGTCGTCACAGGTGGGTGACGGTCGTCACACGCTGAAGTGGTGCCTTACGCTCGTCAGGTGTGTGTGACGAGCGTTTCCTTATGTTGTGGGGTGTTACGCCCGTCACAGGGGCGTGACGACCGTCACCTATCCAGAAGTCCACACTTTGTATTTTTTTATTCTTTTTCTCTTTGTTTTTCGTCTAGCTTTCTTCATGTTGTCCTTTTCCATCGGTTTGAGTCGACAAGTGTTATACCTGCAAAAAAGACAAATAATCTCGGAATAATCGAGGGTTAGACGACTTAATGGAATATAAAATCGGTAAAAAGTATGTTAATTATACGATATGTTTTCTCGTTATCACCAGACGAAGATCTCAATATATTCATTCAACAGCTAAACTAGGCGCTCTTTGACACTTGGCTCTAGGTTGGCACCCACTCTGACTTCTTTTCTATCTTCATCAATACCCAAGTTGATTGTCTCTAACAGCTCCTCATGGGGCAGAATAGCCCTTTCTTCCTGTTGTAGCAGTCTAGCCAATTCTCCCGGCACTTCGCAGTCTTCATCACCTTTGTATTCAGCATGGTAGACCAGATCTTCAGAGTCACTGAAGGCCATAGCAGAATTGTTACCCATGGAATCCGGAATGGAAGGGTACCTGCATTTGTGAGTGTGGGTGTGTGTAAGGGATAACCACCTTTAAACAAATGTAAAAAGAAAGAAAATGAACACAAAAGTTTATATGTGAAAACTGTAGCGGTAGAAATGTGCAAGACTAAGCCATTGGATTGACTAGACTTTATACAAATCAAAATAAAAATCGCCACCACGCTTTATTGTTTCCAAAGGAATGGGAAAAGAGCGAATAACCCAAAAAGAGGGGGAAAGATTCAAGGTAAGGGGGTTGGTTATGCAAAGTGAAGGTATTAGCACCCTAAACATCTATGGTACTCCGCAGGAACCTCTTTGAAAAATCTGTATATTTTGGTTATAAAAATGTGTTATATAAAAAATGGATGGTGGAGATGAGAAAAGAAATATTTTTATGATTTTTGCACCCGCCGCGGTTGCGAACCTTTAGTGCCTACGTACCACCTTTCGTGCAATAGGGGATTAGGGTACACGTAGTTCATCTAGAAAAGACTTGTTTGTTGGTTGATTTTAAACAAGGAGATAAGTCGTCATTGTTAGGAGAGAAATCTCGACTAACGCCCATAAGGTGTAAGAAAGATGGACCCTGCGTCAACAAGAGTGAGGGTTTGAGAACGCCTCTAGTACTCAAGTGGAAAAGTCGACACATTTATAACCATATGGATAGGAGAATGTTGCTCGACTATCAATGAATCATGTCTCACCTTGAAAAAAAGTTTTGAATGGAAAAGGTGCTTGGGTGCACAAAAGAGTTTGAATGAGTTGAAGTGTTTTGTTAATTTTGAAAGAAATGTCAAATTATGATTAAATGAATTGAAGTTTGTTTAAAGAAAATAAGTTTTAAAAGAAAAGGCACTCGACAAAGTCGAGGTTTATTATGAAAGAGGTTCGAGTTTAAAAACAAAGAAGATTTTGAAAGAAGATGAGAAGGTTTTTAAAATTAAAGAAGATGGGAGGAGATGAAGGGACTATCCTAAAGCATAAGGTAAAAGCTAAGGAAGAGAAACGTCTAACCAACATGAAGCCGATACTTGACATTATAAGCCAATGTAGAATTCCCATTCTTTGGATTGAAACCAAGCAAGCAAAGATACTAGACCTCTTGAGAGAATCAAGCTTCACGTGTATTTAGTCTTCGCAAAAATTGGGCAGAGTAACGGCTGTATACGGGTGAATTCCATATTACAAACAAAGTATGTAATCACAATAACCTGCACACAAAACAAACAAACAACCCAATGTCTAGAGGTAAACCTCAAGAACTCTAGACAAAATATCAAATAAATTCACAAAGTCTCCAAGATAGGCCAAGGTCTCTAATCCTAAGTCCAAGAAGTCCATCACTCCATAATGCAAAAGGATAGTAACCATGTAGTCCAAGTATCATTAATGATTTTTATGATTCATGTTGATTATTAGGTGTCTTTAAAAAGAAAGAAAAAAGCTCAAGTGAGCAAAATAAAAATGACATAAAAGTAAATGCTCAAGTGAGCAAAGATGAAAATAGCATGAAATGTAAAATGCTAAAAGTAAATGGTACATAAAGCATGAAAATAAAAGCGTAAAGTAAAGTTAATTGTTAGTAATTAGTGGTTAGTTGGATGACCATCTTGAAACTTGCATTTGGAACTCATTAGAGGATTGGTAGAACCAAAGCCTCCACACAACAAGTTGCATTTGCTTTTTGTAAAGTATATCATCCATTTTGGAATTCTCACAAGGCAACATGTAATGATCAACAATGTTTAAGTGATCCGCGTTGACCAAAGGTGTTGTAGATCCATTAGAGGATTGGTAGAACCAAAGCCTCCACACAATGAATCTCAAGGTTATTGGATCAAAGAGATCAAATTAACATACTTGGGCTTGCAATCATAAGTTTGGGCCACGGATGATCATTTATCTAAATCGAGATAGAATTTAGCGCTATGTTAAGCAATCGTAAGTGGACTTATGTAGAAGTCACACCTATTTTGAGGCCGGTCAATAGCTATCTATGTACTTCATGTTTGGATAAATGATATAGAGATCACCATCCCTTAACATGTAGCACAATTAAAAAAAGAAAGGGATCAGATGAAGAGGGAGGGAAATGATAAGCTAATTTGGATCACCATTTCAAAATTCTTTCATCTTTAAATTCAACCACTCCTCTAGATGGATTAAAGCACTAAACATATCATTAATCCAAAGCACCAAAAATGAATTAAATAATTCACTCTTAGGTAGATTTGAATTGATGAACATTTATCCAACTTCATCTACATCACAAAGTCCATTGAGTTTAAAGACAAATTGGACATTTAAAATTGCAAACCAAACCAAAAACCAAAAGGAGTAAGTAGAAAAAGTATTTTGGATCAAAGCTGCCCCCAAACAAGGCAAAAAAGTGCATTCTGTCCCTGTGTAAATCGATTTCACTATTGTGTAAATCGATTTACACAGTACAGTTTTCTAAAAATTATGCAAAATTGCTTCTGTGAAATCGATTGCACTATAGTGCAAATCGATTGCACACAGTAACAGTAGCAAAAACAACATTTTAAAAGGGCAATTTCTTGTTCAAACTTTCCATCAAACACCTTATGATCATGGATCCACTTGAGCACGAAAATTCCATCAAATTATGAGAAAATAACACCATTGAAATCACAAAATAATCCTCAAAGAATCAATCCCAAAGATCACCAAGAGATAACATTGTGAAAGATGAATTATCCAACTTACCAAAGGTAGATCTAGAGAATTATCAAAACAACTTCAAGAATTTGCTTCAATTCAACCACAAGAATCAATTGACCATGCTTGGATGTAGAGAATTGATGGAGAAAAAGTATTTGGATGAAGGTTTAGCTCAAAGATTAGTAAGCTTCAATGCAAAGCTTACTAACTTTTTGAAAATGGAGCTTTGAGTGAATTTGGTAGATAGAGAGAATTGAGAGATTTTTTAGCAATGTGGATTTGGCTATGAAAAGCTTGAAATTTGAATGAGATGAGGGCTCTATGTATAGAGTTTAGGATTGGGATTAGTGGTAATTTGGTAATTGATTCTTGGAGCCAAAATTTGAATTAATGATAATTCTTTCAAATATTAGAGCCAAAATTTGAATTAATGATAATTCTTCTTAAAAATGAAAGATTGGCACTAAAATTTGAATTAATGATACATCTTTAAAAAATGAAGGAAAATTGGAGCCAAAAATTTGACAAGTTTAAAAATTGTTTATTTTTTTCAAATTTTCATGATGTGCAAATTGATTGCATTATAGTGCAAATCGATTTGCACAGTGTTTTTTTTTCAAAAATGGCACAAAATGCACTATGTGCAATCGATTGCACTCTAAGAGCAATCGATTGCATCAGTGAAAAAAATGAAAAATTTTAATTCTTTTTCTTTGCAAATAGAGATTTTAGGAAAATGATACCAGAAATCCTTATTTGTCAGATGCTTCGACTTGGTACCTATAAAACACAAATATGCAAAGACAAAGACAAATATTTTTTGTATTTTGATTAGAAGTTAGTCAACAACACAAGAACAAACTTAAAGATAGGATACAAATGTGATGAATGAAGCTATTTATTAATGATTGTGATTGAATGACAAAATATGGTATGAAAGTGGGACTGAAAAGTTAGGGGGAAAATTTAGGGTACAACAATTGCCCCTATTTAATTATCTTTTAGCCAGATAGGCGGAAAGTAATTAAATACAAACAGACCTGAATTTTGTCCCTGATACGATGAGATGATAGCATATGTTATGAATGAATGCAAGGACTTTTTTTTGACACATATTTTTTGAATGATGTATGAGATGAGACAGACTCTTTGGAAATATGGAAAGACTCGAAACTGGAAACTTATGGTAGTTCAGATGAAATGACATGGAAAGACACATCGGGGAACAACAAGATACATCTGGATATCTGTCAGGGTGACAAAGAGAAACCAGCGATACTTGGAATAAAGAGGTAAAACTCGAGAAGGCAAGCAGCGACACCCAAGAATGGCATTGAGTGAGGCGAGTAACTCTCTTGAAAAGACAATCAGAAACATCTAGAATAACAATAGATGTGGGATGAAACCAAATCTGAAGCTACATCAGAGTCGTTCAGGAAAGACGCTGGACGGAAAAGAAACACGACATCCAATACTGGCTTTGAATGAAGGGAAAAATCAACGTCTAATACTGGCTTTAGACGAGAGAAAAGATCACAACATCCAATACTGGCTTTGAATGAGTGAAAGAGATCTTGACATTCAATACTGGCTTTGAATGAAGGGAAAACTCAACGTCTAATACTGGCTTTAGACGAGAGAAAAGATCACAACATCCAATACTGGCTTTGAATGAGTGAAAGAGATCTTGACATTCAATATTGGCTTTGAATGAAGGGAAAACTCAACGTCTAATACTGGCTTTAGACGAGAGAAAAGATCACAACATCCAATACTGGCTTTGAGTGAGTGAAAGAGATCTTGACATTCAATACTGGCTTTGAATGAAGGGAAAACTCAATGTCTAATACTGGCTTTAGACGAGAGAAAAGATCACAACATCCAATACTGGCTTTGAATGAGTGAAAGGGATCTTGACATTTAATACTGGCTTTGAATGAAGAAAAGCTCAACGTCTAATAATGGCTTTAGACGAGAAAAACGATCACAACATCCAATACTAGCTTTGAATGAGTGAAAGGGATCTTGACATTCAATACTGGCTTTGAATGAATAAAAAGGTAACAACATCCAATATTGGCTTTGGATGAAAAAAGAGAAACAACTCAAACTGACGTTTGCTTTGGTAGGTGCCAAGTAAGTTGGACTTTGATCTCAAGGTGACATGTCAACTGCAATAAGACCTTGGAAAATGAAAATGAGGATGAAACACTCTTGTTATGCATTATGTGTGAATTTTTTATGCATCATATGTGAATGATTTATGCATGTAATGCCGACGTTTATGACAATGGAGTTTGACTCTTTTGTGGAGAATAGTTTGGAAGTTTGATTCCTCAACACGGAGAACTCTTCCAAATTTGATTGGAAAGAAAAAAAATCTTGCGCCCAAATTTGTCACACTTGAAAACTGTGTTGAACTGATGATCATCTGAAGAAGGATATGGAGAGCTGCTTGGGGATTTATCTCAGATTAGATGACTGTTGAAGATAAACTGATCACGGCTTCAATCGAAAGTTGCTGGAAATAAGTTGATCACGGCTTCAGCTCTGAAATGATTATTGGAGATTGTGATACAGTGGGAGAACTGACTTGAGGTTTGCGTTCGTATTCGCACTTGTGCGGTTAGCAAGAGTCGCCACCGACTTTTTATTTTATCCTAAAGGAAAGGTTAAAAAATCACAGCAAAAACCTTTTGAGATATTTCGTGGGTTCGGGGGGTAGATTATGAAAAGGGAAGGTATTAGCACCCTTTTCATCCATGGTTATCCATGGGCTCTTAGTTACTTGGTTTTTTAGATCACTTGCCTTGTTTTTCGATTGCTTTGAAAATGGTGCGTGTGTGGGTGCTTTTTGAAAATGTTTTGGAAAAAGATGCCTTGTCTTAGGCAACTAATGTATTTGACTCGTGTTTGAGTGTTTTACAAAAGTGTGAATCTTTTCGAAAAGATGTTTTCAAATGTTTTTGAGAGTTTGTTTGAAAGTGTTGTGGATTGTGGTTTTTGAAAAGAAGGCAAGTGTTTTTGCAAGTTTGATCTCAAGTAACTAAGAGTTTTGTCTACCCTATTGTACTCAAAGGTTTTTGTCATGTTTTAACCCCTTTTTAACAATTTTGTTCCACCATTGAAATTGGTAGACAATCTTGTGTTTAGGAAGTTTGTTCGGGACGGGCGCGGGTCATCGTATGGACCATGAATGCAATGATGCCAAGTGTCTTTGGCAATTTGTTTTGAAGGGACTATGATCATTCCGTTTAGGCAACACTTTGAGACTTATGATCATTTGATTTTGTTTTGCCAAAGAAACTCGACGTGCAAGCATGGCCCATTTTGGAAGGCAACTGGTGGGATTACCCTAGGGGGTGCAAGTGTGATTGTGTATTGATTACATGTATTTGTCTTGTATTAGGTTATCTAGCGTTTGATTTTATGTACATACAAACCCTAGGTCTAACCATGGTATAATTGGAAAACTGTAAATTGCGGAATATAAATCTACGCTATTACAAAATAGTGTCCGGGAGTGGGGGTATAAATGTACAAGGGGATGAGACTTATAGTATTTACAACCAAATCGAATGTCACACTCAAAATGTAAATATCGAATATACAAATATAAGATAAAAATGTGTATAGGGCAATGTGAATGTATTTGTGTAGGTGTACAAGTGTATATGTATGTGTAATTATTTACAAGTGCGATATGAAGTTGAATCGTATTAGGGTTTTTGACCTAGATGTGAATCTTAATGAATCTTTGATTTGTATATTTAGTTATGTACAAAAGAAAAATGAAGTGTTTTGATTAAATGTTGTGAATTTGATATTAGAGAAAAAATGTATTTCTATTGTCATATATGAATATGTATTTTAATTAAAAGAAGGTTTTCAATTTTAACTATATGATAAAAATGATATGTATTATTTTATATACAAACATATTTTAATGTGTATTAAGAAATATTTTCAAGTTAATTATGTATAAAAAGTATTTTGTTATTGTTATGGAAAAAAAAGTAAATTAATTAGAAAGTTTCAATTTTAATTATGTATAAAAAATGTATAAAACGTACAAAATTAATGTTTTAAAATGCATGTACAAATATCTATCTAAAAAAAATGTTTGCAATTTTAATTAAGTATGAAAAAATGTATAATATGTACAAAAATATTTTAAGAAAAAAAAAAAAGAATGGAAATATATTTTAATGTGTATTAAAAATTTAGGTTATACAACTATGTCCAAAATATATCTTTAATTAAAAGAACATTAAGTCATTTTTTAGTTTTAAGTATGTGATATAGAAATGTTTATTATTTATGATTTTTATGACAAAAAGGTTAAATTAATTAAGATATTATGTATATATATAGAAAGGAAAAGAGTTAGTTTTATAAAAATGATGTTTTTTAAGGGGATTAGAAACAAATAGAAAGGATGGGCCTTAGGAGATACAGGATGGGCAAGGCCCGTTTGGGGTCAAAATAATTTTAGGGTTAGGGATGTTATTCAGTTGAGACGAGAAACGTAGGGTTAGCGGCGGCGCTGTTCACTGAGGTTCATCGTCTTCGTTTCTTCTGATCAATGCTTCTCTTTCCGGCCACCAGCATCACCCTCCACACCTTTCTTCCCTCCAAGGCACGGTCTCAGCGCTCTCTTGATGCAAGGTTCGATAAAACCCCTTAATGTTCTTATCTCTTGTCTTTTTACAAATTGCATGTTTGATTTGAGTTTTAAGTTGAGTTTTTATGATTATGAGGTGAAGGAGAAGAGCAGTGGGAAAAGATTGGCTACCTTCGTTTGGGAGATGGAGGAGAGGCGGAGTGATGCTTCAGGAGGCCGGAACGGCGGAGAGAAATGTGACGAAACTTTGAGCTTTTGACGCTTTCCTGGTATTTTCGTTCTTTGCTATATTAGGGTTTTGATGATGATGCTAGATTTGCCTGAAAACCCTTCTTAAAATTCACTCTTTTTTATCTTCTTCTTCCACTATGTGTTGCCCTTGGGAATTTGTACGTTGCCTCGAACATTTGCTTTGAATACTTTAGAACATTGCTGCCTTGAGTGTGGGTTGGAATATGATGCTTGTTTGACTGCCCTATTGCCTCTCCTGTGTGTTTGCTTGCCTAGAACTTTTGCTTTCGTTGCCTCAAAATGTTTTGCCTTGAGCTTGCCCCATGATGTGTTTCACTGAGGGCCTAGGTTACCTTTGAAAATTTGTTGCTAGATGCTATGGTTGAAACAACTGTTGTTTTGATTAGCTTCTTTCTGGATTGCTTAATTTGAAATGGCCAATGATGAACATTTTCCTGAGGCCTGGAGGGTTTGGGGTTGGTTCAGGTTGGAACTTGGCTATGTTGGTGACTGATACTTGGCTTGAGGTTTTTGACAGGGATTTTGGTAGCTTAGGCTTTTATGGTTTGGCTCAAGCTTTGACAGTATGGTATGTTTCAGTATCTTTATGTTTGCTTGGCTTGGTTTTGATCAGTTTGCAGGTATGGTTTTGATCAGTTTGCAGGTATGGTGAGGTTATTGGTGGTTTTGGTTATGACAGGTTGTATGTTCAGTGTTGGATGTTTTTTGTGGTTCTGGACAATAGGCCGGTTGTATGTTGGTCTTGGATGATGTATTTGATAACTGGTTTAACAAGGTTCTGTTGGTTCAGTTTTTGGGTTTGTATCTTTATGCTTTAGGGGTTCAGGCTTGACAGTAGTGGTGTTCTTTGATTTAGGCAGGTTGTGGCATTTTTAAGTTTCATGCTTTGCTTATCAGGTTTTTGTGTCTTTGAAGGTTGAGGCAGAGTTGGTGTGTTTTGTATATTTTTCTCTTATCTCTCTTCTGAACTGTGTTGAACTGTGTTATATCTTCTATATCTTTTCTATCTCCTCACTTCTCTATCTTGCCTGCTATGCTGAACTGAGTTGGCTTTATCTTTTCTGCTGTCCTGATGCCTATGCCTAACCTGAACTGAGTTTGCTTTATCTCTCTTTTCTTCTCTCCTAGTACAGTTTAGAATTTTATATGTTATTATTCTGTACTTGTTCTGAAGGGGCCTACTATGGGAAATGATGAAAAAAATCCAAGTTGCTTGCATCCTACATACTACTTGACTGCATCTTCTTTATCTCTTTTTTTGACAGTTTTGTATGCTTTTACTGATATCTTCCAAAATCTTTTATGACAGCCTTGGCACTTTGTGATATCTTGGCAAAAATCTTTTCATGACAGCTTTTGAGCTTTGATAGCAACTTGTACTACTTTGATTTCTTTCTTTGAGTAAACTGACAGTAGTGCCTTTGCTTTGGATGGAAAGTTTGAGATTGGATTTGAACTATATGGTTTTGAATTGAGATTCTATGCAGCTTGAATTTTTAGAAACTTTGACATTTGCATTTCATGAAATAAAAAATCTTCCCTCTCTGTGAACCGGGAGAAATCCCGTGATTTGCAGAGAGGGTCAACTGATCCCAGTCAGTGGCCCCTAATGATGAGCAATTTTAACTGTCTTTGCTATTAACTGCTTTCTGACTTTTCTTGCTTCTTTTTGCAGATAAAAAATGGAGCACCGGAGCGGAGCGAAGAATGAAGAATTAGAAATAGGATAGAATATTATTTTCAATTTAATTTTTGTACACTTATTATTATTTAAATACTTTGTAATAAATACTTGTATCCAAATAATAACAATTGTAACAACTTATCAAATATGAAATAAAAAATTCCATTGACATTTAATTCTCTTCAATTCTTTATTTACTTGTTATTTATAATTCCCTAAATTAAATAAAATGAAAGTTAAATTTCAAGTATTTAATTTTTAGAACCATAAATAATCAACTAAACCTTGCTGATCAAAATAAATGAACTGGATGTCTCCATTATTCAAAGCAACGCACAGTCGAACACAAAAACTTAATCAGATGCAATCCCTTTTTTTTTACTGACTCTTCCAGCACTGTAATTCTAAACTGCACATATCTTTTGACTGGCCCAAACAAAACAAACTGAATTCAAACCACTGTCTCTTTCACTGATTAAATCAAAATAATGCGAATTTAACCCCGATCTCAGAATAAATTGCAAAGTGCTGTGGAATTTTAATCTTGCTGAGAACATGCCCATAAAACCCTTAATTCCTGATTAAATGCCAAATAGCGTTCGCCTAATCAAAATTGAACCAAAAACATCCAAACCCTAAGCCAACTGTATGAAACAATCCAAGGCTCTGAAAATCAGTAAAAAACCCTAATTTTGCTTGACTGTCAAGAAAAGTCCGTTTGTCCGATTCTTGAGCCAGTTTGAGAAGTCAGGAAATGTTTGAAGCTGATATTTCTTGGGAAAAAATGCGAGGGCAAATTTTGGGGTACAACAGTTGCCCCTGTTCAATCTTCTTTGACCTGAAGAGTTAGATTGGCAAGTTTTCCTTTCGCGACTTGAAGGTAAAAGGAGATTGGACACTAATGTGCCCAGAAACTTTGCGCTCGTCGATGTGACGGTGGAGGTGAATGGGCTTAAAGATGCCATTTGGTGATGGGCTTAAAGATGCCATCTGGTGCGAGAGAATTTGTCGGGGGATGGGCTTAGAGATGCCATCTGAGAATGGGCTTACAGATGCCATTTGACGACTGCTGGTAGGAGGATGGGCTTATAGATGCCATCTGGTGATGTTGAACTGTAGGTCAATGGTGAGTGGACAAGTATCAGAAGGGGCCTCCATGTTTCGAGGACATCTCTGAATTGGGGTCTGAACAGGCAACAGATTGACGTCCATGTCTGGAGAATCTGTAAACCATCTGGGATTGAATAAGCAATAGAGCAGTATCCGTTGTTGGGATGTGTCCGTAAACTATTTTCAAAAAATTGAGAAGAGTCTGAATCAGTTGGTAGATTGACATCCGTTGTAGGGAAGAATCCGTAAACTGTTTTCAAAAGTTGAGAAGAGTCTGAATCAGTTGGTAGATTGACATCCGTTGTAGGGAAGAATCCGTGAACTGTCTTCAAAAGTTGAGAAGAGTCTGAATCAGTTGGTAGATTGACATCCGTTGTAGGGAAGAATTCGTAAACTGTTTTCAAAAGTTGAGAAGAGTCTGAATCAGTTGGTAGATTGACATCCGTTGTAGGGAAGAATCCGTGAACTGTCTTCAAAAGTTGAGAAGAGTCTGAATCAGTTGGTAGATTGACATCCGTTGTAGGGAAGAATCCGTAAACTTGTTTCAGAAGTTGAGAAGTTGAAGAGGAACCGGTGTAAGGTTCCTGCTGATGCGTCTGAATGAATCTGGAATAAGTATCAGAATGTCGCCGTGTCTGGGTCACATCTGAACTATTTTTTGGATGAATCTCAGGAGATGATCTGTGTCTGTCGACTGATCTTACCTGAAAAGGCAAAGGGTTAGTCGTATGCAATGTTATGATGCATCATGCAATGTACGTGACATCAATATTTATGAATGTGATGGATGCGCATGTAAGCTGATGAGCTAATCTTGCCAAGGATACATGATTCCGAGATGGCTGAAGATAAAAGCATCTTGACTGCTGCCGGGGAGAATAAATCCTTGGCTGTCGCCGGGGAAGAGAATTCCTGATGACCTCTACTGGGGAGTTCCAACTAGTAGACTCATGTTGGGGAGGTCAGATTTGAGAATCTTCGGTTTGATGGGAGGTAACCCTGGAGACTTTACTGGGGAACTCATGATTTGCTTCCTTAAAACTCTGTGGGGAGAAGGTTTGAAAGTCTGACTCCGCTGGGGATTGAAGGAAGCTTAAATTCTGAGGGGAATTGAATTCCGGGGAATTCCCTGGCTGGGGATAGGAAGAATCTTGGCGAGCGCGATCTTCCGTGGTGGTTAGCTTTGAGAAGAATCTGAACAAGCGATAGGTTAACATCCGTTGTTGGGATGAATCCATGAACTGTTTTCAGAAATCTTGAGGTTGAATCAGCAATAGAGCCGCATACGTTGTTGGGAAGCGTCCGTAAACTAATCTCAAAGGTTGCGAAGAATCTGAACAAGTCGGTAGATTAGCATCCGTTGTTGGGAAGAATCCGTAAACTTGTTTCAGAAGTCTTGAAGAGAATCTGAACAAGTCGGTAGATTAGCGTCCGTTGTTGGGAAGAATCCGTAAACTTGTTTCAGAAGTCTTGAAGGGGAACCGGTGTAGGGTTTCCTGATGATGAGCTTGTGTAAAACTGCATCGGGTTTTGAACACTTTTGACATTCGAATGCCCCAAGTGGTGATGTAGATAAAAATTCTGGCTTATTACAGGTGTTGGTCTACAATCGGTCGTTCACAGATGTTTCCTGGGTTGTTGCAGGTGTTGATCTGGAATTCTTCAGACATGCCCTGGCTGGATACAGGAGTCGAATCTGGAAAGGTGATAGTTAATAGATATGCCCTGGCAGGATACAGGAGTCGAATCTTCAAACTCTTCAGACATGCCCTGGCTAGATACAGGAATCGAGTCCGGAAATGGTCGTCAACAGATATGCCCTGGCTGGATACAGGAGTCGAATCTGGAAATAGTCATCAACAGATAGGCCCTGGCTGGATACAGGAATCGAATCTTCGAACTCTTCAGACGTGCCCTGGCTAGATACAGGAATCGAGTCTGGAAATGGTCAACAGATATGCCCTGGCTGGATACAGGAGTCGAATCTGGAAATAGTCGTCAACAGATATGCCCTGGCTGGATACAGGAATCGAATCTTCGAACTCTTCAGACGTGCCCTGGCTAGATACAGGAGTCGAGTCTGGAAATGTGGTCAACAGATATGCCCTGGCCGGATACAGGAGTCGAATCTGGAAATGTTGTAGTTGATTTGTTGAACACTTTTGACATTCGAATGCCCCGAGTGGTGATGAAGGAATCTTGAATCAGATTACCCTGCATATTGAGAGATTTCTCGAAATCTTGACTGGACTGCCCCAGATTAACTGTACTTTGAAAGATCTGTTGGACCTTGACTGGACTGCCCCAGGTTAATTGAATTATGAAAGATCTGTTGGACCTTGACTGGACTGCCCCAGGTTAATTGAATTGCGACATGTCATGCCCCTTGTTGATAGGAGATTTGATGGAAGTGTTATCCTCTTGAAGTGATTTTGACTTACTGAGAGAGTTTTCGTTCCTCCGAACATTCGCTGTATGAACTTCTTCGCTGTCAAACAAAAGGGTCAAATGCAGACAATGATATTCGAATAATGCAAAGTTTATGTTTGTCTCGAAGTTTTGAAAAATGCGTTTTTTAGCAGAAAACTTTTCACAAGACAAGTTAACACAAGATTTAGAGCAAAGCCCTACAGGAGTCAGGATACCTTTTGTAACAGTATGCTTTCGAACTAACCCACGCTTCAATTAGGACTTTTAAAGGGTTGTAACGTGGCCTGGTTCACGGTTTAAGAAACAAAGGATAAAGGCTCAAAGTATGTTTGTACCCACCCGCTCTTCGTGATGTTCTTCAGCCTAAGCTCAGTTAATTGTGCGTCGCACTCTGTTTTGAGTGACTTTTGGGCGATGGTTCACCAGTTTGAATTTTTGGGAGACAGTCATCATCTCCTTTTTCTTTTTCCAACACTTTTCATGTTGTTGAGGATTTTGTAATGACCTCACTATTTTGATTTTGATTTGTTATCCCTAACTTTTGCCTGACTGTTACCGTTTTCGGGATTACTGTCAGCGGGATGCCCCAGCTTTCTTAAGCCTCCTTTATAGGTTCTGGCTCAGTGGGCTTTTCTCTTTTGAGAGATTGACTGTCTATGTGATAGGGAACCACCCTTGTCTTTTGATTCCGAAGGAACGCTTTCTTTTTTGACGTCGTTCGTTGTATTACGAACTGAGAGTTTGCGACTTCAATGCGCATTTTCTTTTGAATTAACTGATATACTACCCTGCTCCGGGTTTATATCAAAGGTTTTGATTGTTTAGAACAGAAAACTCCTACTTCTTTGGCTCGAAGGGGTTGACTAGGGATTAACTTCCTTATAACTCCAGTGTTTGGGAATTGAAAGAAATGCCTGTACATCATCAGCAAGGTCTGTTCAAAAGCATACTGTATAAGATCACGGTATTGTTTCGTCATCCTCCCTCTAAAGGCTTGCAGCTTTTTATCAAGAATCAAATATCATAAAAAAAAGCATAAAAGTAGTGAAACGAATGGATGAATTCAAGACAAACATATGCAATGCATTAATGAAAACAGAGTTTAACATCAACAGATAATTGTTTGACAGCAAAAGAAATTACAACTTTGAAAATTCAAAAAGAAGCAAAAGTCTTTTAGGTTCGAGCCTCGTCACTTCAAGCGGAGAACCCTTTAACGGAAGATCTTCATCTCGCCGTCTGGCATGAACCTCAGCACTCCAATGTCAATCAGATCTTGAATCTTGTTCTTCAAGGCCCAACAGCTATCGGTGTCATGTCCTGGGCTATAGGAGTGGTAAACACAAAATGCATCGGGATGATAGCCAGGAGCGGAGGTATTTGGGTTCCGGATAGGATCCCTCAAAGCAGTCAGATTAACCTCCAACAAGCGCTCCAGAATTAGAGATGACGGTATGTCAGTCTCCGTGAACTGCCTTCCCGACGTTTCTTGTCTACGCCGATTACCCCGCTGACGCTGGCGAGGTTGTTGATGAGATTGTGACCCTGAAGCTAGCAAAGGAGCTTTCCCCTTGTCTTTTTGAGTGGATGGAGGCTGAGCGGTGACTTGCTCTTCAACCTCAGATGTTTGCCCCAATTGGTTGTTTGGAAGCAGTTGGCGGACAAGAACTCTGAGTTCCTCTTGTCTTTGAGATAGGTCTTGGATGAGAGCCATCTGGCCCACCAACTGTCCCATCATCTGGGTCCTCAGTGTTGTCAGATCAAACTGCAGCTCCGCAATCTGATCACTCCTGGCATTGTTGGAACTCCCCAAGTCCTTGGTGAGGAGAGCTTTCATCTCTTCTTGTCCCAGGGACAAGTTCAGGAACATCTCTTGCAGTTGAGCAGTCTGGTCTTGGATGTCTTTGACAGACCGTTCTAGAGCCATCTCTTGCTGGAATAAATAGCAGGAGAGTAAGGAAACCTGAAAAATGAAAGATTGTCAAAATGAAATGCATGATATGTGGATGCATGCTTTCAAGGATCTCTTGGGGTAAACACAAGAAAATGTTAGAGGTTGAACTCTGCTCTTGGATTGGAGATCTCTGCACCGGTGGACGTCTTTCCACGAGAATCAAGCTCACCATGTCAAGTGGGTCATAGCCACCGATTCAAGTTGTTGTTCTCGATCTTTGTTTGGAGAGCTTTGTGTTGGTGGATGTCTTTCCACGAGAATCAAGCTCACCATGTCGAGTGGGTCATAGCCACTGATTCAAGTTGTTGTACTTGAACTTTGACTGGATTGGTTAGAGGAGAGACCTCTTGCCCCTTGATAGATGTCTGGTTCAATGTAACCCTGCACCAAAAGAACCCTCCAGATCCTTGAAATGGTTATTGAAAAGGCTAAAATGCTATGGTATGATGTTATGATGTTATGTACATGTATGCACAAGCAAGTAAGTGTATATACAGGCAAACAATATTCACACAAAGCACACAAGGCCTTAGGTTTAGGCTTGCACGAGGTTCAGGTACTACCCTCTTTCAGTTTGTTGGTTAAAACCTGTCCTATCAAAAGTAACCGGGTTCTAGAGGATCTCATATCATTGGCTACCCTCAATCGGTCATAACTCCAGCATCGCAACCTTTTCTCGCGGCCGGAACCATCTCGAGAGTTTAGCCTCAATGAGTGTAGCATACTGCTACTGTTCTAATGGCCAAGTTGGTCAATTTAGGGTTCTAAGGTCGGTTGATGCTTAATGACTCCTTGGAAGACCCATATTCTCCCCGTCTGACGCGAGGGATATCGGTACAGACCAAGACGCCACACCAACGTAGCCACTGCTTCACCCATGTCGGTATACCCCGGACAGGTCCCTCGCAGATTATGCTACCTAAAAAAGGTTTCCCCAGATCCGGGTTAGGATCTATAAAACTCCGATACAAAGCCCACAAATGTAAAGCAAACAAAGCAATCAATTGAAAGTAGAGGTGATCTAAACCCTAAGGTAACCCCACTTTTTTAGAAGTTTTCCCCAGCAGAGTCGCCAGTTCTGTGATACGGTGGGAGAACTGACTTGAGGTTTGCGTTCGTATTCGCACTTGTGCGGTTAGCAAGAGTCGCCACCGACTTTTTATTTTATCCTAAAGGAAAGGTTAAAAAAGCACAGCAAAAACCTTTTGAGATATTTCGTGGGTTCGGGGGGTAGATTATGAAAAGGGAAGGTATTAGCACCCTTTTCATCCATGGTTATCCATGGGCTCTTAGTTACTTGGTTTTTTAGATCACTTGCCTTGTTTTTCGATTGCTTTGAAAATGGTGCGTGTGTGGGTGCTTTTTGAAAATGTTTTGGAAAAAGATGCCTTGTCTTAGGCAACTAATGTATTTGACTCGTGTTTGAGTGTTTTACAAAAGTGTGAATCTTTTCGAAAAGATGTTTTCAAATGTTTTTGAGAGTTTGTTTGAAAGTGTTGTGGATTGTGGTTTTTGAAAAGAAGGCAAGTGTTTTTGCAAGTTTGATCTCAAGTAACTAAGAGTTTTGTCTACCCTATTGTACTCAAAGGTTTTTGTCATGTTTTAACCCCTTTTTAACAATTTTGTTCCACCATTGAAATTGGTAGACAATCTTGTGTTTAGGAAGTTTGTTCGGGACGGGCGCGGGTCATCGTATGGACCATGAATGCAATGATGCCAAGTGTCTTTGGCAATTTGTTTTGAAGGGACTATGATCATTCCGTTTAGGCAACACTTTGAGACTTATGATCATTTGATTTTGTTTTGCCAAAGAAACTCGACGTGCAAGCATGGCCCATTTTGGAAGGCAACAGGTGGGATTACCCTAGGGGGTGCAAGTGTGATTGTGTATTGATTACATGTATTTGTCTTGTATTAGGTTATCTAGCGTTTGATTTTATGTACATACAAACCCTAGGTCTAACCATGGTATAATTGGAAAACTGTAAATTGCGGAATATAAATCTACGCTATTACAAAATAGTGTCCGGGAGTGGGGGTATAAATGTACAAGGGGATGAGACTTATAGTATTTACAACCAAATCGAATGTCACACTCAAAATGTAAATATCGAATATACAAATATAAGATAAAAATGTGTATAGGGTAATGTGAATGTATTTGTGTAGGTGTACAAGTGTATATGTATGTGTAATTATTTACAAGTGCGATATGAAGTTGAATCGTATTAGGGTTTTTGACCTAGATGTGAATCTTAATGAATCTTTTATTTGTATATTTAGTTATGTACAAAAGAAAAATGAAGTGTTTTGATTAAATGTTGTGAATTTGATATTAGAGAAAAAATGTATTTCTATTGTCATATATGAATATGTATTTTAATTAAAAGAAGGTTTTCAATTTTAACTATATGATAAAAATGATATGTATTATTTTATATACAAACATATTTTAATGTGTATTAAGAAATATTTTCAAGTTAATTATGTATAAAAAGTATTTTTTTATTGTTATGGAAAAAAAAGTAAATTAATTAGAAAGTTTCAATTTTAATTATGTATAAAAAATGTATAAAACGTACAAAATTAATGTTTTAAAATGCATGTACAAATATCTATCTAAAAAAAATGTTTGCAATTTTAATTAAGTATGAAAAAATGTATAATATGTACAAAAATATTTTAAGAAAAAAAAAAAAGAATGGAAATATATTTTAATGTGTATTAAAAATTTAGGTTATACAACTATGTCCAAAATATATCTTTAATTAAAAGAACATTAAGTCATTTTTTAGTTTTAAGTATGTGATATAGAAATGTTTATTATTTATGATTTTTATGACAAAAAGGTTAAATTAATTAAGATATTATGTATATATATAGAAAGGAAAAGAGTTAGTTTTATAAAAATGATGTTTTTTAAGGGGATTAGAAACAAATAGAAAGGATGGGCCTTAGGAGATACAGGATGGGCAAGGCCCGTTTGGGGTCAAAATAATTTTAGGGTTAGGGATGTTATTCAGTTGAGACGAGAAACGTAGGGTTAGCGGCGGCGCTGTTCACTGAGGTTCATCGTCTTCGTTTCTTCTGATCAATGCTTCTCTTTCCGGCCACCAGCATCACCCTCCACACCTTTCTTCCCTCCAAGGCACGGTCTCAGCGCTCTCTTGATGCAAGGTTCGATAAAACCCCTTAATGTTCTTATCTCTTGTCTTTTTACAAATTGCATGTTTGATTTGAGTTTTAAGTTGAGTTTTTATGATTATGAGGTGAAGGAGAAGAGCAGTGGGAAAAGATTGGCTACCTTCGTTTGGGAGATGGAGGAGAGGCGGAGTGATGCTTCAGGAGGCCGGAACGGCGGAGAGAAATGTGGCGAAACTTTGAGCTTTTGACGCTTTCCTGGTATTTTCGTTCTTTGCTATATTAGGGTTTTGATGATGATGCTAGATTTGCCTGAAAACCCTTCTTAAAATTCACTCTTTTTTATCTTCTTCTTCCACTATGTGTTGCCCTTGGGAATTTGTACGTTGCCTCGAACATTTGCTTTGAATACTTTAGAACATTGCTGCCTTGAGTGTGGGTTGGAATATGATGCTTGTTTGACTGCCCTATTGCCTCTCCTGTGTGTTTGCTTGCCTAGAACTTTTGCTTTCGTTGCCTCAAAATGTTTTGCCTTGAGCTTGCCCCATGATGTGTTTCACTGAGGGCCTAGGTTACCTTTGAAAATTTGTTGCTAGATGCTATGGTTGAAACAACTGTTGTTTTGATTAGCTTCTTTCTGGATTGCTTAATTTGAAATGGCCAATGATGAACATTTTCCTGAGGCCTGGAGGGTTTGGGGTTGGTTCAGGTTGGAACTTGGCTATGTTGGTGACTGATACTTGGCTTGAGGTTTTTGACAGGGATTTTGGTAGCTTAGGCTTTTATGGTTTGGCTCAAGCTTTGACAGTATGGTATGTTTCAGTATCTTTATGTTTGCTTGGCTTGGTTTTGATCAGTTTGCAGGTATGGTTTTGATCAGTTTGCAGGTATGGTGAGGTTATTGGTGGTTTTGGTTATGACAGGTTGTATGTTCAGTGTTGGATGTTTTTTGTGGTTCTGGACAATAGGCCGGTTGTATGTTGGTCTTGGATGATGTATTTGATAACTGGTTTAACAAGGTTCTGTTGGTTCAGTTTTTGGGTTTGTATCTTTATGCTTTAGGGGTTCAGGCTTGACAGTAGTGGTGTTCTTTGATTTAGGCAGGTTGTGGCATTTTTAAGTTTCATGCTTTGCTTATCAGGTTTTTGTGTCTTTGAAGGTTGAGGCAGAGTTGGTGTGTTTTGTATATTTTTCTCTTATCTCTCTCCTGAACTGTGTTGAACTGTGTTATATCTTCTATATCTTTTCTATCTCCTCACTTCTCTATCTTGCCTGCTATGCTGAACTGAGTTGGCTTTATCTTTTCTGCTGTCCTGATGCCTATGCCTAACCTGAACTGAGTTTTCTTTATCTCTCTTTTCTTCTCTCCTAGTACAGTTTAGAATTTTATATGTTATTATTCTGTACTTGTTCTGAAGGGGCCTACTATGGGAAATGATGAAAAAAATCCAAGTTGCTTGCATCCTACATACTACTTGACTGCATCTTCTTTATCTCTTTTTTTGACAGTTTTGTATGCTTTTACTGATATCTTCCAAAATCTTTTATGACAGCCTTGGCACTTTGTGATATCTTGGCAAAAATCTTTTCATGACAGCTTTTGAGCTTTGATAGCAACTTGTACTACTTTGATTTCTTTCTTTGAGTAAACTGACAGTAGTGCCTTTGCTTTGGATGGAAAGTTTGAGATTGGATTTGAACTATATGGTTTTGAATTGAGATTCTATGCAGCTTGAATTTTTAGAAACTTTGACATTTGCATTTCATGAAATAAAAAATCTTCCCTCTCTGTGAACCGGGAGAAATCCCGTGATTTGCAGAGAGGGTCAACTGATCCCAGTCAGTGGCCCCTAATGATGAGCAATTTTAACTGTCTTTGCTATTAACTGCTTTCTGACTTTTCTTGCTTCTTTTTGCAGATAAAAAATGGAGCACCGGAGCGGAGCGAAGAATGAAGAATTAGAAATAGGATAGAATATTATTTTCAATTTAATTTTTGTACACTTATTATTATTTAAATACTTTGTAATAAATACTTGTATCCAAATAATAACAATTGTAACAACTTATCAAATATGAAATAAAAAATTCCATTGACATTTAATTCTCTTCAATTCTTTATTTACTTGTTATTTATAATTCCCTAAATTAAATAAAATGAAAGTTAAATTTCAAGTATTTAATTTTTAGAACCATAAATAATCAACTAAACCTTGCTGATCAAAATAAATGAACTGGATGTCTCCATTATTCAAAGCAACGCACAGTCGAACACAAAAACTTAATCAGATGCAATCCCTTTTTTTTTTACTGACTCTTCCAGCACTGTAATTCTAAACTGCACATATCTTTTGACTGGCCCAAACAAAACAAACTGAATTCAAACCACTGTCTCTTTCACTGATTAAATCAAAATAATGCGAATTTAACCCCGATCTCAGAATAAATTGCAAAGTGCTGTGGAATTTTAATCTTGCTGAGAACATGCCCATAAAACCCTTAATTCCTGATTAAATGCCAAATAGCGTTCGCCTGATCAAAATTGAACCAAAAACATCCAAACCCTAAGCCAACTGTATGAAACAATCCAAGGCTCTGAAAATCAGTAAAAAACCCTAATTTTGCTTGACTGTCAAGAAAAGTCCGTTTGTCCGATTCTTGAGCCAGTTTGAGAAGTCAGGAAATGTTTGAAGCTGATATTTCTTGGGAAAAAATGCGAGGGCAAATTTTGGGGTACAACAGAGATAAACTGATCATGGCTTCAGCTCTTGAAATGTTTGTTGGGAATAAACTGTTCATGGCTTCAGTTCTTGTGATGATTATTGGAAAGAATACCCCTGTATGAGTCTTGAAAATGATCTCCTGGCTGGCCAATTCTGAGAAAACTTGCATTGAGCAGTAAATCTTGAACTGATTCACAACAGGATCTGGAAGATACTTGCCCCTAATAGGGTCACTGACCAAGTTTCTCAGCTGTTTGAAATTCCTTGATGAGGAAAGCTTGTTTGCAAGCAAAATTGTTTATTCAAACATGGTATTTTTAATGCAAAGTTCATGCAAAAGTTTTGAATCCAAAATCATTTTTGAAATGATGTTATTGGTGTATAGAAAATGCATCACTGGTTAAAACACACTGGTTTATACTTTTAAAGTGAAAACAAATGTATGAAACCAAAACAAATGATTCGCAAAAGATCATAGGAGTCAGTTTACGCAACCTTGCTGTAGTATGCTTTCAAAAGAAACCTGGCTTCAATTAGGTCTTTTGAGGGTTGTAACGTGGTCTGGTTCATGGTTTAAGAAATAAAGGATAAAGGCCCAAAGTTTATTTGTACCCAACCCAATCTTCATGATGTTCTCCAGTCCTACGTTCAGTCAATTCAGACTATGCATTCAGGTTCCAAGAGGTTTTGGAATTGCACTGATGGTAATAATGAAGATGGTTCAGAAGCTAAGGAATTTTGAGAATGACAGTCATTTCTTCTTACATATTTTTGCTGTTTTGAGGACTTTTGTCAATTCTGGTGGAGAATTTTGAGGATTTGAAGACCTCTTCTGATTGGATTTATTATTCCCAACTTTTGCCTGAATTGTTTCATTTGAGATTACAGTCAGCGGGATGCCCCAATTTTTTCCTGAACTGTTTCATTTGAGATTACAGTCAGCGGGATGCCCCAGTTTTTTGCCTAAGTCTCCTTCATAGGTTTTGACTTAGCGGGATTTTTCTGTTGATTTTTATTTTCATTTCATTTTTCCTTTTTTTGGAAAGATAATGACTGCCTTGCTCAATGATTACGGGGAACCATCTTCGTCATTTTTTGTTTGAGAACATCTTTGACACTTCTTGCTGTGTGCAAAGGAAAGCTTGATCGCGACCTTTGTTGAAAGGTGTCTTGCATGATTTCTCTTGTAATTGAATGCACACCCAGATTAAATGAGAACTACCCATCCCCGGGTTAAGATTGCGGGTTTTTCTGTATAGAAAGAAACTCCAACTTCTAGGCTCAAAGGGGTGAACGAGGGATTAACTTCCTTATTTCTCCAGTGTTTGGGAGTTGAAACAATGCCTGTATATCCTCAGCAAAGTTTTATTCGAAAGCATACCAGCAACAATTATGGGTATTTCGTTTTCATCATCCTCCCTCAAATCTTTGCATAAACAAAATCTTGATAAAGGGAGTAAACAAGAGAAATATATTTGAAAGCAGTAAATGAAAAATGATTTGAATCAAAATATTGCAATGCTCATTTCATTAGAATTAACATGAAAGTACAAACAGAATTTGAAAGCAACAATTTTAACATAGACAAGGGACAAATGCAAACAGAAAGAAACATGGCCTAGTGACTAATCAGTAACAAGGATGAGCTGTCCTGTCTAAAACACTGGCTTTAGGAAGTGACTTGAGGGTACCCCGACTCATTCTTCAGCCACTTTGTTTTGGCAAAGGATTGTTGATAACATTAGGACCTGCCTCTTTGAAAGTAAGAAAATTGGTTTTCACCAATTCTTGCACTTTGTTTTTCAAAGCATAACAACTTTCTAAATCATGACCGGCAGCTCCTTGATGAAACTCACAGTGAAGGTCAGATCTGAGCCCGACTGGAGGAGGATTTCGAGGAATCAGAGGCCTAGTTGTAATCAATCCCTTCTGCACCAATGCAGGGTACAATTCAGTGTACGTCATAGGGATGGGATCAAACTGAGCCCTATTCCGATTCTGATTCTGCGCAATATTCTGTCGTTGAGGGACATGAACTAGTTGAGCATTGACCGTAGGAGTAACTTCCGCTACTTGTGGTTGATCAGTGTATTGAGGCCTACGGCGAGGTCCTCTTCTCTCAGTCGAGACAGCATTGGCTTCTACCTCTTTCTTCTTCTGAAAGTTCCCAAGGTATTTATTTGCACCATTAGAAGATTCAGCAACATTAGACACTTTACCATTCTTGATTCCTTCTTCTAATCTCTGGCCAATAGTCACCAGGTCTGTGAAGCTGGAGGACACACTACCAATCATCTTCTCCCAAAAGAAAGGGGACAAAGTATCCATGAACAAACTAGTTATCTCTTTCTCTGCCAGAGGTGGTTCAACTTGAGATGCCAATTCTCTCCATCGTTGAGCATATTCCTTGAAAGATTCTTTCTCATTCTGAGACATATTTTGTAGTTGGCGACGATCAGGTGTCATGTCGAGGTTGTATTTGTAATGTTTTATGAAAGCATCAACAAGATCTTGGAAGCATTGGATACGACCTTTCTCAAGTCCCATATACCATTTCAATGAAGCTCCACTCAGACTGTCTTGGAAACAATGGATAAGCAGCTTGTCATTCTTGGTGTAAGCAGACATCTTTCTAAAGTACATCACCAAATGACTTCTTGGACAAGTGTGCCCCTTATATTTCTCAAACTCGGGAGTCTTGAACTTTACAGGCATAACCAGATCAGAAACCAAGCACATATTGTTAGCATCAACACTGAAGAACTCATTTCCTTCCATAGCTCTGAGTCTCTTCTCCAAAGTTTGAAATTGTTCTTTGAAATCTTCAAACTCACCGAAGTCTCCTTGACTCAGACTTCGAGGACTGGCATCATGGTGCTCAAAGAGAGGATTCCCAAAAGCAGCTTGTGCAGCAGGTTGACGAAAAGCAGTATGAACGATTGGCTGAGGTTCAGTGAAAACTGGAGCTTGAAAGACTGGCCGGGAAGACTGACCAACCATTGAAGTAATTACAACAGGTGGAGAGTAATTTTGAGGTAACCCAAACTCTGGCCATGTAGTAGATGTATGCTGGATAGGTTGAGTGTGAACAGCATCAATTGGGATTTCAGATATCACAGTCCTTAGAGGTGACTCTCCTCTGGAAATTAGGACTTGCATCATCTCAGTAAGTTTGGCCATGCCTGACTTCAACTCGTCAATTTCCATTTTGACTTCCATGTTGTGTTGTTCTTGGTTTTCCATTCTCAATCTGACAGCAGCTCTAGTCCCGTAGTTGTGTTGAGGAACCAGCTTGACGGTAGACGACTTACTGGAAGGAAGAAGCAACTGGGAATAAGATCCTGAACAACCTGGATGTATGTAGAATGATGCAAAGGATGCAAATGATATGAAATGTTATGCAATGCACTATACAGTAACAGGATCACATGGTTCAGAGTCACGAGCCTGTAGTCAAAGGTACAACCCATAAGGTATTGACTAACGGTTATCACTTGTCGAACAAGGTTCTAAGAGGTTCCCAGAGTCTACATCCTTCCTTCGGATATTACCAACGTCCCGATTAACTCGGTAATTAGTAATATTCTCAGGAAAAACTCGTCTGAGTGTAGTATCATGTGACAACTATTTCTGGATTACTCCGTCATAGCTTCTGCACTACACCTAAAAGGCTAAGATGGGTTAGGTAATCTATGATCCTCAGCTTCAGCAGGCTCCCAGGTCGAAAGCAGTACGTCTTCCCGATTACTCGGTAAACGATACTACCGTCAAAGGGGCCTCCACTGAGTGGGGGATCTCATGTCTCCTTTTTTGGGATTACTCCCTCAAAGTTAACATGACTATACCGCCCGTCCTATCTTAAAGTTTGCCCTAGTCCGGATATAGGACTTATAAGAAATCCCCAAGCACCCTGTAAACCAGGAAAATCCAGATAAACATATATACAAAATATAACACATAAACACAATAGCACATATACATATATAAACAAAGATAGGCTCAACCCACTTAGGGATGGACCAACAAGAGGTCAATCTTTCCCCAGTGAAGTCACCATTTTTTCTGTAGCGGTAGAAATGTGCAAGACTAAGCCATTGGATTGACTAGACTTTATACAAATCAAAATAAAAATCGCCACCGCGCTTTATTGTTTCCAAAGGAATGGGAAAAGAGCGAATAACCCAAAAAGAGGGGGAAAGATTCAAGGTAAGGGGATTGGTTATGCAAAGGGAAGGTATTAGCACCCTAAACATCTACGGTACTCCGCAGGAACCTCTTTGAAAAATCTGTATATTTTGGCTATAAAAATGTGTTATATAAAAAATGGATGGTGGAGATGAGAAAAGAAATATTTTTATGATTTTTGCACCCGCCGCAGTTGCGAACCTTTAGTGCCTACGTACCACCTTTCATGCAATAGGGGATCTGGGTACACGTAGTTCATCTAGAAAAGACTTGCTTGTTGGTTGATTTTAAACAAGGAGACAAGTCGTCATTGTTAGGAGAGAAATCTCGACTAACGCCCATAAGGTGTAAGAAAGATGGACCTTGCGTCAACAAGAGTGAGGGTTTGAGAACGCCTCTAGTACTCAAGTGGAAAAGTCGACACCTTTATAACCATAGGGATAGGAGAATGTTGCTCGACTATCAATGAATAATGTCTCACCTTGAAAAAACGTTTTGAATGGAAAAGGTGCTTGGGCACACAAAAAGAGTTTGAATGAGTTGAAGTGTTTTATTAATTTTGAAAGAAATGTCAAAGTATGATTAAATGAATTGAAGTTTGTTTAAAGAAAATAAGTTTTAAAAGAAAAGGCACTCGACAAAGTCGAGGTTTATTATGAAAGCGGTTCGAGTTTAAAAACAAAGAAGATTTTGAAAGAAAATGAGAAGGTTTTTAAAATTAAAGAAGATGGGAGGAGATGAAGGGACTATCCTAAAGCATAAGGTAAAAGCTAAGGAAGAGAACCGTCTAACCAACATGAAGCCGATACTTGACATTATAAGACAATGTAGAATTCCCATTCTTTGGATTTAAACCAAGCAAGCAAAGATAGTAGACCTCTTGAGAGAATCAAGCTTCAAGTGTATTTAGTCTTCGCAAAAATTGGGCAGAGTAACGGCTGTATACGGGTGAATTCTAGATTACAAACAAAGTATGTAATCACAATAACCTGCACACAAAACAAACAAACAACCCAATGTCTTGAGGTAAACCTCAAGAACTCCAGACAAAATATCAAATAAAGTCACAAAGTCTCCAAGATAGGCGAAGGTCTCTAATCCTAAGTCCAAGAAGTCCATCACTCCATAATGCAAAGGATAGTAACCATGTAGTCCAAGTATCATTAATGATTTTTATGATTCATTTTGATTATTAGGTGTCTTTAAAAAGAAAGAAAAAAGCTCAAGTGAGCAAAATAAAAATGACATAAAAGTAAATGCTCAAGTGAGCAAAGATGAAAATAGCATGAAATGTAAAATGCTAAAAGTAAATGGTACATAAAGCATGAAAATAAAAGCGTAAAGTAAAGTTAATTGTTAGTAATTAGTGGTTAGTTGGATGACCATCTTGAAACTTGCATTTGGAACTCATTAGAGAATTGGTAGAACCAAAGCCTCCACACAACAAGTTGCATTTGCTTTTTGTCAAGTATATCATCCATTTTGGAATTCTCACAAGGCAACATGTAATGATCAACGATGTTTAAGTGATCCGCATTGACCAAAGGTGTTGTAGATCCATTAGAGGATTGGTAGAACCAAAGCCTCCACACAATGAATATCAAGGTTATTGGATCAAAGAGATCAAATTAATATACTTAGGCATGCAATCATAAGTTTGGGCCACGAATGATCATTTATCCGAATCAGGACAGAATTTAGCGCTATGTTAAGCAATCGTAAGTGGACTTATGTAGAAGTCACACCTATTTTGAGGCCGGTCAATAGAAATCTATGTACTTCATGTTTGGATAAATGATATAGAGATCACCATCCCTTAACATGTAGCACAATTAAAAAAAGAAAGGGATAAGATGAAGAGGAAGGGAAATGATAAGCTAATTTGGATCACCATTTCAAAATTCTTTCATCTTTAAATTCAACCACTCCTCTAGATGGATTAAAGCACTAAACATATCATTAATCCAAAGCACCAAAAATGAATTAAATAATTCACTCTTAGGTAGATTTGAATTGATGAACATTTATCCAACTTCATCTACATCACAAATTCCATTGAGTTTAAAGACAAATTGGATATTTAAAATTGCAATCCAAACCAAAAATCAAAAGGAGTGAGTAGAAAAAGTATTTTGGATCAAAGCTGCCCCAAAACAAGGCAAAAAAGTGCATTTTGTCCATGTGTAAATCGATTGCACTATTGTGTAAATCGATTTACACAGTACAATTTTCTAAAGATTATGCAAAATTGCTTCTGTGCAATCGATTTCACTATAGTACAAATTGATTGCACACAGTAACAGTAACAAAAACAACATTTTAAAAGGGAAATTTCTTGTTCAAACTTTCCATCAAACACCTTATGATCATGGATCCACTTGAGCACGAAAATTCCATCAAATTATGAGAAAATAACACCATTGAAATCACAAAATAATGATCAAAGAATCAATCCCAAAGATCACCAAGAGATCACATTGTGAAAGATGAATTATCCAACTTACCAAAGTTAGATCTAGAGAATTATCAAAACAACTTCAAGAATTTGCTTCAATTCAACCACAAGAATCAATTGACCAAGCTTGGATGTAGAGAATTAATGGAGAAAAAGTGTTTGGATGAAGGTTTAGCTCAAAGATTAGTAAGCTTCAATGCAAAGCTTACTAACTTTTTGAAAATGGAGCTTTGAGTGAATTTGGTAGATGGAGAGAATTGAGAGATTTTTGAGCAAGGTGGATTTGGCTATCAAAAGCTTGAAATTTGAATGAGATGAGGGCTCTATTTATAGAGTTTAGGATTGGGATTAGTGGTAATTTGGTAATTAATTCTTTGAGCCAAAATTTGAATTAATGATAATTCTTTCAAATATTAGAGCCAAAATTTGAATTAATGATAATTCTTCTTAAAAATGAAATATTGGCACTAAAATTTGAATTAATGATACATCTTTAAAAAATGAAGGAAAATTGGAGCCAAAAATTTGACAAGTTTAAAAATTGTTTATTTTTTTCAAATTTTCACGCTGTGCAAATCGATTGCACTATAGTGCAAATCGATTTGCACAGTGTCTTTTTTTAAAAAATGGCGCAAAATGCACTATGTGCAATTGATTGCACTCTAAGAGCAATCGATTGCATCAGTGAAAAAAATGAAAATTTTTAATTCTTTTTCTTTGCAAATAGAGATTTTAGGAAAATGATACCAGAAATCCTTATTTGTCAGATGCTTCGACTTGGTACCTACAAAACAAAAATATGCAAAGACAAAGACAAATATTTTTTGTATTTTGATTAGAAGTTAGTCAACAACACAAGAACAAACTTAAAGATAGGATACAAATGTGATGAATGAAGTTATTTATTAATGATTGTGACTGAATGACAAAATATGGTATGAAAGTGCGACTGAAAAATTTAGGGGCAAAATTTAGGGTACAACAAAAACGTCCATGATTCATTAAAATGGCATATGAAGATGAAAAATCAAACCCTTACAAATGGACCTATGTGCCTCGGGTAAGGCACAAGGTTAAAAGTGTACGAATCGTTTAAGAATTATTACAAACCGACAAAAATGTTTGAAAGATAAATTATGGATTCATGAAAATAATGGGAACAAAGTCCTTTGCCTCCCAGTTGTTCAGTCCTCCGTCAACAGTAGGGAAAATCCAGTCTTCCAAATTGCTCTCCTATTCACTATCCTCTAAAGCATTGACTCCATGATGGGTGATCTTTACTGGGGGCCCTCCAGCCCGGGAGCGACACACATCCTTTTGAGCAGAAGTGGTGAAACCCAAGCCGAATTTATCTGATTTGAAAGGAAAGTCGGGAAGCTGCCCCCAGATTGTGCTTCCTCCTTCTTCAATCACAGCCTTTGCATCTTTGAGGGATGACATCCGAGGCATAGGTTTGGTAACCATGGGTACAGAAGATATTGTCTTGGTTGCTGCAATCTCTTCAGAAACTTCCTCGAAGTGTTGGAAAGGGGTTTCTATGAATTCGCCATCTAATTCCACATAGCGGAAAGAATTAAGATGGCTTATCATATATTCCTCTTCACCGTGAACAGTTACAAGTTCCCCCTGGACATGGTACTTGAGCATTTGATGCAGAGAGGAAGTGACGGCTCCAGCATGGTGAATCCAGGGTCTTCCCAACAAGCAAGAATAGGAAGGACGGATGTCCATCACGTAGAATATGGAGTTGAAGGTTTCAATTCCCACTTTAATCGAGATGTCCACCTCCCCGTGGACCATCCTTTTAGAACCATCAAAGGCTCTGACAATGATATTGTTGGGTTTCAGGGTTAGGCCTTCACAATCCAACCTATCCAATGCCTTCTTCGGCAAGACATTCAACGAAGAACCAGTGTCTACCAGTACGTGTGCTAGAGTAGTCCCTCTGTATTCCACCGAGACATGCAAAGCGTCATTATGGGCCATGGGCATCGGAGAATCCTAGAACATTGTCAGCTGTTAGGCTAGCTACACATTCTTGAAACTGATTTGCGGAGGTTTCCTGGGGCACATGGGCCATCTTCAAAAATCTGATCAGAGCTTTAGCATGAACTTCGGAACAAAGCAGCAAAGCCAACATAGAGATCATTGAGGGGGTTTGCCCCAGTTGTTCCACAACATTATAATCGTTTTTCTTGATTATTTTCAAAATATCTTACATTTCCTTTTGAGAGGTCTCAGGGATGACCAATGGTTGGGCTCTCGTCCTGACGGGCGCTTCTTAGATCCCTTTTCCTCTATTATCAGCAACAGCAGAGGGGACAACCACAGGAGTCACAACTTCTTCAATAACTGGATTTCTCGCAGATATGTTGACCGGCACAGGGGTAGCCTTAGAAGCAAATGAGGGTCCGAAGATTGCCTTTGGAGGGGCAATCTCCAGAGAGAAAATTTTTCCACTGCGGGTGATTTTACTCGTTCCAGCAATGTTTCCAATGTCGGAAGTCTCTTCATCATAACTTTCTTCAGTTGATTCAATTTGTTTAATACCGTGGTAGAAGATCTCTCCCCCATAGTTCCACGGTATTGATTTGTTGGACTTGTACGGGATGGGCCCCGGCATAGTTATCTTCAAAGGTTCAATCTTCGGAATAGATGTAATCCTAACAGGTCTTTTGGAGACCTTGGAAAGATTGGAAGATATGGTAATTATCGAAACATCATTGATAGGATTCGGTGTAACAGGAGTCTTTTCAAAAAGGATTTCTTGGTTATCCATTAGCCGTTGGATGCCTAACTTCAACATTGGACAGTTGGTCGGTAAGGATGAACAAAGGCAGCAATCTTCTTCACAACCTGGGAAAATCCTAGCCTTCAGCAAATTCAGCTTGATTATTGGTAGCGGAGTCATCAAATTATCAATAGTAGCAACAAAAAGATCCTCTTCAACAGCATGGGCATTGTGGCCATGCTTTGGCATTGGAGCAGAGATTACGTTCGGCTTTTTAGGGGCTTCAAATTCAACTTCTTAAGCGTCTATTATATCCTGAATCTTGTTCTTGAGGGCCCAACAACTGTTGGTGTCGTGCCCCATGTTGTCTTAATGATAAGCACACTTGGCATTGGGATGGTAGTGTGGTGACGAAGTGTTAGGGTTTTTAGGGGCCTCCTTCAAACTGGCAAGGTTTAACTTCAAGAGATGGGGTAGAACCTGAGCGTGAGTCATGTTTATCCGGGTGTATTGTCGTGCAGGCCTTTCCACCCTTTGCTGGTTGGTTCTGGGTTGATGGTTGATGGTTTCTGGGCTGATCAGCTGCAGACTTCGGAATATTTACGGCCCCCACCGCTGGTCGGAGCTCAACTCTTCCTTGACCTCTTTGGGAGTAGACAGCTGAGACTTCCTTCTTTGCTGGAAAAGTCTTTTTGATGGCAGTGGAAGCAGATGCATCTTTTTGAATTTTACCGCTTTTGATTCCGGCTTCAACTCTCTCACCAGTTAGAATCAACTCAGTGAACCCCCGCAGATGAACTTCCAATCAGGTGATTGAAAAAGGGGCCTGTCAGTGTACCCAAGAACATATCTACAAGCTCTCTCTCATATATAGGTGGTTGTACTCGTCCGCCAAGTCTCTCCATTTCTGGGCATACTCTTTGAAACCTTCATTTGAGACCATGCCCATACTCTGTAATTAAGTACGGGTTGGTGCTAAGTCCGCATTATATTGATACTTCTTGTAGAAAGCAACAGCCAAATCCTCCCAATTATGCACGTCAGACCTCTCTAGCTGATAAAACCAATCTAACGGCGTCCCCGAAAGACTATCCTGGAAGAAATGGACCCATAGATCTTTGTCAGAAGAATGTGGTTGGATTTTCCTGACGTAAGATCGTAGGTGCATCTTTGGGCAAGACACGCCATCATATTTATCAAAAAGAGGCTCTTTAAATTTGGGAGGGATTACAATTCCAGAAACTAAACCTAGCTCTTCAAAATCCAGACCAGGCACCCTTTGCACCTCCATAGCTACCAGACGTTCTTTCAGATTTTTGTATTTGTCGTCTGCAGGAGGATACTGCTGTTCAGAATAGTCTTCATCCTCTTCCTCTTCTTCTTCCTCAGACTCAGATGGCACTGCATCTCCCTTTCCTTTTCCTACCCCTTCATCAGATGTTGAGGGGAAATCCAGGACCCTTCTAGCTTGACCTTCAAATCTTCTACCCATGGTAGCCACACTAACCCTCTTCTTTTTCTTTTTCTCTTTTTCCTTTTCCAGTAGAGTCTTGAGCTCCTCCTGACCCATAGCCAAGGTCATGAGTAGATGTTGGAACTGTGAGTTTTGCGCTTGCAAATCTTTGACCGTCTGCTCTATATCCATCTTGCTGAAATAAATAATAGAGAGATAAGGAAACCTGGTGTGAAGACTTGTTTATGCATATGATGAATGATATGTATTCATGTAATGCATTCAAGGATTCAGAAATTCAAATTTGTTTTAGACAAAAAGGAACACACGTCATATTAATACAAAATTCTAAGGTAAAAAGACGTTGTGCATCCTCTTTGGTGCAATGTAGGTGTTGAGAGTCTGCTCTTCGTGAAGTTGATGAGTAAGTTCCAAAACCTTCTTCTCACTGGCGTAGAATTGGGCTTCAAAAGTATCACGTTCTCCCTTGAGATGTATCCAACTCCTTTGCAAATCTTCGAGTGTTGTCGGCATGTCTGGATGTAGGAGGGTGTATGGAACCTCTCCTTCCATAATAGGCTCTTTGATCACAGGGAGAATGTAGGGGTAAGGTATCATAAGACTTTGGGCGCGGGTTCGTACCCACTTGAGGTAAGGCTCAAGGGGGATGGAATTCTTGTGTCCCAAGGTCTTACTGTCTACCTTGTTGGGCATCCTCCAAGCTTGGATGAACCTTTGTCGAAGTCCTTGATCATCGTTGTCAAAGTCAAAAACCAAGTCTGGAATTATCATTTCATGTGGGCCATCCCTTCAGGCGTACCCAAACTGTCTCAGAGCCAAGCAAGGGTTGTAGGTGATGCCTCCCCTAATGCCAAGTAGAGGGACATTAGGGAATTCCCCACAACGGTCAATGATGATAACATTTTCTCTGGATCGAGAACACCAATGAACATCTAAATGTGTAAGAGTCATCAATCGTTGTGACCACCTCAAGCCTTGCTCATTCTTCAAGACTGATTGGGGAAGATGAGAAATAAACCATCTTTCTAGTAGAGGAGTACAGCACATGAGAACACCTCTTTTCCTCATTGTTCGAGTGTGAAATGAGTGGAGGATATCCCCAAGCAATGTAGGCACAAGATTCCGAGATATGAAGACCTTGACAACATTCACATCTATAAGTTGATCAGGGTTTGGGAACAAGACCAACCCATAGATGAGAAGAGCTACAATCTCCTCAAAAGCTTGCAGGTCTAGAGAATTCCAACAGTCTTGGGCCTTCTCAAACAGGAACTTTGCCAAGAAACCCTTGACACCACTTCTAGTCTCCCAATGACCTATAACATCAGATGGTTGCAAGTGTAGGGCTTGAGCAACATCTTCAGGCTTTGGATCTCTTTCCGTACCGTTGTAGGGTAGTTGATGGAGAATAGGAATCCCCAGGAGTTGAGAAAATTCCTCCAAAGTAGGCACTAGCTGGTAGTCAGGAAATGTGAAGCAGTGGTGTAGGGGGTCAAAGAACTGGAAGAGAACTTTCACCATGTCTTCCTTTATGTTGAAGTTGACCAAGTTGAGAAGTCTACCATGTCTTTCAGTGAATGGAGAATTCTATGGAATCTTGGAAGCAAGCTCCTTGAGTTGAGGAGAGATTCTCACAAGGTTGACCTGAATAGTTTTCCTGCGGAGTGAATCCATTACCTACAAAAAGGAACAAATATGAAGATCCAAACCCTTGAAATGGTTAGTGGATGCATATGATGCTTCATGATGCTCATGATGTATGCACAAGTATATGTACAAACAAATCACATAAGTTCCTAGTTTCAGGCTTGCATGGGGTTTCATAGGTAAGTACCCTCTTGAAGTTTAGTTGGCTCAAACCTGTCCTATAAATATTAACCGGGTTCTAATGAGCTCAATATCACTGGATTATTTTATATGTTCATTATTTCAGTTTAGCCACTTTACTGGCGATCGAAACATTCCAAGAAAATAACCTTCAATGAGTGTATTATCGAGTATCTACCAACTTCGGACTGCACCAAAGTCGGTCATCTCACTACCCCTAAAATGGCCAAGATGGTCAAGTAAAGGTTCTAAAAGTCCATTAGTGCTTCATGACATCACTCAGTGGCCCCGTATTCTCTTTGATTAACTCAAAGGCTACTGGTACCCACAAATATGTCGCACTAATATAGCTATTACTTCAACCATGTCGATATACCCCGCACAGTTTCCACAATGTATTGCTATTTACCTATGAATGTTTCCCAAATCCGTGTAGAGGATTCAAACCCAAACAATAGAACCAAATGTAAAGCAATCAAGGAAAACAAGATAAGCGTGTAAAGGTGATCTAAACCCTAAGGTAACCCCACTTTTAGAATTCTCCCCAGCAGAGTCGCCAGTTCTGTGATACGGTGGGAGAACTTACTTGAGGTTTTGCGTTTGTGTTCGCAAATGTTTCGGTTTAGCAAGATTCGCCACCGACTTTTTATTTTATCCAAAGGAAAGGTCAAAAAGCACAGGAAAGACCTTTGAGATATTTTATTGGGTTCGGGGGGTAGATTATGAGAAGGGAAGGTGCTAGCACCCTTTTCATCCATGGTTTTCCATGGGCTCTTAGTTACTTATTTAGATCACTTGCTTTTGCTTTTCAATTGTTTGAAATGGTGCTTTGTGTGTGGTTTTGAAAATACTTTGAAAATAGGCCTTTGTTTAGGCAACCTTTGTAATGATTATTGTTTGAATATATACAAAGGTGTTTGTCTTTTGAAAATTGTTTCAATATTTAAAAGTTTGTTTTGGGAAATTGTTTTGAAATTGTGTATGTTTTTGAAAATATCAAGGATGTTTGCAAATTTGATCAAGTAACTAGGAGTTGTCTACCCTACTCAAAGATCTTTCCTACACATTTTTAACCCTTTCACATTGTTGTTTTACCATTGTATTTGGTAATCAACCTTGTATTTGGATGTTAAACGGGACAGGCGTGGGTCATTGTATGACCATGATAACAATGTTGCCAAGTATCTTAGCAAGTTTTTAAGGGACTAGATCATTTTTGTATAGGCAACCAAGATAGCGTCATCGAGGGACTATGATCTTTTTTGTTTTGTTTTTGTTTTGCCAAGATACCTAGCATGCATACCATGGCCATTTTCAAGGCAACAAATGGATGAAACCCTAGGGGTGCTTGTGTGCATTGTGTTGTCATTTTTCATGCATTTTTGTCTTGTATTAGTCATGCTATTTGTTTTGATTTTTTTTATTATCATACAAACCCTAATCTTGCTATCATACATATAAAAGCAATAAATGCGTAAAAGTAAATCTAAGACTATTACAACATTATTATGGAGAGGGGGATACAAGTTTGAATAGGGGGATATTGCATAAAATAAAACCCTAAAACTATTATTACAACGAAATTGAAATATTGCACAAATAAATAAATAGACAAATATTTAAATGGCACAAATAAATATAAATATGCAAAATGTTTTTGTATTTATTTTTATGTATGAAAAAATGAAATTATTTAATGTCTCAAAAATAAGAAAATAAAAATGATTATTTTTAGAAAGGGTGAAAACCCTAGTTTTGGGTTTTAAAAGGAAATATATTGTATTATTTGTTTATTCATTTTTTATGTACAAGAAAATAAATAAAAATATATACAAAAATGTTAAAAAATAATATTTGTGAGAAAATAATATTTTAAGTGTATAAATAATAAAAATAAAATATTTAAGTATTTCAATATTATTTACAATTTATTTAAGAAAAATAAAGTATATATTATTAGTAAACTATTTTTAAGCCCAAAAAAATAATAAAAATAATAAAATAAAAATGTAAAAATTAAGAAAATATTTTTGGTGGTTTTTAATATTTAGAAAAAATAATAAAAATCAGAAAATATAAAAGAAAATGAAAAATATGCAAAAATAAAGAAATGGGCCAAGGGGGTGCAAAAAGCAGAATGGGGGTGTCAAAAGTAGAAGCAAGCCAGGCCCAACCCAACTCACTTCGTTCCTGTCCTTGGAACAAAAACGCGCGCCTTGTTCTCCAAATTTGTATCTCCTGCATACGTGCTTAAAAACAAAAACTTGCAACATGAAAGTTATAGCTCATCATCATACAATTCTAACCATATAAAAAACTTGATCTAACTCTAAGAAACCAGGGAGAATTTTATCACCCCCAATTTCTGACCTAAAAAATTTAGAAACTTCAACATCTAAATTCTCCTAGCTCAGTTAACATAAATGAATTATATGCATATGTACAGTTCAAGGACATTAAGGGCTACATTTTTGCTTCACAAACCTAAGCCTAATGATTCCTAAATAAGGAGATAGAAGTTTGAAAATTACCTGTTTCATCCAAGTTTGGATATGGAAATGTAGGAGTTTTTGATGAGGCCTGAAGGACTTTTGAGCTTGCTTGATGTTCCCTTGACCTATCCCAATGCTTAGCTTGCTTTGAAATAACTTGAATCTCCCTATAGAACTCAACCTGCAAACTCAGAATTTGAAAATTGTGAAGTGTGAAAATGGAGTTATAGTTTCTTGATAAGGGTTGGGATAGTTCAGATGTATTTTTTGCAATGTGTTTGAAGTGGTTTCAAGCAAAACGCACGAGGCAATGTGAAGATGGCTTGAGTTCTACAAGGCTTGCCCTGTTTTGGGCAGAAATGGAGTGTTTGTGTATTTGGGTGTTTGAGAGCTTATGGAATCGTGTTCTAGGATTGGTGTGATATGCTGAAGTTATTTGAAATATGTACAAAGCTTGGTTTTAACAGATGCCAAAGTTGTGGAGTTTTTGCACACTTGCTTGTTTTTGAAGTAAAAGGTGAGTTGACAATGCCAAGGTCTGTACAGGCTAGCTCAAAGCCTGCACATAGTTGGTACCAATTTCCTGATATTCATGGACTTTGTTTGCTGCAAAAGATTGGGTCCTTGGCTCAAGATAAACAAAGTTGCTAAAAGTGACCTTTATCAAAGTAGCATTGTTATCTTTTTGCCATTTTTGGAATAGTTCTTTGTACAATGCTCTAAAGCTCAGAATAAAGCCTTAATCCAATGTATTTGCATTTAATTTATGAGTGTAGAAAGGATTAGAACCTGTAAATCAAGTACAAGCAAGGTTTGGACAGATTTGCAAGTTGTAGCAATGTGCAAAATGCCTTGGCCAAAAGTGATGATTTTCCATTTTCAAACTTTCGATTCTCTCTAACCACAAATTATTTTGGAGAGTTCTTGGATATTTTGGAAATCTTGTAACATGCTCTACAATCCATCTTTGAAATTCATTTTGAGATTCCACTTGGAACTATGTGAAAAGTTGCCATGAAGATAGGTCAAAATCCTGCCTAAACTAGGGCAAAATTTCCCTAAGTTAAAAAGTTTTTGGACCCCTATTCACAAACTCATAACTTGAGATCCAAGCTTATTTTGGGAAAACTTTGAGCTTAAAAGTTGTAGATTTTGTGGAATACTACAACTTTCATGTTGGAAGTTTTCTTTGAATCTAATTGCATCATGGTGAGAAAGTTGGGAAAAGTTGGGAAAAAATAAGAAATTTTCATAACTTAGAAAATTTCTAAGTTATGAAAATTTTCAATCTTAAACCCTAATTTCCAAAATTAGGTTTCTTGGTGAAAAAGTTTCATATTTTGACACATCTTGATGAAAAATGACCCTTGGCACTTGATTTTGACCAAAAAGTCAAAGTTTGACTTTTCAGTGTACAATTGATTTTTGATCAGTTGACTGGAAATTCATCTGTCAATCCAATGCATTTGAGATCTTTTGAACCTTGTGATTGGGTAAAAATGATACCATTGAGTCCTTGAAACCATGATTGAACCCAATTTGCCATTGGCTAGGTGAAACATCAGAAATGTCCCTTCTACAGTCAAAACCCTAATTTTGACCATTTTGCCCTTTTGATGATCTGATAAAATTTCTTGAGGAGTTCTGGTCCAAACTTGATCAAATGGTTCATATGAGTCTATAATGTTGATGTGGATAAAAAATTATGAAGTTTGACTGTAAATTGGCCACAGTTGACTTTCCCCTCAATATAGTTGATTTTTAGGTCAACTGTCCAATTGACTGGGCAAAAATTTGATTCAAGGCTTGAAACTTGGTATGAGCAATCTTAGAGGTCCAACATGAAGTATGAGAGTCACATGAGGCATTGGGAGTCCAAAAATCTTTGTGCAAACTCAAACCCTAATTTTAGGTCATCAGTGCAAGCAGATGTCTTGAGCTGAGCAAACCTTAATCTGGTCTTGAGTTCAAAGAGTCTTGTGAGGGGAAATCTTGATAAAATGAGAGGGAAAATTTTGGGGTACAACACTTGCTATTAACTCAATTTTGGTGAATCAATGCATTTGATACTTCTGTTTTTGATATTTCAAAATTTTCGAGACTCTCTGGTTTTTTTCAAATCAACTGCGTTGTGATTTATATAATTTTTTTGCGAGAATATGGGTATGATCATATCAAGTATACACATCTAATGGCACCACTGTGAACGCGTAGCTTTACAAATTGAAGGATTTTCATTTTTCCCTATTTGCAGGAGGCTGGAGGTTGAAGACGACCTACGTGTCGTTCTTCAAACAATGATACACGGCCATTTGTTTTGTTTTAATTGGTTGGACTTTTTTTGTGTTACATATGCCCGCATTGACTTGGATTCATGATACTCCCTCATCTTAGATCCATTAGATCTTCCAACGTGTATAAGTGAGTTAGATCTAACGCGTATGGTTTTTCGTGATTTATTTTACTTTACAAAATTATTTTTAAATCCCTTTTATCTTTAAAAATTCATAACTCTTTTATTTTTTATTCAAAAATTATGAAACAAATATACAAAAATACTTTGAATTATTTCTCACTTTGTTAATATTTTTTCATATTTTTATTTTGAACTTTGATATTTTTTTATAATTTTTGTATTATTTTCCTTATCTTAATTGTTTTAAAAATACTTTCTGACCTTTTTAAATTCTGAAAAAATTATGGAAGGATCCAATGAACTCTTGACAAATATTGATAACCTCATTTTTTTTATTTCTGATTTTGCTATTTTTCACAATTTTTGGTTTATTTTGCTTATTTATTTAAATTTTAAATAAACATTTTCTGACTTTAAAAAATGTTGTAATTTTTTTTCAACACTTGTTGACCAATTCTTGACCTCTGATTTTTTTTCTGGATTTGTATTTCGTGTTTTGATGCATTTTGTGTATTTTACCAATTATTTTCCTTTTATTAACCATTTAAATATTATTTTATTAAATATTATTTTATTATTTTTGTTAGGTCCTGATTTGGGTGTTATTTTGGGACAAGTTCCTCATCCTCATTGGATCTTGGGTGTTGATTGCTTGAAAAACCAAATCCACTAAAATGGATGAATGATGTTGACGATATTTGAAACCATAATTTCATCTGATACATCCTCTTCCTCTTCATCTTATCCCCTTCTCACTTGTGTTACATGTTGTTGGAGAATAATCTATATATCATTTCTCTAACATGTGGTACAAAGATTGATATTGACTGACCTCAAAAAAGGTGTGACTTCTACATAAGTCCACTTACGATTGCTTAACATAAAGTTAAATTTATCCCGATTCAAGAAATGATCATTCGTGGCCCAAACCTATATTTGTAAGTCCAAGTATGTTTAATTTGAACCTTTGATCCAATGACCTTTAGGTTCATTGTTAGGAGGCTTTGATCTTATCAATCCTCTAATGAACCTTCATAAACGTTGGTCTAAGTGAATCATTTGAACATCGTTGATCATATGGGGTCGTCTTGAGAATTTTAAATGAATGATATACTTGACAAAAGGCAAATGAGACTTATTGTTGAGAAAGTTTGATTTTATCAATCTTCTAATTATTTTTCAAATCCAAGTTTCAAGATGGTCATTCAACTAACCTCTAACTTCTAATTCATTAACAATTGACTTTATTTTTGTTCTTTTACTTTATTCCATTTACCGTATGCCTATACTTTTACGCGCCATTTATTTTAGCATTTACATTTCATATTATTTTCATCTTTGCTCACTTGAGCATTTATATTTATGTCATTTCCATCTTTTCTCACTTGAGCTTTCATTTTCTTTTTGAAGACAATTAATAATCAACTTGAACACTAAAAGCCTTAAGGTTACTCTAACTACTTGGTTACTATCCTTGGCAAAATGGAGTTTTGGATCTCTTGGACTTAGGATTAGAATCCTTGATACCCTTGGGACCTTGTGACTATGTTGTTATTATTTCTAGAGTTCTTAGGGTTTACCCCAAAACATTTGTTGGTTTTCTTTGTGTGTAGGTTATTCTGATTATGTGCTTTGTCTGTGATTGAGAATTAATCTGTATACAATAGTTACTCTACCCAATTTTTGAGAAGAATAAATGCATCTGAAGCTTGGTAATCTTAAGAGGTTTAGTATCTTTGCTTGCTTTGTTTAAATCCAAAGGATGGGAATTCTACATTGACTCTTTATGTTAAGTGTTTGCTTCTTGTTGGTTAGATCGTTCTTTTCCTAAGCTTTTACCTTATGTTTTAGAATAGTCACTTCATCTACTCTCATCTTCTTTAATTTCAAAAATCTTCTCCCTCTTTTTCAAAACTCTTCTTGTTTGCTAATTTGAACCGCTTTCAAAATAAACTTGGACTTAAGTCCATGCATTTTCATAAATCTTTTCTTAATTAAACTTTAACCAACTTAATCATACTTTGACATTTTTTGTGAGAAGACTAAAATTCAATCAACCTCATTCAAACCATTTTCGCCACTTTGGCTTTTTACTTTAAAATTTTCTCAAAAGATTAGACTCTTGTCAATCCTTGTAGTGATGCGAGCTACTATGTAACGCCCGTAATTTAATTAATTATTTAATTAAATTATTTTTGGAATATTTGAGAAGATATTTTGTGATTAATTGGATTTAATTATTTTATTAAGTGGTGAAATAATATTAGAAGTATAATATTATTTGATGTGGGCTTGTTTTTAAGGAATGTAAGTAGTAATAAGGGGTGTATTAGTTTTAAGCCCAATAAGGAATAAAGAATAATAGGTTATTTTATTGTTTCTAGAAAGAATAGAAAAGAGGAGGCAGTAGAAGAATAAGAATTGAGAAGAAGAATGTGAAGCTGCTGGAAAAAGAGGAAAAACAGCAGAACAAGGTTTCGATCGTAAGTTATAGAGCAACCTTCAATCCAAGGTAAGGGTGGGGTTCTGACTCTATAATTGGGTTCATGATAATTGGTATATGGGGTTAGAGGTGATTGTTGTCTTGTTCATTAATTGAATGTATATGATGTGGTATGATGAAATTGATGAATTATAGATGAACGATGATGTTCCGATGCTGTGTAATTGATGTAGAATTATAGGATAATTCTAAGTGATGATTATCCATGATTAGATTAAGTTTTTAGGGCTTAAAGTATGGAACCCGTAGTGAAAACGCGGAGAAAATCACAGAAATTATACAGGACAGAGTAGTATGCGTCGACCCTAAACATGATGTGTCGATACATGAAGGTTTAGAGACTCAGGATGATTCAACACGAAGAGGTTTTGCATCGATACATGAAGGTTTAGAGACTCAGGATGAGTCGATACGTAGGAGCATGTGTCGATACATACTGGGTGGTAGATCCAGTAAGAGTCGATACAAGAGAGGATGCGTCGACTCATGTTGCGAGTTCAGTGCAGTACGTGTCGATCCTAGGATTTATGCATCGACCCATGTTGTCTGTTTTTTTTTTTTGGCAGAATCGTTTAGAAAAGGCTATAACTTGAGTTTTTGGACTCCGTTTGAGTTGTCGTTGGAAGCAATGAATAGCTAACGAGATGAGCTTTATTCTTGAGGATTAAAATGAAGAAATAGGAAGTGTAATCCTAGTAGCCAATTTATGATTTAGAGTTAGTTCCCGTGTTGATCGTTATGTTGGTTTTTGTGAAGAAGGATGACGATGAGATGCTTAGAGGATGCTGTTTGATTTGTAATAGTACGATTAATAATTATAACGATGTGATATTACAGAATAGTAGTATGTAGAAATTTAGTGATTTAGAAGTAAGCCTTAGTTGATTAATTAACTATAGGCAATATCTTGTATAGGCCTATGGCCAACGTTGTGAAATTGATGAGTTACTGTTGTATTAATGTACAGCTGAGTTGTTGATGAGATGTTATTAACAAAGTTGTGTTTGATAATTTATGATGAATAACTGATGTTTGATGAATTATTATGATGATATGAGACGTTGATGAAGACATGTTGATATGCTTTTGAGATGTAGGCCTTTGGCCAACGAAGATGGTGTATTGAGATGTTTTTAATTATGGTGTTGTTATTACATTCATGATTGTGTCGCATACATTGCATTTTGAGATGGAGCTTATGCTCGTTGAGATGGCCTGTATTGGCGAATATTGAGATGAAGGATTATGCCTTGCTGATGCCTCTATTAATTGGAAAAAATTTTAGATGGGAGTTCTGCTCCAAATGGTACCACATGCATTTGCATAGTATTGAGTCGCATTATATGACTTCATAAAGAAGTGTGTATTGATGTTGTGAATGTGTATTATTGTTGTGATTATTGTTGATTATGAGATGAAAAGTGGTGATGTTATGTGATTTAATTTAATATATTAATTATCATGCGCTTTATTATATTGTTAGATATCTCACCCCTTTTGTTTGAATGTTGCCCTTATGTTGGTAACACGCAGGTAATCGAGAGTAAAGGTTGTACACCTTCAATAGTTTGAGTCGGTGTCATTGCTCTGATATGTAACACTCGGGGGGATGAACGCTTGTTGCTTTTGATTGTTGATTATTTAGTTGTTGAACTTTAAGTTTATTATTATTAAGTATTTGTTGGTATGAAGTTGCTGTAATGATGATAAAGATGTTATTAAGAATTCCGTTGTGTAGATGTTGAATTATTTAACTAAAGATGTTATGATGATGGTTCATCCGATATTTTAAAAGTGTTATATATCCACGATGAATGCAATGTGTTTTGAAAGAAGAATTTGTGGCATCCCGATTCGTTTGCATGAATGATTTTATAACTCTGATTTATTTATATAATTGTCGGGTAGAATTGGGGGGTTACAAAGTTGGTATCAGAGCAAAAGGTTGGTCTGACCTTGTCGTCGAGTCGTAGTTGTCTAACAATTGAGTATTGTTAATTTGAGTTCTAACGGTTGTTTATGTTGTTGTGAGAAGTTGAGATGGCTGGAAGGAATGATGCTGCACTTGCTGCTACTTTAGAAGCAATGGCTCATGCGATGGAAAACCAGTCGAATGCTGACAGGAATGCTGGATCTCGTAACTTGGCGACTTTCTAGAGAGAGAATCCACCTACGTTCAAGGGAAAGTATGATCCTGATGGAGCATTGGAGTGGTTGAAAGAGATTGAGAGAATCTTTCGTGTGATGGACTACACTCTAGCACAGAAGGTCCGTTATGGTACTCATATGCTAGCAGTCGAGGCTGATGACTAGTGGCTAGAGACTTGTCAGAAGTTGGAAATTGCAGGTTAGAATGTCACTTGGGCTATGTTCTGTAAGGAATTTTTGAGGAAGTACTTTCCTGAAGATGTTCGTGGTAAGAAGGAGATTGAGTTCCTTGAGCTGAAGTAAGGAAATATGTCAGTTGTTGAGTATGCTGCCAAGTTTTCTGAGTTAGCTAAGTTTTATTTGCACTACGCTGAGGCAGATGTAGAGTTTTCGAAGTGTATCAAGTTTGAGAGCGGGCTGCGCCCAGAGATCAAGAAGGCAGTTGGATACGAAAAGATTCGTGTCTTTGCGGATTTGGTTGATAGTTGCAGGATTTATGAGGAGGATAATAATGCTCATTACAATATTATCTGTGAGAAGAGGGGTAAGCACCAACAAAATCGTGGTAAGCCTTATGATACCCTATCTAGTAAAGGTAAACAGAAAGTTTCTCAAATTCAGAGGACTAGTGGGGGAGATGCTCCTGCTGGTGTGGTTTTCTTTTAGTGTGGAAAATCTGGGCACAAGAGTAATGTGTGCACTACTGAAGTGAAGAGGTATTTCCGTTGTGGCAAGAACGAACATGTTGTATCTGAGTGTGAACATAAGGATGTAATTTGTTTCAATTGTAGAGAAGAAGGGCACATTGGTAGTCAGTTTCTGAAACCGAAGAGGGCTCAGTCAAGTGGAAAAGTGTTTGCTTTGGTGGAGGATCAGACAGCTGCTGAGGACATACTTATCAGAGGTACATGTTTCATTAATAGTACTCCTTTAATTACTATTATTGATACCGGTGCTACGCATTATTTTATTGATGCTGATTGTATTTAAAGATTGGGTCTTATGTTGTCTTCTTTGAATGGGGAAATGGTTGTCGATACTCCATCCAAGGGGTTGGTGACTACTTATTTTATGTGTTTGAAGTGTCCGTTGTCGATCTTCGACAGAGATTTTTCTGTAAATTTGGTTTGTTTACCATTAAGAGGTTTGAATGTGATTTTGGGGATGAACTGGTTAGAGCATAACTGTGTTCATATTAACTGTTATGACAAGTCGGTGAAGTTTTCTACTCCTGAAGAAGAGGAAGATGGTATGTTGTCTGCTATACATTTGAGGAAGTTGATGCAAGAGGAAGCACAGATGTTATCGTTGATGGCGTCGCTATCTGTAGAGACTCAAGCTATAATTGAGGAATTGCAGGTGGTGTGTGAATTTCCTGAAGTTTTCCCTGATGAGATTCTTGATGTACCGCCAGAGAGGGAAGTTGAATTTACTATTGATCTTGTACCTGGTACCAGACCTGTGTCTATGGCACCATACAAGATGTCTGCATCTGAATTTCCAGAGTTAAAAAAGCAATTGGAAGAGTTACTTGAGAAGAAGTTTGTAAGACCAAGTGTATCGCCGTGGGGAGATCTAGTGTTGTTAGTAAAGAAGAAAGATGGAAGTATGAGGCTTTATGTTGATTATAGATAGTTGAAAAAAGTGATGATTAAGAACAAGTATCCGCTTCCAAGAATAGATGACTTAATGGATCAATTGGTGGATGCTCGTGTGTTTAGAAAGATTGATTTGAGGTCACGTTACCATCAGATTAAAGTGAAAGATGAAGATATAAAGAAGACGGATTTCAGAATGCGTTATGGACATTATGAGTATTCGGTGATGCCTTTCGGTGTTACTAATGCGCCGGGAGTATTCATGGAATATATGAATCGTATCTTCCATACTTATTTGGATCGGTTCGTGGTGGTGTTCATTGATGATATTTTGATTTACTCTAAGTCAAAAAAAGAGCATGCTGAACACTTAAGAGTAGTATTCCAAGTTTTGAAAAAGAAGAAGTTGTATGCAAAGCTGTCCAAGTGTGAATTCTGGTTAAAGGAGGTTAGTTTCCTTGGTCATGTGATCTCAGGTAGTGGCATTATTGTAGATCCATCAAAGGTTAATGCTTTGTTGCAATGGGAGACTCCAAAGTTAGTTACTGAGATTAGAAGCTTTTTGGGATTAGCTGGTTACTATAGAAGGTTTATCGAAGGTTTTTCTAAGTTGCCACTTCCGTTGACTAAGTTGACTTGTAAAGGTATAGCTTTTTTGTGGGATGTTCAGTGCGAAGAAAGTTTTACAGAATTGAAGAAGAGATTGACGTTGGCTCCGATTTTGATGTTGCCTAATCCGGGAGAGCCTTTTGTGGTGTATTGTGATGCTTCTAAGATGGGTTTAGGAGGTGTGCTTATGCAGAATGGTAAGGTAGTTTCTTATCCGTCAAGGCAGTTAAGGAATCATGAGAAGAACTATCCTACACATGATTTAGAGCTTGCTGCAGTTGTTTTTCTGTTGAAGATTTGGAGGCATTATCTTTATGGTTCTAGATTTGAAGTGTTTAGTGACCATAAGAGCTTGAAGCATTTATTAAATTAGAAGGAGTTGAATATGAGGCAACGAAGATGGTTGGAATTGTTAAAGGATTATGATTTCGGTTTGAATTATCATCCAGGAAAAGCGAATGCGGTAGCTGATGCGTTGAGTCGAAAGACTTTGCATATGTCAGCAATGATGGTTAAAGAACTGGAATTAATTGAGCAATTCAGAGATATGAGCTTAGTTTGCGAGGTTACTCCACGAAGTGTTATGTTGGGTATGTTGAAGATTAATAATGAATTTCTAGACAGTATCAGAGAAGCTCAGAAGTTGGATGTTAAACTGGTAGGTTCGATGGTTAGAATCAATCAGTCTTAGAATAATTATTTTAAGTTAGATGCGCAGGGTGTGTTGAAGTTTCGTAATCGGATTTGTATTCCTGATGATGCTGAGATGAAGAAAGTGATACTTGAGGAGAGTCATAGAAGTAAGTTGAGTATTCATCCAGGAGCTACAAAAATGTATCAAGATTTGAAAGGTTTATTTTGGTGGCCTGGAATGATGAGTGATGTGGCTCAGTTTGTGTATGCCTATTTGACTTGTCAGAAGTCGGAAGTTGAGCATCAGAAGCCAGCAGGGTTGATGCAACCGTTAGAAGTTCCAGAATGGAAATGGGATAGCATTTCGATGGACTTTGTGACAGGTTTACCTAATACTTTAAGAGGACATGATTAGATTTGGGTGATTGTTGATAGGATTACGATGTCAGCTCATTTTATTCCTATTAACATCAGTTTTCCAGTGTCGAAGTTGGCTGAGATTTACACTAGTGTGATTGTGAAGCTGCATGGTGTTCCTTTGTGCATTGTGTCAGATAGAGATCCAAGATTTACTTATGAGTTTTGGAAGGGTTTGCAAGAAGCGTTGGGTTCTAAGCTGAGATTGAGTTCAGCGTATCATCTGCAGACAGATGGTCAGACTGAACGGACGATTCAATCGTTGGAAGATTTGCTAAGGGTATGTGTTCTTAAGCAGGGAGGTTCGTGTGATACTTATCTTCCGTTGATAGAGTCCACTTATAATAACAGTTACCATTCCAGTATTGGGATGGCAGCTTTTGAGGCGTTGTATGGTCGAAGATGTAGAACTCCGCTATGTTGGCATGAATCTGGTGAAAGTGTAGTACTTGGACCTGAACTTATTCATGAAACTACTGAGAAGGTGAAGTTGATTCGAGAAAATATGAAAGCTTCCCAAAGTAGACAGAAGAGTTATCCTGACAAGCGAAGGAAAGATTTAAAGTTTCAAGCTGGTGAGCATGTGTTTTTAAGAGTTACACCTATGACTGGTGTTGGGCGAGCATTGAAGTCTAAGAAGCTCACTTCTCGTTTTATTGAACCATATCAGATTTTGGAGAGAGTGGGGAATTTTGCTTATAGAGTGGCTTTACCGCCTAATCTTTTGAATTTTCATGATGTGTTTCATGAGTTGCAACTCCGGAAGTATATTTCAGATCCATCTCATGTGATTCATGTGGTTGATGTGCAAGTACGGGATAATCTTACGGTGCAGACGATGCCTGTACCGATCGCGGATCGTGAAATAAAGAATCTGAGGGGCAAAGAGATTGTTTTGGTTAAGGTAGTTTGGCTAGGAGTTGCCGGAGAAAGCATGACTTGGGAGTTGGAGAGCAAGATGTGAGACTCCTACCCTGAGTTGTTTGATTGAGGTAAATTTTCGAGGACGAAAATATTTTAAGTGGGGAAGAGTTGTAACGCCCGTAATTTAATTAATTATTTAATTAAATTATTTTTGGAATATTTGAGAAGATGTGTTGTGATTTATTGGATTTAATTATTTTATTAAGTGGTGAAATAATATTAGAAGTATAATATTATTTGATGTGGGACTGTTTTTAAGGAATGAAAGTAGTAATAAGGGAGTGTATTAGTTTTAAGCCCAATAAGGAATAAAGAATAATAGGTTATTTTATTGTTGGTAGAAAGAATAGAAAAGAGGAGGTAGTCGAAAAATAAGGATTGAGAAGAAGAACGTGAAGCTGCTGGAAAAAGAGGAAAAGCGGCAGAACAAGGTTTAGACCGGAAGTTATAGAGTGATCTTCAATCCAAGGTAAGGGTGGGGTTCTGACTCTATAATTGGGTTCATGATAATTGGTATGTGGGGTTAGAGGTGATTGTTGTCTTGTTCATGAATTGGATGTATGTGATGTGGTATGATGAAATTGATGAATTATAGATGAACGATGACGTTCCGATGGTGTGTAATTGATGTAGAATTATAGGATAACTGTAAGTGATGATTATCCATGATTAGATTAAGTTTTTAGGGCTTAAAGTAAGGAAACCGTAGTGAAAATGCAGAGAAAATCGCAGAAATTATGCAGGACAGAGAAGTATGCGTTGATCCCAAACATGATGTGTCGATACATGAAGGTTTAAAGACTGAGGATGAGTCGACACGAAGAGGTTTTGTGTCGATACATGAAGGTTTAGAGACTCAGGATGAGTCGATACGAAGGAGCATGTGTCGATACATGCTGGGTGGTAGACTCAGTATGAGTCGATACAAGAGAGGATGCGTCGACTCATGTTGCAAGTTCAGTGCAGTATGCGTCGATCCAAGGAGTTATGCATCGACCCATGTTGTGTGTTTTTTGTTTTGGCAGAATCATTTAGAAAAGGCTGTAACTTGAGTTTTCGGACTCCGTTTGAGGTTTCGTTCGAAGCGTTGTATAGCTAACGCGATGAGATTTATTCTTGAGGATTAAAATGAAGAAATATGAAGTGTAATCCTAATAGACAATTTAGGATTTAGAGTTAGTTCCCGTGTTGATCGTTATGTTGGTTTTTGTGAAGAAGGATGAAGATGAGATGCTTAGAGGCTGTTGTTTGATTTGTAATAGTAGGATTAATAATTATAACGATGTAATATTACATAATAGTAGTATGTAGAGATTTAGTGATTTAGAAGTAAGCCTTAGTTGGTTAATTAACTATAGGCAATATCTTGTATAGGCCTATGGCCAACGTTGTGAAATTGATGAGTTACTGTCATATTAATGTACAGCTGAGTTGTTGATGAGATGTTATTAACAAAGTTGTGTTTGATAATTTATGATGAATATTGAGATGAAGGCTTATGCCTTGTTGATGCCTCTATTAATTGGAATTTTTTTGAGATGGGAGTTCTTCTCCAAATGGTACCACATGCATTTGCATAGTATTGAGTCACATTATATGACTGCATAAAGAAGTGTGTATTGATTTTGTGAATGTGTATTATTGTTGTGATTATTGTTTATTATGAGATGAGAAGTGGTGATGTTATGTGATCTAATTTAATATATTAATTATCATGCGCTTTATTATATTGTTAGATATCTCACCCCTTTTGTTTGAATGTTTCCCTTTTGTTGGTAACGTGCAGGTAATCGAGAGTGAATGATGTATACCTTCAATAGTTTGAGTTGGTGTCATTGCTCTGATATGTAACATTCGGGGGATGAACGCTTGTTGCTTTTGATTGTAGATTATTCAGTTGTTGAACTTTAAGTTGATTATTATAAAGTATTTGTTTGTTTGAAGTTGTTGTAATGATGATAAAGATGTTATTAAGAATTTCGCTGCGTAGATGTTGAATTATTTAACTAAAGATGTTATGATGATGGTTCATCCGATTTTTTAAAAGTGTTATTTATCCATGATGAATACAATGTGTTTTGAAAGAAGAATTGGTGGCATCCCGATTCGTTTGCATGAATGATTTTATAAATATGATTTATTTATATAATTGTCGGGTAGAATTGGGGTGTTACATACTATACTTCTACAATATATAGTGAAGTGAGATATTTTCCACTTGGATGTTGAGTAAGGCTTTGTTGATTTTAAAATCCAAGTTGTATCCTCCACTTTGAGATCATGCAAATTCTCATTTCTCATAATCTTGGGTAGTAAGTATGTCTTCCACTCACATATGACTTCCACTTGTGTTTTAAATTTTTTAAAGGAGAACTACGAGTACCTTGATCCCCTATTGCACGGAAGGTGGTACGTAGGCACTAAAGGTTTTCAACTTTGGCGAGTGTAAAAACTGTAAAAAATACTTCTTTTCTCATCTCCACTATTTATTTTTGTATACAATATTTATAGCCAAAATACACAAATTTTCAAAGAGGTTCATTCGGAGTATCCTAGATGTTTAAGTTACTAATACCTTTCCTTTGCATAACCAACCCCGGTACCTAGATTCTATCCGCCTCTTTTTTGGGTTATTCTCTTTTTTTCCCATTCCTCTGGAAACAATAAAGCGTGATGGCGGTTTTTTTAATCTGTGTGAGCTAAGTCATTCCAATGGCTTAGTATCAACATTTCTACCACTACGGATACGCAGGCATTAGGTCGTGGGGCCCAGGCGAGTGAATCTTTGTAAATATTCCTACTTTTCCCCATGCTGTCTTTTGCATGCATTCCCTCTTTTCATTTTCTCCTTAGCTCTTTAGCTTTAGATTTGAACACACCCTTTGATTATAACAAAAAGAGTGGATCTCGTGGATTACCACGGGCGTGTGTGGTGCTAATACCTTCCCCTTGCATAATCGACTTCCTTACCCGTATCTCTCAGTTGTATTATCGTAATTTCATCCTTCTCAGGTTTACTCGATGTTTACCTTTCCCTTCTTGTGGAATATAAAATGTTCGATGGTGACTTTATTGATTTTCTCTCGATGATTGTTCATCCGGTTGTTTTAGCTGGCGACTTCACTGGGGACAGATTGACCAAACGCTGGTCCATCCTGGAGTTTCTCCTAGCTCTTGTTTTTCTTTGCTTTGGATGTTTATTTTTATGCTTTACAGTTTATTCATTTGTACATGTTTATATAAGCATATGTATGCATTTCATTTTACCTCTTTCCATATTGGTTATCTGTTGTGTTGCATTCTATGTTTCCATGTTGGTGGGTGTTACTATTGAGGTAAAAGGCCTAGTACCCAAGCCAGAGTGCACTATCCAAAAGACCTATGAATAGAATAGAACATGACGGCTATTGGACGAAGGTCCTACTAGAATGGTCATGTCATCTACGCTCAGATGTGGTTCAAATAGGGTGTTATCGTCATGCACGTTTATGGCTTGATGATAGTGCTTTCAGGAAAACTTATGGTCTTGAGTTACCATTGACCTTACCTTGACCTAGTCTTTAACCGTGAACAGGGATGGAATAACCTTTACAGGTACAGATGGTGACTATGTGTCCTGATGGGGACTATTTATTCTGATGGTGACCATATGTTATGTTGGTGACTTGGTTTTCAATGGTTTATGTTCCAGGCCTTTGATCTTGGTATTCTCGGTGTATTCAGAAATAACACAGTTGATTTCCGGTGTTATGGAAACCTTTTTTCCATGGGTTATTATCCTTGCATCATGGCATATTTATTTTTACAAAAAAGAAATGTAAAAAAAATGTGTATATGTCTAAAAAAGTTAACATGCATTTGCATTTCATTTCCAGGGTGTTTCAAAGTACTCATCTATATCAGAAATGAAAAACAACCATGATGTCATCAAGAGAGATACCAGAGAAATTTTTGGCTACAAATTTGGCACTAGCAGTTGGCCTCGTTTGAATGAATTGAGCAAGGAGGTGGTTTATCCAAACTCACAAGTTTTCAAAGTGGTACAAGGATCTTTTGCATTTATTGGATGCTCAGGTGGATGATAAAGCTCTCTAGACTGTTTTACAATTCTATGATCTGGAGCTACGATGTTTCACCTTCCACGATTATCAACTAGCTCTGACTCTTGAGGAGTATTCTCATATTTTTGGGATCAAAGTTACTGATCACATTCCCTTTTCCCGTGTTCTAGAGGAGCTCGATCATGAAGCTATCGCTAAGGTACTTTATTTGAGCCTGAGTGATGTGAAAGGTCATTGGAGGAAGAGAGGCGCGACTAATGGTCTTTTTATGGATTTCTTGATACGCAAAGCTAGAGAGATGGAAACCAAGGTCTATTGGGTTTCTTTCAACACATAGCTGGCAATTTTGATTTATGGTCTTGTTCTGTTTCATGACGTTGAGAACCTGGTAGATTTGGCTGCCATCTGCGTGTTCATGAATCTGAATCTGGTACCAACTATTTGGCCAATACTTACTATGAAATCCCCTCTTAGCATGGTAAAAAAGGAGTTGTGTTTTGTCGTGTTACATTTCTCTATAAATGGCTCATGTATCAGTTTCCAACTAAAGGGCCATTCGTGAATACTCAGAGTACTCGTATGTGGGAGACAAAGCTCATGCCTTTCACTTCTTTCGATATAACTTCGTACAGACACCGACTTGACAGTGCTGCAGTGATTACCAGGTGTGCGGGTTTCTGCAACATTCCACTCATGAGGACACATGGGATAATCAACTACAACCCTGTTTTAGCCCTACGCCAGCTAGGGTTTATGATCAATGTTTTTTACACAGATATTTAACACTTATTTTAGTTATCATTTTTTTTACTTATTTAGTTTTTCTTTTGTTCTATCGCATATTATGATTTGGTTTTATGCTTTAGTGTTTTAAGGTTCAAAAATATAAAACAAGACAAATCGGGGAGGAAAAAGTGCATTATTCAAAGTTTCAGAGGAAATGCTACAAGAGCCCTGACACTGTTGGTCGTGCCATCTGACACGGGCCGTGTCAGGAGGAAGATATGGAAAGCATGGAAAATAGACCCTGACACGGGTGGCCATGCCGCCTGACACAGGCTGTGTCAGGGGGGAGACTTGGACAATATGGAAAACAAGGGATGACATGGGCGGTCGTGTCGCCTGACACGGGCCGTGTCAGCATGCCTGGAGCAGAAAGATTACACGATATCCAACACAGGTGGTCGTGTCGCCTGACACGGGCCATGTTGTCCAGTGGCCCTGATTTTAAGTGTTTTTATGATTTTTCACTTTTTGGGATCCAAAGGGGCGTTTTAGGCATTTCTGACTGAGACAAATAGATTATTTACTATTTAGACAAGTTTGAAAGAGGAATTAGGGGAACTTTTTCGGCATGAAGAATTGAGGATTAGAGAGAGAAACGTATGAGATTCTTGGAGGACGGAGATTTTCATGAGCCACGGCGATTGAAGATAAAAGTTCATCATTTATCTGTAATGTTTAATATTTATATCATCGAAATTCTTTTGAACAATATGAGTTACTAAACCCCCCAAATCTAGGGGTAGGTGTCCCTGATTTGAATCTGTAATGATTATGAATTCCTAAGTTCTTAATTTTACAATGTTTTTATGTCTTCCTTATCAGACAAATTAGGATTGATTTACGGTTAACCCTTGATAAAACCAAGACTTGACTCCATCAAATATCTCTAAAGGGCTAGTAATTGAAGGATATGAACTTGTTGAAGAGATCATGATTCAAGATAGTTACAGGGAAAATTATATACCTTACCCTAGCATGCTCCTCATATCTGTGAAAATGCCATTTTATATTTCGGCTTTTTATTAAGTGATAATATCAAAACCAAAACCCCAAATTAAGTTTTTATTTAATTGAACTACAAATTTAATTCAACAATTGAAAGAAGCCCTTGAGATCAATGTCTTGGGAATTTCCCATTATTACTACAAGGAAAAAATAGTACACTTATTATTTTTCCTATCAAATTTGTGGCGCCGTTCCCGGGGACTGCCTTGCTACTGAGTGTAATTTGAGTTCAATTAAAATTTTGTTTCTCTCCAACTAGAATTTCTTTTCTGTAGTTTTTATATATTTGTTTTATTGATTTTTCCTATTGTTTGCACGCGAGGAAAGCCCTCAGCTGAGTTTCCTTTTGATGTGGAAATCGAAAGAACTTTTCACGCAAGACGCAGACAAGCTCGATTAGTTAGACAAGAATCAAGAGGTTCATCAGATCATTCAGGTACAACGTTAGAAAAGGAAAAACCCATGGTTGAAGACCCACCGTCACCTGAGAACTTCTTGGGGATTATGGAGGAGCAAATGCTTCAGCAGGTCGGTTGACTAATGTGAATCAACCAGTCAATGTTGCAAATTTTCAACTGCATCCTTCAACCATCTGCCAGCTCGAGAACAAATCTTTCACCGAAAAGATGAATGAAGATGCCAATACGCATTTGCAGAGATTACTCAAATTAAGGATGGTTGAGGGGCACTCTGAAGAAGCCAAAAATTAAGGATATTCCCATTCACGCTGTCTGAAGATCCTGAGGAGTGGCTTTACTCATTGTCTGCTGGAAGTATCACCACTTGGGAGAAGATGGAGAAGACTTTCCTTGATGAGTACTTTCTTGCTTTTGTTTATATTTGCAAAAGATATGATATTATGAATTTTAAGCAGAAGGAAGGAGATTTGCTAGGTGATGCTTATAAGAGGTTCAAGAGGTTATTAGTAGCCTGTCCCACTCACAATATGGTCAAACAGAGCAAGTGCAGATGTTTGTAAATGGCATTCGAATGAAGACAAAGCAACTTATTGATACAAAGGCTGGTGGCTCATATAACTTTACAACAACCACTGGTGTGAAGAATATTATTGAAGTCATTGTTGCAAATTAGCATTTGTAATTATATGACAGGGTTATGAGTAAACCAGAGGGGGTGAATGATCTGAAGTTAGAAATTGATAAGTAGCTGAAAATTGAAGAAGCAATTGCTGCATAAGTAGAGAAAAAGCTGAAAGAAATGAACATGGGTACTTAACAAGTAGCTCAGGTTCAATAGGTACAGAAGGTTGTTTGTGAAATTTATAGTGAACTACACCTTACTATGCAATGTCTTGCAACTCCATAACAAATTGAGGGGATAAAGTTCTTGAGGCAAAATAACCCATATTCTAACACCTATAATCTCGGGTGGAAGAATCAAATTAACTTCTCTTGAAAAGATCAGCAGCAACAAGATCCTCAAAAGGAAGAGTGGGAGGTGGCTATTGAAAAGATGGCTGCCCATACTTCTTAATTTCAACAAGAGACGAGGAGCAATCACAGAAATACCACTGCTGCAATAAAAAAATTGGAAGTTCAAATGGGACAAATTTCACAACAGGTAACGTTACAAGTACAAGGAAATCAAAAAAATCATGAGAATGTCAATGTTGTCACAACAAAGAATGAGAAAGCTGCTGAAGAGAAGAAAGATGAGGTAAAATTTGATGATAGTGTCATAGAAGTAGAGTTGGAAGTGAGAGAATAGGAAAAAATAGTAAGAAGTGGTATCGCCTGTGAAGCTAGTTGAAGAGAAGATTAAACTAGTGATCAAGTTACCGTATCCATCTCAAGTGGAAAAGAAGGACACAAAAGAGAAAGAGTTTGATAAATTTGTACAGTTGTTCAAAAAGCTAGAGATAAATATACCATTATTTGATGCACTCGAGAAAATACCTTTGTATCCGAAATTCATGAAGGAGATATTATAAAAGAAGAGATCAACAGGAAAGGGATTGGTGCCCTATGTTGAGAAATTGTGTGTAATTGCACCCGAGAGGAAAATACCTGTTAAGTAGAAGGATTCGAGGTCAGTTGCAATACCATGCACCTTAAAAGACAAAACTTTCAAGAGGGTTTTGGTTGATTTTTGCTCTAGTGTGAGTTTAATGCCATTATCGGTTTTCAAGAAGCTCGTAGTTGAGAAGATAAGCGGGAGTTGAACAAAATTTAAATTTGACAATCACACCATCAAGCAGTCATATGGGATAGTTTAAGATGTATTAGTAGAAATAGACAATTTTGTTTTCCCAATTGATTTTCAGATCATGGACATACCTGAAGATGAAGAGACTCTTATCATTCTTGGTCGACCATTTATGCTGACTAGTCGATGCAATTTTGATATCAAGACAAGTAATCTGACACTAAAATCTTCTGATGAGGAGATAATTTTGAAGGTGTTATAGATCAAAAAGTAGGGTGAATGTGAAAAGAATCAAGCTTCAGCTGGTATGATTAAATTAGAAGGAGACAACAGTAGTTTAAAATAACCTCTAGAAAAAGTCTCCAGCATAAACTCTCAAGTGCAATCAACAAAAACTTCTAAGTTCGGTCCAGAAGTCAAGAAGAGAAAGAAAAGGAAATTCAAAGGTGAGAAGAGAGAAGTTGGAAGGGACTGGAAGTACAAAGTGGTCAATGCTTTTGATCTAGATGAGTTTTAGGTTGCAGAAAGAACAAGAAACAAGGCGTGGAAGAGGAAGCATCCCTCATAAAAGGAAAAATCGTCGAGCCATGTGACGTTAAACAAAGTGTTGCGTGGGAGGCAACCCCCGCTTTTAATAACTTATTTTTTTATTTTTGTTTTGTTTGCAGGCAACAAAACGGGAGCCTTATTGATGAGAGCTAAGAGGTGGTAGCTTTGTTGCATTTCCCTCTATGAGTCACCTTCCTCGAGCTTGTTCTGAAACATTGGGGTCAATGTTTAGTTCAAGTTTGGGGAGGGGGGGGTTATTGCTTTTTGCTTCGAATTATTTGTTTCAAAATTTTTTGTTTTGTTCAAGAACTTGTTTCTCATAGAGTTCGGGAATAGTATATAGAGACAAAGGGATGGTTGTTCGAGGGTAGGAAGTTCAGAATAACGTGACAGTGATACGAGTCTAACGTGTAGATATGTACCACAGTACTTAAATCTTTAGAAGCATTTATTGAGTAGTTTATCTTAATAGTCTTGCATAATATAGATTCACATGCGTGTATGATTGGGTGAGAAATAAACAAAGTGGGCACTAAATGATGAAAAGGCGGTAAAAGGCAATTGGCTCACTAAGTTGGGTAGCCCTCACCCGGTTATTCAGCCCAAAGGGGGTTGATCCCCAAACTTCGTCCAAAAGGACAATATATAACTACAAAGTTTGAAAATTTCATCAGTAATTAAAAGGAGCAAAAGCTCGGATTTGGTGCCTGAACCTTTTATTGATTAGTCTTGTGCGTGTGATGATCATTAAAAATTCACATTGCCTTAATTTGATGGTCTGAATGAAAAAAGAGGAAAATTGCATGTGAACATCGGACAAAATGGTTCTTACACAAACTCTTTGTGTCATGTGAACATCGGACAAAATGCTTTTTGATTAATTGAAACGGATTTCTCACGTATGAGTACCGGTCTGCGGTGATTTTCATGAGTTCTTGTAATGGTCGCTTGAGGTCAGGCAACAGTTTAAGTTTGGAGGAGTTTGATCAGTAGTTTTTACACATATATTTTATAGTTATTTTAGTTATCATTTCTTTTAATCATCGAGTTTTTATTTTGTTTTATCGCATATTATTCTTTTTTTTGTGTTTTAGTGTTTTCAAGTTCAAAAGAATAAAACATGACAATCGGGGAGGAAAAAGTGCATAATTCAAAGTTTTTGAGGAAATGCTACAGGAGCCCTGACACGGGTGGCCGTGTCAGGAGCAAGACGTGGAAATCATGGAAAATAGACCCTTACACGGGTGGCCGTGACGCCTGACACGAGTCGTGTCAGGGGGAATAATTGGACAACATTGAAAATAGGGGCTGACATAGGCAGCCATGTTGCCTGACACGGGTCATGTTAGCATTCCTGGAGAGGAAAAATTACCTGATGGCCAACACGAGCGGCTGTGTCGCCTGACACAGGACGTGTTGTCTAGTGACACTGATTTTAAGTGTTTTTATGATCTTTCACTATTTGGGACCCAAAGGGGCGTTTTGGGCATTACTGACCAAGACAAATGGATTGTTTACAATTTAGCCATGTTTGAAGGAGGAATTACAGGACTTTTTTTACCACACGAAGAATTGAGGATTGGAGAGAGCAACATATAAGATTCTTGGAGGACAGAGATTTTTCATTAGCAGCAGTGATTGAAAATCAAATTTCATCATTTATCTGTAATGTTTAATCCTTATATCATTGAAATTATTTTGAACAATATGAGTAGCTAAACCCCCCAATGTTATGCGGTGTCCCTGATTTGAATCTGTAATGATTATGAATTCTTGATTTATTTAATAAAGTCTTCTCTATTAGATTTAATTGTACAATGTTTTTATGCCTTCCTGATTGGACAAATTAGGATTGATTTACGGTTAAAACTAGTTGAACCGCAGTTGTTAAGGTTTTTGTATAATTAGAATATAGAAGATATCACCTGGGACTAGGGATACCCTATAGTTACCAAATTTAAACCTTGATAAATTAAAGGTTTGACTCCATCAGATATCTCTAAGGACATAGGATTTAGGATGGATAGTTAAAGGTTTTCCCACTAAGGACTTAGGGGAAGATAATCTAAAGGGCTGGTAATTGAAGGATATGAACTTGTTGAAGAGATCAAGATTCAAGATAGTTACAGGGCAAATTATACACCTTACCCTAGCATGCTCGTCATATCTTTGAAAAAGCCATTTTATATTTCTGATTTTTGTTAAGTGACAATATCAAAAACAAAACCCCAAAATAAGTGTTTGTTTAATTGAACTTTGAATTTTACTCAATAATGGCAAGACGTACTTGAGATCGATATCTTGGGAATTTCCCATTATTACTGCAAGGCAAAAATAATACACTTGATATTTTTCATATCAGTATGCCATGTGAAGTCTGCCTAAAAGCAGCTAAATTAGTGAATCATTATTTTGTAAAAAGGGAGAAGATCCTGAGATGCTATAGAGTGTAGAGATTGCTTGGGCTAAAATCTTAAGAAAGGGGAAATATTTGTTCAGACCAAAAGAACTGATGGCCTTTGGATCCTATGTTTATTGGGTTAAAGAGAGAGTGAAAATGCTTATGTTACCATTCTCAAGGGAATACCCTTTGTACCTATAGCCGGATGAGTTGCAGCATGATGTGCCCAAAGAACGATTCTACCAAGTACAAAGTGAGAATTAACATTTTCGCATCGACATGGAAGACAAAGAGATGGAGCTATACTTCTTAAGGGAAGAGAAGACATATTAGCTTGCAAACTCAAAGTGCATGAAGAGCCAAGTACTTCTAGAAAAATATCCAGAGCTAAAGAGGATTCTATTTCTGTTGATGATCACAAAATAATTTTTGCTGAGATGGAGAAGAAGTACAAGAAAAGATGCCTAGACTGTGACATCCTAAGAGGGTCCAAGGCTGAATTAGAGAAGAGGTACGAAGCCTAAGTCAAAGTTCTAGAGAAGAAACTTTTAGATAAAAGCGCCCAACTTAAAGAATAAAGTACTCAGAGACTCACAGTAGAGGCCTGACTCAAGGGGTGTGGTACTCAACTAGCACAGGCCATGGAGGAGATTGCAAGGCTCAAGATCCATATGGGAAGACAATGATATTTTAAAGATAATCAAAGATGAATGTTTGATTGTTGTTTCATTTTGATATAAAAAACCACCTCTAGGCTTCTTGGTTGGGGTTTTTTCTTCTTTGTCGTATTATGACTGTTTGTCTTATATGAATTTAGTTTGACTTGAAGTTTTATGAAGGAAACGTTATTTTCGTTTTATGCTCTCTTGACTATTTTCTTATCTCCTTTATCATGTTGTCTGTTGTTTTTTATAATTGATAAAATTCTTCAACGCCCTGGAAATGATAAAACATTGCATGCATAATCATGCATTCATTCATATCATATCATAACAGGTGGTTCTAGACGGTTTTCTTCTGATATGGGTTTTCTTTTCAAGAGGTTGCTACTGCAAATTCTCACCGATACAACACTCGAAGTAATTCCAGAAGAAAATGGAACAGATCCAAGCCGATATTGCTGCTATGGGTGTCAAGATGGACACTTGGGTCAAACAACTGATGGAGATTATCCAAAATATAGCCTGTCAGCAAGAAGAAATGAGAGCCCTGATTATGAAGCCCGTTGCAACTGCATATAACGGAAATGAGACTCTCGTCATCACTTCTCAAGGGGGCGTTATTAACAATCTGAATAGTAATCCAAGTGATGCTATTTTGAACGATAATCCAAATGGTCAAAATCTGAATGCAAATGCTTGTTTGAATCAAAATGGTAATGCTACTATGAACCTTGGTAATCCTGCTGATAATAATTAGGGTGTTCCTTTGGTTTAAGTTGTGGGAAATCAACCTCCGCCCACTCCTACTCAACAAAAAATACGATCAACCTTTTGTTCAGCCAAGACATGCTCGCATTCCTATTCAACAGCTTGAAGAGGATAACTACGATGACTGGATATCTAATTCTAATGAACCTACAGAAGCTGACAAAAAGTTGTTTATGCTCGAGGAGTGTATCCGAGCATTTTAGAATCAGGGCTCCATAGGCCTTGATATATCGGATTTGGGATTTATCCCTCGAGTGAACTCCAAAGTTTAAAATTCAGATTTTTTAAAGTACAAAGGCATCTCTTATCCAAAGACACATGTTAAGTCCAATTACAGGAGGATGCCAGCATACTCTAACGACGAGAAACTGCTTATGCGCTTCTTTTAGGATACTCTTACTGGTGGACCATTGGAGTGGTACATGCAACTTGAGGGTACTCGCATCCGTACTTGGAGAGAGCTAGTTAAAGCTTTCACTCGCCATTACTAAAACAACACTAACATGGCACCTACAAGAATACAATTGCAGAATTTGTCGCATAAGCAGAATGAATCCTTTAAGGAATATGCCCAAAGGTGGCGTGAAATGGCGACTAGGGTCCAACCGCCAATAATGGAACGTGAAATGGTAAACATGTTTACCAGCACCTTGTAGGAGGACTACTATACTTCCTACAGTACCTATGATACTTTTGATGAGTTGGTAACCTACGGGGGAAGGATTAAAGTTGGAATTAAGATTGGCAAGATTCAGAAGGATGTTTCTGGAACTAATACTAGGAATGAAAAGAAGTATTTTGGTGGCTACTAGAAGAAGAAATAAGGCTAATCCAGTGCGCTTTATACGTGAAAGGGTAAAGGAAAGGCTCATTAGGAGTATGATATTCAGATTGTTGTTGTGATAATCCCAAGTGCTGCACCTCATCAACAAGCGTATGTGCCTAGGCATGGTAATCAAGAGAAGTTGCTACAACCACCAAGGAAGTTTGATACACTTACTATGTCCTATGCTAAATTGTTACCCCAATTGCTTGAGCTAAAGTTGGTGGAGAAGTGTACCTTCCACATTAATCTTGAAAAGTTATCGTCGAACTTTGATGCCAATACCCGGTGTGATTTCCATTCAGGTGCACAGGGGTATACCGTTGAAAATTGCTACTCTTTTAAGCATAAAATGCAGGATTGATTGGATTCTCATGCTATTAATTTCAGGCCAGTGCCAACACCCAATATTCTTCAGCAACCCTTGCCACCTCGTGGGGGTACCATTGTTAGTGCCATCATTGAAGATGAAAGGTTGAATCTAGTTATGGATGTAAATCAGTTGACTACACCTTTATCGTATGGGAAAGAGTAGTTTTCGAAGAAAGGTGTATTATTTGGTTGTGGTCTCGACGGAGAAGATTGTTTGATTCAGCCAGAGGGTTTCCAATGTCTGAAGGATGCAATTTAGAGTTAAATTACTAGAGGATCTCTTCAGTTTGACTGTGTGGTTGTTAAACCTAAGGTTGAGGAAGATGAGGTTGATGTGATAATTATCCCTATGAAGGCAAAGACAATTCATGTGCTTGTCACAATTCCTGATTCCAGCCCAAAAGTCACCACTGACCATGACTTTGTCTGGTCCAGTACCATATATCAGCGATAATGCAGTTCCCTGGAATTATGGTGGTGAATTTTACTATCAGGGCAAGAAGCTTGTTACTCAAAAGCCTGAGGAAAATAAAATCAAAGGAAAATAAGCCCCAAGTTTATGACATTGTCAGTGAAAGCAGGATTACCCGTAGTGGTTAGATTTTCTCTCCACCTGATCAACCTAAAAGCAGTGCAGATGCCTTGGCTAAGGCTAAAGGCAAACATATCATGGTAATAGTTGAAAATTGGGGAAGAATCCTCATGTTCTGACATTGGATGCCGAGATGGCCAAAGATGTAACAGAGCTGATGAGATATATAAAGAAGAGTGATTAAAAGATTATTGTGATACGGTGGAAAGAACTGACTGTTTTTGGAATGCTGGTTTGCGTTTTGCGTTTGTTTTTGCAAAATGTCGCGGTAAGCAAGAGTCGCCACCGACTTTTATTTTATCCAACAAGGAAAGGAAAAAAGCACAGAAGAATTCCTTTTTCGAGATATTTCTGAGTACGGGGGGTAGATTATAGAAAGGGAAGGTATTAGCACCCTTTCTATGCGTAGTTATCTACGGGCTCTTAGGTACTTTCTCATCATTTTCAAAATATTTTCTTTGTGCTTGTGGGTTTTGAAAGGTTTTTGTTTTAACCTCGATTTAACTCTTGCTTCTGTCCTCAAGAGTGTAATGAAGTGTTTTTGAAAACTTTGTTTGAAAAGGAGTGTAAGTGTGAAAATTTTGTTTTGTTTTGGATGAGCAAGTATCTAATAACTATCTACCTACTCAAAAAAGGAATCGTTCTATGCTAATTTCCTTTAGACAATGCTATCCCACTATTAATGAGTAGATAGCACCGTCGTTGGAGTTTGTGGGTCAATTCAAATGAGGGACATACGGTCACTAAAGTAATGTTAGGACACCTTAGCGGTAACCCTAATGTCTTAGATCATTTTTTGAGGCAACAATATCCGAGGCAACTATGATCTTTTAGACAAAAGGAAGACCTCTAAAACAACCTATAGTCAATGACCGTGTACGAAGGCAACCAAGTGGGGTGTACCCTAAGAGTGCGCGTGTGCGAGTGTGTTGATTTCAGTTATTTTTATCTTTGAACATGTTAAGGGTGATCTAACTTGATTTTAAATTAGGCATTCATTCTTGTCATGCAAACCCTATTACCAAACATCTAACAGTTGTATAATTTGCAGAATTAAAATGCGGAAATTAAATTACAAGGTGTTGGGTATTTACATCGCCAAAAGCAACCCTATGAAAATAAAATAAAGCGGTAAAATAAATAAAATGTCCTAATTATTATTACAAACCATAAGCAGATACATTAATTGGATAAAGAAAATAAAGTGCGACGCAAAATTAAATCGAATGCGAATTAGGGTTTTGACCCTTTTAAAAGAAAATGCTTTTTTTGTTGTTTTATTTTTTTAAAAAAGAAATTAAATCCTAAATTAAATACTAAATTAACTATTAAATAAATTAATTAATGAAAAAATAATTAATGACATATTTTTGGATTTTTTGTTAATTTAAGAAAGAAATTAAAATTATTAAATTAGAGTTAAAACCTAATTAATTCTAATTGATTTTAAATATTTACAAAAATAAATTAAAGTTGTTCTAGAATTAAAAACCTAATTAATTAGTTAGTATTTATTAGTAAAAAAATAGAATTCTGGAATTTTATTGGATAAAAAGTATTTTTGTGATTTTTTGATAAAAAAGAAAATTTGTTATTGGTTAGAAATTAATTAAAGCAAAATAAAATAATTAAATTAGATAAACAAAATATAAAGAAAAGTAGAAATGGGCCTGATTTTGGAGGTGTCCATAGCAATTTTGCTGGCCCAAATATGCTGATCCAATTGACTTTTTGAGATCCCATACACGCGCGTTGACTGGCTTATGGTGGACCTTTGATGCTGACCACCAGATCTGGCCATTTGGCCATCTGGAAATTGAATAGTGAGAGTCCATGGTAAACCTCCAACTTGAATATGCACATGATTTCCTAAAAAAATAACAAGAAAATGCAATTTGCTGGAGGCAGGGATCGAACCCCTGACCTCCAGCCTTTGGGTCCTCAAGGCTAACGTGGCCACCACCAAACCATGTTGCTTCATTTGTTATGATAATATAAACAAAACATAATATATAAAAATAAAGTTAATGTCCAGAAAACAAAAAAGCGTGCGTGTCATTTGAATGGACGAGTGGATGGACGACAACTCATCATCCCTGTCCTCTAAAACCTGCAATTTTTACCTGCGGATTTTTATCCGCAGCTAAAAGCGTAGCTTCATTATAAAATCTTCCCCAGGCCATATAAATGAGTTCTAGGAACATGGTTGAACTCATCATCCTCTTCTGATCATAACCATGGCCATTAATAAAGCTAATTTTTCCTGAAACAAAAAGCCCTAAAAACGAACAAAAAAGCCTAGCAATGGTGATCTGTGATATGGGTTAGATAAATGAAATTGGTTATCATGAAAAGCTTACAAATGATGTGGTGAATCAGAATATGCAATTGTTTTATACAATAGATGCAAGAACAAAGATTTTCGATTTCAAGAACATAGTGAATCCATGGATGACTTACAGAGCTTAGAAGGGTCTGGAAACGCGTGATTTTGATTGGTTTAGCTTGTGGAGATGGCCAGGAAGAGATTGAGACAAGTCTCAAGTCTTGAAATTGCCTCTAGGGTTGATTTTTACTCAAGCTTTTTCTTATTTTTTGCAAATTTCGTTCTGCCTCTAGAACTGATCTCTAACCCTCATTTCTGTCTGCATCGCTTCCTTATGTAATGCACAATACATTAGGTTTGAATTCTTTGTCCAAATCTTCCTCTATCAATGCTCTTGATGTGGATTTTATTTGCTTTGAACAACCTTCCAAAATTGGCTTGATTCCAATTTTTTTTACTCTAATGCCTTGATACGAGTTTGGTATGGTGCAAGCTGTCCATTGAAACCTATAATCATCAAAAGATCTTTGGTTATCAATATTTTTGATTTTATGTGATTTTATTTGATTTAAAATGAATTAATTCAAATAAAAAATCAAATTAAATAATAAAAATATAATATGAACACATGGCCAAGGCTAGAGCACGTGGGCAATAATGCAAACTCAAAACAAGTGAAAAAGAATGAGCCCATTTGGCAAAATTTGAAGTTTTGGGGATAGTTGACTTTTGGCAATTTTGCAAAAAAGTACAACTTCAACAATGCATAACTTCTTCAATTTTGAACTTTTGGAGGTGTTATTGACTTTTTAGAAAGCTTGAGATGTCCTCTAACCAACCCTTTTGGTATCATCTCATTTTGATATTCCATGCTCAAGTTAGAAGCTTTTACAAAAAAGGTGTTTTTGTTGACTTTCAAAAATGACCTATAATGTCAAAATTCATAACTTCTTGTGAGTGCATATTTTGATCTTGGGGTATGACGATGGATTGTAGGGAATTTCATCCTATTTAAAATGAGCTTTGGATGGTTCATTTCTCATAAAGTATGAGAAAGTTATGCTTGGTCAAAGTTGGGTTGACTTTTCCTGTAAAACCCTAATTTAGCAACTTTTGAATCTTGATGAATTTTGAGTAATCCTTGATGAATCATGATCAACCCTTGATCAAATGATGAAATATCCTTCAAAATGAGGATTTTGACAAAAAATCTTGAAATTTGACTGTATTTGGGTTACAGATGACTTTTGCCCTAACACAGTCGATTTTTGGACCTTTTAAGCAATTGAGTGAGCAAAATTCCTCTGCAAGGCTTGAAACTTGACATGGATGAATTTGAGAACATATTAGGACATTGGTGAGCACTTGGGGTCACTTGGACTCAAGGATCTTGATGCAACACAAAACCCTAATTTGAGTAGACTGCCTTAGGAGAGAGCTTGTCTGGCCAACCCTTGGACTACTTTGAGCAATTTGGAGATCTTTCTTGCAATGTTTTGAGGAATATGGGAGGGAAAATTTTGGGGTACAACAATTATCGATATGTTGAGCCAGACGCCCCTTTGAAGATTTTTATTCTTCCTTTTCTTCGGGATTCTGAATCTCACAGAAATAGATTGATGAAATTATTGGGGACTTCTTTTGTTCCTCGTGAAATCTCATTGAATCAATTTGAAGGAATTGTGGCTAGCATCTCTGCAAGCAATGGGATACATTTCACATATTTTGATTTTACCTCCCGAGGGAAGGAAGCATAATAAGGTGTTTCACATCTCAATAGAGATTGTGAAGATTACCTTATTCCATGTGTTGGTTGACACATGATCGTCCCTTTATTGTTCTGCCAAAATCTGCTCTCATGAAGTTGGATTATGAAGGGGTTGTGTTGAGGCCCAACGATTTGGTGGTTAAGGCGCTTGACATGTCGAAGAGAACTGTATTTGGGGAAGTTAATTTTCCTATCAATAGGCCTTCAGATCTTCAAAGCAACATTTTTTATCATGGATACATATCCTTCTTACTATTGTTTGCTAGGGTGCCTGTAGATCCATGGGGCTGGTGCTATAACTTCTACTTTGCATCAGAAGTTGAAGTTCTTAGTTAATGGGAAAGTTGTCACCATTTGTGGTGAAGAGGACTATATTGTCAGCCATCTGAGTACCTTCGGCTATGTTGAAATTGAGGGAGAGGTACATGAGATTTCATGCCAAGCATTTGAAATATGCAAGTTCTCAGAACTCCTCGTCAAAAGGTTAAGAAGCTGAAAGTCTCTATGGCATCTTACCGACAAGCTCAGGCAATTCTAGAATCTGGACATCCTGAAGGCTAGGGAAGAATGTTGGATCTCCTTACACAGAAAGTTAAGAAGGGTTTAGGCTTCGTGTCTAGACGAAGCGCACCAATTACCGTTCTGAAGATTCAAGGTATTCCTCCTCCGATCAAATTCGTCAGTGGTGGTATTATCCATGAGGAAGCTCATGTTTTGAGCGAGAATGAGGATAATGATTATGAAATGGACAAATGGATTCGTCCTAATGTTCCGTGTCAAGAGCCTGTCAATTGGTTTGTCGAAGATGTCATCAAAGTCACTCGCTATAAAGAGTAATTTTCTCTTATTTTTATCAGGAAATAAATCCTACGTTCTGCCCAAGACATAATGATCATGTTATAGGGCCATAATGATTTTATTTTCAAAATGATCATCAATAAAGGACGACATTTTGCATTGAAATATTTCGCTCCTTGTCTTTCTTTGTATTTTTCAAAAAAATTGACAATGTGTTTTTATTTTACTTTTAAATCTTAAACTAAAATAAAAACAAAATCATAATCATAATCATGTAGATATTGTCCCCCATTAATCTCGGATTTTGTCGAAAATGATTCTACTATCGCTTATTATGATTTTGAAAATCCAATCTATCCAGTTGATGAAGAAGCTGAAGAATATTGTGAACATCCAGAAGAGCTAGCCTGATTGTTGAGGCAAGAAGAAAAGGTCATTCAACCGCACCAAGAGAGTATAGAAGTGATCAACTTGGGTACTGAGGAGGTCTGAAAAGAATTCAAGATTAGGGCCGCATTAGAAGACAGTGTTAAGCGAAGATTGATTGAAATTCTCCATGAGTATGTGGACATCTTTGCTTGGTCTTAAGAATAAATGCCTGGGCTAGATACAGATATTAATGTGCATAAACAAAAGCTTCAAAGAAGTCATCCTGAGATGTCTAAGAAGATCAAAGGGGAAGTTCATAAACAGTTTGATGTGGGTTTCTTGAAGGTTATTTCTTATTCGCCGTTGATAACGAATATTGTGTCGATGCCGAAGAAAGATGGCAAAGTAAGAATGTGTGTGGATTATAGGGACTTGAATTGAGCAATCCCTAAAGATGATTTTCCGCTCCTTCATAATGATATTATGGTTGACAATACTGCTCAAGCTAAGGTGTTTTCCTTTATGGATGGTTTTTCTGGCTACAATCAGATTAAGATGGCGCCGAAAGACAAGGAGAAGAATACTTTTATTACACTCCGGGGAACATTTTTTTACAAAGTGATGCTCGTTGGTTTAAAGAATGTATGGGTAATGTGTCAGCATGCAATGGTCAATCTCTTTCATGACATGATCCATAACTAGATTGAGGTATACGTTAACGAAATTATTTCCAAATCCCAGACAGAAGAGGAACATCTTTTCCATTTGCAGAAATTGTTTGAAAGGTTAAGGAAATTCAGGCTGAGGCTAAACCCTAACAAGTGCACCATCGGGGTGAGATCAGGGAAGTTATTGGGCTTCATAGTAAGAGAAAAAGGAATTGAGGTTGATCTTGCCAAAATAAAAACGATACAAGAAATACCTGAGCCGAGAACAAAAAAAGAGGTTTGTGGATTTCTCAGGAGGTTGAACTACATTGTTGGATTCATCTCTCATCTCACAGCCACGTGTGAACCAATATTCAAGCTATTGAGAAAATATCAAACAACCAAGTGGAATGACAATTGCCAAGTAGAATTTGATAAAATAAAAGAGTATTTGACAGAACCTCCAATTCTCTTGCCCTCTAGTGGAAGACAAGCCCTTGATAATGTATCTGACTTTGTTGAAAAGTTCTACGGGTTGTGTACTCGTTCAACATGATGAGACAGGTAGGAAATGACATGCTATTTACTACATGAGAAGTAAATTTACTAATTTCAAGTTGAGGTTCTCATTGATGGAATATCCTTGTTGTGCACTCATGTGGGAAGCAAAGCATCTCAGACAATATATGTTAACTCGTATTACTCTCTTTATATCTAAGATGGATCCAATAAAGTACATTTATAAAAAGCCACCTCTCATGGGAAGAGTAGCCCGTTGGCAGATGATTTTAACTGAATATGATATCTAGTATACTACCTAAAAAGCCATTAAGGGTAGCGTATTGGTGGATTATCTTACTCACCGGCTTATGGAAGACGACTATCAGCCAATGAAGTTTGAGTTTCCAGATGAGGACATCATGTATATATATGATCATAACATCCTTGGCCTAGAAGAAGGAACAGAACCAGGATCGCGATAGACGATGGTGTTGGATGGTGCATTCAATGCATTGGGTAATGGTGTCGGTTTTGTAATTACTTCTCCTAAAGGTTTATATACTCCTCTTACTGCCAGAATTTGCTTTGATTACACAAACAATATGGCCGAATATGAAGCATGTATCTGTGGGTTAGAAGTTGCTATTGATTTCTGAATTAAGATATTGGAAGTATATAGGGATTCTGCTCTCGTAATCAGTCAGATCAACAGAGATTGGGAGACTCGTCACTCGAACTTGATTCTGTATCGTGAGCATGTTATGAAGTTGATCTCGTATTTTGATGAGATCACTTTCAATCATATCCCAAGACAAGATAACAATTTGGAAGACGCCTTGGATACTCTGGCATCCATGTTTAATGTCATATGGGAAAATAAAGCCCCCTCTATCAGCGCTTTAAGGTTGGACGAGCCAGCATTCTGTTACAAAATAGAAGAAGAGGCTACTAATGAGAAACCTTGGTTTTATGATATCAAAAGATATCTTGAAACACAATAATATCTAGAGGATGCTTCAGTCACTAATAAGAAGACTATGCGAAAGTATGCAACCACGTTTTTCCTCAACGAAGGTGTTCTGTACAAGAGGAACTATGACTCTTTTTTGCTCAGATGCGTGTATTGTACCCCAAAATTTTCCCTCCCATATTTCTCAACAAATGTCATGTGAGTTCCCCAAATTGCTCAAGGAAGTTCAAGAGTTGACAAGATAAGCTCTCTCCTAAGGCAGTCTACCTCAAATTAGGGTTTCATTTTTCATCAGGATATATGAACCACAAAGGACTCAAATTCTCACCATTGTCCTAATATATTCTCAAGATCATCCATGTCAAGTTTCAAGCCTTGCAGAGGAAGTTTGCTCAGTCAATTGCTCAAAGGCCTGAAAATCGATTGTGTTAGGTCAAAAGTGAACTATGGCCCACATACAGTCAAACTTCAAGATTTTTGGTCAACATACTCATTTTGAAGTATTATTCATCATTTTATCAAGGGTTGATCATGATTCCTCAAGGTTTGCTCACAATTCATCAAAACCCAAAAGTTGCTAAATTAGGGTTTTGTAGGAAAAGTCAAGTCAACTTTGACCAAGCATAACTTTCTCATACTTTATCAGAAATGACCCATCCAAAGCTCATTATGAAGAGGATGAAATTACCTACAATTCATCTTCAGCTCCCAAGTTCAGAATATGCACTCACAAAAAGATATGAATTTTGACATTATAGGTCATTTTGAAAAGTCAACAAAAACACCATTTGAGTCAAAGCTTCATACATGAACATGGAAGACTCAATTGAGATAAGACCAAAAGGGTTGCTTAGCGGACATCCAAAAATTTCTAAAAAGTTCAACAACACCCTCCTAGGGTCAAAATTGAGAGAGATATGCATTGTCAAAGTTGACAATTTTTGGGAAATTGTCAAAAGTAAACATTGATCAAAATTGCATTTTTTTTCCACACGGGCCCATCTTTTCAAGATTGCATCTCATTCCTAGCATAGTCCACGACCTATAGGACCCTCCATGCTTTATTTACTTATTTATTTAATTTACTTTAATTTTTATTCATTTAAAAGTCAAATAAAATCAAATAAATCCAAATAAATCATATAATGTGTTTTAGGGATGATTTTTGCATTGAAGGAAGATCTTATGTACTGTAAAATGAGATCCAATTTGCGCAAGACTAATTTGGGTGGAAAAAGATTGGATTGAAGCAAATTTGGAAATATATCATATGCCATGAAAGACCAAATCAAATCTTCATAATGGGCAAGATTCAATTCGTTTTTGTTGACCTAATGTGTTGCACTACATATACAGAAGGAATCCAAGGCAAGAGAAGAGGTTGAGCAGTCGTGAAAGATGCAGAAAAAACTTCAAAATTTCAAAGAAAAAGTGCAGATCAAATTCCAAGTTACAGGCCATCTCAAGCCATCCTAACCTTACCAATCGATTGTTGGACGATTCAGGAACATGTTCCAATCACTAGCAAGCCTCCCCACATCCTGAAACACGTTGTAGCAGTCACACGGTTAGCTTAAAAAACTCGTTTTCGTTTTCATTAATTTATAGATCATTTTAAAGTTTTGATTACATATTCTTGTTCCTTATTGAGTTTGCAAGCTAATCATTCTATTCAATTGCATTTTTGATGACTGTATGTAAAACTGCCATGGCTAGGGTTTCTTGTTTAGTTTTCGGGCTTTGCAATACAGGTTAAATTGGACGTTGATTCTGGTACCATGATACTCGTGAGGATGAGACGAGTTGATTGGTATCAGCCATGGTCATTTATCTTGCTTGTGGGTGATTTTTGAGATACACGGGTCTACACCTACAACGAAACGTCCGTAGGTAAAATTTGTTTACCTAAAATGACGGTTGGGAGGAAGAAGACAATGCGTGGCATTCACTGATTGGGTTATTTTAATTTTAGCGCATTTTGAATATATTATTGGTTTTTTTTATTATAATTTGTCTTACTTCCACTATATATACAACAAAAACGCGTGGCTCAATTGGCAAGCGTGTATTAGAGACATGCATAAGGGCCTGGGTTCGATCCCCAGGTCCCATATTTGTTCCATATTGTTTTTCTATAGGTAATCAGGCACGCTGCGTATCAGGAGGCCCACCGTATGCCATCAACATCTGACCATCAAATGCCTCTCCAGCCAGATCCAATGCCATTCCACTGAAGGCCCACCATGCACCTAAGGTCGACGCATGCATTGAAACAGGAAAAGTTAAAATGGATGAGTTTCATTTGGGCCCAGAATTTCCTTAGTACACCCTCACAATTGTTAAATAGCATCAGGCCCACCTCTAACCTTTTTTTATTTTCTTTAATTCTTTTAATTATCTTTTATTTATTTTAATTCACAAATTAATTATTTTTCATAAAAAATCATAAAATCAATAATTCACCAAAAAAATGTTGGATTAGTTTTTTTATTATTATCATCAAAATTAATTTAATTTAGTTTAACTTAGGAAAATTGTAATTTATTTTCATAAATAAAACCAAAATAGAAATTAGGTTAAAACTTTTGATTTAATTTTGCTATTTTTCTCAAATAAATAAAAATACAAAAATAGGTTTTAGAATAAATTAATTTATTTTTATTAATTTAAAATCAATTAGAATTAGGATTTTCTTTTTTTAATTTAATGATTTCTCTATTCTTAAATAACAAAACATGACAAAAAAGAACTTTTTTTTAATCAGTCATCAATAGGTTTGGTCAAGGGTCAAAACCCTAGTTGTCTCGTACTTAATTCATCGCGCGCATTTATTATTTTCCCCAATATTTTTGTAAACGTTCATGGTTTGTAATAGTTTAATCTAGGACTTTTTACTTATTGCTTTTCCCCGGGTTTTTGGCTATGTAATTAATCCCCCTCCCCGAAGCCTTTTAATACCGTAGATTTACTTTCTCGCATTTTAATTCCCGCAAATATTTGACTGTTTAGATGTATGCTAATAGGATTGTATGGCAAGAATGCATGACAAATTAATACAGTTAGAAAACCCTAATGTGCAAAGATAAATAACTGAAAACAGATCACTCACACATATCACTCTTAAGGTATACTCTCACTTCGGTTGACTTTGGTAAAACGATCATTAAGCATAGGATGTCTTAGTGGTTGCCCTCCTGTCTAAAAAAGATCAAACGTCTCATTCGAATGTTGCCCCGGAAATGTTGCCTCAGAAATGTTGCCTCGAATATGATCTCAAGACTCTAGGGTTGTTACTACGATGTCCTAACATTGCTTTAGTGATCGTACGTCCCTTTCAAATTGACCTTTACAACTCCAACGACGGTGCTACCTATTTCTCAATAGTAGGATATCGCTGTCTAAAGGAAACAAGAATAGAAACGATCCTTTTTCGAGTAGGTAGATGCTAGTAGGTACTTGCTCAAATAAAAACTTTTCACACTTACACTTTTCAAACAAACTTTCAAAACAAATTTGTCACACCTTTGAGGACTGATACAAGGGTTATCACGAAGTCAAACTTTTCAAAAACAAAGCACATACACAAGCAATTTTTAAAAGATGAGCAAGTACCTAAGAGCCCATGGAGAACCATGGATAGAAAGGGTGCTAACACCTTCCCTTTCTATAATCTACCCCCCATACTTAGAATATCTCGAAAAAGGACTTTTTCTGTACTTTTTTCCTTTCCAATTGGATGAAATAAAAGTCGGTGGCGACTCTTGCTTACCGCGACACTTTGCGAACAAAAAACGCAAACCAACATTTAAACAGTCGGTTCTGCCACCGTTTCACAGCATGGATATACACAAAGCATAGAAGAAATTAATGAAGGCTCTTTTGGGACGCATTCCAGTGGGCATACCATGGTCTACAATGGAAAATATTGTTATAATCACTCCAAAATCTGTTACAAATGTCAGATTTACATCGACAAAATGCATGTGCCACCCAGTCCACTGAATATGTTGACTTATCCTTGGCCCTTTCCGATGTAAGGCATCAATATGATTGGATGGATTAAACTGACTGCTTCCAACTAACATCATTTTATCTTGGTGGCCATCGATTATTTCACCAAGCGGGTCGAAGCGACATCGTATTCCAATATTACCAAGCAAATGGTTACTTGTTTCATCAAGAAGAATATTATTTGTCGTTATGGGATTCCCGAGAAGATCATTACTGATAATGGGTCGAATCTTAACAATAATATGATGAAAGAGATGTGTGACAGTTTCAAGATAAAACATCACAATTATTCTTTATAGCGTCCAAAGATGAATTATGTTGTTAAGGCATCAATCAAAAATATTAAGAAGATTCTGCAGAAGATGGTTGTGACCTACAAAGATTGAAATGAGATGTTTCCATTCGCTTTACATGGTTATCACACTTCGGTGCTCTTTTTGACTGGGGAAACCCCCATTCTCTCTGGTATAGGGCATGGAAGAAGACTTGTCGGTGGAAGTAGAGATTCCATCTTTAAGGATCATAATAGATGTACAATTGGATGAAACCGAATGGGTTCATAATAGACTTGATCATTTGAATTTCATTGATGAGAAGAGACTGACGGCTATTTGTCATGGGCAGTTATACAAGAAGACGATGAAGAAAGCTTTTGATAAGAAGGTGGATCCTCAAAATTTCAAAGTTGGTGACCTTGTGCTGAAAATTATCTTGCCTCACAATAATACAGATGCTAGGGGAAAATGGGCTCCTAATTATGAAGGACCATATGTTGTGAAGAAAGTATTCTCATGAGGATCTATGATGCTCACAACTATGGATAAAAAGTATTTCCCTCACCCTGTCAATGCAGATATAGTTAAAAAATACTTTTCAAGAATAGACCCACTGAGTCGATGTCTCAGGCAAAAAAGGGCATCCCGACAAATAAAAAAATGAATAAAGTGTCTTGAAAAATAAGGGATAAAAGAATAAAAGAATAAAAGAATGAAAAAGAAAATTGTGTACATCCGGTAAGTCGAAAACCTGAAAAAGGAGATTTAGGAAAAAATGGGTATCCTGGTGGAATAAAAACCTGAAAAGGGCGATCTAGGAAAAATCCAGGGATTTAAATCGAATGACTACGATCTGTGTTGCATCTGTGCTATCATTCTACACCATTGTTGGTTAGCTTGGAAGGATAAGTGAATCAGTCCAATCAACTTTCTCAAAAAGCAAGATACTAAGGAGCTTTGAAGTCATAAGAGTCATAGCAGAGTCGATACCCGATAAATCCGCACTCACATTGCCATCTTTGTATTCTCCTATGTATGATTTGTACGCAATTACCTCTTTTTAGGAATTGCTTCTTGATGTAAATGCCTATTTACAGGCCAATCAATCGATAAAATTCTTTTTTATCCAAACTGGGCCTCTTTGTTTTTATTTTTGATGTTTTGTTTGCAAAAATAAATCCAACATTTTTTATAAAACTTTGCATTTATAAACGTTGAAGCTTTATAGCACATGATATAAATATCTGAAATTGCTTGAAGTTTTGGGTGTCTAAGATGATGGCTAAGGTGGTCATTTCATACCCAGGGCATGATGCGGTAATTTCCCTTTTCTAGGTACTGATGGTCTTTGATGACAATAGATGTACCAACAAATGAGAAAAGAAAGGTTTGGTTGTGACCAGCATGAGATTACTAATGGAAGGAGTGTTTTCTCCAAACAGAATCTCTTATCTCTAGTGAAGGCATACCCTCTCCTAGAGAGAATCCCTTATCTCTAGTGAAAGCGCATTGCTACTTAATTCCCATTGAAGTCTTATCTCTTGCTAGGAGTTTCTTTAAGAGTTTGTCCCCTCTAGAGGACTTATCTTAGGAGAATTCCATGTCAGCAGGATTCTATATAATACTTCTCCCAGTGTAATCTATGATTTTCAAAGTTCCTCGAAATAATCATTTTACTTACCGATTGGATATTCTTGATATATCCACGTAAAGTTGACATTTACTTCCCCAATGAGGTTGGCACTCGTCTTCCCCGAGGAAGTATACTTCTGTCAAGGTTTCTTGAAGAGATTTACGTTTACCTATGGGAGATTCTGGTTCGTATCCCCTTGAATGCATCTAATAAGTGCAAATTATAGCTATTTTTATATATACTTTTTGTTGCACTTATTGATTCTTTGTTGTTAATATTGTTGAATAAACTCAACTTTTGTGTAAATATGTTTAGTTTGTGTTTTTTGTACATAGTGTACCATTTGATGTTTTTCCATTCATTTTGTAGATATTTGATGCATTTTGGAGCAGTGAGGAATAAGGTGTCGAAGGCACGACTTTGGATGCGTGTTTTCAGAATAAAATACCATTTTTGGGAAGTTGTGTCTAGGAGAGCCCGCTTAGTGCGCAGTAGGCCGATAAGCGCGGGTGCGCTCAACGCATTTTGTAGTGTATTGCTTGCGTTATGACATTTTGGAAGAAGCATTGTTTTGAAGCATGCTTAGCGTGGATACCGTGCTTAGCATGGTTTAGGGTGGTTTGATGTGTAAAATAAAGAAGTCGCACTTAGCGCGCCAGGCTCGCTTAGCGCAGTCTGTTGAGATTTGTTTTATAACTTCAAATTTAGTTCATTTTTAGGATGGTTTTGGGAAAGTTTTTTCTCCCAACTCCATCAACCTCCAATTTTTTTAGGATTAACTTAGATAACATCTATGGAGCTTACATACAGATGATCCGGGGTAGACTACTCTTCTATCGGTGTTGACAAACCTTTAGATCTATGGGTCATTCCTCTTTTTCTTTGTGTATTCTCTATTGGTTGGGTTTTTATATGTATTTACTTTTAATTCATGTATATTTGTCGCTCTTGGCGTTATATAAAACTTGCTTTACAAATCTTTGTCAATTGTTATCCTTGATTTTTCCTTTGTGCTAGGCATTTGAGTTGCTATAGACATATACTGCTTAAATTTTTTATCTAGGATGATCATCTAATAATGTTTGAATTCTAGAGATAGATTTAGCGTTGTTATTCACATAAGGTGTTTGTGACTAATGCCTCTTTGTTGATTGTGTCGCTCTGAGAGATCGTCGATGCAAGCGAGCACGATTGACTTCTGTGTTGTTAAGGTATGTATTTTAGTATATACTTTTTTTTCACTTATCGACTCTTTATTGTTAATATCGTTGATCAAACCCGACTTATATGTAAATACTTTTAGTTTGTGTTTATTTTTGTTTTTGTGTACATAGTGTACTATTTGATGTTTTTCCATTCATTTTATAGATATTTGTTGCATTTATAGCATTGAGGAATAAGGTGTCGAAGGCGCGGCTCCGGATGCATGTTTTCGGAATAAAAGATCGGTTCTTCCCAGGAGAGCGTGCTTAGCATGCAGAAGGCCGCTAAGCGCGAGTGCACTCAATGCATTTTGTAGCGCGCTGCTTGCATTTTGACATTTTGGCAGAAGCATTATTTTTAAGCCCTCTTAGCGCGTAAGTCCCACTAAGCACTATTTAGGGAGGTTTAGTGTGTTAAATAAATGTAGCCCGCATAGCATGGTGATCCCTCTATGTGCGGTCTATTGAGATCAGTTTTGTATAAATAGTTTAGAAATAGATTATTTAGGTTTTTATCATCTCTTTCCCTCTTGGAGGAGTTATGATCCAATTCTTTGTAGCTTATAGGTTCAACCAACATCATTGGGTGGTTCATCATGTCGATTGGCTATGGGTGGTCTCGGGTCGTGTTGACATCGCGAGAAGTTTCCTATTCATCTCCTTCCTCCCTATGCATCGTTCCTATGATGGGTGTTGTATGTATATATTTACTCTTATTGTATGTACATTTGTTAATCACGAGATTGTATGAAATCTCTTTTACAAATTAATACCAATGTTTATTCTTGATTTTTTTTTCTTAATCGTGGAATTTTGGTTTGTCGTAGACATATGCTTTCCAAATCTCTTTCTTGAATGAATAGATATTAGGTCCTAGACTATAGACAAATATTTAGGCTTAATATTCATGTGGGTATCGGTTATGAAATGCACCTTGGTTATTTGAGTCGGTTGAGAGATCATCGACGAGAGCAATAAGGGTGATGTATCACTTTACGTTAGAGATATCCTTAGTGTGAGTCATACATTATGGTATTGACAAGTGATTTAGGTTGCGTGCAATTTACAGCAAGTTTAAGTATTTGATGGGTAGAGTAAACTGCGATTCCATAATGAATTCTCTTAGGTTTCAGATGATTGTTTATCGCTTTCTTTATTTGCTTTATTTACTTTTCCTACACTTTTTCTGCACCCCCCACTTTTTCCAAACATAGAAGGATTGAAACTGTTGAACGGTAGTTCTTCTCTCTCACCAATCTCTATGGACACGATACAATATAACCTATATCTCCCGGTAAATTAATAACTTAGTTTTTCCTTGCCCCATTACCGTCTCATCAGAATGGCTCTGTTTCCGGGGATTGGTGTTGATATTAATTACATCGCAATAGTTTTGCTTTCTAAGTTTCGTAAATATGTATATAATGTGTATTTGTACATTTTCTCCATACTTGTTTATTTTGTACATTTACATAATTTATACATTTGTATATAGTATACTTGTTTTGTTTCACGTTTTCCAAAGTGTGGTTAGATGTGTAGTTCCAGTTAGAGCTTGAAAATATTAGAGCGAAGGCGAGAGTGAAGCGTTTGGCTCTTCGAAGCAATGTGTTATTTTATAAATAATAGGAGTCGAGCTTACGACTTAAAATAAGCATGTTTTATCATTTTTTTGTTTCATTGTTACTTTTTCATTCTAGCTTAGGTAGTATGGTGAACATTCATTAAACAAGTTGTACTCGGATTGTTCGTAAAATTCTCAAATTTTCCCTTTACAACTTGTTCAATCAATTTTCACCCATTCTTTTAGTATTTTTATATTAGTTGTTTTATGTTGTTATTCTTTGTGATTTTTTGCAAGCTTGCCGTGTTTAGCTTGTTGAAGTGTGTTTGTATGTAGATACTGTTTAGAGGTGTAAGTGGAGCTTGCATAGTAGCTGCACCAGTTGCCCTGTTTTTCTGCAACAAATGTAGTGTGCTTAGTGCGCTCAGTGCCACTTAGTGTGCCCTGCTGTGCAGAGCCAGTGAATTCTTTTTATTTTTTCGCTTGGCTCCTCTTTTTCCCACTTCATATAAGGTTTTATATTATAGTAATTAATTGTAATATTTTTATTTCTTTCTTTTGTTGTTTGGACTCAAATTTTGGTTAGATAGCTTAATGTCGCATTTGGTGATTTTTCGATTTTGAGTGTGTCAACTCGCGGATGTATAGTAATGATAGTTTTTAAAGTTGGTACTCGTCAGGTAATCGTTTATCGCTTTCTATAACATAACATGTTTAAGAAACTTATCATTTGTATAATTACCATACCATTCATTCTTTTTGCATTACTTGGTTTTGACTAAATCACTTTAGTTTCCTATTTACCCATAAATGTGAGGAAGCTTTCCATTGTTCATATGTTGGAGGCCATAATTCTTGTTTTAACTGGATTTTATTATGTTTAATATTTTGTTTGTGTTGATTATATGAAAGCATGAACATGATCAAGGCATTTTTTATTTAATTTTGAGCATAACTACCTTGGCCAAATAGTCAATTCACCTTGTGAGTGTATGATCATTAGTAACCCCTTTTGACTTTTTTGTCGATGTCCATGTTGTGTTTGCTAAATGCTTGTCTATGAGTGTTTAGTTTATATTTTTGTATGGACATTGATTCTTTGTTTTCTTGAACCCTCAACTATGATTTATGATTTGAATTTTTACCTTGCCTTAGAAAGTAGGGAGTATTCACACTATGATATGGTTGAATTACAGGTGAGGAGAGAAATGTTTATGTGCTCTTGTGTATTACTATGAGGTAGAGAATGAAAGAAAAAAAAGTGAAAAAGAAAGAAAATAAAAGAAAAAGAAAAATAAGAAAAAAAAGAGAAAAGTTTTGAAAAACAAAAACAAAAAGAGTTTGAATAAGTTTGTGATAATAAGTGATGTGTGTTGGTGAGAAATTTGGAATAAAGAAGAAGTTTGATTGAAATTATTTTGCTTGAGTCTTTGTGATTTAATCACTCCCTTAGGTTTAGGAAAGTTTTTGTTTCGATTAGCTTTAGTACTTATCCCTTGTTTTTTAACCAAGCCACATTACAACCTTGAAAAGCCTTTGTGATTCTTGCCTTTGTATTTTCAAATGAGTTTTTGGATGAATGCATAATTTATTTATTTTTCAAGATTGTGGATGAGTGTTTTTTGTCCCTCACTTTTGTGTGTTCTTCATCTACCGTTGAATTTTTACTAGGTGTGATTCATGATTGAGCTTGTTTTGTTTTAGAATGTTTAGTATGCTTTTTGTACATAGGATATGTTTCATTTACATGTCTTTGTTGTAGGATTGTGGTAAGTATTTACCTTTCATATGCGTTTTTGTTTGAACCATACATTTGTTTTCCTTTTTAAAACTTGTTGATTCATGACTTTTTGGTTGATTACTTTTGGTTCTTTGAGTTGTTTTTCCTTGTTTGAGGACAAACAAGTTCAAGTTGGGGAAAGTTTGATAAGTGCAAATTGTAGCTATTTTTGTATATACTTTTTGTTGCACTTATCGACTCTTTGTTGTTAATATCGTTGAATAAATCCAACTTTTGTTTAAATACATTTAGTTTGTGTTTATTTGTGGTTTTGTGTACATAGTGTAGCATTTGATGTTTTTATATTCATTTTGTAGATATTTGTTGCATTTGGAGCATTGAAGAATAAGGTGTCGAAGGCACGCCTCTAAATGTGCGTTTTCGGAATAAAAGACAAGTTATGCCTAGGAGAGACCACTTAGCATGCAGAAGGCCACTAAGCGCGAGTGCGCTCAGTTCATTTTGTAGCGCGCTACTTATGTTTTGACATTTTGGAAGAAGCGTTATTATTGAGCCCGCTTAGCGTGCAAGTCCCACTAACTGCGGTGATCCCGCTAAGTGTTGTATGCTTAGATCAGTTTTGTATAAATAGTTTAGAAACATATTTTTGAGGTTTTTATCATCTATTTCCATCTTGGAGGAGCTCTAATCCAATTCTTTGTAGCTTAGAGGATCAAGCAACATCATTCGGTGATTCATCATGTCGATTGGCTATGGGTGGTCTTGGATCGTGTTGAAATCACGAGAAGTTTCATATTCATCTCTTTCTTCCCTATGTATCATTATCATGGTGAGTGTTGTATGTTTATCTTTACTCTTATTGTATGTACATTTTTGATCATGGGGTTGTATAAAATCTCTTTTACAAATTAATACTGGTATTTATTCTTGATTTTTTCTTAATCGCAGAGTTTTGGTTTGTCATAGACATATGCTTTCCAAGTCTCTTTCTTGAATGAATATATATTAGGTCCTAGACTCCATACATAGATTTAGGCTTAATATTCATCTAGGTATCGGTTATGAAATGCACCAAGGATATTTGAGTCGGTTGAGAGATCTTCGACGAGAGCAATGTGGGTGATGTCTCACTTTGTGTTAGAGATAGCCTTAGTGTGAGCGATACGTGATGGTATTGACAAGTGATTTAAGTTGCATGCAATTGATCAGCGGGTTTAAGTATTTGATGGGTAGGATGAAATGCAATTCCAGAATGAATTCTCTTAGGCTGTAGATGATTGTTTGTCGATTTCTTTATTTGCTTTATTTAGTTTTTCTGCACTTTATCCGCAAACCCCCACCCCGTTTTTTTCCAAACTTAGAAGCATTGAAACTGTTAAAAGGTAGTTTTTCCCTCTCACCAATCTATGTGGACACGATACGATATAACCTATATCACCCGGTAAATTAATAACTTACTTTTTGCTTGCCGCTTTACCTCCTCAACAATGTCTATTATTCCCAATGGAGTAATTACTTCTCCCTAGTACGAGTCCTTAATTCGCTTGAATCTTGCAAATATGATTTCTCCCAGTGTAGCTTGTACCGGTTATATTGATATCAAGAGCTTTTTTATTCCCCTAGTGGAAGATGTAGCTTTATCATCAGTTGGAGCTAATTTTCGAGGATTTGCATCCCTAGCAGAACAAGTTTTTCTTTTCCCCAGTAAATCTTGGTGATGATTAGTATTGTACAAAATCATTTTCCCCAGAGTGGTGTATACGTGGGAGCGCATATCAGAACTTTTTTTATCCCCAATGAAAGAAGATTGTTGAAATATCCCCCGGTGGAATTTTGAACCTCAAGTTTTTGTTTCAAAGATTCTTTCTTCTTCCCCAAGTGAAATTTTTTTATCCCCGACGGTAAAAATCCCCAGTGTTGTCTACTATAGGTTTTCTTTTGATTCATGAATTCTCATTATCCCCAATAGAAGTTATCTTCATCAAGAAACTCTACGGGAGAAGTTTCCATTCCCAATGACGTTCTCCTCATCCTAACCCGGGACAAGGAATCTGTTCCCCAGGAAGTTAAGAGTTTGATTAGAGTTAGTTCAAGATTTTACCTGGACTGCGGTTTATTTTTGCAGTATTCCTCCCAAGAGCTTACTTCCCCAATGATTTTGATACTCAGAGGTTGATGTTTCAAATTTGCATTTTCTCCATGAAAATAAGATTTATTATTCTCGTTAGAAGATCAGATATGCAAAGATAATCGTTCAAAAGTTCCTTGTCTTCTCAACAGTCGATTATTGTCGTGTTTTCCACAGTGAAACACTGAACATGCATCACTGAATATGCATCCTTACATTATATCTACCTGTAGCAGTAAAATCAAAGAAGTCGCCACTGAGTATTTATTTATTCCACAAAAGGGAAAGGAAAATCATCGAAGAAAAACCTAAACAGGAAATCAAGGTCTTGCGACCGAGAGGTTTGGTAAGGGAGTCGATTATCCGAGGGGAAGGTATTAGCACCCCACACGTCCGTAATACTCTACGGGATCCACTCTTGTCGTTATAATTAAAGGGTGTGTTCAATCTAATGCTTAAGAGCTATAAAATGCTAAAAGGCAATGCATGTAAAGAAAATTAAAAATAATGTAGGGAAAATAAAATTTGTGCTCGTTCAAGCCCTACCCCAATGCCTACGTATCCTTTTTAAGGAATCAGAGCACCGTAGTTCGGCTCATATAATTTGTTTGTTTGAATTTTTTAAATGAACAATGTTGAATTCGATCATTCCACCGTTGCTCGACCTTTGGAGACTTACGACTTGTAGTGGAAAGGAATTAACAATGCTCTTAGAAGAGAAAAGCCGAAGGGAGAAAATTAGTGGATTGGTGAGTATTTTTTACCATGAAAAGATATTTTGTATGCTTAGCATTTTTTATACATTTTCCAAGAAAAAGAGGTTTTAGTTTTAAATTAAATTATGCAAAAATGGGAAGAAAACATCTAAGGGAGACTAACCTATCTCTAACCTAATGTTATCATACAATGCGGGATCCTATCTAAGTTAGCATGCCAAAGAAAGTCTAACAAACTATCTATAGGGAACATACAATGAGAGCGAAGTTGTGATCTCAATTTCTAAATTGATTGACTCATCGATCAACAAGAAATAAAGGAAAGCGATACAATCCTATAGGGAGCATGCACTGAGAGCGAAGTCGTGATCTCAATTTCTAAATTGAGTGACTCATCGATCAACAAGAAAGGAAACAAACACAAGCACATGATAAATGAAGTGCGGAATGCCTGCTTCAGGTCTTTAAACAGCGACTTCGAGTGCACGCTATTTATTTCCTACTTCTCATGATATCTAGAAAGCGATAAAATGCGGAAATATAACTTGGAAGCAGTATAATGCCAAACGAACAATAATGTCGGTAAAAAGCGCAACAAAAGCAAAGAAAACAAGAATACTTCACGCGAGCTGACACCAATGAACAAACAGTTAGAGATCGAATATTTGGACTAGGTGTCAAAGCTTCATCGATGTGAAAATAAATCACAATCGGAATCCAAACACATCTGCATATCAAACAATAGACCTGCATAAGAATCAACTCAACATGCAAAAGTGAATCTTAAATATCAAGTAATCAAAAAATTAGAAATTAATTTCCTAAAAATTAAATGAGAAATCTAACGAATTTCTATTAATTTTTGTAGTTTATTACCCTAAAAAAATTCCTAAAATCTATATTTTTTATTGTTTTTATTATATATATTTTATTTATTATTTTTTTGTTATATATAAAAAGAAATTTAAACTAAACTAAAAACAAAGTTTAAAAGAACAATGAATTAGAAGGAGCCAGGGGGTGTTAAACTAGATCCAGAAGTGGTACACATATGTATTCATGAGCCGAATTCTGCAATGAACCTAACAGATTTCCTTTTTTGTTCACTTGGCTTCAACCTTCACAAAAAAAAGAAACGGGCTAAAGCCCTAAAGTGTTTGGCCCAATCCAATACCAAAGCACCAAACGAATCTATTCCCAAAACATTCTTCAGCATTTTTTGTATTGTCAAAAAAAAAATTAAAGGAAAAAGAACGAAAATATGGAATTCAGAAGATGTCGTTTTGGAGCGTTTGATTAGGGTTGAGGGAAGTGGCTTTTCATCCCCATTCTTATCTTCATTCAAGCACGCAGCGACCGAAACTTCCTTCTTCATCAGTCTTGGCTTCAATTTTCAACACAAACCACTGATACCGCCACGACAGTTCTCAGAGACTTACCTCCAATCTTGTGCGTTCTTCAACCTCTTTGTTCTCATCCCCGTTCTTATTTCAAAATCAAATAAACTCGCTGGTTCAACACCTCCCTCAATCTTCGTCTAACTCTTACATTGTCTACTTCGATTTGAATCTCATCTCCATTGACGCTCATCAATTTCTCCTCAATCATTCACAGATTCAAGCTAACATTAACGAAAGAAGAGCAATGAAAGAAAGGAGTATTGCTTACCTACCAAAGACCGATCCGGAACGTATTCTATAAAAATGATTAAAAGAAGATCAATGAATCAGATATGCGCTCTAGATTTTAATCTTTTCCTTCTATGTGCGTTCTTCTTCTACAATTTCTGTGATTTCAGATCTCTTTGTACTCTGCATTCTTGCAGATGAAGAGTGAATCGTTAATGATGGTGATGCAGAACTGCTGACGAAGATGGTGATTCAAGGTTGAATCGATGGAGTTGCAGAGAGAAAGTTGAGCGAGTTTGAAGATTAAATAAGATTGGAGATCGTTGATCAAGATTGAAGAATTGATGAAAAGAATATGGTGAAGGTGTAATGATGATGAAGGATGAAGCTGAACGGTGAGAATAATGGTGAAGAGTGAAGGTTGATGAAGATAGAGAGAATGGAGGCTTGAAGATGACATAGAATGGAAGGTTTAAGTGAGGTTGTGTCGAAGATGATTGAAGCCAAAAAAAAAATCTGTCGAAGGAGAGAGGAGAGATTTTTATGGTTATGTTGTTGAAGGTTCAGGCGTGGAAGAAAGAGTGAAAGTTTATGAAGATAGAGAGTATGGAATGTTGAAGTTGACGGAGATCCTCGAAAAGGTGAGTCTTGCAATCTCTGATATCTGCTGTGAATCCCCCTGGAAAGTGAATCCTCCTCCTCTATTTGTGTTATTAAATCTGTTATAGTTTATTGAAAGTTAGTTACAGTCAAAACTACACATAGCCCTTAGATCTGATTTATGTTATTCTCCTTATGAATTCCCCTTCTGATTTTTGTTAGATGTTATAGGAGTTAGTTGGAAGACGGTTAGGGATTGTACTAGGTTGTTAGGCAGTTAGTTTTAACAGTTCTATTTAGGAAGTTGGTTAAAAAAACTGTTAGAGAATTCTGTTATAATTTCTGTTATATAGTTGGAATTTATGTCACCAGTAATACAATCTTGGACCCTAATCTCTGAATTCTGTTAGAAGAACTAAGAATTGAGATTGAAAGTTATTTTATCTGAAATTTTGTTAGGCTTGTTTGAAATTTACTCATGATATCTCGTGACAATGGGCTTTCTGATATACTGGGCTGAAGTGTGGAATATGGAATGAAGACTTGAAGAACATAGATTGCAGAGATGAACTTCTGGAGTTTTTTTTTTGCAGTTGTGAATAGTGAGGTTAAAGGATTAGGATGAGAGGAGGTGATTACTCAATAATGATGATTGAAGCAAGTCTCTGTAGAAGAAGAGAGAGGGAAATGATGATTGAAGCAAGTCTCTGTAGAAGAAGAGAGAGGGAAGGTTGATGAAGATAGAGAGAATGGGGGTTGAAAGAAAGCAGCCTCAATGAAAAATACGATACCCCCTAATTCTATTATGAATCATGTATCAATATCTCCACCTCCCAATAATTCTATTACGAATCCGTCGTATGAGTTCCCGCTCTCCAATTTCCTATGATCTCTCCCTTGTTAACTCAGTTTTCTCTTTTTGTTATATTTCTGTTATGGATGTGTGGCTCAGATTGATTCAGTTATGAATCGGTTATGTCATTAGAAAACAGTTAGGGTAGTTATGTTAAAATAGGGGCTGGAATTTAGTTATCTCTTTTTAGAAAACAGTTAGCACTGCTAGTTGGTTAGTTGGAGGGCAGAGGTGAATTTGGTTAGAAAGTCTGCAAGTCTGTTGAAGCTGTTAGCACCTTCTGATATATTTTCCTGATATGCTAAGCTGGGAATTAGACTTGAGTTTTATTCTATTTTCTGTTTCCTGGTTTTTCTGAGTTAATGATTCTCCCTGATTCTTTTGAGTGCAGTCAGTCTATTTCATGTTAGAGTGTGAAGCAATTCTGAACAATTTCAGCTTTAGTTCGAAAAAAAGTAAGTAACACAAGCTTAGCGCAACTTTGGATTTGACAAACAATTTGCATTTGTTTTGAGTATTTCATTTGAACTAATTAGTGTACTGCTTTTTTATTTTAGGTGACATTCTCCTTGGGACACTTTTGAATGGCTTTGCAAGATTGGTCAAGGGTTTGTGGAAAGCATTGAACTACTTGGACGTGGACTGGTTTCTTTTTACAATTAGATTAAGGCAAATGACATAGTCTTTGACAAATGAATTTTTGGCTTCTTTACTTGTAAATATTCCAATATGAACATTTGTATGGACTTCAAATTGAATGAAATGGATGCTTTAAATAACATGAATAATTGGAATTTTTGAGGTTGAATTTTGAGTGGAATAATTCTTGAGTTTTGAATTTTCACTCTTGAATCAATTATGTCATATGCCTCAAATTTATCCACATGAGTGACTTTTGAACTTGAACAATGGGCGCTTGCACCAAAATTGACTTGAAACCTTGATTGATGATGAATTTTCTTGAAACCTTAAATTTTAAATGAATCAAAGTGGTATGCCTTTATAACTTGTGTTCCAAGAAACCAATCATGGATTGACTTTCCATTTTTTTGTATACTTGACCACCTTTGACCCTTTTGACAAATTTAGATCATTTGGGGACTTGAAATGAATTTATTTTCACTTGTAATCAATTAAACCACATGACACTTTCCACATTAAGAAATTTGATGAACACTTTCCAAATCAACAACTTGCACTATTAGCGAAAGAACTTGAGAACATAAATTCCTTCAAGAGAAATATGACCAAGATAATCTCAATATGAACATTCTAGTTCAATGAACCTCAATCTTCAATTAGATCAAAATTCAGGAATCAATCCTATTTGAAATGTTGATGAAATCTTAGTTCACAGCTTAAACAACAAGAAACATCTCGACTTGGAGAAAACCCCACTCATTCTTTAACCACTTGACAAGTACCATCACAAAGAAGGAAGTCATTGATTAAATCCTCTTAATTCCTTGAGAAAGAAAGTCTTGTGGAACTAGCAGTTAGGAGAAAACTTAAATGTCGATGAGCCTGCAATAGAGAGAATGATGATCCTTGTAGCCTTGAGGACGGAGCCTAGCATGACAAACCTTTGATGAAGATCTAATACCAAGCTCAAGCATAACATAGGAGAAACCCTAATTCTTTGGTTGAGTTAAACCCTAATGCCTTTGTTCCTTGAAGAAACTCTGATGAAGCAAACCTTATATCTCGAGGAACCCTGCTATCGAAGATGCCTATGTTGCTTGATATCTAAAACCCTAATCTCATACCAAGAATAATGAGAGTAACAGCTGGATCAACATGAAGAATGTAACAACCTTAGTCTACAGAGAAAAACCCTAATGCCAAACTCTCTGATCCTGTAACCATGGGAACAATGGTATGTGTGAGATGTACAGAGTATGATGAGGGATCTTAGGGGGGGGGGGAATGGTGTATAACAGCTTCCTTTATTTAAGTGTCTTCTATCCAGAGATACGAAGGTTAAAATCTTCGTTTCGACGCGATTGAAGATACTTAAATACAAAACAAGCCCTATTTTTGGCCCTAAGATGTCATGCAATGCTTATGACTATGAATATAAACTTCACATAGGTGAACAAGACGCCACTGGAGAAGTGAAAATAAGATCAACAGACTTAACAAAAAGAATTCGACATAGGAAAATAAATCTCTAGGGAACAACACGAATATGGGAACAGACATTTGAATCTATTGGAGACAAATTGGCTCTGCCGTGGAAAAGAAGACTCAAATTTACTGGGGTAAGGTCCAGAGAGGAGACAAAATAACATAAACTCAAAAACTGAGGAAAAAGGCAATGGATGACAACAATTAACCGATAGCTGCGAACTATCCACTCATAGAGGAGATAGAAAAAAGAGAGTAACATCAACACAGAGAATTAACAACTGCTAAACAAAAGTGCGGGAATAAAAACGGTAAAGATAATATCGGCTCGGAGATGACGATAAACATCAAAATTGAGACGAGTAAATGAATGATTGGTATTAATACTTATGACTGGTAACAACGGTTTGAGGTTAGCACTTATGGATGGAAATAACTCAACTCAATCAGAGTAAGGTCCAATGAGGAGAAAGAGATGAACCTTGAATAAGAATGACCACGAACTACCAACTCAAAGATGAAGGTAGAAAAAAACAAAGAATCGATACTAATTTTTCATTGAAGGTAAAGAAATAGAAGATACACCGATGTTTACTGAAGGCGAACTACTGACTTTTATTGAAGGTAGGGAGAAAAGAGAATACATCAGTTTTTACCGTTGAACCACCGACTTTTACTGAGGGTAGAGATATGAAATATGCACCGACTTTTACTGAAGGTAGAGATATGAAATATGCACTGACTTTTAATGAAAGTGAGCTACCGACTTTTACTGAAGGTAGAGAGAAAATAAGATACACCAACGTTTACTGAAGGCAAACTACCGACTTTTACTGAAGGTAGGGAGAAAAGAATAACACCAACTTTTATTAAAGGTGAAGTCTCAAGGAACAATAACGAATTTCCCAAAATTCAGGCATTCTACTTTGAATGAGTAAAAATATAAGTTATCGCAAATAAAGAGACTACCATTTGTAATGATCTCTCAACAAACTTCTCTTGCGAAAATTCCTCGAAGAGGTGCCATTTGATGGAGAATAAGATAAACTTCCCCTCGATCTTGACTATAAGCCACGAACTGGTCTCAGTTTCTTCATTAAACAAGATGTTTCACCTGGAAAGGGTAAAAATACAAGCTATCTCAAATAAAGAGACTACCACTTGTAATGATTTCACAACAAACTTCTATTACGAAAATTCTTCGAAGAGATACCATTTTATGGAGAATTAGATAAACTTCGCCTCGATCCTGACCATAAGCCACGAACTGGTCTCAGTTTCTTCTTTAACCAAGATGTTTCACCTAGAAAGGGTAACAAACTACTGTAAGAATCTTTCAATAAATTGTCTTTATCATTGAAGCGCAGCCAATCTCAACAACGAACTATCTCCCATAATAACGAGACTACCATTCATTGGAATAACAAATTTTCATCAACAAAATATCTCCCATAATGATGAGACTACCATTCATCGGAATATAGATCTCAACAACGAACTACCTCCCATAATGACGAGGCTACCATTCATTGGAGTATAGATCTCAACAACGAACTACCTCCCATAATGACGAGGCTACCATTCATTAGAGTAACAACATCTCAACAACGAACTACCTTCCATAATGACAAGGCTACCATTCATTGAAAATAAAAAGAAAAAACTTCATCAACAAACTACCTCCCATAATGACGAGATTACCATTCATTTGAAAAAAACATCTTCTCTTGCATTAACAGACTTACTGGGAAAGAACAAGTTGCTCAAATAAAGAGACATGTCACTTGCAGTTTAAGAAGGAATTATAATAAGACTTGTCGTAGATGAAGCTTGATTTCCTGGGGAAATACTAATACATTCTTGTTGAGGAAAAAAAACTTTGCATGCAAAATAAATGCATATTCTCAAATCAAGGCTCGAAGCCTGCAAAAATCTGAATAACAATATTGTCAGGGACTACTGATTCAAACCAGAAATAAACTAGAATGAAATAATCAACCAAGACAACACCTGATGAGAAATAAACTCATAAGGGGATCACACTCCATCCAGATAATGAACTGAATAGGATAGCTAAATAAAAATTCTTCCACGAGGGATAACTCAGTGAGGAATTTGAAAAGATATACACTTTCTGTTTAACGTTGACAACTCTATTGGAGAGAGAGTAACATAACTTTGTAAAGAAGATATGCTAACAAAACATCAATTAATGCAAATGAGTAATGAATTTTAAATTCATCTATGCATGATGTGTATGAATGTATGAATCTTATCGTGCGTATACTGACAAAACAACCATAATTCATTGGGGATAACCAGACAAAGCTAAGTTAGGCCAAGTCACATCCAAGATGAAGGTCAGATTTCACAAGAGAGTAAGCATCAACTGAGGAAACAAAGTCATATTTCACGGCTTAACTTCACTGGGAAGAACATGGCTTGAAAACAATCAAAGCAGCACCTGATTGGCAACAAATATAGTTGCGGGAATACAATAAACTCCTCTAGGTTTCACCTGGGGATGTCATACAAACTTCGATAGGGGAAGACAATGCTTCATCGTTTGGACTTCACCTGGAGCTTCCAAAACTAACTTCACTAGGGAAGATGAAAACCACATCATCGAGACTTCAACTGGGGATGTCAATACAGACCTCACCGGGGAAGATGAAAAACTACGTCGTTGATGTTTCAACTAGAGATTGTTATGCTAACTTCGTTGGGGAAAAAGAAACCGAACACACCGAAGAGAGCCCAAATACAGTCTTCAATATCAAGCATAATAGTTGCGCAAACTTTTCTGGAGAGAAATCATGAAACTTCATGGGATAACAACTTTTAGAGGGAAGCGTCATCCTCGACTCATCTGGAGAATTAAGAAATTAACATCACAGTAATAGGTCATCTCACGGGGATTTTAAATCAAACTCAGCACACAACGAGAGAAAACCCAAGGAGTAGAAACTTATCTCAAAACTTCTTAGAGGGTATATTGCCCTTGTCTGGCTGTTTGGAGGCACATTACAGCAACAATGTCATAATTGGAGGTCCTAATATCCCGTGAGAGATTATGCATTGCTTCTCAACATAAAAGGAAGAAATAATTTAACAACTAAGCACATGCTTTGTAACTTTGCGACCTCTACTTGATCACCATCCGACCATGGAAAGAAATTAGACTCAGTCGAAGAAGTCTGAATCAAAAATTGACCGGGGAGGGATGGGAACATAAACCTAACATCAAATAGCTACTTGAAGACAATCTGAACCAAAACTTAACTGGGGAAAGATGGGAACATAAACCCAAATTCCACACCATATATCAACTTGTATGAGATTCATCTATCCTAAGAAGCAGTATCATCAATGGAATACGCACATATCAATAAGTGAAACCAGGGAAGTTTTCAAAACTTAGGAGCTCGTTTATCCTCGGAATCACCACTTTTGTTCAACTCAAATCACAACATCCAAAGCAAAAGGTAATTTGTAAATTCTTTACAAAACATTTTTTATCATTAAGTATTTTTATTTTGAAAATTACTATCGATAATAAATGAAATCTTTACAAACAGAATAAAGTAAGAACTACAAAGAATTAGATAAAGGCTCAAGCTTTATTAATATAATGGTAGTCTGGGAACGGCGAGACTCCACGGATGATTACAAAGTTTGGAAAATGATAAATATATGGAAAAGATACATTGAAATACAATGACCACTATTCTACCTAACAACTTCGAACTCGTGAGCAAAGACTTCAGTTGAAGTCTGATGAGAATCTGAGAAGATTGTTGCTTCAAAGATCAAGTCTTGTCTGACGCGGTTACTTGCCAAGAAATCCCTAACTTTTTCCTAGGTTTCCCTTCCGGGTTTTCAACCTACCGGGAAGGTTTATTCTGTTTGTGTCTTTAATTTTGTCCTAGACTTCCCTTTCGGGTTTTCAGCCTACCGAGACGCTCCTTTTTTCCTAAGTCACCCTTTTGGGTTTTCAACTTAGCAAGTTGTTCTTTTATTTCTTTAGGCGAAGTATTTCTTAACTGCATCAGCATTCAAAGGACGTGGGAACTCCTCGCCATCCACAGTTTCAAGAATAAATGCACTGCCAGAGAAGGCTTTCTTGACAACATATGTGTCTTCATAATTGGGAGTCCAGTTTCCCCTAGAATCAACGTTAAAAGACATGATCTTTCTGAGCACGAGGACGCCTTCTCTGAATTCGTGAAGCTTGGCCTTCTTTTCAAAATCTTTCTTCGTTCTCTTTTGGTATAACTGACCATGACACAAGGTCGTCATTCTCTTTTCTTCAATTAAATTCAACTGGTCAAACCTGTTCTGGATCCATTCAGCCTCTGACAACTTGGTTTCCATCATCACGCGTAGAGAGGGAATCTCAACCTCGACGGGGAGCACTGCTTCCATACCGTACACAAGCGAGAACGAGGTTTCCCCTGTCGAGGTACAGGCGGATGTACGATACCCATGCAAACCAAAAGGAAGCATCTCATGCCAATCTTTATAAGTAACAACCATCTTCTAGATAATTTTCTTAATGTTCTTATTAGCAGCTTCAACAACCCCATTCATCTTTGACCTGTAGGGAGATGAATTGTGATGGACAATCTTGAATTCTTCACAAAGTTCTGTCATCATCTTAGTGTTTAGATCCGAGCTGTTGTGAGTGATAATCCTATTTGGTACACCATACTGACAAATAAGATTGTTCTTGATGAAGCGTACTACCACCTGCTTAGTAACATTAGCATATGAAGCTGCTTCCACCCACTTGGTGAAATAGTCAATTGCCACCAAGATAAAATGATGTCCATTCGACGCCTTAGGTTCAAACATTCCAATCATGTCAATACCCAACATAGAGAAGGTCAACGGGTAGAAATAACATTGAGAAGTGTCGGAGGCACATGAATCTTGTCAACATAAATCTAACACTTGTGGCACTTCTTCGCAAATTTGTAACACTCAGATTCCATTGTCATCCAAAAGTAACCTTCCCTAAGAATTCTCTTTTCCATCGAATGTCCATTGGCATGGGTACCAAAGGAACCTTCATCGATCTCATACATCAACATGTCTGCTTCGTGTCTATCCACGCATCTGAGAAAGACCATGTCATGATTTCTTTTGTATAGCACATCTTCATTAAGGAAAAAGCTACCTGCCAACCTTCTGAGGGTCTTTCTATCTCTATTTGATGCACCCAACGGGTATTCTTGAGTCTGGATAAAATGCCTGATATAATAATACCAAGGATTTTCGTCTGACATTTCCTCTACTACAAATACATGGGCTGGTCTATCCAGACATCGCACTGTGATACGAGGCACATCATTCCAAGTATTCACTTGATACATAGACGCCAACATTGCCAAAGCATCCGCTATTTGATTTTTCTCTCTAGGAATATGATAGAATTCAACTTTATTAAAGAAGGTTAATAATCTTATAGCATAGTCTTTGTAAGGGATCAAGACAGGGTGACGAGTATCCCATTCTCCTTTAATCTGGTTTATTACCAGAGCTGAATCACCATAGACATCAAGGATTTTGATTATGAGATCCATAGCCGCTTCGATACCCATGATGCATGCTTCATACTCTGCCATGTTATTGGTACAATTAAAGGTCAACCTTACGGTGAAAGGGATATGAGACCCATCAGGAGTGATAATCACAACACCAATTCCTTTTCCGTAAGTATTCACAGCTCCGTCAAACACCATACCCCATCGGGACTCAGGATCAGGACCTTCCTCCAGCAAAGGTTCATCACAATCTTTTACTTTCAAAAACATCACATCTTCGTCGGGGAAATCATATTTGAAATACTGATAATCATCAACTGGTTGGTGAGCAAGATATTTTGCCAACACACTGCCTTTAATAGACTTCTGAGTATGGTATTCAATATTGTATTCAGACAACAACATCTGCCAACGAGCAATTCTTCCGGTAAGAGCAGGCTTTTCAAAGATATACTTAATTGGATCCATTTTGGATATCAACCAAGTAGTGTGGTTCAACATATACTGACGCAGACGCTTTGATGCCCAAGACAAAGCACAACATGTCTTTTCAAGTAGAGTATACCGCGACTCACAATCAGAGAACTGTTTACTCAGATAGTAAATGACATATTCTTTTCTTCCAGTTTCATCTTGCTGTCCCAAAATACAACCCATAGAATTATCCAACACTGTCAGATACATAATCAATGGTCTTCCTTCAATAGGAGGGAGAAAGATAGGAGGTTCAAGCAGATACTCTTTAATGCTTTCAAATTCCCTATGGAAATCATCTATCTATACACACCCTTGATATTTCTTCAGAAGCTTGAAGATAGGTTCACATGTTGCAGTCATATGGGAGATGAACCTGGAAATATAATTCAGACGCCCGAGGAAACCTCTAACTTGTTTTTCAGTCTTTGGAGCAGGAATTTCTTGAATTTCCCTGACTTTAACAGGATCAACTTCAATTCCTTTTTGGCTGACAATGAAACCTAGCAACTTTCTAGAACGAACACAAAGGTACATTTATTTGGATTCAAACGAAGGAGATACTTCCTTAAACGCTGAAATAACTTCAACAAATCTTCCATATGTCCTTCCTCAGTATGAGATTTGGCAATCATATCATCAACATATACTTCAATTTCCTTATGCATTAGATCATGGAATAGGGTTGTCATAGCCCTTTGGTACGTTGCACCAGCGTTCTTCAACCTGAAGGGCATCACTCTGTAACAGAATGTTCCCCGGGGTGTGACAAACGTTGTTTTTTCCATGTCCTAAGGAGCCATCATAATTTTATTGTATCCAGAAAATTTGTCCATGAATGAGAACACACATAATTTTGTTGTGCTATCTACCAACATATCAATATGCGGTAATGGAAAGTCATCTTTTGGACTTGCTTTATTTAGGTCTCTATAATCAACACACATGTGGACTTTTCTGTCTTTCTTTGGTACCAGAACAATATTGGCAATCCATTGAGGATACACTGATGTCACAAGAAAACCAACGTCAATCTGTTTCAAGACCTCTTCTTTAATCTTCACTGCCATATCGGGGGTGAGTTCTTCTTAACTTCTGCTTGATGGGCGGACATTCTGGATTCAACGGCAGGTGGTGCTCCATAATATCAGTGTCTAACCCAGGCATAACCTGGTAATACCAAGCAAAAATATCATAATATTATTTCAGTAGCTCAATCAACTTTCTCTTCACGTTGGGATGAAGTAATGCTCCAATCTTGACTTCTCTTAGGTCTTCCTCTGATCCCAAGTTAATCACCTCTAACGGCTCTTTATACGGCTGAATGGTATTCTCCTCGCGCTCAAGCAACCGTGAAACCTCTTCTGGGATTTCATCGTATTCTTCTTCTTTGGCCAAATACACGGGATATTCAAAGTTGGAAGAGGGCGCGGGGTCATTGTATTGAATGGTTTTCTTAGTTAATCTGCACATGTGATTATGATTGGTTTTAGAAACGGACCGATGTATAAGTGATTATGCAGATTTACTAATGATTATCATTTATTTAGAAAGGTTTTTTTTATTACCATTTTCCAAGAAAAAGAAATAAATAAAACATAATTTGGAAAACAAAAATATCTTTTATTAATGATGTAAAAGTCCAAAACAAAAGACATGTACGTACAATATCACTTTCACCTTGGGCAGAATGAAAGGATTTTTGGAAAGATAAACAAAAAACAAATTACTTAGAGATGTGGATGCAAGAAGGCACATTAATGGTGATCTAATTATGGACCCTCACTCTTTCATACCCCAATTTTTGACCTAAGATACCACCTCCCATCTGTATCATTACATAGCAAGCGTTCACAAGTAAATCGACCTATTTTTGCCATTTCTTGAGTCAGATTTAAAAAAATTCATAACTTCTTCAAATTTCTATACTTTTTAGTGTTTCTTTTACATATGATTCTCCTTGACAACATCTACAACTTTTCTTTACAAGTCAAGAGCTGATTATGTTTGAAAAGCCACGGAAGAATGAAAACGTTAGAAGTCGCTTTATGAATTTAATGGAATTTAATCATGTCTTGTCCAACCTTTCCCAAATCGTGCATATCGCACATTTTTTTTCGTCTTTCATTTAGCATTCTTGTCTTATTTGAAAAAAATCTAAAAAATATGTATTTTAGTTCATGTCACTTTTACTATCGCATTATTAGAAAAATCACAAAAATATTTATAATTAGCCTTATAGCATTTTAAATTTGAAATTCTTAATTCAAAATATATCAAAAATTATTATAGTTTTATTGGTTTCATTTAGATTTATATTTTAGTATAGATTTTAATCCAAAAAATCTCAAAAAATATAGTTAATATCTTTTTCCTTTATTTTACAATTTTTATTCTTTTTAGTCATTATAGTTTTAGCTTCTTTTAATCCAATATTAATTTTGATTTGATTCTAATTTTAATTTAATTTTTAAAATTAAATTAATATTAAAATTAAAATTAAATTAATTTTGTTTGCATCTTATTTTTATTATTATTATTCTTCTATTTTTGTATTACTAAAAATTGTCTTTTATCATTATTATTACTATTGTCTTTGTTTTATTGTTTTATGTTCAAAACCTTGCTATTGTCCCTATCCTAACTGTCCATAAAATTCCAACATGCTACACAATAAAACCTGCATAATGCTCCAAGCATAATAGTTTAAACCATTACCAAAGCTCTCAAAAAAATGGTCATACAAAAAAGAATGCATCATATAAATCCAAGCCTAAAAATTCATGATGATTCCAAAGTACCAACTGCTAGCAACTTCATAGTTGATATGGGAAAGAGAAAATGCCTCGAGTTACAAGCAAAAATAAGAAGGCAGACTGCTACACTCCAAAAAAAAACTACTATGTTATGTTATTGCTGTCCACACAAGTCCAAGAATACCAGTCTAAACTACTGTTATTTTCTACTCTAAAATCTTGGCTTGTCCCTATCTTTGAGGTCCAAATCACCCTGTCAAAAACCTGCACCATTATCAGTTCTAATCTGCACCTCACCAGTGAAAAATAATTACACAAAGTTGGTTAAAACAAAACCTGTATGAAAAAAAGCCACAGATCAACACATCAAATTTGTTCAAAGACTCACCAACTTCCCCCCAAATTTTATCTCTTTTTCTCTATAAAACTTAGACTTTGTTAAACAGTAGGAGGGGGGAGAAAATTCCAGCATAACCAACACGAAGCAGAAAAAAAACTTACAACCTTGTTTGGATCTTGAGCCCATGAACTCAAGACACCGCATTTGCAACAATTTGTAACCTGTTGGCTCTAAGATTTGGATCTGTGTGGAAGTTCTGAAGACTTACAACATAACTATCTGCAGTCCAAATCATTATATCCCATTTGATTGTGAGATTTCCATTTGGATCTAACCGGTCATAAGATACTACTTCAACACCATAAAACTTCCAACCTGCAAGGATAAGTTATCTGATTATTCAACACTAATAGCAACACCAGATTTTTTTAAAAATCAAACTTCACGCAGAGAAAGAAAGAAGCATAAGAACAAAGAGGAATAATTCGTGCCCTAAAACTTGAAGACCCACTGGAGGTACTCCAGTCCGGTAACATTCATTTTCCTTCATTCTACTTTCCTCTCTATTGATGGTTGTTATCGTTGTTTGATGTTCTGAATCTTGAGATTTAGCTAATGTTGTTATTGAGCCATCAAGAGAGCGCATAGAGAGTGAGAGATGAGATAGGTTGAGAACCAGAGATAAGAGCGTGAGAGAGAGGAATCGATGATGAGGGTGATGAACTATGAGAGCAAGAGAAGAAGATGGGATAATACGGATGAGAGAAGAGGATCGCTGTTAGTTTCAACCTTTTCTTTTCTTTTTAATTGCTTTTTTTTTAATTAACAGTAATAATTAAATTTGTTTGTCCCTTCCCCATGAGTAACTGCTGCGGCGTTTTTTTTGTTTTAGGGTTTGGAACTTTTCTTTCCTTCTTCCCAAAACCGGGTCAGTCCATTGGGCCTTTTGGCCCAATCCCAATTATCAATTTTCAACTTTTATCTTAATTAAAACATAATAATAATAGTTAAATAGCGTAGTTCATATGGCAAGGCCGGTATACAGTAATCAAGAGAACGTGAGTTCAACACCTTGCCAAGACATTTTTATTTTGTTTTTGTTAACTCTTTAATCTTATTTGCTAAAAAAAATAATATTGGTAAATCTTATAATTAATTTAGTTTAGTATTAATTTAGAATTCTTTAATTAGTTTAGATTTATTTTATAACTTTAAAATGTTTAATTAGTTAGAATCATAATTAGTAACTTTAAAATTTTATTTGATTTAGATTCAATTTTTGTAATGGTAGAATTTCATACTTTTCCTTTAATTTATATTTTATTTGGTTTAAATTTTATTTAGTTAATATTTAATTTAGTAATTTTTTATTTTTTTTGGAATTTTTATTTTATTTAGAATTAGTTTAATAAGTTTAGAATTTCTATTTGATTTAGAATTAGTTTAATAACTTTAGAATTTTTATATGATTTAGAATTAGTAACTTTAGAATTTTCATTTGATTTAGATCTAATTTAATTGCTTTTGAATTTTTATTTGATTTAGATTTAGTTTAGTAACTTTAGAATTTTTATTTGATTTATATTTAATTTAATAACTCTAAAAATTTTATTTGATTTAGAATTAGTAACTTTAGAATTTTATTTGATTTAGATTTAATTTAATAACTTTATAATTTTTATTAGATTTAGATTTAGTTTAATAATTTTAGAATTTTTATTTGATTTAGTAAACTTAGAAATTTTAGTTAGTTTAGATTTAGTTTAAACTTTAGAATTTTGTTTATTTTAGATTTGATTCAGTAATTTTTTAGAACTTTTATTTGTCTTATATTTAATTTAATAAATTTGGAATTTTTTAATTAGTTTAGAAATATTCTAACAAATTTAGAATTTTGATTTAGTTTCGTTTCAATTTAATAGTTTAAGAACTTTAATTTAGTAACTTTGAAATTAATTTAGTTTATATTTGATTTAGTAATTTAGAATTTTAATTTTGTCTTCCTTTTATTTTGTATATTTAATTATTTAATCATTTAAATTGTTTACATCAAATCCAAGGGGAAATGTTTTGTTAACTCCATAAGTAATACGGTCGTGCGAATACCCTCATTCATTTTTTTTTGTTTACTATTTTTCTAAACTCAAGATAATTTTCCTAAAAAACTCAATTTTCAAACTCACACCTTTTAAGTCAAAATTTTGACACTAGATCATCGTACCTTCAAAATATCTTCCAAACAAATCATTTTTTTAACCAACCCAACCATTTTTACCAAATGAACCATTTTAATCAAACAAACAAATCTTAAAAAATGGATATTTCAAAAGGTTCCTGTAGAGTACCGCAGATACATTGGGTGCTAATACCTTCCCATTGCATAATCAACCCCCGAACTCTAGATCTCTTTCAAAAATGCATTGTATTTTCATTATTTTTAAGTATTATTTTACATTGCATATTTTAGGGTTTTATTTCGCTTTTTTCCCTTTTCTCTTGGAAATAATAAAGCGTGGTGGCGACTCTTGCTTTTGCGTGTCAAGTTAATTAATAGCTCGATCTCCGATTTTCACCGCTACAGAATTGGCGACTCTGCTGGGGAATAGATTGACCTCTTGTTGGTCCATCCCTAAGTGGGTTAAGCCTAATTTGTCATATCTATTTTTATTTATTATTACTTGTTTGTTTGACTATATGTGATATATTGTGGTTATTTGGGTGTTGATGATATTTACAAAGGACAAGTCTTATACCCTGACTAAGTTACACTTAGGAATAGGACAAACAGTATAGTCATGTTAACTTTGAGGGAGTAATCCCGAAGAAGGAGGCATGAAATCCCCCACTCAGTGGAAGCCCCTTTGAACGTAGTATTTGTTTGTCGAGTAATCGGGAAGACATTATTGCTTTCGACCTTGGAGACAGAGAAGCTGAGAACCGTAGAGCCCTAACCCATCTTGGCCTCTTAGGTGTAGTGCGAAGACTATAACGGAGTAATCCGGGAGTAGTTGTCACGCGATGCTGCACTCAGACGAGTTTCTCTTGAGAATATTTCTAATTACCGAGTAATCGGGATGTTGGTAATATCTGAAGGAGGAATGTAGACTCTGGGAACTTTTAGAACATTATTTTACATGTGTGATTAAACCTTTAGTACATACCTTGGGGATGGTCTTTACCTTTGACTCCATGCTCGTGACGTTGAACCTTTCGAATTTGTTTATGACCTTGCTTGTGGTTGTAACATATCCATGCCTTCATGCATCCATGAAACCCTTTTTCACTTGATTTTCAAGAAATTTGGAAGTCTTTCTTTGTAAACATCACAAGTTTCGTCAAGCTCAATGGATCTTGGGTGTTGATGGGGTGAAAACCCTAATCCACCAAAATGGATGATTGATCTTGATGATTACTTGATTCACTCTTTGATCCAATTTAAAATTCATCTTCTATCTTCATACTTTGATGTTTACAACTTAATATCTTGAGTTCCTTGAAATTCAAATAAAAACTCTCTTTTGTATATTATACATCATTATACATTTTTTTGTTTCACTTTCAAAAGTCATTTCCAAGTCTTAATTTTTCCTTTGGTCTCACCAGTACAACACTCACGCTAATAGAACAATGGAGAATATCAAGCAAGAGGTTTCTGAACTCCGTAGAGAGATGACTAATTTAAAAGCTATTATGGAGCACTTAATTGGTTTGGTTGAAATTTTGGTTGCCGCCCAAGTCAATCCTTTTAGGAGGGAGGAAGCGATGATAAAAGTCTTCACTAAAACTCTAAAATCATTCTCGCATGAGAAGGTGATGGTTAATGCACCTAATGACTTTCCTGACAAGGTGAATATGGGAGTGCGTCTAGAAGAAGATGTCTGAAAGGGATGTTTATATGAAGATGGTAGCTCATCTAATTGTTTGAAGAAGTTTGATAATAAATTTTCTAAGAAGAGAGTCAGAGGAAGAAATAATCATCGCCAAAATCATCATGTTCCTCCTATCATCCCTGCATTCAATTTACCTTCTGCAGCTTCGGTTCATCAATAGAATCAGCAAGTTCCTAATCATAGGAAATCTCGATTTGATACAATTCCAACAACCTATACAAGGTTATTTCCTGTCCTGATGCAGAGGAATTTGGTTCAGACCCGACCTCCACCGAAGGTTCTTGAGAAGATGCATTGGTATTACAAAGTTTATTTGACTTGTGCCTTTCATTAAGGTGCTCATGGGCACAACTTGGAGGGTTGCCTTGCTTCTAAGATTGAGGTTCAGAAGATGGTCAGAGGTGGTATTTTATCATTTAAAGACGACAGTCTTAACATTCAAGTCAACCCCTTTGCTAAAGCATAAGTGAATCTCTGTTGAATTTGGCCTTGAAGTTTAGGAGAGGTTTCATTCAGCACAAGTCCAGATGGAAAGCCTTCTCAGATTATTAACTTATTTCTTCTTTTTGTAATTTTTCTTGTTTATCAAAATATTGTTTGCATGTAAGACCTTGTTTACATCTGAATGATTATCTTAATACAATGAGTATGTTTGTCTTGAAGAAATTCATTTGTTTCACTCATATTTGTTTTCAAATTTTAAATTTATTTTTGCATTATGATACCAACTTGTTTCCCATTCTCCTGCCTAGGCAGAGATTGAAGGGAGGATGATGATCTAAAGAACATAAAATCTTTGGTTGTATGCTTTTAGAATAAAATCTTGCTGACGATGTACATCCATTGTTTCAAATCCCTAAACACCAGAGATATAAGGAAGATAACCCTTGCTAACCCCTTTTGAGCCTTTGAAGTAGGAGTTTCTTTTCTATACGAAAAAACCTTCAAATTTTAACCTAGGGCAGGGTAGTTTTCAGTTAATCTGATTGAGTGTTCAAAATTCATAAGGAAGATATTTCTGAAGAGAAACTACGAGGGCTATCCTTCATGTATAATGAAGCCAGAAGATGTGGAATCACAATGTTATCCCTCATTCATCAAGAAACGAGGCAGACACAATCCTATCAACAAGTAAAGACAAGCTAATGTCACACGTTTTGTTCAAAAATCAAAAATCAAGAAGAAGAAAATCCTGCTAAGTCGAAAACTTGAAAACGTGCGGCTTAGGAAAAAATTAGGGCATCCCGCTGGACTATCAATTCAAAAGAATTAGTTCAGGCAAAAGTTAGGGAAAATAAAAATTGCAAGGAAAGGATTACAAATAAAATTCCTCAGCAAAGAACAAATTGGTGACTACAAACACGAAGACATAAGGGTGGTTGCTACTCTGAAAGCCTCGCCGTTTCCTTAACCGTCACAAAATCCTTTTGAGAGATGAACACTCATGTTGAATAAACTGAACATAGGGTTGGAGAACATCATGAAGAATGGGTGGGCACCTATAAATTTTGAGCCTTAAAAATCTTTTTTCTAAAAACCATGAACCAGGCCATGTTATAACCTTCAAAAGTCCTAATTGAAGCAAGGTTATTTTGAAAGCATACTTCATTGAGATAGTGTTCCTGACTCCCATGAATGTTTTCTAAATAGTTATGTTGGTATCATATGCTTTTGCTATACAAAAATAAATGTTGCTCTTACTCGCAAAGTTTGTGCGATATCTTTTCAAAATCTTCAAGACTTACATAATTGTTGCATTATAATTTTCATTCTCATAATAAGCTTTTTCTAACTGCAAAACATTTGTTTGATATCAAGGAAGCTCACATATAAGCACTAGCGATGAGTTTATTCTTTTAAGGCCTGAAACTCTATTGAGTAATTGGCGAATCATTTCAAGAAAATCATATCCAGGGGCATGTCACACGAAGACTTTAAGATCGAACATGTTGCTTCTCCCAGTTAATGCGTTCCCAACTTGTTTACCCTTTTGAGGCAAAATTTGAAGACTTTGTTGTGCCAAGTACAGTCAATCCGGGGCAATCACGTCAAGATTCGACGAATCTCTCTAAGAGTTTGAAGAAACTAGAGCATTGAGGATGTCAGGTCTTTTGTAAAATCCTCTTGATATGATTTCTTGGGACATTTTAGAAGTGAAGTTATTAGCAAGAATTGTCGTGGATCACGCAACTTATCAGCAGTAAACTTGGGGCATACAAAATTAGTTCCAGGGGCAATCCATATTTGTCAAGATATGTGATATGTTTTGTACACATTATCAAAGGGTGGTGTTCCCAGTATCTCCAGCTAAGCAAGACTCTTTCCAGCTGAAGCATTGTTCGTGTTGTTATCGTTTTAATGGATTATTGACGATAGAAGACTGGACTTTGGGTTTTCTACCGAAAAATACCTTCCTCTCCAGAGAGATTTAAGCCTTGTAAAAGGACTTTACTCCAATGATGGATTTTTTTCTATCTCCAGTAATGTTCTCATCTTGTTGAGATTAGCCGAGTGTCGAGTAGTACTGTGATGTCTTATCATCTCCAGTTTATCTTTTCTATCTATTTTTTCAATCATATACATGACATTCATTTATTCATCCACACTTGCATCATGCACGCACATTTGTATTTGCTGATGTTATTGGGTTCGTATACCTTAGTTATGTCTATTCAAATAGTGTATTTGCTCTTTCCAAATAGAGTGTCAACTTAAGAAGAAAGTGTGCCTCCTTTCTAATTCCCTACTGAGCTAATCCTCATGGAAGAATTTTTCTTAGCCTTCCTTGTCCATCTCTGGATAGGATGAATCCCCAATTGATTTATTTCATCATTGGGTGGAGCCTTGTTTGATTGTTTTCTCTCTGTTTTATTCCTGGATTGAGCTTTGTCTCTTGCATAGGCTACCCTGTGGTGTTCTCTAGGCTGTGAAACCTGGACGAAGAGCGCATTTATTTTGCGCATTAATATACTTGGTATCCTCAAGAAGGACATATTCATGGTTCCCTTTGAAGAAGAACTTTATTCCCTAGTAGTGTTATCATAACCTTCTTCTAGAATATCAATGTGATAACAAGCGACTGACTCTTTATTTGAGCAGTTTGATTACTTCTGAATTTCTTTATGTTATAACAAATGGCGGTCTCTTCATGAGTAGTTCGTCCATCCTCGATGAAATTATTGATTCTCACCTCCAGCAATATCTTCATGATATTTTGTTGGTATCTTTAAAAAACAATAAGCGGCGGTCTCTTCATGAGCAACTTGTGTGTTATTGATACCTTTGAAAAAACAGCAAGCGGCGGTCTCTTCATGAGTAACTTGTGTGTCATTGATACCTTTGAAAAAAACAGCAAGCGGCGGTCTCTTCATGAGCAACTTGCGTGTTATTGTTACCTTTGAAAAACAGCAAGCGGCGGTCTCTTCATGAGCAACTTGTGTGTTATTGATACCTTTGAAAAAAAACATCAAGCGGCGGTCTCTTCATGAGAAACTTGTGTGTCATTGATACCTTTGGAAAAAACAGCAAGCGGCGGTCTCTTCATGAGCAACTTGCGTGTTATTGTTACCTTTGAAAAATAGCAAGCGGCGGTCTCTTCATAAGCAACTTGTGTGTTATTGATACCTTTGAAAAAAACAGCAAGCGGCGGTCTCTTCATGAGCAACTTGTTTGTTATTGATACTGTTGTACCCCAAAATTTGCCCTCCCATATTCTTCAAGATTTGCAAAGAGCATGCTTCAAAATCTCCCATAGGTTGCACAGTTCAATGGCCTCCTAACAGTCAAAAATTAGGGTTTTGGTTCTGGAAGAGAAATTAAAGTTTCCAAGGGTCCAAACAAGTCCTATATGCCTACAAACATGGTCAAGCATCCATATACTAAGTTTCAAGACTCACAGCACCAAGTTGCACAGTCAAAAACCCTAATTGCTCAACAGTCAACTGCAGGGGCAAAATGGTCATTTGACAGTCAAAAGTTCAAATTTTTGGTCAACATATTATTTTGAAGCCACAAACATCATTTGATCATTTCTTGATCATGATTTCACAAGCATGGCTCAAAAAGTCTCAAGATGCAAAAGTTTCCATATTTGGACAGTTGAAAAAGTCAACTGTAACTTGACCAAGGCATAACTTCCACATGGTTTATCAGAAAAATTCCATCCAAAGCTCATTTTGAAGAGAATGACATTTCCTACAACACATCTTCACACTTCAAGTCCAAGAAATGCTCTCACAAAAAGTTATCAATCTCAACATTATAGGTCATTCTCAAAAGTCAACAAAAAGGCACTTTAAGTCAAGGACCATAACTTGAGATTGGTAAATCAAAATGACATGGGACCAAGGGCCTTTAGTCTGGTTCAGTTATGTCGACCCTAAGATTTTCCTGATTCTTATCCAGTCAAAGGCCTTCTCTGGTTCAGTCAGATCGACCCTAAGATCTCCCTGATTCTTATCCTGTTGAAGATTCCAAGACCTTCTCTGGTTCAGTCAGATCGACCCTAAGATCTCCCTGATTCTTATCCAGTTGAAGATTCCAAGACCTTCTCTGGTTCAGTCAGATCGACCCTAAGATCTCCCTGATTTTTACCCAGTTGAAGATATTCCAAGACCTAGCCTTGTTCAGTTAAATCGACCCTAAGATTTTCCTGATTCTTATCCAGTCAAAGGCCTTCTCTGGTTCAGTCAGATCGACCCTAAGATCTCCCTGATTCTTATCCAGTTGAAGATTCCAAGACCTTGTCCGGTTCAGTTAAATCGACCCTAAGATTTTCCTGATTCTTATCCAGTCAAAGGCCTTCTCTGGTTCAGTCAGATCGACCCTAAGATCTCCCTGATTCTTATCCAGTTGAAGATTTCAAGACCTTCTCCGGTTCAGTCAGATCGACCCTAAGATCTCCCTGATTCTTATCCCAGTAGAAGACATCCAAGATTCTCTCAGCGTTCCTGTTGAGGTAGTAATCGCCCAAGGTTCTCTCAGCGTTCCTGTTGAGGTAGTAATCGCCCCAGATTCTCTCATCGTTACTGTTGAGGTAGTAATCGCCCCAGATTCTCTCATCGTTACTGTTGAGGTAGTAATCTCCCCAGATTCTCTCATCATTACTGTTGAGGTAGTAATCACCCCAGGCTCTCTCATCATTCCGTTGAGGTAGTAACCATCCCTGATTCATTCATCACCGTTTGAAGCTCCAGACCTGATTCCTGTAACCAACCAGGGTGCGTCTATATAAAGAGTTTGAAGACCAGCTCCTGTAACAGGCCAGGTAATCATTTTCTTTTTCAGGTACGCAAGTTCTCGCTAAGGAATCTCTTATGCGATCGACATCCAGATGGCATCTATAAGCCCATCCACCTATCCATCACCTCTCAGCATGGCATCTATAAGCCCATCATCCTATCCATCAATCTCCAAATGGCATCTATAAGCCCATTCCCACCATCACACTACTATGTGAGCGCAAATTTCTGGGCACTCTAGTGTTCAATCATCTTCCACCTTCGGATTACGAAAGGCACGTCAGCCAATCTATATCCTCAGGTTTAAGAAGATTGAACAGGGGCAACTGTTGTACCCCAAAATTTGCCCTCCCATATTCTTCAAGATTTGCAAAGAGCATGCTTCAAAATCTCCCAAGGGTTGCACAGTTCAATGGCCTCCTAACAGTCAAAAATTAGGGTTTTGGTTCTGGCAAAGAAATTAAAGTTTCCAAGGGTCCAAACAAGTCCTATATTCCTACAAACATGGTCAAGCATCCATATACTAAGTTTCAAGACTCACAGCACCAAGTTGCACAGTCAAAAACCCTAATTTCTCAACAGTCAACTGAAGGGGCAAAATGGTCATTTGACAGTCAAAAGTTCAAATTTTTGGTCAGCATCTTATTTTGAAGCCACAAACATCATTTGATCAATTCTTGATCATGATTTCACAAGCATGGCTCAAAAAGTCTCAAGATGCAAAAGTTTCCATATTTGGACAGTTGAAAAAGTCAACTGTAACTTGACCAAGGCATAACTTCCACATGGTTTATCTGAAAAATTACATCCAAAGATAATTTTGAAGAGAATGACATTTCCTACAACTCATATTCACACTTCAAGTCCAAGAAATGCTCTCACAAAAAGTTATCAATCTCAACATTATAGGTCATTCTCAAAAGTCAACAAAAAGGCACTTTAAGTCAAGGACCATAACTTGAGATTGGTAAATCAAAATGACATGGGACCAAGGTCATTGGTTATAGGACTTCAAGACCTTTCCAAAATGTCCAAGAACATGATCAAATCTTAAAAATTGAGCAAGATATGCCTTGTGCAAGTTGGGAAATGTTTGGGAATTTTGAAAAGTCAACTTTACTTCAAATACCTCAAAATTGCTAATGGGCCTCAATTTCTTCCAAGAGTCATCACCCAAAAGCTATGCACGACCCATTGACCCAAAGGGGAGTTATTTTCCTATTTTTAATTAATTAATTGAATATTTAATCTATTTAATTCATTTAATTATAATTAATTATAAGAAAAATACTAATCCATGCTTTTCAAATATTTTTGTGCATAGAATTCACTCAAGATTTCGTGCACTATTCAATAAGGAAAGAATCAAGGTGATTGGAAATGATTGGCATCAAAAGGACATGAAAAAGATTGGAAAAGATTACATGAAAAATCAAATATGCAAAATCATCAATGCAAGGTTTTGGGCTTGGATTTCTGACCTAAATCATTCCTAATACATATGCAAACACAACCCTAATGCTCACAACCTGGAAGCTGCGCCCAAGAACACCATACACTTTGCACTTTTTTTCTCAAATATTTCAAAACTGAAAACACAATTCGAGCGTAATTCCAAGCCAAAGAACCATCCCACAAGCTTGCCAAGGTTACCAGGAATCTATTCCAATCAGAATCACGCTTCCATACTCAAAGAATTGGTAGATAGAAGCTTAACTTTCTTCTAAAAATTGCATATTCGTATTTGAATTTATACACATTTCCATGCATTTTAATGTTTGATTTATACTAATGTGATGATTCTAAAGCTAATGGCGTGATTCAATTGGAGAATGGCTGTCTGAATAGAAAGTTACCATGAACGTCTTTTAGGGTTTCAGGAACTTTAAAAGGGGGTTTCTTTCATAAGGAAAAATTAGGCGACGAGACCAGGACCATTGAACTCAGGGCATCTGGACGATTCAATCCCACTAGTCGCGCCCTTTTTATGTTTGCGTATGGCCTAATCGTTATTTTTGCAGGTTGAAGTTAGTGGGGGTTTAAAACCCCCGCTATCCATTCCATATTTTTCAGGTGAAAACGAAGCAATTGGAGAAGATGATGCGTGTTGGACTGTGGTTGGCTGATTCAAATAACTGGCGCCTTTTTTATTTGTTCCACTAACCCTTGTATTCTCTCTCATATTGATCAGATTCCACTAGTTTGACAAAGAAACGCATTTGGCTGAGTGGGAAGTGTGTTGTCCTTCAAGCATTGGGACCTGGGTTCGATTCCCAGGTCCCCTCCCTTCTCAATATTATTTTGCTTAATGTGTTCCTACGCAGCATGTCCTTCAGTGGTCTACCATGCATCCAATACCTTGGCGCGCCACATGTCCCAGGAGACGAATCTGAAGGTCAGGATGAGAGGTCCATCATATACATCAGTTGACCATCCCACACACGCGCTGGAAAAAGTCAACAGGCCTTGAATCTGTTGGGCCTAATTGCTTTCTATAAACCTCCAAAAGGGTCAACAAACCCCCTTTGTTTGTATTTCTTTCCTTTTATTCTTTTCCTTTTTTTATTTTGTTTTAATTATTTTCTTTTAATTCTTCAAATTAATTTTTTTTATAACATAAAAATACAAAAAAATCAGAAACTATAAAAAAATAAAAATATGTTCATTTATTTTTTTAATCAATATTTTGTAAATAAAATTCTAATAACTAATTAGTTTAATGTTAGGTTTAATTCTATTTTTTTTTTTAAATAAACTAAAAATGTAGAAATTAGGGTTTTATACTTTTATTCTTTTTTCCTTTTTCACCATTATTAATTATTAATTATTTTTGTAAATAAATATGCCATTTAATTAATTAGGGTTAAATTAGGTTACAACTTAAACTTTTTTTTAATAAATTAAAAACAATTTAGAACTAGGGTTTTAATTAACTTTTAATTCCAATTTAATTCTCCTTAATTCCATAAATACAAAAACTAAAAAAAAGGGTTCTTTCTTTTATTTAATTTAATTAATTTATGATTTCAATTTAATTTCTTTAAAAGGGTCCAACGCCCTCGCATTCTCGATTTTATTTCTTTTCGCACATTTACTTTTATTTCCTTTTTTAAATTTCATGTAATTGCCCCAAAGCTTTGTAATAGATAATTAGGATATTTACTTTCCGCATTTTATTTATTTCAAATCGGGTCTTGGTTTAATTTGGCGATGTAGACCCGCGCCTTTGTAATAGCATAGGACTTTAAATTCCCGCACCCCTTAACTGTTAATAATTTGCATGAAAGAATGAATGCCCGAAAATAAAATCAAAACGTAGAACACTCAATGCATGATCAAGACAAAAATAACTGAAAAATGACACACAATCACACACCACTCCTAGGGTACGCCTCGCTGTTGCCTTGCCCCTCGAAAAGTGGTCGTCGAGTATAGGACGTTTTAGTAAGTCCTCATGTCCATGAACATGGCATGGGGGTAGCTTCTAAGGTGTCCTACTATTGCTCTGGTGACCACACTGTTGCCTTGCCCCTCGAAACGTGGTTGTCGACTATAGGACGTCTTAGTGAGTCCTTATGTTCCATTGATCTAGTTGCCTCGAAACGGTTGCCTCGGAACAAGTTGCCTCGGAATAGTTGCCTCGGAATAAAAGATCAATGGCATAAGGGTAGATTCTAAGGTGTCTTACCGTTGCTCGGTGACCATACTGTCCCTAAACTCGAATTTACCCGAACACCTCCAACGATGGTGCTACCTACCTCTCAATGGTGGGATGGCACTATCTTAAGGACATTTACACAGACGAATTCCTTAGGGTAGGTAGATGACTCGTAGATACTTGCTCTAATTCAAAACAAATCAAAAACTTCTTTTTATACCGACACTTTGCAAAAAGCTTTCAAAAACAACTTTTCAAACACTCTTGAGGACTGATACAAGAGTCGATCTGAAACTTTCAAAGAAACTTTTTCAAACCCACTCACCTTGAAAAGCAAACAAACATTTTGAAAACACAAATGAGCAAGTATCTAAGAGCCCATGGATAACCATGGATAGAAAGGGTGCTAACACCTTCCCTTTCTATAAATCTACCTCCCGAACCGAGAAACATTCTCATAAGGAATTTTGCTGTGCTTTTGTCCTGTCCATGTTGGAGAAAATAAAAGACGGTGGCGACTCTTGCTTCCGCAACATTTCGTGAACCAGCGTTAAACAGTCAGTTCCAGATCCACCGATCACAGAACTGGCAACTCTGCTGGGGAATACTTTATAAAGTGAGGTGTACCTTAGGATAGTTCATAACTGTGTTTTCAATTGTTTTGACTTGTTTGATTTAAATTGTGGGTTGCATCGGAGTTACATAGATCCTAAACGGGATCTAGGGATACCCTGTTTAGATAGCATAAGCTGTGACGGACCTGTCCGGCGTAGACCGACACGGGTGAAGCAATGGCTACGTTGGTGTGGCACCTTGGTCTGTACCGATATCCCTTGTGTTGCAACGAGGAGAATATGGGTCTTCTGAGGAGTCATTAAGCACCAACAGACCTTAGAACCTTAAATGACACAACTTGGCCATTAGAACAGTAGCAGTATGCTACGCCCATTGAGGCTAAACTCTCGTGATGGTTCTGGCCGCAAGAAAAGATTGCGATGCTGGAGTTATGACCGATTGAGGGTAGTCAATGATATTGGGATCCTCTAAGAACCCGGTTACTTTTGATAGGACACGTATGAACCAACAAACTGAAAGAGGGTAATACCTAGACCCCATGCTGGCCTAAACTTTAAGGGCTTGTCTTGTGTGACTTGTGTGCCTTATCATGTTTGCCTTTGTAAATATTTGTGGTGTGCTTTATCATAACATCATAACATCATGAGCATTACATGCATCCTACATAAGGACTGACCATTTCAAAGACAAGAGGGTTTCACCTTTGCTCTGTTTTGTAGGACATCATGATGCCTATGCGAAGGAATACTATCCGGTTCAACTTTGTTCACCCACCTGAGTTGCTTGAAGAATTGGTTAGCAGAATTCCAAACACCACATCTTTCATCCAGAGGCATGGTTCTCTTCTCAGTTTAGTCACTGCAAAGCGGGATCAACAGTTGATGAGTGTCCTGACCCAGTTCTATGACCCTCTGTACCAGTGCTTCACCTTTCAAGACTTCCAGCTGGTCCCTACCTTGGAAGAGTTCTCTGATTTGCTTGGTATCCCTATCTTGGATCAGACTCCCTTTACTGGTTGGGAAAAGACCCTCAGGCTTGAGGAGGTTGCTGCAGCTCTTCCCTTGACCCATCAAGAGGTAATGGACAACTAGGTGACTAGAAGCGGAGTTAAGGGTTTCCTGGCCAAGTTTCTGATTGGTAAAGCTAACAGTTTCTGGAATGACTTGGACTTTAGGGAATATGAAGACATTCTGGCTCTATTAATCTATGGGCTAGTCTTATTTCCTAATCCTGACAACTTCATCAATGTCACTGCCATAAGGATCTTTATGTCTCAGAACCCTGTGCCCACTCTCTTGGGTGACATCCTGCAACAACTTTATGCTCGTACTGCCTGAAGACGAGGAACTCTATGGTGTTGTATCCCTTTGTTGGTGAGGTGGTTTATTTCGCACCTCCCTAAGTTCGTGCTGAAGAACCAAGAAGGAAGAGGTTGGGCTCACAGGTTAATGTCTCTCACTGATAAGGACATCATTTGGACTTTCAGAGGTTTAGATGAGATAGCTGTTATTGATCGTTGCGGAGAATACCCTAATGTTCCTTTGATTGGTACTCAAGGAGGAATCTCTTATAATCCATGTCTAGCACTCCGTCAGTTTGGAAGAGACAGGAGAGCAGGGCCTCATGAGATGTTGGTGCCTCACATCAGTTTTGAGTTTCAGGTGGATAGTGACGAGCTGCGTCGTAGGTTCATCAAGGCTTGGGACAGAGTTCATAAAGCTGATCCACAAGAGTTGGGGCCAAAGACTTCTCTACCTATGGAAGCCTACTACAAATGGGTCCGCATCCGTGCTCAGAAGTTAGGTATGCCATACGAAGCTGTCAGACCCGTCATTCTTGAGTATCCTGACAAAGATGGGGCTCCTCCAACTGTCCTCCCTCCTCAGATACCTACTGATTATGAGACATTAAAGAGGTCCTGGTCGCAACTGCGAGAAGAACGGGATTCGTATCGGGAAAGGTTCAATGAGCAGGAATTGAAGATCCAGAAGCTGACAAAGCAGTTGGAGAATGAGCGAGCTCTGAATGACTACCTCCGTACTGAGAAGAGGAGACCCTGGGATCAATAAGGAGCTCTGGATGTTCTTTTACAGTTTTATTTCCCTTTTCAGTATTTCCATTTTATGTAACGCCTAAGGGCAACCTGTTGAACAATTTAAGTTTCAAAGTTGAATCTAATGAAGTATGTTCCTTTTTGTTTACAAAGTTGATTCCCGATTGTCTTTGAAAACATAAATCATACGCATTCCATTCATCATGTGCATAACAGGTATTCTTCTTTTTAGGTTGCTTACTGTTCTTCGCTGTTTATTTCAGCATCATGAACCCTGACTCATCATCAACCGAGATGTCTATCAAGGCCCTTCAGGCACAGAACGCGCAATTTCAGGAGCTGATCATGGGTTTGGCTCAAGGCCAAGAAGAGCTGAAGGCTTTACTCCTGAAGAAGGAGAAGAAGAAGAAGAGAACTGTTCTTTTCAACTCGGGCCGGAGGTTTGGTAACACTCTGCAGAATGAAGAAGCTGGTTCTTCTGTAGGCAAAGACAGTCCCCAGGGGGGAAAGGCTTCAAGTCCAGTAGTCTCTGACAATGAGACTGACTTTAATGAGGAACAGTATCCTCCTGCTGAAGACCGGTACAAGCAGTTGGAAGACAGACTGAACGCCATGGAGATCCAACAAGTGCCTGGGCTAGATTTCGGAGACTTGGGCTTATCTACTGGTGTGATCATTCCTCACAAATTTAAGGCACCATCTTTCACCAAGTATGACGGGGCGTCTTGCCCTAAGCTGCACCTCAGATCTTATGTGCGGAAGATTCAACCGTACACAATGGATAAGAATTTGTGGATCCACTTCTTCCAGGAGAGTCTTTCAGGGACTCATCTCGAATGGTTCTATCAGCTGGATGGGACCAAGGTTCGTAACTGGGAGGAGTTGGCTACTGCTTTTTACAAGCAATATCAATATAATGCCGACCTTGCTCCTACACGTACCCAACTCCAGGGTATGTCGCTAGGATCAAGCGAAGGTTTTAAAGAGTACGCACAGAAGTGGAGGGATCTGGCTGGCAGGGTGCAGCCTCCGTTAACTGACCGTGAGCTGGTGGATATGTTCTTGGGGACCCTATCCGGGCCGTTTTTCAATCATCTTATCGGTAACTCGTCGGCAGGATTCACTGATCTTATCCTGACTGGGGAGAGGATAGAGGCTGGAATGAAGTCCGGTAAAATTCAGAAGGGTGCATCTTCAAGTTCTGAGAAGAAACCCTTTAAGAAGGAGGCCAGTGCTGTGTATGGGCCTAGAAGACATGATAAACCAGAACGCCGCCATTCTGTCAACGCGGTGGTGATTGCTAAGCCTGCTGCCGCTCCTTGGCAAACCAATCCACAAAAGGCTGAAAGACCTAGAAGAAAGTTTACCCGGCTGAGTATGACCTTGTCGCAAATCTTTCTGCAGTTGTTATCCACCAACTTGATGACTGTCAGAGAGGCCCCAAAAGTTGTGAATACTGCCTCTCCCAAGTACAATCCAAATGCCCGCTGTGCTTATCACTCTGATAGCCCGGGGCATTCCACTGATGATTGTTGGGCCTTGAGGAATAAGGTGCAAGACCTTATTAACGCAAAGGAGATACAATTTGAAGCGCCTGAGAGGCCAAATGTGGTGACTTCTCATATGCCCCAGCATGGAGTGAATGTCGTTGATGAAAATGTGTATGCCGTTTCTGTGAATGATGTAGCTACTCCTCTGATGACTGTTAAGAGGAATCTACTGCTGGCCGGTTTATTTCCGGGTTGTATTGAAGGTTGCCTTTTGTGTGCTGTTTCCCTTTCTGGTTGTCCTTTGCTGAAGTTAGGCATCCAAAGCCTGATGGACAGCAAAGAGATTCTGTTCAAGAAGACCGCTGTTCCGTTTGTTCCTGTGGAAGATGTATCTGTTGTTACAATTTTCAGTAATCCGATCAAGGCTCCCCCGAGGAAGCCAGTTAAAATCATGATTGTCGCACCCATTGTTATTACTGTTCCGGGGCCTCTCCCCTATGAATCTGATAAGGCTGTCCCATGGCACTATGGGGCAGATGTATATGTACATGGTATAAAGCAAGAATTCAACACTGGTACCAGCATCAGCAATATCACTGGTCCAGCAAAAGTTACCCGCAGTGGCAGGCTCTTCTCGCCTGACATTGCTCCACCAGCTATTCGAAGACCTCTCGTTATAAAACCTGCAAGTGCACCTGTTCCCATTTCTGATCAAGTTGTTTCCCCTGCCGCCGATGCTCGGGGCAAAGGGATTGAAGATGAGCCTGCCCGGGTGGAGGCACCAAAGTCTGTGAATGTTGAAGCCTCCCAGCAAGAAATGGAGGAAATTCTCAAAATAATCAAGAAGAGCGATTTTAATGTTGTTGAGCAGCTGGGGCATACCCCCTCCAAGATCTCTATGCTCTCCTTGCTGCTGTGCTCAGAGGCCCATGCTAAGGCCCTAATTTCATTTCTCAAGACGGCCCATGTGCCACAAGAGACCTCTGCAGACCAGTTTACTGATTGCGTAGCCAATTTGACAGCCGACAATGGTTTGGGTTTCTCGGATGCTGACCTTACTGCTAAGGGAAAGAACCACAATGACGCCCTGCATGTCTCTATTGAATGCAGGGGCACTACTCGTGCGCACGTATTGGTGGACACCGGTTCTTCCCTGAATGTGCTACCCAAAAAGGCCTTAGACCAGTTGGATTGTGAGGGCCTGGAGCTGAAACCGAGCAACATCATTGTCAGAGCCTTTGACGGTTCTAAGAGGATGGTTCATGGAGAGGTAGACATTCCTATTCGTGTGGGTTCTCAAGTATTCGACTCGACTTTCTATGTGATGGATATCCGTCCATCTTATTCCTGTTTATTGGGTCGACCTTGGATTCACAAAGCTGGGGCAGTGACCTCTACCCTACACCAGAAGCTCAAGTACCCTGTCAGAGGGAAGATTGTCACTGTGCAGGGAGAGGAGGAGTATATGGTTAGTCACTTGAATTCCTTCCGATATATTGAGATGGACGGGGAGTTTATTGAAACCCCCTTTCAGCATTTTGAAGAGGTACCTCCAACATTGGCAGCGGCAAAAATAGTGGTTGAAGAGGATGTTCCTTTGAAGATGGCTTCCCTGAAGGATGCCCGGGCCGTAATCGAGAAAGGTGAATGTGCTAACTGGGGCAGGCTCCCTGATTTCACTCTTAAAACTGACAAGTTTGGACTGGGTTTTACTGTAGAGGCTCAGAGGGTTGTGCGCAAGGCAAGGACCAGAAGACCTCCTGTGCTCATTACCAATCCTGGAGTGAATGCTATTGGGGATGAAGACGAAGTGGAAGAGTCAGAGTTTGATAGCTGGATCTACCCGACGACTGACGGTGGATTGACCAATTGGACTGCTAAAGATCATACTCCTGTTACTTTTGTTACGCAGTAATAAACTCCTTTGTTTTGTTATTTGTAATAAACAATGAATTAAAACTCTATGGCCCGGTGTCTTACCCGGGGCACCGTGGCTTCATTTGTGAGGGCATATTAATTGTCATTTCATATATCATGAATAAAGACCTTGGACGTTTTCTCGCATTTCAAATTTTATGCTCCTTTTCTTTCTTTCCTTTCTTTATATTGCAAAACAGCTGTATTTACACACACTCACCCATACAGGTTTCAATCCACTCTGGATCTCACTGGTGACGACTCTGCTACTGCCAGTTATGACTTCGAAAATCCGATCAACTTAGCCGAAGACGAAGGTGAAGATGATTGCGAAGTGCCTGGAGAACTTGCAAGACTGTTACTCCAGGAAGAGAGGGCAATTCAACCACATGAAGAGCCAGTGGAAACAATAAATCTGGGTACTGATACAGATAGGAAGGAAGTCAAGATTGGTGCCAACCTAGAGCTCAGCGTGAAGCAACGGTTAACTCAGATGTTACATGATTATGTGGAGATCTTCGCCTGGTCCTACGAAGACATGCCTGGGTTAGATACCGACATTGTGGTCCATCATTTGCCTACCAAGGAAGACTGCCCTCCGGTTAAGCAAAAGGTCCGCCGTATGCGTCCAGAGATGTCCGAGAAGATCAAAGCTGAGGTTATGAAACAGTTTGATGCCGGTTTTCTTGCAGTGACTTCTTACCCTCAGTGGGTTGGTAATGTGGTTCCGGTACCAAAGAAGGATGGTAAGGTTAGAATGTGTGTCGACTACAGGGATCTGAACAGGGCCAGCCCCAAGGATGACTTCCCCTACCTCACATTGACGTCCTGGTTGACAATACGGCTCAGCACAAGGTGTTCTCTTTCATGGATGGTTTTTCAGGGTATAATCAGATCAAGATGGCGCCTGAAGACATCGAAAAGACTACCTTTGTTACTCAGTGGGGCACCTTCTGCTACAAGGTCATGCCATTCGGGTTGAAGAATGCGGGGGCAACCTACCAACGTGCCATAGTTGCTTTATTTCATGACATGATCCATCATGAGATCGAAGTCTATGTTGACGACATGATTGCAAGGTCTCAGACTGAGGAGGAACACCTTGATCATCTGCAGAAGTTGTTTGACCGTCTGAAACTGTACAAGCTGAGGCTGAACCCGAACAAGTGCACCTTCGGGGTAAGATCTGGGAAGTTGCTAGGCTTTGTTGTAAGTGATAAGGGCATTCAAGTGGACCCTGCCAAGGTTAAAGCCATTCAAGAGATGCCAGTTCCTAAGACAGAGAAAGAGGTCAGAGGCTTTTTAGGACGCCTGAATTACATTGCCCGGTTCATCTCACACCTAACTACTACCTGTGAGCCAATCTTCAAGCTGCTGAAGAAAGATCAGGTAGTACGTTGGAACAATGAATGTCAGGACGCTTTTGACAGAATCAAAGAGTATCTCCAAGAACCACCCATTCTTATGCCACCGGTTGAAGGGAGACCACTGATACTATACCTGACAGTACTTGACAATTCAATGGGGTGTGTGCTGGGGCAGCATGACGAGTCTGGCCGAAAAGAGCATGCCATTTATTACCTTAGCAAAAAGTTTACCGACTGTGAGACCCGATACTCACTTCTCGAGAAAACTTGTTGCGCTTTGGTATGGGCTGCTCGCCGGCTGAGACAGTATATGCTGACTCACACTACTTTGTTGATTTCAAAGATGGATCCAATAAAGTACATATTTGAAAAGCCTGCTCTGTCTGGGAGAATAGCAAGATGGCAAATGATCTTGACAGAATATGACATCCAGTACACAACTCAGAAAGCTATCAAGGGAAGTGTATTGGCAGACCACTTGGCACATCAGGCAGTAGACGACTATCAATCAATGAACTTTGAGTTTCCTGACGAGAGTATCATGATTGTGACTGATTGTGAAGTACCTGGACCGGATGAAGGACCTGAGGAAGGATCCCGATGGTCTATGCACTTTGACGGAGCCTCCAATGCTTTGGGTAACAGCATCGACGATGTGATCATATCCCCTCAAGGCACTCATACTCCACTTACTGCCCGACTATGTTTCAACTGCACCAACAACATGGCGGAGTATGAGGCATGCATCATGGGTCTCCAAGCTGCGATCGACTTAAGGATCAAGTTTCTGAGTGTCTTCGGAGATTCCGCTCTCGTGATCAATCAAATCAAAGGGGAGTGGGATACGAAACATCTGAATCTTATTCCTTACAGAGAATGTGTGCTGACAATGATCCCCCACTTCACGGAGATAACCTTTGAACATTTTCCGAGAGAGGAGAATCAGCTGGCGGACGCGTTAGCTACAATGTCTTCTATGTTCAAGGTCAAATGGGACAATGAGGCTCCTCGGATCATCATCTGGAAACTGGACGAACCGGCATACTGTTGTGATCTTGAGACTGAATTGGTGACTGAGAAGCCTTGGTACCATGAGGTGAAGAGATATTTGGAAGCTCAGGAATACCCTGAAGGTGCATCTGTCAACGATAAGAAGTTTCTAAGAAGGTTCGCAGCGAAGTTCTTCCTTAGCAACGACATTCTGTACAAGCGAAACCATGATTCGACCTTACTGCGTTGTGTGGATAAGACTGAAGCAGAAAGGATCATGGCAGAGCTACATGAAGGTACCTTCGGAACATATTCCAGTGGACACACTATGGCAAAGAAGATCCTTCGGGCAGGGTATTTCTGGTCCACAATGGAAGCCGACTGCTACCAACATTCTCGGACATGTCACAAATGCCAGATTTACGCAAACAAGGTGCATGTCCCTCCAGTTCCTCTGAATGTCTTGACAGCACCTTGGCCGTTTGCAATGTGGGGCATAGATATGATCGGTGAGATTAAACCTACGGCATCCAACGGGCATCGCTTCATCCTGGTAGCGATTGATTACTTCACGAAGTGGGTTGAAGCAGCTTCCTACGCTACAGTAACCAAGAATGTTGTGGCACGGTTCATTCGGCATAATCTGATCTGTCGATACGGCGTCCCAGAAAGGATCATTACAGACAACGGTACCAATCTTAATAACAAGATGATCACTGAGCTCTGCGAGCAGTTCAAGATACAGCACCACAACTCTTCTCCCTACCGGCCGAAGATGAATGGGGCTGTAGAAGCAGCGAATAAGAACATCAAGAAAATCGTGCAGAAGATGACAGTGACCTATAAAGATTGGCACGAGATGTTACCGTTCGCTCTTCATGGGTACCGTACCTCAGCAAGGACGTCAACCGGGGCAACCCCTTTCTCCTTGGTCTATGGTATGGAGGCAGTCTTACCAATCGAAGTGCAGATACCCTTTCTCCGGATAATGAAGGATGCAGATCTGAGCGAAGATGATTGGATCCAGACACGACTTGATCAATTAAATCTAATTGACGAAAAGAGACTTGCTGCTATTTGTCATGGTCAGACGTACCAAAAACGGATGATCAGGGCATTTAACAAAAAGGTCAGACCACAAGAATATCAAGTTGGGGATCTGGTAATCAAACGTATCATCCTTCCTCAGAGTGATCCAAGGGGCAAATGGACCCCCACATACGAAGGGCCATTTGTGGTTAAACATGTGTTCTCAGGAGGAGCCATGATTCTAACCACCATGGATGGTGACGACCTTCCTCACCCCGCCAATGCAGACATAGTAAAAAGATACTACGCATGAAAAAAGACCCGCAAGGTTGACATACCTAGGCAAAAATTAGGGCTTCCCGACGAACCAAAAGGGTTCGGGCAAAATGAAGGGATGAAATGAAAAAAATCTGTACACCCGGCAAGTCGAAAACCTGAAAAGGCGACTTGGGCAAAAATGGGTATCCCGGTGGACCGAAAACCCGAAAGGGCGGTCCAGGCAAAATTTAGGGATAAAGCGTAATACTATGTCTCATTAGATCACTTTGCATCCAGAATCCGGTATCAGCATCAAGTTCAAACGGCATCGATCAATCAACTTCATCTTCAGCTAGGTCATCAAGTGATGAGACGCTCGAAGATATAAAGGCGATAGCAGAGTTGGAACCCAGTGGGATTATTCTTTTTCACACAGCTGTTTTATTTTCCTTTGTACAAATTTGTATAAACTCTTATTCGGCGGCGTTCTCTCACTAGGACGTCAGCCTCTTGTACATAAACGCCTATTTACAGGCAAACTTAAAATCAATACAAATTCACTTTTCAGCTACAAACTGCCTTTTGTTTTTTCCTTGTTCTGTTTTGTTTTGCGAAGAACGCCCAAGGTTCAATTTGTGATATATGCATTTGACACTAATTGCTAACTCATAAATATTTGCATACGAAACAAAGGATTGATTACAGGTAACATTAGAAACAGGGGCAATAAAGAGTTGTCTAAGCGATCTAATTGCTCTGTCCGCCAAGGTATCAAGGTAGGTTCAGATGAAGAACACAACTAGTATATCTTAATTCCCCAGAGAGTGGGTCAGCAAGTCAATGCACTCTCCCCAAGCAAAGCTATACTTTCAGCCTTAAGGAAGTTGGGTATCCCCCGCAGATCTCAACATTCCCCAGCACATCATACAGATATTCTTAACAAGCATCCCCGGCAATCTTGACCTAAAGATTGTTCCCCGGCGGTATATCAAACATTCAATGGAGTCACTCCCCAAATACATTTCAAAATTTCCCCAGGAGAGTCCAATCCAGATTTCCCCAGGAAAATTTGAATCCATCTCCTCCAGCAGGAAGCTTATCCCCAGTAGATTCTGGAAGCTTACCCCCTACAGAGCACGAACACGTCCCCGGCTTTATTCAAAGGTTATTTCCCTACCAGGGTTATAACTGGGTCATCCTCAGCCAAAAGCCACGGAAAGATCGTCCTTGGCGAAGTCTTCTTACCCCCAGCGGAGTCTATCAAAGCTTCCAACATAACAACGGTATCCCCAGCAAAGTTATCATCAACATCCCAACAGAGTACCTCTCTCCCCACAGAGTATTGCTCCCCAGCATGATCGCTAGAATAATTTTCTCCCCGCAGAGTAATCCATTCGCCAAGTCTATTCCTCAACGGAGTTATCTTCTCCTGCCGGTATTCTTGCAACTATCATCCCCAGCGGAAACAACAAAGCATTATTCTCCAACATCAGCCCAGGATTTAACTTCCCAGCACCCGTCAAGGATTTATTTTCCTAAGACGAAAACATACATTCAAAAACATTACATACATCATGATACATGCATAAACGCATCATACCTTACAATCTCGTTTATGTTGAGAACATCATTGCTTGATCCATATCATGCATTGCATATGACTGACCTTTACCTTTCAGGAAAGATCCAGTTAAGTTCTCAGCTATGTCCAAGACTTTAGTCTGGTTCAGTTAAATCGACCCTAAGATTTTCCTGATTCTTATCCAGTCAAAGGCCTTCTCTGGTTCAGTCAGATCGACCCTAAGATCTCCCTGATTCTTATCCAGTTGAAGATTCCAAGACCTTCTCTGGTTCAGTCAGATCGACCCTAAAATCTCCCTGATTCTTATCCAGTTGAAGATTCCAAGACTTTCTCTGGTTCAGTCAGATCGACCCTAAGATCTCCCTGATTCTTACCCAGTTGAAGATATTCCAAGACCTAGCCTGGTTCAGTTAAATCGACCCTAAGATTTTCCTGATTCTTATCCAGTCAAAGGCCTTCTCTGGTTCAGTCAGATCGACCCTAAGATCTCCCTGATTCTTATCCAGTTGAAGATTCTAAGACCTTGTCCGGTTCAGTTAAATCGACCCTAAGATTTTCCTGATTCTTATCCAGTCAAAGGCCTTCTCCGGTTCAATCAGATCGACCCTAAGATCTCCCTGATTCTTATCCAGTTGAAGATTTCAAGACCTTCTCCGGTTCAGTCAGATCGACCCTAAGATCTCCCTGATTCTTATCCCAGTAGAAGACATCCAAGATTCTCTCAGTGTTCCTGTTGAGGTAGTAATCGCCCAAGGTTCTCTCAGCGTTCCTGTTGAGGTAGTAATTGCCCCAGATTCTCTCATCGTTACTGTTGAGGTAGTAATCGCCCCAAATTCTCTCATCGTTACTGTTGAGGTAGTAATCGCCCCAGATTCCCTCATCATTACTGTTGAGGTAGTAATCACCCCAGGCTCTCTCATCATTCCGTTGAGGTAGTAACCATCCCTGATTCATTCATCACCGTTTGAAGCTCCAGACCTGATTCCTGTAACCAACCAGGGTGCGTCTATATAAAGAGTTTGAAGACCAGCTCCTGTAACAGGCCAGGTAATCATTTTCTTTTTCAGGTACGCAAGTTCTCGCTAAGGAATCTCTTATGCGATCGACATCCAGATGGCATCTATAAGCCCATCCACCTATCCATCACCTCTCAGCATGGCATCTATAAGCCCATCATCCTATCCATCAATCTCCAAATGGCATCTATAAGCCCATTCCCACCATCACACTACTATGTGAGCGCAAATTTCTGGGCACTTTAGTGTTCAATCATCTTCCACCTTCGGATTACGAAAGGCACGTCAGCCAATCTATATCCTCAGGTTTAAGAAGATTGAACAGGGGCAACTGTTGTACTCCAAAATTTGCCCTCCCATATTCTTCAAGATTTGTAAAGAGCATGCTTCAAAATCTCCCAAGGGTTGCACAGTTCAATGGCCTCCTAACAGTCAAAAATTAGGGTTTTGATTATGGCAGAGAAATTGAAGTTTCCAAGGGTCCAAACAAGTCCTATATGCCTACAAACATGGTCAAGCATCCATATACTAAGTTTCAAGACTCACAGCACCAAGTTGCACAGTCAAAAACCCTAATTGCTCAACAATCAACTGCAGGGGCAAAATGGTCATTTGACAGTCAAAAGTTCAAATTTTTGGTCAACATATTATTTTGAAGCCACAAACATCATTTGATCAATTCTTGATCATGATTTCACAAGCATGGCTCAAAAAGTCTCAAGATGCAAAAGTTTCCATATTTGGACAATTGAAAAAGTCAACTGTAACTTGACCAAGGCATAACTTCCACATGGTTTATCAGAAAAATTCCATACAAAGCTCATTTTGAAGAGAATGACATTTCCTACAACTCATATTCACACTTCAAGTCCAAGAAATGCTCTCACAAAAAGTTATCAATCTCAACATTATAGGTCATTCTCAAAAGTCAACAAAAAGGCACTTTAAGTCAAGGACCATAACTTGAGATTGGTAAATCAAAATGACATGGGACCAAAGGCATTGGTTAGAGGACTTCAAGACCTTTCCAAAATGTCAAAGAACATGATCAAATCTTAAAAATTGAGCAAGATATGCCTTGTGGAAGTTGGGAAATTTTTGGGAAATTTGAAAAGTCAACTTTACTTCAAATACCTCAAAATTGCTAATGGGCCTCAATTTCTTCCAAGAGTCATCACCCAAAAGCTATGCACGACCCATTGACCCAAAGGGGAGTTATTTTCCTATTTTTAATTAATTAATTGAATATTTAATCTATTTAATTCATTTAATTATAATTAATTATAAGAAAAATACTAATCCATGCTTTTCAAATCTTTTTGTGCATAAAATTCACTCAAGATTTCGTGCACTATTCAATAAGGAAAGAATCAAGGTGATTGGCAATGATTGGCATCAAAAGGACATGAAAAAGATTGGAAAAGATTACATGAAAAATCAAATATGCAAAATCATCAATGCAAGGTTTTGGGCTTAGATTTCTGACCTAAATCATTCCTAATACATATGCAAACACAACCCTAATGCTCACAACCTGGAAGCTGCGCCCAAGAACACCATACACTTTGCACTTTTTTTCTCAAATTTTTCAAAACTGAAAACACAATTCGAGCGTAATTCCAAGCCAAAGAACCATCCCACAAGCTTGCCAAGGTTACCAGGAATCTATTCCAATCAGAATCACGCTTCCATACTCAAAGAATTGGTAGATAGAAGCTTGACTTTCTTCTAAAAATTGCATATTCGTATTTGAATTTATACACATTTTCCATGCATTTTAATGTTTGATTTATACTAATGTGATGATTCTAAAGCTAATGGCGTGATTCAATTGTAGAATGGCTGTCTGAATAGAAAGTTACCATGAACGTCTTTTAGGGTTTCAGGAACTTTAAAAGGAGGTTTCTTTCATAAGGAAAAATTAGGCGACGAGACCAGGACCATTGAACTCAGGGCATCTGGACGATTCAATTCCACTAGTCGCGCCCTTTTTATGTTTGCGTATGGCCTAATCGTTATTTTTTGTAGGTTGAAGTTAGTGGGGGTTTAAAACCCCCGCTATCCATTCCATATTTTTCAGGTGAAAATGAAGCAATTGGAGAAGATGATGCGTGTTGGACTGTGGTTGGCTGATTCAAATAACTGGCGTCTTTTTTATTTGTTCCACTAACCCTTGTATTCTTTCTCATATTGATCAGATTCCACTAGTTTGACAAAGAAACGCATTTGGCTGAGTGGGAAGTGTGTTGTCCTTCAAGCATTGGGACCTGGGTTCGATTCCCAGGTCCCCTCCCTTCTCAATATTATTTTGCTTAATGTGTTCCTACGCAGCATGTCCTTCAGTGGTCTACCATGCATCCAATACCTTGGCGTGCCACATGTCCCAGGAGACGAATCTGAAGGTCAGGATGAGAGGTACATCATACACATCAGTTGACCATGCCACACACGCGCTGGAAAAAGTCAACAGGCCTTGAATCTGTTTGGCCTAATTGCTTTCTATAAACCTCCAAAAGGGTCAACAAACCCCATTTGTTTGTATTTCTTTCCTTTTATTCTTTTCCTTTTTTTATTTTGTTTTAATTATTTTCTTTTAATTCTTCAAATTAATTTTTTTTATAACATAAAAATACAAAAAAATCAGAAACTATAAAAAAATAAAAATATGTTCATTTATTTTTTTAATCAATATTTTGTAAATAAAATTCTAATAACTAATTAGTTTAATGTTAGGTTTAATTCTATTTTTTTTTAAATAAACTAAAAATGTAGAAATTAGGGTTTTATACTTTTATTCTTTTTTCCTTTTTCACCATTATTAATTATTAATTATTTTTGTAAATAAATATGCCATTTAATTAATTAGGGTTAAATTAGGTTACAACTTAAACTTTTTTTTAATAAATTAAAAACAATTTAGAACTAGGGTTTTAATTAACTTTTAATTCCAATTTAATTCTCCTTAATTCCATAAATACAAAAACTCAAAAAAAAGGGTTCTTTCTTTTATTTAATTTAATTAATTTATGATTTCAATTTAATTTCTTTAAAAGGGTCCAGCGCCCTCGCATTCTCGATTTTATTTCTTTTCGCACATTTACTTTTATTTCCTTTTTTAAATTTCATGTAATTGCCCCAAAGCTTTGTAATAGATAATTAGGATATTTACTTTCCGCATTTTATTTATTTCAAATCGGGTCTTGGTTTAATTTGGCGATGTAGACCCGCGCCTTTGTAATAGCATAGGACTTTAAATTCCCGCACCCCTTAACTGTTAATAATTTGCATGAAAGAATGAATGCCCGAAAATAAAATCAAAATGTAGAACACTCAATGCATGATCAAGACAAAAATAATTGAAAAATGACACACAATCACACACCACTCCTAGGGTACGCCTCGCTGTTGCCTTGCCCCTCGAAAAGTGGTCGTCGAGTATAGGACGTTTTAGTAAGTCCTCATGTCCATGAACATGGCATGGGGGTAGCTTCTAAGGTGTCCTACTATTGCTCTGGTGATCACACTGTTTCCTTGCCCCTCGAAACGTGGTTGTCGACTATAGGACGTCTTAGTGAGCCCTTATGTTCCATTGATCTAGTTGCCTCGAAACAGTTGCCTCGGAACAAGTTGCCTCGGAATAGTTGCCTCGGAATAAAAGATCAATGGCATAAGGGTAGCTTCTAAGGTGTCTTACCGTTGCTCGGTGACCACACTGTCCCTAAACTCGAATTGACCCGAACACCTCCAACGATGGTGCTACCTACCTCTCAATGGTGGGATGGCACTATCTTAAGGACATTTACACAGACGAATTCCTTAGGGTAGGTATATGACTCGTAGATACTTGCTCTAATTCAAAACAAATCAAAAACTTCTTTTCACACCGACACTTTGCAAAAAGCTTTCAAAAACAACTTTTCAAACACTCTTGAGGACTGATACAAGAGTCGATCTGAAACTTTCAAAGAAACTTTTTCAAACCCACTCACCTTGAAAAGCAAACAAACATTTTGAAAACACAAATGAGCAAGTATCTAAGAGCCCATGGATAACCATGGATAGAAAGGGTGCTAACACCTTCCCTTTCTATAAATCTACCTCCCGAACCGAGAAACATTCTCATAAGGAATTTTGTTGTGCTTTTGTCCTGTCCATGTTGGAGAAAATAAAAGACGGTGGCGACTCTTGCTTCCGCGACATTTCGCGAACCAGCGTTAAACAGTCAGTTCCAGATCCACCGATCACAGATACCTTTGAAAAACAGCAAGCGGCGGTCTCTTCATGAGCAACTTGTATGTTATTGATATCTTTGAAAAACAACAAGCGACGGTCTCTTCATGAGCAACTTGTATGTTATTGACACCTTTGAAAAAACAGCAAGCGGCGGTCTCTTCATGAGCAACTTGTGTGTTATTGTTATCTTTTAAAAAAAAAACAAGCGGCAGTCTCTTCATGAGCAACTTGTGTGTCATTGATACCTTTGAAAGATAGCAAGTGGCGGCCTCTTTATTTGAGCAGCTTGTGTATCCCAAACAGTAATGTTTACTCAGCAAACGTCATCTCTTCAGAAAAGTCTCATGGGGAAGTTTGTATTTTATCCTTTTCAAGCGATATCTTGGTTAAAGAAGAAATGTGTTACCGTTCTTGGTGAAATTCATAAGTCAGAGATGTTTATTTCCAGTCTCAGTACTGATGCCAATCATTTGCCAGTCTCAGTACTGATGTCAATCATTTCCTTTTCCAGTCATAGTGCTGACGTCAATCGTTTATTACCAATCTCAGTACTGAATTTACCAGTTTCAGTACTGATGTAAACCATTTTCCTTCCCCAGTCTCCGTACTGATGTAAATCATTCATTTCTTCCCTCAAAGTTATTCTCTAATAAGAGTCTCTCATTTGAAGTAAGTGGCTCTGTTCCCTAGTGGAGTTATAATCTCTTCCCCTGTGGGATTACTGTATAATGTGCTTGGTTTCTCCAGTAGTAGTTTGTCTCATACAGCATCCTTCCTCATTAAATTCAAAATATTACATTCATATCAGATCACAAACATAATTGCGGTATCTTAAGGCCAAAAATTGTGTATTCTATATTTAAGTCCCTTCGATCTCGTCAAAATGAAGATTCCAATCTTCATATCTCCGGATAGAAGAAACTTAAATAGGGGTAGCCGTCATACCCCAATTTTTGACCTAAGATGCCACCTCCCATCTGTATCATTACATAGCAAGTGTTCACAAGCAATTCGACCTATTTTTGCCATTTCTTGAGTCAGATTTAAAAAATTCATAACTTCTTCAAATTTTGATACTTTTTAGTGTTTCTTTTACATATGATTCTCCTTGACAACATCTACAACTTTTCTTTACAAGTCAAGAGCTGATTATATTTGAAAAGCCACGGAAGAATGAAAACGTTAGAAGTCGCTTTATGAATTTAATGGAATTTGATCATGTCTTGTCCAACCTTTTCCCAAATCGTGCATATCGCACATTTTTTTCATCTTTTATTTATCATTCTTGTCTTATTTGAAAAAAATCTAAAAAATATGTATTTTAGTTCATGTCACTTTTACTATCGCATTATTAGAAAAATCACAAAAATATTTATAATTAGCCTTATAGCATTTTAAATTCGAAATTCTTAATTCAAAATATATAAAAAATTATTATAGTTTTATTGGTTTCATTTAGATTTATATTTTAGTATAGATTTTAATCCAAAAAAATCTCAAAAAATATAGTTAATATCTTTTTCCTTTATTTTACATTTTTTATTCTTTTTAGTCATTATAGTTTTAGCTTCTTTTAATCCAATATTAATTTTGATTTGATTCTAATTTTAATTAAATTTTTAAAATTAAATTAATATTAAAATTAAAATAAAATTAATTTTGTTTGCATCTTATTTTTATTATTATTATTCTTCTATTTTTGTATTACTAACAAATTGCATTTTATCATTATTATTACTATTGTCTTTGTTTTATTGTTTTATGTCCAAAACCTTGCTATTGTCCCTATCCTAACTGTCCATAAAATTTCAACATGCTACACAATAAAACCTGCATAATGCTCCGAGCATAATAGTTCAAACCATTACCAAAGCTTGCACAAAAATGGTCATACAAAAAAGAATGCATCATATAAATCCAAGCCTAAAAATTCATGATGATTCCAAAGTACCAACTGCTAGCAACTTCATAGTTGATATGGGAGAGAGAAAATGCCTCGAGTTACAAGCAAAAATAAGAAGGCAGACTGCTACACTCCAAAAAAAAACTACTATGTTATGTTATTGTTGTCCACACAAGTCCAAGAATACCAGTCTAAACTATTGTTGTTTGCTGCTCTAAAATCTTGACTTGTCCCTATCTTTGAGGTCCAAATCACCCTGTCAAAAACCTACACCATTATCAGTTCTAATCTGCACCTCACTAGTGGGAAAAAATTACACAAAGTTGGTTAAAACAAAACCTGTATGAAAAAAAGCCACAGATCAACACATCAAATTTGTTCAAAGACTCACCAATTTCCCCCCAAATTTTATCTCTTTTTCTCTATAAAACTTAGACTTTGTTAAACAGTAGGAGGGGGAAGAAAATTCCAGCAGAACCAACACGAAGCAGAAAAAAACTTACAACCTTGTTTGGATCCTGAGCCCATGAACTCAAGACACCGCATTTGCAACAATTTGTAACCTGTTGGCTCTAAGATTTGGATCTGTGTGGAAGTTCTGAAGACTCACAACATAACTATCTACAGTCTGAATCATTATATCCCATTTGATTGTGAGATTTCCATTTGGATCTAACCGATCATAAGATACTACTTCATCACCATAAAACTTCCAACCTGCAAGGATAAGTTATCTGATTCATCAACACTAATAGCAACACCAGATTTTTTTTTTAAATCAAACTTCACGCAGAGAAAGAAAGAAGCATAAGAACAAAGAGGAATAATTCATGCCTTAAAACTTGAAGACCCGCCGGAGGTACTCCGGTCCGGTAACATTCATTTTCCTTCATTCTATTTTCCTCTCTATTGATTGTTGTTATCATTGTTTGATGTTCTGAATCTTGAGATTTAGCTAATGTTGTTGTTGAGCAATCAAGAGAGCGCATAGAGAGTGAGAGATGAGATAGGTTGAGAACCAGAGATAAGAGCGTGAGAGAGAGGAATCGATGATGAGGGTGATGAACTATGAGAGGAAGATAAGAAGATGGGATGATACAGATGAGAGGAGGGGATCGCTGTTAGTTTCAACCTTTTCTTTTCTTTTTAATTGCTTTTTTTTGAATTAACAGTAATAATTAGATTTGTTTGTCCCTTCCCCGTGAGTAAATGCAGCAGCATTTTTTTTTGTTTTAGGGTTTGGAACTTTTCTTTCCTTCTTCCCAAAACCGGGTCAGTCCATTGGGCCTTTTGGCCCAATCCCAATTATCAATTTTCAACTTTTATCTTAATTAAAACATAATAATAATAGTTAAATAGCGTAGTTCATATGGCAAGGCAGGTTTACAGTAATCAAGAGAACGTGAGTTGACATTTTTATTTTGTTTTTTTTAACTCTTTAATCTTATTTCCTAAAAAAATTAATATTGGTAAATCTTATAATTAATTTAGTTTAGTTTTAATTTAGAATTCTTTAATTACTTTAGATTTATTTTATAACTTTAAAATGTTTAATTAGTTAGAATCATAATTAGTAACTTTAAAATTTTATTTGATTTAGATTTAATTTTTGTAATTGTAGAATTTCATAATTTTCCTTTAATTTATATTTTATTTGGTTTAAATTTTATTTAGTTAATATTTAATTTAGTAATTTTTTATTTTTTTTAGAATTTTTATTTTATTTAGAATTAGTTTAATAAGTTTAGAATTTCTATTGGATTTAGAATTAGTTTAATAACTTTAGAATTTTTATATGATTTAGAATTAGTATCTTTAGAATTTTCATTTGATTTAGATCTAATTTTATTGCTTTTGAATTTTTATTTGATTTAGATTTAGTTTAGTAACTTTAGAATTTTTATTTGATTTAGATTTAATTTAATAACTCTAAAAATTTTATTTGATTTAGAATTAGTAGCTTTAGAATTTTATTAGATTTAGATTTAATTTAATAACTTTAGAATTTTTATTAGATTTAGATTTAGTTTAATAATTTTAGAATTTTTATTTGATTTAGTAAACTTAGAAATTTTAGTTAGTTTAGATTTAGTTTAAACTTTAGAATTTTGTTTATTTTAGATTTGATTCAGTAATTTTTTAGAACTTTATTTGTCTTATATTTAATTTAATAAATTTGGAATTTTTTAATTAGTTTAGAAATATTCTGACGAATTTAGAATTTTGATTTAGTTTCGGTTCAATTTAATAGTTTAAGAACTTTAATTTAGTAACTTTGAAATTAATTTAGTTTATATTTGATTTAGTAATTTTAGAATTTTAATTTTGTCTTCCTTTTATTTTGTTTATTTAATTATTTAATCATTTAAATTGTTTACATCAAATCCAAGGGAAATGTTTTGTTAACTCCATAAGTAATACGGTCGTGCGAATACCCTCATTCATTTTTTTCTTTGTTTACTATTTTTCTAAACTCAAGATAACTTTCCTAAAAAACTCAATTTTCAAACTCACACCTTTTAAGTCAAAATTTTGACACTAGATCATCGTACCTTCAAAATATCTTCCAAACAAATCATTTTTTTAACCAACCCAACCATTTTTACCAAATGAACCATTTTAATCAAACAAACAAATCTTAAAAAACGGATATTTAAAAAGGTTCCTGTGGAGTACCGCAGATGCATTGGATGTTAATACCTTCCCATTGCATAATCAACCCCCAAACTCTAGATCTCTTTCAAAAATGCATTGTATTTTCATTATTTTTAAGTATTATTTTACATTGCATATTTTAGGGTTTTATTTCGCTCTTTTCCCTTTTCCCTTGGAAATAATAAAGCGCGATGGCGACTCTTGCTTTTGCGAGTCAAGTTAATTAATAGATCGATCTCCGATTTTCACTGCTACACACTCCATGCATTATGAAACTCGGCATCTCTTGCCATGGCTCATCCTCAAGGATAGCATTGATCTTCGAAGTAGTTGGATATAGATACCATGTGTGATACGGTGGGGGAACTGACTTGAGGTTTTGCGTTTGTATTCGCAAATGTTTCGGTTGAGCAAGAGTCGTCACCGACTTTTTATTTTATCCTAAGGAAAGGTTAAAAAGCACAGCAAAAACCTTTGAGATGTTTTCTTGGGTTCGGGGAGTAGATTATAGAAAGGGAAGGTATTAGCACCCTTTCTATCCATGGTTATCCATGGGCTCTTAGTTACTTGCTTAGATCAATTTGCCTTAATTTTCAATTGTTTGAAATGGTGCTTTGTGTGTGTGTGGGTTTGAAAATGCTTTGAAAAGAAGCCAATGTGGTGGCAACCTTTGTAATGATCCATGTTGGGATGTATACAAAGGTGTATGTCTTTTGAAAAGGTTTTTATTGTTTTTGAAAGTTGTTTTGAAAGTGTAGTGATGTGTGGTTTGAAAAATAGGCAAGTGTTTTGTTTTGCAAGTTTGATTCAAGTAACTAAGAGTTTTGTCTACCCCTAAATTTCTCAAAGATCTTTGCTATGTTTTAACCCTTTTAACAATTTTGTTCCACCATTGCATTTGGTGGGCAATCTTGTGTTAGGATGTGAAAGGGACGGGCGCGGGTCATCGTTTAGACCATAATTGCAATGGTGCCAAGTATCTTTGGGCAATTTCTCTTGGAGGGACTTGATCATTTTTTAGGCAACTTTCGAAAGCGTCATCGAGGGACTATGATCATTGGAATTGTGTTTGTTTTTCCCAAAGAGACCTAACATGCATTATGGCCCATTATTGAAGGCAGCAAGTGGAATACCCTAGGGGTGCAAGTGTGATTAGTGTTGTCCATTTTCATGCTTGATTATCTTGAAATTAGGTCAAACTATTTTGATTAATTGATTTGCATACAAACCCTAATTCTAACATGGCATAATTAAAAAAAGCTTTAAACTACGAAAAATAAAGTTCCTAAGTTATTACAACACAATATATGGGAAGGGGGGTACAAATGTTCAAATGGGGGTATTTTGACAAGGAATTTAAAACCCTAGATTATTACAATCCAAATGGAATTATACAAATTATTTAATGTGCAATAATTAAATAAAATAAGATAAATATGCAAGATGCAAAAATGATTTTTTATGTGTATGTAAAAAGTGTTTTTTATGTGTCAAATAAACAAAATAAAAAGTATTAATTTTTGGGGTTTTTATGTATTTAGGGCAAAACCCTAGTTTTGCAAATAAAAGTTATTTATTATTTAATATATACAATGTTTATTAATTATGTACAAAAAATAAATAAAAGAGAAGTATTTTTGTCAAAAAAGGCATTTTAATGTTAAATATTAATAAAAATAAAAATGTATATATTGTATTTTTTAACCTAAATATACTAATATGTATGTAAATGTATTATTTGCCAAGTATATTGAATATGTACAAAATAATAATATTTAATATTTAAAAAAAAAGTATATTTTATATAAAATATTTTCAGAAGATAAAATAAAATAAAAATTAAAAAATAAATGTGTTTATATTATTTTTTAGTATTTTTTAAATAAAAGTATATCTAGGTATTGATTTATGTACAAATATCTATTTAAGCCAATAAATGCTTAATAAATACAAAAATGGTTTAAAAAATATTTTTTATATTTTTAATATTATGAGAAAAAATAAACAAATCAGAAATAAAAAGAAAAAATCAAAAAATGATCAAAATAAGCATAATGGGCCTAGGGGGTGTAAAAGTAAAAGTGGGGTGTAAACAGAAATAACAAATCAGGCCCAGCCCAAAGACCCTGTCATCTTCAACCTCCAGCATTTCTGTTCAAAAAAACACGCGTTTGCTATCTCCAGATTCCTTGATCTTTTGCCAAATCTTCCAACATGAAACCTGTAGAGCTTGAAACCACGATTCTAGACATATAAAGAAATCAATCTAACTCTCAGAAATGAGAGAGAATTTCTTCTCCCCCAATTCCTGACCTAGTTTTTGTTCCATGTTCAGACATCAAATTCTCATAGCACACATAACATAAATGAAAACTAATTACATGGGCATGTTCATGAAGTAGTGAAAAACACAAGAAGGGGGGTTGAATTGTAAAACTGAAATCTAATGCAATGAACAAGATATTTTTATCCTGGTTCGTTTGATCTCAAACTACTCCAGTCCACCCGTCAAGGTGATTTCGCCTCTCTCCAACGAGGTCTTAATCCACTATATTCAACTGAATATTACAGACTGCTTTAACAACTGCTAAAGCCTTCTTGATGCAAACCACAACCCGGTTTGTCAAGGCAACACCTTCTTACAAAGAAATCAAATCTAAGTGTGTGAATGTTTTCTACAAAACTGTATCACAACTGTGATGTATACACAAATTAAAGCTTAGAAACTAGATTGCTAAACAATGATAGAATATCAGAATGTGTAGTGTTTAGCAAAACTGAGAGAAAGAAGATTTTGATCAGCTTTTATGCGTGTAAAGATTTGGAGAGCATTAGCCATTTCAATCTTCAAAGTCTTGTTTATATAGCACTGAGATGTTGAACGTTGGAGCAAATATTCTTGATTCAATGCTATTAACAAACTTTCCTTATCGAGCAGATCTTGTCTGGAATGAGGTCGTTGGTATTAATTTTCTTTCAATGCACAGTACCGTTGCTTACTTAATGCAAGTTCTGGCTTGGCTCATTCTGACTCTGCTTAGCTGCTGATGAACTGTTGTGTTTCTTTATCAGAGTGTTGAGCACAGTCTTGTTCATCAGGCTTCAGCATGTACGTGAGTTGATCATCTGATTCTGACATTCTGATATGGCAACTTCTGATGCTGATGTCAGGAACCAAATTTTGATGCTGAATAGGTGTGATCTTGCTTATATCAATCAGAGTATCTGCAAGTCAGAACATAATAATTTTAGGCAGCAGATAGTTCATACATGAATCATATACATAATATATCTTTTCACTTTGTTATCATCAAAACTTAAATATAGGGTAGTAGATTCAAACTTTGTTCTAACAATCTCCCCCTTTTTGATGATGACAAAAACTAGATATTTTTAAATGAAAATAATGTGAAAAGGTATCAGAGAGATGCATCAGAGTAAGAGGTAAAAAGATAAGGAGTAAAAAGATATCAGAAATGAGAGATACTCCCCCTGAGTTTATTACTTCCCTTTGATTACAAGTGTTCTTCAGGATCAGATCTTTTTGCCTTTCTTTAAACATCAGAGTATCAGAGTCTTTGACTATCAGAAGCTTTGGATCAGCATATCAGAAAAGAGCTTCAGATCAGCGTATCAGAGCTTTTCTTGTCAGAGCTTTGCTTTGGATCAGAGTCTCAGAGCGGATCAGGGCTTCATAGCTTTTAGTCTTCAGAGTGTCCAGGAGCTTCCTTGTACCTGTAGAGTTTAAGCAAATCAGAAAAAAAACATTTTCAAGTAATAGAGTTAGAATGTTTGAGAATTTCTGTCTTAGTTAACCGTTATTGTTTAAAATATCATTCTTGTTCTCCCCCTTTTTGTCAGCAATCAAAAAGTGTAGGTGAGTGCTAAAACAATTAAGATCAGAAAAACTAATCATATTAAAAGGGTTCAGAATCAAAACATGACAATAGTACAAAACATATTCAAGTAGTACATCAGAAAATCAAAGAAAACATGAAAAAGACATGAATGAAAAAAGACTAAGGTTGAGGAGGCAAGCGTGTGAACAGGTTCTCCAGCATGGCTTTGATCTGATCAGCAGTCTCATTCTGCTTGTGCACCATGCTGACAACAGTGTCAATCTTGTTATCCTGCACATCCATTCTTTCTTTCATCTTCTGGTCGTTTTCATCCATCCTTTGCTGCAGACGCATGTCATTCAGCTTTAGTTCTTCCAGAGTCTGCCTGTCCAAGGCAGCTTGAGAAGCATCAGAAGCAGGAAGCTTCTGAGAGCTTTCTTCAACATCTTCTGCTTGACTTTCTTCAGCTTGAATGGTCTTGTCTTCTTCTGGTTGCACCTTTGAAGCTAGCTGTTTCTCAGACCAAGGTTCACTATCCAGAGGGAGCACGTCTTCTTTCAGAAGCTGACTTCCAACTTCATTCAGAAGCTTGCTGAAATTCTGTTGTGCCTGCTCATAGTTGATATCCTGCAACTTGAGGGCTTCAGCACGTACCCAAAGTCTGAATTGTGACCAGAGCTAATCAGAAGCAGCTGGGTCAATCATTCCAGGACAGACTTGCTTCAAAGAAGCAATCCATTGTTGTACACCTGTTTCAAAATTCATAATACCAGAGCCAACATCTGGTTGTTTTGGTTTTGGGATGGCAATTTTATGTTTCAGATCAGCAAGACGGTCAAGACTGGTTAAGTCTATGAAGGTCCTGCTGGGGTTTTCAGAGGTTTTCTGGGCAGCAGTTTGTTTTGGAGATGGAGTTTCAGAATCAGAGATTATGATTGGACTGGGTGGTGTTTTGGGAGTATTTGGTGGTGTAGATTCTGGTGAGGATGGCAACTGTGCTAAGGTGATAGTTGTTCCACCTGGCAGCTGGATTGCCAGAGGTGATGGTTGAGGTGAATGAGGTTCAGATGGTTGAGGAGAAGGAGTTTCAGAGTGATGAAACTCTGGTTGAGGTGATGGTGGATTAAGTTCTGGTTGAGGAGAGGGAGACGGAATTGCTGGTTGAGGAGAAGTTGTTGGAATTTCTGGTTGTTCAGGGATAAGGGGTTCTTCTGGTTGTTGTTGTTCTGGTTCTTCAGCAGATTGCTGTGGTTCTGGTTGTGGAGGAGGAACAATTTGTGGTTCAGAGATTGGTTGATCAGAGGTGTGTTGATCAATGTCAGACAGCACTTGGTCAATTGCTGATGTTGTTGAGATTGTTGGTTTGGGATGTTTGGTTCTGGGTCTTCTGAGTTTTAATGCCTCAGAAGGGTCCTCTTCTGGTACAGTTTCATCTATGGTAGGGATGGGGATTGAGATTCTATGAGAGGTTTGAGGAGGAATAGATGCTGGAATAGTAGAAGAGTTTAAAACAGAAGCAGCAGATAAATTACCTCTTTTCTTGGGTGTCTGCTGGGATGATCCTACTGATGATGCCTTCCTCTTCTTTGTCTTCTTCAGAGTCACTTCTTGCTGAGGTTGATGCAGAGCTTTGATAATCAGATTTGGATCTGTACCATCTGCCTTGCACGCATCCAAGTACCTAAGAACCACCTCTGGTTTAGATTCTATTTCAGAAAATAAAGGAAAGTCACTCAGAGGAACTCTTCTGCTGGTGATATCAGCAATAGGAGTGGCTCTGGGTTCCTTTTGAATATTCTCTATCAACTTCATTTTCTTCAAGTTCTTTGCTTCAGAGGTTTCCCAACTGTTGGTTCAATGGTGCTTAGCTCTTGAGCTTCTATCAGATGCTCTATCAGCCTATTCTCTGTCAGAATATCTGATATCAACCTTTCAAAGGGTATCCAATCCCTCTTGGTTCTTTCTTCTTCCCTGGTTTCCTTCACACTTGTTCTGAGGTGGTTGAACAGAAAATGAGCCAAATTGATTTTTACCTTCTGATCAATAAAGTAGATCAGAAACTGCTGATCCACATTTATGTAATCAGGTGAACTGGTTGGCTTCCTGTGGTTGAAGCACCCCAGAATTATCTTAGCCCAAACTCTGTAATGATCCTTCAGATCTTTGATCTTGCTGCTGGGCACCCCATGGGTGAAAATCCTTGCAGCTATCACGCCCACATCAGCACATCTCTCAGCCATGTCCACACAACGAACGCCACCGCCACTGTAACCGATTAACCTTGCAATGTGATCCTCAGTGATCACAATCTTCTTCCCCATAACGAAGGAGGTGACTAGATGTGTTGAAGCCTTGGCATGAATCCAGAATTCTTTGACTAGCATAGGGAATGTTGGTCCAACCAACCTGTCAAAATACCTTTCCCACTTCTGTGCCCTAACTTCTTCAGTTAGGTCAAAACCGTTCTCCTTCAAGCTTCCAAAATCAATGATTAATTCAGAAAGCACTTCAAGATTCTTCACAGGAGTGAGGAGTGTTCTGAATGGCACTTGATACTGCTCAGATGCTGCTTTCTTCTGAGGACCTGCAGAAGCACTGCTGGAGGTTGCCATGTTCACACTAAAAAGGTTTTGAGAAGAAACTGAGAAAAAAGGGTTTTGCAAGAGATGAACACAGAAAAAATGCAGAGAATGCTTGAGTATTAGTGAGAAACTGTAAAGGATTAGAATGAGAGGTTCAAGTGTTTAAATAGAGTTTCAAAATATTTTGAAAAGATAAACGTTTTTTTTTAAGAAAGAGAAAAATCATGATTGCATTTTAAAAGCATGATTACTTTTCATTAAATGCTTGCTGATTTTGGGGGATTTGAGAAAGATACTTAAAAATGGTTACCAGACATGTGTCTCAATGCACCCAATCAGCGCTTTGCCTTCTCAGAAGCGTGCACGCGTTCTGCTTCAGAGATTTGCTGATGATTGGATGACACTTGTTTGATGTAGTGATCAGCACGTCTGTCTTTGAGCTTAGACTCTCAGATCTTTAGACTTTCATCTGATACGATCTGGATGTTCTATCTTTCTGAAAGAAGATTGATCAGAAGTTCACAGTAAAACAATTACATTCTGAAAGTAAATATATGGAATTAAAACATTTTCACTCTAGACAGATTTTCATGCTGAGATGTTTCAGAATGAAATTAAACCTATCTTCTGAAAGGGGTTTAGTAAAGATATCAGCCCATTGATGGTCTGTATCTATAAATTTTAAGTTCAAAATTCCTTTCTGAATATAGTCCCTAATGAAGTGATGTTTTATTTCTATATGCTTAGCTCTAGAATGTAAAATGGGATTCTTACTTAAGAAAATAGCAGAAGTATTATCACAGAGTATAGGAATGTTACTCTCAAAAATCTGGAAGTCTTCAAGCTGACTTTTCATCCAGAGCATTTGTGTGCTACATCCTGCTGCTGCTATGTACTCAGCTTCTGCTGTTGATAGCGCAATTGTTGATTGCCTTTTGCTGGACCAAGAGATCAGATTTTCTCCCAGAAACTGGCAGCTTCCAGAAGTACTTTTACGTTCCACTCTGTCTCCAGCAAAATCAGCATCGCAGTAGCCTACTAAGCTGTAATCACTAGATTTTCTATAAAACAAACCCAGATTAGTAGTACCTTTCAGATACTTGAAAATTCGCTTAACAGCTGTTAAGTGAGATTCTCTAGGATCTGATTGGAATCTAGCACAGATACAAACACTGAATAATATGTCAGGTCTTGAAGCAGTCAGATAGAGGAGAGAACCAATCATACCTCTGTAGACTTTCTGTTCTACATTTTTGCTTACCTCTTCTCTTTCCAGAATGCACGTGGGATGCATTGGAATCTTTGATGGCTTACATTCTGAGAGGTCAAATTTCTTCAGAAGGTCTCTGATGTATTTTCTCTGATGAATGTTAGTTCCCTCTGGAGTTTGATTGATCTGAATTCCTAGAAAGAATTTTAGTTCCCCCATGAGGCTCATCTCAAATTCTGCCTGCATACACTTAGCAAATTTTCTTCCAAGAGAAGGATTAGTAGAACCAAAAATAATATCATCAACATAAATTTGACAGACTAAGATGTCATTCTTAACTGATTTACAGAATAGAGTAGTGTCCACTTTCCCTCTGGTGAATTCATTTTCTAATAGAAAGTTACTCAGCCTTTCATACCAAGCTCTGGGAGCTTGTTTCAGACCATATAGTGACTTCTTTAGTTTGAAAACATGTTCTGGATGTTTTGTATTTTCAAAACCAGGGGGTTGGTGTACATAGACTTCTTCTTCTATATAACCATTTAAGAATGCACTTTTGACATCCATCTGATACAGAGTGATGCCTCTATTAACAGCAAATGAAATTAAAAGTCTGATAGATTCTAACCTGGCGACTGGGGCAAAGGTTTCTGTATAGTCTATCCCCTCTTGCTGACTATAACCTTGTGCAACCAGTCGTGCCTTGTTTCTGATGACTTCACCTTGTTCATTTAGCTTGTTTCTGAACACCCATCTTGTTCCAATGACGTTGAATCCTTTTGGTCTGGGAACGAGATCCCATACGTCGTTTCTGGTGAATTGATTCAGCTCTTCTTGCATTGCCAGAATCCAGTCATTATCCAGAAGTGCTTCATCAATAGAAGAAGGTTCAATCAGAGACACAAGTCCCATAAGAGTTTCTTAAGAGTTTCTGAAGCTTGCTCTTGTTCTGATTGGATCTTCCTTTCTTCCTAAGATAGTCTCTTCTGGGTGATCCAAGCTGCTTCTGGGTAATCTCTTCTAGGGTTGATCAGGAGCTGTTGTAGGATTGCTAGCAGTGCTCCTTTCAGATGTTGAAGGAGTGTCTGTGTCTAGAGCTTCTGATGACTTGTCTTCAGAACCTGTAAATTCAATTTCCATACCTGCAAAAACTTCATTCTGCTTTGACTTTTCAGAGTCAAGCTTATCATCAAAACGAACACTGATTGATTCTTCCACAATCTGTTTTTCTGTATTATATACTATGTACCCTCTTGAGCGTTCATAGTATCCTAACATAATACACTTCTGTGCTTTAGAGTCAAACTTGTTCAAATAATTCTTTGTATTTAATATAAAGCAGGTACATCCAAATGGATGAAAATATGAAATGTTGGGCTTTCTGTTCTTCCACAATTCATATGGAGTCTTTTCCAGAATAGGTCTTATTGAGATTCTATTCTGAATGTAGCACGCTGTGTTTATTGCCTCTGCCCAGAAGGTCTTAGCAACGTTTGTCTCATTGATCATGGTTCTGGCCATTTCTTGCAATGTTCTGTTCTTTCGTTCTACAACTCCATTTTGTTGGGGAGTTCTAGGACAAGAGAAATCATGCAGAATGCCTCTGTCATTAAAGAATGACTCAAAATCTTTGTTTTCAAATTCTCCACCATGATCACTTCTGACTTTAACGATTCTAAGATCCTTTTCATTCTGAACTTGGTTACAGAAGGTAACAAACACAGAGTGTGACTCGTCCTTGTGTCTTAAGAACTTTACCCATGTCCATCTGCTATAGTCATCTACGATTACTAACCCATACTTCTTACCACTGACTGAAGCAGTTTTAACTGGTCCAAATAAGTCAATGTGCAGAAGTTCTAATGGCTTAGAGGTAGAAACAACATTTTTGGATTTAAAAGAAGGTTTTGCAAACTTGCCTTTCTGACATGCTTCACACAGAGCATCTGAATTGAACTTCAAATTAGGAAGTCCTCTGACCAGATTGAGTTTGTTAATCTGAGATATTCTTCTCATACTAACATGCCCCAATCTTCTGTGCCAGATCCACTGCTCGTTGTTAACAGACAGAAGGCATTTTACATTCTGACTCTTTAGTTCAGAAAGTTTGATTTTGTAAATGTTGTTTTTCCTCTTACCATTAAACAGGATAGTCCCATCTTTCTGACTAACAGCTTTACATGATTTTTGATTAAAGATTATATCATAACCGTTATCACTTAATTGACTTATGGATAACAGATTATGCATCAATCCATCTACTAGCAGAACATTATTAATAGAGGGAAGATTTCCATTACCTACAGTTCCAGAGCCAATTATCTTTCCCCTCTGATTGCCACCAAAGCCAACGTGGCCTCCAGGCTTAAGTTCCAGGCTTTGGAACATATGCCTTCTTCCCGTCATGTGTCGTGAGCAGCCAGAGTCCAGGTACCATGACTGGTGTTTCTGACTTGCTGCTAAAGATATCTGCAACATGTATTATTTTATCCTTAGGTACCCAGATTTTCTTGGGTCCTGATTTGTTAGTTTTACCAAAACTCTGGTTGAATTTTGGTTTCACAGAGTGCTTACTGCTAGTGTATTTAATATCATGTGTGTGACCATACACAAAGTGTGAATTCAGAGGACTGTGTTTAATTGTTAAGTCCATGACATTCTTTGGTGTAGGAACCTTACCTTGGTATCCTATTCCTTTCCTGTCGTTTCTGCTAACTCCATAGATCATTGAAGCCATTCTGCTTCTATCTATGCTTTTAGCTAGGAACTTCTGGAAACTGTGATCATACTCCTTGATGATCTCATCAGCGTTGCTGGGAGTTTCAGAAATTGGTTCCTTCTGAGAGTTTTGTAAAGTGTTTTCTAATTTTGAAATCTTATTTCTCAGCTCAGAATTCTCCAATTTGAGACTCTCAGTCTTATTAGAGTCAGATTCAAGATTCCTTTTCAGGTCTCTGAATTTAACTCTAATTTGCTGATACCGTTCCAGAATCTCATTAAGGCTTTCAGCAAGTTCAGCCTTTGTAAAGTTAACAGCAAAGTTAGGAAATACCTCTTCAGTATCTGATTCTGAGTCTGATTCAGAAGCTTCACTATCTTCTGAGATGTTAGCCATGAGAGCTATGTTTGCCCTCTCATCATCTTATTCTGAGTCAGCTTCAGACGAGTCAGAGTCATCCCATGTGGCCATGATACTTTTCTTCTTCTCTCTTCCAAACTTCCTTTTGGGCTTTTACCTCTGAAGCTTTGGGCAGTCACTCTTATAGTGTCCTTGCTCATTGCACTCATAGCAGATGATGTCCTTGGTGTTTGGCTTTTTGCTACTGGAGGAGCCTTTAGATCTTCTGTATCCAGAGGAAGAATCTGTCCTTCTGTATCTGGAAGAAGACTCGTTCTGATCAGATCTTCTGAGATTCCTGAACTTCCTTTGTCTTTGCTTCCACAGTTGATTTACTCTTCTGGAGAGGAGGGAGAGTTCGTCTTCTTCTGATGAGGATCCATCAGATGTTTCTTCAACTGCCTGCAAAACTTTAGACTCAAATTTTTTGTTAGATTTTAATGCTAAAGGCTTACCTTGCTTCTGAGGCTCGTCAGCTTCTAGCTCTATCTCATGACTTTTGAGGGAGCTGATAAGTTCCTCCAGAGTGATTTTATTGAGATCTTTAGCTAGCTTCAGAGCTGTAACCATAGGTCTCCACTGCTTGGGTAAACTTCTGATGATTTTCTTGACATGGTCAGCAGTAGAGTAACCTTTGTCCAGAACCTTGAGACCAGCTACCAGAATCTGGAATCTTGAGAACATTGTTTCAATGGATTCAGATTCTTCCATTTTGAACGCCTCATACTTCTGAATGAGCGCCAGAGCTTTAGTTTCTTTGACCTGAACGTTGCCCTCATGCGTCATTCTGAGTGAGTCAAAAATGTTCTTTGATGTGTCTCTGTTGGAGATCTTTTCGTACTCAGTATAGGAGATGGTGCTGAGGAGGATGGTTCTGGCCTTGTGGTGATTCTTGAAGTCACGCTTTTGTTGGTCAGACATTGTTTTTCTATCAATCTTCTGACCGCTTGCATTCACAGGGTGCGTGTATCCATCTGTCACCATATCCCACAGATCAGCATCATGTGCTAGAAAGAAGCTTTCAATTTTGTCTTTCCAGTAATCAAAGTTTTCTCCATCAAAGACTGGAGGTTTGCCGCTAAATCTGTCTCTGTCCTCATTGTTGTCATTGCTTATGTGAGAATTGTTTCCTGCCATTGTGTTTTTCTGACGCTGGATCTTGTACTGACACGGTTAAGTGTTTTAGCTCAGAACCAGGCGCTCTGATGCCAATTGAAGTAGTGAAAAACACAAGAAGGGGGGGTTGAATTGTAAAACTGAAATCTAATGCAATGAACAAGATATTTTTATCCTGGTTCGTTTGATCTCAAACTACTCCAGTCCACCCGTCAAGGTGATTTCGCCTCTCTCCAACGAGGTCTTAATCCACTATATTCAACTGAATATTACAGACTGCTTTAACAACTGCTAAAGCCTTCTTGATGCAAACCACAACCCGGTTTGTCAAGGCAACACCTTCTTACAAAGAAATCAAATCTAAGTGTGTGAATGTTTTCTACAAAACTGTATCACAACTGTGATGTATACACAAATTAAAGCTTAGAAACTAGATTGCTAAACAATGATAGAATATCAGAATGTGTAGTGTTTAGCAAAACTGAGAGAAAGAAGATTTTGATCAGCTTTTATGCGTGTAAAGATTTGGAGAGCATTAGCCATTTCAATCTTCAAAGTCTTGTTTATATAGCACTGAGATGTTGAACGTTGGAGCAAATATTCTTGATTCAATGCTATTAACAAACTTTCCTTATCGAGCAGATCTTGTCTGGAATGAGGCCATTGGTATTAATTTGCTTTCAATGCACAGTACCGTTGCTTACTTAATGCAAGTTCTGGCTTGGCTCATTCTGACTCTGCTTAGCTGCTAATGAACTGTTGTGTTTCTTTATCAGAGTGTTGAGCGCAGTCTTGTTCATCAGGCTTCAGCATGTACGTGAGTTGATCATCTGATTCTGACATTCTGATATGGCAACTTCTGATGCTGATGTCAGGAACCAAATTCTGATGCTGAATAGGTGTGATCTTGCTTATATCAATCAGAGTATCTGCAAGTCAGAACATAATAATTTTAGGCAGCAGATAGTTCATACATGAATCATATACATAATATATCTTTTCACTTTGTTATCATCAAAACTTAAATATAGGGTAGTAGATTCAAACTTTGTTCTAACAGTTCAGGGCTATGAATGTGACATATTTTCTTCACAAATCTAAACCTAACAATGCCTGGATAGAGAGGTACAAGTTCATGAACTTACCTGTTCAGTTGGAATTGTGTGCAACAATGGAGATGAGTATAAGGCAAGGTAATGATTTGTATAGCTTCCTTGATGTCTCAGGATGCTATTCCAACCTTTAGTTTGCTTGGAAACCAAGAGAATCGTGCTATGGTACTTCAACTGCAAAACCAGAAAAATGAAAATGGTGATGTTAGCTAGGGATGTTACAGGTCTTGTTTAGGGATTGGAACAGTTTCAAGGGATGATGTGGGATGTGTTTGAAGTGGTTTCAGCAAGAATGCACGAATGGATTGAGTTATGGAACTCAATCTGCAGCAGGTCCCCTGTTTTGGCAGTTTTAGGGTGATTCTGTGTTTGAGAAGGCAATGGATATGGTTGGCTCGTGTCCTAGCTCAGTTAGGATGTTTAGAAAGTGTACAAAGTCTTTGCTTAAGCTTTCCTTGACAGGAATGATAGTTGTGTATTGTTATGCCATGTTACTTCAACTTTAAGTAAGAAAATGTCAAGTGGTGTTTCTAGCTTGTACAGGCCCCCAATCTATGCTGCAGCCTCTCCCCTTGATCAGTGTGTTTTGTTCATAAACTTGTGCCAAAAGGATTTGCCCTGTACTTGCTTGGATTTGCATTTGACATAAAGTTTAACTTTTCCAAAATGGCTAATTTGCTTTTTCTATTTATGGCTTAGTTTTCCATGTAATGCTTAAACACATAAAACAAGGCCTTGGCACAATGAGTTAGCATTAAATTATTGAGTGCAAATGGGATATGTGACCTGTAATCAAGGAAAGAAAGTTGAATTCAAAATGGCACAAATGTATGAACATGTAAATTGGCCAAATCAAAAGTGAGTTTTTCCCAACTTGCCAAATTCGATTCTCCCTAACCATGAGGTTGTTTGATGAGTTCTTGGACATTTTGAAAAGCTTGGAATGTGTACTACAATCCATCTTTGAAATGAAAATTGAAATTCCAAGTGGAAGTATGTGAAAAATGATCTTGAAGTTAGGCAAAAATCCTGCCTAAAATGGTTCAAAATTTCTCTAAGTTAAGAATGGTTTAGTACCCTTGTTCCAAAAATTGTAACTTGAGCTACAAGCTTCTTTTGGGAAAACTTTGTGAATCAAAGTTGTAGATTTTGCAATGTACTACAACTTTCATGTTTTGACTTTTCCTTGAATCCAAATGAATCTTGGTGAGAAAGTGGGACAAAGTTAGGAAAAAATTAGGGTTTTTCATAACTTAGAAAAATTCTAAGTTATGAAAAATCTTCATTTCAAACCCTAATTTGCAATTCTTGATTTCTTGATGAACAAGTTTCATGATTTGGCATGTTTTGATGAAAAATGAATCTTGACACTTGATTTTGACCAAAAAGTCAAAGTTTGACTTTTCAGTATACAGTCAAAAATGATCAATTGACTGGGAAATTCAACTGTCAATCTTGTGCATTTGGGATCTTTTGACTTGTTGAGTATGTCAAAACAATTCCATGGGGTCCTTGAGTCCATATGTGAGCTTGGTTTGCCATTGGCTAGGTCAAACAGTCAAAAATTGCCTTTGTGCAGTCAAAACCCTAAAAATGACCATTTTGCCCTTTTGATGATCTGATCAAATTTCTTGTGGAATTGTGATCCAAACTTGATCAAATGGTCCATATGAGTTCATAATGTTGATGTGGGTCAATTTTCATGAGATTTGACTGTCAATTGGCCACAATTGACTTTTTCCCCAATACAGCTGATTTCTAGGTCAACTGTCCAATTGACTGGGCAAAATTTGGAATCAAGACTTGAAACTTGGTATGGGTAAACTTGGGAGTCCAACATGAAGCATGAAATTCATCTTAGGCATTTTAGGTCAAAATATCTTTTTGCAAACACAAACCCTAATTTGGGTCAACAATGATAGGAGAAGTCTTGAGCAGAGGAAACCCTAACTGGATCTTGAGCTCCAAGGGTCTTGTGATGAGGAAATGTTGAGAGAATGGGAGGGAAAATTTTGGGGTACAACAGTTTCCCCTGTTCAATCTTCTTGAACCTGAAGAGTTAGATTGGCAAGTTGCCTTTCGTGACTCGAGGGTAAAAGGAGATTGGACACGAGAGTGCCCGGAAATTTGCACTCGCATGCTGGAGTATCAGCAATGTGATGTCGGGAATGGGCTTATAGATGCCATTTTGAGAGATGGTGGATAGGGAGATGGGCTTATAGATGCCATCTGAAGGCGTGACAGAAACTTGTCAGGAATGGGCTTATAGATGCCATTTGGAAGTGTTGATCGCATAAGAGATTCCTTAGCGAGAACTTGCGCACTTTGAGAAAGACAGATGTGTTCCTGGCTTGTTACAGGTGTTGATCTTCAATCTCTTCATGCAGACATTCCCTGGCTAGATACAGGTGTCGAGTCTACAATCGGTTGCTCACAGATATGCCATGGCTGGATACAGGTATCGAATCTGGAATTAGTCGTCTACAGATATGCCCTGGCTGGATACAGGAATTGAATCTTCAAACTCTTCAAATGTGCCCTGGATGGATACAGGAATCAAATCTGGAAATAGTCGTCAACAGATATGCCCTGGCTGAATACAAGAATCGAATCTGGAAACTCTTCAGATGTGCCCTGGCTAGATACAGGAATCGAATATGGAAATAGTCGTCAACAGATATGCCTTGGCTGGATACAGGAATCGAATCTTCAAACTCTTTAGATGTGCCCTGGCTAGATACAGGAATCGAATCTGGAAATAGTCATCAACAGATATGCCCTGGCTGGATACAGGAATCGAATCTTTAAACTCTTCAGATGTGCCCTGGCTAGATACAGGAATCGAATATGGAAATAGTCGTCAACAGATATGCCCTGGCTGGATACAGGAATCGAATCTTCAAACTCTTCAGATGTGCCCTGGCTAGATACAGGAATCGAATCTGGAAACTGATCACTCACAGATGTGCCCTGGCTAGATACAGGAATCGAATCTGGAATTGTGACAGTTGAAAGTAGTTGTCTTTTGGGTTATCTTTTTCCCTGAAAAGGCAAAACATCAGTTGTATGCAATGTCATGATGTATGAAATGCATGATGTCATGATGTTCAAAATGAGATAGTGTTGTATGCACTTTATCATGTATGTAAGAAAGATGTATGAAATATGAAATGTTTATGAATGTATTCCCGTCTAGGAAAATAAATCCTTGACGATCGGCTGGGGAATTAAATCCTGGGCTGACGTTGAAGAGTAGAGCTCTTCGTTTCCGCTAGGGATGAGGATCGCAAGAATACACCGGTAGGAGAAGACGACTCCGTTGGGTAATAAACTTGTTGGAGAGATTACTCTGAGGGGAATACTCTGTGGGAAGAGATACTTTGCTGAAGTTTTGATGAGAGCTCCGATGAGGATTTCAATGATAAACTCCGTTGGGGATAACCATGATAAACTCCGTTGGGGATGACAATGGTAAACTCCGCTGGGGATTGTGTTGATAAGTTATGTTGGGGAACTTTGATGAACTCCGCTGGGGATAGGAAGAACTTTGCCGGGGGCGATCTTCCGTGGCAATTAGCTGAGGATAACCCAGTTATAAGCCCTTGTGAGGAATAACTCTTGAATGAAAAACAGGGAGGGACGTCTGTACTCTACAGGGGACGAGCTTCCAGAATCTACTGGGGATATGAATTCCACTTTCCTGGGGAAACCTTCAGATTGTACTGGTAAATGGTTCCACTGGGGGGTGTCTGTATTCTGCCGGGGAACAATCTTAGATCAAGACTGCCGGGGATGCTTGCTGTTGAATGCCTATACTCCGCTGGGGAATGTTGATATCTTCTGGGGATACCCAACTTCCTTTAGGCTGACCGTAGACTAACTCTGCTGGAGGAGAGTATTGCTTACTTGCTAGGGAAACAGGGTGCCTATTGTAGGGCTGATGATAGACTAAATCTTCCCTGGGAGGGTATTGCTGATTCTTGTCTTACTCTGTGGGGAGTTGAGATAACTTGGTCACATTCTTCAGTTGAATCTACCTTGGTACCCTGGCGGACAAAGCAACTAGACTGCTTGGACAATTCTACATTGCCCCTGTTTCTGATGTCACCTGTAATTAGTCTTTTGTTTCACCTGCAAGTATTTATGAATTAGCAATTTAATGTCAAATGCATATATCAAAAATGAACATTGGACGTTCTTCGCAAGACAAAACAGAAAAAGGAAAAACAATTGGCAATTTGTTTGGAAAAGTGAACTTGTATTGATTTTGAAATTTGCCTGTAAATAGGCGTTTTTTGTACAAGAGGCTGACATCCTAGTAAGAGAATGCCGCCGAATAACACAAAGTTTATACAATTTTGAAAAGGAAACAAAACAGCTATGTGAAAAATATTCCCACTGGGTTCCAACTCTGCTATTGCCTTTATGTCTTCAAGCGTCTCATCACTTTGCTGCTTAGTTGAAGATGAAGCTGATTGATCGATGCCGAAGTCTGAGCCAGATAGTTGATGCCGAATTCTGGATGCAAGGTGATCGAATGAGACATAGTGTTACGCTTTATCCCTAACTTTTGCCTGGACCGCCCTTTCGGGTTTTCAGTCCACCGGGATACCCATTTTTTGCCCAAGCCGCCCTTTCAGGTTTTCGACTTGCCGGGTGTACAGATTTTTTTCATTTCATCCCTTATTTTTGCCCGAACCCTTTTGGTTCGCCGAGAAGCCCTTATTTTTTCCTAGGTATTTCAACCTAGCGGGTCTTTGATTCATGCGTAGTATCTTTTTACTATGTCTGCATTGGCGGGGTGAGGAAGGTCGTCACCATCCATGGTGGTTAGAATCATGGCTCCTCCTGAGAACACATGTTTAACCACAAATGGCCCTTCGTACGTAGGGGTCCACTTGCCCCGGGGATCACTTTGAGGAAGGATGATGCGCCTGATTACCAGGTCCCCAACTTGATACTCTTGTGGTCTGACTTTCTTGTTAAATGCCTTGATCATCCGTTTTTGATACGTCTGACCATGACAGATAGCAGTGAGTCTCTTTTCGTCAATTAGGTTTAATTGATCAAGTCGTGTCTGGATCCAGTCATCTTCACTCAAGTCTGCATCCTTCATTATCCGGAGAGAGGGTATCTGGACTTCAAATGGCAAGACTGCCTCCATGCCATAGACCAAGGAAAAAGGAGTTGCCCCGGTTGACATCCTTGCTGAGGTACGGTACCCATGAAGAGCAAATGGTAACATTTCGTGCCAATCTTTGTAGGTCACTGTGATCTTCTGCACTATCTTTTTAATATTCTTATTTGCTGCTTCTACAGCCCCATTCATCTTCGGCCGGTAAGGAGAAGAGTTGTGGTGCTATATCTTGAATTGCTCGCAGAGCTCAGTGATCATCTTGTTGTTGAGATTGGTACCATTGTCTGTAATGATTCTTTCCGGGATTCCGTACCGACAGATCAGGTTATGCGGAATGAAACGTGCCACGACGCTCTTGGTTACCGTGGCGTAGGAAGCTGCCTCAACCCACTTCGTGAAGTAATCAATCGCTACCAAGATGAAGCGATGCCCGTTGGATGCCGTCGGTCGGATCTCGCCGATCATATCAATGCCCCACATTGCAAAAGGCCAAGGTGCCGTCAGGACGTTCAGAGGAACCGGAGGGATATGCACCTTATCAGCATAGATCTGGCATTTATGACAAGTTCGAGAATGTTGGTAACAATCGGCTTCCATTGTGGACCAGAAATATCCTGCCCGAAGGATTTTCTTTGCCATGGTGTGTCCACTGGAATGTGTTCCGAATGTACCTTCATGTAGCTCTACCATGATCTTCTCTGCTTCAGTCTTATCCACACAACGCAGTAAAGTTGAATCATGGTTTCGTTTGTAGAGAATGTCGTTGCTGAGGAAGAATTTTGCCGCAAAACTTCTTAGGAACTTCTTGTCATTGACAGACGCACCCTCAGGGTATTCCTGGGCTTCCAAGTATCTTTTCACCTCATGATACCAGGGTTTTTCGGTTACCTCTTCGGTCTCGAGATCGCAGCAGTATGCAGGTTCGTCCAACTTCCAGATAAGGATCCGGGGGGCCTCGTTGTCCCATTTGACTTTGAACATTGAAGACATCGTAGCTAGTGCGTCCGCTAACTGATTCTCCTCTCTTGGGAAGTGTTCAAAAGTTATCTCTTCAAAGTGGGGAAGCAAAGTCAACACATACTCCTTGTAAGGAATAAGATTTGGGTGTTTCGTATCCCACTCGCCCTTGATCTGATTGATCACTAGAGCAGAATCTCCGAAGACACTCAGAAACTTGATCCTTAAGTCGATTGCAGTTTGAAGACCCATAATACATGCCTCATATTCTGCCATGTTGTTGGTGCAGTTGAAACACAGCCGGGCGGTGAGTGGAGTATGAGTACCTTTTGGGGATATGATCACAGCGCCGACGCCGTTACCCAAAGCGTTCGAGGCTCCGTCAAAATGCATAGACCATCGGGATCCTTCCTCAGGTCCTTCATCCGGTCCAGGTACTTCACAATCAGTTACTACCATGATATCTTCGTCTGGAAATTCGAAGTTCAATGATTGGTAATCGTCCACAGGTTGGTGTGCCAAATGATCTGCCAATACACTTCCTTTGATTGCTTTTTGAGTTGTGTACTGGATATCATATTCCGTCAAGATCATTTGCCATCTTGCTATTCTTCCAGACAGAGCAGGCTTTTCGAATATGTACTTGATTGGATCCATTTTTGAAATCAACAGAGTAGTGTGAGTCAACATATACTGTCTCAGCCGGCGAGCAGCCCATACCAGAGCGCAGCAAGTTTTCTCGAGCAGTGAGTACCGAGACTCACAGTCGGTAAACTTTTTGCTCAGGTAATAAATAGCGTGCTCTTTTCGGCCAGACTCGTCATACTACCCCAGCACACACCCCATTGAATTGTCAAGCACTGTAAAGTATAGTATTAGAGGTCTCCCTTCAACCGGAGGTATAAGAATGGGTGGTTCTTGGAGATATTCCTTTATCTTTTCGAAAGCGGCCTGACATTCATCGTTCCAACGTACTACTTGATCTTTCTTCAGCAATTTGAAGATTGGCTCACAGGTAGCAGTTAGATGTGAGATGAATCGGGCAATGTAGTTCAGTCGTCCTAGAAAGCCTCGGACTTCTTTCTCTGTCTTAGGAGTAGGCATATCTTGTATGGCTTTCACCTTGGCAGGGTCCACTTGAATACCTTTATCGCTTACAATGAAACCTAGCAATTTTCCAGATCTCACCCCAAAGGTGCATTTGTTAGGGTTCAACCTCAGCTTATACAATTTCAGTCGGTCAAACAGCTTCCGCAGATGGTCAAGGTGTTCCTCCTCAGTTTGGGACCTCGCAATCATATCATCGACGTATACTTCAATATCATGGTGGATCATGTCATGAAATAAAGCAACCATGGCACGTTGGTAGGTTGCCCCGGCATTTTTCAACCCGAATGGCATGACCTTGTAGAAGAAGGTGCCCCACTGAGTAACGAAGGTAGTCTTTTCCATATCTTCAGGAGCCATCTTGATCTGATTATACCCCGAAAAACCATCCATGAAGGAGAACACTTTGTGTTGAGCAGTATTGTCGACAAGAACGTCGATGTGAGGTAGAGGGAAATCATCTTTAGGGCTGGCCCTGTTCAAATCCATGTAGTCAACACACATTCTGACTTTACCATCTTTCTTTGGCACTGGAACAACGTTGGCCACCCATTGAGGATAAGAAGTCACTGCTAGAAACCCGGCATCAAATTGTTTCATAACCTCAGCCTTGATCTTTTCGGACATCTCTGGACGCATACGGCGGACCTTTTGCTTTACCCGAGGGCAGTCTTCCTTGGTAGGAAGGTGATGAACCACAATGTCGGCATCCAAACCAGGCATGTCTTCGTAAGACCAAGCAAAGATCTCCATGTAATCATGCAGCATTTGGATCAATCGTTGCTTCACGCTGAGCTCTAGATTGGCACCAATCTTGACTTCTTTTCTATTTGTCTCAGTGCCCAGGTTTACTATTTCCACCGGCTCTTCATGCGGCTGAATGGCCCTCTCTTCCTGGAGTAGCAGTCTTGCGAGTTCACCAGGCACTTCGCAATCATATTCACCTTCGTCTTCGGCCAAGTTGATCGGATTTTCGAAGTCATAACTGGCAGTAGCAGAGCTGTTACCAGTGAGATCCAGAGTGGATTGGAACTTGTATAAGTGAGTGTGTGTAAATATAGCTGTTTTGCAATATATAACACAGAAAGAAAAAGAGCACAAGATTTGAAATGCAACAAACGTCCAATGTTTTGATTAATGATATATGGAAATGTCATTCAAAAAAGCCCTCACAAATGGAGCCACGGTGCCCCGGGTAGGACACCGAGCCAATAAAAGTTTCAACATATTGTTTGTTACAAATTGAAAACAAAAGAGTTAATTACTGCGTGACAAATGTAATAGGTGTAAAATCCTTGGTCGTCCAGTTGCTTGGTTCGTTGCTGGTTGTCGGATAGATCCAACTGTCAAATTCTGCTTCCTCTACGTCCTCCTCGATAGCATTCACCCTTGGGTTGGTGATGAACACCAGAGCCTTTTTGATCCTTTCCTTGCGAACAACTCTCTGAGCCTCTGCAGTGAAGCCCAGCCCAAACTTGTCGTTCTTTTGAGTGAAGTCAGGAAGCTGACCCCAGTTTGCACATTTGCCTTTCTCGATCACAGCCCGGGCATCCTTCAAGGAAGCCATCTTCAAAGGAAAGTCTTCTTCAACCACTGCCTCAGCTGACGCCAATGTTGGAGGTACCTCTTCAAAATGCTGAAAAGGGGTTTCAATAAACTCCCCGTCCATCTCGATATACCGGAATGAATTCAGATGACTAACCGTGTATTCCTCCTCTCCTTGCACAGTAACAATTTTCCCTTTGACAGGGTATTTGAGCTTCTGGTGTAGAGTGGATTTTACCGCCCCAGCCTTGTCAATCCAGGGTCGTCCCAGCAAGCAGGAATAAGATGGACGAATATCCATCACATAGAACGTTGAGTCGAAGACTTGGGAACCCACACGGATAGGAATGTCTACCTCACCATGCACCATCCTCTTAGAACCGTCGAAGGCTCTAACGATGATGTTACTAGGTTTCAATTCCAGGCCCTCACAGTCCAACCGATCTAAGGCCTTCTTGGGAAATACATTCAGGGAAGAACCGGTGTCCACCAACACGTGTGCGAGAGTAGTGCCCCTGCATTCTATGGAAACATGCAGGGCGTCATTGTGATTTTTTCCTTTGGCGGTCAGGTCTGCATCCGAGAAGCCCAAACCATTGTCAGCGGTCAAATTAGCCACACAGTTAGTGAATTGATCTGCAGATGTCTCTTGCGGCATATGGGCCGTTTTCAGAAATGAAATCAGGGCCTTGGCGTGGGCCTCTGAGCACAGCAGCAAAGACAGCATAGAGATTTTGGAGGGGGTATGCCCCAGTTGTTCAATGACATTGAAGTCACTCTTTTTAATGCTTATAAGGATTTCCTCCATCTCTTGCTGGGAGGCTTCAACAACGGTCTTTTTTGGTGCCTCCGTCCGGGCAGGCAAATTGGTAGCAGCTTCTTTGCCCCGAGCATCATAGGACTCGGCGGCAGTAGTAGACACAGGAACTTGATTTGGAACATGCACACTTGCGGGTGTGATGATAAGAGGTTTTCGGATAACTGGTGGCGCAATGTCAGGCGAGAAAAGCCTGCCACTGCGAGTAATCTTGGCGGGACCAGTGATGTTACTGATACTGGTACCGGTGTTGAACTCCTGCTTCACTCCAAGCACATACACGTCTGCCCCATAGTGCCATGGGACAGCCTTGTCAGATTCATAGGGGAGAGGTCCCGGAACAGTAATGGTAATGGGTGCAACAGACATAATTTTGACTGGCTTCCTTGGGAGAGCCTTGGTAGGGTTGTTGAAAATTGTGACGATAGATACTTCTTCAGTGGAAACAAACGGAACAGCAGTTTTCTTGAACAGAATTTCTTTGCTATCCATCAGGCTTTGGATGCCTGATTTCAGCAGCGGACAACCGGTAGGGATAACAGCACACAGGAGGCAACCCTTGCTACAACCCGGAAATAAACCGGCTAGCAGTAGGTTCCTCTTAATAGTCAATAGAGGGGTAGCAACATCATTCACAGAAATAGCATACAAATCTTCCTCGACAACACTTACTCTATGCTGGGGCATAGGAGCAGTTACAACATTTGGCCTCTCAGGCGCCTCAAACTGAATTTCCTTCGCATCGATAAGGTCTTGAACCTTATTTCTCAGGGCCCAGCAATCATCAGTAGTATGCCCGGGGCTATCAGAATGATAAGCACAACTGGCATTTGGGTTATACTTAGGAGATGCAGTATTCACGACCTTCGGAGCCTCTTTGATGGTCACCAAGTTGGTTGATAACAGTTGCGGTAAGATTTGTGACAAGGTCATACTCAGCCGAGTGTATTGCCTCTTGGGCCTCTCACCCCTTTGTTGATTGTACTGCTTAGGAGCAGCAACAGGTTTTGAAATTACCAAGGCACTGACGGCTTGGCGGCTTTCTGGCTTGACTTGTCTTCTAGGACCATAGACTGCACTAGCTTCCTTCTTGAAAGGTCTCTTCTCAGTACTTGCGGAGGCATCTTTCTGTATCTTTCCTGACCTGATGCCAGCTTCTATCCTTTCACCCGTCAGGATCAAATCAGTAAACCCAGCGGAGGAATTACCAACCAGATGATTGAAGAATGGACCAGACAAGGTCCCTAGAAACATGTCAACCAGTTCACGATCAGTCAAAGGAGGCTGCACCCTGCCAGCCAAATCTCTCCATTTTTGCGCATATTCTTTGAACCCTTCGCCCGTTCCTAGAGACATACCCTGAAGTTGGGTACGCGTAGGAGCGAGGTCAGAATTGTATTGATATTGTCTATAAAATGTGGTAGCCAAATCTTCCCAATGTCTGATACTGGTTCCATCTAGCTGATAGAACCACTCAAGCTATGACCCCGAAAGGCTATCTTGGAAGAAGTGGATCCAAAGATTCTTGTCTGCCGTGTAAGGTTGGATCTTCCTTACGTACGATCTGAGATGCAGCTTTGGACAGGAAGCCCCGTCGTATTTGGCAAAGGCAGGCGCCTTGAACTTGTATGGGATTACCACCCCAGAAGATAACCCTAAATCTCCGAAATCCAGCCCCGGCACATTTTGAATCTCCATGGCACTCAAGCGGTCCTCTAACTATTTGTATCTGTCAGCAGCGGGAGGGTATTGTTCGTCATTGTAATCCGTCTCGTTGTCAGAGACTGCAGGACTAAGCGCTCCTCCCCCTTGGGGACTGTCTTTCTCTGCAGAGGAAGTAGTTGGATCAGCCTCATTATGGAGTGTGTTCCCAAACCTGCGTCCAGTGTTGAATAACGCAGTCCTCTTCTTCTTCTTCTTCTTTAGGAGCAGAGCCTTCAACTCTTGTTGACCTTGAGCCAGGCTCATGACCATCTCTTGAAACTGGGCACTCTGGGCCTGGAGGGCTTTGATAGCTTGTTCACTGGATGATTCAGGATTCATGATGACTGTTCAAAATAAACAGCGAAGGAGATTAAGCAACCTGTAGAAAAAGGGGTACCTGTTATGCACATGATGCATGAGATGCTATCTATGCAATGCATTCAAGGATTTTAGAAATTCACAATTGTTGCAGACAAAAAAAAGAATGCACGTCATATTAATAAGAAAAGATTTGTTAGTACATAAATGCCCCATGGGCCAAATATTACAAAAACAACTTCTCAAGATAAAAAGACGTTGCGCATCCTCTTTGGCGCAATGTAGGTGTTGAGGGCCTCTTGCTCATGGAGTCGGCGGGTGAGCTCTAGAACCTTCTTTTCGCTGGCGTAGAAGCTGGCCTCAAAAGTGTTCCGTTCCTCCTTGAGCTGGATCCAACTCTTCTGCATCTCCTCCCACGATGTAGGCATGTCAGGATGTAGGATGGTGTAAGGAACCTCTCCTTCCTTGACGGGCTCTTTAATCACAGGGAGAACATGAGGATAAGGCATCATTAGACTCTGGGCTCGGGCTCGTACCCACTTGAGATAAGGCTCAAGAGGGATGGAGTTCTTGTGTCCCAGTGTCTGGCTATCAACCTTGTTGGGCCTCCCCCAAGCTCTGATGAATCTTTGGCGAAGTCCTTGCGCATCGTTGTCGAAGTCAAAAACTAGGTCAGGAATCAACATGTCGTGAGGGCCATCTCTTCGTGCATATCCAAATTGCCTCAAAGCTAGGCAAGGGTTGTAGGTGATACCTCCTCTGATTCCAAGTAAAGGAACATTAGGAAACTCTCCACAACGATCGACGATGATGAAATTTTCTCTGGACCGAGAACACCAATGTACATCAGAGTGAGTAAGAGTCATCAACCGTTGGGACCACCTTGAGCCTCAGTCATTCTTCAAGACAGATTGTGGAAGGTGCGAAATAAACCACCTTGCAAGGAGAGGAGTACAGCACATGAGAACACCCCTCTTTCTCATTGTTCGTGTGTAAAATGAGTGAAGGATGTCCCCAAGCAATATTGGTATTGGATTTCTGGACAAGAAGATTTTGACGGCGTTGACCTCTACAAGCTGGTCAGGATTTGGGAACAAGACCAACCCATAGATAAGGAGTGCCACAATTTCTTCAAAGGCTTGTAGGTCCAATGAATTCCAACATTCTTGTGCCTTCTCAAACAAGAATTTTGCTAGGAAACCTTTGATGCCGCTTCTAGTTTCCCAATGCCCCTTGATATCAGAAGGCTGTAGATGTAATGCTCGAGCAACATCTTCCGGCTTTGGTTCCTTTTCCGTACCGTTGAAAGGTAGTTAATTAAGGATAGGAATTCTTAGGAGTTGAGAAAATTCCTCCAAAGTGGGCACCAACTGGTAGTCGGGGAAAGTGAAACAGTGATGAAGAGGGTCAAATAACTGGAATAGCACCTTCATCATGTCCTCTTCAATGTTGGTGTTGACTAAGCTGAGCAGTCTACCATGTCTTTCACTGAAGGATGAGCTTTCCGGAATTCTTGATGTGATCTCCTTGAGTTGAGGAGGGATTCTCACAAGGTTGACTTGGATGGTTTTTCTGCGAGGAATTTCCATGACCTACAAAACAAGAACAAAGATGAAGATCTAAACCCTTGAAGTGGTTAGTAAATGCATATGATGCTTTATGATGTTCATGATGTATGCACAGACATATGTACAAGCAAATCACACCAAACCCTAGTTTCAGGCTTGCATGGGGTTTCATTGGTAAGTACCCTCTTGAGTGTAGTTGGCTTAAAAACCCGTCCTATAAATAGTAACCGAGTTCTAAGGAGCTCAATATCATTGGATTGTTTTCATTATTCATTGTTTTGGTTTAGCCACTTAACTAGCGACCAAAATATTCCAAGAAAACAACCCTCAATGAGTGTAGTATCGAGTATCTACCAACTTCGGACTGCACCAAAGCCGGTCATCTCACTACCCCTAATGAAAGGCCAAGATGGTCAAGTAAGGTTCTAGGTCATTAGTGCTTAGTGACATCACTCAGCGGCCCCGTGCTCTCCTTGATTGAACTCAAGGGTTACCGGTACTCACAAATATGTCGCACTAATATAGCTATTGCTTCGACCGTGTCGGTATACCCCGCACAGTTTCCACAACGTATTGCTATCTATGAATGTTTCCCAAAATCCGGGTGTAGGATTGTAAACCCAAACAAGAGAGCCAAGATATAAAGCAATCAAGACAAACAATTAGTCATGCAAGAGGGTGATCTAAGCCCTAAGGTTACTCCACTTAAAAAATATTCCCCAGCAGAGTCGCCAGTTCTGTGATACAGTGGGGGAACTGACTTGAGGTTTTGCGTTTGTATTCGCAAATGTTTCGGTTGAGCAAGAGTCGCCACCGACTTTTTATTTTATCCTAAGGAAAGGTTAAAAAGCACAGCAAAAACCTTTGAGATGTTTTCTTGGGTTCAGGGAGTAGATTATAGAAAGGGAAGGTATTAGCACCCTTTCTATCCATGGTTATCCATGGGCTCTTAGTTACTTGCTTAGATCAATTTGCCTTAATTTTCAATTGTTTGAAATGGTGCTTTGTGTGTGTGTGGGTTTGAAAATGCTTTGAAAAGAAGCCAATGTGGTGGCAACCTTTGTAATGATCCATGTTGGGATGTATACAAAGGTGTATGTCTTTTGAAAAGGTTTTCATTGTTTTTGAAAGTTGATTTGAAAGTGTAGTGATGTGTGGTTTGAAAAATAGGCAAGTGTTTTTTTTGCATGTTTGATTCAAGTAACTAAGAGTTTTGTCTACCCCTAAATTTCTCAAAGATCTTTGCTATGTTTTAACCTTTTTAATAATTTTTTTCCACCATTGCATTTGGTGGGCAATCTTGTGTTAGGATGTGAAAGGGACGGGCGCGGATCATCGTTTAGACCATAATTGCAATGGTGCCAAGTATCTTTGGGAAATTTCTCTTGGAGGGACTTGATCATTTTTTAGGCAACTTTCGAAAGCGTCATCGAGGGACTATGATCATTGGAATTGTGTTTGTTTTGCCCAGAGAGACCTAACATGCAATATGGCCCATTATTGAAGGCAACAAGTGGAATACCCTAGGGGTGCAAGTGTGATTAGTGTTGTCCATTTTCATGCTTGATTATCTTGAAATTAGGTCAAACTATTTTGGTTAATTGATTTGCATACAAACCCTAATTCTAACATGGCATAATTATAAAAAGCTTTAAAGTGCGAAAAATAAAGTTCCTAAGTTATTACAACACAATATATGGGAAGGGGGATACAAATATTCAAATGGGGGTATTTTGACAAGGAATTTAAAACCCTAGACTATTACAATCCAAATGGAATTATACAAATTATTTAATGTGCAATAATTAAATAAAATAAGATAAATATGCAAGATGCAAAAATGATTTTTTATGTGTATGTAAAAAGTGTTTTTTATGTGTCAAATAAACAAAATAAAAAGTATTAATTTTTGGGGTTTTTATGTATTTAGGGCAAAACCCTAGTTTTGCAAATAAAAGTTATTTATTATTTAATATATACAATGTTTGTTAATTATGTACAAAAAATAAATAAAAGAGAAGTATTTTTGTCAAAAAAGGCATTTTAATGTTAAATATTAATAAAAATAAAAATGTATATATTTTGTATTTTTTAACCTAAATATACTAATATGTATGTAAATGTATTATTTGCCAAGTATATTGAATATGTACAAAATAATAATATTTAATATTTAAAAAAAAGTATATTTTATATAAAATATTTTCAGAAGATAAAATAAAATAAAAATTAGAAAATAAATGTGTTTATATTATTTTTTAGTATTTTTTAAATAAAAGTATATCTTGGTATTTATTTATGTACAAATATCTATTTAAGCCAATAAATGCTTATAAATACAAAAATGGTTTAAAAAATATTTTTTATATTTTTAATATTATGAGAACAAATAAACAAATCAGAAATAAAAAGAAAAAAAATCAAAAAATGATCAAAATAAGCATAATGGGCCTAGGGGGTGTAAAAGTAAAAGTGGGGTGTAAACAGAAATAACAAATCAGGCCCAGCCCAAAGACCCTGTCATCTTCAACCTCCAGCATTTTTGTTCAAAAAAACACGCGTTTGCTATCTCCAGATTCCTTGATCTTTTGCCAAATCTTCCAACATGAAACCTGTAGAGCTTGAAACCACGATTCTAGACATATAAAGAAATCAATCTAACTCTCAGAAATGAGAGAGAATTTCTTCTCCCCCAATTCCTGACCTAGTTTTTGTTCCATGTTCAGAAATCAAATTCTCATAGCACACGTAACATAAATGAAAACTAATTACATGGGCATGTTCAGGGCTATGAATGTGACATATTTTCTTCACAAATCTAAACCTAACAATGCCTGGATAGAGAGGTACAAGTTCATGAACTTACCTGTTCAGTTGGAATCGTGTGCAACAATGGAGATGAGTACAAGGCAAGGTGATGATTTGTATAGCTTCCTTGATGTCTCAGGATGCTATTCCAACCTTTAGTTTGCTTGGAAACCAAGAGAATCGTGCTATGGTACTTCAACTGCAAAACCAGAAAAATGAAAATGGTGATGTTAGCTAGGGATGTTACAGGTCTTGTTTAGGGCTTGGAACAGTTTCAAGGGATGATGTGGGATATGTTTGAAGTGGTTTCAGCAAGAATGCACGAATGAATTGAGTTATGGAACTCAATCTGCAGCAGGTCCCCTGTTTTGGCAGTTTTAGGGTGATTCTGTGTTTGAGAAGGCAATGGAGATGGTTGGCTCGTGTTCTAGCTTAGTTAGGATGTTTAGAAAGTGTACAAAGTCTTTGCTTAAGCTTTCCTTGACAGGAATGATAGTTGTGTATTGTTATGCCATGTTACTTCAACTTTAAGCAAGAAAATGTCAAGTGGTGTTTCTAGCTTGTACAGGCCCCCAATCTATGCTGCAACCTCTCCCCTTGATCAGTGTGTTTTGTTCATAAACTTGTGCCAAAAGGATTTTCCCTGTACTTGCTTGGATTTGCATTTTACATAAAGTTTAACTTTTCCAAAATGGCTAATTTGCTTTTTCTATTTATGGCTTAGTTTTCCATGTAATGCTTAAACACATAAAACAAGGTCTTGGCACAATGAGTTAGCATTAAATTATTGAGTGCAAATGGGATATGGGACCTGTAATCAAGGAAAGCAAGCTGAATTCAAAATGGCACAAATGTATGAACATGTAAATTGGCCAAATCAAAAGTGAGTTTTTCCCAACTTGCCAAATTCGATTCTCCCTAACCATGAGGTTTTTTGATGATTTCTTGGACATTTTGAAAATCTTAGAATGTGTACTACAATCCATCTTTGAAATGCAAATTTAAATTCCAAGTGGAAGTATGTGAAAAATGGTCTTGAAGTTAGGCAAAAATCCTGCCTAAAATGGTTCAAAATTTCTCTAAGTTAAGAATGGTTTAGTACCCTTGTTCCAAAAATTGTAACTTGAGCTGCAAGCTTATTTTGGGAAAACTTTGTGAATCAAAGTTGTAGATTTTGCAATGGACTACAACTTTCATGTTTTGACTTTTCCTTGAATCCAAATGAATCTTGGTGAGAAAGTGGGACAAAGTTAGGAAAAAATTAGGGTTTTTCATAACTTAGAAAAATTCTAAGTTATGAAAAATCTTCATTTCAAACCCTAATTTGCAATTCTTTATTTCTTGATGAAAAAGTTTCATGATTTGGCATGTTTTGATGAAAAATGAATCTTGACACTTGATTTTGACCAAAAAGTCAAAGTTTGACTTTTCAGTATACAGTCAAAATTGATCAATTGACTGGGAAATTCAACTGTCAATCTTGTGCATTTGGGATCTTTTGAACTTGTTGAGTATGTCAAAACAATTCCATGGGGTCCTTGAGTCCATATGTGAGCTTGTTTTTCCATTGGCTAGGTCAAACAGTCAAAAATTGCCTTTGTGCAGTCAAAACCCTAAAAATGACCATTTTGCCCTTTTGATGATCTGATCAAATTTCTTATGGAATTGTGATCCAAACTTGATCAAATGGTCCATATGAGTTCATAATGCTTATGTGGGTCAATTTTCATGAGATTTGACTGTCAATTGGCCACAGTTGACTTTTTCCCCAATACAGCTGATTTCTAGGTCAACTGTCCAATTGACTGGGCAAAATTTGGAATCATGACTTGAAACTTGGTATGGATAAACTTGGGAGTCCAACATGAAGCATGAAAGTCATCTTAGGCATTTTAGGTCAAAATATCTTTGTGCAAACACAAACCCTAATTTGGGTCAACAGTGCTAGGAGAAGTCTTGAGCAGAGGAAACCCTAACTGGATCTTGAGCTCCAAGGGTCTTGTGATGAGGAAATGTTGAGAGAATGGGAGGGCAAATTTTGGGGTACAACACCATGCACTATGGAATATGTCTTGATACTTGCTGAAAGCAGACTTTTGCTTCAAAATCTCACACTTATTATTCTTCACCGAGAAGCCCATACCAGCTTTATTCTTATTCACTGGTGGCTCAATAATTTGTCCCCACGCCTTTCTAGAGCCATTTTGTACTACCTGTTGAGAATCTTTGAATGAATCAATAGAATCCTCATTTTTCCTTATATTATCGATCGATAAAGCTTGGAACTGCGTTCTAACAACAGCCTCGCCAGCCTCTACAATGTTGAAGGAAGGTAAATGAGATATTAATAAAGCTTGCTCGCCGTTTACAATAACCACCTTCCCTTCTCGGACAAACTTTAACTTCTGATGAAGAGTCGACGTAACAGCCCCTGCCTCGTGGATCTATGGTCTTCCCAATAGACAACTATAAGCGGGAATAATATCCATCACCTGGAAAGTAATCTGGAACATGTGTGGACCTATATGCATAGAAAAGTCCACCTCTCCAATGACTGACTTCCTGGAGCCATTGAAAGCTTTCACTATGATACCACTGGGACGCGTGGGGGCTCCTTGATACTTAAGCTTTAAGAGAGTTCCCCTTGGTATCACATTTAAGGCAGAACCGCTATCAATCAATACATTGGATAAATAATCATTTTTGAAATTCATCGAGATATGTAGAGCCATATTGTGGTTTCTTCCCTGCTCGGGTAATTCTTCATCACAAAAGCTCAGATTATTACAAGAAATAATGTTCCCGACAACACTATTAAACTGATCCATAGGCATATCTCTTTCAACAAATGCCTGATCTAACACTCTCATCAGGGATTCTCGATGGGCAGCAGAATTCATCAATAAAGCCAAGATAGAAATCTTAGACGGGGTCTATAACAACTGATCTACGATCTTGTAGTTTCTCATCTTAATGATATTCATCACATCATCAACTTCTTTCTCTAAGGTAGTGCCACTGGATTCCCCAGACGCCTTTTTAGGTTCAACATTAGTTTCGACAATGTTCTTGCCATGATCAACATCTCCCTGAAAAGTACGAGCAAATACGCGGCCACTACGCGTCACTCGACTAGCTTCAGCGATATTCTCTACATGTGTCAAAGGTCGTATTGGAATCTCCACCCCGTGTTCTAGGATGGTCGCATTGTATTCATAGGGTACAGCTTTGTCTGATTCATACGGGACGCGACCATGTAAACATATAACAACAGGGGTTACTGTAGGCTTGGTGCAATATGTAATCTCTACCGGAGCAGGAATGTCAAAATGGGGTACAATAACATTCACCCCTACCTCTTTTGTATATTCAGACTTCACAGAATCACCAATAAAAGTATCATCTTCAACCACAGGCTTAGACTCATCATCAGAAAAGAAATCATCAGCAGAAATGTATTCATCATCTGACACAATCTCACCAGAATGGTCCTCAATCATGTTGACTCCAATATAACTATCTCTATTTCTTGTGACGCTAATAGTTCCTTCATCTAAAAGTAATTGGATACCTATCTTCATGATGGAACAGCCACGGGGGTCCCTACAACATATCTGATAACCACCATATTGATGTACCTCTTGTCCTGGCATATGGAAAAACTTGGCATGTAACTGCACCAGATTATCTTCCATATCATTCACGTCATAAATTCGAAACTCGTCGGGACATTCATACACCATGTTCACTCCTTCTTCAGCCTTGGCCCTGATAATACAAACAAGGCCTTCATCAGTCACTTTTTGAAGGTCAACTTTTACCTTATCATATCCACGGCTATTTATGCTGCAGATATTACACATCTTATGGTCATGCATACAATAGCCGAGCCTGCAAAGGTCAGAATACATCTTCACCAAATTTCCTTTTATCAAACTCACATCATAAATCTTGGACTCTCCTGGATTATCAGAAATTATATTCATCGTTCCTCCACCTCCATGTTTAGGAAATGGGTTATCTTTCACGTTGGGACCAACATCTTTAAAGGACAGAAGGCCAGATCTAACCATTTTCTGAACCTCAGACTTCAAAGGGTAGCAGTTCTTGATGATGTTCCCAGGGGCTCCCTGGTGAAAGGCACATGCCTGGTCTGCCTTGTAGTACCATGGCAAAGGAGACGATATAGCAGGAGAATTCCTGGTTTGCATTAAGTTTTCTGAATCAACACTGGAAATAGCTCTACATTGCTCATAGGGATGGGATCAAAGGCTTCTCTTTTCTGACCATGCCCTTGATTTCTTTGTTGGGGTGTTCTTTGATACGCAACGGTAGTCAGAGCTACGTTAACAATCGGAGTCACCAAAGCAACATATTGTTGGTGCACATGACGCCTTCTAGGAGGTTTAACCCTTCTCTCTTGAACAACAACATTTGTATCTCCTTCTTTCTTTTTAGAAAATCCATATGACGATTTTTTTGTACCACTGGAGCCTTCATATCTTGTCAAACGGTCTTCCCTGACAGCTTCTTCCAAGCGAAAACCCATACCCACCATTTCAGTGAAATCACTTGGCGCACTCGCCATCATTCTTTCATAGTAGAAGGAACCTAAAGTCTTTCGAAATATCTTCATCATCTCCTTCTCTTCCATTGGAGGGATTACCTGGGCGGCCACCTCACGCCATCTTTGCACATATTCCTTAAACGACTCCTTGTCTTTTTGGACCATAGCCCTGAGTTGATCACGATCAGGTGCCATGTTCACATTGTAATTGTACTATTTAATGAACGCTTCTCCTAGGTCGTTAAAGGTATGAATATTGGCACTATCCAAGCTCATGTATCATTTTAGTGCAGTACTGGTCAGACTATCTTGAAAGAAATGGATTAGCAGACATTGATCATCAGTGTGAGTGGACATCCTTCTCACATACATCACCAGGTGAGCATAGGGGCAAGTATTGCCTTTGTATTTCTCAAATTTTGGCACTTTAAATTTCGCAGGTACTTTTACATTTAGAACTAGGCATAGATCGCTTACATTCTGTCTGAATAGTTCTTTTCCCCGGAGGGCCTTCATTTCCTTTCGCATCTCGTTAAACTGATCTTGGAAATCATCCATTCTGTCATAGAACCCAATTCCTTAACTTGGTGGGGGAGTAGTATGATGAATCACATCATTAATAACAGGGACAACACTTATTAATGGAGGCATAACATGACGGATCTCATTGTTAATAGCAGGAGTAACGTGTACCACAAGAGGGGCAGAAGCCATAACTTGTTGAACAGGCTGATCAATTTGAGCAGTAGGGTTATATCCTTCTGGCGTATAACCTTCAGGCATTCCCCATGGGTAACCAGGAGGCATGTGATGCTGATCAGCGGTAGTGTTCGGAGCAACTGAGATGGGAATTGTCATAATTTCAGAGATAATTGTTGCTTTTTGTGGTTGCGTAGCATGAGGAGGTGGAGGTGGTGGTGGCTGATTCTGAGCAGCCATCAACGACTCTACCGAATCAGTCAAGTTCGCCATTCAAGTTCTTAAAGCGGTAACCTCTTCGCACAGTTCGCGATTATCCTGTTCGATATTTTTCATCTTCTTCTTAGAGTTGGCTCGAGTGTTGTACCGATAAGACAGCTTGATTCTAAAGACCAAAGGACCTTGGGTAAGACTTCTGTGAAACTCATGAAATTCATAGTCAAATGTAATGTGATGCATGATATGTAATACAAATTCCACGCTTTTCATTTCCAAAAGTTTCTACGCTTTGATTCCTGTTACTAAGCCACAATATTATTACATTTTTTTATGTATTTATTATTTTTTTCAATGTTTATTTATATTATTATTTTTTTCTTAACAACTGGAACCAAAGAAATGATGTTTGGAAATGGAGAACATGTATGCTAATGATTACATTAACATGCTATGTATGCCAATATGCAGGATGAAAGCTTCTGCAATACTGGATAGCTGCTGAACTGATAACAGAACCACTGTCACATGCAATAAGATCAAAGGTCCAGACCAATTCAGAATGCCAAGAACCAAAGTCATCAGTATAACCCAAGTCACCAACAGAACATGTATAGTCACCATCTGTGCCTATAAATATTATTCCCTCCCTACTCACGGGTAAAGACTAGGTCATGGAAAGGTCAATGGTAACTCAGAATCGAGGGTACTCCTGAAAAACTATCGTCGTATCACCTACGTGAAAATGATAGCCCCTCATTTGTACCTCATCTGAGCATGGAGGACATGACGGCATAGTGAAACCTAAGTCAACTAGTCGTTCATGTTCCACTCTATTCCTAGTGTTCTTGTGGTTGCCATTTGGCCTGGGTATTGGGCCTTTTACCTCATAGTAACACCCGCCCAACAAAGAAACAGAGAAACCAGCACAACAACAATATAACAAATAACAATAAAGATGCAATGTAAACATACTCTCAAACATATACAAATGAATAAGATATAAAAGCATAATGACAAACACCCTAAGAAAATAAAAACGGGAGCTAGGAGTGACTCACAGGATGGACCAGCATTGGTCGACAATGTTCTCCCCAGTGAAGTCGCCATTTTTTTGTAGCGGTAAAATCAAAGAAGTCTCCACCGAGTATTTATTTATCCCACAAAAGGGAAAGGAAAATCATCGAAGAAAAACCTAAAGAGGAAATCAAGGTCTTGAGACCGAGAGGTTGCGTAAGGGAGTCGATTACGCGAGGGGAAGGTATTAGCACCCCACACGTCCGTAGTACTCTACGGGATCAACTCTTGTCGTTCTAATCAAAGGGTGTGTTCAATCTAATGCTTAAGAGATATAAAATGATAAAAGCCAATGCATGTAAAGAAAATAGAAAATAATGTAGGGAAAATAAAAGTTGTGCTCGTTCGGGCCCTACCCCAATGCCTACGTATCCCTTTTAAGGAATCAAAGTGCCGTAGTTCGGATCATATTTTTTGTTTTTTTGTATTTTTTAAATGAACAATGTTGAATTTGATCATTCCACCGCTGCTCGACCTTTGGAGACTTACAACCTGTAGTGGAAAGGAATTAACAATTCTCTTAGAAGAGAAAAGCCGAAGGGCGAAAATAAGTGGATTGGTTGGTATTTTTACCATGAAAAGAATTTTTGTATGCTTAACATTTTTTATACATTTGCCAAGAAAAAGAGGTTTTAGTTTTAAATGCAATTATGCAAAAATAGGAAGAAAACATCTAAGGGAGACTAACCTATCTCTAACCTAATGTTATCATACAATGCGGCATCCTATCTAAGTTAGCATGCCAAAGAAAGTCTAACAAACTATCCTATAGGGAACATACAATGAGAGCAATGTCGTGATCTCAATTTTTAAATTGAGTGACTCATCGATCAACAAGAAATAAAGGAAAGCGATACAATCCTATAGGGAGCATGCACTGAGAGCGAAGTCGTGATCTCAATTTCTAAATTGAGTGACTCATCGATCAACATGAAAGGAAACAAACACAAGCACAACACATATGATAAATGAAGTGCGGAATGCCTGCTACAGGTCTTTAAACAGCAACTTTGAGCGCACACTCTTTATTTCCTACTTCTTATGATATCTAGAAAGCGATAAAATGCGGAAATATAACTTGGAAGCAGTATAAAACCAAACGAACAATAATGTCCACAAAAATCGCAACCAAAGCAAAGAAACCCAGAATACTTCACGCGAGCTGACACCAAAGAACAAACAGTTAGAGATCGAATACTTGGACTAGGTGTCAAAGCTTCATCGATGTGAAAATAAATCACAATTGAAATCCAAACACATTCGCATATCAAATAATGGACCTGCATAAGACTCAACTCAACATGCAAAAGTGAATCTCAAATCTCAAGTAATCGAAAAATTAGAAATTAATTTCCTAAAAATTAAATGAGAAATCTAATGAATTTCTATTAATTTTTGTAGTTTATTACCCTAAAAAAAACATTCATAAAATCTATATTTTTTATTGTTTTTATTATATATATTTTATTAATTATTTTCTTGTTATATATAAAAATAATTTTAAACTAAACTAAAAATAAAGTTTAAAAGAACAATGAATTAGAAGGAGCCAAAGGGTGTTAAACTAGATCCAGAAGTGGTACACATCTGTATTCATGAACCCAATTCTGCAATGAGCCCAGCAGATTTCCTTTTTTGTTCACTTGGCTTCAACCTTAAAAAAAAGCAAAGGGCTAAATCCCTAAAGTGTTTGGCCCAGTCCAATACCAAAGCACCAAAGGACTTTATTCCCAAAACATTCTTCAGCACTTTTTGTATTGTCAAAAATAATTTAAAGGAAAAAGAACGAAAATATGGAATTCAGACGATGCCGTTTTGGAGCATTTGGTTAGGGTTGAGGGAAGTGGCTTTTCATCCCCATTCTTATCTCCATTCAAGCATGAAGCGACCAAAACTTCCTTCTTCATCAGTCTTGGCTTCAATCTTTAACATAAACCACTGATACTACCACGACGGTTCTCATAGACTTACCTCCAATCTTGCGCCTTCTTCAACCTCTTTCTTCTCATCCCCGTTCTTATTTAAAAATAAAATAAACTCGTTGATTCAACACCTCCCTCAATCTTTGTCTCACTCTTATGTTGTCTTCTTCGATTTGAGTCTCATCTCCATTGACGCTCATCAATTTCTCCTTAATCATTCACAGATTCAAGCTAACATTAACGAAAGAAGAGCGATGAAAGAAAGAAGTATTGCTTACCTACCAGAGACCGATCTGGCGCGTCTTCTATAACAATGATTAAAAGAGGATCAGTGAATCAGATATGCGCTCTAGGTTTTAATCTTTTCCTTCTGTGCGCGTTCTTCTTCTGCAATTTCTGCAATTTCAGATCTCTTTGTACTCTGTGTGTTCTTGTAGATGAAGAGTGAATCGTTAATGATGATGATGCAGAACTCTTTAAGAAGATGGTGCTTCAAGGTTGAATCGATGGAGTTGCAGAGAGAAAGTTGAGCGATTTTGAAGATTTAAGAAGATTGGAGATCGTTGATCAAGATTGGAGAATTTATGCAAAGAAGATGGTGAAGGTGTAATGATGATGAAGGATGAAGCAGAATGGTGAGAATAATGGTGGAGAGTGAAGGTTGATGAAGATAGAGAGAATGGAGGCATGAAGATGACAGAGAATGGAAGGTTGAAGTAAGGTTGTGGAGAAGATGATTGAAGCCAAAAAAAAAAATTGTCGAAGGAGAGAGGAGAGATTTTTATGGTTATGCTGTTGAAGGTTCGGGCGTGGAAGAAAGAGTGAAAGTTTATGAAGATAGAGAGTATGGAATGTTGAAGATGACCGAGATCCTCGAAAAGGTGAGTCTTGCAATCTCTGTTATCTGTTGTGAATCCCCCTGGAAAGTGAATCCTCCTCCTCTATTTCTGTTATTAATTTTGTTATAGTTTGTTGAAAGTTTGTTACAGTCAAAACTACCCATAGCCCTTAGATCTGATTTTATGTTATCCTCCTTATGAATTCCCCTTCTGATTTCTGTTAGATGTTATAGGAGTTAGTTGGAAGACGGTTAGGTATTGTACTAGGTTGTTAGGCAGTTACTTTTAACAGTTCTATTTGGGAAGTTGGTTAAAAAAACAGTTAGAGAATTCTGTTATAATTTCTATTATATAGCTGGAATTTTTGTCACCGATAATGCAATCTTGGACCCTAATCTCTGAATTCTGTTAGAAGAACTAAGAATTGAGATTGAAAGTTACTTTATCTGAAATTTTGTTAGGCGTGTTTGAACTGTACTCATGATATCTCATGACAGTGGGCTTTATGATATACAGGGTTGAAGTGTGGAATATGGAATGAAGCCTTGAAGAGCATAGATTGCAGAGATGAACTTCTGGAGTTTTTTGTAGTTGTGAAGAGTGAGGTTAAAGGATGAGGATGAGATGAGGTGATTACTCAATGATGATGATTGAATCAAGTCTCTGTAGAAGAAGAGAGAGGGAAGGTTGATGAAGATAGAGAGAATGGGGGTTGAAAGAAAGCAGCCTCAATGAAAAATAAGTTACCCCCTAATTTTGTTATGAATCCTGTATCAATATCTCCCCCCCCCATAATTCTGTTACGAATCCGTCATATGAGTTCCCCCTCTCCAATTTTCTATGATCTCTCCCCTGTGAACTCAGTTTTCTCTTTTTGTTATATTTCTGTTATGGATGAGTGGCTCAGATTGATTCAGTTATGAATCGGTTATGCCATTAGAAAACAGTTAGGGTAGTTATGTTAAAATAGGGGCTGGAATTTAGTTATCTCTGTTTAGAAAACAGTTAGCACTGATAGTTGGTTAGTTGGAGGGCAGAGGTGAATTTGGTTAGAAAGTATGCAAGTTTGTTGAAGTTGTTAGCACCTTCTGATATATTTTCCTAATATGCTAAGCTGAGAATTAGACTTGAGTTTTATTCTATTTTACGTTTCCTTATTTTTCTGAGTTAATGATTCTCCCTGATTCTTTTGAGTGCAGCCAGTCTATTTCATGTTAGAGTGTGAAGCAATTCTGAATAGTTTCAGCTTTAGTTCGAAAAAAAGTAAGTAACACAAGCTTAGCGCAACTTTGGATTTGACAAACAGTTTGCGTTTTTTTTAGTATTTCATTTGAACTAATTGGTGTACTGCCCTTTTTTATTTCAGGTGACATTCTCCTTGGGACACTTTTGAATGGCTTTGCAAGATTGGTCAAGGGTTTGTGGAAAGCATTGAACTACTTGGACGTGGATTGATTTCTTTTTACAATTAGATTAAGGAAAATGGCATAGTCTTTGACAAATGAATTTTTGGCTTATTTACTTGTAAACATTCCAATATGAACATTTGTATGGACTTCAAATTGGATGAAATGGATGCTTTAAATAACATGAATAATTGGAATTTTTGAGGTTGAATTTTGAGTGGAATAATTCTTGAGTTTTGAATTTTCACTCTTGAATCAATTATGTCATATGGCTCAAATTTATCCACATGAGTGAGTTTTGAACTTGAACAATGGGCGCTTGCACCAAAATTGACTTGAAACCTTGATTGATGATGAATATTCTTGAAACCTCAAATTTCAAATGAATCAAAGTGGTATGCCTTTATAACTTGTGTTCCAAGAAACCAATCATGGATTGACTTTCCATTTTTTTGTATACTTGACCACCTTTGACCCTTTTGACAAATTTAGATCATTTGGGGACTTGAAATGAATTCATTTGCACTTGTAATCAATTAAACCACATGGCACTTTCCACATTAAGAAATTGGATGAACACTTTCCAAATCAACAACTTGCACTATTAGCGAAAGAACTTGAGAACATAAATTCCTTCAAGAGAAATATGACCAAGATAATCTCAATATGAACATTCTAGTTCAATGAATCTCAATCTTCAATTAGATCAAAATTCAGGAATCAATCCTATTTGAAAGGTTGATGAAATCTTAGTTCACGGCTTAAACAACAAGAAACATCTCGACTTGGAGAAAACCCCAATCATTCTTTTACCACTTGACAAGTACCATCACAAAGAAGGAAGTCGTTGATTAAATCCTCTAAATTCCTTGTGAAAGAAAGTCTTGTGGAACTAGCAGTTAGGAGAAAACTTAAATGTCGATGAGCCTGCAATAGAGAGAACGATGATCCTTGTAGCCTTGAGGACAAAGCCTAGCATGAAAAACCTTTGTTGAAGATCTAATACCAAGCTCAAGCATAACATAGGAGAAACTCTAATTCTTTGGCTGAGTTAAACCATAATGCATTTGTTCCTTGAAGAAACTCTGATGAAGCAAACCTTATATCTCGAGGAACCCTGCTAGTGAAGTCGCCTATGTTGCTTGAGATCTAAAACCCCAATCTCATACCAAGAATAATGAGAGTAACAGCTGGATCAACATGAAGAATGTAATAACCTTAGTCCACAGAGAAAAACCCTAATTCTAAACTCTTTGATCCTGTAACCATGGGACCAATGCTATGTGTGAGATGTACAGATTATGATGAGGGATCTTAGGGGAAAATTTTTGGGTATAACACTACCAAAAGCGCGTAGCATTTCCATTGTATGGAGCATTACGCCATAAAAAAATTCAAACATGCATTAACGTATAAGCCAATTAGGTTTACCTAAATTAACGGAGTGTTATGTGCTAAGATTTGAATTACCTCTGCAGCTTGCCTTTAGAGTGATCATATCCTATTTCCCAAGCGGAGTCTATTTTGGTTTATATTTACTCGGGTCTTTGGTATTCCAATTTCCCCAGTAAGTCGTAGACTTTCCTTGCCCCTGCAAGCCCTCGATTATTTTACCCATGTTAATTTGTCGTTAGAGTGCGAGTAAGAGTCGATGTATAACCTTTCTTATTTCTCAATTATTTGAGTATCCATACTTGGTGTGTGGTAATTTAGATAAATGCCACTCTTGGAGAATTACACCCCGCTTTTAGCCTGAGGGATATTGTAGTTCTTATGCATTTGCAACTTCTTAAAGTCCAACGCATTTTGGAAATCCTTGTTAAGGGTCCTTACAGTTGGTCTCTTTTTCATTTGCTAGTTCGCCTTCGACCGGTGTTCAATTCGGGTTCAAAGAAAACGTGAATCCCCAGTAAATTCTCTATTGATCAGCATTCTTTCCTCAAGAGTCTATCTTCGGCTAGTCTCCTTGTCATTGTAGGTTCACCTTTGTTCAGGCATCCTTTGTTAGAGTTTGCTTCAGTCGGTCTCTTTCTTATATGTGTCTAACTCTGACCAGACATGTATATCTTTTCCCCAGTAAGTTCGTCTTCAATTGGTGTTCTTTCTCTAAGATTGTATTTGCGCTTAGCATTCCTTGTTAGAACCTTCTTCGGTCGGTCCCTTCCTTGTTTCTATATGTCTAATTTTACCTGGCATATACTCAATATCTTTCTTATGTATCCTACCAATTCTGGACATGCATATTTGATATCCTTGTTAGAGTCCTTTCTTCCGGTCTCTGTCGTATATGTTCTTTTCTCTGAACATATAGTTATGGTATCTTGGTAAAGAGTCCTTTTCTCCGGTCTCTTTATTATTATATGTCTAATACTAACTCCAAACATGTATTTTTGATATCTCTGGTTAAGTCCTTTCCACCGGTCACTTTCCTGTTACATGTAGGCATGGAAAATAAACCCTTCCCTGTCCGTCCCCGGCTGTCCTCGCCTCGAAATTAGTAGTGAAAACTTTGTTTAATCGGAGGCGGGTGTGGGTTCGGGGAAAACCTGGTTTTTATTTACGGGTGCGGGTGCGGGGAAAACCCGGTTTTTATTTACAGGTGCGGGTGCGAGGACGGGTGATGCTATTACCCGTCCTACACCCGCACCCACCCTGCACCCTCCAACTAAATTTAATTTATTTAATTTATTTTTAATTTTTTTTCTTACTCATTTACACTTTTTAATGTTATAATATCATGTTTATTAGAATTATTATTTTTTTAAAAAAAAAATTTAAATAAAAATATCAAACATAAAAACTTCTTTTAAAATAATCAACTATTTAGTTTAATTATTGATTTTTATTTGTATTGAAAAAATATATATTTAAAAAAATTTTAAAAAAATTTGGGTAGGTGTGAGGCGGGTGTGGGGAAACCCGTTTCGCGTTGGGGGCAGGGGAGCAAATATTAGCCTCGATCGGGTTTGGGGGCACGGGCGGGTTTGGGTTTGGGTGGTGGGTCCGGGTCTGGGTGTGCTTAAACCCGCCCTCGACCAGCCCTGTTGCCATCCCTAGTTACATGTCCTTTACTCAAGACATGCCTGTTCGATATCTTTCGTATGTGTCATTTCCTCTGGACATGTATTGTCGATATCTTTGATAGGGCTTTCTTCGGTTAGTATTTGTCTTATGTTTTCTACCAATTCTGAACATACATTTGTGATGTCTTCAATATAGTCCTTTCTTATGGTATCTTTCGTATATGTCCTTTCCTCTGGAAGTATAGTTGTGATATCCTTTGTAAGATTCCTTTCATCTGGTCTCTTTTATACGTGTCCTTTCCTTCGGACATGTATATTCTATATCTCTTTTATATGTGCCCTTTCCTCTGGGCATGTACTTGTGATGTCTATGTAAAGAGTCATTTCCTCTAGTCTCTTCCTTGTTAAATACTCGCCATTAAATTCGAACATATATTCGTGATATCTTGGTTAAGAGTCCTTTCTTCTGATCTCTTTCTTATGTATGTGCTACCAACTCCAGACATGTTTATATCCTTGTTAGAGCTTTCTTTGGCTGTCTCTTTTGTATATGTCCGCTACCAGCTCCAGACATGTATATTCGGTATTTTCGATAGATTCCTTTCATCCGGTCTCTTTCGTATATTTCCTTTCCTCCAGACATATAGTTGTGATATCTTTTGTAAGAGTCCTTTCATCTGATCTCTTTCTTGTGTCCGCTACCAACTCCGGGCATGTCTATTTGATATTTGTCGTATGCGTCCTTTCCTCTGGACATATATTGCTGGTATCTTTGATAGAGCTTTTCTCCAGTTAGTCTCTTTCTTGTGTCCTCTACCATCTCCAAACACATGATCCTTGATATCCAATCTCTATGTTGTGTGTCTAATCTTGACCTGACATACATATATCCCTGATAACCACTATTTACCAAAAAGCAAAAAAAAAAATATAGAAAACAAAAATATAATAATACCCAAGTATCTTCAGAGTACAAATTTTATGGTTCTATTAAGTGTTCAATCCTCTTTCACCTTGATTGTTTAAAAGGCTACTGCCAATCTCACCCTTAGATTAAAGAATATTGAATAGGGCTAGATGGTGTACCTCCAAATTTTCCATCTTCATTTTAATCCCAATTGTCTTATACTTCATCATCGTATGCATACATAAATGTCATAGGGTCTATACCCATGGAATCAAGGTATTTCTCTGCAAGAAAGAGTTGCAAATTTTGATTGTTCCATTAAGCAACATTGTGAAGCAGAACTCGGGATTTTTAGATTCTTAATGCACTATGCCCGTGTTCAAAGCTATCCAATTAATAACTAAGCATGTTATCATCATATCAAGCTCTTATGCATTCCAATACCCTATGAATTGTGAAGAGAGTTGAGTGTTTCAGTTGATTTGTGACAGTGCATACAGAAAGTCAGTATTATGAGATTCAAGCTCAGAAATTCATAACTTGAGATCAGAAAATGGTATGGAGTGATTCTTTAGTCATTATAACTGTCTTGAGGTCTTCTTCATTTCATTTGTTCATGTTGAATGCTTATTTCGTAAGGAAGATTTTCTAAAGCACCAAATACTTGAAATGCGTTATACAAGGGATTTACCGCTTCACTGGTTTTTAGATGCTTAAAAATTTGTAACTTCTGACTGGAAGGTCATCTTTGAGTGGTTTCCAAAGCATCTGAATCATCTTGTTATTTCCTTCAATTTTCATGTTCGGCTCAGAAGTTAGCTCATTGGGGAAAATCTCCGAAGTCATAAATGTCATCATCGACGATTTTATTTCAGGTTGCGTGTCAGGATTCTGCATCGAAAGTCATAATTTTGCGGTTTGTTCACGCACCGTACCCTAAATAAGCTGTAAAAATATGCACTATGAATTTTTACATTGCGTTTCTCACTGTTCAGGGAAACGTAACTTGCTCAATTTTTATCGTATCGAGACAATTCCTTCGGGGCCGTGTCACAAATTTCGCCATCGACATCTTTGTTACAAGTCGTGCATCAGGATTTCACACCGATTGTGTTGAGATTGGGGTTCTATCTCGCACTGTGCACAAAATACGTTGAAAATTCAAGTTTGGAGCCAATACTATCTATTTCAAATTTCATAATTAAAATACAAGAACTCTCATAACATCACATTTCACTAAATCAAAACCAAAACTATCTCTCAGATTATCTCAACTATTCTTCAACTTTCATCAAGAACACCAACAACAAAACTCATCCAAAACTTCATCAATCTTCTTCTTCTCCTCTCATTTTTCGTAAGCATCTCCTCCCCCAAACTCTAGCCATTGCGTTGTCCGCTCAGGTCACTTCCAAACTCCCCTACAGCCAAACCAACCGCTGGTCCACTCTCTATTTTGTCGTGCTCCCTTCGTTTCTCCCTCCGTCTAATCGCGCCTCCTCCTACCTCCCCCGGTCAGTTTTCTCTGATCTCCTTCTCTAAATATTCTTGAATTCATCTTAATTTTAGTTTGTGCATTGATTTTAATTGTTAACATAAACATGTGTTGGTAAGCGTGAATTGAATTCTTGATTAACACTTGATTCTTGAATTTTCTAATGTTTGAATCATGTGGAATTGGTTGATTAATGAACATAATAGATATGGATCTTGATTTTATTCGGTAAAATTGGTGATAGTTTTTGTATACCTAATTTTAGATCTAATATCGATTATGGAATTTTGTTGAGACTTAATTGTGTTTTCATGAGTTAAGGCAATTTTTGTGTCGATTTGGGGATGAATTCATTTTTTCAACATAAAAACCTCAATTCCAGAAATTGCATTAACACTTGAATTGTGTTGTTTGTGACTTGGAATATGTATATTTATTTGTTTGCAAAGTGTTTGTAGTTTCTAAGCTATAATACTTGAATCGGTAAACACTTTTGTATCCGTCTATGAGTTTTTGAACTCATTTTTGTTCGACACCGGTTCATGTACACATCGCTGCCTGGAAAGTATAAATACCTTGAAAATTGTTTTTCAAAAGTGGTTTGATGCTTATTCATGCCTAATTGTGCGTTTATGGACTATTATTGTTGAATTTTATCGTTTCCGAGGACTTTCCGAGAAATTCTTTGTTACGGCGCAATGCTTCCTGGTTATGCTAAGTTGAGCATAAGGCGACATTTCATTGATTGTTAATTCTCAAGAAAGCTTGTGTTGATACTTGGATGAAATTTATGCCAAGTTTTACCAATTTTGGATTGATATTTTGCACGATTCATGTGTTAATGGTGTTGTTTCCCGGGAATGGTAAGAGGTACTTGCATGGTGATTTAATCACAGTTGATGCTTATTTGAGCTTGTTGATACGTTTGGTGGCTATCGGTACCATTTCAGATTGATTTTATTCTGATTTTTCGCATACTTTCATATGTAATAAGTTGCTGCCCAGAGTTTATATTTGTGGTTCCAATGCATATTTTAATGCTATTTCTTCATGATTTGATTCTAAATTGAATTGTGATGTGGATACTTAATTCCTATTTTGGTTCCTTGTTATTTCTAACATGTGTTTTGACTTGTGCAAGGCGTTTCAAGAGAGCTTCTGATTTTTTAATTTTTTATTATTCGATTGAAAAGAATTTGTATTCCACCTCTTTATGGATTTGTGGATTCGCTTCCGACACAATTTACTTCGATTCTCATTTCATGAGTGTTATAACCAGTTTTAAATTATAGACTCGCCACCATTTATTTTTATCCTAGGGAAGGGAATATAATGGATAACCCTAATTTTATCAGAGATTCTAAGTTGTTGACTCGTTTTAGACGAAGTGAATGTGTTAGGCACCCCTCATCTACCTTGTTCACAAGGATGATAGGATTTAGATTAAAGGTTTAGGAATAGGGTTTTAATTTTAATTAGGGGAACTCACCACGATTTTTAAGTTATATGCCTATGTTTCCTCTTATGAGGAATATGAGTCTCAATTCGTAGTTCGTAGTTGTTTGGTTAGTTTTTTATGGATTATGGAAATATATGGAATTCTCCTTGAATCAAGTCTGGGTGCGTGGATAGCGGAATTTGTAGACGAAGTTCGCAATCGATATTAGAAATTTTCATAATCCTTTTTGAAAATATATAATTTGAATTTAGGTTAGTACAAAAAGGTTAGTATTTGTTGATTAGATATTTTCAAATATATTATGTAATATGAGAAAAAATATTTTTAATGCATGAGAAAAAAAAGGAGTTTAATGCAATTAAAGTATTAAAAAATGAGTTAGTATTTAAAAAGAATTTGAATTAAAAAAAACATAAACAATTTTAGAATTTAAATAAATATATTAAATATTAAAAATATTAATTATAATATAAAGTAAAATAAGTAAATGAAATAACTAAAATATAAAATTAAAATTAATTTTAACAAAAATGCAGGGGTACATTTTATTTGAGATTAGCAATTCTTGGGGGTGTAAATAACATGGCCTTAAATCTAGATATTAGATTTATGCCCAAATCGCAGGGGAGGTGTGGATTTGAACATGAAATCATGTCTGGGGGGAGGGGGGCAGGATCTAAGGGCCCAATTCCAGATGTTGGACTTGGCCCATTATCCTGGGGGATATATCTATTTAATTACGCAGCAAAACAGGGGTATGTGGTTAGAAATGGCATAAACCCAAACGTAATTGGATAGAGGCCCAGGAAATATGGGTGCGTAGAGATTGCATGTGAACGTTTGATGGGGGTTATGGTGGGCGCGCGGTTTTGGGACATTTGATCAAGATCAAAGAGTAGATAGCAAGGGCGTATAGTAGGGGTGCCGAACGGGATCGCAAGGGAGTATATCATTTCATTTCTCCTTATCTTTCTTCATTTCCTCAATTCTCTTATCTCTATTTGTTCCTCTATCTCACCCTCGCCGAACAACAACATATTCAAGCATCGTCGAAACCCTAGAGCGGCGATCTCAAACTTCCCTCAAAACAAACCAAAAATACCCACCAAAAACAAAAATTGCAACAATGAATTCAAAGAAAACCCTAAGCTGAGTAGTTTACGGATTACCACTTTACAATGATTTTGTTTCGTTTTGGTTATTGGCGTAATTTCCTTTTGACTCCCTTCCCTTCTGTTTGCAGGCATGGCGGCGACACGACGGGGGAACGAAGATGTCGATGGTGGAGATAGAGGCGCGGCAGGGATTTAAAGGAAGATCTTAGGGGTTTCTGTTTAGAAACCCTAGATTTACGCAAAGGGAGAGCTCTGAGGGAACCCTGCTATTCGTCTCCTTTTCTTCCTCTTTTGTTTAAAATTTTACTCCGCAACAATTTTTTTCTCCCCATGTTCTTATGATTTAGTGCTATTTATAAGTTAGATTATAGTTAGATTAGGAGATTTTAGGTTAATTATCGTTACGAATTGGAATTAGAGCTTCATTGAATCAATTAGGGATTTTATCAGATTGATTGTAAATTAGGTTTAGACTGATTAGAAATCAGTGTTAGAATTTAGATTTGATTAGATTCTGTAATTGATACAATATCAATATTTAATATGTAATTCGATATGATTTTTGTAAAGTTTTGATTCAATCATGCTTTCTGAGATTTGTTTTGATGATTTGATTCAGCTATTAATTTTTTATGTTTGATTCGATCTCGTCATGTATTTCCTTGCGTTTCTGGGCTTGATTTTGATATCTTAGTAACAAAGAAGAAACTGCTAGGTTTCAATACTTGGTGAAGAAGAACAAGATGCGCCGCTTGAACTAGGGTTTCGAAAACCCTCGGTTGACTTGGTCAACCAAACTCACAAAAAAATAATTATAATTTTGATAATAATAATAATAATAAAAAACAATAATAATTATTATAAAAAAACCAAATAATAACGTTAACAATAATAATATCAATGATACAAAATATGATAATAAATAAATAATAATAATTGTAATAAGTAAAAAGGAAAATGGATTCTGGTGGCAGAAATCGAAATGGGCCAATCCCTGTTTCAGTTATTGGGCTCCCAATTCCCAAATGCACCCCATCTTTTATCATCTTATCCAGGCCTCCGAAAACTCCAATGAGCCCATAAGCCCCTATATAACAAAAATACACCCCTCTTTATTCAACAAACTTTTAATGGGCTGAGATATAAACGACAAATGCACCCCCCCCCCTTTCTCTAATTATAAGAACAAACTTAATGGGCCATCAGATTTTGATGGTCCATTTTGAAAAAATACACCCCTCTTTATAAATTTAGACCCCATAATATGTAAACAATTTTAATTTTAGACAATGATGATCTGAACTTTATATTATGATAACACTAGAAATTAATAACAATGAGGAATTTTTATTTAGAAATCAATAGGGAAATTTGGGGTATGATAGCTGCCCCTATTTAATTACTCTTCGATTGAATAGTGCAAGAATATACAGGTCTCGCACATTTGAATCAGAGGTTTATTAAATAATGGAAGACCCTAAAATTTATCTGAAATATTATAAAGATACGTTGTACAGCGTTCCCAAGAGTACTGAGAAAGTAGACACAAATGATGATGTATTATCTTACCAGAGTTTGAACAAAAAGTTTTGATTTGACTTTGATACGACGACGTGGATAACTCGTCAATACTTTAAAGTGAACGCAAATTTTTTGCGTATTTACCATAACTTAGGAGGTAAATAACACCAGTTTGAAATTGACTTAATAATGTTTCGAGACTAACATAGTAAGATTAAGACACAAATTTTGTCTATTCATCACAACCTAGGGGATGAATAAAACAGAGCTTGATAATATATTGCCGCATAGATAGTGACACCATGAATTATATCGCAGATTTCGTTATGTTTACTACAACCTAGAGAGTAAACAATACAAGGATGAACATGTGCTTTTATAACGACCTAGAGGATAAATGACACAGGGATAGGCTTATGTATTCATCACGACCTAGAGGATGAATAGTATAACCTTGAAAATTCACATACCTATCACAACCTAGAGGATATATAATTGAAAAAGTTTATGGGTTTATCACGACCTAGAGGATAAACGACACGAAGATAGACTTATGTATTGATTACGACCTAGAGAATGAATAACATAAACTCGACAATTTGCACATCTATCACAACCTAGAGGATAGATGATTGAAAAGTTTGTGTGTTCATCATGACCTAGAGTATAAACATAGGGGTAGTCTTACGTATTTATCACTACCTAGAGGATAAATAACGTAATCCTGAAAATTTGCATACCAACCACAACCTAGACGATAGATATTTGAAGAGTGTTTTGGTAATCGAATCTTAGATAACTAAACCAAAGATAAGATCGGAGTTTACCGGTTGTGTCTGTTCTCAACCAAGGTATTCGTTTATTTTTGTGGACTAGATAATCCAAAGATGGGCCCTAAGAATGATCGTAGTTTAACCAAAATGGATTTGAAAAATGTCATGTATGATTCATAATGCCTTATATTTAAATAGAACCCAAAACGTATATTCAATGAGTATTTTTATACGCCCCAAATGCTTGTTGTAATTTTTTTTAATATTCTCTCTTTTTTAAACCATTGTTTTTGTGTCACCGACTCCCAAACATTGTATGTTGCATTTTCGTCGTATTTTGAGTTGATTTTAATAAGATGAATGGGTGTCAGCAAGATTTTGATATTTGTATCGCAGGCGTAGGCGTGAACGTAGTTGCGGACGTAGGCATGGACGTAGTTATGAATGTGGTTATAGTCGCAAGCGTGGATGTAGTCGTGGATTTTCTTTTGATGTTTTTCTAACCAAAATGCTTTTTTATGTTTTATCAAATGCTTCTATTTGTTTGTCAAATCCCCAAAATGATTTCAACGCAGTATCCACAAGAAATAATCGTAGTATTTTGCATACAAGTCAGAAAAAAGAAAAAACACAACTTGAAAAGATTGAAAAAGTAAATGTTGTATTGATAGGCACTCCTTTGAATAGTCAAGAGTACAAGATGAAATTCCTAGAAAGAGGTAAGCACATAAAGTTTTGACAAAAATTGAAAATGGCAATGAAAATGATAATTGCTACTATTGTTTTCTCCAATGTCCTTTTGATAGCTCCAATATCCTTTCCTTCTGAGCCAAATGATTTGGATTAATCCTTCACCTTCATGGTCATAGTCGTGTTTCTTAGATCGTAGTCTATTTGTTCTTTATTTCTGAGTAAGATCTCTAATTTTTGCCTGGATCGCCCTTTCGAGTTTTCTATCCACCGGGATAAATTTTTTTGTGTATGTCCCTAATTTTTTCCTGTATTTCCCTTTAGGATTTTCAATCCATCGGGATGCTCCCTTTTTCCTAAGTTTCCCGTTTAGGGTTCAAACTTAGCGAGCTTTTTATACATAGTATTTTTTGAATGCGTCGGAGTTCGTCGAATGTGGAAGTTCTTCCCTATCCATTATTGTGAGGATAAGACCATCACCCGAAAATGATGTTTTTACCACGTATGGACCTTCGTAGTTGGGTGTCTATTTACCACGTGAATCAAGGAGAGGTACTAGAATCTTTTTGAGCACCAAATCTCCTTCTTTAAACACTCGGGGACGAACTTGTCAAATTCTTTCTATATCCTCTTTTGGTACAATTGATCATAGCACAAAGCTGTCAAGCATTTTTCTTCAATGAGGTTAAGCTGATCAAGTCGCGTCTGAACCCACTCTTCTTCTTCAAGTTTTATTTTTGTTAGAACTCGTATCGATGGAATCTCTACTTCAACGGGGAGTACTACCTCCATGCCATATTCTAAAGAGAAGGGAGTTGCACCTTTTGATGTATGTACGGACGTACGATAGCCATGTAGAGCGAAGGGAAACGTTTCATGCCAATATTTGTATGTCTTCACCATTTTCTGAATGATTTTCTTGATGTTCTTATTGGCAGCTTCAACGGCCCCGTTCATCTTCGATCGATATGGTGAAGAATTATGATGCTCGATCTTGAAGTCATCGCATAACTCCTTCATCATTTTGGTGTTTAAATTGGACCCATTGTCTGTAATGATTCTTCTAGGAACCCCATATCTGCATATAAGATTCTTCTTGATGACTCGAGTAACCACTTATCTTATCACATTTGCATAGGATGCAGCTTCCACCCATTTGGTGAAGTAATCGATGGCAACTAGTATGAACCGATGTTCGTTAGAGGCTTTCGGTTTGATCATTCCTATCATATCAATTCTCCACATTAAAAATGGCCAAGGAGAACTTAGGACATTCAAAGGATTCAATGATACATGCATTTTGTCGGGGTAGATTTGGAATTTGTGAAATGTCTATGTATAATGGTAGCAACCAACTTAATTGTCAACCAATAATAACCTGCTCGTAAGTTTTTCTAGCCATGGCATGTTCGTTTGTATGAGTTCCAAAAGTGTCTTCAGGGATTTCTCTCATAAGTGTATCTCCTTCATGTTTCTCCCTGCACCTGAGTAATACCATATTATAGTTTCTTTTGTATAATACATCACCATTTAGAAAGAACTTTGAAGCTATCTTCCGTAGAGTTCGTTTGTCAATTATATAGGCATTTTCTAGATATTCTTGCTTTTCAAGATACCTCTTGATGTCATAGAACCAAGGCTTGTTATCTATTCCTTATTCAATGGCAAGGCAATGTGCAGGTTCTTCAAAATGTATAATTGTAATGCGGGGTTCGTGATTTGGCCAGGTCACTTTGAACATGGCTGATAAAGTTACCAAGGTGTCTGTCATCTGATTTTCTTCTCGTGAAATATGACTGAAGGTAATTTCAGTATATTTCGTGGATAGCTTCAAAACATGATCCCGATATGGAATCAGTTTGGGATGTTTAGTGTCCCATTAATTGTTGAATTGGTATATGGCTAATGTTGAGTCTACATACACCTCGAGGTGCTTAATTCTTAGATCGATAGTAGCTTCCATACCCAATATACAAGCTTTGTATTCAGCAATATTGTTGGTGCAGTCAAAACATAACCTTGCAGTATAAGGTTTGTGAAAATTCTTCAAAGAAGTCAAAATTGCCCCAATACCATGCCCTAGTGGGTTTGAAGCACCGTAAAACATAAGCGTCCAATGTGCCCCTGGTTTAGGTCCTTCGTTGGGTCCTGGTATTTCGTAGTCACTTATAACCATGACATCTTCATCTGGAAAGTCGAACTTCATTGGTTGATATACTGGCAACGGCTGATGAGCCAGATGACCAGCTAGTAGAATACCCTTGATGGCCTTTTGAGTAATATATGGATGTCGCACTCGGATAGTAACATTTTCCATCGGGAAATTCTTCCGGTAAGAGCTGGTTTTTCAAACACATATTTTAAAGGATCCATTCATGCTATTAACAACGTGATGTGAGTTAGCATATACTACCTTAATTGTTTATTATCCTAAGTCAAAGCATAACAAGTCTTCTCGAGAAGTGGGTACCTGGTTTCGCAGTCGGTGAATTTTTTGCTAAGATAGTAGATTGTGTGTTCTTTTCTACCTGTTTCAACATATTTCCCTAATACACACCCCATTGACCCTTCGAGTACTGCTAAGTACATGATGAGTGGTCTTCCAAGTACTGGTGGCATCAAGATTGGTGAATCTAGTAAATATTGTTTTATTGTCTCGAAGGATTTCTGACAATCATCACTCCATACTATTGTTTGGTCCTTTCGAAGTAATTTTGATATAGGCTCACATGTAGCAGTTAGGTGCAATATGAAGCTTGAAATGTAATTCAATCGTCCTAGGAAACCACTGACCTCTTTTTCTATCCTCGGAGCTAGCATTTCTTGTATGGATTTCACCTTGTCGGGATATACCTCAATACCGTGTTGACTTACAATAAACCCCATTAACTTGCCTGACCTGACACTAAATGTACACTTGTTCGGATTAAATCTCCGTTTAAACTTTCACAGACACTCGAATAACTTTTGTAAATGTATGATGTGATCCTCCTCTTTATGAGATTTGGAAATCTTATCATCCACATATACCTCAACTTCTTTGTGGATCATATCATGAAATAGTGTGACCATAGCTCTTTGATAAGTTATCCATGCATTCTTTAGACCAAAAGACACCACCTTGTAACAGAAAGTGCCCCAAAGAGTCATGAAAATAATCTTTTCCATATCCTCGGGTGCCATTTTGATCCGGTTATAACCTGAGAAACCATCCATGAATGAAAATACTGAAGCTTGAGATGTATTATCCACCAAAACATCTATGTGAGGTAACGGGAAATCGTCTTTGGGACTTCTTTGTTTAGATCCCTATAATCTACACACATGCGTACTTTGTCGTCCTTTTTCGGTACTAGCATGATGTTAGCAATCAAAGGTGGATAATCTACCACCGCTAAGAACCATGCATCGAATTTTTTAAGGACTTCTTCTCGAATCTTGCTAGACATGTCTGGACGAGTTCTTCTGAGCTTATGTCTAACTAGAGAACAACCTTCCTTGAGAGGTAGTCTATGCACCACAATATCTGAATCCAATCCCAGCATATCTCTGTAAGATCAGGAAAATATATCCATATATTCATGTAAAAGTTTGATCAGTCTTTCTTTGACGCTTTCCTCCAATGTTGCCTCTAGCTTGATCTCTTTTGGATGCTCTTTTATGACAAGGTTGATGGTCTCAATGGTCTCTTGCTATGGTTGTATATTTCCAGCCTTTTGCTCTAATTCCCTCGCTAATTCTTTGGAGAGTTCAAGATCTTCATCATCTTCCTCTTCCGCTTGGTTGATCGGTGCATCAAAATTATATTGGATAGCAGCAGTAACATTATCAGTGATTTTAGGCATAGATCTGCATATTCATCATGTTTTGGTGAAGTTTTAGCATGTGAATTTGAAAATGCATATGAAGAAAAGTATTTCCATTTTAAAATAAGAGATGAATGCAAGAGAAAGACATGGATCTTAATTGAATGTGAAATATAACTTTTATTAATTGGGAATACTGTTTGAAGTAAATTATGGGACCCTTACAAGATACCCTTATGCCTCGGGTTTGACATAGGTTCTTTCAAAAATAAGAAAAGAAAAATTACTTGGGAAAGAAAAAGATCTCTGGAATCTCCATGGTTGCCCAATTCTTGAGTTCTTTGCTTGGAGCACACTCACGGATGAAGTTAGATGCTCTTTTGGTGCTGCTCTTGCTAGATATCATCGCCACTTGTCCCTCATGCTCTATTCCTTTGTTGATGAAGGTTTCATGGGTAGGAGGAAGTCGCCCCTTTCTTTTCAGGGTAGCCCTTAATGATTCGTAGCCCAGACCAAAACAATTCTTCTTCTCAGGTATCTACACAAGTTTACCCCAACCTTTTGAGGTTCCATCCTCCGCAGCTGTTTGTAAATCTCTCTACAAATTCACAATAGGTTTCTTGATTTTCTCCACCGGTAGGGTTACCATTGAAGCAACCTCTAAGACTTAGAATGGTGTTGCTATGCAGTCTTCATCCGCACTGATATATCTGTAGGACTCTATGTGACTTACAAAGATGTCCTCTTCACCGTCAATTATAACCAATCTTCCTTCAACAAAGATCTTCAATTTCTGATGTAGAGTTGAAGTAACAGCCCCTGCTGCATGAATCCAAGGTCATCCGAGTAAACATGTATATGCTGGTTCTATATCCATTACATTAAAATTGATATAAAACATATGTGGGCCGATCTTGACAGGAAAATCCACTTCTCTAAACATTGTACTTTAAGAACCATCAAAAGCTTTGACTATCATAGAACTTGGCCTTATAACAACCCCATCTAGTGTCAACTTCATCAAGATGGATTTTGGTAGCACATTGAGGGCAGAACCAGTATCGGTGAGTACCCTAGATAAGTTAGTTGTACCTATCTGAATGGAAATATGCAACACCTTTTTGTGAGATCTACCTTGTGGAGGCAACTCCCTGTTATTGAAGCCTAGGTATGATCCAGATGTTAAGTTTTCTATGACATTATCAAACTGATTCACCGTAATCTCTTCTGCAACATGAGCATAACTTAGAACCTTAATTAGAGAGTCTCAACGCGCGTCTGAATTGAGGAGCCACGAGAGTATTGAAATCTTGATAGGGGTTTGGTGTAGCTGATCGACCACCCTATAATCACTCCTCTTGATTATTTTCAGGAATTCTTCTGCTTCTTGATCAGTAAAATTCTTTCTCGGATGCTCTTGTTCTTGGCTTGCCTTTATCACAAATTTCCCTTTATCATTAACCATGGCATCATTTTTATTCAGTGTTAGGGACCATAGATTCGACCACTGCGAGTCATACCCCCTGCTCCTTCTATATTTGTGATTGCAGTTCCTTGACTTGTAGATGGCTCACATTCTTGTTCTAAACCATTGACGTATATAGTAGAATCATAACTCCATGGTACTACTTTGTTACTTTTGTAAGGGATAGGATATAGTGTCTTAATCACCATTGTAGTCTTTGGAATTACCAGAATTCTCAGAGTATGGCGTGGTATCATCAGTGGTCCTCCTATTGACTCTCCCCATGGAATCACAAGAGTTTTCTTAGAAATATTCGGCCCATGGCAAGGAATTACCAATGGCTTCTTCGCACTTCCATAGATCGTAGCTACGTATTCTTCTTTAGGGCCTTGCCCGAATTGGACTATCCCTTAATCCACCAATTTTTATAACGTCTTTTCAAAAGCTTCATTATGTTCCAAGAGGAACCCACACTCCAACATATATTCTTTCAAAAGGTTTATCGATGCCTTTACTTGTATGGTTTCCCAAAAGTCAATGACTTCCTCAATTGCATTCACTTCTGGTCCACCATGCGAAGGCATGGGTTTTTTTTATGTTTGGTTTATCAAAAGTGATATCCTGAGAATCCAACAAATCATGAACCTTGTATCTAAAGGCCCAACATTTTTCTATAGTATGCCCCAAAGAACTTCCATGATACTCGCACCTGGCATTTGCATCATACTTTGGCGGGAGTGCTCCAATTGAAGGAGCTAGTGGCTTCTTCTCTAGAAAAGATGCCTTTAGTAGATGTTGCAATAATTGACTATGAGGCATGGTGAGAGGATCAATTCTTCTTGGAGGCCTTTCAAACCTGTTATGTTGTTCTTGTTCTCGTGGAATTACCAATGGTTGTTGTGCCCTTGGATGCGATGTGACATCATTAATTTCTCCTTCCTTCTTTTTCGAGAAGTTAGGAATGTGTCTTTTTGAACTGTAAGGGGTACTAGATGATGCCCCTTGTATCTTACCACTCTTTATGCCTGCTTCAATCCTTTCACCAATAATTACCAAATCAGAAAATCTGGAAGAGACGCTTCCTACCATTTTATCATAGTACAACCCTTGTAAAGTACCTATGAACATATCGACCAATTCTTTCTCTAGGAGTGGGGATTGTACGTGGGCTTCAATTTCTCTCCATCGTTAGGCATACTCTTTGAAAGACTCCTCCTTCTTCTAAGACAAGTTTTAGAGTTGCGTACGGTTAGGTGCCATATCCAATTTGTACTTGTACTATCTTAGGAAATCATTGGAAAGATCCGCCCATGTCTGGATATGAACCCGCTCCAATTGCATGTACTAATCTAAAGATTCCCCACTCAAGATGTCTTGGAAGAAATGAATCATTAGTTTTTGATCTTGAGCATAGGCATTCATCTTCCTGCAATACATGGTAGATGGTTCCTTATACATGTAAGCCCCTTGTACTTTCCAAAGTCAGGTACTTTGAATTTTGGAGGGATTACTACATCTGGAACTAGACCCATTTCGAGAGCATCGACATCGAAGGCATTGTAACCCTCCACAGCCTTCAACCTTTCTTAAAGATATTTATAGTGATTGATCGCCAAGGGATTTTCAGTGACATGGGAATGGGCTGCCCTTTGAGGTACTCGATTTACGTCTTATAAGTCATGGTCTCCATACTGCAAATCTATGTAGTTATCTGTGTTTTTGATCGGAATTTGAAAAGTATGGGATACCCTTACCTTCGATGGAGGTGGGACAAACCCTTCAGTATCAGCTTGTCTGACCTCCCGTTGTGCTACAGTTGACTTTTTAGGTTCTGATTCTGGTTCCCTTCTTGGTTTGTGACCTCTTGATGCACCAATAGTTTTGGCTACTTCTACAAAGGATACCCTAGGAATTTGTTTTTTCCTTTCGATGATGTTCTTCAAGGTTATAATAACTTGGCTCATATCTCCCTTCATAGATTCGGTGTTGCCTTTCACTTGCTCCAAATCTTCCTTGAAGGAAGCTTAGTTTTCTTTGATTTATTCCATCATTTTCTTTTGATGGGCTCTTGTTCTATATGGTGGTCGGAGAGGTGGTGCTTTTCTACCTATTGTTTAACTGGAGAATGTTTTTTTAAATGATAATTTTTTGTTTGAATTATGAAATACTATGGTTGTGAATGCATGGATGCGTATGAATATGCGAAGAGTTTTGTTTTTGAATGTCTTATTCACTTGGATTCTTTTTTCATATTTTTTTATATGTCTATTTTTTTAGGTTTTGCTTTTTACTGGTGAACATCTCAAAAATAAATACACAAACGAGATGTAGAAACACCACTTTTATTGATATAATAATTGTCTTTAAAAAGAGAATACGATTCAGATATTGAAAAATATGTTATCCAAACATCAAAATTAAATAGCCAAAAGAAATAACAAAGAGAAACAAAAAATATTTTAAGTGCGCTTGCGCATTTATGCTCCGAAGCCATCAACCATAGTCCTCCAAATCTTGAGGAAGTCTTCAACGTCTTTTGGGAGAGGGACCATCACATTTTCCGTATCTCTCAAACTTCTAGGGATGTCACCAATGATATTGTTGGCTAAGAAGCAAAGTCTTATATGATTGTCTTTATAGAAACGATATTCCTAGTAGAGGTCCGGAATTATCTTATGATTATCCTTTCCTGCTTTGGCGATCTTTTCATACTGTTCCTCCCAATATAATTTTTCAGCCCTTATCTCTGTATAGAATCTCCTTTGTATGAGGAAATTCTTTCGGAGGTCTTCTAACTCATGACAAACTTGTTCATATTCATTAGTCTTTTGGGCGAGAAGTCTTTTTACCCTCATCCTCTTGAGGTATTCCTCTATATTCGATTCTTGGCTATCTTGGAGTCTCGTAGTAAGATATTGCATTTTCTCTTCATGATCTAAAGAAGCTTGTGCCAAAATTTGGATTTGAGCCCTTAAACTTTCTTCCATCTCCTTTTTGTCTTGCATTGCCTTTTCGTACCACCTACTTAGCCTCCCGATTTCACTAGCAGCATCTTCCAAATAATGTTTGTGAGAATCCAAGTTGAAGGTTGCACTCAACAACCCTTTGGTTGAATGTTTCCTCTTAAGGCTCTCCTTTTCAAATGCTTCCCGGTCTTTCTGAATCTGTTGACCTTTGGACTCAAGCTCGCGTTGCATTTGTCTTTTCTCCTTAGCTAAGTTACGAAGGTTAAGCTCCAATTCTTATTTCTCCTTTTGAGCTTGATTCAAGGCTTTCTTCAAGTTTTCTATTTCTTCTAAGGACATAAGCAGAGGGTCTAGGACATCTGGCTTGTACTCATGATCAATGTCAAATGATAACTTAACAAATTGCACCTTATCCAAAACCCATCGAGTGTAAGGTTCTTTCCCCACAACATTCTTTCTTTTAGCTTTTCTTTTATTAACCCTATTCCAAGCTCGGATGGTCTTGTTGAGCAATTTTCGATCACTTTTTCCCATGTCGTGAATATTTAATTGTTGAAGTTGTTCATAGGAGGTTTTATCCTCCAAAGGGTACCTAAGTTGTCGCAAAGTCAAGGTAGGGTTGTAGTTGATGCAACCACGTGATCCAATCAATGGAAAATTCGGAAACTTTCTGCAACTATAAAGTATATCTCCAATGTTTAGCTTTCTTTCATACCACAAAACAGAATCAACAGTAAGAGACCTTAATTTTTGAGGCCACCCGTATCTTGTTAGGCCTGGAACCATATAGTCTTCCTTATAGAGATGAGTCATTAACCAAGAATAGAAGAGCGGGATACAACAATTTAGAGTACCCTTCCCCTTTTCGTAACGAGTGTGAAAAGCATAATAAATATCTGCAAGAAGAGATGGAGTTGGGTCCGCATTCAAAGCTTTTGCACCCCAAAACACACTAATAGTTATAGGGTCAATGTAGTCCAAAGTTCGTGGAAACAGAATTACACCAAAGACTAGTATTCTTAAACAATCAACACAAGATTCCCATTCTTTTTTACTAGAAAAAGAAAGGGCCTTATCTTACAAATATTTCCTTTTAACCCCTTGTACATCACCTTCTTTTTTGTAATTAAGTGAAAATTCAGGATAAGGGATCCCGAAACCATTTTCTAAGTCCTTAATGTCAATAGTCTGTCTGATTCCCACATACGTTTTTCCTTTAGAGAAATTCAAGAGCCTGTCCAATTCTTCCAACGTTGGCACTAGATGAATGTTTTGAAAGGTAAAATACCTCAATGGAGGATCGTAGAACTGAACCAAGACAGATATGGCATCCAACTGTACGTCCATTTTGTTAACTCAAGGGTATCCCCATAACAGCGAAAAAACATCTTCAAAGCTCTTTCAGACAGTTTCCCTGTGATGGTCTTGATCTTTGTCATATCTGAATTGACGGTACTAACACGGACAAGTTGTTTCCCTCTGGCATTCATTTTTAAGACACCTTACCAAAACCTTTGATTTTTTTAATCATGTGAATAAGACAAATAAAAAGAATGGAGAATAATGAATATGTGAAATGCAAGATGTACGAATGCATGATTGTGTGAAAGGTATCCTAAGTTGGTAGGCTCCTAGTTTTGGCCTACGTATATTCTACCATCCCCATAAGGTGGCTTCCTTAAGGTTATCATGGATTACGCTAGAGGTAAAGGCACAAGGGCCTCCCTTAAGTGGAGCCTCTTTGTAGACCTAAACTTTCGTCTCTAAGGTCGTAAAAGGTCTCACCGTGAGATTTTGGTTTAAGGGTCATACAAAAAGTCATAGGTGTTGCACGCCAAAATTTACCCTCTTGATTTAGGCTTATGTTTCATCATGAATATCATATTGCATTGCATTCATACAATGTGATGGGATTAAAATACTTTGGTTATCAAGTCTTCCTCAAACCTTGAAGGTTGATTGCATTGACAAGTTGCTCAAGAAGAATATTATCATCTAAACCTCTGTGTCTTTCAAGCTCAAGTTCTTGCATATCTCAAGATATCTTATCCATCTCTTTGGATCATCAGAGGATTGAAGTTTGTGTTTGATTATAAGAGGACTTGCTCTTTTGATTCACCAGTCAAATTAGGGTTTTGTTTGAGAAATTCTATTGATGCATGTGAAAATATTGATTTGAAAGCTACAACATCTCATTGGCATTTGAAAAGTCTTTGTACAGGAAATTGGTCAAGATGCCCAGAGGATTTGAAGTTTTGGAGATGATTCATCAGTCTCCTAAGGTGTTGACCAAAACCTGGGTTTCAGATTTCATCAAGATTTCTTGAGAACTTTGAAGTGAAACTTTGTACATGGCCTCTATATATTTGAAAGATCATATGTTTGATGTTTTGATCATCAATTTTGAAGGGAAGTGGATCAATTGATTCAGAGGGGAAAAATGGTCATTTTGGTCAAAATCAGTCAAATTCAAGGTTGACTAAGTGAACTTTTGGCCAACCATCAATTCAAGGATGTACTTTTCATATTTCAAGTCCATTTTGATCATTGGATCAAAGAGATTGAGGTTTGGGTTGAAACTTGTTCATGAAGAAACCCTAAAAGTTTCTAATTTTGGAAAATAAGGACTTAATTTCAAAAATTCACATTTTATTCACCTTTGATCAAAAAAATGCAAATGAAACATGCTTGGAAATATAAGAGGATGATCTTTCATCTCCTTTTGGTCTCATGTACATATTGGCAAGGAATCAAGAATTATGGTCTTTGGAAGTCACAAAATTATAGTTCATTTTCCAAAATTAGTGAATTTCAAGCTCAATTTTGAGAAACTTAATAGATCCAATTGCAAAAACTAAAAACTAAGGGATTGTATATCTTTTCAATACCTTTCCAATTTGTACTCATTTGTGTCAAAATTCAAAAGTATGAGCAAGTTGTGGACCTTGGAATTTGGAGGCATTTCATTGAATTCATGCATACCATGCAAATTGCAAATTCTTGATAACTTGATTTATGGCCATTTGTTTCACTTCAAACTTGGCCCATGACTAATATGCAATGTACCAAGGCCCATCATGCCAAAGTTTGAGCTGCACATGGGCAAATGCAAGGGCAGCTCGTGATTTTGTAAAAAGTGGCATGAAAATGCCTAATCACCAACACTTGCTTAATACAAGGATTTAAGCCTTAATTCTTTTGCTAATCTCTTCCTGAGATAAAATGGATTGAAATGCACGCAAAATGCAAGCAAATGCACGAGGGATTTGAGGGCTGCATGTGCACACTTGATTTTGGAAAAAAGAGGAATTCATTCTTTCTAACAGTTTTCAGTGTGAAAAACCTATCCTACCCTCCTCTTCATGCTCTATATGTTGAGAAGCAAGTCTCATTAAACAGGGTTCGTTCTTCATTTCATCCCTGAATTCAAAAACTCCATAACTACTTTTTCTACAATTTTCTTCGATTCTCTCAATTCCCTTGCGCGTTTTGGTTGATTCTTCTTGCATTCTCTTCTCCAAGTGATAAAGATTGTAGATCGAGGCTTGGTTTGCAACTGGAGTGAAGGAGACAGTAGATTCATTTTTTCCTCAAAGGTTTGGATTCTTAACTTTGGATCTTGATTTCTAGTCGTGCATTGTGTGATTTGAGTTCATAATCATGTTGTTTGAAGTTCATTAAGCGTTTTTGTAGCTTTAGAGCTTTTAATTTGATGAGATGTGCATGAATGATGCATCTGAAACTTTTCTGTTCAGTGAGTTTTTGACATTTTCGCACGATCTGTTCTTGATCCATGGTTAATTATTTGATGTGATTCGAATTGCATGTTGAAGTATGATATGTTGGCTTTAGTTTGCACAAAATTTCATGAAAAATTGTGTAGAATTGAGCATGTTATGTTGACTGGAACATGAGGTGATGAACCTGATCACGCGTTCGTTTTTTCCCTAGCCAAAGGTTGAAGATGATTGCGTGGCCTCCTCTGGCTGGTTGGCTTGTTTCTTTAATTCATTTGAATTTTGTTTCATAAATTGATTTTCATGATTTTATTCCTTGCTCAAAAATGGTTGAAAAATTATGAAAAAATTCAGGAAACTTAAAAATAATATTCCTGACCTTGTGCATTTTTTTTTGATAATTTTTGAAAATGTTTTGATTGGTTTAAAAATTTGTGTTATTATTTAATTATTTGCTTAGTGTTTATTTTTGTTTTAATATTTCTTTGATTTGAAAAATTCCGCAAAAATTATTTTGAAATCATAAAATAATGTAGAAATTGATTCTGAAATTTGTTTGGCATCTTTTTCTTTTTTTGATTAGAAACTTAATTTGAGAGGTTTATTTGAAATATTTGCTTCATAATTTTGGTTTTAATACTTCCATTAATTCAAAAATTCTCAAAAAAATCATACAAGCTTATTTTTAATCATAGAATCTGAATATAATTTTATTTTGACCTTTTCATGACTTTTGGCTAGGTTTGCATTTTTTCCTTTAAATAATAGTTTAATTGTTAATTGTTTGTTTGATTTTTATTTTAATATTTCCCTTAATTCAAAAATTCCACAAAAAATCAGGGATGTGTGTTTTTAATTTTAATATTCGAATATAATTTTGGTTGGACTTTTTTCTGACTTTTTGATTAAAATTTTATTTTGAGATGTGATTATTTGTTTAAATGATTAATAGTTGAATTTAATTTAATTTTTTACTTTTATTTAATTCAAAAAATGTGAAAAAATATGTGTTCTGACATTTAGGGTTTCCTTGTGATTTGAATAATCTTGGTTTAAATTGTTTGAATTTTGATCTTATCTAATCAATATTTAAGATTAAAAGTCAAATATTAGGGTTTTGTTGCTTATTGTGCAAGTTTCATTTTCAAAATCATTATGCCCTGGATTTTAAATAGAATTTAAGTCTTGATTATGGTTCATGAATGCATTGAGGATCCAAAAACCATTTTTCTTGAATTATTTGACTTAGTTTGATATTTTTCCATGAATTATTTTGAAAAGTTGTCTAGTTTTGTTAGTTTGGCCAACTAGTTTTGAACTTTGGGTCTCATATGATCTCCTCCTCAATCATTCATGAACTAAGGGCTTGCTTTCTGACTTCTACACACTTCAAAGATGCTAATAATTTTTTGGTTTGAATTATTGATCCTTGTTTCTATTTTTAATGTATTTTTGAAGTGAAGGTACCCAATTAATGTTGCATATCTTGTTGCAATTTGTTTGATGTCCAATGAACTTGAGTGAGGTCTATAATTGGGCACCTAATGATCATGTCTGATATGTTCATCCAAATAAACTCAAGTTATTTCACTTAATGCCCTATGTTTGAATGTTTGAACCTTTTGATGCATTGTGTGGAATTCCTCTTCTATTATGCCTATGAGCTGTGATGAATTAATTGTGCATGTTTGAATTGTGGTTGCTACTGACCTTCATGGTCTTTGAATGTATTCTTCTCAAGCTCCCATGATCCTTGATTTATATTCAATTGTTAACTCAACATGGTGATAGAAAGGAGCAACACTCCTCTAATTCCTTTGACCAAATTGTGCATATGTCTGTTTCCTTTTGTCTATCATGACTAATGTTTGATAGTTACTATCATGTTTTCTCATTTCATCTTGGTGTCATCATCCATCCCTTATGTGAATCATCTTTCTATTTATGGGAATACTAACTTGGTTGTTGAATGTGCGAGGTACTTTGAGTAAAGTTTCCATTTTTGGCTTGAGGCTACTGTGTTTCACATTATTTGTGGAACACAATTTATTATATTGGCATTACTCTTGTGTTTGGCATGTTTGATAGTTTATGCAGGATATATGTATATGATTGTGAATGATATACATTGCCCATGGGATCTGTTCATATCTGATGATCTCATTACTTACATCCTGATGGCGTAATTTCTGACTTGATTTGTCCATTGATGCCAGCTTGCTTGAAGTTCTCTGGGTTTCTTTTATTCTTTCTCAGTTGCTACGGATAGTTATCTGTTTGGTATTGCACTATTTCCTTTCTTCTATTTGCATAGTTCTATGTTGCATGATGGGACCTCTGTTGCTGATATATGTCAGGAGGCCCTCTGTTTTTTTTTGTTAGATACATGTGATTATGTTTGCTTTTGATCGATGAGTCACTCAATTTAGAAATTGAGATCACGACTTCGCTCTCAGTGCATGTTCCCTATAGGATGTTTATTGCTTTTCCTCTTTAATTGTTGATCGATGAGTCACTCAATTTAGAAATTGAGATCACGACTTCGCTCTCAGTGCATGTTCCCTATAGGATGTTTGTTGCTTTTCCTCTTTAATTGTTGATCGATGAGTCACTTAATTTAGAAATTGAGATCACGACTTTGCTCTCATTGCCTGTTCCCTTTAGGATAGTTTTGTTACTTACCTTTGGTGTATTTGGTCACCCCCGGGATTGTTGGATGGGACCATTGCTTGTTTATTATTCAGTTTTTTGTTAAGTTTAATTTGAAACACGTATTTTGTTGTTTATCATTACACTCTTAAATGTCCGAGGTCACTTGAACATCGTTTCTTTTGTTTATAATTGAAGTGTTTGTCTTATTGTCCTTTTTTCCCTTTGATTGTATGCTTGATTATTGGTTGCACGCCGTGACTGATGAATAAAAGAACTCTCGAATACCGAGAAATGACAAACATATCATGCACATCATGCATTTCATAACATTACAGGTTATCTCAAGACGGTATTCTCATTCTTCTGCTTTTCTTATTCAGAATTCAAGACGACTACTCATCGATATTCCACCAGAAACAATTTTCTAAGACAGATGGAACAAGTTCAAGCTGAACTCGTTGAAATGAGGGCCTAGATGGCTACTCAGATGACCCAGTTCATGGAGGTCATCACCAATGTGAATCGCCGACAGGAGGAACTGACTGCCATTGTCAACAACCAGCGCCGCTATCCAGGGTATGGTGGAAATCTAGGGCTCTATCAGGACATTTCTGTAGGATTGGGGGATGTGAAAGACCAGCCTGTTGGAAATTTTCACGTGATGCCTGGAAACCCTTTTGTGCGCAATGTAGGGCAGTTTCCCCCATCTCCGGGACCTCGTCTTGTGGGGAACAGAAGAGATAATCAGGGCGGTGTAAGGAACTATCGGGAGCAGGATTTTGACTTTGACCAGGATGAAGATCAGTTTTCTGTTCGGCGTTCAGAGCCGGAAGTTCAGGTTGAGGATAGGAAGTATCGGTTGTTGGAAGAACGTTTGAAGGCTGTGGAAGGGAAAGGAGTCCTTGGTATGGATGCTAATGATCTCGGGTTGGTTTCTGGGGTGAAAGTTCCTCCAAAGTTCAAGCCTCCTATATTTGAAAAGTACAACGGAACGTCATGTCCTGTTACCCATGCAACTGCTTATTTCCAAAAGATGTCTGTGCATACTGAGGATCAGGGACTTTTGATTCACTTTTTCCAGGATAGCCTATCTAGGGCATCCCTGGAGTGGTACATGAAGTTGGAGAAAACTCATATTCGTTGCTGGAATGATCTTGCTCAGGATTTTGTCAAACATTATCAGTACAATATGGATATGGCACCAAATCTCACTCAGTTACAGAATTTGTCACAGGGACCAAGAGAATCTTTCAAGGAATACGCTTAGAAGTGGCGTGAGTTGGTTGCGAGAGTTCAACCTCCACTCATGGAGAGAGAACTCATTGATATGTTTATGAGTACCCTGAAGGGTCGTTCTATAAGCACATGATAGGAAGTACTTCGGCAGGATTTGCAGACTTGGTTATGGCTGGTGAAAGAATTGAGGTAGGTTTGAAATTGGGGAAAATTAAGATTGGAGGTTCTAGTGGCTCATCAGGGGGCAGTAAGAAACCATTTAACACTTACCCTAAGAAAAGGGAAGGCGACGCAAGTGCGGTTTACTCTCATAGAGGAACAAGAGAGGATCGTCAGCACCAATAAATCAATGATGTTTCTATTCCTATTAATGCTCCTCCGCAGCAGAGACCGAATACAGTGCCTCAACAACAGAGACAACAAGATGCTCCCCGTCAGTATAATAATCAGCAGCAGAGACAGCCGAGAAAATTTGATCCCTTGCCAGTATCTCTTACTGAAGCACTCCACCATTTTCTCGATTTGAATTTGATCGGTTTGAGAAATATGCCACCGCCACCCGCAAGACTTCCTCCTAACTATGATGCTAACACAAGATTTGAATTCCATTCAGGCAGAGCTGGTCATTCTACTGACGATTATTTTACGCTGAAGTGAAAAATACAAGACTTGTTGGATGCTAAGGCAATTGAGTTTACCCCAGTGACTGGTCCGAATGTTACTCAGAATCTGATGCCTAGGCATGGAGGGGTGTTGTTAATATGATTGATGATAATGGTGAAGTTTTGAATTTGATCATGAATGTGGAACAAGTAACTACTCTGTTATGGCATGTTAAGAGGTATTTACTTGACAATTCTATTTTCCTGGGTTGTACTTCAGAGTGTGCCAAGTGTAGAAAGCAACCGAAGGGCTGTGATGATTTAAAAGTCGGTATCCAGTTGTTGATAAAGGAGGGTTCACTATAGTTCAATAGAAAACCAAGCTACCGTAAGGTTACCAAAGAAGATGTTGTTGTGATATCTATTCCTTACACCCCTGTGCGCATTCCTGCCCCATCTAGGGCACCTCCTTTGATGATTACGGTACTTGGTCCCATGACGTATACCAGTGAGAAGGCCATCCCATGGCATTATGGCGCTGATGCTTATTACCATGGGGTGAAGCAGGAAGTAAGTACTCGTTTGTCTGAGGAAGAACGTGTTGAAGATAATAAAGAGGAAGTTCATAATTTTTCTGGTGTGGGTCGAATGACTAGAAGCGGGAGAGTATTTGGTCCTTCCAATGTGCAAGATACGAAATATGCTTCTGCAAGAGAAAAATGAAAATAGCACGCGATGATTGGTAATCCAAGGGTTACGCCAACCAATGTGACTCAACCAATTCCGATACCAGAAGCTTCTTCAGTTCCCGGTGAGGTTGAAGAGTTAATGCGAATTATCAGAAAAAGTGGTTATAGCATAATTGATCATCTGAGCCATACTCCTTCCAAGATGTATATCTTGTCTCTGTTGATTTATTCATAACCTCACAGAAACGCTTTGATGAAGTTGTTAAAGAATGCGTTCGTGCCACATAAGATAACAGTCAAGTAGTTTGAGAATGTTTGTGCTAACATATCTACCGGGAACAGTCTGGGCTTCACAAATTTTGATCTTCCTCCGGAGGGGCCAGACCATAACAAAGCGTTTCATATTTCAATGGAGTGCAGGGGCACTACTTTATCTTGGGTTTTGGTGGATACAGGATCGTCTTTAAATGTACTGCCGAAGTCAGCATTGATAAAGATTGATTATTCTGGGCTGGAGTTGTGCCCTAGTGATTTGATGGTGAAGGCGTTTGATGGGTCTCGAAGGTCAGTGTTTGGGGAGTTGGAGTTACCAATCAAGGTTGGTCCTCACACCTTCACGGCTACCTTTTTGTGATGGATATACATCCAGCGTATTGTTGTTTGTTGGGGGCAGCCGTGGATTCATAGAGCAGGGGCAATCACTTCTACTGTTCATCAAAAACTAAAGTATCCTGCAGAGGGAAAGGTGATAACCGTGTGTAGTGAGGAAGAGTACATCGTGATTCATTTGACATCATTCCTCTATGTTGAAGTTGAAGGCGAGATACATGAGACTCCGTTTCAAGCATTTGAGACAGTTCATGCTGTCAATTTTCCTCCTCCAGAGCAGAAAAGGAAACCTGAAACCGTTATGTCTTCTCTTAAGGATGCGAGAGCTGTGCTGGAGAATGGTAACCCTGAAGGTTGGGGTCAGGTGTTGGACGTTACTCCAAAATTTGATAAATTTGGTCTTGGTTTTAGCCTAGGTCAGCAGAGTTCAACTCCCAGAGCATCTAGTTTATCTACCACTGTGAAGTTTTCCCGTCCTTGTGCTGCTCAAGAAGGACACGTCAATGCAGTTGGCAACGGTAGGGTTGATGGCTACAATGTCGAAGATTGGATTCTTCTGAGTATTCCAGGCCATACACTCAACAATTGGACTTCTGTGGATGTTATCCAAGTTTCAAGCGCTGAGGAGTAATTTTCTTGTTTTCTTTTATTATCATATCATAATTCCTACGCTCTTCCCAAGGCGTAGTGGATCATTTGTGTAGGGCCACCATGTTTATTTTCAAAAGTTTATCATGAAATAAAGGACGTTTTTGCATTCAAAATTTTGCTCCATTTATTTTTTTATTTGAATGGCAATGTTTCTCTTTTCACACACTGTCACTAAAAAAGGCCAAAATGTCCTTCATGCAGATGCACTTCCACCATGAATATATTGATAACGACACTGCTATGGCTCATTATGACTTTGATACTCCTATTTATCAAGCTGAAGAAGAAGCATATGAGGATTGTGATCTTCCTGAGGAATTAGCAAGATTGTTAAAGCAAGAGGAGAAGGTTATCCAACCGAATCAGGATTCAATTGAGGTGGTGAATATTGGCACGGAAGAGGTAAGAAGAGAAGTCAAGATAGGGGCAGATCTCGAAGAAAGTATAAAGTCCAGATTGATTGAGCTACTCCGTGAGTATTCTGATATCTTCTCTTGGTCTTATGAGGATATGCCTGGGTTGGATACAGATATAGTGGTGCATCGACTACCGCTCAAATAAGGTTATTCTGCTGTCAAGCAAAAGCTCCGTAGAACTCATCCTGAGATGTCCAAGAAGATCAAGGAGGAGGTCCAGAAGCAGTTGAACGCGAATTTCTTAAAGGTCATTAATTATCCGCCATGGATTTCAAATATTGTGCTTGTGCCCAAGAAAGATGGTAAGGTCAGGATGTGCGTGGATTATAGGGATTTGACCAGGGCCATCCCTAAAGATGATTTCCCTCTTCCGCATATTGATGTGTTGGTCGATAATATTGCTCATTCCAAGGTGTTCTCGTTCATGGATGGTTTTTCGGGTTACAATCAAATTAAGATGGCTCCGGAAGATATGGAGAAGACAACATTTATCACGCCTTGGGGAACTTTCTGTTATAAAGTGATGTTGTTCGGTTTGAAAAATGTCGGGGAAACATATCAGTGCTCCATGGTCACTCTCTTTCATGATTTAATTCACAAAGAGATTGAGTTATATGTAGACGATATGATTGCTAAGTATGACATGGAAGAGGAACATCTTGTTCATCTGAAATAATTGTTCGAGAGACTGAGGCAATTCTTGCTAAGGTTGTATCTGAATAAGTGCACCTTCAGGGTGAAATCTGGCAAGCTGTTGGGTTTTATTGTAAGTGAAAAAGGTATCTTGGTGGACCTGGCCAAGGTAAAAGCGATACAGGAAATGCCTGAACCAAGGACATAGAAGGAAGTACGTGATTTCTTGGGAAGGTTAAACTACATTTCTAGATTTATTTCTCATCTCACAGCCACCTGTGAACCTTTGTTCAAGTTGTTGAAGAAAAGTTAGACAGTGAAATGGAATGAGGATTGACAGAAGGCCTTTGACAAAATAAAGGAGTATTTACAGGAACCTCTAATACTCATGCCGTCGGTGGAAGGAAGGCCACTAATCATGTATCTAAATGTGTTGGAGAGCTCAATGGGTTGTGTCCTTGGTCAGTACGATGAGACAGGGAAGAAAGAGCAGGCTATTTACTACTTGAGTAAGAAGTTTACAGAATGCGAGTCGAGGTACTCATTGTTGGAAAAGACTTATTGTGCGCTTGCCAGGGCCACCAAACGTTTGAGGCAGTACATGTTAACTCACACCACCTACTTGATATCCAAAATGGACCCAATTAAGTATATTTTTGAGAAGCCATCTCTCACATGCAGGGTAGCCCGTTGGCAGATGATACTCACCGAATATGATATCCAATACACTACTCAAAAAGCAATTAAGGGTAGTGTACTGGCCAACCATCTTGCTCATCAGCCCCTGGACGATTATGAACCGATGAAGTTTGATTTTCCAGATGAGGAAATAGTGTATATTCGGGATTGTAATATGCCATACCCAGACGAAGGACCCGAACCGGGATCACGTTGGACGCTTATTTTTTATGGTGCCTCTAATGCCATGGGCAACGGTGTTGGAGCTATTATCACTTCCCCTGAAGGGTACCACATTCCTTTGACGGCTCGTATTTGTTTTGATTGCGCTAACAATATGGCCGAATATGAGGCTTGCATTTATGGCATTGAAGCGGCGATCGACCTATGCATCAAATTTTTGAAAGTTTACAGGGATTCCAATCTTGTTATCATCCAGATTAATGGAGATTGGGAGACTCTCCATCAAAACATAATTCCATATCATGAGCATGTTATGAAGCTGATCCCGTACTTCGAAGAGATCACATTTGAGCATATTCTCAGAGAAGAAAACAATCTAGCTGATGCACTGGCAACTTTGTCCTCCATGTTCAAGGTTAAGTGGGCTAATGAGGCACCTTTCATTACTATCAGAAGTTTGAGTGAGCCATCTTTCTGTTTTGAGGCTAGTTTGGAACCAGATGGTAATATTTGGTTTTATGATGTTAAACGATATCTTGAAACACAAGAGTACCCAGAAGAGGCATCCGTCACAGATAAGAAGTTCTTGAGAAGATTTTCAGCCAAGTTCTTTCTCAGTGGTGGTGTGTTGTATAGAAGGCATCATGACGGTTTACTGCTCAGATATGTTGACAAGAAAGAAGAAGCTAGAATCATTGAAGAGATACATAAAGGTGATTTCGGGACCCATTCCAACGGGCATACCATGGCTAAAAAGATCTTGCGAGCAGGTTATTATTGGTCCATGATGGAGACTGACTGTTACAATTATGCACGGGTTTACCACAAATGCCAAGTCTATGCTGATAAAGTGCATGTGCCGCCAGTACCTTTGAATGTCTTGACTTCCCCTTGGTCGTTTGCGATGTGGGGAATTGATATGATCGGCAAAATTAAACCGACTGCATCCAACGGGCACCGTTTCATTCTGGTTGCCATTGATTATTTTACAAAATGGGTCGAAGCTGCATCCTATGCCAATGTCACCAAGCAGGTGGTAACTCGATTCATTAAGCATAATATTATATGTCGCTACGGAGTGCCTGAGAAGATCATTACTGATAATGGGTCTAATTTTAAAAACAAGATGATGAAGGAGCTTTGTGAGTCCTTCAAAATCAAGCATCATAACTCTTCCCCATACCGACCAAAAATGAACGGGGCTGTCGAAGCGGCCAATAAGAATATCAAGAAGATTGTGCAGAAGATGGTGGTAACCTACAAAGATTGGCATGAGATGCTTCCTTTCCCTTTGCATGTTTATCGCACCACTGTGTGTACTTCGACTGGGGCAACCCCATTTTCATTGGTTTACGGCATGGAAGCAGTACTTTCGGTAGAATTCGAGATTCCTTCTCTCAGGATCATGAAGGATGTTGAGCTGGATGAAAGTGAATGGGTACAGAATCGGCTGGATCAGTCGGAACTTATTGACGAGAAGAGGTTGACGGTTGTATGTCATGGTCAGGTATATCAGCAAAGGATGAGGAAAGCTTTTGATAAGAGGGTAAGGCCTCAGTGTTATAAGCCAGGTGACCTTGTGCTAAAAAGGATAATTCTTCCCCAGGGAGATCCCAGGGGCAAGTGGGCTCCGACTTATGAAGGTCCTTTCGTGGTCAGAAAAGTTTTCTCTGGAGGAGCGATGATGCTCACAACTATGGATGGAGAGTACTTCCCTCTCCCTGTGAATGTTGACGTAGTTAAAAAATACTTTGCATAAAAAAATAATAAAGACCCGCTAAACTGAAAACCCGAAAGGGCGGTTTAGGAAAAAAAAGGGTGTCCTGGTGAATCGAAAACCCGAAAGGGCGATTCAGGCAAAAGTTAGGGACTTAAAGCAAATGACTACACTCGGCATGAGATCCTTTGTTTCTTTCCTTCGTTCTGTCACCTGGCATAAGCTTGAGGCTAATCCCAGAATGATCTGTCTGAAAGCAGGGAGATGAGAGCGTAAGAGTCATAAGAGTCATAGCAGAATTGGGACTTGATGGATATTCACATTCACATTGCCATTTGTAAACACTTGTTTGCTTTGATTTTTTAATTTCTTGCTTCCATTTGTAAATGCCTTTTTCATAGGCTGAGTTCTCAAAATCAATAAAATGTCTTCTTTCAAGTATACGTATACTTTTCTTTTTCCCTTTTTACTATTTTGTTTGCAAAAATGTCCAATATTTTTGATAAGCATGTGCATATAAACTTCGTGAGCCTTACATGGAAATGGTAATTTAAGTCATGGTTAGTTGATCGCTTGAAATACGGATAACAAACGCAACTACTACAGTGCAAGGGGCATGTTTGTTTCTCTATTTGATAGGATTCTCATTCACTTTACTGGTGTTTGCCTTGCCTTTTATTTCACAGCTCCATGTTGTTGGTAAAGGTCTTTGGGTCAGGGTAATATCAAGATTACGACAGGTCAGCAAGATCGGCGAACCTAGTTGGAGATATTTCTTCCCCATAATGGCTTTTATTACGTTTCTTTGCCGCACTTTCATGTGTCATCTTGATTGACTATTTTTAGCATTGTCTGCATATAGGATTTTATTTATAGCTGAATGTCAGTCTTGATGCATTGAATATTTTTGCCTTAAAAAAAACAAAAAACAAAAAATAAAAATTTGTTTCATTTTACTTAATCCGTCTAGTATCACTCTTTAATCGATTTTTCGGGAATTTAGATACCAACTGTGCCAATTCTTTTGCTTAGCCAAGAGTTTGGAGGAAAGAGTTTAGCTAAAAACGATGACTGTAGTGGTATGCTTTTGAGTAGAACCCCGTTGACGATGTACAAGCATTGTTTCAATCCCAAAACACCAGAGATATAAGGGAGTTAGACCCTCGTTAACCCCTTTAAGCCTTCGAAGTAGGAGTTTCTTTTCCGTTCAAAAAAAACCTTGTTTTTTTAACCGGGGGCAGGGTAGATGTTCAGTTAATTTGACCAAGCATTCAAATTTCAGAAGGAATGTCCCATCTGAGGATCACCACATTTTATCTTTCGCATCATGAGATCAAGAAAAATTTCTAAACCACAATGTTCATTTCCTCACAAAAAGTCTTGAGGTCGAGATGAAATCGATACAATAATGGCTATCCCTCGCCGACCAAGGAATGAGGCATTTGTTTTCTTCGAAAGAAAAGAGAGAGAAAGAAAGGAAAAGTTCAAAGACCTAAAGTCACATTGACTTGTTCGAAGTGGAAAGAATGAATAAGAAAGAAACAAAAAGCCCCGCTAAGTCGAAACTTGAAAACAAGTCGCTTAGGCAAAAGTTAGGGCGTCCCGCTGGACTCCCAAAATTGAAATTCAAAAGATTTTGTCTAGAAAAAAGTTAGGGAAAAGAGAGCCTAAAGAAAAAAAAGATTATTCAATTTAATTTTCATCAAAAGAAGAGGAATAATAATATCAAAAACAAAAAGCAGCAAAAGTTAAGTGACAATCATGTTGGAGAATTTGTTGTGATCACTCAACCATTATAAATCCTTTTGAAAGACGAATGCTTGTGATAAGTCATCTGAACTTAGGATAGGAGAATATCACGAAGGGGGTGGGCACCAAATAACTTGAGCCTTGAAAAACTTTTTTCTACAAAACCTCGAACCAGGCCACGTTACAACCTCTAAAAGTCCTAACTGAAACAAGAGTTTAACTCGAAAGCATACTACAACAGGATAACGTTTCCTAAACTCCCAAATATGTGTTGCATATCCATGTTGGTATCTTATCACCCGCATATTGACTTGTTTTCTTTTGAAAAAAGGGGGAATAAAAGTTTTAAAATTTTTGCACTCTAGCCAGTGATTCATTCACAACAGAGATGCGACACTTTGTTATGTTTTTCAAATTTCAAGGCTTAAATAATTGCCGCATCAGGTCTGTCATTCCCAAAATAAACATCTTCCTGCATGTAAAACATTTGTTTGACATCAAAAAAGAGTTTACACGTTGAACACCTGTAAAGAGCTTAATGATTTTCAGGAAGGGAATATTTGACTTTCTTTCAGACAGAGCCCATGTATGAATAGGACTTTACCTATCCCAAGTAAAGTTTTGTTTCCGCAGCGAAGTTTTGTTGCCCCTGGAATCTTCTTTTAAAGGCTTCACTCTGAGACCCCGGATTTGAGGATGTCGCATATCCCCAATAGAGTTGCCAACAGAGATCCCTCGCCATGATCTCTCATTTCTCAGCCGATCTGCTGACTGGGGCGTCGTTTTGTTAAGATCTTTCCTTATCCCCAGTGAGGTCGATACTATGTGACTATCTGCATGATCCATCCAATGGTTACATTCTGAAAAATATCTCTCCCACAAAAATCTTCAACAGAGTTCTGTCTCCCCAGTGAAGTCCCGTTTCCTCAGCAAAGCTTTGTTCCCCCAGCATAGGTTTTCACCCCTCACATCGGGTTTGTTGTATTGGTGTCATCCTTAACGCGATCGCGTGTTGTCTTTTCCAGAGATTACAATCTTGCCCTGACCTTCTCCCTCAATGTCTAATCTTCTCCAGAAGTTACAGTGTCGATCTGATCTTCTCTAGGAGTTTGCAATTTATTTTTGCAGATCCTCTCAATGATTGTGGCCCGTTTCTACTGTTTGCTCGGTTGTTATTCCCCGCAAAGCTTCATCTCTTCGAGGTTCCCTCTCTAGAGGTTCCCCATATTTTCTCCTCTCCTTTGGATTTTGCAATTTATTTTTGCAAGTCATGTCAGATTCTGACTTCTTGATTATTGGCTTCTCAATTGTCCATTCCCTAGTAAAACTTTTAAACATGCATCATTACATTGCATCTTCCAAAACGCGTAGCATTCCCATTATATGGAGCATTGCGCTATGTAAAAAGAATTCAAACATGCATCGGAACATAAGCCATTATTGTTTCTATTATCCCCAGTGAAATTGCTAATACTTCGGATTAAATCCCCAGCGAGGTCTTCGTCCTCATTATCTCAGTTTTCTCCCCGTACCAATATCCTTTTGACGTAAATCATTTGTTTGTTTGAGTGTCTACTTTTGACTGTAGTTCAGTTTCGCCCTGGCGCGGTCTTCTCGGGTTTAGTCTTCACTACCCTCTCCGGTATATTCCAATGTCTATTGATGCACCTTTTAGAATACCAGTTTCGTCCTGATATTCGCTTTCAGTAGGTTTTTTAGGTGTACGCCCTAATCTCCTCTCTTTGGGTTGAGCTCAGAGTTTCGTCTCCTCACCTTGCGCATGAAATCCAGTTTTGTCCTGGTACTCATCTAGTTTAGTTTCTCCTAACTAGTTATTGAGCCGAGCTTTGTCTTGTTTTTTATTTCATACCTTGGACCCTTTGACGGTGTTCATTTACCGAGTGCAGTGTTCGTACTGTGTCCCTGGTTTGAAATCAGTCTCTTTTGTTTCTTGGATTCTTCTATCAGTTTTCGTCACTGTTCATCCATTGATCTGAGACCGGCAGGTGCTCTAAGAAACATGCGCTCTCATCACTCTCGCTTTGGGTCGAGTTTCGCCCCGTCGCCTGTGCATGAAATCTAGTTTCGTCCTGGTACTCATCTAGTTTAGTTTCGCTTAACTAGTTATTGAGTCGAGTTTCGTCTCGTTTTTGCTTTCATACCTTGGACCCTTTGACGGTGTTTGTTTACCAAGTGCAGTGTTCGTACTGTGTCCCTGGTTTGAAATCAGTCACTTTAATTTCTTGGATTCTTCTATCAGTTTTCTTCATTATTCATCCGTTGATCTGAGACTAGCAGGTGCTCTGAGAAACATGCACTCTCATCGCTTTTCTTTGGGTCGAGTTTCGCCTCGTTACCTGTGCGTGAAATCCAGTTTCGTCCTGGTACTCATCTAGTTTAGTTTCGTCTAACCGGTTTTTGAGTCGAGTTTCGTCTCGCTTTTGTTCCTCATTTATGGGATTCTTTCAGTTCCTTCATACTGTCTATCTTGGTTGAGATTAGCAAGTGCTCCTAGAATCACGCACTCTAGCCATTTTTGCTTTGGGTCGAGCTCAGTGTTTCGTCTCCTCACCCGCGTATGTTTTCTTTTCCAGAGTTTAGTTTCGCATATACTCTGTAGTTTGAGTTTTGTCTCACCCCTTTTTGAAGCCCAGTTTTGCCCTGGCACATTTGTCCGGAAGTTTAGTTGCGTCTACTCTTCTTTGTTTTTGTTCTATTTCAACCTGCGTTACAATTTCATTCTGACGCATGTCTTGGGGGGTTTACTGCTTCTTTTTCTTTCTTCTTCAAGAGTGTAAATTTTCGGGTTCTTTTGTATTCAATCATCTTCAACTATGAACGCTCGAAAGTTGTCACTTTTCTCACTTATCATGTTGAAGATATTTGAATAGGGGCAGCTGTTGCACCCCAAAATGTACCCTCTTGATTTAGGCTTATGTTTCATCATGAATATCATATTGCATTGCATTCATACATTGTGATGGGATCAAAATACTTTGGTTATCAAGTATTCCTCAAACCTTGAAGGTTGATTGCATTGACAAGTTGCTCAAGAAGAATCTTGTCATCTAAACCTCTGGGCCTTTCAAGCTTAAGTTCTTGCATATCTCAAGATATCTTATCCATCTCTTTGGATCATCAGAGGATTGAAGTTTGTGTTTGATTATAAGAGGACTTGCTCTTTTGATTCACCGGTCAAATTAGGGTTTTGTTTGAGAAAGGCTATTGATGCATGTGAAAATCTTGATTTGAAAGCTACAACATCTCATTGGCATTTGAAAAGTCTTTGTACAGGAAATTGGTCAAGATGCCCAGAGGATTTAAAGTTTTGGAGATGATTCATCAGTCTTCTAAGGTGTTGACCAAAACTAGGGTTTCGGATTTCATCAATATTTCTTGAGAACTTTGAAGTGAAACTTTGTACATGGCCTCTATATGTTTGAAAGATCATATGTTTGAAGTTTTGATCATCAATTTTGAAGGGAAGTGGATCAATTGATTCAGAGGGGAAAAATGGTCATTTTGGTCAAAATCAGTCAAAGTCAAGGTTGACTAAGTGAACTTTTGGCCAACCATCAATTCAAGGATGTAATTTTCATATTTCAAGTACATTTTGATCATTGGATCAAAGAGATTGAGGTTTAGGTTGAAACTTGTTCATGAAGAAACCCTAAAAGTTTCTAATTTTGGAAAATAAGGACTTAATTTCAAAAATTCACATTTTATTCACCTTTGATCAAAAAAATACAAATGAAATATTCTTGGAAAGATAAGAGGATTATCTTTCATCTCCTTTTGGTATCATGTCCAAATTGTCAAGGAATCAAGAATTATAGTCTTTGGAAGTCAGAAAATTATAGGTCATTTTCCAAAATTAGTGAATTTCAAGCTCAATTTTGAGAAACTTAATGGATTCAATTGCAAAAACTCAAAACTAATGGATTGTATATCTTTTCAATAACTTTCAAAATTTTACTCATTTGTGTCAAAATTCAAAAGTATGAGCAAGTTGTGGACCTTGTAATTTGGAGGCATTTCATTGAATTCATGCTTACCATGCAAATTGCAAATTCTTGATAACTTGATTTGTGGCCATTTGTTTCACTTCAAACTTGGCCCATGACTAATATGCAATGTACCAAGGCCCATCATGCCAAATTTTGAGCTTCACATGGGCAAATGCAAGGGCAACTCATGATTTTGCAAAAAGTGGCATGAAAATGCCTAATCACCAACACTTGCTTAATACAAGGATTTAAGCCATAATTCTTTTGCTAATCTCTTCCTGAGATAAAATGGATTGAAATGCACCTAAAATGCAAGAACACGCACGAGGAATTTGAGGGTTGCATGTGCACACTTGATTTTGGAAAAAAGAGGAATTCATTCTTTCTAACAGTTTTCAGTGTAAAAAACCTATCCTACCCTCCTCTTCATGCTCTATATATTGAGAAGCAAGTCTCATTGAACAGGGTTCGTGCTTCATTTCATCCCTGAATTCAAAAACTCCATAACTACTTGTTCTGCAATTTTCTTCGATTCTCTCAATTCCCTTGCGCGTTTTGGTTGATTCTTCTTGCATTCTCTTCTCCAAGTGATAACGATTGTAGATCAAGGCTTGGTTTGCAACTGGAGTGAATGAGACAGTAGATTCATTTTTGCCTCAAAGGTTTGAATTCTTAACTTTGGATCTTGATTTCTAGTCGTGCATTGTGTGATTTGAGTTCATAATCATGTTGTTTGAAGTTCATTAAGTGTTTCTATAGCTTCATAGCTTTTAATTTGATGAGATGTGCATGAATGATGCATCTGAAACTTTTCTGTTCAGTGAGTTTTTGACATTTTTGCACGATCTATTCTTGATCCATGGTTAATTATTTGATGTGATTCGAATTGCATGTTGAAGTATGATATGCTGGCTTTAGTTTGCACAAAATTTCATGAAAAATGGTGTAGAATTGAGCATGTTATATTGACTAGAACATGAGGTGATGAACCTGATCACGCGCGCGTTTTTGCCCTAGCCAGAGGTTGAAGATGATTGCGTGGCCTTCTCTGGTTGGCTGGCTTGTTTCTTTCATTTGAATTTTGTTTCATAAATTAATTTTAATGATTTTATTCCTTGCTCAAAAATGGTTGAAAAAATTCAGGAAACTTAAAAATAATATTCCTGACCATGTGCATTTTTTTTTTGATAATTTTTGAAAATGTTTTGATTGGTTTAAAAATTTGTGTTACTATTTAATTATTTGCTTAGTGTTTATTTTTGTTTTAATATTTATTTGATTTGAAAAATTCCATAAAAATTATTTTGAACTCATAAAATAATGTAGAAATTGATTCTGAAATTTGTTTTGCATCTTTTTCTTTTTTGATTAGAAACTTAATTTGAGAGGTTTATTTGAAATATTTGTTTCATAATTTTGGTTTTAATACTTCCATTAATTCAAAAATTCTCAAAAAAATCATACAAGCTTATTTTTAATCATAGAATCTGAATATAATTTTATTTTGACCTTTTCATGACTTTTGGCTAGGGTTTGCATTTTTGCCTTTAAATAATAGTTTAATTGTTAATTGTTTGTTTGATTTTTATTTTAATATTTCCCTTAATTAAAAAATTCCACAAAAAATCAGGTATGTGTGTTTTTAATTCTAATATTCAAATATAATTTTGGTTTGACATTTTTCTGACTTTTTGATTAAAATTTTATTTTGAGAAGTGATTATTTGTTTAAATGATTAATTGTTGAATTTAATTTTATTTTTTACTTTTCTTTAAATCAAAAAATGTGAAAAAAATATGTGTTCTGACATTTAGGGTTTCCTTGTGATTTTCATGATCTTGGTTTGAATTTTTAGAATTTTGATCTTATCTAATCAATATTTAAGATTAAAAGTCAAAAATAAGGGTTTTGTTGCTTATTGTGCAAGTTTTATTTTCAAAATCATTATGCCCTGGATTTTAAATGGAATTTAAGTCTTGATTATGGTTCATGAATGCATTGAGGATCTGAAAACCATTTTTCTTGAATTATTTGACTTAGTTTGATATTTTTCCATGAATTATTTTGAAAAGTTGTCTAGTTTTGTTAGTTTGGCCAACTAGTTTTGAACTTTGGGTATCATTTGATCTCCTCCTCAATCATTCATGAACTAAGGGCTTGCTTTATGACTTCTACACACTTCAAAGATGCTAAGAATTTTTTGGTTTGAATTATTGATCCTTGTTTCTATTTTTAATTTATTTTTGAAGTGAAGGTACCCAATTAATGTTACATGTCTTGTTGCAATTTGTTTGATGGCCAATGTACTTGAGTGAGGTCTATAATTGGGCACCTAATGATCATGTCTGATATGTTCATCCAAATAAACTCAAGTTATTGCACTTAATACCCTATGTTTGAATGTTTGAACCTTTTGATGCATTGTGTGGAATTCCTCTTCTATTATGCCTATGAGTTGTGATGAATTAATTGTGCATGTTTGAATTGTGGTTGCTACTGACCTTCATGGTCTTTGATTGTATTCTTCTCAAGCTCCCATTATCCTTTATTGATATTCAATTTTCAACTCAACATGGTGATAGAAAGGAGTAACACTCCTCTAATTCCTTTGACCAAATTGTGCATATGCATGTTTCCTTTTGTCTATCATGACTAATGTTTGACAGTTGCTATCATGTTTTCTCATTTCATCTTGGTGTCATCATCCATCCCTTATGTGAATCATCATTCTATTTATGGGAATACTAACTTGGTTGTTGAATGTGCGAGGTACTTTGAGGAAAGTTTCCATTTTTGGCTTGAGGCTATTGTGTTTCACTTTATTTGTGGAACACAATTTATTATATTAGCATTACTCTTGTGTTTGGCATGTTTGATAGTTTATGCAGGATATATGTATATGATTGTGAATGCTATACATTGCCCATGGGATCTGTTCATATCTGATGATCTCATTACTTACATCCTGATGGCGTAATTTCTGACTTGATTTGTCTACTCTGTAGCGGTGAAAATCGGAGATCAAGCTATTAATTAACTTGACTCACAAAAAGCAAGAGTCGCCACCACGCTTTATTATTTCCAAGGGAAAAGGGAAAAGAGCGAAATAAAACCCTAAAATATGCAATGTAAAATAATACTTAAAAGTAATAAAAATACAATGCGTTTTTGAAAGAGATCGAGAGTTCAGGGGTTGATTATACAATGGGAAGGTATTAGCACCCAATGCATCTGCGGTACTCCGCAGGAACCTTTTGAAATATCTATTTTTGGTTAAAATTGTTTGTTTGATTTAAAAATAAATTGTTTTGGCCGAAAAGGGGTACGGACGGGTTTTTGAAGGTACGACGACCTAATGTCGAAGTTTTGGCTTAAAAGGTATAAGTTTTGAAAAGATTGGATATTTGGGGAAAAATTATCTTCAGTTTTAATGAAATGCAAATGTTCGCGTGATTGGACTTGAGGACATGAAGTCAACCAGTTTAATCATTTTTCCCTTGGGTTAAGAAGTAAACAAAATAACCATGTAAAGATGAAATAATTAAACAGAAAATTATGCAAAAAATGATTAAAGAACTAAGTGATATACAACAATTAAATAATAGACTAAATGGTGCGAACATGTATTTTTGTATTTTTGTTTAATATTAATTAAAGCGAGGGAATTAATTAAAGAAAATAACATGTTTTTAATTTTTATGTTTCTATTTTTATATATATTTTTTAATATTAATATAAAGTACAAACTTTAAGAGTTATTAAATATTTTTAAACTAAATTAAAACTTTAAAAGTTATTAATTAAACCTAATAAAAAAAAATACTAAAATTACTAAACTAAACCTAAAGTTAACTAATAAAAATGGTCACATTGTTTAAAAATGTTTTAATTAAATACACCTCTTATCAATTAAGTCTAATTAACTAAATTAAAAAACTCTAAAACAAAGCTAAAGAAAACAAAATAGAAAAAAAGTATTAAGAAATAAAGGGGTAGATTGACAATGTATGGGCCAAAAGGTTTTTGAAGGGGCCCAAACAAAGAAGCAGAGGTGGGGGTGTATAAGGAATTCGTTGGGCTTTGGCAGGAAAAGGGTTAAGTCCATTCATATCTCAATATTTTGTTTTAGGGTTAAACACATGTGTTAATTTGGGAAAAGAGATTAGGGTTAAGGTTTACAGAGCGGCGCTCATTTGCTCGTCTTCTTCGTCTTTGCGTTCTTCTTCGTCTTTGCGTTCTTCTTCGTCTTTGCCTCTGAGTCCCTTGCACGTGGCCACCAGTACCTCAACCTTCTTCTTCCCTTCGATGAAAAGCTAGGGTGATCGATTCACGGTACAATTTTCATCCTTTACTTCGTTAAGGTTTCCCTTATTGCATGTTATGATTTTTCAACCATTTTCTTCTGACTTCAAATTATTATTATTATTGGAGGTATTTGACAGAAAAATTGGGAGAAATGCGTTACCTTCAGAGATGGAGGAAGGAGGGTTGGGGGTACGCGTAGGAGGCCGAGGCGAGGGGAAGACGGCGGAGGCACGCTAGCTACTTTGACCCTGGTACTTCGTTTCTTTCCTCTTCTTGCTTGCTTGCTTTGTTTCAATTGCCTTTGCCCAGTGATGACACTGTCTGAGGGCTTTAATGCTTGAATGTGTTGCCTTCGTTTGTATGCTTGAATGTTGCCTTCGAATAATTTTCTTCTCTTCTTCTTCACTGTGATTCTGTTGCCTTTTTGTATTAGCCTGTGATGATGTTTCTGAGGCTTCTAGGTCGCCTTGAACATTGTTTTCAAGGTTTGAGTTGTTGTGGTATTCTGATTTTGGTTTAAGGCGCGTATGGTTGGTATGAATTTTGGCCTTGGATGTTGGTTGGTATGAGGGTTTTAGGCAGGTAACCAGGTTGAACAAGTTATGGTTTTAGGGCCATATTGGTTTTACTGGTTTTATGCAGGTTGTGGCATTGATATGGTTTAGAGGTTTTATGGTTTAGGCCAAGGTTTTGGTTTGACATGGTTTATGCAGGTTCAAAACTTAAGCAGGTTTGTCCTTTGACAAAGGTTTAAAGGTTTTATGGTTTAGGCCATAAGGTTTGTTGTTTTGGTGTTATACTGGTTTTGCAGGTTTATGGAAACAGGGTGAACTGGTTTTTTAGGCCATAAGGTTTTTGGTTTGTGGCCTTGAGACAGCAGGTTCTGGCTTTTGCTTCGAGATTTTGAGAAATGGTTTTTGTATTTTCTTGACAGTTTTTGAGTTGGCCTCCAAAACAGGTTTTTGATATCTGATCTTTTCTTGAAGGATTTTTTGTTGTTATAACAGTTTGGCCTTCCTATTCTTGAGGTTTACGTTACAGGTTATATATTTTTTGGTATATTTTTCTTGATACTCTGCACTCTTACTGCTCCAACCAGTTTTGTCCATATTCTATTTTCATGCTTCCCATTTCTTGACTGTGTTACTGCTGCAGTTTGTTTTGTATCCATTTCCTGCCTAAGGCCAAAACCTGTAAAACCCAACACTCTTCCTCTCTTTTCTCTCTTAGTACAGATTGACATTAAAATGTGATATACTGTACTTGTTCTGAAAAAGCAAGCTGGAAAATGATGAGAAATGGAATATTTTTGCTTGCACATTTGGTTTTAAAACTGCATACTTCTCTTTGTCATCTCTTTGTTACAGCATGGAGCCTATTGTTTTTGGCCTCTTCCCACATCTTTGGCAGTTAACGTTGCACTTTGGCTTTGACAATTGAAACTTGACTTGCATACTTGCATATGCTGTTGCTTTTTTTTGAAATATGCAGTTGGCTTTTGAAAATGTGCAATTGATTTGAAAAATGCAGTTTTGACAAAAAATGAATTTGTGCATATTTTTAACTTGTGCATTCATTTTATCAATAAAAATTCATCCCTTTTTGTGAACCGGGAGAAATCCCGTGATTTGCAAAAAGGGTAAAAACTGATTCCAGCCGTTTGCTTTTAATGATGAACGCTAAAATTAATTTTTTTTGCTTTTAATTATATTTATTTCTGACTTTACTTTTAATTCTTTTGCAGGTAAAATCAAATGAGCAATCAAAGAAATATTGGATAGAAGATGAAGATTTAGAATCTTAGAAAAATAGTTTTTATTTTACTTTAAACATTTTATGTAATTGTCATTGTAAATACTTTGTACATAATACAGTATTTAAACAACAATTGTAATAATTAGAATAAAGATGAATAAAATTCTTATTATTTCAGTTAATTCTTTTTCTTTCCAATTATTTATTTTATCATTTATAATTCTTTAAATTATATAATAACTGAAAATCAATTCCAATTATTTAAATTTAGAATAATAAATAATTAAATAAACATCATTGACCAATTAACTTCTCTTCAATTATTTACTTCATTATTTATAATTCTCTAAATTGTAATAACTGAAAATAAAATTTCAACTATTTAAACTTAGAATAATAAATAATTAGATAAACATTGTTGATCAATTAATAAACTCTTTTCAAATATTTATTTTATTATTTATAAATCTTTAAATTATATAATAACTGAAAATAAATTCCAATTATTTAAATTTAAGATAATAACTAATTAATAAACATTGTTTTAGCATTGATCGATTAATAAATTTAGCGTTCAAAAAATAAACAGCTCTCGACTTGAAAAAGTTATGAATTTTAAATCTGCTTTGAAAATTGATAAAATAGGTCAAAACACTTGCAATGTAATGATGCAGATGGGAGATGGTATCTTAGGTCAAAATTTGGGGTACAACAGCTGCCCCTATTTAAGTTTCTTCTATTTGGAGATATGAAGATTGGGATCTTCATTTCGACGAGATTGAAGGGACTTAAATATAGAATACACAATTTTTGGCCTTAAGATACCGCAATTATGTTTATGATATGATATGAATGTGATGTTTTGAATTTTATGGGGAATGACGCCATATGAGACAAACTATGCTGGAGAAACCAAGCATATTATAGTAATCCTACAGGGGAACAGATTATAACACCACTGGGGAAACAAAGTCATAGACTTCAAATGAGAGACTCTTGAATGATTTATATCAGTATTGAGACTGGAAAAGGTAATGATTTACATCAGTACTGTAACTGGAAAAAGAAATGATGGACATCAGTACTGAGACTGGAAAAGCATATGATTGACATCAGTACTGTGACTGGAAAAAAAATGATTGACATCAGCACTGTGGCTGGAGAACAAAATGATTGACATCAGCACTGTGAATGGAAATAAACATCTCTGACTTCTGAATTTTACCAAGAACGGTAACACATTTCTTCTCTAACCAAGATATCGCTTGAAAAGGATAAAATAACAAACTTCCCCACAAGACTTTTCCGAAGGAGTGCCATTTGCTGAGTAGACAATATTGTTGGGGATACACAAGCTGCTCAAATAAAGAGGCCGCCACTTGCTTCCTTTCAAAGGTGTCAATAACATACAAGTTGCTCATGAAGAGACTGCCGCTTGCTGTTTTTCAAAGATATCAATAACACACAAGTTGCTCATGAAGAGACCGCCCCTTGCTGTTTTTCAAGAAAACAATAACACACAAGTTGCTCATGAAGAGACCGCCGCTTGCCGTTTTTTCAAAGATAACAATAACACACAAGTTGCTCATGAAGAGACCGCCGCTTGCTGTTTTCAAAGGTGTCAATAACATACAAGTTGCTCATGAAGAGACCGCCGCTTGATGTTTTTCAAAGGTATCAATAACACACAAGTTGCTCATGAAGAGACCGCCGCTTGCTGTTTTCAAAGGTGTCAATAACATACAAGTTGCTCATGAAGAGACCGCCGCTTGCTGTTTTCAAAGGTGTCAATAACATGCAAGTTGCTCATGAAGAGACCGCCGCTTGATGTTTTTCAAAGGTATCAATAACACACAAGTTGCTCATGAAGAGACCGCCGCTTGCTGTTTTCAAAGGTGTCAATAACATACAAGTTGCTCATGAAGAGACCGTCGCTTGATGTTTTTCAATAACACACAAGTTTCTCATGAAGAGACCGCCGCTTGCTGTTTTGAAAGGTGACAGTAACACACAAGTTGCTCATGAAGAGACCGCCGCTTGCTGTTTTCAACAGTGACAATAACATACAAGTTGCTCATGAAGAGGCTGCCGCTTGTTGTTTTCTTTTCAAAATTACCAATAACACACAAGTTGCTCATGAAGAGGCCGCCGCTTGTTGTTTTCTTTTCAAAATTACCAATAACATACAAGTTGCTCATGAAGAGACCGCCGCTTGTTGTTTTCTTTTCAAAATTACCAATAACACACAAGTTGCTCATGAAGAGACCGTCGCTTGTTGTTTTCTTTTCAAAATTACCAATAACACACAAGTTGCTCATGAAGAGACCGCCGCTTGTTGTTTTCTTTTCAAAATTACCAATAACACACAAGTTGCTCATGAAGAGACCGCCGCTTGTTGTTTTCTTTTCAAAATTACCAATAACACACAAGTTGCTCATGAAGAGACCGCCGCTTGTTGTTTTCTTTTCAAAATTACCAATAACACACAAGTTGCTCATGAAGAAACCGCCGCTTGCTGTTTGTCAAGAGTATCCATAACACACAAGTTGCCTCATGAGGAGACTGCCGCTTGCTGTTTCCCAAAAAGATACCCATAAAATATCGTGAAGATATTGCTGGAGATGAGAACCAATAATTTCATCGGGGGTGGACAAACTGCTCATGAAGAGACCGCCATTTGTCATAGAGAAATCGGAAATAATCAAACTGCTCAAATAAAGAGTCAGTCGCTTGTTGTCATGTCGATATTCCAGAAGAAGGTTGTGATAACACTACTGGGGAATAAAGTTCATCTTCAATGGGGAACCATGAATAAATCCTTCTTGAGGAGACCAAGTATTTACGTTGCAAAATAAATGCACTCTCCATCTAGGTTTCACAGCCTAGAGAGATCCACAGGGTATCGTTCACAAGAGACAGAGCTCAATCCAGGAATAAACTGGAAAGAAAATAGTCAAACAAGACTCCACCCAATGAGAAAACAACTCAAATGGGGATTTATCCTATCCAGAGATGGAAAAGGAAAGCTAAAGCAAGATTCTTCCACGAGAGTTAACTCAATGGGGAATTAGAAAAGAGGCGCACTTTCTGCTTAAGTTGACACTCTATTTGAGGAGAGGAAATATGATAACCAAAGTATACATATCAAGAATATCAACAAATATCAATGTGTGTGCATGATGCAAGTGTGAATGAATAAATGAATGTCATGTATATGCTGATAAAACAAATAGAGGATATAGACAGAAGATGATAAGACATCATAGCACAACCCGACACTCAGCTAATCTCAACAAGATGGTAACATTACTGGAGATAAAAACAAAAACCATCATTGGAGCGAAGTCCTTTTACAAGGCTTAAATATCTATGAAGAGGGAGATATTTTTTGGTAGAAAACCCAAAGTCCAGTCTTCTATCGTCAATAATCCATTGAAAGGATAACAACACAAACAATGTTTCAACTGGAAAAAATCATGCTTAGCTGGAGATACTGGGAACACCACCCTCTGATAATGTGTGCAAAACATATCACATATCTTAACAAATCTGGATTGCCCCCTGGGACTAATTTTGGATGCCCCAAGTCTACTGCTGATAAGCTGCATGTTGCACGATAATTCTTGCGAATAACTTCACTTCTAAAATGCCCTAAGCTATATGGTTGATGAGAAGAAATCGTCTCAAGAGGATTTTACAAAAGACCTGGCATTCACCATGCTCTGGTGTCTTCAAACTCTTAGAGAGATTCATCGAATCTCGACGTGATTGCCCCGGATTAACTGTAGTTGGCACAACAAAGTCTTCAAATTTTGCCACAATAAAAGGGTAAAGAAGTTGGGAAAGCATTAACTGGGAGAAGCAACATGTCCGTGCTTAAGGTCTTCAGCTGACATGCCCCTGGATATGATTTTTTTTTTTAAATGATTCTCCAATTACTCAACATAGTTTCAAGCCTTAAAAGAATAAACTCATCACCGCTGCTTATATGTGAGCTTCCTTGATATCAAACAAATGTTTTGCAGTTAGAAAAGTTTATTATGAGAATGAAAATTCTAATGCAACAGTTATGTAAGTCTTGAAGATTTTGAAAAGATATCGCACAAATTTTGTGAGTTAGAGCACCATTTATTTTTGTATAGGAAAAACATATGATAATAACATAATTATTTAGAACATTCATGGGAGTCAGGAACACTATCTCATTGAAGTATGCTTTCAAAATAACCTTGCTTCAATTAGGACTTTTGAAGGTTGTAACGTGGCCTGGTTCACGGTTTAGGAAACAAAGGATAAAGGCTCAAAGTATATTTGTACCCACCCGCTCTTCGTGATGTTCTTCACACCTAAGCTCAGTTAATTATGCGTCGCACTCTGTTTTGAGTTTGGAACGACCTTTTGGGTGATGGTTCACCAATTGAATTCGGGAGACAATCATCATCTCCTTTTTCTTTTGCAACATTTTTCATGTTGTTGAGGATTTGTAATGACCTCTCTATTTTGATTTTGATTTGTTATCCCTAACTTTTGCCTGACTGTTCCGTTTTTGAGATGACAGTCAGCGGGATGCCCCAGCTTTCTTAAGCCTCCTTTTCAGGTTTTGACTTAGTGGGATTTTCTTTTGAGAGATTGACTGCCTATGTGATAGGGAACCACCCTTGTCTTTTGATTCCAAAGGAATTCTTTCTTTTGTTGACGTTGTTCATTGTGTTACGAACTGAGAGTTTGCGACTTCAATGCGCACTCTTTTTTTTTTTTTTTTGAATTAACTGAGAGACTACCCTGCCCCAGGTTTATATCAAAGGTTTTGATTGTTTAGAACAGAAAACTCCTACTTCTTTGGCTCGAAGGGGTTGACTAGGGATTATCTTCCTTATAACTCCAGTGTTTGGGAATTGAAAGAAATGCTTGTACATCATCAGCAAGGTTTGTTCAAAAGCATACTGTATGAGATTGTGGTATTGTTTCATCATCCTCCCTTCAATCTCTGCCTAGGCAAGAGAACGGGCAACAAGTTGGTATCATAATGCAAAAATAAATTTAAAATTTGAAAACAAATATGAGTGAAACGAATGAATTTCTTCAAGACAAACATACTCATTGTATTAAGATAATCATTCAGATGTAAACAAGTTCTTACATGCCAACAATGTTTTGATAAACAAGAAAAATTACAAAAAGCAGAAATAAGTTAATAATCTGGGAAGGCTTTCCATCTGGACTTGAATTACCGAAAACATCCTTCAAAATCAAAATCACCATCAATCGTGTTTACTCTTCGGCACATGCTTGATTTGAACTTCAAAACCAACGTCCTTGAATGACAAGATACCACTTCTGACCAACTTCTGAACCTCAATCTTCAAAGCAAAGCAACCCTCCAAGTCATGCCCAGGAGCACCTTGATGAAAAGTACAAGCCAAATCAGCTTTGTAGTACCAATGTATCTTCTCAGGAACCTTCGGTGGAGGTCGGGTCTGAACCAAATTCCTCTGCATCAGGATAGGGAACAACTCTGTATAGGTAATTGGAATTGGATCAAACTGGGTTTTCCTTTGATTAGGAACTTGCTGATTCTGTTGATGAATAGGAGAAACGTGATGATTCTGACGATGATTATTTCTTCCTATGGTTCTCTTCTTGGAAAATTTATTATCAAACTTCTTCACACCATTAGCTGAGCTACCATCTTCATATAAACATCCCTTTCCGACATCTTCTTCTAGACGCACTCCCACATTCACTTTGTCAGGAAAGTCATTAGGTGCATTAACCATCACCTTCTCATGAGAGAGTGATTTTAGAGTTTCAGTGGAGACTTTTATCATCGCTTCCTCCCTTCTAGAAGGATTGACTTGGGCGACAACCAGAATTTCAACAAAACCAGTTAAGTGCTCCATACTAGCTTTCAAAATAGTAATCTCTCTACGGAGTTCAGAAATCTCTTGCTTGATATTCTCCATTGTTCTCTTAGCGTCAGTGTTGTACTGGTGAGACCAAAGGAAAAATAAGACTTGGAAAAAGACCTTTGAAAGTGAAACAAAAAAATGTAGAATGATGCATGATATGCAAAAGAGAGTTTTTATCTGACTTTCAAGGAGCTCAAGATATTAAGTTGTAAACATCAAAGTATGAAGATTGGATCAAAGTGTTGATCGAGTTATCATCAAGATCAATCATCCATTTTGGTGGATTAGGGTTTTCACCCTATCAACACCCAGGATCCATTGAGATTGACGAAACTTGTGATGTTTACAAAGAAAGACCTCCAAATTCCTTGAAAATCAAGTGAAAAGGGTTTTATGGAGGCATGAATGCATGGCTATGCAAAAGCCACAAGCAAGGTCACAAATAAAGTCGAAAGGTTCAACGTCACGAGCATGGAGTCAAAGGTAAAGAACATCCCCAAGGTATGTACTAACGGTTTAATCACACCTGTAGAACAAGGTTCTAAGAGTTCCCGGAGTCTACATTCCTCCTTCGGATATTACCAACGTCTTGATTACTCAATAATCAGCAATATTCTCAAGAGAAACTCATCCGAGCGTAGCATCGCGTAACAATTACTTCCGGATTACTCCGTTATAATTTCCGCGCTACACCTAAAAGGCCAAGATGGGTTAGGGTTCTACGGTTCCCAGCTTCTCTGGCTCCCAGGTCAAAAATAATAATGTCTTCCAAATTACTCGGTAAACAAATATTTCGTTCAAAAGGGCCTTCCACTGAGTGGGGGATCTCATGCCTCTTTCTTCGGGATTACTCCCTCAAAGTTAACATGACTATACCGCCCGTCCTATTCCTAAGTGTAATTTAGTCCGGGTATAGGACTTGTCCTTTGTAAATATTATCAACACCCAAATAATCACAATATATACATATAATCAAACAATCAAATAATGATAAAACAGATAAAACAAATTAGGCTTAACCCACTTAGGGATGGACCAGCAAGAGGTCAATCTGTCCCCAGCAGAGTCGCCAATTCTGTAGCGGTGAAAATCGGAGATCAAGCTATTAATTAACTTGACTCACAAAAAGCAAGAGTCGCCACCGCGCTTTATTATTTCCAAGGGAAAAGGGAAAAGAGCGAAATAAAACCCTAAAATATGCAATGTAAAATAATACTTAAAAGTAATAAAAATACAATGCGTTTTTGAAAGAGATCGAGAGTTCGGGGGTTGGTTATACAATGGGAAGGTATTAGCACCCAATGCATCTGCGGTACTCCGCAGGAACCTTTTGAAATATCTGTTTTTGGTTAAAATTGTTTGTTTGATTTAAAAATAAATTGTTTTGGCCGAAAAGGGGTACGGACGGGTTTTTGAAGGTACGACGACCTAATGTCGAAGTTTTGGCTTAAAAGGTATAAGTTTTGAAAAGATTGGATATTTGGGGAAAAATTGTCTTAAGTTTTAATGAAATGCAAATGTTCGCGTGATTGGACTTGAGGACATGAAGTCAACCAGTTTAATCATTTTTCCCTTGGGTTAAGAAGTAAATAGAATAACCATGTAAAGATGAAATAATTAAACAGAAAATTATGCAAAAAATGATTAAAGAGCTAAGTGATATACAACAATTAAATAATAGACTAAATGGTGCGAACATGTATTTTTGTATTTTTGTTTAATATTAATTAAAGCGAGGGAATTAATTAAAGAAAATAACATGTTTTTAATTTTTATGTTTCTATTTTTATATGTTTTTTTTAATATTAATATAAAGTACAAACTTTAAGAGTTATTAAATATTTTTAAACTAAATTAAAACTTTAAAAGTTATTAATTAAACCTAATAAAAAAATACTAAAATTACTAAACTAAACCTAAAGTTAACTAATAAAAATGGTCACATTATTTAAAAATGTTTTAATTAAATACACCTCTTATCAATTAAGTCTAATTAACTAAATTAAAAAAAACTCTAAAACAAAGCTAAAGAAAACAAAATAGAAAAAAAGTATTAAGAAATAAAGGGGTAGATTGACAATGTATGGGCCAAAAGGTTTTTGAAGGGGCCCAGACAAAGAAGCAGAGGTGGGGGTGTATAAGGAATTCGCTGGGCTTTGGCAGGAAAAGGGTTAAGTCCATTCATATCTCAATATTTTGTTTTAGGGTTAAACACATGTGTTAATTTGGGAAAAGAGATTAGGGTTAAGGTTTACAGAGCGGCGCTCATTTTCTCGTCTTCTTCGTCTTTGCGTTCTTCTTCGTCTTTGTGTTCTTCTTCGTCTTTGCCTCTGAGTCCCTTGCCCGTGGCCACCGGTACCTCAACCTTCTTCTTCCCTCCGATGAAAAGCTAGGGTGATCGATTCACGGTACAATTTTCATCCTTTACTTCGTTAAGGTTTCCATTATTGCATGTTATGATTTTTTAACCATTTGCTTCTGACTTCAAATTATTATTATTATTGGAGGTATTTGACAGAAAAATTGGGAGAAATGCGTTACCTTCGGAGACGGAGGAAGGAGGGTTGGGGGTACGCGTAGGAGGCCGAGGCGAGGGGAAGACGGCGGAGGCACGATAGCTACTTTGACCCTGGTACTTCGTTTCTTTCCTCTTCTTGCTTGCTTGCTTTGTTATAATTGCCTTTGCCCAGTGATGACACTGTCTGAGGGCTTTGATGCTTGAATGAGTTGCCTTCGTTTGTATGCTTGAATGTTGCCTTCGAATAATTTTCTTCTCTTCTTCTTCACTGTGATTCTGTTGCCTTTTTGTATTAGCCTGTGATGATGTTTTTGAGGCTTCTAGGTCGCCTTGAACATTGTTTTCAAGGTTTGAGTTGTTGTGGTATTCTGATTTTGGTTTAAGGCGCGTATGGTTGGTATGAATTTTGGCCTTGGATGTTGGTTGGTATGAGGTTTTTAGGCAGGTAACCAGGTTGAACAAGTTATGGTTTTAGGGCCATATTGGTTTTACTGGTTTTATGCAGGTTGTGGCATTGATATGGTTTAGAGGTTTTATGGTTTAGGCCAAGGTTGTTGGTTTGACATGGTTTATGCAGGTTCAAAACTTAAGCAGGTTTGGCCTTTGACAAAGGTTTAAAGGTTTTATGGTTTAGGCCATAAGGTTTGTTGTTTTGGTGTTATACTGGTTTTGCAGGTTTATGGAAACAGGGTGAACTGGTTTTTTAGGCCATAAGGTTTTTGGTTTGTGGCCTTGAGACAGCAGGTTCTGGCTTTTGCTTCGAGATTTTGAGAAATGGTTTTTGTATTTTCTTGACAGTTTTTGAGTTGGCCTCCAAAGCAGGTTTTTGATATCTGATCTTTTCTTGAAGGATTTTTTATTGTTATAACAGTTTGGCCTTCCTATTCTTGAGGTTTACGTTACAGGTTATATATTTTTTGGTATATTTTTCTTGATACTCTGCACTCTTACTGCTCCAACCAGTTTTGTCCATATTCTATTTTCATGCTTCCCATTTCTTGACTGTGTTACTGCTGCAGTTTGTTTTGTATCCATTTCCTGCCTAAGGCCAAAACCTGTAAAACCCAACACTCTTCCTCTCTTTTCTCTCTTAGTACAGATTGACATTAAAATGTGATATACTGTACTTGTTCTGAAAAAGCAAGCTGGAAAATGATGAGAAATGGAATATTTTTGCTTGCACATTTGGTTTTAAAACTGCATACTTCTCTTTGTCATCTCTTTGTTACAGCATGGAGCCTATTGTTTTTGGCCTCTTCCCACATCTTTGGCAGTTAACATTGCACTTTGGCTTTGACAATTGAAACTTGACTTGCATACTTGCATATGCTGTTGCTTTTTTTTGAAATATGCAGTTGGCTTTTGAAAATGTGCAATTGATTTGAAAAATGCAGTTTTGACAAAAAATGAATTTGTGCATATTTTTAACTTGTGCATTCATTTTATCAATAAAAATTCATCCCTTTTGTGAACCGGGAGAAATCCCGTGATTTGCAAAAAAGGGTAAAAACTGATTCCAGCCGTTTGCTTTTAATGATGAACGCTAAAATTAATTTTTTTTGCTTTTAATTATATTTATTTCTGACTTTTCTTTTAATTCTTTTGCAGGTAAAATCAAATGAGCAATCAAAGAAATATTGGATAGAAGATGAAGATTTAGAATCTTAGAAAAATAGTTTTTATTTTACTTTAAACATTTTATGTAATTGTCATTGTAAATACTTTGTACATAATACAGTATTTAAACAACAATTGTAATAATTAGAATAAAGATGAATAAAATTCTTATTATTTCAGTTAATTCTTTTTCTTTCCAATTATTTATTTTATCATTTATAATTCTTTAAATTATATAATAACTGAAAATCAATTCCAATTATTTAAATTTAGAATAATAAATAATTAAATAAACATCATTGACCAATTAACTTCTCTTCAATTATTTACTTCATTATTTATAATTCTCTAAATTGTAATAACTGAAAATAAAATTTCAACTATTTAAACTTAGAATAATAAATAATTAGATAAACATTGTTGATCAATTAATAAACTCTTTTCAAATATTTATTTTATTATTTATAAATCTTTAAATTATATAATAACTGAAAATAAATTCCAATTATTTAAATTTAAGATAATAACTAATTAATAAACATTGTTTTAGCATTGATCGATTAATAAATTTAGCGTTCAAAAAATAAACAGCTCTCGACTTGAAAAAGTTATGAATTTTAAATCTGCTTTGAAAATTGATAAAATAGGTCAAAACACTTGCAATGTAATGATGCAGATGGGAGATGGTATCTTAGGTCAAAATTTGGGGTACAACATTACTGATGCCAACTTGCTTGAAGTTCTTTGGGTTTCTTTTATTCTTGCTCAGTTGCTACGGATAGTTATTTGTTTGGTATTGCACTATTTCCTTTCTTCTACTTGCATAGTTCTATGTTGCATGATGGGACCTCTGTTGCTGATATATGTCAGGAGGCCCTCTGTTTTTTGTGTCAGATACATGTGATTGTGTTTTCTTTTGATCGATGAGTCACTCAATTTAGAAAATTGAGATCACGACTTCGCTCTCAGTGCATGTTCCCTATAGGATGTTTATTGCTTTTCCTCTTTAATTGTTGATTGATGAGTCACTCAATTTAGAAATTGAGATCACGACTTCGCTCTCAGTGCATGTTCCCTATAGGATGTTTATTGCTTTTCCTCTTTAATTGTTGATCGATGAGTCACTCAATTTAGAAATTGAGATCACGACTTCGCTCTCATTGCATGTTCCCTATAGGATGTTTATTGCTTTTCCTCTTTAATTGTTGATCGATGAGTCACTCAATTTAGAAATTGAGATCACGACTTCGCTCTCATTGCATGTTCCCTATAGGATAGTTTTGTTAAGCTTCCTTTGACATGTTGACTAGGATAGGAATCCATGTATTCTAACATAAGATAGGAATTTCCCTTATCCTCAACCTTAGGGTCAATCATTGTTTGATTAAACTAGGGATAGTGCTAGGCTAGTCTCCCTTAGTTGTTTTTCCTTCCTTTGCATCTTGCATCTTAAAACAAAAATCGTTTTCTTGGCAAATTAGAATACACCTCTAATAAATTTAAACCCTTTTTCAAGGTAAAAGATACAAATCAATCTTATTTGTTTATGCGCCTCTTGGTATTGTTTTTTTTTAAAACCTTTTTTGCCGATGTTTCACCATCGCACATTTTTTTGAAGCCGATGTTTCGCCATCGCACATGTTTGTTATCCTACTATGATTCTCAATATCATTGTTAGGTGTGATTTTTTGTAATCCGTTTTATCATTTGATGTTTCGCCATCTTTACCATGATACCTTACTACTTTAGCTGATGTTTCGCCATCGTACATTTGTTTGAAGCCGATGTTTCGCCATCGCACATGTTTGTTATCCTACTCTGATTCTCAATATCATTGTTAGGTGTGATGTTTCGTCATCCGTTTTTATTGATGTTTCGCCATCTTTGCCATGATATCTTGTTATCTTCTAGCCGATGTTTCTCCATCGCACATTTGTTTGAAGCCGATGTTTCGCCATCGCACCTGTTTGTTATCCTACTTTGACTCTCAATGTCATTGTTAGGTGTGTTGTTTATCATTTGATGTTTCGCCATCTTTGACATGTTACTTTGTTACTATTTAGTCGATGTTTTACCATCTCATTTGTTTGTTGTTTCATTTGATGTTTTGCCATCTTGACTGTTTTTATTGTCTTAACTAAAACAACACAAACCAACCAAAATATATAAGCCGAACTACGGCAGCTCTGATTCCTTAAAAGGGCTACGTAGGCAAAGGGGTAGGGCCCAACCGAGCACAACTTTTATTTTCCCTACATTGTGTTCTTTTTCTTTCGCATGTATTCCCTTTTTTTTAGCTTTAAGCCATAGATATAGGATTTGACCACACCCATTAAATTAGACAACAAGAGTGGATACCATAGAGTACTACGGGCGTGTGGGGTGCTAATACCTTCCCCTCACGTAACAGACTCCCTTACCCGATCTCTCAGTCGAAAGACCGTGACTTCTCCCTCTTCAGGTTTTCTCGATGTTTACCTTTCCCTTTCGGCGAGATAAAAGACGTTTGATGGCGAATTCATTGATGTTTCATTACATCCAGATGACAGGTTCCGTCCGGGTTGTTTCAATAGGTTTCATTCGAAAGTTCTACCCTCCAAGAGGATACCCATTGAGACATATTTATTTATTTTTAAATTCCACCGACTCTAGGCGAAGTCGTCAAAAAAACTCATAAGGATCATGTATCCCATTGGCCAATAGACGAACCTTCTTTCTATGGTTTTTGAAAATATATATTTTTTAAAATAAATTCCGCCAACAAAGAAACACAACAATGGTAATAATATAACTATAGGTAAATATATAATAATAAATAAATAAAATAAAGCAAATATTGAAAACACCAAAAACCCAAACAAAATCTTAAACCTGTGTGGAAGGCTTCTAAACCTTAGGATTGAGTCCCCAGCAGAGTCGTCAGCTGGTATAATCGGTTTAAAATTATAGAGTCGTCACCATTAACTTTTATCCTAGGGAATGGAATATAATAGATAACCTTAATTTGATCATAGATTCTAAGTTTTGACTCATTTTAGACGAAGGAAAGGTGTTGGGCACCCCTCATCTACCTTGTTCACAAGGATAATAAGGTTTATATTAAAGGTTTAGGAATAGGGTTTTAATTTTAATCAAGGGAACTTGCCTTGGTTTTTAAGTTGTATGCCTATGTATCCTCTTATGAGAAATCAAAGTCCTAATTCGTAGTTCATAGTTTTTTGGTTAGTTTTTTTTATGGATTATGGAAATATCTCGAATTCTCCTTGAACCAAGTCTGGGTGTGTGGAAAGCGGAATTTGTAGACGAAGTTTGCAGTCGATAAAAGAAATTTCTATAATCCTTTTTGAAAACATATAAGTTTAAATTTAGATAAGTAAAAAAGGGTTGGTATTTGTCGGTTAGATGTTTTCAAATATATTATGTAATATAAGGAAAAATATTTGTAATGCATGAAAAAAAAAGGAATTTAATGCAATTAAAGTATTAAAAAATGAGTTAGTATTTAAAAAGAATTTGAATTTAAAAAAAAACATAAACAATTTTAGAATTAAAATAAATATATTAAATATTAAAAATATTAATTATAATATAAAATAAAATAAGTAAATGAAATATAATATAAAAGTAAAGTTAATTTTAACAAAAACGCACAGGGGTGCATTTTATTTGAGCTTAACAAATCTTAGGGGTATAAATAACATGGACCTAAATCCAGATATAAGATTTAGGCTCAAATCGCAGGGGAGGTGCAGATTTGAACGTGACAGTAAGTCTAGGGGGGAGGGCATGACCTAAGGGCCCAAGTCCAGTTGTTGGGCTTGGCCCATTACGCTGGGGGTGTATCTATTCAATTACGCAACAAAACAAGGGTATGTGGCTAGCAATGGGCTAAGCCCAAACATAATTGGAGAGAGGCCTGGAGAATATGGGTGCGAAGAGATTGCATGTGAGTGTGCATTGGGGGTTATGGTGGGCGTGCAGTTTTGGGACGTTTGATCAAGATCAAAAAGTAGGGAGCGAAGGCGTATAGTACGGGTGCCGCACGGGATCACAAGGGAGTATATCATTTCGTTTCTCCTTATATTTCCTTATTTCCTCATTTCTCTTCTCTCTCTCTCTCTCTCTCACCCTCACAGAACAACAACACAATCAAACGTCACTGAAACCCTAGAGTGGCTATCTCAAACTTCCCTCAACCCCAACCACAAATACCCACCAAAAACAAAAATTGCAAAAACGTATTTAAAGAAAACACTAAGTTGAGTAGTTCGTGAATTACCTCTCCGCAGTGATTTCATTTCGTTTTGGTTCTTGGCGTAATTTCCTTTTGACTCCTGTTTACCGTGGAAATTGGTAAACAACCGCTGATCCTCCAAAAGGTTACTTATTTAGTGACTCACAGAATCGATCAGATTGATCCTAAGACATGGTTGATTTTTGGGGTTTTGACTAAGTTTAATGATGGTTAATGTCAGTAAAGTAAAGACACTTTATGTAAATTGCATGAAGAAAAGCTTGAGAGAATAAATGAAAGGTAATAAATAAAGGCTTCGACTGGAAAAAGTAAATGAAAGGAAATAAAGTTCTGGAATATAAAAGACTTTGATTAATTTAGATGGTGTTTCACACATACATTCTCAACAATTCTTTCGCTCACACTGGGTACTTGAATCTAAATGAGTAACTTGTATATAATTGTGAACACACGCGAAAACTACGTGAACAACTAGTATTTATACTAAACACATCTCAAGTAACCGTCGGGCAGTTACGCTGCTTCGAGATGACTCCACTTAGCATGCTCACAGCATTCGACGCTCCTGATCTTGGCACGTTGCACTTGGTAACTGCTGGGAACCGTTTTCCCTCCAATAATTCGAATCTCAAACCGTTCCACTATGAGCATCGAATACCTTTGTCGAGAAGCTCCTTCGACGTCGAAGGCAACAAGATTCCTACTTAGAAGAAATTCTCTAAGTACCTTGCCACCTTCTGATGGGCATTTCGACAGAATCAGCTGGTCGAAACCATTCCTCATGATTAATGGTCTATAAAAACAAGGGTGTCGAATTTAGGAGCCAACAAATTGCCCCCCAAGAATGCCTTATTTCGATGCTGAAAAGAAAAAGGCATTCTTTGAGATTCCACTCGACACCTGTCCTTCATTCTTAGCCACAGATTAACCTGTGTGCTTTTTGTCTTCTACCAACCAACTGATAATCCCAAGAAAAAGCCATCATTCCACCTGTACCTAAGACGTCACCTCAGTAAGGCGTTTAGCGTGCCCAATGTCTTTTCACAGATTGTCATCATGAAAATTTCCCAAAAACGAGGGTGCACGCTGCACCGTTTCCTTTCTGCAGAACGGCTATGTCAGCGAAGGAGCGCCACGTGCCCCACTATCATCTGCAATATTAAATGGCCTCGAATTTTGTGATTCCCCAACCACTATAAATAGCGCTAGGTACCCATTGTGGGACTTTTTCACGCCACTCTGCATCCAAACCTTATTATTGAACACAAAAATCTCTGCAAACAACTGCAAACACTTTGTTCTTCATCCACCTTCAATCTTAACCCAAAAATGGCTTCAGGTTCCTCTAATGCTCCCAGTTCTAACATTCCTTCTAGAACTGCTAAACCAAAAATCTTCTCAACTGTTCCAACAGTTAACTCTACAGGCATGCGAAGGGTTCCTGAACCCCTGGGAACTGCTGAGCGTGAAGCTTATTCTTCTCAACTACTGATTCTGGTTGGATACTCCAACCAGATTTTCGCCATGTCTGGCCCGTTATCCACATGCATTGATGAATCCACGAAGATCAAGAACTTCTTCCCGGTGCTTGAGGCACTCAAACCTGTTGGGTGCTCCAAAAAGGCTGCAGATGACAACGAAGATCCTGCTAAGGAAAAGATAGATCTTCGCTTCTTCAATAGGGGTGTTAGGGCTTTTAGGTCTAGCCCTAGCCTTACACCAGACTACAGCGCTTGGCTAGAGAAGATGGAAAAAAGCCAGGCTTCGATTTGGAAGAACCTGGGGATTTATGACCTAGTCATACTGTCGAAGACTGGTCTCAACTACTCCCCTGAGATGCTGATAGCCTCTTTGCTATTCTGGGATTATACTCACTTCACTTTCCACCTGCCTTGTGGAATGCTAACACCCACTCTTTTCGACGTGGCTGCCATCACCGGTCTTCGACCAACTGGGGATTATTTTGACCCAGAGGAAATGTCGGAAGACCAAATTGGGTTCTCAGCTACCAAACCCACCTATACCACCTACATCAACCACTACCATGACAGGTCAACAGCCAATGTGATGGATGTGGAGCACATTGCGTTTTTAGCCCTTTGACTGTCACGCTTTGTGTTTTGCACGAAGTCTCTACAGGTGACGAAGAAAATGGTCACCCTTGCTACCCAGCTTCACCATGGTCAAAACATTTGTTTGGCCGAATTAATCCTGGCGAACCTGTATGAGTCGATCAGCAGTGGAGCGACTCTGTTAAAGGTCATCGAAAATAGAGCCAGTTTGTTGCTTGCAGGACCCTTCTGGCTACTTCAACTATGGCTAAATGCCACTTTTGAGTCTTTCTTACCTCAGAAAACTCAGATAAACGAGCAAGCTCCTGAGATAGCCAAAAGGCATATCGAAGGCACCAGACTGGCTTTACTGACTCCCATTGAGGATGGGCTGGAACTCCAACAGACTTTTGCAAACTTCGTCTTGATGTTTGCAGGAAGAAAAGAATTCACTTCGACCATGGCTCCTTTCGCCCGTCGAAAGTTTGGTCCAGAATGGTTCACCAGGCCCCATCCCAAGTCGTCAGGTGACCCTCATCTCGAAGAACACACAATAATGTGGGAAGCATTTCTCACACCCAGAATAATTCCACTGCGCTTTAAGAGTTCCAAGAATCACTTGAGCTTGATCGCTTATCAGCGAAACTTGGTCTCTCGACAGTTTGGTATCATCCAATCACTTCCTTCTCCCATTTTTCCTAGGGAGAAATCAATGTTATATTTTTGCAATGATTATACTGAGGATGCTGCCACCAAGCATATTGGCAGGTACGCTGGTCGAACAATACTTTCACTGTTCGACTATCAACTTAACTTCCTCTGTTCACCATCTTTCGAAGACTGGTGGAAGAGTTATTATACTGAAGAGTTTTTCGATGAAAAAGATTTTATGGACGAACTTCAGAAGTCCTTCGTTCTAGTCCTTGACAAAATAAAGAAATGTACGTTCACTCTCCAAATTATATTTGTCTTTCCATTTCGACTTGTAACTTGTTAATTATAACTTGTGAACGCGTCTTCTTTCAGTTGTTCGAAAGCCTGCAGCAAAGAAAATCACAGAAGGCCATCAGGGAGGAGGTCCCTCGACAAAACCTTCAGCACCGGCAAAAACCACAGAAAGCCATCAGGGAGGAGGTCCCTCGACAAAACCTTCAGCACCGGTAACCAAACTTTTATTATTTCCTTCTGGTTTTAACATCCTGATTTTCGATGTGGCGTTCTAAATCGAACTCCAATTGGTTTCCAGGCACCTTCACCCAAGAAACGACCTGCACTAACAGTCGAATCTGGGAGTGACGACGAGGACGAATCTCCCCCCGCTCCTCTTAAACGGAGAAAACTGAAGAAAGATGCTCCTTCTCCTGAGTCTCGACCCATGATCAGAATAAAGGTTGCAGGGAGAAGACCCAGGCCACCTCCCGTGATCATCGAAGAGCCCACGGAGGAGGAGCTAAACGTTTTGCTCAATAAACCCGTCGAAAGTGATAATTCCAGCCCTGGGGCTGAAATTCCCCTACAGGTAGTTTCTCTGACCATTTTTAACTCAGGTGTCGATGCTCGCGTTCGATTGTGTCTCTTTCTAAACCAGAAGATTCTTCCTCTTCTATTTTCAGGAGACCACCGAAAGTTCAGCACCAAAGACTTCAGAGACACAAGACTCTGCTGAACACAGTAGGCAACAAGAGGAGGAATTGGCAAACGATGAAGCCATTACCGAAGCAGAGGAACAACAACCAAAGGAAACTCAAGTGGTCGATCTGTCAGAGGAGCAACATGACGAAGGGGATCATGTTGATGCTGGCACTACAGAACTATATGTCGAAGAGAGTCATGTCGATGCAAACGCTACTCAATAACTTCAACCCCAAGCCAACGCTGCTGTAAGGGTTACCACCTCGACAAAGCCTAAGTCTAAAGAAGACTTGGCACTCTTGAAGCAAACTGATCCCATTGGCTACCTGAATGCCATCATCGAGAGTAGGGGAAGTTCATCTGACCTTAGTCATGATGCTTCTACTGCATCGGGGAAGTCCACTTCGACTTCTCCTCTTGATGAGGCTTTGATGAAGGTCAAGGCTCAGTTCTTCAAGAAAGATCTGATGAAGGCTTTGGAGGGGGATCCTACTGCTCCGTCTTGTCTGGGAGCTATTTTGAATGCAGTCGATTTGCTTGCTGTGACTCCAGAGGTTTCGAGCTTTATCTTGGAGTTATACTCCATTGTTGACCAAGTCTCTGCGGACTATCAACGTCAGAGGGGCTTCAACATCCAGCTCGAAGCGCTACATGGCAAAAGTTCTTCTTCCTGGACTAAGGTAGCTGCAACGACTTCTCGAATTGCAGAGTTGTCGAAGCAGAAAGCATCCAAGCAAGAAGAAATTGACGCCATAGATCGAGACAATGCCTCTATAAAGGAGCAAATCGAAGAGCTGGAGGCCAAGATAAATGCTAATACCAAGTGTAAAGAGGAGCTTCTATCGACTGTTTCAGACACAGAGAGCCAAGCTGAAGTTACACGAGGCCTAGAGTTTGCTGAGAAGGCCCAAGCCTTCGATGACCAAATTGCCAAACTTTCCCAGGCGACTGCCTTGTGTAACAAAAGACTGGAGTTGCAACAGTCCAAGTACCTTCGACTTAGAGATTCTATCCCCTTCTAATTTACTAAGCCATTTATTAACCATGTATTGTAATATTTATTTGACAATGTAACCATTTTGGCTAATTCTTATAAAATTTTCCATTTTTGCTATTTATGGTTAATCTGGTCATTACTTGCTATTTATTTTGATCTCTTGGAGCATAGGTTTATATTTTTTCAAATATTTGACGTTTACTCTCAAGAGTCTTTTATCTTCACCTAACTCTTCGACTTCATAAGCTCCACCAGAAAAAGTTTGGATAATTCTGAATGGTCCTTCCCATTTAGGTGACCATTTTCCCATGCTTCGATCCATGGGGAGAATCACCTTCCAAACTAATTCTCCAGGCGAGAATGCCTTAGGTTTTACTTTTTTATTGTAAGAGTCTTCCACTCTTTTCTTCTGAATCCTTAGTAGGTCGAGAGCGCGTAGTCTTTCTTCGTCTAAATTTACTAGTTCGTCTAACATCATATCCCAATAAACCTCAGAGGGGATATCATGATGTCTCTGAACCCTTGCAGATTGAAGACAAATTTCCGCTGGCAACACTGCGTCATGACCAAAAGTTAGCCGATATGGTGTTGTACCTATGGCTTCTTTTGGGGACGTTCGACAAGCCCACAAGATCTGGTCTAACGTCTTATGCCAATTTTTTGGCTTCTTCCCTACATGCTTTTTTATCAGGCCAATCACTATTTTATTCGCTGCTTCAACTTGACCGTTTGCCTGCGCATAATAAGGCGTTGATGTTAGGAGTCTAAAGCCTGTTTCTTGAGCGAATTCCTGCATCTTTCGACCGGTGAAAACTGATCCTTGATCAGTCGTTATAGTTTCAGGGATTGCAAATCTAAAGATAATGTTCTTTTGAATAAATTCAATGACATTTTCTTGGTCTACATTGACTAAAGGAATAGCTTCGATCCACTTAGTGAAATAATCAATGCCTACCAATATATACTTCTGGCTCTTTGATGATGCTGGTCGAATCTCTCCAATAAGGTCCAACGCCCATCCTCTAAAGGGCCAAGGTTTCACTATTGAGTGAAGTTCGCTTGCTGGTACATGCTGGATGCCTGTATGGACTTGACATTCCTGGCACCCCTTCGCGAACTCGACACAATCTTTCAAGATGGTGGGCCAGTATAGTCCTTGTCGAAACAACAACCATTTAATCTTATGGACTACTTGGTGAGCCCCACATGCTCCAGCGTGCGTAGTCGAAAGGGCTATGTATGCTTCAGTTTCACTTAAGCACTTTAGCAGTACCCCTTCAGGCGTCTTTTTAAATAACTCGTTACCCATGAGTACGTAACTCAACGCCCTATATTTTATTTTCCGTTCTGTCGAAGCTGCTGGATTTTGTAGATAATCCACAATGGGTTTCCTCCAATCTTGCTCTGACAAATTGTCTATGAACGATATTTCAAAGTTCCTTTGATCAGCATACCCTAGTCTTGTCGATTTCAAATCTGTTGGTGACAGACTAGTTGCTTTTATTTTTTCCCGGACTTCGATTGCTCTTTGTAATCTCATTTTTGAAATTTTGTACCCAGATGCAATTTGTGCCAAATCGTTGGCTATTTGATTTTCCAATCTGGGTATGTGTCGAATGTTGACCATTTCGAATTTTTTCAATAAACGATTTGCTATCACAAAGTACATAATAAGATTTTCTCTTATGCACTTATATTCTTTTGTGATTTGCTTAATGACTAACTCTGAGTCTCCCATTATTTCGACCCGAGTTGCCCCCAATTCCAACAATATCTCAAGGCCGGTAATTAGAGCTTCGTACTCAGCCTCATTGTTCGAACAAGTACCTGATATCTTGTACTTGAATGTTGTTGGAATTTTTTCTGGAGAAATAATCAAGACCCCTACTCCTGTTCCATCTTTATGGCTGGAACCATCGAAGTAGAGTTTCCAAGGATCTATCTCCACATAATTTATATTCTCAACCTGAATTGAGTGGTCGACTATAAAGTCTGCCACCACTTGCCCTTTCACTGCCTTAAGAGGCATAAAGGTCAAGGAGTACTCAGTTAATGCTAGCTCCCACTTGCCAATTCGGCTGTGCAGGATGGGTTTCGACAACATGTACTTGAAAACATCAAAATGGGACGAAACATACACATCAATTGGCTTTATATATTGTTTGAGCTTTGTACAAGAGAAATACAGACATAGACATAATTTTTCAACTTCGCTATATCTAGTTTCTGCATCGTTCAAAACTCTACTAAGATAGTAAATGGGTCTTTCGACTCCATTTTCATCTTCTTGGGCTAACATGCTTCCCAAAGTTTTGTCGGATGCAGCTATGTACAATCTCATACTCCTGTTGCTGCAAGGAGGCACCAAAATAGGTGGCTTTGTGAGATACCCTTTGATTTTGTCGAAGGCTTCTTGTTGCTCTTGCCCCCATTCGAATCTTTCCTTATTCAGTCGAAGTAAGGGTGAGAAGGCTTGAGCTTTCCCACTTAAGTTAGATATGAATCTCCTCAAGAAATTTATCTTGCCTAGCAGAGATTGCAGTTCCTTTTTGTTCACTGGCGCTTTCGCTTCCAGAATTGCCTTCGTCTTATTCTGGTTGATTTCAATTCCTTTCTTGTGGACGACGAAGCCCAAGAAATCTCCAGCTTTTACACAGAATGCACACTTCAAAGGGTTCATTTTCAGACCATGTTCTCTCATTCTTTCAAATGATTGTCGAAGGTGGTCTATATGGTTCTTCCTGGAAACAGATTTTACAACAATATCATCAATATATACTTGCATAAAAGTGTTAATAAAATCATGGAAGATAGAGTTCATCGCTCGCTGATAAGTTGCCCCAGCGTTCTTTAGGCCAAAAGGCATCACTACCCACTCGTAAGTGCCTAAAGCCCCGGGGCATCGAAAAGCTGTTTTCGACACATCTTCTTCAGCAATGAATATTTGATTATATCCTGAATAACCATCGAGCATACTCAGGTATTCATAGCCAGCGGCAGAATCGACTAGCATTTCCGCCACAGGCATAGGATATTCATCTTTGGGTGTAGCAGCATTCAAATCTCTGAAATCTATGCACACTCTTAATGTACCGTTTTTCTTAATCACTGGCACAATGTTTGCAATCCATTCGACATACCTCGTAGCTCGTATGAATTTGCACTTCAGCAGTCTTTCGACTTCCGTTTTGATCTTCGACAGTATTTCTGGAGCGAAGCGTCTTGGACTTTGCTTGACTGGCTTCTTCCCAGGTTTGATTGGCAACTGAAGTTCTACCAATCCTCTGTCGAGACCAGGCATCTCGTCGTAATCCCATGCAAAGCAGTCCTTGAACTCCTTTAACAAATGGATTACTTCCAACCTGAGTTCTGGGTCTATTTTTGCGCTAATGTAAGTTGGCTTTTTCTCTAACCCTTCGCCCAAGTTGATTTCTTCTAAAGTATCATGCGCTAACATTTTGATGTTGTTCGCTAAGGGGTCCTTTTCGAATCCCAAAGGCTCATCGTCGTAGATGGCGTCGAGCCTTTGTTCCTGCATTCCTTCTGGCATGATATCAGGAGGTTCTGGGTCGAAATCCTTTCCAGGACCTGCAGAAGGTAACTCTTGATCATTGGCCTGTGTGGCCATATATTTTACTTCGGCTTCGAGAGCCGTTATCATCCTTGTTTCGGCTACGTAAGCCGAAATTCGCTGTAGTGATTGTGACTCAGTCATTGTCACTGAATTCACTTCCCCAACCAGTTGGCTGGATGTCAGTTAGCCCACTAAAATCAATGTGGGACAAGTCTTCTCTGTCCCATTGAAAACCGTGCTCAGGGTGCAGGTATAAGGAACAAAAAGCATTTAGCGCTGGCGCCAAGTCGAAGTCAGGTGCTGGGCATGGCCCAATGTGAGCCAAATTTTTGTCGAAGCCTGCCATCCCTAGGTGATTTACTTTGCCCAAGTAATAGCTTTGATCCGCTTCTATATTTTCGACCATTCCATCAGGACGCCATAGTATCAACCTTTGGTGCATTGATGATGGTACAGCTCCAACACCATGTATCCATTCTCGGCCCAACAAAAGATTATAATTTGGTTTGGCCGATATGACCATAAACATAGTTGGTCGAAGGATGGATCCCACCTTGATGTCCAGTTGGATCACACCCATAGTGGTCCCTATTCCGCCTTCATAATTTGACAGGACCATATTGTGAGGCTTGATGTTTTCATCGCTCTTGCCTATTTTTCTCAGCATAAAGTGAGGGATAATGTTTATGGTTGCCCCACAGTCCACCAAGATCTTATTTACTGTGGTTTCTTCGAGTTTAGCCCTTATAAATAAAGGCTTGAGGTGATTTTTCATCGCCTCTGTAGGAGGTTCGAAGAAACCATTTTGCTCTTCAGTAGCGCCATTATCCATGATGAAGTAGCATACTGGCCTATGCTTGGCCATTTCTTGTTCGACTTCCCAATCGCTTGCTTCGACCTCCACCTGGCGGTTGAACTCTCTTGGCAAAATTGAGACTATGTTCACCATGATATCTAGGGTGTCATCAGACTCAGAGCCATCTTCGTTATCAACTTCACCCTGGTTAGGCCAGACTAGCCTATTGGTCACTGGTTGTCTTTCCAGAGGCTTCCTCTGCTTTCTCTGAGGGATATTTGAACTTGATTCTGGCTTTGGTTCATTAGCAGCTTCCCTCTCAGCCTTTCGCCGCCTCTGGTATCTTCTCCATTGGGATCGAGACATGGGATTCTTTCCTTTGTAGTTACTTGATACCTGGGTCACTTTAGGGGTAACAACCGGAGGTTCTTTCTTATGTGCCAAAGATGAACCTCTTGGCACTTCGAAGGAGTGCCACCTTTCCTCGCTTGGTCTCTTTCAACCATATGTTTTATACCACGTATCAACTGGCACATTGGTTGGAGGCATGAATGTCAGTGGCCTCTTCTCTTGATTTGAACCCTTCTGGTAGGTTCTTCTGGGGTCATGTCGAGTATCAACACTTTCCCTTCTTATGTTTGCTGCTCTTACACCTTGGATGTGTTCAGCAGCTTTTTTGTCGAAGATTGAGCTACATCGAGGACACAACATCACTTCTGACTTCTTCTTTTGGCATCTTTGCAAGAAATCTGCCAGATTTTCATTTTCCCTAGGGAAAGCCGTTTTGTTGGCCTGTTCTTGCCTAGTGGCCTCCTCTGATGCTTTTGGTTCAGAGATTTCGACCATGTTGACATTCATGGTGTCTTTGGTGGCAAGAGTCATGTGCTTCATCTGAGTCTCCAAGTCCTCTGTCTGGCCTTGAACTGCAACCAAGTAGGAACTGGGTTTTGCTCCAGATTTTTAGGCTCCAACTGTCTCCAGCTTTGGGCTTTCAACCGCTTTTTGGACCGCTTCTATTGTTTTTCTAGATAGACTCCCAGAAAAACTGCCAAAGATTGGCATGTTGACATGATCCTTGGTGACTTAGACCATAGTTATTCCTGGCCTCTTCACCTGGCTTCTGGATGCCTCGATCACATTCACCTCTGAAGGTTCAGCATAATGGGCTTCAGCCTGCAAAGGGTTAGAGTCCACAGTCATGGGGGTCTTGTCAGCAAATTTCAACCTCCCTTCTTCGATAGCGTCTTGCACGAGATTCCTGAAAAGAAAACATTGAGATGTTTTATGGCCCAGAAAATTATGATATTTACAAAAGCCTCTTTTCTTTCTTTGATCAAGAGGAGGCACTTTTATCCCTGGGGGTACTATCATTTGGCCATCTTTTACAAGTAAGTCAAAAATTTCATCACATTTTGTAATATCAAAACTGTAAGTCTTTTTGGGGAACCTATCGTTGGCCCTTTCCGGACCAGTGGGATTTTTCCCACTTGAGGGGACTAGCAGTTTGCAAGAGTATGGTGGCCCTTGTTTTAGTTCCGCTAGATCGACCTCGCTTTCTTCGACGGTTATAGCTTCGTCGAAGGTTTCTGGATCTTCATCGTCCATTTTGACATATGTTATCCTTTCTCTTTTATGAGTTTTTGTCGCCTTGGCTTTTTCAGCTTTAAGGCGTTCTACCTGTCGAACTCTATCGGCCAATTGGGCCATGTCTCTCAGGTATTGAGTGTCTAATTTCTTCCTAATGGAATAATCTAAACCCCCTGTGGCTATTTCGACTAACTCATGTTCTAGCACTTGCGTAAAGCATCTTGCTTTGAGCAACCTAAACCTATTTAGGTATTCGTCTATAGGTTCAGTGAAACGTCTCTTTACACTGGCCAATTCTTTCAGGCTTATCTTGGTTTGTCCCATGTAGAATTGCTCATGGAACAATCTCTCCAACTGGGTCCAATGGTGGATGGAATTGGGGGGGAGAGTTGTGAACCAAGTAAACGCGTTCTTTGTTAAAGAACTTGGGAAATACTTAATCCTCAGGTTTTCGTTGTTTGAAATATCTCCTGCTTCAATCAAGTATCTCGCCACGTGTTCGACAGTGGATTTTGTCGTGTCCCCTGAAAATTTATTGAACTTAGGGACTTTACATCTGGGAGGTAAGTCTGTTTGTAACACATATTCTGACAGTGGGGATGTAAAGTTGGGCCTACGAAAGCCCATATTCATCCCATTTTGGGTCATGATTCTTTCGATCATGGCTATCAGGTTATTTTCCAAACCCATATTCTGGTATTGGATGTGCTGAACTACTTCGTCAGCATTTTGGTTTCTGTTGACTATCCTCACCTCCAGGGCTATGACCCTAGGTTCTTCGACCCCGGGTTGCTCCAATCGCGCCCTAAGGTTTTCTTCGACAGGCTGCTGGACTTGGTTAATAGTGGTTTCTTCCTCTAAAAGTATACCTTGGTTTCCCCTTATTTGCGCCCTTTGGGGCTGTCGAATAGGTTGAGGTACCCCAAAGAAATCAGCCAGACGCGTCATTTGCGCTGTCATCTGCTGATTCGACTGGGTGGTATTTTGTATTAGAGGGTTCAACACTGTACTTAAAGTTTGTGCCAACATTTGAACCATATTGTGATTGCTTTCGTCCATTTTTTGCCTCAAGACTGCTGTCGAGGCATTCGTAAGGCCATGCGCTACTTGGGACGTTCCTCCTAAGAGTTGGGTCCTATTTCTGTTCGCCATACCAACTCCAGAACCTTGGAGTGGCGAAGAGGCACTCACTAAAGGGTCTGAAAAAGTGGACGCAGCGTTCGTCAAGCTAGCCAATTCAGAAGTTGGCATGCCATAGAGTGGTTCTCGATTTAGACCGCTTGTCGAAAATCCTGGGGGAACATAAGGCCTAGTTCCTGGGTTTCCCCTTGGTGGGGGAGTTCCCAAAGGCATTCTAGGGCCAGTGAACGGAGGTAATGGCCCCGTTTGTGTGACCGTTACTGCTGGTGTTGAACCAGCGGTTATCGCTTCACTTACGGTTGGGATAACCGTTGTTCCCACATTTGTTTGTGGGATTTCGCTATTGTTTGGCGGATTCTCCATCGCTTCTCTTCTTCTGGCAGTATTGGTATTGTTAGTGTATATTCTACCACTTCTCAGTAACATGCAATACTTCTCGAAAAAGATGATATTCTGTATAAATACGGTTAACCTTCAAAATCAACACAAGGTCCCACTGGGCGTGCCAATTTGTTTACTGTGGAAATTGGTAAACAACCGCTGATCCTCCAAAAGGTTACTTATTTGGTGACTCACAGGATCGATCAGATTGATCCTAAGACATGGTTGATTTTTGGGGTTTTGACTAAGTTTAATGATGGTTAATGTCAGTAAAGTAAAGACACTTTATGTAAATTGCATGAAGAAAAGCTTGAGAGAATAAATGAAAGGTAATAAATAAAGGCTTCGACTGGAAAAAGTAAATGAAACGCAATAAAGTTCTGGAATATAAAAGACTTTGATTAATTTAGATGGTGTTTCACACATACATTCTCAACAATTCTTTCGCTCACACTGGGTACTTGAATCTAAATGAGTAACTTGTATATAATTGTGAACACACGCGAAAACTACGTGAACAACTAGTATTTATACTAAACACATCTCAAGTAACCGTCGGGCAGTTATGCTGCTTCGAGATGACTCCACTTGGCATGCTCACAGCATTCGACGCTCCTGATCTTGGCATGTTGCACTTGGTAACTGCTGGGAACCGTTTTCCCTTCAATAATTCGAATCTCAAACCGTTCCACTATGAGCATCGAATACCTTTGTCGAGAAGCTCCTTCGACGTTGAAGGCAACAAGATTCCTACTTAGAAGAAATTCTCTAAGTACCTTGCCACCTTCTGATGAGCATTTCGAGAGAATCAGCTGGTCGAAACCATTCCTCATGATTAATGGTCTATAAAAACAAGGGTGTCGAATTTAGGAGCCAACAACTCCCTTCCCTTTTGTTTGCAGGTATGGCGGTGACACGACGGGGGAATGAAGATGAAGATGGTGGAGATAGAGGAGCGGCGGCGATTTAAAGGAAGATCTTAGGGTTTTTGTTCAGAAACCCTAGATCTACGCAAAGGAAGAGCTCCGAGGGAACCCTGTTCTTCGTCTCATTTTCTTTCTCATATGTTTAAAAATTTTCTCTACAACAATTTTTTTCTCCCCCTGTTCTTATGACTTGCGGTTATTTATAAGTTAGATTAGAGTTAAATTAGGATATTTTAGGTTAATTTTTGTTATGAAATAGAATTAGAGCTTGATTGAATCAATTATGGATTTTATCAAATTCGATTGTAAATTAGGTTTAGATTGACTAGAAATCAGTGTTAGAATTTAGATTTGGTTAGATTCTGTAATTGATACAATATCAAGATTTAATATATAACTCGATACGATTTTTGTAAATTTTTATTCAATCTTTCTTTTTGAGATTTGTTTTGATAATTTGATTCAGCTATTGATTTGTTTATGTTTTATTTGATCTCGTCATGGATTTCCTTGCGTTTCTGGACTTGGATTTTGATATCTTAGTAACGAATAAGAAACGGCTGGGTTTCAATACTTGGTGAAGAAGAACAAGACGCGCCTCTTGAACTAGGGTTTCGAAAACCCTCGGTTGACTTGATCAACCAAACTCACAAAAAATATAATTATAATTTTGATAATAATAATAATAAATTATTATTATTATTATAAAGAAACCAAATAAAGACATTAATAATAATAATACCAATAATACAAAATATGATAATAAATAAAATTATTATTATAATAAGTAAAAAGGAAAATGGATTCTGGTGGCAGAATTGAAATGAGCCAATCCTTGTTTCAGTTATTGGGCTCCCAATTCCCAAATGCACCCCCTCTTTTATCATCTTTTCTGAATTTATTCTTCTTTTGCTTGCTTGCTAGAAACTCTTATTCGTTTGATATTACACTGATTCTAGTTCATTTTTCCACATCATTTACTATTTTCCTTACCATGAGAAGTAGGAATAGAGATGCATGACTGAGAGTACCTACTTTAAGTGAATAATCTATTTAAAGTCCTCAAGTGAGGTGATGTTCATTATGTTAAAGTCCTTGAAATGAGGCAATATTTTTGTTTGCAAAAGACTCCAAAAGGGGAGAATTCGTGTTGTTTGTTTAAAGACCTCAAATGAGGCATTTTTCCAAAGTCCTAGAAGAATGGGAATTTCCCCTCCCCTTTTAATTTTTTATTGCTATCAGTTCAATAAGTGGAGCAAAGGATTCGTAACCAACCCCCACACATTCTAGTCTGTGTCGTCTCTAGCTCGCGTTGTGTAATGATGCTTTGAACCATACTTACTCTTGTTATCGAGTCGGTCAAGTGGAAGTCAGATATTTGTAACCAACCCCCCACATTTTGTCATTTGTTTCATAGATGTTAGCTCACGTTACTCGGCGTTGATGCTTTGAGTTGTTACTCTATTCCAGTGCTCGAGCAAATCAAGTGGAAATAGTTCCTTACTCCCACTTTGAGATTCATTGTACTCACTTGTCTGTTGCTATCTCGCACTCGATGTTTGTTTTAGCTTTGGCTTGTCTTTGTTTGTTCACACTTTTGGTTATGCTTTCCATTAGGTTGTAACCTTTGTGTTCTCCCTTAGAATTAACTTATTTTGTTTCCGATGCAAGTTAGACATTAGGATTGTAATCCATGCATGTTAACATAGGTAGAGATTTCCCTTTCAAAACTCAACTATAGGATCAATCATTATATGATAACATTAGGCATAGAGGTAGATTGTTTCCCTTAGATATTTTTCTTTCCTTTTTCATCCTTAAGACTAAAACCTTTTTCTTGGCAAATGCATAAAACACTCTAACATTTTAAAATCCTTTTTCAAGGTAAAAAACATCAACCAATGTAAACTTTTTCTGCCTTCAGGCCTTTTCATTGAAACTCTCAAAAGGATGTGTTAATTCTAGTGTACGCAATACAATGCGTAAATCCCCAAAGGTCAGGTAGCACCATGTCTCCTTGCTAGAGCACAAATGTAGCATTATCCGCCTTCGAACATTTTTCTTTTGAAAATACCTTTTCAGGTAGAGCATGTTAATTCATTTATGTGTCAATGCGTGAGTCTCCAAAGGTAGAGTTACAGTAGAAAGAGAAATTAATATTGTTCATGAAAAATACAAAACAAACAGAAACTTTTGAGCCAGACTACGATGCTCTGATTCCTTAAAGGGATACGGAGGTATTTGGTCGCGGGGCCCAAGCGAGCGAAACTTTATAAATATTCATTTTTTTCTTGTGTTTTCTTTTGCATGCATTCTTTCTTTGTGTTTTCTCCTTAGCTCTTTAGCTTTAGATTTGAACACACCATTTGATTAGAACAACAAGAATAAATCACGTGGAGTACCACAGACGTGTGAAGTACTAATATATTTTCTTCGCGTAATCGACTCTGTTACCCGTATCTCTCGGTCGTATGATTTTGATTTCACCCTTCTCAGGGGGGGACTTGTGGTATTTAAAATTCGTGAATATTTTAAGTGTTTTCTTAATTAAAAACATTTTGTGTTTGTATTCACATAATCAGGGGAAAAGAAGAAGAAATTAATAATTTTATAAAGTAAATGATAGAATTTAAAGAGATAGGGTTAGAGAGATTGACTGATATTTGTACAAGTTTAGCTGAATGTTAGACTATTCCTATCCTCGAGAGATATTCTTGAGAGTTCAGTAATATCTTGAGATTTTATAGGTTAAGCCCACGAGCCTCTGATACAAGAGAATCAAAAATTTTACACAGGATGAATTCATGAATCACGTAGAGATTTCACCGGATAATCATAATAACAAAACATAACTTTTACATGATGAGTTTTATATCCAAACAATGATTTTTCATGGTTGATCTTAAGAACCAAACTCGGTCCTTCAAGAGTATTGCACTCTAGAAATAAAATAGTGATATGACAGCAATACAACACTTTTCTCACAATTAGTTTTCACTCACAAGACACTAAGACAACTTTGATGAAGAAAATAATTAAAGAGAGATAAGAGAGGGATAAAATGTTAAGAAATATGAAAACTCTAAATTTTGGTGTGTTTTTGAATGATGTCATGTTTCCTTTATTTAGGAGAAATTATGATACAAAAAGGAAACAATCCATGAGGCGAATTATTGGGATACTCAATTAGGCTAATCGATTAGATACCAAAAGTAAATGGTTATTTAGGATAAAAATTAAAGTTTTCCTATATAGCTATTACCAGTTATTAAGAGACTTTTCAAATTGATTTTAGACTCAACCAAGCATGATCTAATTAATTAGGTTTATGGTCAAAGGAATTATATACTCCAAGACAATGAGGTGATAGAGCAACGCGCTCACGCTGAGCATGCACATCAGACTTAAGAGCAACAAGCTTCTAGGAAATCATCCCCCGTTAGGGGGAGAAGTACTGCATTATGTCATGATTAAATGTTTCAATATATGCTTATGTTTGATCAAATAACTATCCTTCTTATGAGTTATTATTTATATGACCTATATGTATGTGTTGTTTATTTATGCGTCTTTTTAATGATGCCAAGAGAGAGAAGTATACTCTTATGGGAAATAGATTATGTTTTATTTATCTACAAGGGAGAGTTTAACCACCCTAAATCTTTATTTATCTTTTTTCTATTTTTTCTACCACCTCGTGAGATGTGTTGTCATCATAAAAAATGGAGGTAATGTGAATCTATATGTTGTGTAGGTATAACTATAAAGTGATTTTGACGGTGACAACTAATGATAATTGTCAAATAAGCTCTTAAAGAAGATAAAATCATAAGTCAAATAACTTTTGGATGTTGATAACTCTTTTCAAGAGTTCTTTGTGACAATTGACAAATGGTGAGTTGATATGAATTACCTAGTAATTTTGGAAGATGGCATGTGATTAAGGAGAATATATCTCAAGCCTCGTCAGTTAAATGATTGAAGTCCAAGATAAGTGTTGATCCAATGTAGAAATTAAATAGAAGATCTTGAAGTATGAAACTGTAAAAGTTCACCCGATCTTGCGCTTAGCGTCTTTGAGTGATCAATTTAAATTGTAAAAGATCAAATGTAAGTCTTAAAGTATTACTGCAATCAAACACATACATAACGTTTTTCCTATTGTATCTACTTTCATTAAAACTTCTTAGAACCTATTAAGGCACATATGGAATTGATTCAATATTCCAAATCAATAAAAAAAGATAAATTAAATTATTTCAAGGATTCACAAATTTAATATATAAAAAAAATTTCTCAAAAAGAAAATTATATAGAAAAAAATTTGACTCAAAAAGAAAATTACACGAGAGTTTCTACTTTCTTAAAAAAAACTTAAATGTAGAAGATTAATAGATACACTCGTGAAAAAAAAATTAAATTATTTCATGGATTCACAAATTAAATATATAAAAATCTCTCTATTATTCTTCTACTCAGTTTGTTTTAGAAATTTCTTTTTCACAAAAATTATCGTAGTGTTGTTAGATTGAAAAGCCCTGTCGAGAGTTGTATTATAATGGTGTTGTGTTTAATATATTTTTTTCAAAAGTGTAATTCTCTTGTGTAATATCTCTGTAAATGATTTGAAAGTTGGAAGTTAAACTTGAAAAAAATTGGGTGAAGGCTCTTGAGTTAATCCCGTGTAAAAGCTCTGTCTATTTGTTTGTTTATTCTTGAAGCTTCGTGGACTAATCCTTTATAAGCTCAAGTCTAATTTTATTGAACTCTCAAGAGAAAACTTCTTAGAATAAGAGTAAGTCAAATAGTTATGTCTAACTTGTATAAATATATGACGCACTCTCTCTATCTCTTCTCTCTTTATTTTCCGTTATTTTTTCTTTCTATTTATTTCTCTTCTCCTTCGTCTTCTTACTACCTTATTTATATCAACTAATATAAATATTTTCAAAAATAATTTTTTTTAATAAATTAATAACAAAATTTGAATATCACATTCACCTCTCTCCTCTTGTATTTGAAATCTCTTAGACAACCATGGCTCCCTTTCTTGTAGTTATTAAATATTATTTCCATTGTTGCTTTTATAGTCTACTGTTTAATTGACATCAAAGCTTGAGTTGATCTAGAGATAGAAATTTTTACTATGTTTTATGTGTGAAAGTATGGTTGAATGTCAAATGTGGCAATTTGTATAAGAGTTTTTATTCGATTTTGTGGCTGAACATCATATTTTAAAGTTTTTACGTTATGTTTTTTTATGTTATGATTGTGTCATGTAATTTCTCTATGTTTCTTCAATATTTATTTATTTAAGAAAATACTATATAAATGGACAGTTTTAGAAAAATCTCCTTTAAAAGTTTAAAAGAAAAAGATAAATATGCTAAAAATAATTTTAAAAATAGTTGTAAGAAACGGTATTAACTGATTTCATTAAATAGATTTCCAACAAGCTAAACCTAACTGTCACATTTATTTTTGGTAAGAACCTAACTGTCACATTTATTGAAACCAATTATTGTTTCTTTCTTTATTTGTCTAAAAACTTTGGTAACAACAAACTCAACCACATTAGCTGTACAAAACTCATCATAACCAAATTCTCAACCTCATTTAAATAGAAGGCCAGGATTAAGCTTTTCTCAATTTTCCTTCAATTCTCAAAACGATAGTTCTTCTTGATCTACAAAATAGAAATACATGGCTTCTGTTCAACCTCAAAACGAGAGAAATCACGTATACAGATTTTCAACATTGCCTCAATCAGAAACCGAAGCTAATCATCACGAAGAACAAGTATTATCAATCTCCACAAACACAACAATTCCAACAATCACCGACGATAATTATTCAGAAGAAATCTTCAGCATTAGCCCTCGTATATGCGAAAAAATCCAAGACCTTCTTGGTCTCACAATGTTAATGTTACTAATATTCTTACCTCTTTATAGACATTTAGGATCACCAAAACAAGATCCAATCCCGCCCATTTTCAACCTCGATTCAATGTACATATCAAATTTCACCATAGGAACAAAAGGACTCGCTGCAACATGGGATGCGAAATTCACAATCACAAACACAAATGTCTCGTCTATATACTTTTGCAGCATTGATTTCACAATATTTTACAAACAAAATCCAGAAGATGCTCTTTCAGTTGTTTCTTCATACCCTTTTTATTTGGACCAAGGTGAGTTTATAAAGCTGCATTTAAAGTTCATGACTATGGAGACAGCTGATTGGGTAACTGATCAAGATCAGCCGTTTGTGGAGAGTAATTTGGTGGAAGAAATAGAGAAAGATAGGGCTAAAAATAATGGCACATTGAGTTTTGGAATTCAAATGAAGATTCAAGCTATTTATTATGGTGCAACATGGGTTTCTGATGTTGTTATGACTCCTTATTGTGAAGATTTGATGGTTCATTTTTTGCCTCATAAGAATTCGGGAAGGCTGGTTAACCCTAATAGGAATTTTTCTGTTCCTATACATTGGAAGCCATTGCCTTTCTTTTGAAATTATCTTCCCATATTTTTCATATCAATGGGTTTTCTATTTTAGACAAAGTACCGGTATCAGGTATTTACCGAGTACCAGTACGCATCCAGTACGTACCAAATCATATTTTGTTTTTTATTTATCTTTTTTAAGTCGATACCCTAGCGGGTACATATCGGGTACATTTTCGGTACTCGAATTCAATTTTTTTTCCTATGGTATGGTATTGGGTAACTTATGGATCTTCAATCTGTTGTATTGAAACTTCTCTAATAAGTTTTTCATCTTATTTTGAGAGAAATTGAAGAATATATAAATTTATTTACTTATTGAAAAGATATAGACTCGATCTAAAAAGGGCTGAAGACTTAATTTTTGTTCATACAAATTTATGTCTTCTCTTGAGAAAGAGCAACACTTATAATGAAGGAGCAACAAAAATGTGAAATATTGATAGAAATAAATTGAATCAACTCGATAGAATTAGTATTTTTGAAGTTATTATTAGTCTTTCTCTATGAACCAGAATTAGAATCCACCTTTTTTAATGATATCGGAGAGAAAAATATTGATATTCAGCAATGACTTCATGATTTATTGATATTTTTATAGTGCAATTTATTTATATTATTACACATATATTGACTCTTTTTAAGCAAATTATCTTTTAATTTTAATGTTTTGTTGTCATTTAAAAATATAATTTTTTTCTATTTTCATAATTATATTTTAAAAAAATTATACACACGTACCCGTGACTTAGTTTTTCCTAAAGCTAAATTTGGATTCGCTGTTAATTAATTTTTATTTGTTTTGTATCAAATTTTAATTATGTTAAAAAATATTATTTAGTAAATATGAACTGCAAATCTATATTATAATAATTTATTATTATTTATAATCGAGACAATAATTTAAATTAATCACAAATAAGAATTTATATTTTACTTAAAAGAAAATAAAATTTATGTTTGTAACTTGAAAGTGACCTACAAGATTTTATTTTGTAAATTTATATAATTTTAAAACGTAATAATTTATATTTTATTTTGACTCTAATATATTTTTTAAAATTTGTCTCTTTTTTAACTATTTAATTATAAGTTGTTAAAGATATGTAATTACTTTTATTTTAAATAAAAATTAAACTTTATAAATTTATGTCTATGACATCAAATTTTAGTTATATTTGAGAAATTCAGAATTTTTTATTTGTCTTTAATTTATTTTTATGATATTTAAAAAAATAGTAGAGTGAAATATAGAGATTTATTTAGGGAGTGACAAAACGGGTCTGGCCCATTGAACATACCCGTTTTGCCTGCTATTTAGTGCGGAGCAGACCAAGAGTTTATGCCCTCACTCTCTAATGTGTTCACTCCCACTCTATCGTATTTTTGACGCCGGCTTTTACTTGCACGTGCATTTTCATATATATTTTTTCTTTTTAAGTTTAAAAGGTGCAATGTCTGCGGACTTTTCCCGTCTCGCTCTCACTTTTTTGCGAGACGAAACTAAATTTTAGGCCCGCGTCCTCAATTGCGACCGTCCGCCCCGCCCTATTTTTTGTGGGCTTTTGCGGAGCGGACCTAAACGGGATAGGTATGCTTGTTTGCCACTCCTAGATTTATTAAAGAATGTTGCATTTTCTATTATATTTTAGATCAATTGAGAGTAATTTAATTCTGAAAAATTGCGAAATACACGCTTTAACATTAAAAGTATTTTTTGAGTGTTGTTTGTGTTGTATGAATTCAAGAAAACAAAAAATATTTTAAAGTGAGTGGATCCAAACATCTCTTTTATTTTTTGAAATTTTAAAGAATATATTAATTTGTGTAATTATTGTGTTTTTAGGATATTTAATTAAAAATATCCAGAATCCCTTTCTTTCAAATATTATTTAAAGGATGAATTATTATAAAGGGTTGAACCCCAAAATATTTATCAATATGCAAAAAAATAAATAAAACATATACGTAAGGTATCATATTTGAATTTTTACAATGTGATATTAAAATTAGACATTAAATCCAACTGCGTCTTTAAATGATAGTAATATTTATTGTAAAATATATGATGATGAAGAAGTGCTATCTCTTTTTTTTTTTAAATTGAAAGATTCTAAAATTATTTTAGAGAAATTAAGTAAATAAATGTATCAAGATATTTTTCCTTACATTTTTTATGATTGCAAAATTATTATTATATGAAAAATATAGAGATGAATATATAAATTCGGTAAGAGTGTGACATTATCTAATATAATTCAAAATCAATCAAGAGTAATTTAATTATGAAAAATATGTGGAATATATATTTTAAGATTAAAAATATTTTTTAAAGCTTTTGTTGTTATGATTTCAAGAGAACAAAAATTACTTCAAAGTGTGTGCATCCGAGCATCTCTTTTATTTTTGAAATTTTAAAAAATATATTTAGTTGAAATAATTATTGTATTGTTAGGATATTTAATTAAAAATATTAAGAATCACTTTATTTCAAATATCATTTTAAAAAAATATGAATTATTGTAAATGGTTGAATTTCAAACTATTTATCAATATGAAAGAAAAGAATATATGTGATTTTTGCGATATAATTCTTTCATTTTTATAATTAAGAAATTATTTTAAAGCAAATATAAACAGTATTCGTAAAGTTTATTAAAATAATATATATAAGCAAATTAGTTGTATGTTGAAAAATAATTTATTGAGATTTAATTAAAATTTAATTATATTTATCTAATAATGTATTGTATTAAAATAATAATAATAAATTTATTACGAGTATATTAATATGATATTTTAAAATAATAAAAATTAATAAATAAATATTAAATTATTATATTTTTTGCATTTGTAAAAATTCGAATTCATATAGAAAAATAAATAATATAACACAACATAATTAAGTGTCGCAAAGATAATTTAATATATTAAATTTAATAGATATAAATAGAAGCCCTTATTTCGTACCTTTGCATTGCAGATTTTAGTACCTTGTAAACTTGTGAGAAAAAATTGTTTTTTGATTTGTAATGTAATTAAGGAATTTGAATTTTTTTTTGCAATAACCATGTATTAAAAAAAATTCGCAAATAACCATATTTCGGAAAAAATTACGCAAATAACCATGTTTCAGATGACTCTCCAAAGGAGGAGCCATCTCACTTGGCGCCTACACCCATTATTTAAGGGGAGACGCCATCTCACTTGGCGCCTAGGTGCTTAGGGCATGCCCTAAGCCAAGTGAGATGGCGCCTTAGTGCTTTTCTAGGGCAAATTTCGCGTTTTTTCTTTCAGTCTGGTGCGTTGCATATTTGATACAAGATCAACAAAATTGACTTTTTATTTTAAAAAAACGATTACACCCATATGTATTACATTAAAAAAACAGATAAATCAGTGATCCCCCGGAACCCGGTAATAACCCTCGGTTCCACATCCCCGTCTTCACCTCACTACAAGAAAAAGCTTCCTCAGCCACGTGAAGTTGCCACGTGATTTTCATGTGGCTAAATAAAACCACTTGCGACGTGAAAATCATGTGGCAACGTGTTTTAATAATATAAAAAAGATACATTGAGTGTGTCAGTTATGTTTCTTTGTTAAAAAAAAGTAGCAACGTGGGATTCACGTCGCTAATTAAAATATCACAAAATTTAATTCAATCACAACTTCCAACACTGGCGTGTGCATGCTTTGAAGGAAGAGAAAGCAGTTGTAAATTTGTTGCGACGTGAAAATCACGTGGCAACGTTGCGGCGTGATTTTCACGTCGCTACGTGGTTTATGTAATTTATGAAAACGTTCCACAACGTTTCTGTTTCTATCACTTCTTCATCTTCAACCTTCATAAAAAATTTTCTTCCCCACTCTTCGACCATACCCATTTTCTTCCCAAAAAAATTTTCTTCTCCACTCTTTAATTCCTACCATCTTCATCCATTTTGTAAGGTAATTTCAATTTCATGTTTTATATACTTTGTTAATAGCTTTTGATGTGTTATTTTGAGTATAAATTTTTTTCAATTTTTCTTTGAATAGAGAAGGAGAATATAGAAGTATAGATTGCAAAAAGGGACAAGAAGATTGAAGGAGTTACAAGATAAAAGGTATGTCTTGAATTTTTTTTTTTTGAAATTAGTATATTTTCTGATTTTGATTAATTTGCATTGGGTTAAATTGTTGAATTTGGGTTATATATATATTTTTTGTATTTGAGTTAAATGTTAGGTTTAATTATTTAGCTTATAATAATTATTAATTATTAATTTGTGATGATGAATGAGTTTAATTATTTTAGGAGTTTAAGTTTTTTTATTTTTAGGAGTTTATAAATTTTTAGTGTTTAAATTAAATTTTTAGGAGTTTAATAAGTTTTTAAATTTTTAGGAGTTTATAAAATTTAGGTGTTTAAATTAAATTTTAAGTGTTTAAAAATAAATAAATATTTTTAGGAATTTATAAATTTTAAGTGTTTAAATTAAATTTTTAGGAGTTTAATTAGTTTTTAAATTTTTAGGAGTTTATAAAATTTAGGTGTTTAAATTAAATTTTAAGTGTTTAAAAATATTTTTTGGAGTTTATAAGTATTGTTGAAAGCATATATTTATCTTTAATTGTATATGTTTAGGATTATTATTAAGTTGATTAATTAATATTTCTAATTAAATAGGTTTTGATTATATAAATTTGCAGTAAATGGAATATTATATGTATTATCGTAGTTGGATGTACGATAGACTATATCCAGGAAGGCGCGCACTTAAACCCAATTTTATAGACGGGGTTAATGATTTTATCGCGTGGACGTTTGCCCAGGAACGTTGTCGAAGTGAAGGAGGAGTTAGGTGTCCTTGTCTTAAATGTGGATGTAGATATATAATTAGTGACCCGGAGGAAATAACACGTCATTTGCATAGGAAAGGTTTCATTGAAAATTATTGGGTTTGGACGCATCATGGTGAAACACTGTCGAGTAATGTACCAGAGACTAGTAACACAGATGCTTCAAGTAGTCAACCGGTTATGCAACCACCTATGGAATTTGAAGAAAACTTTAATCTGATAGGTGACATGGTTGGTGATGCTTTTGGTGTTAACGTGACCTATGATCAACCTGAAGACTTTGACGGGGAAGAGTTGCCGAATGAGGAAGCGCAGAGATTTTATCAGTTGTTGAATGAGATGAATATGCCGTTGTTCGAGGGGTCGTCAGACTCAAAGCTATCAATGTGTGTTAGATTATTGGCCGCCAAGTCAAATTGGAATGTTCCTGATCAGTGTTTGGAGCACTTCGCAAAAATGATGTTGGACTCAACTGCAACGAAAGACAACTTGCCTGCGAGTTTCTATGATGCAAAGAAGTTGGTGTCGAAGTTGGGTTTAAGAGTAAGAAAGATTGATTGTTGCACTAATGGTTGTATGTTGTTTTATGACAACGAGTTTGGTACTCAAGATGGATCGTCAGAGGAATGTAAGTTTTGTCATAGTCCAAGATATAAAGTTCGCAATAGAGCCATTAACAGTAACCAAAAACGGGTAGCAGTAAAGTCCATGTTTTATCTTCCGATAATACCAAGGTTAAAAAGAATGTTTTCTTCAATGCACAGTGCAAGTCAAATGACATGGCATCATACAAACAAAACAAGCCCAGGCAATATGCGACACCCATCTGACGATCATGCATGGAAGCACTTTGATGAGGTACATTCTGATTTTGCCGCTGAACCTAGAAATGTCAGGCTTGGATTATGCTCTGATGGTTTTGCTCCATATGTCCAAGCGTCCGGAAGTGTGTATTCTTGTTGGCCAGTTATTGTAACCCCTTACAATCTCCCTCCTGAGATGTGCATGACAAAACCATACATGTTTTTGACGTGCGTCATTCCAGGACCGTCGAGTCCAAAAACCGGAATTGATGTGTACTTACAACCTTTAATTGATGATTTGAAGAGGTTGTGGAATAATGGAGAATGGACTTATGATATATCCCGTAAACAAAACTTTTCTATGCGAGCTGCCTTGATGTGGACCATTAACGACTTTCCAGCATATGGCATGTTGTCTGGTTGGGGTACGCATGGTAGAATGGGTTGTCCGCATTGCATGAAATGCACTAAGGCGTTTACATTGTAAAAAGGGGGGAAAAGCTCGTGGTTTAACTGTCACCGCAGATTCCTACCATCAAATTATCCCTTTAGAAAAAACAAGACAAATTTCAAAAAGGACGAACGGGTAACAAATCTGCCTCCGCCTCGACTGGCACCAGTTGCTATATGGAACCAAGTTTGTGAACTTCCAAAGTTTACAGATACTGGCAAAGCATGTAGAATTGAAGGATATGGGGTCACACATAATTGGACAAAAAGAAGTATATTTTGGGACCTCCCGTATTGGAAAGATAATTTGTTGCGCCATAATCTTGATGTTATGCATATTGAGAAGAATTTTTTTGATAACGTATTTAACACAGTGATGGATGTTAAAGACAGAACAAAAGATAATGTGAAGGCTAGACAAGACATGGAAATTTGGTGTAATCGTAAAGAGTTGGAATTGAAGCCTCAACCAAATGGAAAATTTTTTAAACCCAAAGCTTGTTTCAGTCTGACCCCCCAAGAAGCTAAAGCGGTTTATGGATGGCTAAAAGGTTTGAGAATGCCCGACGGGTATTCTTCAAATTTAGCAAGGTGTGCTGATGCTAACACTGGGAAGTTGCATGGTATGAAAAGTCATGATTGCCATGTTTTTATGGAACAATTGCTACCAATTGCGTTCGGTTCTCTACCCAAACATGTGCTTAATCCACTCACTGAAATTAGTCAATTTTTTAGAGATATTTGTGCTTCCGCTTTAAGAGTGGATGACATCATTAAGTTGGACCAAAATATTCCAGTCATTCTCTGTAAGTTGGAACAAGTATTTCCTCCTGGTTTTGTTAAACATATCTACGAGTTAGTATACAATTACTTGGACTCGGAAAATAAAGTTGTCTTGTTTTATTGTGAATGGTATGATCCAACTAGAGGCACAAAAATATATAAGACATATGGTACTGTTGAGATTCAAATGGACCGGAGGTACAAAGAGTACGACCCTTTCATAATGTCAAATATTGTTAGGCAAGTTTATTATGTTCCTTATCCTTCATTTGTGCCACGTAAACGTCGGTGTTATGTTGTAATAAAAACAAAACCATTGGGTCATATTGAAACTGACGATCTAGTGGAGGATGTTGCTTACCAAGTGGATGAAGTTGAAGTTAATGATGTGATTCCAGATGAACACACTTCAAGTTTGTCTGATACAATGGTTGAGGGGAATCAAGTTGATGAGGATGAAGATCATGAAGATCATAAAGATTCTGGATCTGAGGATAGTATCACATCAGATGACGATGATGAAATGGATGACGAGCATGACGATTCAGAATAGTGAACCTATATTCATGAGAATTGTGTCTTGTAATTTTACTTAACGAACCATTTATTGAATGATTTAATGAATATGTATTCATGAGAATTGTGTCTTGTAATTTTACTCAAAGAACCATTTATTGAATGATTTAATGAATATGTATTCATGAGAATATGTATATGTTAACTTGTATTTTCTTTAATTAGGTAAAAATGCCACCCAAAGATAATAAGGGTAAAGGTCCTAGTGATAGTGGTAGGAAGCCCATGCGTCCAAGGGTAGTAGTATGCCAGTCACCTCACTCAACCACGTGTCCTCCCCCGCAGAGTCAGGTTCATCATATGTCCATGGACAGTACTATGCCATTTACTCCATTACTATCATCTCAGTGTCCTCTTCAGTTCCCATCTGGGAGTACATGTTTTATTAGTCCATTTGGGGCCCCACCTGGTTTACCATTCCAGCAGACACAGGTGCCCTCATCCTTCCAGCTGACACAGGTGCCCTCATCCTTCCAGCTGACACAAGTGCCATCCTTCCAGCAGACACAGGTGCCCTCATCCTTCCAGCACAGTTTTCCATTTCCCACACAGATGCCCTCATTCGTGCAGCAGCCTGGAGGATCCAGCACCCCACTTCCTACCTAGATGCCCCCATCCGTCCAGCAGCCTGGAGGATCCACCTCTTCACGACCCACACAGAATGGTCGCACCCCCACATCCCACACAAAGTCGGACGATGACGATCTTGGTGGGGATGATGATCAGATAGATGGGAGAGATCTTCGAGGGGATGATGATCCGAGTGAGATTCATACCATTGATGGGAGATTTTGGATATGGCCTGAAGGGAACTCGTAAGTTTCTTATTTATTGATTTTTATTTATAAGTACACATTTCCATTTTTAATATAACTTTATATAATTAATTATGCTAATTCAATTATTGTTGTTTTAGTTTCGGGCCGAGTCGGACTGCTGCTAAGGTTATCAATTATATAATTCAGCAGAATTATACAAAATTTTTGAAGAGTTTTAGAGAAGTTTCCGATAAAGAAGAATGGTTCAAGCAATTTCAGGTATAATTAATTTATTTCTTAAGTTATTTTTATTTAACTTACCTTTTCATTATTGTTATAATTTATCTAACTATTTATTTTAATGTCATACAATATTGCAGGCGAAATATGTTTGGGATCCCCTGAACCATAACAAAGTAAAAAAAAAAATTATTTTGGGAGGAGTTCAAGACGACTTTCTGACATGCTACGACGTGTTAGAGAGAATTGGCACCTTTTGGGCATTCGTCCCAAATGGATAGGCAAAGAAGTTTTTGAACAACTTCTTAAGTATTGGGAATCAGATGAATTTAAGGCTAAATCTGAAACTGCAAAGAAGATGAGGGCATCTGAAAAAGGGGGTTGCATTAATGCTGTTGGAAGTATTAGTACTGCTGAGCATGCTCGACGCATGGTAATTATTACCACTTTTTAAGGTCATATTTGGATTTATAACATATTATTAATTTAAGTTAATTTTTATATTTAGGCTAAGCGTTTGGGGAGACAACCGTTGATGACGGAGCTGGTTAAGGAGACTCGGACAAAGAAATCGGGAGGATTTACTGACGAGCGCACAAAAAAAGCCCTGGTAAGTAAATTTATGTTTATATTTTTTTAAAGCAATTTTGTGACGTGATTTTCATGTAGCAAGTGACATGTTGTGGCGTGAAAATTGAGTGGCAACTGATAAGTTGTGGCGTTACAATCACGTGGCTATTTATTTTTTATTATTTTTTTTATTTCATTTAATTTCATTAATGTTACTTATACATGTAACTTGATTTTTTTATTGTATGTGTAGGAGGATTATCAGGCGTTGCTTGTAGAATTTCTGACCCATAATCCTCAGTATACGCCTCCTCTAGAAAAACCGGTTCACCCAGATGTGGATTTCTATATTTGGAGTCAAGTTGTTGGGGGAAAGGGGCCTAACGGGTGTTTTTTTGGTGGTGGAAATTTGGCGGGCACCTTGAGGAGTGGGGATAGAAATTTGTATCAGAGAGCTGCAGACGGTGAAGGAGGGTCACGTCAAACAAATTTGACACCAGATCAGTTAGAACTGGTAAGACAATTGGCTAGGCGCGAGTCCGAAGATCGTGAGGCGGCATTGAAGGCCCAAATGGATGCCCGAATGGAGGCAATGAGGGGTGAACATAATAGACAAATTGAGGCAATGGCGAAGAGGCAAGCTGATATGGAGGAGCAAATGCGACAATTTATGCAAGCATTTGGTAGAAATCCCAACAGTGGTGGCCAAAATAATAACCACCAAAATAATGATGACTTTCTTCCCGACATTTCCGACGATGATTCTGCTTAGTTTTATTTTTATTTTGTATTTAGTTTTTTATTTGTGTAATATAAATTTATAATGATATGGTATATTTAAAAATATTATAAATTTAAATTTGAGTTTATTAAATTTATAATATCAAGTATATTTATTTATACATTTAGATATATTTAGTTTTGTTTTTGATAATTTGATTAATAATATTGTATTTAATAATTAAATTATAATATTTAATTTATAAATTTAATAAAACAAAAAATAATATTAATTATTAAAGCATAATTAATATATTTAAAACATAATTTTTTTTTTAAAAATAAAACAGGTTGCGGCGTGTTTTTCATGTCACTAATTAGTGATGTGAAAAACACGTCGCTAAAGCTAACGTAAAAAAATTGTAAACCTGCTCTGACCCACTGCTCTACTCTGCTCTGCTCTGAATTGCTTTTATCCTATACAGTATGTTGCGGCGTGAATTTCACGTGGCAACTTGGTGACATGTTTTTCACGCCGCAACAAGATTGCCACGCGCTATATAGCGACGTGTTCTTTAAGGTGGCAAAATTTGAGTAGTGACGTGATTTGGGTGTTAGCGGCGTGGCTTTCACGTGGTAAAACTCAACTTATTTTGTAGTGCCTTTCCTGTGCTGGGTGTCGTCGCGTTTCCTGCTGTGGCAGGGTCGATGGCCCAGCGAAGTCAATGCATTCCAGATCCATAAAATCAGTCAGATCTCCATATCTAGAAGATCCGCTTTAGTACAGTCGGTTACCCATACCCTCAAAGTTTGGTCGTGTTGGTGGTGGATGGGGTTCCATAGTGGGTCTGTTGCATTGATCGTCTGAGTACGGGGGGTAGAAAGGAAATGGATCTTGGGGTGTTTGGTATTGAGGATGTTGGGTGGTTTGGTGATACTGTGGTTGATGGTAAGTTGGTTCGGTTGGTTCGTAATCTTCCGACATTCCCAGATCAGGGCTAAGGCTGGATGTGGAGGGGCCCATATTGGGATATACAGAAGACTGAAATTGTGTGTGGGGTATGCAGGTGTGTTGGTATTGTGATTGGGATTACGGTTGGGTGTGAGGCATATGGGGGTATTGGTACTGAGGTGGTGATTATGGTTGGTTGTGGGGCATTTGGGTGTAATTGTATTGTGGTGGGGACTGTGGTTGGGTGTTTGTGGTTCTGTTTCGTCTGGGGGGTTGGTGGGAGGTTGATGTGTGTTGGGTTTGTTGTTGGGGAAACGGGGGTTGTGCCCATTGTGTTCGTGGGTCAACCAAATACCTTGGATGAGACACGTGCATTTCAGGGTTACTAACCGACCTGTACCAAGATAAATATTGATCCGTGTGCCGCATATTACCATGATTGAGGAAAACCGGGAATTACAAGATATGTCGGTGATGCCTCTGCCACATCTTACACCATTTTGGAGCAAAGTATTTCCAGTTGGTAAGACCCCACTGGGCGTCGACCCTTTTGAGATGCCACGGGGACAAACAAGTCGGATCACTTGGTATCTCTTGATGCATTCCAAACTGCATCTTCACACGGTCGCTGTGGTGCATCTCCACAATATTGAACCGTATAATTGCAGTCTTGACGCTCCAAATTGATGCATCCTCGGGGTTTGGTTCATGGCCCAAACCCAAATATGGTCTCCAGACAAACTGCGAAAATAATTAAATCAAGTTAATGAAAACGTAATATATATAAGTAATTTAAATGAAGAAAAGTTGAAAGGTACGTCGTACATCATCCGGACCTAGGTGATCCAACAGATTGCGGTATAGTGCGACATTGAATCTTGGATTCTTGCCGTAATCTATACCCCTCATGCAATACCTAAAGGAAATGAAAAACATTTTATTTTTAGCATATATTTGGTGAAGAGATGAATAGTTATATATGTAAAAAAAATTTAGCATGGTTATTTACGGAAAAAAATTTTAATACTTGATTATTGCAAAAAAAAAAATTAAAAAAATTTATATATGTGTATTAGACCTTTCTTAATTTTACTTTACATGTGACGTAGTGTTTGAAATGATATAAATATATAAATATATATATATATATATATATATATATATATATATATATATATATATATATATATATATATATATATATATATATATATATATATATATATATATATATATATATATATATATATATATATATATATATATATATATATATATATATATATATATATATATATATATATATATATATATATATATATATATATATATATATATATATTAGACCTTTCTTAATTTTACTTTACATGTGACGTAGTCTTTCAAATGATATAAGCAAATATATATATATATATATATATATATATATATATATATATATATATATATATATATATATATATATATATATATATATATATATATATATATATATATATATATATACACGTTTGGTTTTAAAATGTCACAGTTAGTCAATGTAATAAATTTGAAAATGCTCAAGTGTACGAAAGAATTTTCGTGAAACTTGTACGAATGATTTATTACTGTGGTTGAATGTGTTGTTTTAAAGAAAAAACAATTGTGGATGAGATAAGAAATGAAATATTTTATAGCAGTAGTGATTCTGATTGTAAGTTGAGTATAAATAAATAGTAGAAAATGCAAAATTTATGTACTCAAAATACAGTGCAAATCATGCGACAAAGCTCTCACGTTATATAGCATTGCTCTAAAACTTATTTATATTGATATGAAATCTTACAAACTCATGATATTGAACATAAAGAAGAAAATGAAAATGGAGTGAATTTTCATGTATTGATCAAGAAATAGTGTTGTTTATATGCAAGAGGAGTTAGTTATGCACTAGTTACTTGGTATACAAGTAAATTTCCTGACTAACTATAAACTGAATTGTTAGTAATTACAAATAGTTCTAACCAACTTTTGAATCAGTTAATAACCTCTCGCGAGTTGAACTTTGATACATATTTATCAAGATGAAATGCTACCATAGCACTTCAAATTGACATTACACCGTATATAAATACGATAGAATTTATTTTATCCTATATATATTGACACATACAACTTACTTGATATTCCAAATGAATCCTATCAATTACGTCTTTGAGAAACCAGCTCTCACAGGTAGAGTAGTCTGATGGCAAATGATTTTGAGTGAATATGATAACCAGTATACTACCCAGAAAGTCATCAAAGGTAGTGTATTTGTGAATTATCTTGTTGATCAATCCGTGGATGATTATCAACCAATGAGATTTGAAATCCGAAAAAATTATAACATTCTTGGCCCAGAAGAAGGACCCGGACCAGTATTGCAATGGACGATGGTGTTCGATGGTGCATCAAATTCTCTAGGCAATATTGTTGGAGTTGTTATTACTTCTCCGGCATGTTTTCATATTTCATTTGTTGGCCGAAATTTTTTTGATTGCACTAATAATATGACAGAACATGAAGCTTGCATCTATGACATTGAAGCGGCGATTGATTTGAGAATCAATTTCCTAAAAGTTTACGGAGATTCAACTCTCGTGATAAGCCAAATTAACAGAGATTGGGAGACTCACCACCTAAATTTGATTCCTTATAGAGAACATGTTATGAAATTGATTTGATACTTCTAAGAGATCACGTTTGAGCACACCTCAAGGGAAGAGAATAATGTTGTAGATGCTTTGCCTACTCTGGCGTTCATGTTCAAGGTCAAGAGGGCTAACGAAGCACCTTCAATCATAATTAGAAGGTTGGATGAGCCGATATTTTTCTATGAAGCTGATGTGGAATTGGATGATAATACGTGGTTTCATGATGTCAAGAGGTATCTTGAGACTCAAGAGTATCCCGAGGATGCATCCGTAACAGATAATAAGTTTTTGAGGAGGTTTTCAACCAAGTTTTTCCTCAGTAACGGTATGTTATACAAGAGAAATTATGATGGTGTGTTGCTCCAATGTGCAGACAAGAATGTAGCAGCAAAGATCATCGAGGAGATGCATGAAGGTTCCTTTGGGACTCATTCCAGTGGATATACCATGACTAAGAAGATTTTGAGGGCTGGTTACTATTGGTCCACCATGGAAAATGATTGTTTCAACCATGGCAGAATCTGCTACAAGTGCTAAGTATATGCTGACAAAGTACATGTGCCACTCGTTCCTTTAAATGTCTTGACCTCTCACTGGCCTTTTACAATATGGGGAATTGATATGATTGGAAAGATTGAGCCCACCGCTTCCAACGGACATCGCTTTATTTTGGTTGCCATAGATTACTTCACCGAGTGGGTCAAAGTTACGTCATATGCAAATGTCACCAAGCAAGTGGTTGCTCGATTTATCAAGCATAACATTATTTGTCGTTATGGGATACCTGGAAAGATAATTAATGATAATAGATCTAATCTCAATAACAAAGTGATGAAGAAGCTGTGTGAAACCTTCAACATCAAGCTTCATAATTCTTCTCCATATCCTCCAAAGATTAATGGCGTTGTTGAAGCGGATAATAAGAACATTAAGAATATTGTGCAAAAGATGGTGGTGACTTATAAGGATTGGCATAAAAAATTTCCTTTTGCTGTACATGGATATCGTACCTCAATGCACACTTAAAATGGGGCAACCTCGTTCTCACTTGTCTATGGTATAGAATCAGTTTTGCCGGTGGAAGTTGAGATTCCTTCGTTAAGGATTATGAAAGATGTAGAACTTGACGAAGCTGAATGGATTCATAGTCGATTGGAGCAATTGAACCTCATCGACAATAAGATATTAACAGTTTTTTGACATGGTCAGGTGTACCAATAGAGGATGAGAATGGAATTTGACAAAAGAGTACGCCCTCAGAGTTATAAGTCTAGTGACCTCATGTTGAAAATGTTAATTCTTCCTCAAGGCGATCCCAGTGACAAGTGGACTCTTATATATGAAGGACCATTTGTCGTAAATAAGGTTTTCTTTGGCAGTGTCATGATGCTTACGACAATTGATGGTGAAGACTTACCACTCCCTGTGAACTCAAATATAGTCAAAAAATACTTCTCATAAAAGAGAGACCCACTAAGTCGACAGCTTAGGCAAAAAAGGGCGTCTCGGCAAACCAAAAAATGATGAACAAAAAGGTTTGGGCAAAAAATAGGGATAAAAATGAAGAAATGAAAAGAATGAAAAAAAACAAGTACACCCGCTAAGTTGAAAACCCAAAAGGGCGACTTAGGCAAAAAAGGGTATCCTGGTGGATTGAAAACCCGTAAGGGCGATCCAGAAAAAAGTTAGGGATTTGGAAGTGAATGACTACATCTTGCGTCGGATCTTTGATTTCATTTTGCTACTACAATTGGCAACCCCTAAGGGTAGGAATCAATCCAATCATCTTATTCAGAAAGAAAAGTGATGAGATATTCGAGGTCATAAGAGTTATAGTAGAGTCAGAACCTGATGGAAATCCGTTTTCACATTGCCATTCTTGTAGTACTCTTTTATTCTTGCTTTTGCAATTATCTCTTTCTAGGAATTTCTTCCTGATGTACTTTCCTATTTATAGTAAGGTTTCCAATTAATAAAAAAATTATTTTCATTCAAAAGCTCTCTCTTTGGTTTTACTTTTACTGTTTAGTTTGCAAAAATACGTCCAATTTTTGGTAAATATTGCATCTAAAAATTTAGAGGCTTTACAAAACATGATAAGAAATATTTGAATATGATGTAAGATCTTGCTGGCCTGGTTGACATACAAAGTTTTCATGCTACACTTGGGGCATTTTGTTGGTTTTGTTTTGTGGGAACCATTGTTTACTCACATGTATACGACACACCAACACGAAAGCAGGTCAATTAGTTAGTGGCCAGTGTGGAAATTCCTGGATAACTTTTCGAAGTGGCACACTTTTTCCCAACAAAGTAGGCATGGGCCTGTTTCTCCCCAGCAGAATTTGCACTTGAGTTTGTCTTCATAAGCATTCCCTAGTAAAAGTGTATTTGGTTGAAAACTTTCCAAAGGACGATTCCCCAATATAGCCTACACTTTTCGAGAGTTTCTTAAGAATGCTCCTACTCCCTAGTGAAATACATGTTGGTGGATTCGGTACAATAATTTACTTCCACAATGTGGTCTGCACCTTTTAAAGGTTCTTGTAAGAATTCTTTTACTGGCCAACAAGAAGTTTCTTGAATTATGCCCGTTAAGTAGTATGTGTTTTCCCAGTGGAGGGTGCATAAGCCCATTTTCCCCAATGAAGTCTATGCATCTGGTTTTCCTGTCTAATGTCTCTTTCAGGAGTTTGGTTTTTCTTCTTGGCAAGGTTACACTCTTGGTGAATACCTTACAAGATTTTCTTCACCAGTGTAGTTTATACTGTTGAAAGTTCTTTTAAGAATTCTCTTACTCCCTAGTGATAGAAGATGTTGTATCATTCCCCAGTGGAGGTTGAACTTCAAGGGGTTTCTTGTTCAAGATATCTTTCCTCCCCAAGTGAAGGTTAATTCCCCGGTAAAGTTTATTATAGACTCTTTCTATTCAGAGAGACTCTTTATCCTCAGTAGAATTTGAAGTTTCCTTTTCCCCAGTGGATCGCCATGCAGAGAACCTTTGTCTGATAAGGTCTGATTGATAAAGACTTATTGCTAAAAGTTCCTTAGTCCCTAGTGAATTTTCATAAAGTTGAACTTATTGGTGAATGGTCATTCTCGAAGAAGATTTTTTTCCCTAACTGAAAGATCTTTCTCATTCCCCAACCAAGTTATGCTGAAATTTATCTTGCTCCCCAGTAGAAGCTTTTATCGGGATTTCTTTGTCAAGATTTCTCATATCCCCATAAGGGTCTATTTGTTGAAGCATTCTTGTTTAAGGATACTCATATCGCCGACATAAGCGTATGGATGCATTTTTTGTTTAAGAAATCACTTAATCCCCAGCAAAGAGGTTGACAAGTTATTCCCTGCATATCCAATGGTTATTGGTATCCCTCGATAGTGTCAAATCTTCATTGGCGTCCTTGCTCATAATTTGCAGTGTGTTTTGATTCTCTCCAGTGAAGTTTGTAATTTATTTTTGCATTTCCTCTCAGAGTTTAGCCTGTGGTTACTAGCTATTCAACTTGTTGTTCCTCACAGAATTTCATATTTTCAAGGGCTTCTCATCAGTAGTTCTTTATATATCTTTATTTCCATGGCAAAAGCATGCATTATTATATTGCATCTACTCAAATATGTAGTGTTTCCATTCATTTTCGAACATTACTCCATAGAAAAATTCAAACATGCATCGAAGCATAAGCCAATTTTATTTTCTTCTTCCCCAGTGAGGTCGCTCAGTTTCTTGATATACCCGATGATTCGCTAATCCCCACATATATCCCAAAATACTCCCATTAGGTCTCTTTAGATATTATTTATCCTATGATACCACCTCTTTACAGCTCTCTCACGATCGGTATTCACTGATCGTTCTTTTATATATCTAGTGTTTACTAGTATCTTTTTGGTTTGATCTGATGTTCACTAGTACCTCATTTTACGTTCAGTATTCACTGGCATCCCTATGTTTGGAAGCCAATGTTCACTAGTTTTCTTTGGTCGAGTGTTCACTCGTTTCCTTATTGGTGAGCCAGTTTCTACCAGGCATAACATTTTTAGATCTGGTGGTCACCAATTCCATTTTAGGTCAAGTCCTCTACTTGTTACCCGATTTTGAACACAACATTATTCTGGTATTCTTTAGAGTCTATTGGTGACTAGTTCTTTTGAGTCAAGTGGTCACTTGTCTCGTTGTCTATTTTATCCCTTGGCTAGATTCGGTGGTCACTGGTTCTCCTTAGATGAGATTAGCAGGTGTTTATCTTGCTTTGGATCCAATGTTCATTGGTATCCTGTTGGGTACTTTCAGGTCTAGTGGTCATTAGTCCCTTTTAAGTGGAGTGTTCACTCGTTGCTTCGTTTGTGATCCAATTCTTTCCTGGCATATTCTTTGTAGTACTCCTAAGGTCGAGTGGTCACTCATTACCTTTACTCGATCCCCAGCGTTTTGCCAACATTCTAATGGTTTGGTTCAATGGTCACTATTCCTTTTTTGATCGAGACTAGTGTTTACTGGCATGCTCTTTTGGATCCAATGGTTATTGGTGTCTTTTAAGTCTAGTGGTTACTAGTCTTCTTGGGTCGAGTCCAATGTTTATTGGCCTCGTTTTTCAAGTCCACTGTTCACTAGTATTCTTTGATAAGGCTTTAGTGTTCACTATTCCTCCATGCTTGCAGACCCTTTCCTTTTAGTTTGATACCACAAAGCTACTAAAATACAGACACTAGTGTTGATACACCTTGTCTTAATTCAGAGCATAAATTTTTGAGTTCATAGTTGTATTCAATCCCCTTCTACCTTATTACTCGAAAGGATGACGCCAATCTCACTTTCAGGTTTAAGATGATTGAATGGCGGCAGTGTTGTATCCCAAAATTTTCTCTCTTCATTTCAATCTTATTTGGCTTATACTTCATTATCATATGCATACATACATATTGTTGTACCCCAAAATTTGCCCTCCCATATTCTTCAAGAAATTGCCAAGTCAAGCTTCAAAATTCTCCAAGGGTTGCACAGTGCAAAGGTCTCCTAAACAGTCAAGATTAGGGTTTTTATTCTGATCAAGAAAATGAAGTTTTCAAAGGTCCAATCAAGTCTCATATGCCTACAAATATGGTCAAGCATCCTCATATCAAGTTTCAAGACATTCAGCTCAAAATTGCACAGTCAAAAACCCTAATTGCACTACAGTCAACTGTAGGGGCAAAATGGTCATTTGACAGTCAAAAGTTCAAATTTTTGGTCAACATATCATTTTGAAGCCACAAACATCATTTTATCAATGCTTGATCATGATTCTCAAAGCTTGGCTCAAAAATCATCAAGATGCAAAAGTTTCCTTATTTGGACAGCTGGAAAAGTCAACTGTAAATTGACTAGGGCATAACTTTCACATGGATTATCAGAAAAATTCCATCCAAAGCTCATTTTGAAGAGAAAGACATTTCCTACAACTCATCTTCATACTTCAAGTCCAAGAAATGCTCTCACAAAAAGTTATCAATTTCAACATTATAGGTCATTTTCAAAAGTCAACAAAAAGGGACTTTAAGTCAAAGGCCATAACTTGAGATTGGTAAATCAAAATGACATGGGACCAAAGGCATTGGTTAGAGGACTCAAATACCTTTCCAAAATGTCCAAGAACATGAGAAAAGCTTAAAAATTGAGCAAGTTATGCCTTGTGGAAGTTGGGAAATTTTTGGATATTTTGAAAAGTCAACATTGATTTAAATGGTCTAAAATTGCTAATGGGCCCATTTTTCTTCCACAAATCATCATACATGGCATGTGCACGACTACTTGGCCCAAAGGGAAGTCTTTCTTCATTTTTTATTTATTTATTTGAATTTTTATTTATAATAATTCATTTAAATCAAATTAAATGTATGAAAAATACTTAACCTAAAGTTTTAAATCTTTTTGTGCATGTTTTACCCTCAAGATTTCGTGCATGTACCAATATGGAAAGATTTGGATTGATTGGTATGATTGAGAACAAAAAGCACATGGAAAAAGATTGAAAAAAATCTTTGAAAATCAATTTTCAAAAACCATCATTGCAAGAGATTTGGATCAATATTCTTAACCTAATTCACTACTACATATGCAAGGATCACAACCCTAATCAAAGGACACACGCAGCTGCTGAGGAAACTGGAAATCAAACTTGAAATTTTGTCTAAAAAACTCAATACTGAAAACCACTTTCTAGGACGATTCAAGGCACAATTCTCATCTCATTAGCTTCCTCAAACATCACTGAACGTATTCCAATCAAAGACCTTCATCAAAACTCAAGGAATCGGTATACAGAACTCCAAATATTTCATGAAAAATTCTTAATCGTGTTTTCAAATCTATGCATTTTCATGACATTTTAATTATTGATTCATGTTCCTGGTATGATTCTAAAGCTAACCCATGCGTTTAATTGAGTTTTTGCAAGCTGTAGACGATTTCACCATTGCCAAATTCTAGGGTTTTCAGAGTTGGGAATTGGGCGTTTTCAAATAGCGTAAAATTAGAGAACCATAGTGCCATGAATGTATTCAGCAAGCTTGGACGAAGAAGAACCCATACTCGCGCTCAATTTATGAACACTATAGGCCTAATCGCTATTTTTCCAAAGCGTGCCTAAGAGAACACATCTAAAACCGTTGCCTATGTTGTCTACGTTTCAGGAAAATAAAGTCCCACGAAGAAGATGACCTCGTGGCGTACGTTGGTTGGTTCTTTTAAATTTTCGCGCGAAGAACAAAACACTAACGCATGTTTTTTTATTATATTTGTTTGTTCCTTAATATACAAAGCGCGTTACTGGCACGGTTGGCAAGCATAAGGATGGGCAAAGCACATGACCTGGGTTCGAGCCCCAGGTCTTCAGGATTCCTATATTATTTTGCAATTAACAATCATATGCAGGTTAACGTTGTTGCTCCATGGTACACCTTCAGAACCAAGCGTACACGCGTCCCAGTGAAATCAAATCAACGACTCAGATCCCAGGAACATGATGTATCTTAGTCAACCGTCCCACATGCCAACGCAAAAGTCAGAAGGGCCAAGACATAATGGGCCTAATCACATGGACTTTACCTCCCAATGTGGGACTGAACCCCCTAGGGTTTGCTTTCTCTACTCTTTTCTTATATTTTTCTTTTCTTTATTTTAATTAATTTCATTTACTTCTTTGATTTATTTATTTTCATAAAAATCATAAAATACCATAAAAATCAGAAAAAAGAAAAAACAATAAATATATTATTTTTAGTATTTTTGTAAATAAATGTATATAATTAAATTTAGTGTAAATTAGGTTTAATTTTAATACTCTTAATAAATTTAGAAAAATATAGAATTAGGTTAATTAATGATTTTTCATCTTTTTTTATTTTTTTCATAATAATTGGAATAATTAAATATTTATTTTTTATCATTTAATTTGTATATAAAAATTAGGGTTAATTTAGGTTTTAATTTAATATTTTCATAATAAATTCAAAAGCCACTAGAATTAGGGTTTGCATTTAATTTTAATTAATTCTCTTTTTTATATAAATCATAAAATACTAAAAACACCAAAAAAACAAGTCCTTTCTTTCTTTTAGCTTTAATTAATTAATTAATTTCATCATGTAATTTAATTTTGCAAAAGGGTCCAACGCCCTCGTTCTTAATTTCTTATTAATTCGCATATTTATTTTCTTTTCCGTTTAAATATTTATGTATCTCTCCCGAAGCCTTGTAATTAACTTTCTTTACTTTCTTTATTTTTCTGTCAAATCGGGTCCTGGTTTAATTTTGGCGATGTGGACACGCGCCTTTTGTAATAGCTGTAGAACTTTACTTTTCTCGCACTTTTAATTGTTAAACAAATAGCATGAAAGAATGTATGGACAAAATAAAAACAAGCGTAGAAAGCCAATGACATGACAAGACAAATGTAAATGAAAACGACACACAAATCGCACACACCACCCCTAGGGTACGCCTCACTGTTGCCTTGCCCTTCGAAAGGTGATCGTCGAGTAGAGGATGTCTTAGTAAGTCCTCATGATCCGGGAACCTGGCATGAGGGTAGCTTCTAAGGTGTCTTCCTATTGCTCCGGTGATCACCATGTCCCGAACCTCGAATTGACCCGAACACCTCCAACGGTGGTGCTACCTACCTCTCAATGGTGGGATGACACTACTTTAAAGGACATTTACACAGACGAATTCCTTAGGGTAGGTAGGTTCTCGTAGATACTTGCTCTAATTTCAAAACAAATTCAAAAATACTTTTCACACCAACACATTTTCAAAAAGCTTTCGAAAGCAACTTTTCAAACACTCTTGAGGACCGATATAAGAGTCGAACTGGAATTTTCAAAGAAACTTTTTAAAACCCACAGTTGAAAAGCAAACAAACCATTTTTGAAAACACAAGTGAGCAAGTATCTAAGAGCCCATGGATAACCATGGATAGAAAGGGTGCTAACACCTTCCCTTTCTATAACCTACCTCCCGAACCGAGAGCAATCTCTTTAAGGAATTTTTCTGTGCTTTTGTCCTTTCCATTTGGAGAAAATAAAAGACGGTGGCGACTCTTGCTTACCGCGACATTTCGCGAACCAGCGTTAAACAGTCAGTTCCAGATCCACCGATCACACATATCATTAGTTCTATGGTCATGGGATCAAGGCATTTTCTCTTTTAAGCTTCATCAAGCTACAGAAGACGATTGTTTCGTCAATCAACGCAGTGGAGCATAAACTCAGGGTTTCGGAATTGAAACACACTCAACATGTTTCCCTAGGCTATTTAATCAGTGATTAATCAAGTCCTTATCATTCCAAGTTCCCATGTGTTCCAGCATGTTTTAGATTGCAAATAAAATCAAGCATTTTAGTTGATTTGAAACAGATTGGGCCGAAAGCCAAAATTTCATGGTTCGAGTTTAGAAATTCTTAACTTTATCGCGATTCAACATTTTCCAATGGGTCTTTGGGTATAATAATCTCCTTGACATCCTTTCCGTTTCATATGTTCGTGTTGGGAGCCAATTCTACATGGAAGATCTCAAAAATGCAAATACCTTGAAAATTATATGGTGAAACAGATTTCCAGTCAACTGTTTTTCAAATATTGCAAAAATTATAACTTTCTCGATTTTTAACATTTCAGGACGATTCACACAGAATGATATCACAAATTTCGTCATCTACAAGTTTGCTTCAAGATTCAAGTTTGAGTTATGCTCTAAAAGTTTAGGTTTATGGCTCGCTTCTCAAATTGAACACGAAAATATGATGAAAAAGTTGCGCAACCAAATCTGACATGAAAAGAGTGGGAAATGTGGCTCCAAAAACCATTTTTTATAATTCCAAATACCAAACATGACTTAAGTCTCTCTCTCTCTATATTTTTTTCTATCGAATTCAAAAGGGGATTCCATCACTTTTATAAATTCACTTTCAAATATTCGAGAAGCTCTCAAGTGAAGAACTCTCTCTCCCTCTCATGTTCTGATTAACTCTCTGTGATACGGTGGGAGAACTGACTTGAGGGTTTTTGCGTTTGTATTCGCAAATGTTGCGGTTTACAAGAGTCGCCATCGACTTTTCTTTTATCCCATAAGGAAAGGTGAAAAAGCACAGGAAATACCTTTAGAGATGTTTTCTTGAGTTCGGGGGGTAGATTATGAAAAGGGAAGGTATTAGCACCATTTTCATCCATGGTTTTCCATGGGCTCTTATTTACTTGCTAGATCACTTACTTTTGTTTTGAAATATGCTTTGTGATGTGGGTTTTGGAAGTATTTTTGAAAATGTGACTTTGTAATGATTCTCGTCTCTATAAGAATGCATACAAAGTGTTATTTTGAAAATAGTTCAAAAAGATGTTTGTGAAATGTGTTTTTTGAAAGTGATTTTGACAAAGGTTTTCTTTGTAATGACTCTCGTTTCTATAAGAACGCGTACAAAGTGTTTTCTTTTAAAAATATTTCAGATGAAAGTGTGGGTGTATAAAAATGTTTTTGTTGTGAGAAAGTGAGCAACTAAGAGCGAATCTACCTACTCAAAAGGTCTTAGATGTTCTTTTCCTCCTCCTTTAGATGTTGTTATCTTACTATTTGATTTGATAAGAAGCCCCGTTGTTGGATGTTTAAGGGACGAGTGTGGGACGTTTGTATAGTCATAGAAGGCAATCTATGGGACGTTTTAGCAATGTCATTTTAGGGACTAGATCGTTTATCGAAGGAAACATCGAGAGTCATCGAGGGTCTTTTCTAAAACGCCCATGTTCGAGGGACATGATTATTTTTCAATAGGCCATAAAGTGGGATTACCCTAAGATGCTAGTGTGTCAGTGTGTTTGATTGCATGCATTTAGTCTTGTTGTTTAGGTTGTCTATTTGTTGTTTTCATGTCTTGCCATACACACCTTAATTACTAGCATTTACATTTGTAAGCGATAAATTGCGGAAATGTAAAGTCCTACGCTATTACAATATTTTAGGGATGGGGGTACATATTTACAAATGGGGATTGCAAATAAAAATTAAATCCTAAGTTACTATTACAACCATATTGAATGGATAAGAATGTACAAGAAAATGTGAAATGAACTTATTTAGAAAATGGTTTTTTGTCTTAACGAATTAAGAAAAAAAAAAGGAAATTAATTAATTAATTAAAGAAAATATTTTTATTTCTTTTTTATATTAATAAAAAAGGAGTTAATATTAAAAATGATAAAAAGGAAAATAAATGAAAGATAGGAACAATGTGTTGCTGCAAGCAAAACAACAAGGATCAGAAGTTCTGAAGTCAGGCGCGTGGTGATTCAGAAGGAAGCGTCAAAAGTTCTGGATTGATACACTCTGAGGTCCTACAAGACACGTTAGAGGAAAAACACAGAAGTTCTGGATTGCCATGTGCTGAACTTCTGAGTGTTAGAACAATGAGGAAATCTTAGAAGTTTTGTATATTAAAACAGTGAAGAGAGCTCAGAGGTTCAGTATGTGCTAAGACAGTGAGTGAACATCAGAAGTTCAGTGTTCATTAACAATGAGTGAATATCAGAAGTTCAGTGTGTTTAAACAGTGGGAAAATCATAGAAGTTCTGTATGTTAAAACAGTGAGGAGAACTCATAGGTTCAGTATGTGCAAAGACAGTGAGTGAACATCAGAAGTTCTATGCCATATTTCAACTCTTGATCAGCACATCAGCAATTTATTCAGTTCTTAATAAAGAGCAAATCAGAAGGATAACAACACAACGGTTTATAGAAGTTCTAGTCCTAAACCTAAGCCTAGCCTTAATCAAGAAGTTTTGATCCACAGTTTCCCTACTTATGCAATGATATGGACAACATTAATATTGATATTTACATATTTAATGATGTTTTGAATGATAAGATGCAAAGCCAGAAAGACTTACCTTGAACCTAGAGCGTCTTCTTAGGGGCTTGAACTGCTACCTTCAGATGTTCTGGAATCAGGAAGAGCAACGGAAGAGAAAATGCCAAGTTCTTTGATTCAAAAGGAAGAACAAAGGTTTGGTTTTCTATTTGGGATCTCTGGATTTTTTTATGAAGTTTTCACAAATTTCTTTTCTCTCTTTTGAAAATTTCTCTCTCTCCAAAATCCAGCCCCTTGAAAGTGTGATGGAGCAACTTATTTATAGATGAATTTGTTGTGGTTTTGGGGGGAAAAACAGATGGGATTTAAACTTTTTGGCACACTGTTCCATTGCTTTTTTATCACAGCTTTTTGTATTTGGTGCAAATACAAGATTTGGGAAAATGCAGGCCTGGACTGGATTAGCTGCTGGTTAGAGCATTGTGCTGTAGCAGTGCAGCAGGTTATTTAAACGAGGTCTTGGGATTTGGTGATGTTCTGATCGCAAAAGATCATAAACGTAACCTCCAAATGATAAAGGGGCATGTTCTGACCGGAGAACATTGTTTCCATATGTTCTGATTGAAGCGTCATGTTCTGAACTGTGTTTGCAACTTCTGACTACACTTGCGTAGAGGTTGGCTCAGAAGTTCTGAAGTATCATATTCTCCAGACACTTAGAAAATTTTCTAAATGTTTAGAAATTTGATTTTTTTTCAAAGTAACTTCTAACTTATGAATTTTGATGAACCAATTTCATGCCTTGATGAAATATGATTCTTGGAACTTGATTTTTTGATCCAAAAGTCAAAGTTTGACTTTTGGTGTGCAAATGACCATTTTTCCCTTGTGAATGACTTTCTTGGAAAATTTGTAATTCAAGGCTTGAAATTGGATGGAAGCAAACCTGAGGGTCCAGGTTGATCCTTTGAGAAATGAGAGGGAAAATTTTGGGGTACAACAGCTGCCCTTGTTCAATCTTCTTACACTTGAAGAGTTAGATTGGTAAATCTGTCATTCGTGACTTGAAGGTGGAAGATGATTGAACACTAGAGTGCCCAGAAATTTGCACTCGAAGATGTGTTAGTTGATTATGTAGGTAATGGGATTAAAGATTCCATTTGGAGAGATGATGGATAGTTACTGGAGATGGGCTTGTAGATTCCATCCAGAGGTGATTGTTGAACTATTTGAGAGGGAATCTGAATGAGTATCAGAATGGCATCCGTGTCTGGAGCATATCTGAACTGTATAAATTTGCTTGATGATGAGTCAGTGTAAAACTTCATCTGGAATTTCCTGAGAAGGAACCAGTGTAGGGTTTCTTGATGATGAATTCGTGTAAAACTTCATCTTGGCAAAGGGAGGAACCTGCGTAGGGTTACTTCGAGATGAAAACCTGGATAGTATGGCTTGGTGAAGGAACCTGGGTAGTAGGTTTACTTTGAGATAAAAGCCTGGATAGTAGGGCTTGGTGAAGGAACCTGGGTAGTAGGGTTACTTCGAGATGAAAGCCTGGATAGTAGGGCTTGGTGAAGGAACATGTGTAGTAGGGTTACTTCGAGATGAAAGCCTGGATAGTAGGGCTTGGTGAAGGAACCTGGGTAGTAGGTTTACTTCGAGATGAAAAGCCTGGATAATAGGGCTTGGTGAAGGAACCTGGGTAGTAGGGTTACTTCGAGATAAAAGCCTGAATAGTAGGGCTTAGTGAAGGAACCTGGGTAGTAGGGTTACTTCGAGATGAAAAGCTTGGATAGTAGGGCTTGGTGAAGGAACCTGGGTAGTAGGGTTACTTCGAGATAAAAGCCCGGATAGTAGGGCTTGGTGAAGGAACTTGGGTAGTAGGGTTACTTCGAGATGAAAAGCCTGGATAGTAGGGCTTGGTGAAGGAACCTGGGTAGTAGGGTTACTTCGAGATGAAAAGCCTGGATAGTAGGGCTTGGTCAAGGAACCTGGGTAGTTGGGTTACTTCGAGATAAAAGCCTGGATAGTAGGGCTTGGTGAAGGAACCTGGGTAGTAGGGTTACTTCGATATGAAAAGCCTGGATAGTAGGGCTTGGTGAAGGAACCTGGGTAGTAGGGTTACTTCGAGATAAAAGCCTGGATAGTAGGGCTTGGTGAAGGAACCTGGGTAGTAGGGTTACTTCGAGATGAAAAGCCTGGATAGTAGGGCTTGGTGAAGGAACCTGGGTAGTAGGGTTACTTCGAGATAAAAGTATGGATAGTAGGGCTTGGTGAAGGAACCTGGGTAGTAGGGTTACTTCTAGATAAAAGCCTGGATAGTGGGGCTTGGTGAAGGAACCTGGGTAGTAGGGTTACTTCGAGATGAAAAGCCTGGATAGTAAGGCTTGGTGAAGGAACCTGGGTAGTAGGGTTACTTCGAGATAAAAGCCTGGATAGTAGGGCTTGGTGAAGGAACTTGGGTAGTAGGGTTACTTCGAGATAAAAGCCTGGATAGCAGGGCTTGGTGAAGGAACCTGGGTAGTAGGGTTACTTCGAGATAAAAGCCTAGATAGTGGAGCTTGGTGAAGGAACCTGGGTAGTAGGGTTACTTCGAGATAAAAGCTTGGATAGTAGGGCTTGGTGAAGGAACCTGGGTAGTAGGGTTACTTCGAGATGAAAGCCTGGATAGTAGGGCTTGGTGAAGGAACCTGGGTAGTAGGGTTACTTCGAGATGAAAGTCTAGATAGTATGGCTTACTCTGCTTGATCATGTAGATTAGTTTACCCGTTTATTTTTGGGAACTGATTTTTCATTAGATGTTTGCAGATATGACATGTATAATTGCTGGAATTGTTGGTCATAGTTATCTTTCCTGAAAAGACAACATGGTTAATCATATATGATGCATGAGATGTGTTGTGAGATGATGTTCTCAAAATAAATTAGATTGTGTTGTATGTGATATGTGTGTGCATGTCATGATGTATGAACACGAGATGCTAGTTGTGACACATCCAAGTCTGGGAAAATAAATCCATGACTGCTGCTGGAGAATAATTATTCTTTTGAGACGAGATGCTAGAGGATAACTCTGCTGGGACCAACTTAAAGGAAGAGATACTCTATTGGTAGACCTGTTGACCTGAAGGAATAAACTCAGTTGGGGATGCAATTCTGTTGCTGGAGATGTTGAGCTCTATTGGAGATTGAGCTTTCGTACCCATAGAAATAGACCCTGCTTGGGGAGATGAAAATTGTTGACTCGCCTGCGATTACGAACCTCGACTGGGGATAGTTATGCCATGTTTTGGGAAAGCTGACATCAATGCCTTCGAATACTCTTACTCTGCGGGGAGTGTACGTACCAACAATTATGTTTCCAAGTTGGCCCTATCCCGGTACCTGCTGGGCAGAGTAACCGTAGGGTTTGGCACTTCTTGTTTTTCTCTGTTTCTGGAATTACGAGTATTTGTCTTTTGTTTCTTATGTAAATATTTATGAGCAGCAATCATTTTCAAATGCATATATCAAAAATAAATCAATGGACGTTCTTGCAAAACAAAATAGAAAAAGAAAAACGAACTGAAGTTTCTTGTGAAAATGACTTGTATTGATTTTTGAAGTTGGCCTGTAATAGGCGTTTTGTACAAAAAGGCTGACGTCCTAGTAAGAGAACACCGCCGAAAGATAGAATTTATACAATTTGTGTAAAAGAAAGAAAAACAGCTATGTGAAACAACCCCATTGGGTTCCAACTCTGCTATTTCCTTTATATCTTCAAGCGTCTCATCACTTTTCTACTTGGCTGACGGTTGATCAGATTGGTTGGCGTCGTTCGAGCTTGATAGTCGATACCGAATTCTGGTCGCCAAATGATCCAATGAGACATAGTGGTACGCTTTAATCCCTAACTTTTTTCTGGATTGCCCTTTCGGGTTTTCAATCCACCGGGATACCCCTTTTTTCCCAAGCCTCCCTTTCGGGTTTTCGACTTGCCGGGTGTACAGATTTTTTCATTTTCATCCCTTACTTTTTCCCGAACCCTTTTGGTTCGCCGGAGAGCCCTTATTTTTTTCCTAGGCCAGTCAACCTAGCGGGTCTTTTAGTTAGGCGTAGTATCTTTTCACTATGTCTGCATTGACAGGTGAGGCAGGTCGTCACCATCCATGGTGGTTAGAATCATAGCTCCTCCTGAGAAAATGTTTTTAACCACAAATGGCCCTTCGTACGTGGGGGTCAATTTCCCCCTGGGATCACATTGCAGAAGTATGATGCGTTTGATGACTAGATCCCCGACTTGATAATCTTGACGCTTGACTTTCTTGTTAAAAGTCTTGATCATTCGCTTTTGATACGTATGACCATGGCAGATAGCAGTGAGCCTCTTTTCATCGATTAGATTTAACTGATCAAGTCGGGTTTGGATCCATTCGTCTTCGCTCAAACCCGCATCCTTCATAATCCTGAGAGAAGGTATCTGGACTTCGATGGGTAGGACTGCCTCCATGCCATATACCAGAGAGTAGGGTGTTTCCCCTGTCGACGTCCGTGCTGAGGTACGGTACCTATGAAGAGAGAATGGTAACATCCCATGCCAGTCTTTATATGTCACTTTCATCTTCTGTACAATCTTCTTGATGTTCTTGTTAGCTGCTTCAACAGCGCCATTCATCTTTGGCCAGTAGGGAGAAGAATTATGATGTTGTATCTTGAATTGTTTGCAAAGCTCGGTGATCATTGTGTTGTTGAGATTCGTATTATTGTCAGTAATAATTCTCTCTGGCACACCATATCGATAGATCAAATTGTGCTTGATAAACCGCACCACAACACTCTTGGTAACAGTAGCAAAAGAGGCCGCCTCAACCCATTTCGTGAAGTAACCAATGGCCACTAGGATGAAGCGATGCCCATTGGAAGTGGTGGACCTGATTTCTCCAATCATGTCAATGCCCCACATTTCAAAGGGCCACAGAGCTGTCAAAACATTTAAGGGGACTAGAGGCACATGCACCTTATCAGTGTAAATTTGGCATTTATGACAAGTTCGAGAGTGCTGATAATAATCGGCTTCCATAGTGGACCAGTAGTATCTTTCCCGTAGGATCTTCTTAGCCATGGTATGTCCACTAGAATGGGTTCCGAAGGTGCCTTCATGTAGATCTGTCATGATCCTCTCTGCTTCGCTCTTATCCATACACCGTACTAGTGTGGAGTCATGGTTGTGTTTGTAGAGGATTCCATTGCTGAGGAGGAATTTTGCGGCGAACCTTCTCAGGAATTTCTTATCTTTGACAGATGCCCCTTCGGGATACTCCTGAACTTAGAGATACCTTTTAACTTCGTGAAACCAGGGTTTGTCTGCCACTTCTTCGGTATCAATTTCACAGTAGTGTGCTGGTTCATCCAACCTCTCAATGGTGATTTGGGGAGCTTCATTGTCCCACCTGACTTTGAACATGGAAGACATGTTAGCTAGCGTTTCCGCTAACTGATTCTCCTCTCGTGGGAAATGTTAAAAATTACCTCCTCAAAGTGTGGGAGCAATGTCAGTACGTACTCTTTGTATGGGATGAGATTTGGATGCTTCATATCCCATTCACCTTTGATGTGACTTATCACTAAGGCTGAATCCTTGAATACACTCAAGAACTTGAACCTTAGGTCAATAGAAGCTCGAAGACCCATGATACATGCTTCATACTCCGCCATGTTGTTGGTGCAATTGAAACATAATGGGGCGGTGAACGGAGTATGACAGCCCTCGGGATATATGATCACAACGCCAATTCCGTTACCCAATGCGTTTGAGGCTCCATCAAAATACATAGACCATCGGGATCCTTCCTCGGGTCCTTCATTCGGTCCATGTCCTTCGTAGTCAGTCACCAGCATAATGTTCTCATCCGGGAACTCAAAATTCATGGAATGGTAGTCATCCACGGCCTGATGAGCCAAATGATTGCTCAATACACTCCCCTTGATTGCTTTTGGGTTGTATATTGTATATCATATTTAGTTAAGATCATCTTCCATCTCGCTATTCTTTCGGAGAGTGCGGGCTTCTTGAAGATGTATTTGATTGGATCCATCTTAGATATCAATAAGGTAGTGTGAGTCAGCATATATTGTCTCAGTCGGCGAGCAGCCCATGCCAAAGCATAGCAAGTTTTCTCGAGCAATGAGTATCGTGTCTCACAGTCGGTAAATTTTTTGCTAAGGTAGTATATTGCATTCTCTTTTCGACCAGATTCGTCATGCTTCCCCAGCACACACCCCATTGAATTGTCTAGCACTGTCAAGTATAATATCAAAGGTCTTCCTTCAACTGGAGGCATCAGAATTGGTGGTTCTTGAAGGTATTCTTTGATTCTTTCGAAAGCGGTCTGGCATTCATCATTCCACTTTACCACTTGATCTTTTTTCAGAAGCTTGAAGATTGGCTCACAAGTAGCAGTCAGATGTGAAATGAACCTAGCGATATAATTTAGACGCCCCAAGAAACCTCTAACTTCCTTCTCTATACGGGAAGCTGGTATTTCTCGTATAGCTTTTACCTTCGCATGATCTACCTGAATGCCTTTGTCGCTGACAATGAAACCCAGAAGTTTACCAGACCTTACCCCGAAGGTGCACTTGTTCGGATTCAACCTTAGCTTGTATATCTTCAACCTGTCGAACAAATTTTGTAGATGATCGAGATGTTCCTCTTTGGTTTGAGACCTGGCTATCATGTCATCAACATAAACCTCGATCTCGTGGTGAATCATATCATGGAACAAAGCGACCATGGCTCGCTGATAGGTTGCCCCAGCATTCTTCAACCCAAAAGGCATCACCTTGTAACAAAAGGTGCCCCACTGTGTGACGAAGGTTGTCTTCTCCATGTCTTCAGGAGCCATCTTGATCTGGTTGTAGCCAGAGAAACCATCCATGAAGGAGAATATTTTGTGTTGCGCGGTGTTGTCAAACAGAACATCAATATGGTGAAGCGGGAAGTCATCCTTGGGGCTTGCCTTGTTCAGATCTTTGTAATCCACACACATTTGTACCTTGTCGTCCTTCTTAGGTACTTGAACGACGTTAGCAACCCACTGCGGATAGGAGGTGACAGCTAAGAACCCTGCATCGAACTGCTTCATGACCTCTTTCTTGATCTTCTCTGACATTTCGGGACGCATACGACGAACCTTCTGTTTAATCGAATGGGAAGTCTTCTTTAGGTTGCAGGAAATGTACCACAATATCAGTGTCCAAACCAGGCATGTCTTCTTAGGACCAGGCAAAGATATCAACATAGTCGTGCAGTATTTGTATCAACCTCTGTTTGACGCTGAGCTCCAGATTTGCACCTATTTTAACCTCTTTTATGTCCTCCTCAGTACCCAAATTCACTGTCTCAACCGGATCTTCATGAGGCTGTATGGCCCTCTCTTCTTGTTGTAGTAGTCTAGCAAGTTCTTCAAGTACCTCACAATCGTCCTCACCTTCATCCTCAGCTTGGTTGATCGGATTTTTGAAGTCATAGCTGGAAATAGCAGAGCTGTTATCAATGGGATCCAGAGTGGATATGGATCTGCAGTGTGATACGTGAGTGTGTGTAAGAGCATAGCTGTATTGATAAAGTAAAGGCAAAAAAGAAAAACAGAGAGCGTAAAATTTTTATGCAAAGAACGTCCAATGCTTCATTGATGAAATATGAGATGACATATAATAACCCACACAGATATAAACATCGTGCCTCGGGTAAGACACAGGGCCAAAAAGTTTACATTGTTCATTACAAACTCAGAAAACAAGTAAGACAATTACTGCGGAATAAAAGAAACTAGAACAAAATCTCTAGTCATCCAGTTATTCGGTCCATCATTGGTAGTCGGGTAGATCCAGTTGTGGATGTCAGGGTCTTCCTCACTGTCTTCAATAGCGTTGACCTCACGATTACTGATGCGTAGGGGAGGTCCTCCAACTTGAGCGCGTCAAACAGCCCTTTGAGCTCCTGAAGTAAAGCCCAAGCCAACTTTGTCAGTTTTATGAGTGAAATTAGGGAGCTGACCCCAATTGGCACACCCACCTTCTTCAACCACGGCCATGGCATCCTTGAGAGAAGCCATCTTCAGAGGAGGTTTGTTGCTAATAGTAGTTTCAATTGATGCCAAGATCTACGGGACCTCTTCGAAGTTCTGACAAGGAGTTTCTATAAATTCCTCGTCCATCTCTACGTAGCGGAAGGAATTGAGGTGGCTCACCATATATTCCTCTTCGCCATGCACAGTGACTATCTTCCCCTTTACCGAATACTTCAACATTTGGTGTAGTTTAGAAGTAACAACCCTAGCTTCATGGATCCAAGGACGACCTAATAAACAAGAGTATGATGGCCTGATATCCATTACGTAGAAGATGGACTTAAAAGTTTGAGAGCCTACTTTGACAGGGATGTCCACTTCCCCATGCACCATTCTTTTCGACCCGTCAAAAGCCCTTACCACAATGTTACTAGGCTTTAAAGTCAAACCCTTGCAATCCAAATGGTCCAACGCCTTCTTGGGCAGAACATTCAGCGAAGACCCAGTATCCACCAGCACATAAGCCATGGTAGTGCCCCTGCATTCGATTGTGACATGCAGAGAATCATTGTGTTTTCTCCCTTTCGGTGTCAAGTCTGCATCTGAACAACCCAGCCCATTGTCAGCGGTCAGGCTAACCACGCAATCTTTAAATTGATCATCTGAAGTCTCTTGTGGCACATGTGCAGTTTTGAGGAATGCAATCAAAGCCTTCGCATGGGCCTCGGAGAACAACAGTAGGGATAACATGGATATCTTCGAGGGGGTCTGTCTCAGCTGCTCAACCACATTGTAGTCAATTTTTTTAATTATTTTCAAAATTTCCTCTATCTCTTGCTTAGAGGTTTCCACAACAATTTTTCTAGGTGCCTCCATCCGAGCAGACTCACTTACAAGTTCTTTGCCTCGAATATCGGATGATTTATCGGCATGGGTAACAGCTGGAGTAGTAACTGAAGTACTAGCGGGAGCAGAAGATGAAATAACGATGGGCTTAGTGACAGTCTTTGGGGAGATCTCCGGAGAGAAAACCCTTCCACTTCTAGTAATCTTGCTGGTCCCGACAATGTTACTGACATCACGATCAGCTTCTTCGGTCTTCAAGTTTTGTTTAACGCCATGATAGTAAACATCGACGCCATAATGCCAAGGGACAGCTTTGTCTGAGGTGTACGGGACAGGGCCAGGACATGTGATTATCAACGGAGCGATTCTCGTAGTGGGTGTAATCATAACAGGTTTTCTCGAGGAAACCTTGGAAGGACTGGCGGAAATGGTTATATGGAAATATCTTCACACAGAACAGTTGGAATCAAAGTATTTTCGAACAACATTTCTTGGTTGTCCATCAGGCGTTGGACACCTGTCTTTAGCAGATAGTAACCAGAAGGCAGAGATGGACATATATGGCAACCTTCACCATAACCCGAAAATAAATCGTCCAGCAACAAATTCTTCTTAACAGTCATAAGGGGAGTGGAAACTTCATCAAATGAGGTCACAAACAGATCGATATCAACGACGTTAACTCCACGATTGTGTCTAGGCATGGGAGCAGTTATGAAACTGGGATTCTCCGGAGCGTCGAACTCAATCTCCTTGGCTTCAATCAGATCTTGTAGTTTATTTCTCAGAGCCTAGCAGTCATTTGTATCGTGACCAGGACTCTTAAAATGGTAGGCACACCGAGCGTTATGATTATACCGAGGAGATGAGGTATTAGGATTCTTGGGAGCCTCTTTCAAAGTTTTCAAGTTGGATGATGGGGTAGAACCTCTGTCAATGTCATGTTAATCAGGTAAATTGCCTTTGTGGTCTTTCTACCCTTTGCTGATTATTACGTTGCGGGGAATCCGCAGGCATAGGTATTATTACAGCACTAACCGTTGGACGGTATCCCGCTCTGCTCTGATTTCTCGGGCTATAGATGGCACTGGCCTCCTTCTTACCAGTGAAAGGTTTCTTTTCTCAACTTGACGAGGTATCCTTCTGTATTTTACTGCTCCGAATCCCAGCTTCTACCCTCTCTCCAATCAATATCAGCTCGGTAAAACTAGTCGATGAGCTACCGATCAAATGGTTGAAGAATGGACCAGACAGCGTCCCAAGAAACATGTCAACCAACTCCCTATTAGATAAAAGGGGTTGAACTCTCCCAGCCAAGTCTCTCTATTTCTGTGCGTAGTCTTTAAAGCCTTCACCTCCACCCATGGACATACTCTAGAGTTGAGTACGAGTAGGGGCCAGGTCGGCATTGTATTGATACTGCTTATAAAAAGCGGCAGCCAAATCCTCCCAATTTCGGACATTGGTTCCTTCTAATTGGTAGAACCATTCAAGCTGAGTCCCTGACAGACTATCTAGAAAGAAATGAACCCATAAGTTTCTATCAGCGGTGTGGGGCTGGATCTTCCTCACATAGGAACGGAGATGGAGCTTTGGGCAAGACACCCCATCATACTTTGCAAAAACTAGAGCCTTAAATTTTCGTGGGATGACTACCCCGGACACCAACCCTAGTTCTTCAAAATCCAGCTGCAGTATTCTTTGGATCTCCATAGCACTTAACCGATCCTCTAACTGCTTGTACCTATCCTCAGTGGGAGGATACTGCTCATCGTTATAGTCGATATCATTGTCAGAGACTTCAGGACTTGGGTCTTCTTCCCTTGTCTGCCCCTCTTGATTTCCACCCTCTTTGGATGATGAAGTCACGTCAACTGATTGCTTTAGTGGCCCCCCGAATCTTCTGCCCATATTGAGGGCACCGACACGCTTCTCCTTCTTTTTCTTCTCTTTCTCTTTCAAGATTAGGGCCTTCAGATCCTCCATCCCTTTTTCCAGAGTTACGGACATCTATTGAAATTGGGCATTTTGTGCCTGAAGATCTTTGATGCTTTGTTCAGAAGACATATCTGCTTGAAATAAACAACAGAGTAGATGAGAAACCTGTAACAGAACCTTCTTATGCAATGTCATGGATGGTATGCGTATGCAATGATTTCAAGGAATTTAGAGATTCAAATTTGTTCAGACCAAAAGAGGAACACACATCATATTAATAAATCCAAGCTTGAGTACATTATACCTTTTTGGGCTTACAATGAGAGAAACAAAAATACAGCAAAACTCTTAAGACAAAAGGGTTGAACGCATCCTCTTTGGCGTAATGTATGTGTTCAGATTCCGTTCTTCATGAAGCTACTTGGTGAGTTCCAGAACCTTCTTCTCATTGGCATAAAATTGGGCTTCAAAGGTGTCCCGCTCTTCCTTCAACTGAACCCAAGCTTTCTACAAGTCTTCGAGGGAGGTAGGCATGTCAGGACAAAGGACAAGGTATGGGACGTCTCCTTCAACAACAGGCTCTATGATAACAGAGAGGATAGAAGGGTAAGGCATTAAGAGACTTTGAGCATGATCCCGTACCCACCTAAGGTAAGGCTCGAGTGGGATAGAGTTTTTGTGTCCCAAAGTTCTACTGTCCACCTTGTTCACCATTCTCCAAGCTCGTGTAATCCTCTGGCGATAACCTTGGTCTTCCTTGTCGTAGTCGAACATCAGACCTTGAATGAGCATCTCATGAGGGTTATCTCTTCGGGCATACCCAAACTTCCTAAGAGCTAAGAAAGGATTGTAGGTGATACCTCCCCTAATACTAAGCAGAGGGACGTTAGGGAATTCCCCACAGCGGTTAATGATAAAGACATCTTCCAAGGATCTCGAACACCAATGGATGTCAGAATGGGTGAGGGACATCATCCTTTGAGACCATGTTAGTCTTTGCTCGTTCTTTAATACTGATTGAGGTAGGTGTGAAGTGAACCACTTAGCGAGTAGGGGATACAACACAAAAGAGTACCTCTTTTCTTCATGGTGCGTGTATGAAGTTAATGCAAGATGTCTCCCAGTAAGGTAGGTACAAGATTGCGAGAGAGAAAGACTTTGATGGCATTAATATCTATGAATTGGTCCGAGTTGGGGAACAGAACCAAACCATAAATGAGAAGATCCAGGATGACTTCAAAATCTTGGAAATCCATGTCGTCCCAAAATGAACGAGCCTTTTCCAATAGAAATTTGGCTAGGAAACCATTGACCCCGCTTCTCGTCTCCCAATTGGCTATGATGTCAGCTCTTTTCAGATGCAAAGCCTCGGCGATGAATTCAGGTTTTGGAATCCCTTCCAGACCGGTGAACGGTATCTGATAAAGCACGGGCACCCCTAAGAGTAAAGAGAACTCTTCCAGTGTAGGTACCAACTGATAGTCCGGGAAAGTGAAACAATGATGTACGGGATCAAAGAATTGGAACAGTACGCACATCATATCTTCTTGGAAACTGGATGTAGCCAAACTGAGGAGTCGACCAAATTTCTTGGTAAAAGAGGCTAACTCTTGAAGTTGAGGGTGTGTTATTACAAAGTTGATTCAGATGGTGTTCCTTCGGACAAAATTCATGACCTACAAAACAAAAACAAAGATAAATTTATAAATCCTTGAAATGGTTAGTGATCATGCGTATGATGCTTATGATGTTTATGATGTTATGTACAAGTAGATATATATACACACAAAGCAGACAAGTCCCTATGTTTTAGGCTTGCATGGGGTTTTATAGGTAAGTATCCTCTTGATGTTTAGTTGGCTCAACCTGTCCTAGTAATAGTGATCGGGTTCTAAAGGATCTCAATATCACCGACCTTTCTCTTAGGCATTGTCTCAGCATAATCAATATTTTCTTGTGGCCGAGATATCCCAAAAGTCCAGCCTCAATGAGTGTAGTATCGAGTATCAACCAATTTTCAGCTCTACACCGAAACCGGTTATCTCACTAAGTCCTAATGGCCAAGTTTGTTCAATTAGGGTTCTAAAGTCAATTAGTGCTTCACGATGCCACTCAGCGGCCCCATATTCTCCTCGATTCACCACGAGGGATATCGGTACCCACAAATGCGTCACACTAACGTATCCATTGTTTCAACCATATCGGTCTATGTCGTACAGTTTCCATAATCTGTTGCTACTTACCAAAAAAGGTGTCCCAGATCCGTGTGGAGGATTAAAACAAAACCCAAACAATGACCCAAAAATGTAAATCAAGCAAGCTAAACAAAGAAAGAAAATAGATGTGATCTAACCCTAAGGTAAACCCACTTTTAAAATGATGTCCCCAGCAGAGTCTCCAGTTCTGTGATGCGGTGGGAGAATTGGCTTGAGGGTTTTTGCGTTTGTATTCGCAAATGTTGCAGTTTAGCAAGAGTCACCACCGACTTTTCTTTTATCCTATAAGGAAAGGTGAAAAAGCACAAGAAAGACCTTTAGAGATGTTTTCTTGAGTTCGGGGGGTAGATTATGAAAAGGGAAGGTATTAGCATCATTTTCATCCATGGTTTTCCATGGGCTCTTATTTACTTGCTAGATCACTTACTTTTGTTTTGAAATATGCTTTGTGATGTGGGTTTTGGAAGTATTTTTGAAAATGTGACTTTGTAATGATTCTCGTCTCTATAAGAATGCGTACTAAGTGTTGTTTTAAAAATAGTTCAAAAAGATGTTTGTGAAATGTGTTTTTTGAAAGTGATTTTGAAAAAGGTTTTATTTGTAATGGCTCTCGTTTCTATAAGAACACGTACAAAGTGTTTTTCTTTTAAAAATATTTCAGATGAAAGTATGGGTGTATAAAATTTTTGTTGTTGTGAGCAAGCGAGCAACTAAGAGCGAATCTACCTACTCAAAAGGTCTTAGATGTTCTTTTCCTCCTCCTTTAGATGTTGCTATCTTACCATTTGATTTGATAAGAAGCCCCATTGTTGGATGTTTAAGGGACGAGTGTGGGACGTTTGTATAGTCATAGAAGGCAACCTATGGGACATTTTAGCAATGTCATTTTAGGGACTAGATCGTTTATCGAAGGCAACATCGAGGGTTATTGAGGGACTATGATTTTTATAGAGGGTCTTTACTAAAACGCCCATGTTCGAGGGACATGACTATTTTTCGATAGGCCACAGAGTGGGATTACCCTAAGGATGCTAGTGTGCAAGTGTGTTTGATTGCATTCATTTAGTCTTGCTGTTTAGGTTGTCTATTTGTTGTTTTCATGTCTTGCCATACACACCTTAATTACTAGCATTTACATTTGGAAGCGATAAATTGCAGAAATGTAAAGTCCTACGCTATTACAATATTTTAGGGATGGGGGTACATATTTACTAATGGGGATTTCAAATAAATATTAAATCCTAAGTTACTATTACAACCATATTGAATGGATAAGAATGTACAAGAAAATGTGAAATGAACTTATTTAGAAAATGGTTTTTTGTCTTAACGAATTAAGATAAAAAAGGAAATAAGTTAATTAATAAAAGAAAATATTTTTATGTCTTTTTTATATTAATAAAAAAGAAGTTAATATTAAAAATGATAAAAAAGGAAAATAAATGAACGATAGGAACAGTGTGCTGCTGCAAGCAAAACAACAAGGATCAGAAGTTCTGAAGTCAGGCGCGTGGTGATTCAGAAGGAAGCGTCAGAAGTTCTGGATTGATACACTCTGAGGTCCTGCAAGACACGTTAGAGGAAAAACACAAAAGTTCTGGATTGCCATGTGCTGAACTTCTGGGTGTTAGAACAATGAGAAAATCTTAGAAGTTCTGTATATTAAAATAGTGAAGAGAGCTCAGAGGTTCAATATGTGCTAAGACAGTGAGTGAACATCAGAAGTTCAGTGTGCATTAACAGTGAGTGAATATCATAAGTTTAGTGTGTTTAAACAGTGGGAAAATCATAGAAGTTCTGTATGTTAAAACAATGAGGAGAACTCAGAGGTTCAGTATGTGCCAAGACAGTGAGTGAACATCAGAAGTTCTATGCCATATTTCAACTCTTTATTAGCACATCAACAATTTATTCAGTTCTTAATAAACAACAAATCAGAAGGATAATAGCACAACAATTTATAGAAGTTCTAATCCTAAACCTGAGCCTAGCCTTAATCAAGAAGTTCTGATCCACAGTTTCCTTACTTATGCAATGATATGGACAACATTAATATTGATATTTACATATTTAACGATGTTCTGAATGAGAAGATGCAAAGCCAGAAAGACTTACCTTGAATCTGGAGCGTGTGCTTAGGGGCTTAAACTGCTGCCTTCAGATGTTCTGGAATCAGCAAGAGCAACGGAAGAGAAAATGCCAAGTTCTTTGATTCAAAAGGAAGAACAAAGGTTTGGTTTTCTGTTTGGGACTTCTGGATTTTTCTATGAAGTTTTCAAAAATTTCTTTTCTCTCTTTTGACAATTTCTCTCTCTCCAAAAGCAAGCCCCTTGAAAGTGTGATAGAGCAACTTATTTATAGATGAATTTGTTGTGGTTTTGGGGGGAAAACAGATGGGATTTAAACTTTTTGGCACACTGTTCCATTGCTTTTTGATCACAGCTTTTTGTATTTGGTGCAAATACATGATTTGGAAAAATTCAGACATGGATTGGATTAGCTGTTGGTTAGAACATTGTGTTGTAGCTGTGCAGCAGGTTGTTTAAACGAGGTCTTTGGATTTGGTGATGTTCTAATCGCAAAAGATCATAAACGTAACCTCCAAATGCTGAAAGGTAATGTTCTGACCGGAGAACATTGTTTCCATATGTTCTGATTGAAGCGTCATGTTCTAAACTGTGTTTGCAACTTCTGACTGCACTTCCGTAGAGGCTGGCTCAGAAGTTCTGAAGTATCATATTCTCTAGACACTTAGAAAATTTTCTAAATGTTTAGAAATTTGATTTTTTTCAAAGTAACTTCTGACTTCTGATTTTTTGATGAACCAATTTCATGCCTTGATGAAATATGATTCTTGGAACTTGATTTTTTGATCCAAAAGTCAAAGTTTAACTTTTTGGTGTGCAAATGACCATTTTGCCCTCGTGAATGACTTTCTTGGAAAATTTGTAATTCAAGTCTTGAAATTGGATGGAAGCAAACCTGAGGGTCCAGGTTGATCCTTTGAGAAATGAGAGGGCAAATTTTAGGGTACAACACTTTCCAATAAAGCTCTGATCACTGCTAAAGTTTTGATTAATCACTGAAGCTCTGACCATCGTGACTGCACTCCACTGACCTCCACTCCCTCTGTGTCAATGCTAACCGCCGCGACCGCTCACCTCCCACCGTTGCATGTGAAGTTGTACTGCTCGCCTCCCACCTCTGCAAGTCTGACACGTAGCAACTTCCTCTGCCACGAAGACCACCGCGTTGCACCCTCCCTCTCTCTGCTGAAGCCGATCGCGCGTTTTCTCCTCTATGCATTCTCCTATCAATGCTTATTCATCTCTTTTTATAAGTTCTTGATATCACTTAGATTTAATTGTTGTTTTGAATATAATTGGTGAATTAATTGAGATAGTGTTGAATTAGCATGAATTAATTCTTGAATTATGGAAATTATATGATCCTTGAAAATCTTCATGTTAATGATGTTGATAATAGTTGGAATCAGTTGATTACTTGAGTTATTTATTAAGATTCATGCGTCGACATTTGATTCAGAATGGATAATTGTTGTTAATTATTGAAGTTCACGCGTCAGAGTTTGATTTCAAGTTGATAATTTTTTATAATTGCAAAAATTCACACATCGATGTTTAATTTCGAGTTAAAACTTGAATAATTTTTATTTTGATGCTTGGAAATCATTGTACCAGTGTGGATTTAATTTCTTCGATTCGTTTGTAATTTCAAGTGAAGTTTAAGGTTTCGGTCTTCGATTTCGCGCGTTCAAATATTCATTTCCAATTGATTTTTGGTGAACACTGACACCTGAAACGTTGCTTCCTGGTACTCATAAATGCATGAAAATTATGACATAATTCTTGTTTGCTTCATATTTGAATCCAACTCGATAATTGCTTAATGTTGGTGTTGAGTTTTATTGGTTTTAAAGGGACTTTTAGAGGATTTTCATGATTCAAAATATTATTGTCCGGTATTGACAAATGCATGCAAATTGTGATTTAACTCTTGCTTAATTCATTATTAGGTTTAACCCGATAACTGTTTAATTTTGATGTTTAGTTTTGTTTGTTTCAAATTGAATTTTGGAGGATTTTCATGAGTCAAAACATTGGTGTCTGATATCTGCAAATGCATGCAAATTGCAATTTAATTCTTGCTTAATTCATTATTGGATTTAATTTCATGATGGTTTGATGTCGGTGTTGAGTTTTGATGATTTTAAGTTTACTTTTCAAGTATTTTTATGAATAAGAAACGGTGTTGTCCGGTAATTGTTTTTGTTACTCCGACACTTGTTTGGAACTTGTTTCTTCATGAATTAAGCTTGATTTAAGTTATGATATGAATGCTTAACTTTGGGTTGTCACTCTTTGTTATTACTAACTCATTTATTGATTTGTGCAAGCTTCCTAAGATGGTTCAAGAGAGCGATTTGTCACACCTTTGTTTGCATTTAATCGATTAATTAATTCTTGATTATTCGATTAAAGCTTTTATCCTATTTCCTTTTGGTTTGGATTTGTTTCTAACGTGCTTGAACTTGGACTCTAATTTCATGAAACTTGTGGATTGTTGTTGTTTGTATGGACTTGTATCTTATAGAGGACTATTATTTGGCATTCGTATATGCTTGACACACTTTTCGCTTGTGATTTATTTTCATATTGACGATGCTTCAACACTTATCCCGTGCATTTGATTTCAGATTATTTTGTTTATTGGTAAAGCTTACGCAAAGGTCTTAGGGTTTCTTAAGCTTTGTTATTCAAAGGCAATAAATTATTTTTTCTATTTGGTACTTTTTCTCATTTATCCTATTCTCGTATTGTCTTTTAATTTCTTTTCCATGAGAAGTAGGAATGGAGATGCATATCTAGAGGTCAAGTCCTACTTTGTAGACAATATTTATGTGATTATTAGTTTGTTCTCTTTTACTTTATGCTTGCAATTGAGTCAATAAAGTGGAAGAAGGGCTCGCAATCGGCCCCCATATTTCAAGTCCCTTGGTCATTCTTAGCTCACGCTTTACGTTGATGTTTTGAATCATGCTTCTCTTGTTATCGAGTCAATAAAGTGGAAGTAGGGATCATAATCGGCCCCTACATTTGTCTTTGTTTAGACGATACTTAGCTCACCTTTATTAAACATTAATGCTTCAAGTTTATACTTGATTTTGTGCTTGAGCTATTCTAGTGGAAGGAGAGCCTTTCGACTCCCACGCCGAAATCCGTCTTGGATTCTTGTTTTGCTAGCTCATGCTTATTTCTTAGGTGGTCACCTATAGCATGCGCATTTGTTTCTTTGATACTTACTTGTTTAAGTGGGTATTCTTTAGACATCTTGGTTAAGTGCCTATTTGGTGAGTAAGTGGTTACTTCTCATGTGTTTCGTGATTGCTTTCATATCTTGCTTAATTTCTTGATTGATTTCCTTCTTCTCTTTATTTCTCTTCTTGTGTGATCACATGTTACCCATAGTATCTTTAGTTCATTCTTGATCAAGATAGAACTAAGTAGACCTTAGGATTGATATTCATGCATGACAACATTAGGTAGAATTCCCTTGACCCCAACTTTAGGTCCACAAGCATGACAACAAGTAGGATCGAGATTCCAATTTTGTTAATAATTCAGATTAGGGTCCAAAATTGTTTAAAGTCAATAATGTTTGGTTTGAGAATTCAACTTTTCTTCCATTTGTTGAGTTGGAATGGAAGAAATTAAAGGTATCTGGTAGAGTAGATATTGTTTTAAAAGAAAAACTGAAGTTGTTGAAAGTTAGTCTTTAGAAGTGAAATCTTGAGGTGTTCGGGAAATGGGATTCGGAGATTGGGGAAGGTGTGGGAAGGATCAATCAGGCGGACAACCTTTTGGGAACTTGTAGGGAAGACCTAGTGGAAGAATTAGTGGCGGGTAGGTGTAAAGCTACTAGGAGTCTTTGGACAAACTTGAGTATCAAGGAAAATATGCTTCTTAAGATTGAAGTGGGCTAGTGATGGAGATTCTAATAGTAGGTTCTTTCATTGTGTGATGAAAGATAGGAGGAGTAGGGACTTTATTGTTTCTCTTGAATCTCCGGATGGTTTTGTGGAATAGGTGGAAGGAGTGAAGGAGGAAGTGAGGAGACACTTTTCGATAAAGTTTGAGGAATCGGAGTTCAATAGACTTGTGCTAGATGGTGTGGTTTTTAACGCTTTATCCCTACCAGAGAATGTTGACTTAGAGGCTCCTTTAATGGAGGTTGAGATCAAGGACACGATGTAGGGTTGTGAGGGATCCAAAATCCCGAGTTCGGATGGCTACAATTTCCTTTTCATTCGTAATTGTTGGCCTTTTATGAAGAGGGATTTCAACTGTTTTTTCAACGACTTCCATGGAATCGGGGTTTTGTCTAAAGCTATTACTACTTCATTTTTTACGCTTATTCCAAATAAGAATAATCATATGGGGTTGGATGATTATAGACCGACTTGTTTGGTAGGTTACTTGTATAAGGCTTTAGCTAAGCTTCTTGCGGCTAGATTGAATAAGGTGTTGGGCAAGTTAATTTCGCCTTGCGAAAGTACCTTTGTCCCGGGAAGATAACTACTAGACGGGGTGTTAGTGGCCAATGAGGTGGTGGATTTTTATACTAAAGAGAAGAACTCTTGTTTTCTTTTCAAGGTTATTTCTGAAAAAGCATACAACAAGGTGAGTTGGAAGTTTATCAAGTACGTCTGGATGAGGATGGAGTTCAGGGATATGTGGCTCAAGTGGATGGAGGCGATTGTTTTTTCTAGTCACATGTCCTACTTGGTGAACGATAGACCAGCAAAGGAATTTGTTGTTGGCATGGGGATTCATCAGGGCGATCCATTATCCCCTTTTTTGTTCTTTATAGCGACTGAAGGTCTAACCAGTTTGGTTAGGAACGCTAAGGAAATTGATGTTTTTTTTGGATTTAACGTGAAAGGAAATTGTGTTATGGATGTCATCCAATTTGCAGATGATACTTTGTTGGTGGAGGGGGGATGGAATCATATTTGGGCTCTAAAATCGATTTTAAGAGGTTTTTAGGTTGTTTCGGAGCTTGGAGTTAAGTATCATAAGAGTAAGCTCATCGGGATTAATTATAGCATTCACCAACTTAATGTAGCGGGAGACTTTTTATCATGCATGATAGAAGGATGTGCTTTTAATTTTCTTGGTATTCATATTGGATCCAACCCACGCCACTGTTTGTGTAAGCCCTAGAGGCCAATACTTTTGGTACTTGTATCGAATTATTTATTAATAATAAAAAGGCATTTCTTTATTATGTTTGCTTTCCAAAATAATAAAGTCCCTAGAATGGTTTTTTTGTTTAATGAAATGTTAAGTGTGACTTAATCATGAGATCCCATTAAACATAAGACACTATTCTTAAAGTATCCGTAGTCAAGCTTTAATGTGAAGTGGGATAGCATTAAAGCATTAAGATTATTATGAAGATAGATTGATGATCACATCTCATGGATCATAGATAAGGAGTTATCAAGTCTTGACATAGGTATGAATATTAGGAGTAATATTTATACTGGATTGACCCGCTATGAGAATACTACATAGAATGTTATGCAAAGTGTCATAAGTTATTCTCATGATGATAATGGTGTATACCACCCTTCGACCTGAAACTACTATGGACCCTAGATGTAGAGTCAAGTACTTTATTACTGATCAAACGCCATCTGTAACTGGATGATTGTAAAGACGGTTGATGGGTACTTCACAAAGCATGCTAAGGGACATGAGTGACCTAGATGGAATTTGCTCATCCTGCATAACAGGATAAATGTCTAAGGGCCTAATATTGAACTGGACAAGGGTGACACAGTGTATGCCTTGTGTTCAATATAGACATGAGGGCAAAAGGGTAATTGTACAACACAAATATTATCACAGAAAAGGTTTGGTCAGATCACATGATATTTTTGTGACTTGGGTAACAGTGATGTGTTGCTAGATACCGCTCACTGTTTATTATATTAAATGTGTGATTTAATATAATTGCCAACGTCGCGAAAACCTACAGGGTCACACACATAAGGTCAGGTTGATGAGAGATAGAATAAATAAGGAACACCGTAAGGTACGGTGCACTTAAGTGTAATACGGAAAATGGTAAGGTACCACGTGGATAAGTGATATATGGTACATCATAAGGTATGATGTCCATAAGCTTAATTGGGCTTTTAGCTTATAGCCTTAATTGGGCTTTTAGCTTGTAGCCCACACGAGTGATTCTATAAATAGATCCCTTGTGATGAAGCAATTTCACTTGATGCATTTTCGTTTTTGACTCTCTCTCTCACTCAAGGTTTCCGTTCGTGATCAGCTAGCACTGTGACCGGAAGCGATCTGTTCGTGTGGACTGAGTAGAGGCGTTGTTCTTCATCAACGCTCGTGATCACAACATCAAAGTTCTGAATCGCCACAGGAGGTAAAAATTTCTATCACTGACCATGCTCATTCGTAAGGATCGCTAAAGGAAAATTTTAAATTCCGCTGCGCTTTTGGTCGCAATTTTCCTTCAGTGGTATCAGAGCCACTTACGAAACCATGGATCTGATAGTTGTTTATGTTCTATATTTTCTGTTTTGATTCGATTAAAACCAGAATGAATTGAATAATAAACGAGTAATTAAATTTGGCATCTGTTGTGTACGATTTAGATGATTGATGTTGACTATGCTTCGGAATCTGACATTAGTATGGTGAAGCAGCGATACATCGATCGTCCATAGGTTACACAAGTAAGATCGATCACTTTTATATATGATATAAGTAAATCTGATGCAACGATGGTATATGGGATATACTGTTTCTGTTTCGTTCATTCAAACACTTGATGATTGTTATTCCTTTGACCGATCACTGTTCATATGCTTCGGAATCCGACATTAGTATGGTGAAGCAATGGCATGTGATTAATCATACTGAATTATTAATCGAAATGTGTTTGACAGCATGAAACTGTTGCATTAGGGTTCATGACGGCATAAGGGTTGTGTGGTTGTAGAGTTATGCGATTAGGGTTGTGAATGCACAAGAGTTGTGCGAAAATGACGCCGATTTCAAATGAATTGTTCATTAAAATTTTGCGTCGGGGCGCTGCCCCTGACAACCTCGCAAAGGGGCGCTTCCCCCGCGTAGTGTGATCAATCGTCGAAATTTAATTTGCCTTTTTTTTAATTAACAAAATTTAAACTAATAATAAAAGTGTGTTTATTATTATTGTCTTGTGGTGATCAGTTATGGCCTTAGTTTTTTCCTTTATTTTGTTTTGGGATTGTAAAATACGGCCTGCGTGTCGTGCCTCTCTCTAAAAATTCTTGATGTAACTTCTTTTCTCATCTCACTCCCTCGTATGTAAAACGAGTTTCTTTTATGTAATGTAATGTTATGAAGAAAGAGAAGAATACAATATCAAAGGAGGATAACCTTGGAGATCTTGCTTGGAGAAGTTTAGATCGTTATTAGGTTAGCTTAGGTTCTCTCATTGGCTTGGGAGAACAATTGCGCTAGGGGCCATAACTGTATCCTTTTATGTATATTGATGCATGTGTTTGTATGTTGATGCATGAGAGAGACGAATTGCATGTTAAGCCGGTGAGATCAAACTAATAACAAAATCCCTCAAGTTAAATATTAAGTTCATGCTTTCCAAGTTTTAGCACTCATCAAGACTAGTATCGAACAATGTAGGTTTCGCCTACGCGAGGTGCATGTTCTATATTAGTAAGGTGCGATGGGATAATTGTAATATCCAACTGCTAAAACAATGGGTCAAACTTAACTAAACACATTATAATAAGATTATACATGTTTAGAAGCAAGAGTTGGGAATGATTCATATGATGAATTAGAATAAGGAGTTATTCACCCAACTGAAAATATTCGAGAGTTGTATGAGATACAATTGGAAGGAGTTCCTACCTAAATAACCTAGTTTTGTGTAATCAGCCTAACGCTGACTTAGAACAAAGTGAAATATGGATCTCGACCCACTAGAAAGTCTTCCAACGGGATTTTCCGAATCAAATGATGAGGGTCATTTGGTTTGAGTAAAATAGTGGGAGCATATTTGATTAAAGGCCTAATTAAATATGTTGTTTTAATGATACTTATATTTTCATTTTTTTTGTAGATTACCATGACAACAGACAACCATATTTTGCGATCAATCCTAGATAAGGAAAAATTGTCTGGGACAAATTTCCTGGATTGGCACCGAAATCTGAGGATTGTCCTCAAGCACGATAAGAAGCTGTATGTCTTAGAGACACCTGTTCCTGAAGAGGAACCGCCTAGTTCGGCACCTAAGGTAGAAAGAGATGCTTATAAGAAGCATCTTGATGATGCTAACGAAGCCGCTTGTCTCATGCTAGCTACTATGAACTCGGAGTTGCAAAAGCAACACGAGAACATGTCAGCATTCGATATGATCGGACATCTGAAAATGCTCTATCAAGAGCAGGCAAGAAATGAGAGGTTTCAGGTTTCAAAGGCCCTTTTTAACAGCAAGTTATCTGAGGGAAACCCTGTAGGTCCCCATGTACTCAAAATGATTGGGTATGTGGAGAACCTTGAAAGGTTAGGGTTTCCGCTTGGAAAGGAACTTGCAACTGATTTTATCTTACAATCGTTGCCAGATAGCTTTAATCAGTTTGTCATGAATTTCAACATGAATGACATGGATAAGAGTCTTCCAGAATTGCTAAGCATGTTGAAAACTGCTGAGCAGAATATGAAGACAAAAGGGAAGTCCATTCTGATGGTCAGTAATGGAAAGAAGCTGAACAAGAGGCCTACCAAGCAGGTTGGTAAAGGGAAAGGCAAGGAAGTTGCCAAGCCTAAACCTATTGTTCCTGCTTTGAAGCCTAGTGGAGGCATAGCAAAGGAGGGCACTTGCTTCCATTGCGGTAAGACCGGACATTGGAAGAGAAACTGGCCAAAGTACCTGGAAGATAAGAACAATGGAGTAAGGACTTCAAATTCAGGTATTTTTGTTATTGAAATTAATTTATCTACTTCTGCATCATGGGTATTAGATACTGGATGCGGTTCTCACATTTGTACTAATGTGCAGGGGCTAAAAAGGAGTAGAGATTTGGCAAAAGGTGAAGTTGACCTACGAGTTGGAAATGGAGCAAAGGTTGCTGCTTTAGCCGTAGGAACTTATGTTTTGACTTTACCTAGTGGTTTAATAATTCAGTTAGAGAACTGTTATTATGTACCTGCAATTAGTAGGAATATTATTTCCGTTTCTTGTTTGGACAAGTTTGGTTTTTCATTTATCATAAAGAACAATTGTTGCTCTATTTATTTGAATGATATATTCTATGCTTCTGCACAAATGAACAATGGACTATATGTCCTTGATCTTGAAATGCCAATTTATAACATTAATACTAAACGGATTAAACCTAATGAGTTAAATCCAAGCTACCTTTGGCACTGTCGCTTAGGCCACATAAATGAGAAACGCATTTCCAAACTCCATAAAGATGGACTCTTGGACTCTTTTGATTATGAATCATATGAGACATGCAGATCTTGTTTAATTGGAAAGATGACAAAGTCCCCATTCACAGGAAAAGGTGAAAGGGCTAATGATCTTTTGGCCCTCATACATACTGATGTATGTGGACCACTGAACATACCAGCCAGAGGAGGTTTTCAATACTTCATCACATTTACTGATGATTTCAGTAGATATGGTTATGTGTATTTAATGAAACACAAATCTGAAACCTTTGAAAAATTCAAGGAATTCAAGAATGTAGTACAAAACCAACTAGGTAAGAATATTAAAGTTCTTCGATCAGATCGAGGCGGTGAATATTTAAGCCTAGAGTTTGATGACCATCTAAAGGAATGTGGGATTTTATCCCAACTTACTCCTCCCGGAACACCACAATGGAATGGTGTATCTGAGAGAAGAAATCGAACCTTGTTAGACATGGTCCGATCCATGATGAGTCATGCCGATCTTCCGAACTCCTTTTGGGGACATGCACTATTGACTGCAGCTTACACACTTAACCGGGTTCCATCCAAAAAGGTTGAGAAGACACCATATGAGATATGGAGTGGTAAGAAACCACATATGTCTTACATGAAGATTTGGGGTTGCGAAGTTTATGTGAAATGACAAATTTCAACTAAGCTTGAGCCCAAATCTGACAAATGCTTATTTGTGGGGTATCCTAAAGAAACAAGAGGGTATTACTTCTACAATCCTTCTGAGGGCAAAGTGTTTGGCGCTCGAACTGGAGTTTTTCTGGAAAAGGATTTTATTTCCAAAAGAATCAGTGGGAGGAAAATAGAGCTTGAAGAAATTCAAGAACCACAAAGCATTGATACACCTATGGAGGAATTAGAGCAGGAAACACAAGTAGTTGTGGAAGAGCAACCTGCTCAAGTAGAACAAGACCAGCGTAGGTCAAGCAGGATATGTCAACAACCTGAGAGATATGGATATCTCATAAGTGATCAGGGTGATGTATTACTCATGGATCAAGATGAGCCTGTGACCTACCAAGAGGCCATAACTGGTCCTGAGTCCGAGAAGTGGCTAGAAGCCATGAAATCTGAAATGGATTCCATGTACACAAACCAGGTTTGGACCTTGGTAGAGCCTCCTATAGGAGTTAACCCTATAGGATGCAAGTGGGTCTTCAAAAAGAAGACTGACATGGATGGTAAGGTACATACCTATAAGGCAAGACTGGTTGCAAAAGGCTATAAACAAATTCATGGGGTGGACTATGATGAAACCTTTTCACCAGTTGCAATGTTTAAATCTGTTCGGATTTTACTTGTTATCGCTGCATATCATGATTATGAAATATGGCAGATGGATGTCAAAACTGCTTTCCTTAATGGGAATCTTCTTGAGGATGTGTACATGACACAACCTGAAGGATTTGACATACCAGAGGAAGCCCAAAAGATATGTAAGTTACAGCGATCAATTTATGGATTGAAGCAAGCTTCCAGAAGCTGGAATCTTCGTTTTGATGAAATAGTAAAACAATATGGATTCATCAAGAATGAAGATGAGCCTTGTGTCTACAAGAAGGTTAGTGGGAGCATGATCGTATTCCTGGTATTATATGTAGATGACATATTACTCATTGGAAACGATGTCCCCACCTTGCAACAAGTGAAGACTTGGTTAGGGAAATGCTTTTCAATGAAGGACCTAGGTGAAGCAGCCTATATATTAGGAATCAGGATCTATAGAGATAGGTCACAAAAACTGCTTGGCCTAAGTCAGAGTACATACATAGAAAAAGTGTTGAGACGCTTTAATATGCATGATTCCAAGAAAGGATTCATACCTATGCAACATGGCATGTGTCTGTCAAAAACACAATCCCCTTCAAGTAAGGAAGAAAGGGATCGCATGGATAAGATTCCATATGCATCTGCAATAGGATCTATCATGTATGCCATGCTATGTACTCGACCAGATGTCTCGTATTCTTTAAGTGCAACGAGTAGGTACCAGTCTAATCCCGGTGATGCTCATTGGGTAGCTGTCAAGAATATCCTTAAGTACTTGAGAAGGACTAAGGATTCATTCTTGATATATGGAGGTCAGGAAGAGCTTGTTGTAATTGGATACACCGATGCTATCTTCCAGACAGATAAGGATGACTTTAGATCGCAATCTGGTTATGTGTTTTGTTTAAATGGTGGCGCTGTGAGCTGGAAAAGTTCAAAGCAAGATACAGTTGTTGATTCTACAACCGAGGCTGAGTATATTGCTGCCTCAACTGCAGCAAAGGAAGCTGTTTGGATCAAGAAGTTCATTAGTGAACTTGGCATAGTCCATAGCATTGTGGATCCCATTGATCTCTATTGTGATAACAATGGTGCTATCGCACAAGCTAAGGAGCCTAGATCTCACCAACGATCCAAACACATACTTAGGCGTTATCATCTCATTCGAGAGATAATCGATCGGGGAGATGTGAAAATATGCAGAGTACCTACACTTGACAATGTTGCTGACCCATTAACAAAGCCTCTTGCGCAGCTGAAGCATGATGGACATACTAGATCTATGGGTATTAGGGGTATGCCTGATTGGCTCTAGTGCTAGTGGGAGATTGTTGGTGTAAGCCCTAGAGGCCAATACTTTTGGTACTTGTATCGAATTATTTATTAATAATAAAAGGCATTTCTTTATTATGTTTGCTTTCCAAAATAATAAAGTCCCTAGAATGGTTTATTTGTTTAATGAAATGTTAAGTGTGACTTAATCATGAGATCCCATTAAACATAAGACACTATTCTTAAAGTATCTGTAGTCAAGCTTTAATGTGAAGTGGCATAGCATTAAAGCATTAAGATTATTATGAAGATAGATTGATGATCACATCTCATGGATCATAGATAAGGAGTTATCAAGTCTTGACATAGGTATGAATATTAGGAGTAATATTTATACTGGATTGACCCGCTATGAGAATACTACATAGAATGTTATGCAAAGTGTCATAAGTTATTCTCATGATGATAATGGTGTATACCACCATTCGACCTGAAACCACTATGGACCCTAGATGTAGAGTCAAGTACTTTATTGCTGATCAAACGTCATCCGTAACTGGATGACTGTAAAGACGGTTGATGGGTACTTCACAAAGCATGCTAAGGGACATGAGTGACCTAGATGGAATTTGCTCATCCAGCATAACAAGATAAATGTCTAAGGGCCCAATATTGAACTAGACAAGGGTGACACAGTGTATGCCTTGTGTTCAATATAGACATGAGGGCAAAAGGGTAATTGTACAACACAAATATTATCACGGAAAAGGTTTGGTCAGATCACATGACATTTTCGTGACTTGGGTAACAGTGATATGTTGCTAGATACCGCTCACTGTTTATTATATTAAATGTGTGATTTAATATAATTGCCAACGTCGCGAAAACCTACAGGGTCACACACATAAGGACAGGTTGATGAGAGATAGAATAAATAAGGAACACCGTAAGGTACGGTGCACTTAAGTGTAATACGGAAAATGGTAAGGTACCACGTGGATAAGTGATATATGGTACATCATAAGGTATGATGTCCATAAGCTTAATTGGGCTTTTAGCTTATAGCCTTAATTGGGCTTTTAGCTTGTAGCCCACACGAGTGATTCTATAAATAGATCCCTTGTGATGAAGCAATTTCACTTGATGCATTTTCGTTTTTGACTCTCTCTCTCACTCAAGGTTTCCGTTCGTGATCAGCTAGCACTGTGACCGGAAGCGATCTGTTCGTGTGGACTGAGTAGAGGCGTTGTTCTTCATCAACGCTCGTGATCACAACATCAAAGTTCTGAATCGCCACAGGAGGTAAATATTTCTATCATTGACCATGCTCATTCGTAAGGATCGCTAAAGGAAAATTTTAAATTCCGCTGCGCTTTTGGTCGCAATTTTCCTTCAGCCACGTCTCTTCTTGGGGACCTTTGATTGAGAAGATGAAGGCTAGGCTTTCTTGTTAGACTAGTAAATTCCTTAACTTGGAAGGTAGAATCACTCTATTGAAATTCGTTCAGCAGTTTATCCATATTTCAATTATCTTTCTATAAAGCTCCGGTCGCGATTTGCAAAGAAATCACAAAAATCACAAGTAAATTTATCTGGGGTGGGGTGGTTGATAGGAGGAGTATACATTGGGTAGGGTGGGAGAAATTGTGTATGTCGATGGAGATAAAAGGGTTGGGCTTCAAGAAAATCGAGGATTTCAACTTATCTCTTTTGTTGAAGGGGAAATGGAAGATTTTGAAAGGAGAGGAGTCTTTGTGGATCAATATTCTTAGAGGTAGATACAGTTATTTAAATTATCATATTTTATCGAATGACAAGATTTGGGGAAGAGGTTCCAAATCCTCTTGATGGAAGAATTTAATTTTGTTAGAAAAAAGGAAACAAGTCGATTTTTTGTCAAAAATTGCAGATACATTTTGGGCACTGGGTTGGACATTTTATTTTGGCATGCCCCTTGGGCCAATGATCGTATATTGAAACAAAATTTTCCTCTTCTTTACAGTCTGAGTGTGTGCAAGAATAATGCGGTTTCGACAATGGGGGTTTGATTCGAGGAATATTGAAGTTGGGGAGATTTCGGTGTGCATGGGATGTTATCGGCGGACCTATCCTCATCTTTTCAGGATCTGAGGGTCGCTTTGGGTCAGTTTACTCCTACTTTGTTAGTAGTATCCAGAAGAACTGCTAATGTTCCAGTGGTGGCAAATCGGGTGGTTTGGAGGTCGTCTTTTTTGGAAGTTTATTCAGCTAGAAGCGACTACAAGTTGTTGTCTTTTTATCTGGTTCATGCGCTCGTCGAAACTTAATCGCATAAGAAATTCTCTTTGCTTTGGACTTCGACCGTCCCGTTTCGTATCCAGACTTTCGTGTGGAGATGTTTGCTTAATAGGATAGCGTTGATGGATCAATTGTTCCGAATGGGTATTCTCTCTTCCCCAAATGATATTTTATGTGCCTTTTGTGTGGTAGATAATGAAAGTTTGTTCCATTTGTCGATGGGTTGTCACATTTTAAATTCGGTTTAAAGTATAATGGCGGATTGTGACTGTTTCTTGTGTAGGTTCGATTATTTCAAATCGAAGAAGGTAAAAGGTGGTAAAGAAAATATAATTTGATTGACAGTTTATTGGTCTTTATAGAGGGCGAGGAATGATATTGTGTTAAATAACAGAGGATGTATTGTGCATGATATTATGCGGAACATCAAAATTTTGATTTGAAAGTGGTTTTCAATCGACGACATTTCATTCTCAAAATATTATTTTTATGAATTTTGTAAAACTCTTTTGTATTATTTAACTTAAGTTTTATTTGAATTAAAATTTCTCCTTCTTCCAAATTTCTTCTTGACTTTGTAATCGGGCAAAAATACTCCTATTAATTTTTTTAATCAATCCTTACTTAAAAAAATATTAATTATGATGCAATTTTATATTTAATTAAGCTTGATATATTGAGGCCTTTCTAAACTAAATTTGTGAATGATTTCATATACTTTTAGACTATTTTATCCTCGTCAACATAAAAAATCTAGAATTTGAATATAAATCCTCGTTATCTCCGGATCACAAATCGTTTGAATCGCAAGAACTAATAAGCAAGGAAGAGTGTATGCAGAGATTTACTTTCAATAAGAGTTCACAAATGTATTGCCATAATTGTTTAATAGTTTAACATTTTCTCCATATCTGATTCTAATTGGCTTTATTATTATTATTGTAGTTTCTATTATAGTTGTGTAAAGAGGTTATATACTGCTAGCTAGGTGAAGTGATGTTAGATCATCCCTTCAATAGTGGAAATTTTAAGTTCTGTTCTTTTTTTACCATTACAGTGTGATGATGTGGCTACATTAGTTACTTAAATATAAAGAATAAAGTTTTGTGAAAGACAACTTAAAAAGTTTAAAATTTAATATTAAATATTATTATTTTTAAAAATTTAATTAAAAAATAAAAGCATAATTATCGGTTGACTTAAGCCGTTTCTACACAATTTTTTAAACTACACTGTCAGAGCCAAATGGATTGCTTAAATGCAATATAGTTTTAATTAGATTGAAATATGATTTTAAATTTAATTATAGATGTAATTGAGATTGCGACCTGTTCGATTGTGGCTATAATAGTTGTTGTGATATAGATAGTTGTGTACAGATTGTGTTCGTTGCAATCTGAATTTATTTTTATGCACATAAAATATTATATTTTATCATTTATTTTATATTTTACAAGTTTTCTATTTTTTTAAATAAATTTTTAAATATATCTCAATAATTCACAATCATTTTAAATGTCTCTAAACCTTTTAAAGCATATTTTAAATTTATGATATCAACTAGTTTTTACGAACATTAAATAACCTCTTACACTATAATGCGGTCATTGCGTCATTATGATGTAGTTTTTATTGGGATTTAAGATCACATTATAAATGTGGTCTGATGCAACTATAGACATTATTGCAATAAAAAATATTAATGCGGTTCGCAATTTAAAATTATAGATTGACGTGTTAAATGAATAAATGTCATTAACATTATTTTTCTTTTCTAGAGGAATTTTTAAGAGTTGTAACTTCAGATTAAATTTAAAACAGCTTTTTTATACTTGTTCATAAGCAAACAAAAGGCTTGTCTAAGACTTGATTATGCATCTAATCATTTTGCATGCGACTCCATTGAACGTTTGTATCATTTGATGCGTGTCGACAATTTTTAGATTAGCTAATAAACTAGTTAAGTGTGTTTTAAATGTGTTGTTGATTGGGAATGGTTTCCACATTGTTTCAACATATTTTTGAACCTCTGTTAAGCAAAAGTACTTGCCAAATTATTTAGTTATTTTGAGTTCTACGAATCGAAAATTATACATCAACTCAAGATTTTTTTTAAAGTGGAATCAGTGAAATTAATTCATTGTAATTTAAATTAATAATATAATTAGGAAAATTTACCTATTTTTGAATGAGAAACACAATCCTTTTAAAAATGCATTCATTCTCTTAGATGATACAATATTGTTATGCATGAATCTTTGTACTCGCCGTAAAAGATCAATTGTTTTTAGTGCTAAAACACTAAGAGTGGTCAATGAAATGAAAACGTGTTGATTGCCACAACACACTTTCTCATGTTTGACTATTTTATTTGAAACGACTTTGAGAGTTATCAGTCCTACAGTAAAATCTCTAATTCTCAATCTCGTTAGTGGGGAAACTCGTTTCTGTACTACCGACCCACATAATATATGTTATATCTGTTGTACTAAGAGTCGATCTCCCCTTCTGTAAGTCAGTCAAAAATTCACAATACCTCTTTCTTCACAGATACACTACACACCTAAATATATTTAATAGGATGTAATTAACAAAGTCAGTGTCAAGAAATTCAAGATTGAAATTCTGGCACACACAATAGGTGGTCTATCCAACCGTTCATCTTTGTAATCCATAGTGCTAGAAAATATTTTCCATGGAGTTCACCCAATAGACAAAATAAGGTGTCTGCTCTGATGCCAATTGAAACTCTGGCACACACAATATAGATGTCAAGACTGATGTCTTAACGTACAAACACAATGTCACAACAAATATTATGACATCTACTGACAGAACAACAACAGTAACAACAATGCAGAAATATGACTTGCAGAAAGTAAAAGAACACAACGATATGTTAACCCAGTTTGGTGCAAAATCGCCTAATCTGGGGGCTACCAAGTCAAGAAGAAAATATACTATTCGTAGTACTAGTTCAAAGCTAAACTCTCTCGTTTACAACTTCTCACTTAATCCCTACCCAGAGCAACTTCTACCTAGGCACCTCCTAGATATGAGAAATCTCCATCTCACTTCTAATCACCGCATTGATACAAAGACATGTCCCAATTCCAGTGACAGTCTATGATCAAGTCACAAACACAATAACTTAAAACCAAAACAAAACTGAAATTTACACTTCAATCATAATACTCAAACTCTTTCTTAATAGCTTTTATAGTGAGAACAATAAAATAAACTGTTAAGTAACAATAAGTCAACTCAAATGCATCAAGGATACATGAGGACGTACAAAGAAAAATAGAAACTCCTTTGAAAAACCCACAAACCCAAAACTAAGAAAATTTGACTTCCCCTTATACTTTTACAAAGTTCTTAAGAATATTAGGTCTAGATAGTTCTTTGCAATGATATCTATCAAAGATCTTACAAGAGTATGACCTTCACTCGGTCCACTTTGAGATATGACTACCATTGACCTAACAGAATCCAATTCCTCAGAATCTCCTATCGGGATTTCCCATAATAATCAGCAACCCTTGTCTTCTTGAGATCAGACCTTCACTCAGTCTCTCAAGGAACCTTTCAATGATATGTTTAGTGATCCAACCAGATATAACAATCATTGACCCAATAGAATCCGATTCTGCACAATCTCCTATCAGGATTTCCCATAATGACCAGCATCCATTGTCTTCTTGAGATCAAACCTTCACTCAGTCTCTTAAGGAACTAATTAACAAAAGTTGATGGGGTTTCTGTGTTTACATGGTAGCTTCTTCTAAGAAGATTACACAAAATATTTAAGCACATATTGTTTAACACTTCTACGAGCAACAACTCAAGTGTTAAAATAATTTACTTGAAGAGACATGAACGGAAACACTATTCGAGCAACAACTCAAGTGTTCATTACAAAGTTCTACAAAGATGTATATGATCATAAGTTGAGTATCATCTTATAGTGTTCTTCTTCATCTTCTTGTTGAGTAAGATACGAGCAACAACTCCTTACTTCTTATGAGATCTATCAAGATGTATGTGATTGAAAGTTGAATAACATCTTGTAGTCTTTTCTTATCTTTTCTCTCTTCTTTTAGTGGTCTTCAGTATGTATAACATTGTAGATTTAACATCTTCAGAGTCCACTACTTTTCTTCCATAAGATGAAGCTTGTTAGCCAATGACAAACGATTAAACCATTAACCAACAATTTATCTTTGAAGCTTTGATATTCCTTTATAGCCCTTGACAGAGAGAGACATTGTTAGGATATAATAGACTTTTCCTGCACCAACAGTTAGTTCCCAACGGATACAATAAGGTGTAAGAGTTTAGAAAGTATAAAATAATATTTTTGCATCCTGTCACTGTTCAATGGTAGTTTTTCACCTTTCCCCCTGAATAATATTTTCTATTAAGCTTGTAAACAGAGATCCTTTAAGTAAAGAAAGATAGTTGTAAATTCAGTTATTTGTTTCCAACAGTCACAATGACAGTGGTTGACAATACATTATAAAGGATTGTCCCTACGCTATCCTAAAGGGTAGAGGTCACAAACAATTTGTGTACCTTTTGCACTGTATCACATGTTAACCATTTGAACTTTCTTCTTATCTTCAGAGGCTTCAGATATTTGAATGTTGAAGCTTGTTGTAGAAGAATCTTTCTTATGAGCCTTAGAGCATAAGTCTTAGAGTCTTTAGAACTTATCACATAGAACCTCGTTCTTCAGACACTTCAACACTTGGTTATAAGTGTTATACCCCAATTTCCCCCCTAAAATTTCTCATCATCTCATATCACAATGTGTCAAAACACACACATTAGGGTTGTTTCTCTCTTTATCCTATCTTTAAGTTTTCTCTTGAGGGATTACCAAGCACCTTGAATTGTGAATATTGTACATGTGTTTTTTAACTAACATCAATATGTGTATATATGTTTCTTTGATTGTTCATATTGTAGGTGATCACAATTGCATTTATCTCACCATCTAATATAGGGTTGGAGGGTTAATTCTCAATCAAATGGTTCTCTAATGGATTGCAAGATCTAAATCTTCAAGGTCATGTCTATGGCATCAAATATTTATGGTTCAAGAAGCTCTCTCACTTTATTTAAGTCAAGATCTCCTCAAAGTTGGTGGTGAAATTCATCAAGAAGACTCATAGGTTCGTGTGTTTATTTCCATGCATTCTTTAACAAGCTTCATTGAGAATTAAGCTCCATATTTGAGTGTGCTTTAAGACAACATCATTTCAAGGCCTCTTATGATTCGTCATGCTTTATTTTTCCAAAAAAGTCCAGAATAGTCAAGGTTGATTCAACAAGTTTGACCTAATTGAGCAAATACTAGATTCAGTGATTACAAGTGCATAATTCTCTCAATTTTAAACATTTTGAGTTGGTTCTTTTTTATATGGATTATTATATCATCTATAACAACCACTCTTAGCATGGCAAGATCCAATTGTGCAAGAAAAATCATCAAAAGCTGAAAGGGGTTTCAAGTCATTTTGACACTTTTGAGCTAGGGTTCGTTGACTTCCAAGGACCATATCTTGATCATTTTTTGATATTTTTGATTGGTTCCAAAGTCATGATACTCTTTAAAAGGTCCTTAACAAGCTCTCTTCAGAAGTCTAAGGATAATTTTGAATGGAAGATCACTAATAGTTGAGAAAGATTACAAGTCTCCTTGAAAGGCCTTTGAATTCTAGGGTTTGACTTCAAATAATCATAACTTGGTCAAATTTTATCACCTTGAGCCAATTATTTTTCTATAATAATCTTTGGGATGTCTACTAAAACTTTGTTTTTATGTGCAAGACTTAAAGATTCTTGGAAAGTTGTTGAAGAATCGAAATGATTATAGGTCTTTCATGAATTCCCCAAATTTGTTCATCATCTTCAAAAGACCATAAATCTTAAAAATTTTATGATTTTTGAGTGATCTCAATTCCACACTTCAATTTAAGAAGTATACTTCATGTCATCTTCAGATATCAAGATCAAATTTTGAGTGAAAAATCATATAAATTTGAAGAATATTATAAGTCATTTTGAAGTTCAACACTTAGAATTTTTCTAAGTACAAAACATCTGTGTGTTTTTCACAAATTCAAGGACATAACTTTTTGCTCAATCATCCAAATGATTTATTTCTTGGAACATTTTAAAGATTGTAACCTTGTCTTTCAAATTCTCCAAGAATCATGTGATAAAGCCTCTTGAGTTGGGTGCACCATGGATTCAAATCTGGCACCATGAAACTGATTTCGTCAAAACAGTCAGATTGCAAATTGGTTAATGTGGCCTCTAATCAAAAAATTGTTGCGTGTTTTTACTTCTAATTGTTGTACCCCAAAATTTGCCCTCCCATATTCTTCAAGACTTGCAAAGAGCATGCTTCAAAATCTCCCCAAGGGTTGCACAGTTCAAGGGTCTCCTAACAGTCAAAAAATTAGGGTTTTGATTCTAGCAAAGAAATTGAAGTTTCCAAGGGTCCAATCAAGTCCCACATGCCTACAAACATGGTCAAGCATTCATATGCCAAGTTTCAAAACTTACAGCACAAAATTGCACAGTCAAAAACCCTAATTGCTCAGCAGTCAACTGCAGGGGCAAAATGGTCATTTGACAGTCAAAAGTTCAAATTTTTGGTCAACATCTTATTTTGAAGCCACAAACATCATTTGATCAATTCTTTATCATGATTTTCAAGGCATGGCTCAAAAAGTCTCAAGATGCAAAAGTTTCCATATTTGGACAATTGAAAAAGTCAACTGTAACTTGACCAAGGCATAACTTCCACATGTTTTATCAGAAAAATTCCATCCAAAGCTAATTTTGAAGAGAAAGACATTTCCTACAACTCCTCTTCACACTTCAAGTCCAAGAAATGCTCTCACAAAAAGTTATCAATTTCAACATTATAGGTCATTTTCAAAAGTCAACAAAAAGGGACTTTAAGTCAAAGACCATAACTTGAGATTGGTAAATCAAAATGACATGGGACCAAAGGCATTGGTTAGAGGACTTCAAGACCTTTCCAAAATGTCCAAGAACATGATCAAAGCTTAAACATTGAGCAAGATATGCCTTGTGGAAGTTGGGAAATTTTTGGGAATTTTGAAAAGTCAACTTTGCTTCAAATGCCTCAAAATTGCTAATGGGCCACATTTTCTTCCAAGATTCATCATCCAAAGGCTATGCACGACCATTTTACCCAAAGGGGATTTATTTCATCATTTTTATTATTCATTTGAATTTTTAATCACAATTAATTCATTTAATTAAATAAAATATGGAAAAATACTAAACAAATGCATTTGAATCTTTTTATGCAGCATTTGCTCTCATTGATTACTCAAGATTCGTGCACACCCAAAGAAGGAAAGATTTGGCCATGATTAGTACCAAAAACATATGGAAAAGATTGAAAAAATATGCCATTAAAATCAAATATTGGATTCATGATTACAAGGCTTTTTGACTCAAATCTTTACCCTAATTCGTCCCATACATAAGTCAGAACCTAACCCTAGTGCAAAGGACCTTGAAGCTACGCCATATATCAAAAACACACTTTGCAATTTTTTGTGAAAAAAGTCAAAACTGAAAACTACATTCTAGCACGATTCAAAGCAAAATATTGATTCCAATAGCTTGCCAAGGCTTCACTGAACCTAACTGCATTCCTTTCCAGTCCTCACGCATCAAGAATTGGTATATAGAATTCCAAATTTCTCAAACTTTTCTCATATTCGTGCTTTGAATTATATGCTATATTCATACATTTTAATGATCGTTTTATACTAATCTAATCATTCTGAAACTAATGGTGTATTTCAATTGAGTTTTCGTGCCCTATATGCAAAGTTACCATTGGAGGTCACTAGGGTTTCAAGGCTGTAGAATTGGGGTTTCTCTTGTCCAGAAAAATTAGACCACAAGACCAGGACTATTGGACTCAGAAGCTTCACGCGAATTGAACACACATGTCGCGCTCAATTTATGAGCAACCATGGCGCAATCGCTATTTTCTCATACTGTAGTTAGTGGGGGTTCAAAACCCCCGCTATTTGATATGTTTTTTCAGGCAAATGCAGAACGATTGGAGAAGAAGATGAGGTGTAAGCCAGCGGTTGGTGCATTTGAATTTCGCGCGAAATATACCACTAACCATTGTTTTGCATTATGTTGATTATTTGTCATATTATGTTACAAACGCGCAAATGGCATAGTTGGTGGACAAAGCACTTGGTAAGTATTGGGACCTGGGTTCGATCCCCAGGTCCCCCATGTTATTTCAATATTTTTCATGCTAACATAATTCCACGCAGCGTGTTCTCAAGGGAGTACCATAGGGCTTCATATCTGTGCTTGCCACCTATACATGAAGATCAAACCAATGGCCTTGATCTGGAGAACTCCATACGCCTTGGTCAATGAAGCCACACGCGCCCTGAAAAGTCAACTGAAGGCCTTAATTCATTGGGCCTGTTTGCTATAATATCACCTCCTACTGGGTCAACAAACCCCCTCCTGTTTGCATTTCTTTCATTTTTTTTATTTACTTGTTTTTTTAATTTATTTGTTTTCATTTAATTCTTTAAATTAATTTGGTTTCTTTAACATAAAAAATAATAAAAAAATCAGAAAGCCACAAAATAAAAATATATTTTATTTAAATATTTTTGTAAATAAACTTGCCATTAAATAATTAGGTTAATTCTAGGGTTAATTTTAACATTTTTTTAATAAATTAAAAATAATTTAAAATTAGGGTTAATTAGCTTCTCTTTTTTTAATTTCATTTAATTTTCTTACCAAAAATCCATAAATACAAAAAACTCCAAAAATTCTTTCTTTTTTATTTTAAATTAATTAATTTATTAATTTTAATTCAATTTCTTTAAAAGGGTCCAACGCCCTCGCATTCGATCATAATTCTAATTCGCGCGCTTATTTTGTTTCCCTTTTTCATGTAATTCTCCCAAAGCCATGTAATAGATTAATTAGGATATTTATTTCTCGCACTTTATTTTATTTCAAATCGGGTCTTGGATTTATTTGGCGATGTAGACCCGTGCCTTTGTAATAGCGTAGGACTTTTAATTCCGCATCTTTTAACTGCTAACTACCACATGAAAGAATGAATGCCAAAAATAAAAACAAAGCGTAGATCACCAATGCATGAACAAGATAAACATAATTGAAAATGACACACAAATCACACACCACTCCTAGGGTACGCCTCACTGTTGCCTTGCCCCTCGAAACGTGGTCGTCGAGTAGAGGACGTTTTAGTAAGTCCTCATGTCCATGAACATGGCATGAGGGTAGCTTCTAAGGTGTCTTCCTATTGCTCTGGTGACCACATTGTTGCCTTGTCCCTCGAAACGTGGTCGTCGACTATAAGACGTCTTAGTGAGTCCTTATGTCCCATTGATCTGGTTGCCTCAAAACAAGTTGCCTCGGAATAGTTGCCTCGGAATAAAAGATCAATGGCATAAGGGTAGCTTCTAAGGTGTCTTACCATTGCTCGGTGACTACACTGTCCCTACAACCGAATTGACCCGAACACCTCCAACGGTGGTGCTACCTACCTCTCAATGGTGGGATGGCACTACTTCAAGGACATTTACACAGACAAATTCCTTAGGGTAGGTAGACGACTCTAGATACTTGCTCTAATCTCAAAACAAATCAAAAATACTTTTCACGCCGACACTTCTCACAAAGCTTTCGAAAGCAACTTTTCAAACACTCTTGAGGACTGATACAAGAGTCGAACTGAAATTTTCAAAGAAACTTTTTTAAACCCACAGTTGAAAAGCAGACAAACATTTTGAAAACACAAATGAGCAAGTATCTAAGAGCCCATGGATAACCATGGATAGAAAGGGTGCTAACACCTTCCCTTTCTATAAATCTACCTCCCGAACCGAGAGCAATCTATATAAGGAATTTTTCTGTGCTTTTGTCCTTTCCATTTGGAGAAAATAAAAGACGGTGGCGACTCTTGCTTCCGCGACATTTCACGAACAAGCGTTAAACAGCCAGTTCCAGATCCACCGATCACAGAACTGGCGACTCTGCTGGGGAAATTTATAAAGTGAGGTGTACCTTAGGATAATTCATAACTGTGTTTTCAATTGTATTGACTTGTTTGCTTTAAATCGTGGGTTGCATGGGAGTTACATAGATCCTAACCCGGATCTGGGGATACCCTGTTTAGGTAGCATAAGCTGTGAGGGACCTGTCCGGCGTAGACCGACACGGGTGAAGCAGTGGCTACGTTGGTGTGGCACCTTGGTCTGTACCGATATCCCTTGTGTTGCAACGAGGAGAATATGGGTCTTCTGAGGAGTCATTAAGCACCAACAGACCTTAGAACCTTAAATGACACAACTTGGCCATTAGAACAGTAGCAGTATGCTACGCCCATTGAGGCTAAACTCTCGTGATGGTTCTGGCCGCAAGAAAAGATTGCGATGCTGGAGTTATGACCGATTGAGGGTAGTCAATGATATTGGGATCCTCTAAGAACCCGATTACTTTTGATAGGACAGGTATGAACCAACAGACTGAAAGAGGGTAATACCTAGACCCCATGCTGGCCTAAACTTTAAGGGCTTGCTTTGTGTGACTTGTGTGCCTTACCATGTTTGCCTTTGTAAATATTTGTGGTGTGCTTTATCATAACATCATAACATCATGAGCATTGCATGCATCCTGCATAAGGACTGACCATTTCAAAGACAAGAGGGTTTCACCTTTGCTCTGTTTTGTAGGATATCATGATGCCTATGCGAAGGAATACTATCCGGTTCAACTTTGTTCACCCACCTGAGTTACTTGAAGAGTTGGTTAGCAGAATTCCAAATACCACGTCCTTCATCCAGAGGCATGGTTCTCTTCTCAGTTTAGTCACTGCAAAGCAGGATCAACAGTTGATGAGTGTCCTGACCCAATTCTATGACCCTCTGTACCAGTGCTTCACCTTTCAAGACTTCCAGCTGGTCCCTACCATGGAAGAGTTCTCCAATTTGCTTGGTATCCCTATCTTGGATCAGACTCCTTACAATGGTTGGGAAAGGACCCTCAGGCTTGAGGAGGTTGCTGCAGCTCTTCCTTTGACCCATCAAGAAGTAATGGACAACTGGGTGACTAGAAGCGGAGTTAAGGCTTTCTTGGCCAAGTTTCTGATTGGTAAAGCTAACAGTTTCTGGAATGACCTGGACCTTAGGGCATATGAAGACATCCTAGCTCTCTTAATCTATGGGCTAGTCTTGTTTCCTAATCCTGACAATTTCATCAATGTCACTGCCATAAGGATCTTCATGTCTCAGAATCCTGTGCCCACTCTCTTGGGTGACATCCTGTAACAACTTCATGCTCGTACTGCCCGAAGACGAGGAACCCTGTGGTGTTGTATCCCTTTGTTGGTGAGGTGGTTTATTTCACACCTCCCTAAGTTCATACTGAAGAACCAAGAAGGAAGAGGTTGGGCTCATAGGTTAATGTCTCTTACTGATAAGGATATCATGTGGACTTTCAGAGGTTTGGATGAGATAGCTATTATTGATCGTTGCGGGGAATATCCTAATGTTCCTTTGATTGGTACTCAAGGAGGAATCTCTTACAATCCATGTCTAGCTCTCCGTCAGTTTGGAAGAGCCAGAAGAGCAGGGCCTCATGAGATGTTGGTGCCTCACATCAGTTTTGAGTTTCAGGTGGATAGTGACGAGCTGCGTCGTAGGTTCATCAAGGCTTGGGACAAAGTTCATAAAGCTGACCCACAAGAGTTGGGGCCAAAGACTTCTCTACCTATGGAAGCCTACTACAAATGGGTTCGCATCCGTGCTCAGAAGTTAGGTATGCCATACGAAGCTGTCAGACCCATCATTCTTGAGTATCCTGACAAAGATGGGGTTCCTCCAACTGTCCTCCCTCCTCAGATACCTACTGATTATGAGACATTAAAGAGGTCTTGGTCGCAACTGCGAGAAGAATGGGATTCATATCGGGAAAAGTTCAATGAGCAGGAATTGAAGATCCAGAAGCTGACAAAGCAGTTGGAGAATGAGCGAGCTCTGAATGATTACATCCGTACTGAGAAGAGGAGACCATGGGATCAATAAGGAGCTCTGGATGTTCTTTTACAGTTTTATTTCCCTTTGCAGTATTTCCCTTTCATGTAACGCCTAAGGGCAATCTGTTGAACAATTTAAGTTTCAAAGTTGAATCTAATGAAGTGTGTTCCTTTTTGTTTACAAAGTTGATTCCCGATTGTCTTTGAAAACATAAATCATACGCATTCCATTCATCATGTGCATAACAGGTTTTCTTCTTTTCAGGTTGCTTACTGTTCTTCGCTGTTTATTTCAGCATCATGAACCCTGATTCATCATCAACCGAGATGTCTATCAAGGCCCTTCAGGCGCAGAACGCGCAATTTCCGGAACTGATCATGGGCTTGGCTCAGGGCCAAGAAGAGCTGAAGGCTTTACTCCTGAAGAAGGAGAAGAAGAAGAAGAAGAGAACTGTTCTTTTCAACTCGGGCCGAAGGTTTGGCAACACTCTGCAGAATGAAGAGGCTGGTTCTTCTATAGGCAAGAGCAGTCCCCAAGGGGGAAAAGGTCCTAGTCTGGTAGTCTCTGACAACGAGACTGACTTTAATGAGGAACAGTATCCTCCTGCTAAAGACCGGTATAAGCAGTTGGAAGACAGACTGAATGCAATGGAGATCCAACAAGTGCCTGGGCTGGATTTCGGAGACTTGGGCTTATCTACTGGTGTGATTATCCCTCACAAGTTTAAGGCACCATCTTTCACCAAGTATGACGGGGCGTCTTGTCCCAAGCTACACCTCAGATCTTATGTGCGGAAGATTCAACCGTACTCAGTGGACAAGAATTTGTGGATCCACTTCTTCCAGGAGAGTCTTTCAGGGACTCATCTCGAATGGTTCTATCAGCTGGATGGGACCAAAGTTCGTAACTGGGAGGAGTTGGCTACTGCTTTTTACAAGCAGTATCAATATAATGCCGACCTTGCCCCTACACGTACCCAACTCCAGGGTATGTCGCTAGGGTCAAGCGAAGGTTTCAAAGAGTATGCACAGAAGTGGAGGGATCTGGCTGGCAGGGTGCAGCCTCCGTTAACTGACCGGGAGTTGGTAGACATGTTCTTGGGGACCCTATCTGGGCCATTTTTCAACCATCTTATCGGTAACTCATCTGCAGGGTTTACTGATCTTATTCTGACTGGAGAGAGAATAGAGGCTGGAATGAAGTCTGGTAAAATTCAGAAGGGTGCATCTGTAAGCTCTGAGAAGAAACCCTTTAAAAAAGAGGCCAGTGCTGTATATGGGTCTAGAAGACAAGAGAAACCTGAGCGCCGCCAATCTGTCAACGCGGTGATGATTGCCAAGCCTGCTGCCGCTCCTCGGCAAACCAACCCTCAAAGGGCTGAAAGACCCAGGAGAGAGTTTACCCGTTTGAGTATGACCCTGTCGCAAATCTTGCCGCAGTTGCTATCCACCAACCTAGTGACTGTTAGAGAGGCACCGAAGGTTGTAAACACGGCTTCTCCCAAGTATAACCCCAATGCCCGCTGTGCTTATCATTCCGATAGCCCGGGGCATTCCACTGATGACTGTTGGGCCTTAAGGAATAAGGTGCAAGACCTTATTGACGCAAAAGAGATACAGTTTGAAGCGCCTGAGAGGCCAAATGTGGTGTTTGCTCCCATGCCTAACCATGGAGTGAATGCTATCAGGGAGGATGATGAAGTGGATGAAGCTGAGTTCGACAGCTGGATTTACCCGGCAACCGACAGTGAACCTAGCAATTGGATTGCAAAGGACAACCTACTTGTTTCTCTTGTTACTGAGTAATGAACTCCTTTGTTTTTGTTATTTGTAATAAACAATTAAAACTCTAGGGCCCGGTGTCTTACCCGAGGCACCGTGGCTTCATTTGTGAGGGTATATTAATTGTCATTTCATATATCATGAATAAAGACCTTGGACGTTTTCTCGCATTTCAAATCTTATGCTCCTTTTCTTTCTTTCCTTCCTTTATATATTGCAAAAACAACTGTATTTACACACACTCACTCATACAGGTTTCAATCCACTCTGGATCTCACTGGTAACGACTCTGCTACTGCCAGTTATGACTTCGAAAATCCAATCAACTTAGCCGAAGACGAAGGTGAAGATGATTGCGAAGTGCCTGGCAAGCTTGCAAGGCTGTTACTTCAGGAAGAGAGGGCAATTCAACCACACGAAGAGCCAGTGGAGACGATAAATCTGGGTACTGAGACGGACAGGAAGGAGGTAAAGATTGGTGCCAACCTAGAGCTCAGCGTGAAGCAACGGTTGACTTAGATGCTACATGATTACGTGGAGATCTTTGCCTGGTCCTACGAAGACATGCCCGGTTTGGATACTGATATTGTGGTCCATCATTTGCCTACCAAGGAAGACTGCCCTCCGGTCAAGCAAAAGGTCCGCCGTATGCATCCAGAGATGTCTGAGAAGATCAAAGCCGAGGTTATGAAACAGTTTGATGCCGGGTTTCTTGCAGTGACTTCTTACCCTCAGTGGGTTGCTAATGTGGTTCCGGTACCTAAGAAAGATGGAAAGGTCAGAATGTGTGTCGATTACAGGGATCTGAACAGGGCCATCCCCAAAGATGACTTCCCTCTACCTCACATTGATGTCCTTGTTGATAATACTGCTCAGCACAGAGTGTTCTCTTTCATGGATGGTTTTTCAGGGTATAATCAGATCAAGATGGCTCCTGAAGACATGGAAAAGACTACCTTTGTTACTCAGTGGGGCACCTTCTGCTACAAGGTCATGCCATTCGGGTTGAAAAATGCTGGGGCAACCTACCAACGTGCCATGGTTGCTTTATTTCATGACATGATCCATCATGAGATAGAAGTGTATGTTGACGACATGATTGCAAGGTCCCAAACTGAGGAGGAACACCTTGACCATCTGCAGAAATTGTTTGACCGTTTGAAATTGTACAAGCTGAGGTTGAACCCGAACAAGTGCACCTTCGGGGTTAGATCTGGAAAGTTGCTAGGCTTCGTTGTAAGTGACAAGGGTATTCAAGTGGACCCTGCCAAGGTTAAAGCCATTCAAGAGATGCCAGTTCCTAAGACAGAGAAAGAGGTCAGAGGCTTTTTAGGACGCCTGAATTACATTGCTCGATTCATCTCGCACCTAACTGCTACTTGTGAACCAATCTTCAAGCTGCTGAAGAAAGATCAGGTAGTACGTTGGAATGATGAATGTCAGGCCGCTTTTGACAGAATCAAGGAGTATCTCCAAGAACCACCCATCCTTATGCCACCGGTTGAAGGGAGACCTCTGATACTATACCTGACAGTACTTGACAACTCAATGGGGTGTGTGCTAGGGCAGCATGACGAGTCTGGCCGAAAAGAGCATGCCATTTATTACCTTAGCAAAAAGTTTACCGACTGTGAGACCTGATACTCACTGCTTGAGAAAATTTGCTGCGCTTTGGTATGGGCTGCTCGCCGGCTGAGACAGTATATGCTGACTCACACTACCTTGTTGATCTCAAAGATGGATCCTATAAAGTACATATTTGAAAAGCCTGCTCTGTCTGGGAGAATAGCAAGATGGCAAATGATCTTGACGGAATACGACATCCAGTACACGACCCAGAAAGCTATCAAGGGGAGTGTATTGGCAGACCACTTGGCACATCAGGCAGTGGACGACTATCAGTCAATGAACTTTGAGTTTCCAGACGAGAGCATCATGATTGTGACTGATTGTGAAGTACCTGGACCGGATGAAGGACCTGAGGAAGGATCCCGATGGTCTATGCACTTTGACGGAGCCTCCAACGCTTTGGGTAATGGTATCGGCGCTGTGATCATATCCCCCCAAGGCACTCATACTCCACTCACTGCCCGACTATGTTTCAACTGCACCAACAACATGGCGGAGTATGAGGCATGCATCATGGGACTCCAAGCTGCGATTGACTTAAGGATCAAGTTTCTGAGTGTCTTCGGAGATTCCGCTCTCGTGATCAATCAGATCAAAGGGGAGTGGGATACGAAACATCCGAATCTTATTCCTTACAGAGAATGTGTGTTGACCTTAATCCCCCACTTTACAAAGATAACCTTTGAGCACTTTCTGAGAGAGGAGAATCAGCTGGCGGACGCGTTAGCTACAATGTCTTCTATGTTCAAGGTCAAATGGGACAATGAGGCTCCCCGGATCATCATCTGGAAACTGGACGAACCGGCATATTGTTGTGATCTCGAGACTGAATTAGTGACTAAGAAGCCTTGGTACCATGAGGTGAAGAGATATTTGGAAGCTCAGGAATACCCTGAAGGTGCGTCTGTCAACGATAAGAAGTTTCTGAGAAGATTTGCAGCAAAGTTCTTCCTTAGCAACGACATTCTGTACAAGCGAAACCATGATTCGACCTTACTGCGTTGTGTGGACAAGACAGAAGCAGAAAGGATCATGGAAGATCTACATGAAGGGACTTTCGGAACACATGCCAGTGGACACACTATGGCAAAGAAAATCCTTCGGGCAGGGTATTTCTGGTCCACAATGGAAGATGACTGCTACCAACATTCTCGGACGTGTCACAAATGCCAGATTTATGCAGACAAGGTGCATGTTCCTCCAGTTCCTCTAAATGTTCTGACTGCGCCTTGGCCGTTTGCAATGTGGGGCATAGATATGATCGGTGAGATTAAGCCTACGGCGTCCAATGGGCATCGCTTCATCCTAGTGGCGATTGATTACTTCACGAAGTGGGTTGAAGCAGCTTCCTACGCTACGGTAACCAAGACTGTTGTGGCACGGTTCATTCGGCATAATCTGATCTGTCGATACGGCGTCCCTGGAAGAATCATTACAGAAAACGGTACCAATCTTAATAACAAGATGATCACTGAGCTCTACGAACAGTTTAAGATACAACACCACAACTCTTCTCCTTACAGACCGAAGATGAATGGGGCTGTAGAAGCAGCAAATAAGAACATTAAGAAAATCGTGCAGAAGATGACAGTGACTTATAAATATTGGCACGAGATGTTACCGTTCGCTCTACACGGGTACCGTACCTCAGCCAGGACGTCAACCGGGGCAACTCCTTTCTCCTTGGTCTACGGTATGGAAGCAGTCTTACCGATCGAAGTGCAAATACCCTCTCTCCGGATAATGAAGGATGCAGATCTGAACGAAGATGATTGGATCCAGACACGACTTGATCAGCTAAACCTTATTGACGAAAAGAGACTTGCTGCTATTTGTCATGGTCAGACGTACCAAAAACGGATGATCAGGGCATTTAACAAAAAGGTCAGACCACAAGAATATCAAGTTGGGGATCTGGTAATCAAGCGTATCATCCTTCCTCAGAGTGATCCAAGGGGCAAATGGACCCCTACGTATGAAGGGCCATTTGTGGTTAAACATGTGTTCTTAGGAGGAGCCATGATTCTAACAAACATGGATGGTGACGACCTTCCTCACCCCGCCAATGCAGACATAGTAAAAAGATACTACGCATAAAAAGGACCCGCTAGGTTGACATACCTAGGCAAAAATTAGGGCTTCCCGGCGAACCAAAAGGGTTCGGGCAAAATGAAGGGATGAAATGAAAAAAGTCTGTACACCCGGCAAGTCAAAAACCTGAAAAGGCGGCTTGGGCAAAAATGGGTATCTCGGTGGACTGAAAACCCGAAAGGGCGGTCCAGGCAAAAGTTAGGGATAAAGCGTAATACTATGTCTCATTGGATTACTTTGCATCCAGAATCTGGTATCTATAGCAAGTTCAGACGGCATCGATCAGTCAGCTTCATCTTCAACTAAGGTCATCAAGTGATGAGACGCTCCGAGATATAAAGGCAATAGCAGAGTTGAAAGCCAGTGGATTATTCATTTCACACAGCTGTTTTATTTTCTCTTGTACAAATTTGTATAAATTCTTTTGTTCAGCGGCGTTCTCTTACTAGGACGTCAGCCTCTTGTACATAAACGCCTATTTACAGGCAAATTCAAAATCAATACAAAAATCACTTTTCAGTTAAAATTGCCAATTATTTTTCCTTTTCTGTTTTGTTTTGCGAAGAACGTCCAAGGTTCAATTTGTGATATATGCATTGACAATAATTTGCTCACTCATGAATATTTGCATACGAAACAAAGGATTAATTACAGGTAACAGTAGAAACAGGGGCAATAAAGAGTTGTCTAAGCGATCTAATTGGTCCGTCCACCAAGGTACCAAGGTAGATTCGGCTGAAGAACATAACCAGCACATCTCAATTCCCCAGAGAGTGAGCCAGCAAGTCAGTACACTCTCCCCAAGCGAAGCTATAATATCAGCCTTAAGGAAGTTGGGTATCCTCCAGCAGATCTCAACATTCCCCAGCAATATACATGCATTCTTAACAAGCATCCCCGACAGTCTCGGTCTAAAGATTGTTCCCCGGCGGTATATCAGGCAGTCAGTGGAGTTACTTCCCCGATACAGTTCAAAACTTCTCCAGGAGAGTCCAATCCAGTTTCCCTAGGAAAGTTGGAATCCATCTCCCCAAGCAGTAAGTTCATCCCCAGTAGATTCTGGGAGCTTACCCTCCTAGCAAAGCACGAACGCATCCCCCGGCTTTATCCAAAGGTTATTTCCTTACCAGGATATAACTGGGTTATCCTCAGCCAAAAGCCACGGAAAGATCGTCCCCGACGAAGTCTTCATATCCCCAGCGAAGTCTATTAATACTTCCAACGTAACAATGGTATCCCCAGCGGAGTTACCATCAACCTCAGCGAAGTACCTCTCTCCCCACAGAGTATTGTTCCCCAGCAAGATCACTAGAGTACTTTTCTCCCCGCAGAGTAATCCATTCGCCAAGTTTATTCCCCAACGGAGTTATCTTCTCCTACCAGTATTCTTGAAACTATCATCCCCAGCGGAAGCAAAGATCTATTCTTCAACGTCAGCCTAGGAGTGACTTCCCGGCACTCGTCAAGGATTTATTTTCCTAGACAAAAACATACATTCATAAACATCACATTTTCATACATTATAGCATGCATATACGCATCATGTCTTACAAATCTCATTTATGTTGAGAACATCATCGCTTGATTCATATCATATGACTGACCTTTACCTTTCAGGAAAGATCCAGTTAAGTTCTCAGCTATATTCCAAGACCTTCTCTGGTTCAGTCAGATCGACCCTAAGATCTCCCTGTTTCTTATCCAGTTGAAGATTTCAAGACCTAGTCTGGTTCAGTTAAATCGACCCTAAGATTTTCCTGATTCTTATCCAGTCAAAGGCCTTCTCTGGTTCAGTCAGATCGACCCTAAGATCTCCCTGATTCTTATCCAGTTGAAGATTTCAAGACCTAGTCTGGTTCAGTTAAATCGACCCTAAGATTTTCCTGATTCTTATCCAGTCAAAGGCCTTCTCTGGTTCAGTCAGATCGACCCTAAGATCTCCCTGATTCTTATCTAGTTGAAGATTTCAAGACCTAGTCTGGTTCAGTTAAATCGACCCTAAGATTTTCCTGATTCTTATCCAGTCAAAGGCCTTCTCTGGTTCAGTCAGATCGACCCTAAGATCTCCCTGATTCTTATCCAGTTGAAGATTTCAAGACCTTGTCCGGTTCAGTTAAATCGACCCTAAGATTTTCCTGTTTCTTATCCAGTCAAAGGCCTTCTCTGGTTCAGTCAGATCGACCCTAAGATCTCCCTGATTCTTATCCCAGTAGAAGATATCCAAGATTCTCTCAGCGTTACTGTTGAGGTTGAAGTCGTCCAAGATTCTCTCAGCATTACTGTTGAGGTTGAAGTCGCTCAAGATTCTCTCAGCGTTACTGTTGAGGTTGAAGTCGCCCAAGATTCTCTCAGCGTTCCTGTTGAGGTAGTAATCGTCCAAGATTCTCTCAGCGTTCCTGTTGAGATAGTAATCATCCCCAGATTCTCTCAGCGTTCCTGTTGAGGTAGTAATCATCCAAGGTCCTCTCACCGTCCCGATGAGGTAGTAACCATCCCTGGTTCATTCGTCACCTTTTGAAGCTCCAGATTCACTTCCTGTAACCAGTCAGGACACATCTACATAAGAGTTTGAAGACCAGCTCCTGTAACAGGTCAGGTAATCATTTTCTTTTTCAGGTACGCAAGCTCTCGCTAAGGAATCTCTTACGCGATCGACACCCAGATGGCATCTATAAGCCCATCCACTCATCCATCATCTCTTAGCATGGCATCTATAAGCCCATCATCCTATCCATCAATCTCCAAATGGAATCTATAAGCCCATTCCCACCATCACACTACTATGTGAGCGCAAATTTCTAGGCACTCTAGTGTTCAATCATCTTCCACCTTCGGATTACGAAAGGCACGTCAGCCAATCTGCATCCTCAGGTCTAAGAAGATTGAACAGGGGCAACTGTTGTACCCCAAAATTTTCCCTCCCATATTCTTCAAGACTTGCAAAGAGCATGCTTCAAAATCTCCCCAAGGGTTGCACAGTTCAAGGGTCTCCTAACAGTCAAAAAATTAGGGTTTTGATTCTAGCAAAGAAATTGAAGTTTCCAAGGGTCCAATCAAGTCCCACATGCCTACAAACATGGTCAAGCATTCATATGCCAAGTTTCAAAACTTACAGCACAAAATTGCACAGTCAAAAACCCTAATTGCTCAGCAGTCAACTGCAGGGGCAAAATGGTCATTTGACAGTCAAAAGTTCAAATTTTTGGTCAACATCTTATTTTGAAGCCACAAACATCATTTTATCAATTCTTGATCATGATTTTCAAGGCATGGCTCAAAAAGTCTCAAGATGCAAAAGTTTCCATATTTGGACAGTTGAAAAAGTCAACTGTAACTTGACCAAGGCATAACTTACACATGGTTTATCAGAAAAATTCCATCCAAATCTCATTTTGAAGAGAAAGACATTTCCTACAACTCCTCTTCACACTTCAAGTCCAATAAATGCTCTCACAAAAAGTTATCAATTTCAACATTATAGGTCATTTTCAAAAGTCAACAAAAAGGGACTTTAAGTCAAAGACCATAACTTGAGATTGGTAAATCAAAATGACATGGGACCAAAGGCATTGGTTAGAGGACTTCAAGACCATTCCAAAATGTCCAAGAACATGATCAAAGCTTAAAAATTGAGCAAGATATGCCTTGTGGAAGTTGGGAAATTTTTGGGAATTTTGAAAAGTCAGCTTTGCTTCAAATGCCTCAAAATTGCTAATGGGCCACATTTTCTTCCAAGATTCATCATCCAAAGGCTATGCACGACCATTTGACCTAAAGGGGATTTATTTCATCATTTTTATTATTCATTTGAATTTTTAATCACAATTAATTCATTTAATTAAATAAAATATGGAAAAAATACTAAACAAATGCATTTGAATCTTTTTATGCAGCATTTGCTCTCATTGATTACTCAAGATTCGTGCACACCCAAAGAAGGAAAGATTTGGCCATGATTAGTACCAAAAACACATGGAAAAGATTGAAAAAATATGCCATTAAAATCAAATATTGGATTCATGATTACAAGGCTTTTTGACTCAAATCTTTACCCTAATTCGTCCCATACATAAGTCAGAACCTAACCCTAGTGCAAAGGACCTTGAAGCTGCACCATATATCAAAAACACACTTTGCAATTTTTTGTGAAAAAAGTCAAAACTGAAAACTACATTCTAGCACGATTCAAAGCAAAATATTGATTCCAATAGCTTTCCAAGGCTTCACTGAACCTAACTGCATTCCTTTCCAGTCCTCACGCATCAAGAATTGGTATATAGAATTCCAAATTTCTCAAACTTTTCTCATATCCGTGCTTTGAATTATATGCCATATTCATACATTTTAATGATCGTTTTATACTAATCTAATCATTCTGAAACTAATGGTGTATTTCAATTGAGTTTTCATGCCCTATATGCAAAGTTACCATTGGAGGTCACTAGGGTTTCAAGGCTGTAGAATTGGGGTTTCTCTTGTCCAGAAAAATTAGACCACAAGACCAGGACTATTGGACTCAGAAGCTTCACGCGAATTGAACACACATGTCGCGCTCAATTTATGAGCAACCATGGCGCAATCGCTATTTTCTCATACTGTAGTTAGTGGGGGTTCAAAACCCCCACTATTTGATATGTTTTTTCAGGCAAATGCAGAACGATTGGAGAAGAAGATGAGGTGTAAGCCAGCGGTTGGTGCATTTGACTTTCGCGCGAAATATACCACTAACCATTGTTTTGCATTATGTTGATTATTTGTCATATTATGTTACAAACGCGCAAATGGCACAGTTGGTGGACAAAGCACTTGGTAAGTATTGGGACCTGGGTTCGATCCCCAGGTCCCCCACGTTATTTCAATATTTTTCATGCTAACATAATTCCACGCAGCGTCTTCTCAAGGGAGTACCATAGGCCTCCATATCTGTGCTTGCCACCTATACATGAAGATCAAACCAATGGCCTTGATCTGGAGAACTCCATACGCCTTGGTCAATGAAGCCACACGCGCCCTGAAAAGTCAACTGAAGGCCTTAATTCATTGGGCCTGTTTGCTACAATATCACCTCCTACTGGGTCAACAAACCCCCTCCTGTTTGCATTTCTTTCATTTTTTTTATTTACTTGTTTTTTTAATTTATTTGTTTTCATTTAATTCTTTAAATTAATTTGGTTTCTTTAACATAAAAAATAATAAAAAAATCAGAAAGCCACAAAATAAAAATATATTTTATTTAAATATTTTTGTAAATAAACTTGCCATTAAATAATTAGGTTAATTCTAGGGTTAATTTTAACATTTTTTTAATAAATTAAAAATAATTTAAAATTAGGGTTAATTAGCTTCTCTGTTTTTAATTTCATTTAATTTTCTTACCAAAAATCCATAAATACAAAAAACTCCAAAAATTCTTTCTTTTTTATTTTAACTTAATTAATTTATTAATTTTAATTCAATTTCTTTAAAAGGGTCCAACGCCCTCGCATTCGATCATAATTCTAATTCGCGCGCTTATTTTGTTTCCCTTTTTCATGTAATTCTCCCAAAGCCATGTAATAGATTAATTAGGATATTTATTTCTCGCACTTTATTTTATTTCAAATCGGGTCTTGGATTTATTTGGCGATGTAGACCCGCGCCTTTGTAATAGCGTAGGACTTTTAATTCCGCATCTTTTAACTGCTAACTACCACATGAAAGAATGAATGCCAAAAATAAAAACAAAGCATAGATCACCAATGCATGAACAAGATAAACATAATTGAAAATGACACACAAATCACACACCACTCCTAGGGTACGCCTCACTGTTGCCTTGCCCCTCGAAACGTGGTCGTCGAGTAGAGGACGTTTTAGTAAGTCCTCATGTCCATGAACATAGCATGAGGGTAGCTTCTAAGGTGTCTTCCTATTGCTCTGGTGACCACACTGTTGCCTTGTCCCTCGAAACGTGGTCGTCGACTATAGGACGTCTTAGTGAGTCCTTATGTCCCATTGATCTGGTTGCCTCAAAACAAGTTGCCTCGGAATAAAAGATCAATGGCATAAGGGTAGCTTCTAAGGTGTCTTATCATTGCTCGGTGACTACACTGTCCCTACAACCGAATTGACCCGAACACCTCCAACGGTGGTGCTACCTACCTCTCAATGGTGGGATGGCACTACTTCAAGGACATTTACATAGACGAATTCCTTAGGGTAGGTAGACGACTCTAGATACTTGCTCTAATCTCAAAACAAATCAAAAATACTTTTCACGCTGACACTTCTCACAAAGCTTTCGAAAGCAACTTTTCAAACACTCTTGAGGACTGATACAAGAGTCGAACTGAAATTTTCAAAGAAACTTTTTTAAACCCACAGTTGAAAAGCAGACAAACATTTTGAAAACACAAATGAGAAAGTATCTAAGAGCCCATGGATAACCATAGATAGAAAGGGTGCTAACACCTTCCCTTTCTATAAATCTACCTCCCGAACCGAGAGCAATCTCTATAAGGAATTTTTTTGTGCTTTTGTCCTTTCCATTTGGAGAAAATAAAAGACGGTGGTGACTCTTGCTTCCGCGACATTTCGCGAACCAGCGTTAAACAGTCATTTCCAGATCCACCGATCACACTAATCATGCTTAACAATCTTCCAGAAGTGATTAGCACCTTGAAACACAAGTTTTGGTTGAGTTTTGAGCAAGTATGTGTCACACTTTTCATGCTTGCAACTTCACATGAATTCTCTAAAAACATCATCATTTCACACGCTTGAGCATCCCATTTGCTTCCTTATAAATAGAGGGTGATATCTCACTCATTTGACAAGCTTTAGAGAGCCAAATAACCTTTATTGAATTTCCCCCGTAAATCATAATTCTGTAACTTCGAATTTAATTCTAAAGCATCTTTCAATCTAATTTCTTTGATGATTCTTCATCCTTGAACTTCACTGAAGCTAACAAAATAAGAACTAAGCTTTGAGGTTCCCTAAATCGTGCTAGCCAAGTCGAGTTTCAGAGCTCTGAATTCGAACTTCAACAGGTAGATTCCTTCATCAATTCTCTCCAAACTTGTTGCTACAATGTATCTCTCATCACTCTAATATTGATTGCATCATTAGTTTTTAACTGGAAGTAAGTTTTGCTCATGAATTTTAAAATCCCCTTCCAACTTTTTTCTTCAGGTTTTTCTCAAATCGACTGAGTTGTGGGTTAAAGAAGTTTCTCGCGAGTATAAGGTTAGGATTGTCTAGAAGAGACGAATCCAATGATACTGGTTTAAGCTTCTATATATTATGTTTGAAGAATCTCATAAGAACCCAACGAGGAGAGGTTTGGAGGATGAAGACGACCTACGTGTCATTCTTTAACCAATGATAGCGTGGCAATTGTTTTATTTTGATTGGCCTGGATTTAATTGATTTTGTGTGCTTTTCAATAAGGTTCATATCAAGCACAACGCGTCGGGTCCTTTGGATCTGTTTACTAATGCGTTTTGACTATGATCGGATGGTCCACGTTATTTTTATTTTCTACTTTTTTATTTAATTGTTTTTAAACTTCAAAAATTCATAAAAAAATCATTTCAACATCTAAAAATCTGGAAAAAATTCTCATAAAATACTTTTGATTTTTCTCTTTCTAATTTTAATTTTTTTTCACAATTTTATTTTATGATTTGGTATTTTTTATGATTTATCACTTTATTTGAATTGTTTTAATTGCTTAAAAATACTTTTCTTGATTTTTAAATTCTGTAAAAAATATGGAAGGATCCAATGACCTCTTGACAAATATTGGTGACCTCATTTTATTTTTATTTGTGATTTTACTATTTTTCACAAATTTTGGTTTATTTTGCTTATTTCTTTAAATTTAAAAAATGGATTATGACTTTAAAAAATTCTGAAATTTTTTGTCAACACTTATTGACTCGTGTTTGACCTATGACTTTTTTTGAGATTTTTATTTAGTGCTTTAATATACTTTGTGTATTTTACCAATTATTTCTCTTTTATTAATCATTTAAATATTGTTTTATTGAATTTTATTTTATTATTTTTGTTTGGTCCTGATTTGGATGTTATTTTGGGACAAGTTCCTCAACCTCATTGAATCTTGGATGTTGTTAGGTTGAAAAATTGAATCCACCAAAATGGTTGAATGATGTTGATGATATTTGAAACCATAATTTCATCTAATACACCCATTTCTTCTTTATCTTATCCCTTTCTTGCTTGTGTCACATGTTATTGGAGAATGATCTACATATCATTTATCTAACATGTGATACATATATTGCTATTGACCAGCCTCAAAATAGGTGTGATTTCTATATAAGTCCACTTACGATTGCTTAACATAGAGCTAAATTTGTCCCGATTCAAAAAAAGATCATTTGTGGCCCAAACCTATATTTGCAAGCTCAAGTATGTTTAATTTGAAACCTTTGATCCAATAACCTTAAGGTTCATTGTTAGAAGGATTTGATCTTATCAATCCTCTAATGAACTTTCATAAATTTTGGTCTAAGTGAATTATTTAAACATCATCGATCATATATGCTTACCTTGAGTACTTGAAACGAATGATATACTTGACAAAAAGCAAATGAAACTTGTTGTTGAGAAGCTTTAATTTTATAAATCTTCTAATGAGTTTTCAAATGCATGTTTCAAGATGGTCATTCAACTAACCTCTAACTTCTAATTCATTAACAATTGACTTTACTTTGTGCTTTTACTTTGTGCTTTTACTTTATGCCCTTTATTTTACGCATTTACTTTTATGCACCATTTACTTTAACATTTACATTTCATGCTATTTTCATCTTTTCTCACTTGAGCATTTATCATTATGTCATTTTTATTCTGCTCACTTGAGCTTTCATTTCTTTTTGAAAACACGTAATAACCAACTTGAACACTAAAAAAACCTTAAGGTTACTTGGACTATTTGGTTACTATCCTTGGCATAATGGAGTTGTGTACCTCTTGGACTTAGGATTAAAAGCCTTGATTATCCTTGGAACCTTGTGACTCTGTTGTATTTTTGTTTGGAGTTCTTGGGGTTTACTCAAAGACATTGGGTTGATTTTCTTTGTGTGTAGGTTATTTTGATTAGGTGCTTTGTCGGTGATTGAGAATTCCTTTGTATATAGCCGTTACTCTGCCCAATTTTTTTGAAGACTTAATTCATCTGAAGATTGGTATTCCTTAGAGGTTTAGTATTTTTTCTTGCTTGGTTTAAACCCAAGGGATGAGAATTATATATTGACTATTTATGTCAAGTGTTGACTTCTTGTTGGTTAGATCGTTCTTTTCCTTAGCTTTTACCTTATGCTTTTAGGATAGTCCCTTCATCTCCTCCTATCTTCTTTAATTTCAAAAATCTTCTCCCTCCTTTTCAAAACTCTTCTTGTTTTCTAACTTGAACCGCTTTCATAATAAACTTGGACTTAGGTCCATGCATTTTCAAAAATCATTTCTTAATCAAATTTTAATCAATATTAATCATACTTTTACATTTTTTGTGAGAAGACTAAAAGTCATTAACCTCATTTAAACCATTTTACCACTTTGGTTTTTTACTTTAAAACTTTTCTCAAAATATTAGACTCTTGTCGATTCTTGTAATGATGGGAGCTACTATACTTCTAAGATATGTAGTGAAGTGAGATATTTTCCACTTGGGTGTTGAGTGAGGCTTTGTTGATTTTATAATCCAATCCATATCCTCCACTTTGAGATTATGCAAATTCTCCTTTCTCATAATCGTGGGTAGTAAGTATGTTTTCCACTCGGATATGACGATAATGTCTCTTCTCTTAAAATTAATCAACACACCTGTGTTTTTTTTAGGTGAACTACAAGTACCCTGATCCCCTATTGCACGGAAGGTGGTATGTAGGCACTAAAGGTTCACAACCTCGATGGGTGAAAAAGTTGTACAAAATACTTATTTTCTCATCTCCATCTATTTTTGTATACAACATTTATAGCCAAAATACACAAATTTTTAAAGAGGTTGTTGTGGAGTACCGTAGATGTTTAGGATGCTAATGCCCTCCCTTTGCATAATCAACCCCCGTACCTAGATTCTCTCCCACTCTCTTTTTGGGTTTATTCGTTATTTTCTCATTCCTCAGGAAACAATAAAGCGTGGTGGCGATTTTTATTTTGATATGTGCGAGTTAAGTCAATCCAATGGCTTAGTCTCAATATTTCTACCGCTACAGTAAGAACTTCCTTTTCTTCAGATCATTAGGACTTGTTCAGCAGAAACTTGTCTTCATAATCTTTGGAACTTATAACACTGAAGTAAAGCTTTTAGAAGGCCTCCAAAGCTAAACCATAAAGCCACGATCAGAACTTTTGATACTAATGTTCCTAAGACACGTCGTAGAAGATCAGTTCAGAACCTTGACTTTACCAAAACATCTAACCACATGTTTTCTTCAAGAGTATATGTTCAGAACCTGATGACATTACATGCCTTGTACCAGAGTCATAACATTATAGCAACAACTACACACTAGAAAAAACCATTTATGTATACAATTGTTCTCTAAGATAACATGTGAAGTTATCATCAAAATCTCAAGGTCAGATGTAGGAAACACTTCTTGTTCTTACAATCTCTCCCTTTTTGATGATGAAAAAACCATGTATTTTGATAGAACAATTTATATAGGGTAATCACTGTAATCGACAAATTCAAAGTTAAACTCACGGTTCCCCTTAAATATGTTAAACCCAAGATTATATTTAAGCTTGTTCAGAGTCTCCCCTAAAGCCCAAGACTCAAAAAATAAATTTTGAGTATCTGAACATAAGAATAGAGAAGTAACACTTCCCTACAGAAACTCATCAGAGTCTGACTAGAACATATGGTCTTCATCTCAGAACATGGTTTCTATCAGCACTTGATGAAGAATCAAAACTTGATTTGAGCCTAATAAAATAATGCCACACATTATGTATCAGTGCTTCTGGACCATGATTCTAATATCACAACCAAAACCAAATGCTTCTCAAGCATCAACTTTTGATTTGATATTCTCCATTGTATTAAATATTCAGATAGTTCACAACTTCTGAATAGAGCATACATTGCTGAAGCATACGTATCAGAGCACAGATTCTGAGTGGTATCTCTGTATAAAAGCATGCATCATAATGTTGACTTGACTTCTTTTAGGAGAGCACAACTTCTGAGCTTTGAGTCTAAATTTCAGACTTTCATAAAGTTAATAACTTCTGAATACTATGATATCAAACAAGATTACCTTACTTTCAGTAAGTTTATAACTTTTGAATTGTGTTTGGTACATCTCTTTGAATATTCATATATTCACAAGATGTTCAACATCTTCGATATAAAATCAGAGTTGATTTCATCCATAAGGTTTTCAACCTTAGCAATAGGATCTTCATCTTCAATCTGTCTTATAATACTTGGTGAACTTGTTTAGAGTTCCCAAATTGAAACATCAAACAAACAGAAACAATTAGTAGCAACATCATTTTATATGTTTGTTATATGTTATCAAAATCATATTTTACTTTCTCCCCCTTTGTTAAAAATAAAAAAGGTGATAAGGAGATAGGGAAATGATCCTTGAAGAAAAACATATTCAAGCCAGAGAATTGTTTGGATAACAGTTAAGTTAAGTTCTGTTTTTAAACATGAGATACTTAAAAGAACTTGTTTGGTAAGTCTTTTATGGAAATATTGATTTATCACACATATATCCAATGCAATCATGCAACAAAATAGTTTTATTGATTAAACTGGGAAAAGTATTGAAATACCAGATGAAGGAAATGGTTGATAGAGAGACTAGATAATAATTAGAACATATATGCAAAGAGAATTTAAATCACATAGATTAAATTGGAAGAATAGAAAGGTAATAAAGGTAGATAAAATTTAAACATAGAAGATAATTAACACAAGAAAAATAATTCATTTATTGAAAGGGAAATTACAAATAAATAGGGCAAAGAGAATTATAGAAAATAGACACAAAGAAACTTAAACATTAAGCATATATCATTCAACCCTCAAAGACTTTACACTTTTTCTTCACCGGACCATTTGCAGGACTAGTTTTTCGGGTAACCAAAAGGAGTCATTTTCTAAAGAAGATTTCAGATATGGCTATTCTAAAAGGTATGAAGGTTAGATACATATATTTTAGAAGATAACAGATGACATACAAGTTGTTATCATGACATAGGAAATGATAACTATGATAAGGGGTTTGAATTAATCAACCTATCTTAACATGCATGACAAAGGTTTAAGGTAAAGGATTGTCTTGGTTGTTTTGATCAAACTTCCTAATAAACTCCTTAATCAAGTTATTTAACTCCATTTGTTTTGCAATAAAATATTTAACAAATTCTTGTTCCTTCTACATCCCCTTCATATATTTTAGATGCTTGGAAAATGGGCCAGAATTTCTGCTGGAGAATTCTTCTATCTCAACTTGATCCTTTCTGGAAGCTTCTCTTTCTGCAGTCTTTTGTTTAGTTGTTTCCTTTTCAGCTGCTCTTTGAGCTTTCAGGGCTAGCTAGAGCTTTTTCTGCTATCTCAGCCAAATACTTTTCCTTTGGCAGATCGGATAATTCTTTTAATCTTAGAAATTTGACATTCATCCATTTGTTGAACTCATTCCAGTTGTTTCTTATAAGAGATTAATCAGTGCTTGAGTCAGATAGGTCTCGAAGCTTCTCAGTTTGTGTTAAAGAATATTCTGTGAATAATGAGATGCTTTCTTCAAGATCTAGTTCTGGTATATTGGAACTCTAATGGAGTGCGGAAGTAATAGTATTGCTAGGATCAGAAATGGAGCAAGGGACATTAGATTCATTCATATCGATAGATGAATCTATCCTTTTCTTTTTCTTCTTTTTCTTCTGAGATGTTTCAAGTTCTTGAAACATGGAATTTATGGATGACCTTTTCTTGCTAAATGTATTCTCTTCTGGTGAAAAGAGATGTGGTTTCTTACGACATCGTCTTCTTTCTTCTTCACCATCTGCTTCCGTGCAGGAGTTTCTAAACAAAAACATTTCCCTTAGGCTTTCATTTTGATTATGAATTTGAGTTGAGGATTTTTCTTGGTAGACTGATGCTCATAGCCTTTTCTTCAGATGGTTTGGATATCTTTTCCAGAATTCCCATTTCTACCAGGTTCACATAGATGAAGGGTTCACCAATGGCCATCTTAAGGTCTTTTTCATCTAGATTCTTCATATCGATATTCTCAGTGATGATACTGGATAAGAGTCTTCCCAGAGGAATGTAACTCTTCCTACTATCACTTCCATCTCCGTTCATTCTCACATTATCTCTTAGATGATGGAAAATAAGAGAGGGGAGATTTATACAGACGCCTAAGGAAATGAAGTACATAATGTATAACAAATCTCCAAGAATAATTGATACATGCTTCTTGTGAGGTACTTGGATTATTGATTATTCTAATATTTTTCCCCAAATATTTAGATAGTCATAAAGATCATCACTCTTTGAGGCTTTCTGTGACTTGAAGATAACTTGATAGACTTCCAACATTTATGACCATCGACAATTTGCCTCATAACATCTTATTCCTTTTCCATCAAGATTGAGAACTTTGGTGATGATTTTTTCATTAATGATAACCTTCTTCCCTTTAACAAACAATACTAATTGGAAGGTTGATAACCTTGCATGTACCCAAAAGTCTTTTACAAGGAGATGAAGAACATGTCCATTGAGAATATTGAAGTAGTTTTTCCCACCCTTGGTTTATAACAACATTCAAAAGATCATAGCCATTATCTTTGATGTTTTGAAAGTCTATGAAGGGTTCACAAAGAAATTTTAAAGAGTCCAAGTCTGTAGGCAGAGTAACTTCAGGAGCATCATATAGTTGTTTTTCTAAACTCTCTTGATCATTTCCATGTGATAAAGAGAGAAGATGAGGAAAGGGTTTTCGGTTGGGGGGAGAGAGCCTTTGAAGAGCAATTTTGATTTGAGAGTTCATAACTGATTTTAGGAGATTAGGTTTTGAACTAGGACTAGAACTTAATACTAAGAAAGTGATAAATGAGGCAAAGATTATCTAAGATTCATATAGAGACGGTTTTGGAAACGTGTACGCAAGGAAAGTAATGATGACCTATTCCTTTTTGAAAGAAAATGTTGTAGCACATGTTGTGACATATTATGGGAAAATGATGAGACATCACAGATAAATGTCTAATTAAAAAACATAATAAGAGAAAGAGTTTAGATGACACCTGTTGGCGCTTTACGAATATGATCTTAGATCTTTCTTTAATGGATTCATTGAGAATCAAAAGATTCTATTCATACTTTTGAAAGCTTGCAACTTCTTGGTTTGTGCCTTTTAAGAGTCTGAAAGTAGTTTTCATATAATTCAGAGATGTTCCAATTTGATATGCTTCCTGGTGAATGACACTTTCTCCTTTTGACTTCTAAATCTTCTGATCATTGTCCAATTTGGATTATTTGTAATAATTCAGATTAGGGTCCAAAATTGTTTAAAGTCAATAATGTTTGGTTTGAGAATTCAACTTTTCTTCCATTTGTTGAGTTGGAATGTGTGATCGGTGGAAATAGAACTGACTGTTTTGAAATGCTGGTTCGCGAAATGTCGTGGTAAGCAAGAGTCGCCACCGTCTTTTATGTTCTCCAACAAGGAAAGGACAAAAGCACAGCAAAATTCCTTTTCGAGATGTTTCTCGGTTCGGGAGGTAGATTATAGAAAGGGAAGGTGTTAGCACCCTTTCTATCCGTGGTTATCCACGGGCTCTTAGGTACTTGCTCACTATGTTTTCAAAAATGTTTTTGCTTTTCTTGTGTTTGTGGGTTTTGAAAAAAAGTTTTGTTTTGAAAACTTCTAGGTAACTCTTGTATCAGTCCTCAAGAGTGTATGAAGCATTTGTTTGAAAACTTTTGAAAGTGTAGGTGCGAAAAGTTGTTTTTGTTTTTAAAAGAGCAAGTACCCAGGAGAAATCTACCTACTCTAAGGAATTAAGCTGTGTAAATGTCCTTTAGACAGTACTATCCCACTATTGAGAAGTAGGTAGCACCGTCGTTGGAGTTATTCGGGTCAATTCGATTATAGGGACATGTGTGGTCACCAAAGCAATAGTAGGACGCCTTAGCGGTAACCCTAATGTCCTAGATCCTTTTTATCCGAGGCAACCGTTTCGAGGCAACTGGATCTTTAGACAGGAGGGAGACCTCTAAAACACCCTATACTCAATGACCACCTCAAGGCAACCAAGTGAGGCGTACCCTAGGAGTGGCATGTGCACGTGTGTCAGGTTTCATGTTAATTGTCTTCGCACAAGTTATGGTGAGCTACGAGTTGATTTTAATTTTCAGGCAAATCTTGTCATGCATAGTTAACAGTTAATAATTGTGCGGAAAATAAATTGCGGAAAGTAAATCTACGCTATTACAAGGCGTCGGTCGGGTATTTACATCGCCAAAAACATAACCCTTGAAAAGATAAATGCGAGAAAATAAAGAAAGCGATAAAAGGTCCTAATTATCTATTACATCCTCGGAACAGTTACATAAATATGATCAAAATAGGAATCAAGAATAAACATGCGCAGGAAAAATTGAATCGGGAAAAGTCTTAGGGTTTTGACCCTTTTTGAGAAAAGAATGGAATTTTGGTCCTTTTTGCAATTAATTAATATTAAATCTAATTTACTAATTAATTAAGTAATTACTAGAAAAAAGTATTTTTGTGTTTTTTATGTTTTAATGAAAATAAAAATAAAATAAAATAAAGTTAGTAAAAAAAACCCTAAGTCTAATTTATTTTAAATTATTGAAAAAAAAGTCAAAGTTAACCTAATTAACTAAATTAATTTATTAGTATTTATTTACAAAATAATTAATTAATAGTGAAATTAATAAATAATAATAATAATAAAAATATTTACATTTTTATGTTTATGATTTTTTTGTGAAAAATTAATTTGTGAGTTATAATAATAATAATAGTAATTAATAACAATAATTAGTAAAAGAAAATAAAAGGAAAAGTATGAATGAACCAGGGGGGTGTTGGGCCCAGATGGAGGTGAACTTGGAAATTTCAGGCCCATTAATGTACATGCCTGTTTGACTTTGGAGATCCCCCATGCGCATGGTTGACTGGGAATATGGTGTTCTTCATCTCCTAGCCATTGGATCTAAGCTTGTGGCCACATGGCATGTGGGACGTGAGAGTGTATGGTGGAATTCATTTGGAAATCTGCACATAACCATGTTAAGAAAAATATTATAGAGTTTTGGGTAGACCTGGGAATCGAACCCAGGTCCCAATGATCAACGTCCAGCGCATCATCCACCAGGCCAACTTGCACGCTTTGTTAGTATAATGATAAGCAAAAATAATATATGGAAAATAAGCAATATGCTGAATAACAAACAAAAACGCGCGCCATTTGAATTGTCCATTCACACGTTTACACCTCATCATCGTTCTCCTTGAACCTGCAAAATACATGTTAGATAGCGGGGGTTTTTAACCCCCACAATTTGGCATGAGGAATAATAGCGAATAGCTCTATGCTTAACATAAATATTTCGCGAGTATGGATTTGTGTTCGTCTGGATTCCACGATTTCAACCATATGCATTAGAGGTTCTAATTTTTCCTGGGTAATAAAGCCCCAATTTGAGAACTCATGAACCCTAGATTTCTTTAATGGCAACTTATGATTCTGTACACTATAATCCAATTAACCAATACCATTAGCTTTGTATAGATTCAAGCAATGCAAAACAATGATTAGAACATGTTAATTATGTATGAAATATGAGTTTCGATTATGGAAAAAGTATGCAAACCGTGCGACTGTTCTTGGTGGTTTCTTAGGCCTTAACACTTGGTTTTGATTGCAATACGTTTCTGGGAGTTCTAGCAATGTATTAGAATCCACCAATTGCTTTGAATCGTGCTGGAACCTGGAAAAAAGTTTTTGACTTTTCTTGGATTTTTTTGAATGTGGTTATGGCTTTCTTGCAGCAAATTCACGTCCAATGCATTAGGGTTGACTTGTGTACTTATAGTGGAAGAGAATTAGGTTAAATCCTTGGGCAAAGATCCATGAAATAATGGTTTGAATATTTGATTTGCAATCATATATTTTTGAATCTTTTTGATTGAAGAAACTTGCCAAACTTGGAGATTTTTGTCCCTTTGATTGGCACACGAAATTCTCAGCATATCTTGACCACATTTGCTTCACCAAAAGATTGAAAAACCATATCTTTGAATTTCCTACAATTTAAATTAATTAAATGAATTAAAAATAAATTAAAAATCCAATTAATTAATAAAAATAAGAAAATAAATTCAAATAGGCTTGATGGGTCGTGCATAGGCCATGGATAAAGTTCCAAGAAGGAATTTGAGGCCCATTAGCAAAAACAACGTGTTTTGAGCAAAGTTGACTTTTGCAAATTCACCAAAATTTCCCAACTTCTCCAATGCATATCTTGCTCAATTTTGATCATATGAACATGTTCTTGGACATTTTGGAAAGGTCTTGAAGTCCTCTAACCAATGCCTTTGGTCCCATGTCATTTGGATTTACCAATCTCAAGTTATGGTCTTTGACTTAAAGTGCATTTTTGTTGACTTTTGAAATTGACCTATAATGTAGAAATTGATAACTTTTTGTGAGAGCATTTATTGGACTTGGAATGTGAATATGGATTGTAGGAAATGTCATCCCCTTCAAAATGAGCATTGGATGGGATTTTTATGATGAACCATGAAAAAGTTATGCCTTGGTCAAGATACAATTGACTTTTCTGCTGTCCAAAAATAGTAACTTTTTGCATCTTGATGATTTTTGAGCTATCCTTGTGGAATCATGATCAAGACTTGATCAAATGATGATTGTGAGCTCAAAATAAGATGTTGACCAACAATTCTGAATTTTGACTGCAAAATGACCATTTTACCCCTGCAGTTGATTGTGAAGCAAATGGAGCTTTTGACTGTGGAATTTGGCACTGTGAATCTTGAAACTTATCATGTAGATGCTTGAGAATATGTATAGGCCTATGGGACTTGACTGAGCCATTGAAAACCTCAAATTCTTTGAAAGAACCAAAACCCTAATTTTGACTGGTTTAGGAGGTATTTGGACTGTGCAACCCTTGAGAAATCTTGAACCATTTGCAGATGGTTCTTGACAAATCTTGGAGAATATGGGAGGGCAAATTTTGGAGTACAACAGTTGCCCCTGTTCAATCTTCTTAATCCTGAGGATGTAGATTGGCTTGTGTGCCTTTCGTGATATGAAGGTGGAATATGATTGAACACTAAAGTGCCTAGAAATTTGCACTCGCATGGTATAGTATCAGCAAGGTGATGTCGGGAATGGGCTTACAGATGCCATTTGGAGAGATGGTGAATAGGAGGATGGGCTTATAGATGCCATCTGGATATGTAATGGATAGTTGTGGAGATGGGCTTAAAGATGCCATCCAGGAGTGTCGATCGCGTAAGAGATTCCTTAGCGAGAACTTGCGTACCTGAGAAAGAAAGATAGTTTTCCTGGCCTGTTACAGGTGTTGATCTTCAATCTCTTCATGTAGATAACTTTCCTGGCTAGATACAGGTATAGATCTACAATCAATCGCTCACATATATGCCTTGGCTAGATACATGTATCAAATCTGGAACTTCAAAAGGTTGGTCGAGATAGCTTTCCTGGCTGGATACAAGTGTAGACCTCTGACCTGAGAATGAAAGATAATTTCCTGGCCTGTTACAGGTGTTGATCTTTAAACTCTTCATGCAGATACTTTCCCGGCTAGATACAGGTATAAATCTACAATCAATCGCTCACAGATATGCCCTGGCTAGATACAGGTATCGAATCTGGAACTTCAAAGGGTTGGTCGAGATAGGTTTCCTGGCTGGATACAGGTGTAGACCTCTGACCTGAGAATGAAAGATAATTTCCTGGCCTGTTACACGTGTTGATCTTCAAACTCTTCATGTAGATACTTTCCTGGCTAGATACAGGTATAGATCTACAATCAATCGTCCATAGATATGCCCTAGCTAGATACAGGTATCGAATCTGGAACTTCAAAAGGTTGATCGAGATAACTTTCCTGGCTAGATACAGGTGTAGACCTCTGACCTGAGAATGAAAGATAATTTCCTGGCCTGTTACAGGTGTTGATCTTCAAACTCTTCATGCAGATACTTTCCTGGCTAGATAGAGGTATAGATCTACAATCAATCATCCACAGATATGCCCTGGCTAGATATAGGTATCGAATCTCGAACTTCAAAAGGTTGGTCGAGATAGCTTTCCTGGCTGGATACAGGCGTAGACCTCTACTCAGTCGCTCACAGATATGCCCTGGCTAGATATAGGTATCGAATCTAGAACTTCAAAAGGTTGATCGAGATAGCTTTCCTGGCTGGATACAGGCATAGACCTCTAATCAGTCGCTCACAGATATGCCCTGGCTAGATACAGGTATCGAATCTGGAACTTCAAAAGGTTGGTAGAGATAGCTTTCCTGGCTGGATACAGGTGTAGACCTCTAATCAGTCGCTCACAGATATGCCCTGGCTAGATACACGTATCGAATCTGGAACTTCAAAAGGTTGATCGAGATAGCTTTCCTGGCTGGATACAGGCGTAGACCTCTAATCAGTCGCTCACAGATATGCCCTGGCTAGATACAGGTATCAAATCTGGAACTTCAAAAGGTTGATCGAGATAGCTTTCCTGGCTGGATACAGGCGTAGACCTCTAATCAGTCGCTCACAGATATGCCCTGGCTAGTTATAGGTATCGAATCTGGAACTTCAAAAGGTTGATCGAGATAGCTTTCCTTGCTGGATACAGGCGTAGACCTATAATCAGTCGCTCACAGATATGCCCTGGCTAGATACAAGTATCGAATCTGGAACTTCAAAATGTTGATCGAGATAGCTTTCCTGGCTGGATACAGGCGTAGACCTCTAATCAGTTGCTCACAGATATGCCCTGGCTAGATACAGGTATCGAATCTGGAACTTCAAAATGTTGATCGAGATAGCTTTCCTGGCTGGATACAGACGTAGACCTCTAATCAGTCGCTCACAGATATGCCCTGGCTAGATACAGGTATCGAATCTGGAACTTCAAAAGGTTGATCGAGATAGATTTCCTGGCTGGATACAGGCGTAGACCTCTAATCAGTCGCTCACAGATATGCCCTGGCTAGATACAGGTATCGAATCTGGAACTTCAAAAGGTTGATCGAGATAGCTTTCCTGGCTGGATACAGGCGTAGACCTCTAATCAGTCGCTCACAGATATGCCCTGGCTAGATACAGGTATCGAATCTGGAACTTCAAAATGTTGATGGTAATCATCTTTGGATTGACCTTTTCCTGAAAAGGTGAAACATTAGTTGTATGCAATGTCATGATGTATGAAATGCATGATGTCATGATGTTCTCAAAATAAATGAGATTGTGCGATATGATGCGTATATGCACGCATGTATCCTGATGTATGACAATGTGATGTTTATGAATGTATCCTCGTATGAGAAAATAAATCCTTGACGAATGTCGGGAAGTTTGCTGAATCTTGGGATGATGTTGAAGAGTAGAGTTCTTTGTTTCCGCTGGGGATGATGAACAAAGATGATTGCAAGAATGAACCGGTAGGAGAAGATGACTCTGTTGGAGAATAAACTTGGCAAAGAGATTATTCTGCGGGGAACTACTCTGTGGGGAAGAGATACTTCGCTGAGAATTTAACGATAACTCCGTTGGGGATTCCGTTGATAAGCTTTGTTGGGGAATTTGATGAACTCCGCCGGAGATAGGAAGAACTTCACCGAGGACGATCTTTACGTTGTAATATGCTGAGGATAACCCAGTTAGGCTCTGGTGGGGAATAACCTCCTGAATATGGCTGGGAGAGATATTTGTACTCTACAGGGGATAAGCTTCCAGAATATACTGGGGAGATGGTTCAACTCTCCTGGGGAAACTTTGGAAAACACTGGGGAAATGGCTCCACTGGGATGTACCTTGTATTCCGCCGGGGAACAATCTTATATTTCTGTCGAGGAATATTAAGACTGTCGGGGATGCTTGCTGAGGAATATCTGTATACTCTGCTGGAGAATATTGAGATCTTATGGGGATATCCAACTTCTTTTTAGGGCTGACAGTAGACTAACTCTGCTTGGGGGAGAGTGTTGCTGATCTGCTGGGGATACTGTGCCTTTTCGGGCTGATTGGGGACCAACTCTGCTTGAGGAGAGTATTGCTGAATCTGGTCTTACTCTGCGGGGAGTGAAGGTATCTTGGTCGTATTCTTCAGCTGAACCTACCTTGGCACCTTGGTGGACAGAGCAACTAGACTGCTTAGACAATTCTTATTTCCCCTGTTTCTAATATCACCCATAATTAATCCTTTGTTTCGCATGCAAATATTTATGAGAAGCAGTTAATGTCAAATGCATATATCAAAAATGAACATTGGACGTTCTTTGCAAAACAAAATAGATAAAGAAAAAACAATTGGCAATTTGTCTGGAAAAGATGAGCTTGTATTGATTTTGAAATTTGCCTGTAAATAGGCATTTTTTGTACAAGAGGCTGACGTCCTAGTAAGAGAACACCGCCGAACAAAGTAGAGTTTATACAATTTGTGAAAAGGAAAACAAAACAGCTATGTGAACAATCCCACTGGGTTCCAACTCTGCTATCGCCTTTATGTCTTCAAGCGTCTCATCACTTGGCTGCTTAGTTGGAGATGAAGCTGATTGATTGGTGCCGTCCGAGCCTGATAGTTGATACCGAATTCTGGATGCAGGGTGATCCAATGAGACATAGTATTACGCTTTAATCCCTAAATTTTTCCTGGACCGCCCTTTCAGGTTTTCAGTCCACCGGGATACCCATTTTTGCCCAAGCCGCCTTTTCAGGTTTTCGACTTGCCGGGTGTACAGATTTTTTTTCATTTCATCCCTTATTTTTGCCCGAACCCTTTTGGTTCGCCGGGAAGCCCTTATTTTTGCCTAGGCCAGTCGACCTAGCGGGTCTTTAATCATGCGTAGTATCTTTTTACTATGTCTGCATTGGCGGGGTAAGGAAGGTCGTCACCATCCATGGTGGTTAGAATCATTGCTCCTCCTGAGAATATATTCTTAACCTTAAATGACCCTTCGTACGTAGGGATCCATTTGCCCCTGGGATCACCTTGAGGTAGAATGATGCGCTTGATTACCAGATCCCCAACTTGATACTCTTGTCGTCTGACTTTCTTGTTAAAAGCCTTGATCATCCGTTTTTGGTACGTCTGACCATGGCAAATAGCAGTGAGTCTCTTTTCGTCGATTAGGTTTAATTGATCAAGCCGAGTCTGGATCCAGTCATCTTCGCTCAAACCTGCATCCTTCATTATCCAGAGAGAGGGTATCTGAACTTCGATAGGCAAGACTGCCTCCATGCCATAGACCAAGGAAAAGGGTGTTGTCCCTGTTGATGTCTGTGCTGAGGTACGGTACCCATGAAGAGCAAACTGTAACATCTCGTGCCAATCTTTGTAGGTCACTGTCATCTTCTGCACAATCTTCTTAATGTTTTTATTTGCCGCCTCTACATCCCCATTCATCTTCGGCTGGTAGGGAGAAGAGTTGTGGTGCTGTATCTTGAATTGCTCGCAGAGCTTAGTGATCATCTTGTTGTTGAGATTGGTACCATTATCCGTAATGATCCTCTCAGGTACACCATATCGACAGATCAGGTTATGCCGAGTGAATCGTGCCACGACGTTCTTGGTCACGGTGGCAAAGGAAGCTGCTTCGACCCACTTCGTGAAATAATCAATCGCTACCAGGATGAAGCGAAGCCCGTTGGATGTTGTAGGTCTGATCTCTCCGATCATATCAATGCCCCACATTGCAAAAGGCCAAGGTGCTGTCAAGACGTTCAGAGGAACTGGAGGAATGTGCACCTTATCAGCATAGATTTGGCATTTGTGACATGTCCGAGAATGTTGGTAACAGTCAGCTTCCATTGTGGACCAGTAATATCCTGCCCGAAGGATTTTCTTTGCCATGGTATGTCCACTGGAATGCGTTCCGAAGGTACCTTCATGCAGCTCTGTCATGATCCTTTCTGCTTCAGTCTTATCCACACAACGCAGTAAGGTTGAATCATGGTTTCTCTTGTACAGAATGTCATTGCTGAGGAAGAATTTTGCCGCGAACCTTCTCAGAAACTTTTTGTCATTAACGGATGCACCCTCGGGGTATTCTTGAACTTCCAAGTACCTCTTTACTTCATGATACCAAGGCTTTTCTGTTACCTCTTCAGTCTCAAGATCACAGCAATGTGCAGGTTCATCCAATTTCCAAATGATGATCCGGGGAGCCTCGTTGTCCCATTTGACTTTGAACATAGAAGACATCGTAGCCAGCGCGTCCGCCAACTGATTCTCCTCTCTTGGGAAGTGCTCAAAGGTTATCTCCTCGAAATGGGGAAGCAACGTCAACACATATTCTTTGTAAGGAATAAGATTTGGGTGTTTCGTATCCCACTCGCCTTTGATCTGACTGATCACGAGAGAGGAATCTCCGAAGACACTCAGAAAATTGATCCTTAGGTCAATTGCAGCTCGAAGACCCATGATGCAGGCTTCATACTCCGCCATGTCGTTGGTGCAGTTGAAACATAGCCGGGCGGTAAGTGGAGTATGAGAGCCTTTTGGAGATATGATCACAGCGCCAATACCGTTACCCAAAGCGTTTGAGGCTATGTCAAAGTGCATAGACCATCGGGATCCTTCCTCAGGTCCTTCATCCGGTCCAGGTACTTCACAATCAGTTACTACCATGATATTCTCGTCTGGAAATTCAAAGTTCATAGATTGGTAGTCATCCACTGCCTGATGTGCCAAATGGTCTGCCAACACACTTCCCTTGATTGCTTTTTGAGTCGTGTACTGGATATCATATTCAGTCAAGATCATCTACCATCTTGCTATTCTTCCGGACAGAGCAGGCTTTTCGAATATGTACTTGATTGGATCCATTTTTGAAATCAATAGAGTAGTGTGAGTCAACATATACTGTCTCAACCGACAAGCAGCCCATACCAAAGTGCAGCAAGTTTTATCGAGCAGTGAGTATCGGGTCTCACAGTCAGTAAACTTTTTGCTAAGGTAATAAATAGCGTGCTCTTTTCGGCCAGACTCGTCATGCTGCCCCAGCACACAGCCCATTGAGCTGTCAAGTACTGTCAAGTATAAGATTAGAGGTCTCCCTTCAACCGGTGGCATAAGAATAGGTGGCTCTTGGAGATACTCTTTGATTCTTTCGAAAGCGGCCTGGAATTCATCGTTCCAACGTACTACTTGATCTTTCTTCAGTAGCTTGAAGATTGGTTCACAGGTAGCAGTTAGGTGCGAGATGAATCAGGCAATGTAGTTCAGCCGTCCTAGAAAGCCTCTGACTTCTTTCTCTGTCTTGGGAACTGGCATCTCTTGTATGGCTTTCACTTTGGCAGGGTCCACTTGAATACCTTTGTCGCTCACGATGAAACCTAGTAGTTTTCCAGATCTCACTCCGAAGGTGCACTTGTTCGGGTTTAATCTCAGCTTGTACAACTTCAAACGGTCAAACAACTTCTGTAGATGGTCAAGGTGTTCCTCCTCAGTTTGGGACCTTGCGATCATATCGTCGACATATACTTCGATTTCATGATGGATCATGTCATGAAACAAAGCAACCATGGCATGTTGGTAGGTTGCCCCATCATTTTTCAACCTAAAAGGCATGACCTTGTAACAGAAGGTGCCCCACTGAGTAATAAAAGTTGTCTTCTCCATGTCTTCAAGAGCCATCTTGATCTGATTATAACCGGAGAACCCGTCCATGAAGGAGAATACCTTATGCTGAGCAGTGTTGTCAACCAGAACGCCGATGTGAGGCAGAGGGAAGTCATCCTTCGGGCTCGACCTGTTCAAATCCCTGTAATCAACACACATTCGGACCTTACCATCTTTCTTCGGTACTAGAACCACATTGGAAACCCACTGAGGGTAAGAAGTCACTGCTAGAAACCCGGCATCAAATTGTTTCATAACCTCAGCTTTGATTTTCTCGGACATCTCTGGACGCATACGACGGACTTTCTGTTTTACCGGAGGGCATTCTTCCTTGGTAGGCAAATGATGAACCACAATGTCGGTATCCAACCCAGGCATATCTTTGTAAGACTAAGCAAAGATTTCCACATAGTCATGCAGCATCTGAATCAACCGTTGTTTCACACTAGACTCCAGATTTGCACCAATCTTGACTTCCTTTCTGTCTGTCTCAGTACCCAGATTTACCGTTTCCACTGGCTCTTCATGTGGCTGAATGGCCCTCTCTTCCTGGAGTAACAGTCTTGCAAGCTCTCCAGGCACTTCACAATCATCTTCACCTTCGTCTTCGGCTAAGTTGATCGGATTTTCGAAGTCATAACTGACAGTAGCAGAGTCGTTACCAGTGAGATCCAGAGTGGATTGGAACCTGTATAGGTGAGTGTGTGTAAATATAGCTGTTTTAAAATATATAATAAAGAAAGACAAGGAGCGCAAGATTTGAAATGAAAAAAACGTCCAATGCTTTTATTAATGATATATGAAAATGACACACAAAAGCCCTCACAAATGAAGCCACGGTGCCCCGGGTAAGACACCGGGCCATAAAGTTTCAAATTATTGTCTGTTTACAAATTCAAAACAAAGGAGTTCATTACTGAGTGACAAAAGTAATAGGTATGAAGTCTTTCGCAGTCCAGTTGCTTGGTCCACCGTTGGTCGTTGGGTAGATCCAGCTGTCGAATTCAGATTCCTCCACGTCGTCTTCAATAGCATTTACTCCCGAGTTGCTGATGAATACAGGAGGTCTTCCAATCCTTGCCTTACGAACAGCCCTTTGAGCTTCTGCAGTGAAACCCAAACCAAATTTGTCAGTCTTCGGAGTGAAATCAGGAAGTCGGCCCCAGTTTGCACACTCACCCTTCTCAATCACAGCCCGGGCATCCTTTAAGGAAGCTATCTTCAAAGGAGAATCTTCGATCACTGTCTCTGCTGATGCCAGTGTCTGAGGAACCTCTTCAAAGTGTTGAAAGGGGGTCTCAATGAACTCCCCATCCATTTCTATGTACCGGAACGAGTTAAGGTGGCTGACCATGTATTCTTCCTCCCCCTGCATTGTCACAATTTTCCCTCTGACCGGGTACTTCAGCTTCTGATGTAGTGTGGAGGTCACAGCTCCAGCCTTGTGGATCCATGGATGACCCAGCAAACAAGAGTAGGACGGTCGGATGTCCATCACATAGAATGTAGAATCAAAGACCTGCGAACCAACCCTGATTGGAATATCAACTTCACCATGCACCATCCTTTTAGACCCGTCAAAGGCCCGGACAACAATGTTACTCGGCTTGAGCTCCAAACCCTCGCAATCCAACCTGCCTAGAGCTTTCTTGGGCAATACGTTCAACGAGGAACCAGTGTCAACCAACACATGGGCAAGAGTAGTGCCCCTGCATTCGATGGAGACATGAAGGGCATCGTTATGGTTCTTCCCCTTAGCAGTCAGATCAGCGTCGGAGAAACCCAAACCATTATCAGCAGTTAAGTTGGCCACACAATCTTGTGGCACATGGGCCGTCTTCAGAAAGGTGATCAGAGCCTTGGCATGGGCCTCTGAACACAACAACAGTGATAGCATAGAAATTTTAGATGGGGTGTGCCCCAGTTGCTCAACTACATTGAAATCACTCTTCTTCATAATCTTAAGAATTTCTTCCATCTCCTGCTTGGAAGCTTCAACAGGGGTTGTCTTTGGCGCCTCCGTCTGGGTATGCATATCAGTAATAATCCCTTTGCCCCGAGTGTCAGATGACTCGGCAGCGAGGGTAGAAATAAGAACTTGGTCAGGAAGGGAAGCAGGCACACTTGCAGGTGTGATGACCAGGGGTCTCTGGATAGCTGGTGGCACAATATCTGGTGAGAAGAGCCTGCCACTGCGAGTGACTTTTGCAGGCCCGGTGATGTTGATGACGCCGGTACTAGTATCAAACTCTTGTTTAACTCCAAGCACATAAACATCTGCCCCATAGTGCCAAGGGACAGCTTTGTCAGATGTATAGGGGAGGGGCCCCGGAACAGTGATGATGATAGGCGCAATCTTCTGAGCAGGCGTGATTTTGACAGGCTTCCTTGAGGGAGCCTTAGGAGAATTGTTGAAAAAAGTAACAATGGACACTTCTTCAGTAGGGGTAGCAGGAACATCAATTTTCTCGAACAAGATCTCTTTGTTGTCCATCAGGTTTTGGACGCCTGACTTCAACAAAGGACAACCAGCATGTGAGACAGAACATAGATGGCAACCTTTACTACATCCCGAAAATAAACCGGCTAGCAACAGGTTCCTTTTGACAGTCCATAGAGGAGTAACAATATCATCCACAGAGGCTACATACAGGTCCTCCTCAACAGCATTCACTCCATGCTTGGGAAAGGGAGCAGTCACAACATTGGGCCTTTCAGGTGCCCCGAACTCTATCTCTTTAGCATCAATAAGGTCTTGAACCTTATTCTTCAGAGCCCAACAATCATCAGTAGTATGCCCCGGGCTATCAGAGTGATAAGCGCAGCGGGTGTTGGGATTGTACTTTGGAGACGTTGTGTTTACAACCTTCGGAGCTTCCTTTATGGTTACCAGATTGGTTGACAGTAGTTGCGGCAATATCTGGGACAAGGTCATACTAAGACGAGTATACTGCCTTTTAGGTCTCTCACCCCCTTGGCTGGTTGTATTGCTGAGTAGCAGCAACATGCTTTGAGATTACCACCGCGTTGACAGCTTGGCGGCGTTCCGGTTTATTCTGTCTCCTTGAACCATAAACAACACTAGACTCTTTCTTGAAGGGCTTCTTTTCAGCACTCGAGGAGGCACCTTTTTGTATCTTCCCAGACTTGATACCAGCTTCTATTCTCTCACCAGTCAAGATTAGATCTGTAAACCCAGCAGAGGAATTTCCAATCAGATGGTTGAAGAATGGACCAGACAGGGTCCCCAAGAACATATCAACGAGCTCACGGTCAGTCAAAGGTGGCTGCACCCTTCCAGCCAGGTCTCTCCACTTTTGTGCATATTCCTTAAATCCTTCACCCGTCCCTAGTGACATAACCTGGAGTTGGGTACGCGTAGGAGCGAGGTCGGAATTATACTGATACTGCTTATAGAACGCAGTAGCCAAATCCTCCCAGTTACGAATGCTGGCTCCATCTAGCTGATAGAACCATTTGAGTTGAGTCCCTGAAAGACTATCCTGGAGGAAATGGATCCATAAATTCTTGTCAGCAGTGTAAGGTTGGATCTTCATTACATATGATCTGAGATGCAGCTTAGGACAGGAGGCTCCGTCGTACTTTGCAAAAGCAGGTGCCTTGAACTTATGGGGAATCACCACCCCAGAGGATAAGCCTAGGTCTCCAAAGTCCAACCCGGGTACATGTTGAATCTCCATAGCACTTAGGCGGTCCTCTAGCTGTTTGTACCTGTCCTCAGCAGGAGGGTACTGTTCATCATTGTAATCTGTCTCGTTGTCGGAGACCATGGGACTAGGAACCCTTCTCTCTGGTGGACTGTCCTTGCCTACAGATGAGGTAGTCAGCTCAGCCTCATTCTGTAGTCCATTCCCGAATCTGCGTCCAGTATTGAACAACACAGTCCTCTTCTTCTTCTTCTTCAGAATCAGAGTCTTCAACTCCTGTTGACCCTGGGCTAAGCTCATGACCAACTCTTGGAACTGGGCGTTCTGGGCCTGGAGGGCCTTGATAGCTTGTTCAGTAGTAGGTTCAGAAGTCATGATGATTGCTGAAATAAACAGCGAAGAAGATAAGTGACCTGTAAAAAGGGGTACCTGTTATGCATATGATGACATGAAATGCGTATGATTTATGTTTTCAAAGACAATCGGGATTCAACTTTGTAGACAAAAAAGGAAGCACACTTTATTAGATTCAACTTTGGAATTTAAATTGTTCAACAAATTGCCCTTAGGCGTTACAAGAATGAAAATACTGAAAAGTAAATAAAAGCTGTAAAAGAAACATCCAAAGCCCATCAGTGCTCCCATGGCCTCTTCTTCTCGGTGCGGATATAGTCATTTATGATCCGCTCGTTCTCCAATTGCTTGGTCAGCTTCTGGATTTTCCGTTCCTGTTCATTGAACCTTTCCCGATAAGAATCCCGTTCTTCCTGCAGTTGCGCCCAAGACCTCTTTAGTGTGTCAACATCAGTGGGTATTTGAGGATGAAGAACAGTTGGAGGAACCTCGTCTCTATTAGGAACTTCAAGAATAATAGGCCTGACAGCTTCGTACGGCATACCTAACTTCTGAGCACGGATGCGGACCCATCTGAAGTAGGATTCCATAGGCAGAGAGGTCTTTGGCCCCAACTCATGTGGGTCAGCTTTGTGAATTTTATTCCAAGCCCGGATGAATCTACGACGCAGCTCGTCACTGTCTACCTGAAACTCAAAACTGATGTGAGGTACCAACATCTCATGAGGCCCTGCTCTTCTGGCTCTTCTAAACTGACGGAGAGCTAAACATGGATTATAAGAGATTCCTCCCTGGGTACCGATCAATGGAACATTAGGATATTCTCCGCAACGATCAATAACAGCCACCTACTCTAAACCTCTGAGAGTCCAAATGATGTCATTATCAGTGAGAGACATTAACCTATGAGCCCAGCCCCTTCCTTCTTTATTCTTCAGTACGAACTTAAGGAGGTGCGAAATAAACCACCTCACCAACAAAGGAGCACAACACCACAGAGTTCCCCGTCTTTGGGCAGTACGAGCATAGAGTTGTTGCAGGATATCACCCAAGAGAGTGGGTACAGGATTCCGAGAGATGAAGATCCTTATGGCATTGACATTAACAAAGGTATCAGGATTTGGAAACAAAACCAGACCATAGATTAAGAGAGCCAGAATGTCTTCGTATGCCCTAAAGTCTAAGTCATTCCAGAAACTATTAGCTTTGCCAATCAGAAACTTAGCCAAAAAGCCCTTAACTCCACTTCTAGTCTCCCAGTTATCCATTACCTCTTTGGTGGTCAAGGTAAGGGCTGCAACAATCTCCTCAAGCCTAAGAGTCTTTTCCCAACCAGTGAATGGAGTCTGTTCCAAAACAGGGATACCAAGCAAATCAGAGAATTCTTCCAGGGTAGGGACCAACTGGAAGTCTTGAAAGGTGAAGCAATGGTATAACGGATCATAAAACTGAGTCAGGACACTCATCAGCTGTTGGTCCCACTTTGAAGTGACTAAACCGAGAAGAGAACCATGCCTCTCGATGAAGGAAGTAGTATTTGGAATTCTGTTCACCAATTCTTTAAGCAAATCAGGTGGGTGAACAAAGTTCAGCCGAATAGTATTCCTCCGCATAGGCATCATGATGTCCTACAAAACAGAGCAAAGATGAAACCCTCTTGTCTTTGAAATGGGCCAGTCCTTATGCAGGATGCATGCAATGTTATGATGGTATGATGTTATGATAAGGCACACCACAAATATTCACAAAAGGCAAACATGGTAAGGCACACAAGTCACACAAGACAGCCCTTAGATTTTAGGCCAGCATGAAGTTTAGGTACTACCCTCTTTCAGTTTCGTTGGTTAAGACCTGTCCTAGAAAATTGTAACCGGGTTCTAGAGGATCTCAATATCACTGACTACCCTCAATCAGTCATAACTCCAGCTTCACAATCTTTTCTTGCGGCCGGAACCATGACGAGAGTTTAGCCTTAATGAGTGTAGCATACTGCTACTGTGTTATGGCCAAGTTGGGTCAATTTAGGGTTCTAAGGTCGGTTGGTGCTTAATGACTCCTCAGAAGACCCATATTCTCCTCGTTCCAACACAAGGGATATCGGTACAGACCAAGGTGTCACACCAATGTAGCTACTGCTTCACCCGTGTCGGTCTACGCCGGACAGGTCCCTCACAGCTTATTGCTACCTAAAGGGTATCCCCCAGATCCGGGTTAGGATCTATAAAACTCTGATACAAGCCCACAATATTAAAGCAAACAAGGCATACAATTGAAAACATAGAATGGTCTAATCCTAAGGTACACCTCACTTTTAATAATTTTCCCCAGCAGAGTCGCCAGTTCTGTGATCGGTGGAAATAGAACTGACTATTTTGAAATGCTGGTTCGCGAAATGTCGCGGTAAGCAAGAGTCGCCACCGTCTTTTATGTTCTCCAACAAGGAAAGGACAAAAGCACATCAAAATTCCTTTTCGAGATGTTTCTCGGTTCGGGAGGTAGATTATAGAAAGGGAAGGTGTTAACACCCTTTCTATCCGTGGTTATCCACGGGCTCTTAGGTACTTGCTCACTATGTTTTCAAAAATGTTTTTGCTTTTCTTGTGTTTGTGGGTTTTGAAAAAAAGTTTCGTTTTGAAAACTTCTAGGTAACTCTTGTATCAGTCCTCAAGAGTGTATGAAGCATTTGTTTGAAAACTTTTGAAAGTGTAGGTGCGAAAAGTTGTTTTTGTTTTTGAAAGAGCAAGTACCCAGAAGAAATCTACCTACTCTAAGGAATTAAGCTGTGTAAATGTCCTTTAGACAGTACTATCCCACTATTGAGAAGTAGGTAGCACCGTCGTTGGAGTTATTCGGGTCAATTCGATTATAGGGACATGTGTGGTCACCAAAGCAATAGTAGGACGCCTTAGCGGTAACCCTAATGTCCTAGATCCTTTTTATCCGAGGCAACCGTTTCGAGGCAACTGGATCTTTAGACAGGAGGGCTACCTCTAAAACACCCTATACTCAATGACCACCTCGAGGCAACCAAGTGAGGCGTACCCTAGGAGTGGCATGTGCACGCGTGTCAGGTTTCATGTTAATTGTCTTTGCACAAGTTATGGTGAGCTACGAGTTGATTTTAATTTTCAGGCAAATCTTGTCATGCATAGTTAACAGTTAATAATTGTGCGGAAAATAAATTGCGGAAAGTAAATCTACGCTATTACAAGGCGTCGGGTATTTACATCGCCAAAAACATAACCCTTGAAAAGATAAATGCGAGAAAATAAAGAAAGCGATAAAAGGTCCTAATTATCTATTACATCCTCGGAACAATTACATAAATATGATCAAAATAGGAATCAAGAATAAACATGCGCGGGAAAAATTGAATCGGGAAAAGTCTTAGGGTTTTGACCCTTTTTGAGAAAAGAATGGAATTTTGGTCCTTTTTACAATTAATTAATATTAAACCTAATTTACTAATTAATTAAGTAATTACTAGAAAAAAGTATTTTTGTGTTTTTTATGTTTTAATGAAAATAAAAATAAAATAAAATAAAGTTAGTAAAAAAAACCCTAAGTCTAATTTATTTTAAATTATTGAAAAAAAAGTCAAAGTTAACCTAATTAACTAAATTAATTTATTAGTATTTATTTACAAAATAATTAATTAATAGTGAAATTAATAAATAATAATAATAATAAAAATATTTACATTTTTATGTTTCTGATTTTATTGTGAAAAATTAATTTGTGAGTTATAATAATAATAATAGTAATTAATAACAATAATTAGTAAAAGAAAATAAAAGGAAAAGTATGAATGAACCAGGGGGGTGTTGGGCCCAGATGGAGGTGAACTTGGAAATTTCAGGCCCATTAATGTACAGGCCTGTTTGACTTTGGAGATCCCCCATGCGCATGGTTGACTGGGAATATGGTGTTCTTCATCTCCTAGCCATTGGATCTAAGCTTGTGGCCACATGGCATGTGGGACGTGAGAGTGTATGGTGGAATTCATTTGGAAATCTGCACATAACCATCTTAAGAAAAATATTATAGAGTTTTGGGTGGACCTGGGAATCGAACTCAGGTCCCAATGATCAATGTCCAGCGCATCATCCACCAGGCCAACTTGCACGCTTTGTTAGTATAATGATAAGCAAAAATAATATATGGAAAATAAGCAATATGCTGAATAACAAACAAAAATGCGCGCCATTTGAATTGTCATTCACACGTTTACACCTCATCATTGTTCTCCTTGAACCTGTAAAATACATGTTAGATAGCGGGGGTTTTTAACCCCCACAATTTGGCATGAGGAATAATAGCGAATGGCTCTATGCTTAACATAAATATTTCGCGAGTATGGATTTGTGTTCGTCTGGATTCCACGATTTCAACCATATGCATTAGAGGTTCTAATTTTTCCTGGGTAATAAAGCCCCAATTTGAGAACTCATGAACCCTAGATTTCTTCAATGGCAACTTACGATTTTGTACACTATAATCCAATTAACCAATACCATTAGCTTTGTATAGATTCAAGCAATGCAAAACAATGATTAGAACATGTTAATTATGCATGAAATATGAGTTTCGATTATGGAAAAAGTTTGCAAACCGTGCGACTGTTCTTGGTGGTTTCTTAGGCCTTAGCACTTGGTTTTGATTGCAATACGTTTCTGGGAGTTCTAGCAATGTATTAGAATCCACCAATTGCTTTGAATCGTGCTGGAACCTGGAAAACAGTTTTTGACTTTTCTTGGATTTTTTTGAATGTGGTTATGGCTTTCTTGCAGCAAATTCACGTCCAATGCATTAGGGTTGACTTGTGTACTTATAGTGGAAGAGAATTAGGTTAAATCCTTGGGCAAAGATCCATGAAATAATGGTTTGAATATTTGATTTGCAATCATATATTTTTGAATCTTTTTGATTGAAGAAACTTGCCAAACTTGGAGATTTTTGTCCCTTTGATTGGCACACGAAATTCTCAGCATATCTTGACCACATTTGCTTCACCAAAAGATTGAAAAACCATATCTTTGAATTTCCTACAATTTAAATTAATTAAATGAATTAAAAATAAATTAAAAATCCAATTAATTAATAAAAATAAGAAAATAAATTCAAATAGGCTTGATGGGTCGTGCATAGGCCATGGATAAAGTTCCAAGAAGGAATTTGAGGCCCATTAGCAAAAACAAGGTGTTTTGAGCAAAGTTGACTTTTGCAAATTCACCAAAATTTCCCAACTTCTCCAATGCATATCTTGCTCAATTTTGATCATATGAACATGTTCTTGGACATTTTGGAAAGGTCTTGAAGTCCTCTAACCAATGCCTTTGGTCCCATGTCATTTGGACTTACCAATCTCAAGTTATGATCTTTGACTTAAAGTGCATTTTTGTTGACTTTTGAAATTGACCTATAATGTAGAAATTGATAACTTTTTGTGAGAGCATTTCTTGGACTTGGAATGTGAATATGGATTGTAGGAAATGTCATGCCCTTCAAAATGAGCATTGGATGGGATTTTTCTGATGAACCATGAAAAAGTTATGCCTTGGTCATGATACAATTGACTTTTCTACTGTCCAAAAATAGTAACTTTTTGCATCTTGATGATTTTTGAGCTATCCTTCTGGAATCATGATCAAGACATGATCAAATGATGATTGTGAGCTCAAAATAAGATGTTGACCAACAATTCCGACTTTTGACTGCAAAATGACCATTTTACCCCTGCAGTTGATTGTGAAGCAAATGGAGCTTTTGACTGTGGAATTTGGCACTGTGAATCTTGAAACTTATCATGTAGATGCTTGAGAATATGTATAGGCCTATGGGACTTGACTGAGCCATTGAAAACCTCAAATTCTTTGAAAGAACCAAAATCATAATTTTGACTGGCTTATGAGGTATTTGGACTGTGCAACCCTTGAGAAATCTTGAACCATTTGCAGATGGTTCTTGACAAATCTTGGAGAATATGGGAGGGAAAATTTTGGGGTACAACAGAATGGAAGAAATTAAAGGTATTTGGTAGAGCAGATTTTGTTTTAAAAGAAAAACTGAAGTTGTTGAAAGTTAGTCTTTAGAAGTGGAATCTTGAGGTGTTCGGGAAATGGGATTCGGAGATTGGGGAAGGTGTGAGAAGGATCAATGAGGTGGACAACCTTTTGGGAACTTGTAGGGAAGACCTAGTGGAAGAAGTAGTGGCGGGTAGGTGTAAAGCTACTAGGAGTCTTTGGACAAACTTGAGTATCAAGGAAAATATGCTTCTTAAGATTGAAGTGGGGTAGTGATGGAGATTCTAATAGTAGGTTCTTTCATTGTGTGATGAAATATAGGAGGAGTAGGAACTTTATTATTTCTCTTGAATCTCTGGATGGTTTTGTGGAATAGGTGGAAGGAGTGAAGGAGGAAGTGAGGAGACACTTTTCGATAAAGTTTGAGGAATCGGAGTTCAATAGACTTGTGCTAGATGGTGTGGTTTTTAACGCTTTATCCCAAGTGGTGAATGTTGACTTAGAGGCTCCTTTAATGGAGGTTGAGATCAAGGACACGATGTGGGGTTGTGAGGGATCCAAAATCCCGGGTTCGGATGGCTACAATTTCCTTTTTCATTCGTAAATGTTGGCCTTTTATGAAGAGGTATTTCAACTGGTTTTTCAATGACTTCCATGGAATTGGGGTTTTGTCTAAAGCGATTACTACTTCATTTTTTACGCTTATTCCAAATAAGAATAATCATATGGGGTTGGATGATTATAGACCAATTTGTTCGGTAGGTTGCTTGTATAAGGCTTTAGCTAAGATTCTTGCGGCTAGATTGAAGAAGGTGTTGGGCAAGTTAATTTCAGCTTGCGAAAGCACCTTTGTCCCGGGAAGACAACTACTAGACGGGGTGTTAGTGGCCAATGAGGTGGTGGATTTTTCTACTAAAGAGAAGAACGCTTGTTTTCTTTTCAAGGTTGTTTCTGAAAAAGCATACAACAAGGTGAGTTGGAAGTTTATCAAGTACGTCTTGATGAGGATGGGGTTCAGGGATATGTGGCTCAAGTGGATGGAGGCAGTTGTTTTTTCTAGTCGCATGTCCGACTTAGTGAACGGTAGCCCAACGAAGGAATTTGTTGTTGGCATGGGGCTTTATCAGGTTGATCTGTTATCCCCTTTTTTGTTCGTTATAGCGATTGAAGGTACAACCGGTTTGGTTAGGAACGCTAAGGAAGTTGATGTTTTGTTTGGATTTAACGTGAAAGGAAATTGTGTTGTGGATGTCATCTAATTTGCAGATGATACTTTGTTGGTGGGAGGTGGATGGAATCATATTTGGGCTCTAAAATCGATTTTAAGAGGTTTTTAGATTGTTTCGGAGCTTGGAATTAATTATCATAAGAGTAAGCTCACCGAGATTAATTATAGCATTCACCATCTTAATGTAGCGGCAAACTTTTTATCCTGCATGATAGAAGGATGTGCTTTTAATTTTCTTGGTATTCATATTGGATCCAACCCACGCCGCGTCTCTTCTTGGGAACCTTTGATTGAGAAGATGAAGGCTAGGCTTTCTTGTTAGACTAGTAGATTCCTTAACTTGGAAGGTATAATCACTCTATTGAAATTCGTTCAGCAGTTTGTCCATATTTCAATTATCTTTCTATAATGCTCCAGTCGCGATTTGTAAAGAAATCACAAAAATCACAAGTAAATTTATCTGGGGTGGGGTGGTTGATAGGAGGAGTATTCATTGGGTAGGGTGGGAGAAATTGTGTATGTCGGTAGAGATAGAAGGGTTGGGCTTGAAGAAATTTGAGGATTTCAACTTATCTCTTTTGTTGAAGTGGAAATGGAAGATTTTGAAAGGAGAGGAGTTTTTGTGGATTAATATTCTTAGAGCTAGATACAGTTATTTAAATTATCATATTTTATCGAATGACAAGATTTGGGGCAGAGGTTCCAAATCCTCTTGATGGAAGAATTTAACTTTGTTAGAAAAAAGGAAACAAGTCGATTTGTTTGGTCAAAAATTGCAGATTCATTTTGGGCAGTGGGTTGGACATTTTATTTTGGAATACCCCTTGGGCCAATGATCGTATATTGAAACAAAATTTTCCTCTGCTTTACAGTCTGAGCGTGTGCAAGAATAATGCGGTTTCGACAATGGGGTTTTTATTCGAGGAATAGTGAAGTTGGGGATATTTCGGTGTGCATGGGATGTTATCGGCGGACCTATGCTCGTCTTTTCAGGATCTGAGGGTCGTTTTGGGTCAGTTTACTCCTACCTTGTTAGTAGTATCCGGAAGAACTGCTTATGTTCCAGTGGTGGCAAACCGGGTGGTTTGGAGGCCGTCTGTTTTGGAAGTTTATTCAGCTAGAAGAGACTACAAGTTGTTGTCTTGTTATCTGGTTCATGCGCTCGTCGAAACTTAATCGCATAAGAAATTCTCTTTGCTTTGGACTTCCACCGTCCCGTTTCATATCCAGACTTTCGTTTGGAGATGTTTGCTTAATAGGATAACATTGATGGATTAATTGTTCCGAAGGGGTATTCTCTCTTCCCCAAATGATCTTTTATGTGATGGATCAATAGGATAACCGTCAGTGACTAACACCCAATGACACGTTCAGGGATCCAACTAGATATAACATTCATTGACCCAATAGAATCTGATCCCTCAAGATCTCCTACAAGGATTTACTTGTAATGATATCCATCAGGGATCTCACAAGAGTCTGACCTTCACTTGGTCCTCTTTGAGATATAACTACCATTGACCCAACATAATCCGATTCTTCATAATCTCCCATCAGGATTTCCCTTAATGACTAACAACCATTATCTTCTTGAGTTCAAACCTTCACTGAGTCTCTCAAGGAACCTTTCAATGATATGTTCAGTAATCCAACCAGATATAACAAACATTGACCCAATAGAATCTGATCCCGCAAAATCTCCTATTAGGATTTCCCATAATGATCAGCATCCCTTGTCTTCTTGAGATAAAACCTTCACTCAGTCTCTCAAGGAACCTTTCAATGACATGTTCAGCAATCCAATTGGATATAACAATCATTGACCCAGTAGAATCAGATTCCGCAGAATCTCCTATCAGGATTTCCCACAATGATCAGTAGCCATTGTCTTCTTGAGATCATACCTTCACTTAGTCTCTCAAGGAACTAATCAACAAATGTTGATGGGGTTTCTGTGGTTACATGGTTTCAACTTCTAAGAAAATTACATAAAACATTTAAGCACATATTGTATAACACTTGTACGACCAACAACTCAAGTGTTAAAATAATTTACATGAAGAAATATGAACAAAAACATTATTCAAGCAACAACTCTAGTGTTCATTACAAAGTTCTACAAAGATGTATATGATCATAAGTTGAGTATCATCTTGTAGTTTTCTTCATCATCTTCTTGTCGATCAAGTTACGAGCAACAACTCATTGCTTCTTCTGAGATCTATCAAGATTTATGTGATTGGAAGTTGAATAACATCTTGTAGTCTTCTTCTTTCTTTTCTCTCTAATTTTATTGGTCTTTAGTATGTATAGAATTGCACTTTAACATCTTCAAAGTCCACTCCTTTCCTTCCACGGGATAAAGCTTATTGGCCAATGGCAATGGTTAAACCGCTAACCAGAAATTTATCTTTGAATCTTTGATCTTCTTTTATAGCCCTTGATATAGAGAGACACTGTGGATAAAATAGACTTTTCCTACACTAATGGTTAGTTCCCAACGGATAGAATAAGGTTTAAGAGTTTATACAGTATAAAATAATATTTAAGTATCATGTAACTGTTCAATGATTGCTTTCCTCCTTTTCCTCTCAATAATATTTTTCTATTAAGCTTGTAAATATAGATTTGTTAAGTAATGAAAGATAGTTATAAATCTAACCATTTGTTCCCAACTGTCACAATGAGAGTGGTTGACAATACAGTATAAAAGATTGTCCTTACGCTACCCTAGAGGGTAGAGGTCACATACACTTTTTGTACCTTTTGCACAACATCACACGTTAACCATTTGAACTTTCTTCTTATCTTCAGAGGCTTCAGATATTTGAATGTTGAACGTTGAAGCTTGTTGTAGAATAATCTTTCTTATGAGCCTTAGAGCCTAAGTCTTAGAGTCTTTAGAACTTGTCACATAGAACCTTGTTCTTCAGAGTCTTCAGCACTTGGTTGTTAGAACATCCTTAACTTCAGATCATCAGAACTTGTTCAGTAGAACCTTGTCTTCATAATCTTCAGAACTTGTAACACAGAAGTAAAGCTTTTAGAAGGCCTCCAAAGCTAAACCACAAAGCCACAATCATAACTTATTGTACTAACATTCCTAAGACATGTTACAGAAGATCAGTTCAAAACCTTGACTTTATCGAAACATGTAACCATATGTTTTCTTCCAGAGTGTATGATCAGAACCTGGTGACGTCACACGCCTTGTACCAAAGTCAGAATATTATAGCAGCAGCTACACACTAGACAAAACCATTAGTGTATACAGTTGTTATCTAAGATAACATGTGAACTTATCATCAAAATCTCAAGGTCAGATGTAGGAAACACTTCTTGTTCTTACAAATACAAGTCAAACCTGATCAACCCAGATTTACATATCAGAGGCACATACAGCATAAAAATTCCTCACAAGTAACACCACAACCACACCAAATAACACTTTAATCCTTCCATGTCCAAAGTATCAGAAAGTATCTTCCCCGATCATACCTAGAATAGAATTGGATGCCTACTCTGATACCTATTGAAATTCTGGTATACAGATAACAATGTTCTAACACACGTTGAGGAAAAGATCTCTGCTTAACATCACATGGACATAATACAACAGACTCATACAAATCTTATCAGTTCAAAAACATAACAAATGTTTCAACATCTTATACGACATGTCAATCAATCAAGAAACAAAACTGAACAAAACATAAAGATAAAAACCCACATATATGATGACGCAGTTCGGTGTACAACAACACCTACTCGGGGGGCTACCAAGCCAGGAAGGAATTCCACTATCAGCAATATTAGTTCAAAGCTAAACACCCTTGTTTACAACTTCTCGCCTAATCCCTACCTAATGTAACTTCTACCTAGGAACATCCTAAATATGAGAAATTGACATCTCACTTCATAAATCACCTCTGTGATATCTATACCAATTACAACATGTTTAGTTAAGACTCTTGACTAACAAACATACTTGGATTTGCTTCAAATCTTCATCCAAGAACAATACATGATTCATTACCTAAAGGTTTCTGAATCTACATAAAACCATGTCTACCAAAATATATCAAATCGATACAAAGGGTGAATTACAACTCAAGAAAGTACACGAGTTTCAAAATCCTAAACCCTTATTTTTATTTCTAAATTTGTTACACCCAGTTTAGTTAATTCTCCCTAGGTATAAGTCTTTCTTTTATAGACTTCAGTTGTCCATAGTCTTCAAATATTCTGTTATTGACCTGTAGCAAATAAGGCAGCAGAAATAACTCCTAATTCATAGGACTTCAACCACTAGTTTCCTAATTTATTTCCATAAATATAAACTAACACAACTCCTTGATTTCAAATTGAATCTCTTCAATCTTCAAACTGTGCGCCACATAGGATATCATAATATTCCCAGATTATTCTACATCTGTTAAATCTTAACCTGATCCGACATCCCAGTCCATCATAGTCACGATGTCGAATGACTTTGTTAGACGATATAAACGTATCAAGAGGAGAGTGAATAGATACCCCTTTTGGAAATATCCAAAAATTCTGGTTTGAAAAAATAGTTTTATCAAAGTGGAAAACAGAAGCTTTTTCAAAATGTCGCCTTTTAGGAACGTTATTGAAAACTCGGATATGCAAACACAAATAAAAAAGAAAATATGGAATAATAAGGATACTTGAATTAATATGCTTATATCACTTTATAGCTTATTTAACGTTTAGTGCAAGTTACTAGTAAGGCTATTTCCAATGACAATATTAAAAGAACAAGTTAAATCAATTTATCAAACACTTGATGTGCAAGTGAATTTTCAATTTTTTTCCTTGAGTTATGTTGATACATGTAATATGGTGGGAGAACTGACTTGGGTGTTTTACGTTTTATCACAATTGTTGCAAATAACAAGAGTCGCCACCTACTTTTCTTTTATCCAATAAAGAAAAGGGTGAAAAGAACAGGAAAGACCTTTTGAGAATTTTCTTGAGTTCAGGGGGTAGGTTATGAAAAGGGAAGGTGTTAGCACCCTTTTCATCTGTAGTTATCTACTGACTCTTAGTTGCTAGCTCACTTTGAAGTTCTTTGTGAAATGTGTTTGTGTTTGTTTGAAAATATTTTGAAAACGCCTTTGTTTCGGAAAACTTTGTAATGATTCTCGTCTCTATAAGAATGTATACAAAGTGTTGGTTTTGAAAATAGTTCAAAGAGATGTTTATTTTGGGAAATATGTTTTAAAAGTGTGAGTGTGGAAATGGTTTTAGTTTGCAAGCAAGTAACTGCAAGTGTTCTACCTACTCAAAAAGACTTTGTTCTTTTCCTCCTCCTTTAGATAATGTTATCTTACCATTTGTTAGTAAGAAACCATATCATTGGATGTGAAGGGATAGACGTGGGTTATCGTACAGTTATAGAAGGCAACATTGTAGGATAACTTAGCAATTTATCGTAAGGGACTAAGATTGTTTATTGAAGGCAACACCGAAGGATCAACTAGGGACTACGATCTTGTAATCGAGGGTCCGTGTTAAAGTATCCCGCGTTCGAGGGACATGACTTTTTTATTCTAAGGCAAGAAGTGTGGGTTAACTCTAGAGGTGCAAGTGTGAAAAGTGTGTTGTTTTCATGCATTTTTCTTGCATTAGGGATGTCTACTTGTTTGATTTTAGTCTTGCCATATCAACCCTAATTACTAATAATATTGAAAGTGATAAACTGCGAAAATTTAAGTCCCACGCTATTACAATACTTTTTGGGATGGGGATACAAATTAAAAATAGGGATGAAAACAATTAAAACCTAATTACTATTACAACCATATTGAATAATGCCAAATAAAATGTACAAGGATATAAAGATAATGTAAAAGAAAAGAAAATGGTTTTTTATGGTTTTTTGATGGAAAAAGTTTTAACCTAACTAGTTAAACTAAATTAAATGGAGAAAGATTAGTTAATTAAATTCTAAATTCTAAGTTAATTTAAAAAAAAAAACTAATTAAAATTAAATCTAAGGCTAAATCTATTTTAATTAATTTAAGAAAAGAAAATGTGTTTTTTAGGGTTTTTGTTTAAGGAAATGAAATAAAGTAAAAATAAAATAATAAACTTTAGCCTAAGTGTTTAATAAAAATATATTTTCATTATATTTTTAATTAGAAATAATAAAAATAAAAATATTTAGGGTTAATAAAAGAAAATAAAATTAAAATTAAAATTAAAAGTCAGAGGGGTTTGAAAATGAATTATGGGGTTAGAAAGAAAAAAACAGTTTTTGTGTTTAAGGCCCAAGCAGTTTTTGAATCAGAAATTTGAAATAAAAAAATGTTATTGGGATTGCATGGTAAAAGGTAAACAGGGGGTGATGCTGAGTAGAGTGGTCAAGCCCATCAGAAATGAAGCCCAAGCGCGTTTTTGAACAAAAAGAAACAAGGAAAATGTTGTAAAAATAACAAAAGGTATCGTTGGGCCTCGAACCCAGGACCTTCTATAGGTATACCTTACGCGCGCGCTCTCTACTACTGGGGTTTCTATATATTTGTTAATTTATACACATAAAACATATTATATTTTGAAATAAGTCCTGAACACATTGTCTTCTTCTTCCTCGCGCCAGAATCCATGGACAAGATTTTCAAATTTCGTATCTTGCTCATTTCTCAACCATTCTCAAAAGTGTAAACATCAGACTTGTTATAAATTTTACCACAATTCCAAATATGTAACTAACTTAAGAAATAGATCAAAGATGAGCATGAATTTTAAATGGTACCAAATTCCAACCTAATTTTTTAGGAAGTTCAAACTCAAAATTCACACTATTCAGGTAACATAAATGAATTCTAAGGACATGGTTAGTTTTAGGGCTATGATGTCTACATTTTATCTTTTAAAATGGAAGCCAAATGATGCTTGTTTGAAGAGTTATAATTCTAGAAAACTCACCTTGCAGATGGAGATCATGTTTTAAGTTAGAGCTCACTTCAAGGTGCTGCAATGATCTGGTTAGCTTCCTTTAACCTCTAGGAAGCTAATGCAATGATTAGCTTGAGCTGAGAGTTCCTGGAATGTTCTGGAGAAGTCAATTTGCAGAGGTACAAAGTGAGGTTTGGACAATGGTGATGGAGGTGTTATAGTTGTGAAACAGGGAGGGGATGAGTTATATTTGATGTAAGGAAGCTTTAGGATTGATTTGGAGAAGAAACGCACGAGTGGTTTATGAGATGGAAATTCTTGGGCAGAAATGACAAGTTATGGTGTTTTTAGATTAATTTCTGGTTTTAGGGAGTTTGGGGGAGTTTCAAGGCTTCTAATTTCGTGTCCTTGGCTTGTATATGATGGCTCAATTTATAGGAGAGGGTTTGGAAACTTGGAATGATCAGAAAACCAAGATCACATGTTATGGCTCTTTGGCTTATTTTTGAAGCAAGCTTGATACATATTGTCCCAGTGTATAGTAAAAAGGTTTGTAGAGTAGTTAATGGCTTTAAGAATGCTTGTTCTTACTTTATAAATGAATCTTATGCAAAAGAAACAAGTTAGAGACTCAATGTATTGACTTTTTGCAATAAAGCTTGCTTTTCCAAAATGGAAGTGGTAGCTTTCTTCCTAAAATGGATTAATCACTTGTATAACGGATTAAATCCTTGGATCAAAGCACTACCAGTTGTGTAAATATTTAATTATGGATTTAAATGCAATTTAGAAGCCTGCAAAGTGAGATTATGCATCATAGGTTTGAGATTTGGTTGAATGTTCATCATCAAAATAACCTAAAAATCAAGAATGAAACCTCAACTTCTTCTCTTCGATTCTATTTGATCAAGCATGATCTCTTCAAGTTCTTAGACATTTTGGAAATCTTGAAACATCCTCTACAACTCTCATGCTTTCCACTTTCGCTAAATCAAATTGGAGCTATGTGAACAATGGTCAAGAAGTTGGGACAAAGATCTGCCTAAACTAGGTCAAAATTTCACTAAGTGTTTAAGAAAAAGTGCATGACTTCATGGGCCTATAACTCAAAATATAAGCATTTTTTGGATATGAGCCATATAAAAAAATTTGTATATCTCATCAAGATATACAAGTTTCATGTTGAAAGTTTTCTTTGAATCATCTTGGATCTTGGTGAAAAATTGACATGAAGTAGTGAAATTATCATGTACAAAAATACTTAGAAAAATTTCTAAGTCTTGAAAAGTTTGACTTTTCAAATTGACTTTTGACTTTCTTGATTTCTTGGTGATCAAGCTTCATATTTTTTTTAATTTCTTGATGAATTTTTATCTTTGAAACATAATTTTGTCCAAAAAATCAAAGTTTAACTTTTGATATATCAGTTTTCTTTTTCAGCAGTTGACCAAATTTCATCTATCAGTTGTTTGATCTTGAGAGATAAATTGAATCATACAATTAGGTCAAAATGATGTAATTTAATCCTTAAAATCATGTTTCCAACCAATAAGTCATGTATTAGTTCAAAAGTCAAAAATCACACATTATAATCAAAAACCCTAATTTTGACCATTTTACCCTTTTGATGAATTGAACATTTTTCTTGAGGAATTGTGATCCAAAATTGAGCAATTGATGAATATGACTTCAAAATATTGATATTGGTCAAAAATATTGAAGTTTGATTGTAAGTTGACCATATTTGACCTTTTACCCAATACAACTAATTTTCAGTCATCTGATCAATTGACTGAGCAAAATTATGATTCAAGACTTAAAACTTGACAGGAGCATTCTTGGAGACTTATAATGGACCATTAAAGTAACTTGAGTCATTTTAAGTAAAATTTCCCTTGATAAAACCAAAACCCTAATTTGAGGCATCAGTGTTTAGGAGGTGTTTTAACCTAGTCAACATTTGTGATGACTTGAGCTATTGATGATCCTTTGTGAGAAATGTCTTGAGAAAAGAGAGGGAAAATTTTGGGGTACAAAAATACACAAAACCACTTATGATCAAAAGTGATTATAATCTATATCAATACTTGATTTAAAATAAAAAACAGTTCTCAAAATTCTTACGATTCAATTGATAACACAATGATATTTGACAAATTGACCAATGAAAATAAAAGCAAGTAAAAGAAAAAATAAAAGAGACACACAAAATTTATCTTCACAGTTCCCCATTGTCGTCCTCGCGTGTGGGTACGTCTGCGCCTAATTCAAATGGAATTAGGATAATTCTTACTATGCAAAATTGTTTATACAAGAGAAATGTTCAAGAGCAACTCCAAAAACCTAATGTTTGTTGTTGATTTAACCCCCTTCTCTTCTTTTGATCTTGAGAAATGCCAATGCACAATAGATGCAAATTGATAACATGATCTTGCTACTCCATTGCATTGTTTATCTCCAAAGCTTTCACGCACCATTAATTTCAAACAATTGCTACACAAGACTTCAATTGTAATATGTTGTTCTCACGTTACTTCCTTTGAATTCTTTATCTCCAAAGGATACCTTGCATTATTTATTTCCAAAGGATTTCACTTGGACGCAATTACCTCTCAAATGTCTTGCACGACAACCCCCAAATCAACCAATGATCTTGGAGGACAAATCCGATGTTTTTCCTGGATGAAAACCCCTATAAAGCTCAACCCAACACACAATTGTACATTAACAATCCTCTTTTAGATGGAACTCCAACGGAACATCATTATAATGTAATGTTAATGTGTATGCATAGTGTAATATGGTGGAAGAACTAACTTGAGTGTTTTGCGTTTTATCGCAATTGTTGTGGATAGAAAGAGTCGCCACCGAATTTTATTTTATCCAATAAGGAAAGGGTGACAAGAATAGGAAAGACCTTTGAGACATTTTCTTGAGTTCGGGGGTTGGTTATGAAAAAGGAAGGTGTTAGCACCCTTTTCATTCATAGTTATCTATGGGCTCTTAGTTTCTTGCTAGATCACTTTTCAAATTGCTTTGTTTGAAATGTGTTTGTGATAGGTTTTTGAAGGTATTTTTGAAAAGCGCCTTCGTTTAGGCAAACTTTGTAATGATTCTCGTCTCTATAAGAATGCATACAAAGTGTTGTACTTTTTGAAAATATTTCATGTCTTGAAAGTGTTTGGTGTATTTTAGAAAGATGTCTTATTTTGAAGATGGATTGTGAGCATGCAACTAAGAACTCTCTACCTACTCAAAATTCTTTCATTCATTTCTCTCTTCCTTTGATATTTCTATCTTACCATTGATTGGTAATAAGCCCTATCTTTGGATGTAAAGGGACGGACGCAGGTCATCGTATAGTCATGAATAGCAATGTTGTGAGATACCTTAGCATTCCTCTTAAGGGACCAAGATCATTTGTAAGGCAACATTCTTAGCGTCATCGAGGGACTATGATCTTGTATTTTCGATTATTTTTGTTAAGATGTCTCACATGCATATCATGACCATTTTTTAAGGCAACAAGTGGAGTTAACCCTAGAGGTGCAAGTGTGCAAGTGTTTATTTTTCATGCATTGTTTTATCTTGGATTAAGATTGTCTAAGATTGATTTTTATCTTTCCATACACACCCTATTTACTAGCATTTGTATTTGAAAGCGGTAAATTATGGAAAATAAAGTCCTACGCTGTTACATTATTTAGGGGATGGGGTACAATTTACAAATGGGGATGGATAGGAGCTTAAATATTACAATCATATTGAATAGCCATGAAGAAAATATGTGAAACATGTAAAAATATAGGAAAAGGAAAGAAAAATGAATTTTTGAACATTATGTGTTGACACATGCTCTTTTGCATCGACACATAACCTTCCCTTGCCCCTGTATTGTCAAATCAACTCAGTATGACTCGATACATAATGGTATGTGTCGACTCATACACTGCATGTGTCGACTTATATGTGCTTTTTGTCAACTCATACACTCTTTTTCCTTCTGTTTTGGGCCTGTATAGCAGTATGTGTCGACACATAAAGCTATGTGTTGACTCATAACCTGTTTTCCACTAAGATGTGTCGACTCATATAGGTGTGTGTCGACTCATACTATCATTTTTTCACTTCAACATTGTTTTGCTGCATACATGGGTTAGTTCTCAACACATAAATGAAAAGAATGGAAGATAAATAAAGGATTAGCTTCAAGGGAAATGGTTACTACATTTTATCTTCAAAAATGAATCACTAATGATGCTTAAAATGAAGAGTTTAAAGTCGAGAAGACTTACCTTGGAGTTGGAATTTGTGTTTTAAGCTTGAGTTGTTGCCTTGACTGTTCTTGAACTTGAAAAAAACAGAGGTGTTACAGAAGCTTGTTCTTAAGTTTGAAAAACTTCTAGGTGATGTATGTGGGGTTCTTAGATGTTTGGACATAACTTGTAAGGTATGTAGAGTTCTAGGACTTGGATTTCAAAGCTCAAGAAGTGGAAGCTTTATGGAATGTTATGGCTTTTGTGAATATGAGATTTTGAGGGTTTATGAACAAAACTTATTGCTTTTCTCTCTATTTTGCTGACCTTTTTATCCCGCAATTGGCCTCTCTATTTATAGAGAAGGTTTAAGACTTGGAACAACTCAGATTTTGAATCACATGTTATGGCTATCTTACTTGTTTTTTAAGCAAGCATGAAGAACATGTTTCCAATGTTTGTACCCGGCTATCTAAAGTCGTTGATCACTTTAAACATGTTTTTTCTGACTTGTAGGATTTGAGTGTGATCAGAACAACAAGTTAGAGGCTAAATAAATTGACTTTGTGATTAAAGAGAACTTTTCAAGAATGGATATGTTGCTTTCTTCCAAAAATGGAATGATCACTTGGACTAAGGCTCAAACACTTGGATCATAGTTTAACCATCTGTGTAAGCATTCAATTAAGCAGTGATATATAAGTTTTAGTCCTGTAAAGTGAAGATTATGCAGCATAGCTAAGATTTTGGTTCCTTGTTCATCACAAATCTATCTTGTAAATCAAGAATGAATGCCCAACTTCATCCCCTTGAATCTCCTAGATCAAGTATGATAAATCCATGCTCTTGATGTTTTAGAAAGCTTGAAACATCCTCTATAACTTTCATGTTGGCCATTTTGAAAAAATCATCTTGGAGCTATGTGAAAAAATGCCAAGAAGTTGGGATAAAATCTTGACCAAAATCTGTTGAAAATTTCTCTAAGTGTTAGATGAAAATGTCATGACTTTATACATTTATAACTCAGAATCCAAGCATTTCTAGAACTTGTTCTTCCCTACAAAGTTTTAGATATCATTGATATATACAACTTTCATGTGGGTGTTTTCTTTGAATCATCTTGCATCTTGGTGAAAAGTTGGCATGAAGAAATGAAATTATCATGTATAAAAAACACTTAAAAAAATTTTTGTCTTGAAAAGTTTGACTTTTCACATTGACTTTGAACTTTCTTGATTTCTTGATTTCTTGATGATCAAGTTTGATATTCTTGAATGTCTTGATGAATTTTGATCTTTGAAGCTTAATGTGGACCAAAGAGTCAAAATTTGGCTTTTCAGTGTAAAGTTGACTTTTTCATCAGTTGACCAAATTTCATCTATCAATTCACTGATCTTGAGAAATGTTTTGAGATATGAAAATAGGTCAAAATGATGCATTTGAATTCTTGATATCATGTTTCAAACCAATAAGTCATGTATTAGGTTAAAAGTCAGTGATCAGTCGCTTTTAGGCAAAACCCTAATTTGTGGTCTCTGTGTTTCCGAGGTGATTTTGTCTGATCAATTCTTGAGAATCCTTGAGCATTGGAGACCCTTTGTGAAATTTCTTAAGAAAAGAGAGGGAAAATTTTGGGGTACAACAGCTGCCCCTATTCAATCTTCTTAAACCTGAAGAGTTAGACTGGTCGATCCGTCATTCGTGACTTGAAGGTGGAAGATGATTGAACACTTAATTGCCCAGAAATTTGCACTCGCTTGTGTATGAGGTGAACTATTTGTTGATTATCGGGAATGGGATTAGAGATGCCATTTGGAGAAGTGATGAAGATTTTTCCAAAGATAGGCTTACAGATGCCATCCATAGTGACTGTTGGTAGAAAATGGAAGAAGTATCAGAATAAATCTTTTGGTCGATTTATACTGAAACAACAGATGTCTTTTGTCTGTTTTTAACTGGAAGAAATAAATCTAACCAGAAGAGGTCTTTGATTCGCGTGTCTTTAATATGGAAGAAATAAATCTAACCAGAAGAGGTCTTTGTTTCGCCTGTCTTTAATCTGGAAGAAATAAATCTAACCAGAAGAGGTCTTTGTTTCTCCTGTCTTTAATCTGGAAGAAATAAATCTAACCAGAAGAGGTCTTTGTTTCGTCTGTCTTTAATCTGGAAGAAATAAATCTAACCAGAAGAGGTCTTTGATTCGTCTGCTTTTAATCTGGAAGAAATAAATCTAACCATAAGAGGTCTTTGATTCGCCTGTCTTTAATCTGGAAGAAATAAATCTAACTAGAAGAGGTCTTTGATTCACCTATCTTTAATCTGGAAGAAATAAATCTAACCAGAAGAGGTCTTTGTTTCGCCTGTCTTTAATCTGGAAGAAATAAATCTAACCACAAGAGGTCTTTGTTTCGTCTGTCTTTAATCTGGAAGAAATAAATCTAACCATAAGAGGTCTTTGTTTTTCCTGTATTTAACTGGAAGAAATAAATCTAACCAGAAGAGGTCTTTGATTCTCCTGTCTTTAACTGGAAGAAATAAATCTAACCAGAAGAGGTCCTTTATTCGATTGACTTTTCCTACAAGGAAGAGGGTTAGTTGCATGCAGAAGTATGCACGGCGTGATGATGTTCTCAAAATAAATGAGATTATGCTATGTGCATTTTTCATGTATGTGATATGATGTATGAATGCGATATGCTTATTGAAGTATCTTTGTCTAGGAAAATAAATCCTTGAGAAATGTTGGGAGAGTTTTAGGAAGTTAAATCCCGGAATGCTGTTGGAGATGAAGAGTACGTGTCTCTTCGAATTTGTTTAGGATGTTTTCGTTGGGATTCATGCTTTTCTTGTTTGAGGAGAACTCTGCTGGGGAACATTGACTTTGCTTGAGAAAAAAAATCTGCGAGGGTGTTGATTTCTGCTTGGGGAATAGAGTTCAGGAGTTTTGGTTGTCCATTACTCTACTAGAGAATTAACTCTCGATTGGGAGAATGAAAGTTAGCTATTATCTGGTCGAGATCTAGGCTTCGCAGCGACTTGCTTGGGGAATAAAGTTAACTGTTATCTGGTCGGATTCTAGGCTTTGCAGTAACTCACTAGGGATATTGGTAAACTCTACTAGGGAAGAGGAGTTTTGTTAGTGATTTGAAGAAGTTAAACTATTATCTAGTCAGGTCCAGGTTTCGTAGTAACTTTCGGGGATAGTAATGACTTCGTTGGGGATTGTAATGACTCTACCGAGGATCAAGGGGTTTCATCTATTAGTTTGTAACAGTCTGAAAGCAAGCTCGAGCTGGCGAATTTGTAGTATGCTGGGGAAATAAACCCTGTTTATTTGAGGATCTGCTGGGGAGGTGTTTTCTTTTGACAGAAATCCTCAAGGCTTCTTCTTACGACCAACTCAGCTGGGAAGAGGGTTTTCCGGAGATTAAAACTCTGCCTGGGGATTGCATGAATCCAACTTTATGGGATAATCTTATTGAAGTGATTATGTGGGGATATCCATGAATTTGGCCTTGTGGGGATTTGTGGACAGCTTGAGCTCTGTCTTCTCCCATAGTCCTTAGTAAATGTTGATCAGAGTGACAAATCTTTTACTGATAGACAAAATGATGAGATAACGGGACATAGTCTTACGCTTTAATCCCAAACTTTTGCTTGGACCGCCCTTTCGGGTTTTCAGTCCAACGGGATACCCTTTTTTTCCCAAGCCGCCTTTTCAGGTTTTTCAGCTTGCCGGGTGTACAATATTTTGCATATATATCCCTAATTTTTTCCTGAACCTTTTGGTTCACCAGGATGCCCTTATTTGTTCCTAGGTATGTCAACCTAGCGGTTCTTTTTTCATGCGTAGTATTTTCCGACTACGCCCACGTACATAGGGTGTGAAGCATTGTCACTATATGATGGCGACTGTTGTAGAAAGGCCGGAAAATGTTTGCTTAGTCGTACGTGACCCTTACTGGAATTCATGTTCAATGCCCCAAGTGGTTCAGATGAAGATATGTCCCTGGCTATTCAGGACTTTATGAGAGATTTCTTGGAATCTTGACTTGACTGCCACTGATGAGTTGGACAATAACATGTCATGCCCCCCTTGTTTATGGTAGATTTGTCATTGGAAGTGTCTTCCAATTTGAAGTGATTCTGTTTCTTGAGAGAATTTCCGTTCATTGGATATTCGTCGTGCGAATTTCTCTGTTGTCAAACAATTGGCTATATGCAAACAGCGGTATTCAAATAATGCAAAGTTTATGTTTGCCTTGAAGTTTATGAAAATGCATTTTTAGCAATTAAAAGAATTTTTTAAGAATATGAATTCAAACTCAGGATTTACAGTAAGCCTTACAGGAGTCAGGATACCTTTTGTAATAGTATGCTTTGGAACTAACTCATGCTTCAATTAGGACTTTTAAGGGGTTGTAATATGGTCTGGTTCACGATTTAAGAAACAAAGGATAAGGCTCAAATTTTATTTGTACCTAACCCGTTCTCCATGATGTTCTCTAGTCCTATAGTCAGCTAATTATGCGTTTGGATTCCAATTGAATCTAGAATGATATTTTGATGATGGTTCGAATACTGGAAATTTATTTGAGAAGGCAGTCATTTTTGAAACATTTTTCCGTTGTTGAGGATTTGTAACGACCTTTCTTATTGTCCCTAACTTTTTTGCCTGACTGTTTTGAGATTACAGTCAGCAGGATGCCCCGGTTTTTCTTAAGTCTCCTTCATAGGTTTTGACTCAGTGGGCTTTTCCTGTGAGAGATAATGAATGCCTATTTTTTGGGGAACCATCACCGTCTTTTGATTCAGAGGGATGTTTTTGATGTCATTCATTATGTACGAAGTGAAAGCTTGCGACTGAACACACATTTGAATTAACTGAGAAACTAACCTGCCCCAGGTTTTGATTAAAGGTTTCAATTTGTGTGAAAAAGAAAACTCTTATTTCTTTGGCTCAAAGGGGTTAACTAAGGATTATCTTCCTTATAACTCCATTGTTTAGGAATTGAAAGAACGCATGTACATCATCGGCAAGGTCTGTCCAAAAGCATACTGTATGAAATTATGATATTGTTTTCGTCATCCTCCCTCTAAAGGCTTACATCTTGTAATCTAGAGTTGAATATCATACAAAAAGGAGTAAAAGTATAGTTTCAATATAGTGAAAATGAATGGATTAACTTAAGACAAACATATGCAATGCATTAATGAGAATAACCAAAGTCTGACATAAGGATAAATGTTTAAACAAACAAAGAAATTACAACTGAAAATTCGAATGAACAAAAATTTCTCCGCCTAAACTTTGTCACTTCAGATAGTATGTCTTTGAGGGGTGACATAAAAACTCCAGTTGACCATCTTGTGTAAATTCCAACACTCATTTGTCGATCAGGTCATGAATCTTGTTTTTCAACGCCCAACAGTGATTAGTGTCGTGTCCCTAACTGTTGGAGTGGTATGCACACCTTTCATTGTATTTGTAATTGGGAGCATAAGTGTTAGGTGTTTGAGGAGGCTCCTTTAACATAACCAGCTTTGCTTCCAACATATGATGAAATGCTTGAGCCAAAGGCATGTTGACCTCGGTAAATTGTCTTTTGGGCGTATCTTGCTTATGCGGGCCACTTTGTCGTGGTTGGTGAGGTTGTTGTTGGACTCTTGGCGTAGCAGCCATTTTGAAAGGTGTTATCTCAACCAAATCTTCTTCTTGTTGTATCAGAGGCTAATTAATGACTTGATCCCCATCTTTGGCTGTTTGTTTCATACGGTTGCATCCGTCTTGATGAAGCTTGTTGACGAGAACTCTTAACTCTTCTTGTCTCCGAGCTAAGTTTTAGATAAGAGCCATCTATCCCAGCATCTGGATTCTCATTGTTGCTATCTCCGCTTGCAATTGTCTTATCTGGACCTCCTTGTCATCTTCAGGATTGTTATTGGTCATGCTCTCAATGAGAAGTGCTTTCACTTCTTCTTGCCCCTTGAATAGGTTTAGGAAAAAATCTTAAAGCTGTTCATTTTGGGTCTGAAGATCTTGGACAGTCTACTCGAGAGCCATCTTTTCTTGAAACAAACAGTGAACAGATGAGAAAACCTGTATGGGAAAGACCAGTCATGATATCATGCATGATATGTGGATGCAATGTTTTCATGGATCTCGCGGGGTAAACACAAGAAGATGTCAGAAGTTAAATTTTGACTACAACATTGATTGAATAACTTCGTATTGTTGAATGTCCTTCTACGAGAATCAAGCTCACCATGTCAAGTGGGTCATATCCCTTTACTCTTTGGCCTTTTGACAGCATTTAGTTAGATGAAAATAAATCCTCTTGCCCCTTGATAGGCGTCTGGTTTAGTATAACCTTGCATCACAGTCCATTGAGACCCTTGAAATGGTTATTGAAAATGCTATGGCATGATGTCATGATGTTATGTACAACTAATCATATACAAGAAAAGTAAACAAGTCCTTAGGTTTAGGCTTGCATGAGGTTTCATTGGTAAGTACCCTCTTGAAGTTTAGTTGGTTGAACCTGTCCAACAAAGTAAACGGGTTCTAGGGAATCTCAATATCACTGATCTTTCTTCATTGGGCATTGTCTCAACACAACCAATCTTTTCTTGCGGCCGAGATATCCCAAAAGTCTGATCTCAATGAGCGTAGTATCGAGTATCAACCAATTTTTAGCTTTCCATCGAAACTGGCTATTTCACTACTTTCTAATGGCCAAGTTGTTCAATTAAAGGTTCTAAGGTCAGTTAATGCTTTATGACACCGCTCAGCGGCCCCGTATTCTCCTCGATTCAACATAAGGGATATCGGTACCAATAAATGTGTCACACTAACATAGTCATTGCTTCATCCATATCGGTCTATGTCGTACAGTTTCCAAAATCTATTGCTACTTACCTAATGATGTTTCCCCGATCCGGGTAGAGGATCAATACAAACCCAAACAAGGACCCATAAATATAAAGCAAGCAAATCAAACAATGAAATAAATTTAAAGGTGATCTAACTCTAAGGTAACCCAACTTCTTTATTCCTAGCAGAGTCGCCAGTTCTGTAATATGGCAGGAGAATTGACTTGAGTGTTTTGTGTTTTATCGCAATTGTTGCAGATAGCAAGAGTCGCCACCGACTTTTCTTTTATCCAATAAGGAAAGGGTGAAAAGAATAGGAAATACCTTTGAGATATTTTCTTGAGTTCCGGGGGTAGGTTATGAAAAGGGAAGGTGTTAGCACCCTTTTCATCCATAGTTATCTATGGGCTCTTAGTTGCTTGCTAGGTCACTTTTTAAATTGCTTTGTTTGAAATATGTTTGTGATAGGTCTTTGAAGGTATTTTTGAAAAGCGCCTTCATTTAGGCAAACTTTGTAATGATTCTCGTCTCTATAAGAATTCATAAAAAGTGTTGGAATTTTTGAAAATATTTCATGTCTTGAAAGTGTTTGGTGTATTTTGGAAAGATGTCTTATTTTGAAGATGTATTGTGAGCAAGCAACTAAGAACGCTCTACCTACTCAAAAGCCTTTCGTTCATTTCTCTATTCCTTTAATATTTCTATCTTACTATTGATTGGTAAGAAGCCATATCTTTGGATGTAAAGGGACGGGCGCGGGTCATCGTATAGTCATGAATAGCAATGTTGTGAGATACCTTAGCATTTCTCTTAAGGGACCAAGATCATTTGTAAGGCAACATTCGTAGCGTCATCGAGGGACTGTGATCTTGTATTTTCGATTGTTTTTTCTAAGGTGTCTCACATGCATTTCATGACCATTTTTTAAAGCAACAAGTGGAGTTAACCCTAGAGGTGCAAGTGTGCAAGTGTTAATTTTTCATGCATTTTTTTGTCTTGGATTAGGATTGTCTAAGATTGATTTTTATATTGTCACACACACCCTAGTTACTAGTATTTATATTTGAAAGCGATAAATTATGAAAAATAAAGTCCTACGCTATTACATTGTTTAGTGGGATGGGGTAAAATTTACAAATGGGGATGGATATGAGCTTAAATATTACAACCATATTAAATAGCCATGAAGAAAATATGTGAAACATGTAAAAATATAGGAAAAGGAAAGAAAAATGCATTTTTAAACATTATGTGTCGGCACGTGCTCTTTTTCATCGAAACATAACCTTCCCTTGCCCCTGTATTGCCAAATCAACTTAGTATAAGTCAATACGTAATGGTGAATTTTTTTTATTAATAACCATGTATTAAAATAATATTTCGCAAATAACCGGGTTTCGGAAAAAATTACGCAAATAACCATGTTTCAGATGACTCCCCAAAGGAGGAGCCATCTCACTTGGCGCCTCCACCTAGGGTTTTGCCCTAGGCGCCATCTCACTTGGAGCCTCCCTTGGCTATTAGCCAAGTGAGATGGCGCATGCTCCTTAAAAGTGAGAGGAGGCGCCATCTCACTTGGCTCCTAGGGCAAAACTAGGGCAAAATGCTGTTTTATAAATAATTAGTCCGTTTCTCCAAAATTTCTCACACTTTCTCGCACTGTATTTTTATTTTGTACTCTGTTATTTGCGTCATGACGTCGCCTATGATTTTTAGCAGAGATGGTTACGTTATCTTCTCCGCCACGAAACCTGCGATGAAAATGAAATTCTGGCACATTCACTCCATGGAGTGTATGAAGCGGGAGTTGATGCGGTGGCTAGATGGAGACATTGCGGAGGGGGAAAAAATTCAAAGGATCCAGCGAAAACGAACAACAACCTCACATGCGACAGGAAGACCTAATGTGTGGTTGGAGGAAGTCAAAACAGACAGTGATGTAATGTTGATGATGCATGGGTCAGATGAAATTGTGTTAACAGTTGTAATTTCCTAGATGGAATATCGTTAATTATTATTGTACGCGTTTTATTAATTGTAGCAAAATCTGTTAACGGAAAACCCAAATGTTTACAACACAATTATGAAAAGATTTTATATATTACAATATTTATATGGTCGAGCCAGACTCCCGATTCAGACAGTTTTTTCGATTGTGTCCGACCTGACGGCATAAACCACACTTTCTTTCCAACCTGTCAAGATCGTCCATTTATATTGTGATGCGCCTACTTTTGAGACGACCCTTCTTGTTCCTTCGCATTTGGTCATTGTGCCACACTATTTCACTGTCGTATTCAGGCCAATAATCTGGTTTTGCTACCAAAGGAAAGTTGTTGTTGTAAACATTGAGCAACATTTCAGATTTGTAAACGTTTGACAGAAGTTGAAGCGCATCTTGATGGGTATGAGCACAAGCGGCAATGACATGAGAGCAAGGCATACGAAATGCTTGAAACCTGCCACAATCGCACCATTGAGAAGGTAATATGACCCTGTATTCTTGTCTTGGCAGGCCTTCATTGTGGTCGATTGTCTCTTTCACAATGAAGTTGTGGCTGTGTCGGTCAAACCGTATAACCATGTGAGTGTTGGCTTTAGCACTTTCAGCCTTAATGTATTTCATGCAGCTTTCACTCCATAGTTGTCCAGATTGCAACACCGAATTCCACATTTCACCTCTTTTTGCAAATAACGCAGCCATCCTAAAATACGTAGATTTTACCAAGGCAGTGATTGAGAGGTTTCGTATGCCCTTGAATACCCCATTCATTGATTGAATAAGATTCGTTGTCATATGCCCCCATCTTTGGCCATTGTCGTATGACCTAGTCCATTTTTCCACCGGAATATTGTCGATCCACCTACCGGCTTCCGGATTAGACAAACGGATCTCGTTGCGGTAATATTTGAATGTGGGTTGTGTCAATGCATATCCCGCATTCATAACCGCTTTCCTCAATGTTTTGTCCTTGACCTCCCTCGAGAAATTCTGGACGATATGCCTAACGCAATAGACATGCGTAGAAGGAGGGTCATGCCAACCATTTGCTGGATTATTGTAGGCACTTTCAATGGAGGCATGTCTGTCCGAGATCAAACAGAGATCTGGTTGAGGAGCCACGTGTGTCCGAAGATTTTTGAGGAAAAAGCTCCAAGCACCACCGGTCTCCCCCTCGACAAAGGGAAAAGGCAATGGGGAAAATGATGTTGTTGCCATCTTGTGCAACTGCCATCAATAGCGTGCCTTTGTACTTCCCATACAACCAAGTCCCATCAATTTGTAAAATTGGTTTGCATGATGCAAACCCTGTGATGCATGGTTGAAATGCCCAAAACACGCGACTGAATATTCAGTTGCCATGCAGTAGACTACCATCTTGGGCATACGCTGGCAATGTTTCCAGAACGTAAACACTACCTAGAGAATACGTCTTGAGTGCATTCAGGTAGCGGGGAAGTTCTCGGTATGACTCCTCCCAGTTTCCGTACACCCTTTCAATCACCTTAGTCTTTACTAACCACGCCTTACGGTAAGACGGAGTGTAGTTAAAAACTGTGGTGATGTGGGAGATGATTGTTTTCACCTTCAAAGATGGGTCGTTGCTGACCAGGGGTAGGATTTCTTGACAGATTAGGTCATAGTTGAGTTTTCGGTGGTCCTGTGATTGAGTGGAACTTACACAAGTGTGGGTAGTCATGGAACCTATGACCCAACAGTTACCCCTTAATCTGTATGATGCGGTCAGCTTGAACATACAGTTAGGGTGGACACACTTGATCTTGTACCTTTCCGGGTTGACACGATCCACCTTAATATCAACCGAGTTAAGCATGTGAAATTTTTTAATGGCCCTGATGCATTCCTCTCTGTTACGAAACTTGTCCTTCTCTTTTAAATTTTCATCCGACTGCATATACGGATTGAAAAATAAGTCAGTAGAAGGTTCATCTCCGCCCATGTTGAAGTTTGTCATGTGCGGAGGTGGTGTGTAGATTTTGTCTGTAGGAATACTAGGGATGCCATCATCGTCGGAATCATCGTTCACCATTTCATCAAACTCTAACTCGTTATCTTCTTCTTCATCATCAACTGCATCTACCTCATCTTGTTCATTCTCCAAAGGATCAACCTCCTGTGTCACCTGAGGCTCTTGAAGCAAAACGTACAACTCAATGGAGTCGTATCCAGAATAGACATGGCTGGAAATCATATTCTGGAGATCCTCGTCATCTTGAACTTCAACCTTATAAAAAATTACTTGGTTGTTTCCAAAGAAAACTGGATTCTGATAAAATATCGGGGACACAGGGCCTCGTTCAAGTTTGGCCTCCAATCTTTTTTTGAAGTACGAGAAATTGGCTTTCCCGTTTAAGAGAAATCAGATGTTGTCTGTGTCTCTAAACAAAAACCCAGCTGTGGGACAAATGTATGTCTCACCGTTGAAATGTGCTTTGACGATAAATTGTGGTGAAGAAGCCATTGCATAGAATTGTTTTAAGGTTTGAAGGTTGGAATGTTTGAGGTTTATTGATTGTATGAAGGTTTGAATGCTGTAATGTTTGAAGGTTGGAATGTTTGAATTTTATGAGTGATTCGAAGGTTGGAATGTTTGATTGTTTGCAGGTTTGAAGGTTTGGTTGTAAGAACGTTTGAAGGTTGGAAGATTTGACAAATCATGTGAATCAATGTTATAATAAACGTAAGGCTAAAAATTTCAATTAAGTAAGGATGCAACCCCCCAAGGCTGCCAATAATATTACATGCAATAATGAAAGGAATCCCAAAGGCTGTCACGTAGCCTGAGCCTAGGCTGTAACAAAGGACACCTCTTATTCGCCAATTGGGGTGGCGACACCATTCATTTTTGTACTCTTTCGCCAAGTCCAACGGCGCCTCCCTTACTGTCCAATCGTGATACATGCATGGGCTTATGTAACCCCCTAGGCTGCCACCTAGCCTGCCCCTAGTCTACACCTATACATGTATTTTGTAAGACTCCTCCCATCAACTCCAATGGGCTTACATGCAATAATAAAAGGAATCCCAAAGGTTGTCACGTAGCCTGAGCCTAGGCTGTAACAAAGGACACCTCTTATTCGCCAATTGGGGTGGCGACACCATTCATTTTTGTACTCTTTCGCCAAGTCCAATGGCACCTCCCTTACTGTCCAATCGTGATACATGCATGGGCTTATGTAACCCCCTAGGCTGCCACCTAGCCTGCCCCTAGTCTGCACCTATACATGTATTTTGTAAGACTCCTCCCATCAACTCCAATGGGCTTACATGCAATAATGAAAGGAATCCCAAAGGCTGTCACGTAGCCTGAGCCTAGGCTTTAACAAAGGACACCTCTTATTCGCCAATTGGGGTGGCGACACCATTCATTTTTGTACTCTTTCGCCAAGTCCAATGGCGCCTCCCTTACTGTCCAATCGTGATACATGCATGGGCTGCCACCTAGCCTGCAAGAGTGACACCTTTCATTTTTTGTACATGCATGCATGCATATGTGTAACCCCCTAAGCATGCAAATGTGACACTTCGCAGGCATGCAAGCACAAACAACCACTATATCAAACTTATTTTCCTGTAAATACATACCATATCATACATCTCTCACACCCACACAAGTTTCACTCTCTGCTACGAAATATTTCATAAGTCTATCATACTCTCTATCTCTTCCTAAGTCTTTCATACTCTCAAGCATTTTAAACAATGGCTCTTCTAACAATGAGCGATACTCACAGAGGCACAAGGGAAAACTTTGCCGCATTTGTAAGTTTCTTTTTTGGTTATACATTTTTCATACTTCAAATAACGCGTTGTTCATCTTAATTAATCTTACACATGTTACATTATGAACTCAGGACACAAAAAGATTCATAATCCGATCGCACAACTACCTGGCTCCCAAACCATTTATCATCCCATATCTGGAATACGCAGGTTTTGGACATGTCATAAAGATCTCCAACTGCACCATTGACTCGAAGTTCATTCTTGCAATGTTGGAAAGGTGGAGACCGGAGACCCATACATTTCACCTACCAATAGGTGAATCTACCATCACGCTAGAGGATGTGTACATGCTACTAGGTCTCCCTGTCGACGGTAAGGCCGTGAACGGGTCGGTTCAACAACCCAACTCTCAGTGTGAAGAACTGTTGGGCAGGGATATGGTAGAAGGTGGTGGTGCAAGAGGGCAGGGAATACTACTCACTGAGCTGAAAAGTCATTATGCAAGTTTGGAATTAAATGAAAATTCCTCAGAGAATGACAGGGTAGTAAAAGCCAGAACTTATCTTATGATACTTTTTGGTACATTTTTATTTCCCGAAAGTACGGGAAATAGTGTAAATTTTATGTACTTACATTTACTAAGAAATTTTGAAAAAACAAGAAAATATAGTTGGGGTTCTGCAGTTTTAGCCCACCTATACAGTTCCTTGTGCAAAAACACAGTCAAGGAAAAATGTACATTTTATGGGTGCGCTTTTTTACTACAAGCCTGGGGTTGGTGGAGGATGGAGTCCTTAAACCCTGTCAACAACAACACTTTCGGTTTCCCGTACGCAACAAAGTAAGTCATCAAGTTATAGCATTTATAACTATTCTGCTCTTCCCAAAATATATGCTAAGAATAAAATGTTTCTCATTTCCTTTAGGTACTGCGTGAGGGGTATGGATTACGGCAAGAATCCAAGATTCAATGTCGCGCTCTATCGCAACCTGTTGGATCACTTAGGCCCGGATGACGTACGTTGTAGCTTTTAACTTTTGTTCAACTAAATTATTTATACATTACTTTTGCATTAACCTGATTTACATTTTATCGCAGTTCGTCTGGAGACCATATTTGGGTTTGGGCCATGTTCCAAACCCGGAGGATGCAGCAACTTGGACCGCGAAGACTGCAATCATTCGGTTCAACATTGTGGAGATGCACCACAACGACCGTGTGAAGATGCAGTTCGGAATGCATCAAGAGATACCAAGTGATCCAACTTGTTTGTCCCCATGGCATCTTAAAAGGGTCGACGCCCAGTGGGGTCTTACCAACTGGAAAGACTTCGCTCCGGAATGGTGTAAGATGTGGCAGAGGCGTCACCGCTACGTCTTGCAATTCCCGGTTTTCCTTACTCAAGGTAATATGCGACACACAGATCAATATTTGTCTTGGTACAGGTCGGTTAGTAACCCTGAAATGCACGTGTCTCATCCAAGGTACTTGGTTGACCCACGCACACAATGGGCACAACCCTCAATTCCCCACCAACAAACCCAAAACCCATCAACCTCCCACCAACCCCCAAGAAGAAACAGATCCACAAACACCCAACCACAGTCCCCACCACAACACAACTACAATCAAATGCCGCACAACCAACCACAATCACCACCAAACTACCAATACCCCGATATGCCTCAAACCCAACCACAATACCAATCCCAATACCAGCACACCCGCATACCCCACACACAATTTCAGTCTTCCACATATCCCAATATGGCCCCCTCAACATCCAGCCTTAGCCCTGATATGGGAATGTCGAAAGATTACGAACAAACCGACCCAACCTACCATCACCCATAATATCACCAAACCACCCAACATCCTCAATACCAAACACCCCAAGATCCATTTCCTTTCTACCCACCGTACTCAGACGATCAATGCTACAGACCCACTATGGAACCGCACCCACCGCCAACACGACCAAACTTTGAGGGTATAAGTAACCGACTGTACCAGAGCGGATCTTCTAGATATGGAGATCTGACTTATTTTATAGATTCGGACCGCATTGACTTCGCTGGGCCATCGACCTTGCTGCAGCAGGAAACGCGACGACACCCAGCACGAGAAAGGCGAGGACGGGGATGCGGAACCGGGGGTCATTACCGGGTTCTGGGGGATGACTGATGTATCCGTTTTTTTTTCCAGTATTTTTGTATCCATTTTTTTTAATCTTTTTTTTTACTGTTATTTTAATGTAATACAGTTGGATGTAATTATTTTTTTTTAATAAAAAGTCCATTTTGTTGATCTCTGTCCAACACGCAACGCACCAGAAAAAAAAACATTTTTTGACCTAAAAATACACCTAGGCGCCATCTCACTTGGCTTAGGGCATGCCCTAAGCACATAGGCGCCAAGTGAGATGGCGCCTCCCCTTAAAATATAGGTGCATGCGCCATTTCAGATGGCTCCTCCTTTGGGGAGTCATCTGAAACATGGTTATTTGCGTATTTTTTTCCGAAATGCGGTTATTTGCGAAATATTATTTTAATACTTGGTTATTAATAAAAAAAATTCCATAATGGTATGTGTCGACTCATACACTGCATGTGTCGACTCATACGTATTTTGTGTCGACTCATACACTCTTTTTTCCCTTCTGTTTTGGGCCTGTATAACAGTATGTGTCGACACGTAAAGCTATGTGTCGACTCATAACCTATTTTTCCACTAAGATGTGTCTACTCATATAGGTATGTGTCGAATCATACTATCATTTTTTCACTTCAACATTGTTTTGTTGCATACATGGGTTAGTTCTCAACATATAAATGAAAAGAATGGAAGACAAACAAAGGGTTAGCTTCAAGGGTAATGGTTACTACATTATATCTTCAAAAATGAATCAATAATGATGCTTAAAATGAAGAGTTTAAAGTCAAGAAGACTTACCTTTGAGTTAGAATTTGTTTTTTGAGCTTAAGTTGTTTCCTTGACTGTTGTTGAACTTGAAAAAAACAGAGGTGTTACAGAAGCTTGTTCTTGAGTTTGAACAACTTCTAGGTGATGTATGTGAGGTGCTTAGATGTTTGGACATAACTTGTAAGGTATGTAGAGTTCTAGGATTTGGATTTCAAATCTCAAGAAGTGGAAGCTTTGTGGATTGTTATGGCTTTTGTGAATATGAGATTTTATGGGTTTATCAACAAAACTTCTAGCTTTTCTCTCTATTTTTTTGACCTATTTCTCTTGCAATTGGCCTCTCTATTTATAGAGAAGGTTTGAGACTTGGAACAACTCAGATTTTGAATCACATGTTATGGCTATCTTGCTTGTTTTTGAAGCAAGCATGAAAAGAACATGTTTCCAATGTTTATACCCAGCTATCTAAAGTGGTTGATCACTTTAAACATGTTTGTTCTGACTTGTAGGAGTTGAGTGTGATCAGAACAACAAGTTAGAGGCTCAAGAAACTGACTTTGTGATTAAAGTGAACTTTTCAAGAATGGATATGTTGCTTTCTTCCAAAAATGGAATAATCACTTGGACAAAGGCTCAAACACTTGGATCATAGTTTATCCAGCTGTGTAAGCATTCAATTAAGGAGTGATATACAAGTTTGAGGCCTGTAAAGTGAAGATTATGTAGCATAACTAAGATTTTGGTTCCTTGTTCATCACAAATTTGTCTTGTAAATCAAGAATGAATGCCCAACTTCATCCCCTTGAATCTCCTAGCTCAAGTATGATAAATTTATGCTCTTGGATGTTTTGGAAGGATTGAAACACCCTCTATAACGTTCATGTTGGCAATTTTGACAAAATCATCTTGGAACTATGTGAAAAATGCCAAGAAGTTGGGATAAAATCCTGACTAAAATATGTTGAAAATTTCTCTAAGTGTTAGATGAAAATGTCATGACTTTATACATTTATAACTCAGAATCCAAGCATTTCTAGAACTTGTTTTTCCATACAAAGTTTTAGATATCATTGAGATCTAAAACTTTCATGTGGGAAGTTTTCTTTAAATCATCTTGCATCTTGGTGAAAAGTTGGCATGAAGAAATGAAATTATCATGTATAAAAAATACTTAGAAAAATTTATAAGTCTTGAAAAGTTTGACTTTTCACATTGACTTTGGAATTTCTTGATTTCTTGATTTCTTAATGATCAAGTTTGATATTATTGAATGTCTTGATGAACTTTCATCTTTGAAGCTTAATGTTGACCAAAGAGTCAAATTTTAACTTTTCAGTGTACAATTGACTTTTTCATCAGTTGACCAAATTTCATCTATCAATCCACTGATCTTGAGAAATGTTTTGAGATATGAAAATAGGACAAAATAGTATTTGAATTATTGAGATCATGTTTCAAACCAATAAGTCATGTATTAGGTTAAAAGTCAGTGATCAGTCGCTTTTAGTTAAAACCCTAATTTGTGGTCTCAGTGTTTCGAAGGTGATTTTGTCTGATCAATTCTTGAGAATCCTTGAGCATTGGAGACCCTTTGAGAAATGTATTGAGAAAAGAGAGGGAAAATTTTGGGGAACAACACATGGATTAGAGGTTTAAGATGAAGAAAGAAATAGGTTAATTTTATGGTTTCACCAATTTATAAATGGTGCATGAATGAGTATTTATAGTTTTGGAACTTTTAGGGCAAAAAGGATCAATTTGGAATTAAAAAGATTTGAAAAAATTTACCAACTAAGTAGTATTTGTTGACCATTATATCGTATGTGTCGACACATACTTGATTTTTATGTTGTATGTGTTGACCTGTATAGGTCTATGTGTCGACCGAAGAGAAACAAAAGCTACAGGCTTTAAAATGCTAGCAAATGCGTCGACCTAAAAAACGGATGTGTTGACACATAAAATAAGAATTTTTGCAATTCCATAAAAGCTTCAGTATGTGTCGGCCTATTCAATGTATGTGTCGACCTGAAACTTACAGAAGCTTCATGCTTTAAAAATGAGTTACATGTGTCGACCTGAAAAGCGGTTGTGTCGACACATGCAGTAGAAATTTATGCAAAAACCTATTTTCAATGGCTTGGATCAATTCCAAAATTCTTTTTAATGATTCCTAAGAACTTTAATGCAGAGGAGTGCCACGAGACAAAAGGATATTTTCTAATATACCAAAGTTCTTGCTTTTCCCGTTTTGACATCATGCAAAACCTTTGATGGCGAAGTTGTACTCACATGTTCCCCCTTTTTGATGATGGCAAAACTTGCGACGATGCATTTTTCTTGTATTAGAAAGCTCCCCTTGATTTTGTGCTTCCCTACTTCAACTCGTATATGCTTCTCCCCCTTTGACAATATAAAAAAGAAAGATATCAAATCGTGAGAAGTATCATAATTCCATAACAATACTAATATATCATTGAGAGGCTATTTTGCATAGAAGAACAACAATCACATATCCCCATATATATGTAATGATGTGAAATTTTAAATAACGAGCAAAAAACATTACAACAAATATACTGCAATGCATGTAATGTAAACAAAAAGAAAAAGCAATATAGTCAAGTCGTTTTTGTAGCGTCACGATCACGTAGTGCTTCATTATGAGACTCCCGATGCCGTACACGCATATGCCTAGCATAACAACAAGAATATGTCGCTACTAAACCAGGCTTTCATTTCGAAGTAACCCTACTATCCAGGTTCCTTCCCACAAGCCCTACTATCTAGGCTTTCATTTCGAAGTAACCCTACTACCCAGGTTCCTTCACCAAGCCCTACTATCCAGGCTTTCATCTCGAAGTAAACATACTACCCAGGTTCCTTCACCAAGCCCTACTATCCAGGCTTTCATTTCGAAGTAACCCTACTATCCAAGTTCCTTCTCACATCCCTATTATCCAGGATTTCATTCCGAAGTAACCCTACTACCCAGGTTCGTTCAACAAGCCCTATTATCCAACCTTTCATTCCGAAGTAACCCTACCACCCAGGTTCCTTCCCACAAGCCCTACTATCCAGGCTTTCATCTCGAAGTAACCCTACTACCCAGGTTCCTTCACCAAGCCCTACTATCCAGGATTTCATCTCGAAGTAACCCTACCACCCAGGTTCCTTCCCACAAGCCCTATTATTCAGGCTTTCATCTTGAAGTAACCCTACTACCCAGGTTCCTTCACCAAGCCCTACTATCCAGGCTTTCATCTCTAAGTAACCCTACTATCCAGGTTCCTTCAACAAGCCCTACTATCCAGGCTTTCATCTCGAAGTAACCCTACTACCCAGGTTCCTTCACCAGGCCATACTATCCAGGCTTTAATATCGAAGTAACCCTACTACCCAGGTTCCTTCACCAATCCCTACTATCCAGGCTTTCATCTCGAAGTAACCCTACCACCCAGGTTCCTTCCCACAAGCCATATTATTCAGGCTTTCATCTCGCAGTAACCCTACTACCCAGGTTCCTTAACCAATCCCTACTATCCAGGATTTCATTTCGAAGTAACCCTACTATCCAGGTTCCTTCAACAAGCCCTACTATCCAGGCTTTCATCTCGAAGTAACCCTACTATCCAGGTTCCTTCACCAAGCCCTACTATCCAGGCTTCCATTTCAAAGTAACCCTACTATCCAGGTTCCTTCTCACAGCCCTACTATCCAGGCTTTCATTCTGAAGTAACCCTACTACCCAGGTTCCTTCAACAAGCCCTACTATCCAGGCTTTCATTCTGAAGTAACCCTACAACCTAGTCTCCTTCCCACAAGCCCTACTATCTAGGCTTTCATCTCGAAGTAACCCTACTACCCTGGTTCCTTCACCAAGCCCTAATATCCAGGCTTTCATCTCGAAGTAACCCTACCACCCAGGTTCCTTCCCACAAGCCCTACTATTCAGGCTTTCATCTCGAAGTAACCCTACTACCCAAGTTCCTTCACCAAGCCCTACTATCCAGGCTTTCATCTCTAAGTAACCCTACTATCCAGGTTTCTTCAATAAGCCTTACTATCCAGGCTTTCATCTCGAAGTAACCCTACTACCCAGGTTCCTTCACCAAGCCCTACTATCCAGGCTTTCATCTCGAAGTATCCCTACTACCTATGTTCCTTCACCAAGCCCTACTATCCAGGCTTTCATTCCGAAGTAACCCTACTATCCAGGTTCCTTCTCACAGCCCTACTATCCAGGATTTCATTCCGAAGTAACCCTACTATCCAGGTTCCTTCTCACAGCCCTATTATCCAGGCTCTCATTCCGAAGTAACCCTACTATCCAAGTTCCTTCCCACAATCCCTACTGTTGTACCCCAAAATTTGCCCTCGCATTTTTTCACAAGAAATCTCAGCTTCAAACATTTCCTGACTTCTCAAACTGGCTCAAGAATCGGACAAACGGACTTTTTTGACAGTCCAGCAAAATTAGGGTTTTTACTGATTTTCAGAGCTCTGAATTGTTTCATACAGTGGGCTTAGGGTTTGGTTAATTTTTGGTTCAATTTTGATCAAGCGAGCGTGATTTGGCATTTAATCAGGAATTAAGGTTTTATGGGCATATTCTCAGAGGAATTTAAATTCCACAGCACTTTGCGGTTTATTTCAAGATTCGGATTGAAATTCGCGTTATCTTGGTTTAATCAGCAAAAGAGATAATGGTTTTGAATTCAGTACGTTTTGATTGGGCCAGTCATATACAAGATGCAGTATTGGATTTACAGTGTTCATGTGTTGATCAGTTTACTTGGTTTAATTGCTGCTTTGCCTTGGATGTTGAATAAGACAGATTTATTGGATCAATGTTGTTTTATTTTAGTTATTTATTATTCTGAAATTAAATGATTGAATTTATTTTTCAATTGTTTTAATTCTAAGAATTTTAAATAAATAAATAAGCAATAAAGAAAATGGAACCAATTGGATAATTTGGATTTTTATTGATATTTGAATTATTTACAAATTGTTGTTACAAACAATAATTTACATTTAATTTAAATATTACATAGAATTAAAATTATCCTATTTTCTAAACATTCTTCATTCTTCACTCCGCTCCGGTATTCTTTTTTTCGTCTGCAAAAAGAAATAAGAAAGTCAGAAAGCATTAAAATTAGCAGAGACAGATAAAAATGCTCATCATTAGGGGCCACTGACTGGGATCAGTTGCCCTCTCTGCAAATCACGGGATTTCTCCCGGTTCACAGAGAGGGAAGATTATTTTTATTTTCATGAAATGCAAATGTCAAATGCATAGTTTCTAAAAAATTTGCAAGCTGCATAGAATCTCAATGTCCAATTCAAACCATGTATTTCAAATCCAAACTGGAAAAGTTCAAATCCAAACTTTCTATCCAAAAGCAAAGGCTACTGTCAAAATGCCCAAGGTTTACTCAAAGAAAGATTTCAAAAGTACATTTGCTGTCACAAGCCTACAAGATGTCAAGGAAAAGAAAAAGCACATAAACTGTCAAAAGAGAGATAAAGGAGATGCAAGATGTATTATGCAAGCTAAACAGATCTTAATCATCACTTCCCATCCAGGGCCCCTTCAGAAAAGTACAAGAATATCATATAAAAATCTTAAACTGTACTTTGGAGAGAGAGTAAAGAGAGATAAAGCAGTAGGCAGGGATTAGGCATCAGCAGCAGACAGAAAAGAGATATACAAAATCAGAAAAAGGCCAAGACAGTTCAGCAGGCAATTCAAAGAGAGATATACAAAATCAGGAGCCAACTCAGTTCAGACAAGACAATGCAGTAGCAGGAAGAAAAGATACACAAAATCAAAAAGCCAATGAAACAGTCCAGCATAGCAGGGGCAAGACAGTTCTGAAGAGTAAGAAGAAAACAAAATACACTAAAAGCCAACTCAACTGAGAAGACAGTTCAAGATAGCAGCATAGCAGTTCAGAGGAGAAGTAAGGTTAGGAAAAAGCATAGATATACAAAGTTCAGCAGCATACCAGGACAGAAGAAAAAAATAGGGCAAGAGAGAAAAGATAACCAATCACTCTCAAAAACCTAAACCTTGTCCAAAATCACCATAACATGCATCACTCTCAAGAACCAGCCTACTGTCCACAAAACTTCATCCAAACCTGCATCAGTTTCAGAAAAAAGAGAAGCCAATACAAAACTCAAACTCAAGCCATAAGTCATAAAAAATACAACTCAGTAGCTGCATCAAGCACTTAACTCTGCCTCACCATAATACACACTAGCCAATAGAGAAGTGAAGAGAATAGAAGAAATATACAAAACTCAAAACATCCTGCCCAACCTAAAAGACCTCATCTCAAACCTGATAACCAGAACCATCCAACACAACCCTGCAGAACCCTCAAAAAACACCATAACCTGAACAACCTCAAGCTTAAGCATCAGTGATAACCACAAAACCAAACCAATAACCTCACCCTGTCTCAACCCTCAAAAAACACCATAACCTGAACAACCTCAAGCATAAGCATCAGTGATAACCACAAACAAACACATAGGCCCTCAGATCTGAGATCATCACTGGGCACCTCAAGGCAACCATCCAGCAAAATTCCAGGCAACAACACAAAGGCAACAATAAGAAGCTAATCAAAACAAGAGTTGTTTCAACCATAGCATCTAGCAACTCAAATCATTCAAAGGTCACAAGGCCGGTAAGCATCTCAGTAAGGCGCATCTCAAAGCACACATAGGCAAATCGGGCAATCAAGCAACCAACAGTTCAAAGGGACGAAAGGGGAAGGAAAAAAGATATCAAGGCAGCAATGTTCTAAAATACACAGGCAACAATCCAAGGCAACGCATTGTGGAAGAAGAAGATAAAAAAAAAGTGAATTTCAAGAAAGGTTTTTTCAGGCAAAATCTAGCATCATCATCAAAACCTTAATCATAAGCAAAGAACGAAGTTACCAGGAAGGCATCAAAAGCAAGCATCAAGCTTCACCGCTCCGGCCTCCTCAACATCTCGCTCTCCGCCTCTCCTCCATCTCCCAAACGAAGGTAGCCATTCTTCTCCCTCTTTCTCCACCACCTCACAATAGCACAGGTTCAACTTAAAACTCAAATCAAACATGCAATTTGTAAAAAGACAAGAGATAAGAACATAAGGCATTAAAACAAACCTTGTTTCAAGGACGCTAGGCTCATATCAACGGAGGGAAGAAAGGCTTCTGGAGGAAGAGTTGGTGGCCGGAGATAAACACTCAGGGAAGCTCGAGCGGAGAAGACGAATACAACAAACGCGCCGTCGCTGCCTCAAACCCTAGCTTTTCGCTCCACACTGAAACATTGCCTAAACCCTAAATTTCGTTTCTGGATCAAAGGGCCTGACCCGTTTCCTAATTCACCTCTAAAGCCCAACGAAAATTACTTCTTTTTCTAACACTAACCTTATTTTATAAAACATTAACTCTTTTCATTTTTTATAAAAAAACAATGTTTACTTCTTTTTTTTATATATACTAACTTAATTAAATCATTTTTTTAACATACACCAATTTAATTAAAAAATACTAACCCAATTAAAACACTTTTTTTTATTATATGATTAAAACAGTTTTTTTTTTTTTTTAATACATTTGTACATAAAAATAAAATACCTTTCTAAACACACATAATGTAATTTTGGACATAATTTAATACATTTTGTACATACATTTTAAAACATTGATTTGTATATATTATACATTTTTATACATAATTAAAATTGAAATTTTTAATTAATTAACATTCTTTTTTCATACATAATAATTCAATACATCTTTTAATATTGAAACTCATAAACATTTTGACTAAAATACTTTTTTAATTAAAACTTAACATTCTAATCAAAACACTTCATTTTTCTTTTGTACATAAACATACAAAAATCAATATTCATCTAAAAAACATTTATCTAGGTCAAAACCCTAATACGGCTCAATTTCACATTTCGCATTTGTATATACTTACACTTACAATTCACATACATATACATTTGTACACTTACACAAATACATTCACATTATCCTATACACATGTTTATCTTACATTTATATTTGATATTCATTTGATCGCGACATTCGATTTGGTTGTAAATTATTGGGTACTATAAGTCTCATCCCCTTGTACATTTATACCCCCACTCCCGGACACTATTTTGTAATAGCGTAGATTTACATTCCGCAATTTACAGTTTTCCAATTATACCATGGTTAGACCTAGGGTTTGTATGTACATAAAATCAAACGCTAGATAACCTAATACAAGACAAATACATGTAATCAATACACAATCACACTTGCACCCCCTAGGGTAATCCCACATGTTGCCTTCCAAATGGGCCATGCTTGCACGTCGAGTTTCTTTGGCAAAACAAAATCAAATGATCATAAGTCCCTCGATGACACTTTCGAAAGTCGCCTATCAAAATGATCAAGTCCCTTCAAGCGAATTGCCAAAGACACTTGGCACCATTGCATTCATGGTCTATACGATGACCCGCGCCCGTCCCGAATAAACTTCCTAAACGCAATATTGTCTACCAATTTCAATGGTAGAACAAAATTGTTAAAAGGGGTTAAGACATGACAAAAACCTTTGAGTACAATAGGGTAGACAAAACTCTTAGTTACTTGAGATCAAACTTGCAAAAACACTCGCCTTCTTTTCAAAAACCACAATCCACAACACTCTCAAAAATCAACTTTTCAAACCTTTGAAACATCTTTTCGAAAAGATATGCACCTTTGTAAAACATTCGAGTAAAGAATTATTACAAGGTTGGCCTAAGACAAGGCATCTTTTTCCAAAACATTTTCAAAAAGCACCCACACACACACCATTTTCAAAGCAATCGAAAAACAAGGCAAGTGATCTAAAAAACCAAGTAACTAAGAGCCCATGGATAACCATGGATGAAAAGGGTGCTAATACCTTCCCTTTTCATAATCTACCCCCCGAACCCACGAAATATCTCAAAAGGTTTTTGCTGTGCTTTTTTTAACCTTTCCTTTAGGATAAAATAAAAAGTCGGTGGCGACTCTTGCTAACCGCACAAGTGCGAATACGAACGCAAAACACAAGTCAGTTCTCCCACCGTATCACAGAACTGGCGACTCTGCTGGGGATTGACTTTAAAGTGGGGTTACCTTAGGGTTTAGATCACCTTGACTTTCAATTGATTGCTTTGTTTGCTTTACATTTGTGGGCTTTGCATCGGAGTTTTATAGATCCTAACCCGGATCTGGGGAAACCCTTTTAGGTAGCAACAAGGCTGTGAGGGAACTGTGCGGGGTATACCGACATGGTTGAAGCAGTCTGCTACGTTGATGTGGCACTTTGGTGTGTACCGGTAACCCTTGAGTTCAGTCAAGGAGAGTACGGGGCCGCCGCGTGGTGTCGTGAAGCATCAACTGACCTTAGAACCTTAATTGACCATCTTAGCCTCTTTAGGGTAGTGAGATGACTACTTTGGTGTACTCCGAAGTCGGTTGATACTCGATACTACACTCAATTGAGGATTGCTTTCCTGGGATATTTTGGTCGCCAGTTTAGTGGCTAAATCGAAACGACGAACAATGAAAGCGATCCAGTGATATTGGGACCTCTAGAACCCGGTTACTTTTGGAAGGACAGGTTTTAACCAACAAACTGAAAGAGGGTAGTACCTGAACCTCATGCAAGCCTAAACCTAAGGCCTTGTGTGCTTTGTGTGAATATTGTCTGCCTGTCTATACACTTATTTGTTTGTGCATACATGTACACAACATCATGACATCATACCATAGCATTTTAGCATTTTCAATAGCCATTTCAAGGATCTCGAGGGTTCTGTTGATGCAGAATTACGTTGAGCCAGACGTCTATCAAGGGGCAAGAGGTTTCTCCTCTAACCAATCCAGTCAAAATTCAAGCGCAACAACTTGAATCAGTGGCTATGACCCACTCGACATGGTGAGCTTGATTCTAGTGGAAAGACATCCGCCGTTACAAAGTTCTCCAATCAAAGATCAAGTGCAACAACTTGAATCAGTGGCTATGACCCACTCGACATGGTGAGCTTGATTCTTGTGGAAGGACGTCCACCGGTGCAGAGATCTCCAATCCAAGAGCAAAGTTCAACCTCTAACTTTTTCTTGTGTTTACCCCAAGAGATCCTTGAAAACATGCATCCACATATCATGCATTGCATCTTGACAACCTTTCCTTTTTCAGGTTTCCTTACTCTCCTGCTGTTTATTTCAGCAAGAGATGGCTCTAGAACGGTCTGTCAAAGACATCCAAGACCAGACTGCTCAGCTGCAGGAGATGTTCATGAACTTGTCTCTGGGGCAAGAAGAGATGAAAGCTCTCCTCACCAACGGCTTGGGGAGTTCCAACAATGCCAGGAATGATCAGATTGCGGAGCTGCAGTTTGATCTGACAACACTGAGGACCCAAATGATGGGATATTTGGTGGGCCAGATGGCTCTCATCCAAGACCTATCTCAAAGACAAGAGGAACTCGGAGTTCTGGTCCGCCAACTGCTTCCAAACAACCAACTGGGGCAAACATCTGAGGTTGAAGAGCAAGTCACCGCTCAGCCTCCATCCACTCAAGAAGACAAAGGGAAAGCTCCTCTGCTAGCTTCAGGGTCACAAACCCATCAACAACCTCGCCGGCGTCAGCGGGGCAATCGGCGTAGACAAGAAACGTCGGGAAGGCAGTTCACAGAGACTGACATACCGTCATCTCTAATTCTGGAGCGCTTGTTGGAGGTTAATCTGACTGCTTTGAGGGATCCTATCCGGAACCCAAATACCTCCGCTCCTGACTATCATCCCGATGCATTTTGTGTTTACCATTCCTATAGCCCAGGACATGACACCGATAGCTGTTGGGCCTTGAAGAACAAGATTCAAGATCTGATTGACATTGGAGTGCTGAGGTTCATGCCAGACGGCGAGATGAAGATCTTCCGTTAAAGGGGTTCTCCGCTTGAAGTGACGAGGCTCGAAGCTGAAAGACTTTTGCTTCTTTTTGAATTTTCAAAGTTGTAATTTCTTTTGCTGTCAAACAATTATCTGTTGATGTTAAACTCTGTTTTCATTAATGCATTTGCATATGTTTGTCTTGAATTCATCCATTCGTTTCACTACTCTTATGCTTTTCTTTACGATATTTAACTCTTGATAAAAAGCTGCAAGCCTTTAGAGGGAGGATGACGAAACAATACCGTGATCTTATACAGTATGTTTTTGAACAGACCTGGCTGATGATGTACAGGCATTTCTTTCAATTCCCAAACACTGGAGTTATAAGGAAGTTAATCCCTAGTCAACCCCTTCGAGCCAAAGAAGTAGGAGTTTCCCGTTCTAAACAATCGAAACCTTTGATATAAACCCGGGGCAGGGTAGTATCTCAGTTAATTCAAAAGAAAACGCGCATGGAAGTCGCAAACTCTCAGTTCGTAACACAACGAACGACGTCAAGAAAGAAAGCATTCCTTCGGAATCAAAAGACAAGGGTGGTTCCCTGTCACATAGACAGTCAATCTCTCAAAAGAGAAAGAGCCCACCAAGCCAAAACCTATGAAGGAGGCTTAAGAAAGCTGGGGCATCCCGCTGACAGTAATCCCGAAAACGGTAACAGTCAGGCAAAAGTTAGGGATAACGAATCAAAATCAAAATAGTGAGGTCACTACAAAATCCTCAACAACATGAAAAAATGTTGGAAAAGAAGAGGAGATGATGACTGTCTCCCAAATTCAAACTAGTGAACCATCACCCAAAAGTCGTTCCAAACTCAAAACAGAGTATGACGCATAATTAACTGAGCTTAGGTTGAAGGACATCACGAAGAGCGGGTGGGTACAAATATACTTTGAGCCTTTACCCTTTGTTTCTTAAACCGTGAACCTGACCACGTTACAACCCTCCAAAAGTCCTAATTGAAGCATGGGTTAGTTCGAAAGCATACTGTTACAAAAGGTATCCTGACTCCTGTAAGGCTTTGCTCTAAATCCTGTGTTAACTTGTCTTGTGAAAAGTTTTCTGCTAAAAACGCATTTTTCAAAACTTCGAGACAAACATAAACTTTGCGTTGCTTGAATATCACTGTCTGTATTTACCCCTTTTGTTTGACAGCGAAGAAATTCATACAGCGAATGTTCGGAGGAACGAAAACTCTCTCAGTAAGTCAAAACCACTTCCAGAGGATAACACTTCCGTCAAATCTCCTATCGACAAGGGGCATGACATAGCACAGTACAATTAACCTGGGGCAGTCCGGTCAAGGTCCAACAGATTAGTCAAAGTACAGTTAACCTGGGGCAGTCCAGTCAAGATTTCAAGAAATCTCTCAATACGCAGAGTAATCTGATTCAAGACTCCTTCGCAACCACTTGGGGCATTCGAATGTCAAAAGTGTTCAACAAATCAACTACAACATTTCCAGACTCGACTCCTGTATCTAGCCAGGGCATGTCTGAAGAGTTTGAAGATTCGACTCCTGTATCCTGCCAGGGCATATCTATCAACTATCACCTTTCCAGATTCGATTCCTGTATCCAGCCAGGGCATGTTTGAAGAATTCCAGATCAACACCTGTAACCACTCAGGAAACATCTGTGAACGACCGATTGTAGACCAACACCTGTAATAAGCCAGGAATTTATCTACACCACCGCTTGGGGCATTCGAATGTCAAAAGTGTTCAAGACCGATGCAGTTTTACGCAAGCTCATCATCAGGAAACCCTACACCGGTTCCACTTCAAGATTTTTGAAAACAGTTCACGAGTTCTCCAAGTAAACGGACGTTAACCTATCACTTGTTCAGATTCTTCCCAAGACTTCTGAAAACAGTTCATGGATTCTTCCCAAGTAACGGATGTTAATCTATCAACTTGTTCAGATGCACCTTTGAATTCAGGAGCCTCCCAACAACGGATGCTGCTCTTTACTGATTCAACTTCAAGATTTCTGAAAACAGTTCACGGGTTCTCCAAGTAAACGGACGTTAACCTATCACTTGTTCAGATTCTTCCCAAGACTTCTGAAAACAGTTCATGGATTCTTCCCAAGTAACGGATGTTAATCTATCAACTTGTTCAGATGCACCTTTGAATTCAGGAGCCTCCCAACAACGGATGCTGCTCTTTACTGATTCAACTTCAAGATTTCTGAAAACAGTTCACGGGTTCTCCAAGTAAACGGATGTTGACCTATCACTTGTTCAGATTCTTCTCAAGACTTCTGAAAACAGTTCATGGATTCTTCCCAAGTAACGGATGTTAATCTATCAACTTGTTCAGATGCACCTTTGAATTCAGAAGCTTCCCAACAACGGATGCTGCTCTTTACTGATTCAACTTCAAGATCTCTGAAAACAGTTCACGGGTTCTCCAAGTAAACGGATGTTAACCTATCGCTTGTTCAGATTCTTCTCAAAGCTAACAACCACGGAAGATCGCCCTCGCCAGAATTCTCCTTATCCCCAGCAGAGTTCATCAAAATTCCCCAGCAGTAACTTATCTGTGCAAATCCCCAGCCAGGGAATCCTCCGGAATTTAATTCCCCTCAGAGTTTAAGCTTCAGTATCCCCAGCAGATCAAGAGCTTCAAGTGGACAATCCCCAGCGGAGTCAGACTTTTAAACCTTCTCCCCACAGAATTTTGGAAGGACAAATCTTGAGTTCCCCAGCGAGGTCTCCAGAGTTACCTCCCATCAAGCTGACGATTCTCAAGTCTGACCTCCCCGGCATGAGTTTACTAGTTGGAACTCCCCAGTAGAGGTCATCATGGATTCTCTTCCCCAGCATCAGCCCAGGATTTATTTTCCCCGGCAGCGGTCAAGATGCTTTTATCTTCAGCCATCTCGGAATCATATATCCTTGGCAAGATTAGCTCATCAGATTACATGCGCATTCATTACATTCATATCATAAACATTAATGTCACATGCATTGCATCATGCATCATAACATTGCATACAACTAACCCTTTGCCTTCTCAGGAAAGATCAGTTGACAGACACAGATCAACTCCCAGGATTCATCCAGAAATAGTTCAGATGTGACCCGGACACGGCGACATTCTGATACTTATTCCAGATTCTTTCAGACGCATCAGCAGAAACCTTACACCTGTTCCTCTTCAACTTCAAGATTTCTGAAAATAGTTCACGGGTTCTCCAAGTAAACGGATGTTAACCTATCACTTGTTCAGATTCTTCTTCAAGACTTCTGAAAATAGTTTACGGATTCTTCCCAACAACGGATGTTAATCTATCGGCTTGTTCAGACTCTTCTCAACCTTTGAATTTAGTTTACGGACTCTTCCCTACAACGGATGTCAATCTACCAACTGATTCAGACTCTTCTCAATTTTTGAAAATAAGTTACGGACGCTTCCCAACAACGGATGCTGCTCCATTGCTTGTTCAGTCCCAACTCTTGAAAATAGTTTACAGATTCTCCAGACATGGATGTCAATCTGTTGCTTGTTCAGACCCCAATTCAGAGACGTTCCAAAACAGGGATGCCCTTCTGACGCCTGTCCACTCACCATTGACGTACAGTTCAACATCACCATATGGCATCTATAAGCCCATCCTCCTACCAGCAGTCGCCGAATGGCATCTGTAAGCCCATTCTCAGATGGCATCTCTAAGCCCATCCCCCGACAAATTCTCTCGCACCAGATGGCATCTTTAAGCCCATCACCAAATGGCATCTTTAAGCCCATTCACCTCCACCGTCACATCGACGAGCGCAAATTTTCTGGGCACATTAGTGTCCAATCTCCTTTTACCTTCAAGTCGCGAAAGGCAAACTTGCCAATCTAACTCTTCAGGTCAAAGAAGATTGAACAGGGGCAACTGTTGTACCCCAAAATTTGCCCTCGCATTTTTTCACAAGAAATCTCAGCTTCAAACATTTCCTGACTTCTCAAACTGGCTCAAGAATCGGACAAACGGACTTTTTTGACAGTCCAGCAAAATTAGGGTTTTTACTGATTTTCAGAGCTCTGAATTGTTTCATACAGTGGGCTTAGGGTTTGGTTAATTTTTGGTTCAATTTTGATCAAGCGAGCGTGATTTGGCATTTAATCAGGAATTAAGGTTTTATGGGCATATTCTCAGAGGAATTTAAATTCCACAGCACTTTGCGGTTTATTTCAAGATTCGGATTGAAATTCGCGTTATCTTGGTTTAATCAGCAAAAGAGATAATGGTTTTGAATTCAGTACGTTTTGATTGGGCCAGTCATATACAAGATGCAGTATTGGATTCACAGTGTTCATGTGTTGATCAGTTTACTTGGTTTAATTGCTGCTTTGCCTTGGATGTTGAATAAGACAGATTTATTGGATCAATGTTGTTTTATTTTAGTTATTTATTATTCTGAAATTAAATGATTGAATTTATTTTTCAATTGTTTTAATTCTAAGAATTTTAAATAAATAAATAAGCAATAAAGAAAATGGAACCAATTGGATAATTTGGATTTTTATTGATATTTGAATTATTTACAAATTGTTGTTACAAACAATAATTTACATTTAATTTAAATATTACATAGAATTAAAATTATCCTATTTTCTAAACATTCTTCATTCTTCACTCCGCTCCGGTATTCTTTTTTTCGTCTGCAAAAAGAAATAAGAAAGTCAGAAAGCATTAAAATTAGCAGAGACAGATAAAAATGATCATCATTAGGGGCCACTGACTGGGATCAGTTGCCCTCTCTGCAAATCACGGGATTTCTCCCGGTTCACAGAGAGGGAAGATTATTTTTATTTTCATGAAATGCAAATGTCAAATGCATAGTTTCTAAAAAATTTGCAAGCTGCATAGAATCTCAATGTCCAATTCAAACCATGTATTTCAAATCCAAACTGGAAAAGTTCAAATCCAAACTTTCTATCCAAAAGCAAAGGCTACTGTCAAAATGCCCAAGGTTTACTCAAAGAAAGATTTCAAAAGTACATTTGCTGTCACAAGCCTACAAGATGTCAAGGAAAAGAAAAAGCACATAAACTGTCAAAAGAGAGATAAAGGAGATGCAAGATGTATTATGCAAGCTAAACAGATCTTAATCATCACTTCCCATCCAGGGCCCCTTCAGAAAAGTACAAGAATATCATATAAAAATCTTAAACTGTACTTTGGAGAGAGAGTAAAGAGAGATAAAGCAGTAGGCAGGGATTAGGCATCAGCAGCAGACAGAAAAGAGATATACAAAATCAGAAAAAGGCCAAGACAGTTCAGCAGGCAATTCAAAGAGAGATATACAAAATCAGGAGCCAACTCAGTTCAGACAAGACAATGCAGTAGCAGGAAGAAAAGATACACAAAATCAAAAAGCCAATGAAACAGTCCAGCATAGCAGGGGCAAGACAGTTCTGAAGAGTAAGAAGAAAACAAAATACACTAAAAGCCAACTCAACTGAGAAGACAGTTCAAGATAGCAGCATAGCAGTTCAGAGGAGAAGTAAGGTTAGGAAAAAAGCATAGATATACAAAGTTCAGCAGCATACCAGGACAGAAGAAAAAAATAGGGCAAGAGAGAAAAGATAACCAATCACTCTCAAAAACCTAAACCTTGTCCAAAATCACCATAACCTGCATCACTCTCAAGAACCAGCCTACTGTCCACAAAACTTCATCCAAACCTGCATCAGTTTCAGAAAAAAGAGAAGCCAATACAAAACTCAAACTCAAGCCATAAGTCATAAAAAATACAACTCAGTAGCTGCATCAAGCACTTAACTCTGCCTCACCATAATACACACTAGCCAATAGAGAAGTGAAGAGAATAGAAGAAATATACAAAACTCAAAACATCCTGCCCAACCTAAAAGACCTCATCTCAAACCTGATAACCAGAACCATCCAACACAACCCTGCAGAACCCTCAAAAAACACCATAACCTGAACAACCTCAAGCTTAAGCATCAGTGATAACCACAAAACCAAACCAATAACCTCACCCTGTCTCAACCCTCAAAAAACACCATAACCTGAACAACCTCAAGCATAAGCATCAGTGATAACCACAAACAAACACATAGGCCCTCAGATCTGAGATCATCACTGGGCACCTCAAGGCAACCATCCAGCAAAATTCCAGGCAACAACACAAAGGCAACAATAAGAAGCTAATCAAAACAAGAGTTGTTTCAACCATAGCATCTAGCAACTCAAATCATTCAAAGGTCACAAGGCCGGTAAGCATCTCAGTAAGGCGCATCTCAAAGCACACATAGGCAAATCGGGCAATCAAGCAACCAACAGTTCAAAGGGACGAAAGGGGAAGGAACAAAGATATCAAGGCAGCAATGTTCTAAAATACACAGGCAACAATCCAAGGCAACGCATTGTGGAAGAAGAAGATAAAAAAAAAGTGAATTTCAAGAAAGGTTTTTTCAGGCAAAATCTAGCATCATCATCAAAACCTTAATCATAAGCAAAGAACGAAGTTACCAGGAAGGCATCAAAAGCAAGCATCAAGCTTCACCGCTCCGGCCTCCTCAACATCTCGCTCTCCGCCTCTCCTCCATCTCCCAAACGAAGGTAGCCATTCTTCTCCCTCTTTCTCCACCACCTCACAATAGCACAGGTTCAACTTAAAACTCAAATCAAACATGCAATTTGTAAAAAGACAAGAGATAAGAACATAAGGCATTAAAACAAACCTTGTTTCAAGGACGCTAGGCTCATATCAACGGAGGGAAGAAAGGCTTCTGGAGTAAGAGTTGGTGGCCGGAGATAAACACTCAGGGAAGCTCGAGCGGAGAAGACGAATACAACAAACGCGCCGTCGCTGCCTCAAACCCTAGCTTTTCGCTCCACACTGAAACATTGCCTAAACCCTAAATTTCGTTTCTGGATCAAAGGGCCTGACCCGTTTCCTAATTCACCTCTAAAGCCCAACGAAAATTACTTCTTTTTCTAACACTAACCTTATTTTATAAAACATTAACTCTTTTCATTTTTTATAAAAAAACAATGTTTACTTCTTTTTTTTATATATACTAACTTAATTAAATCATTTTTTTAACATACACCAATTTAATTAAAAAATACTAACCCAATTAAAACACTTTTTTTTATTATATGATTAAAACAGTTTTTTTTTTTTTTTAATACATTTGTACATAAAAATAAAATACCTTTCTAAACACACATAATGTAATTTTGGACATAATTTAATACATTTTGTACATACATTTTAAAACATTGATTTGTATATATTATACATTTTTATACATAATTAAAATTGAAATTTTTAATTAATTAACATTCTTTTTTCATACATAATAATTCAATACATCTTTTAATATTGAAACTCATAAACATTTTGACTAAAATACTTTTTTAATTAAAACTTAACATTCTAATCAAAACACTTCATTTTTCTTTTGTACATAAACATACAAAAATCAATATTCATCTAAAAAACATTTATCTAGGTCAAAACCCTAATACGGCTCAATTTCACATTTCGCATTTGTATATACTTACACTTACAATTCACATACATATACATTTGTACACTTACACAAATACATTCACATTATCCTATACACATGTTTATCTTACATTTATATTTGATATTCATTTGATCGCGACATTCGATTTGGTTGTAAATTATTGGGTACTATAAGTCTCATCCCCTTGTACATTTATACCCCCACTCCCGGACACTATTTTGTAATAGCGTAGATTTACATTCCGCAATTTACAGTTTTCCAATTATACCATGGTTAGACCTAGGGTTTGTATGTACATAAAATCAAATGCTAGATAACCTAATACAAGACAAATACATGTAATCAATACACAATCACACTTGCACCCCCTAGGGTAATCCCACATGTTGCCTTCCAAATGGGCCATGCTTGCACGTCGAGTTTCTTTGGCAAAACAAAATCAAATGATCATAAGTCCCTCGATGACGCTTTCGAAAGTCGCCTATCAAAATGATCAAGTCCCTTCAAGCGAATTGCCAAAGACACTTGGCACCATTGCATTCATGGTCTATACGATGACCCGCGCCCGTCCCGAATAAACTTCCTAAACGCAAGATTGTCTACCAATTTCAATGGTAGAACAAAATTGTTAAAAGGGGTTAAGACATGACAAAAACCTTTGAGTACAATAGGGTAGACAAAACTCTTAGTTACTTGAGATCAAACTTGCAAAAACACTCGCCTTCTTTTCAAAAACCACAATCCACAACACTCTCAAAAATCAACTTTTCAAACCTTTGAAACATCTTTTCGAAAAGATATGCACCTTTGTAAAACATTCGAGTAAAGAATTATTACAAGGTTGGCCTAAGACAAGGCATCTTTTTCCAAAACATTTTCAAAAAGCACCCACACACACACCATTTTCAAAGCAATCGAAAAACAAGGCAAGTGATCTAAAAAACCAAGTAACTAAGAGCCCATGGATAACCATGGATGAAAAGGGTGCTAATACCTTCCCTTTTCATAATCTACCCCCCGAACCCACGAAATATCTCAAAAGGTTTTTGCTGTGCTTTTTTTAACCTTTCCTTTAGGATAAAATAAAAAGTCGGTGGCGACTCTTGCTAACCGCACAAGTGCGAATACGAACGCAAAACACAAGTCAGTTCTCCCACCGTATCACACCTACTATCCAGGCTCTCATTCCGAAGTAACCCTACTATCCAGGTTCCTTCTCCCTTATCTCCAGACAACAAGTTACAACACTGTAAAGCCTGGACCCGATCAAATACGGTCGATTTCACATTTCCCCAGCGAGTTGCTGTACAGCCTAGACCTTGACCAGGTATACAGTCTACTTTCACCTCTTCAATCAAGAGTTAATTCCCCAATAATGGACAACCAAAAGCTCCTAGACTTTATTTCCCAGTGCATAAATCAACATTCCCCTGCAAAGTCCCTCTTGACAACAGGTACATGAATTTTCACCCAGGAATCTCTTATGCAACCAATCTTTTTTGGATGGCATCTTTAAGCCCATCTACTATGATTTCCCGTCGCCATCCAAATGGCATCTGTAAGCCCATTTCCGACTTCACTAATCAGCAATCCTGCATGCGAGTGCAAATTTCTGGGCACTCTAGTGTTCAATCATCTTCCACCTTTAGATCACGAAAGACAGACCAGCCAATCTACATCCTCAAGTTTAAGAAGATTGAACAGGGGCAACTATTATACCCCAAAATTTGCCCTCTTATTTCTCAAAGGATCAACCTGGACCCTCAAGTTTGCTTCCATCCAATTGCAAATCTGAAATTAGAAATTTCCCAAGAGAATCGTTCACAAGGGCAAAATGGTCATTTACACACCAAAGGAGTCAAACTATGACTTTTGAATCAAAAATCAAGTTCCAAGAATCATATTTCATTAAGGCATGAAATTGGTTCATCAAAAATCAAAAGTCAGAAGTTACTTTGAAAATCAAATTTTCTAAACATTTAGATAATTTTCTAAGTGTCTAGAGAATATGACACTTCAGAACTTCTGAGCCAGCCTCTATGCAAATGCAGTCAGAAGTTGCAAACACGGTCCCGAACGTGATGCTTCAATCAGAACATCTAGAAGCGATGCTCTTTGGCCAGAACATGACACTTCAATTAGAACATGCAGAAGCGATGCTCTTTGGTCAGAACATGATGCTTCAATTAGAACATGATTCTTCAGCATATGGAGGCTATGTTCAACGCGCTGGTCAGAATATGCCCCTTCATCATTTGTAGGTTACGTTTCTGATCTTCTGCAATCAGAACATCACCAAATCCTAAGACCTCGTTTAAATAACCTGCTGCACTGCTACAATATAATACTCTAATCAACAGTTAATCCAGTCCACACCTGCATTTTTCCAAATCCTGTATTTGCATCAAATACAAAAGGTTGTGATAAAAAAGCAATGGAACAGTGTGCCAAAAAAGTTTAAATCGCATTTCCCCCCCCCCCCCCCCCCCCCAAAACCACAACAAATTCATCTATAAATAAGTGGCTCCATCACACTTGAAAAGGGCTGGACTTTGAAGGAGAGGCTGGTTTTTGGAGAGAGATTGGCCAAAAGAGAGAAGAGGAAACAGGGAAAACCTTCGCAAATCCAAAACAAAACCTTTTGTTCCTCCTCTTTGAATCAGAGAACACAACCAATGTTCCATCTCTCTTGCTGACTCAGAACATCCAGAGGCAGCAACTCAAAGCTCCAAGCCCACGTTCCATATTCAAGGTAAGTCTTTCTGACTTTGCTTGTTTTTTCATTCTGAACATCATTAACATGTAAATATCATAGTATTAATATTGTACATATCATTGCATGAATAAAAAAACTATGGATCAGAACTACTTGATTAGGGCTAGACTCAGATTTAGGATTAGAACTTCTATAAGATGTTGTGCTATTATCCTTCTGACTTGCTGTTTAAAAAGAACTGATAACATGTTGAACTGTTGATTGTTCACTCACTGTTTTAACACACAGAACTTCTAGGATTTTCTCACTGTTTAAGCACGCAAAACTTCTGAGTTCTCTTCATTGTTTTAACACACAAAACTTCTATGATTTTTCTCACTGTTGACACACACTGAACTTCAGATGTTCACTCACTATTCTAACATAACACAAAACTTCTGAGTTCTCCTTACATGTCAAATACACTGAACTTCTGATTTTCATGTGTTGATAACATGTTGAACTGTTGATTGTTTGTTCACCGTCTTAGCACCAAACATAACTTCTGAGTTCTTCCTATTGTTTTGACACACACAGAGCTGCTGAGGTTTTCTCACTGTTCTAACATTCAGAATTTCAGCATATAGCAATCTAGAAGTTCTGTGTTATTCCTCTAACGTGTCTTGCAGGACCTCAGAGTGTACCAACTCAGAACTTCTGATATCCACTGACTTTTCCTACCGAGTCACATCGCTCATGACTCCGGAACTTCTGATCCTTGTTGTTTTGCTTGCAGCAGCACTGTTTCTATCTTTCATTTATTTTCTTTTTCATCATTTTTAATATTAGTTCCTTTTTTTATTAACATAAAAAACATAAAAATATTTTCCTTTTAATTTATTTCCTTAATACAATAAACATTTTCTAAACAAGTCCATTTCTTTCTTATATTATGTATTTAAATATGATTGTAATAGATAATTAGGACTTAAATTCCTTGCAATCCCCATTCATAAATATGTACCCCCATCCCCTAAATATTGTAATAGCGTAGGAATTCACATTTCCGCATTTTTATCGCTTTAAAATATATTGCTAGTAAATAGGGTGTGTATGACAAGGTATGAAATCAACAAATAGATCACCCTAATCAAGACTAAATGCATGTAATCAAACACACTTTGCACACATGCACCCTTAGGGTAATCCCACTTTGTTGCCTATCAAAAAAATAGTCATGTCCCTCGAACATGGGCGTTTAGCAAAAACCCTCGATAAAAGATCGTAGTTCCTCGATGACCTACGATGTTGCCTTCAGTAAACGATGTAGTCCCTAAAACGACTTTGCTAAAACATTCATAGGTTGCCTTCTATGACTATACAAACGTCCCACACTTGTCCCTTCACATCCAACGATGGGGCTTTTACCAAATCAATGGTAAGATAGCAACATCTAAAGGAGGAGGAAAAGCATATTTAAGCCTTTTGAGTAGGTAGATTCGCTCCTAGTTACTCGCTTGCTCACAATAAAAACATTTTATGCACCAACACTCTCACTTTGAAACATTTTCAAAAGACAAACACTTTGTACGCGTTCTTATAGAAACGAGAGCTATTACAATGAAAACCTTTTCAAAATCACTTTCAAAAACACATCTCACAAACACATCTTTGAACTATTTTCAAAACAACACTTTGTACGCGTTCTTATAGAAACGAGAATCATTACAAAGTTACATTTTCAAAATACTTTCAAAACCCACATCACAAGCACACATTCAAACAAAAGCAAGTGATCTAGCAAGAAACTAAGAGCCCATGGAAAACCATGGATGAAAAGGGTGCTAATACCTTCCCTTTTCATAATCTACCCCCCGAACTCAAAAATATCTCTAAAGGTCTTTCATGTGCTTTTTCACCTTTCCTTTTTGGATAAAAGAAAAGTCGATGGCGACTCTTGCTAAACCGCAACATTTGCGAACACAAACGCAAAACACCTCAAGTCAGTTCTCCCACCGTATCACACTTACCCTTTTCATCTCTGCCCAAGTTACCGTTTGTTGCCATAGGTGTGTCAACTTCCTTTGCCCTGTTCATACCGAATCTCTTAAGCAATTCGAGACAATACTTAGTTTGACGTACAAATGTTCCTTCATCAAGTTTCTTAATTTATAGTCCACGAAATTTTTTAACTCTCCCATTAGACTCATTTCAAACTCTCCCTGCATAAGCTTAGAGAACTCCTTGACAAGATGCATATTAGTAGATCCAAAAATGATATCATCAATATAAATTTGAACTAGTAAATATGCTTTCATTGACATTTAATAAAGAGTGTAGTGTCTACCTTCCCTCTAGAGTATCCTTTCTCTAGAAAAAACTTGCTAAGTCGGTCATACCATGCCCTAGGGGCTTATTTAAGTTCATACAATGCACGTTTTAGCTTGATCACATGGTTAGGAAACTCATAATTTCCAAATCTGGGAGGTTTAGAAACATACATATCTTCACTTATATAGTCTTTAAGGAACACACCTTTTACGTCCAGTTGATATAATTTGAAGTTCTTAGAACATGTATAAGTTAATAAAAAGCGTATAGCCTCAAGTTGGGCAACCAGAGCACAAGTTTCCTTATAATCGATGCCTTCCTCTTTGTTATACCCTTGAGCCATAAAATGGGCCTTATTTCTTATTATCACACCATGTTCATCAAGATTATTCCTAAGTGTTGTACCCCAAAATTTTCTCTCCCATATTCATCAACATTTCTCATCACAAGGCTCTTGGAACTCAAGATCAAGCTAGGGTTTGCTCTGCTCAAGACACCTCCTTGCACTGTTGACCTAAATTAGGGTTTGAGTTTGAACAGGGATATTTTGACCTACAATGCCCAAAGTGACTTTCATACTCCATGTTGGACCCACAAGTTTGTCCATACCAAGTTTCAAGCCTTGATTCAAATTTTTGCCCAGTCAATTGGACAATTGACCTAGAAATCAACTGTATTGGGGAAAAAGTCAACTGTGGCCAATTGACAGTAAAACCTCATGAATTTTGACCCACGTCAACATAATGAACTCATATAAGTCATTTGATCAAGTTTGGATCACAATTCCACAAGAAATTTGATCAGATCACCAAAAGGGCAAAATTGTCATTTTCATGGTTTTGACTGTACAAAGGCAATTTTTGACTGTTTGACCTAACCAATGGAAAGTCAAGCTTAACCATGGACTCAAGGACTCAATAACATTGTCTTGAACTATTCAACAAGTTCAAAAGATCTCAAATGCATAGGATTGACAGATGAATTTTTCAGTCAACTGATCAAAATTTGACTATACACTGAAAAGTCAAACATTGACTTTTTGGTCAAAATCAAGTGCCAAGAGTTATTTTTCATCAAGACATGTCAAATTATGAAACTTGTTCATCAAGAAACCCAAAAATGCAAATTAGGGTTTAAAATGGAAAATTTTCATAACTTAGAAATTTTCTAAGTTATGAAATTTTCTTATTTTTTCCTAACTTTGTCCCATTTTTTCACCAAGATGCAAATGGATTCAAACAAAACTTTAAACATGAAAGTTGTAGTCCATCACAAAGTCTACAACTTTTATTCACAAACTTTTCTCAAAAGAAGCTTGTATCTCAAGTTATGATTTTTGGAACAATGGTACCTAAAACTTTTAACTTAGAGAAATTTTGCCCTAGTTTAGGCAGGATTTTGACCCATCTTCTTGGCCATTTTTAACATAGTTCCAATTGGAGTTTCAAGTTGCATTTCAAATATGGATTATAGTAAATGTTCCAAGCTTTCCAAATTGTCCAAGAACTCCTCAAACACCCTTGTGGTTAGAGAGAATCGAATGCTTGAAGTTGGCAAAAACTCACTTTTGTCCATGACCAATACATGTTCATACAAACTTGCATTTTCAAATCAGCATGCTTGGTACTAGCTTGCAGGACTCAAAACCAGTTTATACTCCATAATTTAATGCATAACCATTGAGCTAGGGTATTATCTTGGTCATTTGGACATTGCATACAAGATTAATCCCTATTTGGAAAAAGGTATAATGCCATTTTTGTAAAGTTGCACTTTATGTCAAAACAAAATTCTTGAGGAATGGGGCCATATCTCTGAAGCAAGATCCAATCTACCAATTCCAAGAACCAAGGGAAAAGTGTGCAGCATAATATAGGGCTTGTACAGGCTTGCATTGAGAGAACACACACTCTTGCTTGAAAAAGAAGAAACTTGCAAAATACAAGCCATCTCTCACATCTGAAAAAACCAACTTACACAAACATTGTAAACAAGTTTGATACCTCCCAACAAGCCAAAAACACGACCCCTTTGCCTCCCAAACCTCCTTGTACACAAAATCACTGTTTTTCTGCAAAACAGGGCAAGCCCTGCAGAACCATCTCCCTCTTCCCTAGTGCGTTTTGCCTCAAATTTGTTCCAATACCTTCCATTCAACTCACCTAAACTATTCCAGACCTCCATTGCTAGCTGTAACACCATTACCACACATTGCCATTTTTGTTTCAAAGCTTTGCAGGTTGAGTTTTGTGGAACGATTCAAGCTGTTTCAGAACAAACCAAGCATTGGAAAAGCTTCCTTGGACCTCAGGCAAGCTCAAAAGAAGCTCAAGCACCCTTGAAAGTTGTTGCATTGTCCAGCTCGAAGTCAACTGAAACACGTATTTCATGAACTTAGATCTCTCTATTTAGGAATAGTTAGACTTAGGTTTGTGAATGAAAGATGTTTTATTCATAGCCCTAAAGCCATACATATGCTTAGTTTTCATTTATATTAATCGTGTTAGGAGAATTTCATCCATGAACTTTCTCAAAAAACTAGGTTAGAAATTAGGGCCAGAGAAATTCTCTCTGGTCTTTGAGAGTTAGCTTAAGTTTTTTATATGGTTAGATTCGTTGTTTGATGCTCTACAAGTTTCATGTTATGAGTTTTGTCAAAAAATCAAAGAATCGGGAGATAGCAGTTGATGTATAAAACGCGCGTTTTTGTGAACCAAGGAAGAAGATGAAGTATGATTGGGCTGGGCCTGGTCATTTTTGCTTCTAACACCCCATTTTTCAGTTTACGCCCCCTGGCCCATTTATTTGAATATTTGTCATTTTGATATTTTAATTTTTTATTCTGATTTTATTATTTTTTGTCCAAATATAAAAAATGCCAAAAAATTATTTTTACACTTTTTCATATTTATTTGATATTTATTTTATTTTACTAGTATAAATATGTAAATAATTTATTTTCTTTTATTAAAACTTAAAGAATAATGTAAAAAAATATGTTCATTTTCATTTATCATTTTATTTATATTTAAAAACATTTTCTTGAAAATACGCATTTTGTAAATAATTAATTTTTATTTTTTATATATTTAATATCCATATATATACTTATATACTTTATTTTATTAAATAATTAGGGCAAAAATACAAAAATATTACATTTTCATTTTTATTAATATTTTACACTAAAAATATCATTTTTTACAATATACTCTTATTTTTTGTACAAACCAATACATTATTGCATATAAATAATAAATAATACTATTTATTTAAAAGTTAGGGTTTTTCCCTAAAATAATTAAAATTGACCCCTTTTATTATTATTTACATTAAAAAATACTTTTTTACATACATAAAAACTTTTTGCATAATATATTTTATTTAACATTTATTTGTTGTATTTTATTTAATTATTGCACATTTAAATATTGTCTTATACATTCGATTTGGTTGTAATAATTTAGAATTTAATTTCTTGTCAAATATCCCCCATTCAAATTTGTACCCCCTCCCTATATCATGTTGTAATAGTGTAGGATTTAAATTCTCGCACTTTTTAAATGCTTTCAATTATGCCATGATTAGACCTAGGGTTTGTATGCAAAATAAAATCAACAAATAGCTTGACCTAATCCAAAGATAACAATGCATGAAAAACAAACACAATACACACTTGCACCCCTAGGGTTACAATCCGCTTGTCGCCTTCAAAAATGGGCCATGGTTGCATGTCAAGTACTTTGGCAAAACAAAAACAAAACAAAAGATCATAGTCCCTCGATGACGCTATCTGAGTTGCCTAAACAAAATGATCAAGTCCCTTAAGAAAAATTGCCAAAAATACTTGACACTATTGCTATCATGGTCTATATGATGACCCGCGCCTGTCCGGTTAACATCCTAACACAAGGTTGTTCACCAAATACAATGGTGAAACAACACTGTTAAAAGGGTTAAAAACATAAGAAAGATCTTTGAGTAAAATAGGGTAGACAACTCTTAGTTACTTGATCAAAATCTTGCAAAACATCCTTGCTATCTTCAAAATGCACTTCACAACACAAATTTCAAAACCCTACTTTCAAACATTGGAAACTTTTAAAAGACAAAAACACCTTTGTATACATTCAAACAAGAATCATTACAAAGGTTTCCACAACGATGGCCTCTTTTCAAAACATCTTTCAAAACCACACACAAAGCACCATTTCAAACAATTGAAGAGCAAAGCAAGTGATCTAAGCAAGTAACTAAGAGCCCATGGATAACCATGGATAGAAAGGGTGCTAATACCTTCCATTTCTATAATCTACTCCCCGAACCCAATAAAATATCTCAAAGGTCTTTCCTGTGCTTTTTGACCTTTCCTTAGGATAAAATAAAAAGTCGGTGGCGACTCTTGCTAAACCGAAACATTTGTAAACATAAACGCAAAATCCCAAGTCAGTTCTCCCACTGTATCACAGAACTGGCGACTCTGCTGGGGATGATCTTTAAAAGTGGAGTAACCTTAGGGCTTAGATCACCTATTGCATGATTATATTGTTCGCTTTGTTTGCTTTACATTTAGTTCTCTTGTTTGGGCTTGAAATCCTCTACCCGAATCTGGGAACATTCATAGGTAAATAGCAATACGTTGTGGAAACTGTGCGGGGTATACCGACATGGTTGGAGCAATAGCTATATTAGTGCGACATATTTGTGAGTACCGGTAGCCTTTGAGTCAATCAAAGAGAATACGGGGCCGCTGAGTGATGTCATAAAGCACTAATGAACTCTTAGAACCTTACTTGACCATCTTGGCCTTTTTAGTAGGGGTAGTGAGATGACCGGCTTTGGTGCAGTCCGAAGTTGGTAGATACTCGATACTACACTATTAAGGGTTGTTTTCTTGGAATATTTTGGTCGCTAGTTAAGTGGCTAAACCAAAAAAATGAACATAGAAAACAATCCAGTGATATTGAGCTCCTTAGAACCCGGTTACTATTTATAGAACAGGTTTGAGCCAACTAAACTCAAGAGGGTATTTACCTATGAAACCTCATGCAAGCCTGAAACTAGGGTTTTGTGTGACTTGCTTGTACATGTGTTTGTGCATACATCATGAACATCATAAAGCATCATATGCATCCACTAACCATTTCAAGGGTTTGGATCTTCATCTTTGTTCTTGTTTTGTAGGTCATGGAATCTCTTCGCAGGAAAACAATTCAGGTTAACCTTGTGAGAATCCCTCCTCAACTCAAGGAGCTTACATCCAGAATTCCAGAGAATTCTCTCTTCAGTGAAAGACATGGTAGACTTCTCAACTTGGTCAACACTAACATTGAAGAAGACATGGTGAAAGTTCTTTTCCAGTTCTTTGACCCCCTACACCACTGTTTCACATTCCCTGATTACCAACTAGTACCCACTTTGGAGGAATTTTCTCAACTCCTGAGAATTCCTATTCTTAATCAACTACCATACAACGGTACAGAAAAAGAACCAAAGCCTGAAGATGTTGCTCAAGCATTACACTTGCAACCATCTGACATCAAGGGACATTGGGAAACTAGAAGTGGTGTCAAGGGTTTCTTGGTAAAGTTTCTGTTTGAGAAGGCACAAGACTGCTGGAATTCTCTTGACCTACAAGCCTATGAAGAGATTGTGGCACTCCTTATCTATGGGTTGGTCTTGTTCCCAAACCCTGATCAACTTATAGATGTGAATGCTGTCAAGATTTTCATATCCAGGAATCCTATACCTACATTGCTTGGGGACATCCTACACTCATTTTACACACGAACAATGAGGAAAAGACGTGTTCTCATGTGCTGTACTCCTCTCCTAGCAAGGTGGTTTATTTCTCACCTTCCACAATTAGTTTTGAAGAATGAGCAGGGTTTAAGGTGGTCACAACGATTAATGACCCTCACACATTTTGATGTACATTGGTGTTCTCGGTCCAGAGAAAATGTCATCATCATTGATCGTTGTGGGGAATTTCCTAATATCCCACTACTTGGCATTAGGGGAGGCATTACCTACAACCCATGTTTAGCTCTAAGACAGTTTGGATATGCTCGGAGGGATGGCCCTTATGACATGCTGATCCCTGACCTAGTTTTTGACTTCGACAACAATGCGCAAGGACTTCGACAAAGATTCATCAGAGCTTGGAGGATGCCCAACAAAGTGGATAGTAAGACACTGGGGCACAAGAATTCCACCCCCCTTGAGCCTTATCTCAAGTGGGTGCGAACTCGCGCCCAGAATCTTATGATGCCATACCCTCACATTCTCCCCTTGATCAAAGAGCCTGTTATGGAAGGAGAGGTTCCATACACCATCCTACATCCTGACATGCCAACATCATGGGAAGAAATGCAAAAGAGTTGGATCCAACTCAAGGAAGAACGGGATACTTTTGAAGCCAACTTCTATGCCAGTGAGAAAAAGGTTTTAGAGCTTACCCGCCGACTTCACGAGGAGGAAACTCTCAACACTTACATCGCGCCAAAGAGGATGCGTAATGTCTTTTTACATTAAGAATTTTGTAATATTTCGCCCATGGGGCACTTATGTACTAACAAATTTCTTCTTAATATGACGTGCGTTTTTTTTTTGTTTGCAACAAATTTGAATTTCTAAACCCTTGAATGCATTACATGAATAACATACCATTCATCATATGCACAAACATGTCTTCACGCCAGGTTTCCTTATCTTTCTGTTGTTTATTTCAGCAAGATGGATTTAGAGCAGACGGTAAAGGATTTGCAGGCACAAAATTCACAGTTCCAGGAACTCCTCATGACCTTGGCAAAGGGTCAAGAGGACCTCAAAGTTTTGTTGGAGAAGAATATAGAGAAAAAGAAAAAGAGACCTGGGGTGGCCACTTTTTGAAGAAGGTTTGAGAGCAATGCTAGGAAGGTTCTTGAGTTCCCCTCAACGTCCGACGAAGGGGCCGGTAAAGGGAAAGGGACTGATGTGCCTTCTGAATCCGAGGTTGAAGAGTAGGAAGAGGAAGAAGACGAAGACTACTCCGAACAACAGTATCCACCAGCGGATGATAAATATAAGAACCTTGAAGATAGACTGGCAGTTATGGAGTTGCAGAGGGTGCCTGGATTGGATTTTGAAGAACTAGGGCTGGTAGCTGGGATTGTTATCCCTCCCAAGTTCAAGGTGCCAACATTTGCCAAGTATGACGGTCTGTCATGCCCAAAGATGCACCTGAGGTCATATGTCAGAAAAATCGAACCCCACTCGTCCGATAAGGACCTCTGGGTACACTTCTTCCAAGACAGCTTGTCTGGCACGCAGTTAGACTAGTTTTATCAACTCGAGAGATCAGAGGTTCACAATTGGGAAGACTTAGCTTCTGCATTTTACCGTCAGTACCAATACAATGCTGATTTGGCGCCCACTCGTACTCAACTACAGAGTATGGGGATGGCTTCCAATGAAGGATTTAAGGAGTACGCCCAAAAATGGCGTGATCTGGATGGAAGGGTGCAGCCACTGTTATCGGACAGAGAATTAGTTGACATGTTTCTGGGGACCCTGTCTGGCCCTTTCTTCAATCATCTAATTAGGAGTTCCTCCGCGGGATTTACGGAATTAATTTTGACCGGCGAAAGGGTTGAGGCTGGTATAAAAAGTGGTAAGATTCAGAAAGATGCTTTTGCATCCACTGTTGTCAAGAAAGCCTTCCCGGATAAAAAGGAAGCTTCTGCTGTTTATTCTCAGAAAGGCCAAGGAGGAATGGGGCGCCGACCTACTGTAGGGGCTGTGATGATTCAAAACTCTTCAAATGATCAACCTCGCGGAAATCAGTCGAGACCTAATCAACAACGGGTAGAAAGGCCACAATGGCAGTTCACCCGAATCAACATGACGCCAGCACAAGTACTCCCTCATTTATTGAAGTTGAATCTTACTAGTTTGAAGGAAGCCCCTAAGAACCCTAACACCTCCTCTCCATACTACCACTCCAATGCTAAGTGCGCCTACCACTCCGACAGTGTTGGGCATGATACAAATAATTGTTGGGCGCTTAAGAACAAAATCCAAGACCTAATTGATGCCAAGGAAGTATAATTTGATACTCCTGAGAAGCCCAATGTGATTTATGCTCCGATGCCCAAGCACGGTAATAATGTTCATGCTGTTTTGGAGGACCTCCATGTTACTGATGTTGTTGACTTGTTGACACCGTTACTTGTGATTAAAGAAAATTTGATGAGAGCCGGGATCTTTCCTGGTTGTGGAAAATACTGCTATTTCTGTTTGAACATACAAGGTGATTGCCCAATGTTGAAGTCAGGTGTCCAACGCCTGATGGATACGCAAGAGATACTATTCCAGAAAACCCTTGTTGATACCTTAAATACTGTTACTCCTGCTACTTTTACTACTTCAACCAACGATATTGCAATCATAACCATTTCCGACAATCCTCCCAAGGCTTGCAAAAGGCCTGTCAGGATTACACCCAACTCTAAATGTGTACCATTAAAGATCACCATGCCGGGGCCAGTCCCGTATCAATCTAGCAAGACAATCCCATGGAACTATGGAGGAGAAATCTTCTATCATGGCGTCAAGCAGATTGAAACAGCCCAGGAGATTTCTGCAGAAGAAGACCCTGATATAGGAAACATCGCGGGTACAAGCAAGATAACCCGCAGTGGCCGGATCTTTTCTCTGGAGATTGCTCCCCCTCGAGAAGTTTTCGGACCCTCGAAAGCCTCTGCACTTGTTAGGTCATTTGTGCAAGACCCGATAATTGAAGAATTAGATACTCCTGAAGTTAGACCATCTGCTGATACTACCGACAAGGGTAAGGGGATACTAGAAGGGCCTGTCAAGACAAAGGCTCATGCTGTGGTTATCCCTGAAACCACTCAGAAAGAAATGGATGAAATCTTGAAAATAATCAGAAAGAGTGACTACGACGTCGTGGAATAGTTAGGGCAGACCCCTTCTAAAATTTTAATGTTGGCTCTTCTACTCTGTTCTGAGGCCCATGCTAAGGCCCTGATCAAATTTTTGAAGGCGGCACATGTACCCCAAGAGACTTCGGCTGACCAATTTCAGGCATGTGTGGCCAGTCTTACTGCTGATAATGGCCTTGGCTTTTCCGATGTTGACTTGACTCCCAAGGGTAGGAAACACAACGACGCGCTGCACGTCTCAGTTGAATGAAGGGGAACCACCCTTGCCCATGTCTTATTTGATACTAGTTCTTCCTTGAATGTGCTGCCGAAGAAAGCCTTAGACTGCTTGGACTGTGAAGGATTGACCCTCAAACCTATTAACATCGTTGTTAGGGCTTTTGATGGATCCAAAATAATGGTTCATGGAGAGGTTGATATTCCTATCAAAGTAGGCACATAAGTCTTCAACTCAACCTTTTACGTGATGGACATTCGTCCGTCATATTCGTGCTTGTTAGGAAGACCGTGGATCCATTATGTCGGGGCAGTTACCTCCTCTTTGCACCAGATGCTGAAATATCCTGTTAAGGGTAAGATTATAACAGTGCACGGCGAGGAAGAGTACAAGATAAGCCACCTCAACTCCTTCCGTTATGTGGAGCTGGATGGCGAGTTCATCGAAACACCTTTCCAGCATTTTGAGGAAGTTTCTCCCGAGGTAGAAGTTGCGAAGACAATGGTTGAGGTACCCATCATTCCCAAGCATGTGCCTAGGATGGCATCTCTCAAGGACGCAGAGGCGGTGATCAAAGAAGGGAAGTGTACAACATGGGGGAAATTGCCTGATTTTCCCCATAAGACGGACAAATTTGGACTAGGGTTTACAGCTGCAGGACAGAAGGCTATGCGTCGTTCTAAGACTGGAGGGCCACCTATAAGGATCACTCATCACGAAATTAATGCTGTTGAGGATGAAGATGAAGAGAATGACTTCGAAGATTGGATCTTTCCGACCATCGAAGGGGGTGTAAGGAACTGGGAAGCCAAGGATTTTATTCCCATCACCTTTATCAACCAGTAATTTTATCTTTGAACAATTTCCTATTTTCGGTCTGTAATAACTAAAACAATTCGTACACTATTTTCACCTCATGCCTTGCCCGGGGCATGTAGGTCCATTTGTAAGGGCTTGATTTTCTTCATTATCATATTCCATGTTTTAATGAATCATTGGAAGTTTTTCATCTATAAACAGTTGTGTTCATTTTCTTTCCTTTTGCATTTTTGTTTAAGGATGGCTATCCCTTACACACACCCACACTCACAAATGCAGGTACCCATCCATTCCGGATTCCATGGGCAACTGTTTTGTTTCAGCCTTCGATAACTCTGAGGATTTGGTCAATCACGCTGAGTACGAAGTTGACGAAGATTGTGAAGTGCCGGGAGAGTTAGCCATACTTTTGCAACAAGAAGAGCGGGCTATTCTGCCTCATGAGGAGTTTCTAGAAACCATCAACTTGGGGACATAGGAGGACAGGAAAGAAGTAAAAGTGGGTGCCAACCTGGAACCAGGTGTCAAGGAGCGCTTAGTACAGTTGTTGAACGAATACGTTGAAATCTTCGCCTGGTCTTATGAAGACATGCCAGGGCTAGACACAGATATTGTGGTTCACCGTATCCCTACAAGAGAGGATTGTCCACCGGTCAAGCAAAAGGTTTGCCGAATGAGGCCTGACATGTCTGAGAAGATTAAAGTTGAAGTAATGAAGCAATTCAACGCTGGCTTTCTGGCTGTTACAACCTATCCACAATGGGTTGCTAACATTGTGCCCGTGCCTAAGAAGGATGGCAAAGTCAGAATGTGTGTGGACTATCGAGATTTAAACAGGGCTAGCCCTAAAGACGATTTTCCACTACCGCATATCGACATCTTGGTTGACAACACAGCTTAACACAAGGTTTTTTCCTTCATGGACGGATTCTCGGGCTACAACCAGATTAAAATGGCTTCCGAGGACATGGAGAAAACTACCTTTGTCACTCAATGGGGTACCTTCTGCTACAAAGTGATGCCGTTCGGACTGAAGAACGCAGGGGCAACCTATCAACGCGCCATGGTAGCTTTATTTCATGATATAATACATCATGAGATCGAAGTTTACGTAGACGACATGATAGCTCGATCACAGACAGAAGAAGAACACCTTAATCATTTGCAAAATTTGTTTGCCAGGTTGAAAGAGTATAAACTCAGACTGAATCCAAGCAAGTGTACTTTTGGAGTTAGGTCTGGTAAACTTCTGGGGTTTATTGTCAGCAAAAAAGGCATTGAGGTTGATCCAGCTAAAGTAAATGCTATACAAGAAATGTCTGCCCCCCGTACTGAAAAGGAGGTTAGAGGATTCTTGGGACGCTTAAACTATATCGCGAGGTTCATCTCTCACCTGACATCTACCTGTGAGCCAATCTTCAAACTGTTAAAGAAAGATCAGGTAGTTGAATGGAACAATGATTGTCAAGTTGCTTTTGATAAGATCAAGGAGTACTTACTAGAACCTCCTATTCTGATGCCACCCGTCGAAGGAAGGTCGTTGATCATGTATCTGACTGTTTTGGATAACTCAATGGGGTGCGTACTGGGCCAACATGAGGAGTCTGGCCGAAAAGAGCATGCCATTTATTACCTTAGCAAAAAGTTTACCGACTGTGAGACTCGCTACTCACTGCTCGATAAAACTTGTTGCGCTTTGGTATGGGCTGCTCGTTGGCTAAGGCAATATATGTTGACTCATACCACTTTGCTGATTTCCAAGATGGATCCGATCAAGTATATCTTCTAGAAGCCGGCTTTATTTGGAAGAATCGCTAGATGGCAAATGATCCTGACTGAATATGACATTCAGTATACTATCCAAAAATCTATAAAGGGGAGTTTACTAGCTGACCATCTAGCTTATCAAGCCGTCGAAGATTATCAGTCTATGAGATTCGACTTCCCTGACGAGGACATCATGACATTGGACAACATTGAAGGTAACTGACCGTATGACGGACCTGAACAAGGATCCTGATGGACCCTGTACTTTGATGGTGCTTCAAATGCACTTGGCAACAATATCGGTGCGGTACTCATTTCTCCAGATGGCTTCCATACACCCTTCACTGCCCAACTTTGCTTCAGCTGTACCAACAACATGGCTGAATATGAAGCTTGCATCTTTGGTCTCAAGGCTGCTATAGACTTGGGAATCAAATCTTTGGTCGTATTTGGGGACTCGGCTTTGGTTATCAGTCAAGTCAAAGGAGAGTGGGACACAAAACATCCTAATCTCATCCCATATAAAGAACATGTCTTGACGTTGTTGCCTCATTTCGAGCAGATTACCTTCGAGCATTTCCTGTGAGATGAAAATCAGTTAGCAGATGCTCTGGCTACAATGTCTTCCATGTTTAAACTCAACTGGGATAACGAGGCTCCCCGAATTACCATCGAGCGAATGGACGAACCTGCACACTGTCAAGAGATTAATACCGAAGAAGTAGTGGAACAACCCTGGTTTCATGAAATCAAAAGGTATCTCCAGACTAGAGAATACCCTGAAGGAGCTTCCGTCAATGACAAAAAGTTCTTAAGGAGATTTGCTGCCAAGTTCTTCCTAAGCAATGACATCCTTTATAAGTGCATCCATGATTGTGTTCTACTTTGTTGTGTGGACAAGGTTGAAGCAGAGTTAATCATGATTGATATCCATAGTGGCACATTTGGCACCCACTTGAGCGGACATAAGATGGCTAAGAAGATTCTAAGGGCAGGCTACTACTGGTCTACCATGGAAGCTGATTATCATCAACACTCCCGTACCTGCCACAAATGCCAAGTCTACGCCGACAAGGTACATATTCCTCCTGTTCCTCTCAACGTTCTAATAGCTCCTTGGCCATTTGCAATGTGGGGCATTGACATGATTGGAGAGATCAAGCCCACGGCATCCAATGGACATCGCTTCATCTAAGTGGCTATTGATTACTTCACTAAATGGGTCGAGGCAGCTTCCTATTCCTCAGTTACAAAGAATGTGGTTGCCCGCTTCATCAAGCAGAACCTCATATGCCGGTATGGTATCCCCGACAGGATCATCACAGACAACGGTACAAATTTGAACAATACTATGATCACCGCTCTATGCAAGCAGTTCAATATTTATCATCATAATTCATCTCCCTACCGGCCGAAGATGAACGGTGTTGTTGAAGCCGCGAACAAAAATATTAAGAAGATCATTCAAAAGATGACAGTCACCTACAAGGACTGGCATGAGATGTTACCGTTTGCTCTGCATGGATATCGTACCACGACACGTGCTTCAACAGGGGTAACTCCATTTTCTTTGGTATATGGCATGGAAGCTGTTCTACCCATGGAAGTTCAGATTCCTTCCTTGAGGATTATGAAGGATGCCGGTTTGAGTGAAGACGATTGGATTCAGACCCGGCTTGATCAACTTAACTTGATCGACGAGAAGTGACTTACTGCTGTTTGTCATGGTCAGACGTATCAAAAATGAATGATCAAAGCTTTCAAAAAAAAGGTTAGGCGTCAGGTATATCAAGTCGGAGATCTTGTAATCAAGTGGATCATCTTACCGCAAAGTGATCCCAGGGGCAAGCGGACTCCTACTTACGAAGGACCATTTGTAATCAAAAGCATCTTTTCTGGTGGGGCAATGATTCTGACCACCATGGACGGTGACGACTTGCCGCACCCTACGAACGCAAACATAGTCAAAAGATACTACGCATAAAATGACCCGACAAGTTGAAAACCCAAAAGGGCGACTTGGGCAAAAATGGGCATCCCGGTGAATCGAAAACCCGAAAGGGCGGTTCAGGAAAAAATTAGGGATAAAACAAAAAAATCCGTACACTCGGCAAGTTGAAAACCCGAAAGGGCGACTTGGGCAAAAAAGGGTTTCCTGGTGGATCGAATACCCGAAAGGGCGGTCCAGGAAAAAGTTAGGGAATTAAAGCGTATGACTATGTCTCGTCGGATCACTTTAATAACAATCTCTTCACCAACAAGCTCCAAGTTTCTGATCAATCCAATCATCTACGGACGAAGCAACGAATGGACAGATACTCAGAGTTGTGAAGGCTATAGCAGAATGGGAACCCCATGGAATTGTTACACATAGCCATCTTTCTTTTTGTATAAATTCTTTCTCAATTGTTACGGCAACATTCTCTTACTAGGATGTCTGTCTCCTTTGTACAAAGATACTCACAAAAATTAATATAAATATACTTCAAAGTGCAGAAATTTGCTTGCCTTTATTTTTCTTTTCTACACTTATGTTTTATTTGAAAACGTCCAATGTTTTGTTAAATAGGCATATGCATTTGAATATAATCATTGCTTACAAATAAAACGAAATTGGGAAAGGATAATTACTGATAAGTTGAAGGTGTAGGAAGATATCTTTATGCCATTCAAGAAGAAACCCCCTGAATTACTTTGCTCAGATCCTCAACAAAGCTAAAACCTCGGAGTACATGTCCCCAACAGAGTTAAGCTTCAAGATCCCCCAGCGGAGCCAGTACATTCCAAACTGGATTCCCCCAGCCAAGCTAAGTTTCAAAGTTCCCATCAGAGTTCAAACTCCCGATTCCCAGCAGAGCCAGAATAATCTAAACCTCCTTCCCCAGCGAAGTCAAATTTCCAACTGATCAAATTCCCTCAATTTCCCCAACAGCTAGGATGATTCCCCAGTAGATTGGCATACAACCCAAACTCCTGATTTCACCGGCCGAGTAAACATTCTCCCCACAGAATTATCTCCCAACAAATTAAATATTCTCGAGCCCGTTTCTCTGAGCAGAAACCTCCCAGTTCTTAACTCCCCAATAGAGATTTTCCCTGTTTTTCAGGAAAGTCATGAAGGATTCTCATTCCCCGCAGAAGTTGTCAAAACCCTTGTAAATCCCCACAAGTCGCCGAGGATCCTCAATCTCCAACAGTGGTCCCAGGATTTCTCATTCTCAACAATCAAGAGCTTTAATCCCCAAGCAGTCAGCAAGGATTTCTCATCTTCAGTAATCAAAGATTTTTGGAATCCCCAGCTTCGGTCAAGGGTTTATTTTCCCCGGCAGCAGTCAAAGATTTCATTATCTCCAACTATCCAGGGTTTATCTTCCTCAGCAAGAAAGCTACTCAGCTTACATGCATCACTGTGATACAGTGGGAGAACTGACTTGGGTTTTGCGTTTGTGTTCGCAAATGTTCGGTTTAGCAAGAGTCGCCACCAACTTTTTATTTTATCCTGAGGAAAGGTCAAAAAGCACAGGAAAGACCTTTGAGATGTTTTCGTGGGTTCGGGGGGTAGATTATGAAAAGGGAAGGTGCTAGCACCCTTTTCATACATGGTTATCCATGGGCTCTTAGTTACTTGTTTTAGATCACTTGCCTTTTCTTTTCAATTGCTTGAAATGGTGCTTTGTGTGTGTGGTTTTGAAAATACTTTGAAAAAGATGCCTTGTCTAGGCAACCTTTGTAACAATTATTATTTGAATGTTTTACAAAAGTGTTTGTCTTTTTGAAAAGATAATTCAATGTTTTGAAAGTTGTTTTGAAGTTGTGTTGTGAGGTGTGTTTGAAAATGGCAAGGATGTTTTGCAAGATTTTGATCAAGTAACTAAGAGTTTGTCTACCCTATTTTTTCTCAAAGATCTTTCTCATGTTTTAACCCTTTTAACAATGTTGTTTCACCATTGTGTTTGGTGAACAACCTTGCGTTAGGATGTGAACGGGACAGGCACGGGTCATCGTATACAATCATTGAAGGAAACTTGTGAGACGCTCTAGCAATTTTGTAAGGGACAAGATCGTTTTATCGAAGGAAACATCGAGGGTCATCGAGGGGCTACGATCTTTGTTTACCGAAGGGACATTTGCTAGAGTGTCTCATACTCGAGGGACATGATTTCATTTTCCGAGGCAACAAGCGAGGTTACCCTAAGGGTGCATGTGTGCAAAGTGTGTTTTATTGCATGCATTTGTATTTGATTTTTAGGTTGTCTACTTGTTGATTTCATCTTTCCATACATCCTAATTACTAGCATTTGTGCGAAAGTAATAAAAAATGCAGAAAATAAATCCTACGCTATTACAACCATATTGAAGAGCAAGAAATGTAAAGACAAAAACAAAAATAAAAGGAATAAAAATGATCCTTTCGATCTGGGCAGTAACACCCTTCGATTCGGCCCTTTCTGACTTCCTTCGATTTGGGCCTGGAGTCAGTAAGGTCGTGTCTTTCGATTTCACCCTTCTCCTGCTTCTTTCGATTGAGACTTGGCAGTCAGTGTGGACATCCTCCTGGCTACTTCTTTCGTTTGAGGCCTGGGGTCAACGTGAAGTACACTCTTTGCCTCAGACTCCTTGCTGCTTCCTTCGACTGCAGGAGTGCTAGACCCTTAGGTTGAGATTCGAAAGGCTTGAATACTTAGCCAATCGAAGAATACAGAGAACCTGTTTTAAACTTTTAAAACACAACACTCAAGTGTAACTTTCAAAGCTACATGCCATGGGTTAGCACAAGATTAAGGGGTCTCAAAAGTCCAAAGTCTAAACAATCAAGGTCAAAACTTTCAACATATAGGCATTCAGGATCGAAGATTGAAACATGGTCAAACTCCCTAGATGAAATATCTACATTTCTTATTGGTATGCACACATAATATAAAAATGAAATGGTTCTAAGTTTAGAGTGAACTTACCTCTTGAAGCGCTTAAATCAAAGGAAACTGCAAGTGACTTCCTTGGTGATGAATGGAAGTTCGTTGGGGTCTTCCTGAGGCTAGTTCAATCACCACCTTGCTTGAACCGTCACTGAATCAAAGGAGGGAGTTTAATAGTGGTGAGTGAATTGAAAGTTATTATATAACAGTCTAAAGGATAAATCGAAGGCTGGTTATCTGGTTGTTGGAGAGTGAGTCGAAGGAGTCACCAATGTATGAAGGGACTGAGTTTTTCTTAAGAGTGTTAGGAATAAAACATTGGGAGGTGTCTGAGAGTTTTTGAGAATTTTCGGTAGAGTTTTCTTGCTTGAGGATTTTTTATGATTTTTTCTCTCTTAGCAAAAATCTGGACCCTTTTCTTTGTCAATGGTTCCTCTATTTATAGAGAAAAGGTTTGGGAGTTAAAACAAAGATGTGGCTTGGCTGATGCTTTGGGAGGGAAAACAAAAAATTCAAACAAAAGGGGTATGTTGTATTTGTAGCTTTCGAGGGACAGTGTTTTATTGCCATTTTGGTGCAAGGAATTGGACAGTGTTTCAGGACTGCTGTGCAGCAGTTTTGGCCAGTGTACCATGTCTGAACTTGGCAGCAAGCATCTTTGAATATTTTATCCTTTCCTTTTGACCCTCCTTCGACCAGATTCTTCTTCCAACACATAGTTTGTCTTTCCTCCAACAAGTGTCCTTCGAACAAATCACCTTTGTGCATCATTTGAAGGGGCCATCAACCACGTGCTGAAGTTTATCAAGGATGGAAATGCAGCACACTAAAGAGAAATGTTGTCCAGTCGAAACTAGTACAAACGTAATCAATGTCTTGTCGAAGCCTTCATGGAGGAGGTCTAAACTTTGTGACTCCAAGCAAGCACAACAAAAGGTCAATGCTCAAATAAAGACTTGCATGAAGGGAGCTACATGCCCAATCGAAAGAGGCATGCAGGAGGCAAAATGTCCAGATTTGAAAGAGGCAAACATGGGGGAAAAAGTCCAGATTCGAAAGAGGCATGCAGGAGGCAAAATGTCCAGATTCGAAAGAGGCAAACATGGGAAAAATGTGCAAATTGAAAGACCCCAAAAGGGAGCTTTTTCGCCTTGGAAATGAAATAGATTACAAGAGGCTCTTTTCCTTGTGAATCCAAACCAAATTGTGTCAAAGGCCCATGCCCAGTCGAAGGATGCAAGCCAAGCTTGTGTCGAAAGAGGCCAAAAGGCCAATCGAAAGATGCAAGCCATGCTTGTGTCGAAAGAGGCCAAAAGGCCAATCGAAAGATGCAAGCCAAGCTTGTGTCGAAAGAGGCCAAAAGGCCAATCGAAAGAGCTGAAACGAAGAACACTTGTATTTCTCCAAATTTTGTCAAAATCATATTTTTATCTGTTTTCTTCCTTTTTGACAGTTTCCTTTTAACTTTGGTACTGGAAAATCCCAATGCACTTGTTCAAACTTGAACCTTGAAATCCTTGTAAGAAAAACCTTGAGAAACGAGAGGCCAAATTTTGGGGTACAACAATAACCATTACATTCATATATCATAAACATGGATTACAGTTCATTGCATCATACATATCATGCAATATAACTTCGTGTTTTAGCTAACGTTTTACCCTTTTCAGGATAAGATTAAAAAGCTATCATTAACAATTATTCAGATACAATATGGATACACCTCAGACACGGTGGTCATTCTATTACTCATTCATAACTTCAAGTCAAAATACAGTATGGATACACCCCAGACACGACGGTCAGTCTATTACTCATTCAGACTTAAGCAATCAGATATAGACTCGATACGCTCCAGACACGGCGGCCATTCTATCTCTCAATCAGATTCAACTATCAACTACAAGTTCAGATACGCTCCAAACACGGATGCCGTTCTGGCCTTTACACCAGCAGTTTGATTCCCCTAGTGCAGTCGCCACGGAAGTCATTTTGTCACTCATTCATATCCCAGTTACAGTACGGATACACTCCAGACACGAAAGTCATTCAACTACTTATACAGATCTCAATTTCAGATACAGTCCAGATACGCTCCAGACACGGTTGCCATTTTGTCACTCATTCATAGTTTATCCCCAACACACAGTTGCTCCATATGCAAATGTTTCTCTGTTACCTAGATACACTCCAGACACGACAGTCATTCTGATATCCATTCAAAGTTCAAATACATTTACAGCTCAGATACGCGCCAAACACGGACACCATTCTTTTGCTCATACAAACTCAGTCTCCAAATACAGTTCAATGGCATTCTAGACACGGATACCATTTTGATGCTCATTCTTCTGACCTACAACATTGCAAATCAACAAACATCCTTGGATGGCATCTTTAAGACCATCTCCAGCTATATTCTACCATCTCCAAATGGCATCTTTAAGCCCATTTCCTCAACTATATTTCTGACGAGTGCAAATTTACGGGCACTCTAGTGTCCAATCCTCTTTTACCTTCGAGTCACGAAAGGCAAACTTGCCAATCTAACTCTTCAGGTTCAAGAAGATTGAACAGGGGCAACTTTTGTACCCCAAAATTTTCCCTCCCATATTCATCAACATTTCTCATCACAAGGCTCTTGGAACTCAAGATCAAGCTAGGGTTTGCTCTACTGAAGACACCTCCTTGCATTGTTGACCTAAATTAGGGTTTGAGTTTGTACAAGGATATTTTGACCTACAATTCCCAAAGTGACTTTCATACTCCATGTTGGATCCACAAGTTTGTCCATACCAAGTTTCAAGCCTTGATTCAAATTTTTGCCTAGTCAATTGGACAATTGACCTAGAAATCAACTGTATTGGGGAAAAAGTCAACTGTGGCCAATTGACAGTCAAACCTCATGAATTTTGACCCACATCAACATAATGAACTCATATAAGTCATTTGATCAAGTTTGGATCACAATTCCACAAGAAATTTGATCAGATAACCAAAAGGGCAAAATGGTCATTTTCAGGATTTTGACTGTACAAAGGCAATTTTTGACTGTTTGATCTAACCAATGGCAAATCAAGCTCAACCATGGACTAAAGGACTCAATGACATTGTCTTGACCTATTAAACAAGTTCAAAAGATCTCAAATGCATAGGATTGACAGATGAATTTTTCAGTCAACTGATCAAAATTTGACTGTACACTGAAAAGTCAAACTTTGACTTTTTGGTCAAAATCAAGTGCCAAGAGTTATTTTTCATCAAGACATGTCAAATTATGAAACCTGTTCATCAAGAAACCCAAAAATGCAAATTAGGGTTTAAAATGGAAAATTTTCATAACTTAGAAATTTTCTAAGTTATGAAATTTTCTTATTTTTTCCTAACTTTGTCCCATTGTTTCACCAAGATGCAAATGGATTCAAACAAAACTTGAAACATGAAAGTTGTAGTCCATAACAAAGTCTACAACTTTTATTCACAAAGTTTTCTCAAAAGAAGCTTGTATCTCAAGTTATGATTTTTGGAACAAGGGTACCTAAAACTTTTAACTTAGAGAAATTTTGCCCTAGTTTAGGAAGGATTTTGACCCATCTTCTTGGCCATTTTTCACATAGTTCCACTTGTAGTTTCAAGTTGCATTTCAAATATGGATTATATTACATGTTCCAAGCTTTCCAAATTGTCCAAGAACTCCTCAAACACCCTTGTGGTTAGAGAGAATCGAATGCTTGAAGTTGGCAAAAACTCACTTTTGTCCATGACCAATACATGTTCATACAAACTTGCATTTTCAAATCAGCATGCTTGGTACTAGCTTGCAGGCCTCAAAACCAGTTTATGCTCCATAATTTAATGCATAACCATTGAGCTAGGGTATTATCTTGGTCATTTGGACATTGCATACAAGATTAATCCCTATTTGGAAAAAGGTATAATGCCATTTTTGTAAAGTTGCACTTTATGTCAAAACAAAATCCTTGAGGCATTAGGCCATATCTCTGAAGCAAGATCCAATCTACCAATTCCAAGAACAAAGGGAAAAGTGTGAAGCACAATATAAGGCTTGTACAAGCTTGCATTGAGAGAACACACACTCTTGCTTGAAAAAGAAGAAACTTGCAAAATACAAGCCATCTCTCACATCTGAAAAAACCAACTTACACAAACATTGTAAACAAGTTTGATACCTCCCAACAAGCCAAAAACATGACCCCTTTGCCTCCCAAACCTCCTTGTACACAAAATCATTGTTTTTCTGCAAAACAGGGCAAGCCCTGCAGAACCATCTCCATCTCCATCTTCCCTCATGCGTTTTGCCTCAAATTTGTTCCAATACCTTCCATTCAACTCACCTGAACTATTCCAGACCTCCATTTCTAGCTGTAACACCATTACCACACATTGCCATTTTTGTTTCAAAGCTTTGCAGGTTGAGTTCTGTGGAACGATTCAAGCTGTTTCAGAACAAACCAAGCATTGGAAAAGCTTCCTTGTACCTCAGGCAAGCTCAAAAGAAGCTCAAGCACCCTTGAAAGTTGCTGCATTGTCCAGCTCAAAGTCAACTGAAACAGGTATTTCATGAACTTCTATCTCTCTATTTAGGAATAGTTAGACTTAGGTTTGTGAATGAAAGATGTTGTATTCATAGCCCTGAAGCCATACATATGCTTAGTTTTCATTTATATTAATCGTGCTAGGAGAATTTCATCCATGAACTTTCTGAAAAAACTAGGTTAGAAATTAGGGCCAGAGAAATTCTCTCTGGTCTTTGAGAGTTAGCTTAAGTTTTTTATATGGTTAGATTCGTTGTTTGATGCTCTACAAGTTTCATGTTATGAGTTTTGTCAAAAAATCAAAGAATCAGGAGATAGCATTTGATGTACAGAACGCGCGTTTTTGTGAACCAAGGAAGAAGATGAAGTCTGATTGGGCTGGGCCTGGTCATTTTTGCTTCTAACACCCCATTTTTCAGTTTACACCCCCTGGCCCATTTATTTGAATAGTTGTCATTTTGATATTTTTATTTTTTATTCTGATTTTATTATTTTTTGTCCAAATATAAAAAATGCCAAAAAATTATTTTTATATTTTTTCATATTTATTTGATATTTATTTTATTTTACTAGTATAAATATGTAAATAATTTATTTTCTTTTATTAAAACTTAAAGAATAATGTAAAAAAATATGTTCATTTTCATTTATCATTTTATTTATATTTAAAAACATTTTCTTGAAAATACACATTTTGTAAATAATTAATTTTTATTTTTTTTATATTTAATATCCATATATATATACTTATATACTTTATTTTATTAAAGAATTAGGGCAAAAATACAAAAATATTACATTTTCATTTTTATTAATATTTTACACTAAAAATATCATTTTTTACAATATACTCTTATTTTTTGTACAAACCAATACATTATTGCATATAAATAATAAATAATACTATTTATTTAAAAATTAGGGTTTTGTCCTAAAATAATTAAAATTGACCCCTTTTATTATTATTTACATTAAAAAAATACTTTTTTACATACATAAAAACTTTTTGCATAATGCATTTTATTTAACATTTATTTGTTGTATTTTATTTAATTATTGCACATTTAAATATTGTCTTATACATTCGATTTCTTTGTAATAATTTAGAATTTAATTTCTTGTCAAATATACCAAATTCAAATTTGTACCCCCTCCCTATATCATGTTGTAATAGTGTAGGATTTAAATTCTCGCACTTTTTAAATGCTTTCAATTATGCCATGATTAGACCTAGGGTTTGTATGCAAAATAAAATCAACAAATAGCTTGACCTAATCCAAAGATGACAATGCATGAAAAACAAACACAATACACACTTGCACCCCTAGGGTTACAATCCACTTGTCGCCTTCAAAAATGGGCCATGGTTGCATGTCAAGTACTTTGGCAAAACAAAAACAAAACAAAAGATCATAGTCCCTTGATGACGCTATCTGAGTTGCCTAAACAAAATGATCAAGTCCCTTAAGAAAAATTTCCAAAAATACTTGACACTATTGTTGTCATGGTCTATACGATGACCCACGCCTGTTCCGTTAACATCCTAACACAAGGTTGTTCACCAAATACAATGGTGAAACAACACTGTTAAAAGGGTTAAAAACATAAGAAAGATCTTTGAGTAAAATAGGGTAGACAACTCTTAGTTACTTGATCAAAATCTTGCAAAACATCCTTGCTATCTTCAAAATGCACTTCACAACACAAATTTCAAAACCATACTTTCAAACATTGGAAACTTTTAAAAGACAAAAACACCTTTGTATACATTCAAACAAGAATCATTACAAATGTTGCCACAACGATGTCCTCTTTTTAAAACATCTTTCAAAACCACACATAAAGCACCATTTCAAACAATTGAAGAGCAAAGCAAGTGATCTAAGCAAGTAACTAAGAGCCCATGGATAGCCATGGATAGAAAGGGTGCTAATACCTTCCCTTTCTATAATCTACTCCCTGAACCCAAGAAAATATCTCAAAGGTCTTTCTTGTGCTTTTTGACCTTTCCTTAGGATAAAATAAAAAGTCGGTGGCGACTCTTGCTAAACCGAAACATTTGCAAACATAAACCCAAAATCCCAAGTCAGTTATCCCACCGTATCACACTAAAAACCCATTGAGTGCCAATGATTTGATGATCTTGTGGACAAGGAACAAGGTCCCAGACGTCATTTCTTTCAAATTGATTCAATTCTTCTTGCATGGCCATAAGCCAATGCTCATCAAGTAAGGCATCCTTAGCATTTTTAGGTTCAATTTTTGAAATATATGCATGATGACAACAAAAATTACTTATCTTAGAGTGAGTTGTTACCCCTTTTGTGATATCACCAATAATATTGTCAATTGGGTGATTCTTGGAGGTTCTCTAATCCAATGGAAGACCATCATTTTCTTCATGACTTTCATCATCTTTATTTTCTTGGTTGTGATCTTTATCCTTCTTAATTTTCCTCGTTTTAGGTTGATCAACTCCTTCATCAGTGTCTTTGAGTATGTCTTTCGTAGATTCACATACACCATGAAAAGAACTACCTTTCCCAACACTATTTGGGGAGGTCTCATCAAAAGTAACATGGACTGACTCTTCAATAATAAGTAATCTTTTTTTATAAATTCTATATACTTTACTAGATTGAGAGTATCCAAGAAAAATACCTTCATCGGTTTTCACGTCAAATTTTCCAATGTTATCTTTTCCATTATTTAAAACAAAACATTTACATCCAAAGACATGAATATGAGATAAATTTGGTTTTCTATCTTTTAAAATTTCATAGGGAGTTTTGTCAAGAATGAGACGAATAAGTATCCTATTCAAGACATAAATTTCAATGCTAACGGCATCGGCCCAAAAGTATTTTGGTAGACCATAATCATTGAGCATTGTTCTTGCCAACTCTGCTAAAATACGATTTTTACGTTCCACAACACCATTTTGTTGTGGGGTTATAGGAGATGAAAAGTTATGTTTAATACCAAATTTATCACAATATTCTTCAAAGAGATGGTTTTCAAATTCACCTCCATGATAACTTCGAATGGCAACAATTTTTTAATTTAATTTGTTTTGAGCTAACTTGGCAAAACGTGTGAAAGCCGAGAACATTTCATCTTTTCTACGTAAGAAAATAGTCCAACAAAATATTGAGTAATCATTTATAATAACAAGTCCATAGTAATTACCACCTTTTCTTTTAGTCCGCGATGGACCAAATAAGTCCATGTGAAGGAGCTCAAGTGGGTCTCGATGTTGAAACAACATTTTTAGATTTAAAAGAGACCCTTGTTTGCTTACCTTTTTGACATGCATCAAATATATAATCTTTTGAAAATTTCATTTTTGGTAGACCAATTACTAAATATTTTGTAACTATTTTGTTAAGTAAATCAAAGTTGACATGAGCCAAATGTAAATGCCATAGCCAAGAGTCTTCACTCAACGTAATAAGACATTGGGCATTACTCAAGGAAATTTCTCTTAACTCAAGCATATAGATATTACTAACTCTAACACCCTTAAACATACAATCCTTCATTTAATTATGTTCCATTATGAAACAATCATTTTCAAAGGTTACTTTATATCCATTATCGCATAATTAACTAATACTAAGAAGTCTATGTCTAAGGCCTTCAACTAACATAACATTTGAGATAGTAGTAGTTGAGGGATTACCTATACTACCTTTTCCGAGTATTGCACCTTTGTTGTGATCACCGTAGGATACAAAACCTTTCTTCTTCGCCATAAAATCAGATAAGAGAGATATGTCTCCGGTCATGTGTCTTGAACATCCACAATCGAGAATCTATTTTCCCGTCATAGCATCAAGACAGTCATCCTACAAAATTCAAACAAAAATGGTAGGTACCTAATTCTCATTGGATCCTTGAGAGTGAGTTAAATAATTGTTACATTTGGGTAGCCATTGTAAATGACCTTTAGGAACCAAAAAGCACCAAAATTTACATTTCTCAATAGTATGAGCTTTTTTACAACAATATTGACAAAATAACCTATGGTGAGACTCACCTATGCTATTAGAATTTTTAATAAAGTTATAGTTATTATAAGGCTTTTCAATCTTTGAATATCTAATACCAATAGTATCAATGGGATGATGTGTTTTATCCAATTTGGTTTCAAGATTACTCACTTCTTGTTGTCAAATTTGACATGTTTCACATCCATATTTACAAGATTGTTCATCCTCTATAGAATTATTTGAACCATCTACAATGAGTTTCTTTAATGCCTCAAATTATTCATTTGTTTCTTCAACCCTGACCTCCAAATATGTAAATATCTTTTCTTGGGAGGCCAACTTCTTGTTAGCATAAAAAATTCTTGTAAATTTTCAAATTTATTCTTCAACTCATTAAAAGACACATTTGCAACATTAGAGTATTTAGAATGACTTACATCATTTTTCTTGCTTTTACGATGATTTTCCATGAAATAATAGTTTGTCTCTTCATCATTCTCACTTGAGTTTTAATTTCTAGAGACATCACTATCACTATCCCAAGCAACATAGGTTTGTCTAGAATTTCTAGAATTGTTTCGTTGACCTTTCCTTTCTTCTTAGCAAGAGATAGACAATCCGGTCTATAATAACCCGGTTTTCTACATTCGTAACAACTACCATTTCCCTTGTCCTTTTTGTTGTCTTCGTATTTAGAGGAGGAGGATTGTCTTATAAATTTGACAAGATTATTATCGGAGTGTTTGATAACATTCTTTCAAATGTATCAATTATATTTTCTCACAAATAATCTCATTTCTTAATCATCCGAATTCTCTTCATTTCTAGAGTCAATATCATTAATAGGCTCATCTTTTAAGGATTAGAGCTTGGAGCCTTGAGAGCTTTAGACTTCAACACTTCCTCCTTAACAACCCCTTTTTCCTTTTTCTTTTTCTCAAGTTTCTTTTCATGTTTATCCAAGCAATTGAGTTCTTGCTCGTGTTCTTTCAACTTTCCAAACAAGACGGTGAGATCAAGTGTAGCAAGATTATTGGCTTGCTTGATCACGGTGACCTTTGGTTGCCAATTTCTAGTAAGACACCTTAACACCTCGTTAGTAGCAACATCATTGGAAATAAGATTACCTAGTACATTTAAACAATTAATATGATGCGAAAATCACTTTTGCATTTGAGCAATGGTTTCCCCTTGCTTCATGTGAAAGAGTTCAATCTCTTGATTAAGTGTATTAACTCTAACTGTTTGACCTCATTAGTTCCCTCATAGGTAACTTGTGGAGAATCCCATATAGCTTTAGCGGTTTGACAATGAGAAATGCAATAGAACTCATCAACACCAAGAGCGGATATGATGATGTTCTTAGTCTTCCAATCATAAGACCACTTCTTATTATCATTCTCATCCCATAAGTTTTTCGCCTTTAGTAAGGTAGCACCATCAACAACATATGTCATTGGTGTTGGACCATTTAGAATAGCTTCCCAAAAAACCTTTGTCATATGATTTGATATGAATTTTCATACAAGCTTTCCAATAACTATAATTTTCTCCCGTGAAAATTAAGGCTCTTTTATAATCCCTTTTAGGTTCGTAAGCCATTTTCTAAAGAGTGTCGAAGTCAAAATGAACTAGGCTTTTGATGCCACTTGTTAGACAACGACGACGTATATAGATGTGGGTGAATAAATACCCCTTTTATCCAGAAAATTCTGATTTTGAAAAATAGTTTTATCAAAGAGAAAAATGAAAGCTTTTTCAAAATGTCGTCTTTTACGAACGTTATTGGAAACTTAGATATGCAAACGCAAACACAAAAGACAATATGGAATAAGAAGGATACTTGAATTAATATGTTTGAATCACTTTATATCTTATTTAACTTTTAGTGCATGTTACTAGTAAGGCTATTTCCAATGGCAATATTAATAGAACAAGTTAAATCAATTTATCAAACACTTGGTATCAAAATGAATTTTCAAAAAATTTCCTTGAGTTATGTTGATAAACAAAACCACTTATAATTAAAAGTGATTATAAGTTATATGTTTTCTGGGAAGGATGCTAGATGTGTATGCTTGATGCCAATGTTAACATCAAGCTTGAAGGTGTCTACCCCAACCCCAACATTAAGACATTGTGTAATTAATGTAATTAATGAAACAATACAACTGAAAAGGACACAAAATGAATTGATGAAAACAATTTGAGAGTTTCAGTGAGAAACTTCTACAAACAGGGACAATGCAGAGATAAAATCTTCAGAGGATGAGAAAGAGCATACATCTTTCATGCTCTCTCTCATTCCACTACCCTTATATATAACTAACTAATTCTATTGTGATTTGGCTAGCTTCCAACTAGATTTCTTTTGTCTTTTACCGTGTCTCAGTTCCTCATCATCCATAAGTTTATTATCAGCTAGTGACTCAGCATTTCCACATGCCACTTCATTCATTACATTACATTCCCCTTTAAAAACAACCTTGTCCTAAAGGTTGAAGTTAAGGTTGATTGTCTTGTTAACATCAACATCTTCCCAAGTAGATTCCTCTTACGATCCATTCTCCCACTGTTCTAATATTGGTTCAACTTTAACTTGTCCTCTAATGATAGTACATGTTGCCAAAATGCCCGTAGGATGCATGCTTGGGCCAAACTCAATGATAGTTAAAGGAAAGGGCATGTACGGTTCCTGTGCAATTCCAGTGAACAACTTCAGTTGCGATTATTAGTGATATACATAAGCTTTGCATCTGTCCAGCTGTATAGTTCTGATTGGCTTACTGTTAGGCTTCTGCTATTGGTTGAGTTTGTTATAGAGGTAGTTATATATTGGTCCACTTGTATAAACTGATAAATAGCTTATCCTCTACTGTAACAATTAAGAAAGCATATTCTGAATTTTATAGAAACTGCAAAGAGTGCAAATTGTTGAATGCAGAGCATTCTTCATCTTCTACATGGTATCATCGTGATCGATCCATCCACATTCCGCTCATCTCTCTTCTCCTACCGGTATCTCTGCAGTATCTCTGTTCTTTGTTCTTCATTCTCATCCCTGCACCATGGCCACTGAAAATCAAGAACGACAGTCTTCATTCACCCCCTTCTCCACTAGCAACAATGGATTTGGACCTCGCCTCTCCATCAAGCTTCAAGAGAACAATTTTCTCCTTTGGAATCAACAGGTTGAAGGAATCATTCTTTATCACAAACTTCACAAATTCTTCGTGAATCCACAGATTCCCCCAATCTTTGATTCAGAAGAAAATCGCATAGCCAACAAAGTTTCAGCTATGTATGAATCTTGGATTGTACAAGATCAAGCATTGTTCTCATGGCTGCTCTCAATGATTTCCGAATATGTTCTTCCAAGAGTCCTCTCCTGTAAACACTCATATCAAATTTTGGATCAAATCCACAAAATTTCAATGCAGTCATGAAAGCTAGGGTTCACCAACTGCGTTCTGAATTGAAAACCACCAAGAAAGGGACTAGGTCAATCTCTGAGTATGTGCTGAGAATTAGAGCTATCGCTGATGCACTGCTAGCTATTGGTGATCCCATTTCAGAGAGAGATCAAATTGATTCCATCTTACAGGGGCTTCTGGAGGAGTACAATCCATTTGTCATGATGACCTATGGAAAAGGTGAGCTATCCTCCATTTATGATGTGGAAGCTCTCCTCTATGTTCAAGAAGCACAACTTGACAAGTATCGTCAAGAACGTGCACTTACCACGGCCACTTCCAATCTTGCCTATACTGAAGATCAGACAAGTTCCAAGACCACCAGAGGTGGCTTTCAGCAGTCAAGGGGACGTGGCTCTGGCTCCAGAGGTCGTGGCCGCACCAGGGAACGCAATGGTTACACTCAAGGAAATCGCCCTACATGCCAACTCTGTGGAAAATATGGCCATGCTGTCATCAATTGTTGGCACAGGTATGATGAAAGTTTTGAACCTATGGCGCCTAAAGCTAATCAGCAGCCTACTCAGGCAAAAGATCAACAGAAGAATAAAGCCTCAAATTCTGCACAAGCTTCTGCATTCCTAGCACATCAAGAAGATTTCAGCCTTCCAACAAATCTTGAATCACAGGCTTGGTTCGCAGATTCAGGTGCATCCCATCATATCACCTCTAGAAACTATCATAGTAAACACACTAAACCTTATTCTGGCAATAATGAAGTCATTATAGGAAATGGTAAAGGTCTGAAAATTGAATCTGTAGGAATAGCTCATATTAAGCCTAACAATACTTCCAATTATTTGCTAAGTCTGAATGATATGCTTCATGTTCCTAGTATCACTAGAAATCTTCTATCTATTTCCAAATTTGCCAAAGACAACAAGGTCTTCTTTGAGTTTCACTCTAACAACTGTTTTGTCAAATCTCAGGCATCTAAGGAAGTTCTCTTAGAAGGCTACCTTGATGCTGGAGGATTATACTACTTTCCCAATCTCACCTTGAAGACTTCTGTGTCACCAACAACAAATGCAGCTTGTATCTCACCTGATAAGGTTTCAAATAATTTAGATTCAATTTCAAATAAGTTTTCTCTATGGCATCATAGGCTAGGCCATGCTAACCCTGTAGCTGTTAAAACAGTTCTCAACATATGTAATATTCAGTTGAGCAATAAAGATAATGTTGAATTCTGTAATTCATGTTGTATAGGCAAATCTCATAGAATATTTGCTCCTCTAACTTCTACTGTATATACTGCTCCTTTTGAATTAATTCACACTGATCTGTGGGGACCATCACAAAACCCCTCTAGCCAAGGCTTTTCTTACTACATAGCATTTGTAGATGTGTACACTAAATATACCTGGGTCTATTTTCTCAAACATAAGTCAGATGCCCTCAACACTTTCAAACACTTTCTTGCCTTTGTCAAAACACAATTTCATACCACTATTAAGGCTCTACAATCTGACTTTGGTGGTGAGTACATGCCCTTTACTAAACTTCTGAATGATCTTGGCATTGTTCATAGACTAACTTGCCCACATACTTCACATCAGAATGGCACAGTTGAAAGGAAACATAGAAACATAGTAGAAATGGGACTGACTTTACTTGCTCATGCTAGTCTGCCTATAGAATATTGGGATCATGCCTTTACAACAGCTGTCTATCTGATCAATAGACTCCCCACTCCTACACTTCCTAAAATTGTCTCCCCCTTTCAGACTCTGTTCAACAAAATCCCTGACTACAGCACCCTTAGAATATTTGGCTGCTCTTGTTTTCCCCATTTAAGACCCTACAATCAAAATAAACTCCAGTTAAGAAGCTCTGAATGTGTTTATCTAGGAATCTCTCCACATCATAAGGGATACAAATGCCTTAGCAAAGAAGGCAGGATTTATATTTCCAAGGATGTCATTTTCAATGAAAAAGTCTTTCCTTTTCCAACATTCAATGATCAACCTCAGTCTGTCAAAACAGGACCCACCAAGTCTATCCCTTTACTTGTACAAAACAGTCATTTTTCTGCTCCCTATGATAATCCTATAACCAATGGTACCAGGACCACTCAGCTTGTCCTTCCCTTGAATAGCACACCCCAGCACTCTCCTCAAAACCAGTCTATAACCATTGAACATAATCATACTTCTTCTCATAATCAAATTTCCTCCTTCACTGAGCAAGAACCCCTGGATAGAAACACTGGTCCATCTCAGAGTACCCCTGTTTGTTCTCAATATACACAAGGTACAACAAATATCCAACCTCATCACACTGCTCTAACTAATCAAAATACTGTCCATCAGGAATCTGGTCCATCCCTGACTACTGTTAATCCTGATACTCACTCTTCTCCTGCCTTAGTTACTAACAATCACTCTATGGTTACTAGGAGCAAAACAGGGAACCTTAAACCTAAAGTATTCCTTGCACAATGTGAACCAGTCACCTACAAACAAGCCTTAACTCAACCAGAATGGTTTGAGGCTATGAAACAGGAGTTTGATGCTCTCCTAGCCAAAAATACTTGGACACTAACTCATTTACCTCCACACAGAAAACCAATAGGCTGTAGGTGGGTGTTTAAATTGAAAGAAAATTCTGATGGAACCATTAACAAACACAAAGCCAGGTTGGTTGCCAAAGGTTTTAACCAGCTGTATGGTCTTGACTTTCATGAAACCTTCAGTCCTGTTGTCAAGCCAACAACTATAAAAGTTATTCTAACCCTAGCCATCACTCATAAGTGGGAAATAAAACAGATTGACATCAACAATGCCTTCTTAAATGGTGCTCTGCAGAAAGAGATATATATGCAACAGCCACTTGGGTTTGAGAATGAGAACAAAAATCTGGTATGCAAGTTGAATAGAGCCTTATATAGACTCAAGCAGGAACCCAGATCATGGTATGAGAAACTACACCAGACCCTGTTTCATTTTGGTTTTGTGGATAGCAAGTGGGATCACTCTTTGTTCATTTACAAGCATCAAGAAATTATTATGTATGCATTAGTCTATGTGGATGACATCTTAGTAACAGGCTCATCCTCTCATCTTGTTCACAAGTTGATAAATCAACTACATCATAAGTTTGCTCTGAAGAAACTTGGCAAGCCAGAATACTTCTTAGGTTTGGAAGTTCATTATCAAACCAATGGATCCCTAATACTGACTCAAACAAAATACATCAGAGATCTTCTTTCTAGGGTCAATATGCACACAACTAATGGAGTAGGAGCACCAATGCTTAGCCACTGCAAACCCAGCAAATATGGCACTGACTTTATGGAAGAACCATTACTATACAGATCTGTTGTAGGAGCCTTGCAATACATTACCGTAACCAGACCTGACATAGCATACTCTGTAAACAAAGTTTTCCAGTTCATGGCTTCTCCTTTACACAGCCACTGGAGTTTGGTTAAGAGGATACTCAGGTACTTGAGTGGCACTGTTAGAATGGGATTAACCTTGTCTCCTGCTACTCCTAATTGTAAGAACAAATTTTGAATCTACTACCCTATGTTTAAGTTTTGATGATAACAAAGTGAAAAGATATATTATTTATATGATTCATGTATGAACTATCTGCTGCCTAAATTATTACATTCTGATTTGCAGATACTCTGATTGATATAAGCAAGATCACACCTAATCAGCATCAGAATTTTGGTTCCAGACATCAGCATCAGAAGTTGCAATATCAGAATGTCAGAATCAGAAGATCAACTCACGTATATGCTGAAGTCTGATGAACAGAACTGCGCTCAACACTCTGATAAAGAAACCCAACAGTTCATCAGCAGCTAAGCAGAATCAGAATGAGCCAACCCAGAACTTGCATTAAGTAAGCAACGGTACTGTGCATTGAAAGCAAATTAATACCAACGGCCTCATTCTAGACAAGATCTGCTCAATAAGGAAAGTTTGTTAATAGCATTGAATCAAGGATATTGCTCCAACGTTCAACATCTCAGTGCTATATAAACAAGACTTTGAAGATTTCATTGGCTAATGCTCTCCAAATCTTTACACGCATAAAAGCTGATCAAAATCTTCCTTCTCTCAGTTTTGCTAAACACTACACATTCTCATATTCAATCATTGTTTAGCAATATAGTTTCTAAGCTTTAAGTTGTGTATACATCACAATTGTGATACAGTTTTGTAGAAAACATTCACACACTTAGATTTATCTTCTTTGTAAGAAAGTGTTTCCTTGACAAACCGGGTTGTGGTTTGCATCAAGAAGGCTTTAGTAGTTGTTAAAGCAGTCTGTAATATTCAGTTGAATATAGTGGATTAAGACCTCGTTGGAGAGAGGCGAAATAACCTTGACGGGTGGACTGGAGTAGTTTGAGATCAAACGAACCAGGATAAAAATATCTTGTTCATTGCATTGATTTTCAGTTTTACAATTCAACCCCCCTTCTTGTGTTTTTCACTACTTCAATTGGCATCAGAGCACCTGGTTCTGAGCTAAAACACTTAACCGTGTCAGTACAAGATCCAGCGTCAGAAAAACACAATGGCAGGAAACTACTCTCACACCAGCAATGACAACAATAAGGACAAAGACAGATTCAGCGGCAAACCTCCAGTCTTTGATGGAGAAAACTTTGACTACTGGAAAGACAGAATTGAAAGCTTCTTTCTGGCACATGATGCTGATCTGTGGGATATGGTGACAGATGGATACACGCACCCTGTGAATGCAAGCGGTCAAAAGATTGAGAGAAAAACAATGTCTGACCAACAAAAGCGTGACTTCAAGAATCACCACAAGGCCAGAACTATCCTCCTCAGCGCCATCTCCTATACTGAATATGAAAAGATCTCCAACAGAGACACAGCAAAGAATATTTTTGACTCACTCAGAATGACGCATGAGGGCAACGTTCAGGTCAAAGAAACTAAGGCTCTGGCGCTCATTCAGAAGTATGAGGCGTTCAAAATGGAAGAATCTGAATCCATTGAAACAATGTTCTCAAGATTCCAGATTCTGGTAGCTGGTCTCAAGGTTCTGGACAAAGGATACTCTACTGCTGACCATGTCAAGAAAATCATCAGAAGTTTACCCAAGCAGTGGAGACCAATGGTTACAGCTCTGAAGCTAGCTAAAGATCTCAACAAAATCACTCTGGAGGAACTTATCAGCTCCCTTAGAAGTCATGAGATAGAGCTAGAAGCTGACGAGCCTCAGAAGCAAGGTAAGCCTTTAGCATTAAAATCTAACAAAAAATTTGAGTCTAAAGTTTTGCAGGCAGTTGAAGAAACATCTGATGGATCCTCATCAGAAGAAGACGAACTCTCCCTCCTTTCCAGAAGAGTAAATCAACTGTGGAAGCAAAGACAAAGGAAGTTCAGGAATCCCAGAAGATCTGATCAGAACGAGTCTTCTTCCAGATACAGAAGGACAGATTCTTCCTCTGGATACAGAAGATCTGAAGGCTCCTCTAGTAGCAAAAAGCCAAACACCAAGGACATCATATGCTATGAGTGCAATGAGCAAGGACACTATAAGAGTGACTGTCCAAAGCTTCAGAGGGAAAAGCCCAAAAAGAAGTTTGGAAGAGAGAAGAAGAAAAGTCTCATGGCTACATGGGATGACTCTGACTCGTCTGAAGCTGACTCAGAATCAGATGATGAGAGGGCAAACATAGCTCTCATGGCTAACATCTCAGAAGATAGTGAAGCTTCTGAATCAGACTCAGAATCAGATACTTAAGAGGTATTTCCTAACTTTGCTGTTAACTTTACAAAGGCTGAACTTGCTGAAAGCCTTAATGAGATTCTGGAACGGTATCATCAAATTAGAGTTAAATTCAGAGACCTGAAAAGGAATCTTGAATCTGACTCTAATAAGACTGAGAGTCTCAAATTGGAGAATTCTGAGCTGAGAAATAAGATTTCAAAATTAGAAAACACTTTACAAAACTCTCAGAAGGAACCAATTTCTGAAACTCCCAGCAACGCTGATGAGATCATCAAGGAGTATGATCACAGTTTCCAGAAGTTCCTCGCTAAAAGCATAGATAGAAGCAAAATGGCTTCAATGATCTATGGAGTTAGCAGAAACGGAAGGAAAGGAATAGGATACCAAGGTAAGGTTCCTACACCAAAGAATCTCATGGACTTAACCATTAAACACACTCCTCTGAATTCACATTTTGTGTATGGTCACACACATGATATTAAATACACTAGCAGTAAGCACTCTGTGAAACCAAAATTCAACCAGAGTTTTGGTAAAACTAACAAATCAGGACCCAAGAAAATCTGGGTACCTAAGGATAAAATAATACATGTTGCGGATATCTTTAGCAGCAAGTCAGAAACACCAGTCATGGTACCTGGACTCTGGCTGCTCGCGACACATGACAGGAAGAAGGCATATGTTCCAAAGCCTGGAACTTAAGCCTGGAGGCCACGTTGGCTTTGGAGGCAATCAGAGGGGAAAGATAATTGGCTCTGGAACTGTAGGTAATGGAAATCTTCCCTCTATTAATAATGTTCTGCTAGTAGATGGATTGATGCATAATCTGTTATCCATAAGTCAATTAAGTGATAACGGTTATGATATAATCTTTAATCAAAAATCATGTAAAGCTGTTAGTCAGAAAGATGGGACTATCCTGTTTAATGGTAAGAGGAAAAACAACATTTACAAAATCAAACTTTCTGAACTAAAGAGTCAGAATGTAAAATGTCTTCTGTCTGTTAACAACGAGCAGTGGATCTGGCACAGAAGATTGGGGCATGTTAGTATGAGAAGAATATCTCAGATTAACAAACTCAATCTGGTCAGAGGACTTCCTAATTTGAAGTTCAATTCAGATGCTCTGTGTGAAGCATGTCAGAAAGGCAAGTTTGCAAAACCTTCTTTTAAATCCAAAAATGTTGTTTCTACCTCTAAGCCATTAGAACTTCTGCACATTGACTTATTTGGACCAGTTAAAACTGCTTCAGTCAGTGGCAAGAAGTATGGGTTAGTAATCGTAGATGACTATAGCAGATGGACATGGGTAAAGTTCTTAAGACACAAGGACGAGTCACACTCTGTGTTTGTTACCTTCTGTAACCAAGTTCAGAATGAAAAGGATCTTAGAATCGTTAAAGTCGGAAGTGATCATGGTGGAGAATTTGAAAATAAAGATTTTGAGTCATTCTTTAATGACAGAGGCATTCTGCATGATTTCTCTTGTCCTAGAACTCCCCAACAAAATGGAGTTGTAGAACGAAAGAACAAAACATTGCAAGAAATGGCCAGAACCATGATCAATGAGACAAACGTTGCTAAGACCTTCTGGGCAGAGGCAATAAACACAGCGTGCTACATTCAGAATAGAATCTCAATAAGACCTATTCTGGAAAAGACTCCATATGAATTGTGGAAGAACAGAAAGCCCAACATTTCATATTTTCATCCATTTGGATGTACTTGCTTTATATTAAATACAAAGAATTATTTGAACAAGTTTGACTCTAAAGCACAGAAGTGTATTATGTTAGGATACTCTGAACGCTCAAAAGGGTACAGAGTATACAATACAGAAACACAGATTGTGGAAGAATCAATCAGTGTTGGCTTTGATGATAAGCTTGACTCTGAAAAGTCAAAGCAGAATGAAGTTTTTGCAGGTATGGAAATTGAATTTACAGGTTCTGAAGACAAGTCATCAGAAGCTCTCAATACAGACTCTCCTTCAACGTCTGAAAGGAGCACTGCTAGCAATCCTACAACAGCTGCTGATCAACCTCAGAAGAGATTACCCAGAAGCAGCTTGGATCACCCAGAAGAGACTATCTTAGGAAGAAAGGAAGATCCAATCAGAACAAGAGCAAGCTTCAGAAACTCTTATGGGACTTGTGTCTCTGATTGAACCTTCTTCTATTGATGAAGCACTTCTGGATAATGACTGGATTCTGGCAATGCAAGAAGAGCTGAATCAATTCACCAGAAACGACGTATGGGATCTCGTTCCCACACCAAAAGGATTCAACGTCATTGGAACAAGATGGGTGTTCAGAAACAAGCTAAATGAACAAGGTGAAGTCATCAGAAACAAGGCACGACTGGTTGCACAAGGTTATAGTCAGCAAGAGGGGATAGACTATACAGAAACCTTTTCCCCAGTCGCCAGGTTAGAATCTATCAGACTTTTAATTTCATTTGCTGTTAATAGAGGCATCACTCTGTATCAGATGGATGTCAAAAGTGCATTCTTAAATGGTTATATAGAAGAAGAAGTCTATGTACACCAACCCCCTGGTTTTGAAAATACAAAACATCCAGAACATGTTTTCAAACTAAAGAAGTCACTATATGGTCTGAAACAAGCTCCCAGAGCTTGGTATGAAAGGCTAAGTAACTTTCTATTAGAAAATGAGTTCACCAGAGGGAAAGTGGACACCACTCTATTCTGTAAATCAGTTAAGAATGACATCTTAGTCTGTCAAATTTATGTTGATGATATCATTTTTGGTTCTACTAATCCTTCTCTTGGAAGAAAATTTGCTAAGTGTATGCAGGCAGAATTTGAGATGAGCCTCATGGGGGAACTGAAATTCTTTCTAGGAATTCAGATCAATCAAACTCCAGAGGGAACTTACATTCATCAGAGCAAATACATCAGAGATCTTCTGAAGAAATTTGAGCTCTCAGAATGTAAGCCATCAAAGATTCCAATGCATCCCACGTGCATTCTGGAAAGAGAAGAGGTAAGCAAAAATGTAGAACAGAAAGTCTACAGAGGTATGATTGGTTCTCTCCTCTATCTGACTGCTTCAAGACCTGACATATTATTCAGTGTTTGTATCTGTGCTAGATTCCAATCAGATCCTAGAGAATCTCACTTAACAGCTGTTAAGCGAATTTTCAAGTATCTGAAAGGTACTACTAATCTGGGTTTGTTTTATAGAAAATCTAGTGATTACAGCTTAGTAGGCTACTGCGATGCTGATTTTGCTGGAGACAGAGTGGAACGTAAAAGTACTTCTGGAAGCTGCCAGTTTCTGGGAGAAAATCTGATCTCTTGGTCCAGCAAAAGGCAATCAACAATTGCGCTATCAACAGCAGAAGCTGAGTACATAGCAGCAGCAGCAGGATGTAGCACACAAATGCTCTGGATGAAAAGTCAGCTTGAAGACTTCCAGATTTTTGAGAGTAACATTCCTATACTCTGTGATAATACTTCTGCTATTTGCTTAAGTAAGAATCCCATTTTACATTCTAGAGATAAGCATATAGAAATAAAACATCACTTCATTAGGGACTATATTCAGAAAGGAATTTTGAACTTAAAATTTATAGATACAGACCATCAATGGGCTGATATCTTTACTAAACCCCTTTCAAAAGATAGGTTTAATTTCATTCTGAAACATCTCAGCATGAAAGTCTGCCCAGAGTGAAAATGTTTTAATTCCATATATTTACCTTTAGAATGTAATTGTTTTACTGTGAACTTCTGATCAATCTTTTTTGAGAAAAGATAGAACATGCAGATTGTATCAGATGCAAGTCTAAAGATATGAGAGTCTAAGCTCAAAGACAGACGTGCTGATCACTACATCAAACAAGTGTCATCCAATCATCAGCAAATCTCTGAAGCAGAACGCGTGCACGCTTCTGAGAAGGCAAAACGCTGATTGGGTGCATTGAGACACATGTCTGGTAACCGTTTTTAAGTATCTTTCTCAAATCCCCCAAAATCAGAAAGCATTTAATAAAAGTAATCATGCTTTTAAAACGCAATCATGATTTTTCTCTTTCTTAAAAACGTTTATTTTTTCAAAATATTCTGAAACTCTATTTAAACTCATTAACCTCTCATTCTAATTCTTTACAGTTTCTCACTAATATTCAAGCATTTTTTGCATTTTTCTGTGTTCATCTCTTGCAAAACCTCTTTTTCTCAGTTTCTTCTCAAAATCTTTTAGTGTGAACATGGCAACCTCCAGCAGTGCTTCTGCAGGTCCTCAGAAGAAAGCATCATCTGAACAGTATCAAGTGCCATTCAGAACACTCCTCACTCCTGTGAAGAATCTTGAAGTGTTATCTGAATTGATCATTGATTTTGGAAGCTTGAAGGAGAACGGTTTTGACCTAACAGAAGAAGTTAGGGCACAGAAATGGGAAAGGTATTTTGACAGATTGGTTGGACCAACATTCCCTATGCTAGTCAAGGAGTTCTGGATTCATGCGAAGGCTTCAACCTTCAACCTCTCATAGAATCTCAATCCCCATCCCAACAATAGATGAAACTGAACCAGAAGATGACCCTTCTGAGGCATTAAAACTCAGAAGACCCAGAACCAAACATCCCAAACCAACAATCTTAACAACATCAGCAATTGACAAAGTGCTGTCTGACATTGATCAACACACTTATGATCACTCCGCCAATCCAAACTCTGAACCACAAATTATCTCTCCTCAAGAACCAGAACAACAGCAATCTGCTGAAGAACCAGAACAACAACAACCTCTCTCATCAATTCCAGAAGAACCCCTTATCCCTGAACAACCAGAAATTTCGTCTCCCTCTCCTCAACCAGAAATTCATCCACCATCACCTCAACCTGAGTCTCATCACTCTGAAACTCACACTCCTCCACCTTCTGAACCTCATTCATCTCAATCATCTGAACCACAACCTCTGGCAATCCAGCTGCCATGTGGAACAACAGTCACCATGGCACAGTTGCCATCCTCACCAGAATCTACACCACCAAATACTCCCAAAACACCAATCAGTCCAATCATAATTTCTGATTCTCCCACTCCATCTCCAAAACAAACAGCTGCCAAGCAAACCACCGAAAACCCCAACATGACATTCATAGACTTAACCAGCCTTGACCGTCTTGCTGATCTGAAACATAAAACAGCCATCCCAAAACCAAAACAAGCAGATGTTGGCTCTGGTATTATGAATTTTGAAACAGGTTTGCAGCAATGGATTGCTTCTCTGAAGCAAGTCTGTCCTGGAATGATTGACCCAGCTGCTTCTGACCAGCTCTGGTCACAATTCAGACTTTGGGTATGTGCTGAAGCCCTCAAGTTGCAGGATATCAACTATGAGCAGGCACAACAGAACTTCAGCAAGTTGCTGAAGGAAGTTGACAGTCTGTTGCCTCAGGAAGCTGTGCTCCCTCTGGATAGTGAACCTTGGTCTGAGAAACAGCTAGCTTCAAAGGTGCAACCAGAAGAAGACAAGACCATTCAAGCTGAAGCAAGTCAAGCAGAAGATGTTGCAGAAAGCTCTCAGAAGCTTCCTGCTTCTGATGTTTCTCAAGCTGCCTTGGACAGGCAGACTCTGGAAGAGCTAAAGCTGAATGACATGCGTCTGCAGCAGAGGATGGATGAAAACGACCAGAAGATGAAAGAAAGAATGGATGTGCAGGATAGAAAGATTGACACTGTTGTCAGCATGGTGCACAAGCAGAATGAGACTGCTGATCAGATCAAAGCCATGCTGGAGAACCTGTTCACACGCTTTCCTCCCCAACCTTAGTTTTTTCATTCATGTCATTTTCACGTTTTCTTTGATTTTCTGATGTACTATTTGAATATGTTTTGTTTGATTCTGAACCTTTTAACATGACAAGTTTTTCTGATCTTAATTGTTTTAGCACTGACCTACACTTTTTGATTGCTGACAAAAAGGGGGAGAACAAGAATGATATTTTAAACAATAACTGTGTACTAAGACATAAATTCTCAAACATTCTAACTCTATTATACTTGAAAATGTTTTTTGTTTTGCTTAAATTCTACAGGTACAAGGAAGCTCCTGGACACTCTGAAGACTAAAAGCTATGAAGCTCTGATCCGCTCCGATACTCTGATCCAAAGCAAAGCTCTGACAAGAAAAGCTCTGATACGCTGATCTGAAGCTCTGCTCTGATATGCTGATCCAAAGCTTCTGATAGTCAAAGACTCTGATACTATGATGTTCAAAGAAAGGCAAAAAGATTTGATCCTGAAGAACACGTGTAATCAAAAAGGGAAGTAATAAACTCAGGGGGAGTATCTCTCAACTCTGATATCTTTTTACCCCTTATCTTTAATAACCTCTTACTCTGATGCATCTCTCTGATACCTTTTCACGTTATTTTCATTTAAAAATATCTAGTTTTTGTCATCATCAAAAAGGGGGAGATTGTTAGAACAAAGTTTGAATCTACTACCCTATGTTTAAGTTTTGATGATAACAAAGTGAAAAGATATATTATTTATATGATTCATGTATGAACTATCTGCTGCCTAAATTATTACGTTCTGATTTGCAGATACTCTGATTGATATAAGCAAGATCACACCTAATCAGCATCAGAATTTTGGTTCCTGACATCAGCATCAGAAGTTGCCATATCAGAATGTCAGAATCAGAAGATCAACTCACGTATATGCTGAAGTCTGATGAACAGAACTGCGCTCAACACTCTGATAAAGAAACCCAATTGTTCATCAGCAGCTAAGCAGAATCAGAATGAGCCAAGCCAGAACTTGCATTAAGTAAGCAACAATACTGTGCATTGAAAGCAAATTAATACCAACGGCCTCATTCTAGACAAGATCTGCTCAATAAGGAAAGTTTGTTAATAGCATTGAATCAAGGATATTGCTCCAACGTTCAACATCTCAGTGCTATATAAACAAGACTTTGAAGATTTCATTGGCTAATGCTCTCCAAATCTTTACACGCATAAAAGCTGATCAAAATCTTCCTTCTCTCAGTTTTGCTAAACACTACACATTCTCATATTCAATCATTGTTTAGCAATCTAGTTTCTAAGCTTTAAGTTGTGTATACATCACAGTTGTGATACAGTTTTGTAGAAAACATTCACACACTTAGATTTATCTTCTTTGTAAGAAAGTGTTTCCTTGACAAACCGGGTTGTGGTTTGCATCAAGAAGGCTTTAGTAGTTGTTAAAGCAGTCTGTAATATTCAGTTGAATATAGTGGATTAAGACCTCGTTGGAGAGAGGCGAAATCACCTTGACGGGTGGACTGGAGTAGTTTGAGATCAAACGAACCAGGATAAAAATATCTTGTTCATTGCATTGATTTTCAGTTTTACAATTCAACCCCCCCCCCCCCCCCCCCCCCCCCTCTTGTGTTTTTCACTACTTCACTAATCAGCCTCTATCTCTAAGAGCCTACAGTGACTCTGATTGGGCAAATGATCCAGATGATAGAAGGTCAACTTCTGGCACTTGCATCTTCATTGGACAAAATCTCATATCATGGAGCTCAAAGAAACAATCCCTTGTTGCAAAATTCAGTGCTGAAGCAGAATACAAGGCTTTGGCTTACACCACATCTGAAGTTCTATGGCTGGAATCTCTACTGACTGAACTTCAAATTCAGTATTTCTCCCAAACTCTGCTGTGTGATAACCTGAGTGTTGTTCTTCTTTCACATAATCATGTCCTTCATGCTAGAACCAAGCATATTGAATTAGATCTTCACTTTGTAAGAGAGAAAGTTATGGCCAACAAGCTCAAGATCCAACATGTTCCAGCTACTGCTCAGTTAGCAGATATCCTGACCAAGCCTCTTCCCACTACTTTCTTTCAACAACTCAGGGACAAGCTCAAAGTTGTGCTGCTGCCATCACCTTGAACTTGAGGGGGAGTATTAGTGATATACATAAGCTTTGCATCTGTCCAGCTGTATAGTTCTGATTGGCTTACTGTTAGGCTTCTGCTATTGGTTGAGTTTTTTATAGAGGTAGTTATATATTGGTCCACTTGTATAAACTGATAAATAGCTTATCCTCTACTGTAACAATTAAGAAAGCATATTCTGAATTTTATAGAAACTGCAGAGTGCAAATTGTTGAATGCAGAGCATTCTTCATCTTCTACAGCGATACATGAAAGATAGGGTGTATTCTTGCAGTGTTTGGAAGCTTCAATTTGTAAGCGACTGTACCAATCTTGGCTAACACCTTAAATGGGCCAAAGTACCTCACAACCATCTTTTGGTTCTTTCTCAGAGAAACAAAGTGTTTTTTGTACGGTTGTAACTTAACCAAGACCTCATCTTCTATTTGAAATGATACGTCCACCCTCATTTTATCACCTTGTCTCTTCATGGCCCGTCGAGCTCGTGTCAAGTTGATCTTCAACTTATCTAACAAAGCATATCTTGTATCTAGTTGGATCATCTACAGATTATGGTTGTCTAGTCAGAGCAGGTGGGTCCCTGCCATATAGAGCTTTAAAAGGAGTCATTCATAGGCTCAAATGATAAGTCATGTTGTACCAAAACATTGTGCATGTAATGCCTTTGCCCACCCTTTGGGGTTGCATGTAATGCATGTATTTTGCAAGTCTTTCAATTACCACCATAATGACAGTCCACCCAAACGAGTTTGGTAACCCTGTAATGAAGTCCATCACCACTTCTTCCCAAGACTTGTTTTGGAATAGGTAATGGCTGAAGCAACCCTGCAGGTAATGTATTATTGGATTTGGCATGTTGGTAAGTTAAGTAATTTTGTATATAGGCCTTGACATCTTCTTGCATCTTAGGCCAATAAAACTAAGCCTTAATTCTTGCCAATATTCTGGTTATCCCAGCATGTCCTCCAATTGGTGAGTTGTGAAACTCTTGTAGTATTTTCTGCACATTATCTTCTTCGGTTGGTATTACTATCCTCCCTTTCAAAATCAGTAAACCATCCCTAACGGGGTAGTTAGATGCATCCTAACTCTGCTGGTATGTTTCTAGCAACTTATTCAAATGTGCATCAGTAGATAGTTTAGCTCTCAATTCATCCAAGAACATTAAATGTGGTTCTGACCAAGCTAGAGAGAACATCCTCGATAGGGCATCCGCTGATTGATTATCCTTCCCAAGCTTATATATTCAATATTGAAATCATAGCCTAAGAACTTGTGCAGCCAAGCTTGTTGTTCAGGGGTTTGTAATGATTGATCCATCAAGATTTTTAAGCTCCTTTGACCAGTCACGATAAAAAATTTGTTTCCTAGTAGGTAGTGCCTGAATTTAGCTAGATCCTCAGTAATTGCTAGAAATTGTATGATGAATGCTAACTGCTTATGCATTCTAGGTACTAGTTTCTTTGAAAAATAGGCAATTGGATGACCATTTTGTCCCAACACAGAACCCACCCCAATACTTGAAGCATCGGTTTCTAAAATAAAAGGTTGAGAAAAATATAGCAAGGACAAAGCTGGAGCTCCGGTAATGGCTTTTTTGACCTTGCCAAAAGCTACGTTCGCAACCTGATTCCACATAAACCCATCCTTCCTCAACATGACAATCAATGAACTAGCAACACTGGTATATGATTTAATAAATCTTCTATAGTACCATGTAAGACCTAAAAATCCTTTCAACTATTTCACATTATTTGGTGTAGGCCATTCTAAGACTGCTTGTTGACCAGTGATTTTTACATAAGAGTTTAGCAGTTATTTTGGTTATTGTTTCGTATAATTGATTGATGTTTTATTCCATTTTACCACGTTTTATACTTTGGTTTTGTAGTTTGTTGTTTTCAGGATCAAACAAATAAAACAAACGAATCGGGATAGAAAAGTGCAGGATGCGGAGATTTGGAAAAAGTTCAAGTTCGAGTAAGGCAGAAGCCGACACGGGCGCGGTTGTCACACGACACGACCTGTGTCAAGTTAGATGATGCATGAATTGTTGGAGGAAGGACCGAACGCGACACGGGCACCCGTGTCAATTTAGCTGGAACTTAAACTTGAATAGCGCGGATCACAGATTCTGACACGGGTGCCAGTGTCGGATAACACGACCTGTTTCAGATTAGGCGTGTGAAAGTCTAATTTTAAGGTTTTTCTGTATTCTTGGATCATTAAGGGTACTGTGGACATTGGACATCACAGAGGGATGACCTGACACTATAAATACCTTATTTGGAGAAGAAAAAGGGACTTTTTTTTACGACTGGAGAATTTGACGATAAAAGATTGAAGTCCATGAAAATTGTGGGAGAACGAAGACATGCCTTGAGCGGAAGCAATTGAAGATCAGAGTTCACCATGAATTTGTGTGATGTCTATCGTTATTATTATTGAAATCTCTTTGAATATTATGTGCAGCTAAACCCCCCAATGTTATGGGGATGTCCCTGATTTGTGAATGTATTAACTATGAATTATTGATTAAATACAATAGTTTCCTTTCAATTTAATCGTTCAAGGTTTATAATGCTTTCCTGATCGGACCAATTAGGATTGAGTTACGGTTAACAACCAGTTGGATTGTGGTTGTTAAGGTTTTTGTATGATTAGGCTATAGTAGATGTCACCTAGGAGTAGGGATACTCTATAGTCACCGGATTTAACCCTTGATAAGATAAAGGCTTGACTCCATCAGATATTTCTAAGGACTTAGGATTGACGATGGATGGTTAAAGGTTTTCTCACTAAGGACTTAGGGGAAAATAATCTAAAGGGCCGGTAGTTAAAGGTAATGAACTTGTAGAAAAGATCAATAGTGAAGGTCATTACAGGGAAAACCACACACTTATCCCTAGCATAGTATTCACACTAGTAAAAAAAGTCATTATTTACCTTTGCATAGTTTTAATTATTGTTAAATACAATAACCAAACCAAACCCCATTTTGAGTTTTGTTTAATTGAACCTCGCATTAAACTCGGTCATTTTGTGCAGTCCTTAAGATCGATATTCGGGAAATTTTCCCTGTTATTACAAGAGGCAAAATAGTTCACTTTCTATTTTACCGATCAAGTTTTTGGCGCCATTTCCGAGGACTGCCTAATCATTGAGTTTAAGTTGGGTTCACTTAAAATTTTGTGTCTCTGCAACTAAAATTTCTTTTCTGTAATTTCATTATTTTTGTTTTACTAATTTTTCCTAACCTTTGCATGCGAGGACATTCCTCAGCTGAATTTCCTTTTGACGCAGAAATAGAAAGAACTTTTCATGCGAGATGCGGACTAGCTCGGTTAGATAGACAGGAGTCAGTAGGTTCTTTAGATCCTTCAGATTCAGAGTCTGAAGAAGTAAAACCAATGGCTGAAAATATGGCACCAGAGAGACTTCTTGGGAACTACGGAAGAGCAAATGCTCCAGCAGGTCGGTTGACTATTGTGAATCAACCGGTCAATGTTGCAAACTTTCAACTGCATCATTCAACCATCCGCTAGCTTGATAACAGATCTTTCACCGGAAAGATCAATGAAGATGCCAATAAGCATTTGCAGAGATTTCTCACCATGAGCACTACTTTGAAGATTGAAGGGCACTCTAAAGAAGTCAAGAAATTAAGGATGTTCCCGTTCACGCTGTCTAAAGATGATGAAGAGTGGTTCTACTCATTTCCTGATGGAAGTATCACCACTTGGGAACAAATGGAGCAGACTTGTCTTGATGAATAGTTTCCTTCTTTGGTTTACATTTGTAAAAGATATGAAATTGTGAATTTTAAGCAGAAAGAAGGAGAATCACTAGATGATGCTTACAAGAGGTTCAAGAGGTCACTAGTAGCCTATCCCATGCACAACATGAGTCAAACTGAGCAAATGCATATGTTTGTAAATGGCCTCCGGATGAAGACAAAGCAACTTATTGATACAACAGCCGGTGGCTCAGCCAACTTCATAACAACCACTAGTGTGAAGAAGATCATTGAAGCAATTGCTGCAAATGAGCACTTGAAGCTATATGACAGAGTTGTAAGAAAACCAGAGGGAGTGATTGATTTAAAGTTGGAAATTGATAAGAAATTAAAAATTGAAGAAGCCATTACTGCAGAAGTAGAGAAGAAGCTGAAAGCAATGAATATAGGTACTCAACAGGTAGCTCAGGTTCAAAAGGTAGCTTGTGAAATTTGTAGTGGACCGCACAGTATTTTGAAATGTTTGGCAACACCGCAACAAATTGAGGAGATAAAATTCTTGAGGCAAAACAACCCATATTCTAACACCTATAATCCTGGGTGGAAGAATCATCTTAATTTCTCCTGGAAAGATCAGCAACAACAAACTCCTCAAAAGTCAGAGTGGGAGGTAGCAATTGAAAAGATGGCTGCCCAGACCACTCAGTTTCAAGAAGGGATAAGGAGCAAGCATAGAAATACCACAGCTGCAATTAAAAAAATTTGGAAGTTCAAATGGGATAGATTGCACAACAGGTAGCTCTACAAGTACAAGAAAGACAGAAAAGTCATGAGAATGTGAATGCTGTCAAAACAATGAGTCAAAAAGTGGATAGAGAAAAACCAGATGAGGTGTAGTTTGACGAAAATATCATAGAGGTAGAGCTGGAAGTAAGAGAGAACATGAACAAACAGGAAGAAATGATATAACATGCAAAGCCAGTTGAAGAGAAGACTAAACCAGCGATCAAGTTGCCGTATCCATCTCGAGTAGCAAAGAAGGACACAAAGAAAAAAGATTTTGAGAAATTTGTCACAATCTTCAAAAAGCTAGAGATCCACATACCGTTCCTTGAAGCGCTCGACAAAATGCCTTTGTATCAGAAATTCATAAAGGAGGTATTATCAAAGAAGAAATCAACAGGAGAGGGATCGGTACCCGTTGATGAAAAATTATGTGCAATTGCGCCTGAGAGAAAAATACCTGTCAAGCATAGGGATCCGAGATCAGTTGCAATACCTGTGAGTTTAATGCCATTATCGATTTTCAATAAGCTCGGTATTGAGAAAATAAGCGGGAGTGGAACAAAGTTAAAATTTGCTGATCACACCATCAAGCAGTCATATGGGATAGCTAAAGATGTACTAGTGGAAATTGACAATTTTATTTTCCCGGTTGATTTTCAGATCATGGACATACCAGAAGGTGAAGAGACTCCAATCACTCTGAGTCGACCATTTATGCTGACAAGTTGATGCAATTTTAATATCGAGATAGGTAATCTGACACTGAAATCATTTGATGAGAAGATAACCTTGAAGGTGTTGGAAATCAAAAAGCAGTTTACAAGTGAAAAGAATAAATCTTCAATCGGAATGATCAAAGTAGAAGGAGAAGACAACAATTTAAAATCACTCCCAGAAGAGATCTCGGGAAAAATCTCTCAGGTGGCATCAATAAAAATTCCTAAGGGCAGTCAAGAAGGAAAGAGGAGAAAGAAGAAGGAACACCGATATGAAAAGATGGAAGTTAGAAGTAGCTGGAAGCATAAATGGGTGGATACTTTTGATCTGAATAAGTTCTGGATTGCTGAAGAAACATGCAACAAGGTGTGGAAGAGGAAGTATCCCCCATAAGGGGTGACCCGTGGAGCCATGCAACGTTAAACACAACGCTTCGTGGGAGGAAAACCACTCTTTTAATAACTTAATTTTTCTTTTTGTTTTTGTTCTCAGGTAATAAAAAGGGAGTCTTACTAGTGAGAGATAGGAGGTTGTAGCATGTGTTGCATTACCATCTGTGAGTCACCTTCTCGAGCTTGTTCTGAAACATTGAGGTCAATGTTCAGTTTGAAACATTGGGGTCAATGTTCAGTTTAAGTTGGGGGGGGGGGGGGGGGGGGGGTTATTGTTTTTCTTCTTTTCAAATTATTTGGTAGTGCTTTGTGAATTACTGTGTAAATCTACGAGTTGAAGTTCTTCAAGTTGGTCGAAAAATTTTATTTTGATCAAGAACTTGAGTCTCATAGAGTTCGGGAATAGTATATAGAGACAAAGGGATAGTTATTTGGGGGTAGAAAGTTTGGGGTAACGTTACAGGATACGAGTCTAACATGTATATTCGTACCATAGGGCTTAAATCCTGAGAAGTACTCCTAAAGTAGTTTATCCTCACAGTTTGGCATAACATAGATTCACATGCATGTACGGTTGAAGGAGAAAGAAGTAAATTTGGAATCAAATGATGAAAATGAGATAAAAGGAAACTGGCTCGCTAAGTTAGGTAGCCCTCACCAGGTTATTCAACCCAAATGGGGTTGATCCCCAAACTTCGTCCATAAAGGACAATATATAAACTGAAATTTTTTGAAAATTTCATCTGAATTTATAAAGGAGAAAAAGCTCTTATTTGGTGTCTTAGCAAAAATCTCTCTTAATCAGTCTTGTGCGTGTGATGATCATCAATAATTATCATTGCCTTAATTTGACTGTTCGAATGAAAAAGGAGGAAAATCGGAAAGAGACTTAAGTACAAAGCATAGTTAGAGAGGTGTCTGAAGAAGAAACTCTAAAGTTAAAGATTCTTAAGAAAACTCTCTGCGTCATGTGAACATCGGACAAACTACTTTTTGATCAATTTGAACTGATGTATCACGTATGAGTATCGGGCTGTTGTGATTTTTATGAGTTCTTGTAATGGTCGCTTCAGCTCAAGCAACAACTTAAGTTTGGGGGAGTTTGACCAGTGGTTTTTACCCAGGAATTTAGCAGTTATTTTGGTTATTGTTTCGTATAATTGATTGATGTTTTATTCCATTTTACCGCGTTTTATGCTTTGGTTTTGTAATTTGTTGTTTTCAGGGTCAAACAAATAAAACAGATGAATCGGGATAGAAAAGTGCAGGATGTGGAGATTTTAAAAAAGTTCAGGTTTGAGCAAGGTAGAAGGCGACACGGGCGCCCGTGTCACACGACACGGCCCTGTCAAGTTAGCTGATGCATGAATTGTTGGAGGAAGGACCGAACACGAAACGGGCGCCCGTGTCCCATGACACGGCCCATGTCAATTTAGATGGAACCTGAACTTGAATAGCGCAGATCACAAATTTGGACATCACAGAGGGATGACCTGACACTATAAATACCTGATTTAGATAAGAAAAAGGGACTTTTTTGAAGTACATTAAATTGTGGGAGAACGAAGACCTTTCATGAGCGGAAGCAATTGAAGATCAGAGTTCACCATTAATTTGTGTAATGTCTATCGTTATTATTATTGAAATATCTCTGAACATTATGTGCAGTTAAACCCCCAATGCTAGGGGATGTCCCTGATTTGTGAATGTATTGACTATGAATTATTGATTTTAGTACAGTAGTTTCCTTTCAATTTAATCGTTCAAGGTTTCTAATGCTTTCCTGATCGGACCATTTAGGATTGAGTTACGGTTAACAACCAGCTGAACCATGGTTGTTAAGGTTTTTGTACGATTAGACTATAGTAGTTATCACCTAGGACTAGGGATACCCTATAGTCACTGGATTTAACCCTTGATAAGATAAAGGCTTGACTTCATTAGATTTTTCTAAGGACTTAGGATTGAGGATGGAAGGTTAAAGGTTTTCTCACTAAGGACTTAGGGAAAATAATCTAAAGGGATGGTAGTTAAAGGTTATGAACTTGTAGAAGAGATCAATAATGAAGGTCATTACAGGGCAAACCACACACTTACCCCTAGCACAGTATTCACACTAGTAAAAAAAAGTCATCATTTACCTTTGCATATTTTTAATTATTGTTAAATACAATAACCAAACCAAACCCCATATTGAGTTTTGTTTAATTGAACCTCCCATTAAACTCGATCATTTTGTGCAGACCTTGAGATCGACATTCGGGGAATTTTCTCTGTTATTACAAGAGAAAAAATAGTACACTTGCTATTTTACTGGTCACTTATACCTTAGTAGTCTCGATTGATACTCCCTTACCAAATACCTTTTGGCCCAAGTAATCAACTTTTGTTGCCCCAAAATAACATTTTGACAATCTGGCATAGAGCTGGTGTTATCTCAATGTCCGCAGCAGTGCCTCCAAATGCTTGAGGTGATCTAGCCAAGAAGCATTGTATATAAAAATATTCTCAAAAAAACCAATACAAAATTCCTAAGGGAGACTTGGAAAACTTGGTTCATTAGGCACTAAAATGTTGTTGGTGCATTTGTAATTCCATATGGCATTAATAGCCATTCATAGTGTCCATGGTGGGTTCTAAAAGAAATTTTCTCTCTATCTTCAGGTTCTACCAAAATTTGATGGTACCCTGATCTCAAGTCCAATTTGGAGAATATTGAGCTCCATAAGGCTCATCTAATAGCTCATCTGTTGTTGGCATTGGAAAGTTTCCCTTAACAGTGACTGGATTCAGTTCTCTATAGTCAATACAAAAGCGCCAATTACCATTCTTCTTCTTCACAAGAAGTATAGGTGAAGAAAACTAGTTATTGTTTGGCTAAATGATGTCTTGATCTAACATTTCGTGGACCATCTTTTCAATTTTATCTTTCTGTACATGAGGGTATCTGTAAGGTTTTACCTTCAGAGGGCATGAGTTTCGTTATAGAGGTATCACATGGTCTTGTTTTCTCTGAGGTGGTAGTGTAGTAGAGACTGCAAATACTTGAGCATACGTGTGCAGAAGTATATCCAACTTAGGGTCGATAATGGTTGGTAGTTCTTTTAGAATATCATCTGGAACAACTAGTTTGACCAATTGTATTGCAAAGCACTATTCATATGCCTTGGTATTTTGTAGTCTTTTAAGGTGGTTAAATTGTGTCTGGCTAACTTTCATATCATTGTTACATTGCAGATTGATGAATTGATATTTTTGGAAGAATTTTAGTGTTAAAGCTACATAGTCAGCCACATGAGGACCTAATGTTGCTAACCATGTTTATCTCAAAATGAGTTATGCACCCGAAATTTGCAATAAATATACATGTACGTTCACCTCATGGCCCTGGATCTGTAATAGTAATTGTTGAATGATGCCTTCTACACTTAAAATCTGTCCATTACCCACTAAGACTCGTAGGTTAAGAATTGGTTCTACTTGTAACTTTAGCACTTAAGACACTTAAGGTTGAATGAAGTTGTCAGAGCTACCTCTATCCACCAATATCTTAACCCTTATGCTTCCAACTTGCCCAGTAAACATGATAATGTCCACTGTTGTACTCCAAAAAATTTCATCTTGTTTCTAACCTCTAATTGGCTTGGGTTTCATTATCATACACACTTATACAAGTCATAGGTTCTATAGTTATGGGATCAAGGTTTCTTGTGATTTGGGTTTTCCCATTCAAAGAGGAAGATATGATACTCAAGGCATGTCAAGGTTAAAATATCATCGTCATGGTTATAATCGCAAGTCTTAAGTTCGTCATTCATTCAAAGGCTTCTCAAGCTCATCTCAAGCATGGGTTTCACAGTGTTTTAAGGTGTACATATAAATAAAGTCTAATTATTTCGGTTCTGTAGCGATAAAAAATGTAGCGGGGTAAATCGGAGATCGAATTATTGATTAATTCGTCTCGCAAAAGCAAGAGTCGCCACCGCGCTTTATTGTTTCCAAAGGAAAAGGGAAGAGAGCGAAATAAAACCCTAAATATGCAATGTAAATAATACTTTTAAAAGTAATAAGAATACAAGGCGTTTTTAAAAAGAGATCTATGGTTCGGGGGTTGGTTATACAATGGGAAGGTACTAGCACCCAATGTATCTATAGTACTCTATAGGAACCTTTTGAAATATCTGTTTTATTTAAAATTGATTGCTTGATTGAAAATAAATTGTTTTGGCCGAAAAGGGATACGGACGGGTTTTTGAAGATACGACGACCTAATGTCGAAGTTTTTGGCTTAAAAGGTACAAGTCTTGAAAAGGTTGAAATTTTGAAGTAATGTGAATGTTTGAAGAAAATTGACCTAAGTTTTTAATGAATGAGAGTATTCGCTCGATCGTTTTTTGAGGACATGAAGTCAACAAAAAATTAGACTATTCCCTTTGGATTGGTGCAAACAGAATAAACAAGTACAATGAAATAATTGACAGAAAATTATGAGATAAATGATATACAACAAATTAAATGTGAACATGCATTTTTATATGATTTTGTTTAATACGCGAAAAGAAAAAGTTTTAATTGGTTTTCATTTTTTTACGCATTTTTAATGATAAAAGGTAATGAGAATTAATAGAAATGTTTTTTTTTTAGATTTTTTATATGTTTCTATTTTTTATGTTTTTATTATATTGGTACTTAATCAAAATGAGGGGAATAAAATAAAATGTCTTTTAGTCTTCATTTTTTTACTTTCACATGTTTTTTAAAGATATTAAATATTTATCAAATTAAATAAAACTTATAAATCAAATATCTAATTAAAATAAAGAAGACTAAAATTAAATAAACTTAAATAATATTTGGGTAAAGTGTTAAAATTATCTATTTAAAATCATATGTGTATTCCTAAAACTAGTTAATCTAAATTAAATAAGTTAAGAATGAATTAACTAAAGAGTGTATAAAGAAAAAAGGGGTGGGAGCAGTAATTAGAAATGGGCTTAAGTGTAAGAAAAGAACTGAGCTGGGTTGAAGGAAGATGGAGCGGGTCGGGTCGTGGGCTTAAGGGTCCAAGGGATTAAATCATAATTAGGGTTGTGTTTGTTTGATAAAGGGATTTTAGGGTTTGGTTTAAGGCAGAACGGCGCCTCTCTTCACGATCTTCATCTCTCTCGCGCAGCTTCTTCGTTTCTTTGCCTCCAATGTCGATGTTTCCTTGTTCCGGCCACCCACACCAAGTTTTCCTCTTCCCTCCATTGTTGACGCGGCGGCTTCAAGCGGAGACGGTAATGGCAAAACGTTTCGTTAATGTTAATGTTGATTTAATTCGCGTATAAACCTTACAGTTTCGTTGTTGATTTTACAATTTCTTAGTTGATTCTGAGGTTTCTTGGTTGATTCTGACTAGTTCTCCATTTTTACTGTCCATGTCGATTTGAATGGTGTTTTAAGGAATAAGAATGGAAGAAAGCGTTACCTAGGTGGAGAAGGAGGAGGAGCTTGGGGTGATGGAGGCCGGACAGCAGGGAGACAGCAGGCGCACTCGGTGGTGAACGGTATTTGTGATTTCCTTCCTTTTGCTTGAATGTTACTGTGTTTGCTATTGTTGGAACCCGTTGAACTGCACTTTGGCTCTTTCTTCTTCTTCTTTTCTGATTTTGTACGATCCTAGAGTTTTGTCTATGATGGACTCTGAGGTTTGGGTATTTGATCTTTAGTTTTGGTTTTATGAGGGGTGATATTGGCTTTTGTGGCTCAATCAAATTCTTTGAGGTTTAGGCCATGTTTACTGGTTTGACAGCAGCAGGTTAACGGTTTTAGCAGTATGTTTTCACTGGTTTTTTTGAAAATGGGTTAGGCCATGTAGATAGGCATGGTGTTTATGCTGTAAGCTCTATAGTTTTCTTTTGGTTTAGGTGGATTGTGTTTTGAAGAATGGCTATAAGGCTTTAGGTTTGTGCAGGTTATTTTGATATGGTGAACTGGTTTTCGGTTAGGTTGGACAGGGCCAAGGTTTTACTGATGTGAGGCCATTGCAGGTTTTTGTTGGTTTGGTGATGGCTATCAGGTTTTGAATGATGGTTCTACAGGTTTTGAAAATGGTTTGAGGGTTGTTTTTGTGTTTTGGTGATAGACAGGTTTATGGTTGTGTATGCAGGATGTTTGAAAATGGTTGGTATATTTTGTTGACAGCAGTTTTTCTAAGTTTTTTTCAAGGCTTGGAGATTGACTTTTTTTTTTGTGTTCTGAAGTGATCCTAACGTTATATCACTGCCTCCTTTGTTACAGGCTGAAGATTGAAATATATTTTTTACCCTCCTCTTGGCCTTCTGCGTCAAACTGTTACATTTAGTTTGTCTCTATTCCTCTTTTATGTTTTACTCCCTACTGGCCATATTACTGCAGTTTGTCTTGTATCTCTTCCTGCCTAAACCAAACCTGCAAAACCAATTCTCTATCTCTCTTCTCTCTCTTCAATGCAAATTTGACATAAAATGATGTTTGCATTTGCTCTGAAAAAGCACCCCTGCTGGAAAATGATGAAAATAGGAAACAAACATTGCTTGCATATTGGTTAAACTGCATATTCTCTTTTGCATGGTACAGTGGGTTTACGTTGGCATTGGCTTTATTCTTGATGCTGCTGCTACTTTTGTATGCTGTATGCTCTTTTGAAATAGGCATTTGGATTTTTGAAAATGCAATTACTTTCAAATATGCAGTTTTGAAAAAATAAAAAAAAGAGTTTGTGCATGTTTTAAATTGCATTCATTTATGAAATAAAATTCCTCCCTTTTTTGTGAACCGGGAGAAATCCCGTGATTTGCAAAAAAGGTAAACTGATTCCGGCCAGTGCTTTTAATGATGAGCATTAAATAATTTTGCTTTTAATCGTTTATTCAATTCTGACTTTCTTTTAATCGTTTTCGCAGGTAACATTAAATGAGCAGACAAGAGCGAGCATTGGATTGGAAGCTTTAGAATTAAAATAGATTAGTTTTTTATTTCATTTTAATTTTGTCAATTTATTATTGTAATTTACTGTAATATATATACAATATTTACATAATAACTTGTACAATAAGAAAATGAATAAAGAAACCTATTTGTCCATTAAATTCTTCTTCTTTATTTATTTATCGTTTGTTATTTCTCCGAACGAATAATAATTGAAAACAAATTTCCAATTACCTACATTCAAAATAATAAGCAGATAAATAATAATTATCATTGATCAACTAATATCCTCGGTTATTTAATTCATCATTCCCAACTAAATTATAATAATTAAAACAGGGTTTCAATTATTTAACTTAGAACGACGAGTGATTAAACAATCGTTATTGACCAATGAATTCTTCGAATGCTTATTATATTATTCATAACTTTTAAATTATGTAATAACTAAAAAATAAATTCTAGTTACTTAAATTTAAAATAATGAGTAATAAATAAATACTATCCACACAATTAATGCGCTTCTTCTCTGATGTTCATTTTATTATCCATACATCTTTAAACTAAATAATAATCAAAATGAATTTCAATTATTTAAGTTTTAGATAATAGATAATTAATAAACATCATTTTTCGCACGAATCGGTTAAATGATTTAGTGTTCAGCATAAATAGCTCTTGGCCTGAAAAAGTCATGAAATTTAAAATCGATGGATCAAAACAAATGTAATGTAAAGATGCAGATAGGAGATGACGTCTTAGGTCAAAATTTGGGGTACAACAGGTTCTTCAAGCAATGAAGTGTGAGATTAGGGTTTATTTCCTTATGTTTGATCAAAGTTAGAGTTTTTTTTCCAGATATTGTGCTCCAATTGAGGTTCTTCTGTAGGAATCATCAACTATGAGTTAGGGTTTCTATATTTATGCTTGAGCCTACTTCAACTAAGGTGCAGGGGTTTGTTTTCATGGCCACATTGATCATCATTTCTAAATCTTCATCTGAGGATTTCCTTGAAGCTAGTGGATCAAGTCACATTTCTTTAGAATTGGTCAAAATCTTTTATTCAACATTTCATCAGGTCAAGAGGTTTGTTTTTTTATTGATTGAAGTGTTAATCAAGGGTTCATCTGTTCATCATCCATCAAATTAAGGTTTTGGGCATGTTCTCTAATCAGTTGAGGCTTGGATTGCAAGGCATTATAGCATGCCATCCTCTGATTCTATCTTTACAAGGTGTTGAATTCAAGATCTTTTTTGAGCTATAAGGCAAGAATCATGGTTTGTGCAAGTGATGGAGTCATTTGTCTTTTGATACATCAAGCCAAGGTTTTGTAAGACAAGTTGGGCTCAAGAAGTTAATTTGGATTTGGACAAGAAGTAGGTATCACATATGAAAGATTGCAAGGTTTGCTCATGGTTTCAATTATCTTTCAAGGTTCTTTAATCATGAAATCAAAAGAGCTTTTACACAAGGATTTTTCAAGGGTTTTCGTACAAGATTCAATATTTTCATTCAACTTCAATTGCAAGTTTCATTCACGGTTGCCAATATTCATTCAAGTATTGATTCAAAGATTATTCAACATCACTCATTATTCATCATTTCAAGTTCAAGTTAATACCCGAATTACATTCAATATTCAATCAAGTTTCAAGGTACAATTGCAAATGTTACAGGAAAATTACAAGCAATACATGAAAGTCCCTAAAGCCTTTTTCCTAATCTTCAAATTTTCCAAATCCTTTGCCACTCTTCATGCCATGAAACCAATGCAAAAAACCTGCATAATCACATAACATCACCATTTGAAAACCAAACAAAAATCAGTACCAAAACTGACGAATAAAACCTATTGTCTAAACAGAAACAGGCTGGACACAACATAAACAAAAAACAGGCATCAGTACAAAAATGAGGAAAAGACATAAAGAGAAAGACTAAATCATGAGGAATAGAATCAGAAGAAAAATATGCAAAGGAACAATGAAAATCGTGAAACTCAAAATAGTGGAAAGCTCAACATATAACCAAAACTTCTCTTATAAGAATTAATCCTCACCATCTATTTTTTAACCAACTTTCAAGATCAAAGGCCAAGATTTTACTTACCTCTCACAAACTTGTGCAACTACATAACAAAACTTGTGATTTTTCACGAGGGATCACGATTCATTAGTCTATGAAAATTCAGAGAAAAATCAAAAACACACCTCTCTGCACTCTCACTCTCCATTGCACTTCATCATTTCAACTACAATGTTCATCAAAACTGCAACATATTCATCGCAAATTTCAACTGTAATCATCATTAACTTCGCGTCACGTTTCTTGCTGCAATAGAACAACAACAAACAATAAAACGATCAGAGAAGAAAAGTGATGATGTTGTCTGCGGCATTGTGAACGGCTGAAAGAGAAGAGCTTCTCTTTCATAATTTCTTGAAAGCTCAAGACAAATTGATAACCCTAAATCATAAAACTCATTGTTTCCCGAGGCACAAATTGATAATAATGTGAATAAATGCTGGTGATTAGTGTTATTGGATTAATTGCTGCTGGACCGAATCGGAAGCCCTTTGCTTAGGCCTATTGCACATGATTTTTGGATCCTGAAGAGCTTGAACAAAAAACTGATTATGGATTGGGCTTAGATTTTGCTTGCAGCATACCACCAGCTACAACTTTTCACCTTCCTGAAGTTTGTTTCAATTTCATTTTATAATTGTTGTGATTAATTTTTAATATTAAATTGACTTTATTTTCTATTAATTCTCTCACCCGTTGTGTTCAATTCTTGTGCTAGATTTTTCCTTTCTCATTTGACACATCCCAATGCAATTTTTGGCATGATATTTATTGTTTAATAATTTGGATACATGTGCGTGATGCTTGTGTTGTGTGGTTGATGGTGTGAAGCTTCTGCATGTTTCTTGAGTTTTTGTGTGACTTTGAAGAGGCAACATACCTTCTCTATTTGGTAGCACCGAAACTCTCTTTACTCTCTCATTTAAGCGTCATTTTATATTATTCTTGACAGGAGAAGCATGATAGAAATGCCATGAGCTGAAGTCCTACATCTGCAGGCTTTGTATTTGCGTAGTTATGAATCAGTTTGCGATGATATATGTTGATCCTTTTAGAGATTGTTGCAATTTTTGAGGTGCACTTGTGAAATATGTTTTATAACACTTCGTGACACATGGTAATATGATTCTTAACATGCATTGATGCATTTTTGTGTTGATATTTTGAGCCTTTATAGGTCCTTTTCTAGGTGAATCAATTGTCATGCAAGTTGTTGATGTTTGTTTAAAATTTAACCTATTTTGTAAACTTGTATGCTTTGTTGCTTCTTGTTACTTTGAGATGTGGTTGGATAAAGCTTCTTTTTCAAGTTGTTACCATGCCTTGTTGTATTTTATTTTGATATCTTGATCAATTAAATGCCATGTTTTAAGTGGATACTTTGTAATGTGAATTGTTGATTGCTTGTTAATTTGTTTCCCTAATTCATGATTAACCTTCTTATGGAACTTTCTCACGTTTAAAACATGTTTGAATTGATTCTTTTTTAGTGTGTTTCTACCATGTCTCGATGTATATCTTGCAACCCTTTAAACATCTTTGCATGCTAAGCTTTGATGATCGGTTGATACCTAAATGATTGTTTGCTTATGCACTTGTTCAAATTGTTTTGTTTAGGTTGAAACCTTAATGCATGACCCTTATTAAGAATGAACCTTAGGGTCTGGAATTTTTTTTTATTAATTGTATTTTGACATGTATTGATGCCCTATTTGTGAACTTGAATCAATTGACTTAGGGTTTAGAATTTCAAGCATGTTTAGGTTGTTACCTTGATGTTATTGAACTTGGTTTGTGGTTGTTGAATCTTTATTCATGACTTAAATGTTGTTAACATATGTTGATGCTATGCCTTTAAGTTTAATGTTGTGCTTTAGAATATGAATTTACAAGCATGATTAGGTGATTACCTTCATAAATGAATTTTGTGCCATTTCTTCATGACTTGAATGTTTGTTAACATATCTTATTGTCATGAGCTCATTTGAGCTAATATTTGAAGCTTTTGCATGATGTTTATGTTGTTATCTTAGGTTGTTGATTGATGCTTCACTTTGTTCAAGTTTGAAGTTGATTTGGAAGCATGTTTAGAAAATACCGCTTGCTCAAATAAAGAAGCTACCACTTGCTGTCGTCCAAAGAAAATACCGATAACATACAAGCTGCTCAAATAAAGAGGCTACCACTTGCTGTCGTCCAAAGAAAATAACGTACTGGTAACTCATGAAGAGTTTGCTGCTTGTCGCTTTCAAAAAGAGTAAATGACGCACTAGTAGTTCATGAAGAACTGCTGCTCGGCGCTTCCCAAAAAGGGTAAAATGACGATGACGCACTAGTAGCTCATGAAGAACTGCTGCTCGGCGCTTTCACAAAGTCATAACTGACGCACTAGTAGCTCATGAAGAACTGCTGCTCGGTGCTTTCCAACGGAATAAAATGACGCACTAGTAGCTCGTGAAGAACTGCTGCTTGGCGCTTTCCGAAAGATAAAATAACGCACTAGTAGCTCATGAAGAACTACTGCTCGGCGCTTGTCGAAGATAGTAACGTACAAGTTGCTCGTGAAGAGCTACCGCTTGTCGTTTTCCAACATAATTCAGAGGGAAACTGCGATGATATTGGCAGAGAATAAAATCTTCATCAAAGAGAACCCTGAATCAATCCTTCCCGAGGAGATCACATATTTAAACGTGCGAAAATAAATGCACCAACCGTCTAGGTCGCAATTTCACTGGGGAAAAACACTGAGGTAGTCTATGCAAGAGGCAACAACTTCATCCAGGAATAACCAGAGAGAAAACAGTCAAACAAGACTCCTCCCAATGAGAAAGTAAATCGATTGGGGAAATTATCCTATCCAGAAATGGACAAGGTAAGCTAAATCAAAAATTACCCACGAGGATTAGCTCAGTTGGGGAATTAGAAAGGAGGCACATTTTATGCTTAAATCGGCACTCTATTTGGAAAGATCAAATACGTTATTTGAAAAAAGACACAACTAAGGTGTACGAATTTAATGACATTAACAAATACAACTGTGTGTGCATGATGCGAGTGTGGATGAATAAATGAATGTCATGTATATGCTGACAAAACAGACAGATGGGATATCTTGGAGATAATAAGGTGTCACAGCAACGTAAATGCTCGGCCACTCTTGAAAAGATGGAAGATAAACGGAATACAAAGCAACGTCGGAAGATGTCACGCTACAAGGCCCAAGTCTTCTGAAGAGACGAACAATCAAATCCAATCTTCTAGCACCAATAAACCACTGGCATAAGACGAAGTGCACCGCACTTCAAAATCTCCCAAACAAAGGTAGCTAAAACCACACTTAACTGGAACAACTGGGGAGTCACCAAGTTTAGCACCACCATAACTAAGCATGTACACAGCCAACACTTCACGATGATTTTGAAAGAAAACAAATTCATCATGCAAGTATAAATTACCGTACTGTTTTGCATTTCATGGCTTGACCATTTTCGGAACGACTGTTAATATTCCTTTCGTTATTCACGACACATTTTAGAAATAAGAATATTTTAAGTAAATCTATTTCAAGTATTTCCATAAAATATTAAAATTTTGCCCACAAAAGGTAAATGCTCAAATTTCATTAATAAGATGGTAGTTCGCTAACAATGCGACTCCAACGGTTTACAAAAGTTTGGGGAAATAGTATGTGAAGTAAAAGGTCATACAAAAACAATGATCACTATTCTCCCTAACAACTTTGAATTCCAGAATATGCTCAGATGCCAAGACTGATTTGACCAGAAATTTGCCTAAGCGAAATACTTCTTGACTGCATCGGCGTTCAAGGGACGCGGGAGGTCTTCGCCATCCATATTGGCGAGAATCATGGCACCTCCAGAGAAAACTTTCTTAACAACATACGGTCCCTCATAGTTAGGAGCCCATTTGCCCCTAGAATCGGGTTGGAAAGATAATATCTTCTTGAGCACGAGGTCACCTTCTCTGAACTCGCGCGGTCGAACCTTCTTATCAAAAGCCTTCTTCATTCTTTGCTGATACAACTGACCGTGACACAAAGCCGTTAATCTCTTTTCTTCGATTAAATTCAACTGATCGTACCTACTTTGACACCATTCGGCCTCAGAAAGCTTGGCTTCCATCAACACTCTCAGAGACGGAATCTCAACCTCCACGGGGAGTACTGCTTCCATACCATAAACCAGGGAGAAAGGGGTCACGCCTGTTGAAGTTCGAACCGAAGTACGATACCCGTGTAAAGCAAACGGAAGCATTTCATGCCAGTCCTTATAAGTTACCACCATCTTCTGGACGATCTTCTTGATATTCTTGTTAGCAGCTTCAACAGCCCCATTCATCTTCGGCCTGTAAGGAGAGGAATTATGATGCTCGATTTTGAACTCTTCACAAAGCTCCTTCATCATCTTGTTATTCAAATTCGACCCATTGTCAGTGATGATCTTACTCGGGATACCATACCGACAAATAATCTGATTCTTGATAAATCTGACTACCACCTGTCTGGTTACATTAGCATAAGATGCGGCTTCCACCCACTTAGTAAAATAATCGATCGCTACCAAGATGAAACGATGACCATTTGAAGCTTTGGGTTCAATCATCCCAATCATATCAATGCCCCACATGGAGAAAGGCCAAGGTGAAGATATAACATTGAGGAGGGTCGGCGGTACGTGCATCCTGTCCGCATAAATCTGGCATTTATGACACTTCTTCACATACTTGCAGCAATCAGATTCCATGGTCATCCAGTAGTAACCAGCTCTCAACATCTTTCTAGCCATTGCATGTCCATTGGCATGAGTGCCAAAGGATCCTTCGTGCACCTCTTGCATCAGCATGTCTGCTTCACGTCTGTCTACACATCTGAGCAAGACCATGTCATAATTCCTCTTATACAACACTTCTTCATTGAGAAAGAAACTGCTTGCCAATCTTCTCAACGTCTTCTTATCCTTATTGGATGCCCCTGGCGGGTACTCTCGAGTTTGAAGAACACGTTTGATGTCATAGAACCAAGGTTTGTCGTCGGTGACCTCTTCTACGGCGAACACATGAGCAGGTCGGTCGAGGCGCATAACTCGGATTGTAGGCACGTCGTTCCAATCATTCACTTGAAACATTGAAGACAAAGTAGCCAAAGCATCCGCCATTTGATTCTCATCCCTAGGGATATGATGCAATTCCACCTTGTTGAAGAAGGTTAACAACCTTCTAGCATAGTCTCTGTACGGGATCAAACCAGGATGACGAGTTTCCCATTCTCCTTTGATTTGATTAATCACCAATGCCGAATCTCCATAAATATCCAGAATCTTAATCCTCAAGTCCACTGCTTCTTCGAGACCCATAATACACGCTTCATACTCCGCCATGTTGTTCGTACAGTCAAACTTCAGTCTTGCCGTGAACGGGATATGAGTACCTCGGGGAGTAACGATGATTGCCCCAATCCCATTTCCATAGGAATTCACAGCTCCGTCAAATATCAAACCCCAACGGGATTCAGGATCAGGTCCTTCTTCAGGTAACGGCTCTTCACAGTCTTTAGCTTTCAAGTACATAACATCTTCATCGGGGAAGTCAAACTTGAAGGACTGATAGTCTTCAATTGGTTGGTGAGCCAAATGATCGGCCAAAATACTCCCTTTGATCGCTTTCTGAGTGTGATACTCAATGTCATATTCAGATAACAACATCTGCCAACGGGCTATCCTTCCAGATAAGGCGGGCTTCTCAAAGATATACTTGATTGGGTCCATTTTGGAGATCAACCAAGTAGTGTGATTAATCATATATTGGCGCAGACGGCGAGCAGCCCAAGCTAAAGCACAACAAGTTTTCTCTAGCAATGAGTATCGAGACTCACAGTCTGTGAATTTCTTACTCAGATAATATACAGCGTGCTCCTTTCTTCCGGTCTCGTCTTGTTGACCAAGCACACATCCCATGGAATCTTCTAATATGGTCAAATACATAATCAAGGGCCTTCCTTCCACCGGAGGAATCAAAATGGGAGGTTCGAGCAAATATTCCTTGATACTATCGAAAGCTTTCTGACAATCCTCTGTCCACACACATCCTTGGTTCTTGCGGAGAAGCTTGAAAATCGGCCCACAAGTAGCAGTCATGTGAGATATGAACCTAGAAATGTAGTTCAGTCTCCCAAGGAATCCTCTTACTTGTTTTTCCGTCTTGGGTGCGGGCATTTCCCGAATAGCTTTGACTTTATCGGGATCCACTTCAATACCTTTCTGACTGACAATGAAACTTAAAAGTCTTCCTGAACGAACGCCAAAAGTGCACTTATTGGGATTCAGACGGAGTTTGTACTTCCTCAAACGCTGGAATAGCTTTAACAAATGCTCCAAGTGATCTTCTTCAGTCTGTGATTTGGCAATCATATCATCCACATACACTTCGATCTCCTTATGCATCATGTCATGAAACAAAGCAGTCATGGCCCTTTGGTACGTTGCACCAGCATTCCTCAAACCAAACGGCATAACTCGATAACAGAAAGTTCCCCACGGTGTAATGAAAGCGGTCTTTTCCATATCTTCCGGTGCCATCTTGATTTGGTTGTAACCAGAGAAACCATCCATGAAAGAAAAGACTTTGAACTTGGCAGTACTGTCGACCAATACATCAATATGAGGTAATGGGAAATCATCTTTCGGACTAGCTCTGTTCAGATCTCTGTAGTCTACACACATCCGAACCTTACCATCCTTCTTAGCAACAGGCACGATGTTGGCTAACCACTGAGGATAGACCGACGTCACAAGAAAACCTGCGTTGATCTGCTTCTGAACTTCTTCTTTAATCTTGTCGGCCATGTCAGGACGAGTCCTTCTCAACTTCTGTTTGATCGGTGGACACTCAGGTCTCAACGGTAAACGATGCTCCACAATGTCGTTGTCCAACCCTGGCATATCTTGGTAAGACCACGCAAACACATCAACATACTCTCTGAGAAGCTCCAACATCTTCTCCTTAACTTCCGGGATAAGCAAAGCTCCGACTTTGACTTCCTTTCTATCCTCCTCATCACCCAAGTTGACCAACTCTACAGGTTCTTCAAACGGTTGAATGACCTTCTCATCTTGCTCGATCAAACGGGAAATCTCAACAGGAACCTCTTCATCATCCTCTCCTTCGGCTCTGAACACAGGGAATTCAAAATTGGGAGAGGGCATAGGATCATTGTTTTCGATGGTTAAGCCATGAAGTAATCTGCACACATGATTATGCTTTATTTTAGAAATCGATTTGTGCAAATAAAACAAAATGCTCTTAATCAATTTTCATTATTATTTCCCAAAAAAATGAAAAATAAAACAGCAGTGGACAAAATAACATTTTTATTCATTAAAGAGGAAATACTTGAAACAACAAGCCCAGACATTTCTCTTTTGCCTTGGGCAGAGCAAAAGGAGTTATTTTTCATAGCCCGACACAAAATACGTTTCGCCTTGGGCAGAGCGATTTTTTTTTAAAGAAAAATGAACAAAACATTACTCGGAAACGTGCATAACCACAGGAATGTCAACAGCTATCCAGTTTTGGCAAGCCAATCCAGGCGTCACAAACACGGGCAAATCCTCCTCGGAATCATCATCTATGACAGCATCAACCTCAGGATGCACAAACCCTGCACTCCGAAAGACCTCTTGAATTGGACGAACAACCACCTCTTCCTTGACCCTTGCAGCTATTGGATGAAAACCCAAACCTTCCCCAGACTTGTTCTCGGGTAACGTCAACACCTGGCCCCATCCTTCGGCCGAACCACTCTCCACTACTCGCCGTGCATCCTCAAAAGAAGAGATGGATGCCCCCTGCTTCTTCACGGTATCCTTAGCAACAGATAGGCCCTGAAACTGGGTCCCGACGTCCTCGTCAGCATCAATAAAAGAAAACGATGATAAATGACTTACCACCATGGCCTGCTCTCCCCCAATCATCACTAGTTTCCCATGCCTCACAAATTTTAATCTCTGATGGAGCGTGGAGGTGACTGCCCCGGCATCATGGATCCAGGGACGGCCCAATAAACAACTATAAGCAGCACGGATGTCCATCACTTGGAAAGTGATTTGAAAAGTGTGGGGGCCAATCACTATGGGAAGATCCACTTCACCGATAACCGTCTTCCTGGAACCGTCAAAGGCTTTAACAATTACTCCGCTAGGCCTCATAGGAGCACCTGGATATGAAAGTCGAGACAACGTGGTCTTGGGCATCACATTCAATGACGAGCCGGTATCCACTAACACGCTTGATAAGGTATCGTTCCCACAACTTACTGAAATGTGCAGAGCCATATTATGGTTTCTCCCCTCTTCCGGGAGTTCTTCATCACTGAAACCCAAGTTGTTACACGAGGTTATATTCCCCACAATCCCGTCAAACTGATCAACTGTCACATCATGGTCTACGAACGCCTGGTCCAACACTTTCATCAAGGCTTCTCTGTGTGCCCCAGAATCTCTCAATAAGGCAAGCAAGGAAATCTTGGAAGGTGTTTGCAGAAGCTGGTCCACAATTTCATACTCGCTTCTTTTGATAAACTTTAAGATTTCATCTTCTTCAGGGTGAGGGATAGGTCCACTGGATCGACCTACCTCAACCCTTGGTTCATTTCTTACAGGAATCTCCGCCGGCATGGGCCTCCTTACTTGAATTTCTGGTCTTCTTGTCGGTACCCGCGGCAAAAACACGCCCACTTCTTGTCACTCTACTTACATCGGCAATATTAACGAAAGACGGTCTAGTTGGTATGGGGACTTCTACCCCGTTCTCGATCATGGTGGCGTTATACTTGTACGGCACGGCTTGGTCTGAGCTATAAGGCACAGGGCCAGGTGGATAAATAATCAAAGGATCAGCAGACGCAGTCTGGCTGTTGTAAGCAATCTCTACTGATTCTGGCAAATTAAACTGTGGGGTGATAACATTCACTTCATCTTCGGGATTTCGGTCATAGGTAATAGTAATAATTCTCTGATCTAGCAACTTCTGAATGTCCTCCTTCACAATAGGACAATCCTCTTCTCTTGAACAAAACTGGCAAACGTCATAGTCATGTTGGTGCCTAACAAAGGCAAGTCTTCTCAAACTTTGGTGTAACCTGATCAATGATTCTCTGATGTGCTCGACTTGGAAAACTCGGAACTTCCCCGGGCAACCCTCCACCATATTCACAGAAGCTGCCCCATGTCGGGGCAAAGGGTTATCTCTGACATTTGGATTCACATCCTTAAAAGACAAGATGCCATGCTTAATTAATCTCTGCACATCCGCCTTCAACGCAAAGCAATTCTCAAGGTTGTGCCCCGGTGACCCTTGATGATATTCACAGAATTGATCCGCCTTGTACCACGGAGAAGCACTGTTCGGTGCGACGGGAGGTGGTTTTGTTGTGATGAGATTCTTTCTAATGAGAGCGGGAAACAATTCAGTGTACGTCATAGGAATGGCATCAAACTGCGGCTTTCTGGGCGAGCGATTCTGATTGTTGAGCGGATAGGCCTGTTGTCGAGGCTGCTGTTGAAAAGGTCGTTGTTGAGGTGGCGGAATCTGATGAGATGGGGTTACCAAAGCTGGGCGGACAGCCGGAGTGACTGCCGCGACGTGAGAGTAGCCTCTCCTAGGCCTACCTGGAAACAAAGCACTAACATCTTGCTCTTTCCTCTTCGGGAAAACACCTCCGAACTTCTTCACACTGCTGGACGTACTCCCTTCTTTAATCAAACGTCCTTCACGAATTCCTTCCTCTAATCGCATACCCATGCTCACCATCTCGGTAAAGTCACTGGGCGCGCTGGCTATCATCCTCTCATAGTAAAAGGATCCCAAAGTCTTCAAAAATATCTTAGTCATCTCTTTCTCCTCCAGAGGTGGATGGATCTGAGCAGCAATTTCACGCCACCTCTGGGCGTACTCCTTAAAAGATTCTCGGTCTCTTTGCGACATTGCCCGGAGTTGATCCCTGTCCGGCGCCATGTCAACATTATACTTGTACTGATGGACAAAGGCTTCACTGAGATCGTTAAAATTGCGGATTCGAATGCTGTCCAATCCCATATACCACTTCAAGGCAGCACCCGTCAAACTATCTTGAAAATAATGAATCAATAAATCATGATTATCAGAATACGTGGACATCTTCCTCACGTACATTGTCAAATGGCTTCTAGGACACGAATCCCCCTTGTATCTTTCAAAGTCTGGTGTTTTGAACTTCGCCGGAATCTTGACATTCGGAACCAGGCAAAGATCATGTGTGCTCTTCCCAAACAGCTCCTTCCCCTTCAAGGCTCTAAGCTCTTTCTGCATTTCCTGGAACTGATCCTGAAATTCCTCCATTCTATCAAAAAGGCCCATACTTTCAGCAGGTTCGGCAGGATAAACTGGTTCGTTCAAGTATGGCACTGAGTGGACCACAGGAGCAACGGTCGTCATGACTGGTTGCGGAAAAGGTGTTACAGACGGAATTACTGGCGGCAGTGCAGTCGTTTCCGGTTGAGGAAGAGACAAAGCAGGCTGAAATATAGGTTGGGCGGTAGGCTGACACCCCTCTGGCATAAAGTTGTAAGGCATTCCCCATGGAAAACCTTTCGGCATCTGATGCTGGATCGGAGAGTTGATTTGAGTTGCGGAGGCAGGAGCGATAACAATCTCGGAAACCACTGGAGTTGAAGTCTGAATCTCGGCAGCCGTAGTCGATGGCTGATTCTGAACAGCCACCAAACTTTCCACCAATGTTGTTAACTTTTCCATCTCGGCACGAAGCGTAGCAACTTCCCCACGAAGCTCGTGATTTTCCTGTTCCAAATCTTCCATTCTTTTCTGACGACTGGCCCGAGTGTCGTGTTGGTGAGACAGCTTGGCAACCTTCGGTGGAAAAAAGAACAAGAATGAGACTCTAGAAAACATGCGATGTGGAATGTGAAATGATGCATGATGGTGATGCAAATGATGACTCATTTTAAAAGTTTTTCAAGGAACTTTTAGTAACTTTGCATACATCAATAGTAAAGGAATTTGGAACAACAAAAACTCAATCCGTCAATCGAAAGCGATAAATTACAACTTGCAACCTGAAAACCATAATAAAGTGATAAATTACATTTTAAAACATGAAGCAGTAAATTACAACTTGGAGCATGAAGCCCGAAATAAGACCATAAGTTACAACTTCGGAGCATGAAGCCCTTAAGAAAACAATAAATTACAACTTCGGAGCATGAAGCCCTTAAGAAAACAATAAATTACAACTTCGGAGCATGAAGCCCTTTTACATAGTTTTACAAAATGACATCAATAAAATAAACTAAAGCTAAAGCTCACTCAGAATCCTCAGATGACGGACCAAACACCAGCTGTAGTCGGAGCTTCTTGATCTTTTCTTCATAAAAGTCTTCCAAATCTTTCTTTTCCGCTATCAGTCGATCGATGATTTCTTCTTGTGGATTAGGAACGAGAGCCACGTTTACTGAACATTCCCTTTTCCTCTTTCTTTCAATCGCGTATTTCTTCAACAAGGCATCCTTCTGGCGAAGCTTCTCATCGTGGTCAACGAACCGGCCATCTTGAATAAGCAACAACTCCTTCTTTTCTTTCAGCTGTCGAGTCAGGACTCGATTCTCGTACTCGGACATATGGTACTTTTCTTTCCAAGCATCCCTCTCGGACTTCATCCTAGCCAGGTTCCCTTGATATTCTCCTACATCTGCGATTGGGATAGCAACTGATGATGGTGCGATGGCAGGGAACAAAGGTTTCTCAAGTTTATATGGCATCTTGAGAGCACAAGCCCTAGCACGGACCCACTGTAGGTAAGGTTCCAAAGAAACGGCACCTCTATGTCCCAGCATATCTCTCCCTTTCTTGTGGACATGGCGCCAAGCTCCTTCAATCTCTCTCCTAGCAGTTTGATGATTTTATCCTTCCTGAAGAAAGAAACCACTCACATGGATACTGTTCGGCTTATCTCTCATCGGGTACCCGAACTGACGACGCGCTAGAACAGGGTTGTAGTTGATTCCACCCCTTGTACCAAGAAGAGGTACATTGGGAAAAGCACCACAGCTGTCAATGATCTCCACGTCATGGTAAACTCGATTGTACCAGTCAATATCGAAATGAGTGAGAGCCATAATCTTTGGCGCCCAACGCGGTTCTTTCTCGAGATCCCAGAAAGCATCGGACCCAGGTAAATGCGAAACATACCACTGATACAGCAACGGTGCGCAACAAACAATCATTCCTCCTTGACGAGAGTTTCGAAGATGGATAGAGTAATACGTGTCCCCTAGCAGCGTAGGGACCGGATTTCCAATCAGGAAAACTCTGATGGCATTGACATCCACAAATTTATCAATGTTAGGGAATAAGAAAAGACCATACGCGAGTAAAGCAAACACGTCCTCGAAGGCAACGGCGTCCTTTGTATCAGCAAAATGACGAGCTTTCTTCAACAGAAACTGAGCCGGCAAACCCCGGATTCCTCCTTTCGTAGTCATATTCTCTTCTATCTCTGACTTCTTCAGATGAGTGATGACTGCTATCTCATGAGATTTAGGCTCCTCTTCTAATCCAGAAAAAGGAACACGGTCGACGATCGGCAAACCAAGGATATAAGAGTACTCCTCTAAAGTAGGCATCAACTGATAATCCGGGAAGGTGAAACATCGATACAAGGGATCATAGAACTGAACCAAAGTGTTGAGGATGCCTTTCTTCATCTTGCGCTTCATGAGCGGTACGATGGACCCATATTTCTTCTGAAAATCTGTCGGACTCTCTATCTTCGGAATCAAACTCTTCAATTCTTCAATCTCGGGCTCCTTGAAGCTAAAGCTTCGAGTATTTCTCCTTCCAAGTTCCATAGTACCCTAAGACGTTTGCAAAAATCATTCCAAAGTTCCTTGAAAAACAAGTTTTTACAAAGATGTTGATGAATGCATGAATGAATGATAATGCGACAGTCACACACAAGTTTGCAAACATGGGGTTTAAAGGTTCAAAGTTCAGCATGGAGTCGAGGGTAGAGCCCACCCAAAGGTATGTACTAATGTTTCGATCACACCTGTAAGACAAGGTTCTAAGAGTTCCCAGAGTCTGCATCCCTCTTTCGGATATTACCAACGTCTTGATTACTCAATAATTAGCAATATTCTCAAGAGAAACTCGTCCGAGCGTAGCATCGCGTAACAACTACTTCCGAATTACTCCGTGGTAGTCTCCGCGCTACACCTAAAAGGCCAAGATGGGTTAGGGTTCTACGGTCCTCAACTTCTCGGGCTCCTAGGTCGAAAATAATAATGTCTTCCCGATTACTCGGTAAACAAATATTAAGTCCAAGAGGGCCTTCCATTGAGTGGGGGATCTCATGCCTCCTTCTTCGGGATTACTCCCTCAAAGTTAACATGACTATACCGCCCGTACTATTCCTTAAGTGTTACTTAATCCGGGTATAGGATTTGTCCTTCAAAAAACCCAAACACCCCAATTTAAACATATAATCAAACATATCAAATAATAATAAAACAGATAAGACAAATTAGGCTTAACCCACTTAGGGATGGACCAGCAAGAGGTCAATCTTTCCCCAGCAGAGTCGCCAATTCTGTAGCGATAAAAAATGTAGCGGGGTAAATCGGAGATCGAATTATTGATTAATTCGTCTCGCAAAAGCAAGAGTCGCCACCGCGCTTTATTGTTTCCAAAGGAAAAGGGAAGAGAGCGAAATAAAACCCTAAATATGCAATGTAAATAATACTTTTAAAAGTAATAAGAATACAAGGCGTTTTTAAAAAGAGATCTATGGTTCGGGGGTTGGTTATACAATGGGAAGGTACTAGCACCCACTGTATCTATAGTACTCTATAGGAACCTTTTGAAATATCTGTTTTATTTAAAATTGATTGCTTGATTGAAAATAAATTGTTTTGGCCGAAAAGGGATACGGACGGGTTTTTGAAGATACGACGACCTAATGTCGAAGTTTTTGGCTTAAAAGGTACAAGTCTTGAAAAGGTTGAAATTTTGAAGTAATGTGAATGTTTGAAGAAAATTGACCTAAGTTTTTAATGAATGAGAGTATTCGCTCGATCGTTTTTTGAGGACATGAAGTCAACAAAAAATTAGACTATTCCCTTTGGATTGGTGCAAACAGAATAAACAAGTACAATGAAATAATTGACAGAAAATTATGAGATAAATGATATACAACAAATTAAATGTGAACATGCATTTTTATATGATTTTGTTTAATACGCGAAAAGAAAAAGTTTTAATTGGTTTTCATTTTTTTACGCATTTTTAATGATAAAAGGTAATGAGAATTAATAGAAATGTTTTTTTTTAGATTTTTTATATGTTTCTATTTTTTATGTTTTTATTATATTGGTACTTAATCAAAATGAGGGGAATAAAATAAAATGTCTTTTAGTCTTCATTTTTTTACTTTCACATGTTTTTTAAAGATATTAAATATTTATCAAATTAAATAAAACTTATAAATCAAATATCTAATTAAAATAAAGAAGACTAAAATTAAATAAACTTAAATAATATTTGGGTAAAGTGTTAAAATTATCTATTTAAAATCATATGTGTATTCCTAAAACTAGTTAATCTAAATTAAATAAGTTAAGAATGAATTAACTAAAGAGTGTATAAAGAAAAAAGGGGTGGGAGCAGTAATTAGAAATGGGCTTAAGTGTAAGAAAAGAACTGAGCTGGGTTGAAGGAAGATGGAGCGGGTCGGGTCGTGGGCTTAAGGGTCCAAGGGATTAAATCATAATTAGGGTTGTGTTTGTTTGATAAAGGGATTTTAGGGTTTGGTTTAAGGCAGAACGGCGCCTCTCTTCACGATCTTCATCTCTCTCGCGCAGCTTCTTCGTTTCTTTGCCTCCAATGTCGATGTTTCCTTGTTCCGGCCACCCACACCAAGTTTTCCTCTTCCCTCCATTGTTGACGCGGCGGCTTCAAGCGGAGACGGTAATGGCAAAACGTTTCGTTAATGTTAATGTTGATTTAATTCGCGTATAAACCTTACAGTTTCGTTGTTGATTTTACAATTTCTTAGTTGATTCTGAGGTTTCTTGGTTGATTCTGACTAGTTCTCCATTTTTACTGTCCATGTCGATTTGAATGGTGTTTTAAGGAATAAGAATGGAAGAAAGCGTTACCTAGGTGGAGAAGGAGGAGGAGCTTGGGGTGATGGAGGCCGGACAGCAGGGAGACAGCAGGCGCACTCGGTGGTGAACGGTATTTGTGATTTCCTTCCTTTTGCTTGAATGTTACTGTGTTTGCTATTGTTGGAACCCGTTGAACTGCACTTTGGCTCTTTCTTCTTCTTCTTTTCTGATTTTGTACGATCCTAGAGTTTTGTCTATGATGGACTCTGAGGTTTGGGTATTTGATCTTTAGTTTTGGTTTTATGAGGGGTGATATTGGCTTTTGTGGCTCAATCAAATTCTTTGAGGTTTAGGCCATGTTTACTGGTTTGACAGCAGCAGGTTAACGGTTTTAGCAGTATGTTTTCACTGGTTTTTTTGAAAATGGGTTAGGCCATGTAGATAGGCATGGTGTTTATGCTGTAAGCTCTATAGTTTTCTTTTGGTTTAGGTGGATTGTGTTTTGAAGAATGGCTATAAGGCTTTAGGTTTGTGCAGGTTATTTTGATATGGTGAACTGGTTTTCGGTTAGGTTGGACAGGGCCAAGGTTTTACTGATGTGAGGCCATTGCAGGTTTTTGTTGGTTTGGTGATGGCTATCAGGTTTTGAATGATGGTTCTACAGGTTTTGAAAATGGTTTGAGGGTTGTTTTTGTGTTTTGGTGATAGACAGGTTTATGGTTGTGTATGCAGGATGTTTGAAAATGGTTGGTATATTTTGTTGACAGTAGTTTTTCTAAGTTTTTTTCAAGGCTTGGAGATTGACTTTTTTTTTTGTGTTCTGAAGTGATCCTAACGTTATATCACTGCCTCCTTTGTTACAGGCTGAAGATTGAAATATATTTTTTACCCTCCTCTTGGCCTTCTGCGTCAAACTGTTACATTTAGTTTGTCTCTATTCCTCTTTTATGTTTTACTCCCTACTGGCCATATTACTGCAGTTTGTCTTGTATCTCTTCCTGCCTAAACCAAACCTGCAAAACCAATTCTCTATCTCTCTTCTCTCTCTTCAATGCAAATTTGACATAAAATGATGTTTGCATTTGCTCTGAAAAAGCACCCCTGCTGGAAAATGATGAAAATAGGAAACAAACATTGCTTGCATATTGGTTAAACTGCATATTCTCTTTTGCATGGTACAGTGGGTTTACGTTGGCATTGGCTTTATTCTTGATGCTGCTGCTACTTTTGTATGCTGTATGCTCTTTTGAAATAGGCATTTGGATTTTTGAAAATGCAATTACTTTCAAATATGCAGTTTTGAAAAAATAAAAAAAAGAGTTTGTGCATGTTTTAAATTGCATTCATTTATGAAATAAAATTCCTCCCTTTTTTGTGAACCGGGAGAAATCCCGTGATTTGCAAAAAAGGTAAACTGATTCCGGCCAGTGCTTTTAATGATGAGCATTAAATAATTTTGCTTTTAATCGTTTATTCAATTCTGACTTTCTTTTAATCGTTTTCGCAGGTAACATTAAATGAGCAGACAAGAGCGAGCATTGGATTGGAAGCTTTAGAATTAAAATAGATTAGTTTTTTATTTCATTTTAATTTTGTCAATTTATTATTGTAATTTACTGTAATATATATACAATATTTACATAATAACTTGTACAATAAGAAAATGAATAAAGAAACCTATTTGTCCATTAAATTCTTCTTCTTTATTTATTTATCGTTTGTTATTTCTCCGAACGAATAATAATTGAAAACAAATTTCCAATTACCTACATTCAAAATAATAAGCAGATAAATAATAATTATCATTGATCAACTAATATCCTCGGTTATTTAATTCATCATTCCCAACTAAATTATAATAATTAAAACAGGGTTTCAATTATTTAACTTAGAACGACGAGTGATTAAACAATCGTTATTGACCAATGAATTCTTCGAATGCTTATTATATTATTCATAACTTTTAAATTATGTAATAACTAAAAAATAAATTCTAGTTACTTAAATTTAAAATAATGAGTAATAAATAAATACTATCCACACAATTAATGCGCTTCTTCTCTGATGTTCATTTTATTATCCATACATCTTTAAACTAAATAATAATCAAAATGAATTTCAATTATTTAAGTTTTAGATAATAGATAATTAATAAACATCATTTTTCGCACGAATCGGTTAAATGATTTAGTGTTCAGCATAAATAGCTCTTGGCCTGAAAAAGTCATGAAATTTAAAATCGATGGATCAAAACAAATGTAATGTAAAGATGCAGATAGGAGATGACGTCTTAGGTCAAAATTTGGGGTACAACAGGTTCTTCAAGCAATGAAGTGTGAGATTAGGGTTTATTTCCTTATGTTTGATCAAAGTTAGAGTTTTTTTTCCAGATATTGTGCTCCAATTGAGGTTCTTCTGTAGGAATCATCAACTATGAGTTAGGGTTTCTATATTTATGCTTGAGCCTACTTCAACTAAGGTGCAGGGGTTTGTTTTCATGGCCACATTGATCATCATTTCTAAATCTTCATCTGAGGATTTCCTTGAAGCTAGTGGATCAAGTCACATTTCTTTAGAATTGGTCAAAATCTTTTATTCAACATTTCATCAGGTCAAGAGGTTTGTTTTTTTATTGATTGAAGTGTTAATCAAGGGTTCATCTGTTCATCATCCATCAAATTAAGGTTTTGGGCATGTTCTCTAATCAGTTGAGGCTTGGATTGCAAGGCATTATAGCATGCCATCCTCTGATTCTATCTTTACAAGGTGTTGAATTCAAGATCTTTTTTGAGCTATAAGGCAAGAATCATGGTTTGTGCAAGTGATGGAGTCATTTGTCTTTTGATACATCAAGCCAAGGTTTTGTAAGACAAGTTGGGCTCAAGAAGTTAATTTGGATTTGGACAAGAAGTAGGTATCACATATGAAAGATTGCAAGGTTTGCTCATGGTTTCAATTATCTTTCAAGGTTCTTTAATCATGAAATCAAAAGAGCTTTTACACAAGGATTTTTCAAGGGTTTTCGTACAAGATTCAATATTTTCATTCAACTTCAATTGCAAGTTTCATTCACGGTTGCCAATATTCATTCAAGTATTGATTCAAAGATTATTCAACATCACTCATTATTCATCATTTCAAGTTCAAGTTAATACCCGAATTACATTCAATATTCAATCAAGTTTCAAGGTACAATTGCAAATGTTACAGGAAAATTACAAGCAATACATGAAAGTCCCTAAAGCCTTTTTCCTAATCTTCAAATTTTCCAAATCCTTTGCCACTCTTCATGCCATGAAACCAATGCAAAAAACCTGCATAATCACATAACATCACCATTTGAAAACCAAACAAAAATCAGTACCAAAACTGACGAATAAAACCTATTGTCTAAACAGAAACAGGCTGGACACAACATAAACAAAAAACAGGCATCAGTACAAAAATGAGGAAAAGACATAAAGAGAAAGACTAAATCATGAGGAATAGAATCAGAAGAAAAATATGCAAAGGAACAATGAAAATCGTGAAACTCAAAATAGTGGAAAGCTCAACATATAACCAAAACTTCTCTTATAAGAATTAATCCTCACCATCTATTTTTTAACCAACTTTCAAGATCAAAGGCCAAGATTTTACTTACCTCTCACAAACTTGTGCAACTACATAACAAAACTTGTGATTTTTCACGAGGGATCACGATTCATTAGTCTATGAAAATTCAGAGAAAAATCAAAAACACACCTCTCTGCACTCTCACTCTCCATTGCACTTCATCATTTCAACTACAATGTTCATCAAAACTGCAACATATTCATCGCAAATTTCAACTGTAATCATCATTAACTTCGCGTCACGTTTCTTGCTGCAATAGAACAACAACAAACAATAAAACGATCAGAGAAGAAAAGTGATGATGTTGTCTGCGGCATTGTGAACGGCTGAAAGAGAAGAGCTTCTCTTTCATAATTTCTTGAAAGCTCAAGACAAATTGATAACCCTAAATCATAAAACTCATTGTTTCCCGAGGCACAAATTGATAATAATGTGAATAAATGCTGGTGATTAGTGTTATTGGATTAATTGCTGCTGGACCGAATCGGAAGCCCTTTGCTTAGGCCTATTGCACATGATTTTTGGATCCTGAAGAGCTTGAACAAAAAACTGATTATGGATTGGGCTTAGATTTTGCTTGCAGCATACCACCAGCTACAACTTTTCACCTTCCTGAAGTTTGTTTCAATTTCATTTTATAATTGTTGTGATTAATTTTTAATATTAAATTGACTTTATTTTCTATTAATTCTCTCACCCGTTGTGTTCAATTCTTGTGCTAGATTTTTCCTTTCTCATTTGACACATCCCAATGCAATTTTTGGCATGATATTTATTGTTTAATAATTTGGATACATGTGCGTGATGCTTGTGTTGTGTGGTTGATGGTGTGAAGCTTCTGCATGTTTCTTGAGTTTTTGTGTGACTTTGAAGAGGCAACATACCTTCTCTATTTGGTAGCACCGAAACTCTCTTTACTCTCTCATTTAAGCGTCATTTTATATTATTCTTGACAGGAGAAGCATGATAGAAATGCCATGAGCTGAAGTCCTACATCTGCAGGCTTTGTATTTGCGTAGTTATGAATCAGTTTGCGATGATATATGTTGATCCTTTTAGAGATTGTTGCAATTTTTGAGGTGCACTTGTGAAATATGTTTTATAACACTTCGTGACACATGGTAATATGATTCTTAACATGCATTGATGCATTTTTGTGTTGATATTTTGAGCCTTTATAGGTCCTTTTCTAGGTGAATCAATTGTCATGCAAGTTGTTGATGTTTGTTTAAAATTTAACCTATTTTGTAAACTTGTATGCTTTGTTGCTTCTTGTTACTTTGAGATGTGGTTGGATAAAGCTTCTTTTTCAAGTTGTTACCATGCCTTGTTGTATTTTATTTTGATATCTTGATCAATTAAATGCCATGTTTTAAGTGGATACTTTGTAATGTGAATTGTTGATTGCTTGTTAATTTGTTTCCCTAATTCATGATTAACCTTCTTATGGAACTTTCTCACGTTTAAAACATGTTTGAATTGATTCTTTTTTAGTGTGTTTCTACCATGTCTCGATGTATATCTTGCAACCCTTTAAACATCTTTGCATGCTAAGCTTTGATGATCGGTTGATACCTAAATGATTGTTTGCTTATGCACTTGTTCAAATTGTTTTGTTTAGGTTGAAACCTTAATGCATGACCCTTATTAAGAATGAACCTTAGGGTCTGGAATTTTTTTTTATTAATTGTATTTTGACATGTATTGATGCCCTATTTGTGAACTTGAATCAATTGACTTAGGGTTTAGAATTTCAAGCATGTTTAGGTTGTTACCTTGATGTTATTGAACTTGGTTTGTGGTTGTTGAATCTTTATTCATGACTTAAATGTTGTTAACATATGTTGATGCTATGCCTTTAAGTTTAATGTTGTGCTTTAGAATATGAATTTACAAGCATGATTAGGTGATTACCTTCATAAATGAATTTTGTGCCATTTCTTCATGACTTGAATGTTTGTTAACATATCTTATTGTCATGAGCTCATTTGAGCTAATATTTGAAGCTTTTGCATGATGTTTATGTTGTTATCTTAGGTTGTTGATTGATGCTTCACTTTGTTCAAGTTTGAAGTTGATTTGGAAGCATGTTTAGGTTTTCACCTAGGTGTTTGAACTTTGTGTTTAATTGTTGAGTCTTATTTCACAAATTGAATCTTAAGTTGTGCACATAAGGCCATAAACTCCTTTGAGTAATTTCTTTAAACATTTCCATGTGAGTTTATGTTGTTTCCTCTAATGTGAATACTTGTTCAATGTCTTGAATTACATGACCAATTTGAAGTTGCCTCTTCTTGAGATGTATTTCAACCTTGCTTGTTGGTGTGACTTGATGCTTTACTTTTAAGCTTTGAAGCCTTACCGATTACATGTTTAGGTGCTTACTTGAGTTTCTTTTATGCATGTTCATATATTGCTTGTTTAAGTTGATGCATTCTTACCTAATACATGTTTAGGTACCTTCTTAAAATTTCTTGATCATATGTTTACCTAATGCATGTTTAAGTGACATTTCTTGAATCTTATTTTTGTCATGACACATGCTTGTATGTGGGTGGTGTCTTTTCTCACTTTTGAGTCTTTTCTTTTTTCTTAAGTCTTGTTAGACCTAAGAGGTATTGGTTGAAGTCCTTCTTTGGTTAAGTATGGCTTTGTCGCGATTTTTGTTTGAGAGCCTAAGATTTTGCTTTTGGATTGTTATCTTTAAACTTTAATGTTTTGTTTATGTGTTTACTTTGTGTGATAACATGCATCCTTAGGATCTTTTGGTTCAATATTGTTTAAGATTTGAATTGAGATAGACCTTAAGATTTCTAATCCAAGCATGACAACATTAGGTAGATAATCCCATGATATCCTAACCTTAGGGCCATTGTACATGAAAATATTAGCTACATATTTCCTTGATATCCTAACCTTAGGTCCATCCTTGTATGATAAAAATAAGACCATGTTCCCTTAGATTTTTATCTTCTTTGTGTATTGCATTATTGTAAGACTAAAACTTGTTTTCTTCTTCAAACTCCAAAAACACATAATAAATAAAGATGCTAATCATATGCCACGAGCCTTAAATGGTTGGAGAAGAACGAGGCAGTGCATTCCCAACCTTGTTCTTTATTTCATCCATAGCCTTTAGTATGATTCAATTCACAAACCTTTTCACAAATAAATGGAGAAATAGTAGGTGCTCTTGCATTGGGGGTCATTTGCTATGATTCAAACAAAACACACAACAAATTCAAATTCCTTTTTCCTTAGGGATTTTATTTTGAAAACCTTTCAAAAAGTACATGTTAATTCCTTTCAACACAATACAACCGTGCGTAAGTCTCCAAAGGTTGAGCGGAAGTAGAATGCGAACTTAAGATTGTTCACTAAAAAACATAAAACAAACCTAAATGTTTGAGAAGAACTACAATGTTCTGATTCCTTCACGGGATACATAGGCACTAGATTGCAAAACCCGGGCGAACACAATAATAAAAACCTTTTGTTTTTCCCATTCAATTCTCTCATGCATTCCCTTAGCAAGTAAGCTTTAGATATACACATCATTTGATTAGAATAAAAAGAGTGGATCCCATTGAGTATAATAGAAGTGAGGGTGCTAATACCTTCCCCTTGTGTAATCGACTTTCATACCTTTCTTTTGGTCGTGATACCATGTTCTTTCCCTTTCTTAGGTTTTCTAGATGTTTTCCTTTCCCTTCTTTGGGATAAATAACATTCGATGGTGACTTTATTTGGGTCAGTATTTTTCGTGGTAGCGACACCCACACCATGTTATCCTCTCATAGAATTTAAGGATAAGTGGCGAGTTTCATAAGCCTTGATTCTCTCTACTATCACGAGTGGTTGGTCATCAAGTGGGGCCATTTACTTACTCTAACTGAAGAAACATGACTTGCCTATTGGGGAACTTGTATGCAGGGGAAATTTTTCATCACAAAAATAACATAAATTCTTTTCTCTCCTTAATTGAATCTCAGCAGGGGAAATTATTTTTATGTTTTGGTTTTATATGTTGAAAGGTTTGATTGGTGGTGTGGGTAAAAGTGATGGGAATGTGGTTTTAGGAACATCATTTATTTTGGAAATTCGTTGAATATTTTGGTGTGGCTAACTTGTTTGGGCCAGAGTTTCTGGCTAAGTTTGAAAATGTTTTTGATTTTGGGTGTGGCTAACATCATTTAATGTGTTTTTTGTTTTTGGCTAATGCTATAACTTTGGTTAAGGTTTTGGGTTCCATGGCTCTAACATCTCTGTTAACTTCTTCCTGCAATCCACTCACAATACATTCCAAAATGGCTTATGCACTTAATCCATCTACCCTATTCGCCAAGGCAGTGAACTATATGTAATACTCATTAACAACTTCAGATTGATTTAGTTTAAACAGAGTAGCATGAGGGTAGTCATAAGCAGATGGTCCAAAATCTAGTTCTAAAGCCCTAGTAAGCGCTTGTCATTAGTTGAATGGTTCAGTTTTGTGAAGCATTTGATACCACAGAACAAAATCATTATCTAAGTGAACTAAAGTAATAATCAGTCTATCAACACCAGGTATAGTGTAATAGTCAAAAAATTGTTCATCCTTGAAGATCCAGTCCATCACAGTTTTTCCATCAAAACACGAGAAATCAAGTTTGACAAATCTCACCTGAAATGCATTTCGTTGTAGGGCCTTAGGTGATAAGTTTGCAGGACCATGGGGAGACTCTTGTAATCGCTAGAACAAGTGACCCTGTTTTGTTTTGAGCAGAGAGAGTTGTGATTCATTACCTCACTGGAACTCTACCATCCTTGTCATCTGAGTGTGACCGACAACTTCCAAACACTCGATTTGCAACATCATTGTTGTGCTAAAAAAATCGATTGCATCTGCATTCTTCTTCAGCTATTCATAAATATCCTTCATGTGTGTGTTGTTTGTCATGGTGTGATGAAAGAACTAATATAATAAATGTAACTAATGAAACAATACAACTGAAAAGGATGAAAAATGAATTTATGGAAACGGTTTGAAAGTTTCTATGAGAAACTTCTACAAATAGGTACAATGCAGAAAAATAATCAGAGCAGAGATAGAATCTTCAGAGGAGGAGAAATATCATACATCATTCATGCCTTATATCATGCCATTACCCTCCTATATAACTAACTAATTCTCTTGCGATTTGGCTAGCTTTCAGCTGGGCTTCTTTTGTCTTTTTCTGCGTCCCGATTCCTCACCATCTGGAAGTTTGTTATTAGCAAGTGACTCAGCATTACCATATGTAACTACATTCATTACACTTTACTAATATACATTTAGCATACATGTTATGCTAGTTAGCGCCCGCTTTTTGCCGACGCCTCTGAATAAATTTTTTTGTAATGATCATAAAATCAATCGTCTACACATTTTGGAAGGCCACAAGAAAATTAAATCATAATCCTATAAATGGCATGACCTTTCCTTTTCCCTTATAGACCTCGTGCTTGAGGGATAACGAATTGTCATGCCCATCGCTTAACCACTTAACTCCTATAGGCCTCACATTCGAGGAATTATGGCATGTTATCTCTCTCGTTTAACCACTTCTCTCTTACATGCCTCGTGATTGAGGGACTATGGACTACTATGTCATGATTTAAGCCTAACTAATATCAAAAATTTTGGTTCATCAACTCTCCAATTTGATAATAGGACATAGAGTACGAAATAAAAGTAAGGTGATGTCACATGATAAATACAAGGGCATACTCGCCAGGCCTCCTGCTTGATAGGAGTGACGTGTGAAACACATTCCAAACAACTAACGAGATTGTCCTACTCATAACCGTAGAACTCCAAATCACAATGATTAAATAACAACGTCTCTTTTATAAAGGGACGCGTCATCCATAATTCTCTCTGCTAGATCAATGTCAAAATCTCAATGACTAACCGAAGTTATAGGCAAAAAAATCAGTGTCCATTAATAAGGGAACAAAACTATAAATATCAGAAGTGGATCCTCCTCTCCTACTCTTTTGAAGCTGCCATCTCTCCCTTTTCAATTCAATGATTGATTGTCTATAAATAGAAAATAAAAACACAAAAAGAATTTAAAATATAATGAATGACCGGCTAGGATTGAAGTTGAATGGAAACATGAGACAAATATCATACAACATACAAGGGAATCCAAATCCTTAAATATCTAACTCAATAATCAGGTTAAATCATCATTTATTCACATATTGAAAACCTAAAGACATTTACGCAATCAATCGCATATAAGATCACCTCTATTGTATTCACCACAAATACAAATTTTAATATGCACATTTAATGCTGAGTAGTTTGGTTAGTTAAGCTCATAAATTCATGTATGCACGTCTCAGATTTATTTTTATGAAACCAGCCGCACCAAAACTAAATATATCCTAAGAATATAGCTTTGAGCTTTGAAACAAGTTTAGTTCCAATTAATTACTCTAAAAACTCTAAGCAAAAAGAAGAAAAAAACTGTTTCCCACATTAAAACAGCAAAAATCAAAGAAAAAAAAATCATTGAGTAATACAAACCCATACATAGCATATGATTTTTTCTTTTTCACATGAAAAGTCTGCAGTCGACAGGATTACCCCCAGTGTCCAACGTACCAGTCCCAGTATTATTTTGAAACACAATCTTTAAACTATCACAAATATTCATCAACAGCAAACTTCCTGAGGACGTTGAGGTTGTCTTAAACTCAATCGTAGAAGACACCCTCAAAGCAAACATAATGGATCCATGTTTTTTTTCATCATTCATCTTATCCAAATCCCATCTTTGAAACGACACAACATTTCCTCCGTTGTTGGTAGAAGCTTTAATTTCCATTTGTTTTTGTTCGAGTTTCTCCAGTTGAAAATCGGGGACAAAACTCATGGCTATCTCGTTGGTTGCATGCAAGATATCAACCTTGAAGTCTGAAAAATAGCCTCTTACTTTTGCGTTTGGATTCTGAGCGACCAAGCTGATGCTCCAATCGCCTATTAAAACTGAGGTTGTGTTGAAATTATTCACCGACAAGGCGCTAACTTTGTAAACGGGTAAATGAGGATGAAACATGAGTGTCATAATGAGAGTTGAAATAAAGAAGCCTGTGAATATGAAACATGAACACATTATGAAACCTCGAAGGAAGCTTCTACCTGCTGCGTCGGAATGATAGTTTTGAGGAGGGTAGTATGGTGCCTGGCCAGGATAGTATCCTTGCGGTTGAGGAGGATATGGGGGGTATCCATGTGGTGGTGGGGGGTATGGATGATAGTGAAGTGGTGGTGGGCCATGAGGACCTGGGGGATAACCACCGGGTCCTGGTTGGTAGTACATCATGTGAGGCGCGGCCACCGGTGGTGGCGATGTGTCCGTATTTGATGAGGATTGTTGTTCGGATGAAGATGATTGATCTTTTGGAGGTGCATTTCCATGGTTTGATGAATCAGCCATGATGATTTTTCTTGGTTCTCTCTCCCAATGAAAATTTTGAGAGAGAGAATGAGAGAGGGGAGAGAACCAATAGGCTGTTCTCTATTTTGTTTGATATTTGTTGTTTTTGTTTTTTGATGAGATGAAAACAAGGAATGAAAGACACAAAAATAGAATGACAGGAATTTGGGGAAGGTTTTTGGTCTTTTGTTTCTATTGGATTTGATGTAATGATACAATGAGGAGTTAGATCTTCTCTAACTTTTTCAGCGTCTCGTTTTTGTTTTTATTTTTATTTTTACTATCTGTCTCATTATTTAGCCAAATGTAGGGTAATGGACAAGGACTAGCTACTCCTTTTCCTCTAATTTGTGTATTAAGTTTGGCTTTTTCCTACCCGGTTCTTCTCTATTATCAAACTTTGTAAATTCCCCAATTACTAAATTGTGGGGGGAGAACCTAAATGAATTATGATTCTCTCTATTTTTTTAAATACATTTTTATTTATTAAACTTTTAATGTATAAATATTTTTATTTCTAGAATTGACAATGATATTAGTTGTGTTTTTTACACTTAGCTTTAATACCTAATTCATCTAAGCTATTTTACCTTAGTCAATTGAGTCATCAATTTTGAAGACATGACCCTAAAATATTTTAAATATCCTTCTGGTTCTCTAGTTTAGGTTATCTTGGGATCTCTCGAGTGGGATGTGAACATTCAACTATGTTTTTTTGGTAAATGTGTATGTTAATTGCCTGTTGGCTGAGAAAATGGTGATGTGAAATCTCCTACTTCAAGCACACGAGTAGTTTTTGAGTTCATTCGTTTGGAGAATTTTTGGGCACTTCAGTGGTTCTTTGTCGTGTCGAGAGGATAAGTTTAGGAGTGGGGGCACAAGGTTCGTCCCTCATGGAATCCTTAGATTTTGGGGCTTTTATTGAGGTGATGTGATTGGTTGATTTACATCTACTGGATAAGAGGTTTTTCTGGTTCCATGCTAATGGGGTCTTTATGAGTAGGTTAGATCGAGTTCTCTTGTCGCTAGTATGGGAGAAGGAGTGAGGCAAGGGTAGTTTATGGGCTTTGGATCACGATGTTTATGAATATTATATGATTGTTGTTAAGTATTCTTCTTAGCTTTAGAGGCCTAAGCATTTTTGGTTTAACAATGTTTGGTTGAGGGGTCTTAACATCGAAATGATGGTTCAAGAGTCATGGCGAATGAAGGATTAGAAGGATTGGATGGCATGCATACATGCATGAGGATAAGTTGAAAGCTCCTAAAAGGGCCCTAAAGGTACGTGATTATTATGTGTTAGGAAATTTGGATCCTAAGATTAATGTTTGTTTAGATAAGCTCGAGAGTTTGGAGCTAAGGGTGGAGTCCATGTCCCTTTCTTAGCAGGAGTTAGATTGTAGAATACTTGTTTATCGGGAGTTGTGAGAGCTTATTTAGTGTCGTGATTACCAATTTTTCTAGTAGTCCAAATTTGCATAGCTTTAGGAGCGAGATGTTAATACTGGGTACATTCATACACGTGTTAAGCAATAAGTAGAATGAACAGTTAGCCCGCCCTCCAAGCGGGGAATATTTTGTTCAATAAGTTTTCTGAGGTTCGATAACAGATTTCTAGATACTTTAACAAGCTTTTTCTAATTCTGGGGCCCTTAGGCTCATCCTAAATGGGGATTCCCTTAGTTGTCTTTCTTCAGGTAAGGCTGAGTTCTTTTTTACTAGTTTTTTTACCTTCAAAAGTGGATGTAGTGGTAACTGATATTGATGGATTTAAAAGGATGCGAATTGGTGGTTTTAATTTTTTCTATAAGAAGTTTTGGGGTTCAGTGAAAGAGGAGGTTTATGTGATATTTGATTAGTTTTTCTAGAATGTTGTGTTTCCTAAGAGTTTGATGTCCTTCTTTGTTGCTCTCATACCGAAGTTTAAGTTTCCTTTGGAGTTAGGAGTCTTCAGTCCTATCTCTCTTTTTAGTTTTTTGTATAAGTCGATGGTTAAGATTTTGGAGGCTATGCTAGATGGTGTCATGGGGAAGCTTATCTCCCCACAACAATCAAATTTTGTTAATGGGTGATTGTTAGTGGATGGAGAGGTTGTTCTTAATGATACTTTCGATCTTACAAAGTTGTCTAAGAGAGAGCGTTTATGTTCAAAATGAATTTTAAGAAGACTTACGACTCGGTGAGTTGGTCTTTCATGGATTATATGTTATGGAGTTTTGATTTTGGCGATACGTGGAGAGTTTGGATTGAAGCTTGTGTCCTTTATGGTAGCCTATGCGTCTTACTGAATGAGTGTCTGGCGTGGAAGATTATTATCCATAATGGTCTAAAGAAAGGAAACCCTCTAGCCTTTTTCCTTTTCTCTTAGTAGTGGGTATTTTTGAAGGTTTATGTTAGTTCCATGGTTTTTAGGTTGGCATAATTTTGCTAAAACATGGTTCTACTGATGTTGATCAAGATGGTGCAACATTTTTATCAACCGACATAACAATTTTGTTGTTATGAGTTTTTCAGCCAAATGTCGAAGTAGATGTCATGACATCTTGGTCTGGTACAATAGGTGATATTATTTTAAATCTTGACAGATTTAATTGGATTATGTGATATTTCTTTTGGATATATCTTAGTAAATTTTGCAGGTCAACAAGATTTGTTTTGGAACATGTTTTATATCTCCAGTTGTACATTAGTTACTAAATTGGGCCTTGAGACAATTTAGAAAACTTTGTATTATTTGTTCCAAGATTTAAAGAGATTTTCTACACAACTGGTGGATCACTCAACATGTGGATTAAGAAATATTTGGATGTAGAATTCGAAGCCCATGGGCTGCAGAGGTGTATTTAAAGAGAAGATCTAACCTAATGTAATTAGTTCTTTCAACAATTATAAAATTTGGGGAAGGAAAAATAGTCTTAGGTTTTGAGAGTCTCTTGTGTATTGTGTGGTGTAAGTCACCCTTATATATTTTGATACTTGTGATCGACATTATGTTCTCACTCAGAAGCCTTTAGGAAATGATTTGAGTATTGTTATTGAATGAAGCTTTTAAGCAAATCTAAACTTTGTTCTTAGTCAAGAGTCTTGGCTAATTATTATAATGAAAGTATGATCTTCTAGTTAAGTTATTCTCGATACAGTCACTAGGATTGGTACTTTTAGATGTCACTGAGGTGCTTAAGGAAGTGAGATGGCGATTTCTCATATCTAGGAGGTGTCTAGGTAGAAGTTGCATTTGGTATAGATTAGGCGAGAAGTTATAAACTAGGATTGTTTACCTTTGAACTGATAGTGCTGATAGTGGACTTCCTTCTTGGCTTGGTAGCCCCCCAGATGTAGGTGATGTTACATCGAAATGGGTTAACAACTCTTTGTGTTATTTTTCAGTTTGGACTTTAAGTTTCAGTATCTGTTATAACATGATAAATCTATTCAGTCTGTCAAAAGGTATCGTAACATCTGTAGTGACATATTTCTGATGTTTAGACATCAGTATTAACATGAGTTTCCTGAACTAGAGAAATTTCCATTGGTATCAGAGCAGGCACCTTGGTCTATTGGGTGAGCATTAGGGACAATTTTTTTTGATAATATTGTTCATTATAGAAGATTGGAATGATTGTATTATGGTTATCAATGGACAAAATTGTTTGAAGAATTATCAAGATAGGAGAATCCTAATTTTGAAGAGATTAAAGAGTAGAGCATGAGTTGTCTCTATGTAACCTTGAAGTTGTCAATACCATAATCAGTAGAATTGATAAGTTTCTTTTTCATACTTATTATCACTTATGGCCAAAGATACTTGGGAAATTCTCAAGTCCACTCATAAAGGCACATCTTAGTGATTGAGAGAAAAGAGATCAATAGAAAGGTTGATCAAGAATAAGATACTCATCTCTCTATTTAAGATGTTTGACATGGAAGTTACAACTATTGAAGAAGAACAAGAGCATTTATTTTGTTTCCAACTCTGTAGAAGCTTGTTTCAATTTTCTGATGAAGGAATTCTTACTACTATTGTGTTCCTTTGAAGGAAATCCATTTAGGAGTTGAAGATGTTTGACAGTATGTCGTGACCTCATGTCATACCATATGTGTGACTTCAACAACTCTGTGATGCTAAAAGAAAGGCTGGAATTAGTGTATAGATCAATGTCTAAGCATTCATAGGATTGTAAAGATCTTGGATCTTTGTGGAGCAGAATGCCCTACTTATATCAAGAACAATTGTATGGGTTTTATATTTTTATTTTTTATTGGAAGATGGACTTCTAATGAAGATTTTTTTTTTGAAGGTTTATCTCATGATGTGCTGACTATTTTATTCAGAGATCCGTATGTCTAGAATAAATAAGACTGTCAACCATGAAGAAATAGAAGGTGGCCTATTCCGGGTCTTATGTCTTAAGAGAATGAAGGATTGTCTATTATTTATATCTTATAAGGTGAAGTGACTTCATCCTTAAAACATGATATCATGATCAAGTATGTAAGGCGAGTTCAGTTCTGATTGAAGGGAGTTTCTCATGTGGAAGAATAATTGGAAATATAAAAGGGATTGATTTTTCAAGCTACAACTTGCATAGTGAAAACTCAAGTGACAACAAGCTGTTTTCATCAAAAGGAAAGTTGGGTTAAGGATGTCAATCTTAATGTCTCAACATTGTGCTATACATCGGAAAGCTCAAGTCAAAAGCATATACTTGCACTGAAGATGTTTCTTCGGTGAAAAGTTGATTTTAACAATTTAGGTCACTTTCTCTAAAGTCAAGTTCAACATGGGTTAACCAAGCAGTGGTTAATACTCAGGGAAGGTGATAATTGCCTTATCTCTCATACCCTTCTTAGATCTCCAACTAAGATGATTGGTATTTTGACACTAACTGTTCCAGACACTCAATTACAATAAAAGTGTTCTTGGTGGTTTATTTAAGTCTCATTCTAATCAATTGTTACTTGTTGATAATACTGAAAGGGATGTTTAAGGGAATTTGATAACTAAAGAATTCAGGATGGATTCTCTAAGTTTTGGTAATTTTTCTTCTTACTAAAGGACTGTTTACTATTGTGATAAACATAAGTCAGTTGTGTGATCAACGTTTGGAGGTATATGTCATAAATGAAGAATAATCTGTCACTAATGGAATGGTTGAAGTTCCTCTGAGGATTTAAGAACTATTGCTATTTTTTGAATTTCTCAAGTATTTAATTGTTTATCCTGTTACTTGGTGCTCATGAAAGAAGAAGTCAAGATGTCACACCAGAAGGTGCATCATTAGATAGTTGCAAAAGTTGTAGAACTCTTATATGGATCTGTTTGGTTTAATGCAAGGTAAAGTTCTCGGTGGATAGAAAGGCATATATGATTTTCTTTTGTGTCATTTAACAAAGTGGATCTATTATATGTGAAGTCTTAAAAAGGTCTTCTCTACTCCTTGAATGAGAGCAAGGTATGTTTCTGAGTTACTTTATCGGGAGAAGTACTTTTAGTGATGAGTAACTTCAGGATCAAAACCAGTGATATGTTCATTGAAAAAGGTATTGATGTTCAACCAGACATTGGAACATCATCACAATAGTTTGTTACTCCAGTGTGTGGAAGATTCTAAAGGGCTAAGAGGCAATGAATAAGGAAGCTCTCTAGAATGAATTTTAAGAGGGAGTTCATTATTTGGAGTTTGTTTTGGTTTATGATCACCAAGTGTTTCAGAGATGATATATTGAGTGATTGTGAGTCTTGGAGTAAAAAGTTATTGGCCAAGTATGAAGAAGATTGTTCTATTGGAGGATATTCTAGTCACTTGGATTAGAATTAATTGATTCCTGGTATATCTTTAAGATTAGGTACATTGTTGAGGAAGATGTATTTTCAATTAGTTTGATTTCTAAAAGAGTGTAATGACAAATTGAATGTCATGACATTGTAGTGTGACAAGCTACTGCAATTAAGGTACAAGGATTTACTCTGCTTACAGAACAAAGTCATTGGTTTTGTCATCAGTGTGCCAGGGGTCTTTCTACAGGCTTATATTGACACTCCTAAACTTGGTATAGGTAAGAAGCTTTAGGAATTATTTTCATCATAACTTGAGGTTCAAGTTACATTGAGAATATGAGGGACATTTGTGGAATTGCACTGAGTTATAATAAAAACTATTTAGACAATTTGCCATCTATTCTCTTTCATATTGTGGATTGTGCAATCTCAGAAGAATCATTTCCAATGGCATGCAAAATGTCATTTCAAATGTTGTGACAGCTTTTCATCCAGTCAAAGCTTGGAAAGAGAGAAAGCTAAAATTTTATCTTTTTCAAAAACGCTTTCATTGACTAAAAGGTCGTTGCAAACAGGGTGTCGTTACAAACTAAGTAACTCTTCCTTGTATTTAAAGACTATACAACCCACCATCGTCACAAGCTGTGTTTCAACATGAGTATAATCTTTCAACATTGCTAATGCAAAGAAGACTCTTCTGCTGGGAACCAAGAAGGAAGTGGGTTATGGTATAAAGAAAGTAGAGTTCAACACAGTAACAAATGTTGGAACATCTACTGGAACATCCAAAACAGGGAAAACACCTAGAATCAAAGTGAAGTCCCTCAAGAAGAACCACATGCATATACATGATTCAGACTCAGAGGCTGATGAAGATTGGGTCAATTTCAATGACTCAAGATTGTGTAGGGAGGTTGTTATATGTTATTTGTTTATAAAAAAAAGGTGTGTTTTTTGTTTGTTTGTTTTTTTCTTCTGTTTCTTAAGTCCTTTTTTTCTTTTTACCCTTAGCTTGGTTCTCCTTGGATGAGTCCATTTTTCTTCTTTCCTTTTGAGTTAGTTGGGTGCAATTGGTCTTGTATCAAGCAAGGAGTTTGTTTGTTTTGAGTCAGTTTTGAGTCTTTTCTTGTTTGTCTTGAATAAATTCTTGCTTCTATTGATTATTTTTATGTCAAGTTCTTTTCACTCTGATTTGGTCAAATTTTGGCTAAAAGGGGGGAGAAAAGGTGTCATTGAGTCTAGTCAAGTGTTGTTTTCTTTAAGTAACACTTTATGGATTGGTTTTTATAACTCCTGTTGTAGTTGTTGCAGGATGTCTTATAGGATGTTACAACATCCTGTTTGTTCTGTTGTATCTTGTGTTATGAGTTATGAGCATTATTGTGTCTGATGCTTTGAGTTATGTATGCTGATTCTGCTTCATGTCCTTATAATGTGTTATGTTCTTGAGAAGGAGATTTGTCTCTCTGTGACAAGAACTGGTTATGTGTTTGAGGGGGAGTAATATCCATCTTCTTCCTCATGTACAAAGTTTACATGTTTAGCATGTAGCTTGTGTTTGTGTAAACTATTGTATCCTTGATACATGTTCTGTGCAGTTTAGTTTGTTATTTTATTCCTCCGTGGTTTTATTCCTCCCTCCAAGTGTATTTGGACTTTTGGTTATTTTAGCCAAAATTTTCCAAAGGGGGGATTGTTAGTTCCATGGTTTTCAGGTTGGCATATTTTTTCTAAAACATGGTTTTAAACTGATGTTGATCAAGATGGTATAACACTTTTATCAACTGTCATAACAGTTTTGCTGTTATGAGTTTTTAAGCCAGGTGCCGAAGCAGAAGTCATGACATCTTGTTCAGACAGCAGGCGCTACTGTTTTAAATCTTGACAAATTTATTTGGATTCTATGATATTTATTTTGGATATATCTCAGTAAATTTTACAGGTCAAGAAGATTTTTTTTGGAACAGGTTTTAAATCTGCAGTTGTACATTAGTTACTAAATTGGGCCTTGATACCATTTAGGAAACTTTGTATTATTTGTTAAGAAGATTTTCTACACAATTGGTGCATCACTCAACTTATGGATCAAGAAATATTTGGATGTATAATTCAAAGCCCATGGACTGCAGAGGTGTATTTAAAGAGAATATTTAACCTAATGTAATTAGTTCTTTCAACAATTGTAAAATTAGGGGAAGGAAAATAGTCTTAGGTTTTGAGAGTCTCTTGTGTATTGTGTGGTGTAATTTACCCTTGTATCTTTTGATACTAATGGTCGACATCATGTTCTCACTCATAAGCCTTTAGGAAATAAGTTGAGTATTGTTCTTGGATGAAGCTTTTAAGCAAATCCAAGTTTTGTTCTTTGTCAAGAGTCTAGGCTAAGTATTGTAAAGGAAGTATGATCTTTTGGTTGAGTTATTCTCGATAAAGTCATTGGGATTGGAACTGTTAGATATCACTGAGGTGATTAAGGAAGTGAGATGGGAATTTCTCATATCTATGAGGTGCCTAGGTAGAGATTTCATTGGGTAGGGATTAGGCGAGAAGTTGTAAACTAGGATTCTTTAGCTTTGAACTAATATTGCTGATAGTGGTCTTCCTTCCTAGATTGGTAGCCCCCAGATGTAGGTGATATTGCACCGAACTACATTAACAACTCTTTTAGTTATTTATCATTCTGCAGTTTAAGTTTCAATATCTGTTATAACTAGATAAATCTATCCAGTCTTTCAAAATATGTCTAACATCAATAGTGACATCTTTCTGATGTCGAGACATCAGTATTAACATGTGTTTCCTGTACTAGAGAAATTTCAGTTTCAATGTGGGTATAGACGGGTTAGAGGTAACTCATCTCGAGTATGTTGATGATATGGTGCTTGTGGGGGTTATTTTAGCTGAGAAACTATTGAACATTAAGGAGGTTATTAGAATCTTCAAACTTGCCTTAGAACTCAAAGTGAATATCTAAAAGAGTTGTTTGTTTGGAGTTAATCTGAGTAGGCCATTTTTATATTAGGTTGAAGACTTTTTACATTGTATAGTGGATTACATTCCTTTTAAGTACTTAGGGCTCCCTATGGTTGCAAAATTGGAGAAGGTAGGGACTTGGGATCCCCTTGTAAAGGTAGTTTCTAAGAGATTAACTTTTTTGAGGAATAAACTTGTGAGTTTTGGAGGCAGGGTATTCCTATTGAACTCAGTGGAAAATCCAATCCATGTGTTCTTTTTGTATTTCATGAAGGTGTTGGTATAAATTAAGAATAAGTTGGTTTGTATTCAAGGGTTGAATGAGTTAAGTGGAAGGATGTTTGTAATGTCAAAAGTAGATGTGGTTTAGAGGTGAAAGATCATATATTTGTTAATCATGTCTTGCTAAGTTAGTGGAGGTGGAAGATTTTCATGGATTTTCCTTCGTTTTAGAGAGACATTATATTATCTAAGTTTGGTTCTTGGGGTTTCAGTTCCCCTTTATAAGACAGGGAAGGAGGTCTCATGGGGGTGTCTCATTGATGGAAGGGAGTTTCCTTCCTTAGGTCTCCACCTAATCAAGAGATTGGTTGTTTTGCCTCTTCTTGTGTTGAGTTGGTTAGGGACGCCCATAAGACTATATTTTAGCATGATGTGTGGGTGGGGACTTCCCCTATGTGTGTCTCTTTTAAAAAGCTTTTTCGTATCTCTGAGAAAAATTCCCATGTGGTGGATTCTCTAGGTTCTTGGGAGAGGGATGTTTGAGTTTGGAGTTTTAGGAAGATGGGGAGTTTTCTGGTTTGGGTGGAGGGGATTTTAAATGATTTTCTTGACCTTATTTTGGAAGTGGTTAGGCATGGCAGGGTCAATTCTTGGGTTAGAAAACCAACTCTGGTTAGGGGTTATACTATAAAGAAATAAAGTGGTTCCCTTATTAACAATAATTGCTTTTAGCCTAGTGGTAAGTAGTTGATCCAAAAATTGGTATCTGAGCAAGGTCATGGGCTCAAATCCTCGGGTGACACATTTTGTGGTAGTGGAGGGGGGGGGGGGGGGGGGGGGGGTTCTTTGATTTATTAATCCAATGTCACCCATATGATCCGATGGATTTAAAATCCCAATCTAAGGTTCTTAGTATGGGCTCGACGCAACCTCTTCAAGGCTCTATACTATAAGGGAATAAATTTATGTCCTTACTATCAACAATTTCTTTTAGCCTAGTGGTAAGTGCTTAATCCAAAAGTTCTAAAGTCTATGTCGTGGGAAACATGTGTATTTAGGCTTGACCTCAATCTAAGTATTATGTGGTGTGGATAATTTGGAAAAATGCATAGTAAAGTCCCTCAATTTTAAACACAAATATTCATTGATTACACCAAATTAAAACCCAAAATGGAACACACTTTATAATTTTACATAAAAAATAAAACAAATAATTAAGAAACAAAAGCAATAAACCATTTAATTACTAGTTTTGCCATATCTCAAACACAAATATTCCTCAATCTGAAACAAAAATATTCATTGATTACACTAAATACAAATAAAAAATGGCACAAACTTTATAATTTTACATCAAAACTAAGACAAATGATTAAGAAACAAAAACAATAAACTATTTACTTACTAGTTTTCCAATATCCCCTCTTCATGATCACGACGAATTGGATGCACAACATATGGATCATTTTCTTCAAATGGTTGACGTGCACATGTTGTTAAATAAGGCGTCTCATTGTTAAAATCTTAATTTTCATCGATACTATCGGGAATATGTTTTCCATGAATAATAATTGACCATATAGTGTTAGATGGATCAGTGACATAAAAAACTTGTTTTTCCATAATGAATAGTTTGTTCTTATAAGTTGTCTTTTGAAGATCAACCCTTGTAAATCCTAATTCATCGGTTTCTACACCAGTTTTATTCTCAATCCACCCGCACTTAAATAAAGGCACTTTAAAAGAAACATAATCAATCTCCAAAATCTCCTCAATGGCCCTAAGGTACGTTCTAGATGCTAGTACTGGATTGTTATCATTGGAACTAGAAAAGAACATGGATTCAGCCTCAACCATAACACCACTATTTTGCATGGTGCTACAATAACCCTTTGATTTTGTGTATAACAAATATTTACTAATGCTGTATTCACTCCAAGTAATTACATTAAGCTTAGACATACATGACAACCATTTGCAATTATCCGATGCACCACTCTCTTTAGAAATACTTTCATGAAACCAATCTATGAAAGTTTTGTTATACTCTATCAACAACCATTTTTCATTCATCCGGGGGAAATTTTCATTTATAAGACTTTTGTGAGTACTCAAGTAAGGATCAACTTCACTAAGGTTATTCAATATATACAAATATGCTTGAAAAACTACTTGTCGACTAAGTGTCTTAACATTTAATCCTTGAATACCTCTACCATAATAAAATCCATCATGACGAGACTCGGAGACTCCTATAAAGTTAGAATATGACAAATAATTTGTACAAAACTCAATAGCTTCTTTTGTGATGTACCTTTATATGGTCGAAGCTTCTGGACAGTGATGATTCTTTGTATACCCTTTGAAAATATTCATGTAATGTTTTACCGGATACATCCACTGTAAATAAATTGGACCGTAAATTCTAATCTCCCTTACTAGAATAACAACTAAGTGAACCATAAAGTCAAAGAACAATGGAGGGAAAAACACCTCTAATTGGCACAAGATAATTGCATATTCGTGTTCCAATTCACCTAAATGTCCAAGATCAATAACTTTACTACATATAGAATTGAAGAATAAGCACAATCTGGTTATAGTCACCCTTACATATCTTGGTAAATGCCAGAGATAGCCACTGGTAGATGTTGTTGCATCAAGACATGAAAATCGTGAGATTTTAACCAATTAATTTGTGATCATTCTCTGACACAAGTTTCTTCATATTTGATGAGTACCATTGGGGAACTTTGATACCCTACAAATAATCGCAAATATTTTTTCTTTTTTAGATAGAGTATGACATGCTAGGAGTAAATAGGTTATATTTCTTACTTCTTTTGGGGATAATTCTTATTGTATACCCATCACAACCATATCTTCGCGGAATTTCTTAGCATATTTTGTATTGTCTTTAATGTTGAGGATTGTTCCAATAAAACTATCACATACATTTTTATTCATGTGCATCACATCAATAACATGTGTTGCATCAAAACTAGACCAAAATGGAAGATCAAAGAATACCGACCTCTTTTTCCAATAATTTTTCTCTATTACCTTTTTTTTTGTTTCTTTCCAAAGACAATATTAATGTGTCGTTTTCTTCTATAAACTTCTTTCCCGTATAAGGGCTTTGGAGCAATAATAAATCTTTCACTCCATTAAAAGCCTTGCACAATCTACGATACAGATGATAAGGTCTTAGAAATTTTTGATGCCCAACCTAAATTGTCTTTTTTCCTTGAGGTAATTGGAGGGTGACATGTATCAAATCCACATATAAGATACACTTTATGACCCTTGACGTTGTACTAAGACAAATTACCGTATGCAGGAAAGTCATTGATTATGCAAAACAAAATGGAACACAACTTAAAGTTATCACATGTATATGCATCATCAACATCAAAACTTTCCTCCCACAAAAGTATTAAATCTTAAATAAATGGCGTTAAATAAACATCCATGTCATTCCTTTGTTGTTTTGGACTCAAAATCATCATTGATAGTATCATATACTTGCGTTTCATGCACAACCATGGAGATAGATTATAAATTAAGAGAAGAACAGGAAATGACATATGGTTAGTACTCAAATTACCAAAAAGGTTCATTCTATCAGTGGAAAGTTTAAGCCTAAGGTTCCCCAGTTCAAGGGTAAAATCTAGAAACAAGGAATCAATTTTCTTCCATTACAATGAACCAACTACATGGAAATTTTTTTCATCACGCACTCTTTAATCTGCATGCTATCTAGTATTTTTTGTGTCACTAACATTAGCAAACGATATCTGGAACCTTGGAATTGTCAGTAGGTACCGCATCACTTTAGCAGGAACACCCTTACTAGTTGCACCATCATCATCATCAACACCACTGTCATTCTTCTTGTAGCGCAACACCCCACACCTCGGGCACTCCTTCAAGTTTTCAAACTCTTTACTATATAAGATGGAATCATTAGGACAAGCATGTATTTTTGTATTATAGAATTTCATACAAGGACACCAAAAATTCTCATTTGTGTTAGGAAGGTTTTTTTATCGTGAATCAAGAAATTAAATCAATCCATTCTCATACTCTTTACTTAATCTATTGGCTTTCATCCAACTACGATCCATAATCACATAAAGATTATGAAAATAAAATAAAAAGTAGTAGAAAAATAAAGCTTCTCAATTACAACAAGAACAACAGTAATGGAGAACAACAACAAGTAGAACAACAAGAACAATAATAACATACTGTGGAGCTCCTTGGAGAAGAAGTGTTCTTTAGCTGGCCAAGCTCTTTGGAGAAGAAGTGTTCTTTCGTTAGGGTTCAAAAATTGAATTAGGTAGACATTGAGGGAATACAAAATATTAAGAGAATTTATCGCAGTTAAACTAAAAAAAGCCGAGGTAACATAGCCGACGTAAAATATATAAAAAATAAAGGCTCCTTTTTGGTTGCAAAAAGAATAAAAAATTAGGGAGTTTTTATCACAATTTTACTAACAACCGAGGTAACATATCTGACGTAAAATCTAGAAAGCAAAAAAAGACGCCTTTTTGGTTCCATATATAAAATTCAGTAGCAGGAGCTGAGAATTGAACCTCAAACTCTGAACATATATTTATGTCGGATTAATTTAAATCCAAGGAAATAAATTTATTATTTTTTTAATAAAACAAGGTGCTCCGGTCACATGTACCTACAGTTTTTTATTGTACGTGGTGAAAGCTTCATCATAAAAAGCGTTATTTGTTATAGTGTATGATTGTTGAAAGGAAATGAGTTCAAGATTCAATATAAGCTTTGCATGCTCAGTCATGGTGGTTCCAAAAATTTAAAGGAAAAATAGACAAGACTCAGGGAAAGAAGTTTTGGTCGAACCATCATAAGCATCAGGTTGATGATAGGGCTTCTAAGTCCTCGAAAAGAAGATGAGCAAAATCTCAAAAGGATAAAGAAGATAAAAAAAAATATGTACAATGCTACAACGGTGAAAAGTGGGGTCAATTGGCCAATATGTCTTTCCTTGGTGAAATAGAACCATATTAGATATGGTGAAATGCATGTTGAAGCATAAGAATTTTCCAAAATTATTATGGGGAGAAGTTGTTTCGACTGCAGTTTATATCCTGAACAAGTGCCCCACCAAGAAATTGAAGAACAAGGTTCCTGAAGAAGTGTGTAGTGGAAAATAACCATCAGTAAGTCACTTGGAGGTGTTTGGCTCTATGTGTTACAAGCATGTTCCTGATGCGAGAAGAAGGAAGCTTGATGACAAGAGTGAATCTATGATTCTGCAGGATATCGCAAGACTGGTGCATACAGGTTATTCAATCCAATTAATAAGAAGATTATGTTAAGTCAAGACATTGTGATTGATGAAATTTTTTCCCGGGATTAGAATTCTGGTGATGAAATTAACAAGCCATTGATGAGCTATGGTTTTGACGAAGTAACTGATGAAGTCGAAGTAGAAGAAAATGCCAATATTCCAGTCCAAGACGAAGTCGAATAACTTGATGACATTTCTGACACAGTCAAAGTCGAAGAGGGTGTGGCTAGAACAAGCCAAAGACTTCAAAGAACTAGAGTTATTCCATCGAGAATTCACGATTCTGAAGTGGTTGGTGATGATGAAGTCACATCAGATGGAGATTTAGTTTATTTTACTTTGCTTGCAGGTGTTGAACCAATCAACTATAGTGAGGCTTTTAAGATTAAACAATGGAAGTCATCTATGGTCAACGAGTTACAGGAAATCGAAAGAAACAACACATGGGAGTTAGTTGAATTTCCAGCACAATGTTGATTAATCGATAACAAAACATAAAGCAAGATTAGTAGCTTGAGACTTTCTTCAAAGAGAAATACTTGACTACTCTGAAGTATTTGGTACAGTAGAAATATTGGAGATTGTTCGACTTGTGGTAGCATTGGCATGTAACCAAAGCTGATCGGTATTTCATTTAGATGTGAAATTAACATTTCTGAAAGGTCCTTTAGACGAAGAGGTCTATGTTACCTAACCTCTAGGGTTGTGATTTAGAAGGAAGCGAGTAAAGTATATAAGTTGCACAAAGAGCTCTATGACCTCAAGCATTAACCTAGGGCATGAAACAAGAAGATTGACTCATACTTAGTCGAATTGGGATCAATAAAATGCAAGTCTGAGTATGGTGTCTATGTTTAGGCTATAGCACAAGATGTAACAATCATCTGCTCATGTGTCGATGACTTGCTGGTATTTAGAAATAGCTTGGAGAACTTGTCGAAATTCAAAGAGTTGATGAAGAGGGAATTTGAAATGTCGAATCTTGGAAATTTGTATTATTTCCTAGTCATGGAATTTCAAATGTCGAAGCAAGGTATGGTGTTGAATCAAAGGAAGTATATCAAAGAGATACTTAAGAGATTCAGGATAGATGATTCGACTCCAGAATCTTCTCTTGTCAAACCAAATTTGAAGTTGTAGAAGCATGGAGAGGAATACAAAGTCGATGTAAATTTGTTTAAACAAATAGTTGGATCTCTTATATATGTATGCAATAGTCAACCTAATATAGGTTTCACAGTCAGATTAATGATCAGATACATGAGTGAACCAACAGTGTCGCACATGAAGGCATCGAGAAGAATTCTCAGATAATTAAAAGGATCGATAAGCTATGGAATTATATTTTGACGAGACTCTAAAAGCAAAGAAGCAAATATTACTTGTTTTTAAGATGTTGATTGGTGTGGAGACACTACTACGGAAAACCCATTTAACAATGGTTGGGAAAGATATATAATCATGTGAGCCCATGCTTTGTTATGTAGAATGTGGTTGTATATATGATACTTACAATCCTAGACCAGTAACTGTTGTAATAAATTGGAGAGCGCGTGCCTTATCACAACAGGTTTTCCAAAATACCATCGTGATAAAAATAATAGTCCTAGGTTCGATTCCAAACTGCGCCGTTTTGATATTTATTTTTTTCTAGAAAGCGTGCAAGATAATATAACAGTTATGATATATAACAGTTGTTAAATTTTCTGCATAATTAACAAATACTATCCTGCTTTTATAATTATTCCCATTTTTAACCTGTATTATTATTCACCATATCACAACAGAAAATACCACTCACTATTGTGATAAAGTTATCATAATAATATTAATTTTATCATATTCATAATATCACATAATTGTATCATATTCAATTGTATCAAAACAAACATCCTACAATTTATCAGAACAAACAGCCTACAGTTTACACATTATATAACATCACCTAATTGTAAGTTGGTGTTTGGTTTCTTGACTCTAAAGACCTATGATTTCAAATAATTATACTTGTTAGTAAAATACTTAGAAACTTTAACATACAATTAATATATTATGATAAAGAAGGTGTTGACGGAATATCAAGACTTTCCCATATGCCTTCTTCACGATCGATTTTCCCATATGCCTTCTTCATGATTGATTCAAATAAAATGCTTAACATCTCCATCAAATTCATCATATGAGGTAGGAACTTGTGTTGGGTAAGAAGGTGTGGATGGATTTAGAAGGAAGAGGTCTATGTCACCTAACCTCCTGGGTTAATGATTTACAAGGAAGCGAGTAAAGTATATAAGTTGCACAAAGAGCTCTCTGACCTTAAGCAGTAACCTAGGGCATGGAATAAGAAGGTCAACTCATACTTAGTCAAATTGGGATTCATAAAATACAAGTCTGAGTATGGTGTCTATGTTTAGGTTGTAGCACAAGACGTAACAATCATCTGCTTATATTTTGATGACTTGCTGGTATTTGGAAATAGATTGGAGAACTCGTCGAAATTCAAAGAGTTGATGAATAGGGAATTTGAAATGTCGAATCTTGGAAAATTTTCTTATTTCCTAGTCATGGAATTTAAAATGTCGAAGCAAGGTATGGTGTTGCATCAAATGAAGTATATCAAAGAGATACTCAAGAGATTCAGGATAGATGATTCGACTTTAAAATCTTCTTTTGTCGAACCAAATTTGAAGTTGTAGAAGCATGGAGAGGAATAAAAAGTTGATGTGACTTTGTTTAAACAAATAGTTGGATCTCTTATATATGTATGCAATTGTCTACCTAATATAGGTTTCACAGTCGGACTAGTGAGCAGATACATGAGTGAACCAAGAGTGTCGCACATGAAGGAAACAAGAAGAATTCTAAGATAATTAAAATGATTGATAACTTATGGAATTCTATTTCGACGAGCCTCTGAAAGAAAAGAAGCAATAACTACTTGTTTTTAAGATGTTGATTAGTGTGGAGACACTACTACGGAAAACCCATTTAACAACGGTTGGGAAATATATATAATCATGCGAACCCAAGTTTTGTTATGTAGAATGTGGTTGTATATATGATACTTACAATCACAGACCAGTGATCATTGTAATAAACTGGAAAGCGCGTGCCTTATTACAACGGGTTTTCCAAAATACCGTCATGATAAAAATAGTGGTCCTAGCTTCGATTCCCAGTTGCGCCGTTTTGATATTTATTTTTTTCTAGACAGCGCGCGAGATATTATAACAATCATGATATATAACATTTGTTAAATTTTCTGCATAATTAACAAATACTATCCTGCTTTTATAATTAATCCCATTTTAACCTGTATTATTGTTCACCATATCACAATAGAAAATACAATTCACTATTGTAATAAAGTTATCATAATAATATTAATTGTATCATATTCATAATATCACATAATTTTACCATATTCAGTTGTATCAAAACAAACATCCTACAATTTATCAAAACAAACAATCTACAGTTTACACAATACATAACATCACATAATTGTAAGTTGGTGTTTTGGTTTCTTTACTCTAAAGAACTATGATTTCAAATAATTATAATTGTTAGTAAAAATACTTAGAAACTTTAACATACATTTAATATATTATGATAAATAAGGTGTGTACAGAATATCAAGACTTTCCCATATGCCTTCTTCACGATCGATTTTCCCATATGCCTTCTTCATGATCGATTCGAGTAACATGCTCAACATCTCCATTAACTTCATCATATGAGGTAGGAACTTGTGTTGGGTAAGAAGGTGTGGACGGAATATCAAGACTTTCATCACTAAGAGGAATGTGTTTTCCTGGGAGAACGATTGACCATTTTCCAGATATGTTTGATGAGTTGGTAACATAAAAAACTTTTTTTGCTTGAGAAGCCATGATGAATGGTTTGATCATAAAAGATGCCTTGCCATGGTCGACTCGGGTGAATCCTATGTCATAAATGTGTACACCCTTACTATTATTAGGAACCCACTTGCATTTAAATAAATTCACTTTGAAAATAATATAATCAATCTCCCAAATCTCGTAAATGACACCATAAAGCGTGGTAGTTTCCAATACATGATTCTTATATTTCGAACTAGAGAAATACATCGATTTGGGTTCAACCATAACCCCACTACTTTGCAATGTACTACGATCATATTTTGATTTTGTATAAAAGGTATAATGACCAATGTCATATGTAGTTCAAGTAATGACACAAAATTTTGGCTCGTACGACAACCATTTAAGTATCTCAGATGCACTACAATCATTAGACATACTTTTATTAAACGAATATATGAATCTCTTGTTATGCTCTATCAACAACAACTTATCACTTATTCGGGGATATTTTTTCCTCAAAAGTATTTTCTGTGTATCTATGAAAGGGTTGAACTTCATATATAATGCAATATATAGAAATATGTTTGAATAACTACATCCTGAGCCATTGAATTAACATTTAGACCTTGAATACCTCTTCTGTCTCAATCAGCATGATAATACTTTATAATTGCTATAGAATCTGCATCCGACAAATAGTTTGTACAAAACTCAACAACTTCTTCTGTGGTATACCTTTCAATAATCGAAGCTACTGTTTGTTGATGATTCTTTGTATATCCTTTAAAGATCTTCATATATAGCTCTATTGGATATGTCCACCTTAAATAAACTAGACCATAAATTCTGATTTCTCTGACTAGATGAACAAGTAAGTGGACCATAATGTCAAAAAATGATGGAGGAAAATACATCTCCAATTGACACAAGATAATGGCAGCCTCGTCTTCTAATTCATCTAATTTTTTGAAATCAAGAACTTTATTACATATGGCATTGAAGAATAAGCATAATCTCGTTATAGTTACTTTCACATTTTTTGGTAGGATCCCAAGGATAACCACTGGTAGAAGTTGTTGCATCAATACATGACAATCATGAGATTTTAAACCAATTAACTTGAGATCTTTCAATGATACAAGTTTCTTAATGTTTGATGAGTAACCTTGCGGAACTTTAATAACTTTCAAATACTCGCATAAAATTTTCTTTTCCTTTTTAGATAGAGTGTGACATGCTGGAGGCAAATAAATTCTTTTTCCTTTCTCTATTGGAGCCAACTGTTTTCGTATACCCATCGCCTCCATATCAGGACGAGAAGTCTTACTAAATTTGGTCTTGTCTGGAATGTTTAGAAGTGTGCCAATCAAACTATCATAGACATTTTCTCCATGTGCATCACATCAAGACAATCTCTAACATCAATAATTGACCAATATGGAAGATCAAAGAAGATGAACCTCTTTTTCCATATATTTTTTGCAACTGCCCTTTTTTCTTTTTCTCTCTTCCCAGAGACAACATTAATGTGTTCATGCCATTGATAAACTTTATCCCCGATTAAAGGTTCAGGATCCTCATCAAACTCTTGCTCTCCATTAAAAGCCTTCTATAATCTACAATTAGGATGATCGGGTTTTAGAAATTTTTGATGCCCAAGGTAAAAAGTCTTTTTTCCAAACTCAAGTTTGTGATAACATGTATCATCTTCACACATAGGACACACTCTATGTCCTTTGACACTATATGTAACCAAGTTACCGTAAGCAGCAACGTCGTTGATTATGAAAAATAACATAATACACCTTCAAATTTTCCCCATAATATGCATCATCAACTTCAATGCCTTCATCCCACAAGAGTCATAAATCATTAGTTAATGGACTTAGATAAACATTTATGTCGTTACCAAGTTGTCATGGTCCATCAATCATTATACTTAAAAGTATATACTTGTGCTTCATGTATAACCAAAGAGATAGTTTGTAAATAGTGAGAGGAATAGGCCACGAAGAATGATTAGTGCTTAGATTACCAAAGGGGTTCATTCCCTCAGTGGAAAGCCCAATCCTAAGGTTTCTTGACTCAACTCAAAAATCCGGAAACAACAAATCAATTTTCTTCCATTGCAACGAATCAGCTACATAGCGAATGTTTCCATCACAAGTCCTTTCATCTGCATGCCATCTAATATTCTTTACGTCATTCGAATTAGCAAAAAGTCTCTTAAATCGTGAAATTATTGGCAAGTACCATAACACTTTAGCAGGAGGATGCTTTCTACTAACATTGTCATAGTCATTGTCATCACCATTATGGGCCTTTATCTTGTAATGCGACACACCATATTTCAGACATTGATACAAGTCTTCATACTTTTTTCTGTATAATATGAAATCATTAGGGCAAACATGTATTTTGATATACTCCAGACCCTTTGGACACGCTATCTTCTTGGCCTCATAGAAATGATCCAACAACTTGTTATCTTATGGTAGCATTTTCTTTAACAATTCAAGTAATTTCGTGAAACTTTTATCTGACCATCCAATTTTTTCCTTCAGATTAAACAACTTTAACACCACCGACAATCGTGTAAAATATGTGCATCCCTTATATAAAGAGGTGACTTTATCACAATATAAAGTATCATAAATATGAGCATTTTTAAAAGAAGATTCCCCAATATCACATAACATATTCTCTAGTTGATCTTCCATATATTCATCTTTATACACTCTTTGACTTTGTGACTCTCGACTTTCCCTTTATCCACCTCACTATGCCACGTCCATATTATATAATTTTGACATATACCATCATAACAAAGGTGATGAAATATTTCTTTCTTTGTACCATTTTTGATATTCGTGCAAACATCACAAGGACAATAAAAGATACCATTATTGTCGGGAAGATGTTTATCAGCGTATTCAAGGAATTCAAGAACTTCGTTCTCATAAATCAGACCTAATCTATTAGCTTTCATCCAATTACGATCCATAACAAATTCTGAAATTTATACACGTATAATAATCTGAATAACACACCAAAGTCTAATCCAAAAACTAAAGCATATTCATAACAAAAATATAACTTTAAACCTTAATCATATGCATATGCAAATCTAAACCTAAAGCATATGAAAAATGTACTCTCATACTGACTTGCGCATATACAACATAAGCAAAGAAAAAAGGAACGAAGATGTTGAAGAATACCATACTTCGAAGGTGAAGAATCTTATGCACGTAAGGAATGAAAATGTTGAAGAGTATTGTACTTTGAAGAAGACGAAACAAATGAACGAAGAGGGTGAATATTTGAGCATATACAACATAAACTAAGAAAAAGGAATGAAGATATTGAAGAGTACAATACTTCGAAGCTGAAGAATCAAATGAATGAAGAGGGTGAAGATTTGTACTCCAAATGAATGGATACGAAGAGGGTAAATATTACGCCACTGCTATCGTCTCTGGATCACTTGTTCGAATAGGGCATCTTATGAAAGAAAAACATAATAAGTTTTTTTTTTAATTTATCAATAAACCCTTTAATCGCGGTTGTGCAACACAAGCGTAGTGGAAATTTAAGTTCTCTAACAACGATTGGTTTACTTCACCGTTGTTAAATCATTTACAATTTATTTTTTAAATAATGGACTTAAGTGACACACGCTTAATATACTCTAAAAAATAGAAAAAAAATTAGTTTTTGGGAATCAAAGCTTGCTACACATCATTTATTACTACGGTGTTTTAAGACAACCGTCATTAAATTACTATTTATAAACCCTACTACTCACTGGGGCAAATTTTTTAACCTATTACGATGGTGTATATGAATCCGTTGTAAACTTGGCGTTGTTGTTTGGTGTTTTATAGTAGTGAGATAAGGAAGATCGAAGAAGCATAATTGGATATTTTTTTCAAGTCTTTGGTGCTCCAATCTCATGGTGCTCGAAAAAGCAACCTGCGGTGGAATTATCATCATGTGAAGCTGAATATATAGCGGGTTCCTATGCTCCATGTCAAACAATTTGAATCAGATCGGTACTTGAAGAAATGGAGGTCGAAGAGAAGAAATCTCTTGTGTTACAAATCGACAACAAGTTAGCCATAAATCTGAAGAAGAATCTAGCTCTGCATGGAAGAAGTAAACATATCGAAGCTAGATTTCACTTCTTTAAGGAAAATATAAATTGAAGTGAACTTGAAGTTAGTCATTGCTCAAGTGAAGCACAATTGACCGACATTTTACCAAAGGATTGAAGATCGACAAATATCTGAATTTAAGAAAGAAATTAGGAATAGTTCAGATTGACTATTTTTAGAATATGTTCGACAACTTGGATTATAAGGGCTATGTTGAGATATTAGACTTAATTCAAGTTATGTAACTCATGTACAATTAGGGTTTGTTAGTCTACTTAGTATATAAGTTAGGTATATATAAATAGTTATAGTTTGTATAATTATTTGTACAATTCAAGTCAATAATAAAAATTCTTATTTTTCTTTATTCTCTCCGTAAAAGTATGTCACACATTAACACATTAATCATTTTTATTTTACTCTTTACTATTTTTTTTTATATTTAGACACTTGTTAATCAAATTATAAATTATATTAATCAATATTTTACATACAATTAATTAAAGTTAATTTATAACAAAAAACTTTATTTTTTGTTAGAGCCCTCAATAACCAAACTATCAACCATATTTATTAATTCCTTACACTAAAATAATAGACTTTATTATACTAAGTAAAATTACTTTTTCATATCAATTCACTTATTTCAAATTGTATTAATCAAATTTTTACATGTTATTGTTACAAAGAGAGAAAAAAATCAAAATTATTTAAAAGTTATTTTTCGTGAACAAATTTTAAGAATAAGTGTGAAAATAACATTTTTCTTTTTTCTATTGTTAAGTCAAGTCATAAAATTGTTGACTTTAATTAGTAATAGTTATTCATAAAATCACACATGAATTATTGAAAGTATCAAAAGTTTACAGGGTACTAAAATCATTGATATGAAAAACATGTGAACATAATTTCAAGAGAAAGGCACTGGCTTCCAGTGAATTGGAACCAAGAAATTCCTATTAGGGGTAACCAACCTTCCTGAATTCTCACGAGGAAAAAAATGAACCACCAAATCATCACAATAAGGTGTCATAACAACATCAGAAATCAATGTTTCAGCAAAATAATCACCATAATAACTAGCTTGAACCTTCATTTGAATTCCAAAACTCAATGTACCATTATTTTTAGCTCTATCTTTCCCTATTTCTTCTACCAAATTACTTTCCACGAATGGCTGCTGTTGATTAGCTTCCCAATCAGCTGTCTCCATTGTCATGAACTTCAAATGCAGCTTTTTAAACTCCCCTTGGAACAAATTAAAAGGGTCCGAAGAAGCAACGGAAAGAGCATCTTCAGGATTTTGTTTGTAGAATATTGTGAAATCAATGCTGCGAAAGTGGATAGCCGAGACATTTATGTTTGTGATTGTGAATTTCGCGTCCCATGTTGCGGCGAGTCCTTTCGTTCCTATGGTGAAATTTGAAATGTAAATTGAATTGAGGTTGAAAATGGGTGGGATTGGGTCTTGTTTTGGTGTTCCTGAACGTCTATAAAGAGGTAAAAATATTAGTAACATTAACATTGTGACACCAAGAAGGTTTTGGATTTTGTCGCATGTATAAGGGCTAATGCTGCAGATTTCTTCTGAGTAATTATTGTCAGAAATTGTTGGTATTCTTCTTGTGTTTCTGGAGATTGATAACGGTTGTTGTTCATGATGATTAACTTCGGTTTCTGATTGAGGCAATGTCGAAAACCTAACGTGGTTTCTCTCGTTTTGAGGTTCAACAGAAGCCATATATTTCTATTTTGTAGATCAACAAGAATTATGGTTTTGAAAATCCAAGGAAAATTCTTAGGTTTCTATTATTAAAATTACTAATACGACGATTCGCAGGTGGTCTTTTTGTATTTAAATGAGGATTAGGATTTGGTTATGATGAATTTTGTAAACCTAAATGTGGTTGAGTTTGTTGTTATTAAATGTAAGACAAATATAGAAAAGAAACGAGAATTGATTTGATGGTTTCAACAAATGTGACAGTTAGGTTTAACTTCTTTGAAATGAATTTCATAAACCTATTTTTAAAAAATTTATCTTTTTGTAATAATTTTTTTAAAGAGAAGTATTTTTAAAGAAAAAAACTTTAAATAAAAAAATGGATTTAAGTGGTGTTATATGAAAATTATTTTAAATATTTTATATTGTTTGCTATGATATTTTATCAATTATTTGAGTTGAATATAGCAACCTTCATGCTTTTTAATCAATCAATGAATCATAACTAATAGGAGATTCTTTGATTGTCCGCTCTCTCTTTCTCTCTCACTCTCGTTTCTCTTTCATGATTTATTCAACTCTAATATCGATGATGAAATTTTAAAAATGATTTAAAAATGATTTAAAATATAAAACTATTTTGAATAACTTTTTATAAAAAATATTTCTTTTAAAAAAAGTAATTTTAATAAGCTCTTTCGCATGCTAATGACTCTAATTTTTTTTATAATTAGTATTTATGGTTTCAAATTAGAGAATCAAGATCAATAAGATTTAAATGGAAACTCAATCCGGGAAGAATAAGGAAGATGACGAATGGACAAGAGTTTCATCTAGTAATGCACGACGTGGGCACAAAGGAAGATGGGTACAGAGTATTCAAGAAAAGACGAGGAGGGTCTACTACAACAACTTTCTTCATACCTGAGTTTGCATAGAAATGGAGTGCTAAATATTTGTATCAAGTCTTTAGGGAGATGGGGGATATTGATGAAGTGATTATTCTGCCTAACAGAGACAAGAGAGGAAAGAGGTTTGGGTTTGTTCGCTTTTTCGATGAAATTGATGAAAGATTGTTGGCCACAAAGCTTGATAATATTTTCTTAGAAGGGAAAAAGTTATTTGCCAACTTACCTAAGTTTCAACGTAAACAGGTTAGGACAAAGAAGTATGGGGATGTAGTGAGGGATATGAAGGATTATGGTGTGAAGAAAGGTAACTTAGGCATCTCTCGGGTAGAATGAAGGAAAAGGTTAACTCGTTTCCAGGTTTGAGAAACCAAGGGTTCACGATTTAATCAGTCCAATCATTATAATTTGCCAATAATTCATTCAAAGTTTCAATCTGAAGGAGATGATTTATTTAGATTCGAGAAGGCTTTTGTTTGGGTGGTGGAGAACTCAAAGTTAACATATACCATGCAAGATATTTTCCATGTTGAGGGATATTTCTCAGTCAAAATAAATCCTTTGAGTGCTAATCTTTGTCTCCAAGAGGATATGACAAAGGTGAGATGAAAGCGTTATTGGAAGGTGGAAGAGACTGGCTAGGGAAATGGTTTAAGAATTTAGAGAATGGAGACCAACTGATGTGGATCCTGAGAGGGTAATGTGGTTATATCGTTATGGGCTTCCGTTCCATGCTTGGATTCTTAGGTTCTTTGAGTTTTTATCTTCGATCCTGGGTGTTTATATTTGTAGTGATGACAACACTAATAAGAAAGCTAAGTTGGATTTAGCCAGAATTATGATCAGAAGGAGATGTGCTTCGGTGATCAACAAAGTTCTAAACATTAAGATAAACCAAATCACCTTTAGAATCAAAATCATGGAAGAGGCGCAGGGTATTGTCCTTGTTACGAGGTCGAAGGATACCAAGAATACATCTAATTCAGAGTTAGACGAATCAAAATAAGAAAATAGCAACGATGGTTCATCGGAAAAAGGTACAGATAAGGAATTCGAGGAAGACTTTGTTATCGATAAATGTTTCAGCGATAATGATGTTGGAGTTCTGCTATACTGATAACAATGTCCTAACAAATGTTGAGACAAAGATCTCTACTTAACATAACATGGACAAAATACTGCAGACTGATATAAACCTTATCAGTTCAAAGTCATAACAGATGTTTCAACATCTTATATGATATGTCAATCAATCAAAAAATAAAACTGAATAATGCAGAATGTTAATAACACAAATATATGATGACCCAGTTCGGTTTACAATAACACCTACTCTGAGGCCTACCAAGCCATGAAGGAAGTTCACTATCAACATTATTAGTTCAAAGTTAAACTCCACCGTTTATAACTTCTCGCCTAATCCTTACCTAGTGCAACTTCTACCCAGGAACATCCTAAATAGGAGAAATCGATATCTCACTTCCTAAACCACCTCAATGATATATATATATATATATATATATATATATATATATATATATATATATATATATATATATATATATATATATATATGTGTGTGTGTGTGTGTGTGTGTGTGTGTGTGTGTGTGTGTGTGTGTGTGTGTGTGTGTGTGTGTGTGTGTGTGTGTGTGTGTGTGTGTGTGTGTTAATTAGAACCAGTTCAGTCAAGACTCTTGACTAACAAACATACTTGGATTTTCTTTAAAGCTTCGTCCAAGAATAATACATGATTCATTACCTAAAGGCTTCTGAATCTGCATAAAACCATGTCTACCACAATGTATCAAATCGATACAAAGGGTGACTTACAACACAAGAAATTACACGACTTTCAAAACCCTAAACCCTTATTTTCATTTCTAAGTTTGTTACACCCTGTTTAGTTATCCTAGCCCTAGGTCTAAGTCTTCCTTTTATAATCTTCAATGAACTGGGCTTCAAAAACTTCTGCTGACCCGTAGAAAATAAGACAACAGAAATATCTCTTAAATCATAGGACTTCAATCATTAGTTTCCTAATTTATATCCTCATAGGATATCACAATATTCCCAAAATACTATGTATTTGTACCAGACCAAGTTAATCCAATATTTCAGCTTCACACAGGCGCGATGTTAGATGGTTCTTCATAGGACATTTAGTTCGACATTTTTCTTTGCAAGTTATAAAATATTGATCAACATCTTGTTTTACCAAAATTATCCAAATCTTTACCCTAAGCAACCAAACTCCAACCCAGATAACTCAGAACACATGACACAATTATGTTTATAACTCAGATCACAAGACACAAAGAGAAATGCAAAAACAGAAACATGATACCTGACTCGCACAAGATGCTGGAACATCTTGTTAGACATCCTTGCAAAATATCTACAAAGACGTACATCACCCATATGATTACCAATATGATAACCAGTTTTCACCCTATTTTTAGCCAAAAATTGACAAAGAAATGCCCCACAAGACGTTACTCAGATTGTACTCACCCATATTCGGTCAAAAGCCATAAGAGCTTAACACAATTTGAAAGAAAGGGAAGAAAGAACTCCTTGTAATACCCAAGTTGTTACTTAAGAATTAGCGATTCTCGAAAGTAATAGTACTCTTGGTCAAAGAGAGCGTTATTTGAGGAAGATAACATTACCAACCAATAAGTGTGTACCGACCAAATATGTTTTGAAACTTTCTTCTTTAATGAGCATTGTCCACAACACATATTTCTTGCCTTTATTCTATTCGGACTATTTCTCATGGAAGTTTAAAGTCCCAATGATCTAAGATACGTGTCACACAACTTCGTGACATGTATTTGAATACATCATCCACAGGCACCGCTTGATGATCTGCACAGAGTCGAGTCCTGAACAATTTCCTGGCATCTATTCAAGCATTGTTTGCTCTCACTTGTCTTCAACTAAGCCAACACCTTTTTCAGGCTAGGCACACAAAGAGATTCCTTGTAATGATAGTCACAATGTGTTCCTTTAGAGTTTACATGTACTCCTTTCAAGAGAGCTTTTAATTATCTTGACTTCAATCTTTAGATAAAAAAAATCTCAAAAGCATAACCCTTAGATCACTCCAAAGAGAATACATCTACATATGATAAATCTCCTTTACCAGTTGTCTTCTTCAAAAGGAATGATCAACCATACTCCCTTTCTTTAGACAACTATTTCTCCCCCTCGAGGAGATAATTTAAGGTATAAGAAACTTCACATGATAGACAACTATGAGCTTCCCAAGTTCACACATAAAGAAGGATGTCATAACATCTTATAGAACATTATTCATAAACAAATATCATTATCAGCAATACAAGCTTCATCTTTGAGAGCATGACAATCTTGATTTCTTTAGGTGATATTACCACAATCTGCTTAACCTCTAAACAATCTATATGAAGACTACACTTCTTATATACTAAAATCATGACTCTTACAAACCCATTCTCTTTTTTGAGTAACTTGTAGTGGAAAAGCCCACTTCTCTACAATCATTCTAATCTCAACAAACGTTAGATCACTAGGCCTGGTGTTCAAAATACTATCAAGAGCAATATTCTCCACAACATTCATCATCGTGATTTCATGAAGCACTTTTGAACCAAGAGATGAATGCCACTTCATAATCCAAACAAGCATGATGTTGCAACATTACATCAGCATTTACACAGATCTCACATGTGCAACAACATGATCACAAGAATCATAGCAAGAGCTATAATACTATTGAGAGAAATAACCTCTCATACTTCTCATGACTGAAACAACCGGCAGAAATCATCAAAGATAAAATTCAATGAAGTCTCCATCAAACGTCTTTTATCTCACAGGATGGGAAAGGTAAACATCGATAAAACTTGAAGGAGTGAAATCACGATCTTGCGACCATAGAGATCGAGTAAGGAAGTCGGTTATGTGAGGGGAAGGTATTAGACCCTCACACGTCTGTAGTACTCTACCGGATCCACTTATGTTGTTCTAATCTAAGGGTGTGAAAAGTCTATGTCTAAAGCTTAAAAGCTAAAAGAAAATGAAAAGGGGGAATGCATGCAAAAGAAAAGAGAAAATAATGTAGGGAAAATAAAAGTTGTGCTCGTCCGAGCCCTACCTTAATTCCTACGTATCCCTTTTAAGGAATCAAAGAAGCCGTAGTTCGGCTTCAAAAGTTTTGTTAGTTTTTTATTTTTTAATGAACAATATTAATTTCTCCTTCTTCCATAACTCGACCTTTGGAGACTTACGCGTCAACACATAAGTGAATTAACATGTTATTTTGAGAAGAGTTTGAAAGAAAATCCTGAAGGAAAAAAGATTTTGCATTGGTTGGTGTTTTTGTTGTAGATAACAGCTAGTTGATCTGAAGAGAGAGATATTAGTCGCTTCTCCACTTGTTCATGAAATGATTTTTTTGAGATTTGAACCATACCAAGGCTTAGAATAGAAGAACAATAAGATCGAGAAGAAACTCTCTTATCATCTCCCATACTCAACAAATGTATGATTCTCATCAGTAATCTTTAAGTATTTTGAAGTTCTTAAAAGAAAAAAAAAAGACGTTTTTGTTTTAATGAGATTCAAAAGAAGAAAGAAAAGTCTAAGGGGAGACTAGAAAAATAACCCTAAAGTTGACGTGCATTGTTGACCCTATAGTTGAGGATAAAAGAGGGGAACATCTACTTAATATTGACATACATGGATATAAGCCTAAGGTCTATTCAATTCCCACTTAGAAAAAAATGAATTGAAGATCCTATGAGGAGCATGGCAAAGAAAGCAAAGATGGGGAAAGGGATGATAAAACCTCACACAAGGAAAAACTAAGCCTTAAGTATGATCAACATTTTTGACAAACACAAGTTACGAGTGGAACTCTTAAACACACCAAGAGAGGTGGATAAGAGAATATTCTAACTTTGAAAGGGAGGGAAGCCCTAAATCCAAATTAGGTTAAAAACATTAAAGAAAAAAACTTCTAAAAATTAAAACAAATGAACCCTAGCTTCCTAAAGCCTTATAAAAGTCAAAGACATAGTTTAAATCTATTCGATTAATTTGAAGAGGTAAAGATTATTGAGAATCTTCAAGACTAGTTGACAAAAGGATCAAATTAGAGAGTTTTAGAAAAATATTTGTGAAAAAATGTTAAATCACAAATTAAAATTCAGAAGAAAAAAAATTATTTTTATGATTTTAAGTCATCCAAGAAATTTAAACATATCTTATTTGATTTTTATAAGAAAAGGAAATTAGGGTTTCAAAAGTTTCTTCTAGCTTAAGCAAAAAGAAAGTCCAAAAACTATCATTAGTTTCTAAAATTTTGAAAAATAGGAAAATTGAAATGTAAATTCAATTAAAATTATAGAAAATTAGTTAAATACCAAAGGGTAATCTAGTATGTTTTTGTGGAATTTTATCAATAGAGAAAGATATCAAACAAAAATTACTTGCACAATGTAACAAAAAAAAGTAAAAAAATGAAATGATATAACTATTGGTTGATTTTATTTACTTGTCACATAATTTTATAAAATAAAACAAAAATTAGTTTTATGAAATAGATTCAAATTGAAACTTAGTTTATTTTTTGTGGATTTTTTATATTAGTAAAACGTGGAAAATAAAATTCTAGAACTTAAAAGACGATAAAAACCCTAATTGAACTAATTGATTTATTTAATGTTCTAAAAATGATAAAAATAAGAAATAAAATTCATAATGTGAAAATAGACTAAAAATAGAGTCTAACATATTTTTTTTTATAATTTATTGATGGGTGAAATTATTTAAAATAAAATCAACAAGTTAATAAAAAAAGAGGGAAAATATGAAGCAAAAATTAAAAAATAATACAAGAAAATGGTGCGCATGGGACCCAGTGATTCAAATGGACCAATCAAATTTCATCTTCTACAATGCAACAGTTCCAGTGAACCCTAGAAACATGGTTATGTGATAATCTTCAAATCCTCTCAGCTTACTCGTTCTTCCATGAAAACACTCAAGGTCTGAAGCAAGGTTGTAGATCTCACGGAGATCTACAACGTGATGTTAAGAATTACATCAAAGGAACACATAATCTCACATAAAATTGAGCAAACTTCCACATATTTGTTACTTTTTCCCCAAAATCAGAACACAACACAAACTCAGATTCAAGCAAAGTTATACCTCGAACCTATTGCTCAGCCAGCCAACAACACAATGAATATGAATTAAACAATTGGAAACACTTATAGATGCAGATGCAAGCTCGAATCCAGATCTATGTTGTTTTGAAAAATTACCTAGTGGAAACAGCCTCACTGACTTCTTCAAGTGGAGCTTGTAGGCTTATAAGCCAGGAAAACCACTTGTTTAAACTTGAATTATAAGGAAACAACAACAAATTGAAGAGATCTTGAAGAAAAATGCAGAACCGATTCATGCTTCTTGAGAGAAATTTGGAGAACAATTGAAAGAGAAGTTTTGCCTTGAGGAAAATTTTTAGAGGTTTAGTGTGTGTATCAATTGATCTCCCTAAAATGAGAATGAAGAGCAGTTTATATAGAGGGGAAAGCGTGTTGAAGAATTTTTGCTAGGGGTATAAGGGTCTTTGAGTTTTTTTAGAGTCGTTGGAGATAATCTTGCTTGCTGCGTTTTGTGTTGTCTTTGTTTGAACTTTCAGTCGTTTTGGATAGAGGTGAGGGAAGCATGAATGACGACCTGGCTTATACAGGCACATGAGGGAAAAAACTGATCACAGGCCAAACATATTAATTAACCCACTTTATTTTCCAATTTTCTCTTAATTTGCTCGTGCAATTCCCTTGCTTAAGAGGCCCTTGGAAAGCCCTTTTAATGTAGATCATTATAGAGATTTAAATTATTGAAATTGATGCTTGGAAGTGAGAGATATTTTAGTGGTAAGTTTGGAAAAATGAAGCCTGGCAGTCTAGGACACGCCCGTGTGCATGGACATGCATGGCTTTCCAGAAATGCAACCTTGATGTCTTCACTTTGATTGACTATATCTTCCTCAATAATGGCTCAATTGATGTGATTCAAAGAGCTAAATGAAACTCATATAACAATATTCAATATGCTTCTTTCCAATTTTTCAATTGATACTTGAATCAAAAGAAATTCAATCATGAAAATGGCATACCAACTGTTTGTGGAAATGCCTTGCTTAATATGCGTGTGACTTGTTACTTTTGACAACCTTGTGCCTTATCCCTCTAAGCTCCATATCTCACAAATGCTTCATTTTTTAGACTTGAACACAGATTGACAATATTGTATGGTTTTTATCAATATTTCCAAGCATATAAGATTTACCTCCATTGGATAAAAAATGAGAAAGTTATGAATGTCCACAGTTCAGTACTATAGGGCTTAAGGACTTATAAGTTTTTCTAAATGTCCAAATAACTTCTTGAACAAGTTATCTCCATTTTGATCTTTCCTCTTGATTTTGTGATACCAACGATCAGGAAATATGAAAATAGGATACTTGAATTGATATTTGAGTAAAGTCTACTTGGTCAACTTTGACTTTGGTTGATTTTTGGTCAAAATGACCATTTTGCCCCTTTTGATCAATTGAACTCATTTCACATCAAAATTGGCACTCAAACCTTCAATCGTAGGTGTTTATCAACATATAGAGAGGCATGGAATCAAGTATTGCCCAAAAAAATCATAGATATCTTGATTAAAACCAAAACCCAAATTTTAAGCCTTTGTGCTAGGAGATAGTGACCAATCTTCAAAACTCTCATTTCTCTGGGAAAATTGAGAGAACCCTTGAACAAAGATGCTTCATATGATGATGATAAGGTGATGTTTTACAAATTTTACTCTTGCTTAGCCTCAAATTCCCCAATTAGTCAAAACCCTAATTTTGAAAAGTGAATAGTAGAAATATAATTCTTCCCCAGACTTTGCAAATTTCAAACTTCTAATGATCATATGGGACAAATGAGATGTCGTATAGTACAAGAAACCTTTATAGCTTGAGAGAGTTTAAATATTGAAGACATGAGGTCCTCTTTTTCACTGATTTGACCAATCAAACATCTTCTATGGCCTGTAGAAGAACTTGGGAGCCAAGATACCCTAATCCTTACCATGAGAGTTTATGAATATGTATGATGAGCATAAGCCATGTAACTAAAATAAAGAGAGAAAATTTTGTGGTGCAACAATGACCCTTTAGAGCCATAATGTTAATACAGAGACTATACTCTCTATCAGGAATGAGGCAAGGAATGAACCAACTCATCCTTTAGTATTCTGTCTTTTAGACTTTTGTACAGTCCTTCATACCATCAGATGCATCAGCAAATGACACACATACCTTGGATCCATGTTTGAACAAAACTTCCCTTTAGCATGAAAACAACTATGTTTATTTGACACAACTTAGAAGAATCTCCAACACAGAGACCTTAATAGAACACAACATTAGCATCAGAGAACCAAGAAGAAAAATAATCTCTCAGACATTTTCTGGAATATAGAGTTCAAATTGCAGATTTGCACCAACACAAAAAACAAATACACACCTCTCGTCAAGGTATTTTTCATTAGTTACATGCACACATTTATCTGAGAAACATATCCACACATTCCTTCCTTCACATCTTTCCTTTTCTGAAGTAGAAAACCACTGAGATGATGTTATAACATCAATTTAGTCACCAATGGATTTCACCAATTATTATGGTTCTGAAGACAACACCCATAGTAATCCATCATACTTCTACTCATCATCAGTTGATCAACCTCCAAGCCCAGATCATAAGTTAATGCAATAACCTGCATATTACACGCCTCAAGAAACTTCTCTTTGAAAGGACAATATCCAGATCTCTTATCTTACTTTGAGATATTAAATACCATCCTTATAAATCAAGAGATGAGATTCATTCTAACAGGCAGACCACACCAGACAGGGTAATGCATGATCATCACACCATAAACAGATTTCTCAGAATAAATATGCTTCTCCATTGCATATAACCCCTTGATTGTCTCTTCTACTACAATAGAACTAGAGTTCCATGATATCCCTTTATCCTATTTATGAGAAAAACCTTCCAGACAAGTTGAGAAACATAAAGTCTCACCACAAATATTTCAAGACATTATATCTGACATATCTTCACGACCTTCCAATCTTCAGATTAGATACTCTTCCTCATTGACTTTTGAGAGTATCAACATAGCTTGTGGTTAGTGAACACATCCATTACTCCCTTGTGCCAATTCAATCAGAACCTGATCCATTTGATCAAGTTAAGAAAAATCTGGCTTCTTAGAATAGAAGAGTCATCCTCCATATACAAGAATTCTACTTGATATAGCAAGTCTCTACGATACATAAGAGCTCAACCTCAGTACTCCTGCTTACTTGGATAAAAAATAAGCTGACCAAAACTATTCAAAGGTTGACCATCTCATGACCAACCCACCTATCTAAGATAGGTTTCTTGAATATAACCTTCTAAGCTAAACATCCCAGACACCTACACATATATGTTAAGCCATTCCACAAACCAACTGGGTTCTGAATACTTTGCTGATGAATTTTTTAGAACTCTTTTCATCCATAATATTAGAAGCACTTTTATGATTGTACTTGAGATAAACCTCAACTATCTTTGGCATCTTTAATCACAACAACATGACATACATTTCAGAGAAGATCAGATCATCATGCCTTTTTAAAGCCTCACCCAAAGACACATATATGAGATACATATGCAACGGAATACACATCAGTAGCTCCTTAACAACCTTCAGTTACAACTTAGTTTCTCGTTACAAGCACTGCAATCCAGGTGACACTAGAACCACACATTTTTGAAACTAAATCAAACACACAACCCAGAGGATACAATAGCTTACTAATATAGTACCATTGATAAAAACTTCAGAGAAAACCATCAATCAGGTTGTCATGGATAACTCTCACTCCCTCTTCAAGAGATCTTCCAAACAACAACATGAATTGACCAAGTTCACATGGTAGGTACAATGTCAAAACATTTGGTAAGACATCATACACAAATCAGAGTGTGAAAGAATCAAAACACTCTCATCCTTTTAGCTTCCTCCTTGCTGATCTTGTACTTTTAGAGAACAATTACACCATCTTGCTAGAATCTTTATCGATTCTTAGACTCCAGTTAAGATGTCAAGAACATCTCATAGGACAACATACATAAAAGATATCCTTAATAATAGCCATCAGGTAGGCATCCAACTCTTCCAAGGAAAGCAAGAACTACAAATGACAAGTCAAACCTGACCACCCCATGTTTACTCAACATAGGCACATGTAGAAAAAAATGAATCACAAATAATACCACAACCACATAACTAGCTCCAAATGATAATTAAATCCTTTCTTTTCCAATTATAAGTTCCGTTAGGGATTGGAGGGACAAGGTTGAGTTTATACCCTCATACTTTGCTTGCCTCTATTCAAAAAAACCCTTTAAATATATTTCTTCTTTTCTTTCTACCAAAGACAATTGCATGGAAGGGGAGCATTTTTCTAGAGGATCCATTCTATGTTGTGATTCTGTGACGGATTCAGATGTTGTTTAATGTAATAATCACCTTAGAAAAAGTGAGAAATCAGTTGTTGGAAGGACTATGTGGGACACTATTTCAAAGTTGGATATTGTTAACAACGACATTGAAAATCTAGTGGTGGAAGCCATTGAGAAGATGAAACTCAGAGATAAAGAAAATTATTTACCAAGGAAGTGGTAAGACATAAAACTCTATGAATATTCTATCCATAAATATTAGAGGAGGTGGTAGTAGGATCAAGAGGAAGAGATTCAGTTTCCTCATTCAATCAGGTAATCTTGATTTATGTTTCCTTCAAGAATATAAATTCAAAGTCTTTAATTCTAGTTGACCGGAAGGGTTCTGGAGTATTAAAGAGGTAGAGTGGACTCTTTATGATTCTATAGGAGCTTCGAGAGGGATGATTATTCTATGGAGGAAAAATTTATTATCTCTTAACCATAACTTTAGAGGGAAACATTTATTGGGTGTCAACGCATATTGGAAAGGGATCAGATATAACTTCATTAACATTTATGCATCTTGTAATCCAATGTTTAGGAGGTTGATATGGTTAGAGTTACTGAAGGTGAAGCATAATTCAAGTTGTGTAGAGTGGTGCTTAGGGGGATACTTCAACTCAGTTACTATCAAGGAGGAAAGATTAGGTGTGGGAGAAAGTTTCAAAGGCAGAGATATGGAGGATTTTAATAAAAGGTTCTGAAAACAATTAGGGGTATATGAATAAAAGAATTAAAAATAAAATTGTGTACACCCGCTAAGGCGAAAACCTGAAAAGGAGAGTTAGGAAAAAACGGGTATCCTGGTGGATTGAAAACCCAAAAAGGGCGATCTAGGAAAAAGTTAGTTATTTAAAGCGAATGACTACAGTCTGTTTGTATTTGTGTTATCATTCTCTTACCGTTGTTGGTTAGCTTAGAAGGATAAGGAATAAGTCCAATTAATTTTTTTAGAAAGCAAGATACTAAGGAGCTTTGAGGTTATAAGAGTCATAGTAGAGTCGGTACCCGATGAATCCTCCTTCACATTGCCATCTCTGTTTTCTCCTTTGTATACTTTGTATGCAATTACCTCTTTTTAAGAATTGCTTCTTAATGTAAATGCCCATTTAGAGGCCAATCAATCAATAAAATTCTTTTTATCCAATTGTGCTTCTTTATTTTTACTTTTACTGTTTTGTTTGCAAAAGACGTCCATCATTTTTGATAAACTTTGCATTTAAAAAAATTAAATCTTTACAACACATGATATAAATATATGAAATTTCTTGAAGTTTTGGGTGTCTAGAATTATGGCTAAGGTGGCCATTCCATACCTAGAACATGGTGTTGTGTTTATATTGTTGCAAGTACTTTTGTCTATTTTCAGCATGAGAATAAGGTAAGTTTGGTTCGTTACCAACATGAGGGTCTTAAATGTTGAGGCTTTCTATAGACATAATCCCTTATCCCCAGTGGATGCGCACCTCTGCTTAAACAGAATCACAATCTGCACAGGACTCTATATAATCCTTCTCCCCAGTGTGATCTGCTACTGTTAGAGTTTCTTGAAAAGATTTATGTTTACCTATGGGAGATTTTGATTTGTATCCCCATGAAGGCAGTTGTTATTCCCAATAGAGCAATTTCTTATCCCCAGTATAAGTCATGTGTTGATGTAAATTTGCAAACATAGCTTCCCTAGTATAGTTTATACCGTCAAGATTGCTATTAAGAGATTTTCGGTTCCCCAATGGAAGATGGGCATTCTCCCCAGTTAAAGTCGAGTTTTGAGGATTGTATTGACCAAATTTCCTCTTATCCCTAGCGAAGCAAGTTTTTTCGTTTCCCCAATTAACCTGGCGATGATGAAAATCGTAAAATCATGTTTCCCTAGTGTGATGCCTAGACATGACTCCTGGTTGAGCCTCTTTTTTATCCCCAGTGATAGAATATTGTTGAGGTATTCCCCAGTGGATTTTTATAACCTCGAATTTCTGGTTCGAAGATTCTTTCCTCTTCCCTGAGTGAAGATTTATACCCCCAGTGGAAAGGTCCCCAGTGCGGTCTAATATTGGTTTTCTTTTGATTCAAAAATTATCATTATCCCCAGTAGAAGTTACCTTCATCAGTACACTTTACAAGAGAAAGTTTCCGTTTCCAGCGAAGTTCTCCTCATCCTGACAGAAGACAAGGGATCTGTTCCCCAAGAAGATAAGAGTTTTATTAGAGTTAAATATTTTCACTTGACTGCAATTTATTTTTGCAGTATTCATCCTAAAAGTCTACTTCCATAGAGATATCTCTCCTTGGAAGTTGATATTTAAGATTTACAATATCCAAATGAAGTTTGGATTTATTATTCTTTACAAAAGATCAGATGTGCAAGGATAATTGTTTAAAAGTTCCTTATCTTCCCGACAGTCGATTATTGTTGTGTTTTCTCAGTGAAACACAAAACATGCATCATTATATTGAATCTACCAAAATGTGTGGCATTTTCATTGGATGGAGCATTACGCTGTAAAATTTCAAACATGCATTGAAGTATAAGCTGATTATGCTATGAACCTGACATAACCAGATATTATGTACCTGGAGTTGAATAACTCTCATGATTTTATTCCCCTGTATTTTTCTTCAATTGACGTGTTCCTAGATATTCACTTCGTATTAAGTGTCTTGTCTTGTGGGAGTCTTGGCCAGTTTCCCCAACAGAGTCTATCATACCAGTATCCCCAGTAAGTCCGCCTTCGATGGCATGCTTTCTTTAAGAGTCTATTTGCGGCTATTATTCGTTCCCCCATGAGTTCTCCTTTGATTCAGGTGTTCTCTGTTAGAATATTTTTTAGCCAGTCTATTCTTGACGTGTGTTCAATATTCTTATCAAACATGCGCCACCGATAACTTTGAGCCCGCTTTTGATGCAAGTGTTCTTTGTCTGGTATCTTTGAGTTCTCCTTTGATATAGGTGTTCTCTGTAGGAGTCTATATGCAGTTAGTACTCCTTCTCTTCTGTGCATTCTAAGTGTTTCCGGTTGATATATTTGAGTTCTCCTTTGATTCAAGTGTTCTCTATTGAAGTTTATCTGCGTTTAATCTTCTTTCTCCTTTGTAAGTTTTCTTTTAATGCAAGTGTTCTTTTTCCGATGCCTTTAAGCTTGCATTTGATGCAAGCATTCTCTGTTTGCTATCTTTAAGTTCGCCTTCGATTATGGTGTTCTCTATAGGAGTCTATCTACTGTTAGTCTTCCCTCTCCTTTGTAAATTCTCCTTTGATGTAAGCGTTTTCTGTTGATATCTCTGAGCTCGCTTTTGATGCAAGTGTTATATACCTAATATTTATGATTTCGCTTTTGATGCAAGCATTTTCTATTGATATTTCTAAGCCCGCTTTTGATGCAAGTGTTCTATGCCTGATATCTATGAGCTCGCTTTTGATGTAATCGTTCTCTGTTCGATGCCTTTGAGCTTGCTTTTGATGAAAGTGTTCTCTATTTGGTACCTTTGAGTTCGCCTTTGATTTAGGTGTTCTCTATAGGAGTCTAGTTGTTGTTAGTATTCCTTCTCCTATGTGAATTAGCTGTTGATGTAAGTGTTTTCTGTTGATATCTTTGAGCTCGCTTTTGATGCAAGTGTCCTCTATTTGATGTATTTGAGTTTGCTTTTGATGTAAGCATTATTCCTTCTCCCTTGTGAGGTCACCTTTGATTCAGGTGTTCTTTGTGGAAAGTCTATCTGCAGTTAGTCTTCTTTCTCCCCTGTAAGTTCTCTTTTGATGCAAGCGTCTTCCATTGAAGTCTTCGAGTTCACTTATGATTCAAGTGTTCTCTGTCATATATCTTTGTAGGTGTTCAATATTCTAATCAGGCATGCATATTTAAGTCCGGCTTTAATTCAGGTGTCCCCAGTCAAGTTAACCTTATATATGTCCAATTCTGGTCGGGCATGTATACTTGGTCTCCTTCTTGGTGTGTGTCTGATCCTGACCCGACATACATTTCCTGATAACTACCTTTCATTTAAAAAAGAAAAATACAAAAAATACAAAAATATAAACAATACCTGACTATCTTCAGAGTGCAAATTTTATGGTTCTATTAAGTATTCAATCCTATTCTACCTTGATTGTTTGAAAGGCTACCACCAATCTCACCCTTAGGTTAAAGAAGATTGAATAAGGGAAGTTGTTGCACCCCAAAATTCACCCTCTTCATTTTAACCCTAGTTGGTTTATACTTCATCATCATATGCATACATATATGTCATTAGGTCTATGCTCATGGAATCAAGGTATTTTTTTGTGAAGCAGAACTTAGGGTTATCAGATTTTTAATGCACTCCGCAAGTTTTCCAAGCCATATAATCAGGGATTAATCAAGCTATCATCATATCAAGTTCTCATGTGTCTTGGCATGCTTTGAATTATGCATAAATTCAAGCGTTTCAATTGATTTGAGACAGTGGACACATAAATTCAGTATTATGCGTTACAAGCTCAAAAATTCATAACTTAAGACCAGAAGATGGTTTGGGAATGGTTCTCTAGTCGTTATAACCATCTCGAGATCTAATCCAATTCATTTGTTCAAGTCGAAGGCTAATTTTATGGGAAATATTTTCAAAAGCACAAAATACCTGAAATGCATTATATAGTGAATTTGCTGGTTCACTAGTTTTTAGATGCTTAAAAATTTGTAACTTCTGATTATAAGATCATCTTTGAGTAGCTCTGGGATCATTTTAATCGTCTTGTAAGTTCCTTTGACTTTCGTGTTCGGGCCGAAAGCCAATTCAATAAGGAAGATCTCTGAATGTGTAAATATTTTGAAGAAATACAATGAAAATACCATGAAATAGTCTGGTGAACCGCTGTTTAACGGATATTAAAAAATTTATAACTTTCGCCCGGTTCGACATTTTTGGATGGATCTTTGGGATAAAAGTTCTTCTTGATTTTATCTTCAATTCATTTTTTTTGGGTCAAAAGTTAATTCTTTGCAAAAGATCTCCGAAAGTGCGAATTACCAAAGAAAATTGCACCCTGAAATGGTTTTCTACCAAGCTGTTTCTCGATATTGAAAAAATTGTAACTCTCTCAATTTTTATCAGTTCAGGATGATTCTCAAAGCGTGAGATCACAAATTTTATTACCTAGAACTTTTCTTTGGGTCTCGAGTTCGAATTGTGCTTCAAAGGCTACGGTTTGTGGCTTGTTTTCTAAAGTGTGCATGAAAATAAGCTGAAATTTTCAATACGGAAAAATAAGTAAACTGTTTCTCGCCAATCGAAAAATCATAACTCATTTGATTTTTATCATATTGAGGTGATTATTTTAGAAGCGTGTCACAAATTTCTTCGATGACGATTTTATTTCAGGCCGTGCATCAGGATTTCGCACCGAAAGACACGAGCTTGTGGTTTGTTCGCGAACAGTAGACAAAATAAGCTGTAAAAATCTGCACTGTGAATTTTTACACTGAGTTATTGCCGTTTAGAGCACCGTAACTTGCTCAATTTTTATTGTAACGGAATGATTCTTTCGGCGCCGCATCACAAATATCGTCATCAACATTTTTGTTCAAGTCATACATCAAGATTTTGCACCGAATGTCATGAGCTTGTGGTTCGATCTCGCATTGTGCATGAAATAAGCTCAAAATTCAGTTTTTGAGCCAATGCTATATATTTTCAAAATTCAAATTTCAAAGGAGGATTCACTCATTATTCACAAACCTCACACAAAAACTCTCCAACTCTCTCTCAAATCAAATTGAACTCTCTCTCAAATCAAATTGAATTCTCTCTAAAATTGCTCAAGAACACTAAAGCAAAAACTCAACAAATCTTCATCTTCCTCTCTCACCTCCGCCGCGATCTCCTCTTACTCCCGTTGGTCACTGCCATTACCACCACCTCCCTCGGCGCACACACCTCTAACCACCACGAAACCGAGTTCCAGTCCGCTACTCCATCCGTCGTGATTAACAATTGTCGGTCTGAAGCTCCCTCCATTGCGCGTCTTGATCGCACGAGTTTCCTCCATCTTCGCAAGCACTTTCTGGAAATAATTTCTTCCTTCTCCGAGCTTCTGTCTGTGATTATTCTTCTACATATCCATTTGATTAAATTTTCGATAATCTCTTGAATCTTGTTGAATTTAATTTCTTATTTATATAATTGACTTTGTGAATTGAATTCTCAATTGATTATTACATGAATTGAATTCTTGAGAGATACTTGATTCTTGAATTTCAATGACGTTGAAGTGTGGAGTTGGTTGAATTTATGCATAATTGTTTGGATCTAATGAGTTTACACGTCGAATTACATATTTGTTCATTTTTACTTGAATTCTTTGTTCTGGTTCGATTATTGTTGAAGTTTGATGAGAATTGATGTAAATTTCATGTGTTAATGCAATTTCGGATCAATTTGATGGTGAATTAATTTTTCGACATTAAAATGCTTTGATCCGATTAATTGCATCAATACTTGAATAATTGGTTTAAGGCTTGGAATCATTGCTTGAATTTGAAATTGATTATTTGCAAAGTATTTGTAATTTCCAAGTGACGATACTTGAATCAGTGAATATATTTTTGTGTATTTCTGGGTGAGTTTTACACTCATTTTTGTCTGATTCCGATACATGTATGTGTTTCTTCTTGGAAACTACAATCGCATTGCAAATGGCTTTACAAATGTGGTTTGATGCTTACTTGAGCATGTTTATGCATTTATGGATCGTTGGTGTGGAGTTATATCGTTTTCGACATGACTTTTTGGATGATTTTTTGACACGGTGTAATGCTGCCCGGTGTTGGTAAGTTGAGCACATGGCATGTTTTAATTTATGGTTAATGCTCAAGTGAGTTTGTTTTGGTACTTAGTTGACATTTATGTCAAGTATTGTCGATTTTAGATAAATATTTCGCGCGGTTCATATATTAACGAAAATGCTGCTCGATTAGATAAGTTGGTGCAAATATGCGATTAGTTGTTGTTTGATGTACAATTATACTTGCCTTGGAATTTTTTTAGCATTTGCGTTGAGTGGTGACGATTCCGGATCGACATTTTGGAGCGTTTCATGTGTTACATCACCACTACTTGGATTTTACATTTTTGGTTCCAATGCACATTTAAGTTCCATTTCTTCATGATTTAATCCCAAATTAAATTGTTATGAGAATGCATAACTCCGATTTTGTTGCCTTGTTTTTTCTAACATGTTTGTTGACTTGTGCAAGGGATTTCGAGATAACTTTCAATTGATTAACTAACTCTTGGTTATTCAATTAAATCATGTTATTCCACTTTATTTGTGGATCGATTACGCTTCCGACGTGTTTGATTTTGTTTCTCATTTTATGAGATATATACACTGCTTGTGTTTTTTATAGGGATGTGAATTTTTTTGCAAGTGTTTTGTTTGTTGTTCGGATGTATCCTATGCATTTCACATGTGATTTATTTTCACATTGTTGATACTTTGGAACATATGCCGAGAGCGCGGTCTGTGGCTGTTTTGTTTGTTGATGCTAGCTTGCACGATGTTTTCCGAGTTTTTCTGCTTTGGTTGCTTACTACGAACTCTTGTTCGTTTGGTATTATTTCGTTTCTTGTTTATTTTCCGCATCAAATTTTCTTTTCCTTTCCATAAGAAGTAGGAATACAGATGCATGACTGGGAGTCCCTACTTTAGGTGGGAAATCTAATTAAAGTCCTCAAAGGTGGCGATGTTTGTTTTGCAAAGACATCGATGAGGCAATGTTTGTGTTTGCTTGTATGCAAAAGACCTCAAACGAGGCAAGTTATTTGTTTAAAGACCTTGGCAAAGGAATTGAGTAAAGTCCTCGACAAAGGAATTTCCCCTTCCCTTTTATTTTTTGCTTTCTATCGTGTCAATAAGTGGAGCCGAGGGACCGCAATCGGCCCCCACGCATTCTAGTCTATGTCGTTCTTAGCTCCCGTTGTATGTTGATGCTTCGAACTGTGCCTCTTCTTGTCCATTAAGTCAAATAAAGTGGAATATAGGTACCATAATCATCCCTCACGCTTTGTCATTCGTTTCGATGATATTAGCTTATGATTCTTCAAACATTGACATTTCGAGTTGTTACTCGATGTCATTGCTCGAGCAAATCAAGTGGAAAAGAGTTCCTTATTCCCACCTTGAGATCCGTTGGACTCTTTGATTGTTATTAGCTCACACTCAATTTTATTTTGGCTTCGGCTCAACTTTTTTTATTGTACTTGTGCTTGTTCTTTTCTTTACACCTTTGAATGTTCCCTTAGGATTCACTTGTTTCATTTCTGATGCAAGTTAGACATTAAGATTGTAATCCATGCATGCTAACCTAGGTAATGTATCCCTTTCAAACTCAACCATAGGATCAATCATTGTATGATAACATTAGGAGTAGAACTAGATAGTTTCCCTTATATTTTTTTCTTCCCCTTTTGCATTCTTAAAACAAAAACCTCTTTCTTTAAGAAAATGCTAAAACACTTATAATGGAAGATGCTAATCATATCCGGTTGATTCTTGTGGGGTAGAGAGAATCAGTTTTTACGGAATCTTGCTCTATTTTAACTCCAGACTTTATTACGATTCAAATCACAAACCCTTTTTCAAGGTAAAAACAATCAACCAATTCAAATTCTTTTCGTCTTCGAGCCTTGCATCGAAACTCTCAAAATGATACGTTAATTCTACTATGTGCATTATGACGCGTAAATCCCTAAGAGTTGGGTAGCACTATGTCTACTTGCTAGAGCATGAATGTAGCAATATCCGCCTTCGAGAGCTTTTCCTTTTGAAAATACCTCTTCAGGTAGAACATGTTAATTCATTCCTATGCCAACGCGTGAGTCTCCAAAGGTCGAGCTGCGGTAGGAAGAAAAATTAGCATTGTTCATAAAAAAAAAAAAAACTGAAACTTTTGCGGTTAACTATGAAGTGCCTTGATCCCCATTGCATGGAAGGTGGTACATAGGCACAAAGGTTTGTAACCGAGGCAAGCATGCTTAAAAAACCCTTTTTCTTTGTATATACACTCTACATTCACGCATTTCCCCTTAGCTCGATTAGTGTTTAGATGTGAACACACCCTTTGATTATAACAACAAGAGTGGATCTCGTGGAGTACCATAAATGTGAGGGGTGCTAATACATTCCCCTTGCATAATCGACTCCCTTACCTGTATCTCTCAGTCGTTTGATCATGATTTCACCCTTCTCAGGATTACTCGATGTTTACCTTTCCCTTCCCGTGGGATAAAAAATATTTGATGGAGACTTCATTGATTTTCTCTAGATGATGTTCATCCGGTTGTTTCACCATCTTGATAGTCAGTTTTAATGTAATTTTTTCTGTTTTTTCCATTTTGCTCCATTTTTCTGCGCAGAGACCTCCGAATGATAATTACCTGAATTATACATCAGAAAACCATCATAACACCATATAAATGCATGAATATACCCTAAATCAAGTACAAACCAAGCTAATTAAATGGTGTATTTTACATGTTATCAAACTCCCCCACACTTGAATTGTTGCTTGTCCTCAAGAAACTTATCTTGCATATGGAATATGTAAAATGCAATAATTTAGAATAAAAGGACTCAAGAAAAGAAACATCACAAATACTCATGCGTAATTCAAAAATTAAATTGGCTAAAGGCTAATTTGATAGGTACTAAAATTAACACTAAGGATATTGTGACAATACAAACCACATTTTATAGACAAAATTCTCCCTCCTAGATGTTAACCTGTAAATTCTAGCTGAAGGATTCAATAGAAAATGAGGGTAATCACGTTTGAAAATTACTAAGTATGAAGACATTCATCCTTCAACATATTATTTACGTTGACCAATAGGGTTCGACTAATGTGGTAGGTTTGGTTTGGAAGAATCTCAAGATCACTTCCACAAAATAGGATCTCTCTCTTCAAAACATGTTCGTAATCTCAGAAAGGTTTGCATATGTCAAACATTTGACTATGTGTCAAGTTTGACACAATGATTTGATGTTGTGGAATTAGCGCATTTTATAATCTAAGAGCCAATTAAACTAATGATGTTTTGATGATGCTATAGAAGTTAATCAACATCTCTAAATAGAGGCAGTTAGAAAGTTCAAAGTCGGTTATCAACGTGATGAATAGTTTGCACTAGTTTTAAATAGTGAAGACGTATGGAAGCAATTTAGGAGTTTGAAACCCACGTAAGGGTATACATGTAAATTACTGGGGAAATAGCCATTGTCGATGTTTATCATTGTAGTTGTATATAATACAGGTCATACATGTAACCATGGTCGCAAAAACTACTTCTTTTCTATAGAACTAGAGTACCCAAGTCATAGAGCAAAATAGTTTGTGAGAAAATGTTTGAGTTTACGTCCTTGTCTTTTACTTTTCTAAGTTTACTTAATTGAAACATCTTACTTTAATGTCATTTACTAAGCTTTTTATTATCTTTACCCAAAGTTTGTTATAATTAAAGTTTATGTTCAGTTAAAATGGTGTCAGCAACAGGTTCTCTGCTAGGGTAAGTCTCGGAGGCTTTTGGAAGTAACAAGGATGAAGATGATCTCAAGGAAAGGAATACCAAAAAATTCAAAAATAATGGGAAAGAACATATGGTTCAAGAGGATGTGTTCCAAGTGAATCAAAATGGAGAAACATTGGAGAAGACTAGAAACAAGATAGACATATCTTTCAAGGATATGGTCATGGGAAGAGATTCTGAGATCATGGAGGAAGGAGATGAGTCAGGAGGCAAGGAAGAAAACATGGAGATGAATATTCTTGATCTAGAAAACATGAAAGTGGATGAGCATGTCGAAGGGGGATATGTTTGTCCGAAATTCACATTTTCAAAACATGAAGAATGAAGGATCCACAAACCATGGCACAAATGGCTGAATGTGAAGCTTCTTGGAAGGGTCAAGAAGGTATTAGGCTGAAACAGATGTGGGCCAAGAAGGGATTGATTAACATCATTTATTTGAGTAACAATTACTACGTTGTCACCTTCACACATGATGATGATCACAATGCGGCATTATCTAATGGCACTTGGTTTATTTGTGATCACTACCTCAATGTGAAAGAGTGGAGTTCTGACTTTCACCCGACTAGTGACACCATTGAAAAAGTTGTGGTTTGGATACGAATTTCAGGATTACCAATTGAGTACTTTGATCCAGAGATTTTGTAGTTCATTAGAAATAGGATGGGGAAGACAATTAAGTTGAATAAGAATACATTGATACATGAACAAGGAAATTATGCGTGATTATGCATCAAAGTTGATTTGTCCAACCCACTAATTGATATGTTCAAGATAAATAAGAGAAATTGCAAGGTGGAATATGAAGGGTTGCATTCAATATGCATCAATTACGCTCGATTCAGCCATTACAAAGAAGGATGTCTAAAGAAGCATATCCAAAGATATGATACAACCTTCACTGATATTGGTCACAACAAGAATTTGGAAGATCATATGACTGAACGCCCATGGATGATGGTATAGAAAAACAGGAGAATGGGAAAGCACATGGAAACAGTGGAGTCAACACCATAAATTTGATGATCGGATAAAGCAATGGGAACATAACTGGCAACAGCAAAGCTCCGGTGATAATCAATACAGACATAGGCGTCACGGGCTCTCGGCTTAATGCATTAAATGATACCACTAATGAAGGAATCATTGCAAATAATGGTATTCGTGTGGAAATGATCGGTAATAATAAGGTGAATAATGGGAATAAACAAAAGGAATCAAACAACACATTCTCATTGGTAGAGCATAATAGGAAAATTCCAGTGGAAGACAATGGAGAAAGGAATAATAAAAGCACTATATGTGAAAAAAAGGAAACATCAATGGTACAACAGGTAACATAAACTCAATATGGCAGACAAGCCCAACAAGAAAAACAGACGCACCACCAACAAACCCATTAAAGAATGAAACGTGGCAGGAATTAAAAGGACACCTTTTAAAATAACATGAAACCAATGCAAAATCAATGAACACCTGGTAGACATTCTGAGAGACAAGAATACAAAGGAATTAATTGTGTCTCTAAATAATGTCAACATCGATGGAATAGCTTGTGTGATTGGACGAGAAATTAACAAGGAAAATCACAATAGAGCACATGGAAGATGGCCGATTATGGATGGAAGCATAAGACCAGAAGTGGAAATTGAAGTCCCCAATAACCCTATACGGCCTAATGACCAATCAAATTCCAATTTTGAGACACCTAACAACACTCACAATGGGAACCAGTGTCAATAATATGGGAACAAAAATTCATCGGAGATCAATCAAGATACACAAAACCTAGAGGGTAACATTATGTAAGGTGTGGGTGAAACCCCACAATAAGTGACATGAGCAAGGAGTTTCCTTTTTCTTGATAATTTGTTTTATGATGAAAAGTTAAAGTGATATTTTTGTGTGGAACTGTTGTGGTGTAGCCAACACAAGCTTTTGTAGAGTTTGCAAGCAATAAATAAGCATCCATAAGCCGAAAATGATTGTGATTGTGGTGACTTGCTGTGAGACGATTATAATTAAGAAAGTGTTCAACAAGCTTGGTTTTGATGTGTTCTTCACAGCTGATAACCATGGAATGCAGGTGAAGTTATTGTATCCTGGTTTGAAGCTGGAATGAGTGTTTCTCTTATCAAGAAAAAGTTTCAGAAGTCAATAGCTACTGACTTTAGTTCATAGGCAGGAGCGCCCGACGAGTGAAGAGCCAGAACGACTCGCCTGACGAAGCTGCCGAGCATCGAGCGAAGCAAATTATTTTCTTCAGCCTGCGTGCATTGTTGCTGCCACGTGGGCGTGTTAGTAGGGCTTTCCCGACGAAGCTTCTGTAGCTCCGGGCGAAGCAGACTGGGCAGACCTTGTATATATGCTACTTTGTAGATATTTTTTGAAACATCTTCCACTTTCTACCACTTTTGTATCCTAGAAGCAACTTTTGTAAGAGAAAAAACCCACTTTCTTCATTTCTAAGTCAAAAGCAAAACCTTTATGCTTCAAATCTTTAATTCTTCACGATTGATTCCCCAAAGCTTTGTTGTTGACTTATTGATCAAGCTCTCTTTGTGTCAAGATTAGAGGTAGTTATTCTTCACTTTTGTATGTATTTCTCTTGATATCTTGTATGTGAACAAGTTGGTGATTAATATATGGTGAAAAGCCTTATTGTTATGGTATTTGTATGATTTGGATCATTATTGACAAATAAGTTCCAACTCTCGACCTAGGTTTTCATCCATCAACAAACAAGTTCTAGACATAGTTTTGTGAGTTGATAATCACTTATGATAAAATATGATAAAACTCACAATTTGTTTTAGAGATGAAACATATTGAGAGAATATATGACTATATTGATTGTTAGTAAGTTCACATGCTTTATTAAGAAAATATGTATGAAATAGATTATCGATCCCTAATTTTGACATGCTTTTACCAATCGTTTTTCAAACAAAAACGTCTTTTACTGTTAGTTAACACTTTTCATGAAATCAAAACTTTCGGTTACCAACCCTTTTATAAACCCATGCTTAAAACAATTTCAAATGTAGAACGGAGGTAATATCACCCAATCCCTTTGGATACTATAAAGAAAATACTTAATCTATAAAAGTGTTTCAACGAGGGCCAATCTATAGGGGTGGTCAACGAATTTGTGAAAGACTAGAAAATGTACTTTGTAATGAAAATTTGGTGAATGTCGTACCCTTATGTCTATGTGAGAGTTTTGATCAGGTTTGATTTTTCTGATTAATATCCTCTTCTCATTCGTCCTTATGGGAATGAAAGGCCAAAATCCAACCCTTGTTTTCGTTTGAGAGTGTTAGGTTAGCTGAAAAGTATTACCATCATATGTTGGAAACTTGCAGGAGCGACAATGCAACCATGTTAGATAATATGAAGAGGCTCCAAGAAAGCTTAACTAATTGTAAATTGAGCACTTTAAACCCAATGACGAGGCAGAAAAAAGGGTCATGAAACGCCTCAAGGGTATTCAAAATCACTTGCAATCCAAGATTAGAGTTGGTGGGCTAAGAAGATTGGAACATATACTGCAGCAAGATATGAATGTGTTGCTTAAGAAAGAAGAACTCATGTTGTTTCAACGGTCTAGAGCAAATTGGCTTTTGGATGCAAATCGAAACACAAAACATTATCACCTCAAAACAGTCCAACGATGAAGGAGGAACAACAATATTTTAATTAGGAATGATAATGGCCAGTGGATTGATGAAGATAACCAAGTCCGACAGATCTTCATTGATCATTACAAGCAGCTTTTCTCTATGAATGATACAAACCAGATGTGGGAGTAAACCAAAAATTCTTTTCCTTAGCTCGATCTAGATATAATGATAAAGCTAGGTGAAGACATTAGTGACGAGGAAGTCAAGAGTGTTGTTTTTAACATGAACCCTTGAAAACATTAGGGGCAGATGGTTTTCCTGTAGGGTTTTTTCAAAAACATTGGAATATTGTGGGACACAACGTTTTTGGTTTTGTTAAAAGAGTGTGTGAATGACCTAGTGAATTGTCAAGGATAAATCAGACTGATATATGCCTTATTCCAAAGATGAAACAGTCGGAGCATGTTAATCACTACAGACCAATCTCCTTGTGTAACTTGATCTACATTGTGGTAAGCAAAACTATTATGGAATATTTTATAGGAAGTATGTCTAGGCTGGTTTCACCTTATCAGTCAGGATTTATTCCAGGGCGTAGCATACATGAGAATATTATTGTGGCGCAGGAACTTGTTCATCGCATAAGAAATTTAAAAGGAAAGAAAGGCTTTTTTGCGATCAAGGTGGATATTTTAAAGGCCTATGATAAACTGAGCTGAAAATTTATTTGGAGGGTTCTGGAGGAAATCCAACTACCTAGGAAAATGATTGACACTATCATGCATGAAGTGACTAGTGTTAATACAAATATCAAATTTAATGGTGCAACATCAGAATATTTTTGACCTAGTAGGCGTAATCATCAAGGAAATCCTATATTTCCTTACATCTTTGTGCTTTGTTTGGACAAACTTTCTCATCTCATCACTTAAGCAGTTGATGATGGAAACTGGAGGGCAATCAAAGTTGGAAAGAAGGACTGGCGGTATCTCACCTTATATTTATTAGAGGGTAATTTAATATTTGTCATTTGTAAATATTTTGATTAGGGCCTATGTGGCATTCTTATTTGTGTATAAATAGGTGTACTAGGTTTACATTTATATCAATCAATTCCTTCAATCATTAGTGGCAGCTTTTAGCATTTATTCCTTTTCTCTCTTCTTCCTCAATTTCATCACCTTGCACTAACAAATTGTTGAAAGAAGAAACAGAACTTTGCTTGATATGACCAGAAGTATGCTGAAAGAGAAGAAGTTACCTCACATGTTATGGGGAGAAGCTGTTGCCACATCAGCATATGTTTTGAATAGGTGTCCAACAAAGAAGCTGAAGGAAACTGTTCCTTTAGAAAAATGGACTGGAGACAAGCAAAGTGTTAGCCATCTGAAGGTGTTTGGCTCTGTATGCTACAAACACGTTCCAGATGCTAGAAGACGAAAACTGGATGATAGAAGCAAAACAATGTTACTGGTGGGGTACCACAGTACAAGTGCCTATAAGCTTTATTGTCCAGAAACCAACAAAGTTGAAATCAGCAGAGACGTCATTGTGAAAGAGTCAGAAACATGGGATTGGAACAAGCTTCAATCAGATTCTGGTGTAGTGCCAACACCAGGGTTAGTTTCTGAAAGTTCTGAAGACGAGTCAGAGTCAGAAGATGAAGACTCTGAAGATGAGTCAGAATCTCAGGGAGATTCTGATAGTGGATCTGATTCTGATCCAGATTCTGATGATGATCCAGAATCTGGTGCTGATTATACTTCTGGAAGGGAAAACTCTGAAGACATGGTGTCTGGAGAACAAGTTTCCAGAAGTAACTCTGAAGGTGGTAATTCTGAAGAAAATAATTCTGGACAAAGTCCAAAAGTCAACATAGTTCCGAGTTCTGGAGAAGCTTCAGAACAAGATCAGAGGCCACAGAGAATCAAACGAATACCAAGTAGGTTTGCAGATTTTAGCATGTTGCATGATACTGAAGTAGATTCTGAAGGAGAAATCGTTCAGTGTGCCATGCTAGTAGATTATGAACCAGTGGGTATTGAAGAAGCGCTCAAGAAGAAAGTATGGATGAATGCCATGAAAGAAGAACTTGAGGCTATTGAAAGAAATAAGACTTGGAAGCTGGCAGAACTTCCAAAAGGCAAGAAAGCCATCAGCGTCAGATGGGTTTTCAAGCAGAAGCTAAAGCCAGATGGATCAATTGGCAAACACAAAGCGAGACTAGTGGCCAGAGGTTTTCTTCAGAAGCTTGGACTAGATTACTTTGAGGTGTTTGCGCCTGTAGCTAGACACGAAACAATCAGACTGGTGATTGCTTTAGCTGCAAACAGAAATAGGCCTTTGATACATCTGGATGTGAAGTCTGCATTTCTGAACGGTCCATTACAGGAAGAAGTTTATGTGTCACAACCTCCTGGATTTGTGAAAAATAATCAGGAAGGGATGGTATACAGGTTAATTAAAGCTCTGTATGGACTGAAGCAAGCGCCCAGAGCTTGGAATTTGAAGATTGATTCGTTTTTCAAGGAACAAGGGTTTCAGAAGTGTGAGATGGAGTATGGTGTTTATGTTCAGCATACTTCAGAAGGTAATATGATTCTGGCCTGTTTATATGTTGATGACATATTACTCACAGGAAGTTCTGAACAAGAAACAGTTGAGTTCAAGAAAGTTCTGATGAATGCGTTTGAGATCACAGATCTTGGAAAAATGAGTTTCTTTCTAGGAATGGAATTTATATACTCTGAGAAAGGAATCATCATACATTAGAAGAAGTATGAACTGGAGCTTCTGAAGAGATTTGAGCTAGCAAATTGCAAGATTGCTATCACACCTGCTGATACGAATCAGAAGTTGGATTCTGATTCTGATGGAGAAGATGTGGATGCTACAACCTTCAAATAGATGGTTAGTTCTCTGAGGTATTTGTGTAATACCAGACCTGATATTTGTTATGCAGTTGGAATGGTCAGCAGATACATGAGCAAACCAAAGTGGTCTCATTACCAAACTGTTGTAAGGATTCTGAGGTATATAAAAGAAACTCTGAAATATGGAGTGTTATTTCCTTCTGGAGGAAAGATCAAATCAAAACTTCTGAGTTATTCTGATTCTGATTGGTGTGGAGATAGAGTTGACAGAAGAAGTACTTCTGGGTACTTGTTCAAGTTTCTGGGAGGTCCAATTTCTTGGAGTTCCAAGAAACAGCCGTTTGTGGCTTTGTCAACATGTGAAGCTGAATACATTGCAGGTGCTGTAGCTGCGTGTCAAGCAGTTTGGCTTCTAAATCTGCTGCATGATCTGAAGGTTGAAGTTGAGGAACCTCTGAAGCTGATGATTGATAATAAGTCTGCAATTAATCTTGCAAAGAATCCAGTGCTACATGGAAGAAGCAAGCACGTTGAGACGAAGTATCACTTTCTCAGAAGTCAAGTGCAGAAAGCAGTGTTAGAAGTTCTGCACTGTAGCACTCAGAAGCAGTTGGAAGATGTTCTGACAAAGGCGATAAAAACAAACCAATTTCTTCATTTGAGAGATGAAATTGGTGTTGTTAACTTCTGATAAGTTACTAAATTACGGGATGGTATTAGAGGGTAATTTAGTATTTGTCATTTGTAAATATTTTGATTAGGGCCTATGTGGCATTCTTATTTGTGTATAAATAGGTGTACTAGGTTTACATTTATATCAATCAATTCCTTCAATCATTAGTGGCAACTTTTAGCATTTATTCCTTTTCTCTCTTCTTCCTCAATTTCATCACCTTGCACTAACAATATTTGCAGATGATCTACTCTGATTTGGAGAAGAAATTGTCGTGCAAATGAAGTGTGTGGCAAGAATTTTTGACAAATTTTATAGTATGGCAGGTCAACAAGTTAGTTAAGAGAAAAGTCGAGTTTATTTCTCTAAGAATGTGAACAAGAGTAAGTTTAACTCCCTGACTTATTTCATTTATATTCCTTAATTTAATTATATGCTATATGGTTATTGTGTGATATTTTGTGGTGTTTTAGGTGTTTGGGGTATCCTTTGTGTAAGTGTTTGTTGGCATCAATTTTGGCGAAACACTGACTTGATAATATTTTTCTAAATGTCTTGACATTTGAAGAAAATTTGTTTTGAATGATGTCAAAGCAGATGTCTTAACATCTGCCTCCTGATCTGAACGTGACTTCATATTTGTTTCCTGTTTTTATACGCGTCATTATTCAAGATTTGTGACTCATAGTTTGCGAAAAATATGGAGGAATATTTTTCTATTTGCATTATCCTTATGGATTATATCTTGGCCTGTTTTCATTGAAATATTTAAGGGATTGGAATACTTTTTTTCATCCCAAGCCCACTGTTGAGCCTTTATAAGGACTTGCATCCTTATTCATCATGCTACAACTTTTAAAAAGAAGAATATATTCTTTCTGTTTTAGAAGTCAAAGTCTTTTTAATTATAAGACACTCTTAGTATTGGTTTAATACTTGAGTTGTAATTTGAGTTGTTAATTATGGAACATTCATAAGCTTTTAAGTATTGAATGATTGAAGTATTTAAAACTTAGTATTTATGTTGTTCTCCACTGTTAGTGATTGAAGGGATTTTAGGAGGGCCTCATACCTAGGTGTTTCTTAGGTAAAAGTATAGCACGGGTAGTGATTAAGTGATTAGATCATAAACTGGTTGTTTACTGAGGGTCTATGAATGTATACTATTTAGTGGACTTATCCCTGGCTTGGTACCCCCCAGAGTAGGTGTTGTTATACACCGAACTGGGTTAACAATCCCTTGTGTTTTTACTGCTTTTAATATTGTTGCATTTTATATTGTCTTAGATATTTGTGTCGTAACATCTCATTCGACATCTCATATCTGATACAAGAATTTCAATTGGCACAGAGCAAGCACCGTGCTCTATATTTGGGTGAGATCTAGGGAAGATACTTTTTGGTACTATGGACAAGGAAGGAGGATTCTAAGAAGACCACCCATTATAGGTGGAAGCAATTATGACTATTGGAAACCACGTATGGTGGCCTTTCTAAAGTCTCTGGACAGTAGGGCTTGGAAAGTTGTCTTAAAAGGATGGAAACACCCTGTCAAATTGGGAGAAAATGGAGAACCTACTTCTGAGTTAAATCCAGAGAAAGATTGGTCTAAAGAAGAGGATGAAATTTCTCTTGGAAATTATAAAGCCTTGGATTCTATATATAACGGAATTGACAAGAACATTTTTATATTAGTAAACACATGTGAAGTAGCTAAGGATGCCTGGCGGATTCTTTAATCTACCCATGAAGGCATATCCAAAGTGAAGATTTCAAGACTTCAATTGCTCAAAACCAGATTTGAAAATATGAGAATGAAGAATGATAAAAGTATTAATGACTTCCATATGAACATTATTGAGATTGCTAATGCTGCCAGTGCTTTAGGAGAAAAAATTCCAGTAGACAAATTGGTGACAAAGATGCTTAGGTGTCTTCCCAAGAGATTTGATATGAAAGTGACCGCCATAGACGAAGCACAAGACATTGACAAGATGAAAGTGGATGAACTTATTGGATCTCTTCAGACATTTAAATTGAGCATCAATGAAATATCTGAAAAGAAGAACAAAAGCATAGCTTTTGTTACCAATACTGAAGATGAGGAGGAGGACTGTGATCTAGATACATATGAAGGAATATCATATGCCTTAGTTATGCTTGGAAGACAGTTTAATAAAGTGATAAAAAGGATGGATATGAACCCAAGATCAAATGTCAAGAACATCTCATCTGACATCCTTAAGTCAAATGAGTTTGGAAGAAAAAGCGCTGAAGAAAAATACACTCAAGTGAAAGGAATACAATGTCATGGATGTGAAGGTTTTGGTCACATTAGAGCTGAATGTCCTACATATCTTAAAAAACAGAACAAGAATCTATTTATTACTTGGTCTGAAGAGGATTCTGAGAGTGATCTTGAAGAGGAATCTGCAAAGTATGTTAAAGCATTAATAGGCAAATATGTGTCTGATGAAGATTCTAGTGATGGAGAACTAACCTTTGATGATCTACCTGCCTCGTACAAAGAACTATGTCTCAGAAGTGCAGAAGTTCTCCTAGAAGGGGAGAAATAGAAAGCACTCATAACCCAGCTGAAGGCAGAAAGGAAAGAGCATCTGAAAACTATTTTCAATTTGGAAAGTGAAGTGACTTATCTGAATTCAAATTTTGATAGAATGGTCAAATCTCTCAAGATGTTGAATAATGGGTATGACACATTAGATGAAATTCTTCAAGTGGGAAGAGTGACAGAAGACAAGAGTGGTCTAGCGTTTAATGAGAAAAAGGAACCTGTTTTAGAAGAACCTTCACCAAATTCCGCTAATGCCAAGTCTAAACCAAAGATGTCGATTAAATTGTCTGAACATCATGGCAAGAAAAGACATCATGGCAAACATCAGGGTAAGAAAAAATTTACTCACATCAGAGAGAAATCCCAGCCCTGAAGGTGTCATCATTGTGGAAGATTTGGTCACATAAGACCTTTTTATTTCAAGTTGTACAGGTATCCTAAAACTACTCCTCTTCCCAAGACTATTCAGATCTCTCAAAATAGAAAAAAGAAGAAACAATGGGTTCCTAAGTCTAATGTTGCTAGTTTCATAGCTCATACCTCTCTCAGAGTATCAACCAAAGATGACCGGTACTTTGAAAGTGACTGTTCTAGACACGTGACAGGTGTTAAGAATCTATTGGTAGATATCAAATTTCATTCTACTAGTTATGTGACTTTTGGTGATGGAGACAAAGGTGAAATTAAAGGAGTTGGAAAGCTAGAATTTTTAGGAGTCATAAAACTTGACAATGTGTTACTTGTTAAAGGGTTAACAGCTAACCTAATAAGTATAAGCCAACTATGTGATCAAGGATTCAAAGTTAACTTCACCAAGGTAGAATGTCTCATTTGCAATGAGAAGAATGAAGTTATTATGAAAGGAATTAGATCTAAAGGCAACTGTACGGGTTCCCCAAGAGTTAAGGCTCTCTTCAACATGTGCTTTAGCCAAAGAAAGTGAAGTTAAATTGTGGCATCAAAAACGGGGACACTTGCATCTTAAAGGAATGAAAAGAATCATACTATTGAAGACGTGAGAGGGATTCCTAATATCAAAATAGAAGAAGGGAGAGTTTGTGGTGACTGCCAGATTAGAAAGCAAACTAAAATGTCACATCAGAAGATCCAACATCTTACTACATCAAAAGTTTTGGAACTTTTTCACATGGACTCGATGGGACCTATACAGGTTAAAAGTCTTGGTGGAAATAAGTATTCCTATGTTGTTATAGATGACTTCTCTAGGTACACATGGATAAGTTTTATCAGAGAAAAATTAAAAACTTTTGAAGTGTTTAAGGATCTCTGTCAAAAACTTCAAAGGGAAAAAGATAGTCATGTCATCAGAATTAGAAGTGATCATGGAAAGGAATTTGAGAATAATAAATTTGCTGATTTTTTATCTTCTGAAGGAATCAGTCATGAATTTTCCTTTCCTATTACTCCTTAGAAAAATGGGACTGTGGAATGAAAAAATAAAACCCTTCAAGAATCTGCCAAAGCTATGATTCATGCTAAGAAGTTACCCTACCACTTTTGGGCTAAAGCTATGAATACTGCATGGTATATCCATAACAGAGTCACTCTAAGGAAAGACACCTCATCCACATTGTATGAAATATGGAAGGGAATACGACCTACTGTCAAATACTTTCATGTTTTTGGAAGTAAATGTTACATCTTAGCTGATCGTGAACAAAGGAGGAAGATGGATCCCAAGAGTGATGAAGGAATATTCCTGGGTTAATCTATGAATAGTAGAGCTTACAGAGTCTTTAACTCCAGAACCAAGGTTATGATGGAATCTATAAATGTTATTATTGATATTAGAGGATGGAATGATGAAGAAGATGTCTTAGAAGATGTTGGAAAATCTTTGTCTGATATTCCAACAGAATCAAATGACAGAAGTATTGATTCTAATCCACCTTAAGAAGATCCTGAGCCTATTCATCTCAATAAAAGGCCTTCTATTAGGATTCAGAGAGATCATTCTAAGGAGCTTATCATAGGAGATTTAAATAAAGGAGTTACTACTAGATCAACAGAAGGGATATCAAACTCTTGCTTTGTTTCAAAAATTGAGCCTAAGAATGTCAAAGAGGCTTTAACCGAGGAGTTATGGATTAATGTTATGCAAGAAGAGCTAGAACAATTTAGTAGAAATGAAATTTGGGATCTAGTTCTAAGGCCTGAAGGGACAAATGTGATTAACACTAAATGATTGTATAAGAATAAATCTGATGAAAAATGGATGGTCACTAGAAATAAGGAAAGATTAGTTGCACAAGGATACACTCAAATTGAAGGAGTTGACTTTGATGAAACCTTTGCCTCTGTGGCCAGACTTGAATCAATCAGACTACTCTTTGGAGTTGCATGCATTCTGAAATTTAAATTGTTTCAAATGGATGTAGAGAGTGCCTTCTTGAATGGCTATCTAAAAGAGGAAGTTTATATGGAATAACCTAAGGGCTTTGTTGATCCAAGTTTTCTTAAACATGTTTACAAATTGAAGAAAGCTCTGTATGGATTAAAGCAAGCTCCAAGAGCTTGGTATGAGAGATTGACAAAATTTCTTGGTGAGAATGGATATAGGAAAGGTGTCATAGACAAAACTCTTTTTGTCAAGGAAGAAGAAGGGATGATCATGATTGCACATATTTATGTTTATGTCAAGCAAATGTAGTCAGAATTTGAGATAAGCCTTGTTGGTGAGTTAACCTACTTTTTCGGTCTGCAAGTTAAACAAATGGAAGATTCCGTATTTTTATCTCAGAGTAAGTATGCTAAGAATATAGTAAAAGATTTTGGGATGGAAAATGCCAGTCACAAAAGAACTCTTGCTCCCACACATCTGAAGTTGTCTAAAGATGAAAAAGGAGTAAGTGTGGATCAAAGTCTTTACAGAAGCATGATAGGCAGTCTTCTATACCTCACAACTAGAAGACCTGGCATTGCCTTTGTTGTAGGGGTGTGTGCTAGATATCAAGTTGATCCTAAAGTTAGCCATGCCAACCATGTGAAGAGAATTCTTAAATATGTGAATGAGACTAGTGACTATGGGGTACTATATTCTCATGGATCTAGTTCTGCTTTAACTGGTTATTGTGATGCTGATTTGGTAGGAAGTGCTGATGATAGAAAAGTACATCAGAAGGATGTTTCTTTCTAGGAAATAATCTCATATCTTAGTTCAGTAAGAAGCAAAATTGTGTGTCTCTGTGCACTGTTGAGGATTAGTATATTGCTGCAGGAAGCAGTTGTTCTCAATTGGTTTGGATGAAATAAATGTTAACAGAATATAATGTCAAATAAGATGTCATGACATTATTCTGTGACAATATAAGTGCCATAAATATATAAAAAATCTTATTCAACATAACAGGACCATGTACATTGATATCTGTCATCACATTATAAGAGAGCTTGTTGAAGAAAAGATTGTTGCCTTAGAACATGTAGCTACTGAATTACAACTGGTTGACATTTTCACTAAGGCTTTGGATGAAAACCAGTTTGAGAACTTAAGAGAAAAATTAGGGATCTGCATATATTAGGGTTTGTAGAAATTAAGGGCGTGTGGGAATATCATTAAAGTGGTATTATATTATTTATTTTCCAACAAATAAAATTTCAAAAGCAATCATTTCAAGACTATCTCAAAGTTTTTCCCACACGCTACGAAATCACTTCCTTCTATTTTCACAAACTCTTCATCTTCCTTTACAGAAAAAGAATCCTTTTCATTCTACATTTCTTTACTCAAAAATCTTCAAAGATGTCTCAACATCATGCATCGTCTCCCTAAAAATCTGTCAACCATCCTGAGGAGCTCTCCCTAGATAGAGTACTTGAAGTTACTCCTCTAACAACAATTCCACCTCTTGAGAAGAAGGTCAAGAAACCCATATCGTCACCTGCAAAGAAATCCAAAGACGAGTTTGACACTTGTAAAGGTAATGCTTCGACTACTACTGATGATAGGACAGAAAAAGACATTGTTAATATTGATATAAGTATAAGAAGGATGGTAGATAGGGTGTTAAGTGAAGGTTTTAATGTGCCCGAAATTTCAACTCCTCTTGCTCGAATGCCTGCTCCGGCTGACAAAGGAAATGATCCTAAAAATGATGCTGAATCATCCACCTTCAAGAAAGATGCTGCTGAAAGAAAACTTGGCAAGCCTACCACTTCTGCTCTAGAAGAAGCGGAAGCTGATGTTGAACAAGATGTTGAGGAGGACTCTCCTGCTAAGGAAGATGTTGTTGGCTCCAAAGCTGTAGAGAATCAAAATACTGAGAATATGGTTAATGTTGATGAGTTGTCTGACAATGAGATCATTTCTAATGTGGTGCCTGGAATTGCTAAAAGGCTCAAGACTAGAAAAAGAAAAAATGTGGATATCACACCCCCTGCCAAGAGCATTAAGAAGAAGACTATGTATGGTCCCCCAAAGCCCTAGAGTAAATTGGTTCTTCCCTCTGACAAAAGAAAAGCTAGACATGATAGCTCCACAAATGATGATGATGATGATGTTGTCCAGAATATCTCACCTGTGAAGAGATCCAATTGTAAGAAGAAGCTGTATTAGTAGAAGAAGCTGACTCTGATTATGATGGTGAGGAAGATGTCCAGGATATCTCTCCTGTGAAGAAACCTGCAAGCAAGAAGCTTTTTGTTAGGGTGCCTAATGCTCCTATTGACAACATTTCCTTCCATTCTGTTGGAAATGCTGAAAAGTGGAAATATGTATTTCAAAGAAGAATTGCCCTTGAAAGAGAGTTAGGAGCTGGTGCACTAGAGTGCAAAGAGATTATGGAGCTGATTTTTCTACTAGATTGATGAAGACTGTCACTAGGTTTGCAAAATGTTATGAGACTCTTGTTAAGGAATTTATTGTTAATATTCCTATTTACTGTGTTGATAATAAAAGTAAGGAGTATATGAAGGTATTTGTTAGAGGTAGGTGTGTAGAATTTTCCCCTGCTGTCATCAATAGATTTCTGGATAGGTCTTAAGATGATTATTGCAAGTTGGAAGTAACTGATAATCAAGTGTGCAAAGCCATCAATGCAAACGAAATGAGTGAGTGGCCTATGAAGAATAAGCTTTATGTTATAAATCCAAGAGTGAAATATTCTATCTTGCATAGAATTGGAGCTGCTAACTGGGTTCCTACAATTCATACCTCAACCATTACAATTGGCTTAGGAAAGTTTATCTATGCTATTGGAAATACGAAACTGTTTGATTATGGTGCTTACATTTTTTATCATAATATTAAGCATGCAGGAACATGTGCTATCAAAATTCCTATTGCCTTTCCATCTCTTATTTGTAGAATTATTCTTAATCAACATCCTGGAATTCTGAGTGGTAATGATGTAGTTTGCAAGAGGGAGTTTGCACTGACCCTTCACTTCAAGCTGTTTTCAAGAAAACATGTTCCATACATTGTTTTTACATCTGCATCTTCTGAAAACAAGACCTCAACCAAGGATGACATGATTATTGAATTAAGGAAAGCCTGTAAAGAACTTGATGATATGATCAGAGTTAGCTCAACAAGAAAGCTAATTTTTGAAAAGATGATCAAAGAGCTGCAGAAGGACAACAATTTTGATGATAGAGTAAGCACTGAAGGAGGAGATTCTGATGATGAAGGAAGTTCTGACTCTGCCAAGTCTACTGGTCCTGAAGATAGTTAGACCATTTACCGTTTATTTGTTTTGACCCCTTTGTTCATTTTTGGCACTTGTATGTGCTTTACTCTTGGATTCTATGGTATGTACTTATTTGGCATATTATATTACTGCTATTCTCTTGGATTCATGTTTTATTTGGCATATTAAGTCTAAAAAGGGGAGAGAAAATGACTGACCTCTGACTGACTGACCACTGACTGAGTGAGAGCTTAATGTTTGAGGGGGAGCCTCATGTCTCTGAATATGTGTTGACATCTTCCTCTGCTAATAGCTAACTTAGTTACTTTTGCTAACTGCTAACTGAGTTTTGTTTTTGCTTGTGTTACTGCTCTGATAATGTGCTCAAATATTGTTTTAGCCAAAATTTGCCAAAGGGGCAGTTTGTAAGTGTTTGTTGCCAACAATTTTGATAAAATACTGACTTGATAATGTTTTTCTAAATGTCTTGACATTCGAAGCAAATTGGTTTTGAATGATATCAAAGAAGATATCTCGATATCTGCCTCCTGATCTGAACGTGACTCCATATCTGTTTCCTGTTTTTATGACGCCATTATTCTGGATTTGTGACTCATAGTTTGCGAAAAATATGGAGGAATATTTTTCTATTTGCATTATTCTTATTGATTATATCTTGGCCTATTTTCATGGAAATATTCAAGGGATTGGAATATTTTTTTTTCAGACCAAGCCCACTGTTGCGCCTTTATAAGGACTTGCATCCTTATTCATCATGCTGCAACTTTTAAAAAGAAGAATATATTCTTTCTGTTTTAGAAGCCTAAGTCTTTTTAATTGTAATACACTCTAAGTATTGGTTTAATATTTGAGTTTTTAATTGTGTATCATTCATAAGATTTTAAGTATTGAATGATTGAAGTCCTTAAAACTTAATATTTATGTTGTTCTTCACTGTTAGTGATTGAATGGATTTGAGGAGGGCCTCATACCTAGGCGTGTCTTAGGTAAAATTATAGCACAAGTGGTTATTAAGTGATTAGATCGTAAACTGATTGTTTACTGAGGGTCTATGAATTGATACTATTTAGTGGACTTATCCCTAGCTTTGTAGCCCCTAGAGCAGGTGTTATTCTACACTGAACTGGGTTAACAATCACTTGTGTTTTTACTGCTTTTAATATTGTTGCATTTTATACTGTCCTCGGATATTTGTTTTGTGACATCTCCTTCGACATCTCATATCTGATACCAGAATTTCACTTTGTGTAGGGTAGTGGCCTTAAGAGTGGAATTAAGATGTTGGGGGGAGTGTGAGCAAAAGTGTAGAACTTTGTGGTGTGGTGAGTAAGACTAGTTAAATTAATTAGTAACACTAGTTAGTAGTTATTTATTTAAAAAATATAAGGTGTGTATCATTTAAATTAAATAATTGTTGAAATTATTATTATTATTATTATTAGTATTGTTGTTAGAATTAGTTAGGATTACTACTAATAATAATAATAGTAATAATAATAGTAATAATAATAAAATAAATAGAAAAGAGAGATTGAAGGATAGAAACTGACAGATATTGCAAATTTATGAAAAAGAGATAGGAGAACAAGGCCAGAGGGGAAAATAATATTAACATTGTTGAGAAGCTTTTGCAAGAACTCCAAGGTAAGAGTGGAGTTATAATTATATAAGGGTTTATCTGATGATGGTGGGTAGATTATGTCTATGCTTGGCTTTGTGTTTTTCTTCTTCTCTCAATGATATAATCACGGTTGCAATTTTTTAATTCACTACAACAAATAATATATTTTATGACGGAGCTTTCATGTCCAACACGCTAAAAAACGAGAGAAAATGTCATGGGAGCATAATGTTTGATCTTATTAATAAGATAATAAACATGTTACTTCGGTGTTATAAAAAACTGAGGTAACACAACTATAAGTTAGCGCCTTTTTTAATCCATAAAATAATAATAAACCTGTTATCTCGTTTTTGTTTTAGTACCGAGGTAATATAGCTAAGGAACCTCGCTTCAAATCCTATTTGTCATATTTTTAACTGTTTTCAACGACTTAACACAAAATCTGGGTTAAACAAGAATAGGCAATAATAGTAAAATTTATATATTTCATTGATAGGAACTACAACATCACTAAAGCAACTACAAAAATATAAACAAATAAAAATACTCAACAAATTCAAACTTCTTAGTCCACTCAACTACAACATCACTCTTAACCATCCCTAACTTATTGAAAAGATTAGAAAGAACTCTTCCATAAGGTATGAGGAAAGTCTTTTCCTCACGAGAAGTCTCTATCATTTTCTTCAAGAAGCTGAAAATGGTAAGAGGAAGATTAACTCTCATATTGTAGATGAGGAATAACAAGAGATGCTTTTCATACCAAGTGTTTCCTTATCTTTCTCTTTTGGGAAGAGATTTGACACTAGAAATTGAAACAAATTTTTTGGAATAGAGCGTAGAGAAGCAAGACTAGAGAGATTGTTTTTGTTGGCATAAAGTAGGTAAAGGTGTTTTGCATAGACATGGTTGGATTCATAATGTTTAACACAACTACCAAACTCTTCACAATTGATGGTCAAAGAAATCAATGATAGAGTAATGAAAAAATGATCGCCATTGACATAGGACTGAATGATTTCTTTATCCCCAACTGGCATAACAGACACATTCATCCAGAACTTACTAAAAAAGTTAGTGTATATGGGGCCATGTAGAATTTTAATGTAACCACTAAACTTTTGTTTGTTAACAACTTCCCTCAATGTTTTTTCTAAACCTTCGAAATCATTGAAGTTAATATGCTTTCCTTTGATGACAAACAACAAATTTGCATCCATTTTTGATAAGTTCATAACAAGGAAACAGAGAGTTGGTAATGAGAAGTTGAAAATAGGAAAAGACTTTGAATAGCTCAAAAACCTCTTTGATAATCTAAAAGAGACGTTACAAATTTAAAATAAGATGATCATTGTTATTCTAGTAATAACCTAAAAGAGACATTTCCAATGCATGAGCGCCAACATGATGTTCTAAATTCCCCGTTAATTGTATTTTTTACTTGTAAATTAAATGTTCTAACCCATTTATTTTCTTACAAAACCGAGTGAAACTCTAGCGTTAAAATATAGCGTTAAAATTGGAATCTCTATTTAATTGTATTTTTTATTTTTAAGTTAAAATGTTATAACATGTCGGTTTTCTAAAAAAGTCGACGTAAAAATTAGCGTTAAAATTGGTACATTTAACAAATCCTTAATAAAGTCCCCGCCTTCCATTTCATGACTATCAATGCTCAAGACATTACCATTAGTGATTCACGTGAAATTTAAAAAACCTCCACTATAAAAGCATACTGAATATCAAGACTTGTGCCTCTCAAGCATTGTAACACCATGAAGAGTTTTAGGTTTGCAAGAGTGTTTGCCATGAATAGTTCTCAATGATGGATTGAAAGAGCAGGAAATTATTTGGGTTTAAGGTTTATGTTATTAAATATTTATTTGAGAAAAATATTATTTATTTATCTAACCCTTTTTTTGTGTCTAACCTTTTTTTTGTTCATATCACAAACAAATAGGTGCAAAAGCGATTGAAGATCTCCTTACACACAACATTTGATCTACCCTTTCATTATATGATTTGAAGATCTAAAATCTAGGTCTTCAACGTAACGATTGAAGATCTCCTTGCACCAACATTTGATCTACCATAAAACTATATGATTTGAAGATATGAAATCTAGATCTTCGGGAAATTAATCTACCTAACCTAGTATTTGATCTTCATGGACAATTAGTTTTTTTTCCTGTGTAAAAAAATGAAATATTATGGGTAAATAATGTAACAATTTTGATTAAAAAAAAAATCACCCCTCAGTTTTATTTGAAAACTGAGATAAAAAAGACGCTAGTTTTTATAAATAATTATAATGCAGATGTTGTGGATCAAACCCATGCGCTATTAAAATACCCCTCGGTGTTTTAAACATCGAGGTGATAAGTCCATACTTTTTATGACGACCTTATTTACCTCGCTTCAGGTGCCGAGGTAAAACGCATTTCGCGTCCGACATTAGATGTGTTATTTGTAGTAGTGATTGTTGGATTAATTGTGTGGATAATGCAATTGTTTATTGTTAATAAATTAGATGTGTTAGAATATTTTCTAATGATGTTGTGATTTATTATTGAATGGTGAATTGTGTAATGTTGATATTGAAATTATGCATTTGATTGAATGGTTGATGGTGGATGTTGTGTTGTTGTGTTGTTGTGTGTGATTTCTAGTCAGAATCGGAACTAAGTTATGGGTGTTTTCGGTGAAAAATATTTGGGGTTTGAAACCTTTAAAAACTTATTATTTCATATTAAAATACACGTTAAATGATTTGTAAGAAAATTGGAGTTTTGGGATAGCTTAAAGTGATTTAAATTTTGAAAAAGTTGCAGAAAAGTGCTTTTCTCAACGAAGTAACTCGTTACCCAGCTATTAAAAAATGTGTTATGGGAATTTTTGAATAAAGTAACCGATAACTTGAAATGGAGTAACCGACTACCTCAGAGAAAACTGCATATTTTTGTTTTGGGTTTGAAATAACCATTTACTTAGATTCAAGTAACCTGTTACTCTGCTATGTAGAAAATTTTATAAAAACTTCACAAATTCATAACTTTAGTTCTGGGTATCTAATTGATGTGTTGTTTGAAGCGCTGGAAAGCCAATGTAATGTAATTTAACTTAAACTTATTTTCAGTATAAGAATTTAGAACATTTGAGGTATGGGCATGTATTTAATGTGTAGTGAGTTTATATTGTTTTGTGGAATGTGTGCAAATACATTGTTATTTCTTGCTATATTATTGTGTTGCTATTGCTACATGTTTTAGAAGGTGTTTGGTACAAGGTGGCCAATAGTGGCGAGGTACATTGACTATTGTGAAGGTCTTTGTGCGTGTTATTTTTTTGTATGCATAATATATTGCATGCACTCATGGTGTTAGACGGATGTCCCTATTTTGTGAGCCTTAATCCTAATGTGAGGATTGGGTGTGAGTAGATAATTCCTATGGTGATATATTGCTGAAGTTTTACTTACTAACGGTTTTGGATGTGGGTCCATTTGGTGAGCTTCGATCCTAGGTGGGGGTCTGAGCGGTGAACCTGAGAGTTCACATTTTGGTACCATATGCATTGAGTCAAGTCGTGAGTCTCATTGTATTGCATATTGTTATGTTATTATTATATGTGTTAGTTATTGTGTTGATTACGTTGTGGAATGGTTGATGTGAATGTAATGATGTGATGCTTGCTTATTATCATGCTTTCTTTTATATAATTATGATATCACACCCCTTTTGTTTGAATGTTACCTCCACGTGGGAAACATGTGGGTGATCGATTGTGAAGGTGTGGAAGTTAGTGGAAGAAGTTTCTCTTCTTTATGCATTGTTGAGTCAGTGTCTGCTCTGATATGTAACATTGAGGATCGATGCTTGTTTTTTTTTTGTCGGGAGGAAACTATGTGTATACCTCTGTTGTTGGATACTTTGTTATATTTGATCATTCTTTATGATTATTGTTGTTATAACTATATTTGTGATAGTTATGTTTGGAGGAATTAACATATTTAATTATTGGCGTTTTTCGCTGCTAATAAAAGGTAGACTTTCACACACATGATATGTTCTTTAATTACCGTATGGGTTGCATATCGAAATATATGAGCATGTTGTTGTTAGATGTGGCATCCTAATTGTATGGTTGTTTTTATTTTACTCTGATTTTAATTATAAATATGTGGTGGAAATTAGGGTGTTACATAATGGTATCAGAGTAGGTCGTCCCGTCACACGAGGTTGTCTAATGTTGGTTATTCCTTAGTACGTGTCATATGTGTGAAACACTGTCCATACTTGCTTGTCTTTCTAACCACTTGTCTACGTGAGTGGGATTGAAACAAGTGGGGGAGAAGCTTGTGCTTCTCTGAGATGTTTTAGGTATGGGAGTTGGTACAATGTACCATTGATTGCAAGAGTGAGGTGTTATTGAGGTGTTATTATTTCTCGAACCAATGAGAGTACTGCTTCATGATTCTTGTTTACCGGTTAAGTTAGGATGTCTTTGAGGGGGAACAATCATGTATTGTTGATGGTTTCTGTGATACGATGGCAGAACCGTCTATTATACTGGTTTTGCATTTATGTTCGCAAATGTTGAGGTAAGCAAGAGTCTCCATCGACTTTTCTTTTATCCAAATTAAGGAAAGGGTGAAAAGAATAGAAAAAGACCTTTTCGAGATTTTTCTGAGTAAGGGGGTAGATTATGGAAAGGGAAGGTGTTAGCACCCTTTCCATCCGTAGTAATCTACAGGATCTTAGATACTTAGCTCATTTTATAAATACCTTGTGCTTTGTGTTTTGAAAAAGTAGTTTGAAATTCCTTAGTGCGGCGATTTGCTTTGTGATAACTCTTGTATCAGTCCTCAAGAGTGTTGACAAAGTAAATGTTTTTGAAAGTCGTTTTTGAAATGTGTAAGTGTAAAAAAGTTTCATTTTTGAGAAAACATCTGACAGCTATCTACTTGTACTCGAAAAGGTTATTCTTTTCCTCCTATCCTTTAGACAATGATATCCTACTATTAGTGAGTAGGTAGCCTTATCGTTGAATGTATGAGGGACATTCGAAGAGACGTTTTTATAGTCACAAAGGCAACTGGGCATGAAATTTTAGTAACTGTCCTAAAGTTCTAAGATCACTTTTAACCGAGGCAACGTCGAGAGGGTCATCGAGGGACTTGTGATCTTTTCAAACTAGAGGAAAGCCACTAAAACTTCTTATGTTTCGAGAATTGTGACCGTTTTCCGAAGGCAACCAAAGTGGGATACCCTAGAGGTGCGTATGTGCAATGTGTATTATGTTCAGTTATTTTTATTTTTTGTGTTAGGTTTGCTAACATTTTATTATTAGTCTTGTCATACAATCCTAGTTACTAGTAGTTAATATATATATACAGGAATTTAAAGTGTAGAAATGTAAAGTGCGGGAATGTAAATCCTACGCTATTACATGGATTTGTGAGAGGTACATTATAGAAATGCGTAAAGTAAAGTCCTAGTTACTATTACAAACTGGGAAGCAGTTACAATAAGATGAAAAAATGCGAAAGTAAATAAATGCGCAAACGAATTAAAATGGACGTCTAAACCCTAAGGAAAAGAAATATTTTTGTTCGTTTTGTTTATTTTAAGAAAATACAACCTAAGTATATTTAATTTTAATTTCAAGAAAATGTTAAAATAATTAATTAATTTGTTTACAAATTAATTTGATTAATAAAAACTAAACTAATGTTTTTTTGTGATTTTTTTATTATTTAAAGTTAATTAAAAAAATAAATAAAGAATAATAAAACTAAATTAAATGGGTCTGGTTGCTGAAATGGAATGGGGGTGGGAGGTTGAATTTGTTTAGGCCCATCATGATTAGGTGCATTTTATTCTTGAGATTGCAGGATGGAAACGCGTGCCAGGATAGTGGGATCTCTTTTCATCAATAACTGACGGTCCAGATGCAAGATCTATGACACGCCTACAAACCTATACCTCAGTGGATCTCCACACAATCTGTTAGAAAATATAAATAGCTGGACCTGGGATTTGAACCCAGGTCCTCCTCTTTTTAAATTCCTTGCTTTTACTATTTGAATTGTTGTTTCAATCGTGCATATGAATAAATCCATAACATAATATACAAAATCAAGTTAGATATATTGAAAAAAATAAAAAAATGCGCGGTGGTTTGAATGACCCAATGGGATATTGACAATGCACACAACCGGAGGGACGCCAGAGCCAAACTCCTGTCGTCTTCTCTGGTTACTCAAAACCTACAAAGTCAACAAAACATCAGTTGAAACAAAAACCAAAGTCCCCATCCCACACAAAATTTCCTCCTGATCACGAATTTGGGGTCTATTTGACCTGAAGATCCCTTGATTTTTAGATATGACGAAGAACTCAGATCGTGCCCTAGAAATGGAAGGATCCTATTCTGGATCCTATTCTCACATGTTTCATGTTAGACTTACTCTATGGATCATCCTAAACACGAAGAAAACATGGAAAACTGTTAAATCATCATGAAATCATCAATACACAATTGAAAAATTACCAAAGATGAGTGTGATTCAGTTTGCCAGTTCTAGGCGCGTAACTGCTTGCTCGAGGGATGGGTTGAGTTCCTGGAAGTCTCATGAGGGTGTTTAAACCCTTTGTTTGTACAGATGATGGCTGGAATTGGAGATGCAAATTTTTTACAACTTTTGGTGATTTTTGCAAACTTTGTAGAGCTTTTTCTAGGCTGTGTAATCATTTGCAATGCTTGCTAGTGTGCTCCTTATATAGAGAGGATGGAGGGGACAAGGTAGGAGGGAAATAAGCATGCTCAATAATGTTCTTTAAGAGCCATAAACAAATATTTGAAACTTTTGCCAAAGGTGTGGAATTCTTGTCTCATTTTGAATTTATGAATATAGACACAAATGACTTTCGAATGCTCTCCTTCGCATGACTCTAATTTCCTCCTTCAAATGGCTCTGATTGCCTCCTTAGAATGGCTCTGATTGCCTCCTTCGAATGGCTCTGATTCAACTCCTTCGATGGAGTCCATCCACATCAATTTGAATTTCTCAGATCTTTGATGACTTTGAATTTAGAGTTTTCCCTTATCAGAGTTTATTTAATTAAGTCAATATCTGCATCAATTCGAGTTTCCCAGAATTCTCTTCGTCAGAGCATTTATCCTTTTTGATGACTCTAGATTTGAATCTGTTCAGAGTTTTCTTCATCAGGGCTTCTTCGATTGAGTCTACTTGCCCTAGCTGCTTGATTTAAACAACTCAAATGAAAACTTCAAACTGGCCAACCAAAAACCTCTTTTGTCACAAACTTCGAATGCTAATGCACAAAAGGCATGGGCCTAGCCACATGTTGGACCAAGACCCATCATAAGACAAACTTGTATTCAGTAACTATATGTCTCCTTCGAATGGCTCAATGTGTGTCCTTCGAATGGACCTTTGGAGTGGTTTTTCGAAGGGGTCATATTCTATGTCATAGTGCAGAAACTGTGTTGAGGGGTCTTGGCCCTATGCATTGAAAGAAAACACAGAGGAAGTCTTTGCCTTATGCATTGAATACAATTATAGAAGAAGCCTTTGCCCTTGTGAATTTAAGACAAGTCTCAGGAAGCTCTGCCTTGTGAATCAAAGGCCAGTTGGGGGAAGCTTTTGACTTAGCGAATCCAAGGAAAGCATGAAAAGGCCTTTTCCTAGTGAGTCGAATCAAGCATGTAGGAGGTATTTGCCTTGTGGGTCGAAGGAAGATTTTTTCCTAGTGGATTGAAGACAAATCTGAAGAAGTCTTGGCCTTGTGCGCTGAAGGCAAGCTGAAAAGGAGCCTTTGCCTTGTTAATCGAAGACCTGTAAAAGGGCTTTTTGCCTTATAGATCAAAGGATGTCTGAGGCAAACCATTGTCTTGTGAATCGAAGACCAGTAAAAGGGCCTTTTTCCTTATAGATTAAAGGCGAGCTGATGGGTCTTTGCCTTGTGACACCAAGGAAAGTATGGGGAAGTTTTTGCCTAGTAGACCAAAGACAAGCATGAAGAGGCATACATGCGCTGATGACGAGGTGAAGGGGCCTTTTTCCCAGTGGAATTTTTATGGACCAAAGCTTGCTCGAAGGGGAACCAATGCACAATCGAAGCTGATGGGCCAATGCTTGGTCGAAGGGTTTTAGGAGCCCAGTCGAAGCTTATTATTATGCCAATCAAAGGGCACTATTTAACTGCCAATTGAAGGACATTGTTTAAATACTAATCGAAGGACATTGTTGAAATGCCAATCGAAAGACACTTTGCTAATATTCAAAAAAAATATTTTCTTTAGGCAAGTATTTGTAACCACCCATATAAGAGAAAAAACCTTGGGAAACATGAGAGAGGAAATTTTGGGGTACAACAACTACCCCTGTTCAATCTTCTTAAACCTGAGGATTTAGATTGGCTTGTCTGCCTTTCGTGATCTGAAGGTGGAAGATGATTGAACACTAGAGTGCCCTTTAATTTGCACTCACATGAAGTAATACTGTTGGTTGATGATGGCGGGAATGGGCTTACAGATTCCATTTGGAGAAGATGATGGAGAGTCATCGGAGATGGGCTTAAAGATGCCATCCAAAGTAGATGCTGTCTCTTTAAGAGGTCTCCTTGCGGGGATTCCTGTTCCTGCTGTCTGAGGAAGACTTTGCTGAGGAATGTGGGTTTCTTCTCTTGGCTCTCCTTCCTGATTGTCTCTCTCTTTTGACGAAGTTGCAAGCTCTAAAACTTGCCTCACTGGTCCTTTGAACCTTCTTCCCATATTCAGAACACCCACTGGCCTCTTTTTCTTCTTTTTGACCTTGAGAATCATAGCTTTCAAATCTTCTTGTCCCTTAGCCAGATTCAGTAACATTTCTTGGAATTGAGCATTCTGTGCCTGAAGCTCCTTAACTTTTTGTTCAAGAGCCATTGCTGAAATAAACAGTGAAGAAGATAAGAAGCTTGTCCTAAAACCTGTTTATGCAATGATATGTATGATATATGTATGTAATGTTTTCAAGGGCCTCATAGGATTTAAACTATTTTAACAAAAACAGAAACAAATACTTTTTATTAGTAAGCTCAAATGAAATCAAAGTTTACAAAGGAATAACAAATAAGAAACTTCTAAAATTTCTAAGTCTCCCAAGGGCGCTTCCTTTTGGTGCCAATGTAGGCATTCAGATTCTTCTCTTCGTGAAGCTGCTTTGTCAGTTCCAACACCTTTTTATCACTGGCATATAATTCGGACTCAAAGGTATCTCGTTCTTCTTTGAGTTGTATCCAAGATTTTTGCAATTCTTCAAAGTTTGTTGGCATATCAGGGTGCAGGATGATGTGAGAATCGAACCCTTGAATAAAAGGCTCTGAAATCACTAGTAAGATAGCAACATACGACATCATAAGATTTTGAGCATGAGCTCGCACCCATTTGAGGTGTGTCTCCAAAGGGATGGAGTTCTTGTGCCCTAGAGTCTTACTATCAGTCTTCTTAACCATTCCCCAAGCGCGGATGAACCTCTAATGATAACCTTGCAAGTCATTTGAATAGTCTAATACAATATCATGAATGAGCATATCATGAGGACCATCTCTCTGGGTGTAACCTAACTGACGTAAATCTAAAGAGGGATTATAGGTGATGCCTCCTTTAATGCCAAGGAGTGGCACATTGGGAAATTCTCCGCAACAATCAATAAAAGAGATGTCTTCTTGGGAGCGAGGGCACCAATAGATGTCAAAGTGAGAAATAGACATTAATCTTTGGTTCCATCTTAAACCTAATTCATTCTTCATTACTGACCGAGGAAGGTTCGAAATAAACCACCTATATAGTAGAGGTATACAACATATAAGAGTCCCCCGCTTCTTCATGGTACAGGTATGGAGTGAAAGCAGAATATCCCCGAGCAATGTAGGCACTGGATTGTAAGCAAGGAAAATGTTGATGGCACTGACATCTACAAACTGGTCTGAATTGGGGAACAGAAGCAACATGTAAATCAAAAGAGCTAAAACATCTTCAAAGGCGTGGTAACTCATAGCATCTAGGAATACCTGGGCTTTCTTTATCAGGAAACTTGTGAGGAGGCCCTTAACTCCACTCCTTCTTTCCCAATTGGACTCATTGTCAGATGGATTTAAATGCAAAGCTATAATAACATCTTCAGCAGTTGGATCTTGTTCTAAACCGATAAAGGGTATCTGATTCAATATGAGCAAACTAAGTATTTTGGAGAAGTCTTCCAGCGTAGGCACCAACTGATAGTCTCGAAATGTGAAGAAGTGTTGCTTAGGGTCGAAGAACTGGAATAAGACACTCATCAAACCCTCGTCAAAACTGATAGTAACCAAACTGAGCAAGTGACCATATCTCTTGTTGAATGATGAAATATCAAACTTTTGAAACCATTTCTTTGAGTTTGGGAAGAATCTCTACAAAATTGATTCATATGGTTTTTCTGCGAGCTGATTCCATAACCTAAAAAACAGAGGAGAGATAAATCCACAGGCCCCTGAAATGATTAGTGTACATGACATGTTATGATGTTTATGATGTTATGATTATGTTTTGAGATCACAAGTATTTCAAACACAAACAAGTCACACAGAGACCTTAGGTTTAAAGGCTTGCATGAGTTTTAAAGGTAAGTACCCTCTTGAAGTTTCAGTTGGCTCAACCTGTCCTATTAATAGTAACCGGGTTCTAAGGAGTCTTATATCACTGGCCTTTCTTTTAGGCATTGTTCTAGCTCAAGCACCGAAGTATTGCAGCCAGAATATCCCAAAAGTCTAGTCTCAATGAGTGTAGTATCTAGTATCAACCAATCTTTGGTCAGAACCAAAGCCGGCCATCTCACTACTTTCTAATGGCTTAGGATGAGTCAACTACAGGTTCTAAAGGCCAGTTAATGCTTAATGACACTAAGGAAGCCTAATGTTATCCTTGAATGACTCAAGGAACATTAGTACAAACCAAAGTATCACGCTAACGTAGCTATCACTTCGTCCATATCTGTCTATGCTATACAACCTCCATGATTTATTGCTATTTACCTAATAAAGTTCCCAAGATCCGGGTGTAGGATCTTTTAGTAAGAACCCAAACAAGCCCTCAAAAGTAAAGCAGACAAAGCATACAAGGTAAAGCAGTTTAAAATGAACTAGACTCTAAGGTAACCCCACTTTTTCATTATCCCCAGCAGAGTCGCTAGTTCTGTGATACGGTGGCAGAACTGACTGTTTATATTGGTTTTGCATTTGTGTTCGCAAATGTTGTGGTAAGCAAGAGTCGCCAACGACTTTTCTTTTATCCAACAAAGGAAAGGGTGAAAAGAACAAAAAAAGACCTTTTTGAGAGTTTTCTGAGTAAGGGGGGGGGGGGTAGATTATAGAAAGGGAAGGTGTTAGTACCCTTTCCATTCATAGTTATCTACGAGCTCTTAGATGCTTAGCTCATTTTTAAATACACTGTGCTTTGTGTCTTGAAAAAAAGTAGTTTGAAATGCCTTAGTGTGGTGATTTGCTTTGTGATAACTCTTGTATCAGTCCTCAAGAGTGTTGACAAAGAGAATTTTTTTGAAAGTGTTTTTCAAATGTTTTTGTGTAGGTGCAAAAGTTTATTTTGAGCAAGCATCTAACAACTATCTACTTGTACTCGAAAAAAGTCGTTCTTTTCCTCTTTTCCTTTAGACACTGCTATCCTACTATTAGTGAGTATGTAGCCTTATCGTTGGATGTTTGAGGGACATTCGAAGGGACGTACAGTCATAAAGGCAACATGCGGAGACGCTTTAGAAAATTTGTTTAGGGACTAGATCATTTACAGAAAGGCAACTGTAGGGTCATCGAGGGACTATGATCTTTTGTTTTACGGGTCTTTACTAAAGCATCCCCGTTTCGAAGGACATGACTGTTTTATTTCCGAAGGCAACCAAAGTGGGATACCCTAGAGGTGTGTATGTGCAATGTGTGTTATGTTCAGTTATTTATCTTGAATACTTTGATTTTCTAGCGTTTGCTTTCAGTCTTGTCATGCAATCCTAATTACTAGCAGTGGTATATAAAGTAATATAAAGTGCAGAAATGTAAAGTGCGGGAATGTAAATCCTATGCTATTACATGGCTTTGTGAGGGGTACATTATAGAAATGCGAAAAGTAAAGTCCTAGTTACTATTAAAAATTGGGAAGCAGTTACAATAAGATGAAAAAAAATGCAAAAGTGAATAAATGCGCAAACGAATTAAAAGGGACGCCTAAATCCTAGGAAAAGAAATCTTTTTGTTTGTTTTGTTTTATTTTAAGAAAATACAACCTAAGTCTATTTAATTTTAATTTCAAGAAAAGGTTAAAATGATTAATTAATTTGCTTACAAATTAATTTGATTAATAAAAACTAATCTAATGTTTTTTTATGATTTTTTGATTTAAAGTTAATTTAAAATGATAAAGTCAATAAAGAAATAACGAAAACAAAAATAAAAATACAAAGGGGAATCCTTCGATCCAGGGAGAAAAATGGGAGGCTTCGATTCAGAGAAGGTGTATTTCGATCCAGGGGAAAATGGGAATCTTCGATCCAGAGAAGGATCTGTCTTCTTCGATCTAGGAGAAGATGGCTATCCTTCGATCCAGTGAACGGGTGTTCCTCTTCGATCCAGTGAAAGGATGTGGCTTTCGATCTATAAGGCATTGTTGAAAGGGCCTGATGGATCACTTGTGAGGGCTCTGAATCTGCAAAGATATGTTAGCAAAAATAGAAGCATGACTTGGATGGAAAGCCTAAGTCCTTCAATTTTATGCGCACTGGCCTTGTTTATGCTGGATCTGCAAGATAATGTTAGAGACAAAAAGAAACAAATACATACCTGGGTACCACACCCAGGTCCTTCGTTCATGAATGAAAATCGAATGACTATGACATGCAAAGAATTTGATTCCTTAATTTTTCCTTACCAACAGTGGTGTATGGATCTGTGGTCTTGGAGATGTCTAGTGCTTGGGCACGTTCTCTACAAACTTCAAGGAGTGAGTGGAGTGATGTTGAAGATTCCTTCGATTTGGATTACTCAGGATATTTTTGACAATTTTGGTGTGGCTTATGAGGTAGAGTGTGCGTATAGTGTTTATGTTCTCTAGTGTATGTCCCCCTTTTTCGTGTTTGCTAGTGTGCTCCTTATATAGAGGGGATGTAGGGGACAAGAGGACAAAGTAATAAACAGCCATTAAGTTGGTGTTTTAAGGCCATAAATATCACTTTGAATACTTTGCCAAATACATGGCTTCTTGTCCCTTGCTGGACATATTTGGATTTTGAATTCCCTCATTCGAATGACTCAGATTTCCCATTTCAAATGGCCTAGAGTCTTGATTCGAAGTGTTCAGAAACCTCTCTATTAGAGCTTCTTCAATCAGTTAGCTTCTGCATTGATTACTTGATCTTGTTCTGATATGCCAATCGAAGGATACTTGTTAATCATGCCTTCAAAGTACCCCTTATCCTTGTTCTTCGATTGGGCCAGAATTGTCTCCTTAGAATGGCTCAAGTCTCATCATTGTGGCCTATTCGATTGAGCCCCTACTCAGCTAGCCCCAACAAAAACTCTTTCCAGGCTAATCGAAGCTTCCTTCAGTATGAATACTTATGCAGGGAGCTTTAGTATGGCAATATGTGGGATTTTGGTCCAGCCAGCATCTTTGCATATTTCTCTTTCATTTTGGCCAACTAGATCTAATCTTTGACCAGACCCCTTTCTTTCAGACAACACTAAGTGTCCTTCGAATGGGCCTTTAAATTGCTTCTTCGAATGGATCATTTACGTGTCCTTCAAATGGATTTAGATTAGACCCATCTATTTGCCTTACCTATTTGATTCAAATACTCCCAAGTGAGAACTCTATTCTATCAATCAAATCCTCCTTCGTCACTTCCTTCGAATGCCATTGCACAGGAAGCCTGGGCCTGGCCACATGTAGGACCAAGAGTCATCATAAGATAAACTTGCATTCAATGATTATGTGTTTCTTTCGAATGGCCAGCAATATGTGTCCTTCGAATGGGCTTTTTGGAGTGCTCTTTCAAAGGGATCATATTACGTGTCATAGTGCAGAAGTTGTGTTCAGGGGTTTTGGCCTTGAGAGCAAGCGCAGAGGAAGTCTTTGCCTTATCCATTGAAGGCAATCATAGAAGAAACCTTTGTCCTTGTGAATCCAAAGCAAGCATAAAGGGGATTTTGTCCTAGCGAATCGAAGGGAATTTGAAGAGTCCTTTAGCCTTGTGAATCGAAGGCAAGTCTGAAGTATCCAATGTGCAGTCGAAGCCTTGTGATTTGAACGTGATCGAAGGGGGACCCAGTGCCCATTCGAAGCTTGTAGATCATACCTGCAACAAAGAGTGCCAAATGCCTAATCAAAGACTTTGAAACCAAGCTTGTTCAAAGGATCTTGATGTCCAATCAAAACTTGTCAAGATGCCAATCGAAAGACACCTTGTTCATCTTTAAAAATTTTATTTTTCTTTAATCAAGTGTTTGTGACCAGCCATGTAAGAAAATATCTTGGAAAACATGAGAGGGAAAATTTTAGGGTACAACAGTTTCTTATCGGAGAATAGAGAGCGATGTGATGGTTAATGATCTACTAGTGGTGTGTAATTCCTAATGTTTCTCTTAAAGATATTTGCGGCTTGTTGCTAGAGCATGAATCAAAGTTTGGCGAAGGGTAAGAGTTGTTTATTTCTTCTAAGCAAGTAGATGAGTCTATGAAGGATGGAGAGATGGTTATAAATGTTTTGTCTAAAGGATCGATAACTACTTCATTTGTGTGTTTGAATTGTCCACTATTAATCTTTGATAGAGATTTCAATGTTGATCTTATTTGTTTTCCATTAAGGGATCTAGATGTTATCTTGGGAATGAACTGGTTGGAGTTCAATCATGTTCATATCAATTGTTATAACAAATTGGTGTAGTTTCTTACTCCTGATGATGAGGAAGAAGTCGGTTTCTTATCTGCTAGACAGTTAAAAGAGCTTTTGGAAAGGGAAGCTCAGGTGCTTATGTTGTTTGCGTCACTATTTGTAGAAAGTCAGGCGGTGATTGATGAATTGCATGCAGTGCATGATTTTCCAGATCGATTTCCAAATGGTATTTCAGATGTACCGCCATGGAAAGAGGTGGATTTTTCTATTGACCTTGTCCCTGCTACCAGACCTGTTTCTATGGATCCAAACCAGATGTCAGCGTCAGAGTTAGAAGAGTTAAAGAAACAATTAGAGGAACTGCTAGAAAACAAATTTTTGATACCAAGTGTGTCACCTTGAGGAGCTCTGGTGTGGTTGGTAAAGAATAAATATGGTTGTATAAGGTTGTGTATGGATTACCGACAATTGAATAAAGTAAAGATCAAGAACAAGTATCCACTTCCGAGGATAGATGATTTGATGGATAATTTAGTGGGTGCGCACGTGTTTAGCAAAATTAACTTAAGGTCGGGTTACCATTAGATCTGAGTGAAGAATTAGGATATTTAGAAGACGACATTAAGAACTCAGTATAGACACTATAAATGTTTAGTGATGCCACTCAGTGGTTCTAATTCACTTAGAGTGTTTATGGAGTATATGAATTGCATCTTTGACGCTTACTTAGGTTGGTTTGTGGTGGTTTTTATTGATGATATTCTGATTTATTCTAAGTCTGAAGAAGAACATGTTGAGCATTTGTGAATTGTATTGCAAGTGTTGGAGGAGAAGAAGCTTTATGCTAAGTTTTCGAAGTGTGAATTCTGGTTGCAAGAAGTTAGTTTTCTTGGTCATGTTATGTCAGGTGATGGTATTTCTCTGGATTCATCCAAAGTAGATGCAGTTGTATGGTGGGAGGATCCAAAGTTGATTAAAGATAGTAGAATCTTTTTGGGATTGGCGGGTTACTATCAGGAGTTTATTGAAGGCTTTTCCAAGTTAGGCCTTCTGTTAACCCAATTGACTTGTAAAGGTAAACATTTTGTGTGGGACATTCATTGTGATAAGAGTTTCGTTGAACTAAAGAAGAGATTAACTACAACTCCAATTTTAATTTTTCCTGAACCGAATGAATCATTTGTGGTGTATTATGATGCGTCTATAATGGTGATTGGAAGATTTTCCGGGCATATGCTTGTCATAATATTCAGAAATGGCACAATAATGAGGTTCATAATGAAACTTATCAAATACACACTTGCATGATATCCTACATTAATAAGATTTTTCATGACTATGAAGATTCAAAGGCTGCTAGTCTAAGTTTTTCTTATCCGCAACAATGGTCTTAGTTTAATTAAGTGGGAAGATCCTCCTACAAGATGGGTTAAGTTGAATATAGATGGAGTAAGAGACAAAGATGGAAATTTTGATTGTGGAGGAATTATAAGAGGTAATTAGGGGGAATGGCTTGGAGGCTTCTCAAAATCTATTGGTTTGTGCGGTGTATATATTGCGAAGTTGTGGGGTGTGTTTGTGGGACTTCAACTTGAAAATAGGTTGGGTTATAAATATATAATTATTTATATTAATTGTCAACAAGTGGTTAAGGATATCCAATCTAAAACTACAAGTAGCATCATGGTCAAAAATCTGATATCCAGAATTAAGTGTTTAAGTTGTCAAGACAAGGAGATTATTCATTGCTACATTTATTATGAAGCAAACATGTGTGCAGATGCGTTAGCTAATAATGGAGTCTTGCATCCGAAAATTATGTGTGTTTTTGAAACTTGTCTTACTTTCATTATGCACCTTTTAGACAGTGATCTGTTTGGGAATCTAGTTCCCTGGTTAATCTCGTTGTAGTTTTCTTTGAAGGATAGAAAAACACAAGAAAGGGGGTTTGAATTGGGGTTTTCAAAAAAATAAGTAAGACACGTTTGCTTATCCTGGTTCGTTTGAACTCAAACTACTCTAGTCCACCCGTCAAGGTGATTTCGCTTCTCTCAAACGAGCTTTAATCCACTAATCAAAAACTTTGATTACACAAACACAATGACTACCGTCAATGTCTTCTTCAGACTAAACCACAACTTGGTTTCTCAAGGTATTATAAAATATAAATAAAAAAATATGTGCAAAGGTGTTTCTAAAAAACTATATCACAATTGTGATTTATACACAAGATTAAAGCACAAGAGAGAGCTAGTAAAGATATATCTTTGTATGCACAAGTGTTGTTATATCATTTCTTCAAGACTCCTTTATATAGGAGAGGCATATGTGACATGAGAAGATGAATTTGGAAGGTTGATAAAGTGTTGTTAATGACCTTTCCAAAAATACATATCTTGTTTTATTCCAGCCGTTGCTCTTTGATTTGTAATAAATGAATTGTAACGCATCAAAACTTTGCTTCTTTGGAATCTTATCAGAATGAGAATATTATAATTGAGACTTTATATCCTTAGAGTTTATTGATATTAATATGATTGGAACTTGGATGAGACATACACATTGAATCTTATTTGCACTTTCTGAATATTTACTTATCAGAGTATAGCTTGATCTTAAGTGTTGAGTCTATAGAACTTTAGTATAGATGAGTGCGTTGGGAATTCCTTTGTTCGTCCAAAACTTCACTTATCAGAGTATCATAATTTATCTTGAAACTTTGGTGCTTCGGAAGCTATAACATCAGAACTTCTTCTATTGAGTGTGTTACACGAATTTGCTTCTAAGTTTGTACGCTTTGTCTAATCAGAGCTTCAAAGCGTAATTCTTCTATCATCTTCTATGCTATTTTATCAGAACTTCACTGCATATTTAAATACATTATTAGATAGCATATTTCATATATATATATATATATATATATATATATATATATATATATATATATATATATATATATATATATATATATATATATATATATATCATGTATTTGTTATCATCAAAATTATTACTAAGGTGTAGAACCAAACTATGTTCTAACAATCTCTCCCTTTTTTAATAATGAGAAAAACTTGTATATTTTGATAAATCACGTAAGAACATAAAGAGTTACGGTCTCCCCCTGAGTTGGATACTCAGATAAAGAAAAAATAGATACTTCCTTGAAGATGTTTTGATCAGAGCTTGTGATGGAAGTTCTGATAAGTCCATTTGACAGAAGTTATGTTTAAGAGACTTTTCATGTTTGCTTTCAAAAGATGAAACATAGGTTATGATATTCAAAATGTTTGAGACTAAGTCTCGACAATGTTATATTCAAAATATCTTACATTCTCCCCCTTTTTGTCATAAATCAAAAAGCAATAAAAACACGTAAAGAGAACGAAATGGATTATGCATTCAAAGTAGATTAATACAGATAGAAATATATAAACATAAGTTTTTTAAACAAGAAAAAAACATAGAAGAAACAAAGAAAATATCATAAATAAGGTTGTGGAGGAGGTGGAAGTCGTGTGAACAAGGCTTCCAACAAACTTTTGATCTGTTGTTTGATTCCTCTTTCTTTCCTAGCACGCCCTTGATTTCTTTGTTCGTTTCATCCTGTTTGTTCATCCTTTACTTAAAATTTGCATTCTCTTTCTTCAACTCCTCCAGAGTTTTCAACACAAGAGAAGAGGATGTTGTTTCTACAGAAGAACTCACATTCTCAGAAATCACTACAGCAGATTCTTTCTCAGGAGATTCTTCAAATATCTTGGCTTTGTATTTAAAAACGACTAGAGGAAGAGGTTGAGGTTTAGGAGATGGTTCATTGCATTTTGATTCCTGTTATTCTTCCCAAGAAGTGTTGTCTAGAATAAGAAGGGGTTTCTTTACCCAGTGACATAGAATATGATCCTTGAAGATTTTCAGGTGATCGCAGAAGTTCTGTTGAGAAATTTCATAACTGAGTTCCTTCAGATTCTGAGATTCAGAATTAAACCATTTTCTGAACTGAGTCCGGAGAGAATCAAAAGTAGTTGGGTTAAGATTATCCACACAAGCTTGCTTCAAGGAATTAACCCATTCATGTATTTCCGATTCAAAAACCAGCAGAGATTTACAAACATCTGATTTGGAAAATTTTGGTGTTGGTTTTGGAATGGCTATTTTTTGAGAAGTTGTGACAAGATTTTCCTAGGCTTCTAAATCAATTATGATTCTGAGAGGATCTTCTGAGTAGTCAGTGTAAGTGAGAGAGTTGGAAAGAATTATAGGAGATTTAGGTGGTGTTAAATTATAGGGATATGGAATATCTAGAAGGAAGAAGTCTTGTGATGTTATGGTGGAGATTTTTGGTGGTTGAGAGGTGTTGAGAGGGCAAGTGATGCCTAAAATGGTTGATGTGGTATCAGAGGTAGTATTTAGATTTTTGGTTTGGGGAGCTTCAAAAAATGAATCAAATTGATCAATATCAGAAAGAACTTGTGCAAGTTCTGGCTGAGTTTGAACAAATTGAGTAGAAGGTGGATTAATCAGAGGATGATTAGTGGGTATTGAGGTATCAATATATATGTCAAAGTAATTAACGGTTTAAGGTGATGGATCTTTAGCAGGTTTTGTAGATGAGTGGGTTTTAGATGTTGATAAAAATACAGATTCAATAACAGAAATTGTAACGCGCGTTAATTTAATTAATTATTTAATTAAATTATTTTTGGATTATTTGTTGAAGTTGTGAGATATTGTGGATTGTTGGTTTAAGTTGTTAGATTATTATTAATTAATTAATTAATTAGTTGATTAATAATAATAATAATGTTGGAATGAATGGAATAATATAAGATTAAGTTATTGGGCCTATTTTATATGGTGGTATGTAGTACTAAGGGGTGTGAGAATTAAGCCCAATAGAAATAATTCTATTATTATTGAGTTTGGTTATAATAATAGAAATTAGATGTAACAGTAAGGAAAATAGGTTTTGTCAAGAGGAAGAAGAATAAGGGTTGGAAGAGAGAAAGAGAACGTGAAAGTTATAGAAAAGAAGGAAAAGAAGCAAAACGGAATTCGATCAGAATATTGTAGAGCAACCTTCAATCCAAGGTAAGGGTGGAGTTTTGACTCTATACTAGGGTTTATGATGAGTAGTATATGGGATTGGATTCAGAAGAAATTGTTTTGTTTGTGATTGATATATATATATATATATATATATATATATATATATATATATATATATATATATATATATATATATATATATATATATATATATATATATATATATATATATATATATATATATATATATATATATATATATATATATGTATTGTTGTTTAATGAGAAATCAATGATTTAGAGATGAATAATGATGGCCTAATGATGTATAATTGATGTAGAAACATAGGATTTTTATAAAGTATGATTACCTATGATTAGAGGTGTTTTTAGGACCTAGGGCAGGGAAATCGTAGTGAAAACGCAGTGAAATCGCAGAATAAATTTAGCACAAATCAGTATGAGTCGACCTCAAAGGCCATGCATCGACAAATGCAGGATTTAAGACTCATGATGAGTCGATACGAAAGGATCATGCATCGACACATGCCGTGTTTCAGACTCAGTATGAGTCGAAACAAGGGGTTACGCATCGGCTCATGCGGGATTCTAGACCTAGTACGCGTCGAATTTAAGAGGCACGCGTCGACTCATGTAGTCCAATTTTTGACAAATTTTTCCAAAGGATGTAACTTTAGTTTCCGGACTCCGTTTGAGGTGCGGTTTGAAGTGTTGGATATTTAATGCGATGGAATTCATTTATAAGGATTAAAATGAAGTATAAGAAGAATAGTCCTAGTACCCAAATTAGGATAGAGTTAGCTTCCCGCGTTAACCGCTATGATGATTTCGTGAAGTATGATGAGGATAAGACGATCTTGGATTATTGCTTGGTTCATAACAATAAGATTAATAATAATGATGATGACGTATTACAGTATAATAATATGTAGAGGTTTAGTAATTAAATATAAGCATTAAATGAGTGATTAATCGGCATAGTCGAGAATTGTTCGAATATTTATGGGCAATATTATGTTGTAGGCCTATGGCCAATGTCAAATGTTTGTTGACATGTTGTTGTGTTATTGTTGATGTGACGTACTAAGTTGTAGGCTTATGCCAATGTTACGCTAATTTTGGTTGTTGAAATATCAAGTTGTAGGCTTATGGCCAGTGTTGAATTATTATTAAGTTGTTAGGCTTATGGCCATTGTTGATTTATGTTGAGATGTTGTGTTGTTGTGATTGTCCCTGTGAATTCTTGTTGATAAGGCGAAGTTGCAGGGAATTTTAGATGATGATGAATTACCTCTATTTACTGGTAATAATGGTGATGTGGGCTTATGCCTTGCGATGAATGATGATTGTCGTGAGTATGTGATGGTGAATTTATTGAGTCACATACATTTGCATACTCTGTGATGGCCTGGATTGGAAAACTACGAAGAAGGCTTATACCTTGTTGATGTCTCTATTAATTGGCAATTTTTAAGATGGGAGTTCAGCTCCATTTTTAAGATGGGAGTTTTGCTCCGTTTTTAATTTGGAAGTTCTTCTCTGTTGTACCCCAAAATTTTCCCTCTCATATTTCTCAACACATTTCAAGAGAGATCCTCAAATTGCTCAAGGAAGTCCAAGGGTTGACCAGACAAACTCTCTCCTAAGGCAGGCTACCTCAAATTAGGGTTTCATGTTGCATTAAGATATTTGAGTCCAAGGGATCCCAAGTTCTCACCATTGTCCTAATATTTTCTCAAGATCATCCATGTCAAGTTTCAAGCCTTGCAGAGGAAGTTTGCTCAGTCAATTGCTCAAAGGCCTGAAAATCGACTGTGCTAAGGCAAAAGTCAACTGTGGCCCATATACAGTCAAACTTCAAGATTTTTGGTCAACATCCTCATTTTGAAGTATTATTCATCATTTGATCAAGGGTTGATCATGATTCCTCAAGGATTTCTCACAATTCATCAAAACCCAAAAGTTGCTAAATTATGGTTTTTGCAGGAAAAGTCAACTAAACTTTGACCAAGCATAACTTTATCATACTTTATCAAGAATGACCCATCCAAAGCTCAATTTGAATAGGATGCAATGCCCTACAATTCACCTTCAGCTCCGAAGTTCAAAATATGCACTCACAAAAAGTTATGAATTTGGACATTATAGGTCACTTTGAAAAGTCAACAAAAATACCTTTTTTGTCAAGCTTCATACATGAACATAGAAGACTCAATTGAGATGACACCAAAAGGGTTGCTTAGAGGACATCTCAAGCTTTCTAAAAAGTCAAAGAACACCCTCATAGAGTCAAAATTGAAGGAGTTATGCATTGGTGAAATTGACCTTTTTGGCAAAATTGCCAAAAGTCAAATAGGCCTCAAATTGCAATTTTTGTCAAATGGGCCCAACTTTTTGTGCTTGTATTGAGTTTTTAACACGGTCCACGAGCCATGACCCTTCCCACTTGCCTTTATTTTATTTTTGTCATTTATTTTTATTTTTATTTCAATTAAATCAAATTAAATCAAAATAAAATCATGAAAATATCAAAATCATTTAAACCTTGAGATTTTGTGCATATTTCAGGTCCAAGAATAGCTGGCAAGGGAATCAAATCGTGCAAGGCCTGTTTGTACACAAAAATATTGGTTTTTGGCTTATTTTGGAAAGACTTACATGAGAATCAAATCTTGATCAATGACCATAATTGAAAAAGATTTAGAGCAAACTTGTAAACCTAATTCACTCAAGGCTACATATAGAACAAATCCAGGCCAAATGCACAAGGGTTAGAGGCGTGTAGAGTGAAGAACAACTTTAACAAAATCAAGAAAAAGTGGTAATCGAATTTCATAGTTCCAGGCTATCTCAAGCCTTCCAAGCTATCTCATTGGCTTCCTGGGTGTTCAAGGAGTCTAGACCAATCACCAACAAGTGTTTTCGTGCCCAGAAATGCAATGTAAGTGCTTCACGACATCCCTCCCTTCTTGAAATCGAATCTCATGAATTTGGCATTTTGTAGCATGAATTATTTATATATTCTTGTTCATTGAAACATTTGCAAGCTGTTGGTGATGATTAATTGCATTTTTGCTAACCATACAGAGATGTACCATTGTTAGAGTTTAGGTTTCGTTTTTAGGGGTTTATATTGCAGGTAAAATTGGCCTAAAAGAGAGGTACCATAGTGTTCAGAAGGCCAAGACGAACTGGTCTGTGGCATTAGTTTTCGTTTATCATGTTTATAGGTGATTCTGGAAACACGCAGGGTTATAGCTACAGACTTTTGTCTGTAGGTAAAAGTCCTTGACTTTTACCAACAGAGAGAGGAAGAAGAAGGGTGACGTGGCACTCCCTGACTGGCCCTTTCAAAAATTCACGCGCTGGAAAGTTAATGTGTTGTGTTTTTCAATATAATCATTGTTTTTATCTATTGTACAACATAAGCGCGTTGTTTCAGTTGGTCAGGAGGTATGTGGAAATTGCCAAAGGGCCTGGGTTTGATCCCCAGGTCCCCTTGGTCTTCAATATTATTTTTCTATACATGTTTCCATGCGCAGGCTTCTAGGATGTCCACCATACATCCTTAATGCACAACCAACCAGATGTCCACAGACCAGATCTAACGCCCATCATTTGGAGGACAATGATGCACCTTGGTTAACTTGCAACATGGGATCTGACAGGTCAACGTGGACCAAGGTTTTTGGGCCCAGAAATTGCTATGGACACCCCATCAAATTTCTAGCATACCAGGCCCAATTCTTTCTTTTTCTTTCTATATTTTTATTTATTTAATTTATTTTGTTTAAATTATTTTCTCACAAATTAATTCTTTTTTACAAAAAATTCATAAAATCAATTTTCATCAAATTAGATTTAGGTTTCATTTTTTATCAAAATTTAATTTAATTTAATTAGTTTAATTAATTTTAGGGTAACTTTAATCTTTTTGTAAATAAATTAAAATCAATTAGAAAATTAGGGTTTTGTTTAATTTAATTTTTTATTTTATTTTCTCAAAATAACAAAGATGCAAAAATAGGTCAAATTAATTATTTTTATTAAATTAAATTAATTATTAATTAGGTTTGTATTTATTTAATCAAAACCTTATTTTCTTAAAATAATCAAAACAACAAAAAATGATTTTTCTTTTAACTAGGTTTAGACGGGGTCAAAACACTAATTTATCTCGTTCTTAATTCATCGCGCGCGTTTACTTATTTTTACAATATTAATGTAACTGCTCATGGGATGTAATAGTTTAATTAGGACTTTTTCGTTTATTTATCGTTTTACGGGTTTTTGGCTATGTAATTAATCCCCCTCTCCGAAGCCTTGTAATAGCGTAGCTTTATTTTCCGCATTTTAATTTTCACAAATATTAACTGTTAGATGTATGATAATAGGGTTGCATGACAAGAATGTATGTTAAATCTTAAAATGGTTAGCAAACCCTAAATGTGCAAAGATAATAACTGAAATCAAATCACTCGCACATGCGCACTCCTAGGGTATGCTCTCACTTCGGTTGCCTTCGGTAAACTGTCATTAAGTATAGGGTGTTTTAGTGGTCGCCCTGTTTTCTAAACAAAAGATTAAAGTCCCATTCGAAAATGTTGCCTCGGAAATGTTGCCTCTGAAAGGTCGCCTCAGAAATGTTTCCTCGAATATGATCTTAAGACACTAGGGTTATTACTAAGACGTCCTAATATTGCTTTAGTGATCGTACGTCCCTTTCGAATTGACCCTTACAACTCTAACGACAGTGCTTCCTATTTCTCAAATAAATAGGATAGCGCTGTCTAAAGGAAACAAGAACAAAAATATTCTCTTTTCGAGTAGGTAGATGCTAGTAGGTACTTGCTCAAAATAAACTTTTTCACACTTACACTCTTTTCAAACAAAGTTTTCAAAAACACTTTGTAACACTCTTGAAAAAAGAAGCAAGGGTTAAAACGAAGTAAAACAAAAACATTTCAAAACACACAAACACGGAAGCAATTTTAAAATGATGAGCAAGTACCTAAGAGCCCGTGGAAAACCACAGATAGAAAGGGTGCTAATACCTTCCCTTTTTATAATCTACCCCCCGTACTCAAAATCTCGAAAAAGGAATTTTTCTGTGCTTTTTTCCTTTCCTTGTTGGATAAAATAAAAGTCGGTGGCGACTGTTGCTTACCGCGACATTTTGCAAACACAAACGCAAAATGCAAACCAGCATTTTCCTAAAACAGTCCGGTTCTGCCACCGTATCACAGAACTGGTGACTCTGCTGGGGACTTAATAAGTGGGGTGTACCTTAGGATTAGTTCATCATAAATTGCTTCTCTTGTTTGTTTTGGTTGCTTTACTGTTAAAGGGTTTTGTATCGGAGTTACTATAGATCCTAACCCGGATCTGGGGGACACCTTTTAGGTAAGTAGCAATAAATTGTGAGGGAACTGTACAGCGTAGACCGATACGGTTGAAGCAGTAGCTACGTTGATGTGGCACATTGGTTGGTACCAGTATCCCTTGTGGAGAAACGAGGAGAATAAGGGGCTGTTATATGTGTCGTTAAGCATCAACTGACCTTAGAACCCATAATTGACCAACTTTGCCAGTAGGAAGTAGTGAGATAGCCGGCCTCGGTGTAAAGCTGAGAACTGGTTGATACTCGATACTACACTCATTGAGACCATACTTTCGAGATAGTTCCGGCCGCAAGAAAAGATTGTGTGAGCTGAAACCATGACCGATGGAGGATGGTCAGTGATAGTGAGAACCTCTAGAACCCGGTTACTATTATTAGGACAGGTTAGAACCAACTGAACTTCAAGAGGGTAGTACCTAGACCCCATGCAAGCCTGAAACTTAAGGGCTTTTTGTGTGACTTGTTTGCCTTTGCCATGTTTGTTATCTACTATACCTGCTGTGTGTTTTATCATGACATCATGCATCATAACATAGTATGCATACTTCATTACACTAACCATTTCAAAGACCGAGGGGATTTATCTTTGTTCTGTTTTGCAGATCATGACTTCCATGCACAGAAACACCATTCGAGTTAACTTTGTGCAAATACCTGCTCAACTCAAAGATTTGGCCTTAAGATTTTCTGATACTTCTTCATTCATTAGGAGACATGGTCAGCTTCTTAGCTTGGTTACCTCAAAGTTTGTTGAGAAGATGATGAGTGTGCTTTTCCAGTTCTTCGATCCGGTGCATCATTGCTTCACTTTCCCGGATTATCAGCTAGTTTCCACTATGGAAGAGTTTTCTCACTTATTGGACATATCCATCCTTGAGCAGATGCCCTTCACAGGTTTGGAAGAGACTCCTAGACCAGAAGACATTGCTTCAGCTCTACATTTGAAATGGGCTGATGTAGTATCTAACTGGGAGACACGAAGCAGGGTTGAAGGTTTCTTAGCCAAGTTTCTGATAGATCAAGCTCAACTATTCTAGGATAACTTGGACTTTCAGGATTTTTAAGGCATTTTGGCTCTCCTTATCTACGATTTGGTTCTTTTCCCGAATCCATATTCCTTCATAGATGTGAATGCGGTTAAGATCTTCCTATCTCGCAATCCTGTGCCCACTCTTCTGGGTGATATCTTGCATGCCCTCTACACTCGTACTGTGCGAAGAAGAGGGACCCTCATGTGTTGCATGCCTTTGCTGGCGAGGTGGTTTATTTCTCACCTCCCCAAGTCCGTGTTGAAGAATGAGGAAGGTTTAGGATGGTCTTACAGGATAATGTCCCTTACCCATACAAACATTCTTTGGAGTTCTAAGGCGATGGAAAGCATTGTTGTCATTGATCGATGTGGGGGATACCCTAATGTCTCGTTTCTAGGAATTAGAGGGAGAATAACCTACAGTCCTTGTTTGGCTTTGCAACATTTTGGTCGCACTCGGAGAGATGGTCCCCATGAGCTACTTCTTATAGATATTTCATTTGACTATAAGGGGGACATTGATGAGCATTGCCGAAGGTTTATACGAGCTTGGGGCATGGTGAACAGGTCTGACCCTCAAGAGCTAGGACCAAAGACTTCTCTCCCTATGCAACCTTATCTCCAGTGGGTCCGAGCTCGAGCCCAGACGCTTGGGATGCCCTATGAAGCTGTGTTTCCAGTGATTGTGGAGCCTACCAATGAAGAGGGCGTTCCTTATACAGTCCTTTATCCCTACATGCCTACTGATCTTGGGGCATTGAAGAGATCCTAGATTCAGCTGAAAGAGGAGAGGGATACCTACCGGGAGAAGTACCATGAGCAAGAAAGGAAGATCTTGAAGCTCACCAGGCAACTTGAGAATGAAAGGACAATTAATGACTAAGTCAGCACGAAGGGGAAGCATCCATGGGATTTCTGATTTTGTTTTCTTTAGTTTAAATTTGTTTTCCATTTATTTCTTTTGTAACGCCTTAAAGGCATTGTTAAACATTTTTACAAGTTTAATCTAATAAAGTTTGTTTATTTATTGGTTTGTAAATTTAAATCTCTCAAAGTCTTTGAAATCATTACATACGCATCCTATTATCATGCACATCATTACAGGTACCATTACAGGTTTCTCATCTTCTTCGCTGTTTATTTCAGCACGAAATGTCTTCTAAAATACCTACCAATCAAACCATCAAATCTCTTCAGGCACAGAATGACCAGTTCCAAGAGATGTTCTTGAACTTGGCTAAAGGGAAAGAAGATTTGAAGACTCTCATCCTGAAGGAGAAGAAGAAGAAGAAGAAGAAGGTGGTCCTTTTGAATATGGGTCACAGATTTGGGAATAGGTTGCGACAGGAAGCTGATCTGTCTCTTTCATCCAAAGGAGAGGAGAACCAAGAGGAAGAAAAGGGTCCCAGTCCTGTGGTCTCTGATAATGATACCGATTTTGATGATGAGCAATATCCTCCTACTGAGGATAGGTACAAACAACTTGAAGACCGTCTGAGTGCTATGGAGATTCAGAAGATCCCTGGTTTGGATTTTGGAGATCTGGGACTGGCATCTGGAGTGGTGATCCCTCACAAGTTCAAAGCTCCAGTTTTTTCCAAGTACGATGGAGTATCCTGTCCAAAACTCCATCTCCGCTCGTACGTCAGAAAAATCCAACCTTACACTGCTGATAGAAATTTGTGGGTGCATTTCTTTCAAGATAGTCTGTCATGGACTCAGCTTGAATGGTTTTATCAATTGGAAGGAGCTAATGTCCACAACTGGGAGGACCTTGCTGCTGCTTTTTACAAGCAGTACCAGTATAACACCGACCTTGCTCCCACTCGTACTTAGCTTTAGGGTATGTCTATGGGTGCAAGTGAAGGTTTTAAGGACTATGCTCAGAAGTGGAGAGATTTGGCTGGAAGAGTCCAACCCCCTTTGTCTGACAGGGAGTTGGTGGACATGTTTCTAGGGACGTTGTTTGGTCCATTTTTCAATCATCTGATCGGAAGTTTGTCATCTGGGTTTACTGAATTAATTTTGACTGGGGAGAGATTAGAAGGTGGTATCCAAAGTGGTAAGATACAGAAAGGTACTTCATCAAGTGTAGAAAAGAAGCCCTTCACCGGTAAGAAAGAAGCTAGTGTAGTCTACGGCTCAAGGAGCCAAAGCAGACCTGAACACCGTCAAGCAGTAAATGCGGTAGTAATATCAAGACCCACAGTTGCCCCACAATGCAACAATCAGCAAAGAATGGAGAGACCACAGAGATAATACACTCGAATTAATATGACCTTGTCTCAAATTTTACCACAATTGTTGAAGACCAACCTGGTAACTCTGAGGGAAGCCCCGAAGAATCCCAGCACCATATCTCCGCTATATAATCCAAACGCCCGCTGCGCCTATCACTCCGATAGCCCAGGTCATGATACAAACAACTGTTGGGCCTTGAAGAATAAGGTGCAAGACTTGATCGAAGCGAAAGAGATTGAGTTTGAAGCTCTGGAGAAGCCCTATGTCATAACTGCACCCATGCCAAAGCATGACTCGGGAATCAATGCTATCGAGGTTGTCTCCGCCACAGAAGATGGTGAAGAAGATTCAGATATCGACAGTTGGATCTATCCGAATACCAATGATGGATTGAACAACTGGACGGCGAAGGACTTCGTACCCGTTTCTTTTATTACACAGTAATTGACTTTTGTTTTGAGATTTTTAACAGACAGTTTGAAGCTTTACGGCCCGGTGCCTTGCCCGAGGCACCTTGGCTTTGTTTTTGAGGGCTTATTATTTGTCATTTTCTTATATCATCAATAAAGCATTGGACGTTTTCTTGCATTACAAATTTTGCGCTCCTTGTTTTTATTTTCTATCTCGCACTTTATCAAAACAGCTATTGTCTTACACACACTCACATATCATAATGCAGATCCACATCTACTCTGGATCCCATTGATAACGAGTCTGCTATTGCCAGTTATGACTTCGAAAATCCGATCAACCAAGCCGAGGACGAAGGTGAGGATGATTGTGAAGTGCCTGGGGAACTTGCTAGATTATTACTACAGGAAGAGAGGGCCATACGGCCTCATGAAGAGCCAGTGGAATCAGTAAATTTGGGTACAGAGGAAGACAAGAAAGAGGTCAAGATAGGAGCAAATCTGGATCCTAGTGTCAACCAACGGTTGATACAGATGCTACGCGGCTATGTTGAGATCTTTGCTTGGTCTTATGAAGATATGCCTGGTTTAGACACTGATATTGTGGTACACCGTCTGCCAACCAAAGAAGACTGTCCTCCGGTAAAGTAGAAGGTTCGTCATATGCGCCCTGAGATGTCTGAGAAAATTAAAGCTGAGGTCATGAAACAGTTTGACGCCGGATTTCTATTTGTTACTTCTTACCCACAGTGGGTTGCCAACATTGTTCTGGTGCCTAAGAAGGATGGTAAGGTACGGATGTGTGTGGACTATAGATATCTGAACAGGGCGAGTCCTAAAGACGATTTCCCACTGCCTCACATTGATGTTATGGTCGATAACACCGCGCAACATAAGGTCTTCTCTTTTATGGATGGTTTTTCTGGTTACAATCAAATCATGATGGCTCCCAAAGACATGGAGAAGACAACCTTCATTACGCAGTGGGGCACCTTCTGTTACAAGGTGATGCCTTTCGGGTTGAAGAATGCTCGGCAACTTATCAGCGTGCCATGGTTGCTTTGTTCCACGACATGATTCACCATGAGATTGAGGTTTATGTTGATGACATGATTGCAAGGTCCCAGACTGAAGAAGAACACCTTGACCATCTCTAGAAACTGTTCGACAGGCTGAAGATGTACAAGCTGAGGTTAAACCCGAACAAGTGCACCTTCGGGGTAAGGTCTGGTAAGCTACTGGGTTTCATCGTTAGTGATAAAGGTATTCAAGTGGATCCTGCAAAGGTGAAGGCTTTACAGGAGATGCCAGCTCCCCGAACAGAAAAGGAAGTCAGAGGATTTCTGGGACGTCTGAATTACATTGCCCGATTCATTTCACATTTGACCGCTACTTGTGAGCCAATCTTCAAGCTGCTGAAGAAAGATCAAGTGGTAAAATGGAATGATGAATGTCAGACCACCTTCGAAAAGATCAACGAATACCTCCAAGAGCCACCTATTCTGATGCCTCCAGTTGAAGGAAGACCTTTGATTTTATACTTGACAGTGCTGGATAATTCAATGGGGTGCGTGTTGGGGCAGCAAGACGAGTCTGGCCGAAAAGAGCACGTTATTCACTACCTTAGCAAAGAGTTTACCGACTGCGAGAACCAATACTTGTTGCTCGAGAAAACTTGTTGCACTTTGGCATGGGCTGCTCGCCGACTGAGACAGTATATGCTGACTCACACCACCTTATTGATATCAAAGATGGATCCAATCAAGTATATCTTCGAAAAGCCTGCCTTGTCCGGAAGAATAGCAAGATGGCAGATGATCTTAACTGAGTATGACAACCAATACACAACCCAAAAAGCAATCAAGGGGAGTGTGTTGGCATATTATTTGGCGCATCAGGCCGTGGATGATTACCAATCCATGAATTTCGAGTTCCCAGATGAGAATATCATGTTTATGACCGACTGTGAAGAACCTGGACCGGATGAAGGACCCGAGGAGGGATCCCGATGGTCTATGTATTTTGATGGCGCTTCAAACGCGTTGGGTAATGGCATTGGCGCCATAATCATATCTCCTGAGGGATGTCATACTCCGCTCACCGCCCGATTATGTTTTAACTGCACCAACAATATGGCGGAGTATGAAGCATGTATCATGGGTCTTCGAGCTGCTATCGACCTAAGGATTAAGTTCTTGACTGTATTCAGAGATTCCACTCTAGTGATCAGTCAGATCAAAGGCGAGTGGGATATGAAGCACCCAAATCTTATTCCTTATAAAGAGTATGTATTGACGTTGCTTCCGCACTTCGAGGAGATAACCTTTGAACATTTCCCCAGAGAGGAGAACCAGCTAGCGAACGCGCTAGCTACCATGTCTTCTATGTTCAAAGTCAGGTGGGACAATGAAGCTCCCCAGATTACCATTGAGAGGTTGGATGAACCTACACATTTCTGTGACATTGAGACTGAAGAGGTAGTAGATAAACCCTGGTTTCACGAGGTAAAGAGGTATCTTGAGGCTCAAGAGTATCCCGAGGGTGCATCTGTTAATAATAAGAAGTTTCTGAGGAGATTCGCTGCGAAGTTCTTCATCAGCAATGGTATCCTTTACAAGCATAACCATGACTCAACCTTACTGCGATGTGTGGACAAGAACGAGGCAGAAAGGATTATGGCATAATTACATGAAGGTACTTTCGAAACTCATTCCAGTGGACATACCATGGCGAAGAAAATCCTACGGGCAGGATATTTTTGGTCTACTATGGAAGCCGATTGTTATCAGCATTCTCGGACCTGTCATAAGTGCCAAGTCTATGCTGATAAGATGCATGTACCTCCAGTTCTGCTGAATATTTTGACAACTCCTTGGCCTTTTGCAATGTGGGGCATCGATATGATCAGAGAGATCAGACCTACTGCATCTAACAGGCATCGTTTCATTCTGGTAGCTATTGATTATTTCATGAAGTGGGTCTAGGCAGCTTCCTTTGCTACAATAACCAAGAACGTCATGGCACGGTTCCTCCGACACAATCTGATCTGTCGATACAGTGTACCAGAGAGGATCCTTACGGACAATGGTACAAACCTCAACAATACAATGATCACCGAGCTTTGCAAATAGTTCAAGATTCAGCATCACAACTCTTCTCCCTACCGGCCGAAGATGAATGGGATTGTTAAAGCGGCTAATAAGAATATCAAGAAGATTGTGCAGAAGATGACGGTGACATACAAAGACTGGCATGAGATGTTACCATTCGCTCTTCATGGGTACCGTACCTCAGCGAGGACGTCTACAGGGGAAACACCCTACTCTCTAGTGTATGGCATGGAGGCAGTCTTGCCCATTGAAGTCCAGATACCCTCTCTCAGGTTTATGAAGGATGCATGTTTGAGCGAAGACGATTGGATCCAGACCCGACTTGATCAACTGAATTTAATCGATGAAAAGAGACTTACTGCTGTTTGTCATGGTCATACGTATCAAAAGCAAATGATCAAGGCATTTAACAAGAAATTTAGACAACAAGAGTATCAAGTCGGGGATCTGGTGATCAAGCGCATCATACTACCGCAAGGTGATCCCAGGGGAAAATGTACTCCTACGTACGAAGGGCCATTTGTGGTTAAGAACATTTTCTCGGGAGGAGCTATGATTCTAACCACCATGGATGGTGACGACCTTCCTCACCCTGTCAATGCAGACATAGTGAAAAAATACTACGCATAATCAAAGACCCGCTAGGTCGACTGGCCTAGGCAAAAATAAGGGCTTCCCGGCGAACCAAAAGGGTTCGGGCAAAAATAAGGGATGAAAATGAAAAAACTGTACACCCGGCAAGTCGAAAATCTGAAAAGGCAGCTTGCGAAAAAAAGGATATCCCGGTGGGCTGAAAACCCGAAAGGGCAGTCCAGGCAAAAATTAAGGATTAAAGTGTAACACTATGTCTCATTGGATCATCTTGTAACCAGACTTCGGTATCGACTATCAAGCTCGGAAGACGCCAATCAATCTGATCTACCTTCAACCAAGTAGCAAAGTGATGAGATGCTCGAAGATATAAAGGCAATAGCAGAGTTGGAACCCAGTGGGATTATTCACATAGCTGTTTTTCTTTGTTTTTCACAAATTGTATAAATTCTATCATTCAGCGGCGTTCTCTTACTAGGACGTCAGCCTCTTGTACAAAACGCCTATTACATGCCAACTTCAAAAATCAATACAATTTATTTTACAACAAATTTTAAGATTGTTTTTCTTTTCCTGTTTTATTTTGCAAGAACGTCCAATGATTAATTTTTGATATATGCATTTGAAAATAATTGTTTCTCATAAATATTTACATGCGAAACAAAAGACGATCACTCGTAATTCCAGGAACAGGGGAAAATAAGAAATGTCCAAGCCTTACAGTTGCTCTATTCACCAGGTACATGGATAGACCCAGCTTGGGAAAATGACTAAAAGTATATACACTCCCCGCAGAGTAAGAGGTACCAGAATACAGTGGTGTTAATTCTTCCCAAGCAGAGTTCATCTTTCACCAACAATGGAAGACCATCCCCAGTGGAGTTTATTTCTTCCACAAACAGAAACTTTATCCCCGACAGAGTTCATCATCGCCAGCAACGGTAATTCATCCCCAGCCGAGGTTATTTCTCCAAATCAGCGGATCATCTGACAGAGTATCTCTTCCCCACAGAGTCATTCTCTCGCCAGTTTATTCTCCAGCAGAATTATTCTCCTGCCAAGTTATTCTCAAATCATCTTTGGTCATTATCCCCAGCGAGCGAAACTCTTTATATTCTCCAGCAGTAGTCCGGGATTTATTTTCCCCAACTAGAGGACATCATAAAAACATTGCATATCCATACATCATGACATGCGCATACGCATCATACAACACAGTCTCATTTATTTTGAGAACATCATTGCCCAATACATTTCATGTATCATGACATTATATACGACTAACTCTTTACCTTTCAGGGAAAGGTACAATCAAAATTCTCACAAAGTTCAAGCTATGAAGCCTAGATCCGACCGGATAGTATCTTGATTTCTCCACCATATTGTGAAGCCCGAAGGACGACTGGATAACAATATCAGAATACTGCGAAGCCTGGGATTACGACCAGATAATAGTATCTCTTAAAAACACGCTATGAAGCCCGAATTCGACCAGATAATAGTTTAATCCCCAGCAAGTTGTTGTGAAGCCTAGATTACGACCAGATAGCTATACAAAGACACCATGAAGCCTGGAGTCGACCAAATAGTGGTATATCATAAACACAAGCTGTGAAGCCCGGGAATCGACGAGATAACAACTTAACAAGGTACTATGAAGCCTGGATTACGACCAGATAACAACCAAGAATACTACGAAGCCTGGAGTTGACCAGATAGTGGTATATCTTTAATGCAGGATATGAAGCCCGGATTCGACCGGATAATATCTTGATTTCCCTGAACACCATGAAGCCTGGATTCGACCGGATAATGGTATAAGACATCGTGAAGCCTGGATTACGACCAGATAGTGGTATAAGACATCATAAAGCCTGTATTATGACCAAATAGCGGTAAAGGACACTGAAGCCTGGGATTACGATCGGATAACAGTAAGGGACACTACGAAGCTTGGATTTCAACCAAATAGTAGTTTACTCGGCCAATTACTATGAAGCCCAGAAGTCGACCGAATATTAGTAGGCCTAAATATCAAATGGAAGCCTGGATGCGACTGGATAACCACTTGATTTCTTCTGAAGCCTGGAATACGACCATATAAGAAGTAAGGTATTGTGAAGCCTGGAATCGACCAGATAGCAGTACAGGACACCATGAAGCCTGGATTCGACCAGATAATGGTATGAAACATCGTGAAGCCTGGATTACGACCAGATAACAGTACAAGACACTGCGAAGCTTGGATTTCGACCAAATAGAAGTTTACCTGGACAATTACTAAGAAGCCCGGAGTCGACCAAATATTAGTGTGCCCTAAATTCAAGTTGAAGCCCGGATGCGACCGAATAACAACCTAATTCCTTCTGAAGCCTGGATTACAACCAGATAAGAATTGAAAAATTGCAAAGCCTGGATTACGACCAGATAGCAAGTTTAATCTCATCTCCCCAAATTCAATAAGTCGCTGTAAAGTCTGGAGCACGACCAGATAACAGTCGATCTTATCACTATGAAGCTTGGATCATGACCAGATAATAGTTCATTTTCACCTCTTCGACCAAGAGACGATTCCCCAGTAGAATAACGGACGACCGAAGATTCTAAAATTCAACTTTTACCAAGACAAAGAACAGCATTCCCCAGCAAAGTCCTCCTTAACAACAAGTATGCAAACTCTCACTAAGGAATCTCTTGTGCGACCGGCACTCCTTCGGATGGCATCTTTAAGCCCATCTTCCGTCACCAATCTATAAATGGCATCCATAAGCCCATTCCCGACATCACAAGACGAGCACCACTTCATGCGAGTGCAAATTTCTGGGCACTCTAGTGTTCAATCATCTTCTACCTTCAGATCACGAAAGGCAGACAAGCCAATCTACATCCTCAGGTTTAAGAAGATTGAACAGGGGAAGTTGTTGTACCCCAAAATTTTCCCTCTCATATTTCTCAACACATTTCAAGAGAGATCCTCAAATTGCTCAAGGAAGTCCAAGGGTTGACCAGACAAACTCTCTCCTAAGGTAGGCTACCTCAAATTAGGGTTTCATGTTGCATCAATATATCTGAGTACAAGGAATACCAAGTGTTCACCGTTGTCCTAATATGTTCTCAAGATCATCCATGTCAAGTTTCAAGCCTTGCAGAGGAAGTTTGCTCAGTCAATTACTCAAAGGCCTGAAAATCGACTATGCTAGGGCAAAAGTCAATTGTGGCCCACATACAGTAAAACTTCAAGATTTTTGGTAAAAATACTCATTTTGAAGTATTATTCATCATTTTATCAAGGGTTGATCATGATTCCTCAACGACTGCTCACAATTCATCAAAACCCAAAAGTTGCTAAATTAGGGTTTTTGCAAGAAAAGCCAACTCAACTTTGACCAAGCATAAATTTCTCATACTTTATCAATAATGACCCATCAAAAGCTAATTTTGAAGAGGATTCAATTCCCTACAATTCATATTCATCTCCCAAGATCAAAATATGTACTCACAAAAAGTTATGAATTTGGACATTATAGGTCACTTTGAAAAGTCAACAAAAACACTTTTTTTTTGTCAAAGCTTCATAAATGAACATGGAAGACTCAATTGAGATTAGACCAAAAGGGTTGCTTAGAGGACATCTCAAGATTTCTAAAAAGTCCAAGAACACCCTCATAGAGTCAAAATTGAAGGAGTTATGCATTGGTGAAATTGACCTTTTTTGGCAAAATTGCCAAAAGTCAAATAGGCCTCAAACTGAAATTTTTGTCAAATGGGCCTAACTTTTTGTGGTTGTATTGAGTTTGTAACATGATCCACGAGCCATGATCCTTCCCACTTGCCTTTATTTTATTTTTGTCATTTATTTTGATTTTTATTTCAATTAAATCAAAATAAAATCATGAAAATATCAAAATCATTTAAACCTTGAGATTTTGTGCATATTTCAGGTCCATGAATAGCTGGCAAGGGAATCAAATCGTGCAAGGCCTATTTGTACACAAAAAGATTGGTTTTTGGCTTGTTTTTGAAAGATTTACATGAGAATCAAATCTTGATCAATGACCATAATTGAAAAAGATTTAGAGCAAACTTGTAAACCTAATTCACTCAAGGCTACATATAGAACAAATCCAGACTAAATTCACAAGGGTTAGAGGCGTGTAGAGTGAAGAACAACTTTCAAAAAATCAATAAAAAGTGGTAATATGATTTCATAGTTCCAGGCTATCTCAAGCCTTCCAAGCTATCTCATTCGCTTCCTGGGTGTTCAAGGAGTCTATACCAATCACCAACAAGTGTTTTCATGCCCAAAAACGCAATGTAAGTGCTTCACGACATCCCTCCCTTCTTGAAATCGAATCTCATGAATTTGGCATTTTGTAGCATGGATTATTTATATTTTCTTGTTCATTGAAACATTTGCAAGCTGTTGGTGATGATTAATTGCATTTTTGCTAACCATACATAGATCCAACATTGTTAGGGTTTAGGTTTCGTTTTAGGGGTTTTGATTGCATGTAAAATTGGCCTAAAAGAGAGGTAACATGGTGTTTAGAAGGCCAAGACGAACTGGCCAGTGGCATTAGTTTTCATTTATCATGCTTGTAGGTGATTCTGGAAACACGCAGGGTTATAGCTACAGACTTTTGTCTGTAGGTAAAAGTCCTTGACTTTTACCAACGGAGAGAGGAAGAAGAAGGGTGGCGTGGCACTCCCTGACAGGCCCGTTCAAAAATTCGCGCGCTGGAAAGTTAATGTGTTGTGTTTTTCAATATAATCATTGTTTTTATCTATTGTGCAACATAAGCGCATTGGTTCAGTTGGTCAGGAGGTATGTGGAAATTTCCAAAGAGCCTGGGTTTGATCCCCAGGTCCCCTTGCTCTTCAATATTATTTTTCTATACATGTTTCCATGCGCAGGCTTCTAGGATGTCCACCATACATCCTCAATGCACAACTAACCAGATGTCCACATGCCAGATCTAACGCCCATCATTTGGAGGACCATGATGCACCTTGGTTAACTTGCAACATGGGATCTGAGAGGTCAACGTGGACCAAGGTATTTGGGCCTAGAAATTGCTATGGAAACCCCATCAAATTGCTAGCATACCAGGCCCAATTCTTTCTTTTTCTTTCTATATTTTTCTTTATTTAATTTATTTTGTTTAAATTATTTTCTCACAAATTAATTATTTTTTTTACAAAAAATTCATAAAATCAATTTTCATAAAATTGGATTTAGGTTTTATTTTTTATCAAAAATTAATTTAATTTAATTAGTTTAATTAATTTTAGGGTAACTTTAATCTTTTTGTAAATAAATTAAAATCAATTAGAAAATTAGGGTTTTGTTTAATTTAATTTTTTGTTTTATTTTCTCAAAATAACAAAGAAGCAAAAATAGGTCAAATTAATTATTTTTCTTAAATTAAATTAATTAGTAATTAGGTTTGTATTTATTTAATCAAAACCTTATTTTCTTAAAATAATCAAAACAACAAAAAAATGATTTTTCTTTTAACTAGGTTTAGACGGGGTCATAACCCTAATTTTTCTCGTTCTTAATTCATCGCGCGCGTTTATGTATTTTTACAATATTAATGTAACTGCTCATGGGATGTAATAGTTTAATTAGTACTTTTTCGTTTATTTATCGTTTTACGGGTTTTTGGCTATGTAATTAATCCCCCTCCTCGAAGCCTTGTAATAGCGTAGCTTTATTTTCCGCATTTTAATTTTCGCAAATATTAACTATTAGATGTATGATAATAGGGTTGCATGACAAGAATGTATGTTAAATCTTAAAATGGTTAGCAAACCCTAAATGTGCAAAGATAATAACTGAAATCAAATCACTCGCACATGTGCACTCCTAGAGTATACTCTCACTTCGGTTGCCTTCGGTAAATGATCATTAAGTATAGGGTGTTTTAGTGGTCGCCCTCTTGTCTAAACAAAAGATCAAAGTCCCGTTCGGAAATGTTGCCTCAGAAATGTTGCCTTGGAAAGGTCGCCTCAGAAATGTTGCCTCGAATATGATCTTAAGACACTAGGGTTATTACTAAGACGTCCTAATATTGCTTTAGTGATTGTACGTCCCTTTCGAATTGACCCTTACAACTCCAATGACGGTGCTTCCTATTTCTCAAATAAATAGGATAGCGCTGTCTAAAGGAAACAAGAACAGAAATATTCTCTTTTCGAGTAGGTAGATGCTAGTAGGTACTTGCTCAAAATAAACTTTTTCACACTTACACACTTTTCAAACAAAGTTTTCAAAAACACTTCGTAACACTCTTGAAAACAGAAGCAAGGGTTAAAACGAAGTAAAACCAAAACTTTTCAAAACACACAAACACATAAGCAATTTTAAAATGATGAGCAAGTACCTAAGAGCCCGTGGAAAACCACGGATAGAAAGGGTGCTAATACCTTCCCTTTCTATAATTTACCCCCTGTACTCAAAATCTCGAAAAAGGAATTTTTCTATGCTTTTTTCCTTTCCTTGTTGGATAAAATAAAAGTCGGTGGCGACTCTTGCTTACCGCGACATTTTGCAAACACAAACGCAAAATGCAAACCAGCATTTTCCTAAAACAGTCCAGTTCTGCCACCGTATCACATGCTCCAATGGTACCACATGCATGTGTATTGTAATTGAGTCACATTTGATGTTGCATCTTGAGTTTTGGTGAAGATAGATTTGTTGTTGCTTTATGTTGTTGACTTGTTGTGACAAGTGTTATCTAAAAGTTGTGAATTTAGTAGTTATATCGTGTTGATGTTTTGTTGTGATTAATGTTGTTTGTAAGTTGTGAAGTGGTGATGTTATATGATCTGATCTAATATATTATTTATCATACGTTTTATTATATTGTTAGATATCTCACCCATTCTATTTGAATGTTTCCCTCTGTTGGTAATGTGCAAGTAATCAAGAAGGATAGTTGTTACCCTGTTAGTTCGAGTCGGTATCGTTGCTATGATACGTAACACTCGGGGGTATGAACGCTTGATGTTTAGTTGTTGAGTATTATTTCAGTTGCTGAATTTTTAAGTTGATTACATGAAATAATTGTTGTCTTGAGGTTGTTTTAGTTGAATAAAAGATGTTAAGTGAATTGAAGTTGAGTATGTAGATTCCACTGCTTGTCAATAAAAAGTTGTTTGATTTTGAAGAATAAGTCAGGTGGTTATCGGTTAATCCGAGTTAAGTGTTATGTATCTATGTATATGCGATTAAATGAAGTTTGATTTTAATTTGCAAATGTAGCATCCTATTTATGTTGAACTCTGATTTTTAATATTAATCTCTGGGTAGAAATGAGGTGTTACAAAGTTGGTATTAGAGCAGGTCGGTCCGTCCGGCCAAGTTGTCTAATGTTGTTTATTCCTTTGTACACGACAAGTGTATGAAATACTGTCGGTGCTTGCTTGCTTTTCTAATCTTTTGTAGGCAGAAGTTGGTTTGAAGATAAGTGGGGGAGAAGCTTTTATTCTCTGATATATTTTGGTTGTAAGATGATAGTTCGGTATGTTGTGGATGGCGATAGTGCAAGTGTTGTTGAAGTTTTGTTTTTTCCTGAATCCAAAGATGACATGGATTCAAGATTTTGTTTGTTAACAAAGTTGGGACGTCTTGAGGGAGGATGATCAGACATTATTAATGTTTACTTATCGAAGGATGAGGAGTAATGTAATGGTTGTTGATATACGAGTAGAGTGTAAATCCATGATGTTTCAGAAGGTGATTGTTAAGTAACAAGGATAATCTTTAGAAGGTGGAATTTAGAAAGTTGCGATGTTTTAGCGTTGCTGGTGGACTGCGAAGTTATCGGTTTGAGTAGCCCTTGCGTAAGATGTCGATGTTTGAACAGTGATAGAGTGACAAAATTATGTAGACCTTGTCGTGAGATCCTTGTGAGTGATTGTAAAAGTTGTTGAAGTTGTTGGAATATTTTGAATCACGAGTCAGAGTCAGAAATGCGAGAAGATGAGTATGATTTCAAGAATGGTAAGTGTTGGTAATGGTATAAAGATATTTTGTTCTGATGTTATCGTAAGGTGTGTGATAGTATGTCACTGCATGACGTCCGTGTTCGCATTTTCGGATAACTTTGGAAATTCATATCTCGTGTTCCGAGTATCGGATTAGTGTTCCGTTTAAACCTATGAGGAGATAGAAATATACTATATCATATGAAAGTGTTTTCAAATATGGTTGATGCATTCCCATATGGAGGAACTCTGAAGTCGTTTACAAAACTAGATGCTTTTTGGGCGTAAATGATTATTGTCACAGTTGTTCGAGACGAGGTCAAGCATAATATGTTATTGGAGAATAAGTTGAGAAATGAGATGTTCAGCATTAAAAAGGATAGTCGTTCATCATTTCAAGTATGTGATGTTGCATGTGAAGGATGTTTTGTAGAACTAAAGAAAAGATTGACGACTTCTCCGGTATTGGTTTTGCCTAATCCGAGTGATTCATGTGTAGTGTATTATTGACGCGTCTAAGATGGGACTTAGTGGTGTTGATGTTGAAGATTTGGATACATTGTTTTATTTGTTCTAGATCTGAAGTATTTAGCAACCATAAGAGGTTAAAGTATTTTTTTTATCAGAAGATTGAATAGGAGACAATGAAGATGGTTGGAGTTATTGGAATATTATGATTTCGGTTTGAATTATCATCCAAGGTAAAGAAAATGTGGTGGCTGATGCGTTAAGTCAAAAGACTTTACATATGTCAGCAATGATGGTTAAAGAATTGGAATTAATTGAACAGTTCAGAGATATGAGCTTAGTTTGCAAAGTGACACCAAAGAGTGTTTTGTTGGGGATGTTGAAGATTAACAATGATTTCCTGGACAGTATCAGAGAAGCTCAGAAGTTGGATGTGAAATTGGTAGATTCGATGGTTGGACTCGATTAGTCTGAGAATGATGATTTCGAGTTAGATGCGTAGGGTGTGTTGAGATTCCGTAATCTAATTTTTATTTCTGATGATGCGGAGATGAAGAAAGTAATTCTTGAGTTGGAGGATACTTAACCTTCATGTGAGGCTAAGTGAGTGTAATGTGGACCGTGTAATATGTTAAGCGTTGATGTCTCATCGACAAAATCGAATGAGAGGGAAATTATGGAAGTATTTGTAAACCTCATTGGAGATTATTAGAATATGGTGCTTTAGGTGACTTGAGTACAAGTTCTAAAGGAACACTATTATAGTTTGGTAACGATGATTTATACTCCATTATGGCTGTCGGCTATCTATTGACAAATTGAGCAACTGATCACCCTTAATCTCTTGTTTATAGTAGACGAGATCGTGTTGGATGGTGTAGACTTGTCTTGCTACCTTAATGGTGTGTAAAGTGATTGATGTTATATCAGGAGGTAGTCGCTCACCAGTTTGTGTGAAGTAATAGAGGAATTTCTAGGAAAGAGTTGTGACGTATTCTGAGTGGTGTACTGAATTTCGTATTCTGTTAAGACCATTTTCCATCGGGCTATTCTTTTGGAGAGAGCTAGCTTCTCGAATATGTATTTGATGGGATCCATTTTAGAGATCAACAATGTTATGGGTCAACATATATTGTCTTAGTCGGCGGGCAGCCCATGCCAAAGCACAACAAGTTTTCTCAAGCAATGAGTATCTTGTTTCACAACCGATAAACTTTTTCTAAGGTAGTATATTGCATGCTCTTTTCGACCAGACTCTTCATGTTGGCCCAGTACACACCCCATTGAATTCTCTAACACTGTTAGGTACATGATTAGAGGTCTTCCTTCAATTGGTGGCATCAGGATCAGAGGTTCCTGAAGGTACTGTTTGATCTTGTCAAAGGTTGTCTGACATTCGTCATTCCACTTTACTACCTGATCTTTCTTCAGCAGCTTGAAGATTGGCTCACAAGTAGCAGTCAAATGAGAAATGAATCGAGCAATGTAATTCAGTTGTCCAAAGAAACCTCTGACTTCCTTCTTGGTACGGGGAGCAGGCATTTCTTGAATATCTTTGACCTTAGTGGGATCAACTTTGATACCTTTACCATTAACAACGAAACCCAAGAGTTTACCGGACCTAACCCAAAATGTGCATTTGTTCGGATTCAATATCAGCTTGTACTTCTTCAACCTTTCAAAGAGTTTGTGTAAATGGTCAATATGCTCTTCTTCAATCTATGATCTAGCTATCATATCGTCGATGTTGACCTCTATCTCGTGGTGAATCATGTCATGGAACAAAGCTACCATGGCACGTTGATATGTTGTGCCGGTGTTCTTTAGCCCAAAAGCCATAACCTTGTAGAAGAAAGTGCCCCACTGTGTGACAAAGGTAGTTTTCTCCATGTCTTCAGTTGCCATCTTTATCTGATTATAACTCGAGAAACTGTCCATGAAAGAGAGTACCTTGTGTTGAGCGGTATTGTCAACCAGAACATTAATATGTGGAAGTGAGAAGTCATATTTGGGGCTTGCCCTATTCAGATCCATGTAGTCAACACACATACATACCTTTCCGTATTTCTTTGGTATAGGAACAACTTTTGCAACCCATTGAGGATACGATGTAACAACTAAGAAAAATTCGTTAAATTGTTTCATAACCTCGTCCCTGATATTCTCTGACATCTCGGGACACATGTGATGAACCTTCTTCTTTATTGGAGAATAACCCTCTTTCATCGGTAGACGGTGAACCATAATATCAGTATCAAACCCTGGCATGTCTTTGTATGACCAAGCAAAGATCTCAACATATTCATGCAACATATGTATTAACCTATTCTTAACACCGTTCTCTAAGTTGGCGCCTATCTTGACTTCTTTTCTGTCTGCTTTAGTACCTAAGTTTAAAATTTCAACTGGCGGTTCATATGGTTGAATAGCCTTTTCCTCTTGTATTAATAGTATGGAAAGTTCTCCAGGTATTTCACAATCTTCCTCACCTTCATCCTCGGCTTGGTAGATCGGATTTTCAAAGTCATAAGTGGCAATAGCAGAGTCGTTATCAACGGGATCCAGAGTGGATGTGGATCTGCAATGTATTGTGTGGGTGTGTGTAAGAGCACATATCTATTTGAAAATTATAAAAGTAAAAACAAAGACAGAGAGTTCAAAATTTGAATGCAAAACATCCATTGCTTTATTAAATGAAAATATGTTTATAAAATGACAACCCTTAACAAACAGACCATTGTGCCCCGGGTAAGGCACAAGGTTTAAAGTCATTGTTTAAATATTACATAACCAAACTTTGAAAGCAATAAAAATAGAAATGTAGATGTGATCGGTGGATTTAGAACTGACTGTTTAAAGCTGGTTTCGCGAAATGTCGCGGAAGCAAGAGTCGCCACCGTCTTTTATTTTCTCTAACATGGACAGGACAAAAGCACAGCAAAATTCCTTATGAGATCGTTTCTCGGTTCGGGAGGTAGATTTATAGAAAGGGAAGGTGTTAGAACCCTTTCTATCCATGGTTATCCATGGGTTCTTAGATACTTGCTCATTGTGTTTTCAAAAGATGTTTGCTTTTCAAAGTGTGAGTGGGTTTGAAAAAGTTTTGTTTAAAGATTTCTGAATAACTCTTGTATCAGTCCTCAAGAGTGTTTGAAAAATTGTTTTGAAAGCTTTTTTGAAAGTGTCGGTGTGAAAAGAGTTTTGATTTGTTTTTGAATAGAGCAAGTATCTATGAGTCATCTACCTACCCTAAGGAATTAAACTGTGTAAATGTCCTTAAGGTAGTGCCATCCCACCATTGAGAGGTAGGTAGCACCACCGTTGGAGGTGTTCGGGTCAATTCGAGTTTAGGGACAGTGTGGTCACCGAAGCAACAGTTAGGACACCTTAGAAGCTACCCTTATGTCCTTGATCCCTTTTTTATTCCGAGGCAACCGTTTCGAGGCAACTATTCCGAGGCAACTGTTTCGAGGCAACCGTTTCGAGGCAACTGGATCATGGACATAAGGACTTACTAAGACGTCCTATACTTGACGACCACGTTTCGAAGGCAACAGGTGAGGCGTACCCTAGAAGTGGTGTGTGAATTTGTGTGTTATTTTCAGTTCAATATTTCTCTTTGATCATGGCATTGTGAGCTACGCTTGTTTTTAATTAGCCATACATTCTTTCATGCAAGTTAGAATATAAGAGTGCGGAAATTAAATGCGGAAAGATAAAACTACGCTATTACAAGGCGCAGGTCTATACATCGCCAAAATACAAAGACCCGTTTGATAAAAATGCGGAAAGTAAAAAGACCTAATTACTATTACAATCCTTGAGCAGTTACATAATATTCAAAAAGAAAATAATGCGCGAAAAAAATAAATAAAATCGAACGTCCGAGGGTTTTGACCCTTTTGAGAAATTAAATGAAATTAAAGTCTATTTAATTATTTAAATAAAGAAAAGAAGATGTTTTTATGTTTTTTGTATTTATGAAAATAAAGAAAATTAAAATTAAAGTTAATGAAACCCAAGTTCTAAATTATTTTAATTATTAATAAAACGTCAAAGTTGACCTAATTTAAACTAATTAGTTAATTTACATATTTATGTACAAAAATTAATGATAATTAATAATAATGATAAATAATGATGATTAATAATTAATTAAGAAAAAGATAAAAATGTCAAAAAACCTAATTCTATATATTTTTTTATTTATTAAGAAAAGAGATTAAAATATAAACCTAAATTAAACTAAAGTTAATTGTTAGAGTCTATTTACAAAAAAATAATATTTAAATGATGAAATTAATAATAATTAAATATGTTTTACATATTTTGGTTTCTGATTTTTATATTATGAAAATTATTTTTATGGTGAATTAATGAAAACAATAAAAAAACAATTAAAAAGAATTATAAATAAAATTGAAAAATTAATGCAAACCAGGGGGGTATCAGGCCCAGAATGGAGGTAAATTGCAGCAATTTTGGCCCATTGAACAAGGCCTTATTTGACTTTCCAGCTTGAGTGCATCTTGGTTGACTGAGGCACACCATGGATCTCATCCAATGGCCCTTGGATTAATCAACGTGAGCGCGTGGCAGTCTTAAGCGTGAGCGCATATGGTAAGCCTTTGGTTGAACGCTGCATAGGAACATGCTATAACAAAAATCATGGATTAAGTGGGGGGACCTGGGAATCGAACCCAGGTCCCAATGCCTGCAGTACACGTCCCTTGCCAGTTGATCTATTGCGTTCGTTTGTATATAATATAATAAAGAAACATAATATATAAAATATGTCCATTATGCTGAAATATTAAAAAAACCGCGCCAAAGTTTGAACGCTCTTATCACGCTCAGACACCTCAGCTTCTTCTTCATCTTTTTCCTGTAAACATAAAACAAGTAGCGGGGGTTTTAAACCCCCACTAAGTGAAATAGTGAAAATAGCGATTACGCCTACAGCTTATATAAATTGAGCGCGAGGTATTGGTTTGTTTCGTCTTGATGTCACGAATTCATCCATACAGGTTTTAAGGTCCAATTTTACCGTATAAGGAAAGCCCTAATTTTCAAGTCCTGGAACCCTAGATATCCTTCAATGGTAGATTTCGGTTTAGGAAGAGTTAGGTCAATTAACCTATGCCAATCGCTTCAGGAGGTACCTATTAGTGTAAATCAAACAAGAAAACCAATTAAAAGCACATGAATCATGCTATGCGAATCTGAAAAACAAGACAAACCGTATGGCCTGTGTTCTTGGATTCTTCACATGTTAGGGTTGATTCTTGATGCCAATGGACTACTGGAAGGTCCAACAATGCGTTAGAATCGTTTTTAGGCCTTGAATTGTCCTCTCCCTATGAAATCAGTTTCAAGCTTTTTATGAGAATTTTGCAAAGTGAGTATGGATTTTTGAGCAGATTTTCGTGTATCTCCATTAGGTTAGGTCATGCATAAGTATATGAACGAAATTAGGTCAAGAAACAAGCCCATAAGTCCGTGAATTGATGATTTCAATATTTGATTTTTATCATATCTTTTTCAATCTTTTTTTCATGAAACCCTTGCCAATTGTGGAAGATATTGTCTTGTTGATTGATGCACGAAATCTTTAGCACCTAATGAACATATTTGATGCACAAAAAGATTTGAAAATGCATTATTTGATATTTTCTCATAATTAAATCTAATTAAATGAATTAATAAGAATAAAAATTCAATTAATTAATTAAAAATAAGAAAATAAATCCTTTTAAGTTCAATGGGTCGTGCATAGGCTTTGGGTAAGGATTCAAGAAAGAATTTGAGGCCCATTAGCAATTTTGAAGTGTTTTAGGCAAAGTTGACTTTTGAAAATTCCCAAAAATTTCCCAACTTCTCCAATGCATATCTTGCTCAATTTTGAAGCTATGATCATGTTCTTGGACATTTTGGAAAGGTCTCGAAGTCCTATAACCAATGTCTTTGGTCCCATGTCATTTTGATTTACCAATCTCAAGTTATGGTCTTTGACTTAAAGTGCCTTTTTGTTGACTTTTGAAAATGACCTATAATGTTGAAATTGATAACTTTTTGTGAGAGCATTTCTTGGACTTGAAGTGTGAAGATGAGTTGTAGGAAATGTCATCCCCTTCAAAATGAGCATTGTATGGGATTTTTCTGATAAACCATGAAGAAGTTATGCCCTGGTCAATTTGCAGTTGACTTTTCAACTGTCCAAAAATAGAAACTTTTGCATCTTGAGACTTTTTGAGCCATACTTTGAGAATCATGATCAAGAATTGATCAAATGATGTTTGTGGCTTCAAAATAAGATGTTGACCAAAAATTTTGACTTTTGACTGTCAAATGACCATTTTGCCCCTGCAGTTGACTGTGGAGCAATTAGGGTTTTTGACTGGGCAACTTGATGATGTGAGTCTTGAAACTTGACATATGGATGCTTGACAATGTATATAGGCATGTGGGACTTGATTTGACCCTTGTAAACCTCAATTTCTTTGCAAGAACCAAAACTCTAATTTTGACTGTATTAGGAGGCAATTGGACTGTGCAACCCTTGAGAGATTTTGAAGCTTGATCTTGCTAAATCTTGAAGAATATGGGAGGGCAAATTTTGGGGTACAACAGTAGATATTACTCCTAACTAAAGGAGATAGAGATAATGTCTCGAGTCTCCCAGTTGTTGGGTCCATTGTCGATGGTAGGAAAGATCTAGCTGTCAAGGTCATAATCACTGTCAGCATCTTCTATTATGTTGACTCTATTGTTGCTGACATGGAATGGTATTCTTCCAGCACAAGCTCAACGAACAACCCTCTCACCCTCTGCAGTGAAACCCAAACCAAATTTATCAGACTTATATGGAATATCAAGAAGATGATCCCAAATAGTACAAACACCTTCTTCTACAGCAGCTTTAGCATCCTTCAATGAATCCATTCTGGGTGGAACCCTGGTAACCTTGGGAATGAAGGAGACATCTTGAGTAACAGTTGGAGGGATAACTTCAAAAGTCTAACCGGGAGTCTCAATGAATTCGTCGTCCATCTCTACATACCAGAATGAGTTCAAGTGGCTAACCATATACTCTTATTCGCCACAGACTGTAACAACCTTTCCCTGCCCGAGATACTTTAGTTTATGGGTAAGGTTGAGTTAACAACTCCTACCCCATGAATCCAGGGGCATCCCAATAAACAAGAATAAGTTATCCAAATATCCATTACATAGAATGTAGATTCAAAGACCTGTAAACCTACCTTGATCGGGAGATCCACTTCTCTGTGTACCATCCTCTTTGATCCAAGGATATGACTATAATATAATTGGGTTTTAGCACAACCACTTCACAATCCAGTCTTCCAAGAGCACATGTCATACGGTGGGAGAACTGACTTGGTTGTTTTGTGTTTTTCGCAAATGTTGCGGATAGCAAGAGTCGCCGCCGACTTTTCTTTTATCCAATAAAGGAAAGGGTGAAAAGAACAGGAAAGACCTTTTGAGAATTTTTCTCGAGTTCGGGTGGTAGGTTTTGAAAAGGGAAGGTGTTAGCACATTTTTCATCCGTATCTATCTACGGGCTCTTAATTGCTAGCTCACTTTGAAATGCTTTGTGTTTGTGTAAGTTTGAAAATATTTTGAAAATGCCTTCATACGGCAAACTTTATAATGATTCTCATATTGTTGAGAATGTATACAAGTGTTGGTTTTAAAAATATTTTTTGAAAGAGAATGTTTGGAAAGATGTTTTGAAAATGTCAATGTACGGTAATTTTGTAATGATTCTCGTATCGTTGAGAATGTGTACAAAATGTTTGTTTGAAAAGTGTTTTTAAAAGTGTGAGGTGTAAATGGTTTTGTTTGTGAGAAAGAAATTACGAGAAATATACCTACTCAAAAAGTATTTGTTCTTTTCCTCCTCCTTTAGATAATGCTATTCTACCATTGTTTGGTAAGTAGCCATATCATTGAATGTGAGGGACAGGCGTGGGTCATCGTACATTCATAGAAGGCAACTTGTAAGATGTTTTAGCAATTGTCGTAAGGGACTAAGATCGTTTATTGAAGGAAACTTTAAAGGGCCATCGAGGTACTATGTTCTTTTAATCGAGGGTCTTTTCTAAAACATCCCACGTTTGACGGACATGACTGTTTATATCCAAGGCAACAAGTGTGGGCTACCCTAAAGGCTACAATTGTGCAAAGTGTTTTGATTTCAAATATATTGTATTTGAATTAGGGTTTTATATAGTTTGATTTTAGTCTTGTCATGCAAACCCTAATTACTAATAATAATAAGGAAAGTGATAAATTACGGAATTTAAATGTCCTACGCTATTACAACGCTTTGGGAATTGGGGTACAAGTTGTGAATAGGAGAAGAAAGCAATAAAGCCTAATTATCTATTACAAACCATATACATGAATAAATAATAATAATAATAATAATAATAATAATAATAATAATAATAATAATAATAATAATAATAATAATAATAATAATAATAATAATAATAATAATAATAATAATAATAATACACAAAATGTAGAAATGAAGAAGGAAGTTGTGTTTAGGGTTTTTTATGGAGAAAGGTTTAATGTTTTAACCTAATTAGACTAATTAATTTTATTTACAAGATAAGTTAATTAATTATTTAACCAAAACCTAAAATCTAAGTTAATTAAAATAAAACCTATATCTAATTTAATTTGTTTAGAAAATAATTTTTGTTAATTTTAATTAGAAAATATTCTACAACGTAAAAGAAATAATAAAATTTAATTTAACAAAAAAATAAAATAAAATTCTTAAATAATATTATTTAATAAAAATATATGTTTTTGTATTTTTTGGTTTTAATAAAATAAATAAATAGATAAATAAAAATAAATATAAAAATATAAAAATATATGGGCAGGGTGTTAAAAGGTAAAAAGGGCTTAAAAGTAACAAAAAGAGTTAGGCCAAAACATGATTTTGTTTGGAATTAGAAAATAAATAAAATAAAAAAGTTATGGGCCTGCACAATATAAAGTAAAATGGGGGATGCAAAAGTAAATTCAGTCAAGGCCCAGAAGAGATACTCCAGCATTATTTGTCATCCTGTGTGGCTGACTTCCAAAGGGTACATGGTGCACATGTGGGCTTGAAGTGTGGGATTAGAAAGCTGGTAGATCTGATGGCATTAGTGTGAAGCGCATGGTAGGCACGCATAACCTGCTTGCATAAAATCTGAAAGAATAAAAATATAAAAAACAAAAGGGTACCACTAAGGCTCGAACCCAAGTCCATATAGATCAATGCCTTACGCGCGCTTCCTCTGTCATTGGGGTGGCTGTTTCATCCGTTAATAATATAACTTATAATAAATTTAAAATAAACCTCTTCTTAATGGTACTTCATCCCTAACCTTGCGCCAGCATCTCCAACACCATTTTTGAATTTTGTAACTTCCTCATTTCTCAATCAAATTAGAAATGTAAACATGAAACTTGCTCCATTTTTTATACGAATTCAAACATATAAAATTCATGAGCTATAAATCAAAGATGAATGAGAATTTTACTGGTACCAAATAAAAACCTAATTTTATCAGAAAGTTCAAACTCAAAATTCGCATCACTCAGGCATCATAAATGAAAACTAAAGGCATGGTTAGCTTCAGGGTTATGATGTCTACATTTTTTATTCACAAAGTAACCATTAATGATGCTTGTAGAGAGAGTTCAAAATTGAGAAAACTTACCTAAAAACTGGAAATTGTGTATGTAGTTTGAGCAACCCTGGAAGTGTGGTGATGATCTGGATAGCTTCACTGGACTCCTAGGAAGCTAATACAACTCTTACTTTGTGTTGAAAGTGCCTAAATCGTGCCGGAAAAGTCAAGTTGCAAAGCTGAGTTTTTGAGTTTGGAGGATAATGAAGATGGAGTTACAATTATGAAACAAGGGTGGGGATGAGTTCTAAATGAAGTATGGAAGCTTTGTGACTGATTTAGAGAGGAAACGCACGAGTGGATTATGAGTTTGAAGTTTTTGGCCAAAAATGACAAACAATGGAGGTTTTGATGCAATTCTAAGTTTGAGGGAGTTTGATGGCTTGTAAATTCGTATGTTACCTTGCAAATAGCTCCCCTATTTATAGAGAAAAGGTTTGGAAACTTGAAATAATCAGAATCTAGAGATCACATATTTTGGTCATGTGACTTGATTTTGAAGCAAGCTTGAAACATCTTGTTCCAATGCATAGTACAAAGACTCCTAGGGTGGTTAACAGGTTGTAGATGGTTGTGTGATACGGTGGCAGAACCTACTGTTTTGAAATGCTGGTTTGCATTTTGCGTTTTTTGTTCGCAAAATGTCGCGGTAAACAAGAGTCGCCACCGACTTTTATTTCATCCGATCGGAAAGGAAAAAAGTACAGAAAAAAATTCTTTTTCGAGATATTCTGAGTACGGGGGGTAGATTATAGAAAGGGAAGGTGTTAGCACCCTTTCTATCCATGGTTTTCCATGGGCTCTTAGGTACTTTCTCATCTTTTAAAATTGCTTGTGTATGTGTTTTGTTTTGAAAAAGTTTGACTTCGTGATAACCCTTGTATCAGTCCTCAAGGATGTGACGAAGTTGTTTTAAAATTTGTTTTGAAATGTGTAAGTGTGAAAAAGATTTGATTTGAGCAAGTACCTACTAGCATCTACTTACTCGAAAAAAGATCATTTCTATTCTCATTCCTTTAGACAGCGCTATCCTACTATTGAGAAATGGGTAGCACCGTCATCGGAGTTATAAGGGTCAATTCGAAAGGGACGTACGATCACTAAAGCAATGTTAGGATATCTTAGTAATAACCCTAGAGTCTTATGATCGTATTCGAGGCAACATTTCCGAAGCAAAATTTCGGAAGCAACGTTTGATCTTTTTAGACAGGAGGGTAACCACTAAGACACCCTATACTTAATGACCGTTTACCGAAGGCAACCGAAGTGTGAGTATACCCTAAGAGTCATATGTGCGAGTGATCTGTTTTCAATTATTTAGTCTTTGCACATTAGGGATTTCTAACTGGATTAAATTATCATGAATTCTTGTCATACAATCCTATTAACATACATCTAAACAGTCAAATATTTGCAAGAATTAAAATGCGAGAAAGTTAATCTACGCTATTACAAGGCTTCGGGGATGGGGATTAATTATATAGCCAAAAACCCGCAAAAGATGATAAGTAAAAGAAAATCCTAGATTAAACTATTACATACCGTGAACAGTTACATCAATATTGTAAAAATAATAAACACGCGCGATGAATCAAATACAAGATGATTAGGGTTTTGACCCTAACTTAAACCTAATTGCAATTAGTTCGAAAAAATGGTTTTCGTTTTTTTTTGTTAATTTAAGAAAAATAGAGAAATTGTCATATTAAATTAAAAATAAAAGCCTAATTCTAATTAATTTTAATTTTAAGAAAGAATTGAATTGATTTATTCTAAAACCTATTTTCTTTTGTATTTTTATTTATTTGAGAAAGAAAGAAAAATTAAATCAAGAGTTTAAACCTAATTTGCTAATTAGTATCAATTAAAACAAGTTAAAATTTCCCTAAATTAAATTATACCAAATTAAATTAAATTTGATTAAAAAAACTAATTCTATTTTTTTTGTGAACTCTTGATTTTATGGTTTTGTGAAAAAAAAAAGGTTAATTTTGTTAAAAATAATTAAGCAAAATAATTAAAAGAATTAAAAAACAAAGAAATAATAAAAGTGAAGAGATGGGCCTGCATTAGCAAATGTGGGGGGTTTGAATCTGATTTTCTTGGCCCAACAAACTCCTGGCCTTCTTGACTTTGCCCAATCCCATATGCACGTTTGGCTGGGGCGCATGGTGGTCCTCCAGGGGGAAAGCGTTAGATCTGAAGCATTTGTGGATTGGATGGTCAGATCCTGGTAGCACATGGTGGATGCTGGGGCGTGAGGCGTACCTGATCCTTCATTGAAAAATAATATGAAGCAAATATGAGACCTGGGGATCGAACCTAGGTCCTTATGCATTCTTCCCTTGCACTCTTTCCAGCTGAGTTGGCTGATTTAGTTGTATATATAATCAAAACTAATTATAATATAATAAACCAAAAAAACGCGCGAATATTCAAATCACCCAACCAGGGGGTGCCACACATCCGTCTCCTTCCTCCCAACCGTCGTGTTAGCCCTGGAGGTTTTTACCTACGAACGTGGTGCTGTGGCTATAAACTGTGTGCTTTAAACATCAAATATATGCATGATAAATAGATTTAAAGACCAGGGATTGATTGTTCTTGATGCCACGATCGTCCTAGTATCCAATTCTTGGCCTGATTTTGCCTGTATCAAGAAACCCTAAAATACAAACTCAAACCCTAGCAATGGAAACTGTCAATATATGCACTCAAACATCAATTAAACCAGATCAATATGTTGCAAACATGATAACAAATACATACATACCATTAAAACATGTTTATAATGCAAGAATCGTGATAATCGAATTTTGAAAGTGAAGCAAACCGTGACAGTCGTGCAGCGTGTTTCTGGACTTGTGGAGGCTTGGTGATGCTTGCAATCGCTTCAGAGGATGTCCAGGAGTTGATTGGTGGTTTTGAATCTCCTTGAATCGTCCTTTAAGTTGAAAACTGATCCACAATTTTTCTTCAAAAGTATGAGTTTGCTTGGTGACTTTCGCGACCTCCAATCCTCTCTTTTGGTCTGCCTTTGTCCACTATCTATAATAGAGTGCATTAGGGTTAAAGTTTGCATCAAATCTTTGCCATTTATGAAGATTGACCAATGATTTATTCCTTGCACCAAATCTTTCCAAAACAAGCATTTTCAATCTTTTTCTGTCCATATGAAGCCTTGCACGATTTGATCTTGTCTCCAACTGTATAATGACTCTAATCATGCACAAAATCTCAAGGTTTAATTGATTTTTGATATTTTCATCATTTTATATTGATTTTATTTGATTTAAATGAAATAAAATCAAAATAAATAACAAAAATAAAATAATGCCAAGCGGAAGGGCTCATGGGTCGTGGATCACATTACAAACTCAGTGCAAGCATAAAAAGTTGGGCCCATTTAGCAAAAAATGCAATTTTGGACACATTTGAATTTTGGCAATTTTTCAATTTTAGGATGTTCTCTAAGCAACCCTTTTGGTCTCATCTCAATTGAGTCTTCCATGTTCATGTATGAAGCTTTGACCCAAAAGGTGTTTTTGTTGAGTTTTCAAAATGACCTATAATGTCAAAATTCATATCTTTTTGTGAGTGCATATTTTGAACTTGGGAGCTGAAGATGAATTGTAGGGAATTGCATCCTCTTCAAAATGAGCTTTGGATGGGTCATTTTTGATGAAGTATGAGAAAGTTATTCTTGGTCAAAGTTGAGTTGACTTTTCCTACAAAACCCTAATTTACAACTTTTGGGATTTTGATGAATTATGGGAAATCCTTGATGAATCATGATTAACCCTTGATCAAATGATGAGTGATACTTCAAAATGAGGATGTTGAACAAAAATCTTGAGGTTTGACTGTATGTGGGCCACAGTTGACTTTTGACCTAGCACAATCGATTTTTAGGTATTTGAGCAATTGACTGAGCAAACTTCCTCTGCAAGGCTTGAAACTTGACATGGATGATCTTGAGAACATATTAGACTGCCTTAAGAGATAGTTTGTCTGGTCAACTGTTGGAATTCCTTGAGCAATTTGAGGACCTCACTTGACATGTATTGAGAAATATGGGAGGGTAAACTTTGGGGTACAACAGCTGCCCCTGTTCAATCTTCTTAAACCTGAGGATGTAGATTGGCTTGTCTGCCTTTCGTGATCTGAAGGTGGAAGATGATTGAACACTAGAGTGCCCAGAAATTTGCACTCGCATGAAGTGATATTTGTCTTGCGATATCGGGAATGGGCCTACATATGCCATTTGGAGGAGTTTCGATCGCACAAGAGATTCCTTTGCGAGAATCCGTATACCTATTGTTGAGGAGGACTTTGTTGGGGAATGTCGGTCTCTGCCTTGAGAGAAGTAGAGTTTTAGGAGCTTCAGTTGTCTGTTACTCTACTGGGAAATAACTCCAGTTTGGGGAGCGGAAGTGAACTGCGTGTCTGGTCGGGATATATATTGCACCGCGACTTACTGGGGAAATGTGAAATCAATTTGTGTTTGATCGGGTCCCAGTCTTACAGCGTTGTGGACGGTTGTCTGGGGATAAGGAGGCCGATCCCGGATAGTATGGTTGGGAGAAGGAACCTGGATATTATGGTTTCTTTGAGATGAAAGCCTGGGTAGTAGGGCTGCAAGAAGGAACCTGGATAGTACGGTTACTTCGAGACGAAAGCCTGGGTAGTAGGGCTATGAGAAGGAACCTGGATAGTAGGGTTACTTCGAGATGAAATCCTGGGTAGTAGGGTTGTGAGAAGGAACCTGGATAGTAGGGTTACCTTGAGATGAAAGCCTGGGTGGTAGGGCTGCGAGAAGGAGCCTGGATAGTAGGGTTACTTCGAGATGAAAGCCTGGGTAATAGGGTTGTGAAAAGGAACCTAGATAGTAGGGTTACTTCGAGATGAAAGCCTGGGTAGTAGGGCTGTGAGAAGGAACCTGGATAGTAGGGTTACCTTGAGATGAAAGCCTGGGTAGTAAGGCTGTAAGAAGGAACCTGGATAGTAGGGTTACCTTGAGATGAAAGCCTAGGTTGTAGGGCTACTGAGAAACTTGCATAAGATTTCATTTGTCGCGCTGATGATTACTCTTTTTAGCTTCGAGTGTTGATTATGTACCTGTTGGAAATTATTGATAATAACTGTCTTTTCCTGAAATAAATACAGGGTTAGTTATGTGCGATGCGTGAGATGAATTGTATGATGACATTCTCAAAATAATTGAGACTATGTTATATGGGATGTATGCATACGTCATGATGTATGAATATGAAATGCTGACGTAATAATCTGAATCTGTGAAAATAAATCCTTGATTGCTTGTTTGGAGAGTATGAGAAATGGTATTCTTGACTTCTGTAACAACCACAGTTCCTCTGCTTAGGTTGGGGATGATGAACAAAGATGACTAGCTGGGGGTTTGCCCCTTGGCTGGTAAATATTCTGCCGGATGAGACTCTGCCTGAGGATGACCCTGCGGGGAGTAACTGTGTTGGAGAGGAGATACTATGTTGATAGATCTGCTGACTTGGAGAAACAACTCAGCTGGGGATGAATTACTGTTGCTGGTGATAATGAATTCTGGATTGAATTCCGGCCTGTGGGAGAAATAAACTCTTCTTGGGGAAAAATTACTGACTCACTCTTGATTGTGACCCTCAACTTGGGAGAGTTATGTCCTGTTCAGGAAAACTAACATTACCGTTCTTGGATACATTTTACTCTGTGGGGAGTGTATGCACCACTACTCATGTTCTCAAGCGGACTCTATCTTGGTACCTAATGGTCAAAATAACTGTAAGGTTTGGGCACTTCTTGTTTCTCCCTGTTCCTGGAATTACGAGTAATTGTCTTTTGTTTTTTATATGTAAATATTTATGAGCAGCAATTATTTTCAAATGCATATATCCAAAATGAATCATTGGACGTTCTTGCAAAATAAAACAGAAAAAGAAAAGCAAATCAAAGCTTTGTGAAAATGACTTGTATTGATTTTGAAGTTGGCCTGTAATAGGCGTTTTTGTACAAGGAGGTTGATGCTCTAGTAAGAGGACGCCGCCAAAAGATAGCAATTACAATTTGAAAGAAAAACAGCTAGGTGAAAGAATCCCATTGGGTTCCAATTCTGCTATTGCCTTTATATCTTCAAGCATCTCATCACTTTGCTACTTGGCCGAAGGTGGATCAGATTGATTGGTGCCGTCTGAGCTTGATAGTCGATACCGAAGTCTGGTTGCAAGATGATCCGATGAGACATAGTGTTACACTTTGATCCCTAACTTTTTCCTGGACCGCCCTTTCAGGTTTTCAGTCCACCAAGATACCCTTTTTTGCCCAAGTCGCCTTTTCAGGTTTTCGACTTGCCGGGTGTACAGTTTTTTTCATTTTCATCCCTTACTTTTTCCCGAACCCTTTTGGTTCGTCGGGAAGCCCTTATTTTTTCCTAGGCCAGTCAACCTAGCGGGTCTTTGATTATGCGTAGTATCTTTTCACTATGTCTGCATTGATGGGGTGAGGAAGGTCGTCACCATCCAAGGCGGTTAGAATCATAGCTCCTCCCGAGAAAATGTTCTTAACCACAAATGGCCCTTCGTATGTAGGAGTCCATTTTCCCCTGGGATCACCTTGCGGTAGTATGATGCGTTTGATCACTAGATCCCCGACTTGATATTCTTGGCGTCTGACCTTCTTGTTAAAAGCCTTGATCATTCACTTTTGATATGTCTGGCCATGACAGATAGAAGTAAGTCTTTTTTCATCGATTAGATTCAGCTGATCAAGTCGGGTTTGGATCCAGTCGTCTTCGTTCAAACCCGCATCCTTCATAATCCTGAGAGAGGGTATCTGGACTTCGATGGGTAGGACTGCCTCCATGCCATACACCAAAGATTAGGGTGTTTCCCCTGTCGACGTCCGTGCTGAGGTACGGTACCCATGAAGAGCGAATGGTAACATCTCATGCTAGTCTTTGTATGTCACTGTCATCTTCTGCACAATCTTCTTGATGTTCTTGTTAGCTGCTTCAGCAACCCCATTCATCTTTGGCCGGTAGGGAGAAGAATTATGATGATGTATCTTGAATTGTTTGCAGAGCTCGGTGATCATCGTATTATTGAGATTTGTACCATTGTTAGTAATGATCCTATTTGGCACACCATATCGGTAGATCAGATTATGCCGGATGAACCGCGCCACGACGTTCTTGGTTACTGTAGCAAAGGAAGCTGCATCAACCCACTTCGTAAATTAATCAATGGCTACAAGAATGAAATGATATCCGTTAGACACGGTGGGCCTGATTTCTCCGATCATGTCGATTCCCCACATTGCAAGGGGCCAAGGAGCTGTTAAAACATTCAGAGGGACTGGAGGTACATGCACCTTATCAGCATAAACTTGGCACTTATGACAGGTCCGAGAGTGCTGATAACAATCGGCTTCTATAGTAGACTAGTAATATCCTTCCCGTAGGATTTTCTTCGCCATGGTATGTCATCTAAAATGAGTTCCAAAGGTACCTTCATGTAACTCTGCCATGATCCTTTCTGCCTCACTCTTGTCCACACACCGCAATAAAGTTGAATCATGGTTACACTTATAGATGATCCCATTACTGATGAAGAACTTCGCAAGGAACCTCCTCAGAAACTTTTTATCATTAGCAGATGCTCCCTTGGGGTAATCTTGAGCCTCAAGATACCTCTTTACCTCGTTAAACCAGGGTTTATCTGCTACCTCCTCAGTCTCAATGTCACAGCAATGTGCAGGTTCGTCCAACCTCTCAATGGTAATTTGGGGAGCTTCATTGTCCCACCTCACTTTGAACATCGAAGACATGGTAGCTAGCGCGTCTGTTAACTGGTTCTCTTCTCTGGGGAAATGTTAAAAGGTCATCTCCTCGTACGGGAGTAATGTCAGTACATACTCCTTGTAAGAAATAAGATTAGGGTGCTTCATATCCCACTCGCCTTTGATCTGACTTATTACCAGAGAGGAATCTCCGAATACACTCAAGAACTTAATCCTTAGGTCATAGTAGCTCGAAGACCCATGATACACGCTTTATACTCCGCCATGTTGTTGGTACAGTTGAAACATAATCGGGCGGTGAACGGAGTATGACAGCCCTCGGGAGATATAATTACAGCGCAAATGCTGTTACCCAGTGCGTTTGAGGCTCCATCAAAATACATAGACCATCGATATCCTTCCTCAGGTCCTTCATCCAGTCTAGGTTCTTCGCAATCGGTTACTAATATAATATTCTCATCCGGGAACTCGAAATTCATGGACTAGTAATCATCCACGGCCTGATGAGCCAAATGATCAGCCAATACACTTCCCTTAATTGCTTTTTGGGTAGTGTATTGGATGTCATACTCAGTTAAGATCATCTTCCATGTTGCTATCCTTCCCAGAGAGCGGGCTTCTCAAAAATATACTTGATTGGATCCATCTTTGATATCAACATGGTGGTGTGAGCCAGCATATACTGTCTCAGTCGGCGAGCAGCCCATGCCAAAGCGCATCAAGTTTTCTCGAGCAATGAGTATCGGGTCTCACAGTTGGTAAACTTTTTGCTAAGGTAATAAATAGCGTGCTCTTTTCTACCAAACTCGTCATGCTGCCCCATCACACACCCTATTGAATTGTACAACACTGTCAAGTATAATATCAAAGGTCTTCCTTCAACTGGAGGCATCATAATTGGTGGTTCTTGAAGGTATTCCTTGATTCTTTCGAAAGCGGTTTGGCATTCATCATTCCATTTTACCATTTGATATTTCTTCAACAACTTGAAGATTGGCTCACAAGTAGAAGTCAGATGTGAAATGAACCTGGCGATGTAATTCAGACGTCCTAAGAAACCTCTGACTTATTTTTCTGTGCGGGGTACCGGCATTTCTTGTATGGCTTTTACCTTTGCAGGGTCCACCTGAATACCTTTATCACTGACGACGAAACCCATAAGCTTACCTGATCTTACGCTGAAGGTACACTTGTTCGGATTCAACCTCAACTTGTATGTCTTCAACCTGTCAAACAGTTTCTGGAGATGATCGAGATGCTCTTCCTCAGTCTGAGACCTGGCTATCATGTCATCAACATAAACCTCAATCTCGTGGTGAATCATATCGTGGAACAAAGCGAACATGGCACGTTGATAAGTCGCCCCAACATTCTTCAATCCAAAAGGAATTACGTTATAACAGAAGGTGCCCCATTGTGTAACAAAGGTTATCTTCTCCATATCCTCCGGAGCCATCTTGATCTGGTTGTAGCCAGAAAAACCATCCATAAAGGAGAAGATCTTATGCTGCGCCGTGTTGTCGACTAGAACATCGATGTGAGGAAGTGGGAAGTCGTCTTTGGGGCTTGCCCTATTCAGATCTCTGTAGTCCACACACATTCGTACCTTACTGTTGTACCCCAAAATTTGCCCTCCCATATTCTTCAAGATTTTTCAAGAATCATCTTCCAATGGTTCAAGATTACTCAAGAGATTGCATAGTCAAACCTTCTCCTAAGACAACCAAAATTAGGGTTTTGGTTCTTCCAAGGAATTTCAGGTTTTAAATGGTTCAATCAAGTCTCATAGGCCTATATACATTCTCAAGCATCTACATGCCAAATCTCAAGGCTCACAATGCCAATTTGCACAGTCAAAAAGCTCCATTTGCTCTACAGTCAACTACAAGGGTAAAATGGTCATTTTGCAGTCAAAAGTCAGAATTTTTGGTCACCATCTTATTTTGAGCTCACAATAATCATTTGATCAATTCTTGATCATGATTCCACAAGAATGGCTCAAAAATCATCAAGGTGTAAAAAGTTACTATTTTTGGACAACAGAAAAGTCAACTGTATCTTGACCAGGGCATAACTTTTTTATGGTTCATCAGAAAAATCCCATCCAATGCTCATTTTGAAGGGGATGACATTTCCTACAGCTCATCTTCATATTCAAAGTCCAAGAAATGCTCTCACAAAAAGTTGTCAATTTCTACATTATAGGTCAATTTCAAAAGTCAACAAAAATGCACTTTAAGTCAAAGACCATAACTTGAGATTGGTAAATCCAAATGACATGGGACCAAAGGCATTGGCTAGATGACTTCAAGACCTTTCCAAAATGTCCAAGAACATGTTCATATGATCAAAATTGAGCAAGATATGCATTGGAGAAGTTGGGAAAGTTTTATGAATTTGCAAAAGTCAACTTTGCTCAAAACACCTTGTTTTTGCTAATGGGCCTCAAATTTCTTCTTGAAACTTTATTCAAAGCTTATGCACGACCCATCAAGCCTATTTGAATTTATTTTATTATTTTTATTAATTATTTGGATTTTTAATTGATTTTAATTCATTTAATTAATTTAAATTGTAGGAAATTCAAAGATATGGTTTTTTCAATCTTTTTTGAAGCAAGAATGACCTAATAAAGCTGGCAAATTCGTGTGCAAATCAAAGGGACAAAAATCTCCAAGTTTGGAAAGTTTCTTCAATCAAAAAGATTCAAAAAGATGTGATTGCAAATTAAATATTCAAACCATCATGCAATGGATTTTTTGTGCAAGATTTAACCTAATTCTCTTCTACTATATATAGACAAGCTAAACCTAATGCCATTGACGGGAAATCTCTGCAGAAAAAACCATAGCCATTCAAGAAAATTCATAGAAAACTCAAAACTGTTTTCCAGGTTCCTGCACGATTCAAAGCAATTGGTGGATTCTAATATATTGCTGGAACTCTCAGGGACATTTTGCAAACAAAACCAAGCCTTAAAGCTCAAGAAATCGCCACAAACAGTTTAACAGTTTGCATTTTGTTTTCAGAATCGAATAGCCTCATTCATGCATCATTAACGTGATTTATTGTGTGTTTTGTGTTGCTAGAACTCACAGGAAACTAATGGCATAGTTTAATTTCATTGAGACACCCAGAATCCAAAAATGCCATTGATGAATTTTAGGGTTCATACACGTTCAAATTAGGGCTTCGCTGTACAGGAAAAATTAGCACCTCTAATGCCTATGGTTGAAATCGTTGAGACAAGACAAATCAAAAGCCACCATCGCAAAATATTTCTGTAGCCTGTAGGGCTAATCGCTATTATTCCTCATCATGTTTTGTGGGGGTTAAAAACCCCCGCTATCTAATCTTTGTTTTGCAGGTTTAGCGAAGAAGACGAGGACGTGTTTGATTCTGAGTGGTGGATTCAAAAAAGGCGCGCGTTTTTATTGTGTCCCAGCATAGTATTTATTTTCTTAATATAATATTCATTATCCATTCTTATAACAATTGCAGCGTAATGGTGTAGTGGCTAGTGAGTTGGCTGGTAATCATTGGGACCTGGGTTCGAGTCCCAGGTCCACCCAAATGCTTATGTTATTTTTCTTAGCATATTCTTGTGCAGATTTCCAAATGAATTCCACCATATGCCTCCAATCATCCAAGCGCCAAGTGGCTGGCAAAGCAGATCCAGTGGCCAAAAGAGAAGGAACACCATGTTCCCAGTCAACACGCACCATGGACAATCCAGAAAGTCAAACAGGCTTGATGTTAATGGGCCACCAATTTCCAGAACAAACCTCCATCTGGGCCCAAAACCCCCCTGTTTTATATTTCCTCTTTTATTTTCTTTTCCTTTTTTTATTTTCTTTTATTAACTATAATTATTACTATTATTTAATTAACTCACATAATTAATTATTTTCCCAATAAAATTCAGAAACCTAAAATATTATTTATTTTTATCATTTATTAATTTCACTATTAATTATTTTTTGTAAATAAATTCTAAGCATAATTAATTTAGTTAATTAGGTTAACTTTGACTTTTTTCACAATAAATAAAATCAATCTAGAATTAGGGTTTTTCTTTTGACAATTTTAATCCTTTTTATTTTATTTTCATTAAAAACATAAAAAACTAAAAAATACTTTTTTTCTTGTAATTATTTAATTAATTAGTAAATTAGGTTTAATATTAATTAATTGCAAAAAGGACCAAAATTCCATTCTTTTCTCAAAAAGGGTCAAAACCCTAAGGACTTTCCCGATGCAATTTTGTTTCGCGCATGTTTATTCTTGATTATTATTTTGATCATATTTATGTAATTGCTCCGAGGATGTAATAGCGTAATTAGGACTTTTATCGCTTTCTTTTATTTTCTCGCATTTTCTTTTCCAAAGGGTTATGTTTTTGGCGATGTAAATACCCGACGCCTTGTAATAGCGTAGATTTACTTTCCGCAATTTATTTCCCGCAAATTATTAACTGTTAACTATGCATGACAAGACTTGCCTGAAAAATAAAATCAAAACGTAGCTCACCATGATACATGTGCAAAGATTATTTAAACTGAATCCTGACACACTCGCATATGCCACTCTTAGGGTACGCCTCACTTGGTTTCCTCGACGTGGTCATTGAGTATAGAGTGTTTTAGAGGTCGCCCTCCTGTCTAAAGATCTAGTTGCCTCGAAACGGTTGCCTCGGATAAAAAAGGATCTAGGACATTAGGGTTATCGCTAAGGCGTCCTACTATTGCTTTGGTGACCACATGTCCCATATAATCGAATTGACCCGAATAACTCCAACGACGGTGCTACCTACTTCTCAATAGTGGGATAGTACTGTCTAAAGGACATTTACACAGCTTAATTCCTTTTGAGTAGGTAGAGGTTCTTAGATACTTGCTCTTTCGAAACAAAAAAATACTTTTCGCACCTACACTTTCAAAAAGTTTTCAAACAAACACTTCATGACACTCTTGAGGACTGATACAAGAGTTACACGAAGTTTTCAAACAAACTTTTTCAAAACCCACAAACACAAGAATAGCAAACATTTTTTGAAAACATAGTGAGCAAGTACCTAAGAGCCCGTGGATAACCACGGATAGAGAGGGTGCTAACACCTTCCCTTTCTATAATCTACCTCCCGAACCGAGAAACATCTTGAAAAGGAATTTTGTTGTGCTTTTGTCCTTTCCTTGTTGGAGAAAATAAAAGACGGTGGCGACTCTTGCTTACCGCGACATTTCGCGAACCAGCATTTCAAAACAGTCAGTTCTATTTCCACCGATCACAGAACTGGCGACTCTGCTGGGGAATAATTAATAAGTGAGGTGTACCTTAGGATTAGACAACTCTTGTTTTCAATTGTATTGCTTTGCATGCTTTAAAATTATGGGCTTGCATCGGAGTTTCATAGATCCTAACCCGGATCTGGGGAATACCCTTTAGGTAGCAAAAAGCTGTGAGGGACCTGTCCGGCATAGACCGACACGGGTGAAGCAGTAGCTACATTGGTGTGACACCTTGGTCTGTACCGATATCCCTTGTGTTGGAACGAGGAGAATATGGGTCTTCTGAGGAGTCATCAAGCACCAACTGACCTTAGAACCCTAAATTGACCCAACTTGGCCATAGAACAGTAGCAGTATGCTACACTCATTGAGGCTAAACTCTCGTGATGGTTCCAGCCACAAGAAAAGATTGCGAAGCTGGAGTTATGACCGATTGAGGGTAGTCAGTGATATTGAGATCCTCTAGAACCCGGTTACTATTTCCTAGGACAGGTCTTAACCAACTGAAATTGAAAGAGGGTAGTACCTAAACTTCATGCTGGCCTGAAATCTAAGGGCTCTTTTGTGTGACTTGTGTGCCTTCAAACTTGAACTACTTGAATATTCTTGTTATCTGACACATGAGTTCCTTGCAGGTTTTATTTACAGTCCTTAATCTGGGCTTATAACAGGGTTTACTTACATCACTCCACGCATAGCATAACATCATACCATCATAACATTGCATACATCCTGCATAAGGACTAACCCATTTCAAGGATCTCAAAGGCTTGTGATGCAGGTCATGATGAACCAACTGTCTAGCAAGGGGCAAAGGGGATTTATTTTCCTCTAGCCAAGGTTGTTTGGAGAATAAAACATGATACCTTGAGTCAGGGGCTATGACCCACTCGATATGGTGAGCCTTGACTCTTGAAGAAGGACTCTCAGCAACATGAAGTTCTTTCAATCAAGCTACCAAATTCAAATTCTAACAAGTTTCTTTGTTTACCCTGCGAGATCCTTGAAAACATTGCATGCATATCATACATATCATTGCATTACAGGTACCCTTTTTTACAGGTCACTTATCTTCTTCGCTGTTTATTTCAGCAATCATCACATCTTCTGAACCTTCCGCTGAACAAGCTATCAAGGCCCTCCAGGCCTAGAATGCCCAGTTCCAAGAGTTGGTTATGAGCCTAGCCCAGGGTCAACAGGATTTGAAGACTCTGATTCTGAAAGAGAGGAAGAAGAAGAAGAAGACTGTTTTGTTCAACACTAGATGCAGATCTGGGAATGGATTACAGAATGAGGTTGAGCTGACTACCTCATCTGTAGGCAAGGATAGTCCCAAAGAGAGGAGGGTTCCTAGTCCCGTGGTCTCCGACAACGAGACAGATTATAATGATGAACAGTATCCTCCTGCGGAGGACAGGTACAAACAGCTGGAGGACCGCTTAAGTGCTATGGAGATTCAGAATGTGCCCGGGTTGGACTTTGGAGATCTAGGCTTATCCTCTGGGGTGGTGATTCCCCATAAGTTCAAGGCACCTGCTTTTGCAAAGTATGACGGAGCTTCCTGTCCTAAGCTGCACCTCCGATCGTATGTAAGGAAGATCCAACCTTACACTGCTGACAAGAATTTGTGGATCCATTTCTTCCAGGATAGTCTTTCAGGGACTCAACTCGAATGGTTCTATCAGCTGGATGGAGCCAGTACTCGTAACTGGGAGGACTTGGCTACTGCATTTTATAAGCAGTATCAGTATAATTCCGACCTCGCTCCCACGCGTATCCAACTCTAGGGTATGTCACTAGGGACGGGTGAAGGATTCAAGGAGTATGCTCAAAAGTGGAGAGACCTCGCTGGAAGGGTGCAGCCACCCTTAACTGATCGTGAACTCGTGGATATGTTCTTGGGGACCCTGTCTGGTCCGTTCTTCAACCATTTGATTGGGAATTCTTCAGCCGGGTTTACAGACCTTATCTTGACTGGGGAAAGAATTGAAGCTGGCATAAAAAGTGGGAAGATCCAAGAAGCTACACCTTCTGATACTCACAAAAAGCCTTACACTGGGAAGAAAGAGTCCAATGCTCCGTACAATCAAAAGAGTCGTTGTGACCAACACGTAGGGGTAGTCATGATCTCTAGTTCTACGACACGCCGACAACAGCAAAAAGGAAATCAGCGAAGGCCGAACGAGCCTAAGAGACAGTTCACCAACATTAACGTGCCATTGTCACAAGAATTACAGCACATGTTGAAGATGAATCTGATTGCGGCGATAAACCCTCCTGCAAATCCTAAGACTTCTTCTCCAAACTACAACCCAGATGCGAGGTGTGCTTATCATTCTGGTAACCCGGGGCATGACACTGACGATTGTTGGACGCTGAAATACAAGATCCAGAATATGATTGATGCTAAGGAGATCGAATTCGAGCCTTCTGAGACTCCTAATGTGATCACTGCTCCCTTGCCAAAACATGGCTAGGATTGAGAGACTTTTGTTCATTTGAATTCTGATATTGTATTTTTCTTTGCTTATTCAAACAATTATCATGTCAAACTCTCTTATTTCATTAATGCATTACACGTGTCTGTTTTGAAGTAATTGTGTTCACTATGCTTAAAATTGCTTTCATTTTTGATGTTCAACTCTCGATTAGAAAATTCTAAGCCTTTTGAGGGAGGATGACGAAAACGATACCACGATCTTTACAATATGCTTTTGAACAGACCCTGCTGATGAAGTACAGGCATTGTTTCCAATCCTAAACAGTGGAGTTATAAGGAAGATAATCCCTCGTAAACCCCTTTGAGCCAAAGAAGTTGGAGTTTTTCTTTTCGAAAATTAAAACCCTTAATCAAAACCTGGGGCAGGGTAGTTTTCTCGGTTAATCCAGGTGCACAGTAAAAGGCATCAAAGAAATCCTTCCGAGACAAAAAGACAGTGATGGTTCTGAATAATCATAAAGACAGGCAGTCATTATCTCTCAAAAACAAAAGCCCAATAATTCAAAACCTATGAAGGAGACTTACAAAAACTGGGGCATCCCGCTGACTGTAAATACAAAAAGAAACAGTTCAGGCAAAAAAAAAAACAGGGGGATAATAAAATAAAAAAGAAAGAGGTCCTACAGACTCTCAACAAAATGACTGCCTGTTCAAAATAAATTATCAATATCTGAACCATCACTGGAATATCAAAGCAACGACTCAAACAAGGTCTAACGCACGATTAGCTGAGTTTAGGTTTGAAGAACATCACGAAGAGTGGGTGGGTACAAATAAAATTTGAGCCTTTATCCTTTGTTTCTTAAACCGTGAACCAGGCCACGTTATAACCCTTAAAAAGTCCTAGCTGAAGCATGGGTTAGTTCGAAAGCATACTGTTACAAAGGTATCCTGACTCTTGTAGGGCTTGCTGTAAAATCCTGAGTTGACATCACATTTTACAAAAATTCACTAGTCTTATTGAAAACTTCATTTTCAAAAAACTTCAAGACAGACATAAGCTTTGCATTCTTAAAATAACATTGTTTGCATATGACTATTTGTTCGAACAACAGAGAAATTCGCACGATGAATATCTTGTGAACAAAAACCTTTTCAATAAAAAAAAGATCACCTCAAGTGGAACAACACTGCCAACCAAGGGGCAGACATAACCATTGTCCATCATCTGGGGCAGTCAAGTCAAGATTCAAAGAATCTCTCAAGACGCCAAATAGCCAGGGGCAAATCTCCGCCTGAGTCACTTGAGGCATTGGACATGAATTCCAGCGACGACTCTTGCACGATCAAACATCTTCTGGTAGTATGGCAACACAACGCTACTGACAGTGACAACTCCCTACACTCTAAGAGTGTGGACATAGTCAAAAAATACCGTGCGTGAATCAAAGACCCGCTAGGTTGACTGGCCTAGGCAAAAATAAGGGCTTCCCGGCGAACCAAAAGGGTTCGGGCAAAAATAAGGGATGAAAATAAAAAAAAATCTGTACACCCGGCAAGTCGAAAACCTGAAAAGGCGGCTTGGGCAAAAAAGGGTATCCCGATGGACTGAAAACCCGAAAGGGCGGTACAGGCAAAAATTAGGGATCAAAGCGTACGACTATGTCCCGTCATCTTGTCACTTGCCTACCAGAAGAAGATTCGTCAATCGGCAGCTATCAAACACCTCATAAGCCTTCTTCTCCTGCAGAAACTGGGGCAATAAGAATTGTCCGAACTGTACAAGCTGCTCTGTCCACCAGGTACAAGGTAGATTCGGTTGAAGAGTATGACCAAGATACCTTCACTCCCCGCAGAGTAAGACAAGATTCAACAATACTCTCCCCAAGAAAAGTTGGCCTCCCATCAGCCCTAAAAAGGGAACAGTATCCCCAGCAAGTCAGCATTACTCTTCCCCCAAGCAGAGTTTGGTCTACCATCAGTCCTGAAAAAGTTGGGTATCCCCAGAAGATCTTAATATTCCCTAGCAGAGTATACAGATATTCCTCAGCAAGCGTCCCCGGCAGTCTTAATATTCCTCGACAGAAATATAAGATTGTTCCCCGGCGGAATACAAGATACCCTCAGTGAAACCATTTCCCAACGCAGTCTGAAAAAGCTTCCCAGGAGAGTTGAATCATCTCCCCAGTAGATTCTGGAAGCTCGTCCCCTGCAGAGTACAAAAATCTCTCCCCAGCCATATTCAGAAGGTTATCCCCCACCAGAGTCTAACTGGGTTACCCTCAGCAAGTTGCAACGGAAAGATCGTCCCCAGCGAAATTCTTTCTATCCCCAGTGGAGTTATCGTCAAAATCTCAGCGAAGCATCTCTTCCCACAGAGTAATTCCCCGCAGAGTAATCTCTTCATCAAGTTTATTCCCCAACGGAGTCATTTTGTCCTACCGGTTTATTCTTGCAATCGTCTTCGTTCATCATCCCCAGCGGAAACGAAGAACTCAACACTATTCTCCAGCAGCTCCGGGATTTATTTTCCCCAGCTAAAAACATCACATCTTCATACATTATGACATGCATACGCATCATACAACACAAATCTCATTTATTCTTGAGAACATCATGACAGCATGCAGTTCATGCATCATGACATTACATACAGCTAACGCTTTACCTTTTCAGGAAAAGATCAATCAAAAGATGATTACCATCTACCTTTGCAGTTTCAGATCAACACCTGTAACAATCCAGGAAAATTCTGTGGACGACTGATCGTGGGTTAATACCTGAAACCAGACAGGACAATTATCTACTTGATCATCATGAGGCAACCCTACACCGGTTCCTTCTCAATTTCAGATGAAGTTTTACATGGACTCATCATAAGGCAACCCTACACCGGTTCCTTCTCAAATTCAAATGAAGTTTTACACGGGCTCATCATAAGGCAACCCTACACCGGTTCCTTCTCAAATTCAGATGAAGTTTTACACGGACTCATCATCAGGAAACCCTACACCGGTTCCTTCTCAATTTTAGATGAAGTTTTACACGGGCTCATCATCAGGCAACCCTACACCGGTTCCTTCTCATTTCCAAGATGAAGTTTTTACACGGACTCATCATCAGGCAACCCTACACCGGTTCCTTCTCATTTCCAAGATGAAGTTTTACACGGACCCATCATCAAAGTAACCCTACACCGGTTCCTCCTCCCTTCCAAGACGAAGTTTTACACGGACTCGTCCTCAGGCAACCCTACACAGGTTCCTCCTCAGTTCCAAGATGAAGTTTTACACGGACTCATCATCAAGGTAACCCTACACCGGTTTCCCCTCAGTTCCAAGATGAAGTTTTACACAGACTCATCATCAAGGTAACCCTACACAGGTTCCTCCTCAGTTCCAAGACGAAGTTTTACACGAACTCATCGTCAAGATAACCTTACCCCGGTTCCTCCAGAAGTTTCACACGAACTTATAACCTTACCCCAGTTCATCCAGAAGTTTTACACGAACTTATCCTGAAGTAACCTTACCCCGATTCATCCTGAAGTTTCACACGAACTTATCTCAAAGTAACCTTACCCCAGTTCATCCAGAAGTTTTACACGAACTTATCTCACAGTAACCTTACCCTGGTTCCTCCTGAAGTTTTACACGGACTCATCATCAGGAAGCCCTACACCGGTTCCTTCTCAATTTCATATGAAGTTTTACACGGACTCATCATGAGGCAACCCTACACCGGTTCCTCCCTATCTCCAGATGAAGTTTTACACAGACTCATCATCAAAGTAACCCTACACCGGTTCCTTCTCAATCCCAAGATGAAGTTTTACACGGACTCATCCTCAAGAAACCCTACACAGGTTCTCTCTTTCCAAAGATGAAGTTTTACACGGACTCATCATCAAAGCAACCCTACACAGGTTTCCTTCCTTCCAAGATGCAGTCTCACACGGACTCATCATCAGTCAACCCTACACACGTTTCCTTCTCTCGTTCCAAAGATGAAGTTCTACACGGACTCGTCATCAAGAAACCCTACACAAGTTTCCTTCTCAATTCCAGATACAGTCTCACACGGACTCGTCATCAAGAAACCCTACACAGGTTTCCTTCTCAATTCCAGATACAGTCTCACACGGACTCGTCATCCAGAAACCCTACACAGGTTTCCTTCTCAATTCCAGATGCAGTTTTACACGGACTCGTCATCAAGAAACCCTACACAGGTTTCCTTCTGAATTCCAGATGAAGTTTTACACGGACTCATCATCAGTCAACCCTACATAGGTTTCCTTCATTCCAAGATGCAGTTTCACACGGACTCATCATCAGTCAACCCTACACAGGTTTCCTTCCTTCCCAGATATAGTTTCACACGGACTCATCATCAGTCAACCCTACACAGGTTTCCTTCTTTCCAAGATGCAGTTTTACATGAGCTCATCATCAGGCAACCCTACACAGGTTCCCTCGTTCAACTTACAAGATCACAATCCTACCAACAACCTCCAGATGGCATCTATAAGCCCATCCTTCTACCAACAATCTCCAGATGGCATCTATAAGCCCATCCTCCTATCCATCATCTCTCCAAATGGCATCTGTAAGCCCATTCCCGACATCACATTGCTGATACCACACTATGCGAGTGCAAATTTCTGGGCACTTTAAGTGTTCAATCATCTTCCACCTTCGGATCACGAAAGGCACGCAAGCCAATCTACATCCTCAGGTTTAAGAAGATTGAACAGGGGAAACTGTTGTACCCCAAAAATTTCCCTCCCATATTCTTCAAGATTTTTCAAGAATCATCTTCCAATGGTTCAAGATTACTCAAGAGATTGCATAGTCAAACCTTCTCCTAAGACAGCCAAAATTAGGGTTTTGGTTCTTCCAAGGAATTTGAGGTTTTCAATGGTTCAATCAAGTCTCATAGGCCTATATACATTCTCAAGCATCTACATGCCAAATCTCAAGGCTCACAATGCCAATTTGCACAGTCAAAAAGCTCCATTTGCTCTACAGTCAACTACAAGGGTAAAATGGTCATTTTGCAGTCAAAAGTCATAATTTTTGGTCACCATCTTATTTTGAGCTCACAATCATCATTTGATCAATTCTTGATCATGATTCCACAAGAATGGCTCAAAAATCATCAAGGTGCAAAAAGTTACTATTTTTGGACAGCAAAAAAGTCAACTGTATCTTGACCAGGGCATAACTTTTTCATGGTTCATCAGAAAAATCCTATCAAATGCTCATTTTGAAGGGGATGACATTTCCTACAGCTCATTTTCATATTACAAGTCCAAGAAATGCTCTCACAAAAAGTTGTCAATTTCTACATTATAGGTCAATTTCAAAAGTCAACAAAAATGCACTTTAAGTCAAAGACCATAACTTGATATTGGTAAATCCAAATGACATGGGACCAAAGGCATTGGTTAGATGACTTCAAGACCTTTCCAAAATGTCCAAGAACATGTTCATATGATCAAAATTGAGCAAGATATGCATTGGAGAAGTTGGGAAAGTTTTATGAATTTGCAAAAGTCAACTTTGCTCAAAACACCTTGTTTTTGCTAATGGGCCTCAAATTTCTTCTTGAAACTTTATTCAAAGCTTATGCACGACCCATCAAGCCTATTTGAATTTATTTTCTTATTTTTATTAATTATTTGGATTTTTAATTGATTTTAATTCATTTAATTAATTTAAATTGTAGGAAATTCAAAGATATGGTTTTTTCAATCTTTTTTTGAAGCAAGAATGACCTAATAAAGCTGGAAAATTCGTGTGCAAATCAAAGGGACAAAAATCTCCAAGTTTGGCAAGTTTCTTCAATCAAAAAGATTCAAAAAGATGTGATTACAAATCAAATATTCAAACCATCATGCAATGGATTTTTTGTGCAAGATTTAACCTAATTCTCTTCTACTATATATAGACAAGCTAAACCTAATGCCATGTACGTGAAATCTCTGCAAAAAAATAGCCATAGCCATTCAAGAAAATTCAAAGAAAACTCAAAACTGTTTTCCAGGTTCCAGCACGATTCAAAGCAATTGGTGGATTCTAATATATTGCTGGAACTCTCAGGGAAGTTTTGCAAACAAAACCAAGCCTTAAAGCTCAAGAAATCGCCACAAACAGTTTAACGGTTTGCATTTTATTTTCATAATCGAATAGCCTCATTCATGCATCATTAACGTGATTTATTGTGTGTTTTGTGTTGCTAGAACTCACAGGAAACTAATGGCATAATTTAATTGCATTGAGACACCCAGAATCCAAAAATGCCATTGATGAATTTTAGGGTTCATACACGTTCAAATTAGGGATTTGCTGTACAGGAAATATTAGCACCTCTAATGCATATGGTTGAAATCGTTGAGACAAGACAAATCAAAAGCCACCATCGCAAAATATTTTTGTAGCCTTTAGGGCTAATCGCTATTATTCCTCATCATGTTTTGTGGGGGTTAAAAACCCCCGCTATCTAATCTTTGTTTTGCAGGTTTAACGAAGAAGACGAGGAAGTGTTTGATTCTGAGTGGTGGATTCAAAAAAGGCGCGCGTTTTTATTGTGTCCCAGCATAGTATTTATTTTCTTAATATAATATTCATTATCCATTCTTATAACAATTGCAGTGTAATTGTGTAGTGGCTAGTGAGTTGGCTGGTAATTATTGGGACCTGGGTTTGAGTCCCAGGTCCACCCAAATGCTTATGTTATTTTTCTTAGCATATTCTTGTGCAGATTTCCAAATGAATTCCACCATATGCCTCCAATCATCCAAGCGCCAAGTGGCTGGCAAAGCAGATCCAGTGGCCAAAAGAGAAGGAACACCATGTTCCCAGTCAACACGCACCATGGACAATCCAGAAAGTCAAACAGGCTTGATGTTAATGGGCCACCAATTTCCAGAACAAACCTCCATCTGGGCCCAACACCCCCTGGTTTATATTTCCTCTTTTATTTTCTTTTCCTTTTTTTTATTTTCTTTTATTAACTATAATTATTACTATTATTTAATTAACTCACATAATTAATTATTTTCCCAATAAAATTCAGAAACCTAAAATATTATTTATTTTTATCATTTATTAATTTCACTATTAATTATTTTTTGTAAATAAATTCTAAGTATAATTAATTTAGTTAATTAGGTTAACTTTTACTTTTTTCATAATAAATAAAATCAATCTAGAATTAGGGTTTTTCTTTTGACAATTTTAATCCTTTTTATTTTATTTTCATTAAAAACATAAAAAACTAAAAAAAATACTTTTTTTCTTGTAATTGTTTAATTAATTAGTAAATTAGGTTTAATATTAATTAATTGCAAAAAGGACCAAAATTCTATTCTTTTCTCAAAAAGGGTCAAAACCCTAAGGACTTTCCCGATGCAATTTTGTTTCGCGCATGTTTATTCTTGATTATTATTTTGATCATATTTATGTAATTGCTTCGAGGATGTAATAGCGTAATTAGGACTTTTATCGCTTTCTTTTATTTTCTCGCATTTTCTTTTCCAAAGGGTTATGTTTTTGGCGATGTAAATACCCGACGCCTTGTAATAGCGTAGATTTACTTTCCGCAATTTATTTCCCGCAAATTATTAACTGTTAACTATGCATGACAAGACTTGTCTGAAAAATAAAATCAAAACGTATCTCACCATGATACATGTGCAAAGATAATTTAAACTGAATCCTGACACACTCGCACATGCCACTCTTAGGGTACGCCTCACTTGGTTGCCTCGACGTGGTCATTGAGTATAGGGTGTTTTAGAGGTCGCCCTCCTGTCTAAAGATCCAGTTGCCTCGAAACGGTTTCCTCGGATAAAAAAGGATCTAGGACATTAGGGTTACCGCTAAGGCGTCCTACTATTGCTTTGGTGACCACATGTCCCATATAATCGAATTGACCCGAATAACTCCAACGACGGTGCTACCTACTTCTCAATAGTGGGATAGTACTGTCTAAAGGATATTTACACAGCTTAATTCCTTTTGAGTAGGTAGAGGTTCTTAGATACTTTCTCTTTCGAAACAAAAAAATACTTTTCGCACCTACACTTTCAAAAAGTTTTCAAACAAACACTTCATGACACTCTTGAGGACTGATACAAGAGTTAAACGAAGTTTTCAAACAAACTTTTTCAAAACCCACAAACACAAGAAAAGCAAACATTTTTTGAAAACATAGTGAGCAAGTACCTAAGAGCCCGTGGATAACCACGGATAGAGAGGGTGCTAACACCTTCCCTTTCTATAATCTACCTCTCGAACCGAGAAACATCTCGAAAAGGAATTTTGTTGTGCTTTTGTCCTTTCCTTGTTGGAGAAAATAAAAGACGGTGGAGACTCTTGCTTACCGCGACATTTCACGAACCAGCATTTCAAAACAGTCAGTTCTATTTCCACCGATCACACTTACCATCTTTCTTAGGTACCGGAACAACGTTGGCAACCCACTGCGGATAAGAAGTGACATCTAAGAATCCGACGTCAAACTGCTTCATGAACTCTGCCTTTATTTTCTATGACATTTCAGGGCGCATATGACAGACTTTCTACTTTACCGGAGGGCAGTCTTCTTTGGTCGGTAGGCGATGTACCATAATATCAGTGTCCAAACCAGACATATCTTCATAGGACCAGGCGAAGATCTCAACATAATCGTGCAATATCTGTATTAGCTGTTGTTTGACACTAGGCTCCAGGTCCGCACCTATCTTGACTTCCTTCTTGTCTTCCTCTGTAATCAAATTCACTGACTCAACTGGCTCTTCATGAGGCTGTATGGCCCTTTGTTCCTGCTGTAGTAGTCTAGTAAGCTCTCCCGGCACGTCATAATCATCCTCACCTTCGTCCTCGACTTGGTTGATTGGATTTTTGAAGTCATAATTGGCAGTAGTAGAACTGTTACCAATGGGATCCAGAGTGGATATGGATCTGCAGTATGATACGTGAGTGTGTGTAAGAGAATAGTTGTTTTGATAAAATGGGAGACATAAGAGAAAAACAAGGATTGCAAAATTTGTAATGCAAGAAAAGTACAATGTTTTATTGATGATATATGAAAATGACAAATAATAATAAGCCCTCACAAGCGAGGCCAAGGTGCCTCGGGCAAGGCACCGGGCCGTAAAGTTTCAAACTGTTTATTACAAATCTTAGAACAAAAGTCAATTACTGTGAAATAAAAGAAACATGTATGAAGTCCTTCGCCGTCTAGTTATTTAGTCCACCATTAGTTGTTGGGTAGATCCAACTGTCGATGTCTGAATCTTCTTCACTATCCTTAATTGCATTAACTCCCTGATCGCTGATGTATAGAGGAGGTCCTCCAATCCGTGCGCGTCTAACAGCCCTTTGAGCCCCTGTAGTAAATTCTAAACCAAATTTGTCAGTTTTGTGAGTGAAATCAGGTAGCCGACCCCAATTGGTACACCCACCTTCTTCAACAACAACCCTGGCATCCTTGAGAGAAGCCATCTTCAGCGGAGGTTTATTAGTAGTAACTTCAGTTGACGCCAAAGTCTGAGGGACCTCTTCAAAGTTCTGACAAGGAGTTTCTATGAACTCCCCATCCATCTCCACATAACGGAAAGAATTGAGATGACTTACCATGTACTCTTCTTCACCTCGTACCGTGACAATTTTCCCTTGTACCGGGTACTTCAGCATCTGATGGAGTGTGGAAGTGACTGCCCCAGCCCTATGGATCCAAGGACAACCCAACAAATAGGAATACGACAGTCTGATGTCCATTACATAGAAGGTGGATCCAAAGGTATGAGAACCCACTTTAACAGGGATGTACACCTCCCCATGCACCATCCTTTTTGATCCATCAAAAGCCCTGACCACAATGTTACTCGGCTTCAAAGTCAAACCCTCACAGTCCAAATGGTCCAATGCTTTCTTTGGCAGAACGTTCAATAAAGACCTGGTGTCAACCAACACATGAGCCATAGTGGTGCCCCTCCACTCAATCGAGACGTGCAGAGCATCATTATGATTTCTCCCCTTAGTGGTCAAATCCACATCTGAAAATCCCAGCCCATTGTCTGCAGCCAGGCTAGCTACACAATCTTTGAACTGATCAGCAGAAGTTTCCTACGACACATGCGCAGTTTTGAGAAATGCAATTAGAGCCTTCGCATGGGCTTCTGAACACAACAGTAGAGACAACATGGAGATCATTGACTGGGTCTGCCCCAACTGTTCGACCATATTGTGGTCGCTTTTCTTGATAATTTTCAATATTTCCTCTATTTCTTGTTTAGAGGCTTCCACCACAATTTTTCTAGGCGCCTCCATCCGGGAAGGTTCACCTATGATTTCTTTGCCCCGAGTCTCAGATGGCTCGGCGACAGGGGTGATAACTGGAGTAGGAACTGGAACAGCAGTTGATGTACTAGCAGGTGGAATGACAACAAGTTTGTGGACAGTCGCAGGGGAAATCTCGGGAGAAAAGAGTATTCCACTTTTGGTGAATTTATTAGCCCCGACAATATTACTGACATCAGTATCAGCTTCTTCATTCTTCAACTCTTGCTTAATACCATGGTAATACACATCAGCACCATAGTGCCATGGGACAGCCTTGTCTGAAGTGTATGGGATTGGACCAGAAACAATGATTATTAGCAGAGCAATTCTTGGGACAGATATAATCCTAATAGGTTTTCTCGAGGAAACCTTGGAAGGATTGGATAAAATGGTTATGATGGCAACGTCTTCATTGGGAACAACAGGGGTCACCATCCTCTCGAACAGAATCTCCTTATTATCCATCAAGCGCTGAACACCTGACTTCAACAAATGGCGACCAGTAGGTAGAATAGAGCACATGTGGCAACCTTCACCACAAACCAAGAATACACCGGCCAACAGTAGATTCCTCTTAACAGTCATAAGAGGAGTAGAAATTTCTTCAACAAAGGTCACAAACAAATTATTGTCAATAGCATTAACCCCACGACCATGCTTGGGCATTGGAGCAGTTATTACATTCGGCTTTTCTGGAGCATTAAACTCCATCTCCTTAGCTTCCAGCAAATCTTGTACTTTGTTTCTCAAAGCCCAACAGTCATTGGTATCATGGCCAGGGCTTTCAGAATGGTAGGCGCACCGCGCGTTGGGATTGTATCTAGGAGAGGTAATGTTGGGATTTTTGGGAGCCTCCCTTAATGTGGTCAAGTTAGATTTCAGCAGGTGAGGTAACACTTCATCCAATGTCATACTAATGCGGGTAAATTGCCGCTGTGTTCTTTCCACCCTCTATTGATTGTTGCATTGTGGAGCAACAACGGGTCTTGGTATCACTACAGCATTTACCGTTGGACAATGTTCAGACCGGTTTTGGCCCCTCGGGCTGTAAACTGCATTGGATTCCTTCTTACCAGTAAAAGGTTTCTTTACCGAACTCGAAGAAATATCCTTCTGTATTTTGCCACTTCGAATCCCTTCCTCCACTCTTTCTCAAGTTAAAATCAACTCGGTGAAACCAAATAATGAACTACTAATCAAGTGATTGAAAAATGGACCAGACAGCATCCCCAGGAACATATCAACCAACTCTCGATCAGATAAAGGGGGTTGAACCTTGCCAGCCA